>JALAZF010000002.1:18345000-20845000 GCA_022829125.1 Lathyrus tuberosus | reverse complement strand
TGGCCAATGTTGATCAATGAGAATCCAAGTCTCCTCTAGCCATTGACTAGAGGTTAGGGTACAGGCTGCTGGTTCCCTTGGTCTTGGATAAGTCTTGACTGAATTCAGTTGGAAATGGCTCAGTACATGCCACCTTGGTGTATGCATTGAATGCTCCAATCCAAAATTGGAGTCTTGTCCCTTTTTTAGGAATTTCTAGGTTTGGCATGCTATTTTTGGTTCCAAAGACTTGGGAGGCTTGGGATCAGAGTTGGTTCCTCCTTGGTCCCCCCTTGAGGTGTTTAGATGGATAAGTATGTTTGTCATTTGCAAAAATTTGGCAAATTGAGCAAAATGCACAAATCTGCCTTGCTTTGGCAGTTTTCAGCAAGGCAAATTGCCATTGTCATATCTCATGGCTCAAGTGGAATTTGATGGGGTTCTTGGCCATTTTGGAAAGCCCTCACACGATACAACAATTGTTTGATCATAATTGGTTTTGATACTTTTTGGATCCAAGTGAAAAATACCCCTACATTTGGAAAAAAGTGAAGGCAGATTCTGACTTAGTGAAAATTTCACTAAGTGTTGGAAAAAAGTGACATTTTCACTTTTTGTGATTTTGATAATTCCATAACTCAAAATCCATGAGGAACTGGAATGAGTTATGTTTGAAGCTTTTATAGAGTGCCATGAGAGCTACAAATCCAGCTTTGAAAGGGAAAATGGCCTTGTGGTTTAGGAGTTATGATCCTCCAAAGTTGGTACCCTTGCCACTTTATTCCATAACTTAGAAAATTTTTAAGTTTTTTATGGTTACCCCTTTTACAAGTTATCCCACTTTTCTTGATTTTTCTTGATGAATGATGATTCCAATCACACACTAACATCATTTTAGGGTTAAGGAACCATAATTGTGAAAAATCTCAAAAAGTCAAAGTTTGACTTTTGTGCACAGTTGACTTTTTGTCAGATGAATTCCAAACTGTGCGATCCTCTATGAAATCAAGTCCTTGACCTAAATCAGACTTGATGGATTGATTTCATAGGTGTTATAGGGTGTATTGAATCATGTCCTAGGGTTTGGGAGCATGTCCTGGTCAAAAGTCAAAGATACAGTTGACTTTTCCCGCGAAACCCTTACTGTGGTTCAGATGAAATTGAAACTTGTTGCTCAAGCTTCTTGGATCAACCCATTGTTGCAAATAAATCAATGTGGTGTGTTAGGGACCCTCAAATCCTCCTTTGAGGTCTTGGCTCATGTTTTGTCCCAAAAGTCAACTTAGGGGTGAATTAGGTCAAGAAACCCTAATTCCTGATTTTTGGTGAATGCATCCCCTGAGGCCAAATTGACTTGATGATTGGGTTCATGATGTCCCTTGGAGCATCATAGGTTATGTTTTGATGCATTGGCTCATGCCCAGAGGAAAATCTCCATCTGGAGGCCCTGGTCAACCAAAACCCTAATTTGGTGACACTGGCGATCTTGAGGCTTGATCCACCTAGAAGGGAGCAGCCTTGTGCTTAATCCTTGGAGTGGGAGTCCTCTTGATCCTTTGTGGATGTTTGAGAGGTTAGACAAGTTGAAGATCATGTCATTCCTTGATTGACCCTTTGTCTAAGAACTCTGAGAGGGCCTGAAACCCTCAATTTGATTGTAGTGAATGCTCACCCATCTTTGGGGAGACTAATGGTTCTTCCATATTGTGATGATGATTTGTACAATGATGGGAAATCTTAGTGGTCAAAATTTGGGGTATGACAGATGCCCCTATTTAATCTTCTTGGACCCGAAGGTGTGAATGGCGAAGGTATTCGGGCATTCGGGGTGCAAGAGGATTAAATATCGGAATACCCGAAATTTTGATGGTGGTTAAGAATGGCCGTTCACGCATCCTTCTTATTTTTCTAAGCAATGATGCTTAGAAAAGGTAAACTTCCCCTCGATCCTGGTTTCCTACCAAGGAACTGGTCTTAGTTTCTGAAATGAACTTCCCCTCGATCCTGGTTTCCAACCAAGGAACTGGTCTAAGTTTCTGATATGAACTTCCCCTTGATCCTGGTTTCCTACCAAGGAACTGGTCTAAGTTTCTGATATAAACTTCCCTTCGATCCTGGTTTCCTACCAAGGAACTGGTCTCAGTTTCTGAAATAAACCTCCCCTCGATACTGGTTTCCTACCAAGGAACTGGTCTCAGTTTCTAAAATAAACTTTCTTGACAAGGGACGCTATGCGTAGCGGGTTTCCTCAAACTTCTCCCTGAATTTTCTTGGAGAGATGCCATTTGATGAGAAAAGTTTTGATGTCAGACTTGCTGGGGAACCCATTCATCTGAGCTGCGGAGGTGCACAAACTTCTCTATTAGAGACTCCATTTGTTGACTCTACCGGGGAAAACGAGTCTCTTGAGAGACTGCTTTCTGCTTAGGGATATTACATCATACTTTTCCTCGAGACCTTCTCGGAGGAAACTCCATGTGATGTAATCCAATTTCGATGTGCTGATGACCTTTTCGTCAGCGGATTTTTCGGAGAAAAACTGCCGTATTATCGAATCTCTGATTAAGAGGCTTTCTCTAAGGATTTTCCTTAATCCGGGAAAGCGAAGACATCATCTTCAATGGCGAAGAGTGATGTTTGTTTGAAGTTTCTCTGGTTTTCTCAGAGGTTCAAGTTATCAAGGCGGTCAAGGGCCAACTCTAATCCAGAAATAAACTAGAGGAGAGAGATTGTTCAGACGCAACATTTCCTGACGAGGAAAGAACTGACAACTCGATTGTGACGACTTCTATCACTAGGGGACAAGACCGATTAGAGTGATAGTGATGCAATATGAATGTGAATGCAAATCAATAATGCATGATGTATGTATGTTTATGCTGACACAACTGACACGCCATATAAACTGACGAATGAACACGACTAGATACTCGACCACTGCTGGGATGGAGAAGTATTGTTGGTTCAAGATAGCAATTCTGCCTTGCTTAGGAGAAAGTAGTTCCCGCGGGGAACAACCGTTGATCGGTCTTAGGAGGTAAGAACTCTGTCAGGGATGTCAGATGAAGCATGGTCTCTGACACAGTCGATCCTTCATTCAGGTGCACTGGTTTAGAAGGAGTACTTTGATTCTGCACTTTGAAGCTTAACCGCCTTTGGGAGAAGAAATCGATATTCTTTCGATGTTCAACAGTCAAAAGAAATTGCCATCTTATTTTAGAAGCAGAAAACGTTTGACAAGTAAATTCATTTTTTGTTTTATTTCAAGAATCGCTGATCATGTTAAAATGTCGTTCTATAAAGCTAAAACAAATGAAAATTATAAACAAAAGCACAAGGGCTCAAATTTTATTGATAGGATGGAAATCAGCCAAACGCGTGATTCCATAGAATATTTACAAAGTTAGAAAATGGTAATTTAAGGGAAAAGGGCTACATTGAAACATATCGACCGTTATCATTCTACAAACTTTGAATTTCGGGCATCCTGAGCTTCTGTCGAAGATGACCTTGATCGAGATTTTCTGATGGATGGCATTACCGCTGAGGAGTTGAACTGATCAGACGTAGTTACTTGCCATGAATCCCTAATTTTTTCATGGATCGTACTTTGAGATTTCCAATCCACCGGGATGATTTTTTGATTATGTCTCTAATTTTTTCCTGGACCGCCCTTTCAGGTTTTCAATCCACCGAGACGTTTTTTTTATTTAGGCGAAGTATTTCTTGACTACGTCAACATTCGTGGGGTAGGCAAACTCTTCTCCATCCATGGTTGCAAGTCTCAGGGCACCGCCTGAGAAAGCTTTCTTACCCACGTAGGGGCCGTCATAATTCAGAGTCCATTTTCCCCGGGGATCAGTGAGAAATGATTGTATCTTCTTGAGCACAAGGTCTCATTTCCTGAAGACGCGAGGTCGGACGTTTTTGTCGAAGGTATTCTTCATTCTCTGTTGATACAACTGACCATGGCATAGTGCCGTGATTCGCTTCTCTTCGATCAGATTTAGTTCGTCGTGTCGACTTTGACACCATTCAGCTTCCATAAGCTTAGCTTCCATCAATAACCGGATTGATGGGATCTCTACTTCTATGGGGAGCACTGCCTCCATGCCATATACTAGAGAGAAAGGGGTTGCCCCTGTTGAAGTACAGACAGATGTGCGATAACCGTGAAGAGAAAAAGGTAGCATCTCATGCCAGTCTTTTTAGGTTACAACCATCTTCTGAACAATCTTCTTGATGTTCTTGTTAGCCGCTTCTACCGCTCCGTTCATCTTGGGTCGGTAGAGAGATGAGTTATGGTGATCGATCTTGAACTCAGCACACAACTCTTTGATCATCTTATTGTTCAAGTTAGATCCATTATCTGTAACGATCTGGCTCAGAACACCATAACGGCAGATGATATTGTTTTTGATAAATCGGACCACCACTTGTCGGGTTACATTGACGTATGACGTTGCTTCGACCCACTTGGTGAAGTAGTCAATGGCGACCAGAATGAACCGATGTCCGTTCGAAGCCTTGGGCCCAATCATGCCGATCATGTCGATTCCCCATATGGAAAAAGGCCATGGAGAAGAAAGAACTTTGAGATGCGTTGGCGGTACATGGATTTTGTCTGAGTATATCTGACACTTGTGACACCTCCTCATGTACTTGTAGCAGTCAGATTCCATGGTCAACCAGTAGTACCCTGCTCTCAGAATTTTTCTCGCCATTGTGTGTCCGTTGGCATGAGTGCCAAAGGATCCTTCGTGAATTTATTTTATCAGCATGTCTGCTTCTGGTCTGTCTACGCATCGGAGCAAGACCATGTCAAAATTTCTCTTATAGAGTGTATCACCGCTCAGGAAGAAGCTGTCAGCCAATCTTCTGAGGGTCTTTCTGTCCTTCCTTAGTGCCCCAGGGGGGTATTCTTGTTTCTGAATGAAGCACTTGATATCGTGATACCAAGGTTTATTATCTATGACTACTTCAATCGTGAAGATATAAGCGGGCCGTTCAAGGCGCATTATGTCAATCTTAGGTACGTCGTTCCATTGACCTACACTAATCATGGAAGAAATAATGGCTAATGCATCAGCCATGTGATTCTCTTCACGAGGGATGTGATGAAACTCGATTCTATTGAAGAATGGTAACAACCTTCTCGCATAGTCTTTGTAAGGAATCAATCCGAATTGGTATGTGTTCCAATCTCCTTTGATCTGATTGATAACCAAAGCTGAATCGCCATATACATCCAAGTTCTTGATCCTCAAATCAATTGCTTCCTCGAGACCCATGATACAAGCTTCGTATTCGGCCTCGTTATTTGTACACTTGAATGTAAGTCTAGCAGTGAAAGGAATGTGGGTACCCTGAGGTGTTATGATGATTGCCCCAATTCCATTTCCGTAAATGATTGACAGCTCCGTCAAAGAGTAGTCCCCATTGGGAACCTGGTCCTGGCCCTTCACTGGGTAGTGGTTCATCGCAGTCTTTCATTTTTAGATACATGACATCTTCGTCTGGGAAGTCAAACCCGATTGATTCCTGATCGTCAATCGGTTGATGAGCCAAATGATCGGCTAAAATACTTCCTTTAACAGCTTTCTGAGCGTGGTATTCGATGTCATATTCTGATAACAACATCTGCCAACGGGTAATTCTTCCCGTGAGAGCAGGTTTTTCAAAGACATACTTGATTGGGTCCATTTCTGAGATTAACCAAGTAGTGTGACGAATCATGTACTGGTGAAGACGCTTGGCTGCCCAAGCCAAAGCGCAGCAAGTTTTCTCAAGCATAGTGTACCGAGTCTCGCGGTCGGTGAATTTCTTGCTCAAATAGTAGATGGCAGACTCCTTCCATTTGGTTTCAACTTGTTGGCCAAGTACACAGCCCATGGAGTCCTCTAGAACTGTTAAGTATATGATCAGTGGTCTTCCTTCCACTGGAGGTGATAGAATCGGTGGACTCAACAGGTATTCCTTAATACTGTCAAAGGCAGTTTGGCAATCTTCTGTCCAAACGCAGTTCTGGTTCTTTTTGAGTAATTTGAAAATCGGCGCACATGTCGTGGTCATGAGGAATATGAATCTGGAGATGTAGTTCAAACATCCCAGGAATCCTCTGACTTGTTTTTCAGTTTTCGGAGAAGGCATTTCTTGAATGGCCTTGACCTTGTCAGGATCAACCTTAATTCCTTTTTGGCTAACAATGAACCCTAAAAGTTTCCCTGAACGGACACCGAAGGTGCATTTGTTGGGATTCAAGCAGAGTTTGTACTTTCTCAACCGCTCGAATAGTTTTGATAGGTGGGTCACATGCTCCTCTTCTGTTTTAGATTTTGCAATCATGTCATCGATATATACTTCGATTTCCTTATGTATCATGTCATGAAACAGAGTAGTCATGGCCCTTTGATAGGTTGCCCCGGCGTTCTTCAAACCGAACGACATTACCTTATAACAAAAGGTACCCCACGGGGTAATGAACGAAGTTTTCTCCATATCTTTCGGCACCATTTTTATCTGATTATAGCCCGAGAATCCATCCATGAAGGAGAAAACTTTGAACTTTGTTGTACTGTCTACCAGCATGTCAATGTGTGGTAAGGGAAAGTCGTCCTTTGGACTGGCTTTGTTCAGATCTCTGTAATCGACACACATTCTGACTTTTCCGTCCTTTTTTGGAACGGGTACAATATTGGCTAACCATTGAGGATATTCTGATGTGGCGAGGAAACCTGCGTCAATCTGTTTTTGTACCTCTTCTTTGATTTTGATGGCCATGTCCGGGTGAGTCCGTCTCAACCTCTGTTTTACTGGCGGACATTCTGACCATAATGTTAAGTGATGTTCCAAGATGCTGGTATCCAACCCTGGCATGTCCTGATAGGACCAAGCAAATACATCGGGAAACTTTTTGAGAAGCTTTGTCAAACTCTCTTTGGCAGTTGGACTGAGCAGTGCCCCAATCCTGATTTCTTTTCTCTCTTTTTCTGAACCCACGTTGATCGTTTCCAACGGATCCTTGTGAGGTTCAATGGACATTTCCTCCTGTCTGAGTAATCGGGAGATCTCTTCTGGAATTTCATCGTCAACTTCTTCTTCAGCCCCAAATACCGGGAACTCAAAGTCGGGAGAAGGCATCGGATCGTATGTTTTAATGGGGTTTAAAACAAGCAATTTGCATGACGTGATGATTTATGTTTAGAAGAGATAGAGAAAATTCAAGAGTGTGTGCACTATTTTTTTTTTTAAAACTGCTTGTTTATTTTATTGAGTTGCTTTTTAGGATTACCATTTTCTGAAAAAGCGAAAAGAGAAAACAACAATTAATGCGGAAATTATAGAACGATGTTATTTTTTTATGAACAAGTCGATTCTTGAAACTACAGCCCTATAAAACAAAACTCTGTCGCTTTGGGCAAAGCGAAGAGGGATATTTACAGAAAGTGAGCCCTATCAAAACATCCGTTTCACCTGGGCAGGGTGAAAGGTTAAAGACGGCAATTACTTTGACTTATGAACAATCTTCGGAACATCGACAACAACCCATTGGCGGTGAACTCCTCGGTGAATCACAAAGTCCGATACCTTCCTTGATTTGTCTTCAGAAATGACGCTGATTTCTGGCGGAGCAGGATCATTGGAATCTGTCTCCCAGGCAGAGTTGTCGTAGGAGGATTCTTCCATTGTATTTTGCATAATATTTGTGCCTTCAGACAAACCTCCCCATCCAGTTGGCCGGATGTCCTCGAGCCTGATACGAGAGCTTTCAGGAGTGGTGTACTTGACCATGAAGTCAAATTTTCCACTTGGTTGTCCCAAGGTGTCCCACACTTCTTTGGAACTGGAGGAGTCATCTCTCTCGATGACGTTGACCTCAGGAAAAGCGTAGTTGATGAATTCTAGTCCGGCAAGTTTTACTGATTCATCGTCGTACTAGATAGGTTCTGAATGACCTGATTATTGATCGCATGACATGGTGGGGACGCAGGTATTTTGTTCAATGGTGGTCAGCTGATTTTCATTGTTTGACTGATTTTCTTGCCCCAAATTTCCTGGGTACGGCTGCTAGATAGGCAGGCCATCCATTGGGCCATAATAGTCGTGGTCAAAGTTGTCTCTCATCAGAGTGTCTTCCTCTAATGAGTTTGGTGGAGCACGGCATCCTTCCGGATCACAATCTCCATATATCATTTCGACGTCTGACCTCGGTATAAATCTCAGACTCTGTGCAGGATATAAAAAGGGCGTAGGCACCTCTTCTTGAGATATATAACCGTCCTCGTTGAGATAGGACTTCCATTCCTCATCCGTATCAGAGGAATCTCCCTCGTTGATAGTATGGACTGCTTGAGTCACTAGGTGAAGGAAACCTCCACTATGGAAGAAGTCCTGAATGGGATGAAGGTTTTCATCATTGGTAGCAGTCTGGGTACAGGTTGCGGAAAAACCAAGACCCTTCTTTGTTTTGTTATCAGTGGGAATGACAAGCTGTCCTCATCCTTTTGCATTGTTATTTTTGACCACTTCGAGAGCATCTCTGTATGAGGAAATCGAGGTTCCTTTCTCTTATTGATTCTCATTGCTCACCAACAATGCTTGGAACTGAGTCCCAACAACCTCCTCGGGTTCTACACAAGTAGATAATGACAAGTTGCTCACGAGCAAGGCTTGTTCTCCACAAACTGTGATGAGTTGATCGTTCTTGATGAACTTCAGTTTCTGGTGCAGTGTCGAAGTGACTGCCCCAGCCTGGTGTATCCAAGGTCTTCCTAATAAGCAACTATATGTTGCCCGGATGTCCATGACCTGGAAAGTGATTAGGAAAGTTTGAGGACCGATAGTTATGGGAAGGTCGACTTCGCCGATAACTGCTTTCCGAGACCCGTCAAAGGCTTTGACAATGACCTCACTACCCTTCATCGGGGATCCTTTGAATGATAGTCGCATTAAAGTGGACTTCGGCATAAAGTTGACGACCGATCCTGTGTCTACCAGTACGCTGGCTAAAGCATGGTCCTGGCAGTTAATTGTGATATTGGGCGCCATGTTGTGGCTTTTGCCCTCCTCTAGTAAATCCTCATCACTAAATCCTAATTTGTTGCAGGAAGTGATGTTAGAGATGATGCTATCGAACTGTCGTATTGACACATCCTGTTCCACAAAGGCCTGCTCTAAGACTTTCTGTAGAGCCTCTCTGTGGGCTTCGGAACTGAGTAAAAGTGATAGCACAAAGATCTTTGAAGGAGTTTGTAACAGCTGATCAACAATGTTGTATTCACTCCTTTGGATGAGGTGGATGAGCTTCAGCACCTCATCGTCATTCTTTGAAAGGTCGGTATCACCAGGTTGACCGGCTGGCGGATTAGGAACTTCCGTTTGAGGTTCCTTTTCTTTGTTAGGTTCTCCAACCCCTCGGTTGAAGATTCGACCGCTCCGTGTTACACGACTGATGTCTGCAATATTCACGACTTAGGGTAATGGAATTTCCTTTCCATTTTCAATTATCGTTGCACCGTATTTGTAAGGGATCGCCTTAGCTGATTCATACGGTAACGGTCCCGGTAGATATATAACTACAGGAGCCTTATGATTTTTCTGACTGTCGTAAGTAACTTCAATCAGTTCCTTGCTAAGAACCTTTGATTCGTCCAGTAGAGGGATGATGGTACAAACATCCTTGTTCCTCTCAGGGTCAGAGATTACAACCACGTCTCTGATTTGATCTGCGAAGTAGTCTGGCGTCCAGTCAATGGACCCCGAAGCTAGGTATGGGTGAATCTCCCTGCGATCCAACTGACCTTGAAGGGCTGCTCGCACGAGGTAACATCCTTGGTTATTTTCCGAACAGACTCTACAACATTCATAGTTGTGTGGTGGCACCTGGCCACACCCACTTTGAATGCAGTGTAACCTCACTAGATCTGTTTTCGTAGATCGGACATCCTGACTTCGATGCCGAGTAGGGTTCCCATCAACCACACTGATTTGTTGCGTGTCTTCATCCATATAGATTAGAAGCCACCAGTGGTTTAATAAGTGTTATAAAGTTCTCTGAACGAGAGCGCACCCTTGGTTACTCTCACAACATCCTTTACAGTTCAGATAATCATGCGAAGTGAGAAAACCAAGTTGGATCTGCCTGGCGCGTAACTCCGCCAAGCTGGTATTCATCAGACGAATATCGAAGATTTGAATCATGTTGATCTGATAGGGATTCCTATCATGGTAGTCCTGGATCCATCCTAGATCCATCTGACGCTGGAGGGCCTCTTGTATAAAAGAGCATCCCTGTTTATTTACCGAGCAAGTCAGACAGGAATTGTAATCGTGTCGCGGCAGATTATGATACTGGCTTTGCCTTGAGTGCATCACCACCAAGTTGACCTTCATTGTACGGATGTCGTTGTTCTGAATGACGTTGGAATTCGTATAGGTCATTCTGACTCCACGAACTCGATGCTCTTGGATCCATCCAAGATTCAATTGTTCCTGTAGAGCTGATTGTACCACAGAACATCCCTGATTGTTTTTAGAGCAGATATCACACTGGTGATAGTTATGAGGTGGCACATGGCCATATCCACTTTGTCTACAATGCATCTTGACCAAGTTGGCCCTTAATAAAAGTACATCATGAATTTGATAGATGTTGTTAGACTCCCCCTCTATCAAATTGACTGCAACTTTCTCATGTTGAGGCAGCGGGTTTGTGAGAACATTCGGATTCGTATCCTTGAAAGATAAGACCCCGCTCCTAACAAGCTTTTGCACGTTGGATTTGAAACTGAGACAGTTTTCTATGTTATGCCCTGGTCCTCCTTTATGGTAAGGACACGTCTGATCCGTTTTGAATCGGAATTCCATAGAAATACTATCCCACTTCCATATCGGAATTTCTAACGGTTGCAACAAGCCACCTGGTCTTTGGTGTTCAATCTCCACCTGTTGGCACACCGCACACTCCGATACATACACTGCAACATCTCTTTTCATACTGGACCACCAATAGTCCCTCTTTAAATCCTGATACATTTTCGAAGAACCAGGATGTATAGTAAAAGTACCCTTGTGCGCTTCCTCTAAAATCCTTCTTTTCAACACCGCATCATCCGGAACACAAATCCTTTGGTTAAACAAAATAATTCCCTCGGTAGCTCGTACAAAACCTGGTTATACTAACACTTCCTGTAACTTCTCATCCAACACTTGCCCTTGTTGAATTTCCTCTCTAAGAGTAGAATTAACATTCAAGTTTCCCATAATCACACCATTAGGAGTCCAAACAAACTGAAGATTAAGATCCCTAAACTTTTCCAATAAGGCATACTCTAACATCATTAACTCAGCATTATGCAACACTTTCTGACTCAATGCATCTGCTACTTTATTTGCTTTACCCGGATGGTACTTTAGTTCCAAGTCATAATCCTTTAAATATTCCATCCATCTCCTTTGACGCATATTCAACTCCTTTTGGCCAGATAGATACTTTAAACTCTTGTGGTTCCTAAACATCTCAAACTGTACACCATACAAATAATGACGCCACACTTCCAGTGTAAAACAACCGCCGCCAATTCCAAATCATGTGTTGGATAATTCTTATCGTGATCCTTTAATTGCCGAGACGAATAAACCACCACGTGACTATCTTGCATTAAAACACCTCCTAATCCCATCCTTGATGCATCACAAAATACCTCATACGACTTGCTAGGATCAGGAATAATCAAAACAGGACCAGTCATCAATATTTCCTTCAAACTCATAAAACTTTGTTCACAAGCTGAATCCCACTCATAAGGACAATCCTTTCGAGTAAGTTTGGTAATTAGTAAAGCCAATTGAGAAAATCCTTGGATAAACCTTCTGTAATAACCTGCCAATCCCAAGAAACTTCTAACTTCGAAAACATTCTTTGGTCTCTCCCGATTAATCATCGCTTCGACTTTTGATGGATCTACCGCCACACCTCCCTGAGATATGACGTGGCCAAGAAAACTAACCTCTGACATCCAAAATTCACACTTGCTCAACTTGACAAAGACTTGCTTCTCTTGTAAGATCGATAAAATGATTCTTAAATGTCCCTCTTGCTCTTGTGAAGTGCGAGAATAAACAAGAATGTCATCAATGAAGATCACAACAAATTGATCCAAGTAAGCTTGAAATATCCGATTCATATAATCCATAAAAACTGCAGGAGCATTCATCACACCGAAAGGCATTACTAAGAATTCATAATCGCCCTTAACTTTCCTTGCATCCAGAGTATAAACTCGGCCGGTATTATTTCCTTGTGCCTTATTCCTATTCTGAGGACAATCCCTCACCATATGTCCCATTCCATCACAATGATAACACCTAAAAGTTCCATCGACGCACTTCCCATAGTGATACTTGTTACACAACCGGCACAAAGGAGGAGTGTTAGGTCTAACACTTTGCGTTTGCTTCCCTTTAAAGGCTTGTGGTCTAGGTCTATACTCTTGATTTGATCTCCCACGGTCTCCCTGATTCACCCTACCTGCAACTCCCTTAGCTTGAACTTTCTTCAAACTATTTTCTGCCACATAACATTGCCTTAGCAATTATGCATAACTAGTGAACTCTCTCTGAGACACACTATGAGAAATTTTGGCCTTCAAACCAAAAAGAAACTGGTCAATTTTCCACCTTTCATCCGGAGCATACATGGCCTATCTAGAATAAGCAGCCATAATCTCAAATCTCTCAGCATAAGCAGCCACAGTCAAATTACCATGTCTCAACTGTTGAAAATCAAATTCTTTCTGGGTCCTTAAGAAACTAGGGAAATAGTTCTCCATAAAATTAATCTTAAATCGTTCCGAGACCTTAGGTACCTCTTAAATAGTCATCAGGGCTGAGGCACTCTCCCACCATCTCATGGTAGGACCCTTCAATGAATGAGAAGCGAATACCACCTTATTCTCCTCACTACAACGGACTATCAAGAAAATTCTCTCCATGCCAGCTATCCATTCATGAGCTTTCACAGGATCTAACCCGCCATGAAATTCTGGAGGATTCATGCGGATGAAATCCCGAAAGCTCCCACCTGCAGCATCTGGGACAACCACCGGAGGATGAAGACCCCCATTCATTTGTTGTACCATCTGTTGCATGAACTGGTTCTGCTGCTGTTGCATCTGTTGCAAAAACTGAGGCCATGAGACATACTCCTCGCCGCCCGGCGGATTCGTCCCAATAGGAGTAGTGTTGGGTCTACCACGGTTGCTTCTACGTCCGTCAGCAATGTTCCTAAATGTCATACAGATTGGATTAAGTTGATCAGGCTCAATACTATGGATATAACACTTAAGACCAATGGCGACACCACGCATATGAAATGGAAAGAAATACTTATACTATTTCATGGCTAGGTCGAGGATACGACCTGCTCTGATACCAACTGTAACACCCATATATAATATAATACATTAAGCATCCATATCATACATGAATTCACGTTTTGGTACTGAAATACCATAAGTTCCTAGTTAACACATTATACATATACATGCCCAAAACACTACATATCAAAAAACTATGGCATAATATATACAAGATGTTCCAAAACACTAAGAACTAGATCAATACAATGATCTCAAAATAAGACTCCAAAGCGGAAGCCATGCCATCCCAAAGAGCCAAGGAACGTAAGGAAAATCAAATGACTTTATCCTTACCCTTCGCCGAACCTGAAGCACCTGTAATATAATCAACAACATGGGGGTGAGATATTAAATCTCAGTGAGTTCCCTATCTTATAGATTCTCTCAGCTTTACAGGGTTCTAGCCAAATCCTAACTCAAGTCAAGGGGAAGGGAAGTGACCTTGAGTACTCAATCTCACACTATATGGAAACACGTCCATGAGTCTGTTAACTCAAAGTTTATCACTTATTGGTAACACAAACCAAGGCATCTTTCCCCGGCCAACCCTACGAGAGAGTTCAACTCAGGTCACGAATCCTTAAAAGCGTAGACATCCATCCCCGACCATCTCCTCTAAAGAGTTATGGACACGGGTCCCGGAAGCTAACATAGATAATTTTCCCCGGCCAGCCTACTGAAGAGGCCCCTCAACACGGGTCACGACTACCTACACAAGATACTTTCCCCGGCCAGCTTACACAAGAGGTTATGGACACGGGTCACTAATACCACTCACTAAGTAACTTTCCCCAGCTAGTCTACACAAGAGGCCCTACAACACGGGTCATAGTCACTTACTTAATCAACACTTTCCCCGGCCAGCCTACACAAGAGGTTATGGACACGGGTCACTATTATTTATTAAGGGATAAAACGGTTCCGATTACGTGATTTCACACACTAACGTGATTGTATTCGACAATCACCAGGCCACATTTTCCTTTAGGCCTCTTTGGCCTTTTCTCACAACTTAACAAGTTGCACATGTTCCATACTAGTGTGTTATCCTTTCCATACCATTCGGTATTGGACGTACGCCTCGACCTTCACGTGCACGAGCGTCGTCATCTAGAGTTTTCTATCAATCTCTAGTCATGATACTAGATTATAATACAATTCCATGTTGAGGTTTCTTCACTCTTCCTATTCCATATTTTAAACATGCATATTTTTCATTCATGTTCAACAACGATGGTTAGGCAAGATATATTACAATTGCACAATAGAACTACATGTAATAATTCAAACATAAGTTATACCACTTTTGGGTTTTCCTCCGATTAATTAATCGGGCAACAAAACGTATATTTTTCACTCTTATCATATAGAATATTCTCATGGCTTTCTATCAGTACCAAGAATGATTAAATCGGGCGAACGAGTCAAAAGTTATGGATTTTAAAAGAAAAGAAAAACATTTGGAAAAGTCCCAGGAGCACCCGGCGCTCATGGCTTCGCCCGGCGGTGCCCATGCGCCTGCTACTTCGCCCGGCGCAGCAGCGGCGTAAAGCCCAAGCCAAAACCCAAAAGTTAAAGAATCAAAACTCACTACGCCTCTTGACCATCGCCCAGCGAAGCAGCGACGTAGGCCTTGCATCGCCCGACGCTCAAAGCGCCGCCCGGCGGTACGCATCAAAAGCAGAATTTTCTGTTGCGTTTCCATGGTTCCAAGGGTTCCAAAACTCACCCTTTCCACACCAAATCAGTTCTAAACCACAAAACAAGTATCAACAATTGATCATATGCATATTACGACTATACTACACAATATATCAATTTTCAACCGTTAAATTCATGATTTTAGCAAGATTACTCATTTTCTCACAATATCAAACCTAGCTCTAGAACTCAAGAAATTCTACCACTAAAGTCTCTATCTAGAACCCACCTGGATTAGAGGATGATGATGAAGAAGATGAGATGAATTGATGAAGAAGAGATGATGATTCTTGATCTTTTTCCTCTTCTAGGTTTTCTTCTTTTCTTTTCTTTCCTCTTCCTTCTCTTTAATTTCTCTCTCTCCAATTGTTACTATGTTTGGAAAGGGTGGAAAAGAAATGATATAGAAAAATATCATTAGTTAGTAACACTACTAAATGTCCAAATAGTCTCTACAGCTCCAATAATTAAAACCTCTGAGTCAGATAATATTAATTGGATTTGCTCTGAGCTCAACAGTCACTCTAATTATCTTTGCAGATAAATTCTCAGAGTACACCGAAACCCAATTGATCATACTAATATTATCCAGAGTAAAATAACTTACGGGGTATTACATTCAACACCTACAAGTAAAGAAAAATGAACCAAGTCTCCATCTGGTGTGACTTCATCATCACCAACCACTTCACAGTCTTGAAGTCTTGCCAAGACAACTCTAGTTCTTGGAGGTCTTTGTCTTATGCCTTCCACACCTTCATGATTTTCTTCTTCGAATGTTGGAACTTTAGTAACTACTAAGAGATCATTGACCGGAACCGCATCATAATCACTACTATCTTCATCAAAGTCATAACTCATTAATGGTTTGTTGATTGTATCATTTGAGTCCCAATTCTAGGCAGAGTTCTCATCAATCACAATGTCTCGACTCACTAAAATCTTACCATTGATTGGATTGAATAACCTGTATACTCCAATCTTGTGATATCCTACCAGAACCATAAATTCACTCTTATCATCAAACTTTCTTCTCCTTGTATCAGGAACATGTTTTTAGCAGATAGAGTCAAACACCTTCAGATGACTCACTAATGGTCTCTTACCACTCTATACTTCTTTAGGAACCTTGTTCTTCAATCTCTTGGTAGGGCACCTGTTCAGTATATAAACAGCAGTGGTGACTGCTTCACCCCGTAGGGATTTTGGCATATTCTTTTGCTTTAACATGCATCTAGCCATATCCAAAATGGTTCTATTTCTTCTTTATGCTATTCCATTATGTTACGGCATGTAGGGAGAGGTTACCTCATGATGAATACCATGTTCTGCACATAATTTCTCAAATAACTTGGATGTTTATTCACCACCTCCATCTGTCCTTAGAGCCTCAATCTTCTTTTCACTATGGTTTTTGACAAGTATTTGGAATCTCTTAAAGATTGCAAGTATTTCATCTCTGAGCTTAATCACATAGATCTAGAGTTTTTGGCTATACTCATCAATAAATGAGATAAAGTATTTATTTTCACCAATGGTATGATCCTTAAAAGGGCCACACACATCTAATTGTACTACTTCTAGTATGCAGGAAGACCTCATTGGCACAATTAAAATGAAAGACTTTTTGGATTGCTTCCCTACCAAGAAACTTTCACAGAGCTTGTCAAGCATGACAAGACTTGGTATACCAGTTACCATATATTGAGTAATTAATTGATTTAGTGACCTAAAATTTAAATGGTCAAACCTCAAGTTCCATGGCTAACTATGCTTGCGGTTGACAACTGTTTTTAGGCATTGTACCTCAGTCGAACAGATCATGGTCTTAAATGTCCTATTCTTTGACATAGGAGATTTCAAGACTAAATTATTCTGAGTGTTGAATAATTCGAAGGCTCCATCTTTCATAAACACAGAGAAACATTTTTTGACTAGTTGTCCAACACTTAGCAAATTGCAATTCATTCTAGGTACATATAGTACATCTTCAATCATGGCTTTTGCTCAATTTCTCCTTTGAATAACAATGTTTCGTGCACCTTCTACTTGTAATGAAGTACAATATGCAAGATTGACCTTGCTCTTCTTAGACTCATCAAAATCTACGAACCAAAACTCTTCTACCTGTCATGTGGTTCGAGCAGTCTGTGTCGAGGAACCAGATCTTGGAGTCGACGTGTTTATATGAAACTGTAGCCATAAGCACTATGGTTTCATAATCATCTAAATCTTTATGTATTTTGGAGGATTTAGAAGTCCTCTAATCATTATTTTGCTCGTGAGAATTCAACCAAGAACCTTTCTTGCTCAGGGGCTTGTCACCTTTTCCTTTAAGCCTGAAACCTCCACGTTTCTTCCATGTTTAGGCATGCAGTGCTTATATCTAATCTTGAAACCCTTTCCTCTCTGTAACACCCTAAATTTTGAAACTTATAAATAAAGCATTAAATGATAATTCAAGGTGTCACCAACGACAAACCATCGAAACACATCAAAACATTTGAACTACGCAACAGAAAAACTCATTGTTCAACACAACTTCATAAATAAGCTATAAATTTCAAAATAACAAAAGCAACAACGACTTCGAAAGCATAATAAATGTCATCCCTGATGTTACACTACCAGAGAAGTAAACCGCTAGTATTATTAACGATTAAAAGTAAAAGCGAAGCGTAGCTCCAACAAGCCACCTTCCAACACACAACAACAGAGATCACTCTTGAGTATCTGCAAGATGTCCATGGTGGACAACATGAAGCAAAGGGGGTGAGAAACAACATTCAATATAAACAGTGTAAAGAATTCTAAGGCAGAGAATACATAACAAGCACACAATCATTACACAACCAATGACAACATATTCTCACACCCAATCATAAAAACATGTACATATTATTAACCAATCAACATCATCATGAAAGATCAACTACATATGCAAACACGTATGCAATATACTCTACAAGTGACTCATTATGCATGCAATACCATTCATGAACACTCAAGTTCATCTCGCTCCCGATCCCACCATAGGACCAGAGCACACCAAATCGTTACCATCACCATAGGTAACACTTCACAGTTCCCATACAGAACCGTCTACTCGCTCCTGATCCCTGCCATAGAACCATAGCACACTAAAAATGGACTGAAGTTCGTACACCATGATCATGACTCTCAATAACATGCATTACACCAAAATGTTCACAAAAAGAATCACCATGCATATCTCACCATTCATGCACAACATCATTCATTATATGCAATAATTTATCAATGTTACGACATCAATAAACAACATCAAATAGCAACAAATCAACAAATGTAACTTTGTAAGCATTCATTCATGTTACTTCACCAAAATAACAACACATCATGATTTAAACATAGCAATTCACTAACCGATCATACAAGTCAGCACAAACATTGCCACAGTAGACACATGATTATAATTAAAACAATTCACCAAGAACTACCATGAGGTAGCTCTGCGCGTTAGCTTTCCAATGCTTCGAATAACGTCTCATTTGGACTTACGGAATGAAAGTTACGGCCAAAATCGTCGAACAGTGCAAAAAAATCAAAAATAGGATTTTTCACACTTTGACCTAAGACAATCGATTGTCATAGGGTGACAATCGATTATCATAAGATGACAATCGATTGTCATCAAGAGGATTTCACTAATGAATTCTCAAAACTCGCGTTTTTAAGCCATACAATCGATTCATTAAATGGTGCAATCAATTATACTATTTTTCAAAATTTGAACTAGTGCAATGGATTGTCATATGGTGACAATCGATTATCACTGCATAGTTTTCCAAAAATCCTAGTTTTCATCATACGTTCATCATCCCCCTCATCCCTAAACCTTCATACATGACTCCAACTAATTTTTTTCCCAAAATCAATTAATCCAAACATGAATTTAACAGTGAATCATGTTATCACAACCATAAACCTATTACAACACTTATATTAATCTTGATTAATAACAATTCATCAATAATTTCATGAATAATTTCATCAACAATCATGTACACAATCAAGCACCCAAACCTTCATCAATGGTAGAATCTCACGCATACATATTCATGTTAATTCAAACATATATTCAATCCCAACAACACATATAAACACAAGATCAACCAACAATTTTCCAGAATTTCGTCTTACAACAATTCATCAAAAGAAACCTAGGAACCCTAATGAGATCAAGGACCTCTCTTCCCTACCCCATCATGCAATACGCACATATTCATAGTCCTTTCTCCCCCTTACTTAGATTTCCAGCAATGATGATGAATTGAACAACTCCTATGGATTCTACTTCCTAATCCTAGCTCTCTTTCTCCCTAGCCCTTGTTCTTCTTTTCCTCTTATTTTCACGTACTGTCAAATTCTCTAAAAACCTAGTTTATCTCCCAACTTTTAGAATATATAGTAACCTCCTTACTTTTGCCTAATTATTATTATTATTGCCCAATTTAACTCTAGCCTCCCTCCTCTCACCACAAACTTTTCTCAATTCACACAAGTGGCCTAAAACTCCTATTTCACCAATTTTTCTCATTTTATTAATAATAATAATAATTAAAATTCTAATTATTCTAATTATTTTCTAATTTATTCTACCTTCTCACCACACCCTACTATTATCACCACACCCCAACAACATATAATCATATAATTTATTTTAAATCACACCAACATCAAATAATTAAATAAAATAAATCCAAATAATTAAATAAAATAAATCCAAATAATTCTATTAAATAATTTAATCAAATTTGGGGTTTTACAACTCTCCTCCACTTAGAAAAATTTCCGCCCTAGAAAATTACATAAAGGAAACAAAGTCGGATGTGACTCTCTCATAATACTCTCCATCTCCCAAGTCATGCTTCCACCAGCTGGTCCTCCCCACACTACCTTCACCAAGGAAATCTACTTACCACATAATTGTTTCATTTCCCGATCCTATGACCACTATCCGCATGGGCGATGCCTCAACAGTCAGGTTCTGTCTCACCTGTATATTGTCCACTTGGATTCAGCAAAATCAAAACTGGAGCAGACGTCAACTTCTTCTTGAGTTCATGGAAGCTCTCTTCATAGTGCACATCCTAAACACATGCTTAAACCTTTCGAGTCAACTGAGTCAAAGGTAACACTAACTTCGAAAAACCATAAATGAACTTCCTGTAGTAACCATCCAACCCAAGAAAAATTCTAATCTCTGTAACAGACTTCAAAGTCTCCCATTGTAACACAACATATATCTTCGATGGATCCACAACTATACTACCACTAGAAATCATATGACCAAGGAAACTCACTTCTCGCAACTAGAACTCGCACTTGGACAACTTCGCGTACAACTTCTTCTCTTTCAAAGTTTCAATACAACTCTCAGGTGTTCCACATGCTCTTCATCAGACTTTGAATATATCAAGATGTCGTCGATGAACACAACCACAAACTGATCTAAGTACAGATGGAATATTCTATTCATATACTCCATGAACATTCCAGGCGCATTAGAAACTCCAAACGGAATCACTGAATACTCATAGTGACCATACCTTATTCTGAAAGCAGTCTTTGGGATATCTTCTGGCTTCACACAAATCTGATGGTAACCCGAATGCAAATTAATCTTGCTAAACACACAAACACCTACCAACTGATCCATCAAATCATCAATCCTCGAAAGTGAATACTTGTTCTTGATCGTCACTTTATTTAGATGTCGGTAATCCACACACAACCTCATACTACCGTCTTCTTCTTTACGAGTAGCACCTGCACACCCCACGACGAAACACTCGAATGAACAAACTTCTTCTCAAAAAGATCTTCCAGTTGCTTCTTCAATTCACTCAACTCTGAAGCAGACATTCTATAAGGAGCCATCGAAACCAGACTAGTATCAGATACCAAGTCTATAGTAAACTCAACTTCGCACTTTGATGGAAAATCACTGATATCGTTTGGAAATACTTCTGGAAAATCACACACCATAGGTAGCTTGCTAATCACAACTTTTCTTTCTGCCTTCATAGAAGCTAATATCATAAACACTGCAACATCATCCTTCACGAACTCATCCACTTGCTTGGTCGACATGAACAACTTATCACTCGCATCAAACTCTAGAAATGACACCGTCTTGTCGAAACAGTTAATATGTACCATTTGTACCTTTATGTTTCGATCTAAGCATTGGTTTCCGATGAAGATCTCTTTTATGTTTCGATCTAAGCACCGGTTTTCGACGACGATCTTTTTTATGTTTCGATCTAAGCATTGGTTTTTGGCGACGATCTCTTTATTGTTCGATCTAAGCAACGGTCTCCAGCGACAATCTCTTTATGCTTTAATCTAAGCACCAGTCTCCAACAACGATCTCTTTTTTGTTTTTTTAATCTAAACATCGGTTTTCGACGACAATCTCTTTTTCTTGAATAAAAGAAGAAAAATGAGAAGGTGAGAATTATAGAGAATAATTAAATAAATATACAATACTAATACTTACAAAAAAATAAATAAGTATATGTTATAATATTATCACGTGAGGTTTTGTATTTTTTTTACAAAACTTTATCATTTTATTAATATAATATACGTATTTACTTTTCAAAAAAATATGCAAACGAAAGAAGTAGAAAAATAGCAATGATGTTTCTATAGACAGAAAAAACATTTGCTAATTTCTATATTAAAAACAGCTCGTGACAACATAAAAACCAATATAGCCAAACTTTAAAGCCAACATGGCTGCACATATTTGAAATCCTTTAAGAATAGAACACCACATTCTCTTATTAGAGACCGAACCTGAATCGACCATTGTTGGAAAATAATTGTCATTCTTTCAATATAAAATATATACAATTTTGACCAAATAATATATGTTTGGTAAAAGAGAGATAGAAGGTGGTGAAGAGAAGATGAAAGCATAGGAAATGTATAGGACTTATTTGAAAGGTTTTTTTAAAAACTATTTTTCGGTATTTCAAAACTCTTTCTTTAAAGAGCATTTCTTAATACACCATCCATATTTTTTAGGCACCATGCGAATTTTCGTTTTTATCTCCTGATTTCGGATGTGCACATCCGGATGCACCATTTTTTAAAAAAAACTTTGATGTGTTCCGGATGTGCAAATTCGGAAAAAGTCCTGATCTGCAGATCCGAAAAATAGCAGAACTTTTTTTTTTTTTTAAATCAGTTTTGTTGGTTGGTCGTATATGTTAATATATCGTCGCAACTTAATATACATTAAAAAACATCTAGATATAAAATAAAATAATATATATACATAATAATACTTCTGTCAAAATACAGTACATAAATGTAATAAAAATATAATACATCAAACAAAAAACTACTGTGTATGGCGAAGGATCTGTCCTGGCTCCCCTGCTCCTCTGCCCCTACCCGTCGTCCCCGTTCGATGTCTGCGGTACTGAAGTGCCCCCGAGCAATCTCAATAATCCTATCAACGGCAAGTCTGCCACCAGGGCCCTCAGGGAGGTGACCGTCCGCAATGGTCTGCTGCGCTATCTCCTCTATCTCATGACAGCGAGGTAGGACATCCTAAGTACGGTCCAGCTAAGACTGCCGCTCCTCTAATATCTCCTGATGAGCAGGTCTCGGTGGCGATCCCTCGGCAGTGGGCACCATGCATGGGTGTGAGACGGTATAGAACCACATGATGTACCCGGCCGCAACGTTCCAGTCTCTCGGCGCTCTGGTCGCCCGAGCCTCTTCCGGTACCAAGTGGGACTGGAAGTCATCATATAACTCATCTATCTGCACGCGGGTCAAGCCTAGAGGAGCAGACTCATGAGGCATCCTGGGGATCGTCTGCGTGTAACCGAACTGACACAAGACGCGCTCCGGCAGGTATCGAGCAGTAATGGTCGAATTGCATGCCAACCATCCTGAGAACAGCGAAACCTCATCGAACGGGCGCGTCACACGGTGATCGGCATAGGCGTCATAAAAAATGTCCTCAGCAGCCATCCGATCAAGATAAACTCTATAGGGGTCGGGCGCCTGGTTCCTTCTGAGCAGGAGAAATGCAGCAGCACGTGGCATATCCTCAGTGTACCCCTCGACACTCCCCAACCAGTAATCTTGGGAAAGTACTGTAATATCCACGCCTGAAATGGAAAACATAACATTGATGTCAATCATTATAATGAATATAGAAAGACAATAAATGAAAAAAAAAAGACTTAGAATATAAGATTGTTACCCCGTATAGTGTATAACTGCCTGCCACAGTCTTGGCTGCCCAGCGGCAACCATCTAAGAGCCTAGAATAGGTGAATGTCAGCGTAGCCGCTCCCAGTTGTACCCATGGATCTTTGTGGGATCCAAAAGGTACCTGAGGTAAACGATATCAACGTAAGTGGCGCTGGTGTCCACAAACAGCTGCGTGCCGAGCAAAAACAAATAGTAGCATCTTAGGGCACGCTGCCTGTGGATCGCCACCTCAGCTGTATCACCTGCTGCCCGTCCTGCCTCTGCAAGCTCCTCATGAAATCTGCGTGTCAGAAAGGAGAATCGGACGTGTGCGTCTCTCAACTGCGTCACCTCCGCAAGTGCCTCATCTGGGGTAGCCCCAAGCTCTTCAGTCAGCATCTCCGTCGCCTCCACCTTCGACATCTTACCGTGACGGAAAAGGGTACCCGTGATCGGTAGATGTAAAAGGCACGAGATGTCGTCGAGTGTGATCGTGAGCTCGCCGTACGGTAGATGGAATGAGGATGTCTCAGGGTGCCATCTCTTAACAAAGGCCATCAACATACCGTACATGATCTGGGGATACTGTAGCACCCAAAATTTGCCCTCCTACTTTAGTGCTAACTGGCTTATATTTCATTCCATTTTTGCATGATCATGTGTGCATATCATTGGTTCTTAGCATGGGGTCAAGGTGCCTGAGGCAGTTCAAGAGGAGAAGATGTTCTTCAAAGGGTCAAGCAAGAGTCCTTATATTGTCCAAGAGATCTCAAATGGCTCACTCTCTCCTAACCAGTGCAGAAATTAAGGTTTTGAGAATTTTGGGTTTATTGCTCCAATGGGCAAGCTTCTTGGGTTTTTATCATCACCAAATGGCATATCTTGTCTTTGTTGGAGAGGATACACATCATATTCAGAGGAAGTTAGATTTGGAGACTGTGTTATTTCCTCCTAGACAGAGGGTACCAAAATTAGGGTTTGCTATAAAGTCAGTTTATTTCTGATTTTTTGGGCAAGACTTGATTCCATGGTCTTCCTTGGGTCCCTAAGTATCTAGGAATGGAAGATGGTCAATCAATTTGGTTCATGAGAGATTCAATTGGCCAATGGATTGGGAATCAGGAGAATTGGGGAAAAGTCAATAGTGAGAGGGGAAGTCAACTATGAAAGTTGAGGTTCTCTTCAAGGTTCTTAAGGTCTCACATCCTCATATGGTCTTCAGGGGTCAAGTTCCATACCATTTATCAAGAATCAAGGGTTGATACAAAAGTTACTAAATATGGAAATGACCTATAATTTGAAAGTTTCCATTTTGGGCAAGTTCTTACACTACTTTCAACCTGACTTTTCATCATCAAGGAAGCTTCAAATGAATTTTCCTCAAACATGAAAGTTGAAGATCTTTTTCTCCCCTTTCCAACAAGTACTATATGGTCTCCATATCATTTGTGAAACTCAAGTTATGATCAAAAGAAGGCAAGGTGGTTTTTAGGGTTTCCTTATGGTTCCATTTTCACAACTTTTGCATTTTGGGACATAGTGACCTATAATTGATTCCATTGTTTCAAGCCACATTTTAACATCAAATAATAATCCATAAGGATCATTTTTGGCCTTTGAATCAAGTGGATCCATGGTTTATTCATCACTTATTTTCCATTATGCAAAATTGCAAGATCATTCTAAACTCATGAACCAAGACATCTCAAGGCCCAAATCCAATTCAGGTGTGATTAGAAATTGTAATATAAGTGATCCATCATAGAATGTTTGGGTGTACATGCATGGAGGAGGGTGTATTTCACATAATGTAAATTTCCAAAATCATCCAAAACTCATTGAGTGAGGAATTAACAAGGCCCAAGTGATCATCAGTGGATTAACCCTAAGTATTTAAACTTACTCATGCACTGGTTAGGGGGAACACACGTGATTTTGAGGAGAACAAAGTTTGCAACCCTAAAACTTCTCTCATTCGAATCTCTCAATCAACAAGAGCTTTTCCAAAACTTCTTTCACCATCTGAACCCTTGGGATTCATAGAGCACGAAGCAACCATCCCTTGAAGCTAACAACAAGGATACGTGGTGCATAATCTCAGGTCAGTGACTTTTTTCATGATCCTAAAACTCCTTTTTTAAAGGTGCATAATGATATTTGATGCCCACTGATAATTCTGGTGTGTTTTGTTTGGAGTTTAGATGTATAGATTGATTGTTCCGTGCGTTTTAAGTTTTGGATGCAAACATTATTTCGTTCGATTCTCTTTGTACGTTACTTGTTTGGGATTTTTGATTTGATATTCGTGATCCTCATTAAATTCTGGTCAGAATAGTGTACTCCTTTGCGTTTTCTGGAAAAGTCTTGGTTGCAGGTGGTCGGAGAAGACGACCGGAACCCTAGTTCCGGCGTCTGGTGCAGTCTCCGGCGAGGTTAGGGTTTGGAGGTAGGTGACGCAATCCTAACCGTCTATTGCTTTGATCCAAGGGCTCTCGTTGTGCCACGTTTTTATTTCTGAGTTTTTATTTTAATGATTGCGTGTGTGTTGGACCATGGTTGTTATTGTGTTCATCATGTCTCAGCCTTTGATTTTGTTTAATATTTGACTGCATGATCTAATCTGGTGCGTGGGATGAATCATGTGGACGTTATGATGCCAGCGAATAAAAAAAATCACGTGGCTCCTTTTGGTATTCTGAGTAATCATGTGTATGCGTGTGCACATTGTTTGTGGTGTGCTTTGGATCTAAGCCCTTCATCTTGCTTACCTATGATTTGTTTGACTTGATTTAGAACGCATGATTGATCTGACGGTGTGCATGAGTCTCCAATGTTGACTAATTCCATTGTATTCCCTTTTTTATTTTGCTGACTTTTTTGTTGGTTTGGGCTCGCTAATTACACCCCCTCCTTTGGGCCCATTATCATTTTCAACGTGTTCTAGCTGCTATTTGCACCCCATGTGTATTTTAATTATTCCCTTTTTTTCATTTAATTATTGTTTTGCATTTTAATTTTTAAAAATGGATACTTGCATTAAAAAATTCCCAAAAAAATCATGAATCATATTTATAGTTTTATAAAATTTTCCCAAATTTTATTTTATTATTTTATTTTATTTTTAGTGACTGAGTTAATTACTTAATGGATTTCTTTTTGAATTGTTCTTATCGTGCATACCCAAACTTGTAGAATTTTGTTCTCATGGCATACATAACATTTTGAACTCATTCTTTTTGCATTGTTGCACCAACACATTGGATTGCATTAAAATATTTTTATCTCATTTTTAAAATCATTTCATATTGAATTTTAGTCCTTTTCTTTTGCATATTGAGTCATGTTTCTTGTCTAAACTTTGCATAATTGTTTGGGTGACCTATCTTGTGAATTTTTGCATGAGTTTTTAACATGATGTTTGTTTCTGGTTGAGCTATTTTGATAATTAATTTGGTAATTTTAGAAGATGTTTTACTAATTATGTGATTGCTCTTTGTTTGAGGTCTTCTTGTATGCACATCCTTGATCATGTCTGATTACTTGTTTGAAAAGGTACTTGTGCCATCATTTGGGTTTGCTCCTTTGACTTCACAATTCATGTTTAGGTCATCCACATTCTGTATTGGTTGATTTCATTCAGTTTATAATCATTTCTCTTTGGTTTGTGACTTGCTTGGGTTCATTTGTCTTATTGTCACTTATGTCTGTTTTGTACTAACCTTTTATGCAGGGGCTGAGGTAAGTTATTTGAGGGTATGGAAAGTTATCCATGTCCATCCTCACTCCTTCTTTTTCTCATCTTTTCCTTTCTTTAAGCTTAGGTTGTTGTCAAACCTCCCCTTAGGGCCACCTTTGCATGATAACATTAGGATAGATTCTCCCCGTAGTGTTTTTCTTTTCTCTTGAGTCCCTCTTCTCATCTCAAAACATCTCTAAGATACTTAATAAGGTCAACTTGCCTTGCACACAAGCCTTAAACATAGGAAATGAAGATTGAGGGGTCCCCCTTCTCTCTTCTAGAGTGTTGAGCATACGTTCCATTGGGGACGACCATGCGATGCATTCCTTCCCGTGTCATAGACTTTGGTTCAAGTTGAGTTACGAACTAACTCAAGTCACTTCTGTCCTAAAAAACACAAACAAACTTTAAACCTTTTTATCCTTTGGGATTCTTAAACTAAAGGATATTTTCAAAAAGGGCACGTTACTTTCCGTCTGAGTCGTAAACAGGCATCGACCCTAACTGTCGGACGCGAACTTAACGTCGCTCATAAAAAACACAAAAAGAACTTGGTCCGAACTACGTTGACTCTGAATTTCCCATTGTACAAATGGAGTACGTAGGCCTAGGACGTCGACGTCCTACCGAGTCTGTCTTTGTTTTCCCCTTCCCCTGTTTTAGTGCAGCCCTAGATTTTAGGATAACTCACCCTTAGAATAGACAACAAGCGTGGATCCCATCGAGTACGATGGACGCGTGGGGTGCTAGCACCTTCCCCTCGCGTAACCGACTCCCGAACCCAGGCTATGGTTGCGATGACCATTCCTTTCCCTCTTCCTCAGGTTTATGCGGTGTTCCCTTTCCCTCTCTTGGGATAAATTTACACGGCTGGCGACTCTGTTTTCCGCACCACTCTCGCATTTGTACCTGGATGAAAATCCTGGGAGCCACAGCTGGCGACTCTGCTGGGGACTCTAGTTGACCTATGCTGGTCCATCCCTAAGCGAGTCAATCCTAGCGCTTGCTTGTCTTTGTTCTCTTTGGGTGTTTTTTTTTGTTTTGCTTTATCTGTTGTATTTTATTTTTACCGCATTTTCTGCATTGCATATTATTATCAGCTGCTGCACTGTTTTTCTGTTTGGCGGATTGGGAGTTCTGAGAGATAAGCCCAATACCCAGGCTTGAGCATACACGTAGGATTAGCGTGGCAAGTAGTGTGACTTGTGTGGCATTTGGCCAGACGTAGTATACATGAAAACTCCACATCCAGACGAGGTTCTCTTTGGTAATGTTCTATCCTGCGCATGGGTGCAGATGATTAAATGTAACCTGGAAAACTGTCAACTCTGGCGACTATTCCCGAGAACTCAGTAACGGCACTCCTCCCGAGACGTGATAATGGTAGACCAGAAATGGCAAACCCATTACACATGTCGATCCGAGGACCCAATGCTGGGAACTTGCTATAGGGTGTCCTTTTGGAAAAGAATCGGTGGAAGCACTCCTCGTTTGGCGATAGTACTGTACCCCGAGGGATGAATGTACTATTTCTTCTCGACCTCAGTGCCGAAGCTGAGGACTTGCCATGGGATGTTTTCTTTTGAGGGGAATCAGTTGAGGCCTCCTCGATTGGTGATGATGCCAAACCAGAAATGGTGAACGTATCATCATTTCTCGACCTGAGAGCCCGTGATATTTAGGATCCTCGGCTTTCTAGTACCGACATGTGAGGGGCAGGGTGTTTACAGGTTTACAGGTAACCTTGACCTTCAACATACCCGGTTTTCTGATCAGCAGATTTATCAGTGTGGTACTATGGTTATTCTGGTATTCTGGGTATTTGGGAAGATCCTTGAGATTATACAGTGGTTCAGTGCAGCAGTTGTCCAGTCTGTGTGGCATCCTTGATCCCATGTGTGCATTTGCATCATCATTTTGCATCCTAACATGTTTATTCATTTGCAGGGCTGCATCCTAACTTTGATTCTGGTTTTTGAAGACTATTAAGGATGAGTACTGAGAAGAGAAAGAACATCATAGTGTACAAGTTCCCATCACTTTTTCTGGATATTGTTCACAAGATTGTGTCTATGGCAGAACCTGGGGTATTGGCAGACTTTAGAGGAGAGTATGGAAGAATTCTGAATTTTGCTCGCAACATCACCGAATACGAGTATAGGGCTTTGCACACTCTGGTGCAATTCTATGACCCTCACCTGCGTTGTTTTCTATTCACTGATTATCTTTTGGCTCTGACATTGGAGGAATTTTCTCTCATTCTGGATGTTGCCATTAAAGAAGAAGCTCCTTTCTATCCTTCTGAAAAACTTCCTGATTTGGGAAAGGTCTCCGAGGCTTTGCATTTGGATCCATCTTTGTTGAAAAATAATATTGCCAGTAAGGGAGGGTGTAAAGGCTTTCATGTGAAATTTTTGATAGAACAGGCTGCTGTGTATGCTAAGGCTAGATGTTGGTCAGTTTTCAACGCCATCTTGGCTATGTATGTCTATGGAACGGTGTTGTTTCCGAATATGAAGGATTTTGTGGACATGCACGCTGTCCGGATATTTACCATGTAGAATTCGGTACCTACTTTGCTTGGAGATCTGTATTATTCAGTGCATTATAAGAACGGGAAGAGGAGGGGAGGACCCCTTTATTTTTGTGTGCCAATCTTCTACAAATGGTTTGCTGATCGTCTTCCCGAATCTGGGGCATTTGTAGATACTCAAGGAACTTTGGAGTGGTCCAAAAGATTGATGGGCTTGAGGGCAAATAATCTAATTTGGGTTAACTGTGACTTGTTGGGCCAAGATATCATGATTAGTTGTGGAGGTCTCCCAAATGTGCCTCTAATAGGAAGGAAAGGGGGAATTAACTACAACCCTGTTCTTGCTATTAGGCAATTCGGGTATGCATTGAAAGAGCCACCAAAAGACGAGGAGGTCCAAGAATCTTTATATCTGAGTGGGGAAATTAATCCAGAACTGTTAAAAGAAGCTGCGAATACTTGGGAAGATCGTCATAAGAAGGGGAAGATTTCTTTTGGGAAGAGCAACAACAGAACATTTCCTGCGTACGAAGATTGGATTCAGAAAAGGGTAGAGATGGAGCTTTTGCCATTCTCCAAAGAACCACCATCTTACCCCTTGCTGATTAAGTCTCCTACCACAGTCGAGATAGAGAAGTTTAACAAGTTGTGGGCTGAAAAGGAACAGCTGCGAGAAGAAAACAGTGAGCTACAAAGAGAGATTTACCAGTTGAAGCATGAGCGAGGTGAAGCAGTTCATATCGCCAAGTTGAAGACAGAGCTTCTCGCTAGGGCAGAAAAGGAGCTAGCTGACAAGGTCACATCCAGACAAAGGATGAAGCAAGCTCTAGAAGGTATCAGTAAGGTTCTCGAGTCTAAGGAGGAATTGGACAAGGCTTTGTTGAAAATTCACAGGTTCAATGATCACCGAGACACTGCAATGGCTGAGAATAAGCGAAAGGAAGACGATTATCTAGCTCAGATTGATCAATTGAAGTCGAAGCTCAAGAAGAAAGACGCTGAGATCCTATCAGGGGTATTCCATAACAAGCAGTCGAGGGTCGACTCAATGAAGCCATAACCTCCATAGAGGAACTGAAGACCCAAGCTGAAGTGAAGAGACCTAGAAATGAGGGTCCTAGCATGGGTGGTGTTTCTGGAGAAGACCCTTGGGAGTTACATTGCCGATACTTGGAGGGGATCATGCATAGGAGAGACATTCTCATTCAAGAGCTAATTCAGAGACCGAAGCATCCCGACACCAAAAAGCTGTTCAAGGAAATTCAAGACTGGAGCAAAAAGCATAATGGATGGGGGGGATTGACACTTGTGGACTTTGATGACATGCCGTAGTTTTCTACTTTCTTTCATTATTTGGACCACCGCCAGGATTTTTGGTTGGGATCTATGATTATTGTGTTCAGACTTATTATTTTGGGTTGTGATTGTTAACAATTGGCTATCCTCTGGTTTTTCTTAATACATGAGCAGAAGTTCCGTTCTATCTTGTTGTTAAACTAGAATCAGGGGGTGGATCGCCCTGCGAATACTCAAACATGTTCATTTGCATTTGCATATTCATAATCATTTTGCATAATCATTTCGCATGACAGGTGTTTATCTCTGGTGTTCTTACTTTGTTCTCCTCCGCAGTACAGGATTGATCAGCCAGTTCATCGGTATTCTACTCAGTCTGTGATAACCAGGGGATAGCCGTGGAACAACTCCGTGCAGAGATGCTTGAAATGAAGGTTCAGATGAGGCAATTTGGGGAACACATGCTGGTCATGTCCTAGGAGCAGAAGATGCTGAAGGAGGAGGTCAATCAGATGAAGACTCAGATGGGTTTGGTCATGGAAATTTTGAATATAGTGTTAAAGAAGGAAAACAATCCTGTGCTCGCTTCCGCAATAGAAGTCCTTAATCCTTCCATTTCTGTGGAATTTGATCTAGATCACGGATTGCCTCGTGAATCTCTTCCACAAATTGAGGTTCCAGAGCTTTCCCAACAACAGCCAGGTCGTGTCCCCCAAGATAAGCCTAAGAATAAAAAGGGTGCACAGACACCGAAGCAGCCTGAAAGAGTTTTTCATCCACTCCTTATGCCATATTCTCAACTATTGCAGCATCTCCTTTAGTTGTAACTGGTACAGAAAAGGACTTTGGCTCCTCTCACTGGTAATCCCCCACCAGGCTACAATGCAAGAGCCCATTCTGATTTCCATTCTGGGGCACCAGGGCATACTGTGGAGAAATGTAGGGCCTTTCAGCACCAAGTCCAGGATTTGATTGATGCAGGGGCAATTAAATTCACGTCGGGCGGCGTGAGTATACAAGGTGATTTTAACCCAATTGTTGCAAAGGAAGTGAAGACTCCTCCCCTCTTTGCAGGATCCACCTCAGGTCATGGACTTTCTCCTTTTGCTGCAGAAGCTCTACGTCAGCAATCTTTGTTTGTGCCTCAGCCAAGTGTGGAAAGGGAAGTGCAAGCGCAGGCGAGGCGCCCAAATCAGCAGCAGCCGCCAAATCATCAGCAGCAGAGGCAATTTGGACCAAGAAGGCCCAAGAGGATATTTGATCCTATTCCTATTCCTTATAGTCAGTTGTTTGCTCGTATGCTCAAGAACTCTCTGATTCAAACGAGGAGTACCACGCCGGTACCGTACCCTATTCCTCCGGATTATGACATGACTGCTAGGTGCGAGTTCCACTCGGGAACGTTTGGGCATACAATTGATAAGTGTAATGTATTCCAGCACAAGGTGCAAGACTTGATCGACTCGAAGGTCATCACGCCAGATGGTACCCCTTTGGATTGAAGCTTCTTTGTCAGAGTAAGCATCAGATTGCAAGAGCGTCATCAGAAATAATAAGTCCAGACTGAGCCAAGTCTCCTCAACGATGGCGATCTTCAGTTTCTTTACTGCATTTTCATTTGTAGTTTTTCATTTTTGTTAAAGCATTGTATGCATAAACTTTTTTGTTTTTTGAATGACAATCATAATACAATGAGCATGTTTTTCTTGAAGTAATCCATTCGTGTTCACTCTTAAATGTTTATATGCACTGCAATACCAATTTTCTTGTTTAGAACTCTTGAGGGAGGATGATGAGATGAAAACGCAAAATCTCTGGTTGTATGTTCAAGGGTAGGACCCTGTTGAGGATGTACAGGCATTGTTTCAAATCCCTAAACACTGGAGATATAAGGGAGATAGACCCTCATTAACACCTTTGAGCCTTGAAGTAGGAGTTTCTTTCGTACAAAAAAAAAAACCTCATACTTAACCCAGGGGCAGGGTAGGTGTCAGTTAGTTTGACCGAGCGTTCAAATTTCAAGGAGAGTGTGCATCTGAGGATCCATTACCTTCTATCCCACCGTCAAGAGGTCAAGAGATGTGAGACCACAATGGTTATCCATCAACAATCAGGGAGTGAGACAGTCACAACCCTTTCAAGCAAGTAAGACAACCAGTGTCGCACGCTTTGTTCAAAAAAGGGGAATAAAAAAGGAAAGCCCGCTAAGTCGAAACTTGAAAACAAGCGACTTAGGCAAAAGTTAGGGCATCCCGCTGGACTTCAAAATCGAAAAGCTCAAAAGAGTCAGTCCAAGCAAAATTAGGGAACAAAAGGCAAAAGAAAGAAAAAGCGAAAAACGAAGAGGATTACAAAAGAAAATCCTCGATAAGAACAAATTCGTGTGATTACAGACACAAAAGATAAAAGGGGTGACTGTCATTCCAAAACTCCCTTAGGTGCCAAACCATTAGTGGCATAGGTTCCTTAAAGATCAAAAACCTTTTGAGAGATGAGCGTTTGGGTCAGATTAACTGAACATAGGACTGGAGAACATCACGAAGAGTGGGTGGGCATCGATAAATTTTGAGCCACAAATCCTTTTTCTGAAACCGTGAACCAGACCACGTTACAACCCTTAAAAGTCTAATTAAAGCAGGGTTTATTCCGAAAGCGTACTTCAACAGGATAACGTTCCTGACTCCTACGAGTTGTGCTAATAAGATTTTTTGATATTGCATGTGCGCATTGTTTTTCCATTCAAAAATCAAGGTCGATCCCAGCTAGTGATTCGTTCACAAGGCTTGGCGACCCATTTTCAATAAAACTTCAAGGTTTACATGAGTGTTGCATTAGAATTGTCATTCTCATAATAAACATTTTCTGCTTGCATGTGTTTGATATCAAAAGAGGCTTACACGATGAACGACAGTCGAGAAGCTCGATCACGCCAAGCTGAGGTGGTGAAAACTCCGAAGGACGATCATGTCAAGGGGTATGTGGCCAAGAAACTGTGCGCAGCCTGGAGGTTCCCAATAAATGGTGATAAGATGCAGCTAATCTGGAGCAGTCACGTTGAAAACTCTCCCTAAAGCAGCCGAACAGGGGCAATCAGGTGGATTTGACAAACCTCTGTAAGATCAGTCAGGGGAAAAGTTCCTTCAAGACTTGGGGCATGCCTCCTCTAGAGCGTGAGAAATTGTCTACTCTTGAAAATGGTTAATTGAAAACACCTCCTCAAAGTTCAGAATATTGGGACAGAGTATTCTCAAGTCATTGCCAGTCCTTTCGAGGTAATGTACTTCATGGATTATGAAGTCTGGGGCAGTTACGTCGAGATCTGATAAATCTCCCCAAGAGTTTGGAGACCCTGGGGCAGTGCGGATGCCCGGTCTTCTATAAAATCCTCTTGAGATGATTTCCTCCATTAGACCTGGTGGTCTGGGGCAAATGGAAGGTTCAAAGGGCCGTTTATGAACATAGAGACAGGTCAGGTTGAGTGGCAACAGGATCGTACTTCCTCGGTAGGGTTGCTCTCCCCAGCATTGAGATTGCACCTTTCCTCAGCAGAGCAGACCTTCCTTAGTAGGAAACTGGGGAAGTATTTTCTCTGGATCAAGACGTTATTTCCCCACAGAATCAGGGTGTTCACTTCCCCCATCCAGTCAGGAAGCGTGCTTTCGCCGACAATGACATATTCTAATCCCCAGCAAGGTGGGAGTAAAGTCATTCTCCTCACCAGCAGGCTAAGTTCAGCAGTATCCCTAAGCAGGATGGTATTATGGACTGTTTTCCCCAAGCAGGATGGTATTATGGGCTGGCATCCCCCAGTAGGTCCTAAGCCCATCTGTTATTGGCAATCCTCAGTAACAGACTCCCGGTTCCGTTATTGGCATTCATCCTCAATTCCCCCAGCAGAGGACGAATCTCAGGTTCGATGTCACCTTCAGTAAAGGACATGCGTAACCCCCGGTAGTGTGGATGTTCTTTTGGGATTTCATCCCCAGCAGAAGTTGTGGATCCAAAGAGTCGATCAGTATGATCCTTCTCAGCAGAGTTCTTGGATTCAGAGGACAATTTATTTTTGTCATCCCCAGCTGAATTGATCTTTTCTCTCCAACATTTATTTTGCTGGAGGGACCCCTTTTGCATATCATAAGCATTTGCATTGCATCCTCAAACGCGTAGCATTTCCACTTCGTGTGGAGCATTACGGCAAAATTCAAACATTTGCATTCGAAGCATAAGCCAGATTTGATGCTTTCCTTGCCAGTTCTCTTTCCTAGCAGATTTGGCATAACTCAGGAGATTGTGGAGGGATGCGTTCCTCTTACTTGTGCTCTCCGGCAGAGTCTTTTATTTAGACTTCTCCTTTCCCCAGCGGAGTCATGTTATCGGTGGATCGTGAGTCCGTTAGAAGTTTACCTTTGTTTGGCCTTTCTCTTTTGTGAAATCCAGTTCTCGCCTGGTATTCAGTTCTCGCTTGACATATTTTGTTTGCCAATTTCCTTTTCTCGGTAGGGGTGGTTTAAACCTGAAGTTTTGTTTCACGTTATCCCCGGCGAAGTCCACTTTATGTTGGTTATATTTTGCGGGTACAATTGAGGTTGTATTCGTTTTATGGGTGCGATTGAGGTTGTATTCATGTTTTCTTTGTGGGTAGAGTGATTGAGGTCAGTCTTCCTTTACGGGTGCAATTGAGGTTGTATTCGTTTTGTGGGTGCGATTGAGGTCGTATTCATGTTTTGTTTGTGGGTAGAGTGATTGAGGTCAGTCTTCCTTTGCGGGTACAATTGAGGTTGTATTCGTTTTGTGGGTGCGATTGAGGTCGTATTCATGTTTTCTTTGTGGGTAGAGTGATTGAGGTCAGTCTTCCTTTGCGGGTACAATTGAGGTTGTATTCGTTTTGTGGGTGCGATTTAGGTCGTATTCATGTTTTCTTTGTGGGTAGAGTGATTGAGGTCAGTCTTCCTTTGTGGGTACAATTGAGGTTGTATTCGTTTTGTGGGTGCGATTGAGGTCGTATTCATGTTTTCTTTGTGGGTAGAGTGATTGAGGTCAGTCTTCCTTTGAGGGTACAATTGAGGTTGTATTCGTTTTGTGGGTGCGATTGAGGTCGTATTCATGTTTTCTTTGTGGGTAGAGTGATTGAGGTCAGTCTTCCTTTATGGGTGCAATTGAGGTTGTATTTGTTTTGTGGGTGCGATTGAGGTCGTATTCATGTTTTCTTTGTGGGTAGAGTGATTGAGGTCAGTCTTCCTTTGCGGGTGCAATTGAGGTTGTATTCGTTTTGTGGGTGCGATTGAGGTCGTATTCATGTTTTCTTTGTGGGTAGAGTGATTGAGGCCAGTCTTCCTTTGCAGGTACAATTGAGGTTTTATTCGTTTTGTGGGTGCGATTGAGGTCGTATTCGTGTTTTCTTTGTGGGTAGAGTGATTGAGGTCAGTCTTCCTTTGCGGGTACAATTGAGGTTGTATTCGTTTTGTGGGTACGATTGAGGCCGTATTCGTGTTTTCTTTGTGGGTAGAGTGATTGAGGTCAGTCTTCCTTTGCGGGTATAATTAAGGTTGTATTCGTTTTGTGGGTGCGATTGAGGTCGTATTCGTGTTTTCTTTGTGGGTAGAGTGATTGAGGTCAATCTTCCTTTGCGGGTACAATTGAGGTTGTATTCGTTTTGTGGGTGCGATTGAGGTCGTATTCGTGTTTTCTTTGTGGGTAGAGTGATTGAGGTCAGTCTTCCTTTGCGGGTATAATTGAGGTTGTATTCGTTTTGTGGGTGCGATTGAGGTCGTATTCGTGTTTTCTTTGTGGGTAGAGTGATTGAGGTCAGTCTTCCTTTGCGGGTACAATTGAGGTTGTATTCGTTTTGTGGGCGCGATTGAGGTCGTATTCGTGTTTTCTTTGTGGTAGAGTGATTGAGGTCAGTCTTCCTTTGCGGGTACAATTGAGGTTGTATTCGTTTTGTGGGTGCGATTGAGGTCGTATTCATGTTTTCTTTGTGGGTAGAGTGATTGAGGTCAGTCTTCCTTTGCGGGTGCAATTGAGGTTGTATTCGTTTTGTGGGTGCGATTGAGGTCGTATTCATGTTTTCTTGGTGGGTAGAGTGATTGAGGTCTGTCTTCCTTTGCGGGTGCAATTGAGGTTGTATTCGTTTTGTGGGTGCGATTGAGGTCGTATTCATGTTTTCTTGGTGGGTAGAGTGATTGAGGTCAGTCTTCCTTTGCGGGTGCAATTGAGGTTGTATTCGTTTTGTGGGTGCGATTGAGGTCATATTCATATTTTCTTGGTGGGTAGAGTGATTGAGGTCAATCTTCCTTTGCGGATGCGATTGAGGTCGTATTCGTCTTATTTTTGTGGGTATGGTTGAGGTCGTACTCCTTATTTTTCTGTACGCTCCATTTGGTTATTCTCACCGTTAGCAAATTTCTGGGGCTCTTTCGGTATTCAATCCCCGTGCATCCTGGAATGTCTGAGAGCCGTCGCTATCATACCTTCAGGACCAAGTTGATTGAATAGGGGCAGCTGTAGCACCCAAAAATTTGCCCTCCTACTTTAGTACTAACTGGCTTATGTTTCATTCCATTTTTGCATGATCATGTGTGCATATCATTGGTTCTTAGCATTGGGTCAAGGTGCCTGAGGCAGTTCAAGAGGAGAAGATGTTCTTCAAAGGGTCAAGCAAGAGTCCTTATATTGTCCAAGAGATCTCAAATGGCTCACTCTCTCCTAACCAGTGCAGAAATTAGGGTTTTGAGAATTTTGGGTTTATTGCTCCAATGGGCAAGCTTCTTGGGTTTTTATCATCACCAAATGGCATATCTTGTCTTTGTTGGAGAGGATACACATCATATTCAGAGGAAGTTGGATTTGGACACTGTGCTATTTCCTCCTAGACAGAGGGTACCAAAATTAGGGTTTGCTATAAAGTCAGTTTATTTCTGATTTTTTGGGCAAGACTTGATTCCATGGTCTTCCTTGGGTCCCTAAGTATCTATGAATGGAAGATGGTCCATCAATTTGGTTCATGAGAGATTCAATTGGCCAATGGATTGGGAATCAGGAGAATTGGGGAAAATTCAACAGTGAGAGGGGAAGTCAACTGTGAAAGTTGAGGTTCTCTTCAAGGTTCTCAAGGTCTCACATCCTCATATGGTCTTCAGGGGTCAAGTTCCATACCATTTATCAAGAATCAAGGGTTGATACAAAAGTTACTAAATATGGAAATGATCTATAATTTGAAAGTTTCCATTTTGGGCAAGTTCTTACACTACTTTCAACCTGACTTTTCATCATCAAAGAAGCTTCAAATGAATTTTCCTCAAACATGAAAGTTGAATATCTTTTTCTCCCCTTTCCAACAAGTACTAGATGGTCTCCATATCATTTGTGAAACTCAAGTTATGATCAAAAGAAGGCAAGGTGGTTTTTAGGGTTTCCTTATGGTTCCATTTTCACAACTTTTGCTTTTTGGGACATAGTGACCTATAATTGATTCCATTGTTTCAAGCCACATTTTAACATCAAATAATAATCCATAAGGATTATTTTTGGCCTTTGAATCAATTGGATCCATGGTTTATTCATCACTTATTTTCCATTATGCAAAATTGCAAGATCATTCTAAACTCATGAACCAAGACATCTCAAGGCCCAAATCCAATTCAGGTGTGATTAGCAATTGTAATATAAGTGATCCATCATAGAATGTTTGGGTGTACATGCATGGAGGAGGGTGTATTTCACATAATGCAAATTTCCAAAGTCACCCAAAACTCATTGAGTGAGGAATTAACAAGGCCCAAGTGATCATCAGTGGATTAACCCTAAGTATTTAAACTTACTCATGCACTGGTTAGGGGGAACACACGTGATTTTGAGGAGAACAAAGTTTGCAACCCTAAAACTTCTCTCCTTCGAATCTCTCAATCAACAAGAGCTTTTCCAAAACTTCTTTCACCATCTGAACCCTTGGGATTCATAGAGCACGAAGCAACCATCCCTTGAAACTAATAGCAAGGATACGTGGTGCATAATCTCAGGTCAGTGACTTTTTTCATGATCCTAAAACTCCTTTTTTAAAGGTGCATAATGATATTTGATGCCCACTGATAATTCTGGTGTGTTTTGTTTGGAGTTTAGATGTATAGATTGATTGTTCCGTGCGTTTTAAGTTTTGGATGCAAACATTATTTCGTTCGATTATCTTTGTACGTTGCTTGTTTGGGATTTTTGATTTGATATTCGTGATCCTCATTAAATTCTGGTCAGAATAGTGTACTCCTTTGCGTTTTCTGGAAAAGTCTTGGTTGCAGGTGGTCGGAGAAGACGATCGGAACCCTAGTTCCGGCGTCTGGTGCAGTCTCCGGCGAGGTTAGGGTTTGGAGGTAGGTGACGCAATCCTAACCGTCTATTGCTTTGATCCAAGGGCCCTCGTTGTGCCACGTTTTTATTTCTGAGTTTTTATTTTAATGATTGCGTGTGTGTTGGACCATGGTTGTTATTGTGTTCATCATGTCTCAGCCTTTGATTTTGTTTAATATTTGACTGCATGATCTAATCTGGTGCGTGGGATGAATCATGTGGACGTTATGATGCCAGCGAATAAAAAAAATCACGTGGCTCCTTTTGGTATTCTGAGTAATCATGTGTATGCGTGTGCACATTGTTTGTGGTGTGCTTTGGATCTAAGCCCTTCATCTTGCTTACCTATGATTTGTTTGACTTGATTTAGAACGCATGATTGATCTGACGGTGTGCATGAGTCTCCAATGTTGACTAATTCCATTGTATTCCCTTTTTTATTTTGCTGACTTTTTTGTTGGTTTGGGCTCGCTAATTACACCCCCTCCTTTGGGCCCATTATCATTTTCAACGTGTTCTAGCTGCTATTTGCACCCCATGTGTATTTTAATTATTCCCTTTTTTTCATTTAATTATTGTTTTGCATTTTAATTTTTAAAAATGGATACTTGCATTAAAAAATTCCCAAAAAAATCATGAATCATATTTATAGTTTTATAAAATTTTCCAAAATTTTATTTTATTATTTTCTTTTATTTTTAATGACTGAATTAATTACTTAATGGATTTCTTTTTGAATTGTTCTTATCATGCATACCCAAACCTGTTGAATTTTGTTCTCATGGTATACATAACATTTTGAACTCATTCTTTTTGTATTGTTTCACCAACACATTGGATTGCATTAAAATATTTTTCTCTCATTTTTAAAATCATTTCATATTGCATTTTAGTCCTTTTCTTTTGCATATTGAGTCATGTTTCTTGTCTGAACTTTGCATAATTGTTTGGGTGACCTATCTTGTGAATTTTTGCATGAGTTTTTAACATGATGTTCGTTTCTGGTTGAGCTATTTTGATAATTAATTTGGTAATTTTAGAAGATGTTTTACTAATTATGTGATTGCTCTTTGTTTGAGGTCTTCTTGTATGCACATCCTTGATCATGTCAGATTACTTGTTTGAAAAGGCACTTGTGCCATCATTTGGGTTTGCTCCTTTGAATTCACAATTCATGTTTAGGTCATCCACATTCTGTCTTGGTTGATTTCATTCGTTTTATAATCATTTCTCTTTGGTTTGTGACTTGCTTGGGTTCATTTGTCTCTGTTTTGTACTAACCTTTTATGCAGGGGCTGAGGTAAGTTATTTGAGGGTGTGGATAGTTATCCATGTCCACCCTCACTCCTTCTTTTTCTCATCTTTTCCTTTCTTTAGGCTTAGGTTGTTGTCAAACCTCCCCTTAGGGCCACCTTTGCATGATAACATTAGGATAGATTCTCCCCGTAGTGTTTTTCTTTTCTCTTGAGTCCCTCTTCTCATCTCAAAACATCTCTAAGATACTTAATAAGGTCAACTTGCCTTGCACACCAGCCTTAAACATAGGAAATGAAGATTGAGGGGTCCCCCTTCTCTCTTCTAGAGTGTTGAGCATACGTTCCATTGGGGACGACCATGCGACGCATTCGTTCCCGTGTCATAGACTTTGGTTCAAGTTGAGTTACGAACTAACTCAAGTCACTTCTGTCCTAAAAAACACAAACAAACTTCAAACCTTTTTATCCTTCGGGATTGTCAAACTAAAGGCTATTTTCAAAAAGGGCATGTTAATTTCTGTCTGAGTCGCAAACAGGCATCGACCCTAACTGCCGGACGCGAACTTAACGTCGCTCATAAAAAACACAAAAAGAACTTGGTCCGAACTACGTTGACTCTGAATTTCCCATTGCACAAAGGGAGTACGTAGGCCTAGGACGTCGACGTCCTACCGAGTCTGTCTTTGTTTTCCCCTTCCCCCGTTTTAGTGCAGCCCTATATTTTAGGATAACTCACCCTTAGAATAGACAACAAGCGTGGATCCCATCGAGTACGATGGACGCGTGGGGTGTTAGCACCTTCCCCTCGTGTAACCGACTCCCGAACCCAGGCTATGGTTGCGATGACCATTCCTTTCCCTCTTCCTCAGGTTTATGCGGTGTTCCCTTTCCCTCTCTTGGGATAAATTTACACGGCTGGCGACTCTGTTTTCCGCGCCACTATCGCGTTTGTACCTGGATGAAAATCCTGGGAGCGACAGATACCCAATCCTAAAAAGGCCTCTGAGACTAGAGGTAGCAAGTGCAGACTGGAACCACTCATCCCCTGGAAGCTCTGCCATCATGTCTATAACCTTACCCCCATGGTTATAGAACTTATGGGAATCCTTCTCCTGAAAATTTCCATATAAAACAATGTTACAAATGAAAATATTTTCAACGAAAACAATTCTATAAATAAACCGAGAAAAGTTACCTGTCCTAGCCAGACATATCTGGGAGTATGCACAGAGTACCCCACGAGTAGGGACATATCAGATGGTCCCCCGGGGTAACCGTCCAGCTCATTGAAATCGTTATCGCCGTCACCACCCTCATGTGTTGGATGATCACCCTCAAGAACCGGAACAGGGAATGAAATAGGAGCAGCTGATGGAACTGGAGTCTCCCGATGACGCCTGCGTGGGGGCTGGGAACCTGATGAACCAGCAATAGAAGCCCGACGCCTCTGAGATGTAGAATTGGCGGCTGACGGGGGAGTGGCCTGAACCTGTGATGTGGAAGTGACCTGAACCTGTGATGTTGAAGGTTGTGGTGTAGGATGTCCCTCAGCTGTAGGGGCTACCCCAACTCCCTCTGCGCCGGAGCCTCAGCTGTAGACTGCGTCGCTCATGTCGGACATATGTGTTCTGAGCTGTCCGTCCATGTATGATACGATCATCTCTGCCAGCCATGTAATCTGCAAAGCATAATAAATAAATTAGAATTTTTTAAAAATAATTAAAAAAAAACAAACAAACAAAAAAAAACCAAGTGTCTTCCGGATTTGCACATCCGAAAGTACGCAGAATATTTAACGTTGGGTGTTTCTGGATTTGCACATCCAGAAGCACTCAGAATATTTAACTTTAAAATCCTTCTGGATCTGCACATCCGGTACGTATTTTCAAGTTCAAAAATAGCAGCCCTGGCTACTGTACCATGGAAAAGGGCATTTTAATGCCCTGATCGTCCGTTTGAAACAGCAAACAATACCTACATTGTCTCTAACCTATGTTATTCATACTACCTAACAATTTTTACACCTAAATGTCTACTCTAAATCGATTACTCGAAAATAACTCCGAAACTCTAAAACTAAAAAACTTACCAATTAAATTGAGATACGGAGGATTTGGAGTGTATTGATCGTTGTAGAAGTTGCTCTGCGCCGAACTCGAGTGAAAAAAGTCGAGATTTGTGGGATTAAGAATTTGAGAGTTTGAGAGAGTTTGGTGTTTGGAATATGAAAATGTGAAGAATGAGGGGGAGGAAGAAGGTTTGGTGCGAATTAATAAACCATTGTTTCGGATCTACAGATCAGGTAGTTTTCCGGATATGCATATCCGGAACACATCAACATTTTTTAAAAAATTGGTGCGTCCGGATGTGCACATCCGGAATCAGGGGGCAAAAAAGAAATTTCGTGTGGTGCCTATGAAACTTGGGTGGTGTATTAAGAAGCCCTCCTTTTAAAATTTGTTTTGTAAAACTGATTTTAATTTGTTATTTTTGAAACTAAAAACGACTAAAAGGTAAACTCATGTATTAGTTTTGATTTCCGATATTTTTTATAACTGAAAAAGTCACCAAAATCATAATTCTTTTCATTAATAACATTATAGTAAATAAATGAAAATATGTTTAGGTGTTTTGTTGTGGCTGTTTGGGGGTTTGATTAGCTAGGTACTTCTTGTACCTTTTTCTATGGATTCATTTGCCTATTTTAGACATTTATGCTTTTACACCTTCGACAAGACAATGTCATTTTCAGAGTTTGATGCGAGTGATGAGTTGTTCGTGTCGTCCAAGAAAATGGATGAGTTCGTGAAGGATGATGCTATAGTGTTTATGATATTAGCTTCTATGCAGGTAGAAAGTAAAACTATGATTAGCGAGCTATCTGTGGTGTGTGATTTTCCAGAAGTATTTCCAGACGATATCAATGATTTGCCGCTGAAGCGTGAAATTGAGTTTACTATAGACTTAGTACCTGGTACTAGTCCGATGTCGATGGCTTCTTATAGAATGTTTGCTTCAGAGTTGAGTGAATTGAAGAAGCAACTGGTTTCCGCCGATGATCTCCTTTATGTTTTGATCTAAGCACCGGTTTTCAATGACGATCTTTTTTATGTTTCGATCTAAGCACCGATTTTGGGCGACGATCTCTTTATGTTTTGATTTAAGCACTGATCTCCGGTGACGATCTCTTTATGTTTAAATCTAAGCACCGGTCTCCAGCAACTATCTCTTTTTTATTTTTGATCTAAGCATCGATTTTTGGCAACGATATCCTTTTGTTTTTTTTATCAAAGCACCAGTTTCCTACGACAATCTCATCTTTTTTTTTGTTTTGATCTAAACACTGGTTTCCGACGACGATCTCCTTTTGTTTCGATCTAAGCCCTGGTTTTTGCCTACGATCTCCTTTTGTTTTGATCTAAGCATCATTCTCCGGAGACTATTTCCCTTTTGTTTTTTATTTAAGCACCGATCTCCAGCGAAGATCTCCTTTTGTTTTGATCTAAGCACTGGTCTCTAGCGACGATCCCCTTATGTTTTTTATCTAAGCATTGGTCTCCGATGACGATCTCCTTTTGTTTTGATCTAAACATCGGTCTCCGGCGACGATCTCCTTTTGCTTAGATCTAAGCACCAGTCTCTGGTAATGATCTCCTTTTGTTTCGATCTAAGCACCGGTATTTGGCGACGGTCTCTTTATGTTCGATCTAAGCACCTGTCTCTGACGACAATCTCTTTCTCCCATCTAGTTGTTTGCTTCCATACTCCATTTTACCCATTCAGTAGACAAAATTGTGATCCTTTTGTATTTAATTATCTTCCACCATGATTACATGAAGATTGTCGTCACTCAGACTCTCGGGTTGAAGGGAATTAAATAGAAGCAGGTGGTGTGCCCCAAATTTTGGCACTATGTCTTTTATTTTACTCTTATAATGTCAATTAAAATCAAAATTGTAAGTTAGTTTAGTTGGTAGTTAAGCAATGGTGTCAAGTGCAAGGTTGTGGGTTCAAACCTTGTTGTACATCTTTTTTATTTATGATTTTTATTAAAAGGTCAAAAGTCTTCAAAAGTTAAATGTTGACTTTTTTTTTGGGTATTTTAATTCAATTTTTAGTTTTTTTTTTTAAATATGTATTTTTTTTAAATTATCATTTTATTTTATTTTATCCATTTTAAATCTAAAAATAGTAAAAAAAATCAAAAAATAAATAGAGATATTTATAGGATATTTTCTTTTTCAATATGGCAAAAATCACAAAACATAATAACTTTTTATTTGCAATTATCAATATGATTTCTTTTCATTTTTAATTTTAACCTATTTTCTACTATAAATAATACACTATTTTCTCACAAAAGGACACCAAAAAAATCCCACAAAAATCACACGATAACATGCAATGAGCAAATTTCACTCCTACACTTTTCACTATCACCTTCACAAACCACACGAATCCTTCAACGTCACTGTCAACAACCAACCTCTATCAATACAAATCTCTCACCATAATCTTCATCTTCCTTATACCACAATCACCATTATTCTACACAGATCATAACAACAATCTATCATTTTCCTCGCATAGCTTTTATCTGTTTTTCTTTTATAGCTTATTATTATTGTTTATTTTGTTTTCAGGGCTATGATTCTTCATAAGATAGTCATGCACCACTCTGATTTTAAGTGTTGATAACTTTATTATACCCATTATTTTTTCGAGCCCTTTTTATTATTATAGGTCCTTTTGAACATTTTTTTTTTCTATTTTTATATTATTAATTCAATTCAATTTTTTTTAAATGAAAAACATGTTTTTTTTATTAAAGTGTACAAGACCTAGTTTTTATTAGATTTATTAATTCATTTTTTTAATGTAAAACATGCTATTGTTTTTGTACATGCTTACTTTGTTTAAAAATCATAAGCTTTAAATTTTATTTTTTTTATTTACCGCAAAACTTGGGTAAGTGGCATGCCATTTTTTAAAGAGTATATAATGTTATATGAAATGTGTACAAGACTTAGTAATTTTAATTTTGTTTTTATTATTTATTATTTGTTATTATTAATAAAGATTTAGATAAAGTTTGATTTTATTATACTGGGTTGATTTATCACATTTGTCAAAATCCATAACTAGGGGTGTACATGGGTTGGATAAACCCAACAAACCTAGTAAAACCCACCCAAACCGACCCAAAAGAATGGGTTTGGTCGGGTTATTGGGTGAACATGATTTTAAAAAATGAAAAACCATTCAAAATAATTGGGTTTTGGGTAAACCCACACCCAACCCAGAAAATCCATGGATTATTGAGTGACTATTTTTTAATTATTTTTTATAATTTGATGAGTGATGACATTGATGTATTTAATTTTGGTTGCTTCAATTACAACTCTTTGAACATATTTTATTTTATAAGTAATGGTTTTAACTTATTTAGAATGTCACACTTTTATTAATTTGATGCTAATTCTTGTAAGTTATAAGTATTTTATAAATTTTATGTATTACTGTAATGGAACTTTGGTTTTTGTAAATATATTTATGATGAATTTTATTGTGCATTTAGACATTTGATGTTTCAAAAAATAACGCTAATAAGTTAAATTATTTATTAAGAAAAAATGTGACAAATTATTTATAATTATATAAGAAAGAAAAAAAATAGAAAAAAAAAATTGGGTAACCCACTACCCAACTCAATCCAACCCACAAATTTGTGGTTTTACCCAATCCGACCCAATGATATTGTGGGTGGTTATTTTACCTCACCTAAACCAATGTACCCTATATAGGTTGGGTCATGGTTTTGACTAAATTCAACCCAAACCGACCCATGTACACCCCTACCCATAACTTCTTCCCACACCCCTCTATCTTGCCCATTCAACATAACCTACAACCCCTAATTTATCTTTTTATATATTATTATTCTTTATCTACTTCATTCAACTTATTTAGTAATTTTTATTTTTTATTTTACCTTTTCTGCAAAAACATAAAAATCCCTAACTTTATCGTAATTAATTTTGGTATTACTTAATTTAGTTTCATTAGTTTTCTTCTTTTTCTCATTTTATTAAAATAATTTAAGTTATTTAACTTTGGTATGAACATAAAGATACAAAAATATGTTTCTCTTATTTTTAGGGTGTTTAAAAAAAATCAAAAAATAACAAAAGACAAAAAATAAAAGCCTTTCTTTTGTAACTAAAATTAACGTCAACTCATTAAACTATTTTTTCCTTGCGCATTCAAAACTTTTTCACAAAAACGACAGTTTAGGTCATTTCAACGTGAAATACAAACAAACGCTTCAACCTCAATCGTGGAATTATACAAGTCAATATTTAAACTCAAGAATATGACTTAAACCCTATCCTTTAAAATCAACCAACAAACATTTCTTTTCTACCAAACTACGATGCTTTGATTTTCTCATTGCACTTGAGAATGCGTAGACACAGGGTTTTGAAACTCTGGCGAGCACACTAATTTAAAAAATTTTTTTTTTACTTTTTGTAAATATTTTAATAAATAAAATAATCAATCACAGACATTCCCTTAACAAACCCTTAACCCTAAAACTATAGGAGGTTCCCGTTGAGTACAACGAATGTGAAGGGTGCTAATACCTTCCCCTCACATAAACGACTCCCGAACCCATATTTGGTTGCGATGACCATCTTATCCTTTTTCCCTTAGGGTTTTATCGGTATTTTCCCTTTCTTTAGGAATAAATAAAATTTGGTGGCGACTCTGTTAGTCATCCGCGAGCGTGCGATGCGCTTGTAACGTTATTTTTTTTTTAGATGCAACAACAAGAGCTGCCTCCGTCAATAAGTAATCTAAAGACATCGAAGTTGGAAATTATGGCTGTTATGACCAAAGGAAAGATCTCGTTCGAGATTTCTCACATCTTTTTTCTATCTCAGAATCCAAGGATTGTCCTTTATAGACTCTTGGTTGAATTTCTTGCATCCTTATTGTTGATGGCCATCAAATCGACAATCTTCCTCTTCATTGTACTTTTGAACGAGTTGCTTTCCATCAAGGCGCCTCTTGTGATGCAAGTGATTTATTGGCGTTTCCCCTTGTGCCTTTCTTCTTCTCAACTACTTACATCTTTGTTTTTGTCCCCGACCACGACTTCAACAATTTTCTTAGGAGATTATTTTCTCTTTAGAGAGTCCTATTGGCCCCTCTTGTCATCCTTGGTGTATTCGATCAATTGCCGCCTTCTTAATTAACCCTTCAATTACATCATTCAGCTGGATGCAATTGTATATCTTGTGGCTATAACTATTGTAGAAACGATAGTATTCGAACTTATTTGTCCTAAATGACTCCCTTACCAGGTACAGGTTCCTTATCTCGGATTCTTTAAACTCTATGATCTCTCTTTATTTCAAGATTCTATCCTTTGAAGAGTTCAATGGAGGGTAAGCATAAACCTAGGGTGGGGTCCATGCTCGTTTTCTTATTTTGATCGCCCAACATATTTCTCTAACGGCCGGCTAGGCCTTGCACTTCATGGTACCAGGCTAACCCTAATAGCCAAGAGTTTCTCGTCGTAGTTGATAAAAAGTACACTATACACAACAAGTCCTTCAGGTTATGGGCCTCTTTGCGCCCAAAATTTTCGCAAAATGCACAATCCACTCTAAGGTCCCTTTCAAAGATCCAACACTCTAGGATTTTGTCCAAGCCTCAAACAGCTACTGCCACTTAGGTGAAATACTCAATGTATCTGTGAAAGATTTATCTCTTACATTACATGATTCTACTAAGCATGAATATGGTATTATATTGCTTATTCTGGGTGATGAAGTGACTAGTGAAAGATTCACACATGTGGCCAAAGTGTCTATACTTCCATCTAGAAGAAATTTATACCAGGTCATGATTGATTCGGCCAGAGTTAGTACAAAGATCTTACACTTCACTAAAGGTGGGAAAATACACAAGAATCGGGGGGGGGGGGGGGGGGGGGGTTGAATTGTGTTCACTAAAAATGTTTCTGCTTCTGAACAGAGTTTAGATTCTAAAAATTAGCTCATAATCTAATCATAAATGCAACGGAGTAATATATCAAAAGTAAAGTAAACATAACCATGAACACATCAGATTTATCCTGGTTCCTCTCCAACTGAGAGTACTCCAGTCCCCTTACCTCGCAAGAGATTTTCCACTATAATCAACTCATGATTACAACTGCTTATGCACTTAAGCATAAGACTTTTATTGCTCAGTCCTATCGTCTAAGACTTATTGCTCAATCAGCACATGATCAAGACTTCTCTGCTTAGATCCTCAGATCCTAAGACTTCCCTTGCTTAAACCCACCAGGTTCAAGACTTGTTTGCTTAAACCCACCTGGTTCATGACTTCTGCTCAGACGCACCGTCTAAGGCTTCTTCGCTCAGATTCTCAATCTAAGACTTCGTTGCTCAGACACGTTGTCCAAGACTTCTTTGCTTAATCAAAATAGATCAAGACTTTTAATGCTCATGCACATAGCAAAAGACTTACTTGGCTCAATCTTTTCAACTGAGACTTTGATGCTCAAGCACATAACAAGAGACTTTGATCTAAACTACTGAGTAGCATATTCAGTAGAATAGAGAACAAGGTGTACTTGATTCAGAATCAGAGGTTCAGGGTAATTACCTTAACAAAGACCTTAAGTATTTAAGATTTCCAGGATATTCAATGTATAGGAAACCTTAAGGATGTTTACATTTTACAACAATTAACAGGAGGTTATGCATATTCAGTAGTGTTACTCATTGATGATCTTGTTATTTCTTCATTCGGATAGAGGCTCTGAACACCTCTATCCTCTTTGGCATTCCTTTTCCTTCTTATTCCTTGTTGAAGATTCAAATTGAACCTTCAGGCACTTATATAGCTGTTTGTAGAAGACTAGTCATTGGAAGAGATAACTTAATCAAATGTCTTTGTTTTCTCCATAGTACAAGAGTCGTTGAAGATAGATACGCTAAAAGATCTTGATCCATTGTGTAACATGTTTAACCATTGCGTCTTTAAAGAGATCCTGTACTATAGAGCCGTTGAGAGTGGTTATCCGTAAAACATGTCAACTCTTCTTGAGCCTTGTGAACTTAGACTCTAGCTGACTAACTGATTAAACATTACAACTTGGTTTCTGAAGTACGGACAACTTAAGCTTTGCTACTAGTTCTGAATGATCACCAGAAGCCAATACAATTACCAAGTGTAGAGACAATATGTTACTTCTTCTGATGTTGAGGCCTTCAGCTTCAGAGTCTACGCCAGACATCACTTAGCAAGTGTTCTTCAGATAGATATGTATCATCAGAAGCACGTGACTCAACTTCTCTCAAGTGTGCCTTCACATCAGATTCTGAATATATCTTTAAATATAAGAACCTGCATACTTGAACATACATTAGATAATATCATTGTTCTTTTAATACTTTGTTATCATTGAAACCCAAGAAATATATGTCATGAATAAATCTTGTTCTAATAATCTCCCCCTTTTTGATGATGACAAACATAAGTATTTAAAGGACAATGTTTGGGCTATTTTAATTTTTCTTAGACAACAACAGAGCATGAGGTTTGTAAGCTTTCTCTGATAGATCAAAGGTTCAATTTTGTAAGCTCCCCCTGAGTTCTACTTCTAAGAAATCTTAAAATATATTTTAGTTTTCCCAGCAACATCAGGGTACGAGGTTTGTAAGCCCCCCTGAGTCTAATAGTCCAGAGTTAAGTTTTGAGAACCCACCCTAAGTACCATTTTCAAGAAAACTATAATTTTAACTTTCTTAGCAACAATAGAATACGAGGTTTTTAAGTTCCTTCTGAGTCTAATAGGCTAAGATTGAGGTTTGTAAGCTCCCCCTTAATTCTATATACAAGAAAAGTTAAAATTATTTACCCGAGCAAGATAACCATAGTAAATATAGAAAGACAAAATGAACAATATTAACCATCATACTATTAACATTGGCAACATTGAGTCTGAAGGGTATAAATTCGTATTTAAATACTTCTATATTTCTCCCCTTTTTGTCACATCAAAAAGGTTAAAGAAAACAAAAGATGGGACAATTAAAAACATGAAAACAATTAAAGCAACCGAAATTCAGAAGTGCATAATCCTAAGATGGTAAAAAATACTTTATAGGGTTTATAGCAGTCAGCGTCAAGTAAATACAGTGTCCCAAGATGGTCAAAGATTATTAGCAGTTGGTTCACGAATGTACTTGAATGAATACTTAAAGCTTTCTATAAAAGAAGATCGACAAGGAGTCCTCAAGAGTGCATCCTATTTTTCAGAAATTCTTCAATCACAAGATAGTTATGAAGAGAAAATCTCATAACCGCATGCTTCACAAGAGTGAGAGACACGATATTGCAAGAGAGTTTGATTTACTGAAGAAAACTGAAGCAGCAAGAGAGAGACGTTTGGCAACCAAGGAACGTTCTGCACAACTTCAAGCAGATGTAGCAAGTGAGAATCAGAAACTGAAAGAAAATAAAAGCTTTCAAACCATATTGACTACCTATAGAGCACATACTTTAGGATCAAAAGAGCATATAACTGCTTCTGAAGATCCTTCTTCTAAAGATGAGAAAGCAAAACAATATTGGAAGGAATATGTTTGTAACACAGAGAAAGATAACTGAAGCAATAAATAAGACTAGAAATAGGCTAATTTATTGTACAATCTTATCATTTATTATGTAATTTTTAATATTCCAATGAAGTTTCTCTTTATTTAGTTTGTATGCTCAGTTTAGCCAGCAAAAACAAGTTTCATTTCACTTTAAATTTTCAATAATTAGTATAACACACAACTGAAACAATGAACATATAAACAACCAGAATTATGATAATTTCACAAGCACGTGTAGATCCACAAACATGATAACATATAACGATGTAAAGATGATAAGATCCACAAACATAAAACAATATAAAGATTCACAATCAAAAACACAAAAACGGGTTCTACATCCTAAACCTAAGGTTTCTTCAACAATTCCATGATTGCATTAAGATCAGAACCAATTTCTTCTTACCTCTCAACCACATACTTGAGTTGAGTGTCCACTAAAAGTTGGTTGCTAGCCATCTAAGTTTTCATTACCTCTTGACATTCAGCAACTGCAGTTACTTTAGCCTCAAGATTGAGCAATTGCTTCTGGCTAGTTGCAACGACTTCCTTTGTTGAGACAATCTTCAGATCTTCAATAAACGAGTTGACACATCTTCTGAAGCTTTCCCATTTTACATTATAAGCTGCAGAGTCAGTGGATGTGAATCCTTCTTTCACAAGTGCTTTTGCCTCATTAAACAACCCAGTCTTAAAAACTTCTAACTGAGAAAGTACATGATTGGGTAGAGGCTTGTGGTTAGTTATATGCTGAGATGGTGTGTTTAAAGTATTTTTCTGGGATTCATGAATAGATTCAGTTGGTATATTATTTTATAAGGCATGATTTGATGGAGATTTATCTTGAGTAGTTTCCTGATAGAATGATGGTAAGGGTTGTTTTTGGTCATTATTTTCTGATTGTTGTTCAGACCCAACATACTCAGATCCATCATTGAGATAGTCCTGAACAGGTTGGTCTGAAATGGTTCTGGTGGAGTTGTTTGATGGTGAAGCAGCATTAATAGGTTTGGCATCCAAACCACTTCCAGTTTCACCAGGAATTTGTGAGGTTGGATTATTTTGGATGTAAGCATCAATGTTTTAAATGGTTTGGTCAAGGGATGGAACAACAATGTAAGATATTATGAGTGGGAATGTCTTTGATAGGAAGGAAAAATCAGTGTTTAAAGGAATGATTGATAGGACATGTCATACCCTAAATTTTTACCACAAGATTTCCCATCATTTTGCAAATCATCACCACAATATGGATGTACCTTCATACCTCATGAATCCTCTCAAATATTGTTGAGCATTCACTTCAATCAAGAATTAGGGTTTTAGACCCTCTCAGAGCACTCAGACAAAGGATCAATCAAGAATTGTCATGATCTTTAACTTGTAAAGTATCTCAAACATCCATAAAGGGTCAAGAGGTCTCCCACATTAAGAATCAAGCTCAAAAGTGCAACATTTCAAGTGGATCAAGCCTCAAGATCATCAGTGTCACCAAATTAGGGTTTTGGTCGACCAAGGCCTCCAGAGGGAAATTTTCATCTGGGCATGAGCCAATACTTCAAAACATGATCCAAGAAGCTTAAAGGGACCTCATGGATCTAATCATAAGTTCCTAATAGCCTTAGGGGATGCATTCATCAAAAATCAGGAATTAGGGTTTCTTGACCTAATTCACCCCTAAGTTGACTTTTGGAGCAAGACATGAGCCAAGACCACAAGAAATGTTTTGAAGACCTCAAATATCTTGTATTGATCCTCTCACAAGTTCAAATTGACACAAATAACTTGATCCATGAGCAATATAAGGATGCAAATTCATCTGGCCCACTAATTAGGGTTTCTGATGAAAAGTCAACTGTGCCTTTGACTTTTGACCAAGACATGAACTCAAACCTTGGGAAATGATTCAAGACACTCTAAAACACCTATGGAATCCATCCATTAAGTTAGATTTGGCCCAAGAACTTGATTTCATAAAGGATCACAAAGTTTGAAATTCATCTGACAAAAATTCAACTGTGCCCAAAAACCAAGTTTGACTTTTGAGATTTTTTGACAAACATGGCTCCCCTAAGTCAAAAACAATGTTAAATCATGGTTTGGATCATCATCCATCAAGAAAAATCAAGAAAATTAAGGTTACTTGCAAAAGGGGTAATCTTAAGAAACTTAAAATTTCTCTAAGTTATGAAAAAATGATGATTTTTCCCAACTTTGCAAGGTCATAACTCCCAAACAACAAAGTCATTTTCTTCCATCCAAAGCTCAAATGAAAGCTCTCATTACATACTACAAAAGTGTCACAGTGCTCCATGAGTCAAAAAAGCTTGGATTTTGAGTTATAGAGCCATGAAGTTAGGGTTTCAAAACTTTTCACTTTTACACTTAGTGAAATTTTGAGACAGAATCTGTTTCTTTTTTCTTCCCCAACTTTGAGGTCATTTTTCTCCATGATCCATAATAATCCAAGACCAAAGTTAAACATCAAAGTTGAAGTATGATGTACAAGATTTCCAAAGAGTACAAGAACATCATCAAACTCCATTTGAGCAAACAGATATGGAGTGATCAACATGCCTTGCTGCAAACTGTCTACAAGACAATTTTGGTTATTTCTTGCTAGCCACGATTCTTTTTATCAAGTGTAATGATCAATACCACTCACATTCAATGTATAACAGATGAATCACAACAAACCTGCAAAGTTGGACCAAGAGTCAAGGAAATCTCAAGTGGAATGATGGGTTTTGTCACCTTATGCCTTGAATTCAAAATGGCATTTATGTGCAATAGTGCACATTCAACAAAAGGACTTTTTTCAGTCAAGATGCTCACATAAACAAAAATAAAAGCATCTGAGGAATGTGGATTGAGTCAAAAGATAAGCTAGCCATGTGGAGGGCTATGATACCTTGTGTGAGTGGCAATGATACATATTGCCAAAACTTTTGAATTCAAGCCAATCTCCAAGATATCACTATTCAGCCAAGACAAACTTCCTCTACTATAAATAGAGGTCACGTGTGACTGATAAAAAAACACCATAACAACCACAATGCTTGTTTTCTCACAAATCAGCTTTCTTGCAAAATTCAAAGTTCTCAAAGAGTAAAAAATTGGAATTCTCAAACCAATCCAATTCCACTCAAACCAACCATCATAACACCTCACATACATCATATATGAGTGATCCATAACCTCAAAACACATATGGAACACCAGAATCATCAAGTCACTATCCATTTGCTCAAACTTTCTTCAAAGCTGCAGATAGGGTCGAGCAAAGTGATTCAGAGGTTTTTAATCCATTCCAAGCTTCCAAACACCTTGCATAAGGTCCATTGAAGTTGTCCAGATCATCACACAACATCTGTAACACCTCTACATCAGAATTTGAATTCCTCTTGCACAAGTAAGCCTGACACTCTCAAACTCTATGATTCATGCATCATAAATGTGTTTTCAAGTTACAAACATGTTTATGTACTTGTGTATAGTGTTTCCCCTCAATCAATTGCTTTGTAGCTATCGTGTATAGGATTTCATAGTGTTCTTCCAGAAATTAGGGTTCATGTGTTCATCACTTGATTTTTCATTCCACACTTAAAATAAATGCAATTAATTGGTACCATTGGAATCCTTGTTCAAAAACGAGCAATTTTCATTTTTACAAAAGTCAAAACCATTGAGTAATCAGAGAGTTATGAGAGGTTTTGCAAATCTGGGGAAACAGGGTACGCACGAGGAAGAAGATTGTTCTTGGCGCCCTTTTTCAAATATTTGAATATTTGAATTTTCTTTTATTTTTTAATTGATTTCAAAAATTAATTTCTCTCTGATTTTTAATCATTTTGAATTGATTCTTTTTTTCGAAATTCACAAATATGTTTAAATATTTTATTCCACAAAAAAAATCAAAAAATATTATTTATTTAATATATTTTGAATTTTTGTAAAGAATTTCTTTTTAATTGATTTTAAACATTTTTAAAGAGTTCTTTCTCTTGATTTTTCAAACTCAAATGAATTTCAAGTCATCATATGGATAAAACATATTTTTCAAACATTGATCCAAGGTCACAACTTGTTTATTAAATAAATTTGATAATTTCCATCATTTTTATTTAATGTTTCTTCAAAATAAATACCTTTTTTATGAAATTAGGGTTTCTTTGATTTAACCTTCAAATTTTATTTTCAAAAACACTTTTGGGCCTCTAATAGAGTGTAAGACCCAACCTCTTTTGTAAATAAATATTTTGGGCCTCAGTCATTGTATAAGTCCTGTCACACCCTAATTTTTGAACCTAAGATCCCTTTTCTTTTTGCATAGCATCTTTAGGTCATGTGATTCTTGTGTGCTTTTTTTTTTACTAATCAGTTTATGCAGGTGCACCACTCTTGAGTATAGATTTTTAATCAATGTATTTTAAAACCTGATCGGTGGATTTTGATGCAAAGAGTCCTAGACCATTTCTTTTATCGTTTACCTCAAGATTTTTCTCAAAGTTCCTCAACGTACATCTCAAGGATAATTGGGGTTTTCTCTTTCAGAAGTATTTGAATATGCTCTGAAGAATTGGTCAGAGTTTCGAATTACATCCAAAGGTACCTAAGGCATTCATTTTGGTCAAAATTTTACGATTTTCTTGGGACAACAAGTGGATGATTCGACGTTTATCAACTAACCATTTCCCTAGACAAATCATCTTGTCATTACCAAAACCCTTTACCATGTCCCTAACCATATTCATATCCAAGTTCAAAGTACATATTTACCCATCAGACAAGTCCAAGTTCCACCTTCTATAATTCTTTTCCCCCTTTATCCAAAGTCCAATCCGTATCTCAAGTGCAATACCATCCACCCAAGATACCATGTTATGGTTATGATGCATTCAAGTTTCTAAGTGTTAAATAACTTCCATCATGAGTAACACAAGATCCGAGATGATACAAGATCCAAAAGGACTTTAATTTACAAATTCAAAACTCAACATCCCAAAGTTCATGTCTCAGGGTTCTGACTCAAGCTGTTTGAACGTTCAGAATTAATTAAGATCTATTCAAAAGGACTCCACAAGGTCGCCTACGAAAATTCATATGACTTTAAGCTTTATGATTTGGCTTACTTATATCCCAAGATTGCAAGTTATGCTCATTCATTTATAAGCCATGTCACAAGTTGCAAAAGCCATGTTACATACACGATACCACAAAAATAAATAATCTACCAAACAAATTCGTATTGCCTCAAACCAAAGATGTAAAGTTGTTGCAAAACTCAACTTGATTACATTACCAAATAACTAAAACTTTGAAGACTAAGCCTAGAAAACTAATGTTACAGCAGCCATGTCCTTGTTATACTGAGCCATGAGAAATGCAATTCCGTAACCACCTTGTGAGAACTTCAAACCATTATTACCGTAAAAGTAAGTCTTGCAAGCCAACGTAGCGTCCAGACTAAACAAATGCTCCAAGCTCATGCTTCAACATTCCAATCTCGCCAAAGCCGCTCCAAGCGAACCCATATATGTGAGCCACAAAATAACTCCGAACTGTTATAACATGTGAGTTACAAAAGAAGGAACTTCAGAATGGCACAATTTCTTCATTTACAAAAATGCAAAGAGTAGAAAGAGAGTAAACATACCATGACGACCCTTGTTTCGTCCAAAACGAGTTCGTACTTTATAACCGAGGCCTATATATGGCAGGCATACCCTATGGTCAAATAAAATCATCACTTACAAAAGCTCCCACTTGTAAATCCTGAAAACTCGAAGATTACGAATCCACATTGAGAAACAAAAGTAATTACACAGTTTGAAGTGAGTAGACACAATAGCTACCTAGTACTTAATGAAGAAAGTAACAGTGCAAAAAAAAAAGGCTTTCGCTAATCAAGGGATTGTTCTCTTAAGCTAGATTATAATGCCAACAAACATCCTGATGGTGAAACTTCAGTCACCAATGGCCAGATGGATGACTCTCTCGAAAATGGTGTTGATGTGACGAACAAGCAAGGAATAGGCTTTGAAGTACGATGTGCTTCTGAGCTTACCAGGATTCTTAGAGACTATAACACCAGCAGGTCGTGGCACCTCGAAGATTCAAGTGTTTCAAAGCAAATTTTCTAGAAACGGAGAGTGGACAAAGCATAGGCCTTGGAGAGAGCGATAATATGACAATAGTGAATACTCCTCAGGAAGTTCCAAAGACGCACCCGAATTCAAATGGCCCGCATTTGAAGGTAATCATCTGCTACAAACAAGTGCCAGCATTAAAACAGAACAGTCTACTGAACTTCATAGGTAACAGGCTTCCAAGACTGAATTCGAATGAATAAGCTCTCATCGGTTTCCCGTGCCAATACCTATAAAACAACATCTGAATCATCTGATCAAAATTTGTTATAAAGAAATCAAGCATCCAAACTTGTTGCATCATGAAACCAACACCCAATCAACAATAACTCAACAAGCAGCGGCAATAAGAAAATACCTGAAGTAAATCAAAGAATGGAAATCGGAAAAGATGCAACATAAACATCAAAAAGAGAAAAGTTGAATGGGAATGGAAAAGGACCTTTGAAGCCTTAACTTGCTTCATATCACTTCCACGACGTGGCTGAAAATGAAAAGAAGAGCGGCTAAAGATCTTTTCAAGCGGTTATAATCTACAGCAATGAACTTATGGCAGCCTTGAAGTTTTCCTGGTTCTTTGAACTACACACCTGACCTCTCCAAACCACTATTTCTGTTGCGACTCTGTCGAAGACCAATTCATCTCATGCTCCTGCTATCCATCACAAAGACAAGAATGTTTTCTTGTAATTATAAATCGTCAAAGAAGAAGAACAAATTCGTATCGGCAATAATCATCTCCAAATAGTGGAAACACAAGCGTGTTAATAGAAATGACACTGGGACTTCATCATTAATCATACAAATCGAAAAAGGAAAAAATTAAAGTAGTACACGACATGATCAAATTATCATCATTGATTCCAGACATTATCAACTTTCCTATTTGGCCTCAGAGTTTTTTTTAAGAATCAGAAACTTTTTCTTCATTTTTAATTAAGAATTGTGGGCAACGTCAAAAGACATCACCAGCAATCAATTCTTTCCCAAATGGGATAAACAGAAAATCAAACAAGGATATGAAATCACGTTTTCAAGACGGTCATGAAGGTTCCAAAATTTCAATTTTTCCAAGTTGAGAAAACCAGATCAAAACAATGGTATATTCCAAAATCATGGCAATAACAACACAATTATGTCCTTCCCAAACAAATTCGGACAGTTTTCAAAATTTCTTCCAAAATAAGTTCAAGCAGCATTAAAGAGATATCATCATTGGGCCATTATATAAGAGGACGATTCTTACAGGAAAAGGGGGAGCCATCATCAAGTTCGTATACCACAAACATTCCCTCATCATAAAAAAAAACCATTCAATTCCATCAAAAAAAAGTCATCGTTCACAATTTCAAAATCCACACCTACTAACATATCGAACTCTAAACACCATAAACTCAAACCAACCATAAACCAGAAAACCTATCCAAAAGGGGACGAAAAATCACAACCAAACATCAAAATCATACGCACCAGAAAATTCATCAAACCATTCACACCAAAAAACACTTATATCAGAAGAACGGAGACGATCCACAAACTCGTACCAGAAAATTCACAAACACACGCAGCGAAACATGGAGCAAAACCAACAACAAGACACGCACTCACGCAAGCAAAGTTAAAAAAAGGAAGAGGACTTATCTTCGACGGAGGTTTCGCTTAAGGTCTTGATCGCATCTCCTCACCATCAACAACCGACGACCTGTTTTTTCCCTTTTACGCTTTCGCATTTCCTTTGAGCAATCTTTGTATTTGTCATCAATAATGAAAATTGGGGTAATGGGTCGTATGGGGTGGGGTTTATTTGTTTGAATTTTGTGTGATCGAGTGAGGCGAGAGATTGGGAGAGACGAGGAGAGAACGGCGGCGGTTAGGTTTTTCTCTAACCCTAACTTTAGTTTCAGAGAGAAAGAGTAACAAGAGTGAGAGGCTGAGAGCGTGCCTTTCTTTTTTCTTTTTCTTTGTTTAGGCGAACGATCCTGTACACTCGCACATACACATCACCACCATACACCTTCCATTCTTGATCGTTGGATTAGGTCTTAGTTATATCAATTGGTTGAGATCTGAGGGTCCACGGTGGACCCTCTCTCCCTCGTAGCACCGAATCCCTCCGTTTTATTAACCAATCTTTTTTTTTTAATTTAACTTTTTTTATTAAACAAATCCATAATAATACTAAAATTTGTTTTTTTTTAAATATAACCGAACCTTTTTGTTTATTTTAACTTTTTTTTCATTAAACAAATTCATCATATTTAAATAAAGTATAACTTCTCTATCTAAAAAGAAAATAATTATAGAACCTTTTTTTAATTAAAAACTTTTAATAAAAATATTTAAAATATTAAAATTATTATTTTTTAATTAACAAAAAACTTTATTAGCTTTTTAATATAACTTTAAAATTAAATAATAAAAAACTTTTAGTTATAAAAATATTAAAAGTGAAACTTTTTCTAAATTAATATGAAAACTCTTTTAATCCCTTTTTTTTTCTCTTAACTTAACTTTAAAGCTAAAAGATAATAAAACTTAAAAAATAATTAAAACTTAAAAAATAATAATTAGAATTTTTTATTAATAGGAAAACCTTTGACTCTTTTTTTACTTAATAATCCTTAACTTAATCCTCAAGATAAATCTTAATCATAATCGCTCTTTTAGGATCCCTCCTCGTGCTTGAGAGACGCTTGCATGTTTACTTATCTTATCCCTGTCTGATGTCTTGCCTTCGTATGCTTATCTCTATTTGTTTACATGTTATTATTCTCTAAACCTTTTCAAAAAACAATAAAAATCCTCGATCCAACGTCGAGTCCCTTTTCTACCCATGCAAGTCGATCGCCTTAGGGCATCGCATTCAACCTACCGATCACAAGACACAAGTCTAGCATCACTTTGCTAGCACCCTCGCCTAAATAACATTAATTAACCGCATAAAATATCCAAGGGAAAATCCCATGCATGATAACCATGTTATTGTGCATGGTGCATATCATTTGCATCATAATCGACACCCTAAGATAAGTCAATTAGATAACTTAGGATAGATTTCCTAGATTAGCCCCCCACAATTTTGATTCTTTAATCAAACTTTAGCCCACCTAATTCTCCACGCAAGAGAATTAGATGTTAATCATCTCAAAGAAAGGGACATATAATCCCATACCCCACAAAATATAAACATTTTCAAAAACTGTGGTGGTCTTCTTAAGATGATGACTCATCTTCTCTCCTAAAACCTTTAAACATTTTAGTATCCTTAATAAGGAACTACAAGTGCTTTGATTCCCTCCTGACAGGATATGTAGGCACAAGATGTGATATCTTGTCGAACACACTTAGGAATAAAAACAATAAATCACCTACCCTTAAACCCTTAGCAAAACAAATAACAGATAACATAAATAATCAAGAGGTTCCTGTAGAGTACTACAGATATCTAGGATGTTAACACCTTCCCTAGGTATAACCAACCCCCGAACTTAGAATCTTAGTGCATTTGCATTGCATTGTGGGAATTCGGTTTTTCTCCCTTCCCTTGGATAAAATCAAAGACCGGTGGTGACATTAAAAATGCGATCCTAGTTAACAAATAACTATGGTATCTAATTTTCACCGCGACCGAAATGGCGACTTCACTGGGGACACTCATAAGAGGGTTCCCCCTAACTTGATCGTTTAATGTTATTTGTTATATTTGTTGGTTTTGCTGTTTGGAGGGATTCTTGAGTGGTGAGAGTCCTAGACCCGGACTTGAGTGAATTATAAGAGATGATATGGTCGAGGGTACTTTGACGGAGTCGATTCCTGAAAAGTCGAATTGAGAAAATCATCGCTCAGTTTAGGTTCTTTTGAACTTAATATTGTTTGAACGAGTTCATTCGTGAAAACGGTATTAACTTCGACCAAGAACCCTTAAGACTGAGGACCTTAGCACCTTTAAACCCACTTGGCCTTTTAGAATGTAGTGCGGTGACTATGCGAAATTCTATTTCCAAATAGTTGTCACGCGATACTACACTCGGACGAGATCCTCTTGAGAATATTATTGAATACCAAGTAATTTGGGAAGTCGATAATATCCGAAAGATGGGTCGTAGACTCTGGGAACTTTTAGAACCCGTTCGGCAGGTACATTTGAAACCATACTACCTTATGGGATGGGTAGACCTTGACTCCGTTCACGCTCCTTTGAACCTAGGACCCTTGTTTGTTTGTTTGTTTATGTGTGCTCTGTGCTTTGTCTTTATGTTTGCATCCATGCATACATTAGCATCATATCATAAAGATTCGTGGAACTTAGTCTTGTTTGTAAACATCGTAAGGATATCATGGACTCTAAAAAAAAAAAAACATTGAAGTACACTTACAATAGTCTTAACTTGGACGATCTAAGGAGACTGAAGACTTTGCGGGCAAATGAAGAAAGGTTCAAGACCAGATATGGGAAGTTATCATCTTCGTTCTACTGACATCTATCATTATCAGTCGATACCTAACCCTGGAGAATCTTTCTCAACTAATGGAGTTACTAATTTAGGACAAGTATCCATTTCTCAATTTCGATTGATATTCGAGCTAAGATAACTACAAAAAGAGGATTTGTTGGAAAGAGGTTACTTCTTGCATAAACAGAAAGCTCAAAGACGCCTTATTCCATTCTAATCTTCAGTCAACACTTCTAGAAGAAGCTCAATTGGAAGAAGCCAAAGGACTCAAAGAAGCCCGTTGGAAGAGTCTCCTTAGATCCATCATTATTAGCTTTTATTTAGCTTTACGTTATGACTGTTGTAAGGTGTACATACACGTTTTAATTTTTGTATTAAACCAATCATTTAGTATTCCGGTACTAATGACTGTAACCATTTTTTTATGATTATTAAGACGAGCCTTTTGATATTCCTTGATGATTATAAATAGCCGAGTTCCATGAATCTTGTTGCATCATACGCATCATTTGCATTCCTTTGCATTCCAGGTTCTTATCCGTGTTTCTCTTCTTAGACAAGCTGAATCATCGATACAATACTCGAGTCGGTCGCAAGAAAAGAATGGATCAACTCGAGCAGGAAAACAGAGCACTTCGGGAAGAGGTTTCAACACTAAAAGGAAATATGGAGAAGATCAATGGGATGATGGAAACATTGATGGCCGTTCAGAATCAGTCATCACATAATGTGCCAGAGCAAGGAACTATAATGATATTTGCACCGATCCCAGTGGTTCCCACTACAAGTGAAGTTCAGTATTCTATGCCTTTTGGTTTCCCGTGGGGAATGCCTCCTAATTTCACTCCAGCAGGATACCACCCACTGGCGTCTCAGGTCCCTGTTACAACTGATGTATTAACTGTGCCACCACCCGTGGTCAATGTTACTCCTTTCCAGCTAAAAGAGCCTGTGTTCCATGCTACTCCTAGTGAAAGTATGGGAATGGAAGAACAAATGGATAATTTCTGATACCATTTTCTAGAAATGAAGAAAGAAATCAAGGCCATTCGTGGGAAAGAGCTGTTTGGGAAGAGTGCCTCTGAGCTATGCTTGGTTCCTAATGTTAAGGTTCCTCCAAAGTTCAAACTCCCTGATTTGGAGAAGTATAAAGGAAATTCTTGCCCACATAGTCACATAGTTATGTATGCCCGGAAAATGTCTGTTCATAAGGATGATGACCCACTATTGATACATTATTTCCAGGATAGTTTGACCGGTGCAACCCTCAAGTGGTATATGGGACTAGATAGTTCAAAGGTACGCAGTTTTAATGACCTCTATGATGCTTTTATAAAACAATACAAATATAATGTCGACATGGCACCAGATAGAGACCAGTTGAGAGCCATGGCCCAGAAAGAAAGAGAAAATTTTAAGGAGTACGCCTAGCGTTGGTGTGAACTAGCTGCTCAAGTTACTCCACCTCTAGAGGAGAAAGAGATGACCAAAATTTTTCTGAAAACACTGAGCCCATTTTTCTATGAGAGAATGGTAGCAAGTGCCCCTGGTGATTTTACTGAGATGGTAAATATGGGGATGCGTTTGGAAGAAGGTGTCCGTGAAGGAAGATTGGTTAAAGAAGGAAGTGCTCCCAGCAATGCCAAGAAATATGGAAGTAATTTCAGAAAAAAGAAGGAACAGGAAGTAAGTGTTGTGGATCAAGGACGACCAAAAAGGAGAAGGTATCAGCGACCTTAACATATCGCTGCTATATCTCCCATCACCAACACTACTACTCATCAACCACAGGCTCGTATATCATTCAATAATCAAAACCGTGTTCAAAGACAGTTTGATCCGATTCCGATGACCTATGCGAAATTGTATCCATTTTTTATACAAAGGAATATGGTGCAGACACGAGCTCCACCAGCCATCCCGAAGGATCTCCCGTGGTGGTATAAACCTGAGGCTCGTTGTGCTTTCCATCAAGGTGCACCCGGTCACGACATCGAAGATTGTTTTCCCTTGAAACATGAAGTACAAAGGCTAATGCGACGTGGTGTTTTGTCTTTTGAAAACTCTGGACCTAATGTGAAAACCATAAGCTCGGACTGAGACAGTCTCCTCAAAGCTTTAGCTAATTTACTGCTTTTCGCATGTAATACTCTTTGTTTGTTAATGCATTTGTTATTTGCGTGTAAGAACTTGTTATTTTGAATAAGTAATGCAATGAATAATGTTTGTCTTGAAGAAATCCATTCGTTTCACTCATTTTAAATGTTCTTTCTATTTTACAATGCCAATACTACTCCAATCTCTTGCCTTGGCAGAGAATTGGAAGGAGGATGATGAAATCAAACGCAAGATCTCTTGTTGTATGCTTTTGAATAAAACTCTGCTAGTGATATAAGGCATTGTTTCTAAATCCTAAACATCGAAGATATAAGGAGATAGACCCTCGTTAACCCTTTTGAGCCTTTGAAGTAGGAGTTTTCTTCTTCCAAATCAGAAACCCTCATTCATAACCTAGGGCAGGGAAATTTTTTAGTTAGCAAAAATGGAGTAAAATATCACGAAGATTGGGTGGGCACAAACAAAGTTTGAGCCTTATATCCTTTATTTCTTAAACCGTGAACCAATCCGCGATACAACCCTTAAAAGTCCTAATTGAAGCAAGGTTTATTTCGAAAACATACTCATTGAGATATCGTTTCCTGACTCCTATGAGCTATGCTCAAATTCGTGTTGGCATTATAAAATCGGTAATTCGACCACCAAAATATTTTTAAATAAAATCCTCAAGACAAACATATGTTGCATTGGCAATTTCAGAATTAACATTTTTCTGCTTGCTAACATTGCTTGACATCATAGAAGCTAGCATACGAGCATCAACGATGAGCTAGATCTTTTGAAAATTGAAACTCTGATGAGTAGATGGCGGAACATTTCAAAAGGATGACCATAACCAGGGGCACGATACCCGAAGGCTTTACTGAACAGGGGCAAGTTGTTCCCAATTGTTTTTCACAGTCTGAGCTGGGGCAAGTTTGAAGACCCAGATCACAGTCGATCTGGGCCAATTACGTCGAGACTTGATAAATCTCTCCAAGTCTGAAGAACAAGTTTGAAGACTCAGATCACAGTCAATCTGGGGCAGTTACGTCGAGATTCGGTAAATCTCTCCACAGTCTGAAGAACAAGCCTTAAGACCCAAAACGCCGCCAATCTGAGCCAGTTATGTCGAGATTCTACAAATCTTCCAAGAGTTGGAAGGCGATGGGACATTTTGGACGCCAAGTTTTCTGTAAAATCCTCTTGGGATGACTTCTTCTTATAAACCAAGTGATTTGGGGCATTTGAGAAGTGAAGGTTGCTTCTCGTCCGCAACAATTGTTGTTCAAAATGGCGACTACCATGCAGGTCATCAATGCAGAGTTACATCAGTCTCACGACTTTATTTGCTCATACCTCAAAGAGTTTCTATCCCAAGTAATGTGACGACTCCCCAGTAAACCTTTACTTCAGGTAGTCACGACTAATCCCCGGTGAATCTCTATTTCAAGAAGTTATAACACGTTTGATGCAGGGTTTCTCCAGTCAGCAACCTAAGAATCCTCAGTGAATTTCTTTGGTTTCAACCTTCCCTAGTGAAGCGAGTGCTTATTTCACTCCTCATTGGATTCTATCACTATCTCAATCTTCTCCAGTAAAGGCGGATGTTTATTTCATCCCCTCAAAATTTTATCTCCGTTATTTTCAACTACTATTGATCCAAGCTTCCCCGATGAAATGGATATTTATTTTATCCAGTTACAATGCTCATTCAGATTACTTCAGCTTGCAAGGGATATTTATTTTATCTCCCATGAAGTCTCTTCGATCAATGAGTTTGATTCGTTCCCAGTGAATCTTTCTCATATCCAACAGAGTAGCCAGACTCACCTCGACAATCCCATCAGTGAAGTCACGAGGTTCATCCCAAGTGGAGTGCTCTCTTTTCCCCCCAGAGAAGTTTGAAGCCTTGAAGTAGGACTGTGATCCCATACGTGGTTTTCCATTCATCCCCAGTGATGCTTCTTATATTGCGGAGATCGGCTGAGTATCCGTATCGAGATGTTTGTCTTCGTCTCCAGTTTGCTTCTTGTCGTTGTTTTGTCAGCATAAGCATAAGCATAGCATGGCATTCATTCATGTAGATTCATTACATGTGCGCATTTTGCATTTTTGTGTTTGTTTGTTTGTTCTTTCACTTTGGTTGCGCTTATCCCCAAGTGACTGGGTTTTGTTTGCTCCCTCCAAGTAGAATCGTCAACCTTAAGCAGAAAGAGCACATCCTCTCTAATTCCCCACTTAGTTCGATCCTCGTGGAAGATGGTTGCTTTGGTGTTCTTTTCCATTTTTGGATAAGGATAAACCCGTTGAGTTCAATCCTCAATGGATGGAGTCTTGTTTGACCGTTTCTTTCCAATTATTCCTTGGATCGAACTTTGGTCCCTGACAATCACAAATTTTGGATATCTCTGTGATGTTGAACCCGGACTAAGCATGCATTTATTTTGCATTTTGTCTCCCCAAGAAGAGTTTACTTGAAGATCTCTATGGAAGAAGTTATTTATCCAACAGTTATTACAACATTCTCTCGGAATATATGCCATACAGCAAGTAGCAGCTCTTTATTTGAGCAGTTTGGTTATCAAGACTTCTACGACAAATGGTAGTCTCCTCAAGACAGTTTGTCTATCCCCGGCAAGTAATATTTTCCTACCCAGTAAATCGGTAGCAAGTAATTTTTCTACCCAGTAAATCGGTAGAAAGTAATATTTTCCTACCCAGTAAATCGGTAGCAAGTAATTTTTCTACCCAGTAAATCGGTAGCAAGTAATATTTTTCTACCCAGTAAATCGGTAGCAAGTAATATTTTCCTACCCAGTAAATCGGTAGCAAGTAATATTTTCCTACCCAGTAAATCGGTTGCAAGTAATATTTTCCTACCCAGTAAATCGGTAGCAAGTAATATTTTCCTACCCAGTAAATCGGTAGCAAGTAATTTTCCTACCCAGTAAATCGGCAGCAAGTAATATTTTCCTACCCAGTAAATCGGTAGCAAGTAATATTTTCCTACCCAGTAAATCGGTAGCAAGTAATTTTTCTACCCAGTAAATCGGTAGCAAGTAATATTTTCCTACCCAGTAAATCGGTAGCAAGTAATTTTTCTACCCAGTAAATCGGTAGCAAGTAATATTTTTCTACCCAGTAAATCGGTAGCAAGTAATATTTTCCTACCCAGTAAATCGGTAGCAAGTAATATTTTCCTACCCAGTAAATCGGTTGCAAGTAATATTTTCCTACCCAGTAAATCGGTAGCAAGTAATATTTTCCTACCCAGTAAATCGGTAGCAAGTAATTTTCCTACCAAGTAAATCGGCAGCAAGTAATATTTTCCTACCCAGTAAATCGGTAGCAAGTAATATTTTCCTACCCAGTAAATCGGTAGCAAGTAATTTTTCTACCCAGTAAATCGGTAGCAAGTAATATTTTCCTACCCAGTAAATCGGTAGCAAGTAATTTTTCTACCCAGTAAATCGGTAGCAAGTAATATTTTTCTACCCAGTAAATCGGTAGCAAGTAATATTTTCCTACCCAGTAAATCGGTAGCAAGTAATATTTTCCTACCCAGTAAATCGGTAGCAAGTAACATTTTCCTACCCAGTAAATCGGTAGCAAGTAATATTTTCCTACCCAGTAAATCGGTAGCAAGTAATTTTTCTACCCAGTAAATTGGTAGCAAGTAATATTTTCCTACCCAGTAAATCGGTAGCAAGTAATTTTTCTACCCAGTAAATCGGTAGCAAGTAATATTTTCCTACCCAGTAAATCGGTGGCAAGTAATATTGTTCTACCCAGTAAACCGGTAGCGAGTAATATTTTATTTATAGACTACCCAATAAATCGGTATCAGGTGATATTTTTTTTGTGAACTACCCAATAAACCGGTAGTGGATATTCTATCCCCAAAGAAGAAACTGAGACCAGTCCGTGGCTTATGACCCGAAACTAGGGGAGGTTTATTTTTACCCTTTTCAAGTGAAATGCTTGATTAAAGAAGAAACCGAGACCAGTCCGTGCCTTATGACCCGAGACTAGGGGAGGTTTATTTTTATCCTTTTCAAGCGAAATGCTTGATTAAAGAAGAAACTGAGACCAGTCCGTGGCTCCTGACCCGAGACGAGGGGAAGTTTATTATCCTTTAAACAGATTGCTTGATTATCAGAAGGTACTTTCCTGGTTATTATCGGCAGTAGATTTCCAGAAGACCTCGGCAATAGGTATTTCCCTAGTTATTCTCGGCAGAAGATCTCCAGCAGACTTCGACAAACAGTCGTTTCTTTCCAGGATCTCGGCAGTATATTCCCTGGTTAACTTCAAAATTTGACAGACAGTCATTTCTTTTCTCAGCAGATTCCTCAATACTTTGATAATAGACACATTCTTCAATAAAACCTTGGCAAAAGGTATTCTCAGAAAAGGTTCTAAGTCTCAACAACAGACTCCTCCAGTTGATATCTCTCGAAGACTCCTCCGGTTGACCACGACAACAAGTTCTTCAAGTGGATTTTATTAGAAGATTTCATCGCAAGTTTATTGTAACACCCCAATTCCCTTCGCGAATAAATAATACAAATATAAATCAGAGTAATTAAAATTTTATTTTTTCGACAGGAAACAGGGATGTCACACTTAAAGAAAGAAAATACAATCTCTGCTCATAATTTTTGATACATAACACAGACAATTGAATACCCTAAAGGGGAAACTTTTTCCATATAAAAGGAAAAGTCAATTATGGAATAAAGCGGAAGATCCATAACCGACTTGTATTACAAAATAAATTGTTTTATAACGTCAAAGTACACATACAAAAGTAATACAGAATATATTCAGCAATTATATACATATATAACATAATCGTTCCCCGACTCCCGTGCTACGTATCAGAGCAGACAGACGACAAAGGACGGAGGACTAATCTCCACAAAAGCCTCCAAGACACTAATATGCAATTGCCTCATAGAGCAATAAACCATAGCAGAAGGGTGAGAAACAGGATTATAATACAATTGCATAATATTATAAACACTTAGCAAAATATGAACAATTATTTCTCACCACACATTAATGAAACTTGTAAAAGAATACAAGACATATTAAATCAATAATCACGCACCAATCACATAAGCACATACATTAAAACAATGCATAGCAATTCTATCACAAGAATTCCTCACATAATCATTCACACAATGAATTATGCAAATGCACAGAGACCGACACAACGACTCTATGCATGCGGTACCAATCCAACCTTGTAATTCATTAGTCCCCCGGGAACTCTTGGAATCATCGCTCGTTACATAGAGTAACTCCCCGTCGGGCCTACGATGTTCCCCGTCGCTATAAACCATTATTTCAGGGCGTACGACGTTTATGGATTGCTCTAGTCCACTATTTCAAGACGCACAATCCGATTGCCATAGTCCACTATTTCAGGGCGCACAATCATTTGTGATTAATCGCTTCTACCATTATTTCAGGGCGTAAGACGATAAAACTGATTCATCTATGAATCTTCCAATGCAAGAATACATATCATGATACTTGACACATTAATGACTCATGCCAACATAAAATGCTCATGCATCAACAATAATCATGTATTTCAAGTACATATAAAGTAATGCACACAATTGCCCAAAATGGCCACAAACACCAATATACCATTCCACAACATCAAATTCCCATCAAAGAATCATCACACAAGCCATCTCATAACATATCATAATATGTCTTACAATATTGAAAAATAACTCAAAATTCCATTTTTCGGTTTTCCGAAAAAGTCGGCTAAAAGTCGGCCAAAAATAATATTTTCTATCATCATCAAAAAGTACTCATCGACAGCTTCGATTCCGTATAAAGAACTCTTAAATACGATAAACGGTTAACAAGATATGAATATTTCAAAATAACGCAAAAACATAAACCGGACGCCCGACACTACGAAACGGTTCGTAAAAACTGTACCGATTGGACCAAGTTCAGACCCCAAAACTATTTTTCCTAGAAAGAACATCTCGTTAGCTTTCCAACGCTTCGAACGGGGGTTAAAACCGACTTACGGATCAAAAGGTATGAATTTTTGAAGTTTTGCAAAAATGCTGTCAAAACCAGAAAATGCTGTTGCGAAAATACTGTCAAAAAAACCAGAAAATCTGCTGTTGCGAAAATGTTGCTGTCAGCCACGAAAATCAACATAAAAACCTCATAAATCCATCATTTCTCATGAAACAAATTGTTATACAACCTATTTACATCATATAGCAACTATTAGGATCAAGAAAAACTCGATTCCTCGACTTTTCGTAATCACTATTCATACACATAATCAAAACTCAAAAACACAAAATCTTCAATTATCACCCGATTTTAACGAAACGAGTGTCTATAACGTCGGCCTCACCTCACTCGACTAAACTACACAATTTGTTTCGAATTTCATCCGTAAAAACTCCCGATTTTATCGATTATGTCAAAAACTAACCTAAACTCAATATTTTCCTACACAATCCAAACAATTCAAAAACAAACGGATATAATCGTACACAATGATATAATAACCGAGTTTCGCACCCTTACCCGATAAGAAACCGATTCCCGAAGCTCGTTTGGTGAATTTTCCAACTTTTCTTCCACTTTTCTTCCTTCCTCTCTATTCTTCCTCTTTGAGGTTTTCTTACTATCTTTTCCTATTTTCTAACTTATATTCATTTTTTTCTTAACTTATAACTTATCATTATATTATAATTTCTTAACTTATAATACTTTCTAACTTACTAACTTATTATATTTTCTTAACTTAAAATCTACATTTCTAATAAATATTAAAACTAACTATTAATTAAATACCACTAATTATAAAATATCTAATATACCCTCTATTCTAATTTTTCCGCGAAATCTCCAAAAACGGTAAAAATACAACATATGTAAAAACAACATATTAACTTACCAACATCATAATTAACATAAATATCTATTAAGTACACAAAATCCAAAACATCACAGAAACGTACACGTCGCCCGGCGACACATGCTTCGCCCGGCGAGGCTAATAAAACACCAACTTCACCATTCACATAAATATTGCTCAATTAAATAAAAGACTCAATAACAAAACATCAATTAGCACAAAAATAGGAAATATCAAAAACAGACCGTTACAACTCTCCCCCACTTTAGAAATTTTCGTCCTCGAAAATATAACTGAGACGAACCACTCCGGATACGACTCTCGCATCCGACCAACAAACTATCAGGCCTACCAAAGGCACATCACGAATAACACAAACTGACAACCCACCTTGCTAACAACAGCTACCACAACGACACGACAACGATGACAACTACAATGACAAGATGCAAAGCCCATACAATGCACTTGACGACCAACTCACGACTCAAAGAATACACAAGTTACGAACACACACCGAAATTAGCTACTCGCACTCGAACCAACACAATGGAAACGAGGAAACAACACAAACAAGAACACAAGTTCCACGACACAACATCGATTAAACAACCTCCACACAACCATAATACCAACATCCTTGTCACGCCACATTATTACAACAATTCTACGATTCCCCAATCGACCATATAACCAAGACATCCATCTACATAGTAGCCCATGAATAATAGCTAAACCTTTCACCTATCACTTCCATTCTGAAACGTCCAATGGTTCCATCATTCTTACATATTTACAACATTCAACCTACGAACTCTTACAAGTCACACACTCATATATGAATTATGCCTCCCCACGCTTCCGTTGCACCCTCTGATCACTCATAACCATCAAAACTATCAATTTCACATCCAAAGTCTAATTCTTTCTCATATTTGCCAAAAATCATTGTTCACTTTTAATATACCCAACTTCACACTCTATTGTGTTATCTCACACACCAGACACCAGTCTCTGAACTGCTCAAATAATTCTAATTCTCTGACCATCAAAACAACCATGTATCAAAACTTTTGACTTAACTCATCAGGCACAACCTTAGCTTTTCCCGAAGGATAATCCAATCCAAATTCATAACTCGTCACGAATTCTAACCATCCTCGTTGTCTCATACTCTATTCCTTCAGACCAAACAAATACTCTAAACTCTTGTGATTACCAAACACCGCGAACCTAGAACCATAAAGATAATACCTCCAATTATTCCAACACAATACAACCGCAACCAATTCCAAATCCAGAATAGTATAGACCCTTCCATGAATCCTCAATTGTCGTAAAGCGTAAGCCACGACTTAACCATCTTGCATTAACACCCTGACTAAACTCATCAAAACACCTCGCAATACCTCGCCAACGGTTTGGTAGGATCACACAGAATCAAAATTGAAGTCGTAGATAAATTCTACTTTAACCCTCTCAAACTTTCCTCACAACGAACATCCCAAACAAACGACTTACCTTATGCAAGTCAACTGAGGTAACAGAAGTACGAACTTAGCACAGTCTTCCATAACCTCCAGTAATAACCAACTGAGCCCAAAAGTTTCTAATCTCCTTAACCGACTTCGGAATCTCTCAATGTAGAACTACATCTACTTCTGATGAATCCTTTACCATACTCTCCTCTGAAATAACATATCCAAGAAAACTAACCTTTTTCAACCCAAATTCTCACTTGAATAACTTAGCATAAAACTTCATCTCTTTTCAACACTTGTAGTTCAAATCTCAAACACTCTACCTGTTCTTCCTCTGAGTTTTATAACAGATCCTAATATCCTCAATCGAAACCACTACGAACTTATCCAATTAAATATGGACGATACGATTCATCCACTCCACAAACACTCCAGACGCATTACTAACACCAAATAACCTCACTGTACTTTGTAATTCCCAACCAAAATCCAAAAGATATAAATTCTTAAAACTTTTGCAAAACTTTCCACTGGGTAACTGGTTACTCCCATACAAGCTTAACCGAGTAAATAACAGCCTATCCCGATGATAACAAACATAACCAGTCACATCAAATCGACCCAAGCCTCAGCTCACACAAATTCACCACTCTTATCAAACATTCCAAACGATTGCAATTTCAATCAAACTCAACCAAACCATTCCAATCATTTATTCCCGAAAGTGGACACTTATTCTCAATCGTTACCTTATTCAATCATCAGTAATCCATACACAATTTCTTCTCTTAACAGTCCAAATTCCGTAAATCCCCACATGTAGCAACAACCAACCAAAAAGAACTCTCAAATATTACATCCACACCTAAGGGTTTCCTCAAGATTTCCATTAATGCCCTAAAACTTCAAAGACTCCAAACCTCACCAGAACTCTAAGTTTTACTTTCCATAACCTCAATACCATTATACGCATCATGCTTGTTATTCCGTTCAATCATCCTTCCTTTTTGTTACCAACAATACTAAAGCTCTCCAAGACGATATACTTGGCCTTACCATTCTCCTTTCCAGTAAATCTTCCAACTGCTCTATCAGTCCGAGTACTTCTACTGCTAACATCCAATATTCCATCTGGAAATACATCTGAAAATCACGCACAACTGACATCCCATCACTGTGGCCTTTCTGCCAATTTCCTGAACACTATCATCACAGACAAAACAAACATCTTAGTCCCATCTACTAAGAGTTTTCTACTTACTTAGCAGATTTAACCTCAACTATTCACCTTCGTCCAATTTAAGTTCACTTTCTACTCTCTGAGAAGCAGCCATTAATAATACCCAATCATTCGCTCTCAATGACTTCCCAACTTAACCAACATACCAAAACCTCTAATCCGCCTCACCTTCAGATATAAGAATCTTCATCGACTCAACAAAACAATCTGTAACCATTTCCTTAATTCCAAACAATTCATTGCACACACTATCAAAGCCGGAAAGACACGTCTATTCCATCCAACATAATTCCCGTCTGCTATCAACAAGAGATTAAGGGTGATCAGTTCCTCAATTTGCCAATAGACAGCCGACAACCATGATGGGGCATAAACCATCTTTACCAAACTATAATAGCATTCCTTACATCTCATGCACAAAACTAACTAAGGCACCAATCCTTAGCCGACATAAACCTTACCTCCGCATTCCCTCCGAAATCGGGAACAACACTGTCCAAAGAGCACTTACAATCTTGCAATTCACAACACACTGAGCCAACGCTCCACACCTGAAGCAACTTGGAGAAGTACCAGCTTCTCCCCCACTTATCTCAATCTAAATCCTGCAGACAAAGGACTAGAAAAACCAGAAAGTACTGACAGTGTTTCCCACACATATCACGTACTACGGAACAAACAACATCGACAGTATTCAACTGTCATGCCAACAGACTCAACAACTTGGCCGGACGGACCGACCTGCTCTGATACCACTAATGTAACACCCCAATTCCCTTCGCGAATAAATAATACAAATATAAATCAGAGTAATTAAAATTTTATTTTTCCGACAGGAAACAGGGATGTCACACTTAAAGAAAGAAAATACAATCTCTGCTCATAATTTTTGATACATAACACAGACAATTGAATATCCTCAATGGGAAACTTTTTCCATATAAAAGGAAAAGTCAATTATGGAATAAAGCGGAAGATCCATAACCGACTTGTTTTACAAAATAAATTGTTTTATAACGTCAAAGTACACATACAAAAGTAATACAGAATATATTCAGCAATTATATACATATATAACATAATCGTTCCCCGACTCCCGTGCTACGTATCAGAGCAGACAGACGACAGAGGACGGAGGACTAATCTCCACAAAAGCCTCCAAGACACTAATCTGCAATTGCCTCATAGAGCAATAAACCATAGCAGAAGGGTGAGAAACAGGATTATAATACAATTGCATAATATTATAAACACTTAGCAAAATATGAACAATTATTTCTCACCACACATTAATGAAACTTGTAAAAGAATATAAGACATATTAAATCAATAATCACGCACCAATCACATAAGCACATACATTAAAACAATGCATAGCAATTCTATCACAAGAATTCCTCACATAATCATTCACACAATGAATTATGCAAATGCACAGAGACCGACACAACGACTCTATGCATGCGGTACCAATCCAACCTTGTAATTCATTAGTCCCCCAGGAACTCTTGGAATCATCGCTCGTTACATAGAGTAACTCCCCGTCGGGCCTACGATGTTCCCCGTCGCTATAAACCATTATTTCAGGGCGTACGACGTTTATGGATTGCTCTAGTCCACTATTTCAAGGCGCACAATCCGATTGCCATAGTCCACTATTTCAGGGCGCACAATCATTTGTGATTAATCGCTTCTACCATTATTTCAGGGCGTAAGACGATAAAACTGATTCATCTATGAATCTTCCAATGCAAGAATGCATATCATGATACTTGACACATTAATGACTCATGCCAACATAAAATGCTCATGCATCAACAATAATCATGTATTTCAAGTACATATAAAGTAATGCACACAATTGCCCAAAATGGCCACAAACACCAATATACCATTCCACAACATCAAATTCCCATCAAAGAATCATCACACAAGCCATCTCATAACATATCATAATATGTCTTACAATATTGAAAAATAACTCAAAATTCCATTTTTCGGTTTTCCGAAAAAGTCGGCTAAAAGTCGGCCAAAAATAATATTTTCTATCATCATCAAAAAGTACTCATCGACAGCTTCGATTCCGTATAAAGAACTCTTAAATACGATAAACGGTTAACAAGATATGAATATTTCAAAATAACGCAAAAACATAAACCGGACGCCCGACACTACGAAACGGTTCGTAAAAACTGTACCGATTGGACCAAGTTCAGACCCCAAAACTATTTTTCCTAGAAAGAACATCTCGTTAGCTTTCCAACGCTTCGAACGGGGGTTAAAACCGACTTACGGATCAAAAGGTATGAATTTTTGAAGTTTTGCAAAAATGCTGTCAAAACCAGAAAATGCTGTTGCGAAAATACTGTCAAAAAACCAGAAAATCTGCTGTTGCGAAAATGTTGCTGTCAGCCACGAAAATCAACATAAAAACCTCATAAATCCATCATTTCTCATGAAACAAATTGTTATACAACCTATTTACATCATATAGCAACTATTAGGATCAAGAAAAACTCGATTCCTCGACTTTTCGTAATCACTATTCATACACATAATCAAAACTCAAAAACACAAAATCTTCAATTATCACCCGATTTTAACGAAACGAGTGTCTATAACGTCGGCCTCACCTCACTCGACTAAACTACACAATTTGTTTCGAATTTCATCCGTAAAAACTCCCGATTTTATCGATTATGTCAAAAACTAACCTAAACTCAATATTTTCCTACACAATCCAAACAATTCAAAAACAAACGGATATAATCGTACACAATGATATAATAACCGAGTTTCGCACCCTTACCCGATAAGAAACCGATTCCCGAAGCTCGTTTGGTGAATTTTCCAACTTTTCTTCCACTTTTCTTCCTTCCTCTCTATTCTTCCTCTTTGAGGTTTTCTTACTATCTTTTCCTATTTTCTAACTTATATTCATTTTTTTCTTAACTTATAACTTATCATTATATTATAATTTCTTAACTTATAATACTTTCTAACTTACTAACTTATTATATTTTCTTAACTTAAAATCTACATTTCTAATAAATATTAAAACTAACTATTAATTAAATACCACTAATTATAAAATATCTAATATACCCTCTATTCTAATTTTCCCGCGAAATCTCCAAAAACGGTAAAAATACAACATATGTAAAAACAACATATTAACTTACCAACATCATAATTAACATAAATATCTATTAAGTACACAAAATCCAAAACATCACAGAAACGTACACGTCGCCCGGCGACACATGCTTCGCCCGGCGAGGCTAATAAAACACCAACTTCACCATTCACATAAATATTGCTCAATTAAATAAAAGACTCAATAACAAAACATCAATTAGCACAAAAATAGGAAATATCAAAAACAGACCGTTACAACTCTCCCCCACTTTAGAAATTTTCGTCCTCGAAAATATAACTGAGACGAACCACTCCGGATACGACTCTCGCATCCGACCAACAAACTATCAGGCCTACCAAAGGCACATCACGAATAACACAAACTGACAACCCACCTTGCTAACAACAGCTACCACAACGACACGACAACGATGACAACTACAATGACAAGATGCAAAGCCCATACAATGCACTTGACGACCAACTCACGACTCAAAGAATACACAAGTTACGAACACACACCGAAATTAGCTACTCGCACTCGAACCAACACAATGGAAACGAGGAAACAACACAAACAAGAACACAAGTTCCACGACACAACATCGATTAAACAACCTCCACACAACCATAATACCAACATCCTTGTCACGCCACATTATTACAACAATTCTACGATTCCCCAATCGACCATATAACCAAGACATCCATCTACATAGTAGCCCATGAATAATAGCTAAACCTTTCACCTATGACTTCCATTATGAAACGTCCAATGGTTCCATCATTCTTACATATTTACAACATTCAACCTACGAACTCTTACAAGTCACACACTCATATATGAATTATGCCTCCCCACGCTTCCGTTGCACCCTCTGATCACTCATAACCATCAAAACTATCAATTTCACATCCAAAGTCTAATTCTTTCTCATATTTGCCAAAAATCATTGTTCACTTTTAATATACCCAACTTCACACTCTATTGTGTTATCTCACACACCAGACACCAGTCTCTGAACTGCTCAAATAATTCTAATTCTCTGACCATCAAAACAACCATGTATCAAAACTTTTGACTTAACTCATCAGGCACAACCTTAGCTTTTCCCGAAGGATAATCCAATCCAAATTCATAACTCGTCACGAATTCTAACCATCCTCGTTGTCTCATACTCTATTCCTTCAGACCAAACAAATACTCTAAACTCTTGTGATTACCAAACACCGCGAACCTAGAACCATAAAGATAATACCTCCAATTATTCCAACACAATACAACCGCAACCAATTCCAAATCCAGAATAGTATAGACCCTTCCATGAATCCTCAATTGTCGTAAAGCGTAAGCCACGACTTAACCATCTTGCATTAACACCCTGACTAAACTCATCAAAACACCTCGCAATACCTCGCCAACGGTTTGGTAGGATCACACAGAATCAAAATTGAAGTCGTAGATAAATTCTACTTTAACCCTCTCAAACTTTCCTCACAACGAACATCCCAAACAAACGACTTACCTTATGCAAGTCAACTGAGGTAACAGAAGTACGAACTTAGCACAGTCTTCCATAACCTCCAGTAATAACCAACTGAGCCCAAAAGTTTCTAATCTCCTTAACCGACTTCGGAATCTCTCAATGTAGAACTACATCTACTTCTGATGAATCCTTTACCATACTCTCCTCTGAAATAACATATCCAAGAAAACTAACCTTTTTCAACCCAAATTCTCACTTGAATAACTTAGCATAAAACTTCATCTCTTTTCAACACTTGTAGTTCAAATCTCAAACACTCTACCTGTTCTTCCCCTGAGTTTTATAACAGATCCTAATATCCTCAATCGAAACCACTACGAACTTATCCAATTAAATATGGACGATATGATTCATCCACTCCACAAACACTCCAGACGCATTACTAACACCAAATAACCTCACTGTACTTTGTAATTCCCAACCAAAATCCAAAAGATATAAATTCTTAAAACTTTTGCAAAACTTTCCACTGGGTAACTGGTTACTCCCATACAAGCTTAACCGAGTAAATAACAGCCTATCCCGATGATAACAAACATAACCAGTCACATCAAATCGACCCAAGCCTCAGCTCACACAAATTCACCACTCTTATCAAACATTCCAAACGATTGCAATTTCAATCAAACTCAACCAAACCATTCCAATCATTTATTCCCGAAAGTGGACACTTATTCTCAATCGTTACCTTATTCAATCATCAGTAATCCATACACAATTTCTTCTCTTAACAGTCCAAATTCCGTAAATCCCCACATGTAGCAACAACCAACCAAAAAGAACTCTCAAATATTACATCCACACCTAAGGGTTTCCTCAAGATTTCCATTAATTCCCTAAAACTTCAAAGACTCCAAACCTCACCAGAACTCTAAGTTTTACTTTCCATAGCCTCAATACCATTATACGCATCATGCTTGTTATTCCGTTCAATCATCCTTCCTTTTTGTTACCAACAATACTAAAGCTCTCCAAGACGATATACTTGGCCTTACCATTCTCCTTTCCAGTAAATCTTCCAACTGCTCTATCAGTCCGAGTACTTCTACTGCTAACATCCAATATTCCATCTGGAAATACATCTGAAAATCACGCACAACTGACATCCCATCACTGTGGCCTTTCTGCCAATTTCCTGAACACTATCATCACAGACAAAACAAACATCTTAGTCCCATCTACTAAGAGTTTTCTACTTACTTAGCAGATTTAACCTCAACTATTCACCTTCGTCCAATTTAAGTTCACTTTCTACTCTCTGAGAAGCAGCCATTAATAATACCCAATCATTCGCTCTCAATGACTTCCCAACTTAACCAACATACCAAAACCTCTAATCCGCCTCACCTTCAGATATAAGAATCTTCATCGACTCAACAAAACAATCTGTAACCATTTCCTTAATTCCAAACAATTCATTGCACACACTATCAAAGCCGGAAAGACACGTCTATTCCATCCAACATAATTCCCGTCTGCTATCAACAAGAGATTAAGGGTGATCAGTTCCTCAATTTGCCAATAGACAGCCGACAATCATGATGGGGCATAAACCATCTTTACCAAACTATAATAGCATTCCTTACATCTCATGCACAAAACTAACTAAGGCACCAATCCTTAGCCGACATAAACCTTACCTCCGCATTCCCTCCGAAATCGGGAACAACACTGTCCAAAGAGCACTTACAATCTTGCAATTCACAACACACTGAGCCAACGCTCCACACCTGAAGCAACTTGGAGAAGTACCAGCTTCTCCCCCACTTATCTCAATCTAAATCCTGCAGACAAAGGACTAGAAAAACCAGAAAGTACTGACAGTGTTTCCCACACATATCACGTACTACGGAACAAACAACATCGACAGTATTCAACTGTCATGCCAACAGACTCAACAACTTGGCCGGACGGACCGACCTGCTCTGATACCACTAATGTAACACCCCAATTCCCTTCGCGAATAAATAATACAAATATAAATCAGAGTAATTAAAATTTTATTTTTCCGACAGGAAACAGGGATGTCACACTTAAAGAAAGAAAATACAATCTCTGCTCATAATTTTTGATACATAACACAGACAATTGAATATCCTCAATGGGAAACTTTTTCCATATAAAAGGAAAAGTCAATTATGGAATAAAGCGGAAGATCCATAACCGACTTGTTTTACAAAATAAATTGTTTTATAACGTCAAAGTACACATACAAAAGTAATACAGAATATATTCAGCAATTATATACATATATAACATAATCGTTCCCCGACTCCCGTGCTACGTATCAGAGCAGACAGACGACAGAGGACGGAGGACTAATCTCCACAAAAGCCTCCAAGACACTAATCTGCAATTGCCTCATAGAGCAATAAACCATAGCAGAAGGGTGAGAAACAGGATTATAATACAATTGCATAATATTATAAACACTTAGCAAAATATGAACAATTATTTCTCACCACACATTAATGAAACTTGTAAAAGAATATAAGACATATTAAATCAATAATCACGCACCAATCACATAAGCACATACATTAAAACAATGCATAGCAATTCTATCACAAGAATTCCTCACATAATCATTCACACAATGAATTATGCAAATGCACAGAGACCGACACAACGACTCTATGCATGCGGTACCAATCCAACCTTGTAATTCATTAGTCCCCCAGGAACTCTTGGAATCATCGCTCGTTACATAGAGTAACTCCCCGTCGGGCCTACGATGTTCCCCGTCGCTATAAACCATTATTTCAGGGCGTACGACGTTTATGGATTGCTCTAGTCCACTATTTCAAGGCGCACAATCCGATTGCCATAGTCCACTATTTCAGGGCGCACAATCATTTGTGATTAATCGCTTCTACCATTATTTCAGGGCGTAAGACGATAAAACTGATTCATCTATGAATCTTCCAATGCAAGAATGCATATCATGATACTTGACACATTAATGACTCATGCCAACATCAAATGCTCATGCATCAACAATAATCATGTATTTCAAGTACATATAAAGTAATGCACACAATTGCACAAAATGGCCACAAACACCAATATACCATTCCACAACATCAAATTCCCATCAAAGAATCATCACACAAGCCATCTCATAACATATCATAATATGTCTTACAATATTGAAAAATAACTCAAAATTCCATTTTTCGGTTTTCCAAAAAAGTCGGCTAAAAGTCGGCCAAAAATAATATTTTCTATCATCATCAAAAAGTACTCATCGACAGCTTCGATTCGGTATAAAGAACTCTTAAATACGATAAACGGTTAACAAGATATGAATATTTCAAAATAACGCAAAAACATAAACCGGACGCCCGACACTACGAAACGGTTCGTAAAAACTGTACCGATTGGACCAAGTTCAGACCCCAAAACTATTTTTCCTAGAAAGAACATCTCGTTAGCTTTCCAACACTTCGAACGGAGGTTAAAACCGACTTACGGATCAAAAGATATGAATTTTTGAAGTTTTGCAAAAATGCTGTCAAAACCAGAAAATGCTGTTGCGAAAATACTGTCAAAAAAACCAGAAAATCTGCTGTTGCGAAAATGTTGCTGTCAGCCACGAAAATCAACATAAAAACCTCATAAATCCATCATTTCTCATGAAACAAATTGTTATACAACCTATTTACATCATATAGCAACTATTAGGATCAAGAAAAACTCGATTTCTCGACTTTTCGTAATCACTATTCATACACATAATCAAAACTCAAAAACACAAAATCTTCAATTATCACCCGATTTTAACGAAACGAGTGTCTATAACGTCGGCCTCACCTCACTCGACTAAACTACACAATTTGTTTCGAATTTCATCCGTAAAAACTCCCGATTTTATCGATTATGTCAAAAACTAACCTAAACTCAATATTTTCCTACACAATCCAAACAATTCAAAAACAAACGGATATAATCGTACACAATGATATAATAACCGAGTTTCGCACCCTTACCCGATAAGAAACCGATTCCCGAAGCTCGTTTGGTGAATTTTCCAACTTTTCTTCCACTTTTCTTCCTTCCTCTCTATTCTTCCTCTTTGAGGTTTTCTTACTATCTTTTCCTATTTTCTAACTTATATTCATTTTTTTCTTAACTTATAACTTATCATTATATTATAATTTCTTAACTTATAATACTTTCTAACTTACTAACTTATTATATTTTCTTAACTTAAAATCTACACTTCTAATAAATATTAAAACTAACTATTAATTAAATACCACTAATTATAAAATATCTAATATACCCTCTATTCTAATTTTCCCGCGAAATCTCCAAAAACGGTAAAAATACAACATATGTAAAAACAACATATTAACTTACCAACATCATAATTAACATAAATATCTATTAAGTACACAAAATCCAAAACATCACAGAAACGTACACGTCGCCCGGCGACACATGTTTCGCCCGGCGAGGCTAATAAAACACCAACTTCACCATTCACATAAATATTGTTCAATTAAATAAAAGACTCAATAACAAAACATCAATTAGCACAAAAATAGGAAATATCAAAAACAGACCGTTACAACTCTCCCCCACTTTAGAAATTTTCGTCCTCGAAAATATAACTGAGACGAACCACTCCGGATACGACTCTCGCATCCGACCAACAAACTATCAGGCCTACCAAAGGCACATCACAAATAACACAAACTGACAACCCACCTTGCTAACAACAGCTACCACAACGACACGACAACGATGACAACTACAATGACAAGATGCAAAGCCCATACAATGCACTTGACGACCAACTCACGACTCAAAGAATACACAAGTTACGAACACACACCGAAATTAGCTACTCACACTCGAACCAACACAATGGAAACGAGGAAACAACACAAACAAGAACACAAGTTCCACGACACAACATCGATTAAACAACCTCCACACAACCATAATACCAACATCCTTGTCACGCCACATTATTACAACAATTCTACGATTCCCCAATCGACCATATAACCAAGACATCCATCTACATAGTAGCCCATGAATAATAGCTAAACCTTTCACCTATGACTTCCATTATGAAACGTCCAATGGTTCCATCATTCTTACATATTTACAACATTCAACCTACGAACTCTTACAAGTCACACACTCATATATGAATTATGCCTCCCCACGCTTCCGTTGCACCCTCTGATCACTCATAACCATCAAAACTATCAATTTCACATCCAAAGTCTAATTCTTTCTCATATTTGCCAAAAATCATTGTTCACTTTTAATATACCCAACTTCACACTCTATTGTGTTATCTCACACACCAGACACCAGTCTCTGAACTGCTCAAATAATTCTAATTCTCTGACCATCAAAACAACCATGTATCAAAACTTTTGACTTAACTCATCAGGCACAACCTTAGCTTTTCCCGAAGGATAATCCAATCCAAATTCATAACTCGTCACGAATTCTAACCATCCTCGTTGTCTCATACTCTATTCCTTCAGACCAAACAAATACTCTAAACTCTTGTGATTACCAAACACCGCGAACCTAGAACCATAAAGATAATACCTCCAATTATTCCAACACAATACACCGCAACCAATTCCAAATCCAGAATAGTATAGACCCTTCCATGAATCCTCAATTGTCGTAAAGCGTAAGCCACGACTTAACCATCTTGCATTAACACCCTGACTAAACTCATCAAAACACCTCGCAATACCTCGCCAACGGTTTGGTAGGATCACACAGAATCAAAATTGAAGTCGTAGATAAATTCTACTTTAACCCTCTCAAACTTTCCTCACAACGAACATCCCAAACAAACGACTTACCTTATGCAAGTCAACTGAGGTAACAGAAGTACGAACTTAGCACAGTCTTCCATAACCTCCAGTAATAACCAACTGAGCCCAAAAGTTTCTAATCTCCTTAACCGACTTCGGAATCTCTCAATGTAGAACTACATCTACTTCTGATGAATCCTTTACCATACTCTCCTCTGAAATAACATATCCAAGAAAACTAACCTTTTTCAACCCAAATTCTCACTTGAATAACTTAGCATAAAACTTCATCTCTTTTCAACACTTGTAGTTCAAATCTCAAACACTCTACCTGTTCTTCCTCTGAGTTTTATAACAGATCCTAATATCCTCAATCGAAACCACTACGAACTTATCCAATTAAATATGGACGATACGATTCATCCACTCCACAAACACTCCAGACGCATTACTAACACCAAATAACCTCACTGTACTTTGTAATTCCCAACCAAAATCCAAAAGATATAAATTCTTAAAACTTTTGCAAAACTTTCCACTGGGTAACTGGTTACTCCCATACAAGCTTAACCGAGTAAATAACAGCCTATCCCGATGATAACAAACATAACCAGTCACATCAAATCGACCCAAGCCTCAGCTCACACAAATTCACCACTCTTATCAAACATTCCAAACGATTGCAATTTCAATCAAACTCAACCAAACCATTCCAATCATTTATTCCCGAAAGTGGACACTTATTCTCAATCGTTACCTTATTCAATCATCAGTAATCCATACACAATTTCTTCTCTTAACAGTCCAAATTCCGTAAATCCCCACATGTAGCAACAACCAACCAAAAAGAACTCTCAAATATTACATCCACACCTAAGGGTTTCCTCAAGATTTCCATTAATGCCCTAAAACTTCAAAGACTCCAAACCTCACCAGAACTCTAAGTTTTACTTTCCATAGCCTCAATACCATTATACGCATCATGTTTGTTATTTCGTTCAATCATCCTTCCTTTTTGTTACCAACAATACTAAAGCTCTCCAAGACGACATACTTGGCCTTACCATTCTCCTTTCCAGTAAATCTTCCAACTGCTCTATCAGTCCGAGAACTTCTACTGCTAACATCCAATATTCCATCTGGAAATACATCTGAAAATCACGCACAACTGACATCCCATCACTGTGGCCTTTCTGCCAATTTCCTGAACACTATCATCACAGACAAAACAAACATCTTAGTCCCATCTACTAAGAGTTTTCTACTTACTTAGCAGATTTAACCTCAACTATTCACCTTCGTCCAATTTAAGTTCACTTTCTACTCTCTGAGAAGCAGCCATTAATAATACCCAATCATTCGCTCTCAATGACTTCCCAACTTAACCAACATACCAAAACCTCTAATCCGCCTCACCTTCAGATATAAGAATCTTCATCGACTCAACAAAACAATTTGTAACCATTTCCTTAATTCCAAACAATTCATTGCACACACTATCAAAGCCGGAAAGACACGTCTATTCCATCCAACATAATTCCCGTCTGCTATCAACAAGAGATTAAGGGTGATCAGTTCCTCAATTTGCCAATAGACAGCAGACAATCATGATGGGGCATAAACCATCTTTACCAAACTATAATAGCATTCCTTACATCTCATGCACAAAACTAACTAAGGCACCAATCCTTAGCCGACATAAACCTTACCTCCGCATTCCCTCCGGAATCGGGAACAACACTGTCCAAAGAGCACTTACAATCTTGCAATTCACAACACACTGAGCCAACGCTCCACACCTGAAGCAACTTGGAGAAGTACCAGCTTCTCCCCCACTTATCTCAATCTAAATCCTGCAGACAAAGGACTAGAAAAACCAGAAAGTACTGACAGTGTTTCCCACACATATCACGTACTACGGAACAAACAACATCGACAGTATTCAACTGTCATGCCAACAGACTCAACAACTTGGCCGGACGGACCGACCTGCTCTGATACCACTAATGTAACACCCCAATTCCCTTCGCGAATAAATAATACAAATATAAATCAGAGTAATTAAAATTTTATTTTTCCGACAGGAAACAGGGATGTCACACTTAAAGAAAGAAAATACAATCTCTGCTCATAATTTTTGATACATAACACAGACAATTGAATATCCTCAATGGGAAACTTTTTCCATATAAAAGGAAAAGTCAATTATGGAATAAAGCAGAAGATCCATAACCGACTTGTTTTACAAAATAAATTGTTTTATAACGTCAAAGTACACATACAAAAGTAATACAGAATATATTCAGCAATTATATACATATATAACATAATCGTTCCCCGACTCCCGTGCTACGTATCAGAGCAGACAGACGACAGAGGACGGAGGACTAATCTCCACAAAAGCCTCCAAGACACTAATCTGCAATTGCCTCATAGAGCAATAAACCATAGCAGAAGGGTGAGAAACAGGATTATAATACAATTGCATAATATTATAAACACTTAGCAAAATATGAACAATTATTTCTCACCACACATTAATGAAACTTGTAAAAGAATATAAGACATATTAAATCAATAATCACGCACCAATCACATAAGCACATACATTAAAACAATGCATAGCAATTCTATCACAAGAATTCCTCACATAATCATTCACACAATGAATTATGCAAATGCACAGAGACCGACACAACGACTCTATGCATGCGGTACCAATCCAACCTTGTAATTCATTAGTCCCCCAGGAACTCTTGGAATCATCGCTCGTTACATAGAGTAACTCCCCGTCGGGCCTACGATGTTCCCCGTCGCTATAAACCATTATTTCAGGGCGTACGACGTTTATGGATTGCTCTAGTCCACTATTTCAAGGCGCACAATCCGATTGCCATAGTCCACTATTTCAGGGCACACAATCATTTGTGATTAATCGCTTCTACCATTATTTCAGGGCGTAAGACGATAAAACTGATTCATCTATGAATCTTCCAATGCAAGAATGCATATCATGATACTTGACACATTAATGACTCATGCCAACATCAAATGCTCATGCATCAACAATAATCATGTATTTCAAGTACATATAAAGTAATGCACACAATTGCCCAAAATGGCCACAAACACCAATATACCATTCCACAACATCAAATTCCAATCAAAGAATCATCACACAAGCCATCTCATAACATATCATAATATGTCTTACAATATTGAAAAATAACTCAAAATTCCATTTTTCGGTTTTCCGAAAAAGTCGGCTAAAAATCGGCCAAAAATAATATTTTCTATCATCATCAAAAAGTACTGATCGACAGCTTCGATTCGGTATAAAGAACTCTTAAATACGATAAACGGTTAACAAGATATGAATATTTCAAAATAACGCAAAAACATAAACCGGACGCCCGACACTACGAAACGGTTCGTAAAAACTGTACCGATTGGACCAAGTTCAGACCCCAAAACTATTTTTCCTAGAAAGAACATCTCGTTAGCTTTCCAACGCTTCGAACGGGGGTTAAAACCGACTTACGGATCAAAAGATATGAATTTTTGAAGTTTTGCAAAAATGCTGTCAAAACCAGAAAATGCTGTTGCGAAAATACTGTCAAAAAAACCAGAAAATCTGCTGTTGCGAAAATGTTGCTGTCATCCACGAAAATCAACATAAAAACCTCATAAATCCATCATTTCTCATGAAACAAATTGTTATACAACCTATTTACATCATATAGCAACTATTAGGATCAAGAAAAACTCGATTCCTCGACTTTTCGTAATCACTATTCATACACATAATCAAAACTCAAAAACACAAAATCTTCAATTATCACCCGATTTTAACGAAACGAGTGTCTATAACGTCGGCCTCACCTCACTCGACTAAACTACACAATTTGTTTCGAATTTCATCCGTAAAAACTCCCGATTTTATCGATTATGTCAAAAACTAACCTAAACTCAATATTTTCCTACACAATCCAAACAATTCAAAAACAAACGGATATAATCGTACACAATGATATAATAACCGAGTTTCGCACCCTTACCCGATAAGAAACCGATTCCCGAAGCTCGTTTGGTGAATTTTCCAACTTTTCTTCCACTTTTCTTCCTTCCTCTCTATTCTTCCTCTTTGAGGTTTTCTTACTATCTTTTCCTATTTTCTAACTTATATTCATTTTTTTCTTAACTTATAACTTATCATTATATTATAATTTCTTAACTTATAATATTTTCTAACTTACTAACTTATTATATTTTCTTAACTTAAAATCTACACTTCTAATAAATATTAAAACTAACTATTAATTAAATACCACTAATTATAAAATATCTAATATACCCTCTATTTTAATTTTCCCGCGAAATCTCCAAAAACGGTAAAAATACAACATATGTAAAAACAACATATTAACTTACCAACATCATAATTAACATAAATATCTATTAAGTACACAAAATCCAAAACATCACAGAAACGTACACGTCGCCCGGCGACACATGCTTCGCCCGGCGAGGCTAATAAAACACCAACTTCACCATTCACATAAATATTGCTCAATTAAATAAAAGACTCAATAACAAAACATCAATTAGCACAAAAATAGGAAATATCAAAAACAGACCGTTACAACTCTCCCCCACTTTAGAAATTTTCGTCCTCGAAAATATAACTGAGACGAACCACTCCGGATACGACTCTCGCATCCGACCAACAAACTATCAGGCCTACCAAAGGCACATCACGAATAACACAAACTGACAACCCACCTTGCTAACAACAGCTACCACAACGACACGACAACGATGACAACTACAATGACAAGATGCAAAGCCCATACAATGCACTTGACGACCAACTCACGACTCAAAGAATACACAAGTTACGAACACACACCGAAATTAGCTACTCGCACTCGAACCAACACAATGGAAACGAGGAAACAACACAAACAAGAACACAAGTTCCACGACACAACATCGATTAAACAACCTCCACACAACCATAATACCAACATCCTTGTCACGCCACATTATTACAACAATTCTACGATTCCCCAATCGACCATATAACCAAGACATCCATCTACATAGTAGCCCATGAATAATAGCTAAACCTTTCACGTATCACTTCCATTCTGAAACGTCCAATGGTTCCATCATTCTTACATATTTACAACATTCAACCTACGAACTCTTACAAGTCACACACTCATATATGAATTATGCCTCCCCACGCTTCCGTTGCACCCTCTGATCACTCATAACCATCAAAACTATCAATTTCACATCCAAAGTCTAATTCTTTCTCATATTTGCCAAAAATCATTGTTCACTTTTAATATACCCAACTTCACACTCTATTGTGTTATCTCACACACCAGACACCAGTCTCTGAACTGCTCAAATAATTCTAATTCTCTGACCATCAAAACAACCATGTATCAAAACTTTTGACTTAACTCATCAGGCACAACCTTAGCTTTTCCCGAAGGATAATCCAATCCAAATTCATAACTCGTCACGAATTCTAACCATCCTCGTTGTCTCATACTCTATTCCTTCAGACCAAACAAATACTCTAAACTCTTGTGATTACCAAACACCGCGAACCTAGAACCATAAAGATAATACCTCCAATTATTCCAACACAATACACCGCAACCAATTCCAAATCCAGAATAGTATAGACCCTTCCATGAATCCTCAATTGTCGTAAAGCGTAAGCCACGACTTAACCATCTTGCATTAACACCCTGACTAAACTCATCAAAACACCTCGCAATACCTCGCCAACGGTTTGGTAGGATCACACAGAATCAAAATTGAAGTCGTAGATAAATTCTACTTTAACCCTCTCAAACTTTCCTCACAACGAACATCCCAAACAAACGACTTACCTTATGCAAGTCAACTGAGGTAACAGAAGTACGAACTTAGCACAGTCTTCCATAACCTCCAGTAATAACCAACTGAGCCCAAAAGTTTCTAATCTCCTTAACCGACTTCGGAATCTCTCAATGTAGAACTACATCTACTTCTGATGAATCCTTTACCATACTCTCCTCTGAAATAACATATCCAAGAAAACTAACCTTTTTCAACCCAAATTCTCACTTGAATAACTTAGCATAAAACTTCATCTCTTTTCAACACTTGTAGTTCAAATCTCAAACACTCTACCTGTTCTTCCTCTGAGTTTTATAACAGATCCTAATATCCTCAATCGAAACCACTACGAACTTATCCAATTAAATATGGACGATACGATTCATCCACTCCACAAACACTCCAGACGCATTACTAACACCAAATAACCTCACTGTACTTTGTAATTCCCAACCAAAATCCAAAAGATATAAATTCTTAAAACTTTTGCAAAACTTTCCACTGGGTAACTGGTTACTCCCATACAAGCTTAACCGAGTAAATAACAGCCTATCCCGATGATAACAAACATAACCAGTCACATCAAATCGACCCAAGCCTCAGCTCACACAAATTCACCACTCTTATCAAACATTCCAAACGATTGCAATTTCAATCAAACTCAACCAAACCATTCCAATCATTTATTCCCGAAAGTGGACACTTATTCTCAATCGTTACCTTATTCAATCATCAGTAATCCATACACAATTTCTTCTCTTAACAGTCCAAATTCCGTAAATCCCCACATGTAGCAACAACCAACCAAAAAGAACTCTCAAATATTACATCCACACCTAAGGGTTTCCTCAAGATTTCCATTAATGCCCTAAAACTTCAAAGACTCCAAACCTCACCAGAACTCTAAGTTTTACTTTCCATAGCCTCAATACCATTATACGCATCATGCTTGTTATTTCGTTCAATCATCCTTCCTTTTTGTTACCAACAATACTAAAGCTCTCCAAGACGACATACTTGGCCTTACCATTCTCCTTTCCAGTAAATCTTCCAACTGCTCTATCAGTCCGAGTACTTCTACTGCTAACATCCAATATTCCATCTGAAAATACATCTGAAAATCACGCACAACTGACATCCCATCACTGTGGCCTTTCTGCCAATTTCTTGAACACTATCATCACAGACAAAACAAACATCTTAGTCCCATCTACTAAGAGTTTTCTACTTACTTAGCAGATTTAACCTCAACTATTCACCTTCGTCCAATTTAAGTTCACTTTCTACTCTCTGAGAAGCAGCCATTAATAATACCCAATCATTCGCTCTCAATGACTTCCCAACTTAACCAACATACCAAAACCTCTAATCCGCCTCACCTTCAGATATAAGAATCTTCATCGACTCAACAAAACAATTTGTAACCATTTCCTTAATTCCAAACAATTCATTGCACACACTATCAAAGCCGGAAAGACACGTCTATTCCATCCAACATAATTCCCGTCTGCTATCAACAAGAGATTAAGGGTGATCAGTTCCTCAATTTGCCAATAGACAGCCGACAATCATGATGGGGCATAAACCATCTTTACCAAACTATAATAGCATTCCTTACATCTCATGCACAAAACTAACTAAGGCACCAATCCTTAGCCGACATAAACCTTACCTCCGCATTCCCTCCGGAATCGGGAACAACACTGTCCAAAGAGCACTTACAATCTTGCAATTCACAACACACTGAGCCAACGCTCCACACCTGAAGCAACTTGGAGAAGTACCAGCTTCTCCCCCACTTATCTCAATCTAAATCCTGCAGACAAAGGACTAGAAAAACCAGAAAGTACTGACAGTGTTTCCCACACATATCACGTACTACGGAACAAACAACATCGACAGTATTCAACTGTCATGCCAACAGACTCAACAACTTGGCCGGACGGACCGACCTGCTCTGATACCACTAATGTAACACCCCAATTCCCTTCGCGAATAAATAATACAAATATAAATCAGAGTAATTAAAATTTTATTTTTCCGACAGGAAACAGGGATGTCACACTTAAAGAAAGAAAATACAATCTCTGCTCATAATTTTTGATACATAACACAGACAATTGAATATCCTCAATGGGAAACTTTTTCCATATAAAAGGAAAAGTCAATTATGGAATAAAGCGGAAGATCCATAACCGACTTGTTTTACAAAATAAATTGTTTTATAACGTCAAAGTACACATACAAAAGTAATACAGAATATATTCAGCAATTATATACATATATAACATAATCGTTCCCCGACTCCCGTGCTACGTATCAGAGCAGACAGACGACAGAGGACGGATGACTAATCTCCACAAAAGCCTCCAAGACACTAATCTGCAATTGCCTCATAGAGCAATAAACCATAGCAGAAGGGTGAGAAACAGGATTATAATACAATTGCATAATATTATAAACACTTAGCAAAATATGAACAATTATTTCTCACCACACATTAATGAAACTTGTAAAAGAATATAAGACATATTAAATCAATAATCACGCACCAATCACATAAGCACATACATTAAAACAATGCATAGCAATTCTATCACAAGAATTCCTCACATAATCATTCACACAATAAATTATGCAAATGCACAGAGACCGACACAACGACTCTATGCATGCGGTACCAATCCAACCTTGTAATTCATTAGTCCCCCAGGAACTCTTGGAATCATCGCTCGTTACATAGAGTAACTCCCCGTCGGGCCTACGATGTTCCCCGTCGCTATAAACCATTATTTCAGGGCGTACGACGTTTATGGATTGCTCTAGTCCACTATTTCAAGGCGCACAATCCGATTGCCATAGTCCACTATTTCAGGGCGCACAATCATTTGTGATTAATCGCTTCTACCATTATTTCAGGGCGTAAGACGATAAAACTGATTCATCTATGAATCTTCCAATGCAAGAATGCATATCATGATACTTGACACATTAATGACTCATGCCAACATCAAATGCTCATGCATCAACAATAATCATGTATTTCAAGTACATATAAAGTAATGCACATAATTGCCCAAAATGGCCACAAACACCAATATACCATTCCACAACATCAAATTCCCATCAAAGAATCATCACACAAGCCATCTCATAACATATCATAATATGTCTTACAATATTGAAAAATAAATCAAAATTCCATTTTTCGGTTTTCCGAAAAAGTCGGCTAAAAATCGGCCAAAAATAATATTTTCTATCATCATCAAAAAGTACTCATCGACAGCTTCGATTCGGTATAAAGAACTCTTAAATACGATAAACGGTTAACAAGATATGAATATTTCAAAATAACGCAAAAACATAAACCGGACGCCCGACACTACGAAACGGTTCGTAAAAACTGTACCGATTGGACCAAGTTCAGACCCCAAAACTATTTTTCCTAGAAAGAACATCTCGTTAGCTTTCCAACGCTTCGAACGGGGGTTAAAACCGACTTACGGATCAAAAGATATGAATTTTTGAAGTTTTGCAAAAATGCTGTCAAAACCAGAAAATGCTGTTGCGAAAATACTGTCAAAAAAACCAGAAAATCTGCTGTTGCGAAAATGTTGCTGTCAGCCACGAAAATCAACATAAAAACCTCATAAATCCATCATTTCTCATGAAACAAATTGTTATACAACCTATTTACATCATATAGCAACTATTAGGATCAAGAAAAAATCGATTCCTCGACTTTTCGTAATCACTATTCATACACATAATCAAAACTCAAAAACACAAAATCTTCAATTATCACCCGATTTTAACGAAACAAGTGTCTATAACGTCGGCCTCACCTCACTCGACTAAACTACACAATTTGTTTCGAATTTCATCCGTAAAAACTCCCGATTTTATCGATTATGTCAAAAACTAACCTAAACTCAATATTTTCCTACACAATCCAAACAATTCAAAAACAAACGGATATAATCGTACACAATGATATAATAACCGAGTTTCGCACCCTTACCCGATAAGAAACCGATTCCCGAAGCTCGTTTGGTGAATTTTCCAACTTTTCTTCCACTTTTCTTCCTTCCTCTCTATTCTTCCTCTTTGAGGTTTTCTTACTATCTTTTCCTATTTTCTAACTTATATTCATTTTTTTCTTAACTTATAACTTATCATTATATTATAATTTCTTAACTTATAATACTTTCTAACTTACTAACTTATTATATTTTCTTAACTTAAAATCTACACTTCTAATAAATATTAAAACTAACTATTAATTAAATACCACTAATTATAAAATATCTAATATACCCTCTATTTTAATTTTCCCGCGAAATCTCCAAAAACGGTAAAAATACAACATATGTAAAAACAACATATTAACTTACCAACATCATAATTAACATAAATATCTATTAAGTACACAAAATCCAAAACATCATAGAAACGTACACGTCGCCCGGCGACACATGCTTCGCCCGGCGAGGCTAATAAAACACCAACTTCACCATTCACATAAATATTGCTCAATTAAATAAAAGACTCAATAACAAAACATCAATTAGCACAAAAATAGGAAATATCAAAAACAGACCGTTACAACTCTCCCCCACTTTAGAAATTTTCGTCCTCGAAAATATAACTGAGACGAACCACTCCGGATACGACTCTCGCATCCGACCAACAAACTATCAGGCCTACCAAAGGCACATCACGAATAACACAAACTGACAACCCACCTTGCTAACAACAGCTACCACAACGACACGACAACGATGACAACTACAATGACAAGATGCAAAGCCCATACAATGCACTTGACGACCAACTCACGACTCAAAGAATACACAAGTTACGAACACACACCGAAATTAGCTACTCGCACTCGAACCAACACAATGGAAACGAGGAAACAACACAAACAAGAACACAAGTTCCACGACACAACATCGATTAAACAACCTCCACACAACCATAATACCAACATCCTTGTCACGCCACATTATTACAACAATTCTACGATTCCCCAATCGACCATATAACCAAGACATCCATCTACATAGTAGCCCATGAATAATAGCTAAACCTTTCACCTATCACTTCCATTCTGAAACGTCCAATGGTTCCATCATTCTTACATATTTACAACATTCAACCTACGAACTCTTACAAGTCACACACTCATATATGAATTATGCCTCCTCACGCTTCCGTTGCACCCTCTGATCACTCATAACCATCAAAACTATCAATTTCACATCCAAAGTCTAATTCTTTCTCATATTTGCCAAAAATCATTATTCACTTTTAATATACCCAACTTCACACTCTATTGTGTTATCTCACACACCAGACACCAGTCTCTGAACTGCTCAAATAATTCTAATTCTCTGACCATCAAAACAACCATGTATCAAAACTTTTGACTTAACTCATCAGGCACAACCTTAGCTTTTCCCGAAGGATAATCCAATCCAAATTCATAACTCGTCACGAATTCTAACCATCCTCGTTATCTCATACTCTATTCCTTCAGACCAAACAAATACTCTAAACTCTTGTGATTACCAAACACCGCGAACCTAGAACCATAAAGATAATACCTCCAATTATTCCAACACAATACAACCGCAACCAATTCCAAATCCAGAATAGTATAGACCCTTCCATGAATCCTCAATTGTCGTAAAGCGTAAGCCACGACTTAACCATCTTGCATTAACACCCTGACTAAACTCATCAAAACACCTCGCAATACCTCGCCAACGGTTTGGTAGGATCACACAGAATCAAAATTGAAGTCATAGATAAATTCTACTTTAACCCTCTCAAACTTTCCTCACAACGAACATCCCAAACAAACGACTTACCTTATGCAAGTCAACTGAGGTAACAGAAGTACGAACTTAGCACAGTCTTCCATAACCTCCGGTAATAACCAACTGAGCCCAAAAGTTTCTAATCTCCTTAACCGACTTCGGAATCTCTCAATGTAGAACTACATCTACTTCTGATGAATCCTTTACCATACTCTCCTCTGAAATAACATATCCAAGAAAACTAACCTTTTTCAACCCAAATTCTCACTTGAATAACTTAGCATAAAACTTCATCTCTTTTCAACACTTGTAGTTCAAATCTCAAACACTCTACCTGTTCTTCCTCTGAGTTTTATAACAGATCCTAATATCCTCAATCGAAACCACTACGAACTTATCCAATTAAATATGGACGATACGATTCATCCACTCCACAAACACTCCAGACGCATTACTAACACCAAATAACCTCACTGTACTTTGTAATTCCCAACCAAAATCCAAAAGATATAAATTCTTAAAACTTTTGCAAAACTTTCCACTGGGTAACTGGTTACTCCCATACAAGCTTAACCGAGTAAATAACAGCCTATCCCGATGATAACAAACATAACCAGTCACATCAAATCGACTCAAGCCTCAGCTCACACAAATTCACCACTCTTATCAAACATTCCAAACGATTGCAATTTCAATCAAACTCAACCAAACCATTCCAATCATTTATTCCCGAAAGTGGACACTTATTCTCAATCGTTACCTTATTCAATCGTCAGTAATCCATACACAATTTCTTCTCTTAACAGTCCAAATTCCGTAAATCCCCACATGTAGCAACAACCAACCAAAAAGAACTCTCAAATATTACATCCACACCTAAGGGTTTCCTCAAGATTTCCATTAATGCCCTAAAACTTCAAAGACTCCAAACCTCACCAGAACTCTAAGTTTTACTTTCCATAGCCTCAATACCATTATACGCATCATGCTTGTTATTCCGTTCAATCATCCTTCCTTTTTGTTACCAACAATACTAAAGCTCTCCAAGACGACATACTTGGCCTTACCATTCTCCTTTCCAGTAAATCTTCCAACTGCTCTATCAGTCCGAGTACTTCTACTGCTAACATCCAATATTCCATCTGGAAATACATCTGAAAATCATGCACAACTGACATCCCATCACTGTGGCCTTTCTGCCAATTTCCTGAACACTATCATCACAGACAAAACAAACATCTTAGTCCCATCTACTAAGAGTTTTCTACTTACTTAGCAGATTTAACCTCAACTATTCACCTTCGTCCAATTTAAGTTCACTTTCTACTCTCTGAGAAGCAGCCATTAATAATACCCAATCATTCGCTCTCAATGACTTCCCAACTTAACCAACATACCAAAACCTCTAATCCGCCTCACCTTCAGATATAAGAATCTTCATCGACTCAACAAAACAATCTGTAACCATTTCCTTAATTCCAAACAATTCATTGCACACACTATCAAAGCCGGAAAGACACGTCTATTCCATCCAACATAATTCCCGTCTGCTATCAACAAGAGATTAAGGGTGATCAGTTCCTCAATTTGCCAATAGACAGCCGACAATCATGATGGGGCATAAACCATCTTTACCAAACTATAATAGCATTCCTTACATCTCATGCACAAAACTAACTAAGGCACCAATCCTTAGCCGACATAAACCTTACCTCCGCATTCCCTCCGGAATCGGGAACAACACTGTCCAAAGAGCACTTACAATCTTGCAATTCACAACACACTAAGCCAACGCTCCACACCTGAAGCAACTTGGAGAAATACCAGCTTCTCCCCCACTTATCTCAATCTAAATCCTGCAGACAAAGGACTAGAAAAACCAGAAAGTACTGACAGTGTTTCCCACACATATCACGTACTACGGAACAAACAACATCGACAGTATTCAACTGTCATGCCAACAGACTCAACAACTTGGCCGGCCGGACGGACCGACCTGCTCTGATACCACTAATGTAACACCCCAATTCCCTTCGCGAATAAATAATACAAATATAAATCAGAGTAATTAAAATTTTATTTTTCCGACAGGAAACAGGGATGTCACACTTAAAGAAAGAAAATACAATCTCTGCTCATAATTTTTGATACATAACACAGACAATTGAATATCCTCAATGGGAAACTTTTTCCATATAAAAGGAAAAGTCAATTATGGAATAAAGCGGAAGATCCATAACCGACTTGTTTTACAAAATAAATTGTTTTATAACGTCAAAGTACACATACAAAAGTAATACAGAATATATTCAGCAATTATATACATATATAACATAATCGTTCCCCGACTCCCGTGCTACGTATCAGAGCAGACAGACGACAAAGGACGGAGGACTAATCTCCACAAAAGCCTCCAAGACACTAATCTACAATTGCCTCATAGAGCAATAAACCATAGCAGAAGGGTGAGAAACAGGATTATAATACAATTGCATAATATTATAAACACTTAGCAAAATATGAACAATTATTTCTCACTACACATTAATGAAACTTGTAAAAGAATATAAGACATATTAAATCAATAATCACGCACCAATCACATAAGCACATACATTAAAACAATGCATAGCAATTCTATCACAAGAATTCCTCACATAATCATTCACACAATGAATTATGCAAATGCACAGAGACCGACACAACGACTCTATGCATGCGGTACCAATCCAACCTTGTAATTCATTAGTCCCCCAGGAACTCTTGGAATCATCGCTCGTTACATAGAGTAACTCCCCGTCGGGCCTACGATGTTCCCCGTCGCTATAAACCATTATTTCAGGGCGTACGACGTTTATGGATTGCTCTAGTCCACTATTTCAAGGCGCACAATCCGATTGCCATAGTCCACTATTTCAGGGCGCACAATCATTTGTGATTAATCGCTTCTACCATTATTTCAGGGCGTAAGACGATAAAACTGATTCATCTATGAATCTTCCAATGCAAGAATGCATATCATGATATTTGACACATTAATGACTCATGCCAACATCAAATGCTCATGCATCAACAATAATCATGTATTTCAAGTACATATAAAGTAATGCACACAATTGCCCAAAATGGCCACAAACACCAATATACCATTCCACAACATCAAATTCCCATCAAAGAATCATCACACAAGCCATCTCATAACATATCATAATATGTCTTACAATATTGAAAAATAACTCAAAATTCCATTTTTCGGTTTTCCGAAAAAGTCGGCTAAAAATCGGCCAAAAATAATATTTTCTATCATCATCAAAAAGAACTCATCGATAGCTTCGATTCGGTATAAAGAACTCTTAAATACGATAAACGGTTAACAAGATATGAATATTTCAAAATAACGCAAAAACATAAACCGGACGCCCGACACTACGAAACGGTTCGTAAAAACTGTACCGATTGGACCAAGTTCAGACCCCAAAACTATTTTTCCTAGAAAGAACATCTCGTTAGCTTTCCAACGCTTCGAACGGAGGTTAAAACCGACTTACGGATCAAAAGATATGAATTTTTGAAGTTTTGCAAAAATGCTGTCAAAACCAGAAAATGCTGTTGCGAAAATACTGTCAAAAAAACCAGAAAATCTGCTGTTGCGAAAATGTTGCTGTCAGCCACGAAAATCAGCATAAAAACCTCATAAATCCATCATTTCTCATGAAACAAATTGTTATACAACCTATTTACATCATATAGCAACTATTAGGATCAAGAAAAACTCGATTCCTCGACTTTTCGTAATCACTATTCATACACATAATCAAAACTCAAAAACACAAAATCTTCAATTATCACCCGATTTTAACGAAACGAGTGTCTATAACGTCGGCCTCACCTCACTTGACTAAACTACACAATTTGTTTCGAATTTCATCCGTAAAAACTCCCGATTTTATCGATTATGTCAAAAACTAACCTAAACTCAATATTTTCCTACACAATCCAAACAATTCAAAAACAAACGGATATAATCGTACACAATGATATAATAACCGAGTTTCGCACCCTTACCCGATAAGAAACCGATTCCCGAAGCTCGTTTGGTGAATTTTCCAACTTTTCTTCCACTTTTCTTCCTTCCTCTCTATTCTTCCTCTTTGAGGTTTTCTTACTATCTTTTCCTATTTTCTAACTTATATTCATTTTTTTCTTAACTTATAACTTATCATTATATTATAATTTCTTAACTTATAATACTTTCTAACTTACTAACTTATTATATTTTCTTAACTTAAAATCTACACTTCTAATAAATATTAAAACTAACTATTAATTAAATACCACTAATTATAAAATATCTAATATACCCTCTATTCTAATTTTCCCGCGAAATCTCCAAAAACGGCAAAAATACAACATATGTAAAAACAACATATTAACTTACCAACATCATAATTAACATAAATATCTATTAAGTACACAAAATCCAAAACATCACAGAAACGTACACGTCGCCCGGCGACACATGCTTCGCCCGGCGAGGCTAATAAAACACCAACTTCACCATTCACATAAATATTGCTCAATTAAATAAAAGACTCAATAACAAAACATCAATTAGCACAAAAATAGGAAATATCAAAAACAGACCGTTACAACTCTCCCCCACTTTAGAAATTTTCGTCCTCGAAAATATAACTGAGACGAACCACTCCGGATACGACTCTCGCATCCGACCAACAAACTATCAGGCCTACCAAAGGCACATCACGAATAACACAAACTGACAACCCACCTTGCTAACAACAGCTACCACAACGACACGACAACGATGACAACTACAATGACAAGATGCAAAGCCCATACAATGCACTTGACGACCAACTCACGACTCAAAGAATACACAAGTTACGAACACACACCGAAATTAGCTACTCGCACTCGAACCAACACAATGGAAACGAGGAAACAACACAAACAAGAACACAAGTTCCACGACACAACATCGATTAAACAACCTCCACACAACCATAATACCAACATCCTTGTCACGCCACATTATTACAACAATTCTACGATTCCCCAATCGACCATATAACCAAGACATCCATCTACATAGTAGCCCATGAATAATAGCTAAACCTTTCACCTATCACTTCCATTCTGAAACGTCCAATGGTTCCATCATTCTTACATATTTACAACATTCAACCTACGAACTCTTACAAGTCACACACTCATATATGAATTATGCCTCCTCACGCTTCCGTTGCACCCTCTGATCACTCATAACCATCAAAACTATCAATTTCACATCCAAAGTCTAATTCTTTCTCATATTTGCCAAAAATCATTATTCACTTTTAATATACCCAACTTCACACTCTATTGTGTTATCTCACACACCAGACACCAGTCTCTGAACTGCTCAAATAATTCTAATTCTCTGACCATCAAAACAACCATGTATCAAAACTTTTGACTTAACTCATCAGGCACAACCTTAGCTTTTCCCGAAGGATAATCCAATCCAAATTCATAACTCGTCACGAATTCTAACCATCCTCGTTGTCTCATACTCTATTCCTTCAGACCAAACAAATACTCTAAACTCTTGTGATTACCAAACACCGCGAACCTAGAACCATAAAGATAATACCTCCAATTATTCCAACACAATACAACCGCAACCAATTCCAAATCCAGAATAGTATAGACCCTTCCATGAATCCTCAATTGTCGTAAAGCGTAAGCCACGACTTAACCATCTTGCATTAACACCCTGACTAAACTCATCAAAACACCTCGCAATACCTCGCCAACGGTTTGGTAGGATTACACAGAATCAAAATTGAAGTCGTAGATAAATTCTACTTTAACCCTCTCAAACTTTCCTCACAACGAACATCCCAAACAAACGACTTACCTTATGCAAGTCAACTGAGGTAACAGAAGTACGAACTTAGCACAGTCTTCCATAACCTCCGGTAATAACCAACTGAGCCCAAAAGTTTCTAATCTCCTTAACCGACTTCGGAATCTCTCAATGTAGAACTACATCTACTTCTGATGAATCCTTTACCATACTCTCCTCTGAAATAACATATCCAAGAAAACTAACATTTTTCAACCCAAATTCTCACTTGAATAACTTAGCATAAAACTTCATCTCTTTTCAACACTTGTAGTTCAAATCTCAAACACTCTACCTGTTCTTCCTCTGAGTTTTATAACAGATCCTAATATCCTCAATCGAAACCACTACGAACTTATCCAATTAAATATGGACGATACGATTCATCCACTCCACAAACACTCCAGACGCATTACTAACACCAAATAACCTCACTGTACTTTGTAATTCCCAACCAAAATCCAAAAGATATAAATTCTTAAAACTTTTGCAAAACTTTCCACTGGGTAACTGGTTACTCCCATACAAGCTTAACCGAGTAAATAACAGCCTATCCCGATGATAACAAACATAACCAGTCACATCAAATCGACCCAAGCCTCAACTCACACAAATTCACCACTCTTATCAAACATTCCAAACGATTGCAATTTCAATCAAACTCAACCAAACCATTCCAATCATTTATTCCCGAAAGTGGACACTTATTCTCAATCGTTACCTTATTCAATCGTCAGTAATCCATACACAATTTCTTTTCTTAACAGTCCAAATTTCGTAAATCCCCACATGTAGCAACAACCAACCAAAAAGAACTCTCAAATATTACATCCACACCTAAGGGTTTCCTCAAGATTTCCATTAATGCCCTAAAACTTCAAAGACTCCAAACCTCACCAGAACTCTAAGTTTTACTTTCCATAGCCTCAATACCATTATACGCATCATGCTTGTTATTCCGTTCAATCATCCTTCCTTTTTGTTACCAACAATACTAAAGCTCTCCAAGGCGACATACTTGGCCTTACCATTCTCCTTTCCAGTAAATCTTCCAACTGCTCTATCAGTCCGAGTACTTCTACTGCTAACATCCAATATTCCATCTGGAAATACATCTGAAAATCACGCACAACTGACATCCCATCACTGTGGCCTTTCTGCCAATTTCCTGAACACTATCATCACAGACAAAACAAACATCTTAGTCCCATCTACTAAGAGTTTTCTACTTACTTAGCAGATTTAACCTCAACTATTCACCTTCGTCCAATTTAAGTTCACTTTCTACTCTCTGAGAAGCAGCCATTAATAATACCCAATCATTCGCTCTCAATGACTTCCCAACTTAACCAACATACCAAAACCTCTAATCCGCCTCACCTTCAGATATAAGAATCTTCATCGACTCAACAAAACAATCTGTAACCATTTCCTTAATTCCAAACAATTCATTGCACACACTATCAAAGCCGGAAAGACACGTCTATTCCATCCAACATAATTCCCGTCTGCTATCAACAAGAGATTAAGTGTGATCAGTTCCTCAATTTGCCAATAGACAACCGACAATCATGATGGGGCATAAACCATCTTTACCAAACTATAATAGCATTCCTTACATCTCATGCACAAAACTAACTAAGGCACCAATCCTTAGCCGACATAAACCTTACCTCCGCATTCCCTCCGGAATCGGGAACAACACTGTCCAAAGAGCACTTACAATCTTGCAATTCACAACACACTGAGCCAACGCTCCACACCTGAAGCAACTTGGAGAAGTACCAGCTTCTCCCCCACTTATCTCAATCTAAATCCTGCAGACAAAGGACTAGAAAAACCAGAAAGTACTGACAGTGTTTCCCACACATATCACGTACTACGGAACAAATAACATCGACAGTATTCAACTGTCATGCCAACAGACTCAACAACTTGGCCGGACGGACCGACCTGCTCTGATACCACTAATGTAACACCCCAATTCCCTTCGCGAATAAATAATACAAATATAAATCAGAGTAATTAAAATTTTATTTTTCCGACAGGAAACAGGGATGTCACACTTAAAGAAAGAAAATACAATCTCTGCTCATAATTTTTGATACATAACACAGACAATTGAATATCCTCAATGGGAAACTTTTTCCATATAAAAGGAAAAGTCAATTATGGAATAAAGCGGAAGATCCATAACCGACTTGTTTTACAAAATAAATTGTTTTATAACGTCAAAGTACACATACAAAAGTAATACAGAATATATTCAGCAATTATATACATATATAACATAATCGTTCCCCGACTCCCGTGCTACGTATCAGAGCAGACAGACGACAGAGGACGGAGGACTAATCTCCACAAAAGCCTCCAAGACACTAATCTGCAATTGCCTCATAGAGCAATAAACCATAGCAGAAGGGTGAGAAACAGGATTATAATACAATTGCATAATATTATAAACACTTAGCAAAATATGAACAATTATTTCTCACCACACATTAATGAAACTTGTAAAAGAATATAAGACATATTAAATCAATAATCACGCACCAATCACATAAGCACATACATTAAAACAATGCATAGCAATTCTATCACAAGAATTCCTCACATAATCATTCACACAATGAATTATGCAAATGCACAGAGACCGACACAACGACTCTATGCATGCGGTACCAATCCAACCTTGTAATTCATTAGTCCCTCAGGAACTCTTGGAATCATCGCTCGTTACATAGAGTAACTCCCCGTCGGGCCTACGATGTTCCCCGTCGCTATAAACCATTATTTCAGGGCGTACGACGTTTATGGATTGCTCTAGTCCACTATTTCAAGGCGCACAATCTGATTGCCATAGTCCACTATTTCAGGGCGCACAATCATTTGTGATTAATCGCTTCTACCATTATTTCAGGGCGTAAGACGATAAAACTGATTCATCTATGAATCTTCCAATGCAAGAATGCATATCATGATACTTGACACATTAATGACTCATGCCAACATCAAATGCTCATGCATCAACAATAATCATGTATTTCAAGTACATATAAAGTAATGCACACAATTGCCCAAAATGGCCACAAACACCAATATACCATTCCACAACATCAAATTCCCATCAAAGAATCATCACACAAGCCATCTCATAACATATCATAATATGTCTTACAATATTGAAAAATAACTCAAAATTCCATTTTTCGGTTTTCCGAAAAAGTCGGCTAAAAATCGGCCAAAAATAATATTTTCTATCATCATCAAAAAGTACTCATCGACAGCTTCGATTCGGTATAAAGAACTCTTAAATACGATAAACGGTTAACAAGATATGAATATTTCAAAATAACGCAAAAACATAAACCGGACGCCCGACACTACGAAACGGTTCATAAAAACTGTACCGATTGGACCAAGTTCAGACCCCAAAACTATTTTTCCTAGAAAGAACATCTCGTTAGCTTTCCAACGCTTCGAACGGGGGTTAAAACCGACTTACGGATCAAAAGATATGAATTTTTGAAGTTTTGCAAAAATGCTGTCAAAACCAGAAAATGCTGTTGCGAAAATACTGTCAAAAAAACCAGAAAATCTGCTGTTGCGAAAATGTTGCTGTCAGCCACGAAAATCAACATAAAAACCTCATAAATCCATCATTTCTCATGAAACAAATTGTTATACAACCTATTTACATCATATAGCAACTATTAGGATCAAGAAAAACTCGATTCCTCGACTTTTCGTAATCACTATTCATACACATAATCAAAACTCAAAAACACAAAATCTTCAATTATCACCCGATTTTAACGAAACGAGTGTCTATAACGTCGGCCTCACCTCACTCGACTAAACTACACAATTTGTTTCGAATTTCATCCGTAAAAACTCCCGATTTTATCGATTATGTCAAAAACTAACCTAAACTCAATATTTTCCTACACAATCCAAACAATTCAAAAACAAACGGATATAATCGTACACAATGATATAATAACCGAGTTTCGCACCCTTACCCGATAAGAAACCGATTCCCGAAGCTCGTTTGGTGAATTTTTCAACTTTTCTTCCACTTTTCTTCCTTCCTCTCTATTCTTCCTCTTTGAGGTTTTCTTACTATCTTTTCCTATTTTCTAACTTATATTCATTTTTTTCTTAACTTATAACTTATCATTATATTATAATTTCTTAACTTATAATACTTTCTAACTTACTAACTTATTATATTTTCTTAACTTAAAATCTACACTTCTAATAAATATTAAAACTAACTATTAATTAAATACCACTAATTATAAAATATCTAATATACCCTCTATTCTAATTTTCCCGCGAAATCTCCAAAAACGGTAAAAATACAACATATGTAAAAACAACATATTAACTTACCAACATCATAATTAACATAAATATCTATTAAGTACACAAAATCCAAAACATCACAGAAACGTACACGTCGCCCGGCGACACATGCTTCGCCCGACGAGGCTAATAAAACACCAACTTCACCATTCACATAAATATTGCTCAATTAAATAAAAGACTCAATAACAAAACATCAATTAGCACAAAAATAGGAAATATCAAAAACAGACCGTTACATTTATCGCCCTTTGCTTAGATACCTTGTGATTGTCAGTTGGTAGTCTTTTCCCCCAGTGGAGTTAGATCTTTCCCCGTGGAGTCTTGCTTTGCTAAGCCGTTCCAGCGTCTTCCGTTTAGTTTTCTTTGTCTTGCATTTCATATCATTTCATACCATAGCATGTGCATTTTGTGGCATCTTAGGGCCAAAAATTGTGCATGTTTGTATTTAAGTCTCTCCTATCTCGTCGAGACGAAGATTTCAATCTCCATATCTCCGGATAGAAGAAACTTAAATAGGGGCATCTGTCACACCCTAATTTTTGACCCTAAGATCCCTTTTCTTTTTGCATAGCATCCTTAGGTCATGTGATTCTTGTGTGCTTTTTTTTTTTTGACTAATCAGTTTATGTAGGTGCACCACTCTCGAGTATAGATTTTTAATCAATGTATTTTAAAACGTGATCGGTGGATTTTGATGCAAAGAGTCCTAGTCCATTTCTTTTGTCGTTTGCCTCAAGATTTTTCTCAAAGTTCCTCAACGTACATCTCAAGGATAATTGGGGTTTTCTCTTTCATAAGTATTTGAATATGCTCTGAAGAATTGGTCAGAGTTTCGAATTACATCCAAAGGTACCTAAGGCATTCATTTTGGTCAAAATTTTACGATTTTCTTGGGACAACAAGTGGATGATTCGAAGTTTATCAACTAACCATTTCCCTAGACAAATCATCTTGTCATTACCAAAACCCTTTACCATGTCCCTAACCATATTCATATCCAAGTTCAAAGTACATATTTACCCATCAGACAAGTCCAAGTTCCACCTTCTATAATTCTTTTCCCCCTTTATCCAAAGTCCAATCCGTATCTCAAGTGCAATACCATCCACCCAAGATACCATGCTATGGTTATGATGCATTCAAGTTTCTAAGTGTTAAATAACTTCCATCATGAGTAACACATGATCCGAGATGATACAAGATCCAAAAGGACTTTAATTTACAAATTCAAAACTCAACATCCCAAAGTTCATGTCTCAGGGTTCTGACTCAAGCTGTTTGAACGTTTAGAATTAATTAAGATCTATTCAAAAGGACTCCACAAGGTCGCCTACGAAAATTCATATGACTTTAAGCTTTATGATTTGGCTTACTTATATCCCAAGATTGCAAGTTATGCTCATTCATTTATAAGCCATGTCACAAGTTGCAAAAGCCATGTTACATACACGATACCACAAAAATAAATAATCTACCAAACAAATTCGTATTGCCTCAAACCAAAGATGTAAAGTTGTTGCAAAACTCAACTTGATTACATTACCAAATAATTAAAACTTTGAAGACTAAGCCTAGAAAACTAATGTTGCAGCAGCCATGTCCTTGTTATACTGAGCCATGAGAAATGTAATTCCGTAACCACCTTATGAGAACTTCAAACCATTATTACCGTAAAAGTAAGTCTTGCAAGCCAACATAGCGTCCAGACTAAACAAATGCTCCAAGCTCATGCTTCAACATTCCAATCTCGCCAAAGCCGCTCCAAGCGAACCCATATATGTGAGCCACAAAATAACTCCGAACTGTTATAACATGTGAGTTACAAAAGAAGGAACTTCAGAATGGCACAATTTCTTCATTTACAAAAATGCAAAGAGTAGAAAGAGAGTAAACATACCATGACGGCCATTGTTTCGTCCAAAACGAGTTCGTACTTTATAACCGAGGCCTATATATGGCAGGCATACCCTATGGTCAAATAAAATCATCACTTACAAAAGCTCCCACTTGCAAATCCTGAAAACTCGAAGATTACGAATCCACATTGAGAAACAAAAGTAATTACACAGTTTGAAGTGAGTAGACACAATAGCTACCTAGTACTTAATGAAGAAAGTAACAGTACAAAAAAAAAAAGAAAAGGCTTTCGCTAATCAAGGGATTTTTCTCTTAAGCTAGATTATAATGCCAACAAACATCCTGATGGTGAAACTTCAGTCACCAATGGCCAGATGGATGACTCTCTCGAAAATGGTGTTGATGTGACGAACAGGCAAGGAATAGGCTTTGAAGTACGATGTGCTTCTGAGCTTACCAGGATTCTTAGAGACTATAACACCAGCAGGTCGCGGCACCTCGAAGATTCAAGTGTTTCGAAGCAAATTTTCTAGAAATGGAGAGTGGACAAAGCGTAGGCCTTGGAGAGAGCAATAAGATGACAATAGTTAATATTCCTCAGGAAGTTCCAAAGACGCACCCGAATTCAAATGGCCCGCATTTGAAGGTAATCATCTGCTGCAAACAAGTGCCAGCATTAAAACAGAACAGTCTACTGAACTTCATAGGTAGCAGGCTTCCAAGACTGAATTCGAATGAATAAGCTCTCATCGGTTTCCCGTGCCAATACCTACAAAACAACATCTGAATCATCTGATCAAAATTTGTTATAAAGAAATCAAGCATCCAAACTTGTTGCATCATGAAACCAACACCCAATCAACAATAACTCAACAAGCAGCGGCAATAAGAAATGACCTGAAGTAAATCGAAGAATGGAAATCGGAAAAGATGCAACATAAACATCAAAAAGAGAAAAGTTGAATGGGAATGGAAATGGACCTTTGAAGCCTTAACTTGCTTCATATCACTTCCACGACGTGGCTGAAAAGGAAAAGAATAGCGGCTAAAGATCTTGTCAAGCGGTTATAATCTACAACAATGAACTTATGGCAGCCTTGAAGTTTTCCTGGTTCTTTGAACTACACACATGACCTCTCCAAACCACTATTTCTGTTGCGACTCTGTCGAAGACCAATTCATCTCATGCTCCTGCTATCCATCACAAAGATAAGAATGTTTTCTTGTAATTATAAATCGTCAAAGAAGAAGAACAAATTCGTATTGGCAATAATCATCTCCAAATAGTGGAAACACAAGAGTGTTAACAGAAATGACACTGGGACTTCATCATTAATCATACAAATCGAAAAAGGAAAAAATTAAAGGAGTACACGCCATGATCAAATTATCATCATTGATTCCAGACATTATCAACTTTCCTATTTGGCCTCAGAGTTTTTTTTAAGAATTAGAAACTTTTTCGTCATTTTCAATTAAGAATTATGGGCAACGTCAAAAGACATCACCAGCAATCAATTCTTTCCCAAATGGGATAAACAGAAAATCAAACAAGGATATGAAATCACGTTTTCAAGACGGTCATGAAGGTTCCAAAATTTCAAACTTTCCAAGTTGAGAAAACCAGATCAAAACATTGGTATATTCCAAATCATGGCAATAACAACACAATTATGTCCTTCCCAAACAAATTCGGACATTTTTCAAAATTTCTTCCAAAATAAGTTCAAGCAGCATTAAAGAGATATCATCATTGACCCATTATATAAGAGGACGATTCTTACAGGAAAAGGGGGAGCCATCATCAAGTTCGTGTACCACAAACATTCCCTCATCATAAAAAAAAAAACCATTCAATTCCATCAGAAAAAAGTCATCGTTCACAATTTCAAAATCCACACCTACTAACTTATCGAACTCTAAACACCATAAACTCAAACCAACCATAAACCAGAAAACCTATCCAAAAGGGGACGAAAAATCACAACCAAACATCAAAATCATACGCACCATAAAATTCATCAAACCATTCACACCAAAAATCACTTATATCAGAAGAACGGAGACGATCCACAAACTCATACCAGAAAATTCACAAACACACGTAGCGAAACATGGAGCAAAACCAACAAGAAGACACGCACTCACGCAAGCAAAGTTAAACAAGGAAGAGGACTTATTTTCGACGGAGGTTTCACTTGAGGTCTTGATCGCGTCTCCTCACCATCAACAACCGACGACCTGGTTTTTCCCTTTTACGTTTTCGTATTTCCTTTGAGCAATCTTTGTATTTGTAATCCATCAATAATGAAAATTGGGGTAATGGGTCGTGTGGGGTGGGGTTTATTTGTTTGATTTTTGTGTGATCGAGTGAGGCGAGAGATTGGGAGAGACGAGGAGAGAACGGCGGCGGTTAGGTTTTTCTCTAACCCTAACTTTAGTTTCAGAGAGAAAGAGTAACGAGAGCGAGAGGCTGAGAGCGTGCCTTTCTTTTTTCTTTTTCTTTGTTTAGGCGAACGATCTTGTACACTCGCACATACACATCACCACCGTACACCTTCCATTCTTGATTGTTGGATTATGTCTTAGTTATATCAATTGGTTGAGATCTGAGAGTCCACGGTGGACCCTCTCTCCCTCGTAGCACCGAATCCCTCCGTTTTATTAACCAATCTGTTTTTTTTTTTTAATTTAACTTTTTCTATTAAACAAATCCATAATAATACTAAAATTTGGTTTTTTTTTTAATATAACCGAACCTTTTTGTTTATTTTAACTTTTTTTTCATTAAACAAATTCATCATATTTAAATAAAGTATAACTTCTCTATCTAAAAAGAAAATAATTATAGAACCTTTTTTTAATTAAAAACTTTTAATAAAAATCTTTAAAATGTTAAAATTATTTTTTTTAATTAACAAAAAACTTTATTAACTTTTTAATATAACTTTAAAATTAAATAATAAAAAACTTTTAGTTATAAAAATATTAAAAGTGAAACTTTTTCTAAATTAATATGAAAACTCTTTTAATCCCTTTTTTTTTCCTCTTAACTTAACTTTAAAACTAAAAGATAATAAAACTTTAAAAATAATTAAAACTTAAAAAATAATAATTAGAACTTTTTATTAATAGGAAAACCGTTGACTCTTTTTTTTACTTAATAATCCTTAACTTAATCCTCAAGATAAATCTTAATCATAATCGCCCTTTTAGGATCCCTCCTCGTGCTTGAGAGACGCTTGCATGTTTACATATCTTATCCCTGTCTGATGTCTTGCCTTCGTATGCTTATCTCTATTTGTTTACATGTTATTATTCTCTAAACCTTTTCAAAAAACAATAAAAATCCTCGATCCAACGTCGAGTCCCTTTTCTACCCATGTAAGTCGATCGCCTTAGGGCATCGCATTCAACCTACCGATCACAAGACACAAGTCTAGCATCACTTTGCTAGCACCCTCGCCTAAATAACATTAATTAACCGCATAAAATATCCAAGGGAAAATCCCATGCATGATAACCATGTTACTGTGCATGGTGCATATCATTTGCATCATAATCGACACCCTAAGATAAGTCAATTAGATAACTTAGGATAGATTTCCTAGATTAGCCCCCCCCCCCCCCCCCCCCCCCAATTTTGATTCTTTAATCAAACTTTAGCCCACCTAATTCTCCACACAAGAGAATTAGATGTTAATCATCTCAAAGAAAGGGACATACAATCCCATACCCCACAAAATATAAACATTTCAAAAACTGTGGTGGTCTTCTTAAGATGATGACTCATCTTCTCTCCTAAAACCTTTAAACATTTTAGTATCCTTAATAAGGAACTACAAGTGCTCTGATTCCCTCCTGACAGGATATGTAGGCACAAGATGCGATATCTTGTCGGGCACACTTAGGAATAAAAACAATAAATCACCTACCCTTAAACCCTTAGCAAAACAAATAACAGATAACATAAATAATCAAGAGGTTCCTGTAGAGTACTACAGATATCTAGGATGCTAACACCTTCCCTAGGTATAACCAACCCCCGAACTTAGAATCTTAGTGCATTTGCATTGCATTATGGGAATTCAATTTTTCTCCCTTCCCTTGGATAAAATCAAAGACCGGTGGTGACATTAAAAATGCGATCCTAGTTAACAAATAACTATGGTATCTAATTTTCACTGCGATAAGTCCCACTGTGGTTTTCAAAACCGTGACGCGATCGTCGCCTTTCCAAATAAATCATTTGGGCCTCTCCTTGAGTGTAAGCCTCATTTTTCTTCTTTACAAACACTTTTTGGCCTCTATTAGAGTGTAAGACCCAACCCCTCTTTGTACATAAATAAATTTTTGGGCCTCTGATGTAGTATAAATCCCACGTCTTTCGGTATCGCAGTGCGATCGCTGTTTTCAAACAAGTCACCTAGGCATCTTCTTGAGTATAAGCCCCAATATTTTGTACATAAACTTTGTTTTAAACAATAAACAACCTTCATAGGCCTCTCCTTGAGTTGTAAGCCTCATACCTCTATTTTCAAAATTATCTGTCTGTTTTTAAACTGGTACTAAGAGGAGCATTATTCCCGGTGAAACTGCTCTTAGACCACTTGGGTCTCTCTTTGAGTTATAAGCCCCAAACATTTTTTTCTTTTCAAACAACTTATTTTTAATTCAAATTCAAATTCAAAGTTTTCTCAAAACTTTCTTCAATTTCTCAATACCCTAATCATACAGGTGTAATCAATACAATCAATCACAATACACTTAGGCCTCTTCTCAGAGTATAAAACCCAACATCTTTTATTTTCAATGCATACTTTTTTATATATCTGTCAATACACTTATCTGTATATACTTATTCATATAAGAATTTCCCCAGTCAGCCTCAATCTTGGGCTTTGTACAAGACAGATAAAACCCTCCCTAGTGGAGTCATTTTCTTTTAGCTTTAACCTTGGGCTTTGATCAAGGCACACAAAAATCAACATCCCCTCAGATGAGACCATGAGTCCTCTCTAAAGGAAGATATATCCTATGTACATCACATATCAAAGCAAACAATCAAAACCTTTGTCCAGATAATTGGTGTAAGTGGCACATTTGTTGATTCAAAATCCAAGCTGGAGTCCCTCCTTTATCCTGGCTAAAACCCTTTTTTCATCTAACAGCTATAAGTGGCAAACCTCTGGATTCCATACATCCAAGCCAATGTCCCTCTCTTAGCATGAAAGATTCATAAAGGAAAAGTGGCATTTCTCTACTCTGAGTTAAAGCTTCTTCCTTCATGACATCTCCCTTATAAAGGAAATTATGGCATTGTTGGATTCCATGTATCCCAGTTAAAGTAATTTCCCTTGTAACCAATTTCTCAACATTTATGATGAATATGTGAGATATCTCCCTTTAGAGATGACAAATCCTCTTTCTCAGTCACCCTTTAGCTTCAATCTTTGGCTTTGAACAAGACACAAATACTTAGATAGCTTCAATCTTGGGCTTTGAACAAGACATCAAAAATTCTTTCCTCCCATAGAATAGGAGGAACTACGATTGCTCTGATTTCCCAAATCTCTTTATGGGAATACGTAGGCATAAGATTGTGAAATCTTAGCGAGCACATAAATAAAAAATCTTATGTCTAGGTACCTCCCAAAAAAAAACAGAAAACCCAAAAACAACAAAAACATTCTCTCAACACTCCCAAAGGAGAAACTTTCCCAATCCACAACAGATAAACACAAGAAAACATTTCAAATTAACAGAAATACATGCAAAAAGAAGGTTCATATAGATTACTATAGATACACTAGGTGTTAACAGCTTCCTTTTGTATAACCAGACCCTGATTCTCGATCTCTTAGCATTTGTTAAAAAAACATTTGCGTGCAGGGTTAGTTTAAGATATCTTCCCCTTCCTTTCTAGCTTCATAGGATAAATACAGAAATCAGAAAGTAGCACCAATTATGCGGTAAGGTGGTCGCGTCACCTGGAAAAAACCGACGGCTACAAGACAAAAGTTTGATTGGTTTTAACAGGTGATGGTGAGAGAGACTTTCTCAGTGAAGTATTAAGATTGAAGTCATGAATGGGTTCAGCCTCAGTGCCTGATCCTGCTGCTAATGAGACAAGCTCTTCTGCAGCTTCTGCTTCATTTTCATTATCATCTAGACTGTCATTTAGCCAACTTCTGAACCAATCACCATTCTCAGTAGATACTATTTTCACTTCTATCTCTTAAGTAACCTTTTCTGCTTCCTTATCTTTCGTACCAGCAACATCCTTTTTGCATGATTCAATAAACTCTTGAGTCATCTTAACAACCTCAGGAGAGTTTAGAATAGATTCTAACTTACTTCCAAGATGTTCTCTTAAGACTTCTATGCCTTTTTTTATAACATCTGTTGAGTCCTCAATACAATCTTCCTTAATCAATTCTTTAGAAATTACTTCCATACCAGTCAAGACAACAAAAGAGAAAAGATTGTCAACTTCTTTCAAAACCTGAGCCCTTTTTGCATCTTTTACTTCTTCTTCTAACTGACTTAGTTTTGACAATTTTCTTTTCTTGGAAACAGGTATTTCTTTATCCAGATTACTGTCAGATCCTCCTCTTGTTTTAGTGGGAAGAATCTCAGCAGTTTCTCTGAGCTCTTCAACTTAATGTTATTGAGCCACCTTGGAGTTATAAGGATCCCATTTCTTTCCACACTTGTGAACAAATCTTTCTTCATCCTTCTGAATAGCCTTTTGAGCATCTCTTAACAGTTTCTTTCTAACAAGCACAGGAGTATCAGATTCTTCATCAGATTCAGCATAAGTGATTACCATCTTCTTTCCTTTTCTCTTAGAGCCATACTCATTTTGAGCCTTGTCAGGGAGTTGATCATGGTTTATAGTCACACCACACTCCATCTTAGCCTTTTCAATAAGAATTCTGATGACTTTAGGAGATTCTTCCTTAGTCATCATTGGAAAGTGATCTAGAAACCTTCTTTTCTTATCTTTCCTGATTCTGATAGGGTTAGGAATCAAAATAACATCCTTTTTTCTTCTTTATTTCATATGAACTAGAACTGATGCAGATAACACACATCCATAGGTATCATCCAGGTCTTGAGTAACTCCATAATCTGTCAATGTTTTGATCAATTTAGATTGGTAGAAAAGTTCAGAAAGTAGCCTTGCATAAGGTACGATTCTTTTGAGATTCTTAGTTGAATCCTTGGTGGATTCACAAAGATGATGTAAGATGTAACATGGAAGATTTAATATTTGATCAGTTGATAGATACCAAAGAAACATCTTGTAATCCCAAGAAATTTGATCAGAACTTGCTTCCCGAGGAATTAAACAACCAATTAGAATCTTGAACAAAAGCTTTTGTATAAGATGCATGTTCTTCACCTTTCCATAGCCATCTTCCTTTTCAAACAACGTCTTCTTAATTTCCCTGGCGAAGTCACCTCTATCCTTCTTGTTGAGTATCACCATTCCTCTATTTTTAGCCCCAATTAGCTGAGCAATGTTTTCTTGAGTGATGGCAATTTCTAGACCCATTACAGTAGATCTAATTTCCACACCCTTGAATTCCTTCAGACCCATTTATGTTCTTGATTTCCCTTTCAGACTTCTATTTTTTTACAACTCTCTTTATTTTGTGCTGAGTATTTATTATACACTTCTTCCCTTATCCATAAATCTTTTACCAGAGTTGGATAAGTCGGTCCATTTAACATATCAAAGAAGTTCATCCATCCTTGGAATTTAAAGTAATCTTTTAACGGACAACCATTTGCTTCAAATCTGTTAAAACCCACCATTTGCTCAATGATAAGCTTTAAATCATCTTGGGCGAGTGGAACAGTCTTCGGTTTGATCTTAAGCATTTTCATGGAATCCATTTTCAGAAGATTGGTTAAAGAGGATGCCATGCAGGAGGTTTTACGGGTTTATAATTAGAGCACGAAATAGACGATGATAAAGGCTGTGTGTGTTAAAAATGTGTTGAGAGAATTAAATGGCATTAAAGAGAATTTAAACATACACATATTTAAAACAAATTCAATTCCCTTCAAATTCAAGTCACCAATAATTTCAAGTGTGCTGAAGACATTTCAAACAGGTGTAAAAAGTGATACAGGTGTCAAAAGGAATTTTCACTCTTTGTGCATGTGAGAAACAAGGAATTCTTTATGCAAGTTTCTGAAACAGAGATTTTCTAAGAGATTATCTTAGATAAAAAGTTTTGCTACCAAAGACTTTGATTACGACAATTTCTGACAGATATCAGATTTAGATTCTCCATTCTGAATCAAGCATAAATTACTATGTTCATAATTCTTTTTCAACCGAATAACTCTTAGGAGAACTACTAGTTGTATCAGTTCAGTGAAGAACTCACAATATATTAGATTGTTCAGAACAATAGTAAGAGAGCTTTCTTCAAAAGTGTTTTAAAAATAATTCTTTGTTTCAACATGACATAGATATTTTCATAAACGGTGAGAATACCCAATTCACCAGTCTGAAAGTTCTAAAGTTAATTTCTTTCAAGATATCTGAGCATGAAGAATATTCATGCTGAAATATCTTGTACGGAAAGTTACACTTTAATAAAAGTAATTAACATAACTTACCTGGATAGAATTTTTTATTTTGGATCTTCAATCTGTTTTGATGATGTATTTCTGACTTGTTCAGGAGCCAGCATATTGAACTATCTTCTTCGTAGGGATAACTCCATTGAGAGAGAGAGAGAGAGAGAGAGAGAGAGAGAGAGAGAGAGAGAGAGAGAGAGAGAGACTAGTTGATTTTAATAGATTCCTTCATCTTTTTGCCACCCTTCTTTTCATACTAAGATGAAAAACATACTTTCCCACAAGATCTTTGTTTGCACCACTATAAAGTGTTATGAATAGATCAGGCTCTGATGCCAATTGAAGGTGGGAAAATACATAAGATGGGGGTGTGAATTATGTTCACTAAAAATGTTTCGGCTTTTGAACGGAGTTCAGATTCTAAACATTAGTTCATAATCTAATCATAAATGCAGCGGAGTAATATATCAAAAGTAAAGTAAACAGAATCATGAACACAACAGATTTATCCTGGTTCCTCTCCAACCGAGAGTACTCCAATTGCAAGAGATTTTCTACTATAATCAACTCATGATTACAACTGCTTATGCACTTAAGCATAAGACTTTTACTGATCGGACCTACCGTCTAAGACTTATTGCTCAATCAGTACCTGATCAAGACTTATCTGCTTAAAACCTCAGATCCTAAGACCTCCATTACTTAAACCCACCTGATTCAAGACTTCCTTGCTTAAACCCACCTGGTTCAAGACTTCTACTCAGACGCACCGTCTAAGGCTTCTTTGCTCAGATTCTCAATCTAAGACTTTGCTGCTCAGACACACTATCCAAGACTTCTTTGCTTAATCAAAACAGATCAAGACTTTCAATGCTCAAGCACATAACAAGAGACTTACTTGGCTCAAGCTTTTCAACTGGAGACTTTGATGCTCAAGCACATAGCAAGGGACTTTGATCTAAACTACTGAGTAACATGTTCATTAGAATAGAGAACAAGGTGTACTTGATTCAGAATCAGAGGTACAGGGTAATCACCTTAACAAAGACCTTAAACACTTAAGATTTCCAGGATATTTAATGTATAGGAAACCTTAAGGTTGTTTACAATTTACAACAATTAATAGGAGATTCTGCATATTCAGTAGTGTTGCTCATTGTTGATCTTGTTGTTTCTTCATTGAGATAGAGGCTCTGAACACCTTTATCATTTTGGCATTCCTTCTCCTTCTTATTCCTTGTTGAAAATTCAGATTGAACCTTCAGCTACTTATATAGCAGTTTGTAGAAGACTAGCTGTTGAAAGAGATAACTTAATCAAATGTATTTGTTTTCTCCATAGTACAAGAGCTGTTGAAGATAGATACACCAAAAGATCTTGATCCATTGTGTAACATGTTTAACCATTGCGTCTTCAAAGAGATCCTGTACTATAGAGCCATTGAGAGTGGTTATCCGTAAAGCATGTCAACTCTTTTTGAGCCTTGTGAACTTAGACTCTAGCTGACTAACTGATTTGACATTACAGCTTGCTTTCTGCAGCATGGAGAACTTAAGCTTTGCTACTACTTCTGAATGATCACCAAAAGCCAAGAAATCAAAAACACATTACTCAGCTTCTCTCAAGTGTACCTTCACATCATATTTTGAATATATCTTTAAGTATAAGAACTTGCATACTTGAACACGCATTAGATAACACCATTGTTCTTTTAATACTTTGTTATCATCAAAACCCAAGAAATATATGTCATGAACAAATCTTGTTCTAACATTCACGACCCCGTCAACATTATAGTAGTATAGACGGTCGTCTACATGATCTACATGTTCATTTGGATCTTAGACCCCATTGTAGCTTTGGAGCTTTGGATGTTTTTCAGGGATTCTTCTATCAATAATGCAAGCGAATAAAAAAATTTCTTATGTTCTGGAAGAGAGAGTCTTTCTCATATCTTTTCTTCTTCATAAGAAAATAAATTTCATGTGGAGTATGTCAACCTCTTCCTCCTTCAGAAACAGGGGAAGGAGTTTGGTGTTTGTGTCGTCGATGGCTTGATGACTTCTAGATCTTTTCTCGATTTAGGTATGACGATTTTGTATTTTTGCAAAGCTGCCTATTGTACACTATTGTTTTTCAGCTTAACACTGTGTAACCTTTCTTCAATCTGGAATAATCTATATTTTATGGCCTGGGAGTTCTGTTGCTGCACCATGTGGTATACACTGTTCAGCAGGTCGTTGTCTCCATGCACACCAAGGTTAGCCTACAAGAGTTTAAAATCTAGGAAGCATTTCTTGTCCAGGCATTATAGGTAGTGATGGAGGTCTGAGTGAAGGCTCGCCTTGGTGAAACTATGATACAAATATAAGGAACTGAGGAGGTTGAAATGCTCCCTGACTTGCCCTAGGTTGGACAAGATCTTGTGGAGGAAGAACGGGTGAAGGAATCGCCAATACTTGATTGTTATTCCCTTTAGGAGGAGATCGAGAATTCATGGCAGCCATAGTGGCGGCATTGGCTTGCCGTTGGATGGCAGAGCGACTAGCCTTGGAAGCCGCCATAGTTAGCGGATCTGATAGAGGATTTGAAGGAGAAGAGTTTGAATATGACATAAGTTATTAGAAAATGGTGAAATTTGCTTTGAATGAAGGAGATCCGGATTTCTAATGAGGGAGATTCAATTTAATCAAGAGAAGTTTGATCATGTACAAATTGTAGGAATCAGAAGTCGATTCAGACTTACCGCGCTAATGTTCCGTGCTAGAACTATAGTTGATCAAAAAGTATGGATTCATATTTTGTTGCATTAGTTAAGATTTTCTGATGTGCTGGAGAAGAGATTGGTCAACAAGGTTAACACTTCAACACTCATGTTAGTATGAGATTGTAAAGTGGTGTTTATATGAGAAAAGAATTGAATACCTGTTAAGTGACACACTTTCCCCTTTAAATTGGAGAAATGGTTTTAATTACACATGTGTGGAACAACGTGGAATGCAGACAATCGCTGGATTGATCTAGGCGGTTAGTATGACATTCATATGGAGGATTCCCCGCACAATGGAGAGAAATGTTCCACATGTCTCGCGTTTAATACCTCATTGCTTAACCATTGAGACTTGCGGACTATCTGGAATATTAATAATACACATTCACGAGGTATTTAGAAAATCTTTTCTCAACAAAAACACTTTTTAAACAAATTTAGAAAATACCATATTTTCCTTCTACTCATCTCTATGAGGTATTTTAGAATTGTTATAGAGGATTTTTATTGATTCAATTTTGGATAAATTCTCCATGAAATATAGTAAACCATGTGATACAGTCGTTGTAATATGAGACAAGTTTAGTTTGAAATAATGCCTCGTTATGAATCTAGAAATTGAAGAGATGCATCAGGATCCTTATGCTAGTTGTATGGAGTCTCACCTATGCTCAATTTACACTCGTTGCGACTTAACCTTTATTGTAGGATTTTTTTGGAAGATATCTAAACAATTCTGATATGAAATATTGGGTGACAGTCAAACGTGTTATGCCCTACCCGAGAACAATTAGAGACTCAGTGCTTACTAAATATAAGTAGGATATCTAGGGAATCATTGAATATTCTCATTCTAATTTTGTAAGATGCCCGTATAGGTTACATCTCTCATTAGGTTGGAAACATTTCTACTGAAAGTTTGGCAAATTGACTTTAGTGGCTCTTTCTATCAAGATAGTGGAGTTTGTGGCTTACTTTGAGGAATTAAATTTTGTATCTTGGTTGTGATTATTTTGTCACAAGTCTACATATCTTTGGAGGTGTTCATATACCTTTAAAGATTTATTGTGACAATAGTAAAACCGTGCTCTTCTCACAAAATATTGTGAGTTTTATAAAGTTAAAATCGGATATGGCAGATGTTGCTCAGTTTATCAACAACACTTCTATCAAGTGGCAGGATGAAGACAGTTGGAGTTGGCGTCCGGATATATCGAAAGGTTTCTCCGTTAATGATTACTATGGAATTTTGCTTGAGAATGTTCAAATTGTGGATAATGATGTTGATATTGGTGTTGTCATTGATCTGATTTGGAAAACTATAATTCCTCTAAAAATCCAAATCTTTGCCTGGAGGTTAGTTCTTAATAGGCTTCCTACCCTGATGAATCTCGCCGCTAGAGGAATCGTTGTAAACCCTCATGACAAGGTGTGTATGTTGTGTTTCCTTAATTTAGAGGATGTTCCCCATCTTTTCTTTTCTTGTAGTAAAGTTATGTTACTTTGGAATATGGTGTGTGATTGGGTTGCAATTGAGAGGATATCGGAACCCGATTGTGTTACTCACTTAGGCGCTTGGATGATGCGGACCAAAAGAAGAGGAAAGCAGGAATATCTTTCTTCTATTTGGTTTATCTCTTGTTGGGTCATTTGGTCGAGTAGAAATAACATTCTATCCAATGACGATATTTGTGATGTTGAATCCATTTTCAATAGGATTGTCACTCTCTCTTGGTCTTTGTTAGCTTTAGATATGAGAGGTAGGATGAAATGTAGGCTATATGACTGGTGTAAGTTTCCTTGGAACTTCTTATAATTGAGTCTTTTTTGATGGAGGTTGTTTAGGTTTGTTTAGGTTGCTTTGGTTTGGCCTTTGTTCTCCTTGTTTTGTAAGTTGTTTCTTTTAGTTGGAGATTTCGTTAATCTCTTTTTAATATCATTGCTTATAAAAAAAAAGTTAAAATTGATCAATATCAAGTATTTTAGGTTGAAAAGAAGAGTTTAAACGAACAAATTTTTTACAACATATAGGAAAACTCTTTGTATACTTCATGCTTAGCTAGCTCATTAACAAAAGGCTTGATACATAAGTATATTATGATAATTATTCTCTTCATCTAAAGAAAAGTATTCAAAGTATTCAAAGTCTAAGAAATACAAGTGGAAGGAGAATCACATACTATATCTTTTAGATTAGTGCCAAGAAATCTTTCATCACAGATTCAATATCAAAATATCATAAATCATGTAATTTATATATAAACTCATTTTTTTATTGAATTAATTCCTATAACGCATAAAAAAATTCTATTCTTCCCATGATAGATCAAGAGGAAAAAAAATTGCATCTACTTTCATGATATGCCCTCCCTTCTCAATAAATGCAGTTGCGACAACATGTACAATTAGCAGTTTCTCACTGCCATTTCACATGTGACTGTCTTCCATCTCTGATCCATTCACCTCCTCCGCCGTATATTCTGGTATCTAGATTAAAATAGGATCTTCTCATTTCATTATTTAAAAATGCGAATTTTTATCTACCCACCTCAAAAAATTGGGTAAAATTATCTATTAAGTAAATTAAAGTAAATTGCATTGAAAAATTACAAAATTTACACTATTAAATAAAAGTGAATTCTTATCTACCCACTTCAAAAAGTTGGGTAGAGTTACCCATAGAGTAAATTAGGCTACATTGCATTGAAAATCTACATAATTTAAATCATTAAATAAATAATTAAGTATAATAAAATGATATGGCATTAGTGGATTGGTTGAAGGTAGACTACCCAACTTTTTGTGATGGGTAACGAAGTTGTCCCTTTACATAAATAATTAAATATAATAAAATGACATGACATTGATTAATTGAAGATACACTACCTAACTTTTTGTGGTGGGTAGAGAAGTTGTCCGCCTTAAAAAAAACTACATTTCCCTATATTAATGTTTCTATAAGTCTTAAGTGAGTAATGAATATATGAATATGTCAGACATACCAATTTCAATTTTGAAGCAAGTGTGGTCAACCTTCCAAACAATTTATTTTAGTTTTGTTGCGCAGAAAATACACACATAATATGTCGGGAGGTAACATGCATGCATTAATTACAATCAGAGCACCTTAGAAATAAAAAATAAAAAAAAAACAACAAACAAAACATTTTATTACTTCCTTCCTTACAAAATCTACCACCATAACACATTGCACACATGTGCATGGATGCATGACAAAAAAGGAATTCCTTCTATCTCAAAATACAAATAAAAGAAGAAAAAAAAGTTAACAACCAATACTGCTAATTAGACCCATCATCAGAATTCGAAATTGTATGTGTGAGTTTTTAGTAGTTATTATCCCTTTGTTTTGCAGACATTGAGCGGCTTTCCACAAAGGCACTCATTGTACTCAAACGACGACGCATCAAAATAATTTATAACATTAGGAATTGGACCACATAGATGGTTATGGCTCAAATCCATATAACCTACGTAAGAAGCAGAAGCTATAGATTTAGGTATAGCACCCTTAAGGTTATTATAAGAGAAATCCAACGATGTAAAATAAGACTTAGCACCAAAATCAGGTATATTTCCCTCCAATATGTTATGACTCAAATTCAAATCACTGATTCCTGAACTCAAAAGACTCTTCGGAATCATTCCGGAAAGCTTGTTCGTATCAAGCTTTAGTGTCCCCAATGAAGGCATTAAGCCCAATGAATCCGGAATGGGCCCAGTTAATTGGTTTTGAGATATATCCAGATCTGAAAGACGGTTGATTTGAGAAATTGAGCCCGGGATAGGCCCGCGAAACTGATTACCGCTTAATAAAGCCTGGTTCAAATTCTGAAGTTTTCCGAAGTCCGTTGGGATGAATCCTGAGATCCGGTTATTACGGATGTCAAGATGAGTTAAACTGGTTATACTGATCAACGAGCTCGGGATTCCGCCGGTGAATAAGTTGTCGGCGAGGCTTAAACGATTGAGGTGGAGGAGTTTTCCGATGTCGGTTGGGATGTTTCCGGAGAAACGGTTTCCGGCGAGGTCGATGATTCGAAGGGAAGAGAGTGAGGAAATGCAAGTTGGGATCTCGCCGGAGATACCCTTCCAATCGGTGATAGTAATGCTGGAGATTTGAGTTAGTTTACAAATCTCCGGTGAGATGTAACCCGTCATGTAACCAGGACGGTGTGCTTTTTCGAAGGTTGTGTAGAGAGTACCGGCGCGGAGGTTTATGTCGGCGACGCGACGAGTGTTCTGGTCGCAGGAGACGCCGAACCAGTTGTGGCAGCAGTCGGTTCCGGTCCATGAGTTGAACAGACCGACGTTAGGTTCACGGAGTGACGACTTGAAGGCTTGTAGAGCTGCTAGTTCTGATGGTTGGCATGAGTTAACGGTGGAGATAACGGCGAAGAGTAAGAGTGCCGTTAGTGGGGTGAAGTAGAGTATTTGCATTGAGGAAAGTTGTTTTTGAAGGGAGGGGTGTGAGAAATGTGGAGACGCTTTGTGTATGCATGCATGAACACTGGATACTTATATTGTGATTTTATACTTATTAAGAGGTCTTTGGACCACTTTGCCCCTTGATTGTTCATATTCAAAATATTAGTGCGATTAATTTAAGTCAACTATTGCAATGCTAGTTTTTTAAGATGCTTATAATATATAATGATAGTTTTTGTTAATAACATAAATAGTATAGATCTCATGAAGGTTCCCTAAATAGTTGACTAAAGCATGTCATCACTCTAATGAACTTTTAAAATCTAGACTTAATTCTTCTTTTAGTCCCTTATGTTATTTTGTTGTTTCTAATTAGTCCCATAATAAAAAAAAAATGTTCCAATGTAGTCCCTTAAGGACACTCTATTAGCACAATAAATCCATTTCGTTATTTTCTTTGAAAAAACGTTAAAACTCGTCTAGGTGGCATGTCTTGATACCTATCTGGCACTTCTTGATACTTAGGTGGCATTGTTTTCTTTCTCATGTGTCATTAGCAGACCTTTGGTTTTCTTAATATGTTTTTGTTTTCATTTTTAGTAACTAAAATGCTAAACGTTTCAGCTACTCTCAGTTTCATTGTTGCTTCTTCGTTCCTCAAAAAACCTAGCAGCTGCGAAGAACAAGACGGTCGTGGTTGAAGGCGACGCTGGTTTGCGAAGCCGATAGCAGAAGAAGACGGTCGTGGTTTAAAGAGGTACGTGTATGAACCCATCATTTTAAGAAGCTTTTTTACTTTCAATTTCTTCTACTGCGTAGTGCGTTTTCTGAGGTATCTTCTGTAACTAGGTGATGAGTGGTGATAGGTTTGAGTGTGTTATCCATCATGGGGTGGGTTTGGTGAGTTTAACAGGAATGGTTACAATGGTTTAGAGGAGGTTTAGGATGTTGACCCGGATTTTTGGAGTTATTTTGAGTTTCTAGGTGGGTTGAAGGATTTAGGGTGTCCCAAAGTTGAGAGTTTGTGGTATTATGATGCAATGGATGATAACGAGCTAGTGATGTTGATAGATGATGTAGGAACCAATAGAATGAAGACCATTGCCCTGATCAATGGGAATGTTCATCTCTATGTGATGCATCCAGTGTATGGGGAAAAGCATATATTGCCTCTTGAGAATAATGTAGGTCAAACTGTTGACAATAGTGTAGGTCAAAATGCTGACAGAAGTGTAGGTCCAAATGTTGACAACAATGTAGGTCCAAATGTTGACAATAATGTAGGTCCAAAGGTTGACAACAGTGTAGGTCAAATTGCAGTAGAAGAAGACAGTTTGGAAGAAGACATGTTGGATGAATTGAATAATGGTGTAAAAGGAACTTTTGATGACTCGGGGACCATTGAAGAATTGAATGGTGTAGGTGGCAATTTCGAAGAAGGGGGGCCCACAGGATTTTAAGATTCAGTTGCAGTTGACCAAGAAGCTTCATTTGAGGGTGTTATATGGATGGGACCACTGAGGGCACTAACTTGGATGTTAACTTTGAGGGGGACATTGTGTCTGAGGAGACCAATAGTGGATATTACTTTAGATGGGACCACTGGACATGTGGTATGTGACCAAGAAGATGTTGTATTGGATGCCACACCCTACTTGGTAAGTGTGCAAACTGAACTTGTATCTAAGGGACTGATTTGTAACCAAGATTTACATCAAGGAGCAGAATGTAACCAAAAAACCGAGGGGCTTAAAGGTAACCAAAAAGGTTGTGGGGATAGTGAAGATGATAGTGTGTTGAATGAGGTGTTTGGAGATTCTGATGCTGGTGAAATGGGAATTGCTGAAGAAATTGACGTTGATCTGGATGATAGTGTTGGAAATGTGCAGGGCAAAGGTAAGGGCAAAGAGAAAGGAAAAGGTAAGGGTAAGGGGAGAGGGAAAGGTAAGGGTAAGGGGAAAGGGAAAGGTAAGGGTAAGGGGAGACCAAAGAAACAAAAAGTTATGGAAGAAACAGTTGAGGGTGTATTTGATGATGTCAATGAATGTGAGGCTATCAAAGAAAGCTTTAGAGGGTTGAGTGACATTGAGGAGTATGACACTGATGAGTTACCACATGATTATGACACTGAAGATGATGAGATTCTAAAAGATGACTTTCCTATTTTCAAACTTCCAAAAAGAATGGATGATTACAAGTGAGAATTAGGCACTTATTTTGCTTCTAAGGAAGACTTTAAAGAGGGAATTAGAACCTATGTTATTCATTCTGGTAGAAACCTACAATTTAAGAAAAATGATAATAGGAGGTTGAGAGTCATATGTAAGAAAGGTTGTCCATGGAAGTCCTACTGTGCAAAATTACAAGATAATAATACTTGGCAGTTGAGAAAGATTATTGACAAGCACACATGCAGTAGGGACTATAAGGTGAGGTTCCTAAATTCCAAATGGTTGGGGAAAAAATTCAAAGCAATGTAAGAGAGAATTCTAATCTGAAGTTGAGTGATATAATGAAAACAAAACAAAAGTTGAATGTAGGGATCAATAAGACACTTGCATACAGAGCTAAGTCACTTGCTATTGATATTGTTGATGGTTCATTTAGAGACCAATATACAAGAATCCATGATTATAGTCATGAGCTGTTAAGGGCTAATCCTGGTTCAACTCTAAAACTTACTAGTCAGCCTAGTCAACAAAGTCAAGTTGGAGAGGAAAGTAATGAGAATGCTGAAAGACCTTTGAATCCACATTTCCAAAGGATTTATATCTGCCTCAAAGCTTGTAAGGATAGCTTCTTTAAGTGAAGACCTATCATAGGGTTGGATGGATGTTTTTTGAAAGGCTATTATGGTGGACAAATTCTTGCAGCCATTGGGAGGGATCCTAATGACCAAATGCTGCCAATAGCATTTGCAGTAGTTGAGGGAGAAACCAAGGATTCTTGGAGTTGGTTTTTGGATCTGTTGACACAGGATTTGGAAGGTGTGAGACTATGCAAAACATATACTTTTATAAGTGATCAACAAAAGGTGTGTACTTTTATAATTTGTTTATGTTATTTTTTAAACTAATCTATGTTGTTATGTGTACTAATATTTGGTATGACTAAAATACAGGGTTTGTTACCTGTCCTTGATGAGTTGCTGCCAGAAGTTGACCAAAGGTTTTGTGTTAGGTGTGTACTTATAATCTCTACCTATATTCTTCGTATTGGTATTGATATATAGCATTGTAACTGCATATGTATTAATTGATCTATAGTGTTATATAGCACTGAATTGATTGATGATGGTGATCTGTAGTGTTATGTTGCGCTGTACCTATATTCTTCATATTTGTTATTTGATGTGGATATCTATTTGGTGTTATTGGCAGGCACTTATATAGCAATTTCAGGAAGAAGTTTTCTGGTGTCAAGTTAAAGGAATTGATGTGGAAGGCTGCCAATGCTACTTATTCCAATGCTTGGGAAATAATTATGCGTGAAATGAAAGAGGTGAATGAGGAAGCATTCAAGCACCTTTGGAAGATCCCTCCTAGGTTCTGGAGCAAATATAGGTTTAGAAATGACCCAAAGTGTGACACTTTGGTGAACAATGTAACATCCTTTTCTACCCCACAATTAATCACGGCAAATACACAATTTATCAGAGTAAAAACCACCTCAGAAGGGTGCACATTTCTCAATAAACTCAAAATAAAACATTTGCTCCGTAAACAACGAGCTTTTCCTCAAAATAAATCAAAAGCCATCAAACAGCAGCGGAACCACCATAACCACAAATAATCCAAAATTAAAAAGGTTTTCAAATAGAAACCACAATAATCAAATAACAACAAAAATAACAACTCAACAATGGTTCGACTCAACGACCCAACCCGATGTTACAATATCAGAGCAAGACCCTTTACATCGACCAAAAGCAATTAAACTTCAAAAGTCCTCGAAGGCATCCACAGCTAAGCCTGATCACCTGCACGTTACTCACGTGGAGGCAACATTCAAACAGGTAGGGTGAGTAATCACAATTCATTATAATCAATATAAAAATAGGATATGCATAAAATGGCGTCATCATCATATACAACATCTTCAGGGTTATCACAAGAAAAACATCAAATCACAACATCACAAAATACATCAATGCCAAACAAATGCAATGCACAACAAGACTCATGCATGTGGTATCAATCGTCACAGTCGATGGACATTAGGCAATCACCCTCTAAAGATCTCCGTCATTAGGATTGGTTCCACACAAGAACCGGAGCACGTCAAAATTTACCTCAAATCCACACAATGGGATTGAAGTCTAACATCATCACTGAAATGCTATGAATGCATGATACACAACGTCATTAATCATCATCATAAAAAAATCATTTATGTGCATCATCATTCATCAGTTCTCATATTAATCATGTCATCATATATTCGTCAAACATCACAAAACATCATCTCATATTCATCAGTAACATCATGGTAAATCATCAGAAAAATCTCAGCACCAAAACATCAAGACAGCACAGAATCATAAAACAAAATTTCGCGAACAGCAGGCATTCGCTACTGAGTTCGCCGTGTGAACCTATTCGCTTTGGCGTTCGCTTTGCGAGCTGCCAGAAAATCCCCAAAATCCCATACAAAAACCAGAAAACCCTACTCTGTCTCCCTCGCTACCTCTGTTCGCTTTGCAAAGTCATTCACTGGGACGTTCGCTTTGCGAATTAAATGTCACACTTCAGAATTCATTCCAGTATCATCAAAAAAATTATCGTGCATTCGCTGCGCTGCTCGCTTTGTGAGTCTTGGGAGAGTGCTCGCCTTGCGAAGGAAACGTTTGCTTTGTGAACCTGCAATTTCAGGAAATCGCAGCTACGCATCAGTAGCATATCAGACCCAAAAGCTCTTACGATTGCAACCACAATTACCCCAAAAACATCCCTACAACATTCCTAAGGCATTATGGTAATCAAAGGCATAAAACCTACGACTATTAGGTTAATTCGTTACACTATTCGAAACCTCAAATCACCTAAACCTTCGCAAACTCTCAAGATTCTCATAAACCCCATAAATCCCTTTCACCACAAGGTCAAAACAACATCGACAGGGAAAATCACTCTCAAGGTCTATTTTATCCGATTCAATTCAACCCTTAATAATCGATTCACAAAATACCCTCAAATCATCAGTTTACTCATAAATCCCATAAACCCACATAAACCTCAAAATCCACTTTAAATACATCAAATTCCTATATTGAAAATAATGAAAGGCAATACTCCCCATACCTTAGATTGTCGATTCGAAGCTTTCTCTATTGGGTCTTTGGAAACCTTCTCGAATCCTCGCCTTTTCCTTTTTTCCTCAGAGCTCTCACTTCTTTCCTTCTTTTTCACGATCTAACAAAACGAATCTTATTCTCAAATTCTCCTTTTTGTTAAACCTAACCCTTGGGCTTCTAAAATGGGCTTTCTCCATATTACCCTCACTAACTCCTACTCAAAAGTCCATCTTACCCTTAATTCCTCTAATATTATTTAAAATAAATAATAATACAATATATTCCATGATATATACTATTATTTAATTAAATAACTAAAACTCCACAAAATTACCAACATCAACAAAAACCACCAAAATTCACAAAAATGCACGAATATTATATTTCAATAAATTAAATAAATATTCTTACGAAATTTGGGGTGTTACAAACAACATGTCAAAAGCCTTTAATTCTGTTTTTGTGGGTGCAAGGGCCAAGCCCATCGTGACTATGATTTAGGAGATTAGAGTGAACCTGATGCAAAGGTGGGAGTCTAACAGGCAAAAGATTTCCAAATATGCTGACACCATTCTGCCAAATATCTGAAAGAAGTTGGAAAAAGAATCACAAAGGACTAACAGTTGGATTGTGAGGTAATGTATCATACATGATTTTTTAGATTATGAGGTTAGGCACATATCACTGATTTATGTTTTTGTAACAGGCGTGCAGGTGAAGTAGATTATGAGGTTAGGCACATATCACTCATTGAAGAAAAATTTGCTATTAATCTGGCAAAGCATGAGTGTTCATGTAGAAGGTGGATGTTGACTAGGCTACATGTTGTCATGCCCTTGCATGTATGAAGGATCAGCATTTACAGATAGATGATTTTGCTCCAGATTATTACAAAAATGAGTGTTATGAAGCTTGCTATGCACTAGTGATTTATCCAGTTAATGGAGAATCACTTTGGACCAAAATAGATGTTGTTGACCTGCAACCACCCCCCATAAAAAGACAGCCTGGTAGACCCAAGAAGAAAGAGAACAAAGACCCTGGAGAACAAGTTAGAAATGAGACACGACTCAAAAGGGACAAGTTTGGTATCAAGTGTAGCAGGTACCATAAAGATGGTCACAACAAGTCCACTTGCAAGTTGCCTGTAACATCAACAACACCACCAAATGCTGCTGCTACAACAACAACAACAACACAAACTGCTGCTGCTACATCAACAACAACAACACAAACTGCTGTTGTTATATCAACACCACCAACACCAGTTGCTGCTATATCAGGCCTACCACCAAAAACAGTTGTTGTTGCATCAACCCCATCACCAACCCCAGTTATTGTTACATCAAGCCAGCCAACACAAGATGGAGGATCAACTCAGCAAGTATCCAAAAAAAAGAAAGAAACTTCAAAAGGGTCTAAAACCTGTTCTGAGCTAACCATAACATTATGTAGTTTAAGATTATGGCTTATAATGTCACTTTGTGTTAGATTGTGTACTACTTATTCCAGTTTTAGCCTGTTATGTAGTTTTAGACTAAGGCTTGTAATGCCACTTTTGTCTATTAATTATTCCACTTCTGTGTACTACTAATTTAAACTGCTGTAACATATGGCATAAAATGCATGTACTCTACTTATGTCTAATTGCTTTTAATGCCACTTTTGTAATGACTTTGGATCTGTTTATATTGCAACTAATGTTATGGTTTTGTGACTATTGTTGTGACCATTTTATAGTTTGGTAAATTTTGACAGAAACAAAATGTTACAATACTCAAACATACTAAAGTAACATTTCACTAAAACAATTCATTGATAAATTTTGACAGAAACAAAATGTTACATTTCTCAAACAACCTAAAGTAACAATTCTCAAACTAACTAAATTTTGACAGAAACCAAAGTAACAATTCTCAACCTAACTAAATTTTGACAGAAACCAAAGCAACAATTCTCAAACAAACACAACTACATTTCATTCATATATTTTGACAACTACAATTCAACCTCATTGTTACACATAAACAACCAACCTAAAAAACTATTGTTATAAACATAACCTTACACAATAAGCTCAATATTCCAATGATTATAGACAACTTCCGCCATCCTCTTGTGTTGATGATCTCATTCTTCAACCTATAAATTTTCTTCTTCTGCCTCTGTATCTTCAAATCCCTTTCATCGACAATTTCGTCGTCGAGCCATTTGAAGAAATTACACCCCTTATTCACATGATTTCTGAAATTTCTGCAACCCCAAAACTTTTTCCCAAAATTGACACTACTCATGTCACCCACGGTCCGGAGCACACATTCATCTTGGCAAAAGCACTCACTCCTTCTGTTTCTTCGAACAACAGACCCAGATGTACCAATTGAAGAATTGCTTGACATTTTAGGCATTGGACACGAAGAAGATAACAAGCTGTAGAGAAATCCTAGAAATGGAGACCAAAAGAAAAAAAGAAGAAGAAGACAAGCTGCAGAGAACAAGATGAAGACACCAAGAAGAAGGAAAAAGGACTATTGTGTTTCCTGGAAACCATTAGCATGAGCCAAACATTTAACACTTTAAAAGCTAAGGAATTTATTCATTTCATGACTAGGCATACAGTTGGCGTGCCACCGTGGTAGTAAGTAACGTTAAAACAATTGAATGAACAGAATGGATCAAATATGTTTACGGAAGTTACAATAAGGGACCAAATCAAATCGTTTCTCTATTGAGGGACTATATCGTAACTCATAAATAACTTATGGGACTTGGGGACTAATTATGCCTAAAATCTAACTCACTTAAATTTTTAATATATATATATATAGAGAGAGAGAGAGAGGTGTTAAAGGTGATGCACTAACAGTGTAAAAGAGTTTTACACTGTCATCCAATAAGAACATATCGTTTTGCTATGTCATATAAATTTTTTAAAAATTACAGTCTGATTTGGCGGGATTCATGGTCGTGATTGGTTGACAGTGTAAATTTTTTTTTACATTTTCGGTGCATCATCCATTTTCTCACACACACACACACACACACACACACACACATATATATATATATATATATATATATACACACACACACACACACACACACGATTAGCTTTTCATCCTTTCCAAGTTGCTCTTTTATTAGGTCAAATACCCTTCTACTAGTTCGAACGCTCCACTTTTGGATATATCGTCTAAATTTTTAGTTTCTCATCTATAATGCGCGATCGTGTGAAAATCATATAAAGTTGATAGTGGTTGTGGCTAACTTTAAGTTATAGAAAATTATTCAACTTAATGTCAAGTCTATATTGCTTAATGTAAGCATTGAGGAGGATGTTTATGTAGAACAACTTAGTGATTCAGTGCGATAGATGAGGAAGACTTTGTTGGATTAGAATGCCAAAGTTCTCATTAACTTGCAATTAGTACCAAACATGTACTTATACATGAAATGAGCATTACTTGGGAAGCAAGCAATGTTTCAACTAACTCTTAAATAACTAACTAACAATGCTAAAAATAAGCTCAACAACTATATACAACAATCACTCCCTTACTTTAACTTCTCCAAAGAAATCAAGGAATCAAATTACACTATTTTAAGTCCCCATTCCTAAGCTCCCCTTCATCTTGACAAGTAACTTAAGCTTCAAGGGCTTGGTAAGAATGTCAACCAATTGGTCACGTGTGCTGCAATTCTTAAATTAATGACATCATATTTAGTCAGGTCCCTCAAGTAATGAAACCTAACATTTATGTGCTTGCACCTTTCATGCATGGTAGGATTCTTTGACAGTTCCATCGAGGAACTATTGTCACAAAAGATGATTGACCCTTGCTTTTGAGGATCTTTAAAATGAGCTAGCACCTTCCTTAACCAAACTCTTTGGCAAGCAAATGAAGCAGAAATAATAAATTATGCTTATGTTGTTGACAATGTGAATATTGGTTGTTTCTTTGAGGGCCATGATGTTGAACTTGATCCTATCTTGAACGCATGACCTGAGATACTTTTTCTGTCATCTCCATCTCCAGTATAATCAAAGTCAGTTCATCCTAGTAGCAACTTTGGTACAGGATACCAAAGTCTTGTTAGAACAATATTTGTTCATGACATATTTTCCTTGGGTTTTGATGATAACAAAAGTATTAAAAGAATAATGGTGTTATCTAATGTGTGTTCAATATGTAAGTTCTTATACATAAAAAATATATTCAAAATATGATATGAAGGCATACTTGAGTGAAGTTGAGTTACATGTTTCTGATGATACAGAATCTAAAGAACACTTGCTAAGTGATATCTGGCGTAGACTCTAAAGTTTAATGCCTCATCATCAGAAGAAGTAACACATTGTTTCTACACTTGGTAATTGTATTGACTTCTGGTGATTGTTTAGAAGTTGTAGTGAAGCTGAAGCTATCTGTACTGCAGAAACCAAGTTGTAATGTTAAATCAGCTTGTCAGCTAGAGTCTATCACAAGGCTCAAGAAGAGTTGACATGCTTTACGGATAACCACTCTCAATGGCTCTATAGTACAGGATACTTCTGAAGATGCTATGGTTAAAACAAATTACACAATGGATCAAGATCTTTTGTGTATCTATCCTCAACGTCTCTTGTACTATAGAGAGAACAAAGACATTTGATCAAGTTATCTCTTCCAACGACTAGTTCTCTGAAATCTGCTATATAAGTAGCTGAAGGTTCTTCTTGAATCTTTAACAAGGAATAAGAATAAGAAGGAATGTCAAAGAGGATAAAGGTGTTAAGCGCCTATATCTGAATGAAGAAATAACAAGATCAACAATGAGCAGCACTACTGAATATGCAGAATCTTCTGTTAATTGTTGTAAATTGTTAATATCCTTAAGGTTCCCTAAACATTGAATATTCTGGAAATCTTGAGTGCTTGAGGTATTTGTTAAGGTTATTACCCTGTACATCTAATTCAAAATCAAGTACACCTTGTTCTCTTTTCTGTTGAACATGTTGTTTAGTAGTTAAGATCAAAAGTCTCATGCTATGTGCTTGAGCATCAAAGTCTCCAATTGAAAAGCTTAAGCCAAGTAAATCTCTTGTTGTGTGCTTGATCATTGAAAGTCTTGATCTGTTTTGATTAAGAAGCAAAGTCTTGGATTGTGAATCTGATCAAAGGAAGTCTTAGACAGAAGGTCTGAGCAGAGAGTTTAGATGGTGCGTCTAAGCACGAAAGTCTTGGATCGAGGATCTGAGCAAGGGAAGTCTTAGGCAGAGTGTTTGAGCATGAAAGTTTTGAACTAGGAGGGTTTAAGCAAGGAAGGACTTAGGATCTGAGGATCTAAGCAGGAAGGCTTGATCAGGTGCTGATTGAGCATGGAAGTCTTAGACTGTAGGTCTGAGCAGTGAAAGTCTCATCCTTAAGTGCATAAGCAGTTGTAATCATGAGTTGATTATAGTGGAAAATCTCTTGCAAGGCAAGGGGATTGGAGTAATCTCAGTTGGGAGAGGAACCACGATAAATCTGTTGTGTTTATTGTTCTATTTACTCTACTTCTGATATATTGTTCCGCTGCATTTATGACCAGATTCTGAACCAATGTTTAGAATCTGAACTCTGTTCAGAAGCAGAAATGTTTTTTGCGAACACAATTCAACCCCCTCTTCTTGTGTATTTTCCTCACCTTCAAGTCAAAGGCGCCTTGTAGGTACCTCATGATTCTCCTGACTGCAACAACAGACATTTATGTCGGCCTTTCCATGTATCTGGCCACCAAGTACACCGAAAATGCCAAGTCTGGTCTTGTTGATAGAAGGTACATTAGCCTTCCTACCGGCTGTCTGTAAATGGTGGCATAAACAACTTTACCACTTTCACCCGTCACTAATTTGCAGGTTATAAAAATAGGGCTGCATACCTTATTACATCCTTTCATGCCAAATCTTGATAGAATCTCTGCTGCATACCTTTGTTCATGTATAAAGATCCATCATTTGAAGATCATTGCCATTGTAGATAAGATCATCTACATACAAGCTAACAATGAGAATCTTCCCTTTAATTGCATGTTTAACATATATAGTGTGCTCACAAGGACATTTCAAAAACTTTTCAATGCAGAAATATGAGTCAATCTTGGTATACCAGGTCCTTGGAGCTTGTCTTAGGCCATAAAGTGTTTTCTTCCATTTTTACACCATTTCAAGATTTCCTTTATGATATTCTGCAGGTTGGATTATGTAGACATCTTCAGACAGTTCACCATGCTGGAGGCACTCTTCACATCAAGTTAAAACACACACCACCTTTGATTTACTGCTACTGCTAGTGTGGTTCTAATGGCGACCCACCTAACCACATGTGCAAACACTTCATTAAAATCAATACCATGCCTTTGAGAATATCCATTTGCCATCAACCTTTCTTTGTGTTTGTCCACTTCTCTTTTTTATTGTACTTTTGTTTCATAGATCCCTTTTACTCCAATGGCTTTTAGGCCTCTAGGTAGCATTGTTAACTCCCAATTAAATTTCTTCTCTATGGACTATATTTCACTATCTATATCTTTCCTACATATCTATGATCTGGCAGCTTCCTCATAGTTAGTAGGATCTTCATTTGAGATAAAAAGTGCAAAGTTATGCAATTGACCATCCTCTTTATTTTCTAAACCAGTCACATAGTCACTGAGATACCTTGGAGGTCTTCTAATTTTATGAGCTGGCGTATTAGGTTATTTAGTGTTTTTTACTTTTCTGTCATTCCTTTCATTTGTATGACCATCTACATGTTCTTTAATAAGTTCTTCAGTTGAATTTTTTGTTACTACTGGAGGTTATGCAACAGGTGTTTCTTGTATTTCAGCTTCACTCTTATCTTCAACTTGAAATTGTGAATCTTTAGAGCTTGCTTGACTCTTTTTGTTCCAATTCCAACATTTTGTTTCTTCAAACACAACTTCTTTACTGATGATGACTTTACCTTAATAACACTAAGATTCACACATTGCACACTTTTTCCTTCCAATTTCCTTTTTTATGTGTCGGGGACATGAGCATGAGCCACATAGCCAAACACTTTGAAGTGATGTACCGATGGTTTTGTTCCACTCTAACATTATTCATAGGTCATGTTTTTACTGCAAATGTAGGACTTCTATTCATGACATAAGTGGTCTATCTCACTGCATCGGGCCATCAATGTTTGGGAACATTTCTAGATGATAGCATGCTTCTGACCATAATCATGAGTGTCATATTCTTCCTTCCACGTAATCCATTTCATTGTGGAGTATATGCAGTAGTCAGTTGCCTCTTGATCCCTTGTAAGCGACAAAATTCATTGAACACATTTAATGTGAATTCTCTACCTCTGTCAGTTTGAGGCAATGAGTTAGGCGATTGAATTCTGTTTCAACCAATGCCTTGAATATATTAAAGACATCAATTTCATTTGACTTTTGTTTCAAAAAATAAACCCAAGTCTTCCTACTGAAATCATTTGTGAAGGTGATGGAATACCTGGTTCCTCCAAGTGACTTTAGGCATGATAGGCCCACAAATATCAGAGTCAAGATTATTGCATCCAGAATCAAGATAACATATTTCTTCCTTGGTAAAACCTTTTGATTCACTCTTGGCCATCAAAATCATATCTCCTTCTTCATTGTATTCATCATAGTTAGCATTTTCTTCTCACCTAGTGTAATACCCCAAATTTTGACCACTTAGATTTCCCATCATTGTGAAAATCATCATCACAATATGGATGTACCTTTATGCTTCATTAGTCTCCCCAAAGATGGGTGAGCATCCACTACAATCAAAATTAGGGTTTCAAGCCCTCTCTGAGTGCTTAGGCAAAGGATCAATCAAGAAATGACATGATCTTCAACTTGTATAATCTCTCAAACATCCACAATGGATCAAAAGGACTCCCACTTCAAGGATTAAGCATAAGGATGCTCCCTTCTATGTGGATCAAGCCTCAAGATCGCCAGTGTCACCAAATTAGGGTTTTGGTCGACCAGGGCCTCCAGGTGAAAAATTTCATCTGGGAACAAGCCAAAGATCCAAAACATAACCTAATATACTCCATGGAGCCTCATGAACCCATACATCAAGTCAATTTTGCCTCAGGGGATGCATTCATCAAAAATCAGGAATTAGGGTTTCTTGACCTAATTCACCCCTAAGTTGACTTTTGGGACAAACCATGAGCCAAGACCTCAAGAGATGATTTGAGGGTCTCTAATATACCATATTGATCCATTTGGAACAATGGATTGATCCAAGAAGTTTGAGCAACAAGTCTCAATTTCATCTGCACCACAATTAGGGTTTTAAGAGAAAAGTCAACTGTAACTTTGACTTTTGACCAGGACATGCTCCCAAACCCTAATACATGATTTAATATACCCTATGACACCCATGGAACATGTCCATCAAGTTTGATTTAGGTCAAGGACATGATTTCCTGAAGAATTGCACAGTTTGGAATTCATCTGATAAAAAGTCAACTGTGCACAAAAGTCAACTTTGACTTTTTGAGATTTTTCACCAAAATGGATTTTTAACCCTAAAATGATGTTAATGTATGATTTGAATCATCATTCATCAAGAAAAATCAAGAAAAGTGAGATAACTTGTAAAAGGGGTAACCATAAAACTTAGAAATTTTTCTAAGTTAAAAATAAAGTGGCAAAGGTACCAACTTTGGAGGACCATAACTCCTAAACCACAAGGCCATTTTTTCTCATCCAAAGATGTATTTGTAGCCCTCATTATCACCTACAAAAACTTCAACTACAAGTCATTCCAATTCATTAAGGATTTTGAGTTATGAAGTGATCAAAGTGGCTAAAAAGTGAAAATGTCACTTTTTCCAACACTTAGTGAAATTTTCACTAAGTCAGATTCTGCCTCGCTTTTTGCCAAATGTAGGGGGATTTTTCACTTGGAATCAAAAGAGATCAAAACCAAACTTGTTCAAACAGTTGTTGTATCATGTAAGAGCTTTCCAAAATGGCCAAGAACATTGCCAAATTCAACCTACATCATGAGATACAACATTGGCAAGTTGCCTTGCTGAAATCTGTCAAAGCAAGGCGGAATTTGCATTTTGGCTCGATTTGCCAAAATCAGACAATTTCAATAGTTCCTATCCACTTGGACACCTCAGAGGATTGAATCTAAAGGGGACAATCACTGAGCCAAGCCTCCAAAGTCCATGGAACAAGAAATAGCATGTTGAACCTAGAATGGCCAAAATAGGGACAAGACTTCAAATTTGGAATGAGGCATTCAATGGAACCATCAAGGTGGCATGGACTGAGCCATTCTCATCTGAAATCAGTCAAGACTTATCCAAGACCAAGGGGACCATAGCTCTGTGCCCTAACCTCTAGTCAATGGCTAGAGGAGACTTGCATTTCCATTGGCCAACATTGAGGAAACACCTGCTGCAGTTGACATTCACTGTGGATCCCAAAACAAACTTGCTCTACTATAAATAGAGCTCAATTGTGGTCAGTTTGAGTACACCAAAGCCATCTAACAGATGCTTTCCTCAAAATCTCTTTCTCTTGGCAAAAATGCCTTTCTTAGCAAGGTAGCTATCGGATTTTGAGTTTGAGAGCAATTCCAATCAAACCAATCACTCACACACCTCACATACATCATATAGAAGTGATCCAAACACTTAGATTACTTCTGAAACATCAATTCCACAAAATCACCAGCTGGTTGCTCAAATTTTTAACCAAAGTGCAGCTGAGGTACCACAAAATGATCCAGCCAATTTCAATCAAGTCCAACCATCCAAACACAATCCATAGGGTGTAGGGAAGCTGTTCAGATCATCACAACTCATCTGTAACACCTCCAAAGCAAAAATCACATTGCACTTGCTGTCACGACTTGGAGGTAAGCACATACTTGGTCATCTCTCAATCTATGCATATTTCCTCGCACAATAATTTGGCCATATGTTCATAATCATGCATGGAATGTTTTCCCTCAATTAATTGCATTGTTTGAATCGTGTATCAAAAATCCTAGCCTTCATGCAGAAATTAGGGTTCTTGAGGTCTCTTCGTGATTTCTTGTTGTATGTTTAATTTAAATGAAATTAAAGTACATAGACATGATCATGAGGTTGAGACGAGCATAATGATATGTGGATTGCATGATATGATTACGTATTCATGGAGATTGGATAGAAAATGCAAATCTGAGAAACCAAGAACACGCGCGTGTTCTTCAGCTTGTTCTTGGCGCCATTTTTAGAAATTCAATTATTTGAATTTTGTGATTTTGTTTAATTGATTCAAAAATTAATTTCTCTCTGAGTTTTAATGATTTTGAGTTGATTCTTTTTTAATAATTCACAAAAATGTTAAAATATTTTATTTTCCCAAAAAATCCCAAAAATATTATTTATTTCATATAATTGATATTTTTGCAAAGAATTAATATTTTAATTGTTTTTGACATTTTAAATATTTCCTCTACATTGATTTTGCAACTTTTAATGCTTTCTAATTATTTTGTAGGTCAATACTTAATTTTTGAAGCATTAATCCAAGATCACAATTTGTTTTCCATGTGTTAAACAATTTTTGATCATTTTAATTGAATTTTTATTCAATTAAATACATTTTGAAAACAAATTAGGGTTTTGGATTAATTCAACCCTCATATATCATTTTCAAAACTCTTTGGGCCTCTTGAGAGAGTGTAAGACCCATCCCCCCTTGTACAAATCATTTTTGGGCCTCACTTATTGTATAAGTCCCTCTGTACAAGTAAACGGCGCGATCGTTGCCTGTTTAAAAATAAAAATCATCTGGGCCTCTCCTTGAGCTATAAGACCCATTCAAAACACTTTGGGCCTCTATTAGAGTGTAAGACCCAATCCCCCTTTTAACCAAAATAATTTTGGGCCTCACTTATTGTATAAGTCCCTCTGCGTTAAAAGAAAACCTCGGCGCAATTGCCATTTTTAAACGAAAAATCATTTAGGCCTACCCTCGTGTTATAAGCCCCACTCTTTTCTTTAAACCTTTTTTGGGCCTCTTGAGAGAGTGTAAGACCCATCCCTTTGTACAGAAAACCATTTTGGGCCCCAGTCACTTGTATAAGTCCCTCTGTACAAATTCAAACAGTACGCTCACTGATAAAACCCTGGGCCTCTCCTTGAGTTGTAAGCCCCAAATCTTTCTTTTTCAAAGCACTTGCTCCTTTGATTTTGAATATACTGTTGTTTTCAATCTTTCTTTGTTGAACAACTAACCAACAGCATGGAAGCACTACAACCGAGTAAGTGGTTATCGCTTTCGTTTACTGCTTTCATATTATAAACTGTATTGTGGGGTTGCTCACTGTAAGTCTCCTTTCATAAACTCATATCTACTGTGTAATAATAGTATAGATATTTCGAGTTTCCCCGGCAACTACGTCTAGAACTAGGTGACGCCGTTTCACTTATTCGTAGAAATAGACGCCTAGATCCCCAATAGGAGCACCAGATACAGTCTTCTCTTCGGCTGTCCTCCTTAGGAATCGTTAAGAAGCTCTACTCCCCAAGATGAATGTATTCTCCGTGAATGGCATCTTTGAGTTTCTTCCAAATTCTCGATCTTTCCTGACTTGATCTATTCCTTGTGGATAGCTTGCCTTGAATGTCTCGGGGTTTGGGTACCCACTACGGTTATAATCTTGGACCTTAACTAAGGAACCCTCTTTAAAGGCTAAAAGTCGCTGGATAGTAAACCTCGCACGTTTACCAGTGATTTTTATCTTTAAAAGAGTTATCTCTCCTAATGGAAAGGAGATGATAGACCCACGGGCTTCTTAAAAGCATCAGCCTCCTCTTGGGCATTATTCAAGGACACTGCGGCTTCTTAGAAGTATTCACAGCCTCCTCTTAGGCTTCGTATAATGATCTCTTCCTCCGGGAATGATAGCCTCCTCTTGGGCTTCGTACAAGGACCCGTCGGCTTCTTAAAAATTTCCAGCCTCCTCTTGGGCTTAGTACAAATTGTCCCGACGACCTCCTAGAGGTATAGGAATAGAACATAGTCATCTGCATAGAACAGTCCTTTCATAGAGTCTACTACTGTTTCTCATAGCATAATACAAAAAGATAAAACTCTAGACACGGACAATCTAACTTCCTTGAGTCTCAAAGACATTCTCAAGCACCCTTCGTTAAATAGGAAGGAAACCCGCAGACTCGGACAGTCTTAATACCCTTTGGATTTCCCGTTTCCTCAAAGAGAAGGAAATATCCCTGATCCTCAAATCAAATCCCTGAGTACAGTGTTGCTCATATAAGAACTGATTTTCTCTTTTAAAATCAGTATATTGGATCTGTCACTCAACTGAAACAATTACAATAGCCTCCATCTCGGGCTTCGTACGAGATACCAAAATTCTCCCCAGTAAAGTCAAACAACGTTTCGCCTCTTTCTCGGGCTTCGTACGAGACACATAAGAGACTCTCTCGTTGAGTCAAACACCCTTTTCGCCTCCATCTCGGGCTTTATACGAGATACAAAAAGGTTCTTTTTGAGCCAAACAAACAATAGCCTCCATCTTGGGCTTTATACGAGATACCAAAAGATTCCATTGTTAAGTCAACCCTTTTAGCCTCTCTCTCGGGCTTTGTACGGGACACAAAATAGCCTCCTCTTAGGCTTCGTATAAGAAAACCACTAGTTAATCCAATTAACCTTTTAGCATCAAAGTTGTGCCTCGTTCACAGTACACAAACATCAACAACTCCTTTCCCTTCATCTAATCGCTGTAAGCGGCAAGCCCCTGGATCATCTACATCCATGCCACTGTCCCTCTTTTAGCATGAGAAATTCCTAAGGAAAGATGGCATTGCTCTACACTGAGTTAAAGTCTTCTCCTTCAGGTTAAAAACCCTTTCTTCGGAAATTATGGCATTGCTCGGATCCGCGTATCCCAGTTAAAGTAATTCTCCTTCTCCCCTCTTTAGAGATGACAAATTCTCTCTAAAGTCGAGACCTTTCAGCTTCACATCTTGGGCTTTGAACAAGATATAAATCACCTTTCGCTTCACGTCTTGGGCTTTGAACAAGACACCAAAAACCAATTTCCTCCCATAGAATAGGAGGAACTACGAACGCTCTGATTTCCCTGTTTCGGTAAACGGGAATACGTAGGCATAAGATCGAAAGAAAAGATCTTAGCGAGCGCAATCAACAAAAAACCCAAATCCCATATCTCAGTCAATCAAAAGCAGTAATTCAAAAACATCAGTCCTAACATCCTAATCCTTGTTCCCCATCAGAAACCCTTTGCCTAGATTAAAAGAAAGAAAACAGTATTGGCGAAAATACAAATAACCAGTACAAGGCCCCCCCCACATTGATAGCATCCGTAACCTAACATACCGCTATTTAAACTCAGTATGCAAAGCAGGGTTAATTGGAGACATCTATTTCCCTTCCTTATTCAGCTCACAATAGGATAAAAAATGAATCGACCTGTAGTTTTAAGCTCAAACCGCAGAGAGCGACCAGCGCTTAAGAACCGCGTCCAAAATCGCTCGCTACAGAAAAGTGGCGCCCACCGTGGGGCCCGTTCTTTCTTTCTTACAATTTAAACCTTGGGTAAGTCATTTTCATGGCGGTGGCCGCCAACAGAAAAGTGGCGCCCACCGTGGGGCACATCTTTCTTTTTCCTTTTTTCTCTTCACTTATGTGAAAACCACAGATTGGGGCTTCCGCCGGGGAACCCATTTTCTGTCAAGAACTTAGGAATCATAGCTTTATAAGTCTAGGATGATTAGGACAAATATATATACTGCTTTTCCTAATTGCTATACGTGTTTATTTTTCTGCTACTGGGAATATGTGTGATGCCGCATGTGGTGAGAACGAGTATACACTTAAGATAAGTGATGGCGACGGGGTCGACCATCAACCTCAGTGGAGGCTGACCAACGCAGCCCATTCACTCTTATAGCCAATGGGCCGGTTGTTAAGTCTGAGAAGCTGAGGAGCCAAACCCTTTCATAGTGCGGAAACTATCGGAAATAGTTGTTACGCGATACTACCCTCATTTGAGGCTGGTGATCTATTCTCGGTGAATGGCACTTACTCTAAGATTGCTTTACAACTCGCTGGCGATCCGCTTGTTGTTTTGCTTTCCTGGGAGGAGCTGATGATAATGAGTACAGGTACAAAAATCACCCTAGTATAAACCTTTGGGGATGGGTAGAGCCTTGACTTCATGACAACGACCCTTTGACCCCATGTTTTTTCTATGTTTTTGTGTGCTGCTTTCATGCATTCATTTAATAAAACATTAAAACATTCAAAAAACTTTCTCTTCTAGTCTCTCTGTTTTTCAAATTAAACTAAGACTGTGATTGCAAATATCAGAGAAGAGGATTACGCTAATGGATTTCGGTACAAGGAGAACTCACCAGTATACCTTCAAGGTTCCAAAATTAGGGGATTTGAGAAAGTTAGCAAGGATGATCGTTAACCCAGAGGCTTTCAGAGCCAGGCACGGTGGTTTGCTACCACTGTTAAGAGTCCATGTGATTAAGGGGATCATGGACGTGCTCATTCAATTCTACGATCCGGTTTATCATTGTTTTACATTCCCGGATTACCAGCTTGCACCAACGCTGGAGGAGTATTCTCATCTGACTGATTTACATATCAAGGATCGAGCTCCATTTTCTGGACTGGAAGAAATTCCAAAGAATCAGACTATTGCAAGAGCAATTCATTTGGACGAGTCTAAGGTCAGGACTCACATGACTACTAAGGGTGGCATCCAAGGTTTGCCAGCCCAGTTCTTGACAAAGAAAGCTCTGTACTTTTCCAGTATAGGGAACGGGATTTTTTTTGAAAGCATCTTTGTCTTGCTCACCTACGGGTTATTTTTGTTTCCCAACATCAATAACTTCGTCGATATCAACGCTATTAAGGTTTTTCTTATTGGAAACCCTGTGCCGACTTTGCTTGCAGATGCGTATCATTCTGTACACTTGGGAAATTTGTACAGTGGAGGGGAGATCACATGTTGTGTACCTTTGCTTTACAAATGGTTTATCTCTCACTTGCCCAAGTCTGCTGCTTTTTGGGATTGCAAGAGTGTCTTACGTTGGTCGCAGAAGATCATGTCTCTTACCAATTCCGATATAGATTGGTGTAATAGGATTTATGAGGGAATCAGGATCATTGACCGTTGTGGAAACTTCCCCAGCGTACCCCTCATAGGAACTAAAGGAGGAATCAACTATCATCCGATATTGGTTCTTCGTCAATTTGGATACCCGATGAGACACATCCCACTGGGTGTTCATCTGGAAGGTCTTTTCTTCAAAGAAGGAGAAAATGACAGAGCACTAAAGATGGAAATAGTGCATGCTTGGAAACATGTTCATAAGAAAGGACGAGAGTCTCTGGGAAAACCGGACTGTGTCTCGGTGGAACCTTATCTCCATTGGGTACAAACTAGAGCTCTCAAGCTAAAGATGCCTTATCCGCGTTACGGAATACTTCCGCCAAGGGAAACTGTCATGTACTTTATGACAGAAACTGAAAAGCTTCAGGTTACTCTCAACAAGGTTCAAAAGGAAAGAAGGTCTTGGAAGAACAAGTACCGCACCCTCGACGGAGAGTGTATCCAAATACATCAACTACTAAAAGAGAAAGATGCTCTGATTGAAATTTTGGAGCAGCATGCTGTAGAGATCAAGATGACCAAAGGAATTTGCTCGCTCCTTTCGCCTGGCAAAGGAATGACAACCCGACAACGGCCCAAGCGCCCCGGTCAAAGAAGAGGACTCAGGACCCATTAGTTTAGGTTTCTGTTTCTGCACTTTGTAATCTACTGTATTTCCATTTCTGTAATCCTTTGGAATTCAATAAAAAGGGGTTTCCCCACTGTTTGATATTTGCAATCTAATTGTCGAAGTTTATTTTGATTAAACCAAAAAACAATTAATATAATCATTGCATTCATCATTCTCACATCGCGTATTCTCCTTACCTACGAATCTCATGTTTGTGTCTCGATTCTAGAGTCAAACTGTCTCATTCGTACAATACTTGGGCCAATAGTCAGAAAAGGATGGATGATCTTGAGGAAGAAAACAGAGAGTTGAAAGAAGAGATCGACGCTCTGAGAGAAGATATGAGAAAGCTTTGTAACGACATGCAAGCCATGGCAGAAGCTCAGCTACAAAGAACCGTGATCTCAGAGATCACCTCAACGCCCATCATAGAAAAGTATGATCCTAGGTATCAGATGCCGAAAGATCGTCCTTGGGGCATGCCTGTTAACTATATCCCGGAAGGATATGTTCCGCTGATCACTGAAGATCAGGGAATCGCAACAGAAGCCACTGGGCCTGAAGGTTACAAACTTCGGGAAAGCGAAGATGCTAGGGGCATACTGAAGACTCCTGAAGGTTACAAACTTCGGGAGGCGCCAAGACTTACTGCCGTAGTCACGGTACCACCCCCTGTGGTGCACACTGTCCCAGAAGGACAGATTCCACAGACACCTTCTGGTAAGAAGGAAACTATGTTTGACAGAATGGATGAATTCCAGGAACAGTTCTTGGAAATGCAGAAAGAGCTGCAAGCCATTCGCGGTCAGGATCTATTTGGAAAAGACGCCGCAGACCTCTGCTTAGTCCCCAATGTGAAAGTACCGCACAAGTTCCAAGTGCCCGACTTTGAAAAATACAAGGGTAACTCTTGCCCTCAAAGCCATCTGGTGATGTACGCTCGGCGGATGTCAGCTCAGACGGAGAATCAGGACTTGCTGATTCACTACTTCCAGGATAGTTTAACCGGTGCCGCACTCAAATGGTACATGGGTTTAAACCGTACTACGATCAGTATATTCAGAGATCTTGGTACTGCCTTCGTCCAACAATACAAGTACAATTTGGACATGGCACCCGACAGAGATCAACTCAGATCAATGTCACAAAAGGACAAGGAAACCTTTAAGGAGTATGCTCAAAGGTGGCGTGAAATTGCCGCTCAAATTTGTCCACCTCTTGAGGAAAAAGAGATGACAAAAATCTTTTTAAAGACCTTAAGCTCATTTTACTATGACCGAATGGTTGCCAGTGTGCCCAGTGATTTCACCGAAATGGTCGGTATGGGTGTACGTCTTGAGGAAGCCGTCCGAGAAGGGCGTTTGGTAAAAGACACTGGATCGACGAGCGGTACTAAAAAATACGGTAATGATTTCCCTAAGAAAAAAGAGCAAGATATTGGGAATATCTCTCTCGGAAAGCAAAGGCGACGTTATCAGCCAGTAGCAGCTGTAACTCCTGCTATCGGCCCCGCGCCTGTTCCTACGCATCAACCTCAGGTTGCACAGAGCCAGCCTGATCAACAAAGGACACAACAGCCTCTTCAGCAGGCTCGTCCTCCATATAAAAACAACCATACAACACGGCCACCAGGATTTGATCCTATACCCGTAACGTACGCATAGCTATTTCCGTTACTGCTGGCTAAGGGGCACATTCAGACTAAGTCTCCCCTTTCAGTTCTGGAAAATCCGCCTTTTTGGTTTAAAGCGGATTAAACATGCCCTTATCATCAAGGACGTTCAGGGCATAACATTGAGACTTGTCTCAATTTCAAATCCGACGTGCAAAAGCTTGTTAGGAGCGGGCTCTTATCTTTCAAAGATACGAATCCTAATGTTCTTACGAACCCGCTGCCTCAACATGAGAAAAATGCAGTCAATCTGATTGAGAAAGAGACTAACAATGTCTATCAAATTCATGATGTACTCTCATTGGGGACCAATCTGGTCAAGATGCATTGTAGATAGAGTGGATATGGCCATGTGCCACCTCATAATTATCACCAGTGTGATATCTGCTCTAAAGACAACCAGGGATGTTCTGTAGTGTAAGCAGCTCTGCAGGAACAAATGGATCTTGGATGGATCCAAGAGCACCGAGTTCGTGGAGTTAACATGGTTTACACGAATTCCAACGTCATTCAAAACCACGACATCCGTGCGATGAATGTTAACTTGGTGGCAATGCACTCAAGGCAAAGCCAGTATCATAATCTACCGCGGCACGATTACAGTTCTTGTCTGATTTGCTCGGTAAACAAACAGGGATGCTCTTTCATGCAAGAGGCCCTCCAACGTCAGATGGATCTTGGATGGATCCAAGACTACCATGATAGGAACTCCTATCAAATCAACATGGTTCAGATCTTCGATATTCGCGTGATGAATACCAACCTGGTAGAGTTACATGCTGAACAGGTCCGACTTGGATTCTTAATATCACATGACTATCAAAGCTGTAAAGCGGGTTGCGAAAATGATCGAGGTTGTACCTTTGTCCAGGAGGCACTTCAGCACTTGTTAAATCACTGGTGGATGCCAATCTATATGGATGAAGATACTCAACAGATTAGTATCAATCACAGGAATCCTACTCGTCGTCAAAGTCAGGATGTCCGATCAATGGAAGATAACCTAGTGAGGTTACATCGCATTCAAAGTGGGCGTGGCCAGGTGCCACCACACAAATATGACAGTTGTAGAGTCTGTTCAGAAAGTAACCAAGGGTGTTACCTTGTGAGAGCAGCTCTTCAGGGTCAGGTCGATCATGGAGAAATTCGTCCATATCCAGGTTCAGGACCCATCATTTGGTCGCCGAATTACCTTGCCGATCAAGTTGAGGATGTTGTCACCATCTCTGGTCATCACAGGACCAGGAATGTTTTTGCCATCATCCCTCTACTTGACGAATCTAGAGTTCCCAACCGGGAACGGATCAAGGTTACTTATGATGGTCAGAAAAATCAGAAGGTTCCCATAGTCATCTATCTACCGGGGCCACTACCGTATGAATCAGCTAAGGCAATCCCTTACAAATACGGTGCAACAATAATCGAGAATGGAAAGGAAATTCCATTACCCTCCTTTGTGAACATTGCAGATATCAGTCGTGTAACACGGAGCGGTCGAATCTTCAACTGAGGGGTTGGAGAATCTAACAAAGAAAAGGAACTTCAGACAGAAATTCCTGATCCACCAGTCGGTCAATCCAGTAATCCCGACCTTTCAAAAAATGATGATGAGATGCTGAAGCTTATCCAAAGGAGTGAATATAACATTGTTGATCAACTGTTACAGACTCCTTCAAAGATCTCAGTATTATCACTGTTACTCAGTTCAGAAGCACACAGAGAGGCTCTACAGAAAGTCTTGGAGCAAGCCTTTGTGGAACAGGATGTAACAATCAGACAATTCGATAGCATTGTCTCTAACATCACTTCCTGCAATAATTTGGGATTTAGTGATGAGGAACTACCTGAAGAGGGTCCCCGTCATAACATGGCGCTCAATATCACAGTTAACTGCCAGGGCGATGCTTTAGCCAACGTACTGGTAGACACAGGGTCAGCCCTGAATGTTATGCCGAAGTCCACTTTGATGCAATTATCATTCAAGGGCCCTCCGATGAGAGTCAGCGAGGTTGTCGTCAAAGCATTCGACGGATCCAGAAAAACAGTTATCGGCGAAGTTGATCTTCCCATAACTATTGGTCCTCACACTTTCCAAATCACTTTCCAGGTCATGGATATCCGGGCAACATACAGTTGTTTATTAGGAAGACCTTGGATACATCAGGCTGGAGCGGTTACTTCAACCCTTCACCAGAAGCTAAAGTTCGTCAAGAATGATCAACTTGTCACGGTTTGTGGGGAACAAGCCTTGCTTGTGAGCAACTTATCATTATCTACTTGTGTGGAACCCGAGGAGGTTATTGGAACTAAGTTCCAAGCACTATCTGTGAGCAAGGACAGTCAGTTCAACGAAGGAACTTTAATTTCTTCATACAAAGATGCTATCAAAGCGGTCGAGAGTACCGATACGACAGGATGAGGACGGCTTGTCATTCCTATTGACAATAAAACAAAGAAGGGTCTTGGTTTTTCTGCGACCTGTACCCAGACAGCCGCCAACGATGAAAGTCTTCATCCCCTTCAAAACTTCTCCCACAGTGGAGGTTTTCTTCACCCAGTGTCTCAGACAGTTCATGCTATCAATGAGGAAGATCCCTCTGACACAGATGAAGAGTGGAAGTCCTATCTTAATAAGGACGGCTATATGTCTCAAGAAGAGGTGTCTATGCCTCTTTGCTTTCCTACAGAAAGTCCGAGATTTATACCAAGATCAGATGTCGAGATGATATACGGAGATTGTGATCCGGAAGGATGCCGTGCTCCGCCAAATTCATTAGAGGAGGGCACTCTGATGAAAGACAACTTTGACCATAATTACTATGGCCCGATGGATGGTCTGCCAATGTGGCAGCCTTACCCAGGAAACTTGGGGCAAGAGAGTCAGCCGAGTAATGAAACTTAGCTGAGCATCATTGAACAGAATACCTGTGTCCCCACCATGTCATGGGATCAACACTCAGGTCATTCGGAAATTACTCAACATGAAGATGAATTCGCAACGTTTGCAGGACTAGAATTCATCAATTACACTTTTCCCGAGGTCAACGTCATCGAGAGGGATGACTTCTCCAGTTCCAAAGAAGTTTGGGACACTCTGGGAGAACCAAGTGGAAAATACGACTATATGGTCAAGTACACCGCTCCCGAAAGCTCTCGTATCAGGCTCGAAGATATCCAGTCAACTGGATGGGGAGATACAGCTGAGAGCACAGATGCTATGCAAAATACAATAGAGGAATTCTCCTACGACAATTCTGCCTGGGAGACAGATTCCAATGATCCTGCTCCACCAGAAATCAGCGTCATTTCTGAAGACAAATCAAGGAAGGTGCCAGACTTTGTGATTCACCGAGGAGTTCGCCGCCAATGGGTTGCTGTCGAGGTTCCGAAGGTCGTTCATCAGTCAAAGTAATTTCCATCTCTAACCTTTCACCCTGCCCAGGTGAAACGGATATTTTGATAGGGCTCATTTTCTGTAAATTTCCCTCTTCGCTTCGCCCAAAGCGACAGAGTTTTGTTTTATAGGGCTGTAGTTTCAAGATTCGACTTGTTCATTAATAAAATAACGTCGTTCTGTAATTTTCGCATTAATTGCTGTTTTCTCTTTTTGCTTTTTCAGAAAATGGTAATCCTAAAAAACATTCAATAATAAAAACAAGCAGTAAAATCAAAACACTGCACACACTTACATTTTCTCTATCTCTTCTAAACACGAATCATCACGTCATGCAGATTGCTTGTTTTATACCCCGTTGAAACATACGATCCGATGCCTTCTCCCAACTTTGAGTTCCCGTTATTCGAGGCTGAAGAAGAAAATGACGACCAAACTCCAGAAGAGATCTCCCGACTACTCAGACAAGAGGAAAGGTCCATTGAACCTCACAAAGAGCCGTTGGAAACGGTAAACTTGGGTTCAGAAAAAGAGAGAAAAGAAATCAGGATCGGAGCACTGCTCAGTCCAACTGCCAAAGAGAGTTTGACGAAGCTTCTCAAAGAATTCCCCGATGTATTCGCTTGGTCCTATCAGGATATGCCAGGGTTGGATACCAGCATCGTGGAACATCACTTACCGTTGAGATCGGAATGTCCGCCAGTAAAGCAAAGGTTGAGACGCACTCACCCGGACATGGCCATCAAAATCAAGGAGGAGGTACAGAAACAGATCGACGCGGGTTTCCTCGCTACATCTGAATATCCTCAATGGTTAGCCAACATCGTACCCGTTCCCAAAAAGGACGGAAGGGTCAGAATGTGTGTCGATTACAGAGACCTAAACAAGGCAAGTCCAAAGGACGACTTTCCTTTACCACACATTGACATGCTGGTTGACAGCACAGCAAAGTTCAAAGTATTCTCCTTCATGGATGGATTCTCGGGCTATAACCAGATCAAAATGGCGCCGAAAGACATGGAGAAAACTTCATTCATTACCCCATGGGGTACCTTTTGTTACAAGGTAATGCCGTTCGGTTTGAAGAATGTCGGGGCAACCTATCAAAGGGCCATGACTACTCTGTTTCATGACATGATACACAAGGAAATCGAGGTATATGTCGACGATTTGATTGCAAAATCAAGAACAGAGGATGAGCACGTTGAACATCTGTCAAAATTGTTCGAACGTCTAAGAAAATTCAAGCTCCGCTTGAATCCCAACAAGTGCAACTTCGGTGTCCGTTCGGGGAAACTACTAGGGTTCATCGTCAGCCAGAAAGGAATTGAAGTTGATCTTGACAAGGTCAAGGCCATTCAAGAAATGCATTCTCCACAAACTGAAAAACAAGTCAGAGGATTCTTGGGACGTTTGAACTACATCTCCAGATTCATATTCCTCATGACCGCCACATGTGCGCCGATTTTCAAGTTACTCAAAAAGAACCAGGATTGCGTTTGGTCAGAAGATTGCCAAACCGCCTTCGACAGTATCAAAGAATATCTGTTGAATCCTCCGATTCTATCACCTCCAGTGGAAGGAAGACCACTGATCATTTACCTCACAGTCCTAGAGGACTCAATGGGATGTGTACTTGGCCAACAAGACGAAACTAAACGGAAAGAGTCTGCCATTTACTATCTAAGCAAGAAATTCACCGACTGCGAAACTCGGTACACAATGCTTGAGAAAACTTGTTGCGCTTTGGCTTGGGCAGCCAAACGTCTTCGCCAGTACATGATTCGTCATACTACTTGGTTGGTCTCCGAAATGGATCCAATCAAGTACGTTTTCGAAAAACCTGCTCTCACGGGAAGAATTTCCCGTTGGCAGATGCTGTTATCAGAATATGACATAGAATACCACGCTCAAAAAGCCATTAAGGGAAGTATTTTAGCCGATCATTTGGCTCATCAACCGATTGACGATCAAGAATCAATCGGGTTTGACTTCCCAGACGAAGATGTCATGTATCTAAAGATGAAAGATTGCGATGAACCGCTACCCAGTGAAGGGCCAGAACCAGGTTCCCAGTGGGGACTTATCTTTGACGGAGCAGTCAATCATTATGGAAATGGAATTGGGGCAATCATTGTTACCCCTCAGGGTTCCCACATTCCTTTCACTGCCAGACTTACGCTCAAATGTACGAACAACGAGGCCGAATACGAAGCATGTATCATGGGTCTCGAAGAAGCGATTGATTTAAGGATCAAAAACTTGGACGTATATGGCGACTCAGCCTTGGTTATCAATCAGATAAAAGGAGATTGGAACACATACCAATCAAGATTGATTCCTTACAAAGACTATGCAAGAAGGTTGTTACCCTTCTTCAATAGAGTCGACTTTCATCACATCCCTCGTGATGAGAATCACATGGCGGATGCATTAGCCACTCTCTCTTCCATGATTAGTGTAGGTCGATGGAATGACCTACCTAAGATTGACGTAATGCGCCTTGAACGGCCCGCTTACATCTTCGCGATTGAAGCAGTCATAGACGACAGACCTTGGTATCACGATATCAAATGCTTCCTTCAGAAATAAGAGTACCCATCTGGGGCACTCAGAAAAGACAGGAAAACCCTCAGAAGATTGGCTGGAAACTTCTTCCTGAGCGGTGACACTCTCTATAAGAGAAATTTTGACACGGTCTTGCTCCGATGCGTCGACAGACCAGAAACAGACATGCTCATGAAAGAAATTCATGAAGGATCCTTTGGCACTCATGCCAACGGACAAACAATGGCGAGAAAAATTCTCAGGGCCGGGTATTATTAGTTGACAATGGAATCCGACTGCTACAAGTACATGAGGAGGTGTCACAAGTGTCAGATATACTCCGACAAAATTCATGTACCGCCATCACATCTCAAAGTTCTTTCTTCCCCGTGGCCATTTTCCATATGGGGAATTGATATGATTGGTATGATTAAGCCCAAGGCTTCAAACGGACATCGGTTCATCCTGGTAGCCATTGACTATTTCACCAAGTGGGTCGAAGCAGCGTCATACGCCAATGTAACCCGACAAGTGGTGGTCCGATTTATCAAAAACAATATCATTTGCCGTTATGGTGTTCCAAGCGAGATCATTACTGATAATGGATCTAACTTGAACAATAAGATGATGAAAGAGTTGTGTGCAGAGTTCAAGATCGAACACCATAACTCATCTCCCTACCGACCCAAGATGAACGGAGCGGTAGAAGCGGCTAACAAGAACATCAAGAAGATTGTTCAGAAGATGGTTGTAACCTATAAAGATTGGCACGAAATGCTACCCTTTTCTCTTCATGGTTATCGCACATCTGTCCGTACTTCAACAGGGGCTACCCCTTTCTCTCTAGTATATGGCATGGAGGCAGTTCTCCCCATAGAAGTAGAGATCCCATCAATCCGGGTATTGATGGAAGCGAAGCTCACCGAAGCTGAATGGTGTCAAAGTCGACACGACGAACTGAATCTGATCGAAGAGAAGCGAATCACGGCACTATGCCACGGTCAGTTGTACCAACAGAGAATGAAGAGGGCATTTGACAAAAAGGTCCGACCGCGTATCTTCAGAAAAGGAGACCTTGTGCTCAAGAAGATACAATCATTTCTCACTGACTCTCGGGACAAATGGACCCCAAATTATGATGGCCCATATGTGGTCACGAAAGCTTTCTCAGGCGGGGCCTTGAGACTTGTAACCATGGACGGAGAAGAATTTGCCTACCCCACGAATGTTGATGTAGTCAAGAAATACTTCGCCTAAACTAAAAATAAAAAAAAACGTCTCGGTGGATTGAAAACCCGAAAGGGCGGTCCAGGCAAAAGTTAGAGACATGAAAAAAAATCATCCCGGTGGATTGGAAACATTAAAGTACAATCCAGGCAAAAGTTAGTGATAATGGCAAGTAACTATGTTCAACAGAGGCAAGTCTCTCAGCAGCAGTTGCATCATCTATCGAAGGAAATCTCAAGTCAAAGGTCATCTTCGACAGAAGCTCAGGATGTCCCGAACTCAAAGTTGGTAGAAGGATAGTGGTCGTTATGTTTCAACGTAGCCCTTTTTCCCATAAATTACCATTTTCTAACTTGTATATACTCTTTGGGAATCACGCGTTTGGCTGATCTCCATCTTATCAATAAAATTTGAGCCCTCGTGCTTTTGTTTGCAATTCTTTACTTGTTTTAGCTTTACAGAACGAAGTTGTTTAAACTTAATCAGCGATTCTTGAAATAAAACAAAAATGAATTTACTTGTTAAACTTTTTCTGCTTTTAAATTAGAGATGGCATTTCTTTTGACTGTTGAACATCAGAAGAACATCGATCGCTTCTCCCGAAGTAAGCGAACTTCAAAGTGCAGAATCAAAGTACTCCTTCTAAGTCAGTATGTCTGAATGAAGGGATCAACTGTGTCAGAGATCTTGTTTCGTCTGACACGCCTCGGCCGAGTTCTCATCTCCTAAGCTCGATCAACATAGCTCCCAACGGGACTATCTCTCCTAAGCAAGGTAGAATTGCTATTTTGAATCAACAGTACTTCTTTGCCCCGCGATGGCCGAATATCCAATTGTGTTCATCCATTAGTCTGTATGTCGCGTCTGTTTTGTCAGCATATACATATGTACTTCATGCATTTTTTATTTGCATTTACATTTCATATTGCATCGTTATCACTCTAGCCGGTCTTGTCCCCTAGTGATAAACAGTTTTCTCAATCGAGTTTGTCAGTTCTTTCCTCGTTAGGAAGTGTTGCGTCTGCACAATCTCGCCACCAGTGTATCTGTAGATCAGAGTCGGCACTTGGCCACTTTGATAATTTGAACCTCTGAAAGATCAGAGAACTTTCAATAAACATCACTCTTCGCCGTTGAAGATGATGTTCTTGCTTTCCCGGATTAAGGAAAATCCACAGAGAAAGCCTCATGACCAGAGATTTGGCAATACAGCTGCCATTCTCCAAAAAAAACCTGCTGATGAGAAGGTCATCGGTACCTCAAAATTGGACCCCATCATATGGCGTTTCTCTGGGAAGATCCCGGGAAAAGTATGATGAAAGATCCCAAATGAAAACAGTCTCTCAAGAGACTCGCTTTCCCCAGTAGAATAGATAAATGGCGTCTCCAACAGAGAAGTTTGTGCAACTCTACAACTCAGACGTTGGGTTCCCCAGCAAGTCTGACATCAAACCTTTTTTCGTCAAATGGCATCTCCCCAGGAAAATTCGGCGAGAAGTTTAAAGGAAAACCGCTACACATAGCGTTCCTTGTCAATAAAGTTTATTGACAAAAGAAACTAAGACCAGTTCCTTGGTAGGAAACCAGGATCGAGGGGAAGTTCATTTCAGAGACTGAGACCAGTTCCTTGGTAGGAAACCAAGAACGAGGGGAAGTTCAAAAGAAACTAAGACCAGTTCCTTGGTAGGAAACCAAGAACGAGGGGAAATTTAAATCAGAAACTGAGACCAGTTCCTTGGTAGGAAACCAGGATCGAGGGAAAGTTTACCTTTTCTAAGCATCATTACTTAGCTAAAGAAGATGAATGCGTGAGCTACCATTCATAACCACCATCAAAATTTCGGATATTCCGATATTTAATCCTCTTGCATCCCGAATGCCCGAATCCCTTCGTCATTCACACCTTCGGGTCCAAGAAGATTAAATAGGGGCATCTGTAATACCCCAAATTTTGACCACTTAGATTTCCCATCATTGTGAAAATCATCATCACAATATGGATGTACCTTTATGCTTCATTAGTCTCCCCAAAGATGGGAGAGCATCCACTACAATCAAAATTAGGGTTTCAAGCCCTCTCTGAGTGCTTAGGCAAAGGATCAATCAAGAAATGACATGATCTTCAACTTGTCTAATCTCTCAAACATCCACAATGGATCAAAAGGACTCCCACTTCAAGGATTAAGCATAAGGATGCTCCCTTCTATGTGGATCAAGCCTCAAGATCGCCAGTGTCACCAAATTAGGGTTTTGGTCGACCAGGGCCTCCAGGTGAAAAATTTCATCTGGGAACAAGCCAAAGATCCAAAACATAACCTAATATACTCTATGGAGCCTCATGAACCCATACATCAAGTCAATTTTGCCTCAGGGGATGCATTCATCAAAAATCAGGAATTAGGGTTTCTTGACCTAATTCACCCCTAAGTTGACTTTTGGGACAAACCATGAGCCAATACCTCAAGAGATGATTTGAGGGTCTCTAATATACCATATTGATCCATTTGGAACAATGGATTGATCCATGAAGTTTGAGCAACAAGTCTCAATTTCATCTGCACCACAATTAGGGTTTTAAGAGAAAAGTCAACTGTAACTTTGACTTTTGACCAGGACATGCTCCCAAACCCTAATACATGATTGAATATACCCTATGACACCCATGGAACATTTCCATCAAGTTTGATTTAGGTCAAGGACATGATTTCCTGAAGAATTGCACAGTTTGGAATTCATCTGATAAAAAGTCAACTGTGCACAAAAGTCAACTTTGACTTTTTGAGATTTTTCACCAAAATGGATTTTTAACCCTAAAATGATGTTAATGTATGATTTGAATCATCATTCATTAATAAAAATCAAGAAAAGTGAGATAACTTGTAAAAGGGGTAACCATAAAACTTAGAAATTTTTCTAAGTTAAAAATAAAGTGGCAAAGGTACCAATTTTGGAGGACCATAACTCCTAAACCACAAGGCCATTTTTTCTCATCCAAAGATGGATTTGTAGCCCTCATTATCACCTACAAAAACTTCTACTACAAGTCATTCCAATTCATTAAGTATTTTGAGTTATGAAGTGATCAAAGTGGCTAAAAAGTGAAAATGTCACTTTTTCCAACACTTAGTGAAATTTTCACTAAGTCAGATTCTGCCTCACTTTTTGCCAAATGTAGGGGGATTTTTCACTTGGAATCAAAAGAGATCAAAACCAAACTTGTTCAAACAGTTGTTGTATCATGTAAGAGCTTTCCAAAATGGCCAAGAACATTGCCAAATTCAACCTACATCATGAGATACAACATTGGCAAGTTGCCTTGCTGAAATCTGTCAAAGCAAGGCAGAATTTGCATTTTGGCTCGATTTGCCAAAATCAGCCAATTTCAATAGTTCCTATCCACTTGGACACCTCAGAGGATTGAATCTAAAGGGGACAATCACTGAGCCAAGCCTCCAAAGTCCATGGAACAAGAAATAGCATGTTGAACCTAGAATGGCCAAAATAGGGACAAGACTTCAAATTTGGAATGAGGCATTCAATGGAACTATCAAGGTGGCATAGACTGAGCCATTCTCATCTGAAATCAGTCAAGACTTATCCAAGACCAAGGGGACCATAGCTCTGTGCCCTAACCTCTAGTCAATGGCTAGAGGAGACTTGCATTTCCATTGGCCAACATTGAGGAAACACCTGCTGCAGTTGCCATTCACTGTGGATCCCAAAACAAACTTGCTCTACTATAAATAGAGCTCAATTGTGGTCAGTTTGAGTACACCAAAGCCATCTAACAGATGCTTTCCTCAAAATCTCTTTCTCTTGGCAAAAATGCCTTTCTTAGCAAGGTAGCTATCGGGTTTTGAGTTTGAGAGCAATTCCAATCAAACCAATCACTCACACACCTCACATACATCATATAGAAGTGATCCAAACACTTAGATTACTTCTGAAACATCAATTCCATAAAATCACCAGCTGGTTGCTCAAAGTTTTAACCAAAGTGCAGCTGAGGTACCACAAAATGATCCAGCCAATTTCAATCAAGTCCAACCATCCAAACACAATCCATAGGGTGTAGGGAAGTTGTTCAGATCATCACAACTCATCTGTAACACCTCCAAAGCAAAAATCACATTGCACTTGCTGTCACGACTTGGAGGTAAGCACATACTTGGTCATCTCTCAATCTATGCATATTTCCTCGCACAATAATTTGGCCATATGTTCATAATCATGCATGGAATGTTTTCCCTCAATTAATTGCATTGTTTGAATCGTGTATCAAAAATCCTAGCCTTCATGCAGAAATTAGGGTTCTTGAGGTCTCTTCGTGATTTCTTGTTGTATGTTTAATTTAAATGAAATTAAAGTACATAGACATGATCGTGAGGTTGAGACGAGCATAATGATATGTGGATTGCATGATATGATTACGTATTCATGGAGATTGGATAGAAAATGCAAATCTGAGAAACCAAGAACACGCGCGTGTTCTTCAGCTTGTTCTTGGCGCCATTTTTAGAAATTCAAATATTTGAATTTTGTGATTTTGTTTAATTGATTCAAAAATTAATCTCTCTCTGAGTTTTAATGATTTTGAGTTGATTCTTTTTTTAATAATTCACAAAAATGTTAAAATATTTTATTTTCCCAAAAAATCCCAAAAATATTATTTATTTCATATAATTGATATTTTTGCAAAAAATTAATATTTTAATTGTTTTTGACATTTTAAATATTTCCTCTACATTGATTTTGCAACTTTTAATGCTTTCTAATTATTTTGTAGGTCAATACTTAATTTTTGAAGCATTAATCCAAGATCACAATTTGTTTTCCATGTGTTAAACAATTTTTGATCATTTTAATTGAATTTTTATTCAATTAAATACATTTTGAAAACAAATTAGGGTTTTGGATTAATTCAACCCTCATAAATCATTTTCAAAACTCTTTGGGCCTCTTGAGAGAGTGTAAGACCCATCCCCCCTTGTACAAATCATTTTTGGGCCTCACTTATTGTATAAGTCCCTCTGTATAAGTAAACGGCGCGATCGTCGCCCGTTTAAAAATAAAAATCATCTGGGCCTCTCCTTGAGCTATAAGACCCATTCAAAACACTTTGGGCCTCTATTAGAGTGTAAGACCCAATCCCCCTTTTAACCAAAACAATTTTGGGCCTCACTTATTGTATAAGTCCCTCTGCGTTAAAAGAAAACCTCGGCGCGATCGCCATTTTTAAACGAAAAATCATTTGGGCCTACCCTCGTGTTATAAGCCCCACTCTTTTCTTTAAACCTTTTTTGGGCCTCTTGAGAGAGTGTAAGACTCATCCCTTTGTACAGAAAACCATTTTGGGCCCCAGTCACTTGTATAAGTCCCTCTGTACAAATTCAAACAGTGCGCTCACTGATAAAACCCTGGGCCTCTCCTTGAGCTGTAAGCCCCAAATCTTTCTTTTTCAAAGCACTTTCTCCTTTGATTTTGAATATATTGTTGTTTTCAATCTTTCTTTGTTGAACAACTAACCAACAGCATGGAAGCACTACAACCGAGTAAGTGGTTATCGCTTTCGTTTACTGCTTTCATATTATAAACTGTATTGTGGGGCTGCTCACTGTAAGTCTCCTTTCATAAACTCATATCTACTGTGTAATACTAGTATAGATATTTCGAGTTTCCCCGGCAACTACGTCTAGAACTAGGTGACGCCGTTTCACTTATTCGTAGAAATAGACGCCTAGATCCCCAATAGGAGCACCAGATACAGTCTTCTCTTCGGCTGTCCTCCTTAGGAATCGTTAAGAAGCTCTACTCCCCAAGATGAATGTATTCTCCGTGAATGGCATCTTTGAGTTTCTTCCAAATTCTCGATCTTTCCTGACTTGATCTATTCCTTATGGATAACTTGCCTTGAATGTCTCGGGGTTTGGGTACCCACTACGGTCATAATCTTGGACCTTAACTAAGGAACCCTCTTTAAAGGCTAAAAGTCGCTGGATAGTAAACCTCGCACGTTTACCAGTGGTTTTTATCTTTAAAAGAGTTATCTCTCCTAATGGAAAGGAGATGATAGACCCACGGGCTTCTTAAAAGCATCGGCCTCCTCTTGGGCATTATTCAAGGACACTGCGGCTTCTTAGAAGTATTCACAGCCTCCTCTTAGGCTTCGTATAATGATCTCTTCCTCCGGGAATGATAGCCTCCTCTTGGGCTTCGTACAAGGACCTGTCGGCTTCTTAAAAGTTTCCAGCCTCCTCTTGGGCTTCGTACAAATTGTCCCGACGACCTCCTAGAGGTATTGGAACAGAACATAGTCATCTGCATAGAACAGTCCTTTCATAGAGTCTACTACTGTTTCTCATAGCATAGTACAAAAAGATAAAACTCTAGACACGGACAGTCTAACTTCCTTGAGTCTCAAAGACATTCTCAAGCACCCTTCGTTAAATAGGAAGGAAACCCGCAGACTCGGACAGTCTCAATACCCTTTGGATTTCTCGTTTCCTCAAAGAGAAGGAAATATCCCTGATCCTCAAATCAAATCCCTGAGTACAGTGTTGCTCATATAAGAACTGATTTTCTCTTTTAAAATCAGTATATTGGATCTGTCACTCAACTGAAACAGTTACAATAACCTCCATCTCGGGCTTCGTACGAGATACCAAAATTCTCCCCAGTAAAGTCAAACAACGTTTCGCCTCTCTCTCGGGCTTCGTACGAGACACATAAGAGACTCTCTCGTTGAGTCAAACACCATTTTCGCCTCCATCTCGGGCTTTATACGAGATACAAAAAGGTTCTTTTTGAGCCAAACAAACAATAGCCTCCATCTTGGGCTTTATACGAGATACCAAAAGATTCCATTGTTGAGTCAACCCTTTTAGCCTCTCTCTCGGGCTTTGTACGGGACACAAAATAGCCTCCTCTTAGGCTTCGTATAAGAAAACCACTGGTTAATCCAATTAACCTTTTAGCATCAAAGTTGTGCCTCGTTCATAGTACACAAACATCAACAACTCCTTTCCCTTCATCTAATCGCTGTAAGCGGCAAGCCCCTGGATCATCTACATCCATGCCACTGTCCCTCTTTTAGCATGAGAAATTCCTAAGGAAAGATGGCATTGCTCTACACTGAGTTAAAGTCTTCTCCTTCAGGTTAAAAACCATTTCTTCGGAAATTATGGCATTGCTCGGATCTGCGTATCCCAGTTAAAGTAATTCTCCTTCTCCCCTCTTTAGAGATGACAAATTCTCTCTAAAGTCGAGACCTTTCAGCTTCACATCTTGGGCTTTGAACAAGATACAAATCACCTTTCGCTTCACGTCTTGGGCTTTGAACAAGACACCAAAAACCAATTTCCTCCCATAGAATAGGAGGAACTACGAACGCTCTGATTTCCCTGTTTCGGTAAACGGGAATACGTAGGCATAAGATCGAAAGAAAAGATCTTAGCAAGCGCAATCAACAAAAAACCCAAATCCCATATCTCAGTCAATCAAAAGCAGTAATTCAAAAACATCAGTCCTAACATCCTAATCCTTGTTCCCCGTCAGAAACCCTTTGCCTAGATTAAAAGAAAGAAAACAGTATTGGCGAAAATACAAATAACCAGTACAAGGCCCCCCCACATTGATAGCATCCGTAACCTAACAGACCGCTGTTTAAACTCAGTATGCAAAGCAGGGTTAATTGGAGACATCCATTTCCCTTCCTTATTCAGCTCACAATAGGATAAAAAATGAATCGACCTGTAGTTTTAAGCTCAAACCGCAGAGAGCGACCAGCGCTTAAGAACCGTGTCCAAAATTGCTCGCTACACCTAGGACACTCACTTTGATAGTGGCCTACCTTGTGACATTTATAGCATTCAAAAAATTATCTACTTTGTCTACCTCTACCACGACCTCTTCCTGAGAACCTTTCTCTACCTCTCCCAACACCTCTTCATGCATTGAACACTTATAATGCTCGCTCTTCAATGAAATCTCTTTGAAATCTCCATGTACACTTATTCTATTGGCAATTTCAAGTGTTCATGCAAAGTACTCATCAATAACTTTAGTTTCTCCCATGCCAAGAACTTCAAATTCTCTTCGCAAAGACTGCAAGTGTGCTCTTTTGACCTTCGAGGAACCATTATACTTATGACGCATTGCATCCCAAATGTCCTTAGTTTTGTTGTGCATGAGGATAGTTTCCAAGATCGACATATCAATGGATTGAAACAGATAGTTCTTGTCCTTCAAGTCCTTCAATTTATTCTCCTCTACAACCTTCAATCGTTCTTGAGTCACATATGGAGGAGTCGTTGTGACACCATTTTCGATCAACCCCCAATGCTCTTTTGATTGAAGCAAATTCTCTATTAGCATGAACTAGTGATCATATAAGCAATTAAGTCTTAGAATTATTGGTTGAATGAATCTTTCTTGTGAGGATTCAGTCTTGTGAACGGATGAGAAACACACAAGGTTCAAGAATGAGAGAAAAATAGGAGCAACAATGTAATTTAAATAAGCAGTTATAACTGAAAAAAATGTTGTTTTCAGTTGCACATGATGACAATCTCAACCAAGGTGATGATACCACTTGTTGGACTAGAATGCCAAAGTTCTCATTAACTTGTAATGAGTACCAAACAGATACTTATGCATCAAACACATAGAATAGTGAGCATTACTTGGAAAGCAAACAATGTTACAACTAACTCTTAACTAACTAACTAATATTGATAAAACAAAGCTTAACAACTATATACAAAAGACTTGGTGTTGAAGCTTAATAAGGCTGCCCAATAAAACTCTAAGAGCCCGGAACACGAGGGTTGATTAGTTCTTAAAAAAAAATATATTCCAATGAACAATTGATCATGGAATCTATGTCAAAGGCTTGAATGTAGAGGTGACAAAATGGATGTATTGGATGGATATGGATTGAATTGTTAATTGATGGATCAAAATAATACATTAGTTCATTAACAATCCACTAAAATTTTCTTAAAATTATTCAATCCAATCTATCCATTAAGAAAAAAATCCATCTAATCCATCAATTAACAGATTTTTAGTGGATGGATAACCATCCATCCAAAAAATTGTTTTTTATTTTTGAAAAATTTTTTTTTTTTTATTTTTGAAAATTTCATTTTTTTTTAAATAATTGATTTTTTTTTTATAATTTTTGGAAAACCATCAATTTTTTATATTTTCGAAAAAGATTAGATTTTTTATATTTTTGAAAAATTTGTTTTTAATATATTTGTGAATAAATCGATTTTTTTTGAAAAAAAAATTGAATTTTTGTATTTTTGAGAAAAACTCGTTTTTTTGTATTTCCAAATGTTTTTTTGGAAAAAAATCGATTTTTTTTTTAAAAATTTGATTTTTTGTATTTTCGAAAAAATTGATTTTTTCGTAAAAAATCGACTTTTTGTATTGCCCAAAAAATCAATTTTTTAATTTTGAAAAAAAAATCGGTTTTTTTTTCGAAAACAAACATTTAAAAAAAAATATTTTTTTAAAAAATAAATCAAACGGAGATAAAAAATAATTTATTGGATTATTAAAATATGTTAGATGGATTTAATCTAATTCATTAACTTACTTTTTATGTAGTGGATGAATTAGATAAATATTTTTGTAAATGAATTAGATAAATTTCATTTTAATGGATTTAATTACCACTCTACGCAATCAAAATTAACATATTATACTTCATCGATGGTATACTCATATTTAAAACCTCAAATTAAAAATTGGCATATTATACTTTATCGATGGTATACTCATATTTAGAACCTCAAATTAAAGATGAGCACTGAATTAAAGATGACTTATATAAATAATAAACAAAAATATGAATCTTTAGGCTTATTAACAGGGTGTAAGAGAAGGAAAAGAAATTAACCAATGAAGAATAGTCATGAAATCGATATTCAAATTAATAGAGGTCAAGTTTCGTTTGTTTGTGCACAAATATGAAAGGAAAAAAATCAAACTAAGATAATTTTAAATTTATTGCATACGTTACGGACATAACAAACATCAACATGTCAATAAAATGAAAACTTAAAAACCATAGGTAAAAGATTGTGTGTCATACAAGTAAAGTAATTCATGTACTCAATGTTTTAAAAATTTATGTGAATATTTAGTGCTCAAACGACTCGTGTGCTGTTAGTGGCCCATTATAACTATCTCTTAGGTTTTCTGATCGACTCGTGTGCTGTTAGTGGCCCATTATAACTATCTCTTAGGTTTTCTGATTCCCAGTGGGACCATACATAAGTGATCGTATTACATAATCTGATGATGTTAGATCTCATGGCTTCAAATATTATCCATAAATCATACTAATATTTTTTAGTTGTTGGAAATATTAATTGAAGAGTTGAACTCAGAATTCCTGATCTCTGCCAAACTATCTTATGACTCTAGTTGACCATAGTGTTCATTAGAATCGGTTAAACTTAAACTCTGTTGGATTAGTTCGTTTCCTATTAATTTTATTGGAAAGTTGTACATTGATTAGACATAGATTGAAAAGAATTTATATAGGGTGTCACACTTTATTGGTTTTTAGTATTTTTTTTTTAAATTGAATAAAATTAAACTAATCGGTTTGTTTCGCTTTGGTTTGGTTTGGTTGATTGGTTTATAACACTTTTTTTCAAATGTTATATTAATCTCTGTATTTTCTGCTATCATGTTTTTTGGTGTATTTTATGCTATTATTTTTTCAAATAATACATTTCATATAATATATTTCATGTTGTACTTTTCGAATAACTTACAAGTTGTTCTTAATCAATACGAAATATGAACATGATTTTAATTGCATCCTGAAATAAGTTTTCTATTGAATACAAAAGTTGGTACTTGGTACGAGATGGTTGGGGAGGGATTTTAAAGCTTAACAAATAAAACCCGACAATAATAACAAGATTACAAGGAAATTCGTTGAAGAAGCAGAAGAAACAAAAAAGGTAAAAAAAAAAAAATGAAAACTAACGAAGAGGACTTGAACACAAATAAGGAAACTATAACCTATAAAAATGAAAGTAGTGAGAGAAACAGTGGTAACAGACACCCATAGCAGCAACTTGGTGAGAACACGCTTTTGTGGCTTATGATTTCTATTTTTTATTTTGGGAGTATGGTTTTGGCTCGATTTCTATTTTTTATTAAGCCTAAATTTTGTATCGTCCAAATCTTCTCCATCTTTGTTGACACTTCCTTCCTTTCAACAAGTATGTATGTATAGTCATCGATTCGGTTTGGCGGTTCCTAAAAACTAAAATCGAGAACCGAACCGAACCACTTCGATTTTTATTGGTTTGGTTTGGTTTTTGAATCGAACCAAAAAACAATCTGTTTGGTTTGATTTTGATTGTCAGTTTAATTGATTTTTTTTAATCCACTTACACCCCTATCTTAAAGGATAAAAATTGAAGCCCTAACTATCAGGGGTGATATTAGTTCATTATTTTATTCTTTTTCTTTTTCATTACCCGTGTTGAATTTTGATATTATATCTTATTAAATTATCAATAATTCCTAAAGGATTACAAAATAGTGAGTTTGATATATAGTTCCTGAAGAGTTTATAAGAATCTCTGAAGGGTGACAAAATTATAATTTATTGCATGAATAATGTTAAAGCATCTCTAAAGGATAACAAAATAATATTTTATTGTATAGTTCCTAAAGAACTTATCAAGCATCCATGAATGATAATAAAAATAATAGTTTTGTAATATCTCATATCCTCATAAGTGCTCTATTCCTTGTTAGTTGGGACAGATTGAACTCCTATATACTCTATTTGTTGTCAGTTGGAACAAAAATAGTAATTAGTTATTAGAGATGGCTTTGTATATCATAACATAATTCAGTTATGAATTCTGTTATAAGTTATATGGGATATTCAACTATATATATACTCTTTTAACTGTTGTGATTAATAGATTGAGATCATTTTTCATCTCTTTCTCTCTCTCACACACACACACACACGCACACACACACACACACACACGTGACTCACACCTTCTAACATGGTATCTAGAGCTTCCTTTTTTTTGAACTCACTAGCGTGGTTCAACTCTCCTTCCATGCCGTCGTCTTCTTTGCAAACTGTGAATTCAAACCTTTTCGCTGTTGTTACCACTTTCAAACAAAAGATCTCTGTAGAATTAAATGAATCAAACTATCGTCAATGGCTTCAACAAGTTGAAGGTGTGCTCCGAGGCACTAAAATGGTGAAATATATTGTTTCTCCACAGATTCTTGAGCGATATCTTTCAGTTACAGATCGCGAAGCACAAATCGAGAATCCTGCTTACGTCTTGTGGGAAGAACAAGATGCATTGTTGTGCACGTTGCTTCTTTCTACCATTTCTGACATTATTCTGTTGTGATTCATTCTTCTTCATCATTCGTGGCAGGTTTGGGAGGAAATCCATGCATATTGCAATACACAGATGAAAATGAAATCGCGACAGCTTCGATCAAAGCTCTGATCGCTCTCCAAAGGCTCGCGCACTGTCACTGAGTTCTTGGAGCGTGTTTGCACGATAGTGAATACACATGATGATTGGTGATCCCGTTGTGCTTCGCGATCAGGTTGAGTTGATTCTTGAAGTGTTACCAGCTGAATATGATTGTGTTGTTGCTGCGGTGAATTCTATATCAACTTTCGCCTCACTTGATGAGCTTGAAGCTCTTCTTCTTGCTCAATAAGCTCTCATTGACAAAACTAAGAAAGACGTTATTGAGACTGTCACTGTTAACCTTACTCAAGGTACTTCTTAACCTTCGAATCCTCAACTTACCTTCCCTGAACCTCCTGGTGCTGATCAGTTTAATTCCCACACTGGTGGATGCGGTGGTTATCGTAACAGAGGAGGTTTTCGTGGTGGAAGATCTAAAGGACGTGGTGAAAGATTTGGTAACAGAGGCACAGTTTAGTGCCAAATCTGCTACAAACGTGGTCATTCGCCTGAGCCTTATGTGAACTATGGGATTCATTCATCCTTGGATGGTTAGGGCAATATGAAGACCAATGTCCGACATCATCCTGGCTATCATCCTACTGTACCACATCATATGAACTCTTAAAGGCCTCCTCAATCTCTCTACAATAACCAACTTGGTGTATCAAAACCTCAAGCTCTTGTCACAGACATAAATGCTAGCAGTCCCTTCTATAACCGAGCTTGGTACCCTGATTCTGGTGCTACTCACCGTGTTACACCAGATCTTGCCAATCTCATAGATGTTATCCCACTTCAGGCTCAGAGCAGGTTCAAATTGGGAATGGTCAAGGTTTTTCTATTTAATCTCTTGGTTCATTATCTTTTCCTTCACCTTACTACCCTAACACTTCCGTAAAACTCAATAAGCTCGTACTTGTTCCAGCCATTACCAAAAATCTTGTGAGTGTTAGCCAATTTTCAAAAGATAATTCTGTATTATTTGAATTCCATGCTAATACATGCTTTTTGAAATGTCAGGCTTCTTCTAAGATTTTTCTAAAAAGGTCACTTGGGAAGGATGGTCTCTACAAGATCTTTCATCACTAAATTTTCATTAGAGATTTCTTGGTTTCACATAATAAACTATACTTTTTTCACTTAATACAATAAAATTGATATGTTATATAAGAAACATAATCTTACTCCCACTGACTTTATAATACCCACAATTTTTCTCTTATTCATCTCAAAACTGAATGAGAAAACTAACTTTAGAATACCCATCTTAAAACCAAATAAGACAATTATTATCATAATATTCATCTCAAAACCAAAAGAGACAATTAACATCTTAAAATTTATCTCAAAACCAAATGAGACAGTTAACTTATGGGACTATGTGGTACGCTAAAGAGATAACTTTATTAACTCATAAATGAATTTTGTTAATTTGGAACCCATATACTTTTTGTCTATTGACACAAAGTTTCTCACGACTGCACCATATTATTTCATTAATGTTTCTATTAAGAAATACAATCTTAACATTCATCTCATGTAGTTCCAAAATATATAATGAGCAAAGAGTGTCATGATTAAATATACAGAGAGTTTCAAAAAAAGCAAATTAATTTCTCTTTATAGTCAATCCTTTATAACACGTGGTGCCCTAGTCTTTGTGGGTGTTGAGTATGATCTTCATAAATCAATTTATCAACTTGCTTAAGAGAAAGAATCATAATGTTATCGCGAGGATCAAAATTTACTATATTAATAGTAACTATATGAATTGGTTTATAACAAATTATTCCTCATTCAATATTGTTCTTTAATCGTATCTCTCCCCCAAACTCAACATACTCAAAGAACTTTGAAGATTCCCCTTCAAATACTCTTTAACTTATGGGATAAACACAATTATATTTCTCAAACATTTCAACATTTATATATTTTCACAAGTCATAACTGAAAGACTCTAATAATATTTGAATTTAAAAGATAAATTGAATCATTATTTTAAAATAATATAAAATTGTATTATTTAAAAAATAGATTGAGAAACAAAAAATGATCCTTATAATGATTCACCAAATTATCTTTCAAATAAAAAAATATAAACAAGTGACCAAATACTTAAAAGATATTAATATTTATTGAATTAGTTCACTCCTTATTAATGTGTATTTCAACATCGTTAAACATTTATCAATTTATATAATATTTCCATAAAATAATATTATGAAAATCAAGAAATATTATTAAAATATTATTTTATTTTCTCTTCCTTTGGCCTTATTGCACACTTTATGAAAAAATCATATTAAATAATTATTTTCGAATTTAAATTAATTGAGCAAAGAGATATAAAATATCAAATTTTAGAGCAAATTAATATATTATAAAAAAATTACAGCACCTTATCAAGAGTAAAGTATCAAAAATACTAAAAATATTTTAATTGTTTGTTTAATCTTTATGAGATCCTATCTCTCCAAAAAGAGTACGATTGTCTCGTTATTGCTTTAAAAATACCTTAGATAAAACAAAGAAAATATAGAAAAAAGTTGTGTCATCTTAAATGATACCAAAAATTATGAAATGTCATACTTTATGATCATAAGTTAGATTTACCTTAAAAGAGAACAACAAAATGGAGCAAAATTTACTCACTAAAATACCAAATTCACCATTGATATTAAGTCTTCTACTATTTATCTAATACTAAGCAATTGGATAGTTTGCCAAAAATGCCCTTTAAGTCAAACAAATTTACACTACCAAAAGGTTGATTCAGTAAATAACAAAAGACAACATTAATTCACTTCACTCTTGCTCTTTTGCTCCCACGTGTCAGACAAACATTGGCCAAATGGCTAAACAATTTTCCCCCCAAAATCCATTCGCATCAAATGACATAATTACTCCTATGCACTACCATTTTCTCATTGTGCTCTCTCTCCCGTTTTCTCTCTACCGTATCATTTATTTCCGCCACCCCAAACCCTAAACCCGTCTCCTCCACCACCACCTTCTCCACCTTACATAATATTATTGTACAAGTATTACAAGCTCATTTTTATCCATCACACATCGTCGACGATGACTCTATTTCCGATCGCCATCAAAACGCGAAGCACCGCTCACTCTACTGCGCGGGACCAAACGACAGCCACCATTTTAGATCCAACACAGGTATTTCTCTTTTCCTTTCACTCTATTGATTCCATGGTCTGATTATTGATGTGTATGTTTTGATTTCATCGGTAAGTCCTAAAACTTAGCATTTTCTGGTTCTAAACAACATTTTCGATTTCATCGTCTTCATCAACATCTTTTTCTTCTCAAGGTTGGTCAACAATATCATCGACTCTTCATTGATTGTAACTTTGTATTTTTGAAACAGATCTACAAATTTAGTTTGTGACAATATTGTAGATCTAGAGCTGAAAGATAAAGTTTCCAACAAAAGATTATTGGTTAAAACCTCTAAGGACAGTGCAAGTGGTTCAAAAACCAATGAATCTGATGCAGCACCTCCTTCTAAGTAGGTATAATAATTATCATGTTTCTATATTTTGGAATCTGAAAATTTTATTTTTTGGTTAATAATAATTTTTTTTTATATTATAGGGAAAAATATTAGGGTGGCCACCAGTAAGATCTTACATGAAGAACAGTTTGCAAGAGGCTGATGCTTATGGGATTTATATAAACGTGAGTTTGGATGGAGTTCCTTACCTTAGAAAGATTGATTTGAGAATCTATGGAGGTTATAAAGGATCTGAATATGAACCTACATATGAAGATAAAGATGGTGATTGGATGTTAGTTGGAGATGTTCCATGGAAGTAAGCCCTCTTTTTCTCTCTTTCTATCCTTTTAATCAATTGTGTGTGATTTATCTATAAAATAAATGAAAGAAATCTGACAGAAGAATTATACTTTTATTTTTGCAGCATGTTTGTGACATCTTGCAAAAGACTAAGAATCATGAAAGGAACAGAAGCTAGAGGTGTTTGAAAAACAAAAAAGTTGGTATGAAAAGTGTTTTGGTGTGAAGAGGAAGAAAAAAAACAAACAACCTTTCAGCTTTTGTTTTCGGAAGAACTAATGAGTTTTTTAATCACTGTGGTGTATGTTATGTTATGCGTTATCATGAACATGCCTATCTGAAGTTATGCTCTAAGGAAGGAAAATGGAAGATACAATGCAGTTTCTTAGTTTCCTCAAACATTAATTTCTGGTTACTTTAGCATCCATAGAGGTGTGCTTGTTATTTCCACCGGTGAGAAACAATTTTAGTCTTTTAATCTCACTTGGTAGATTAGGCATTCAACTATCTGAATGATATTTACCTTTTTCTTAGTGCACTTTAAGATGGCAAAATTGTACATAAGCTTATTAATTTTGTGTGATATAATTAATTACTATATGTTTGTAGTAGCAAGTAGGCTTGGGGTTTGCAGTACCGCCAGTCTTTTGCAGTGCGTGGTGGGACAAAGCTTTTGGTTGTTGTTTGATTGAAGCTAATTGATCATGATGTGGAGGATTTTAGAGCTCTTGGTATGAGTTATAGGGTGAGTTTTTTTATTGTTTGAGTGACAGTAAAATTTAGTTTGAGTGCATTGGTGGGGGTTGGATGTCTTCCTTCCAAATTTCATTGTGTAATCTTAGTCGTGTAGACATCAGGTGGAAATTGTTATCAGAATTATTTGTATGTTTCTTTGGCATATCTTATGCCATTATCATTTGATAATACAATTTTGGCCTTTTCCAAAAAAAAAAATTACTATATATATTTGTTTGGAAATCAATCTACTCACCGCCACCACACGTTCTATTTGTGTTTTCAATAGCATTTAAAAGTGGAATTTAAAAGCTATAAATGGTAGCTACGTGACATTTAAAAGCTATAAATGGTAGCTTTGAATGGACGTAAGTTTACAAAGTTTCCACTACAAAAACGTAGTTTAAATTTGTGTGACATAATTAATTATTAATTTCAAAGTTGATTTTTTTCATCTCCATTTTACTATTTATTTTGAAACAATCTTTTATTTATAATGGATTTTTTTTTTGTTTTTTTTTATAATTTGATTTTAATTAAAATAAATACAATTTATTCATTTGATTTTCAAGTATTTTATATGTTTAGCTCTTATCTTGTGTTGTTTGAACACAAACTAACATTATTCATAAATTAAATATTTTATCTTCATTTGGTTTAAAAGCTTTGTTACTAATTTAATTTATGCATTTGAATGGAGAAAAAACTGTTGAATATCTACAATATATTTGCTATTAATTCAGTTTAATGCATTTTAATTGAGATTTTTTTAACATCTACAGTAGAATTATTGATATTAAATAATTATATTTGAATGTTTATAAATGTGTTAGAATATATATTTATATGTATATGATCGTACCTAGATCAGACAGTATTTGGTGGCCAGCAACGTCTTGTGGACTTCAGCTCCGGTGAGGTTGAAAGACAGCCGCGGGGGGGGGGGGGGGGGGGGTGTACCTGCAAAGTACTCCGACGCTCAAGTAAGGCAAAGGTCAAGTAAAAGCAAGTACAAGGTTAGAGTGTAAGAGAGTGTGTAACCTGACCCTCTCAAGTGAGAGGGTATTTATAGAGAGCCCCCAGCGCGGGGCCAACGGTCACTAGCACTGGGCTAGATTGCCAGGCCCAATCCAAGTAACTGCCAGGGCTTACGTGGCGTAGTGAAGACCAGCACGTGGTCTTCGCCCTGGGGTAACCGCTCCTAGATCTCCGGAATTAGGGCAGACCAATTCCATCTGGAGTGGCCGGTTACATGAGAACGTGTCCTCGCGGGGAGGAGTCTTGCGTGTCGGGGAGAGACGTGTCCTCGCGGGGAGGATATGTATAAGGAGATGACTCCTCGAGAGGGGAGCACCTGAGTGTCGAGGAGGAGCGAGCCCGGAGAGGCTTAGCGCCCTGCCCGATGCTCTATGTCGTGCGTGTGCCCGACAATGTTAAGGAGGGGCATGAGCTCGACATGGGTCGTGCTAAGGGGCCTTTGTTGGGCCATCCTATGACGTGTGGGTTGGGCCTGCTCGATTGAGGGGCAGACCCCGACCCAGTCCAGAACAGGAGCCCCCCAAGTCGTTGCTCTGAGGTGTTAGGGTAATGGCTTTAGGGTCAGCACTATGTCGAGGACGTGTCTAACCGGGGAAGGGACTCTAAACGAGGAACAATACGTCGACCGGGAAAAAATAAATTGATCTGCTCTCGCTAGACTGGCCGCGGATGGGCGACGTCGCGGGAATACGAGAAGTCTGAAACGAGGTGAATAAAAAGACGTGTGTTGAAGAATGAAACGACATGCTTTGGAGAACGCGTGCCACGTGTCGCCACTCATCATTGCCTAGGGCGGCTACGCTAGGGTAGCGTAATCGATTGCCTAGGAGCCCTCGAGACTTGTGAGAGCCCTATAAATAGGGGTTATCTTGTCCCATTTGCACTTTTGCTCCCCTTTTGCTCAGATTCACTCTTTTCTTCCTTCTCTATTTCGCCACCGTACGCCGCCGCCAACTGCCGTGCCGGAACCCTACCGGAAGTGTGTTTCAAGTAAGTTTCTCTCTTTTTTCTCCTTTCGTTTGCATTTATAGGGTGATTTCATGGTGAACTGATGAAGTTCTCATGGAAATCACGAAATCTCCGGCGAAAATGGCGGGATTTTATAGTTTCTTGTTGCATATCGCGGGGAGAAGGGATGAGTATCCCGGGGACACGAAGAATGTCCCGAGGACACAAGATGAAACTCTCGGGTTCCTCGCCAATATCCCTTTTGTGTGAAGGAATTCTCCCCAAGCGGCGCACCGGTGACCTGAGGATGGTCTCGGGGACGCTCGTCGGTTGTCTCGGGGACGTGGACGAGCGCGACCGTCTTGAGATCTCGCTGCTCCCTCTTCGCCCTTTCACTTGAATAGCGGTGGAGGGGTGAATTTGATATGGATCATCGAATTCACCGTTTCCTTCTGCTTTTCAGGTATATGGAAGCTTCGTCCATTTCTGTGGTCGTGGGATCGTTGGACGTCGACGACCAACCGACTCTCCAATGGCGCCAATCACTAAGGTCGAGGAACGTCCCCTCATGAAGTGGGTCAGCAATGAGCCGTTGAACATGGCTTCCCATTTTAATGACGAGGATGAGGAAACTATTTTTTGCATAGTCGAGCACCAGCTGGTGGGTTCCTCGAAGTCGTGGAAGGTGTTCCGACCTCAAGCACACCATCGCATATGCTCGACGTACCGAGGGATGAGGTTACCTCTTTACGAGTTCATGTTCGACAAGGCGGGGGTGGCGTCTGCCCTTTACAGATTTTCAACAAGCGGTATTTGTTTGGTTGCGCCTGGCGCCTTTGCAGCTCCACCCCAACTCCCTCGCTTTCATTTGAGCTTTCGAGCTCGTCTGTAAATATCTCCGAATCGGGGCAACCGTGCCTCTCTTCTTTCGTATCTTCCACCTCCAGAGACAGGCCTCCGATGGCAGACACGGCTGGGTGTCTTTCAAACAAACGAGCAGTCTCTTCCACACCTACTTGGATTCTGTTCGTGACTTTAAGTACCGGTATTATATCGTGAGGCCAGTCATGCTTGAAGCTGTGAATTCGGTGTATTGCCGAGTTTCCCACGAAGTGGACGGGCAGACGGAATAGGTCCTCGAGCCAAGATTCCCCTTGCCGAGTTTCTCCGATGAGGAAGCCCTCGAGCTGCTGGGTAGTGACATCCTCCTCGACTCACTTTTTCCTTCGTGTCTTGGTTTCTGATTTACTGACGCTTACTTTCTTTTTGCAGGTAAGATGTCGACTGCCGAGGAGCGCTTTAAAAAGTTGAAAGATACCCGCCTTTCGAGGAAGGGAGGAAAAGGCCGCATCGAGCAGATCCGAGCGCTGGACTCCGTTCCCACCCCGACAACCAGGGGTTCTTCTGGCTCTCACCAGGACAGTGATTCTCCCAGCACTCAGGGCTCCCAGAAGAGGCAGCGGGTTGCAGATCAAGTGGACATCGACCTTACTGAGAACGAAAGTCCCCCTGCTGTAAAATTTGTGCTCCCGCCTTGTCATTCGAGGCCAAACTTTTTCATGGGGAATAATTCCCTATGCGTGGGTGCCCCCGAAGCTCAGGCCATCTTAGGCGTCGACAGGGTTTCCCGGAGAAGGGCACTGGTGGAGGATGTATCCGCGGTGATGCGGGTTTGTGCGGCTGCCTTGGTTCTGAACGACGAGGCGTGCCCCGAAGATGAGCTGAACAAGTTGCGAGAGAGTTTCAGGTCCATCTAAGCCGAAATGGAGAAGGTGGGCAAGGAGTTGGCTGGCTGCAAAAGCCAGAACCAGGCCCAGGTCGAGCTTCAAGGGCAGCAGGAGGAAAGGTTGAAGAATGCTAAAGAGGAGCAAAAACGTCTCTTGGCGAGGGATGTCGAGTTTGAAGAGGAGAGGAATCGTCTCTTGGCCAGGAACGCCCAGTTGGAGGAGGCTGTCCGCCCGGCTGATAAGGAAACCGAGGAAGACAAGTTGCTGACTTCGCGGGCAGCGCTGATAGCGAAGCTCCGGGAAGCCGAGCAAGACAACCTCGAGGCGGCTGACATAGGTTTCAGGAATGCCATGCAGCAGCTTCAAGTTCTCAACCCCGACCTCATAACCGAAGGGACTGACCCCGACTACGAGGTGGTCAACAGTCAGATCATGCAGCCCGAAGGGACCGTCGCCGAGTAGGTTTTCCGTTCTGTTTGGCCTGCGAGCCATTTTATTTATTTTTTGATACTTATGCCCGGCCTGCGTGCCAGGGACTTTTTTATACTTGTTTGTAACATCTGTACAATGGGCTTCTGCCCGCTTCAATGCATTTTTGTTTATCTGCTCGTGTGCTGTTTGTATGTTTTCAATTGTGTGTGATGTTATTGCATTTGCTATACTTTGTTTATTTTTATCTAAGTAAATAGACTTTGGGGGATTTGCTCGACTTTGATAGTCCCTGACCGCGTGGAGAGCTGGCCGGGTGGTCGGAGACGTATTCTGACCTTCAACGAGGCTAAGAACTCGGTCGAGGTCTTAGCTTCGTGGCGTGAACTTCCCATCGCCAGCTGGGTGTTCTACCTAATTGGTACGATGACGCAGGAGCTCGATTGAGGTGTCCTCGTCGGATCAAAGTGCTCGCGCACATACAACGCAACCCTTGACCATCGTGTTTCGTATAGGGGTGTCGCGCTTGTACCTTAGTGCGTCCCCGTGACCGCGATGCTAGTGTGTCGCAGGCAGTGCTTAACTGTAATATTGTTTTAGCTTTTCAGCGATCCATGGTCGAGCAAGTTCTTCCCCGTGCAGATTTTCTAGGAAGTAGGCTCTTGTCCCCGTTTTCGCGCGGACGCGGTACGGGCCCTCCCAGTTCGCGGCGAGTTTGCCTTCTCGCGAGTCTTTCTATTTCCTTTGTAGGACGAGGGTGCCTACTTGAAAATCAAGTTTGATGACTTTGTCGTTATAATGCAAAGTTATTTTTTGTTTAAGTGAAGCTTCTCGGAGAGAAGCACCCGAACGAGTCTCCTCGATGAAGTCGAGTTCTTCCCGCAGGGCTTCGTCGTTCGCGTCTCCGTCGAGGGGAGCTTCCGTCCTCCTCGAGGGTTCCCTGATCTCCACGGGGATCACCACTTCCGTTCCGTAGGTTAGACGAAAAGGGGTCTCCCCGGTCGTGGAATGCGGGGTTGTCCGGTAGGCCCAGAGGATGTTGTGTAGCTCCTCGACCCACCGTTGTTTGGTGTCTCCTAGTAGATGTTTCAATCCTCGGAGGATTACTCTGTTCGCTGCTTCAGCCTGCCCGTTCGTTTGAGGGTGCTCGACCGACGTGAAGTGCTGGTTCGTGACTAGCTTGGTGACGAAGTCTTGGAAGTTCCTGTCGGTGAACTGTGTTCCGTTGTCGGTGACGATAGCTTAGGGTACGCCGAATCGGACGAGGATGTTCCGCTTGTAGAAACATAGTATGTTAAAGGCCGAGATTTTGGCCAATGCTTCCGCCTCAATCCACTTCGTGAAGTAGTCCACCCCGACGATGAGGTATTTGTTTTGATACGACCCCTGGACGAAAGGTCCGAGGATATCCATCCCCCACCACGCAAACGGCCGCGGGGAGGACAGTGTTTTGAGCTCGTTAGGAGGAGCGAGGTGCATGTCCCCGTGTCGTTGGCATCTATCGCACTTCTTGACGTGTTCCTTGGCATCCTGTTGCATGGTGGGCCAGTAATACCCTGGCCGAAGTGCTTTACGGGCTAACGATCGTCCACCTAGGTGTTGTGCATTGATTCCCTCGTGGATCTCCTGGAGTATTCCGGGGACCTTGGTCTCCTCGACACATCTGAGGTGGGGAATAGAAAACCCTCGCCTGTATAGCTTATCCTCGACTATGGCATACGAGCACTTCCGCCGCTTGACCATTCCTGCTTCTTTGGGGTCTTCGGGCGGTTTGCCCGTCGTGAGGTACTCGTATATAGGGGTCATCCAGCAATTGTTGTCACCAATGGCGTTTATGCCCGCCACCGGAGCGGGTTTGTCGATGCTTGGGCAGGAAAGCACTTCTTGTATGACAGATTTGTTCCCACCTTTCTTCTTTGTGCTTGCCAATTTGGACAAGACATCTGCTCGGGTATTGTGCTCGCGAGGGATGTGAGTTACTTCTGCGGAGGTGAACTTTTTCATTTTTTCTTTCACCAAGGTCAATTATTTGATGAGGTTGTCGTTCTTGGCCTGGTACTCTCCTCGGACTTGCGAGGCCACAAGCTGGGAGTTGGTGAAGATTTTGACCTCCCTGGCGCCGAGGTCCTCGGTCAGCCGAAGTCCGGCGAGGAAAGCCTCGTACTCCGCTTGGTTGTTCGACGTCGGGAAGGATAGTTCGAGGGATACCTTGATCAGGATGCCTTCCTCATTTTCGAGGATGACGCCCGCCCCGCTTCCCTTCGGGCTGGATGCTTTGTCGACATAGATCGTCCATTTTTGGGATCCGTTGGTCAAAGGTTCCGGGACAGTCATCTCTACCACAAAGTCGGCCAATACCTGAGCCTTCAGGGCTTTCCTTCCCTCATATTAGATGTCAAACTCGGCGAGTTCGAGCGACCACCTAAGCATCCTTCCCGCCATATCCGGTCGTCCAAGGAGTTGCCTTATAGGTTGTTCGGTCCTTACGACGATAGTGTGGGCAAGGAAGTAGTGGCGTAGCCTCCTGGCCGCGGTGACGAGGGACAGGGTGACTTTCTCTATCTGCTGATACCTGAGCTCGGGGCCTTGGAGGGCTTTTCTCATGAAGTAAATTGGTTTCTGCCTGTCCGGGGTTTCCCGAATGTGGACGGTGCTAACTGCTTCGCTCGTGATTGCGAGATACAAGAAAAGTGTCTCCCCGCTCTCAGGCCGTGAGAGGACCGGGGATTGCGATAAGACTTGTTTTAGGTGGAGGAGTGCCTGCTCGCATTCTTCGCTCCATTCAAACTCCGCTTTTTGTCGAAGAAGTTTGAAAAATGGGAGTGCGTACTGCGCAGACTTGGCGAAGAAGCGGGAGAGGGCGGTGAGCATCTCGTTCAATGATTGTATTGACTTCTTTGAGTCCGGAGTAGGGATCTCGGAAAAAGCTCTACACTTGTCGAGGTTGGCTTCGATTCCTCGCTCTGTGAGGTAGAAGCCGAGGAACTTACCTACCCGAACGCCGAAGGTGCATTTGTCGGGGTTGAACCTCATGCGGCATCTCCTCGCTGTATCGAACACTTTCTTGAGGTGCGCGACGTGGTCGACTTCTTCTACGAATTTGACGATCATGTCGTCCATATAGACCTCGAGCATGTCGCCGATTTCAGCCCGAAAAACCTTGTTCATCATCCGCTGGTAGGTCGCATCGGTGTTCTTCAGGCCGAAAGGCATCACGTTGTAGTAGTAATTGCCCGACTCGGTCATGAAAGCCGTGTGCTGTTTGTCGACCTTATCCATGGGAATTTGGTTGTATCCTGAGTAAGCGTCCATGAAGGATAATAGTTTGTAACTTGCAGAATTGTCGACCAGTTGGTCGATGTTAGGCAAAGGATAGCAGTCTTTCGGGCAAGCCCGGTTAAGATCAGTATAATCAACACACATCCTCCATTTTTCATTATTCTTTTTGACGACTACAACGTTGGATAGTCAGGTTGTGTACCTGGCCTCCGAAATAAAATTCGCCTCTAGGAGGTCTTTTACATCTTTTTCAGCAGCCTCCGCTTTTTCGGGAGACTGCTTACGCCTACGTTGAGCTATGGCCCTAGCGGCCGGATCTACTGCGAGCTGATGGCAAGCCACCTCGGGGTCAAGGCCAGGCATCTCGGAGGCGCTCCATGCGAACAAATCAGCGTTCTCCCAGAGACATGCCTTCAGCTACTCCCTCGCCAGGTCGGGGACCCAGGTGCCAATCTTCACGTTACGGTCTGGGTCGTCCCCGAGGATCACGAGCTCAAAGTCTCCGTCGGGGATAGGGCGCGTTGGGTGGAGAGGTCGCCCGTTGTTTTTCGCCTGGAGGATGAGGTCTTTTGCCCCGTCTTCATCGGGTTCGCCTGGGAACCTGCTGTCGAGTTTGACCGCGTTGACCCGCCGGAGAGGTACATGTTCGGTGTCCGGGGGTGGCTTTGCCACAGTTTTGGGTTTGGTGCCGATGGAACTCATGCCTTTGATGGCGGCGTCGAAGCATCTCCTGGCCGCGTCTATGTCCCCGTGCATCGTCACTACTCATCCCCTGGCTGTGTAGTACTTCATTTTGAGCTGGACAGTTGATGGTACCGCCGTAAGCTCGGCCAGGGTGGTCCTCCCGAGGATGCAGTTGTAAAGGGATGGACATTCGACCACCAGGAAGTGGGTCTTCACCTGTCGGACAGTGTCTTCGGCCCCGAATGTGACCATCAGTACAACGTAGCCCCATGGTCTGGTGGTGGTTCCGTTGAATCCTTGCAGGTCTGAGCCGACGTATGGGGTCAGATGTCTCTCATCGAGTTGGAGAGTCCCGAAAAGGTGAGCGTACATGATGTCAACTGAGCTGCCCTGGTCGACAAGGATCCTTCGAACTTCAAAATTTGCCATTTGTGCCCTGACCAGGAGGGGGATAGTGGCGTTGGGCGCTCCGTCGGGGAGCTCCTCGAGATAGAAGGTGATAGGATTTGAGTTCCCTCGCACCTTCTCGAGAGTGGTTGTCTTCGCCGACGTTGCTGATTCCAGTTCGTCAAATTTCCTCTTGATCGAACCGACATACAACTTCTCGTAACCACCCCCGGAGATGACCATTGCCTTGGGGAAGCCTTCCCAGGTGCTACGGGCAGCGACGGGGTCCTCGTGGGGGAAGGTTGCCCACATGTTGTGAATTGCTTCTTGGCCCTTAATGATTACGGGGACAAAGAAATCTTCGGGTCGAGTGACACTGAGGGCGGCCTGAACCCGACTCTCGTCGGGAGGAGGTGTCGTCTCCTCGACGTTCTGGGCTTCCCGGGAGCTGGGACGAGGAGTATCATTCTTCTGGGTATATTTCTTCAAGTGCCCTTCCTTGATCAGGATTTCTATTGCATCTTTGAGATGGATGCAGTCTTCTGTGACATGTCCGTGGCTCCGGTGGAACCTGCAGTACTTCGACTTGTCCGTGTTTGATTTGGGGGTAGTCGGCTTCGGAAAGCAGACGCCTCCTTTCAGAAATTCCGAGTTCTGGCACTCGGAGAGGATTCGTGCGCGGGGAGCGTTGAGCGGGGTATATTCCGTGAACCGGCAAGCTGGGTCGCGCGGTTCACGAGGATCACGGGGGCAATTTTCTTTCTTTCTTTCTCCTCCTCGTCGGGGAGGAGAGTCTTCATCATTGTGGCCGCGGGGGCCTTCCTTGCGTCTCGACTCAAGGGCGATCTACGCTGCCTCCGACTCCTCGAGCTCGATGTACGACTGAGCTCGTTGGAGGAGGCCCACGGACTTGGCAAAATCGGATCCGAAACGTAGTCCATGGATGATTAAATACTTCTTCATGTCGTCGGTCGTATGAACCTCGACAGCTTCTCTGTTGAATCTCTCAATGTAGTTCCGGAGAGATTCGTTCTTCCCCTGGAAGATGCTTTCTAGGGCAGCCTCCGTCTTCGGGTGTCGACCAGACGCAGTAAAGTGTTTGGTGAAGTGTTGTCTAAGTTGCTTCCAGGATGTGATCGACCCGGGTGCCAGACCCTTGTACCAAGTCATGGCGCCCTTCCGCAAGGTGGTGGGGAAAAGCATGCACTTAATGGTCCCTTTGACGTTTCTGAAGTTGAGCATGGCTTCAAAACTTTCGACGTGGTCGTCTGGGTCGGCCAAACCATCGTAGGTCCCCAGCGATGGGGGTTTCTCCATGCCCGCGGGGATTGGGGCGTTCATGATCTCCCACGACAGGGGGGTCCTCTAGTCGTCGTCGCTTCCGGCCGGGGATCTCGAAGGGGATCGGTGATGCCGTGGAGGAGAATTCCTCGAACGATTCCTCGGTCTCTCCTCGGTGGTTTTGGACTTCTTGGTAATTGCGGAGGGCCTGGGTTCCTTCCGAGGCGGGGAACGATGGCGCTTCTGGGAGATCGTCGGCTGGGGGCGTTTAAGGCGTGGCCGACGGGCTTCGCGCACTGGCGAGGGGGTTCGAGATTCTTCGGAATGAGTCCTTCGCAGGGAAGGAGAGCGGCGAGGTGAGGGTGGACGACGATGTCTTCGCGGGGAAGATCATCGTGTCCGCCCTCGCTGTAGTGCTTCAATTCTGGTGTTCTGGTGTGCGATCAGCTGATTGGTCTGATTGATCAAGGCAAATAGGACCACGGTGCTCGAATCTGCATTGGGCGGGGGAGCAACTGGCTGAAAGATGGCCTGCTGGTCGTCTTGGCGGACGACGTCGTAAGCCATGTCTTGGGAGTCCGGGGAGGCGGTCTGCTCGTCCCTGACGTCACCTTCTTCAACGTTGAGGGCGGTAGCGTCCTCATGGTGGTTTTCGTTCTCGAGTTGCGCGAGGACGGTGTCCAGAGCTTTGGTAACAGACGGGTTGTTGGCCATGCTGGTGATGAACGAGAGGATTGCTTTGGTTTATCGGAGGAAAAACGGGGAAGCAAGGTTTCCCACAGACGGGGCCACTGATCGTACCTGGATCAGACAGTATTTGGTGGCCAGCAACGTCTTGTGGACTTCAGCTCCGGTGAGGTTGAAAGACGGCGCGGGGGGGGGGGGGGGGGGATGTACCTGCAAGGTACTCCGACGCTCAAGTAAGGCAAAGGTCAAGTAAAAGCAAGTACAAGGTTAGAGTGTAAGAGAGTGTGTAACCTGACCCTCTCAAGTGAGAGGGTATTTATAGAGAGCCCCCAACGCGGGGCCAACGGTCACTAGCACTGGGCTGGATTGCCAGGCCCAATCCAAGTAACTGCCAGGGCTTACGTGGCGTAGTGAAGACCAGCACGTGGTCTTCGCCTTGGGGTAACCGCTCCTAGATCTCTGGAATTAGGGCAGAACGATTCCATCGGGAGTGGGCGGTTACATGAGAACGTGTCCTCGCGGGGAGGAGTCTTGCGTGTTGGGGAGAGACGTGTCCTCGCGGGTGTAATACCCCAAATTTTGACCACTTAGATTTCCCATCATTGTGAAAATCATCATCACAATATGGATGTACCTTTATGCTTCATTAGTCTCCCCAAAGATGGGTGAGCATCCAATACAATCAAAATTAGAGTTTCAAGCCCTCTCTGAGTGCTTAGACAAAGGATCAATCAAGAAATGACATGATCTTCAACTTGTCTAATCTCTTAAACATCCACAATGGATCAAAAAGGACTCCCACTTCAAGGATTAAGCACAAGGCTGCTTCCTTCTAGGTGGATCAAGTCTCAAGATCGACAGTGTCACCAAATTAGGGTTTTGGTCGACCAGGGCCTCCAGATGGAAATTTTCATCTGGGCACAAGGCAATGATCCAAAACATAACCTAATATACTTCATGGAACCTCATGAACCCATGCATCAAGTCAATTTTGCCTCAGGGGATGCATTCATCAAAAATCAGGAATTAGGGTTTCTTAACCTAATTCACCCCTAAGTTGACTTTTGGGACAAACCATGAGCCAAGACCTCAAGAGATGATTTGAGGGTCTCTAATATACCATATTGATCCATTTGGAACAATGGATTGATCCAAGAAGCTTGAGCAACAAGTCTCATTTTCATCTGCACCACAATTAGGGTTTTAAGGGAAAAGTCAACTGTAACTTTGACTTTTGACCAGGACATGCTCCCAAACCCTAATACATGATTGAATATACCCTATGACACCCATGGAACATGTCCATCAAGTTTGAATTAGGTCAAGGACATGATTTCCTGAAGAATTGCACAGTTTGGAATTCATCTTTTTCCAACACTTAGTGAAATTTTCACTAAGTCAGATTCTGCCTCACTTTTTGCCAAATGTAGGGGGATTTTTCACTTGGAATCAAAAGAGATCAAAACCAAACTTGTTCAAACAGTTGTTGTATCATGTAAGAGCTTTCCAAAATGGCCAAGAACATTGCCAAATTCAACCTACACCATGAGATACAACATTGCCAAGTTGCCTTGCTGAAATCTGTCAAGGCAAGGCAGAATTTGCAACTTTGGTCGATTTGCCAAAATCAGCCAAATTCAATTGCTCCTATCCACTTGGACACCTCAGAGGATTGAATCTAAAGGGGGTAATCACTGAGCCAAGCCTCCAAAGTCCATGGAACAAGAAATAGCATGTTGAACCTAGAATGGCCAAAATAGGGACAAGACTTCAAATTTGGAATAAGGCATTCAATGGAACCATCAAGGTGGCATGGACTGAGCCATTTTCATCTGAAATCAGTCAAGACTTATCCAAGACCAAGGGGACCAAAGCTCTGTGCCCTAACCTCTAGTCAATGGCTAGAGGAGACTCGAATTTTCATTTGCCAACATTGGCCAAACCTACTTACCAGCTGCCATGCACTATTCCTTGCAAAACAAACTTGCTCTACTATAAATAGAGCTCAATTGTGGTCAGTTTGAGTACACCAAATCCATCTAACAGATGCTTTCCTCAAAATCTCTTTTTCTTGGCAAAAATGCCTTTCTTAGCAAGGTAGCTATCGGGTTTTGAGTTTGAGAGCAATTCTGCACAAACCAATCACTCACACACCTCACATACATCACATATGAGCTGATCAAACACTCACATAACATTTGGAGCATCAAAATCTCAAAATCACTTGCCATCCACACAAGTTTGAAGTGAAGTTGCAGCTGAGATGCCATAAACTGATCCAGTCCATTTCAATTCAATCCAAGTGTTCAAACACACTCCATATGGTGTAGGGAAGCTGTCCAGATCATCACAACTTGTCTGTAACACCTCCAACTCAAAATCACATCTGCTCTTGCTGTCACGACTTGGAGGTAAGCCTAAACTTGGGCAACTCTCAATCTATGCATATTTCCTCGCACAATAATTTTGCCATATGTTCATAATCATGCATGGAATGTTTTTCCTCAATTAATTGCATTGTTTGAATCGTGTATCAAAAATCCTAGCCTTCATGCAGAAATTAGGGTTCTTGACGTCTCTTCGTGATTTCTTGTTGTATGTTTAATTTAAATGAAATTAAAGTATATAGACATGATCGCGAGGTTGAGACGAGCATAATGATATGTGGATTGCATGATATGATTACGTATTCATGGAGATTGGATAGAAAATGCAAATCTGAGAAACCCAGAAAAACGCGCGTGTTCTTGATGTTGTTCTTGGCGCCATTTTCATAAATTCAAATATTTGAATTTTGTGATTTTGTTTAATTGATTCAAAAATTAATTTCTCTCTGAGTTTTAATGATTTTGAGTTGATTCTTTTTTTAATAATTCACAAAAATGTTAAAATATTTTATTTTATCAAAAAATCCCAAATATATTATTTATTTCATATAATTGATATTTTTATAAAGAATTAATATTTTCATTGTTTTTGGCATTTTAAATATTTTTTCTACATTGATTTTGTAATTTTTAATGCTTTCTAATTATTTTGTAGGTCAATACTTAATTTTTGAAGCATTAATCCAAGGTCACAATTTGTTTTCCATGTGTTAAACAATTTTTGATCATTTTAATTGAATTTTTATTCAATTAAATACATTTTGAAAACAAATTAGGGTTTTGGATTAATTCAACCTTCATAAATCATTTTCAAAACCTTTTTAGGCCTCTTGAGAGAGTGTAAGACCCATCCCCCCTTGTACAAAAACTTTTTGGGCCTCACTCATTGTATAAGTCCCTCTGTACAAGTAAACGGCGCAATCGTCGCCCGTTTAAAAATAAAAATCATTTGGGCCTCTCCTTGAGCTATAAGACCCATTCAAAACACTTTGGGCCTCTATTAGAGTGTAAGACCCAATCCCCCTTTTAACCAAAACATTTTGGGCCTCACTTATTGTATAAGTCCCTCTGCGTTAAAAGAAAACCTCGGCGCGATTGCCATTTTTAAACGAAAAATCATTTGGGCCTACCCTCGTGTTATAAGCCCCACTCTTTTCTTTAAACCTTTTTGGGCCTCTTGAGAGAGTGTAAGACCCATCCCTTTGTACAGAAAACCATTTTGGGCCCCAGTCACTTGTATAAGTCCCGCTGTACAAAGTCAAACAGTGCGCTCACTGATAAAACCCTGGGTCTCTCCTTGAGCTGTAAGCCCCAAATCTTTCTTTTTCAAAGCACTTTCTCCTTTGATTTTGAATATACTGTTGTTTTTAATCTTTCTTTGTTGAACAACTAACCAAACAGCATGGAAGCACTCCAACCGAGTAAGCGGTTATCGCTTTCATTTACTGCTTTCATATTATAACTGTATTGTGGGGCTGCTCACTGTAAGTCTCCTTTCATAAACTCATATCTACTGTGTAATAATAGTATAGATATTTCGAGTTTTCCCGGCAACTACGTCTAGAACTAGGTGACGCCGTTTCATTTATTCGTAGAAATAGACGCCTAGATCCCCAATAGGAGCACCAGATACAGTCTTCTCTTCGGCTGTCCTCCTTAGGAATCGTCAAGAAGCTCTACTCCCCAAGATGAATGTATTCTCCGTGAATGGCATCTTTGAGTTTCTCCCAAATTCTCGAACTTTCCTGACTTGATCTATTCCTTGTGGATAGCTTGCCTTGAATGTCTCGGGGTTTGGGTACCCACTACGGTCATAATCTTGGACCTTAACTAAGGAACCCTCTTTAAAGGTTAAAAGTCACTGGATAGTAAACCTCGCACGTTTACCAGTGGTTTTTATCTTTAAAAGAGTTATCTCTCCTAATGGAAAGGAGATGATAAGACCCACGGGCTTCTTAAAAGCATCGGCCTCCTCTTGGGCATTATTCAAATACACTACGACTTCTTAGAAGTATTCACAGCCTCCTCTTAGGCTTCGTATAATGATCTCTTCCTCCGGGAATGATAGCCTCCTCTTGGGCTTCGTACAAGGACCCGTCGGCTTCTTAAAAGTTTCCAGCCTCCTCTTGGGCTTCGTACAAATTGTCCCGACGACCTCCTAGAGGTATAAGAACAGAACCTAGTCATCCTCATAGAACAGTCCTTTCATAGAGTCTACTACTGTTTCTCACAGCATAGTACAAAAGATAAAACTCTAGACACGGACAGTCTAACTTCCTTGAGTCTCAAAGACATTCTCAAGCACCCTTCATTAAATAGGAAGGAAACCCGCAGACTCGGACAGTCTCGACACCCCTTTTGATTTCCTGTTTCCTCAAAGAGAAGGAAATATCCCTGATCCTCAAATCAAACCCCTGGGTACAGTGTTACTCATATAAGAACTGATTTTCTCTTTTAAAATCAGTATATTGGATCTGTCACTCAACTGAAACAGTTACAATAGCCTCCATCTCGGGCTTCGTACGAGATACCAAAATTCTCCCCAGTGAAGTCAAAACGACCTTTTCGCCTCTCTCTCGGGCTTTGTACGAGATACAAAAACACTTTCTTACTGATTCTTCAACTGAGTCAACTCTTTCCTAGCCTCCTCTTAGGCTTTGTATAACGATATGCCCCACTGGGTCGAACCCTTTTAGCCTCTCTCTCGGGCTTTGTACAAGACATAAAATAGCCTCCTCTTAGGCTTTGTATAATGATTTTCCTAGCAGAAATTAGCCTCCTCTTAGGCTTTGTATAAGAAAACCACTGGTTAATCCAATTAACCTTTTAGCATCAAAACTGTGCCTCGTTCACAGTGTACAAACATCAACAACTTCTTTCCCTTCATCTAATCGCTGTAAGCGGCAAGCCTCTGGATCATCTACATCCATGCCAATGTCCCTCTTTTAGCATGAGAAATTCCTAAGGAAAGATGGCATTGCTCTACACTGAGTTAAAGTCTTCTCCTTCAGGTTAAAACCCCTTTTAAGGAAATTATGGCATTGCTCGGATCTGCGTATCCCAGTTAAAGTAATTCTCCTTCCCCCCTCTTTAGAGATGACAAATTCTCTCTAAAGTCGAGGTCTTTCAGCTTCACGTCTTGGGCTTTGAACAAGACACAAATAGACCTTTCATGCTTCACATCTTGGGCTTTGAACAAGATACAAACCACCTTCCGCTTCACGTCTTGGGCTTTGAACAAGACACCAAAAACCAATTTCCTCCCATAGAATAGGAGGAACTACGAACGCTCTGATTTCCCTGTTTCGGTAAACGGGAATACGTAGGCATAAGATCGAAAGAAAAGATCTTAGCGAGCGCAATCAACAAAAAACCCAAATCCCATATCTCAGTCAATCAAAAGCAGTAATTCAAAAGCATCAGTCCTAACATCCTAATCCTTGTTCCCCGCCAGAAACCTTTGCCTAGATTAAAAGAAAGAAAACCGTATTGGCGAAAATACAAATAACCAGTACAAGGCCCCCCCACATTGATAGCATCCGTAACCTAACAGACCGCTATTTAAACTCAGTATGCAAGCAGGGTTAATTGGAGACATCTATTTCCCTTCCTTATTCAGCTCACAATAGGATAAAAAATGAATCGACCTGTAGTTTTAAGCTCAAACCGCAGAGAGCGACCAGCGCTTAAGAACCGCGTCCAAAATCGCTCGCTACAACGGGGAGGATATGTATAAGGGGCCTTTGTTGGGTCATCCCAGGACGTGTGGATTGGGCCTGCTCGATTAAGGGGCAGACCCCGGCCCAGTCCAGAACAGTATACAATTGGTATAGTACCGTTACATTTGAAAATTAAAAATGTACTTAAATTCATTAATTTAGTATTTCCTAAACTATTAAAAGCAAACTTGATATAAGTTAAGTTTCTATATGATTAATAAAATATATTTTATTTTTTGTCAAAATTAATTTTAATTATTATTATTTTTTAATATTTATTTTAGTATTCATTTTAAAATAAGCATGTCCCTTATTTAAAATAGATGCTTTTGCAATAACTATTGATAATAACTAGGGTCAATTCTTCGCTAAATGTCAACTGCAACCTTTTACGACTAGCCAATTTACTGTCACTTTATGCACGATTTCCGGTCTGTTTTGCTACAAGGGTATCTGCTTTTTTGAAGGCCACATCTATGTATATTGCACTTAGATATTATAATATTGCAAAACTGCTTCGGTGCTTTTGTGTATAGTAAACTTAACATACTATTTTACTTGAACATTTTAATGACGACAGTTCATAGCCTACACTAGCAAGACACCCTATTGTGTAAGATCTATTTATCTATGATATTGCATCAAATTTTTTTTATCTTAAAAAGATCATTATCGCATCAAAATTTTCTTTTTTGTTTTTTTTCATCTTACAAGTAAATTTTTTCTTTTTACATGATTATTTAATAAAATTGAGATTATATAATTATTTTTTATTTTACAATTAAATAATTAATTTCAATTTTACATTTGTATATAAATATATTTTATATTGTATCAAATACTTTCTATTTTTCAAGTTACTATAAACACAATTAGGACTGACAATGAACCGAATCAACTCGAAAATAATTCAAAATTTGGTTCGACAATTAAATTGTTGAACTAGGTTCATGAACCAAATGAGTTGAATATGAGCGAAAAATTATGCTCGTTAATTAAATGAGCTGAACTTGAACTATACATAGTTCGACTCGTTAGATTCATGAGTCAACTCAATTACATATGAGAAGAATTATATTGTCTTTAAGATTAAGTTTAAAGATTTACTCTAAATCTTAATCCTAAATATATCCCTTATGTACTAGTTATGACAATTAAGCTAACAATTGCATTTAGAGTCATCATTGTTGGAGGCATAATAACATTTGCTAAAATAACATGTGTAATGAAGGTTGCAAGTGGTGTAATCATTCTGATGGAAATGTATCAATTTCTAGTAATTTTTGATGTACTATTTCATTAAATTTATATGGTTCCTAAATATTTAGATGAAGCTGTGGATTTTGAGACAAATTTAAACTTCAATATAGTAGTTTTTGAATCAGACTTTCAAATGTATCTCTTGAAAGTTGTGTTGGTTTTGAATTAGTAGATTTTTGAGATAAAGTTAAATTTCAGTCTAATAACTTTTATTTTATTTTAATATTTTCTTTTTTAAAAAATATTAATTTAAAATGTCAAATATAAAAAAATATATTTATAAAAATGGCTTTTAAGTCAGTGAACCATGTGAGTTGAACCTAATGAGATGAACCTAACAAGTTGAACCAAACTAGTCGTGAACTTATAACGAGTCGAGTTTGAGTTTAAAAAAAAGTTTGTGTCAAACTTGAACTGAGATTTGAGATGAACCAATTCTTAACGAGTTGAGCCGAGATGAGGCGAGTTCGACTCGACTCGACTCATTTCCAGCCCTAAACACAATACATATTTTATTTTAATCAATAATTACCTTAATTTGAAAGATAAAATCCTTATTTCCAAACATTAAATATTCTTTTTTCCCATCTCAAGAGTCTGTTTTTTTCTTTGTATTTTAATACAATTGAATTTATATAATCATTGTTCATTTTAAAATTAATAGCTAATTTCAAATTTTAATACTTATATAAATATATTTTATACCATACCAATTTTACATATACATTAAAATATATTTTATACCGTATCAAATAATTTTATTCGTGCGGAAGCATGAGTATATTACTAGTTGGGCAATAAAATCAATGGTTAGTAGTATTTATTTTCAATGATCAAACACTGACAATTAATATTTATAAACAATAAATTCTTATAATGTCACATGTTTACCTTATATGTGTGAGTGCAATGAAATAAACACTAGAAAGATTTATACTCATACAACATCATTACTAATATATCAATAAATTATTATATACACATTCATCTTTACATATAAATTAAAAGACTCAACCAATATACCAAACAAACTATTAATTCTCAATCTTTGATTGCAAAAATTAACTGTAAGCAGTACTTTCACGCAATGATTAAACATTAGTAATAAGTTGATAGGAAGTTTCCTATCAAAGATTTGAGCCTAGGTTTCAATACTAAAAGAGAGAAGAATAAAAGCTATCTAAAATAAAACAAAAGATAACATTTTTCATTTTTGATTGATAATTTCCATTCTCACAAGGAGAGTACATATATAGTCCTAATAGTGGGTGGTGAGATAAAAAGGCCTAAAGCTCAAATAAGTAACAAAAGCCCAATAAAGATAAATTCTACTTCTAACTTTAATAATTAAATTGCCTAACATTAACTCCATGATCCTATCACTACCTACCCCTTCAAAAACAACCTTGTCCTCAAGGTTGTAAAATTTTAGCCTGTGCTTTCTACAATAGATAAGGCAAATAGTTCGACCCAAATGCTCATACCATGGCATAAATGAAGAACCTGTTGATAACATTGGCCACAATTTCTTTCCAGCAAGCTTTTCAAATGTTTTCAAACAAGTATCATTTTCCTCAAAAGAACAGTATGGAGGTGCAACAAAGGTAATGAATTTTACACAGTTAGAGTACTTTGCAGCCAAAGCCAATGCAGATACACTTCCTATAGAGTGTGCAAGACGAAAACTACCTATCTGCAATGGTTGAAACACATATTTGTCATTCATTTCCACATGATCGTTTAAAATGTACAAACAATCTCTTGGCTTTGGACTCATTCCGAACCCCAACAGGTCTACGACAATCAATCTGGAGTTATGATTTACATTTTCAGAGAAACATGGAAACACTGTTTGTGTCCAAAATGAAGAAGAATACATAAATCCATGCAAGAATATCACATCCTCATAAGGTTCTCCCCTGCAATTTTCACCACTAGCTACATCAACATGTATTTTATAATTTGGAAGTAGAAACTTTATGGGATGCAGGGTAACAACATGGTCCAGCGCATCCTTCCAGCTCAAACCAGCTACTCCCAGTGCCATGTGCTTCACAGCTGATAAAGTTGTCTGCCTATAAACCAAATCCCTATCCATAAGAGCATCCTCAAGCAAAGGGGTCACAACATAGATGTAGTCCTTTCCCATTTTGTCAGTATACTCACAGAGGAAAGAAAGAGACTTCAGCACACCATTTTGCACATTAAGCTCTGGCACACGATACTCATTCATCAGTGTTGGCAAAACTATAACTGGTGAACACGTTTCTGTAACAATAGCAATGGCCACAATAATGCATACATGATTCTGCCTCTCCTGCAATTTGAAATTATTTAATAGAGTTGCAAGGACATCATGTGGTCCGATGGCTTTCGCAATATATTCGAAAGTGTTCACAGTAGCTCTACGAATTCCCTTATCGTTTGCCTTAAGCATCTCAAGAAGGTCAAAATAAATCCTCATCCATTCCCTGGCAGGTACAAACTCAGCCCCACGATAAGCAATCCTACCCAAAAGGTCGATACAGTTCTCTTGGACTTTCTCATGCCTATTCTTCAAGATTGAAGTCAGCCTGAGAAGCAAATCCTTAATAGGCGGAGTCATCTTCGTCATACCAATAACATTAACAATCGACTTTAGAGCACCCAGAATTGAACCAAGAACTTATGGATACTCTTCTCCAAGATACTCATACAAGACAACACCAAGATGACCCATCAATTGTTCCTCATGGAATTGCTTCATGACAACAGCAATCCTCGAAATAAGGTATGTTGTTTGATGTCTCACCTTTGCACTTTTATTGTTTAACCTCCACTTGATGGTACCACGAATCTGAGGAAGATAAGGTTTTACTCTCTGCCCGAGTGAATTTACAACTGCGCCGAACCCATTAAGCATCACATTAGTATCATAATTGGGCTGCTCTTGGAAGGCATAAAGAATACCATCAATCAAAAGTTCTTCCAATAGTGGATCGATATCAGAGGATCTTAAGTTAGTGACGACCTTCTTAATAACTTCGAAATATGTGATGATTCCAATGTTGTGTGTTTTGGCTGCACAAACCCCAATTAGTTGTTCTGAGTCTTGGATTGCAGAGGAAAGTGTGGTCTTTGCCTTGTCCAAATCTCTACCCCTAACCTTAACAACAAATCTCTTTGCCAATAATTGTTCAACTATTCTTTTCCCAGTGCTACCAGTAGCTTCAGCAATAAAATTCTTCTCCAAACTCAAATCATCATCACCTACTCTCTGTGCCACTTTAGTGATTTCACTTCCTTCCATCTTGACATTGGAATGGCCATGTGCATCTAAATTCTCTAATGCTATCACTCTCCCTATCTTCCTTCTCCAGACATCGTTGTATGAATTATTTTGAAAAACACGGCGAGAACGGTGACGATATTGGAATGACAATTTGATTCGGTGGTTTCGGCGAAATCGCAAAATCAACATCATTTTGAAACCCTTCGTCTTTGAATTGAGGCTCAACCACAAGTTTAACATTGATATCAGAGATTGTATGTGGCTGAAAGATATATAGAGAATGTATTGTGGTGTCGTGGAGAGGTGTTTCAATGAAACTAGAGCCATCACCGAGTGCAAGGTTGTGGGTAGGTAGACACGGTTGGAAAAACCTGAACATTGTTGAATGTCGTGACTCCAACTCCAGTAACGAGGATTTGTGAACGAAATTTTTTGGAAGTTGTGAGGGTCTGTGGAGCTAAGAAGTTCGGCTGGAAATGATTTTGAGAGAATGCCCAGATCTGAAATTGGTTGTAGTTGCTTCTCCTTAGGAACGGATTCAAATTGTTTTGAGTGAAATAGAGTTATGACATTGGAATACCTCAAAGATGGTGAATTAGGGGGTTTTCGTGGAAGTAGTATTACCGAGAATTCATCTTCATCTTTAAACCCCATGTGTGTAGACGTCACATAAGAGGGTTGGACCAACTCGTGCTTCAAATTAAAATCTTCATGAAAAGAAACTTCAGTCATGGGTTTCATTCGTTCCAAATTTACCTCCTCAGTAATCGAAATTACATTTGATGACTCTTGTGGATATGATTCATTCTTTGATTTGCCAAAATCCTCAACAAAATTTGAGAAATCTGCATCTACCCTAATAGTTTGTTCTATCAAGGATGACAACTCTTCAATCGGTTCCACTTCCTCATCTAATTCCAAGAATGGGTGCCTCCATTTAGGTTTAAAACGCCAAAGAAATATTTCTATGAAAGTATTCCAAGACATAGATGAATGAGGTTGAATCCTCCATAGCCATCATTTAAGAGCACAACCTCTCATTGCCATTGCAGTTATCTTCATCTTCTCCTCATCCTCCACAATATTTTTTGCTCTAAAATATTTTTCAATAAAAATGATCCACCAATATGATTCTTCTACTCCATAAAAATTCAACACGAACCCCATTTAGTAGGAATGAGATCGAAATGAAAGCACCAATTGATAGGAAGTTTCCTATCAAAGATTTGAGACTAGGTTTCAATAATAAAAGAGAGAAGAATAAAAGCTATCTAAAATAAAACAAAAGATAACATTTTTCATTTTTGATTGATAATTTCCATTCTCACAATGAGAGTACATATATAGTCCTAATAGTGGGTGGTGAGATAAAAAAGCCTAAAGCTCAAATAAGTAACAAAAGCCCAATAAAGATAAATTCTACTTCTAACTTTAATAATTGAATTGCCTAACATTAACTCCATGATCCTATCATAAGTTAATAAGTTCAGTTAGATAATGGACGTCTTTGACATCAATCGTTATCCACATTAATAAAATTAATAATTACTACATATTTACCATCACAAGCATGCAATTATTTGGTCAAACTTAGTCTTTCTTTTCACCCATCATAACAGTTCGCATGAACAATTACACACTACATCTTTTATAATTTCGATTGAATCAAATTTACACAATAGAAGTTACTTTTACAACATGTTTCTTCAATCAACTCAATCAATATTACTAAACATTTTAATAAATTCAATGGAAAGAGTCTTAAATTTACAAGACACTTTCCAAAAATGTATGTCGTATTCATTTAGGATGTCATTTAATAATAATAATAATATTATTATTATTATTATTATTATTATTATTATTATTATTTCTTGAGCGTCCTTAGTGTGAGAACAAACTCACAATAAAACATATTTTTTATGAATTTATACAAATTGAATGATTAAAAAAATATTATTGTATAAAACTTAATAACAATAAACTAAAATATCATAATCATGCTAAAATATCAAAACGGGTATATTAATTCAATATTTATCTTTTCAAAATAATTGACATAAATATATATTTCTAAATATATACTCTCTAGCCACAAATAAAGTGTTGAAAATCAAAATGTTTGATGAAAATATATTTTTATAATTCTCAATCATCAATCACAATCATATATGTGATTCCAAATATATTTATCATAATATATATTAAATAACCTATCTCTCAAAGAAAACCAAAATTTTCACAAATACTTTTCTTCCAAAAAAACATAAAGAACATACAAAACTTTATTTGATGGCACCAAATTATATTTGAATCAAATCTAAAATTTGGGATGTATATCACAATAAAATATTTAATTTAAAATAAAAAAACTTTATTTCTAATGTATTTCTTTGGTTTTTATTTTATACAAAATCATGTTCAAAATAAATATTTAAGATTATAATGCAATTAAGGACCAAACAATTGCATTCATCCATGAAGAAATATTTATATATAAAAGATGTATAATCATTTATTTTAAAGAACATACAAGAACATGTGTACATATAAATTTATATGAAGAATTTAAACCATACAAATTGTTTCAAAACAAATATACACACAATCATAAATTCCATATTATCACAATAATTTAACAAATAAAAAAAAGATCCCTAAATATTATCATTAAAAATTCATGTCTTAAAAAACAAAATTCACACAATCATGAATTTCAAATTAATAATATACTGTTTTTTTTATTAATTTGGTTTATTATCTAATCAAAATGAATTTAAGTAGATATTACATTTTTAACATTACAATACTAATAATATATATATTTTTATTAATTTCATAACAATGGTTTATTATCTAATCAAAATGAATTTAAGTAGATATTACGGTTTTTAACATTACAATACTAATAATCATACGAAAATCTTTAGTCAAATTGTAATTTTTCTTTTAATTTAATCTTAGATATTATTTATTTTTAATTAATTATTAATTTTATTTAATAAATGATTTATTCTTTCATTTTATTGATTAATTAAGTATTTCGTGCAATTTCATTCTATTTATTTAATTTAACATAAGGTTGATTTTTAAAATAAAATAAAAAGTTACATGATATTTGTGCATTATTTTGATTATATGCAAACTTTGTAAGTGTATTTGGAGCCTAATCAATGAAAAATAAAAGTTAATGTATAGAGTTAAATCTTTTAAGAAGATATGGAAGTCTAATTTATATCATAAAGAAAAAAAATTAAAAAATAAACATACGAGCCTTATCACATGCATACAACTTAATAGGACTTTTTTAAAAATATTTTCTCAACTCTATAAATCTAGTATCAACAACTATTTAAAGATAAGGGTTAAATAAGTTTTTAGTCCCTACAAATATCTCAATTTTCAAGTTTGCTCCCTCGAAAATTTTCCTTCAAACAATGGTCCTCATAAAGTTTTTCGTCCCCAAATTTAGTCCCTCCCGTTAGTTTTCACTAACGGTTGCTTATGTGGCATGCCATGCGTGTATTATTGCTTTGCCACGTCAGAAATGTTGTAAAATAATGTTTTTCCTTATAAAACAAAGCCACGTCAGAAGCCTTCATTATCTTCTCTCTTCTTCACACACACCGTCTCCATCCTCCTTGTTTTTCTTACTGTCTCCATCGTTCTTGTTTTTCTTCAAACTGTGCAGATCCGCCGTCAACGATGTCGTCCCTCTCTTCCATTCTCAAATCCATCCTCTTCCTCAATTTGAGATCTCTCTAATTTTGGTACCTCTCTTTCTCTCTCCCCTAGGGTTTATAATTTTCCCCCAAATTGTTAATCTGTCAAATAATTCATAAAAACATACACTTTCTTAATTAACATACAAATTAATCAACTGGGATGATCTTAATTTCTTATGGGTTTTTCTTTTTGAGGGCAAGAGTTGCACTGATTTTTCAGATGGAAAACAACAGAGTGTGGGTCTTCAGCTTGAGGTGATTGAAGAGGAATTAGTTTGAATTTTTACACTGTTAGCATTCTGTTAAATGTTAGTTGTTGGGTGCAATGATATTAGTATTGATGTTAGATTGGTTGTTAATGATGAATTCCAAACATAAATGAATTCAACTGAAGTTGTTTGGTCACTGTTAGAGTGTTAAATGAATGAGGTTAGAATTATGTTTGAATTGTGTTAATAGGTTTGTGTAGTGATAGTTATGTGCTGGATATTGAATGTGAGTACAGTTATTTGATTTTGATATTAGGATTTGCGTTTTTGTTGTGAGAAATTAGTTAGTGTTAGCTCAGATGAAATATTATGTCAGTGAAAAAAAATTATGCATTGCACTTGTTTGAAGAATCGTTTTTTTTTTTTTTTTTGGATTGTTAGAGTTAGTGAAATGAGAGTTAATGGTTATTTAGTGAAAACTAGAAATGTGAACTAGGTTAGTTGGATTAAATTAATTGAATTTTGTAGTGAGGGTTATCTTGAATAAGAAAGTTAGTTGTCATAAGTTGAAGTTAAAATTGAATTAGAAATTTTGAAATGAAATATAATTGAATTGTTGATGTTTGATGTGAAAAGATGTGAATTGTTAAAAGGATGCTTTAACTGTTATGATTGTTTGAATTGCCACAGAACCATGATTGCAGTCATGCTAATTAGTTACAATTGGTTTTATCAATTACAGTGAATTGAATCATTGAAGTATGCACTTCCATGGAATATAGAATGGTGTTAATTTAAGCTGTTTAGGAATGCTAGCCAGGATTGGGTTGGAATTGTTATGCAACTAGACTTGGATTAATCATTATGAGATAAGTTAAATTGTTTGGAAAGTTGGCATATTAGTGAATTCTGTTTGAAGATTTGAATGGTTTGTTATGTTAACATGTTAAGCTTATGTTATATATGTGTACATATGTGAATGCTAATTGTGTATGTATGTGAGCTTGCAGGACTGGTGTATTTGATCAAAATAACAAGGCACACATAGCATGACTCAAGACATGGATTATGGAGACATTTTGGACAACATGAAGAACTGCAGGTTGGTGCTGGAGACCCACACTCTGTTGTTTTCCATCTTCCAGGGAAGAGTACTCATATACATCCAAGTAAATCAATTGATGACTGCAGTGCAGGGGAAACTATTCAAGCCATTCAAGAGAGGTGAGGAGCTTTTAAAGAAGAAGGTCAGTGGTGCTAATATAGATGATTTAAATTTTCTCAAAAAACTATTTTTTCTATTTAATGGTAAGCTCTTACAATGTGATTAACAATAATTGTGCAATCCTTGACAAATTGATGCATGCAATTAACAATAATGAGATTATGAGAGTAGACACTAGTATACCTTTTGTATGTAGTCACAAATATTTGTCTATATTCAAAGAAGATCCATGTTTTATTTGTTTGTTTCCTCTTTCTCTCTAAATGTGTTTTTGATTCTTTTATCTTCCTTTTTTATGGTTTGAAGCTTTAGTTGTGATTTTCAATCTTCAATATCACGTTTTGATCATTGATAAAACATTTTATGGAATGAAAATATAATGGTGTGTTTAAATTAACTAGGGATTAGTTATGAATTAGCTACTGATTATTAGAATGGTGTGTTTAAATTTGCTAGGGATTAGCTAGGAATTAGCTAGGAAGTAACTGCATATTAGCTACCATTTCTAGGTTTAAATATGATATTAATATAAAAAAAATTAAAATTGAAACAATTGACACGTGGCATACATGTAAGCATTTTTTGCCACGTTGGCATTGCCACATGTAAGCCACGCCATAAAAAAAATTTCCACATGGCATGCCACATAAGCCACCGTTAGTGGAAACTAACGGGAGAGACTAAAGTTAGGGACGAAAAACTTTCAGAGGACCATTGTTTGAAGAAAAATTTTAGAGGGACCAAATCTGAAAGTTAGGATATTTGTAGGGACCTTATACATATTTAACCCTAAAGATAAATAAGAAAAGTGACGGAAAATCCTGACACCAGAAACGAAAATAAATACAAGAAGAAGAAAAATTTACTTACAAAGAAAGAGAAGAGCGAAGAAGTAAAATAAATAGAATTGCTTATAACTATTTTTCTGTTCACTTTTTCAATTAAGACTAAAAGATTACAAGTGAGAGAATCAGTCTATTTATAAACTACTAATATATATATATATATATCAAGTGAGAGGGATTTTAAAATGAGAGATGAGAGGAACAAACAACAACCGTTTGATGAGTAAAAAATTATGATTAAACTTATTCATTAATGTGCCTATTAATTTCTCTCTTATTAACTTGCATTTCATCTCTCTTATTAACTTGATCTAACGGTTGTTGTTTGTTCCTCTCATCTCTCATTTTAAAATCACTCTCATTTGATATGCTGCATATATATATATATATATATAGGGTTAAATATACAAACTCCCCTGCAATGTTAGCGAGTTTTCATTTTAGCCCCTGTAATTTTTTTTAAACACCCCCTCTTAATATTCAGATTCCCTCACTTAGGCCCCTGATTGCCACATTGCAGCAAAGATTCTTTCCTATTGCTTGCGTGGCAGTCCACGTGGCATTTTTAATATTTTTTTATTATTTTTTATTTTTTAATATTTTGGCTAAAATACAGTTTTGGTCCCCCTGTTTGTCAAAATTCACGGTTTTGGTCCCCCTATTTTTTTTTTTAACAGTTTTGGTCCCCCACTCCAATTTTGGCCCAAAAAAAGTGATGAACAGTAACTTGTCCGTACATGTCCGTACATGAACAGTGCACGTCCGTACATGAATAGTGAGGGGTGAGGGACCAAAACTGTTAAAAAAAAAACAGGGGGACTAAAACCGTGAATTTTGATAAACAGGGGGACCAAAACTGTATTTTAGCCTAATATTTTTTTTATTTTTTATTTTTTTTCATTTTTTTTATATTTTTTTAATATTTTTTTTGTTTTTTTTATATTTTTTAATCTTTATTTTTTACTTTATAAATTTTTTTTCGTATTATTTTTTTTTATTATTTTTATTAATATTTTTTTATGAAAATATATTAAAATTTTAATTGGCCTTTCCCATAATATTTTAGATCCAATAGCATTTTCAGATCAACCCATTACTCAAGTTTTATATAGTGGTATGCAAAAGAGGTATATAAACACTTATTTTTCACTTACACATTTCGATGTGGGACTCTATGAACACACAAGGATTTCATTTTCCTTCTTCTTTCATCATCAGCAATTTACTATTATCATTGCATAACCACCATGCCAACTCCCACTTCTCTTTCCAACTCACCTTGAGCAAACTCACACATCCACATCATAACAGTAAAAGAAAATCCACGCATAGCAGTTAGCAAGCAGCATACACACCTCAATGGATACAATATGAGAAATTGCTTATTGAGCATATTCATCTTGAATGGGCGCCGAATCCAAGTTTTTTCAGGAATACAATCTTGAACTAATGACTCCTTCTCAGTTTCCATTTTCTTAATTGTCCAACCATGCTGCTTACCAAAACCCATCCTATCAAAATGGATAACTTTCAAAGAATAAGAAACACCATAATGCAAGGTAACCGTCTTAAATTTAACCCATCCTTACGATACAGCCTCACAAATATGTCATTTGATTCATGCAATATACACTAGGCAAAAGGTAATGATTTGAAGAAATGCAAAATATCATATGCCAGCCATGAACAAGTCTGCATATGAAATGTATAAACAAGAATAGCCAGAGTATGATCACGATAAATTGATCTTACAACATATTGGCTTGCTCGTCACACATAGTGGAAAGCATTTCTTTGTAGTAGAAACATCTGAAAATCCAAACTCAAGTTTTTTATTACATATAATTTAAATCAGATCACAAAAATATATATTAGATATATAACCACTCATGATAAAAGAATTTAGTTAAAGAACAAAAAAGAAGCAACAGAATAGTAATTTTACTAACCTTTCCATTCCATAATCTTTCAATGCAAATTTCATTGTATTTTCATCTACGTTCATTGCTTGGAGTTGAGCTATTTTGTTGTCCAACCTTTCCATTCCATAATGTTATTAATTAGTAATAAATTCAAGACAAAAATTGAAAGTAATCAAACAGAAGTTTAGCAGTGGATATGTGCACAAAAGCCTTTAGTTTTTGACAATTCTTTGCAAAGTTCAATGCATGGAAAGCTCCTTTTGTATTAACACCCATTGATATGTCAAATCTATAGATGCAGCAGAATGATTAATTATAATATTTAACTTATCTTGTTTTTATGAAAATTAGATTTCACCTTTCATCTTTTATTCCTAAGTTTTCATCTTTTATTTCACCTTTCATCCCACTATTCATTCCCACACGGTTTTTGTAAGGCATTGAATTGTAGTAGAAACATCTGAAAATCCAAAATCAAGTTTTTATAAGGCATTCAACATTCAATATATATTGGATTTCCTCTTGGTGTTCTAACAGTGTTATTAAAACATTCAACATGTCATACCAACTAGATAGGAAAACAATGTTATTAAATTCCCCTACTTGAATTTACAGTTGTGGTAGTAATGGCAGACAACACTTTCAAAACTATTGATAAATTACTAGAGTTTTGTATGCATGAATTTAGTGTCTCTAGAATACACTTTCAATTCTAAAACAGGACTACAAGGATGAAATGCTTGTTAGTGTTAGTGGTGTCACATGAACTAATTTATCTATCTATTATTTATCATTGTTATTATATACAGAAAGTGCAGACAAAATCAAAATTAAAATTAAAGATAGTTTATAGACATACACTCTCCATAACCACTAGTGTCTTTTTAAGACAAAATCGTATAGTCTTATATAACACCGCCACTTATTTAACAAGTTCAATGGCGAGAATTAGAGGAAACAGAGGACGGTTTATCAGATACACCGTCGTGTTCCTCTTCACCTTGAATTCGTGTTGGTTGTGTTGATCTGATATATGATGGTGAGGATGTTATTGGTTGTGTTGATGACGGTGATAAAGAGGATGGTGATTAGTTATGGTGATTAGAGTGGTGGTGGCTGCAATGAGGTCAAGCATAATACTTCATGCATGTGACTCTACACAGTTTAACTGTTCTGGCAATAGATTTTAAAATCTAAGTTGAAGCTTATTTCATGGCTTGGCTTGGTTGTGAAGAAGTCTCACATCGGTTGGGAAACAAATATTTTAAGGGTTTATATAACTCAAACCCAATAGTAAAAGTATAAAACATGTTAAGTTAATATTGGGCTTGAGAATGTTTGAGAAGGCCCAATTAAAATATTTTGATTACTTTAAAAAAATAATTCATAAAAAATATTACTTAATTAAATTAATTTAAGAAAAAAAAACGTAATAAAAAATAACATAAAAAAATTTAATATTTAAAAAATAAAATAAATTAAATTAAAAAATAAAGAAAGTCTACGTGACATTTAAAAATAAAATAAAAATCCAGTTGGACAACCAAGTCACTAAAAATTGGAATATTTTCTGCACAGGGGCTATAACGAGGGAATCTGGGTATTATGAGGGGGTTTTTAAAAACAAAACTTTACCAGAGGTTAAACTGAGAACTCGCTAATATTGCAGGGGGGTGTTGTATATATATATATATATATATATATATATATATATATATATAGGGAAGGGATCATTTGACACCGGTGTCAAAATATTAATTTTGACACCGAATCCTAACCGTTTATTATTATTAATTTAAAGGTTAAGGTATATTCACTTAAAAGTAACACATGAGTTTTTTAAGGAAATTTATCTTAGTCATTGAATGAATAATAATAAAGGGGTAGGATTTAGTGTCAACGTTAATATTTTAACACCAGTGTCAAATGATCCCCTCCCATATATATATATATATATATATATATATATGTGTGTGTGTGTGTGTGTGTGTGTGTGTTTTATGTATGATGATAACACTCCTACATGACATACATAGCTATTACAAACTATAATACATAATTAACTTAGACCGCTGCATAATTAACTTAGACCACTGCATGTTTGAGCAGATATGATCCAATTCTGCAAAAAGGTTCGTATATAAGATTTTGGAGTAAAAACGACATTGAATAGAAAAACACACATGGAAGGCAGAAATAAGGCTCAGGTAAACTTAGAGTTCTGGAGTTGAAATTTTTCCCAACAATTTTTGTGTAAATATCTTTATTGTTTTTTTTATTTTTTATCTTTACTTAGGAAACTACTAGTTGTACGGAGAATTTTTTTGAGTTAAATCAAAAAGAAAATATACTTATGAGTTGCATGAAAATAAATTATGATATTGTAGTTAAAATTATTATTCTGTTAATAAATATATCAATAATAAATTTTCATTTAGAATATATTTTATGTCTACATAATAAATATCATTATAATAAAATTATCAAAAATAATTTAGTGTGATAAATAAACAAGATATTAAAAACTCATGCTATAAAAACCAGTGTTTAATATTGATTCTATCCACCATATTTATATAGAATTCGAATAATTTTGTAAGAATTATAAGCATTTCAATAGATAGAGAATAGGGAGAGTAACAAATTATATTGATTCTAAGAATCTATATTGTACGAAATATATAGATCTTTATTCGGTAGATAAAATTTCTAAATTGAATGGATTTAAGCTGAAAATGTTTGAGATCACTGCACTTGTCTATATGTCACGTTATTCTCTTTTATTCTTTTGTTGAATTAATGTTCATAACTTTTTATAAAGGCTGAATGAAACTTTATATGTGAGATTATTTTCTAAAAATTTATTGGTATTTACTCACTTCCACTTTCTTATCATTTATAGAACACACTCATGGGCACTCACAACATTATCTATCTTCTTCATTGTTTATATTCCTTTATTTCTCCGTCTTTTAAAGGATGGTTTTTCTTAATAAATGTAACAAACATGGCATCATGGTTGAACTCAAAATTCAAAAAGAGAGATATCAATTATGATTTTACTGTGTTGAAAGCTCAAGGCGAGCAAATTGGTTAGATGATCGAGACTTAGTGATGAGGGAAATGTTTGGGAGTGATGGTTCTAGTGGCTTTAGTAATGGTTTGAATATCGACTCGTCTACCAATGTAACTATAGTCTCTTCTTTATCAGGTATGGTGAGATCACTAATGGCCTCCACAAACGCAAGTTTGGTTTGCTTCCCAAATGAAGTCGTTAACTCTAACTCCATTTCATTAATAAAACGATGGTAAAGGGGTTTCGAGGGGATTTTAAGATCTCTTCTGTTGGCAACGAAGATGTTATTTTAGAGTCATGTGTGGAGGGAAAAATGCTTGTATAAGGATGCCACAAGGAGGGAGGGAGAGTATTTTCTAATGTATGTCTGTATACTATTAGATCTCAGGGGGGATATCCTCTTCATCCCCTTTGTGGACGACATTTTTAGAACGATCAATATCGCCCACTCACAAACTCACCCTAGCATGTGGGCCTTTGTGAGGAAATTCAAAATCATTTGTGGCGACTTGGGAATTTTTCCTATTTTTGGTGGTTTCTGTTGGATCAAATAGCATATTCATCCAAGTCACATATTGGGTAGTAGAAAAAATTAGAATTTCAGTATTAATATAAATAAAGATAGTTAGTTTTAGTTTTTCTACACATCAGCAAAATATAGTCTTTTGGGTGTTTTGGGAATTTGAGTAGTTGTGTGTTTAGAGAGGATTTTTTATTTTTCCGTTCAAAAATAGTTTGTTGAGAGAGTTTTCTATTTTTCCGTTCAAAAATAGTTTGTTGAGAGAGTTTGCAATTTTTCCGTTCAAAAATTGCATTTGAGAGTTCAAAAATTGCTTTTGAGAGGGGGGTTTACAATTTTTCCGTCCAAAAATTGCAATTGAGCGATGGTTTACAATTGCAATTATATGAGAGAGTTTGTAATTTTGTCATTATAAAATTATAAGTTGAATTATGATTTTATGCTTTTTTTTGGGGATACGCTTCCGCATGGATAGAAATTTGTTTTTTTGTTATTTTCCCTACAACTGGTATCAGAGTCTGGTTCCGATCAAGGGAGGAAGGAAGAGTAACAATTATTTTGATCAAGGGAAGAAGAAGACAAAAAGATTGAAGAGTAATAATTTTACAAATATGCATAATCATTATAATTATAATGATCGCTTTGAAGATGAAGTTGAAGACAAAATGAAGATATGTGAGACTTTGGATGAAGGGATGATTTGTTGGGTCAAATAGCATATTCATCTAAGTCTCACACCGGGTAGTAGAAAAAAATAGAATTTCAGTATTAATATAAATAGAGATAGTTAGTTTTAATTTTTCTACACATAAACAAAATGTAGTCTTTTGGTGTTTTGGGGATTTGGATAGTTGTGTGTTTAGAGAGAGTTTTCTATTTTTCCGTTCAAAAATAGTTTGTTGAGAGAGTTTTCTATTTTTCCGTTCAAAAATAGTTTGTTGAGAGGGATTTCTGTTTTTCCGTTCAAAAATAGTTTGTTGAGAGAGTTTTTAATTTTTCTGTCCAAAAATTGTATTTGAGAGAGAGTTTGCAATTTTTCCATCCAAAAATTGCAATTGAGCGAGGGTTTACAATTTTTCCGTTCAAAAATTGTAATTGGTAGGGTTTGTAATTTTCTCCTTAAAAATTGCAATTGCAATTGTATGAGAGAGAGTTTGTAATTTTGTTATTATAAAATTACAAGTTGAATTATGATTTTATGATTTTTTTGTTGGAATTTTTAGATCCTTTTCTTTTTGTGGATACGCTTCCGCGTGGATAGAAATTTTTATTTATTTATTTTCCCTACAACTGGTATCAGAGCCTAGTTCCAATCAAGGGAGGAAGGGAGAGTAACAATTATTCTGATCAAGGGAGGAAGAAAACAAAAAGATTGAAGAGTAATAATTTTACAAATATGCCTAATCATTATAATTATAATGATCGCTTTGAAGATGAAGTTGAAGACAAAGTGAAGATATGTGAGATTTTGGATGAAGGGAGAATTTGTTGGGTCAAATAGCATATTCATCCAAGTCTCACATCGGGTAGTAGAAAAAAAATAGAATTTCAGTATTAATATAAATAGAGATAGTTAGTTTTAGTTTTTCTACGCATCAGCAAAATGTAGTATTTTGGGTGTTTTGGGAATTTGGATAGTTGTGTTTAGAGATGGTTTTCTATTTTTCCGTTCAAAAATAGTTTGTTGAGAGAATTTTCTATTTTTCCGTTCAAAAATAGTTTGTTGAGAGGGTTTTCTATTTTTCCGTTCAAAAATAGTTTGTTGAGACGGTTTGCAATTTTTCCGTCCAACAATTGCATTTGAGAGAGGGTTTGCAATTTTTCCGTCCAAAAATTGCAATTGAGCGAGGATTTATAATTTTTCCGTTCAAAAATTGTAATTGGTTGGGTTTGCAATTTTCTCAGAGTTTGTAATTTTGTCATTATACAATTACAAATTGAATTATGATTTTATAACTTTTTTGTTAAAATTTTTACTTCTTTTTCTTTTTGTGGATACATTTCCGCGTGGATAGAAATGTTTTTATTTTATTTTCCCTACAGTTTCTTCTCTTTTTCTTGATACTCTTCAAACTACAAGAACTAGAAAAAACAAGTTCTTTCAAGAATAGGGCAATTATTAATTGTCCTTAGGTCATCTTTAAACACGAAGGTGCTCCTAGATTTCCCTTTTAGTAAACGAGTGACCTTGCGTTAATAGTACGATTTAACTATGACAAGCTCATTGGATCCAATAAATATGTTGACCTCAAAGAACATATTTACACACTAAATGTTAGGGATGTAATGGACGTGGAGGGCAGCAAAGTTATACTGGATGCTTTCTTGCGTAAGTTTAATGTATGCCTTTATTTTTGTCCTTTATTCATAATATTTTTGAACTCATTGTTTCTTATTTTTAAGTAGAAAGGGTTGATCATATCTCACTAGCACAAATGAAAGCATTTGTGGACAAGGACAAGGCAAAAAGGGGTGAGGATAGCGATGCAAGAGAGAAGGGTTCTGCTCCGCACTTCCAAGAATCTAGTAGAGTGAAGACCTTGCCTATTAAGATGCCGAATACAAATCTATGGAATGGCTCCCTCATAAGTGAGGACATTGTAAGTTCTTCTCATGAGATTCCTCTTATGATGCCTACTGAATTTAAGGGTGTTCCTTTTCTCTAGTATAAAATGTTTGACATCTTTAGAGTGTGTTTGAATGAAGAATTTGAGAATTTTTAAGGAATTTAAAATTCTAAATAACTCAAATGATTCAATTGAAATTCATTTATTTTTAAATTCTTTTGTTTGAATGAAGTATTAAAGTGATTAAATGTAAAAAATTTGGGGTCATTTTCATAATTTTTAAAGCTTTTGAGTCAAATTTAAGATATGAAAATAGGGACCAATTTGTAATTTTTGAAAATTTAAAGGAACCAATTTGTAAAATTTGAAAATTAATAGGGACTAATTTGCAATTTTTTGAAAATTTTGGCGGTGAATTTGAAATTTTCATAATATATGAGGACCATCTTACAAAATTTGAAAAATTAATAATAAACAATTTAACATTTATATTATATAGAGTTAAGAAGCAATTTGAAATTCTTTACTTTTAAGCAGTATTTTAAAAACCAGACCGGTCATCAAACCGGTGAGGGTACTGGATCACTGGTTTATCGGTCGAACCACTGGGTTATGGGTCGAACCGCATGACCAAACCGGATTAAACCGGATTACTCGGTTGAATAAACCTGTCATTATAATAGGTATAAAACCGGTAAAACCGGTCGAACCAGATGATTCAGTCTCTAAAAAATATAACTAGCACTTAAATTTTTTGAAAATATCATATCATAAATTCACAGGTTCATAATTTAAATTCAAATTTTAAATAGAGTCTAATTGTAAATTTTAAACAGAGTCTAAATTAAACAGAGTTTAATTTAAATTCATAGTTTTAATGTTAATAGAAAATCAGTTTTAATGTTAATAATTAAAACAATACAAATATTAACATTATTCTAAATAATTAAAACAATACAAAAAAAAAAAAATATATATATATATATATATATATATATAATGGAAATCAGTTAAGTCTAAAATTATATTATATTTAGTTTTTTAATTTGTGTTCTTAAATTTCTATACAAATATTTGTATGATGTTTTTTCAATCAATATAAATACAAAATAGTAAAAATAGTTTTGTAGATATTACGAAACTTAATTTGTGTATCACTTAAATCAAATGAGTGATCACTATTATTCTTTGAGAAAAGTTCATATGTATTTGAGTAAAAAAAATTTAAAAAAATTTAAAATTTTTTTTTTTTTTTTTTAAAATAAGCAGTTGAACCGCCGGTTTTTCCGGTTCGCACCGGTTCGAAGACATGGCCGATCGAGTAAGTGAACCCGGCCGGTTCCCAGTCCAACCGGTCCGACCGGCCGGTCCGGTCCGGTTTTTAAAACTATGCTTTTAAGTGTCATTTTAAATTCCTTAAATTTAACATGAATAAAATACTCCATAAATTTACATCATTTTAACAAGTCTCCATATTTTTTATCCAAACAATAAATTTTGATAAAGTCATTTCAAATTCCCTCAAAAAATTACTTTCTTTCATCAAAATCCTTCATCCAAACACACTCTTAGGTTCATTTATGATAATCTTGACATACATACGAGCATTCAAAGGGTGCCACATTTCGGTATAAACAAGTGTTCCAAATGATGGGACCCTACTTGCTATGAAGTGCACTTTTGGGGAAGTCCATGGTCAAGTATTTCACCTCTAACACCATTGATAAGAGTAATTTGGAGGTTGTTCTGGAGGAATACCATATGGATGTTGTCATTGCAATAGATCAGGGGTTTGAAAATGCTAAAGAGCAAGTATTGTTCTTATTCCCTGATCTTGATTCGGGCAAGCTTGGAATTTTTAAGGTGATAGAAAATAGTAAGATAGTGGACAGGGTGACGGAAGAGGAGGAAGAGGTCCCATCCTTAAAGGAGGTGTTGGCTTCTCCTACCCAAGACAGCTAGCAAGTTGTGTTTTGTTCTTTTGTATTTTGTATCTCTGCTTTTTTGTTGTATGTGTTTGTTCCCATTTATTGGTGAAATGTTAATGAACACAACTTTGCTTCTCAACTTTAGTTTCTCACACTTAGGGATGACAGGTAGACCCAAACCCGCGGGGTCCATCCACACCCGAACTCGAGTCAACGGATGAAAACCCAAGTTGATTGGGTTCGGGTTCGGGTGCCACCCGATATTTCGGGTGTGGGTTTGGGTAGTGTGAAACCCGCACCCGAAACCCGAAACCAAACCCGCTTAGACATGAAATTACATAAGTGCCCCTAAATATATATGTAGACTTTAATTTTAATTGTAATTTTAAGATGTTGAATACCTTAATTTTAATTGTATTGTTACCAAACTTGATGGAAAATTGAAATTTAATTCCTTAATTTCTTTGAGAGACCTTAATGGAATTCTTGTGTTTCAAATTTCAATGTAGTTATTGTATTTTTGTGTTTTTACTACGGGTTCGGGTGGAAAAACCCGAACCCAACGGGTGTGGGCGTGGGTGTTATTTTGCCACCCGAATAACCTTTGGGTTCGGGTTTGGGTTCGGGTGGTGATTTCGGGTGCGAGTTTGGGTAGTGTGAAACCCGCATCCGACCCGACCCGTTGCCATATCTACTCACACTAGTTGTTTTTGTACCTTCATGTGATCGCCAAATATTAGTATGCTTAGTTAGTTTTATTATTTTCTTAGGTACGTTGTTAAGTATTTGTTAAATATTTTTCCAGTATATTTCCAAGTATTTCGCGAGTGATTTGCTAAGTGCTTAAAAAATGATTTGGCGGCATGATTAGAAACAATGAGTCTCCTTAAGACGCAATGGTACCTTGGAGTAGGGTTGTTCAAAAAAACTATGAATCGAACCGAACCGTTAAACTGAACCGAACTGAAGTTAAAATAACCGAGTTATGTTTGGTTAGTGAACCAAATCATATTATACGAAACAGTTCTAGAACCGTACTGAATTGAAACCGAACCTAACCGAAACTGTAACTAAACTGAACCGAAATTGAAAATTAAAAATACTAAAAACAAGTTTTAATTTTTATTATTTTAAAATTTTGAAAAATAGTTTAATGGTTCGGTTTTTAATAAACGGTTCGGTTTGAAAAAATTATCTTCTAACGATTCGGTACGGTTCAGAATTTCTAAACAGTATACCAAACCAATGACTTTGGTTCGGTTTGGTTTTAAGTAAAGTGAAACGGTTCGATTCAGTTCGAGTAAATCTACTATCTACCCATTACTATTCAGTTGACCAAACTATCTAAATTGCCCTTCCTTTAAAAAAAACTTACACTACATTTTGGGTGAAATGGTAATTAACAAAATGGCCTTCACTTTTTCCCTTTGTTGAACTTTTACACGCCACTTGGCAAGAACACATGTCAATACTTTTAATATTTTATGCCTCTCTCACGTTTTCTCTCTCATTTCAAATTCCCCTTTCCCCCGTTTTCTCTATTTTCTTCTATCTTTTTCTCCCAAACCCTACACAGCCACCACCTCCTCTTTCTACACCCTATTTACGGTAACCACCATCTCAGAAGAAGAAACTGAAATCATATTTGTACTCCTCATCTCATTTTCACTCATTGGTTCTCTTATCCCCATTAACAGTAACGCTCTCCTTACTCCTTCTGTTAAATTTATTTTTGTCGCCACTAGGTTTTTCTTATTTTTGCCGTCACTATTTGTATTCTTTACCCTTTCTTTTCTTTATATTTTAGTATATTTGATCTTGATAATGTTGTTTCCGTTAGGTTTCCAAATCGTAAGACATCTCTCTCTCCTTCTCTCTCTGTTTGCATCACCTTTCAACTGGGTAAAACTTCTCGCATCCATTTCTCTCCAACCTTGCTCAGTTTACACTCCGTTTCTTTATGCAAGTCTCACCAATTTTTAGGTTGTGTGGATTTTGGGTTTTTGTTTTGCTGCAAACCCTAAGTTTCCCTTCTCAGATCTATTTTTGTTATGAATTTTTCATGGGGATTTTGGGTTTCTGTTTTGCTTCAATAAAGCTTGAATTTTGATGGGTTATGAGTTGGGATCTATTGGTGGAAGTTAGTGGGCTTTCTTGAACATTTTTGTGCATCTGGGTTTTTACTTGATTTTGTGTAGTTATTTCATAGTTATTGAAAATTGTGTTAAAATTGTTGTTGTTTCTCTACTCGAACTGGCAATGCCTACTACTTGGATGTTGGTTATCACTGACTGCACTATGTCCATTTATATTTTGCAATTGTGGAGTGTAAACTAACCCAATTTACTGGAACCAGTGGCATTATGATTCCTGAAACTGTAGAAGCTTTTGGGATAATTACTGAACATAATAAATTCCGAGGTAATCCTTTATCTATTTAAAACTAGAATTTGTTCTAGCATTATCGGAGTTGTTCTTCCTGTATATCTCAAGTCTTAATGCTTATATGAATATACATAGTTGTTTGTGTTTTCTTTTCTGAAATGTATACCCCTGATTTCTGTTCTTTCATTTTCATTTGTGGTGTTAATTGTTGTAAATTTGGTGAATTTGAGTTGTTAAATAAGCTTAGAAATAATTTTTACATCCTATGAATCATACCCGTCCAGTTTTCCTCTTCAGTGCAGATCCAATAATTTGTTTAACTCCAATGGTATTACTATCTTCATTTTCTATTAAATTTTTTTCTCATAAGTTTCTTTTCAATTTCGCTGTTACAGAACATGTAATTTCAGCTGTGGGAGCACTGCTGCGAAGGAAGCTGTAATGGGGAGGAAAACAACAGTGGTAATGGTGGTAATAGCGTTGAGAACCCATTGTTTTCGACTATTTCTTTCTGATTAGAAGAAGCAAGCCATACCCCTAATCCTAATCCTAATTTTACGGCACTTTCATTTTATTTCCTCAGCTTATTTCTTTAGGTATGAATTATTTTTCTTTTAGATTATCACTTATTGATCTATTTTGTTTTATCAATTTCAATTGACAGTGATCGTTCAGTGTCCTTATAATTTCTGTCGTTTGATTTAATGCAAATTCTTTTTGAAATTGTTAAAAATTTGTTGGATTTGGGGTAGATTGCTGGTAAGGGTTTTCCATATTTAACATATAAGGTAAGAAAGGAAGCAGAGTGCGTTGATGCTTAATGATTTCTTTGTCATATCGTGTTCGGTCCTCTATGTTTTTCAATTGTATGGTGTTACTTTTTGTTTGATAGATTTTTCATGATTGGTGTTCTTCTTCAAAGGGTAGTTCTATGTATTGATTGGTTTCAAATTAACATCATAGTATTTGACATTATTATTGGTTATAATTTTTAGTTTTTCGAATGGCAGCTGAGTGTGTTTTTTATACATTGATTGAGAAGGACGTGAATAACAAAGGGGATGGTGGTATTTATTTTCCCATTATGATGTTTCTTTTGGTGTTAGGTTTTATCATTGGTTATGCCGCCTTTGAATACTTCTTTATTATTAAAATTGGTTTTATTATTTTATTTCCAGCAGGGTCTGATATGCATTCTTTTGACTAATATCTTACTCATGGATGTACTAGATTGTGAAGATGAACATTGCAAGGACTACTTTGAATGTGTGTAGATCTTGTCAGAAATATATAAAGTAAGTTATATGATGTCTCTATCTCACATTTCGTGTATTCCTATATGAATGCCTTCAAAACAGGACCATGTGATCATTACTTATGGATCCCAATTGATTTGTTTATAGGGCATATATTTCATGATTGCTTGATCTATTTGAAATCGTGCATATATTTTATGATTGATTAATCATTACTGATGGATCCCAATTGATTTGTTTATAGGGCATATATTTCATGATTGCTTGATCTATTTGAAATCGTGCATATATTTTATGATTGATTAATCTATTTGTTTACTTTTCCTTTTTATGATGTTTTGGATTTGAGGATGAGTTAGGTCTCTATTTGATTTTACCAATTGAAGTTGAATATGTTGTTTTATTATGCCCTTATCCTTTTTCATGATTATTACTTAGTGTTAAATCAGCTACTAGGTGCCGCAAGTATTGCATGCTCCTAGAAAACAATGCGGGTTTGACAAATCCGAATGTGAAACTCACTTTGTCAAGAAAGAGGAATCAAAAGGGAACGAATTGAATGTTAAGCATATTAAGGATTACAAACAGAAGGTAGAGGTGGAGCTTTCCAACATTTGCAATGACATTATGATTATTTTGGATGAACATCTTATTCCTTCTACTAACATTCCTGAGTCCACAGTGTTCTGTCAAAGAATCTCTTGCAACTTCCTTACTGTGATTTTGAATCACCTTCATAGTGATTTTGAACCACTTAGTAATGACTTTACTGTGATATATTGTTACTAATTCAACTGTCCTATTTATAGATCAAGTAAACGAGTTAAATTTGAGTGTATTATTGAAAACAATGAGTCAAAATTGAAAGTATTATTGGAAACAATGAAAGATCTTGAATGTTAGTAATTCATTTTCTTCAAAAATTATTGTTAATAATTGAATTTAATGCACCTTAATGAAGAAAAATAATTATTCGCAGGTTGAATGTTTTTAATTGTCTTTTCTATAGTAGAAAGATAAATATAGAATGATTAAATTTAAATTTTTATTTGTATTACAATATATATATATATATATATATATATATATATATATATATATATATATATATATATATATATGTTAAGTTTGCATATAATTAATAAAATAAATTTTTATCATCAAAATTAATTTTAATTATTTTCTTTTCCATCTTCATTTTACTATTTTTTTTTAAATAAACATGTCGCTTATGGTAAACATCTACCATAGAATAATGAAATTTGAATACATTTACCGTAGAATAATGAAATTTGAATACATTTGAACATTTTTAAGATGGCAAAAAAATAGGCATAAGTTTACTAACTTGGTGTGATATAATTAACTACTAAAGAGGAGAAAAAAAACTATTGAGATATAAGTTAACATTAGTCAACTCGATTCAATCCACTTTAATAGAAAATACAATTATATATATATATATATATATATATATATATATATATATATATATATATATATATATATATATATATATATATATATATAGACAGAATCATTTGACACCGGTGTCAAAATATTAACTTTGACATTATATCCTAACCGTTTATTATAGATGTATTCACTTGAAACTAATACATGAGTTTTTTAAGAGAATTTATCTTAGCCATTGAATGAATAATAATAAAGGGGTAGAATTTGGTGTCAAAGTTAATATTTTGACACCTGTGTCAAACGATTCCCTCCCATATATAGTTACCCATAGAATAAATTAGAGTAAATTGCATTAGAAAACTACAAAATTTAAATTATTAAATAAATAATTAAATATAATAAAATGATATGACATTAATTGATTGATTGAAGATACATTATCTAACTTTTTGTGGTGAGCAGAAAAGTTGTTCCTAAATTTAATATATAGGCGCCTCATTAAAAACTCATTTTCTTGCATGAGAAAAGAGTGTCACAGTACTTTAGACACTCAAATTATGACACCGTATCTTTATAATTCATTTTGAGTCTGGCTCAAATTTCAATGAGCATACAAATAATAAAATAAAATAAAAAGTGATGTACGTATACAAATAAGGTGTAAATATAACTGTCATTAGTGACATATTTAATTGGATGCTTGAGGAATTAAAGGAGGAGGGGATAGATTGATTAAAGTCTAGAAAGCCTTAAAAATTGATAAAACACGTCATAAAGCTATTTAGGCCATGTTTCATTAGTTTCTTCAAATTTCTTTTTGATCTCGTAGATGTTAACCATGTCGGTCAATTTGGCTTGACTATTGTCTTATTGGTACTCAACTATATCGAAATTGGTTTAAACTTGTAAATGTTGGCAGAATTCCCGTATTTTGGAGTGCCTCTATCCAAATGGGGAAATAACTCACACTAACAATAAAATATTTTAGTTGCCCTGACCCCAGAGGAAACAAATCTACAATTCCCATGCTTCATATGTGGAATGGACACTGTGAGTAGGGATGTTCAACATTAGTTTATTCCCATAATTAATCTATATCTAATACAAAATCATTTAACGTAATCGGTTATTATAATCAATCCATATAAATGGTTTTGTTTTTACAAAACCGGTTATAAATCGGTTATATCCATAACCAAATTTTATAACGGTTATATATTTCATAATCGGTTTTCACCTTAAAACCGGATTTAGATATAGAAATCCAGTTTTTAAAACTGAATATTCATTTTTTACAACTGGTTTCTAAACATAAATCGGTTTTTGACTTAAAGATTCAGTTTTTATAAATGAATTTTACACACAATTTTTTTTTTTCATATTCTTAAAAAAATCTAGTTTTTATAAATGAATTTTACACAATTTTTTTTTTCATGTTCTTAAAAATAACACAAAAACTTAAAGTATAGCAAAGGTGAATTAATTATACACAAAAGCTCAAATATTTCCAACATGATCATTAATAAGCAAAAAATATATAATCTCTCTAAAAATGTATATACAATAAGTCAATGACAAAATAGCTCAAGGTAAGGCATAAAATAAATCTAAGACAAACTTTAAGCTTAATTTTGCAAAGAAACCTTAATTTCAAAGACATATATGTGTAAAACTCTTACATGGATGGGCTAGGAGGCACCGAAACTCGACAGAGAAGGTATAGTATCAATATGCAATTTGATGAGAGATGGACGGAGGATCCTCCAACACAAATATGAGATTATCATCCACAAAAAAATTGAAAAAAAATTATTTTATTTTGAAAAATAAATTTTGGAATTTTTTTAAAAAAGTTTTCAAAGTTTTTTTTTAATAAAAAATTGACTAATTTGGTTTTTATTTTGGATATGGATGTCCAAATTATGGATTTGGTTAAAACCATATTAAAAATATATCCAAAATATAGATTTGGTTAAAACTATTTTAATAATTAACCGGTTTTTAATAACCGGATTTAAATATAGATATGTATTATTTAAATAATTGGTTTATTTGAACACCCCTAACTACCCCTAACTGTGAGGATATTGGATGGCGGATGATGTATTTATGGTGTTCACTATGGTAACTGCAGTGTTGGGGTCGACTAATGTCAACTTAGGAATTTTGTTCTCTAGTACGTAAATTACTTTAAAGAAATTTAAATGGTCCACTAACTATTTCTCTTATGCAAGTATTTTAGTAATTTGGCCTCTTTAGTCAAGTATTCATCGGTGACTTGACTGCTGACCAACTAAGAATAGCTTTTTTCTGCCCATCTCCCTTGCCATCATCATCTTTGCTATAAAGGCCTCATACTGTACTTGGTTACTACTAACCTTCCAGTTCTATCTCGACCACCGCCTCATTTTATCCATACATTTGAGGTTTCCTCGCGACAAAAAAATTATTCTCTACCAGGAAGTCAGCTAGAACTTCAGATTTAATACTCCTCTGTGGAAAAGCGTTTTGTCTTATGAAGTAAACTAGTATTTCAGTGGCATCTATTTCTTGGACCAACACATAACTCACCTTCTTTTGGAAAGAAGATTAAGATTGGAGGTGTTGCCAAGAAGGTTTTAAATTTTACAAAATATTCCTCAGACTCCTATATATGTTCATTACTCATATTCTGTCTTCTTCAAGGTGGCATAGAAATGGAAGGCATTATCGCCTTAGCAAGAAAGGAAGCGAAAGAGGGTGGTGATTCGTCTTGTTAGTTGTAGAACTTCTTTAACTATGGTTGGAATTCTCATGTTAATTATGGCTTGATATTTTTCTTAGTTGGCTTCTATCCTTATTCTAGGCAGTCTAATGCCTAAAAAATTCCCAGCTTAATCCTCAAATGTGCATTTAGTTGGATTTAGACACTTGTTATACTTTCTGACAGGATGTAGGATGTCTTCAAAATCCTCACAACGATTATTCTCCTCGGAAATTTTCACCACCATGTCGTCTATATATACCACCAAGTTTTTTTCTATTAGGTGTGCAAATATCGTATCCATCAGCCTCTGATATGCGGCGTTGATGTTCTTAATTCTAACAGGCATAACCTTATAATAGTAATTACATTTATTGGTCATAAATGTTGTTTTGTCCACGTTCAAAGGGCTCGTCTTAATCAGGTTATATCCATCACTGTGTTATACAACCATGTGGAACACTTGATCTCGCTTTATGAATCTTGCATCTTTCATATTTTTCACTTCTTCATCGACAGCTATCCTCCTTCCTTCCCCCATTTTTCATTCCTTCTCAATAACTGGCTTGGCAATGATGTTAAGGGAGAGAAGATGTCTAATGATATTAACGTCTATTCCTGACATATTTGGGGGGCTCCAAGAGAATAGATTTAGGTTCTTCTAAAGCATACAAATTAGCTCTTTTTCCTTGTCTTCTGTTACGGAGGTTCCTAGTTTAGTAGTCTGAAACGTTTGAGTGGAAAATTAAACTTCTTTACTATCCTTCGTAAGGACTAAATTATCTTCCAAGTATTCTTCTCTCATGTCCAGGTGCAGAGTTTATGTTTTGGCAATTCGGTCTAAGTAGAAAGTTGGGAGCCATTACCACCTTCTTTATCATGTGTCTGTCTTAATAGCATTTCTTGGCCATCTCTTGATCTCCCACGATGACTCCTACTCACACATTATCTAAGATGTATTTCATGGTCAAGTAGAGTGTGGACATAACCTCCTCCAGGATATTGATTGAAGGGCGTCCAAAGATTATGTTATTTGAGGAATGAGTCTTCACCACCAAATATCTGACTTTAAAGGTCTATGAGCTATTTCCCATACCAAAAGTTGTTATGATGGAAATATATCCTTGGACATGTACTTGCTCGCTCGAGAAACCAACCAAATATATTTTAGATGGTGGGGATCCAAAACATATATGCCTTCTTGTTGATCGTCGTCTTGTCGTCGATTTTGCTAGATGGTCTAGACAGTTGTTTGCAAGTTTGGTTATGATAACGTAGCTTATCTAATGCGACCTGCATCATTGCAAGGACCTCTTGGTCGCTATTAAAAAATAAAACTCTTATGTCCATCATTATGAAACAACGACTATTTTAAGGAAGTATATAGAGAAAGTATGGTCCATAAATGTTTTACCAAATTCCACGATTGGCGCCAACAATATTTGGGGTGAGTACAATATTAGGGACCTTTCCTAAGAAAATCTAATAACAGGTTTTTTTTAGTGATTTTATAAAAAATATGATCATTTAACCTTGTTCTTGCTAAAACACTAAAATGTTGACTTCTTCGCTATTTGTTTGAAGAGAGTCTTAGAATATCTTCAATGGAAGTTCTTTGAAAGATTGCTCTAGCATGGCACAACTCATAAGTCAGTTTTTACTATTGGAGAGAAAAGTTCTTTCTCCAGCTGGTGTTACGGTTGCACTAGGATGCAACTTAGTTTTGAGTTAAAGTAACAATAAAATAATCCTTTTTAATAATAGATAGTTATATATGAGTTAAAATTGTGGGTCCAAAATGAGTTTTTTAGAGTTGTATTGTTGGAGTAAAAATTAAATGAGTTACTTTAAAATGATGTGGATTAATGGGTCCTATAAAAAACTCAAAAATGAGTAGCACCATTGGAGATGCTCTTAGATGAATGGTTTTTAGAGTGTCTATTCTGCGTATATTACTTGCCTCGTTCCTTCCAAACACTCTCCCATTTATAGGTCTCTAATTTCCTCAGCTTCTACTCTTTATATTCCTCATAAATATTCCACAATAACATCCGTCGTCACCTGTAATAACAGTGTAACACCTATATCTTCAATGGTTGTAACTCTTCTGTCATAATGCATCATCCCATAACCGTTTCTTGTGACCCTTCACATGGCATCCTACCCCTGTCATCGGATCCGATTAGTGTGAGTGAGAGAGACATCGATTTATATGTAGTCGGCTTCGCCTAGTTTATATGGATACCTTTATCCGGAATCCAACTCGTAGGTAGGAATATGACATTCCAACTTGGTGATCTTCCCTTGCATGACTGCTCTTCCAACTCGGACTCAAAGTCTTTTCTAAGACCTGAAACTGGCTTTTCTGAGCTTATACTTCGGCTGATAAACTAAATTTTTGGATATGTGCATAAGCCCCCCAAGCATGAAGTTCGGAGGACAGTATTGTTCGGACAAAGTAGTGCCCGAAAATCCCTGTCATGCTAGGACCTTGAATCGGAAATGCCTTCCAGGTCCTTCCTTTAATAACGTGTCAAAGTGTATCTTTTGCCAGATTTTATTCTATCTTAGTAATGATGATTTTTATGGGAATTTGATCCCTTTAGACACTTCAAATGTTTTGCATTCCTTAAGTTTTTAAAGCAGTTACTCTTCACTGAGGTTACTCATTCGTCTCTTTATTCATTCGTCACTTTACTTCCTTTATTGCGTTCTTTAATATGGCTATTATTGATTCTTGTAATATTGATTTGTCGAGAAAACTGAGTGCTCGAGAGATAAAAAATATTTGGGATTTTTATGTGAGAGGTTGTAGGGATACTTTGACCCAAGTTGAGTTTAATCGTATTGTGAGGGAGACTTACGAAGATATTTCCAATTCTTTTAGTGATTATAACTCCAAATCTTCTTCATCAGGTTCCTTTATAGAGGTGTTGATGGAGATTACATATTCGTTTAATGTGGAGGTAATGAGTTACAACCATATTTCAATTTACGACCTTGAAATAACTACACTTCGTTTTCTGAGAAATGTTTCCTCTATTGTGAACGAAAATGGTGTTATTTTGGGACCTTGTATTCTCGGGGTACGCGTCTGTATAGTTCTTCCCAAGAGAGTTAAAGAGGAATTTTTCCATTTTTATGTCGGGGTGTTGGAAGACTTTAAAGTCCAACTTCGTTTTAAAGAGGAAAATGTACGTATGTGTTCCGCCAATTTTATACATTCCAGCATTTTTATCTTAAAAAGTCTTTCTTTTATGCATTTAAACCCTTTTTATTTCGACTGCCTATATGTTTCCTCGCACTTTATTTCGACTGTCTTTATCTTTTCAGCAAACTCTACTTCTTCCGCATTTTATGTTCAAGCCTTTTTATCTTACCTTGCATTTTATTTGCATTTTGCCTTGTCTTTCCGTTACGTTTCTTTATTTGCGAGAAATCACAACATCGTCCTGGAAGTTTGCGTTAACTTCGACGACCACCCCCATTTTTAACAAAAAAAAATACACAAATATGTCCGAGAGATTTTCGAGTTTGATCCCTTAAGTATTAATATAAACCCGCATTTGTTTGTGAAATTCCAACGCAAACAAGTTCCTATTAAGAAGTGGACCGGAAGAAAGCAAAGTGTTAGTCATTTCAAGGTGTTTTGTTATGTATGTTACAAACATATATCAGATGCTAGTAGAAGGAAATTGGATGACTTAAGCAGAGTCATGTTGCTTATAGGTTATCATAGTACAAGTGAATATAAGCTCTATTTCCCAGTCACCAACAAAGTTGAAGTCAACAGAGATGTCATAGTAAAAGAATCAGAAATATGGGATTGGAGCAAGTGTCAATCCAACTCTAGTGCAATGTCAACACTAGAGTCTGATTCTACTTTTGAAGGAGATTTTGCCTTTGAAGGAGATTCTAGCTCTGAAGGTGAGTCTAAATCTTAAGATGACTCTGACTCCGAAGATGATTTTGGCTCTGAAGATGACTTTGACTCTGAAGGTGACTTTGACTCTCAAGGTGACTCTAACTCTGATGATGGATCTGACTCAGAAGATAATCCAACCTTTGAAGGTGATTCAGCCTCTGAAGTTAATTCTGCATCTGAATGTGGAGCCTCTAAAGGTGGTATTTCTTCTGAAGGTCAACTTGTATAGTTCTAAAGGCCATAGAGAGTTAGAGAGATACCAAGGAGACTTGTAGACTTTGAGTTGTTGCATGATACTAAGATAGACTCTAAAGGGGAAGTTATACAGAGTGCCATGATGGTGGACTCTAAACCTGTCAACATCAATGAGGCTCTCAAAGAAGAAGGTGTGGGTGAACGCCATGAAGGAAGAGCTTGAGATCATTGAAAGAAATAAGACATGTGAATTGATTGTTGTACCTCAGAACAAGAAAGTCATCAATGTGAGATGGGTTTTCAGGATAATTTTGTAGCCAGATGGTTCATTTACCAAGCATAAAGCAATATTAGTAGCTAGAGGATTCCTACAAAAGTCTGGTTTAGACTACTTTGAAGTGTTTGCGCATGTAGTTAGACATGAAACAATAAGATTGGTTGTTGCTATAGCTGCAAATAGGAATTGACCTCTGATGCATTTAGATGTATAGTCAACTTTTCTAAATGGTCCATTGCGAGAAGACTTTTATGTGTTACAACCTCCTGGTTTTGTGTAAATTAATAAGGAAGGGATGGTGTACAAGTTGCATAAAGCCTTATACGCGCTGAAACAAGCTCTAATAGCTTGGAATCTAAAAATAGATTCATTTTTCAAGCATCTGGAATTCAAGAAAATGTGAAATAGAGTATGATGTGTATGTGAAACATACTTCTGAAAGCAATGTGATTCTGGTGTGTCTTTATGTAGATGACATACTTTTGTCAAGGAGTTGTACTTCTGAGATAAACAAGTTCAAAAAGGTGCTGATGAATGCATTTAATATGATTTACCTTGGAAATATTGTATATTTTTTAGGGACGAGGATTTTACACTCTAAGAAGGGAATCATTGTGGACCAACTGAAGTATGAACTTGAGTTGCTGTAGAGATTTTAACTGATGAATTGTAAGTCATTAGTCACACCTGCTGAGACAAATCATAAGGTGGACTCTGATTCTGATGGTGAGGATGTAGATGCTACAACCTTCAAACAGTTGGTTGGCTGTCTAACATATCTGTGTAACACCAGATCTAACATATGTTATGCAGTTGGAATGATAAGTATGTTTATGAGTAGATCAAAGTGGCCACATTACCAAGCTATAGTCAGGATTTTGATGTATGTAAAAGGAACTCTTAGGTATGGAATTTTGTTTCCATCTAGAGTGTCAGATGGTGCTGAGTTGATATGCTACTCAGACTCTGACTGGTGTGGGAACAAAGTAGACAGAAAAAGCACTACAGGATACTCTCTCTCTCTCTCTCTCTCTCTCTCTCTCTCTCTCTCTCTCTCTCTCTCTCTCTCTCTCTCTCTCATTTTTATTTTAGTTTTTTATTAAAATAATTATAATTTTTCTCTTCTTTTGTCTTTCATATTTTTTCTTTATATATTTTTATCCATCAAACAAAATATAATGAAAATAAGAACAAAATTGTTCAAATTTATTTTTAAAATTATTTTCTTTTTTTCAAGAGACTAAATTAGACTTTGCAGTTTTTCTCAAAACTTGGATCTTCCTATTATTTTATAGAGAAATGCTAACCAGTGCCCTCAAGGCACTTTTTAAAAACTTTAAATAGTAAGTTTTTATAAAAGTATGTGCAATAATGTGTAATAATGTGCATTGAAAATTGAAGTGTTTGAATTTTTTAAAAAATAATTTCTTAATAAGAAATTCTTAAATAGTGCCCTGAGGGCACTGGTTAGCCAGACCCTATTTTATATAGTATTTTTTTAGGTTTCAAAAGTTAGGCTAAGAATATTACAACTATAGTCTGTGTGATGTAGTAGGTGGGGATTATTAAGGGAGGGGTCAACACTATCTTCCAATAATTTTTTAAATAGAAAAAGTTGATCAATTATTTTTATGCAATAAAAAAAATAATTGATACAGTTTCAACGCATCTAGTGTACGAGCATTCTCGTGTCACCAGTGGTCCCCAACAGCACACACCAGAGAAATATTTCCCATTTTCTTTTCATTCTACAATCACCCAAATTCCAATATATATATATATATATATATATATATATATATATATATATATATATATATATATATATATATATATAATTTATTTATTTATTTATGTATTTATTTATTTTTAATTATTGAAATTTATGTTGATTTTGATTATGAAGTTTTTTTTTTGTTAAAAAAAAAATATAAACGGAAATTTGATCTTAAAAAATTCTTAGAATTGAATATTATTGAATAAATGTTTTTAATTTTCTTTTTGTAAAATTACTTAAATTGGGTCAAATTTAAAACTTCTTTTTAAAATAAGAACTTTTGGATTAGACATTACTGCAAGCCCCTTGTTTTTTTATTTGTTTTTTTTTTTTGGTTCCCATGAAAAGGATTGAAATTGTTTAATTGTGTGGTTTTCTAAGGTGGCCAGATCCACGTTATATTAGTTTATGATTAAAGAAATACTCCTACAAGATACTGCTACAAATCGAAGGAATATTGTTTCCATTTATTACAAGCATTAGCAAGCATGTAAGTTCATTTATTTTCAATCGTGCATAAGAATCTTTTAATAAGACTTATCATCTTACACTAATAATTAATTGTTATTTTTTACATGTTCATCTAATCAAATCATGACACTTACATATTTATATATAAAAATATTTTAAAAATTAATATTAATAAGTGATATTTGTTATTGACAGTTCACAATGCCTAAAGTGTCATATTCAACAGGATTGTCATGCGGTAAAATATATGGAGCAGTTGATCTCATTCTTCTAAAGCAGGTAATTCCGCCTTTTAGATGTGTTCACTGTCTGATTAAATCTAACGGTCACCTGCACAATGCACCTCACATCACGATGATGAGACTCGAACATTGGAGTGTTAACCTTGCATATCACCTCCCTTATCCGCTGTATCTAAAACTTACTTCACTGATCTAAGACATCATCTCATCGTCCCGTCAATCAAATTTGGTTTCCAAGCAGAATAGTGGTGTCGTCTATGGGAAACGACATTTGATTCTTACGAATTCTACGAAGAACAACTTTTTCTCCCTTGCATATCTAGATCTTCGATTCTTTCCTTGCAAACACCGATCTCTTCCCGATCAATCTAATACCGAACTTCCAAAGCTATGGTGAATTCGGAAAAAAAAAGTTGATTTGCTAAAGTCACTACTGAAGCTATTAAGGCTTGTCCTCCTCCACCAGAGATTGATGATCCAGTCTTAGTAACTTTTATGTCTGTTTCGATGTTGTAATACCTGGATCCTCCAATAATCAACCTAGGAGGATTCCAAGCTTTTCTAACTTCTTAGACTTTGCATTTGCCTTATTAAGGCGAACCTTTAAACCAGCCTCCTTTACAACCTATGGTACTAGAACAAGACATGATCCTAAGAATTGAAGAAAACTTACAATATGCTCTATCAAGAAATAACAACATATGATGAATGGCTTGGTATGGAAGTCTCGTCGAGATACCAGAGACAATCCTCACCAGAGCGGCCATGCCACCTGAAGTTACTCCATGACCTCCAAGCCGCCACCGAAGTAGGGGACATGAGAATCCTTCTCCCAATCATGAGGAAAGGGGACAGACCCATACCCCCTGGAAGATCGTAGTCATCGTAGGTTATCTCCACACCTCAGAGGAGATAAAGGTACATCGTATATGCTTTTATTGCGGAACAAAAAATGAAACCGATATATGCACACATCCTTGATAGAAAAGTTCATAATCCTTGGAGAAACCTTTGAAGCTGGCCGACTACGACGGGACTGTGGACCCTAACGAGCATGTAAAGCGCGTCGATAACATGTTGGACTATTACCACGCCAATGGGGTCGTATATTGTAAGCTCTTTGTGCTAAATCCACTAAAATAACCATGACTTGGTATAAGACTCTTTTGGATGGAAGCATTGACTCGTGGAAAGATCTAGGTGACTCCTTTACCGCATAGTTTACCGCCAATAAATGACAATCTATAACTATGTTTGTCTTCAGCGGGATCACGCAGAAGAAGAAAGAAACTCTATGTCAGTACATTTACTATTTACTAAAGTGGTTGTGGTGGTGGGAGGTACAAACAAATGGCTAAAATGTTAGATATTTAAGAAACATTTAAGGCTAGACTACATGTTCCGAGAGGAACTAGATCTCGATGGAGCTTGTAGTTTAAGTGACTTGCTGAATAGGATGCAACCTTATATGAGCTAGGAAAAGGATCTACAGGAAGAAGAAGAAGAAGGGGAAAAAGTCATGTTACTAGAAACTCTAGATACCACCGGATCTCAGAAAAAAGACAACAACTATCAAAGAGTCAACGAGGAGCCAGGATCCCAGGTTAGATTCTCCTTCTGAACTCTTTTGAACACTTCAAGGGAGAAGATCTTGTGAGAATGTGCCAATAAAAAGTTAAAATATGATGGGATAACGAACCACGACCCGGGTAAGGAATCCTTGAGGATGGATAAGTCCTATTATTGTCATTTCCACAAGAGTCACGGCCATAATACTAACAAGTGTTTTCATCTGAAAGACACCATCAAGGAGTTAACAAAAAAGGGCACCTCATCAAGTACACCCGAAAATAAATAAGAAGTCTAGAGGCCATCAATACTTTTTGAAAAAGAAATGGGCTTCTCGTAAAGATAATTCCTCCTCCAAGAAAGTTATTGAAGAGGTAGTCGGAGCCATGGGAAAGAGGAACAACATTAGTGAAGTAAAGGAGGACTGAAAGGGAAAAATCAAATACATCACTTCTATCACAGATGACTTCCCTAGGTCAAGTAACCATTCCAAATGGACCATTAAAATAAGGATTACTAAATTGATGGTCGTTAGCAAGGAAGAAGGGGCTAATCTGACCGAGAAGTGAAAAAATCCCATTCTTAAATTCTTGGATAATGAGAAAAGAGATATTATGGCCATACGATGGGTCTAATTTGCAGGATTTCAATGGCACGATGACTTGTCCCTAGGGATACATTAAACTGATGCTCACCATTGGAGAAATAAGAAACATTTTCTCTTTTAAGTTTTGAGTTTAAATGACATGAAAACACACAGAACAAATAGAACAAGACTCTTTTATTCTCAATGGATGATGTGTACCCAAACATACATAGTGAATACACAATTGACATAATAAGCATAATATCTTAAAAATATGTAAAATATGCATGAATGACACAATAATTCTAATAGACCCCTAGACCAAACACGCAAACCATGACCATATGAAAGAACAATGCAAATGACTTAACATGAAATGAAGACCTAAAAACAAGGTCGTACATAAGGCTTACACATGAATCCCCATGGCCATAGGCCAAATGGCTTATTATGGATGCAAATGAATGATCATGCCTAATTTATCATATACTTAACTACATTTAGACCTAAAGATGCAAAAGCTGCAGTGTGAAAAATATGTTAAAATTAAATAGATGGTAAGACAAAATTGTGGTATGACATGGAGGTTTTCTGCGTCTTCCCTAAATCTTTTGTTGACAAGAACAAACATAGAGCCTTGGTGGGAAGTCACTTTTATTAAGTATATGAGCATTAAGTATTTTTCTTGTAATGGGTAGAATTTTGCAGAGAATTTTTTATATGTGTCCTTACTCTAGTTAGTAATGATATCTCTTTAACCTTAGGATACTCTAGTGCCTTGAACAACTTACAAGGATATATGGATTGTTGATGGTGTGGTTTTAGCTTTCGAATACGAAGGAGCATACAGTCACGGAGGAGCATACAATCCCCTATGACTGAGGCACATATAAAGAGTTCCTAAAGTATTGTTTTCCCCTTTTTTCCATTTGTGAAATGTAATAACTCTTCTCTTTTGTATCATTAACTTCCCTTATTGTTTCTAGCTTTTCAGCATCGATTTTTTATTAGATTCATCTGCGACATCTCGTTTGGTGGTTACTATGACACATAGGTGATCAAATAATTTACTTTAAGGTTTCTAAAGAGTTAGTTTATGGGGTCTTTGATGTTCTAACTTTTGTTATTGTCATCTTTGAACGGAGTGCTAAATTTTTACCCTTTTTTGTGAATTACACCATTTCTTTATACATCCTTTTTCTATATTGACCTTATTTTTTAGTATGGAGATTCAAACTTTAGCAAAGAGTCATGCTTTGATATCTTTTCAATAGTGCATTAGGATGTTTGATGTTTATTCGAATAATGTGAAGCACTTCATGGATTGATTTTTCCTGGTCACTCCCCTCAACAAAAAATCTCATGCTAAAATATGCTTAATAGACCATGGGATGCCTTATTAATGCTTGGACATAATTTTTAAGCTCTGGCACCAAATTCACTTCTTGTCAAACTTCGAGTAATCTTCTCTTTTGAGGATGCTATTGAAGTGAATTAGGAACTAGACCTTTTCCTCAAATTTTTAAGCTCTGGCACCAAATTCACTTCTTGTCAAACTTTGAGTAATTTTTAAGCTCTGGCACCAAATTCACTTCTTGTTAAACTTCGAGTAATCTTCTCTTTTTGAGGATGTTATTGAAGCTCTGGCACCAAATTCACTTCTTGTCAAACTTCGAGTTGGCTTCTACCCAATCATCATTATCTACAACAAAGGATGCTATTGTTGAAGTGAATTAGGAACTAGAGCTTTTCCTCAAAAAGGTAGAAGAGCTTGAAGCATTGTTATAGAGTCTCAGGAAGGTCAGAAAAAGGTTGAAGGCAGCCAGTGTAAGATGCATCTTGAGAATCTCACCTTGAGAAGGAGTACACAGATTCATAGAGGTTTGTTACTCTAATGCATGTGATTCTTTTGACAATGCTTTTCAGCATGTGGAACACTTTTATCCCCCAGTGCATATTTCATGAGAACTAATCTATCCTGACCAAATGATAGAGAATAGAAATCTGGTCTTTGGGGGATTAGTCGGATGAGTTTTTTTTTTTGTTTTTTATCCCGATATGCTTGTACTTGATATGATAGCATCTTCAATAAATGAATATGGTTTATTGTTCGTGTTTTGCAATGTGTATTTCAATTTTGGTTACTTACCATTATCATTACTTTTTTATACATCATTTCTTTAAGTCCTGAGTTTGTTTCTCTGAGAGATAGCTTATTTTTCGAGATTGTACTCGGAGTTTTATTGGACGTCTCTAAGGCCGTACCCGACCAAGGGTTGATACCTCTTCCCTTCCCTCAGGTGAAAACCTGGTTCAAGGTTGACGTGGTAAGGAATCACCTTAGCCTTTGGAGTGCTAGCTACCAGGGGGTGAGCCCCTTATTTCCACTTTGTGGTATTTGTCTTTAATTGTGCACTTGCACTATGAGGTTTTGATTTCTTTTGTCATGCGTTTGTCGTGTGGTTTTAATTGTTTTGATTGTTTACTTAGAGACTTTACTATCCTTATCGACCACAAGGAAAAATAAAAGTTTTAGTGAAAACATATTTATTCTTACTTAAATAAATATTATTACATTATAACAATAATTTTTCATTGTAAACATGAAATAACAGAAAATTTAACCAAGTGCATTGACCACTGCTTATTGTTCTCCAGTTGTTGACGCAAATTAGTGTGTATAGCTTCAATCTTCATCTAGGGTTTAGGGGTGGGAATAGGTCAGACCAACTAACAGGGTTCTACAGCCTAGCCTGCACATACCCATGTTAAGACAGACTTTTACTTAAATAGAAAAGGTCTAAGCTTTTTGATAAGCCTATTTAGCTAAAAAGTTGGGCCATGGGCCATAAAAAAGCCTTTAAATCTATCAGGTCGGCCTATTAAAATAAAAATGAATAACTTTATTATTATTATTATAACTTTTTTGTACTTTGAATTAAAATACGGAAATAAAGCTTAGTTATCTTGAAGAACTTATGAAAATAAGTTGAAAAAACCTTATGAACAATGTCATAAGTTGTTTCCATATGTTCTCTCAAACAAATAATATCACAAAATTTATGCTAATAGGTAAACTTGAATGAGTCAATGAAAACAAACATTTAGTCTCATTAATCTCTTAATTCATTAGTTTATTTAAAATTAGTTAAATTTCTTATTTACAAATGTTCAAATGAATTTGGCTTTTAAGTAGGCTAGTAGGCCAATCAAACATTCGAAAAGGCTAGACCCAGGTCTAAAAATAGGCCTATGATAGGCTACATGCCATACTTTGGCTTTGAATATTTTAGCAAGTCAGACTTAGGCTTGGAAAAGCCTAACTCGGCCCAGCCTATTCCCACCCATAATGAGGATTGCTTCATTAAACTTCAAGTTAGAATTATTCGTAATGTACATGTTAGGAACCCTTATATATTTTGGGGAGGACGAATTGCCATTTCCTTTAGTTGTCTGATAAGGGAGACCACATCAATATCTATAGCCTTTTCCTCGTCTTTCCCATTCTGATCACGTTATAGGGCCTTGTGTATCCTCTATGTTCTAGATAAGTTGGTACACATCATCGCTAGTTCGTCATGTAAATTGTGGTACTCCAGCTGGGGGTGTACAGAAGAAGCTATCGAGTCTATATTTTAGTGAAAGGCCTACCCAAGATGCAGTTGTATATGCTTAGGGAACCACCAAACCAAAAATTGTATATTAAGAGTCATAATGTCTCTTCTTTCTCCTAAGGTGAGCATCAGTTTAATGTATCCCTAGGGACGAGTCAGGAATATATATATATATATATATATATATATACACACACACACACACACACACACATATATATATATATATATATATATATATATATATATATATATATATATAGATAGATAGATAGATAGAGAGAGAGAGAGAGAGAGAGAGAGAGAGAGAGAGAGAGAGAGAGAGAGAGAGAGAGAATGATTCAGGAAGAGAGGAAGAAAATGAGCTTATGGTTATCACGTGACCAGCATCCCTATCTTACCTCTTTCCACTCCTCCCTTTGATGACACGTATGCCATACATGGCTAATCCCTAGCCATGTGATTCATTGACTTCTCCTGGGTTTATTGGGCCATATGTATATGTACCCTGCTCTATTTAACATGCGTCATCCTCTTATCACCCTTTGATCTTGAGGTGCTTAGATCAACAGGATAGGGTTAAGTCAACATCAGTTGACTCCCTCAAAGCCTATTGGACCCTAGCGCTTTGGGCCATCACCCTGGGCCCAATTTTCTATCAGCGTCCCCTCTGTTATTGTAATGCAACCTTATTTATTTTTGTTTTTTTTTTATATCTGGATTTTTGTTTGGTCCTTGGGCCATCATTTGGTTTTTTGTGTCTATATCATCCCCATAATGCTTTTGCACCCCATGTTCATCTTTTATTTTATTTTCACCTTTTTTTTATTTCATTTTCCCTTTTATTTGATAAATAATATTTTAATAATGATAAAATCAACAAATATTTTTAATGGCCTAAAAGTCTTGACCCAATGTCAAGTTATCTTTTGAAAATCAAATTACAAGACCTTTTAAACGTAAAATCAAATGCTTGGTCGTTTTGACTCCTTTTCAAAATTAATCATCTCGAAACTTCTTTTTGCAATAAATTACTCAGTTGAAAAAGGTTGGGTTGGACGTACTTGTCCTTCGTAATCTCAAATGTTCTTCTGATGGCCGCAATTAGCCTACTGTTTGAATATTCGTCAATCGCCTCAAAACATATTAAATAACTGAATTGAGTTTGCTCTTTCATGGACAAAAGAGATTGAGTTGGACGTACTTGTCCCTTGTAATCTCGAGTAATTGTGTGATGACCGTAATTATCCTCCCGCGCGAATACTCCTCATCCGTTGAAGAAAAACGACTTAATTCACCACACCAATTTCATAAATAACTTGGTTGAAAAAGGTTGGGTTGGACGTGCTTGTCCCTCGTAACCTTGAATATTCGTGTGATGACTATAATTAGCCTATCATTCGAGTATTCTTCAATCACCCACAAACATTATCAACACACCAAACTATTTTCTCGCCCAGCGCGATCGAAAACCTTTTACTAAAGAACACTGTTTAGTCTATTATATCGCGGTACATTTTAATCGCATCAAACTATTGTAAGCTAATATTCTAATCACAAATCTAACTAAATGGTTTCCGTCGAGTACAACGGATGTGATGGGTGTTAATACCTTCCCCTCGCATAATCGACTCCCGAACCCGAATTTGGTTGCGACAACCAACTTCTTTTTCTTTTTAAGGTTTTATCGATATTTTACCCTTCCTTCTTTGGAATGAATAAAATTTGGTGGTGACTTTTTTCAATCATCCGCGAGCGTGCGATGCACTAACATATCGTATTTTTCGCGATGCGAAACCCTCGTCCTAAAAAGAAGTGACAAGGGATTAGAGTAGCTATTTTAGGTCATTCATAAGGTCCAAAGCGACATGACCAGGAGCTCCGTTAAGCACTAAGATGCATGGAGCAATTAGTCCCTCATTCCTCCAATAATAGACAATTTTACCCCTATATGCATCGATCATCGATTGATTAAATCCAACTGCTATAGGCATAATGTGCCTCACCTCAAGCGTACAGTTTTGACTGCTCTCACTATAATAAAAGAAAAGTGTGTTATTTTAGGTATTTAAATTCATTCTCACTCTCACATTACTCCTTATTCTATCACTGACTTGGGTGTTAAAGTGTTAACCTTGCAGGTCACCCTCTTCTCCATTGTATCAAAAACTTGTTCCATAGACCTAGGACCTTGTCTTATTGGTTTGTCAATCAAATATTGTTACCAAGTTGAACAATATTATTGATTGGCATAATGCCAAATTAATGTATACAATAGACAAATATGATTTAGTATTCAATAAGAGCATATCTTAGTGTTGTTTACTTTATTTAAATATTTTCTAATGACAATGTTTTAAGGTCTTTTAAACTATCGAGTTTTGATTTTATCACAATTAAATTTCCTAAAATGTTGCTATATACAAGTGCAACATAGTTAGAAGACATGTTATTCCTGACCGATCAACTGACTCAACATGATCGACCTAAATTGGAGGCCAAATCTAATTCCACACCACTCAAGTTAGAGAATTGGCGTGTTCTCATAGAGAAGCTCTAAACCATAGTGAGGAATCACTCCATCTCATCGATTGAACTGGTCCAATGGTACTTTACATGAAACATTGTATTCACAAAATCTTGTTCTAATTATCCTTTTTATATAAGTGTAACTATGTATGACACTAATGTATCATTCATTACATACTTGAAAGTTTGCCTCTCTGATTTTTCTAACTTGAATAATGGAGTACTAACCTTAAAGGTACACCCCATTAGATCATTGGAAACTTCCAATATCATGCTGAAGACCTTCCACCTAGGAGTTGATCAGTTCACTACTTATTTTTCGTTCTCTAACAGAATAATTGTGCCATTTCGGGAATCATATATTGATTCTTGCAAAATTCTACACAAAATTTATCTAATTCCTAAGGTTGTGTCATCATAGTCATTTTTATTAATCGATTAGATAATTGTTAACTTTTACAATTGTCATCAATGGTAGCCTCTAAAGCAACTCAATCCACAATTTATCCCAACACCTCCCCTACACCTGACTTCTAAACATCCTTCTTGGTGCTACAAAACATTGTAACACTAGTCCTCACCCTCACTTATGAAGACCCATTTCCTCCACCAGAAGCAAGTATTCTTGTTATGGAAACTTTTCCAATTGTCATATCTTACTAGATCCTGATCTTAACTAGTTGAACAAGGAACATTTCAAGTCTTGTTGTTTCAATTTCTTCAACAACTATTCCAAGGTTAAACATCAAAGGAACCCCCACCACAATTACAATTGTAAGAACAAAAATTGTCTCGAAATCTACAATGGATCTAGGCCTTTATCAAAATGGAAGGTCTAAAGGAACTTGTTATGACCATATATAACCTGATACATCAATAAAACACACAAGTCCTCAAAGAAAGACCACTCTTTATATAAGAGAAGCAACAAACGGTTCCTTCACAGATCAATACTTAACTTGAGGTACTCCAGAAAAACAGTACCATGGCCGCTCTCGGCGATGCCATATTAAAGCAACTAAGAACGTCTGAATTACTAAGGTGTCACCCGTGAGGTTTCTTCCATTAGATTTAACTATAAAGTTATATCACTTTTTTAAAATATATAACAAAGTAATTTTGATTTTTCTATATATAAACACTTGAAATTAAATTTCTTATTTGATTAATTACGTGATAGAAATGTGTGTGTGTGTGTGTGTGTGTGTGTGTGCACGCGTGCGTGTGCATGTGTAACACCCTACTCTACCCATTCGTATAAATATCAAAAATACGAAATTTTACGGAAATAAACCAGAGTTAATACACGTAGGATGCCACATTCAACAAAACATCAACATGAAGTGTCAAATCACTTCATCTCTTATTTATTAATAAAAACAAATGCTTTTATTCCACAGCGAAATTAAATCAAAGGTTTAGCATTAAGCTCCAATTACATCAACTCTCCACATAATACGTGGTTCAACAACAATTAAATCAAATCAGATACGTAACAAATACAAAGTCAAAAAATATAAAGAAAATGTGAAATCCCCATCCTGCCTATGTTACGTATCAGAGTGACTCCTAAGACTCAATCAAATAGCAACACACGCTCCAAGCACTACTCAGGTACCTGATCATCTGTACTCCCCAAGGAGCACAGACACAACAAACAAAAAAAGGGGTGAGAACTGCATTCAATAATACACGGTGAAAAACACATGTTAAGGAGTAGTTAACACACAAATCACACCAATCATACACTCACAACGCACATGCAAGTGCCACACCATTATTCTACGTAATCATCCCACATTCAATTATATATATATATGCAATGCGACTCAACTGACACGATACAATGCATGCGGTACCATCACAATCACATACGGTTCACCCTAGAACCCGATTCCTGACTGAATCCGAATAAGTCATATATGTTCCTCTGAACTACAACTTATCTCCACTCGACTCCCACATAGAGTCCGGACGAGACTAGGCACCCATCATAGATTTCCACCTAGCTCATCTCCACATAACATGACATGAATGCATGACACAAAATTATGCACAATGTAATAATTATTCAAGCATAATTCACAATCCTCAATGATCCCACGTGAGCCACATACTCACCGTAATTCCCTCCGAAATTACCACCACAACCCAAGACCGCCCACACACGACAGTCTAGGCTCACAACGTCCCACATGTCTCAACCGGACATTCTCATAAAATCCCACGTTTTATCCTATTTAATGTTATTACTAGTTTCCTCTATGTCTAACTATACCATCTTAGTCTTACGGATCAAGAGAAATTACATTACACGCGAAATCGGAACCGATATCGCAAAAATGGAAAAGTTCTACACACACATTGTCCATACGCGTATTGTCCTTTATAAGAAGTCCTCAGATTATAAACTAGTTGAATTCTATGACGCTGACTATGCTGGGGATAGAATTGAAAGGAAGTCCACTAGTGGTTCCTGCCAATTTATAGGTGAAAACCTTATCTCTTGGGGTAGTAAAAGACAAGTAATTGGTGCTTTGTCCACAACAAAAGCATAATACATTTCAGCCACTAATTGCTGCACTCAACTACTCTGGATGAAATATCAACTTGAAGACTATCAGATTTTTGGAAACAAAATTCCTATTCTCTGTGATAATACTTCTGCCATCTGTCTAACGAAGAATATAATTCAGCATTCTAGGACCAAACATATTGAAATCAAATATCACTTTATAAGGGAGTATGTTCAGAAGGGTGTAATAGATATCCAGTTCATTGATTTTGAACATCAATGGGCTGATATATTTACAAAGCCCTTGGCCATTGCCCAATTTGATTTCATCAAGAAAAATTTAAACATGGTTTATGTAGCAGAATAAATGCTTGTTCTCTGAATGTTGTATTGGAATATTTATTGGAATCTATTAGTAGTCAGTTGAATTATTTTTGATAGTTCATTAAGTATGGTCTTTAAGCCTGAATATGGGTTATAAGATCTCTCTCTCTCTCTCTCTCTCTCTCTCTCTCTCTCTCTCTCTCTCTCTCTCTTCCTTGAATGCTTTATTTAAAAGCATACAATAATAAGTGAATTCCTTGCTATGTGCTTTGAGTTAACAATTAGACTATTCCTTGAGTTCTGATAAAATAAGAATCCTTGTCTTAATACTCTGATCCTAAAAACATTTCTTGAAATTCTGATCTGATAGTCAGCTGTCTATGAGAGTTTTATAAAGACTTAAAATGACATGACTATCACTTCTATTTTCAGAATTAGCTCTAAAAAGTCTGGTTCATTAAAAAGGAGTGTTCTGACAAAGATTCTAACTTGTTTTTATTCAGACTCATAACTGTCCAAACATTTTAAGGCATACTTGCTTATATTCTAGCATTATATGTGTTAAGTTGCTAAGTTGTTTTTTCTTTATGATCTCATAGGTTATCTTCTACATAAAATAATTATGTGAAATCTCTTTTCTTCATCTTAGTATTTCTTCTTACAAAAATGTCCTCGTAATTCATTAAAGAAGAGATTTTTTATTTAGATTTTTTAAAGGAATATACACCTGACTTCACGAATTGACGACGAATAATCTTTCACAAATTGTTTAAGATGTTCATTTTCAGAAATGATATGAATACTCTCTGGACTCATCTTTCCAGATCTTGTGAAAGACTTTTGGGTCAATGCTCATATTCATTAGAGTGAGCAAAATGATTATCTGATTTTGTCTATTGTTTTTTCTGTTGTAATCAACTTTAAAATCACCTGTCAAGCAATTATTTGTGAGGTAGATGGAGTCACTGTTGAAAGCTATTGGTATAACAACAACTCAGAAAATGATTTACAAATCATCTATGGTAACAAAGGTCCTTTTAAAAGTCCTTCTACTCTTACTCATATGGCAAAAGTTCGGTACCAAACTATAGGGAACATTCTAAGGCCTAGAGTAAAGGGGACAGGATGACTTTTTTTTATGATAAACTCTTCATTTTGGCACTAGTCTTCAGGATCAAGATCAATTTACCTCTGACTATGTTTTAGTATCTTAAAGAAGAGATTCTTACATCTCGTGAGGAATTATCTTTTCTCATTCCATTTGGTAGGATTCTTTCTCAGATTCTAGTTCAACATTAACAGATTTGTTCCTGACTGGTGTTCAGCTATGAATAGTTTTGAAACCATTCTTTATTTCTAAAGTCTTTTTCCCTCTCTCTCATTTTGATTGATGACAAAGGGGGAAATGAATTGAGTATTTTAGGTTAATAATGGTTCTGATTGTGGTTAGTAATTCTATTTAGGGGGAGTTTATGAATCTCACCCTTGGAGAGGAGCTTACAAACCTTAACTCTTAGACTTTACAGACAGGACTCAGGGGGAGCATACAAACCTCACCTCTTAGATTGTTTGACTCGGGGGGGAGGGGGGGGGGGGGGCTTACAAACCTCAGACCCTAAAAGTTGTTGAGTAATTAATCTACTTCTGATTGTTTTTCTAAATACTTAATGTTGTCATCATAAAAAAGGGGGGGAGATTGTTGAAACAAGTTTGATTCATATCATGCATCCTCCAAGGTTTTGATGATAACAAAGTATTTAAAAATCAATTAGGATTTCTAACTAGCTAATTTGTTTGTACAAAATTATATTTACTTGATGGAACTGGTTCTGACACTGAAATGACTTTGGCTCGGTTCGATCATGCTAGTACACTTCAGTTCAGAAGCGTGCTATGCTACCTCTGATGCTGAGTAATGTCAAGTTAGTTCTTCTAACACGGGACTTAAGATTTGTTGACATTATCTTCTACAGGTTGTGTTGTAGTTGAATCGTAGTTATATCCTATGGACAAAGGCCTTGTTTCATGGATATTCTTGTGACTTAAAGTTCTAACACTTGTTTTATTGGAAAATAATATGTACTAGAAGATTTGGTCTATTTATAGCCGTTGAAGATACTCCAACATCTCTATTTTCTTTAGCTATAAAAAACAGCTGAAGATTTGAAGATCAACTATAAAAGACACACTACTATCAGAAAGCTGAGTCAGTTTAGAGTTCTTATTCTTGTGTTGATTAAGAATCTTTGTAAAAGTGTGTTGTATTATTTTGAACACCTCTGATATTTATCAAGTGCTGTTGTAAGTTATTCCTTCTCTAAACTATCTGTTTAGATATAAGTCTCTTGTTGTAAGCTTGAGCAAGGTGAAGTCTTAGACATGAACTCTAAGCAAAGAAAAGTCTTAATCAGAAGTGGGTTAAGCAAGGGAAAGTCTTAGACACGCGCTCTAAGCTGAGGAAAGTCTTAGACACGAGCTTTAAGCAGAGGAAAGTCTTAGACACGAGCTATAAGTAAGGTAAAGTCTTAGGCAGGTGGTCTAAGCAAGATAAGTCTTGGTCAGTGATGAGTCCAAGCCTTTGAGGGTTGCATCAATTTTGGTAAAACTAATTTATCAGAAAGATGTTAGACAAGATGTCCTAACATGTTAAACTGACTGAAGATTAAAGTGTTAGACAAGATGTCATATCATGTTAATTCGACATCTTTGTCTGTTACAGTTTGGAATAACTTTTATCTGATTTCCAGTTTTTATTTGTCCTAGGTGGCATCCAAGATTGAGGATTTAGGGATTTTGATTCTAAATGGAATATGTTATTTCTAAGTGCGGAGACACTTTAGGAAACTTAGGATTGAAGAAACTAGTCTAGAGAAAAATGAGTTGCAGATTCTGTGGAGCTGAATTGCTGCGATTCTGAAGCCCAAATCCAATTTTGTTTATTGTTATAAATAGGGTGGATTTAACCTTGAATAGGCAAAGAAAATACATAGTTGTTAGTGAGTACTAGGGTTTTTACTTTTGTGAGCCTCTCTTGTATTGCGTGAATACCCGAGTTGGATAGTTTTATTGAGTTGTAATTGTTCACTCACTGCTATGATTGAAAGGGAATTGAGAAGGGTCTCATACCTAGGAGTGTCTTAGGTAGAAATTTAGCACGGGTAGTGATTAGGTGACAAGTTGTAAATGGTGGAGTTTAGCTTAGAACTAATACTGCTTAGTGGATTTCATTCTTGGCTTGGTAGCCCCCAGACGTAGGTGTTGTTGTTCACCGAACTGGGTTAACAATTCTTGTGTGTCTATTATTTTCTATTGTTTGTATTCTGCTCCTTATTATCCTTGTGTGTGAAGCAGATATCAAGTGCCACAACATGTTGTCTGACACCTTAGTGATCTGCTTGACCAGAACTTTAATTGATATCAAAGCAGGCATCCTGCTCTGTATTTGGGTGAGATTCGGGGACGATACTTTCTGGTTCAATGGATAAAGAAGGAGGAATTTTGAATAGACCACACATACTTGATGGTTCCAATTACGAATATTGGAAAGTGCACATGGTGGCATTCATCAAGTCCATGGATGGTAAAGCTTGGAAGTCTGTGGTCAAAGGGTGGGATCCACCAAAGACCAAAGACAAGGATGGGAAGATTACTGATGAACTGAAACCTGAGGAAGACTGGGATGATGAAAATGATAAGCTTGCTCAAGGTAATTCCAAAGCCTTGAATGCCTTGTTCAATGGTGCAGACAAGAACATCTTCAGGCTGATCAAGAACTGCACTGTTGCAAAGGATGCCTGGGAAATCTTGAAGCCTGCTCACGAAGGAACTTCTAGAGTTAAATCCTCAAGATTTCAACTTCTCACCTCCAAGTTTGAGAACTTGAGAATGGAGGATGGGAGTATTCAAGAATTTTATATGAATATTGTGAACATTGCCAATACTTCAAGTGATCTTGGAGAAAAGATTCCAGAAGCAAAGCTTGTCTAGAAAATCCTAAGATCTCTTCCTAAGAAGTTTAACATGAAGGTGACAGCCATCAAAGAGGCTCAAGATATCAATACCTTGAAGGTAGACAAACTAATGGGTTCCCTACAAACCTTTGAAATGGCATTGAATGAAAAGACTGAGAAAAAGAAGAGCTTAACATTGATGTCTAATCATGATGAAGGGAAGACAAATTCCAAGGAAGAGATGTCTAAGGCTGTTGTGCTTTTAGGAAAACAGTACAGTCAATTACTGAAGAAGATTGAGTGAGAGTCAAGAGCTAATGTCAAGGCTCAGCCACTCAACAACCATAAAAGGAATAATTTTGGAAGGAATTCCAATTATGAAGAGAAAATTGGCAAAGAAAATGGGATCAAGTGCTTTGAATGTGAGGGATTTGGACACATTAAATCTGAGTGTCCTACATTCCTCTAGAAAGAAAAGAAAGGCTTCTCTACATCCTGGTCTGAAGATGATTCTGCAAGTGATGAAGAATCACCTAAATAGGTTTCTGCTCTCACAGGAGTATTTGACTCTGTTGTAGAATCAGACATTGGAGATCTCTCATATAATGATATGGTCAACTCTTATAGGGAGCTGTACACAAGAAGTGCATAAGTCTGTTATCTAGGAGAAGATCAACATAAGATTATCATGCTCCTTGAGGCTGAAAGATTGAAGTATCTTGGCATCATCTCTGATCTAAAAGAGGAAGTTGTCCTGCTCAACTCCAAACTTGACAATGTAACCAAAACTGTTAGAATGCTCAACAGTAGCTCTGATGTGCTAGATGAGATACTGCAATTTGGATGGAATGATAGAGATGTCAGAGGACTTGGATACGATGACCAAGTTGTGATAAGCAAAAGAAGAGATACAAAATCTAGTTCTCATCAGCTAAACAGGAAAAGGTAGAATCAGAAGATATCACAAGGGATGTCTCAACATCAGCATAGACATCAAAGACATGCTACAGGAAAAAAGAAACAAGACTGGAGATGCCATCACTGTGGTAGATATGGGCATATTAAACCCTACTATTACCAGCTACATGGCTATCCCAAGTCTGGTTCTCAATCCAGAAGGATGCAAACTGGTAAAAATGGAAAGAAGTGGAGTCCGAAGAATTTTTCCTATTAGAAGGCCTTCCATGAATTTTCCAACAAGTCTCACGTGTGTGATAATAACGTTCGTAGTGATCACACCAAGGTTTACCATTTTTCTTACCATATTTCCTGTTGTTTGTGTCGTCGGAATTGACGTTGGCACCGCCACCAGAATCATTGTTGGCGCCTCCGCCGCCGCCTCCACGACCTCCTCCGGGAGGAGGTGGTATTTGGATAGGGTCCACCATAGTTTGGATCGGTCGGGTCGGATAAAAGAACGGGTCACCAGAAATTTTTTTCCAGGGCGATGTCCCGAACCCCACTAATTAGGGAAAGCTTTACAGTATCACCCTAGCCCTAACAGAGCTCATGATACCATGTAGAAAAGCATATGGGTGATAATTCTATTATATTATTATGAAGAAAAAGGGGCTCCTTTTATAGGAGAGAAAATACAAAATTAACTCCTTTATTTTAGGAGTAATATAATGACACTTAAACAAGAAAATAAATAGTATTAAATAAGAAATATTAGTATTAAATAAGAAATATTTCAACAATTACCTTTTTTCTTTTTCGTGCGATATTGCTTTCGGATGACGATTTACATATCGCTCATCTAGCATGCATTAGCACAAAGATCATTTTGACTGGCCTCGAGTAAGGTGACTTCTATATAAGTCACTTAGCGATTGCTTAACATAGCACTACATTTGTCCCTCCCTCTGAATTAGAACTTGATCTTTCGTGCCCCAAACCTTTTTGTTGTGTAAGCCCAAGGATGGTTAATCTATTGTATTAGGTTCAAAATCTTTGAAGCTTGTTGTGCAGAGGCTTTGATTCTATCAATCTTCTAACAAGTCTTCATTAACCTTGACCTAAGTACATTGTTTAATCATTATAGTTTAAGACGCGAGATGGAATAATCGATGTTACTTTTAAAGGCTTATGGCACTATGGCCTTTGTGCAACTATTATGTATATACTACTACATTACTATTACTATACCTTTATGTTTCCTTCTTGCTCCATATCTCTCTTTATTTTTATTGTTCATTGCTCATTATATCATATCATGTTTATGCTTATGTCATTTTCACTTTCTCCACTTGGACCATATGTTTATGCGTATGCCTTTTTCTCTTTGTCCACTTGGACCAAAAACATTAATAAAGGCTAAAACCTCTAAAAAACTCGTGCTTCTAATCTTGGACTATGGCTACTATCCTTTGCATTGGACGTGGAAGTTTGAACCTAGACCTTGGACTTCAATGCTATTCTTGGATCCTTAGACTTAGAACTAGGACCTCTTCCCTTTGCTTTAGAATTATGGCTTGAAGACTTTTGAGCTTTGAGCTTTTGCTTGGTTTATGGTGAAGATAGCTACATTTGTGGTTATATTTTTCTTATCCTTAGCTTTTACTTTTTGCTTTAGGATAGCCACTTCTTCTTCACCATTTCATCAATTTTCAAAATCACCTCCCTGTTTTCAAAACCTTCTTGTTTTCAAACACTCGCCTCTTTCATAATCAAACCTTGACTTTGTCAAGTGATTTTACTTTTTTCTTTTCATTTCTTAATAAATGCTAAACTACATAAGCATATTGACACCTTTTTCAAAAAGACATAAAAAATATTCAAACTCATTCAAACCTTTTGTGCCTTATGCACTTTCTCTTTCAAAACTTTTTCATAAGTTTAGACATGAGTCATCTCTTTAAGCGGAATTATTCTCTTGGAAATGACTCCTTGTTTTTACATTTAAAATCGACCAAAACAAACAAATTCCATTCTTTGTACCACGAACTACGAGGTTTTGATCCTACATTGCACTTTGTGGGTACGTAGGCATGAGGCGACAAGTCTCTCCAAACACAAAAATCTTTAAAAAATATTTCTCTTCTCATCTCCTCAATCTCTTTTCAAACAAAACTTTTCAAACCAAAAAAAGCGTAGATATTTCAAAGGGTTCCTATAGAGTACTATAGACGTTTTGGGTGCTAACACCTTCCCTTAGCATAACCAACCCTCTTACCCAGTCTCTGTTGACTTGTTCTTGTTCAAAACTTGTTTTGGTTTTGTTCGCTCTTTTTCCTTTCCTTTTAGATAAAATAAAAGTGCGGTGGCGACTCTTGCTTTTTGAGTTAAGTTAATAAATAGCTTACACTCACGATTTTTGTCGCTACAGGTGTTAAGGAAGAGAAAAGCTAAATCTGATACTGAATCAGACGTTGTTGTTGAACATGATGTTCAAGACATCATGCCTGTTAAGAAACAGGTTCCTAAGAAAAAGGTTACTGCCCTCCCTGAAGCTCCTATGGACAACATCTTATTTCATGATGTTCTGAATGTAAACAGGTGGAGGTATGTGTATCACAGAAGGGTTGCATTGGAGAGGGAATTGGGGAATAATGCTCTCAACTGTAGGGAAGTGATGGATCTGATTGAAGTTGCTGGCCTATTAAAGACTGTCACTAACTTTGGCTCATGTTATGAGAGACTAGTTAAAGATTTTGTGGTAAACATTCCAGAAGGATGTAACGATCGAAAAAGTGAAGATTACCTGAAGGTATATGTCAGAGGAAATATTGCAACATTTTCTCCTGCTGAGATTAACAAGTTCCTTGGGAAACCTGAAGTTCCTCAAGCTGAGATTGAAGTCACTAATAATCAGGTGTGTAGGGAGATTACAGGAAATACTGTGAAGAATTGGCATAACAAAGGGAAGCTGTCAGTTGGGAAGCTGAGTGTGAAATATGTCATTCTTCATAGGATTGGCACTGTGAACTGGGTCCATACAAATCATACCTCAACCATCTCTACTGGGCTTGGGAGGTTCATTTATATTGTTGGCAAAGGAAGAAAGTTCGATTTTGGGACTTACATCTTTGATCAAATCTTGAAGCAATCTTCATCTACTGCAGTCAAACTTCCTATTTGCTTTCCTTCACTTATTTGTGGCATAGTTCTGGATCAGTACCCTGGTATTCTAGTTTCTGCTGATCATGCAATGAAAAAGGAATCTCCCTTGACATTGCATTATAAATTGTTTGCTGGAAGTCATGTCCCAAACATTGTTTCAACATCTGCTCCAACATCTCTTGCTACAAGTTCAAAGGAGGAAACTATTACTCAGCTGAAGGAAACCTGCAGAGAGCTTGATGCCATCATCAAGACCAGTACAACTAGGAATGATAAACTGGAGCGATTGATACAAGCCTTGTCTTGACATTGAAACTAACACTGGGGATACTGAGAAGCATGTTGCTGGCATCAATGAGGTGAATAGTGATGAGGATGATGAAGATGTTGCTGCTGATGATGGTTCTGGTGATGATGCAGAAGAAGAGGATGATGAGGAAACAAAAGATGACTACTGAAAGTTGTCTTCCTTTTATTTTATTTTGGTTTTGTAAGGGTTTTATGCCCAAGATAATTTACTTTTTGTGCTTGGTGTGTACTTTAAATACTCTATGGTGTTTATTTGGTTATTTAGTTAGACTTTTTGCCTTTGTCATATTATGGCTAAAAAGGGGGAGTAATACTAACTTTACTAACCACTGCTGACTCATGCTCACCATTGAGGGGGAGTAGTGCTGCTTGCAGAAGAAGGAACTGGTTGAGGGGGAGACAACGCGATGGTTGATGCTTTTTCCACTGCTGTTCTGATGATCTGTTTCTTGCCTCTAATTAATTATGTCTGCAGGATAATTGTAGTTAGTTTTAGCCAAAATCTGCCAAAAGGGGAGATTGATGAGTCTAAGCCTTTGAGGTTGGAATCAATTTTGGTAAAACTAACTTATCAGAAAGATGTTAGACAAGATGTCCTAACATGTTAAACTGACTGAAGATTAAAGTGTTAAACAAGATGTCATATCATGTTGATTCGAAATCTTTGTCTGTTACAGTTTGGAATAAATGTTATCTGATTTCCAATTTTTATGGGAATGTGTATTTGTCCTAGGTGGCGTCCAAGGTTAAGGAATCAGAGATTATGATTCTAAATGGAATATGTTGTTTCTAAGTGTGGAGACACATTAGGAAACTTAGGATTGAAGAAACTATTCTAGAGAAGAATGAGTTGGAGATTCTGTGGAGCTGAATTGTTGTGATTCTGAAGCCCAAATCCAATTTTGTTTATTGTTATAAATAGGGTGGAATTAACCTAGAATAGGCAGAGAAAATACACAGTTGTTAGTGAGTACTAGGGTTTGTACTTTTGTGAGCCTCTCTTGTATTGCGTGAACACCTGAGTTGGATAGTTTTATTGAGTTGTAATTGTTCGGTCACTTCTGTGATTGCAAGGGAATTGAGAAGGGTCTCATACCTAGGAGTGTCTTAGGTAGAAATTTAGCACGGGTGGTGATTAGGTGACAAGTTATAAACGGTGGAGTTTAGCTTAGAACTAATACTGCTTAATGGATTTCATTCCTGGCTTGGTAGCCTGATCGGTCACCATTTCTACTTGTTTTCCGTCTTTTATTCGGCACGAAACCGCATAATCGGTAACACATTGTTGAGTATTGTTATTGTTTTTCACCTTATTATTACTTTTCGCCTCGTCTTTCTATTATTGTTTCTTTTGTTAGTTTTTACGATTTTGTTGCACTCTATACGTGTTTTGTTGTTTTTTATTATTTCCAGATCATAGGTGGAAGCCCCGGAGGACTTGTGCGAGGAATGGAGGTTTTGGAGAGCTTCAAAAGTATTTTTCCAAAGTTGTAGTGGCCTGACACGAGCCCTAGTGTCACCTGACACTGACCGTGTCAGAAGAGGATCCAAAGAAGAAGTTTTGAGCTGGAGGCAGGGGGCTGACACGGGTGCCTGTGTCAGTTGACACGGCCCTTGTGAGCAGGTCTGGAGCATGATGAATTTTTCTCTTGGGTCAGGGGGCTGACACGGGTGCCCGTGTCAGTAGGTCTGGAGCATATAGTTTTTCTTCCCTTGGATCAGAGGGCCAACACGGCCAGCAGTGTCAACTGACACGGCCCGTGTTGGCCTGGGCGAGACAGATTGATATTTTTTTGTGATTTTTAGATTAAGTGATCTGAAGGGGCATTCTGGGTATTCCACACTATTATGTTTGATTGGGAATTACTTAATCTAGAATTTAGAAAAGGAAAAAAAGGATTTTTTGGCTTTGACGTACAATTTTTACATTGGAGTTTTTATGCGATCAAGTGATCCGGAGGAGGGAGATTCTTCATGAGTTCTAGCGATTGAAGGTCTAAATCATCCGATTACCATTGTAATGTCTACTTTTCATATCGTATTTATTGTTTGTACTATGAATAGCTAAACCCCCCAATGCTAGGGGGTATCCCTAAATTGCAATGTAATGAACCTATTTTGAATTATTCTATGAGATTATGTTTTTCTCTTTAAGCTTTTATTTTGCAATGTTCTTAATGCTTTTTCGATCGGACCAATTAAAATTGATTCACGGTTAGGGTTAGGTCAGACAACCCAACCTAACGCTTTTGCAAGATAATATTACGGTAGGTATTGCTTAGGAATGGGGATACCCCGTAATAACCTTTACAATCTTGTTAAAATTATTGCTTGATGTTCTGCCGAGACCTCTAAGGAATTAGGGTCAAGGTAGAATATCAAAGGTTTTTCTGTTAAGGAATTAAGGAAATATACTCTTGAGATTTGGTAAGCTAAGATTTGAGGCATGTCTCTTTGAATGATAATTGGGTTTCTTGCAGAGCAATTTATACACTCCTCCTAGCATAGCTTCTCAAATTTGTTTAAGTCATTTTATTCATTCTGCTTATTTTATTAATTGTTATTATAATTTCTAAAACAAATAAACCCTTAAGGAATTTTTGTTTAATTGAAATAGTTTCTGCACTTATAATTACACGCAGTCCTCGAGAAATCGATTCTGGGGATAACCCCTATTATTACTACATCGGTAAATATAGTACACTTGCTATTTTACCGATCAAGTTTTTGTTGCCGTTGCCTGGGACTGCCAAATTATAAGTTGTTGATTTTAATTCAATTAGAATTTTGTCACTCTGTGGCTAAAATTTTATTTTTGGTTATTTTTATTTTTATTTTTATTTTGTTTATTTTATAACTTTTGGATTATTACTGTTACTACTAATCTGCGTCTAACATTTTTATGCGAGGAGAACCCTCAGCTAATTTTAATTTTGACGCAGAAATTGAAAGAACTTTACACGCAAGGCGTAGACAAGCAAGACTGGCAGCTTCAGAAGCAGAATCGTCAGTTCAAACACCAGAAGAAGAAAGAGTTTATGTTCATTCAGAGCAATCAGATTCAGGTTCAAAAACAGGTTCAGATGCAGATAGAGAGACTGTGATTATGGCTGGAAATCAACCAGCGGAGAGACTTCTAGGCTATTACGGTGGGGCAAATGCATCGGCTGGTAGGTTAACACTTGTGAACCAACCGGTGAATGTGCCGAATTTCCAGTTGCATCCGAGCACCATCACTCAACTTGAGAGGAGACCTTTCACCGAAAAGGTTAATGAAGATGCCAACAAACATCTGCAAAGATTTTTGACTATGAGCACCACTCTCAAGATTGAGGGGCACACTGAGGAAGCAAAAAAGTAAAGAATGTTTCCTTTCACTCTTGCGGAAGATGCTGAAGAGTGGTTCTACTCGTTACCTGCTGGGAGTATTACCACTTAGGAAGAGATGGAGAAGGCGTTTCTGAATGAGTATTTTCGGGCCTCTGTTTATATCCGAAAAAGATATGATATTGTGAACTTTAAACAGAAGGACGAAGAATCACTTGCCGACGCCTACAAGAGGTTCAAGAAGGTTTTGGTAGCCTGTCCGACTCACAACATGGATCAAACTGAGCAGATACAGATGTTCGTCAATGGCCTCCACATGAAAACTAAGCAACTTATTAATACAGCCGTTGGTGGATCATCCAACTTCACCACCGCGACTAGTATCAAGAAAATTATTGAGGCTATTGCGGCCAATAAACATTTGGGGTTATATGATCGAAGTGTGAGTAAATATGAGGGTGTGATTGATTTGAAGTTGAATAATCAGGTTGTGAAGGTAGAAGATCAGATTGTCGCGGAAGTTGAAAGAAGATTAAAGGCTATGAAAGTGGGTACTCAAAGTGTGGCACAAGTTCAAACTAGTCAACCCATGAATTGTGAGATTTGTAGTGGACCTCATTATACTGTACATTGTGTTGCGACTCCGCAACAAATTGAAGAGATAAAATTCCTAAAGCAGAATAACCCCTACGTTCAAACTTATAATCCGGGGTGAAAGAATCATCTTAACTTCTCCTGGAAAGATCACAATCAACACCAATACCCACAGCAACAACAGGCTCCCCAAAAAAACACAATGGGAGATTGCCATTGAGAAGATGGCAGCTCATAACATGCAATTTCAAGAAGAGACCCGAAATAGCTATAGGAATACCACAACCTCCATAAAGAATCTGGAGGTTCAACTGGGTCAGATAGCTCAACAAGTTGCAAATTCTCAAGCACCAGGTGCCCTCTCAAGCGCCACAATACCCAATCCGAAGAATCATGAGAATGTCAATGTTGTTACCACGAGAAGCCGAAAAGTTACAGAAGAAAAAGTAGCAGATAATGAGTATCAGTATATATAGGTGGATCTGGAAGTGCGAGAAAGTCAGAGAGAGTCAGAAGAAGTCAGGCCACCAATAAAGCCAACTGAAGAGAAAAGTCAAGAGGCAGTTAAACCAAAGATCAAGTTACTGTACCCCTCAAGAGTGACAAAGAAGGAGACACAAGAAAAAGACTTTGAGAAATTCAGATCAATGTTCAAAAAGTTAGAGATTAATATGCCCTCCTTTGAAGCACTTGAACAAATGCCTCTATATAAGAAATTCATGAAAGAGGTCATTGGGAAAAAGAAACCTAATGGAGAGGAGCTAAAATGTATTAATTAGGAGAGCAATGGGGGATCACAAAGTAGGAGAATTCCAATCAAACGGAAAGATCCTGGTTTTGTATCAATCCCATGTACCATAAAGGACAAAACTTTTAATAAAGTCTTGATTGATTCGGGTGCTAGTGTGAGTCTCATGTCCCTCTCAATTTTCAAAAAGCTGGGTATAGAAAAAATAAGTGAAACGGGAACAAATCCGAAGTTTTGCGACATCATAACCAAGCGGTCATACGGCTTAACAGAAGATGTGTTTGTGACCATTGATAACTTTACCTATCCAGTAGACTTTGAGATCATTGATCTACCTGAGGATGAGGAGTCGACTATCATACTGGGTCGATCATTCTTGATGACTAGTCGGTGCAGTGTGGATATTGAAGCTGGTACTCTAACCTTGAAATATTTTGAGGAGGAAAGAACCTTAAAACTGTTGGAGCTCGAGAAGCAAGGTCAAGAGGAAGGTTACCACCCCTCAGTTGGAATGGTCCGAACGGTAGAAAAAAGCAAAAGCTTAAAACCACTTCATGAAAAATTCTCTGGAATAATCCATCAGGTTGCAGCATCTGAGTCATCTATTGCACATAACAAGACTCCAAAATCCAGTCGAGAAGTCAATAAAAGGAAGAAGCATCAAAGAAAGAAGAGAAAAAAACATCAAAGGAAGAATGTGGAAGTTGGATGTGAGTTGAATCAAAATGTAGCTCTTGTTTCTGAATCTGACCGGTGCTATGTTGCGGAAAAGTCAAGCAACAAAACGTGTAAGCTGAAGTATCCCCCATAGCATTGAGGAGTAACCCATCGAGCCATGCGATATTAAAAGAAGTGCTAAGTGGGAGGCAACCCATGCTTGTCTGATTAATTTCATTCTTTTTGCTGTTTGTTTTGTTTTGGTTGCAGGAAATAACCTAGATCCTACATGTGCAAATGATGATGTAGCAGTGGTGTTGCATTACCGTCAGCATCCCGAGAAGGATCTCTGTGAGTGACCTCTCTCGCTCTTATTCTAACACATTGGGGCCAATGTGTAGTTCAAGTTTGGGGGAGGATTTACTGCTTTTAGTTTTTCCTTTTTGTACGGGTCAAGTCTGTTTTGTGTGTTGTTTTATGAAAACCCACTCTGAATTTCCCCTCGAATTAGAGCCAAAAATTTTTGCTTGTGAACTATATGATGTGTGAGGTAGTCAGGAAAGTATATAGAGTTTGAGCGAAGAAAAGTTAGAACTAGGGACATTGGGAAAGTTTGAAAACTTAGGAATGACCCGAACACCCTAGATTCCCTGGAGTAAGAAAATGAGTCCAACGTGTAGATTTGTGCCATAGTACTTGGATTTGAGAAGTATTCCCTGATGAGTTCATAGTGATAGTCCAGCATGACTAAAAAGAATTTCATGTATAATGTTGATTGAGAGAATGACTTAAGGCACCGAAAAAAGTGAATAATTGCGATAAAGACAACTAGTCCTTCTAAGTTAGGTAACCTTCACACGGTTACTTAGCCTAACAGCGGTTGAGTCTCAATTGTCGTCCCCAAGTGGACTAATAAACACTAATGAGCGAGAAAAAAAATAGATAATGGTGCCTAGAAAAAGTTCGATCAATCTTGTACATGTGAGGGAAAACGAAAAATTGCCTTAATCTGATTATCTGAATGAAAGGGGTATAAAATCGAAGAAAATACTTAAGCCCAAAGCATAGGTGGAGAGTTAACCGAAAGGGGGATTTAGGTCTGTGGTTTTACCACGGTATGTGTTTGTGCAATACCTTCGTTAACGGACGATTACCAAGAGAACTAGTTTTAGTCGATCGGAATAAAGGCTCACGTATGAGTATCGACACACCTTACCTTCACAAGTCTTTCATTTGATATATACCGTTTGATCTGAAAAATATTGATGCAAGCTTGTTGCTTGAGGTCAAGCAACGGTTTAAGTTTGGGGGAGTTTGATCAGTGGTTATCATGCGTTATTTTACTGTTTGTTTTAGTTAATATTTTGTGATTTTTTATTTGTTTTATATCTCTTTTACCGCATTTTATGCTTTGGTGGTGTTCTTTAGTATTTTTAGGTTCATATAAACATTCAAGAGGAATCGGAGCAAAAAAAACGAGAAAAATCGCAAGATTCGGAATGAAATTGGAATGAAGATAGTGGCCTGACACGGCCACCCGTGTCACCTGACACTAGCCGTGTCAGGAAGAAGCCAAGAGAACAAAAATATGAAGAAAAACAGTGGGCTGACACGGGTGCCCGTGTCACCTGACACTGCCCGTGTCAGCAAGTCTGGCACTGAAAAAATCCAAAGGTCAAAATAGCAAGTGTACTATTTTTACGATGTAGTAATAATAGGGGTTATCCCCAGAATCGATCTCGGGGACTGCGTGTAATTGTAAGTGCAGATGCTAATTCAATTAAACAAAAATTCCTTGGGTTTTGATTGTTTAAAAATTATAACTACGAATAATAAAATGAACAAAATTATAAACTTGACTTAAAACAGGTATGAGAAGCATGCTAGAGGAAGTGTATGAATTGCACTGCAAAAACTCTAAATCCTCATTTGATGAAACATTACTCTAAATAAACCTTACCGATTCTTAAGGTTATTTTTCCGTAATTCCTTAGCAGAAAAACCTTTGAGATTCTATCTTTACCCTAATTCCTTAGCGGTCAAGAAAGAATCACAAGCATTATATTTGATCAAGAATAATTCGGTTATTAGAGGGTATCCCCATTCCTAGGCAATATCTACTGTAATATCATTATGTAAAAGCGTTAGGTTGGTTGGTCCGGCCTAAACCCTAACTGTAAATCAATTTCAATTTGTCCGATCGAAAAGCGTTAAAAATATTGCATAACAAAAGAATAAGGGAAAAAAGTAATATTTCATACAACAATGAAAATTCAAGTCATTACAATGCAATTCAGGGACACCCCCTAGCATTGGGGGGTTTAGCTACTTATAATACCAAAAGAAATTACAAAATAGTAGATAGACATTACAAGATTAACGGATGAATTGGATCTTCAATTGCAGATGCTCATGAAAAATATTCCTTCTCCCGATCACTTGATAGCATTCAAACTCTCACGTAAAATCTTTCGTCAAAAAGTGTTCTTTCTCCTTCTCCGAAAGTGTCTAAAATACTCTCAGGTCCAATAAATTAATGGGAAAATGCCCAAAATACCCTCATGGAACACAAAGGTAAAAAATCCAAGAAAATAAGAAGATGAAGCGTCCAAGCCAACACGGGCGGCCGTGTTGGCTCCTTGTTATTTCGAAAATAAAAAATTTCAGTGCCAGACTTGCTGACACTGGCAGTGTCAGGTGACATGGGCACCCGTGTCAGCCCACTGTTTTTCTTCATATTTTCGTTCTCTTGGCTTCTTCCTGACACAGCCAGTGTCAGGTGACATGAGTGGCCGTGTCAGGCCACTGTCTTCATTCCAATTTCATTCCGAATCTTGCGATTTTTCTCGTTTTTTTCTCTCTGATTCCTCTTGAATGTTTATATGAACCTAAAAACACTAAAGAACACAACCAAAGCATAAAATGCGGTAAAAGAGATATAAAACAAATAAACAATCACAAAATATTAACTAAAACAAACAGTGAAATAACGCATGAAAACCACTGATCAAACTCCCCAAACTTAAACCGTTGCTTGACCTCAAGCAACAAGCTTGCATGAAGTTTTTTCAGATCAAATAGTACATATCAAGTGAAAGACCTGTGAAGGTAAGGTGTGTCGATACTCATATGTGAGCCTTTGTTCTGATTGGCTAAAATTAGTTCTCTTGGTAATCGCCCGTTAGCGAAGGTATTACAGAAACACATACCGCGGTAAAACCACGAACCTAAATCCCTCTTTCGGTTACCTCTCCAACCATGCTTTGGGCTTAAGTCTTTTCTTCGATTTTCTACCCCTTTCATTCGAATAATCAGATTAAGGCAATTTTTTTCGTTTTCCCTCACATGTACAAGATTGATCGAAACTTTTTCTAGGCACCATTATCTCTTCTTTTCTTCTTGCTCATTGGTGTTTATTAGTCCACTTTGGGACGACAACTGAGACTCAACCGCCGTTAGGCTAAGTAACCGGGTAAGGGTTACCCAACTTAGAAGGACTAGTTGTCTTTATCGCCATTGTTCACTTTTTCGGTGCCTTAAGTCATTTTCTCAATTAAACTTATACATGCAATTCTTTTTAGTCATGCCAGACTATCACTATGAACTAATCGGCGAATACTTCTCAAATCCAAGTACTATAGCACAAACCTACACGTTTGACTCGTTTTCTTACTCCGGGGAATCTAGGGTGTTCGGGTCATTCCTAAGTTTTCAAACTTTCCCAATGGTCCTAGTTCTAAATTCTTTTCCCTCGAACTCTATATACTTTCCTGACTACCTCACACATCACAGAATTCACAAGAAAAATTTTCGGCTCTAATTTAAAGGGAATTCACAGTGGTGTCAATATACAAAAATACAAATAACAAGTCTAAACGAAAGAACTAAAAATAGTAAATCCTACCCCAAACTTGAACCGCACATTGCCCCAATGTGTTAGAACAAGAGCGAGAGAGGTTACTCACAGATATCCTTACTGAGGAGGCGGACGGCGACGCAACATCAACTGCTACATCATAGCTCGTACCCGTAAAGTCTTATTTATTTCCTGCAAATGAAACAAAACAAACAACAAAAAGAAAGTAATCAATCAGAAAAGCATGGGTTTCCTCCCATGTAGCGCTTCATTTAACATCGCATGGCTCGACGGGTTACTCCCTAATGCTATGGGGGATACTTCAGCTTACACGTTTTGTTGCTTGAATTTTCAGAAACAAGAGCTACATTTTGATTCAATTCACATCCAACTTCCACATTCTTCCTTTGATGTTTTTTTCTCTTCTTTCTTTGATGCTTCTTCCTTTCATTGACTTCTCAGCTGGATTTTGGAGTCTTGCTATGTGCAATAGATGACTCAGATGCTGCAACATGATGGATTATTCCAGAGAATTTTTCATGAAGTGGTTTTAAGCTTTTGCTTTTTTTTTTTTCCGTTCGGATCATTCCAACTGAGGGGTGGTAACCTTCCTCTTGACCTTGCTTCTCGAGATCCAACACTTTTAAGGTTCTTTCCTCCTCAAAATATTTCAAGGTTAGAGTACCAGCTTCAATATCCACACTGCACCGACTAGTCATCAAGAATGGTTGACCTAGTATGATAGTTGACTCCTCATCCTCAGGTAGATCAATGATCTCAAAGTCTACTGGATAGGTGAAGTTATCAATGGTCACAAACACATCTTCTGCTAAGCCGTATGACCGCTTGGTTGTGAGGTCGGCAAACTTCAGATTTATTCCCGTTTCACTTATTTTTTCTATACCCAGCTTTTTGAAAATTGAGAGGGGCATGAGACTCACACTAGCACCCGAATCAATCAAGACTTTCTTAAAAGTTATGTCCTTTATGGTACAGGGGATTGATACAGAACTAGGATCTTTCCGTTTGATGGGAATTCTCCTATCTTGTGATCCCCCACTGCTCTCCTCATTTATACTTTTTAGCTCCTCTCCACTAGGTTTCTTTTTCCCAATGACCTCTTTCTTGAATTTCTTATATAGAGGCATTTGTTCAAGTGCTTCAAATAAGGGCATATTAATCTCTAACTTTTTGAACAATGAGCTGGAATTTTCAAAGTCTTTTTCCTGTGTCTCCTTCTTTGTCACTCTTGAGGGGTACCGTAACCTGATCTTTGGTTTAACTGCCTCTTTACTTTTCTCTTCGGTTGGCTTTATTTGTGGTCTGGCTTCTTCTGACTCTCTCTGACTTTCTCGCACTTCCAGATCCACCTCCATACACTGATACTCATTGGCTCCCCTCTCTTCTTCTTCTGCAACTTTTCGGCTCCTTGTGGTAAAAACATTGACATTTTCGTGATTCTTCAGATTGGGTATTGTGACTCTTGGGAGGGCTCCTGGTGCTTGAGAATTTGCAACTTGTTGAGCTATCTGGCCCAATTGAACCTCCAGATTCTTTATGGGGGGTGTGGTATTCCTATAGCTATTTCGGGTCTCTTCCTGAAATTGCATGTTATGAGCTGCCATCTTCTCAATGGCAATCTCCCATTGTGCTTTTTGGGGAGCCTGTTGCTGCTGTGGGTATTGGTGTTGATTCTGATCTTTCTAGGAGAAGTTAGGATGATTCTTCCACCTGGGATTATACGTTTAAGTGTATGTATTATTCTGCTTCAGGAATTTTATCTCTTCAATTTGTTGCGGAGTCGCAACACAATGTGCATTATAATGGGGTCCAGTACAAATCTCACAACTTGTGGGTTGACCAGTTTGAACTTGTGCCACATTTTGAGTACCCACTTTCATAGCCTTTAACCTTCTTTCAACTTCCACGGCAATCTGATCTTCTACCTTCACAACCTGATTATTCAACTTCAAGTCAATCACACCCTCAGATTTACTCACACTTGATTATATAACTCCAAATGTTCATTTGTCGCAATAGCTTCAATAATTTTATTGATATCAGTCACGGTGGTGAAGTTGGATGATCCACCAGCAGCTGTTTCAATAAGTTGCTTAGTTTTCATTCGGAGGCCATTGACGAACATCTGCATCTGCTCAGTTTGATCCCCAGAAAATAAGAAGCCCGTCTCCAACACCTACAGTCCGGGATGGAGGAATCATCCAAATTTCTCTTGGAAAGACCAACAAGGGAATGTTCTAAAGCAAGGGTCCACTCCACCTCCGAACCAACCGCAACAACAACAATACCGTCCTCAACAACAACACCCTCAACAGCCGTATCCACAACAATTTTAGCAACACCCTCAGCAGCCGTATCCACAACAATTTCAGCAACAATTTCAACATCACCCACAACAATTTCAACAGCAAGCACCAAGAAAAGCTGATTGGGAGATTGCCATTGAAAAGATGGCCACTCAAAGCTCTCAATTATAAGAAGAAACAAGGAACAATATCAGAAATGCTACCACATCAATCAAAAACCTTGAAGTTCAAATGGGGCAAATAGCACAACAAGTGGGAACTCCTCAAACACCAGGTGTGTTTTCGAGCACAACGGTGACTAATCCTAAAGAGCACAATAATGTGAGTGCTCTGACCACCCGAAGTAATAAAACTCAAGATGTCACGGAAGAAGAGTTAGAAAGTGAAGAGCCATTGATTGAAGTGGACCTTGAGATAAAGGAAATGAAGAGGTGGTGGTGCCTAAACCGGTTTCTAAAGAAAAAACAAGTGAGCCAAAACCGGTCATCAAACTTCCATATCCACAAAGAAATAAGAAGAAGGGGCAGCAAGAGAAGAACTTTGAAAAATTCATAGAGATGTTCAAAAAGCTTGAAGTCAACATCCCATTCTTAGAGGCACTTGAGCAAATGACCACTTATTCCAAGTTTATGAAGGACATCATATCAAAGAAGCGAACTGTCGAGATCGACCCGATTATTCTAACTGAAACTTGTAGTGCTATTTTGCAGGGTATGAAGATTCCGGTTAAAAAGAAAGGTTGAGGTTCTGTTACCATTCCTTGCACCATTGGGGATAGATCATTCAAGAAAGCTCTTATTGATTTGGGGCAAGTGTGAGCCTAATGCCGTTGTCCATTTACCAGAAATTGGGTATCGAAACGGTGTAAGATACTAGGATGACACTGTAGTTTGCGGATCATTCAGTCAAGAGACCATATGGGATAGTCGAAGATGTTCTGGTGAAGGTTGACAAGTTTGTGTTTTCGGTGGATTTTGTTATTCTTGAGATGCCGGAAGATGAAGAGGTTCCACTTATTCTTGGAAGACCGTTTCTTGAGACGGGAAGATGCTTGATAGACATAGAAGGAGGAACGATGACCCTTAAAGTCTATGATGAAGAATTGAAAATTGATGTGTGAAACACCATGAAGTATAAAGATGATATTGGCACTAGTCACAATGTAGAGGTAATTGATCAAGTGGATACTAATGATACACCTTTGAATGCACCACAGTTACCTCTAGAAAAAGTTTGAGTTTAGCAATTTTTGAGAAAGTCGAAGAGATGGATGAGAAAGAGTATGAAGTGCTAGCCATGATGGAAGCACAACCACCGTGGAAAGGGCCTCGACCACACCGGTGGGAGGATCTAAGGCAACCTCAGGTGGTGGAAGGAAGTAAAGACACCAAGAAGGGTTCGGAGTTGAAAAAGTTGCCTGAAAATCTCAAGTATGTTTTCTTGGACACCGATGGTAAATGCCCGGCTATAATAAGCTCTAGTCTCAAAAGGCTTCAAGAGACGAAGCTTGTTCAAGTTTTGAAAAAGTACAAGGGTGATATTGGTTGGGCAATTGATGATTTGAAAGGTATTAGTTCGATGATTTGCATGCATAAGATTCTCATGGAAGATGATCATAAACCGGTGGTCCAACCCTAAAGGAGACTAAATCTGGCAATGAAAGAAGTGGTTATAAAATAAGTTGTAAAGTTTTTGGATGCGGGTCTTATCTACCCGATATCGGATAGCTCGTGGGTTAGTCCAGTTCATGTGGTGCCTAAAAAAGGTGGCACCACCATTGTGCGAAATGAGAAGAATGAGTTAATTCCTTCACGTACAGTCACAGGATGACGGGTATGTATTGATTACAAGAGACTTAACCTTGCTACCAGGAAGGACCAATTTCCTTTGCCATTCATTGATCAAATGTTGGAAAGGTTAGTTGGCCATGATTTCTACTATTTCTTGGATGGTTACTCTGGGTAGAACCAGATTGCGGTTGCACCGGAAGATCAAGAGAAGACAATGTTTACATGCCCCTATGGTGTTTTTACTTACAGGAGAATGCCATTTGGGGTTGTGTAATGCGCCCACCACATTTCAAAGATGCATGACTTCCATTTTTGCTGATATGCTCGAAAAGCATATGGAAATCTTCATGGATGATTTTTTGGTTTTTGGTTCCTCATTTGATAACTATTTAACTAATCTCTCTCTTGTTTTAGAAAGATGCCAGGAAACGAATCTGATTCTCAATTCGGAGAAGTGCCACTTCATGGTGAGAGAAGGCATACTCTTGGGTCACAAATCTCTCATAAGGGAATAGAGGTGGACCAAGCAAAGATCGAGGTAATATCCAAGCTCCTGCCTCCGGTGAATGAGAAAGGTATAAGAAGTTTCTTGGGACATGCAAGTTTTTACCGCAGGTTCATAAGAGACTTTTCTAAAATTGCGAAACCTCTAACTACTTTGTTGGTTAAGGGCAAGGCCTTTGTTTTTGATAAGGAGTGTGCCGATGCATTTGAGACATTAAAAAATAAATTAGTGTCATCACCAGTTGTCATTGCCCCTGATTGGTCTCTACCTTTTTAGATCATGTGTGATGCGTGCGACATTGCAGTAGGGGCAGTTTTGGGACAACGAAGAGAAAAGTTGTTACATGTCATTTACTATGCTAGTCATGTGTTGAACCCTGCACAGATGAACTACGCAACTACCAAAAAGGAGTTGCTAGCTGTTGTGTATACTAACCATGTTGCGTTGAAGTATCTATTTGCTAAGAAGGACTCAAAGCCAAGATTGTTGAGATGGATCTTGCTTCTTCAGGAGTTTGATATGGAGATTCGTGACAAACGAGGGTGTGAAAATAATGTTGCTGACTAACTCTCTCGGATGTCAATGATTGAAGAAACGGAGGAGAAACTTCCAATAAAGGATGAGTTTGCTGATGAAGACATCCTTGCTATTATTGGTGTCCCATGGTTCGCAGACTATGCGAATTATTTGGTAGGTGGCGTTATACCTGACGATTTTGATTCTAACTCGAGGAAAAAGTTTTTGCATGATTGTAGGTTTTACTTGTGGGATGATCCATTCTTGTACAAAAGAGGAGTGGATGGATTGGTGAGAAGGTGTGTGCCTGAAGAGGAACAGAGGGAAGTTCTGAAAGCGTGTTATGATTCAGACTACAGAGGGCATTTCAGTGGTGATAGAATTGTCGCCAAAGTCCTTCAGTCTGGACTATACTGGCCATCTTTATTTAAAGATGCTCAAGAGATGGTAAAGGAGTGTGAAAAATGTCAGAGAACGGGGAATATATCCAAGAGGAATCAGATGCCCCAAAATGCAATGTTGGAAGTTGAGTTGTTTGATGTTTGGGGCATAGACTTTTTGGGGCCCATTTCCACCGTCATTTGGAAAGCACTACATCCTAGTGGCGGTGGACTATGTTTCTAAATGGATTGAAGTTGTAGCCTTGCCTACTAATGATGCGAAGGTAGTAGTGAAGTTCCTGAAGGAAAACATTTTTGCTAGATTTGGAGTACCGAGAGCTCTAATAAGTGATGAAGGAACACATTTCTTAAATCACCTCATGGAAAGGTTGCTCCAGAATTACAATGTGAAGCATCGGATCGCCACTCCATACCATCCTCAAACCAGTGGCCAAGTAGAAGTATCCAATAGGAAACTTAAGCAGGTTCTAGAAAAGACAGTTAGTTCCTCTCAGAAGGATTGGACGACTAATTTGGATGATGCACTTTGGGCGTATCGAACGACATTCAAAATGCCAATCAGTATGTCTCCTTACCAATTAGTCTATGGAAAAGCATGCCATTTGCCTTTGGAGTTAGAACACAAAGCATTATGGGCATCGAAATTTCTTAATTTGGATCTATCCAAAGCTGGGAGTTCCAGGATCCTTCAACTTCATGAGTTGGAAGAGTTTCAGAATCGAGCATATGAAAATGCCAAAGTCTACAAGGACCAAACAAAGAAATGGCATGATAGGAAGATCCAAAGGAATGAGTTTTGGGAAGGACAACTAGTTCTCTTATACAACTCCAGGTTGAAACTATTCCCTGGGAAGCTGAGGTCCAAATGGTCGGGACCGTTTGTAGTTCACAAAGTGTTTCCCCATGGGGCGATTGAGTTGAAGAATTCAACAAATGGAGACACATTTAAGGTGAATGGGCAACGATTGAAGCCCTATTATCAAGGTCAAGAAAGTTGTCAGGTTGATGTTGTTCATCTTACGGGGTAAGAGGGACAACCGTCGAGCCATGCGACGTTAAACGAAGCGCTTAATGGGAGGCAACCCACAATTTTTTTTATTAATCGTTGTTTTGTTTTGTTTTCTATTTTGTGTAGGTTTTCACAAAGTCGATCATAAAGAGGAGGAAATTTTTACACAGCATGACCAGATTGAGTAAACAATAATGGAGATCGATAAATTCAAGAAGTACTGAGAAAAAGTTGAAAAACAGTGATAATTTTGGAAAAACAGTGCCCTGACACGAGTGCCCGTGTCAGCTGACACGGCCCGTGTCAGGCAGGGGCTCATGGCGAAATTTTTTTATGGAAGTCAGTGGGCTGACATGGCCTACCGTGTCACCGGACACGGCCCGTGTCAGCAAGTCTGGAGGGACAAAATTTTTTATTTCTTGGAAAGTGGTTGGCAGAGCCCTGACACGGCCCACCGTGTCAGGAGGACGAGTTGAAATTTTTTGAAAATTTTCGTGAATTCTTTTTCCTTTCTGGTGGGACCCACGCATGTTACTATCTTTTAACCACTCTTTAACACTCATAAACTCTTTTTATTTTCCTAATCCTTCTCTCTCCACCACTTTTACAACTTCCTTTATCTTCTTTTTCTCTCAAAACCACAAACCTCCATTGTTGCTCCTACTAAAAGCTTCAATTTTTCACTCACCCACTCACCAAAACCCTTAACACGCTTCACAAAAGTTGTTTCCCTCGTCCTCCTCTACCATTCTACGATAGCCTTTTCAAATAATTTTCGTTTTTATTTTAGTGATAATTTTCAGGTACGAAAATGCCCCCGAAGCGCGGAGACAAGGGCAAGCGACCTGCGGCAGAGCCATCACGGACCAGAAAGCGAACCATTCGCCAGCCCAATGCTCATGGGATCATATTCGACAATGTTGAGCACGAGAAACGCTATTCGATGCGTGTGAAACGTAAGATCACACCTACGAGGTATATGTGTTCCAATACTTTATCTCAACTTGGGTTATCTGTGGAAGTAAATAGGATCTTCCATGCATTAGGGATGCTTGAGTTTATGTTGCATGAGGCGCCGACTTATGAGCGCATAACACTGGAATGTTTAAGTACTGTTGAATTTAAGCTTTTGAAAAGATGGACCGGTACTGCTTACTATTTTTTTGGTACAATGAGTTTCAGGTTATACAACACTGACCACGAGTTGTCAGTGGAGCAGCTAGGGAGAATTCTCAACCTCCCAATCTATGGTCCCGGAACCGTACCGGATAATTTTGATGCTCGCTCCTTCTGGTCGGCTATCACTGACCACTCTGTGTATGTGGCTAAGGCAGCTAAGGCTTCGGGGATTCAGAATCCCTGTTTCAGGTATGCGCAAAAAGGTTTGGCCTACACCTTGTTTGGTCTAGGCGACAGTACTGGGGTGGCCACCCAGAGGGAGCTATTCTTTTTATACGTAATGGCGAACAGGATTGCGGTGAGTATAGCTGCCTTTGCTGCTGATTATCTGGGAAGAGTGAGCCAAAAACCTAAAGGTGATATTTCTATCAGGGGTATGATTACCCAGATTGCTGGGCACTTCGGATATGAACCGGAAGCACTGAATGAGACGCCAGTCTCTGGTAAGAATCATCTGGACATGACTGCTCTTGTCTAGCAAGGTATGATTACTCAATTTGATGACTATTATGCGTCGATGTACTCTAATCAATTCATTATACCTCTTCCTAACCCTACTAGAATAGGGATTTCTGACACGGCCAATTGGCTTTATAAGGGTGTCGTCCTTGATGAAACAGACAGGCACGAGATTGCCATGTTTGATGCAGGTGACCAAAACTAGGGGGATTTCCATACGGAGTCCGAGCCGGAGTGGATTGTCCCTCCTTATGAAGGAACCTCACACACAAGTGCTCAGTCCACCTTCATGACCTCGGATTAATGGACGTGGATCCAAACAGATATTGGTGAAATTCGAGAGGAGCAATCATGCCAGGGGCGAGAGTAGACCCGGCAGGGCGATGTCATGGACGAGATGCACATGCTGATGCAGCAGTTAATGCTGCAGTTTCCTCCACCTCTTCCTCAATGAGGCTTTGTGAGTACCTTCTTACGCTTGTTCTAAAACATTGAGGCTAATGTTTGGTTCAAGTGTGTGGGGGGGGGGGATTTTATTTGTATGCTTTCAGTTTTTTTAGTTAATTTGTTGTTTTTGTTCTGTTATTTTTATTTGGTTTGGTATCGTGTTTTTGTGTGTTACAGATGTAAGGTGGTTGTGCCGGGTGAATAAGAGAACTTGTGTTAAGTGGATGAGAAGCACAATTCTAGACTTGATCTCTAGGAAATCCCCGAAGGTTGGTATTGTTGAATGGAAGATTGGACGCGACTTTTCGACACTGGACCGAGACTGGAGTATTGTGCACCCGAGGCGAAATGACGCTACATCACACCGAAGGTACCTTGGAAATGTCAGTATGCCAAACATGGTGAGGATCCTAAAAAGCTATATAATATTTCATCATGAGAGTTTTTAGGTATGTATTTGTCTCTTTTAGTTTGCGCATCTATCTGTTGAATTTCCAATGCACACCTATACACACTGAGGCAATTATTTCTTTTTAGCCCTGAGCCTTTCTAGCCAACCCTTGTATTATATCCTTTGTTAGCCTTTGTTAGCCCCTTCGAGTCGTATTCCCTTTTGTTTGTTATTGACCGTATCATGTAAACCTTAAGCCCAAACACTCCCCCACCCTACTCGGATAGGTGTTATTAATTCCTGACCTGTGTACAACTCTAAGTTTGGGGTTGAGACACTCGCATAAAAGTAGGTAGGTGCACTCGGAAAAAAAAGAAGAAGCAATGAAAAAGTAGTAAAAAGAAGAAAAAAAATGAGATAAAAGAATGCACTTACCTATAGGAGAATCCAGTTTGAAAAAAATCAAAAAATAACCTCAAAGATACACTTGAGGAGAGAAACTAGAAAATCTTAATAAAGTTGTGTCCAACACCCTTGAGTATGAAAATTGCAAGTACACAGCAATGAGAGATATGACACCGAGTCTGAGCCTAAAAACCCTTTGTTTTTCCCATTTGTTTGTTTATCCCACCATGTCCCTCAGCCCCGTTACAACCTTAAAAGCCCTCGAATAGTATGTGTTGTGTGCGTGTGTAATGAAAATAGATGTTGTGCAAGCTTAAGAGATGACGGTGCATGCTATGATTATAGAGTATAAACACTTTAACCCGAACAATTTGTTGAGAGTGTGAAAATCTGACAGAATAGGTGCTGAATTGTGGAAGTGTGGTTGATCATCATAAGTCGGGTAAGAAGGAAAGGTTGAGAAGAAAGTGAAGGAGAGTCGCAAAAGATCTCAGCGGTACTGTGGCTAGTAAGAAATTTGGGGGTGACCTAATTGTCGTCTTCAGCATTGCTTGAGGACAAGCAATGAGATAAGTTTGGGGTTGTGATCGGTCACCATTTCTACTTGTTTTCCATCTATTATTTGGCACGAAACCGCACAATCGGTAACACATTGTTGAGTATTGTTATTGTTTTTCACCTTATTTTTACTTTTCGCCTCGTCTTTCTATTATTGTTTCTTTTGTTAGTTTTTACGATTTTGTTGCACTCTATGCGTGTTTTGTTGTTTTTGATTATTTCCAGATCATAGGTGGAAGCCCCGGAGGACTTGTGCGAGGAATAGAGGTTTCAGAGAGCTTAGAAAGTATTTTTCCAAAGTTGCAGTGGCCTGACACGGGCCCCAGTGTCACCTGACATTGACCGTGTCAGAAGAGGAGCCAAAGAAGAAGTTTTGAGCTGGAGGCAAGGGGCTGACACGGGTTCCCGTGTCAGCTGACATGGCTCGTGTCAACAGGTCTGGAGCATATTGTTTTTCTTCCCTTGGATCAGAGGGCCAACACGGCCTGCAGTGTCAACTGACACGGCCCATGTTGGCCTGGGCGAGACAGATTGATATTTTTTTGTGATTTTTAGATTAAGTGATCTGAAGGGGCATTCTGGGTATTCCACACTGTTATGTTTGATTGGGAATTACTTAAGCTAGGATTTGGAAAAGGAAAAAAGGACTTTTTGGCTTTGACGTACAATTTTTACATTGGAGTTTTTATGCGATCAAGTGATCCGGAGGAGGGAGATTCTTCATGAGTTCTAGCGATTGAAGGTCTAAATCATTTGATTACCATTGTAATGTCTACTTTTCATATCGTATTTATTGTTAGTACTATGAATAGCTAGACCCCCCAATGCTAGGGGGTGTCCCTAAATTGCAATGTAATGAACCTATTTTGAATTATTCTATGAGATTATGCTTTTCTCTTTAAGCTTTTATTTTGCAATGTTCTTAATGCTTTTTCGATCGGACCAATCGAAATTGATTCACGGTTAGGGTTAGGTCGGACAAACCAACCTAACGCTTTTGCAAAATAATATTATGGTAGATATTGCTTAGGAATGGGGATACTCCGTAATAACCTTCACAATCTTGTTAAAATTATTGCTTGATGTTCTGCCGAGACCTCTAAGGAATTAGGGTCAAGGTAGAATATCAAAGGTTTTTCTGTTAAGGAATTAAGGAAAAATACTCTTGAGATTTGGTAAGCTAAGATTTGAGGCATGTCTCTTTGAATGATAATTGGGTTTCTTGCAGAGCAATTTATACACTCCTCCTAGCATAGCTTCTCAAATTTGTTTAAGTCATTTTATTCATTCTGCTTATTTTATTAATTGTTATTATAATTTCTAAAACAAACAAACCCTTAAGGAATTTTTGTTTAATTGAAATAGCATCTGCACTTATAATTACACGCAGTCCTCGAGAGATCGATTCTGGGAATAACCCTTACTATTACTACATCGGTAAAAATAGTACACTTGCTATTTTACCGATCATATCCCCCAGACGTAGGTGTTGTTATTCACCGAACTGGGTTATCAATTCTTGTGTGTCTTTTATTTTCTGCTTTTTGTATTCTGCTCCTTATTATCCTTGTGTGTGATGTAGAGATCAAGTGTCACAACATCCTGTCCGACATCTTAGTGATCTGCTTGACCAGAATTTTAGCCAGGAGCTGATTGAGCATAGGGAAGTCTTAGACACGAGCTCTAAGCACAGGAAGTCTTGGACAAGTGGTCTGAGCAAAAAAAAAGTCTTATACAAGTGTGTATAAGCAAATGTAATCTAGTTGATTATAGTGGAAAATCTCTTGCTTGGCAAGGGGACTGGAGTACTCTCAGTTGGAAGAGGAACCAGGATAACTACTGTGTGTTTTTTGCTATTTTTACTTTACTTCTGTTTCTATTTCCGCTGCATCCTATCAGATTCTGAACTCAGTTTTTAGAATCTGAACTCTGGTTCAAAAGTAAATCTAATTTTTGCAATACACAATTCAACCCCCCCTTTCTTGTGTATTTTTCTCACCTTCAAACTTAAATCTATAGTTTTTGCCATTGACTATTTTACGAAATAGATCGAGGCAGAACCACTAGCAAAAATAATTGGCCACAATATTTTTTGTTTCTTCAAAAGGAATATACTCACTGAGTTTGGGATCCCTTGGGTTTAAAGAATTGATGAAGTATTTAAAGATAACTCACCACTTAACCTCAGTAATACATGCAAAAACTAATTGTCAAGCAGATTCGTTAAATATGTATCTGCTGAGTTGATTAAGAAAAACACTAGATGATTCCAAGGGAAACTAGGGAGAAGAACTCCCTCATATTTTGTGGGACTACCATACTAATCCACACTCTTCCATGAAGGAAACACCCTTTGTATTACATATGATTTAAAAGAGATTATACCTATAGAAATGGACGAACTTCACTGAAGGAATTCTCATTGGATTCCCCTGAGAAGCCAACAAATAAGGCTGCCAAGACTAGCTGGATCTTTTGGAAGAAAGAAGAGACCGGGACGTCCTTAGTGAGACCCTAGTGAATGAGAAGATGCCATCTGTTAGCTCCTAATTTTGACGTCTGGTATTGGATTAAGGGAATTAATCAAGTAAATAGAATTTCGAAGAAGATTTGGAAGACTTCTACTGGAATGGTGTTTTCTGGAGTTTTAGTCGAAGAAGTCCTTGTGCAAGAAAAGAGTGTTTTGCGGACTTAGAAATATTTCTAGCAATTTGGGAATATTGTTCGACGGAAGCACTACTGATGACGTTTCAATTCATGATTTGAATTCAAATAAGGGAGGGAACTTGGTTCTTATCCAATTGCTGGCAGAAGACACGTGGAGCGGATTCAGGAATTGAAGACATGCAGAATGACATTTGTCTTGATCTATTTTGTAAGCCGTTATAGGCAGTTATTTTCGATTAGTATAAATAGCAAGTTCTAGTGTTAGGATTTGTGTGTGTTCAAGTTTGTACAAATTCCTCAAATTACTCAAAGTACCCGCGTGTAGAGAAACGAGTGTGTGAGAAATGTACGTTTGCTGTAACACCATATTTATTATTCAATACAATTCAGTTAGTTTTTGCCCATAAGTTTATCTTTCATTTTCAAGTTATTTTCTGTATTACATTTTCTTTAGTATTTTCGAAGCAAACTGTATTTAAACTATGAATATTGTCGAAGTGTTTATCTTTTTCTAAATATCATTTTAAATCAATTAGCACATGTCCTAGGATCAATCTGGTCGATCCTGTGAGTTACCAAACTATTTTAAAGATTGGAAGACCAGCGGTTATTTACCAATTTTCACGGTATACAAATTGGCACGCCCAGCGGGACGGTGCTAAGTGAGTTTTTGAAAACAAATTTTTTGTATTTAAAAAAAAATTATAGTTCTGCATTCAATTGTCTTTTCTCTTTTGAAAACTTCGTTGCATGTTATAAAGAAGTGGTAAAGTAGCCACCACTAACGAGGATAGTGTAGCGTGCGATTTTTGTCAGTGACGCGACCACCTTACCGCAATAGTTGGAATTGGGTGTTACTTTCTGATTTCTTATTTATCCTATGAAGCTGGAAAGGAAAGGGAATATATCTAAAACTAACCTTGCACGCAAATATTTTCTTTAACAAATGCTAAGAGATCGGGGAACGGGGCCAGGTTATACAAAGAGAAGCTATTAACACCCAGTGTATATATGGTTATCCATAGTCCTTTTATTGCATGTTTCTCTGTTAATTTGAAATGTTCTCTTGTGTTTATCTGCTATGGGTTGGGAAATTTTCTCCTTTGGGAGTGTTGAGAGAATGTTTTTGTTGTTTTCGGGTTTTCCATTATTTTTGGGAAGGTACTGGACCTAAAGTTTTTATTTGCGTGCTCGCTAAGATTTCACAATCTTATGCCTACGTATTCCCGTAAAGAGACTTCGCAATTTTATTTGTGTCTTGTTCAAAGCCCAAGATTGAAGCTAAAAGGGCGACTGAGAGAGAATTTGTCATCTCTAAAGGGAGATATCTCGCCTATTCATCACAAATTGAGAAATTAATTCTAAGGGGAATTACTTTAACTGGGATATGTGAATCCAACAATGCCATAATTTCCTTTATAAGAGGGATGTCATGAAGGAAGAAAGCTTTAACTCACTGTAGAGCAATGCCACTTTTTCCTTATGAATCTTTCATGCTAAGAGAGGGACATTGGCTTGGATGTATAGAATCCAGAGGCTTGTCACTTATAGCTGTTAGATGAAAGACAAATTTTGACCAGGATAAAAGAAGGACTCCAACTTGGATTTTGAATCAACAAGTGTGCCACTTACAGCAATTATCTGGGAAAAAGGTTTTGGTTGTCTGTTTTGATATGTGATGTATAAAGGAAATATCCTTCTACAGAGTGGACTCATGGTCTCATCTGAGGGGATGTTAATTTTTGTCTACCTTGATCAAAGCCCAAGGTTGAAGCTAAAGGAAATTGACTCCACTATGGAATGGTTTTATCTGTCTTGTGCAAAGCCCAAGATTGAGGCTGACTGGGGAGATTCATTATACAAAGCCTAAAAGGAGGCTAACTGGGGAAAATTCTTACATGAAGCCTAAAAGGAGGCTAACTCTTGCTGAGGATTTTTTGAAATCTAGAAGCAGGTCCAAATTATATTGGGGAATCCAAGGGATTACTCTTGCTGGGAATCAGGGAAGAGTGGAAGTATCAGATGCCATGAGGCTCTGATTCTACTGGAGATTTGTTGATGGTAAGTTGACCCTGGCTGGGGAAAGTGAAAACTTAAGCCTTGTTAAGGGGTCAGGGGAGTTTAAAAGTTGAGTTTGAAAACCTATGAAGGTTTTAACTCAGCTGGAGACTGATGTAGTGATAACTTGATCTGGGTTTTTCCTGTGCTTTTAGGAAACTTGAGGGTCTCTATGTGAGGTCCAATAGGAGATGTGACTTTCCAAGTCTAATTGTATAAAGCCTGAGAGGAGGCTGAGACTGTCCAAGTTTCTCAAGAAATGGTAGGCTCTGGTGTATAGAAGGGTCTTTGTATGATACCCAAGAGGAGGCTGAAGGTTTTAAGGGATGAAGATCAACCCTAGAATGGTCTGATATTTTGGAATTCTACCTCTCTTGAAGATTGAACTAGTAGAGATGACTAATTTCTATCTTATACTTGTAGGAGGCCTTTGGGTCCTTGTACTAAGCCCAATAGGAGGCTGAGGAACTTCTAAGAAACCTTAGAGTCCTTGTACTAAGCCCAAGAGAAGGCTAAGGATGCTTTTAGGAAGCCTGTGGGTCCTTGTACTAAGCCCAACAGTAGGCTGAGGATGCTTTTAGGAAGCCTGGGGGTCCAAGCCAAAGAAAAATTCAAGAAAGGTTTCATCGGGAATTAATCATTTCTCTGCTGAACAGTCCTAAGGTTTGAAGAAATTCAAAAGAGGTTTCACCGAGAATTAATCCTCTCTAGGGAGATGAATTTCTTGTATACATATATTTCTAAGTTTGACAGTCTTGAGAAAAGTTTCACCGAGAATAATTCCCTTCTCTATTCCATATTGTATAAGCCCAAGAGGATGCAAGACTGTATAGGGAATTTCCTATGTGGAACTAGTTTTGACTATGTTGTAAGTAACCTCTGGTTTGACCTAAACCTAGGCCTAACTGTTGGGGAAACTCTAAGCAAGATATGCACAAATATATACAGACAATTATATTGAAGATATATAAACAAATATGCATTAAAAAAGATGTGGGGACTTACCTTCTGAGAAGAAGCCCAAGCATATTATGATCTGTTGTATTTACTACAATTGTATTCCCTCTTTTAGGGTTTCAAAAAATTGAAGAAAGTTTTGAGGAAACTTTGAATTTGAATTCGATTTAAAAAAACAAGTTGTTTTTAAAAAGAGAAGAAAGTTTTGGGGCTTATACAGGGACTGAGGCCCAGATGACTTATTTGAAAACATTGATCGCACTTCGATACCGACAGACGTTGTGGGACTTATACTATATTAGAGACCCAAAATTGTTTTTATATAAAGAGTGTTTGGGTCTTAAACTCTATTAGAGGCCCAAAAGTGTTTGTGAAAAAAGAATAATGGGGCTTATTGTCATACCCCAAATTTTGACCACTAAGATTCCTATCATTGTGCAAATCATCATCACAATATGGATGTACCTTTATGCCTCATCAATATCCTCAAGGAATTGTTGAGCATTCACCAGAATCAAAATTAGGGTTTCAAGCCCTCTCTGAGTGCTTAGACAAAGGATCAATCAAGGAATGCCATGATCTTCAACTTTTCTAACCTCTCAAACACCCAAAATTCTCCAAAAAACCCACTAATGAAAAGGTCATCGGCACCTCAAAATTGGATCACATCATATGGCATTTCTCCGAGAAGATCTCCGAGAAAAGTATGATGTAAAGACCCCGAACGAAGGCAGTCTCTCAAGAGACTCGTTTTCCCCAGTAGATTCGATAAATGGCGTCTCCAAACAGAGAAGTTTGTGTACCTCTGCAATTCAGACGAATGGGTTCCCCAGGAAGTCTGACATCAAAACTTTTTCCACTCAAATTGCATCTCCCCAGGAAAATTCGGCGAGAAGTTTGAGGAAAACCGTTACACGTAGCATCCCTTGTCAATAAGGTTTATTGACAAAAGAAACTTAGACCAGTTCATTGGTAGGAAACTAAGAACGAGGGGAAGTTTATTTCAGAAACTAAGACCAGTTTGTTGGTAGGAAACCAGGATTGAGGGGAAGTTTATTTCAGAAACTAAGACCAGTTCCTTGGTAGGAAACCAAGAACGAGGGGAAGTTTATTTCAGAAACTAAGACCAGTTCCTTGGTAGGAAACCAGGATCAGGGGAAGTTTATTTCAGAAACTAAGACCAGTTCCTTGGCTGAAGACCAGGATCGAGGGGAAGTTTACCTTTTCTAAACATCATTGCTTAGCGAAAGAAGATGAATGCGTAAATTACCATTCATAGACGCCGTCAAAATTTCGGATATTCCGATATTTAATCCTCTTGCACCTCGAATGCCCAAATACCTTCGCCATTCACACCTTCATGTCCAAGAAGATTAAATAGGGGCATCTGTCATACCCCAAATTTTGACCACTAAGATTCCCATCATTGTGCAAATCATCATCACAATATGGATGTACCTTTATGCCTCATCAATCTCCTCAAGGAATTGTTGAGCATTCACCAGAATCAAAATTAGGGTTTCAAGCCCTCTCTGAGTGCTTAGACAAAGGATCAATCAAGGAATGACATGATCTTCAACTTTTCTAACCTCTCAAACATCCACAATGGATCAAGAGGTCTCCCACTTCAAGGATTAAGCACAAGGCTGCTCCCTTCTGGGTGGATCAAATCTCAAGATCGACAGTGTCACCAAATTAGGGTTTTGGTCGACCAGGGCCTCCAAATGGAAATTTTTCATTTGGGCACAAGCCAATGATCCAAAACATAACCTAATATACTTCATGGGACCTCATGGACCCAAGCATCAAGTCAATTTTGCCTCAGGGGATGCATTGATAAAAAATCAGGAATTAGGGTTTCTTGACCTAATTCACCCCTAAGTTGACTTTTGGGACAAATCATGAGCCAAGACCTCAAGATAGGGTTTGAGGGTCTCTAATGAACTATATTGATCCATTTGGAACAATGGATTAATCCAAGAAGCTTGAGCAACAAGTCTCAATTTCATCTGCACCACAATTAGGGTTTCGCGAGGAAATTCAACTGTAACTTTGACTTTTGACCAGGACATGTTCCCAAGCCCCAAGACATGATTCTATATACCCTATGACACCCATGGAACATGTCCGTCAAGTTTGATTTAGGTCAAGGACATGATTTCATGAAGAATTGCACAGTTTGGAATTCATCTGATAAAAAGTTAACTGTGCACAAAAGTCAACTTTGACTTTTTGAGATTTTTCACCAAAATGGATTTTTAACCCTAAAATGATGTTAATGTATGATTTGAATCATCATTCATCAAGAAAAATCAAAGAAAGTGGGATAACTTGTAAAAGGGGTAACCATAAAAACTTAGAAAAATTTCTAAGTTATGGAAAAAGTGACACTAATGTGCTAACTTTGGAGGACCATAACTCCTAAACCACAAGGCCATTGTTCCTCATTGAAAGCTTGATTTGTAGATATCATTGCCCTCTACAAAAGCTTCATACTGACCTATGTCCAAATTCCTCATGGAGTTTGAGTTATGGAGTGATCAAAATCAAGAAAAGTCACTTTGTTCCAACACTTAGTGAAAATTTCACTAAGTCAGATTTTACCCTACTTTTTGCCAAATGTAGGGGGATTTTTCACTTGGATTCAAAAGAGATCAAAACCAAACATGTTCAAACAGTTGTTGTATCATGTAAGGGCTTTTCAAAATGGTCAAGAACATTACCAAATTCAATTTGAGTCGTGAGATATAACATTAGCAAGTTGCCTTGTTGAAATCTGTCAAGGCAAGGCAGATTTTGCATTTTTGGTCGATTTTCCAAAATCAGCCAAATCCAAATGCTCCTATCCACTTGGACACCTCTGAGGATTGAATCTAAAGGGGAAAATCACTGAGCCAAGCCTCCAAAGTCTTTGGAACTAGAAATATCATGTTGAACCTAGAATGGCCAAAATAGGGACAAAACTCCAATTTTGGATTGGAGCATTCAATGGAAGCATCAAGGTGGCATGGACTAAGCCATTCTTAACTGAATTCAGTCAAGACTTATCCAAGACCAAGGGAACCACATCCATGTGCCCTAACCTCTAGTCAATGGCTAGAGGAGACTTGGATTTCCATTGGACAACATTGGCCAAACCTCTGCTGCAGTTGCCATTCACTGTGGATCCCAAAACAAACTTGCTCTACTATAAACAGAGCTCAATTGTGATCAGTTTGAGTACACCAAAGCCATCAAACAGATGCTTTCCTCAAAATCTCTTCTTTCACTCCAATTTTGCCTTCTAAGGCAAGTCACTATCGGGTTTTGAGTTTGAGAGCTTTTCCAATCAAACCAATCACACACACACCTCACATACATCATATAGAAGTGATCCAAACACTCACATAACATCTGGAACACAGATTTCACAAAATCACCAGCCAATTGCTCAAGTTCTTGACAGTTTTGCAATTGAGGTACCATCTTCAGCTCCAAACCATTTCAATCCATTCCAAGCATTCATACACACTCTATGGCACCTAGGGAAGCTGTCCAGATCATTGGAACCTAGCTGTAACACCTCCAACACAAATCACGATCACCAGCTGCAAGTGGTAAGCATGAGCTCTTCTAACTCTATGATCCATGCAATTTTTCATGCACAATAATTTGGCCATATGTTCATAATCATGCATGGAATGTTTCCCCTCAATTAATTGCATTGTTTGAATCGTGTATCAAAAATCCTACCCTTCATGCAGAATTTAGGGTTCTTGAGGATTTTTCATGATTTCTTGTTATATGTTTAATTTAAATGAAATTAAATACCATAGACATGATCGTGAGGTTGAAACGAGTTGATTGGTATGTGGATTGCATGATATAATCAAGTATTCAGTGAGATTGAAGAGAAAATGCAAATCTGGGAAAACCCAGAACACGCGCGTGTTCTTGGGTGTTCTTGGCGCCATTTTTTGAATATTTGAATATTTGAATTTTGTGATTTTATTTAATTGATTCAAAAACTAATTTCTCTCTGAGTTTTAATGATTTTGAGTTTATTCTTTTTCTAATAATTCACAAAAATGTTAAAATATTTTATTTTCCCAAAAAATCCCAAAAATATTATTTATTTTGTATAATTGATATTTTTGCAAAGAATTAATGTTTTAATTGTTTTTGACATTTAAAATACTTTTTCCACCTTGATTTTGCAACTTTTAATGCCTTCTAATTATTTTGTAGGTCAATACTTAATTTTTGAAGCATTAATCCAAGATCACAATTTGTTTTCCATATGTTAAACAATTTTGATCATTTTAATTGAATTTTTATTCAATTAAATACATTTTTGAAAACAAATTAGGGTTTTTGGATTAATTCAACCCTCATAAATCATTTTCAAAACACTTTGGGCCTCTAATAGAGTGTAAGACCCAATCCTTTTTTTTGACCAAATCATTTTTGGGCCTCAGTGTATTGTATAAGTCCCGGTACCGTCAAAAAACAAACGGCGCAATCGTCGCCTTTTGAAAAATAACCTTCTGGGCCTACCCTCGAGTAGTAAGACCCATTTCTTTTCTTAAAACTTTTGGGCCTCTATTAGAGTGTAAGACCTAACCCTCTTGTACATAAAACTTTTTGGGCCTCACTTATTGTATAAGTCCCTCTGTACATTTTCAAATAAACGACGCGATCGTCGCCAGTTTAAAAATAAATCATCTGGGCCTCTCCTTGAGCTATAAGACCCATTCAAAACTTTTGGGCCTCTAATAGAGTGAAAGACCCAACCCCCTTTTAACCAAAACCATTTTGGGCCTCAGATATTGTATAAGCCCCGCTGCGTTAAAAGAAAACCTCGGCGCGATCGCTATTTTAAACGGAAAAATCAACTGGGCCTACCCTCGTGTTATAAGCCCCACTCTTTTTCTTTAAAACCTTTTTGGGCCTCTTGAGAGAGTGTAAGACCCATCCCTTTGTACATAAAACCTTTTTTGGGCCTCAGTCACTTGTATAAGTCCCTCTGTACAAATTCAAACAGTGCGCTCACTGATAAAACCCTGGGGCTCTCCTTGAGCTGTAAGCCCCAAATCTTTCTTTTTCAAAGCACTTTCTCCTTTGATTTTGAATATACTGTTGTTTTCAATCTTTCTTTGTTGAACAACTAACCAAACAGCATGGAAGCTCTACAACCGAGTAAGTGTTTATATGCTTTCATTTACCGCTTTCATATACATATTACTGTATTGTGGGGCTGTTTCACTGTAAGTCTTCTTTCATAAACTCATATCAACTGTGTAATAACAGTATAGATATTTAGAGTTTTCCCAGCAACTACGTCTAGAACTAGGTGACGCCGTTTCGTTTATTCATAGAAATAAACAACTAGATCCCCAATAGGATCACCAGATACAGTCTTCTCTTCGGCTGTCCTCATTAGGAATTGTCAAGAAACTCTACTCTCAGAGATGAATGTATTCTCCATGAATGGCATCTTTGAGTTTCTTCCAAATTCTCGAACTTTCCTGACTTGATCTATTCCTTGTGAATAGCTTGCCTTGAATTTCTCGGGGTTTGGGGACCCACGGGCTTCTTAAAAGCATCGGCCTCCTCTTGGGCATTGTTCAAGGACCCACAGGCTTCCTAAAAGCAGTCCCGCCTCCTCTTGGGCTTAGTACAAGGACCTGTCGGCTTCTTAGAAGTATTCACAGCCTCCTCTTAGGCTTCGTATAATGATTCTTCCTCTGGGAATGATAGCCTCCTCTTAGGCTTCGTACAAGGACCGATCGACTTCTTAAAAGTTTCCATCCTCCTCTTGGGCTTCATACAAATTGTCCCGACGACCTCCTAGAGGTATAGGAATAGAAATTAGTCATCTGCATAGAACAGTCCTTTCAAAGAGTCTAATACTGTTTCTCAAAGCATGGTACAAAAGATGAAACTTTAGACACGGACAGTCTAATATCCTTGAGTCTCAAAGACATTCTCAAGTGACCCCTTTGTTAAAAAGGAAGAAAACCCGTAGACTCGGACAGTCTCAATACCCTTCGGATTTCCCACTTCCTTAAAGAACAGGAATAGCCCGGATCCTCGAATCAAACCCTCGAGTACAGTGTTGCTCATATAAGAATTGATTTTCTCTTTAAATCAGCATATTGGACCTGTCACTCAACTGAAACAGTAACCATAGCCTCTTCTTAGGCTTTGTATAGTGATCCTTCTCCAATGAAGTTAGCCTCTCTCTTGGGCTTTATACAATGATTCTCCCCAGCGGAGTCAAACAACATTTAGCCTCTCTCTCGGGCTTTGTACGAGACACATAAAGAACTCCCTCATTGAGTCAATCACCCTTTCGCCTCCATCTCGGGCTTTATACGAGATACAAAAAGGTTCTTATTGAGCCAAACAAATTTCAGCCTCCATCTCGGGCTTCATACGAGATATAAAAAAAAACTCTCTTGTTGAGTCAAATAGCCTCCATCTCGGGATTTATACGAGATACCAAAAGATTCCCTTGTTGAGTCAATCCCCCTTTTAGCCTCTCTCTCGGGCTTTGTACGAGACACATATTAGCCTCCTCTTAGGCTTTGTATAAGAAAACCACTGGTTGATCCAATCAACCTTTTAGCATCAAAGCTGTGCCTCGTTCGCAGTACACAAACATCAACAACTCCTTCCCCTTCATCTAATCGCTGTAAGCGGCAAGCCTCTGGATCATCTACATCCATGCCACTGTCCCTCTTTTAGCATGAGAAATTCCTAAGGAAAGATGGCATTGCTCTACACTGAGTTAAAGTCTTCTCCTTCAGGTTAAAATCCCCTATAAAGGAAATTATGGCATTGCCGGATTCACAAATCCCGGTTAAAGTAATCCTCCTTTTCAGTCAGTCACCCAACAGTTGTGACAAACAGACCCCTCTTTAGAGATGACAAATTCTCTCTAAAGTCAAACATTTTCAGCTTCACATCTTGGGCTTTGAACAAGATATAAATCACCTTCAGCTTCACATCTTGGGCTTTGAACAAGATACAAACTACCTTCAGCTTCACATCTTGGGCTTTGAACAAGATACAAATAGACTCTCTAGCTTCACGTCTTGGGCTTTGAACAAGACACCAAAACAACTATTTCCTCCCATAGAATAAGAGGAACTACGAACGCTCTGATTTCCCTGTTTCGGTAAACGGGAATACGTAGGCATAAGATTGAAAGAAAAATCTTAGCGAGCACACTAAACAAAAACCCAAAATCCCATACTTTCATACATTCGTCCTAACCGATAGCCTAAAGCACCCCTCGTCAACAAAATAACCTAGGAGAAACCCCGAATCTTTGTAGCATCTGTAAACAACAGTTTTGACTGTTTAATCTCAGTATGCAAGCAGGGTTAATTGGAGACATCTATTTCCCATCCTTCATCAGCTTTAATAGGATAAAAAATGAATCGAGCTGTAGTACCAGAGCGATCGTGCTTCGCAACCACATCCAAAAATCACTCGCTACACTTATACTCAAAGAGAGGCCCAGATGGTTTATTTGAAAAGGCGACGATCGCGCTATGATTTTGAAAACCACAGAGGGACTTATACAATGACAGAGGCCCAACAATTTATTTATGTACAAGAAGGAGTGGGTCTTACACTCTAATAGAGGCCCAAAAAGTTATTTTTATACAAGAGATGGGGCTTACAGCTCAAAGAGAGGTCCAGATGAAAAGCAGCGATCGCACCGTTTATTTTGAAAATCGTATCAGGACTTATACAAAGACTGAGGCCCAAAAATTTGTATATTTACAAAGGAGATGTGTCTTACACTCTATTTGAGGCCCAAAAGTGTTTCAAATGAAGTTTGAAAAATCAAAATTAAGAAAAACCCTAATTTTAATTTAAAAAATATAATTTTCAAAGGAAATTAAATAAAAAATGATATAAAATATCAAATATATTTAAAAACAAGTTGTCAACTTTGAAAAATATTTTGAAAAATCATGTTTAATCGCATGAAAGCTTGAAATTCAATTGAATTTGAAAATTCAAGGTGGAAATTTCATTTAAAATGTTTAAAAAACAAATAAAATGAAATTATTTAAAAAAATTCAAGCTATATCAAATAAATAATATAAATGTGATTTTTTGTAAAATAAAATATTTTAACATTTTTGTGAACTTTTAAAAAAAGAACCAATCAAAAATGAAAAAATTGAGAGAGAAATTAAATTTTGAAATCATTTAATAAAAACATCAAATATTCAAAAATTCAAAAATTTGAAAATGGCGCCAAGGCCATCTTCTTCTTCCTCGTGTGTACCCTCCATGTCCATTTTGCAAAACCTCACATATCTCTCTCAATACGTAATGGTTTTGACTTTCGTAAACACGAAAGTTGTGTATTTTTGGACAAGGATTCTAATGATATAAATTAATTGCATTTATATTAAGTGTGGAGAGAGAAATCAGAAGATGAACTCAAGAAACTTAATTTTTGCATGAACATTATGAAATCCTATACACGAAAGCTACAAAGCAATTGATTGAGGGGAATCACTCTACATAAGTGCATAAACATGTTTGTAACTTGAAAACACATTTATGATGCATGAATTATAGAGTTTGAGAGTGTCAGGCTTACCTCTGCAAGAGGAAATCGAATCCTCATTTGTAGGTGTTACAGATGCTGTGTGATGATCTGGACAACTTCAATGGGCCTAATATAAGGTGTTTGGAAGCTTGGAATAGATTGAATGCCCCTGGATCTTGTTGTGGCACCTCAACTGCAAGTAGGCCAAAAAGCTTGAGCAAATGTGGGGTGACTTTGTGATTCAGGTGTTCCAGATGTGTTTTGAGGTTATGGATCACTCATATATGATATATGTGAGGTGTTGGCATGGTTGGTTTTGATGGAATTGATCCCTATTTGAAAAATCGATAGTTACTTCAAGAAGAAGCAAAATTTGGTTTTTGGAATGTGATTTGGAGGAAAGCATGTATTTCTATGCTTTGGTGTACTTGAAATGATCAGAAAGAACCTCTATTTATAGTAGAGCAACTTTGTTTTGGGAGCAATAGTGATTGGAGGCTGGATCACTCCAATATCCAATGAACTTTGTCATGTAGAAAAAGTCTCCTCTAGCCATTGACTTGGGTAAATCTTGCAGGCCTATGGTCTTCTGATGCTTGAGTTTATCTTGACTCATTTGCAATGTTGTGGACTGATACTTGCCAGCTCTATGCATTCATTCAATGCCTCATGACAAGTTAGAAGTTTTTGGATTTGAACTTTTAATGTCACATACCTAGAGGATTGGATTTTGGACTTGGTGGCCTTGTGATCAGATTCTTCATCATTCAAGTTGATTTTGGACAGAAATGAAATGATGCAAGTGTCCAAAATTGGCTTGAGAAATTGTGGGAACAAATATACCAATGCTTTTGTGTGGGCAGAGTGAAAATGCCATTTTTTTAGGCTTATAACTCCTTGCTCAAGTTGAACCATGAGAAGCTCTTGTACTTTTTGGAAAACCCCAATAACATACTTCAACTTTGATGTACAACTTTGGTCTTGAATCATCATGGTTCATAATGAAAAATGGCCTCAAATTTGGTGAAAATGCAAAACAGATTCTGTCCAAATTTTCACTAAGTGTTGGAAAAGGGCCATTTTCACATTTTTGTGATTTTGGTCAATCCGTAACTCAAAATCCATGAGGATTTGGAATCTGATGTGGTTGATAATCTTAAAGTATGTAATTAGATCTTTCATTTGAGCTTTGGATGGAAGAAAAAGGTTGCTTGGATCACAAGTTATGGCCTTGCAAAGTTGGGTATAAATCATTTTTTTCCATAACTTAGTGAAATTTCAAGTTTCTTATGGTTGCCCCTTTTTCAAGTAACCCTACTTTTATTGATTTTTCTTGATGGATGATGATCCAAACCATAATTTAGCATTGTTGTTTACTTAAGGAAACTTTGTTTGTCAAGAAATTCAAAAAGTCAAACTTGGTTTTTGGCATAGTTGACTTTTTACCAGATGAATTTCAAATTTTGTGATCCTCTATGAAATCAAGTCCTTGACCTAATTCAAACCTAATGTATGGAAACCATAGGTGTTTTATAGTGTTTTGAATCATGTCCCAAGGTTTGGGATCATGTCTTGGTCAAAAGTCAAAGACACAGTTGACTTTTCGTCAGGAAACCCTAATTGGTTCAGATGAATTTGAATCCTTGTACTGCTTATGTTGCCAGGCATGCACTATTTCTTTCTTTAGTGCCCTGTCATTTTCTCCTTCCTTGAAGAAAAGACCTTCCAGATGAGCATTATGTGGGATATTCTTCATAGGGTATCCAAGTTGGCGACGAGCTAAAATTGGATGATAGTTGATCCCTCCTTTAGTACCAATGAGGGGTACATTAGGGAAATTTTCACATCTGTCGATAATATTTATCCCTTCGTAAATCTGATTGTACCAATCTATATCTATGTTAGTAAGAGACATAATCTTCTGCGACCATCACAGGTTACTCTTGTGATCCCAAAAAGCAGCAGACTTGGGCAAGTGGGAAATAAACCATTTGTAGAATAATGGTACACAGCATGTGATCATCCCTCCACTGTACAAATTCCTTAAGTGTACAGAATGGTAAGCATCCCCGAGCAAGGTTGGTACGGGGTTTCCAATCAAGAATATCTTACCAGCATTGGTGTCTATGAAGTTGTCGATATTGGGAAAAAGGAATAACCCATATGTGAGCAGAACAAAGACATCCTCGAAAGCAGTTACATTTCCTATACTAGCAAAGTATAGAGCTTTCTCCATCAGGAATTTAGCTGGTAAACCCTGGATTCCTCCTTTGGTGGACATGTGAGTCCTAACTTCTGACTCATCCAAAGAGATTGCTCTTGCAATGGTTTCTTCTCTTGGAATTTCTTCTAGTCCAGAAAATGCATCTCGATCAGTGATAGGTAAGTCAATCAGGTGGGAGTACTCCTCCAGTGTTGGTGTGAGCTGATAATCCAGGAAAGTGAAGTAGTGGTAAATCGGATCGTAGAACTGAATCAGCGTAGATAGGATCCCTTCAACCATGTTGATCTTCAACTATTTTAGTTCTTTCGAAAAAGATTTTTTTTCTGTTTTTGAAAAGAGTTTTTTAATGAATGCATGAATGCAGCAAACAAAAACACTTGAAAACATGGGTTTACGGGTTCATCGTCACGAGCATGGAGCCATGAATCTACCCCTCCCCAAACGTGTGTACTAATTGGTCAATTTTTATACTTGTAGAACGGGTTCTAACAAAGGTTCCCAAAATCATTGACCCCTCTTAGGGATATTAATAGCAAGCCGATTAACTCAAGCGAGTTGTAATATCCTAAGATGAATCTCCTTTGAGTGTAGTATCGCGTGTCAACTATTCCCGAGAGTCACCGCACTACCTAATGGTTTAAAATGGTTAAGTGTCTACTAAATCCTCAGTGTCATGGGTACCGCACTGGGAAGGCTATGCTTTCACGACAACGGTCGTTCAACATTAGCAAGTCCACACGGGTACCTCGACTGATTCGGTGGACTGCCAGGTCAACTTGGTCGGGAATCACACCCTATAAGCCTCCCTAGAGATGCCACCACTTATCTTAATGTTCTCTCAAACTTTCCACATGCGTATCAATTGCATTCCCAGTTAACAGTAATTTAAACACGGGTATCAAGTAATATGACAGTAAATGATGTATATAGCATAAAACTGAGAAAATAAGTAAATAAACAGAGAAATAAATGCAAAGTAAAGCCTAGACCTCTTAGGAACTCTAATCTTAAAATTCCCCAGCAGAGTCGCCATTTTTCTGTAGCGTGCAATTTTTGTCGGTGACGCGACCACCTTACTGCTATAGTTGGAATTGGGTGCTACTTTCTGATTTCTTATTTATCATATGAAGCTGGAAAGGAAAGTGAAGATATCTAAAACTAACCTTTCACGCAAATGTTTTCTTTAACAAATGCTAAGAGATCGGGGAATGGGGTCAGGTTATACAAAGGGAAGCTATTAACACCCAGTGTATATATGGCTATCGATATGCCTTTTATTGCATGTTTCTCTGTTAATTTGAAATGTTCTCTTGTGTTTATCTGCTGTGGCTTGGTAAAGTTTCTCCTTTGAGAGTATTGAGAAAATGTTTTTGTTGTTTTCGGGTTTTCCATTGTTTTTGGGAAGGTACTGGACCTAAAGTTTTTTATTTGTGTGCTCGCTAAGATTTTGCAATCTTATGCCTACGTATTCCCATAAAGAGATTTGGGAAATCAGAGCAATCGTAGTTCCTCCTATTCTATGGGAGGAAAATGTTTGGTGTCTTGTTCAAAGCCCAAGATTGAAGCTGGCTGAGTATTTGTGTCTTGTTTAAAGCCCAAGATTGAAGCTAAAAGGGTGACTGAGAGAGAATTTGTCATCTCTAAAGGGAGATATCTCGCCTATTCATCACAAATTGAGAAATTGATTATAAGGGAAATTACTTTAACTGGGATATGTGAATCCAGCAATGCCATAATTTCCTTTATAAGAGGAATGTCATGAAGGAAGAAAGCTTTAACTCAGAGTAGAGCAATGCCACTTTTTCCTTATAAATCTTTCATGCTAAGAGTGGGACATTGGCTTGGATGTATAGAATCCAGAGGATTATCACTTATAGCTGTTAGATGAAAGACAAATTTTGACCAGGATAAAAGAAGGACTCCAGCTTGGATTTTGAATCAGCAGGTGTGCCACTTACAACAATTATCTGGGAAAAAAGTTTTGGTTGTCTGTTTTTATATGTGATGTATAGAGGAAATATCCTCCTACAGAGTGGACTCATGGTCTCATCTGAAGGGATGTTGATTTTTGTGGGCCTTGATCAAAGCCCAAGGTTGAAGCTAAAGGAAACTGACTCCACTAGGGAATGGTTTTATCTGTCCTGTGCAAAGCCCAAGATTGAGGCTGACTGGGGAGATTCATTATACAAAGCCTAAGAGGAGGCTAACTAGGGAAAATTCTTACATGAAGCCTAAGAGGAGGCTAAATCTTGCTGAGGATTTATTGAAATCCAGGAGAAGGTCCAAATTATATTGGGGAATCTAAGGGATTACTCTTTCTGGGAATCAGGGAAGAGTGGAAGTATCAGATGCGATGAGGCTCTGATTCTACTGGAGATTTGTTGATGGTAAGTTGACCTGGCTGGGGAATGTGAAAAATTAAGCCTTGTTAAGGGGTCAGGGGAGTTTAAAAGTTGAGTTTGAAAACCTATGGAGGTTTTAACTCTACTGGAGACATATGTAATGATAACTTGATCTGGGTTTTTCCTGTGCTTTTAGGAAAATTGAGGGTCTCTATGTGAGGTCCAAGAGGAGATGTGACTTTTCAAGTCTAATAGTATTAAGCCCAAGAGGAGGCTGAGACTGTCCAAGTCTCTCAAGAAATGCTAGGTTCTGGTGTATAGAAGGGTCTTTGTACGATGCCCAAGAGGAGGCTGAAGGTTTTAAGGGATGAAGATCAACCCTAGAATGGTCTAATATTTTGGAATTCTGACTCTCTTGAGGATTGAACTAGTAGAGATGACTAATTTCTATCTTATACTTGTAGGAGGCCTTTGGGTCCTTGTACTAAGCCCAAGAGGAGGCTGAGGAACTTCTAAGAAGCCTGAGGGTCCTTGTACTAAGCCCAAGAGGAGGCTAGGGATGCTTTTAGGAAGCCTGTGAGTCCTTGTACTAAGCCCAAGAGGAGGCTGAGGATGCTTTTAGGAAGCCTGGGGGTCTAAGCCAAAGAAAAATTCAAGAAAGGTTTCACCGAGAATTAATCATTTCTCTGCTGAACAGTTCTAAGGTTTGAAGAAATTCAAAAGAGGTTTCACCGGGAATTAATCCTCTCTTTGGAGATGAATTTTTTGTATACATATATTTCTAAGTTTGATAGTCTTGAGAAAAGTTTCACCGGGAATAATGCCTTTCTCTGTTCCATATTGTATAAGCCCAAGAGGAGGCAAGACTGTATAGGGAATTTCCTATGTGGAACTAGTTTGGACTATGTTGTAAGTAGCCTCTGGTTTGACCCAAACCTAGACCTAACTGTTGGGGAAACTCCAAGCAAGATATGCACAAATATATACAGACAATTATATTGACAGATATATAAACAAATATGCCTTAAAAAATATGAGGGGACCTACCTTCTGAGAAGAAGCCCCAGCATATTGTGATCTGTTGTATTTACTACAAATGTATTCCCTCTTTTAGGGTTTCAAGAAATTGAAGAAAGTTTTGAGGAAACTTTGAATTTAAATTTGATTTTAAAAAAAAGTTGTTTTTGAAAAGAGAAGGAAGTTTTGGGGCTTATACAGGGACTGAGGCCCAGATGACTTATTTGAAAACATTGATCGCACTGCGATACCGACAGACGTTGTGGGACTTATACTATAGTAGAGGCCTAAAATTATTTTTATATAAAGAGGGGTTCGGTCTTACACTCTATTAAAGGCCCAAAAGTGTTTGTGAAAAAAGAATAATGGGGCTTATACTCAAGGAGAGGCCCAGATGATTTATTTGAAAAGGTGACGATCGCGCCGTGATTTTGAAAACCACAGAGGGACTTATATAATGACTAAGGCCCACAATTTTATTTATGTACAAGAAGGAGTGGGTCTTACACTCTAATAGAGGCTCAAAAAGTTGTTTTTATACAAGAGATGGGGCTTACAGCTCAAAGAGAGGCCTAGATGAAAAACAACGATTGCATCGTTTATTTTGAAAATTGTATCGGGACTTATACAATGACTGAGGCCCAAAAATTTGTATATTTACAAAGGTGATGGGTCTTAAACTCTATTAGAGGCCCAAAAGTGTTTCAAATGAAGTTTGAAAAATCAAAATCAAGAAAAACCCTAATTTTAATTTTTAAAAAATACATAATTTTCAAAGGAAATTAAATAAAAAATGATATAGAATATCAAATATATTTAAAAACAAGTTGTCAACTTTGAAAAATATTTTGAAAAATCATGTTTAATCACATGAAAGCTTGAAATTCAATTGAATTTGAAAATTCAAGGTGGAAATTTCATTTAAAATGTTTAAAAAACAAATAAAATGAAATTATTTACAAAAATTCAAGCTATACCAAATAAATAATATAAATGTGATTTTTTTGTAAAATAAAATATTTCAACAAATTTGTGAATTTTTAAAAAAAGAACCAATCAAAAATAATAAAAATTGAGAGAGAAATTAATTTTTGAAATCATTTAATAAAAACATCAAAAATTCAAAAATTTGAAAATGGCGCCAAGGCCATCTTCTACTTCCTCGTGTGTACCAGCCATGACCATTTTGCAAAACCTCACATATCTCTCTCAATACGTAATGGTTTTGACTTTCGTAAACACAAAATTTGTGTATTTTTGAACAAGGATTCCAATGATATAAATTAATTGCATTTATATTAAGTGTGGAGAGAGAAATCAGAAGATGAACTCAAGAACCCTAATTTTTGCAAGAACATTATGAAATCCTATACACGAAAGCTACAAAATAATTGCCTGAGGGGAATCACTCTACATAAGTGCAGAAACATGTTTGTAACTTGAAAACACATTTATGATGCATGAATTATAGAGTTTGAGAGTGTCAGGCTTACCTCTGCAAGAGGAAATCGAATCATCCGTTGTAGGTGTTACAGATGTTGTGTGATGATCTGGACAGTTTCAATGGGCCTAATATAAGGTGTTTGGAAGCTTGGAATGGATTGAATGCACCTGGATCTTGTTGTGGCACCTCAACTGCAAGTAGGCCAAAAAGCTTGAGCAAATGGGGGGTGACTTTGTGATTCTGGTTTTCCGGATGTGTTTTGAGGTTATGGATCACTCATATATGATATATGTGAGGTGTTGGCATGGTTGGTTTTGATGGAATTGATCCCTATTTGAAAATTCGATAGTTACTTCAAGAAGAAGCAAAATCTGGTTTTTGGAATGTGATTTGGAGGAAAACATGTATTGCTATGCTTTGGTGTACTTGATTTGATCAGAAATAACCTCTATTTATAGTAGAGCAACTTTGTTTTAGGAGCAATAGTGATTGGAGGCTGGATCACTCCAATATCCAATGAACTTTGTCATGTAGCAAAAGTCTCCTCTAGCCATTGACTTGGGTCAATCTTGCAGGCCTATGGTCTTCTGATGCTTGAGTTTATCTTGACTCATTTGCAATGTTGTGGACTGATACATGTCAGCTCTATGCATTCATTCAATGCCTCATGACAAGTTTGAAGTTTTTGGATTTGAACTTTGAATGTCACATGCCTAAAGGATTGGATTTTGGACTTGGTGGCCTTGTGATCAGATTCTTCATCATTCAAGTTGATTTTGGACAGAAATGAAATGATGCAAGTGTCCAAAATTGGCTTGATAAATTGTGGGAACCAAGTTATGTACCAATGCCTTTGTGTGGGCAGGGTGAAAAATGTCATTTTTGGGGGCTTATAACTCCTTGCTCAAGTTGAACCATGGGAGGCTCTTGTAATTTTTGGAAAGCCCCAATAAGATACTTCAACTTTGATGTCCAACTTTGGTCTTGAATCATTTTGGATCATAATGAAAAATGGCCTTAAAGTTGGTGAAAATGCAAAACATATTATGTCCAAAATTTCACTAAGTGTTGGGAAAAGGGCCTTTTTCACATTTTTGTGATTTTGGTCAATCCATAACTCAAAATCCACGAGGATTTGGAATCTGATGTAGTTGACAATCTTGAAGTATGTAATGAGAGCTTTCATTTGAGATTTGGATGGAAGAAAAAGGTTGCTTGGATCACAAGTTATGGCCTTGCAAAGTTGGGTATAAATCACTTTTTTCCATAACTTAGTGAAATTTCAAGTTTCTTATTGTTGCCCTTTTTGCAAGTAACCCTACTTTTCTTGATTTTTCTTAATGGATGATGATCCAAACCATAAGTTAACATTGTTTTTTACTTAAGGAAATCTTGTTTGTCAAGAAATTCAAAAATCCAAACTTGATTTTAGGCACAGTTTACTTTTTACTAGATGAATTTCAAATTTTTTGATCCTTTATGAAATCAAGTACTTGACCTAATTCAAACCTATGGATGGATTCAATAGGTATTTTAGAGTGTTTTGAATCATGTCCTAAGGTTTGGGATCATGTCTTGGTCAAAAGTCAAAGATATAGTTGACTTTTCATAAGGAAACCCTAATTGGTTCAGAGGAATTTGAATCCTTGTACTGCTTATGAAGCAAGTTCTTTGAACCAATCCAATCTTATAAATGGATCAATATGATGTACTGGAGGTCTTCTCTTGAGGTCTTGGCTCATGTCTTGCTCCAAAAGTCAACTTAGGGGTGAATTAGGTCAAGAAACCCTAATTCCTGATTTTTTATGAATGCATCCCCTGAGGCTATTTTGAACTTGTGATTGGGTCCATAAGGTCCCTTTAAGCTTTTGGATCATGTTTTGAAGTATCGGCTCATGCCTAGATGAAAATTTTTCTTTGGAGGCCTTGGTCGACCAAAACCCTAATTTGGTGACACTAGTGATCTTGAGGCTTGATCCACTTGAAATGTTGCACTCTTGTGCTTGATTCTTGATGTGGGAGACCTCTTGATCCTTTATAGATGTTTGAGAGGTTTGAAAAGTTTGAGGATCCTGTCCATTCTTGATTGGTCATTTGCCTGAGTACTCTGAGAGGGTCCAAAACCCTAATTCTTGGTTGTAGTGTAGGATCAACAATCTTTGAGAGGATTGATGAGGCATGAAGGTACATCCATATTGTGGTGATGATTTGCATAATGATGGGAAATCTTGTGGTCAAAATTTAGGGTATGACAGATAGACCAAAGAGAAGATACACGAGGAAAATGGTGAATGCAAACCAGCCAAATAATTCGAACCCTCGGCGAAATAGTTCGAATCCTCAAACAATGCTCAGTATTAATGTAGAACCACCCCCAGAATCTTTGACTAGGGGACCAACTGTTTCAGCGCCTGTTTCTGAAACAATACCATCCATGGCGAGTTCAATCCCTACGTAATCGATTTCCCATACTCAGCCAATTCTAAATTATATCGGATCAAGGGGACCGCCGAGGACTCCCCCGCCGGTTGGAACTTCTAGTTTCTAGTCATCCCCCCCCCCCTGAATTTTTGATGCCTTTACCAAGTGAGACCCTCCTTTTGGAATGCCAAATTCGATGATGGTAAACTTACAGAATGCCCCTCCGATATTTTTGGAACCCATAGTAACGTCGTCGTTACAAGGGTCGGGATCTGGGGTTAGTATGTGTCGAAATAACCAATCTTTAGGAATGGGATATTCAACCCAAATGCCAAACTTGACAAATAGTTCTGCAGCATATTTAATTCAACAAATGGACGAGAGTAACCATCAAATGGTCCAAATGATGTCCCAAACCATGGGAGAAAATTTTCAACCTCTCATTCAAAATACCACCCAAACTAATCAGCAAATGGCAGCACAGATGACGTGCCTTGCGAACTTCTTTGGTGTACTAAATCCTCCTCGACATCCACCGAGGGAGTATATGATAGAAAACCAATGGGTAGTTTTCGAAGAAGACCCTACTATTAACCAAGTCAAACAAAACCCAGGAAATATACCCCTGGCGAATCTAGCAAACCAGGGAACAATTGAACGACCTAGAGTTAAACCCCCTAGGAATCAACCATAAATTCCTGTAGGGGAGGAACCAAGGGTAGTTTTGGTAAATAGAAACCAGAATGCTAACAATGTCATACAGCAAATTTGACGTAACGATGTGGCAGCAGATAATAATTTGGCAGCCATGGTCAAAAGGATTATGGCACAGAATGGAGTAAACTTTGGTCTTCGAAGGCCAAATTATACATCACCGTTGTTAGAATATATCCTTCAGTCAGATTTACCCCCTAGAACGAAAGTTCCTAAATTCACTAAGTTTTTGGGGATACCACTGAATCTAATGTCGAACATGTGGCTAGGTATTTGATAGAAGCCGGAGAGATTTCCAATGATGAGAACCTTAGTGTAAAATACTTCCCAAGTTTTCTTACAAAGAATGCCTTCACATGGTTTACAACCTTGCCACCAAATTTGATCCATAATTGAACCCAGTTGGAACGTTTATTTCATGAGCAGTTCTATATGGAACAAACCAAGATCAGTTTAAAGGAATTGGCTAGTATAAAACGAAAATTTACTGAGCCAATAGATGATTATTTGAACAGATTCTGAATGCTCAAAGTTAGATGTTTTACACGAGTACCAGTCGAAATAGCCGTTGGGGGCCTGGATTATTCCATTAGGAAGAAACTAGATACCCAATACTTGAGGGATATGGCCCAATTGGCTGATAGGGTTCGACAACTAGAATGCCTGAAAGAAGATAAGGCTAGGGCAAATAAGAATAAAAGAATAGCCTACGTCGAATTCAATGAAGAGGACGAAAAACCTTATAGTGAGCCAGTGAGTTTTGACGAGGGCGAGATTGACCTTGTTAAATTGAAACAAGGCCCACCTTACTCTTGTAAGGTCTTGGCCCCTTTGAACGGAAAGAACCCCGTCAAACCAGGAAAAAGTGATAGATCGCCTAAGAAAACTTACACATTCGACGTTACAAAATGTGACAAGATTTTTGATTTGTTAGTTATGGATGGTCAAATGATAGTGCCTCCTGGTGCTAAAATGCCTCCTTTAGAACAAAGGAAAAAGAGAGGTTTTGGTAAGTATCATGATTTCTTGGGTCATAAAACTTCTCATTGTTTTCTTTTCAGGGATCTTGTTCAAAATGCCATCCAGGAGGGAAGACTCAAATTTGGAGAGAAGTCGAAGAATCAGATGAAGATTGACTCTGATCCTTTACAAGTGGCTGACGCTCATTACACATAGCCAACTGAAGTCAACATGATCAAAGTCACTGAAGATCTCGATAATACTGTCAACATGGTCGAAGTCACTGAGAACTTCAACATGGTGGAAATCTCGCAAGAAACCCCCATAGAAGTCGACGAGGAGCGTCGGCAAGAAGAGTATAACAAAATAGCCTATCCAAAGCAAGAGAAGACCCTGATGAATTTCCTCCATAGGTTCCAAAGAAAAAAATTAGAAGTGATGTTGTGTCCTTGAATCAGTGTTATGTTTGATAAAAAGGCAGCCCAAAATCTTGAAGGAGTTAAGAAAGCCAGAGAAAGACATGAACAAAGAGCCCTACATGGTCAACAAGGCTTCGACCCTAGGAGATCTTCTTCGAGGCAAGATGGGGCGAAACAAAGAGTACCTGGCGCCAAGCCTACCACCTTCAAACCAATGGCGGAGGCTTTGAAGGGAAGATGGGTAAAACCAGTCCAAGGCAAGAATCATGGTCGGCAGAAGTGGAAAAGCTTTGACGTAGATAGAGGCTCATCAATGGCATACCGTAGAGAATTCCAGACTTCGAAGCAGTTAACCTACATCTCAGAAAATTATAAAGGAAAGAATCATATGTCCAGATCACAATGGAGAAGGGAACAGAGAAGAAGAAAGGCTCAAAGAGAGGTTGGAGCAAAGGCGGAGTCAAGTACCAACATACCGACCGAAAAGATTGACAAGTAGGAGACAAAGCCTGTCGAGAAGATGCCGGTGGAAAGAAAGTTGTTTTCCACAAAATAAGAAGAGGCCAAAGAAAAGTGTGATCGACAAATTGATGAGGATGAGATGCTTACTGACAATTTTGACTCATAATCGGAGCAGTCTTTGGATATCATAGTGAATGTGGTGTCACTGCTTCCCTGAGAATTCGACCAAATAACTGAGGTCGAAGAAACAGATATTAATATCGAAATCGAAATGGCTGCGCATAAACTTGTGTGCTATTACGTGATGAATAATGCTTGCGTAGAGGAACAGAATGCATTCTTCGAACGTCCAGACGAGGCAATGAAAATTCATCTAAAGCCTCTGTTTATTACAGGAAAGGTCGAAGACATTCCTGTCAACAAAATCTTAGTGGATTATGGTGCGATGGTGAACCTAATGCCACACTTCATGCTGAGGAAAATCAGAAAATTCGACACCGATACCAAGCCCCATAATATGGTACTCTCCAACTATGAAGGAAGTGTGGGTACTACTTTGGGGGTGATTCAGGTTGATCTGACCATAGGCACCATTACGAGACCGACCATGTTTATGGTAGTCGAAACGAAAGCCAAATACAACTTGTTACTTGGTCGTGAATGGATACATGAGATATGGGTTGTACCTTCATCCATGCATCAGAGGATAACTATATGGCGCCCATACGACATTGTGGAGAACATCGAAGTAGACCAAAGTATTTCAAGGCTGCAATCAATCATGTCGACAAACTCCATTTCATAAAGCACCTGGCCAACATTGCTTCATGCAACCCGGCCAACTTTACATTTACTCTGGATGACAATGCATATTGTTCGTTGTACTTACATCCCACAAATGGCTTTCAATGGGATCATGAGGTTGTGGGAGAAGACGACCTTACATATGTAGGGATGTCTGGAGTCGACCCAACAGGATAGGGAAACGAATTCGGCGATGAAGATGATGACTGAGTTCGAAGCACTTAAAAGGATTTTGGCTTATATATCTAAAAAAAAACTACAAACGGCCTTGGAGCCTAAAGTAAAACATATGGCTGTCGAAGCTAGCAAAAGATTACACCAAGTAGGTCCTGATAAGGATTTCGATCCAGAACCACCTGATAAGGTTCAGGATGAAGTACAAGGCCAGAGGCTCGACGCCATCTATGATGACGAGCCTTTGGGTTTTGAGAAGGATCCGTTGGCAGCCAATATTAAAATGCCAGCGCAATATCCGCTGGAAGAAATCGACTTGGGAGAGGGGGCAACGAAAAGGCCGACATACATCAGCGCCAATATCAGCCCACAACTCAAGGTCGAAGTGATCCAATTGTTAAAGGATTTCAAAGACTGCTTTGCATGGGATTACGGCAAAGTGCCGGGTTTAAGCAGAGATCTAGTCGAATTGAAGTTACCAATTAAGCCTGGGAAGAAACCAATAAAGCAAAATCCAAGGCGGTTTGCACCGGTAATTCTCTCGAAGATCAAGGAGGAGGTTGAAAGGCTTCTTCATTATAAATTCATTCGCACAGCCAGGTATGTCAAATGGTTAGCAAATATTGTAACTGTTATTAAAAAGAATGGTACTTTGAGGGTTTGCATAGATTTTAGAGATTTAAATGCTGCAACCCCAAAGGACGAATACTTAATGCCTGTGGCATAAATGTTAGTCGATTCTGCCGCAGGCCATGAATACCTTAGTATCTCAACGGGTATTCTAGGTATAATCAAATATTCATTGCTGAAGAGGATGTCCCAAAGACGGCGTTTTGATGCCCTGGAGCCTTAGGCACCTATGAGTGGGTAGTCATGCCTTTTGGCCTAAAGAATGCTGGGGAAACATACCAAAGAGCGATGAATTCGATCTTTCATTATTATATAGAGACTTTTATGCAAATTTATATTGATGATATTGTTGTTAAGTCCGTTTTAGGGAAAAATCACATTGACCATCTTCGACAATCTTTTGAAAGGATGAGGAGACATGGTCTGAAAATGAACCCTCTCAAATGTGCTTTTTGTGTGCAAGCGGGGGATTTCTTAGGCTTTGTGGTTCACAAAAAGGGAATTGAAATAAACTAGAATAAGACCAAGGCCATTATGGACGCGGAAGCGCCATCAACAAAGAAGGAATTACAGTCACTGCTGGGCAAGATCAATTTCATAAGGAGATTCATCTCGAACCTTAGCGGAAAAACTCAAGCCTTCTCACCTCTGCTTTGACTCAACATGGAAGGATTCAAATAGGGGTAAGCTCAGTAAGAAGCTTTCGACAAAATCAAAGAGTACTTGAGTCACCCTCAAATTCTAACACCACCTTGTAGAAATAGGAGCATGAGATTGTACACATCTGCGTCGGACAAAACTTTAGGGAGCATGTTGGCTCAAGAGGATGAAAATGGTGCCGAGAGAGCCATTTACTACCTTAGTAGGGTTTTGAATGATGCATAAACTAGGTATAGCATAGTTGAAAAACTGTGTTTGTGCTTGTATTTTTCTTGTACAAAGTTAAAGCATTATATAAAACCTGTTGATGTTTATGTTTCGTTTCACTGTGATATCATTAAACATATGTGGTCTAAACCGATCTTGCACAGTCGAATTAGTAAATGGTCATTAGCTTTAACTGAATATTGCCTAACTTATATGCCCTTGAAGGTTGTTAAGGGACAAGTGGTAGCAAACTTCATCGTCGACCACTCTATAAACGAAAATACGTTAAACTATCTTGAGCTCAAACCTTGGAAATTATACTTCGACGGTTCTAGTCATAAAGATGGTACAGGCGTAAGAGTCTTGATTATTTTTCCTCATAAAATTCCAACAAAATTCAAGTATAAAGTCGAAGGTCTTTGTTCGAATAATGAGGCTGAATATGAGGCTTTAATAGCCGGACTTGAGATATTGTTGGAATTGGGGGCAACCCGAGTCGAAATAATGGGAGACTTAGAGGTAGTCATAAAACAAATCACAAAGGAGTACAAGTGTGTTACAGAAAATCTCATTATGTACTTTGTAATAGCCAATCGATTACTGAAAAGGTTCGAAATGGTTATCATTCGACACATACCTCGACTGGAGAATCAAGTGGCTAATGACTTGGCTCAAATTGCTTCTGGGTACAAATTTTCAAAACAAAAATTACAAGATGCAATCGAAGTCAAAGGAAGAGTTGTGTCAGCCAGATTGTCCCCATCAGATTTGGAAACAACGAAGCTAGGGTACGCTGATAAAGAGAACTTTAAAATCTTAGCAATAGAAAGCTTGACGGACGAAGACTGGAGAAAACCAATAGTGGAGGCGAAAAATCCACAGAACGAAAAATCAGGTATCGAGCTTTAGGTTATGTTCTTTTGGGTAATGAATTATTTAAAAAAATTCCTGAGGGAGTTTTACTTAAATGTCTTAGTGAGTCAGAGGCGTGTTTAGCCCTTTCGACTATCCATAGTGGGGCGTGTGGGGCACATCAGGTGGGTCATAAGATGAAATGGCTTTTGTTTCGACAAGGGATGTATTGCCTACCATGTTGAAAGATTGTATCGAATTTGCTAAGGGTTGCCAAGAGTGCCAAGTGCACGCAGGCATACAACATGTTCCTGCAAGTGAATTACACTATAGTCAAGCCATGGCCCTTTAGAGGTTGGGCTTTGGATTTGGTTAGGGAAATTCGACCAGCGTCATCTAAAAATCAAAGGTACATTTTGGTAGGCATTGACTATTTTATAAAATGGATCGAAGTTATACCTTTGCCAAATGTTGACCAAGAAGAAGTGATCGAATTCATCAAAAAACACATTATGTATAAGTTTGGAATCCCAGAAACCATTACAACGGATCAAGGGTCAGTATTCACTGGTCGAAAGATGCAAGAATTTTCTAAGGAAATGGGTTTGAAATTATTAACCTCCACACCTTATTATGCTCAGGCTAATGGTCAGGTCGAAGCAGAAAACAAAGTGGTGATTAGTTTAATTAAGAAACATGTGGGGAAGAAGCCTAGAAATTGGCACAAGACTTTAGACCAGGTTCTTTGGGCATGTCGAACCTCCCCCAAAGAAGCTACTAATTCCACGCCATTTCGATTGACCTTTGGTCACGATGCGGTGTTACCAGTTGAGATCTACCTTCAGTCGACGAGAATTCAGAGGCATCATGAGATCCCATCTGAGTCATATTGGAACATGATCTTAGATGAATTAGTTAATTTGGATGAGGAAAGGCTCAACGCTTTAGAGTTATTGAAAAGACAGAAGAAGAGAATAGAGAAGTCTTATAATAAGAAAGTCAAAGTTAAGATGTTTTCACCTGAAGAATTAGTTTGGAAAGTAATCCTGCCTATGGATCGAAAAGATAGAACCTTAGGGAAGTGGTCCCCTAAATGGGAAGGCCTTTTCAAATCATACAAGTTTTTTCGAACGGTGCTTATGAGATCGAAGAGTTAGATGAAGATAAGAGGATCTTGAGGGTAAACGGGAAGTACTTGAAAAAGTACAAACCTGCACTTCAAGAAATAAAAATAGCTAATAAGTAATCACATACAAAATGGTCAAAGCCAACATGGTAAATAAAATAATGCCAGAATGGCTTAATTCATTACAACAAAAGGCCTCGAAGGGCCAACAACCACTGTATTTAAAAATTAAAAGCAATCAAAGCTAAAATGGAAGGGTGGCTTTCATCTGGAGATATTTCAACTTTTGAAGCATGAGGCATTTTTCACATAAAGACTTGTTGGACCTAAGTGTCACAAGTTCTGCTTCCAACTTCCGGGCTTTTTCGAGGAACGTTAGTCCAAAGTTTAGCTCTTTAGTCACTTCGGAGTCATCGAATGCCAAAAGATCAGTCTTGCGTTTCTTGGCTTCAGAGATTTTTTTCTGCAATTCCTCTATCTGGGTTTCCCAAGAGGCAATATTACGATCATGACCGTTGATCTCCAGCTTGTTCTGCTCTTTAACCTTCTCCAACTCCATCACTTTATTAGTCGACTCTTCAGCAGCATCCCATGCAGCTGCCTCAGATCCAGCTTTTCCTTCAATGTCTTTTGAAATTTAGGGTTGTCGGCTAAGGTCAGTGATAATTTGTTCGATCATGATGCCTAGCTCCAAGACAATATTGGTAACTTCAGGGGAAGCAGTTAGAAGATCGACTTGTTTGAGAAGTTTCTACAAGGAAAGGTGGGCAGTGGGGATGAGCTCCAAGAGTTTTAAAAGGTCAACTTTAAAGATTTTCTCCTTAATATTCAAGAGTGCCTCATCTGCAGGCTTGCTGGAAGGTTGGTCTTCAGAAGCTGTCGAAGCACTGAAGCTTTTCTCAGAAGAACTCCCTCGTCTGCTGTGCATCACCTTTAGATACTCAAGAGGCTTACTTTGCCTCAAAGCAGTAAATTCCTCTGAAGAAAGAGTCACATGCGTTCCAGTTAAAGCTTTTGTACTTTCAGAAACAACATCGACCTTTGGAACAGGGTTGGTCTGGTCATGGGTTTGTCCTTGGTCATTTTCACCACCACCTTTATTTCCATCATCATGTTCTTCTTCCTCTTCGAGATCATTATCATCTTCACCAGGTGCATTGTGGAACATCGACTGATCTTCCTCTTCTTACTCCTCTTCCATTTCGTCATCTTGTTCGACATGGGCTTGATCAACGCCATCATGGTCGTTGCGACCTAGGTTTTCCACCTTTCGTGAACCATCTTCAGATACGTTATCAGCACCAGCTTTATCATCATCCACCACCATAGCATCCTTTTTCACCTCTGCTTGGGTTTCCTTATCTTGGTCACTTTCATGTTCAGAATCGCTAGTTTGAGAGTGTTGCGTAGTGGTCTTTGGTGGCGAAGTCTCACGCTCTTCTACGACCGTCTGATTGATTTTGCTCATCGAGCTTTCTTCTGAATCCTTTGGGGTTCTAGGATGATAGGTGGGTTCCCCAGCACTATTGAGAAGAGTCGCTGCAGAGGCAGACTTGGTCGGTGGATCTGTAGAAGTACCTGCATCAGCCTGGGAAAAGAAATCAAATCGAAGCAGGAGTTAGTCAAATAAAAAGAGGTACGTAAAGTAAAAGTTTAAAGTAAATTATGGATATACCTTAGAACCTTGGACCCCAGGGCTGGAGTTATTGCTCTCAGGCTGTGTTGTGGCCGCCTTCGACATTTCCTCAGGAGTAGGCTCCAAGGCAGTAAAGGCAGTAGGTTTTTTCATGATCTTAGAAACATTCGCCTGAGTTTGCCTTAGGGCTTCAGCAATTTTGGGTTGTTTCCTTTTCCTGAGAGGTTGGTCGGTGTTGGGGGACAAATCATCATCGTCCGAGTGAACTAGCACAATATCTGCAGGTTCCTTTTTCTTGTGTTTTTTAGGAGTAAGAGGTGGTTTTCGAGATCCCTACCAAAAGTAAGCATCGAAGTGTTAGAAGTATGACATCACATAATAAAAGAGTGAACAAGCAAAATAAGGTTACCTTTGTTGCCTTGTTGTTTCCTTCTATTTTCACTTCGACCGGCTTCTTAGCTGCTGGTTTCCTGGGTTGAACCTTCATAGCTAAAAAGTCAAACACATTATTACAAGTAAGAAGGTAAACAACTAAATGGAGAAAATCTAGTTTGAAGAACCTCCCATTCTTGAGTGCAAAGATAACTTGGCTCAAAGCCAATGGGGATAAGATGTGCCTTTCCCGGATACCGGGTGATTTGTGTGAGTTTCGGCCTCAGTATGACTTGCATGATAGAGGAGGAGATCAGCTTTTCGATCATAGATACACTTGGGGAGCGCCTGGACCAGTCCAAATGGTCGAGCAACCAGATTCGGTTGGTAGGTAATCAAGGTAACCTGACACTTCAACAAATTCAGCCTAAGCGATATCAACTTGGGGATTATAAAAGCTTCCTAAATCAGAAGGGACTCTGTTTCCAGAGCTTTGATCGGGACTGGGAATGATCGAGTGAACCATTCTGGACCGTACTTCCTTGCAGCAAATGGGGCCATGTTCGGTGTAAAATCATGACGTTTCGCAAACATTATAATGTAGCTTATGAATGTTGGTCAAAGGGGTTTTCCATCATCGTTGGGAGTTATTTGTGCCAAGCGGGTCCCTTCGACCCTCCTGTTCTTGATCTCTTCAGCATCTTCGTCAACATAGCTCTTATGGGGAAGGCTTGCTTCGAATGAGGCATTAAGCCAGAGCTGCAGTAACCAAAAGGGGCCAGAGAGAAGGAGGTTTCCTTTTTCACCCAGATCTTTAAGTTGAGCAACACCATCACTCAACGATTTGTACAAGTTAGCCAAAATCATTTCACTCAGGCAGACATTGTGACCATTGTGAATTTGATTGGCCAAACTGAGAAATTTTTTGGCCACTTAGAGTGACGTCGAGCAGAATACACAGTGGGATAACCATAAAGCTAAAAAGGTTATATGCTTCACATCAGAGACCGTCTAGGTTTCTTTGTCATGATAAGGAGCTATGTGGGTCGAATACGTAGCCCTAGATGTCGAAAAAGCTAAGGGATCATCAGATTCTAGATCTGGGTCATAGGTATTTCCATGTGGTTTGAGCCCTGTGATGGTGGCTACGTCGAAGAGGGAGGTGTCATCATCCCACAGGGGAGATGGAAAGTATGGTGGGTGCTATCCCAGAAGTAAATGGAGGAAACTAACATGGTCGAACAGTAGACAGGTCCTGTTTTTGACAACATGATAAGGTCATAGATGCCCATATCTTTCCAGTCTTGGGACTTAACTTTTTCTAATTTCTCTAGCCAATTCAAGTAATCAGTAGGATATTTGAACGAGGGGATGGCTCGAAAAATCCTAAAGCAATTGTTAATGTACCTTAAATCTATGGTTTCATCTGTCAGATGAAGAGACTCATCAGCAGGGTTGGTTTCTTCGGCCCTAGGTTTCTTAGCTTGATCTATAGGTTTACACTTATGATAAGTGGGAATAAAATGTCTTAATTTTGCTAAAGTTAACAGCAAGAGCAGGCAATAGCCCAAACAAAGCATGGGTTTTTCCAGAGACGGTGATAGGAACAAGTATCTGAGAACTGTAAATTCTTCTTTCTTCTTCAGTGCATGGCTCTGGGATATACAGTTGGTTACCCACCATAACTGGGTCGAGAATCGTAGAGAAAGGAGGAAGGTCCGAGATTTTCTTTGGAGGCTTCGTTCCCTTGGTAGTTTCCTTGATGATTTTTTATGCGTGGTTTTCGCAAGTATACGAAACGCGACAGAGTAATACAAAAGATTATCGATCCCACAGAGACCAAACGTCAATCTATCGATTCCTATAGTTACGGTGTTTATCTAAGGCAAGTTAATTCAGAGATTTATGAGTGCACAGTAAAAGTAGAGTGAAGCAAAGTACGAAGATATAAAACTCAAATGAAAGCAACAGGCTTGATGTAATTCACACAGTCAGATAACATTCCAACGCATGTAACAGAACTACTTATGGGCAATGTTTTCTACTTTATGAAAAGAACTAATTTAACGGGAACTGTTGCTTTCGCGTATTCAGAACCGAGTTTAACCTTTAAACAAACCCTCTTATTGTCACTTATAAAAAGGCGCGCATTGCGTTAAAGTGAAAAACCTATTTTTAAGAAATATAGTTTCTTGACTTAGTTGAAAAGTATTTTGATCTGAAACTTTTAAACAAAAGAGGTTCATACGAACCATATTTTAAACCTACAAACACGTCCGAAAATAGTTCTAAAATCGTTTTTCTAAAGTATTAAAAATTCCTACTTAACTGTGCAAAGCGTTGTCGCTTCCTTTGTACAGTTAAGACTAACCAAGTTTATCTAAAGGTTGGGCGGCTTTCGATCTTACCCAACAGAAATTAAGTGCGGAAAACTCGTGTTAATAACCAAAATAGCCCCTAAGTGTTTCTATCGATGCATTATGTGAAATGATACTTAAACCGTGATCTTTACATTCTAACCTTTAAGATTTAGCCAGACATGGAAATGTAAACAGACATATTTAACTTTATCATGTCAAAGTAAAGTCTTTTTGAAATAAAAGGTTTTGAAAGTAAATAATGCGAATAAAGTAAAGTGATTGCGATAAGTAAAGAAAGTAAAGCGGATGCGAGAAATAAATGAAGTAAAAGCGATACGAGAAATAAATGAAGTAAAAGCGAAGCGAGAAATAAATGAAGATAAAAGTTTAATTCATAAATAGAAACCTGCTCCAATCGGAGGCTTTAATTCTGAAAACAACTGGAAAATAACTGGAAAGGAAAATGGCAGCAGGATTAACTTCCACCAAGTGCTCCAAACTTGATTACAGACTCGATCACACAAATGTAATAACTTCCCGATGTGAGAAGATTATCACTTACAAAAACTCGATTATTTATGCCTAAGGTGTAACACCCCACTTTCCCCATTTTGAAAATAAACAAAGTATTAAAGATAAATCAGAGTTTTCGCCAAAAAGTGGAATGCCACATTAAAATCCAACAAATAAACTCCTTTATTAAATGAAATAGCGGAAATAATTTTATTCATTCAATTCACGACCACCTGCCAACAACTTACAAAAATCCCACATAAAATCGTGGTTCGCCAAAAATACAACGAAAACATGATACGTAACAAATGAAAGAATAACAAATAACAGATGATTTAAAATTCCCAAATAATTCTCGTGTTACGTATCAGAGCACTCCTATGGACTTGATAAGCAACACCAATATCCAAGCTACCTAAGTACCTGGATTATCTGTACTTCCGGAGAAGCACAGACACAACAACAACAAAGGGGTGAGAAATCATGTTCAAATATTATAGGTGAATAAATACATGATAAACAGGTAGTCATCATACACAAGCATCATCAATTATTAAACACGACCCACTGCCCAATATCATCAACAACATCAAATAATAATGTAATGCGACACGACACCATGCATGCGGTACCGACTCATTGGTTCATTCAATCGAACCCCGGATAGATCACATACACCTCTACTTGGCAATGATCTATCCCCCACCATTCTCCACATAGGAGTACGGATGAATCGCATACACCCCTCCTGGGCAACGATCCATCCCACCAATCACCATGAATATGCAAGACTCAATATGCACAACAAAACATGTATACAACATAAATACATGCACACGATCCTCCTGATCACACCATACATATCGACAACACCATCACCATATAATTTATTTCAAAATCACCAAACTACCAAATCGCTAATTAGTTAATAAAAATTAGTAAGATTAATCTTTTCCTCTCCTACATCTTATTTCTCAGCACCTGACACCTATTCCCAACCTCTCAAACCAAAGAAAACCGAATCGGACGCGAAAACGGGAAAGAAATCGCGAAACGGTAAAATTCTGCAGCTCTGCTGACCATACGCGTATTGATGCGTATCACGCCTCCCCATACGCGTATTGACTCCATCCATACGCGTATCTCCTCAACAATGACCACATCCATATGCGTATTGCCTTGTGCCGTACGCGTACGGACAGAGACTCCCTCACACTGAAATTCCCAATTTCCAACACCGTACGCATATACCTTCCTATTACGCGTACTGCCTAGTTCCCATACGCGTATCCCTGTGTATCACGCCATTCCATACGCGTATCACCCTTCACGGTACGCGTATCACCAGATCTGTTACGTAATTCACCAGAAGCCTCACTATTCTACATTCTGCTGCGATTTCTACACTCCTTCACTCCCAACCAGTCCTATAATCGTTTCTACATTGATTTTAGGTCCTATTTTCATTTCTTCCCTTGTACCTAGAATTACTACAGGTATTACAAGCCTAAAATCTCAAATCGTTCTCCCAAATCGAACCCAAAATGACAGATCTGCAAGAGATATTCACACAACAGCAACAACCACACAAATTCATGAAAATATATATCAATTCATTCACGATTCTCAGAACCACAACATACATATGCAACGATCAACGATTCAACAGTTTGCACACAAATTTCCTACGGGGTTAAGGACTCCCCACTACCCGATCATGAAATAAACACCAATATTGAACCCTTTTCTCCCCCCTTACCTCGAATCTTGAAGAATTCCTGCGAAAATCCTGATCAAATGCAAGCTCTAGCACTCCCTTGATCTTCCTTTCTCCTAAGCCTTTCTCTTTCTCTCCAAAAATTCTGATTAGCTCTCAAACCCTTACCAATTTTCCACTAATCCCTCTCCAATTACTAAACTACCCTTACTAATCTCCTTGGTCCAATAACACATTATTTCTATTAAGTCTTATTTTACTACATAACCTTAATAAAAATAATAACCATAGTAATAGTAATAATAACAATATGAAATATAAGATTAAAAATAATAATAATAATAATATTTCCATATTACTAACATTACCCCTTACGCACTCAAACCCGCACCCTAAACAAGGCCCACAACCAAAATAACACAAGACGTCTAAATAATTAAAATGGGGTGTTACAACTCTCCCCCACTTAAATTATTTTCGTCCTCGAAAATTACCTGATGGAAACAATTCTGGATACGACTCTCGCATCCTGCTTTCCAATTCCCAGGTCATGCTGCCTCCTGCAGCACCTCCCCAAGCTACTCTCACCAGAGGTATCTCCTTTCCTCTGAGTTGTTTCATCTTACGATCCTCGATCCTCAACGGCATCGTCTCTACGGTAAGATTCTCCCTGATCTGAACTTCATCCCTCTGAATCACATGAGACGGATCCGAAACATACTTCCGAAGTTGCGACACGTGAAACACGTCATTCAAGTTCGAAAGTTTCGGTGGCAATGCCACTCTATAAACAACTGCACCAACTCTCTGCAAGATTTGATACGGTCCAATAAACTTAGGATCCAACTTCTTAGATTTCAAAGCACGACCCACACCGGTCACTGGGTTAACTCTTAGGAACACGTGATCACCTTCACTGAATTCCAAGTCCTTCCTCCGATTATCATGATAACTTTTCTGCCTACTCTGAGACGCTTTCATCTTTTCACGGATCATTTGAATTGTCTCAGTAGTCTGCTGTACAATCTCTGGTCCAAGTACCACATTCTCACCTGTCTCATACCAACACAGAGGTGTCCTACACTTCCGTCCATACAAAGCTTCAAAAGGTGCCATTCCGATGCTAGAATGATGACTATTATTATACGTGAACTCGATCAATGGCAAATGAGTATCCCACGCACCACCTTTTTCCAATACACATGCCCTCAGTAAATCCTCCAACGACGGAATGGTCCTCTCTGACTGACCATCGGTCTGTGGATGATAAGTCGAGCTCAACTTCAACTTAGAGCCCAAGGCTTCCTGCAGACTCCTCCAAAATTCTGAAGTAAACCTCGGATCTCTATCCGACACTATGCTAGACGGACACCATGCAACTTCACAATTATCCTGATATAAATCTCTGCCAGCTTCGACAACGGGAAACTGATGTTAATCGGTATAAAATGTGTGGACTTCGTAAGTCGATCTACCACTACCTAAATAGCATCAAAACCCCTCGCCGTATTTGGCAAACCAGTCACAAAATCCATCGCAATACTGTCCCATTTCCACTCAGGGATTTCCAACGGTTGCATCAATCCAGAAGGTTTCTGATGCTCCACTTTTGACTTCTGACATGTCAAACAAGCATATACAAACTGAGCTATGTCCCTCTTCATACCGGACCACCAGAACAACTTCTTCAAATCATGGTACATCTTTGTGGCTCACGGATGAATACTCAAGCTACTCCGATGACTTTCCTCTAAGATTGCCTTTTTCAATTCCTCATTATCCGGCACACAAATTCTGCCTCGGAATCTCAACACACCAATATTATCCACTTTAAAGTCACTATCAGGATCATCTCCTTCTGTAGGCATCAAGTCTACTAATTTCACATCCAGTTTTTGATTCTCCTTAATCACATCCAAAAAGTCGTTATTCACTTTCAGCATACCCAATCTGATACTTCCTGGTGTAGTTTCACAAACCATGCTCAAATCTCTGAACTGTTCAATCAATTCCATTTCCTTCACCATTAACGCAGACATATGGATTGTCTTCCAACTTAGAGCATCTGCCACAACATTAGCTTTCCCCGGATGGTAGCTCAAATTAAAGTCATAGTCTTTCAAGAATTCTAACCATCTTCTCTGCCTCATATTCAATTCCTTATGATCGAACAAATATTTAAAACTCTTGTGATCACTAAACACTTCAAATCTCGATCCATACAAATAATGCCTCCAAATTTTTAACACGAACACCACTGCAGCTAATTCAAGATCATGAGTAGGATAGTTCCTTTCATGCACCCTTAACTGTCTTGAAGCATAAGCCACTACCTTGCCACCTTGCATTAACACACTGCCTAATCCCATCTTAGACGCATCACAATACACTACGAAAGAATCATTTGGACTTGGTAAAATCAATACTGGTGCTGTCGTCAACTTCTTCTTCAGTTCTTCAAAACTCTCCTCACAGGCAGCATCCTAGACAAAAGCTTGATTCTTCCTGGTTAACTAAGTCAATGTCAACGCCAATTTAGAAAACCCTTCAATGAACCTTGTATAGTAACCTGCCAAACCCAAAAAGCTTCTAATCTCCGTTGCGGTCTTCGGAGTCTCCCACTGAAGTACTGCACTTACTTTAGAGGGATCCACTGCTATACCATCACCAGAAATCACATGGCCCAAGAAACTCACGGTCTTCAACCAAAATTCACACTTCGAGAACTTTGCAAACAATTTGTTATCTTTCAACACCTGCAATGCAATTCTCAAGTGACCTCCATGCTTTTCGTCAGACTTAGAATAGATCAGTATATCATCAATAAATACCACAATAAATTGATCCAGATAAGAATGGAAAATACGATTCATATATTCCATCAATACACCCGACGCATTAGACACTCCGAAAGGCATCACTGCATATTCGTAATGTCCGTAGCGAGTTCTGAAAGTAGTCTTCTGAATATCACCTTCCTTTACTCTAATCTGATGGTAACCCGACCTCAGATCAATTTCGCTGAACACACGAGCTCCTACCAGCTGATCCATTAAGTCATCAATCCTACGAAGTGGATACTTATTCTTAATGGTTACTTTATTCAACTGACGATAGTCAATGCACAGACGCATACTACCATCCTTCTTCTTCACCAATAACACTGGAGCTCCCCACGGCGACACACTTGGTCTGATAAACTTCTTATCGAGTAATTCCCCGACCTGAGATTTCAACTCTGCCAACTCTGATGCAGACATCCTGTACGGTGCCATAGAGATAGGTCTGGTACCCGGTACAAGATCAATAGCGAACTCAACTTCTCTTGTCGGAGGAAATTCTGTGATGTCATCTGGAAACACTTCAGGAAATTCATTAACTACCGGCAATTCATTAACTGAAGTCTTGTTTTCAACAGATAACAAGGCGAATACTGCAAACAGCTTCGCTTCATCTTCCAACAACGCCCTTAACTCCTTGCTAGATAGCGAATATGCTAATCCTTCCTCTTCAGGAGTAAGGAACAACAACGTCTTCCTGAAGCAATCAATATATACCTGGTTGAACTCCAACCAGTTCATCCCCAAAATAACATCAAGATTACTGAGTGGCAAACAAATCAAGTCCACTCTGAAATCTCTACCAAACACGGTCAGTGGACACTTCAAACACACCAAAGAAGTAACCACGGAACCAATAGATGGATTTTCAATCGTCATCCTCTACTCTAGAGTAGATGGCACGATCCCTAGTCTCTTCACACAGTCAACAGAAATAAACGAGTGCGTTGCACCCGTGTCAATGATAGCAATCAAAGGAACATCATTAATAAAGCAAGTACCTTTGACGGAATGCTCCTCCTCAGTGGATTGGGCTCCCACCAAGGTAAACACCTTTCCACTAGTTTGAGATGCCTGAGACTTCTTCGGCTTCTCATAGTGAGTGCTGATGTGACCCTTCTCTCCATAATTATAACAAGTAGGCATAGTGGCTCTACAATCATCTATAACATGACCTGCCTTGCCACACTTGAAACACTTCTTCACCTCTTTCTGACAGTCGTTAGCACGGTGACCCGCGCCACCACATCTGAAGCATTTGAGAGTATCAGCACCTGCTCCCTTCTCCTTTTGCTTCTTCCCCCATCAGTTTTATGTTTCCCCTTATCAGCTGGAGCACTGTAAGGAGTACCTCCAAATCTCTGCTTATTTTTCTTCTCATTCACAGCTTTGTAATGAGCAATCCTGGCTCTGTTGTCATTATCATAAATTGTGCTTCTGCTTACCAGCTCTGGATAGTTTCTTATCTTCTGACAAGCAATTCCCAATTTGATCTCGGGACGCAGCCCATTCTCAAACTTCAAACACTTCGACGTCATATCCTCTTCAGTATTGTAATGAGCATAATACTGAACCAACTCCTCAAACTTAGAGGCATACTCAACAACTATCTTATCACCCTGCTTCCGCTCCAAAAATTCAACCTCTTTCGCACTACGAATGTCTTCAGGAAAATACTTTTCCAGAAACTCAGCTTGAAACACAGCCCAAGTAATCTCAGTACCTGCAACTTCCAATCTCTGGCGACTGTTGTCCCACCAAGCCTCAGCCTCTCCTTTCAGCATATGAGTACCAAACCGTACCTTCTGAGCATCACTGCATTCCATGGTCCTGAAGATCTTCTCCATAGCCTTCAGCCATTTTTGTGCAGCCTCTGGGTCCAGGATACCTCCCTCATATGTAGGCGGCTTATTGCTCTGAAACTGCGCTAAGTCACGAAACTGAGCACCTCCACCCTGGTTGGCATTCTCTACAGCTTGTGCCATGGCTTGCATAGCAGCAGCAAGAGCAGTATCATTCCTTCCTGCCATACTGGACAACAATCATCACAAGGTCAGAACACAAAATCAACTCCTATTCTAAGGACAGACTCAACTATAACACCTGGCCGGACGGACCGACCTGCTCTTATACCAATTGTAACACCCCACTTTCCCCATTTTGAAAATAAACAAAGTATTAAAGATAAATCAGAGTTTTCACCAAAAAGTGGAATGCCACATTAAAATCCAACAAATAAACTCCTTTATTAAATGAAATAGTGGAAATAATTTTATTCATTCAATTCACGGCCACCTGCCAACAACTTACAAAAATCCCACATAAAATCGTGGTTCTCCAAAAATACAACGAAAACATGATACGTAACAAATGAAAGAATAACAAATAACAGATGATTTAAAATTCCCAAATAATTCCCGTGTTACGTATCAGAGGACTCCTATGGACTCGATCAGCAACACCAATATCCAAGCTACCTAAGTACCTGGATTATCTGTACTTCCGGAGAAGCACAGACACAACAACAACAAAGGGGTGAGAAATCATGTTCAAATATTATAGGTGAATAAATACATGATAAACAGGTAGTCATCATACACAAGCATCATCAATTATTAAACACGACCCACTGCCCAATATCATCAACAACATCAAATAATAATGTAATGCGACACGATACCATGCATGGGGTACCGACTCATTGGTTCATTCAATCGAACCCCGGATAGATCACATACACCTCTACTTGGAAATGATCTATCCCCCACCATTCTCCACATAGGAGTACGGATGAATCGCATACACCTTTCCTGGGCAACGATCCATCCCACCAATCACCATGAATATACAAGACTCAATATGCACAACAAAACATGTATACAACATAAATACATGCACACGATCCTCCTGATCACACCATACTTATCGACAACACCATCACCATATAATTTATTTCAAAAGCACCAAACTCCCAAATCGCTAATTAGTTAATAAAAATTAGTAAGATTAATCTTTTCCTCTCCTACATCTTATTTCTCAGCACCTAACACCTATTCCCAACCTCTCAAACCAAAGAAAACCGAATCGGACGCGAAAACAGGAAAGAAATCGCGAAACGGTAAAATTCTGCAGCTCTGCTGACCATACGCGTATTGCTGCGTATCACGCCTTCACATACGCGTATTGACTCCATCCATACGCGTATCTCCTCAACAATGACCACATCCATACGCGTATTGCCTTGTGCCGTACGCGTACGGACAGAGACTCCCTCACACTGAAATTCCCAATTTCCAACACCGTACGCGTATACCTTCCTATTACGCGTACTGCCTAGTTCCCATACGTGTATCCCTGCGTATCACGCCATCCCATACGCGTATCACCCTTCACGATACGCGTATCACCAGATCTGTTATGCGATTCACCAGAAGCCTCACTATTCTACATTCTGCTGCGATTTCTACACTCCTTCACTCCTAACCAGTCCTATAATCGTTTCTACATTGATTTTAGGTCCTATTTTCATTTCTTCCCTTGTACCTAGAATTACTACAGGTATTACAAGCCTAAAATCTCAAATCGTTCTCCCAAATCGAACCCAAAACGACAGATCTGCAAGAGATATTCACACAACAGCAACAACCACACAAATTCATGAAAATATATATCAATTCATGCACGATTCTCAGAACCACAACATACATATTCAACGATCAACGATTCAATAGTTTGCACACAAATTTCCTACGGGGTTAAGGACTCCCCACTACCCGATCATGAAATAAACACCAATATTGAACCCTTTTCTCCCCCCTTACCTCGAATCTTGAAGAATTCCTGCGAAAATCCTGATCAAATGCAAGCTCTAGCACTCCCTTGATCTTCCTTTCTCCTAAGCCTTTCTCTTTCTCTCCAAAAATTCTAATTAGCTCTCAAACCCTTACCAATTTTCCACTAATCCCTCTCCAATTACTAAACTACCCTTACTAATCTCCTTGGTCCAATAGCACATTATTTCTATTAAGTCTTATTTTACTACATAACCTTAATAAAAATAATAACCATAGTAATAGTAATAATAACAATATGAAATATAAGATTAAAAATAATAATAATAATAATAATTCCATATTACTAACATTACCCCCTACGCACTCAAACCCACACCCTAAACAAGGCCCACAACCAAAATAACACAAGACGTCTAAATAATTAAAATGGGGTGTTACATAAGGTGTTTGCAACTAAGTTTGGATGCCATGAAATGAACAAGAAACCTCTATTTATAGACTTAGGAAAAGGTATGAAAGGACAAGGATGACCTCCAACTTCTTTTGGGAGGGAAAATGTCCGTCAAAGGTGGCGCCCGCCACCCCCCTCATGGCGCCCGCCACATGAACTAGGGAAGACAGTGGTGGGAGACATGGCAGTTGTCAGCAGTTGAGTCCCCTCCAACTTGTGGCCTACCCCATGGCGCCCGCCATGTTGGGTGTCACATGTGCAATTCCTTCAAAAGTTGGCTTTTTGCTCGATTTCCTTCATTTCTTCGTGGATGGCTCTAGAAACACCTAGAATCTGAAAACAAGACAAAATACAAGCATAATACAAGAAAACGATAATAAAAATCCTAAGAAGCATGTGCAATTCGAGTAAAAAACGCAGTGTAATTCGGTGTTATCAAATTCTCCCACACTTAAACATTTGCTTGTCCTCAAGCAAAACACTCTAAGGCTCGTGACAGAAAGAAGTGATATCAACGAATGATTCGGACTAAAAGGGCTTCTAAGTTCAAATCAGGATGAAGAGATAGGTACTAACTAGATGAAACAAGGATATCGTAATCACACTTTTTCGCAGACACGGACATAAGCTTCGTTCCTATGCAAATCAATCCATACTACCCCATTGTACCTAGGCCTACCTTGTGCATTTCTTGGGTCCTTTTCATTCCGGCGCAATCACATTAAGCCCGTTATCCGTTCATACTCATAGTAAAGTGACCGGTTAGTGATTCTGATCTCAAACACAGGGGGATCGGTGTAACCCTTTTTATTGACCCTGTTGTAGTTATGGGGGATCGGATCGTAACCCGCCCTACCAAGTCCAGCACCAGACACCTCTGAACCAACTAACAATGGGTAACTTTTTGCTCTTTTTTATTCTTTTTCTTTTTGCAAATTTTTACAACTTTTTGAGTTAAGTGACCTTGTGAGGGTCACCTATCCCGAGTTACATTTTCTATAAAGCACAACATACAGATCATTCACTTATATTCATCGGTCCCCTACGTAGAGCATGCTTAGGCCGGAGCCAACTGCTGGGATAAACTACTAAGGACCTACTAAAAAGACAATTAAGGCCATGGTATATGGGTATCAGGGTCGATATTATACTTACGAAGCTTACGGTGTAAAAACGATACCGATGTTACAAAAAGATTTCCCAAGTCATCCGCATCCTAACTTGAACCTGTCTTAAAGCCCAAATTTTTCAAAATGATTCACTTTTCTTTTGTCAAAATTTTTTGGTATGGCTAAAGAAATGGGGAAATAAGGATACAATATACAGATGACTCGTCAAACACATGCATATTCTAAAAATAAACTAAAATAAGATAAACTAACTAGAAAATAGTAAAAATAAAAGGAAATAAAATTGTAAGAAAACGAATAAAATCTCCTCCCACACTTAAATCGAACATTGTCCCCAATGTTTTGAAATACGGTAGAGAAGATGTAACCTGGTGAGTCTAAGACATGCTACTGGTACTCCCGTCACCGTGCGGTGAGCGCCTAGGGTGTCGGGATCTGCTGCAGCGACGATCACTCTGAGAAGCGGCGAACTCGTCGAATCTGGTGTTCAGGGCAGCCTGAGATTGCATGATGGTCTGGATGGAATGGTTTGTTTGCTGCTGTGACTCTTGCATAAAGTTCATGTTGTCGGTAAGTTACTGCTGGATAACAGCAAGCAAGCCGTCACGCTTCTCTTCTCGAGCCAGCTGCTCGCGCCACATCTACTCAGTGATATAGAAACCAGGAACGGTACCTGCAGATGGGTGAGAAAAAGATGGTGCAGTGTGTGTAGGTGATACATGGGGTGACATATGATGATCAGGAGACTGCTCATGATGGTCAAACTCGTCATCAGTCTCATGTCCATCCCCAGCAGGAACATTAGGAAGAACTGGACCCATAAAAGGTGGAGCATCTAAGTCGTAGGTCCAGTTCCTCTCCACTCGTTCATCAGTACGTCTAGTGCAGGGTAACACAACAGATGGGATAGCTACACCATAAATCATAAGTTCAAAGCCCCCTCTCTCCTTGTCTTGCATAATTTCATGTCTTTCAGAAATATTATATTAATTGTGCGAGGAGGGAGAGCTGCTAAGGTGGCTATCTCAGTGTCAAGGTTGAGAGCCCTAGCAATAGACGTGATCAGTCCTCCGAAAGCAATGGTTCCTGTACTATTAACAATAGGAGTCATATGGGCAAACATAAAAGGAACAAAATTAATTCGCCTATTTGTGAGGCACCCTTGCAAAAATAAGAGTTCTCTAGCATTCACCTTGTTTGGATTCACCCGGGCAAAAACAATACAGGCCAACATATAACGAAACACACGGATGGCCGGGTTATGGATCCTTGAGGCAAGGATTCCTTCAAAAGAAGTGGTTGTATGATTTGACAGCCTGTTCCAGAAGGAGAATGCCTCAACAGACCAATCGGAATCCAAAGGTGCTTCAAAAATAGCGCCATCTCCAAAAGGTACTCCTAAACGCTCTGCTAGTTCGTCGGTAGTGAATTCATATTCAACATTAAACATCCGGAATTTCACTGTACCTACTGTGCTAGCAGTGTTAGGACTGGCAGTGTAAATTAGGGAACTCAAAAATTCCCGAGTCAATTGCTCAAAGGTCGGTTCCTTTCTAGCAAATACATCATGCATTCCTAATATATCTAGGAAATGAAAAATTCTATGATAAATACCAAGAGAGTAAAGACAATCGACGTCTACATACCGGGTCGAGATTATGGCCCGCTCTTGCAACTTCTCGAGAAGTTTCTTTTGCCTCTCCCCGAGCTTTCCTTGGCGGAGGGTGTAACCGTCGTACTCCATGGATGCAATTTTTTTTTTTTTGAAGATGAAGAAGATGGAAATGGGTTTTATGGAGGAATGGAGAAAATGGAGGTTTTAGGGATTTTTATGGATGGTTTTGAAAATGGGGTTTGGAGATGTCAATGGGATGGTGAGTAGTTTGGAGAGTTATGAACTTTTTGGAGGTTGAGGGAAGTTTTTGGAAGTTCAAAAATGGAGATTTTAGAGGTTTTGGATGAGGAAATGGTGGTTGGGGTGGTTCTGCCCCGCATATAGAACCAGACCCCATGGCGGGCGCCATGGTCTATATGGCGGGCGCCACATGAACTAGTCTTCTGGACCGACTTTTGCTTGGTCCTCTTGGACTTTCCTCCTCCTTTTTTATTTTGGTGGTGCTATTAGCACTACCTTCTCTTTTTTGGCACTTGCATTATTTTTGTTAGGAAAATATAAAATACATATGCAATAATATAATTAATTTAGTAAAATAAAATAGAATAAAATAAGAAAATGGAAATAAACATGCATAAATATATGTAAGTACTAGAGTACATAATGAACAACATGAAAACCAAATACGAATAATGTAAAACATATATATATGTCTGGGAATGAAAATGCGTAAATATGGTAAATATAATAATAATAATAATAATAATAATAATAATAATAATAAGAGAGTAGTATCATCACGGGGCCGGAGGCTCCTCTGCCTGGTCAGAACCATGAACTGCTGCCAACTCTCTGCGAAGATCCGTAATCTCCTGATATAAACAGTCTGCCTCAGTCGCATGGGTCAGATCAGATACCTGGACCTGCAAAGTGAGATCTGCGACCTCCTGTCTGAGTCTAGCTGTCTCCATACGAAGCTCAGCAATCTGCGTCTGTATGTCAGGCCTCTGCAAAGAATGATTATTAGATAGCACAGTAATCCTGGGAGATGGTGGCGTAGGATGGTACTCTGGCACTGGTGGAGTCCTAGGCTCATCAACAGTCTCACCAAATCCCTCTAATGCATAACTCCAATTGGCCTGGTCATGCACACTGGTCATCATGGGATCTGGCAGGGTGAAGAAATGTATAGTCTCATTATTGATCAGTAGCTTGAACTAGTCGGGATGGAAGGAAGCTCTCCTCATCAACCCGCGGTCCAAACAAAAATCGATGTCCAATGTGGTGTACCCGCAATAAGGGGTCAGATGAAGTAGCTTGCTCGTAAACCCCAAAGCAGTAGCAATCTGTGTAACTGTCCCTTCTACATGAATAATCCCCTTAGAAGATCTGGCTGTACACCCAAGGTTGTCAAGCAGAAAACTCCCACAGGAAACTGGACGCGACTGATTCGCGCAGAAGAGGAAGAAAATTTCTTCCTCACTAACATGGATGTCAAGATCGGCTTTCCCCAGGAAGGTGTGTGCTAGGATCATCTGGAAGTATCTCATAGCTGGATTATGAATGATAGGAGATAGCTGAGTAATAGGATCAGGACCCCCTCCACCTGTGATGTCGCTCCAGAATTTTTTGATGTCTCGACTCATAAAATATCCCATAGGCAACTCTGGAATAACATCAGGAGTGGTCTAGAAGCCTAACAAATCACCGAACCCCTTCTGGGTGAAGGCATACTCTGTCCCGAATAACCTGAAAGTAACACGCCCGACCTGATCAACATACGTCTCATATCTGAACGAACTGAGGAACTCCAGGGTGAGATTCATGTAGGTCGAGTGCATCTCATCAGCATACTCGTCCCACTAGAGTTGGCTACAAAGAAACCGTATACTGGGCTCAATACCCAAAGCACCTATGCAGGCCTGATCAGGATAACATGTAGGTGCCATAGGGCGCTGATAGAGGACTATGTAGCGTTGCCTCTGAGCATCATCTCTAAAGGTAACATGCATGTCATCGAAGGTCTGCATCCTGAAAAGTAGGGTTAGAGAAAAGGACCTGAAAACATACACATTAGAAAAGGTCAGTTTATACAGATAAACATTTAAAACTAAAAACAAAATATAAGACATAAAAAGTAATAAAAAGGAAAATAAAGAAAAATAAGGAAAAATAAATAAAACCGTGGGTTGCCTCCCATGCAGCGCTTGTTTAACGTCGTTAGCTTGACGAGTAGAACTCATGTATCTGAAGTGGGCATTGGTGGATCAATCAGGGTGTGGTTGGAGTAGTCAATAGGAATGTCGTCTCCTTCATAACGTTTTAACCTTTGTCCATTTACAATGAATGGACTACAAGAGTTATTCTTGATCTCAACTGCTCCGAATTTTAGGACCTTAGAAACTTCAAAAGGACTTGTCCATCTTGAACGAAGTTTTCCAGGGAAAAGTCGTAACCTGGAATTAAAGAGGAGAACTGGATCGCCTATATTGAAATCCTTTTTTATAATTCTTTTATCGTGCCATGCTTTGGTTCTTTCTTTGTATATAATGGCATTTTCATAGGCGGACTGACGGAGTTCTTCTAACTTATGAATGTCAAGGATACGTTTTTCACCAGCAGTTAGATAATCTAAATTCAAGGTTTTAATTGCCCAATAGGCTTTGTGTTCTAACTCGAATGGTAGGTGACAGGATTTTCCATAGACTAACTGGTAAGGGGTCATTCCGATAGGGGTTTTAAAGGCAGTTCTATAGGCCCATAGTGCTTCTTGTAGCTTCTGAGACCAATCCTTTCTGGATATAGAAACGGTTTTTTTTAAGATTTGTTTTATCTCCCTATTAGACACTTCTACTTGGCCATTAGTCTATGGATGGTAGGGTGTTGCTACTCTATGCTTAACTCCATATTTACTTAACAGTTTGTCAAAAATCCTTGATATGAAGTGCGATCCACCATCGCTTATAACAAGACGGGGTACTCCGAATCTAGGGAATATATAGTTCCTAAATAGCTTAATCACCACTCGTGTGTCGTTTGTGGGTGAGGCTATGGCTTCAATCCATTTAGACACGTAGTCAACAGCTACTAAGATATATTTATTTCCTAATGAGGATGGAAATGGTCCCATAAAATCGATACCCCAAACATCAAAGAGCTCTACTTCCTGAATATTCCTTAAGGGCATTTCGTCACATCTCGAGATGTTTCCAGTGCGCTGGCACGGGTCACATTTGACTATATAAGCATGAATATCACGCCACATTGTGGGCCAGAAAAGGCCAGCTTGAAGAATTTTAGCGTGCGTCTTAGAGGTGCTAGCATGTCCTCCGTAGGGTGCAGAGTGACAATGTTCTATAATATTTCTTACTTCTTCTTCTGGAACACAACGACGAAAGATTCCGTCTGTACCTCTCTTGAAAAGAAGTGGTTCGTCCCAATAGAAATTTCTTACATCGTTAAAGAACTTATTCTTCTGTTGATAGTTAAGGTTAAGGGGTATAATATCAGCGGCTAAGTAGTTGATAAAATCTGCGTACCATGGTACACTACTTATTTCTAAGGAATTTCTAGGGTTCTTATAAGGATCTAGGTCATTTTCTTCAATGGCATCTATCTTAGCTATTAACCTGTCATAGGCAAAATCGTCATTTATAGGCACTAAGTCTGGTTTTAGGTACTCAAGTCTAGAAAGGTGATCGACAACTACATTCTCTGTTCCTTTCTTATCTCGAATGTCCAGATCAAACTCTTGCAATAAAAAGATCCATCGAAGTAACTTAGGTTTGGCATCTTTCTTGCTTAGTAAGTAACGAATAGCAGCGTGGTCAGTGTGAACTATAATTTTAGCTCCTACCAGATAAGATCAAAATTTGTCTATAGCAAAAACTACAGCTAAGAGTTCTTTTTCAGTTGTTGCGTAGTTAAGCTGAGCAGCATCTAGGGTTCTACTAGCATAGTAGATTACATGCAATTTCTTATCTTTTCTTTGACCTAGAACAGCTCCTACAGCATAATCACTAGCGTCGCACATGATCTCGAAAGGTTCGGTCCAATCTGGGGGTTGCATAATGGGTGCTGAAATTAATGCTTGCTTCAAGAGGTTAAATGCTTCAATGCATTTCTCGTCAAAGTTAAATTCAACATCTTTCATCAGAAGGTCGGTTAAAGGTTTGGTTATTTTAGAGAAATCTTTGATAAAACGCCGATAGAAACCAGCATGTCCAAGAAAACTTCAGACTTCTCTAATGGTCTTAGGTGGGTTTAGGTTTTCTATGACTTCTATTTTAGCTCTATCTACTTCAATACCCTTTTCAGAGACTATGTGTCCTAAAACTATACCTTTGGTAACCATAAAGTGACATTTCTCCCAGTTTAGCACTAGGTTTACGTCCGCACATCTTTTCAGGATTTTCTCAAGGTTAACAAGACCATTTTTAAAATCAAATCCGCATACCGAGAAATCATCCATGAATACCTCCATAATTCCATCAAGGTAGTCAGCGAAGATTGACATCATGCAGCGCTGAAAAGTAGCTGGAGCATTACAGAGGCCGAATGGCATTCGCCTAAAGGCAAAGGTTCCGTAAGGGCACGTGAAGGTTGTTTTTTCTTGATCTTCTGGGTGAATGGGAATTTGGAAGAATCCCGAATATCCATCTAGATAGCAAAAGTAAGAGTATCTGGCTAGACGTCCCAACATTTGGTCTATGAATGGTAAAGGGAAATGATCCTTCCTAGTTGCTTTGTTTAATTTCCTGTAATCTATACACATACGCCACCCTCCTTCTATCCATTTTGCTACATGTTCGCCTTTCTCGTTTTGTATGACTAAGATGCCTCCCTTTTTTGGTACTACATGCACAGGGCTCACCCACTTACTGTCTGATATCTGATACATTATACCTGCTTCTAGCAACTTAAGAACCTCTTTCTTAACAACATCACTCATTATAGGGTTTATTCTTCTCTGATGCTCTCTAGAGGGTTTTGAATCTTCCTCAAGTAAAATCCGGTGCATACACACGGATGGGCTTATACCTTTTAGATCAGAGATATTATATCCTAAGGCTGAGGGATATTTTCGCAAAACATCTAAGAGTTGGTTTGTTTCTTCTTGGCTCAAGGTAGCACTGACTATAACTGGGCGGCTCATTTCCTCGTCCAAAAACTCATATCTTAGATTCTTGGGTAATTCTTTGAGTTCAAAAGTTGGTTTCTTGGAGCATGGTATTGAATCTGGGGTAAGGGATTAACATTCGTGAAGGTTATCATCGATGTAGGGTTCTATAAATCCATCATCTTCCCTAATGAGGGTTGAAGGCAATTTAATTGTTTCTATAGGTTCTTCTAGTTCCCTAATGCATTCATCAATGACGTCTATGGCATAACATGCGTCTCCCAATACTGGTGCCATGAGAAACTTTGACAGAATGAATTCTATCTTCTTATCACCTACTTCAAAAGTCAACTTTCCTTTCTTGACATCTATTATGGCTCCTGCGGTTGATAAGAATGGTCTACCTAGGAGGATTGGGATGTCGTCATCTTCTTTAATGTCCATGAAAACGAAATCAGTAGGGATAAACAACTGACTGATCCTAACAGGGACGTCTTCTAATATGCCTACTGGGTATTTGACAGATCTATCAGCTAATTGAAGAGACATCTTAGTAGGTTGTAGTTCTCCAAGTTTTAACCTTTCACAAACTGCTAGAGGCATTAAGCTCACACTAGCTCCTAAGTCCAGGAAAGCTTTATCGATGACATGACTTCCCAAAATACAAGGTATAGAGAAATTTCCAGGATCTTTCTCCTTTTTAGCAAGTTTATTTTTGGAAATGGAATTGCATTCCAAAGGTTTTGGATCGTCAAGTCTACGTTTGTTGGTAAGGATGTCTTTTAGGGACTTTGCATAAGATGGTATTTGGGTGATGGCTTATGTGAAAGGGATTTCCACATGAAGTTTCTCTATGACTTTAAGGAATTTCTGGTATTGGTTATTGATCTTGGTTTGTTTAAGTCTTTGTGGATATGGTATCGGAGGTTTGTATGGCGGGGGTTGCTCGTAAGGTTTGTTTATAGCTTCTCCTTGATCTTTCCGCTTTTCAGATTCCACTGGTTCCTCTACCTCGTCCGTGGGCACAATGCTTTTCTTATAAATTTTGGGTTCATTCAATGCCGGGTTAACCGGTCCATCGTAAGCGGTCCCACTTCGTAAGGTAACTGCATTGGCTTGACCTCGGGGGTTTTGTTAAGTTTGTCCAGGAAGTTGTCCTCCGGGTGTGGTTTCGGGAGCTTGTTTTAGAGCTACCTGAGAGATCTGGGTTTCAAGCATCTTATTGTGGGTGACTATTTGGTCTACCTTAGTTCCTAACTGGGTAATCATTGCATTAACATGAATGTTTTGGCTTAGGAATTCTTTGTTTTGCTGGGTCTGAGCTGAGATGAAATTTTCCATGATTTTCTCAAGGTTCGGCTTAGGTGGCACAACTTGCATAGGTTGGTTTTGTCTCTGGGCTTGAAAACCGGGTGGTCTCGGAGGTGCAGGGTTTTGGATAAGGTTATTGTTTTTGTAGGAAAAATTTGGGTGATTCTTCCATCCAGGGTTATAAGTGTTTGAAAATGGGTTCCCTTGGGCATAGTTGACCTGGTCTGATTTAGTTTCATTCAACAGATTTCATTCCGCTGATTGGTGTCCTTTGGTTCCACATAATTCGCATTCCAAGGAAACTGCTGCTGCAGTGGCTGGGTGTGCGTACATATGTTCGACCTTAAGGGCCAAAGCGTCCATTTTGGCTTGCATCATGTCTATAGAACTTATCTCATTTATTCCTCCTTGGGCTTCTTTCTTCTCCACTGTTGCTCGTTCTGTTCCCCATTGACAATGGTTTTGAGCCATATCTTCGATGAGAGCGCAAGCTTCAGGGTAAGGTTTATTCATCAGAGCGCCACCAGCGGCGGCGTCGATGGTCATCTTAGTGTTATAATGAAGTCCATTATAGAAGGTATGAATAATTAGCCATGATGTGGACATATTCTCAATAGGTCTTTATATCTCTCCCAAGCTTCAAAGAGTGATTCACCTTGGTTTTGAGTGAATTTGGTTATTTGGTTTCGAAAAACGGCAGTTTTACTTAGGGGAAAATATCTAGCAAGAAAAACTCTCCTAAGGTCTTCCCAAGTTGTTATAGAGTTGGCTGGAAGGGAATCTAACCATGTAAGAGCTTTGTCTCTGAGGGAGAAAGGAAATAGTCTTAGACGAATCGCCTCAGAACTAGCACCATTGGTTTTAAAAGTGTCCGCTAATTGGATAAAGACTTTTAGATGTTGATTTGGGTTCTCAGATGGGAGACCCGCGAATTGGTTTTGCTGCACTAATTGTAATAGGGAGGGTTTCAGTTCGAAATTGTTAGCAGGAATATTAGGGTTAACTATACTAGAACTGGGTTCGTCATTGGATGGTTGATCGAAATCCTTAAGGGGTCTTTGGTTATGGTCCTCGACCATATTTTCCTTAATTCTACGAAGTAAGAGACGTGCGTGAGCGTAACGCTCAGGTTCCGCTAAAGGATCTATAAGACTACCGGTGATGCGAGTTCTTCGCGTTGACCAGTAGGTAAAACCTTGGTCTAGACGGTGTAACAACAGGGTACGAAATTTGACGAAATTGGTCCCCGGCAACAGCGCCAAAAACTTGATGCGTGGTTTTCACAAGTATACGAAACGCGTCAGAGTAATACAAAAGATTATCGATCCCACAGAGACCAAATGTCAATCTATCAATTCCTATAGTTACGGTGTTTATCTAAGGCAAGTTAATTCAGGGATTTATGAGTGCACAGTAAAAGTAGAGTGAAGCAAAGTACGAAGATATAAAACTCAAATGAAAGCAACAGGCTTGAATGTAATTCACACAGTCAGATAACATTCCAACGCATGTAACAGAACTACTTATGGGCAATGTTTTCTACTTTATGAAAATAACTAATTTAACGGGAACTGTCGCTTTCACGTATTCAGAACCAAGTTTAACCTTTAAACAAACCCTCTTATTGTCACTTATAAAAAGGCGCGCATTGCGTTAAAGTGAAAAACCTATTTTTAAGAAATATAGTTTCTTGACTTAGTTGAAAAGTATTTTGATCTGAAACTTTTAAACAAAAGAGGTTCATACGAACCGGATTTTAAACCTACAAACACGTCCGAAAATAGTTCTAAAATCATTTTTTAAAGTATTAAAAATTCATACTTAACTGTACAAAGCGCTGTCGCTTCCTTTGTACAGTTAAGACTAACCAAGTTTATCTAAAGGTTGGGCGGCTTTCGATCTTACCCAACAGAAATTAAGTGCGGAAAACTCGTGTTAAAGACCAAAATAGCCCCTAAGTGTTTCTTTCGATGCATTATGTGAAATGATACTTAAACCGTGATCTTTACATTCTAACCTTTAAGATTTAGCCAGACATGGAAATGTAAATAGACATATTTAATTTTATCATGTCAAAGTAAAGTCTTTTTGAAATAAAAGGTTTTGAAAGTAAATAATGCGAATAAAGTAAAGCGATTGCGATAAGTAAAGAAAGTAAAGCGGATGCGAGAAATAAAGAAAGTAAAGCGGATGCGAGAAATAAATGAAGTAAAAGCGATGCGAGAAATAAATGAAGTAAAAGCGAAGCGAGAAATAAATAAAGACAAAAGCTTAATTCATAAATTGAAACCTGCTCCAATCGGAGGCTTTAATTCTGAAAACAACTGGAAAATAACTGGAAAGGAAAATGGCGGCAGGATTAACTTCCACCAAGTGCTCCAAACTCAATTACAGACTCGATCACACAAATGTGATAACTTCCTGATGTGAGAAGATTATCACTTACAAAAACTCGATTATTTATGCCTAAGGTGTTTGCAACTAAGTTTGGATGCCATGAAATGAACAAGAAACCTCTATTTATAGACTTAGGAAAAGGTATGAAAGGACAAGGATGCCCTCCAACTTCTTTTGGGAGGGAAAATGTCCGTCAAAGGTGGCGCCCGCCACCCCCCTCATGGCGCCCGCCACATGAACTAGGGAAGACAGTGGTGGGAGACGTGGCAGTTGTCAGCAGTTGAGTCCCCTCCAACTTGTGGCCTACCCCATGGCGCCCGCCATGTTGGGCGCCACATGTGCAATTCCTTCAAAAGTTGACTTTTTGCTCGATTTCCTTCATTTCTTCGTGGATGGCTCTGGAAACACCTAGAATCTGAAAACAAGACAAAATACAAGCATAATACAAGAAAAAGATAATAAAAATCCTAAGAAGCATGTGCAATTCGAGTCAAAAACGCGGTGTAATTCGGTGTTATCAATTTTCGTGGACTCTTTGGTTCATGTTTGTACAAATTCCTCAAATTACTCAAAGTACCCGCGTGTAGAGAAACGAGTGTGTGAGAAATGTACGTTTGATGTAACAACATATTTTTTATTTAATACAGTTCAGTTAATTTTTGCCCAAAAGTTTATCTTTCATTTTCAAGTTATTTTCCAACGCACTTTCGATTATTTCACTGCATTACATTTTATTTAGTATTTTCGAAGCATATTGTATTTAAACTATGAATACTGTCAAAGTGTTTATCTTTTTCCAAATATCATTTTAAATCAATTAGCACATGTCCTAGGATCAATTTGGTCGATCCTGTGAGTTACCAAACTGTTTTAAAGATTGGAAGACCAGCGGTTGTTTACCAATTTTCACGGTAAACACCATCTAAGTATAACAAGAAGTTTGTGCTTATAGCTTTCACTCTCCAAGATCTAGTGTTAATAAGAGATGATGTGAGCCACCAAGACATGTTAGGAGGAAAGCTGACACTAAATTAGGAAGGGTCGTATCGCGGTAATTCTAGAATGGGAAAAATATCTTAAACTATAGAAACCCTTTAAAGGGACATCATACCTCAAACATGGAATGCTTCAAAACTTAAGTTAGTCTTTAATTAAATGATTATAACTTCTTGTAAATATAATAAGAAAATTTATGAATTTACCAATTGATTCATTTTTTATTTTGTTATGTTTCCCACTAGGATTGAAGAAAAAACAATCAAGGCCAAATATGTTTCCCAGAGGAACAAAAACGAAAGCCAAGGCCACTATAATGGCAACAAAGAGAATCACCCGATGAGTTATCCATCGTTAAGAAGAATACATCTTTCAAAATAATCCACCCTTTCAATAATTTTAACCAGAAAAAGGTAGAGCTAGGAAACCCTTATCAGGGAACACCTTCGAGAGAAGATACATAAATCAAACAAGAAAACTGATGTGATAACATTAAATAAAACCGAGGAACATCCACAGTAATTGTGTTAGATTAAAATAAAAAGTTCAAGATCTAGGAGTCCACAACAACAAAAATCAAACAATTAAGTTTCAAAAGCATCTACCAAAATCTAGTCCTCGATCACCTTGTCTAGACCAATTCCTTCCAAATTAAGGTCGACAATAGAGTTGAGGAATTTTCTTTGAGTCACGACCACTTCAAAACCTTCTTAATTAGAAGATATGATATCATCCAGGTGTCATAATTTCCGTTCATCAAGCTGAAGCTCCAGATTAACCTTCTGGATGGATAGGTAGTCTACATTCTCATTATCCTCCTTTAAATTTCTCGTCAAAGACTCTTGATTTTTCCACATCAAGGAAATATCTCCCTTTTCATCCTTCAAATATTTCTTGGTCATTATTAGATCACCTCCGACAACCTCCTCCCTTTCCTTGATAACTTTCACCTCTTTGGCCAAGGAATCTTTGGTATGGTTAGCTTGCTTCAGATTTTCCTCCATAACATTGACCCTGGACTAGATCCTTTCCCCTCGTCCTAAATTACGTACATGGCTAGTTAGATTCAGAGCTTTATCTACATAAGGAATAAGATATGTGAAGAACTGTTGATGGCCTAAAGACCCAAACTCTATGCAAGTTTTACAGGTTGCTTAAGGAATCCTCTCAAAGAGCTCGTCAAGGGAAGTTAGAAATGGGTAAAAAAAGATAGGGTGAGTTCCCCATATTCATAAATAGAAGATGAGGCTTTCTTCTTCTTCTTCTTCTTCTTCTTCTTTTTGTTCTTCTTCTTGATAATAGGAGATCTCGTCAGAGACGAAAGAGTCACCACATTCTCGGCCATGATTGAATGATCCTCTACATCTCCATAAGTCAAACCTTTTCATAGAGACTTAGCCTAAACAACATTTGCCACCATTTTGTCATGGGACTTTTTCCAAGCCTTGAGCTTACCAGCAGATGCCACGATATCTTGCAAAATAAGCACAAAGTTCATCAATCAGTCTAAGATTATAACATATCAAAACACACAAAAGGTATAAAAAAATTGGAAAATACACACATCAAGTTCTTGGCCTTCCTGCAATCTTCATTTAAAACTAGAAGTCGAGTAGCCACTCAATGATCCATTATTACACGACCCCTAGATTTAAGATCATAAGAGAGAGCTTGGATGAAACCACCAATATAGATTTATTGAATCCAACATCTAAGAAATATGGGAACATAAACATCATTAGGAGACTCCCCTTCACTGTCACATAGATTGGAATGGGAACCAGAGGTTACTAGGTCAATCACCACATAGTGAGACTTAGAGTTATTGAAAGATATCATGAGGCCAATTCAGTTAGCCTAGAGTAACAGGAAGATTTACAAGCCCTGTCCCGATTCCATAAGGCGTAAATTTTGTTGCGTGCGCTATATACCTCTCGGTTGCATTTAAAGACCGAGGTAATAAGATATTTATTTACCTCGATTTAAAGTAATAATCGAGGGATTAAATCTCATTTTTTGCCTGTATCATTTTCACTGGCTTGTACAATTTTGGCTTGTATCATTTTAACTGGCCTGTATCATATCATTATAAATCTATTAACCAATGAATATCAAATTTACATTGTTTTAAATCTTAGTTCCATCCGCATGTATCATTTTTTACACAGAAACTACAAAATATGCAACAAAATTGGAATATATCATATCATTTAAACCAAGGTTAGAAATTTACATTGTTCTGATCATCAAGACATAATACACACATTTACATATTTGCACAAAACAAATTAAGGAAATTTACACATTTACAACCAAGAAAAAACTATTGTGTAAGAGAATCAAAACAAGAAAAAAAGACTCTAGCCCAACGTGATCGGATGTCATCCATATCTTTTTTTTAGTATAATGTTTTGTTGTTCAACTCCTATAATTAGAACAAACATTAAACTATGATAAGCTAATAACAACAACATAAACTTAAGAAGATATGGATTAAGTTAATACCTTATGCTTATCCATCCATTTGTAATGCATGTGGAGACAATATATAGTATATATCTCATAACGTAGTATCTACATGAATGACTGTCGAGTTGTTTTCGCCACTACAAATAATTTTCATATATTTATATCACACTAATACACACAAATAAATAATGTCAAAAAGCACTAGTAATATACTTACTTTTGGGAAAACATAGTATGACTTTTTACCAAATACATTATGTTTAAGTGCATTATACTCCTCCATCGCTCTACATATGTCGCTTAAAATTAAACATGAAAAAAAAACTATTCAAATCTAAAGTTAAAAATAATACCACTTACCCATTCAAAGCATTAACCATTTCTTTGGCTAGTTCAGAGTGCAACAAGCAAAACACAACTATAGTATTTTTCTTGGGACATATAACAATTAGTTGCCAATGCGAATTGCATAAACATTCAGAATAATTAATATGTATAAAATTGATTTATAAATGAAAACACAAATTAATATATACTTGCTTGCGGTAAAATGGGGCCAAATAACAATCTTTGATGTTCCCTTTCAACTTATCTTTTAAGTATATAAGGATATTGTTTCTTGTCAAATCGCGAGTAAGACCAATGCGCGTCAGATCTAAGATATAATACTTGTTTAAGTGATGTATAACTCGTTTCAGTGAAGAACAAAGCTGTTGAAAAATGATATCTGTTGATGAAATGACTATCTAAATAAACCTCAAAATGATCACGAGAAACTATACTACTAACGTTTCAATAAAAACAAATGGAAAATCGTAGAAACAAAATTATCAAAAGACAAACTAAAGTAAAAACCTAGACAAAATGATTACTGGAAAACAAAGTGACATTTGATGAATATTTGTTGGAAGAGTTTTGATGAATATCAGCTTAAAAATCGCCTAGGTTTTTTGCGAAATGAGAGTGACGAAATGACGTTTGAGCGTTGATAGGCAAATGAAAAGTTAGAAACTAGCTAGATTGTAATCTGAAGTATTTCATGCAATATATGTGTCGCGTCGGTTTTATATAAAATCCGATGTGACAATATAAATTAAAAATATAAAATATAAAAAATACAATAATGCCATATACTGGAAATTCAATTAAATGATATATAACGTCGGTTTCTTTGTATAACTGAGGGGTTTAAACATATCAAATAAAATATTAAAATAAGATTTTGAAAATAGTATTTTGAAGTTCATTAATAAAAAATATATTACCTCTCAGTTGGACCATGTAGCCAAGGTAAATACTAATAAAAAAATAACAATGATAAAAATGAAACTTGGAAAGGTGCCAAGTGAGAAATACTAACTAAACAACTAAAATAACATAAAATGCAATCACTAGGTGTCGAAGCGAACTCCCTTATAGATCTGTTCCCTCGCTTTTCTTAAAAACAAGGGTAAATGGTTGTTTATTTTAAAAAAATGAAACCTGGCTCTCCCAATACCTATACCCTCATTTTTTTATTGGTCCAACACTCCACGTGCCCATGAATATGGATCATGACTAAAGCACATACCAGTCCCAACCTCATAAAGAGAGATCATCATAAAACATAAAGAAATAACTACTTATAATAAAGATGATATCGCCACCAAAACATTATGTGTATGTCATCAAAAGGAACATTATAGACCCAGAGAGCAGGAGTAGACTTGCCCTAATGAAGCACCGGATCCCGACACAAAGTAGGATGTATACCGTTAGATCACAAGAAAAATTATATCCCGCCACTTGGAAATATGAACGGTCAAAATAGAGATCGGAGGGTGAAAGACCATTGAAGAATTCTTATAAAAAAGGGAATACAAACGTGATGATAGTTTGCCATTACATGATTTTTATGAGTATTTGCGATGAATTCGATGAAATCTTAAGCTAAAAATGAGCTAAATGTGAAGAAGTTTGAAGAAATTGAAGAAGTCGAAGAAACTGAGCAAAGCCAAGAAATCAGGAAGAAATTGTGAAGAAACGAGCAATTTTCAGCATAATTTACATCTTGACGTCTGTCCAGTAAATTAATCTTATCAGGAGTTCCGTAACTCGTTTTAACGCGAGGTTTTTTGCAAAATGAAGCTAAGACAATTATATATGTTTATTTTTATTACTTTATTTTATTCTATTTTATTTTTATTTTTATTATTTTTTGTTATTTTATTCTTTATCTTAGTGCTATTGTGGTATTTTTGTTTGTGTGTACGCAACTCAGGTGATAGGAACACGGACCATGGTCGCACCAATAACACAAACTATGGGGGACTACTAATGGCCTATTGACATGTCACAAGTTTCCTTGAGTTTCATTCCAAAAAATCCGGTGTATTTCAACATCAAATACTTCGTACTTTAGGATTTGTGAAATAAACAATTTGACAGAAATGCAACTGGTGACCCGTAGGAACATCTAGCAAGATTCTATGAGACACCATCGATGTATCAACCGGAAGGAATTATAGAGGATCAATTTAAAATGAAGTTATTCAGCTTCTCATTGATTGGAAGAGCAAATAATTGGCTATAATCTCTTCCCAATGGAGTAATAAGAACTTGGAAAGAATTGGAAGACAAATTTTTGGAAAGATTCTTCATTACAACAAAATTCACAGAAAGAAAAGCTGAAATCACACAGTTGGAACAACAAGAGACCGAATCTCTCTACGATGCTTGGGAGAGGTTTAAACTGTTATTGCGATGGTGTCCTAATCACAATATAAGCAGTATGGAACAAATGAAAATTTTTGTGAAAGGCCTACAAATGCAAGCATGAATGCTCTTAGATGCATCCGCCGGAGGAACAATCAAGACATTGACCAAACCACAAGTAAAAGACCTCATTAAGGAGATGTGTATGAATGAGCCGCTCAAAAATTGAAAGGTCGGTCAAGCCTAAAACTAGCGGCACGCCTAAAGGTATGTTACCTCTTGATACTCATACCGCTCTTTTGGTTCAGATTGAATTATTCAATAAAAAGCTAGCTGAAAACAGCATAGATAGAACTAACGTGAGCCATGCAAATGGAAGGTCTTCATTAGAAGGGACAAGTGATGAGGTTTATTTTGCAAAGTAACAAAAGAACAAACTGTCATACCCCAAATTTTGACCACTAAGATTTCCCATCATTGTGCAAATCATCATCACCATATGGATGAACCATTAGTCTCCCCGAAGATGGGTGAGCACTCACTACAAACAAAAATTAGGGTTTCAAGCCCTCTTTGAGCCTTAGACAATGGATCAATCAAGAAATGGCATGATCTTCAACTTGTCTAACCTCCCAAACCTCTACAATGGATCAAAAGGACTCCCACTTCAAGAATTAAGCACAAGAGTGCAACATTTCAAGTGGATCAAGCCTCAAGTTCATCTAATACAAAGTCAACTGACGCAGAAAATCAAAGTTTGAATTTTGGTCAACTTTGAGCTTCACAAGCCATTACTCAAGAAAATATGATGGATGATTTAATTTGATCAAATTTAAATCAAGAAATCATGCAAAATTGCAAAATTGATCAAATTGAAAGAAACTTATAAATTTTTTCTAAGTTAAAATCATGTTCAAGTGCACAACTTTTCAAGGTTGTAACTATTGATCCAAGCATCCATTGATTTTGCGTAGGAGCTACTTTTAAAGAGGGTGTTTGATACTTCAACATTGTAGAAGGAATCAACTCAAAATATCATAAGGATTGAAAGATATAAGTGACCAAAGTTGGGAATTCTTAATGTCAAATGCTTCAACATTTCATAGGACATCATTAATATTTTTCCAGCAAGAATGTCCCAACTTCAAGGATGTTTTTCTCCATGATCCAAGTTGAACCAAGTCTAGGGTCAAACATCAAAGTTGAAGTATGTCATCTCAGCTTTCCATAAAGTCCTGGAACAGCCATTTATCATTCTTGAGCAAGAAGTTATGGATTTTACAACAAGGCTTGCTGCAGCTGATTTTTAAGACAGGTTTCAGGACAGATTTGCACATTTCTTGTGCCACACGAATTTTTAAGCATTGTCATCATTTTGGACACATCTGAGGATCAAATCCAAGGGGGATGATCTGATCTCCAAGCCTCCAAAGTCCTTGGAACCAAAAGTAGCATGCCAAACCTAGAAAACCCTAAAAGAGGGACAAGACTCCAATTTTGGTTTGGAACATTTAATGGATGCTTAGAGGTGGCATGAACTGAGCTTCCTCTAACTGAATTCAGTCAAGATTCCTCCAACAACTAGGGAACCAGCAGCCTGTGCCCTAACCTCTAGTCAATGGCTAGAGGAGACTTGGATTTTCATTGGCCAACATTTGCCAAACCTCTGCTGCAGCCACCATTCACTGTTGCTTGCAAAACAAACATGTTATACTATAAATAGAGCTTATTTGTGCTCAGTTTGAGTAAACCAAAGCCATCAAACAAATACTTTCCTCAAAATCACTTCTTTCACTCCAAAATGCCTTCTTTAGCAAGGTAATTCTGAGTTTTTGAGTTAGAGAGCATTTCCATCACAGCTCATGATCCAATATGTCATATCTAAGCTGTCCAAACTCTCACAAGTGACCTATAACACCAAAATCACAAAGTCACCTCTCAAAACCTCAAAAAATGGACTTTTTTGCATTTTTCAAGTCATATCTTGATTCAGTCACTTTCCAAACCAGATAAAACCTCAAACACACTCCAAATATCATCCTTGAACTGTCCCAAATGGTTCCCCCATCTGGAACACCATTTGAGAGAGTTGGCATTTTGGCCACTTTTGCCCATTTTGCAAGAAAGAGCTCCAACTTGCTCCAGAGGTTTCCAGCTGATTCCAACCATTCTAAAAGCTTCTAAGAGGTCATTTAAGGGTGTCCAAAGCATCAAATCATTTCTGGAACAAAGCACTTTGTAGGTTGCACAAAATCTCCAAAAAAGAGGTAAAATTCACAACTTGAATTCTTTGAATCATGCTTTCCTTTGTTGTCCACATACATGCATCATATTGAACAATTATTGAAGCAAAAATGTAGTCCTTAATGTGTATGATGTGATCCTCCTACTGTTTGCACTTTAACATATTTATATGTGGAGTTTTTGTTGTTTTAAAATCAACATGCAGTTCTGGTTTTTTGCTTTATGTGTTCTGTACATTAGGTTTCAGTGTGCATGAGTAATACCATTGGATTCCTTGTGAAAAACTGGTCAAGATAGGTTCTTACGGATTTTAATTTCGTTAAAAATTGAGAAAGTTATGCGTGTTGGAAGTTTGACGACAAAAGATGTCGAAAACTACATGTGCAGTTCTGGTTTTTTACTTTGTGTGTTCTGTACATTAAGTTTCAGTGTGCATGAGTAATACCATTGGATTCCTTGCGAAAAATCGGTCAAGATAGATTCTTACGGATTTTAATTTCGTTAAAAATTGAGAGAGTTATAAATGTTTGAAGTTTGATAAAAAAGATGTTGAAACTAAAGTTTCAGTTCTGATTTTTTTAAGATGTCGAATTTGATGTTATGACATCTTTCCTTTTTCTCTTATCTTCAAAACTCATGAAAGATGTCGAATGTGATGTTGTGACATCTTTCCTCTTTTTCTTAGTTTATTTTCAAAAACTCAACCAATTCTTTTACATAGCAAAAATCATTATTTTCCAATTTTGTTTTGCACACTTCTTATTCATTCTCCATAATATTTTAATCCACAAAAAATCACAAAAAAATATTATTATTTGTTATATTTTTAATATATTCAAAAATATTGTTTTAAATTGTTTTAAATGCTATTAAAATGATTTCTTTTTCTTGATTTTTAAAACCAAAATGATTTTAAATATTCATGTGGATAAAATACTTTTTTATAAACCTTAATCATTGTTTATAACATGATTAATGGTTTTATTTGATATTTTTATCATTTTTTACTTGATTTTTCTTTGAAAAATGCCTTAAAAAAAATGAAATTAGGGTTTTATTGATTTTCTCCCTAACAAACTTTTCCAAACACTCATGGGCCTCTATTAGAGTGTAAGACCCAACCCCTTTTGAAAACCAAACCTTTTTGGGCCTCAGTCATTGTATAAGACCCACTGTGTTTTCAAAAATCTCGGCGCGATCGCCATTTCAAAACAAAAATCACCTGGGCCTCTCTTCGAGCTATAAGACCCATTCAAAATCATTTTTGGGCCTCTAATAGAATGTAAGACCCAATCCCCTTTTAACCAAAACAATTTTGGGCCTCAGATATTGTATAAGTCCCTCTACGTTAAAAAAAAGTTCGGCGCGATCGCCAGTTCAAAAGAATCATCTGGGCCTACCCACGTGTTATAAGCCTCATTCTTTTTTCTTTCAATCATTTTGGGCCTCTTGAGAGAGTGTAAGACCCATCCCTTTGTACAGAAAACCTTTTTGGGCCTCAGTCACTTGTATAAGTCCCTGTACAAAACGACAGTGCGATCACTGATAAAACCCTGGGCCTCTCCTTGAGCTGTAAGCCCCAATTTTCCTTTCAAAAGCACTTTCTACTTTGATTTTGAATATAATATTGTTATCAAAGTTTTCTTTGTTGAACAAACTAACCAAACATAACCTAATTCGACGTTATACCGGATATTTCAACATAACCTAAACCATGAGATTTTTCTTTTACAACAATTTTAGATAACTAGATTTAAGAAATCTCCACCCTTGAACAGTTCATATACAGAAAGCCAATGTTCCAAGTGAAACCCCTTCTGGAACTATTCATCAGCCTTCTTTTGGGCTTAGTGCAAGGACCCACAGGCTTCCTAAAAGCATCCCCGCCTCCTCTTGGGCGTTGTACAAGGACCCGTCGGCATCTTAGAAGTTTTCACAGCCTTCTCTTAGGCTTCGTATAATGATTCTTCCTCCGGGAAGATAGCCTCCTCTTGGGCTTCGTACAAATTGTCCCTTCGGTTTCTTAAAAGTTTTCTCGCCTCCTCTTGGGCTTCGTACAAATTGTCCCGACGACCTCCTAGAGATATAAGAACAGAAATTAGTCATCTTAATAGAACAGTCTTTCAAAGAGTCTAGATCTTACTACTACTGTTTCTTAAGCATAATACAAAAGATAAAACCTGTAGACTCAGACAGTCTCAATACCCTTCGGATTCCCCGTTTCCTTAAAGAACAGGAAATAATCCCGGTCCTCAGATCAAATCCATGAGTACAACATTACCCATATAAGAACTAATTTTCTCTTTTAACCAACATGTTGGACCTGTCACTCAACTGAAACAGTTACCCTAGCCTTCTCTTGGGCTATGTACAAATGATTCTCCCCAGCGGAGTAAACCCTTTAGCCTCCATCTCGGGCTTCATACGAGATACAAAACACTCTCTTGTTGAGTATAAAAGACTCTCTTGTTGAGTCAAACACCTTCAGCCTCCATCTCGGGCTTAGTACGAGATACAAAATCACTCTCTCGTTGAGTATAAAAGACTCTCTTGTTGAGTCAAACACCTTCAGCCTCCATCTCGGGCTTCGTACGAGATACCAAAACACTCTCTTTGTTGAGTATAAAATACTCTCTTGTTGAGTCAAATAACCTTTTAGCCTCCGTCTTGGGCTTCATACAAGACACATATAAAACACTCTTTTTTTTTAGTATAAAAGACTCTCTTGTTGAGTCAATCTCCTTTTAGCCTCTATCTCGGGCTTCATACGAGATAGAAAATCACTCTCTTGGTGAGTATAAAAGACTCTCTTGTTGAGTCAAACACTTTTAGCCTCCATCTCGGGCTTCGTACGAGATACTAAAACACTCTCTTGTTGAGTATAAAAGACTCTCTTGTTGAGTCAAACCCTTTTAGCCTCCATCTCGGGCTTCGTACGAGATATAAAAACACTCTCTTGTTAAGTATAAAAGACTCTCTTGTTGAGTCAATCCACCTTTTAGCCTCCATCTCGGGCTTCGTACGAGATACTAATCACTCTCTTGTTGAGTATAAAAGACTCTATTGTTGAGTCAACCCTTTACCCTCCGTCTTGGGCTTCGTACAAGACACATAAAAACACCCTCTTGTTGGGCCAATAGCCTCCTCTTAGGCTTTGTATAAAGAAAACCCCTGTTGAGTCAATCAACCTTTTAGCATCAATCTATGCCTTGGTCACAGTTTACAAACATCAACAACTCCTTTCCCCTTCATCTAATTGCTGTAAGCGGCAAGCCTTTGGATTATTTACATCCACGCCACTGTCCCTCTTTTAGAATGAGAAATTCCTAAGGAAAGATGGCATTGCTCTAAACTGAGTTAAAGTCTTCTCCTTCAGGTTAAAAATCCCCTATAAATGAAATTATGGCATTGCTGGATTCATATATCCCAGTTAAAGTAATTCTCCTTTATAACCAGTCACGCAACAACTGTGACAAACAGATCAAATACCCCTCTTTAGAGATGACAAATTCTCTCTAAAGTCAAAACCCTTTAGCTTCATATCTTGGGCTTCGAACAAGATACAAATAGACCCTTCAGCTTCACATCTTGGGCTTTGAACAAGATACAAACCACCTTTAGCTTCATGTCTTGGGCTTTGAACAAGACACCAAAACACCATTTCCTCCCATATAATAGGAGGAACTACGACCGCTCTGATTTCCCTGTTTCGGTAAATGGGAATACGTAGGCATAAGATTGAAAGAGAAATCTTAGCGAGCACACTAATCAAAAACCCAAAATCCCGTACCTTCATACATCAATCGAAAAACATCAGTCCTAACATCCTACCAATAACATAGTCCTATCATTTCAGTCTTAACAAAATAAGCAGAAAGAGGCCCCACTTCTACATAGCATCCGTAACCTAACAGGCCGCTGTTTAAACTCAGTATGCAAGCAGGGTTAGTTTGAGACATCTATTTCCTTTCCTTCATCAGCTTCAATAGGATAAAAAATGAATCGACCTGTAGTACCCCAGAGCGGCAGTGCTAAGAACCACGTCCAAAATCGCTCGCTACACAACCCTTACTCAAATACCTACAATCTAGGATGGAAATATCACCCAAATTTCTGTTGGATCAATAATCAGAATCCCAATGCCAACCAAGAAATGCCACAAAGCCAACAAGTTCCGTTTCAAAGGAAGGCATCACAGTTGGAATAGACTTATCAGAATTTTATTAAAGTCACTCAAAGTAGTTTTGATCAGATAAATAAAAACATGAGGAAATGAGTAGAAATTAGGATGAGTCCATAAAACATATGGAGATAAAGATTGGTCAGCTATCTAGACAAATAGTAGGGTTGCCTATCTCGAGTGGAGGATTCACGGGTAACACTGTAGACAATCCTAAGAATGAAACATGCAAGGTCGTGGATACAGGTTCAAAGGTACTTATTGAACAAGGTAATAAAAAGACAGTTCAAATAAGTGTGATTGAAAGAGAAGGGAAGGGGAATCAAGGTGATGAAGAAGAAAGAGGAGTCACCCTTGATCACTTAATTGATAAAAATTCTCCTTGGAGAAGAATGAAGAAGAAAATCTTGACCGAACCAAACCCCCCTTACCGGATTACATTAAACCACCTTTCCCTATAATATAAAAAGAAACCAGTTCTAGAGGATGAAGCAGCGGTGTTTGTAAAGTTCAAGGAAATGGTATCTACTCTCTAGGTGAGTATTTTGTTCTATGAAATTTTCGAACTGATGCTTAAATGTGTTAAGTTTACAAAGATATTATTGAAGGGGACAAAAGATAAAGTAGGCAAGGAACATGTAAACATGACCGAAAAAGAGGAAGTGGTAAGATCTCAAGTGTTGCCACCAAAATTAAAAGATCCAAATAAGTTTACTATTTCTTGCAATATCAGTGAGGTGAATATCCTGCATGCTCTGTGTGATCTTGGATATAGCATAAATGCCACGCCATTGAAAATAGTAAAAGAGTTAAATATGGGTGAGATCACACTGAGTAATGTAACACCCGCGAAAAATAATCCAATTATCAGAGTAAAAATTCATAAAAATTCAGCACATAGGATGTTACTCTCCAACAAACACCTGCTCATTCATACGACATGTAACACGTAATTCTTATTAAAAACGGTACTACGAAATCATTATTAAATATTCTTCTCAATAAGCAGCGGAAAAACTTCTTCGAATCGATAACCAAAAACTTAACATGTTTAAACCACTTATTCATAATCAATTAAAACAAAATATAATAATTGTAACGGAAACGAAACATAAAGCGTTCCATAATCCCCATTGTTATATATCAGAGCAGACGCTAACTCAAAACATAAAGTGAAGGACTTCGTCTTCACTAACCGCAACTCCACACTATCCTTGATTATATGCACAATGTCGTATAAAGCATCATTCTAACAGAAGGGTGAGATTCTCAATCAACAAAAGAAATGCATAATATAAATATAAGAGCATATAATCATTACACAATTCACCCTATCATCACAACATCAACACAATTATAATTTCCCACACAAGCAAACAGTCATATAATCCACAACACAACACAACACAATGCAATGCAATGAGACTCGCAACTCGACTCAATGCATGTGGTACCAATTCGATCCCTTTTTCATGATCATAATTCCCGTCGGAATTTCCATATGAGTCGCTCACACCCCACATGGGCACACGACATCCGTGATCGCTCACACCCCACATGGGCACACGAACACCCGTAATCGCTCACACCCCACATGGGCACACGATTACCTCAACAACAACAACAACACGATTCCATTTCAAGGAATACGAATAAGGCACTCACACCTCACATGGGAACACAACTTATCTTACAACTTATGCAACATGATATACATTCAACGACTACATACAATGACGACCAATGCATATGACTATCATACAACCAATACATTATACCACAATTATCCAACACGCAGTATATACCTGCAAAAACATGCAACAATTGCAATCTACAGCTACAACACACATTCGCACAACCGAACTCCACATTTCAACATTCAACACATCATAACATATACGGAAACACAATTAACGCGTCGAATATTTGGAATTCTGGCACTGAAAATAATTTTAACAGAAAGTATACTAAACCAGCTTTCCAACGATTTAAACGGCGACTGAAACGGACCTACGAATTAAAAGATATGAATTTTAAAGTTTTAGATAATTCTGTCTGTTCCATTGGTAACCATACACTGTCCCTGCTCGCCTGATGTTCGCCCAGCGAGACGCGAGCAACACACCTTCGCCCGGCGAAGCCAAAGCTAAATTCCTCCCCCATACAAATTCTAGTAGCACCTATTTTCCACCATTCGCTCGCCTCTCAGTTTCGCCCGGCGACCTCCAAGCGAGATCGCTTCGCCCGGCGGAACGAGTCCTTCGCCCGACGAATGTCTGCGAACTGCAATTCTGCTATTGCATTTTCTGCATAACTCAGACCCTAAACCCCTTATGATTTCAGTATCATACAGCCCGAAAATGCATATCAATCATAAGGAAAATCATACTACAACAACAATACATCGATTATAATCACTTTCAACACAAAACCACAATTCAACTAATCAATTTGTACAATTTACTTATTATTAGAATCACCGACACGCAAAACCTCAACTTTGCACCGAAACAATCAACACAACGAGAGAAACACATAGATATGAACCTAATGATTTGTCTACCCTTATACATACATTATTTATCCCTTTAGTGATCAAAGAACCACACCCTTACCTTAGTGATGATTCTTCAAATGCTCTATAAGCCCTAGCTCTGCTTCTCTCTCTTCCGTTCCTCTTTTTTCCAGAATACGATCGTTCACAATGACTCTCACCTTATAATTTTCTTCTTTTCCAACTATAATCATTAACCCCTAATATGCTCTTCCTTCCTTAGCCTTACTAAACATCGTGAATGGACCACTTTGCCCTTACTATTTCTCTACTCATATTATCCACTTTTAAATTAATAAAATAATTAAACTGATTATTTTAAATCTAAATAATTCCAACTAAATTATTTAAATTTATAATTATCTAATTATTATTACCCATATAATATTATTCCAATAAATAATTACTAACTAATATTAATAATTACTTACTAACCACACCACTCATCTCTACACAATTGGTCACACACCTCCAATACCTTATTCTCTATAATTCTAAGGTCACTACCTCATACTAAGGGAAATCCAAACATAACCCAACACACATAAACACATACATACACACAACAACATAAACTTTAAATTACGAGAATAAATAAAATAAATCGGGGCGTTACAACTCTCCCCCACTTAGAATATTTTCGTCCACGAAAATTTACCTTATACGAATAACTCCAGATACGACTCTCGCATCCTGCTCTCTAACTCCCAAGTCATATTTCTACCGGCAGCGCCTCCCCACACTACCTTTACAAGAGTGATCTCTTTACCTCTCAATTGCTTTACCTCGCGGTCTTCAATCCGTATTGGTAAAGCCTCAACCGTAAGGTTATCCCTTACTTCTACATCATCCATCGGAATCACGTGTGATGGATCCGAAACATACTTCCGAAGCTATGACACATGAAACACATCATGAAAGTTCGACAAATTGGGTGGTAACGCCACTCTGTAGGCAACAGGTCCAACTCTTGCAGAAATCTGATATGGACCAATAAACCGAGAAGTAAGCTTTCTCGACTTCAATGCACGTCTAACATTGGTCACCGAAGTGACTCTCAAGAACACATGGTCTCCTTCTTGAAACTCAAGATTTTTCCTCCTCTTATCATGGTAGCTCTTCTGCCTACTCTGCGAAGCTTTCATCTTTTCCCGAATCAGCTTCACCTTTTTAGTAGTCTGCTGAACAATCTCAGGTCCGAGTACTACACTCTCACCAGATTCATGCCAACACAAAGGCGTCTGACACCTCCGACCATACAAAGCTTCAAAAGGCTCCATTCCAATAATGGAATGATAACTATTATTATAAGTGAACTCAATCAACGACAAATGTCTATCCCAAGCATCTCCCTGTTCAAGCACACAAGCCCTCAATAAATCCTCCAAAGATTATATAGTTCTCTTCGTCCGTCCATTCGTCTGCGGGTGATAAGCCGAACTCAATTTCAGTTTCGATCCTAAAACTTCTTGCAAACTCTCCTAAAATCTGGAAGTGAACCTTGGATCTCTATCCGACACAATACTCAATGGAACTCCATGCAACTTCACAATCACCCGAATATAAATTTCTACCAGCCTCTGCAAAGGAAAACTGATATTAATTGGAATAAAATGTGCCGACTTCATCAGTCTATCCACCACTACCTAAATGGCATCATGCCCTCTCGGAGTATTAGGAAATTCAGTCACAAAATCCATAGAAATGTTGTCCCACTTCCACTCTGGAATATCTAATGGTTACATCAAACCAACAGGTTTCTGATGTTCCACCTTCGCCTTCTGACAAGTCAAACAAGCATATACAAACTTAGCCACATCACGCTTCAATCCAGGCCACCAAAATATCTTCTTCAAGTCTTGATACATCTTTGTAGCTCCTGGATGGATACTCAAGCTACTCCAGTGACTTTCTTCTAGAATCATTCTTTTCAACTCAGGATCATCAGGAATACAAATCCTATCACAGAACCTCAACATACCTTGTTCGCCCACTCTGAATTCGTTACTTTCTGCCTGTTCATTTACAATCATCAAATCCACCAGTTTTACATCCAACTTCTGACCCTCTCTGATACTATTAAGAAATTCATTGTTGAACTTCAGCAAACCCAACATCACATTATGCGGTGTCTGTTCGCAAACTAAACTCTTATCTCTGAACTACTCAATCAATTCCAAATCTTTAACCATCATAGCAGACATATGCAAGGTCTTCCGACTCAAAGCATCAGCCATGACATTAGCTTTACCGGGATAATAGTTCAAGCCGAAATCATAATCCTTTAAGAATTCTAACCACCTTCTTTGTCTCATATTGAACTCCTTCTGATCAAATAGATACCTTAAACTCGTATGATCACTATACACTTCAAATCTGGAACCATAAAGATAGTGCCTCCAAATTTTCAATACGAATACCACTGCAGCAAATTCCAAATCATGAATGGGATAATTTCTCTCATGGACCCTTAACTGCCGTGAAGCATAAACCACAACCTTACCATCCTGCATTAACACACCTCCTAAACCCATTAAAGAAGCATCGCAATACATCACAAACGGTTCATTTGGTTCGGGTAGAATCAAAAGTAGAGTTGTAGTCAATCTCTTCTTCAGCTCAACGAAACTCTTCTCGCAGTGAACATCCCACACAAACGCTTTACCTTTGCAACTCAACTGAGTCAACAGAAGTGCCAACTTCGAAAAGCCTTCAATAAACCTACGGTAATAACCAGCCAAACCCAAAAAGCTTATAATCTCAGTTACCGACTTCGGAGCCTCCCACTGTAGAACTGCGTCTACCTTAGATGGATCCACAACAATAACATCACCTGAAATAACATGACCAAGAAAACTTACCTCTCTCAACCAGAATTCACACTTAGATAACTTAGCATAGAGCTTCTTTTCTTTTAACACTTGCAGCACGGTCTGCAAATGCTCAGCATGTTCCTCTTCTGACTTAGAATAGATTAGAATGTCATCAATAAAGACAACCACAAATTGATCTAAGTAAGCATGAAAAATTTGATTCATATACTCCATGAACACACCAGGTGCATTAGTAACTCCGAACGACATCACTACATACTCATAATGTCCATATCGAGTCCTAAAAGTCATCTTCTGAATATCTTCATCCTTTACTCGTATATGATGATAACCCGACCTCAAGTCAATCTTGATAAACACACGGGCACCCACTAACTGATCCATCAAGTCATCTATTCTTGGAAGTGGATACTTGTTCTTAATCGCCACTTTATTCAGCTGTCTGTAATCGATACATAACCTCATACTACCATTCTTTTTCTTCACCAACAACACTGGCGCTCCCCAAGGCAATACACTTGGTCTCGCAAATTTCTTTTCTAACAACTCTTCCAGTTGCTTCTTTAACTCTGTTAATTATGATGCCGACATCCTGTATGGTGCCATAGAAATAGTTCTGGTACCAGGGACAAAATCAATAGTAAACTCCACTTCTCTCTCTGGCGGTACATCAACAATATTATCCAGAAACACTTATGGAAATTCACGCACTACTTGCAATTCATTAATCACCAACTCACTCTCCACTGACAAGGATGCAAACAACGCAAGCAATTGAGCTTCTTCTTCTAAGAGCTTTCTCGACTCTCTAGCAGATATAAAACCATCTTCTTCCTCTTCCTCAGGAGCAAGAAATCACACCGACTTGTTAAAAAAGTTAATATTAACATGATTGAACTCCAACCAGTTCATACCCAAGATCACATCAAGATTTCCCAACGCAAGCAAATAAGATCCACACCAAAGTCCTTACCAAAGATTGATAGTGGACAATTCAAACAAACTAGGGAAGTGGTCACCGATCCCTTTGCAGGAGTTTCGACAACCATTTATCCCTTCATAGGAGAAACAACGAGGCCTAGCCTTACCACACAATCAGCAGCAATAAAAAAAGAGTAGCACCAGTATCAATAATAGCAATCAAAGGCGTGTTATTAATGTAACATATACCTCTGATCAGTCTGTCCTCACTGGAAGTCTGAGTCCCTGTCAAAGCGAACCCCTTTCCTCCAGTTGAAGCTTGCTTTGGCTTCAGGCAACAAGTACTAATATGGCCCTATTCTCCACAGTTGTAACAAGTCACCACATTAACCTTGCAGTCAGCAATCAGATGTTCTGCCTGCCCCTACTTGAAGCATTTCTTCACATCACTCGTGCACTCATGAACACGATGACCTAGCTCACCACACTTGTAACACTTAAGAGGAGCAGGGGCACCTCCCCTACTCGACTTCTTGCCATCAGCGTATTTCTGTTTACCTTTCTCAACTGGAGCTGCATAAGGCTTCCCACGGTTCATCGGTTATTTTCCCCTCCTCTTGGTCAGCCCTTTAAAGTGAGTCGATTGAGCCTTGCTATCTTCCTCAAAGATCCTACAACAATCCACCAAATCTTGAAACCTTCTGATTCGCTGATAACCAATCACCTGTTTGATCTCAGGTCTTAATCCACTCTCAAACTTGACACACTTTGAGAACTCAGCAGTTGCCGCACTGTAGTGAGGGTAAAACTTAACCAGATCTGAGAATTTGACTGCATACTCCATAACCAACATGTTACCCTGCTTCAATTCCAGAAACTCAATCTGTTTCTCCCCTCGGACATCTTCAGGAAAATACTTCCTCAAGAACTCCCTACTGAACACAGCCCAAGTGATTACCTCTCCTGTTGCTCCCAACAATTGACGAGTGCTAACCCACCAGTCATCATCCTCCTCAGCCAGCATGTGAGTACCTAACCGCACCTTCTGTGCCTCAGAACATTCCATAACCCGAAAGATTCTCTCGATCTCTTTCAGCCAAGTCTGCGCCCATCTGGATCATATCTCCCCTTGAAGGTAGGCAGTCTATTCTTTCGAAACTCATCATTCTCACCAGCATGAGGCGGATTCTGTACCGCTTAAGCAACAACCTGCAAAGCAGCAACAATAACAGCATTGTTCCTTCCAACCATTCTAAATCTGTTACGCATCAACAACAGAATACAATGGTTAAGGAAACGACATCGACAGTAATCAACTGTCACACAACAATGACTCGACAACTTGGCCGGACAGACTGACCTGTTTTGATACCACTATGTAACACCCTCAACCCCCGCGTAAAATAATCCAATTATCAGAGTAAAAATTCAAAAAAAACAGCACATAGGATGTTACTCTCCAATATACACCTGCTCATGCATACGACATGTAAGACGTAATTCTTATTAAAAATGGTACTACGAAATCATTATTAAAGATTCTTCTCCATAAGCAGTGGAAAACTTCTTCGAATCGACAATAAAAAACTTAACATGTTTAAACCACTTATTCATCATCAATTAAAACAAAATATAATAATATAACAGAAACAAAACATAAAGCGTTCCGTAATCCCCAGTGTTACATATCAGAGCAGACGCTAACTCAAAACATAAAGTGAAGGACTTTGTCTTCACTAACCACAACTCCGTACTATCCATGATTATATGCATGATGCCATATAAAGCATCATTCCAACAGAAGGGTGAGATTCTCAATCAACAAAAGAAATGCATAATATAAATATAAGAGCATATAATCATTACATAATTCACCCTATCATCACAACATCAACACAATTACAATTTCCCACACAAGCAGACAATCATATAATCCACAACACAACACAATGCAATGCAATGAGACTCACAACTCGACTCAATGCATGTGGTACCAATTCGATCCCTTTTTCACGATCATAATTCCCGTCGAAATTTCCATATGAGTCGCTCACACCCCACATGGGCACACGACATCCGTGACCGCTCACACCCCACATGGGAACACGAACACCCATAATCGCTCACACCCCACATGGGCACACGATTACCTCAACGACAACAACAGCACGATTCCATTTCAAGGAATCCAGATAAGGCGCTCACACCCCACATGGGCACACGACTTATCTTACAACTTATGCAACATAATATGCATTCAACGACAACATACAACGACGACCAATGCATATGAATATCATATAGCCAATACATTATACCACAATTGTCCAACACGCAGTATATACCTGCCAAAACATGCAACAATTGAAATCCACAACTATAACACACATTCGCACAACCGAACTCCACATTTCAACATTTAACACATCACAACATACACGGAAACACAATTAACATGTCAAATAGTTGGAATTTTGGCATTGAAAATAATTTTAACAGAAAGTATACTAAACCAGCTTTCCAACGATTCGAACGGCGACGAAAACGGACCTACGGCTCAAAAGATATGAATTTTTAAAGTTTTAGAAAATTTTGTCCGTTCCAGTGGTAACCAAACACTGTCCCTGCTCGCCTGATGTTCGCCCAAGCGAGACGCGAGCAACAAACCTTCGCCCGGCGAAACACCCTACTCGTCCAATGCTCGCCCGACGAAGCCAAAGCGAAATTCCTCCCCCATACAAATTCCTGTAGAACCTATTTTTCACCCTTCGCTCACCTCTCAATTTCTCCCGGCGACCTTCAAGCGAGATCGCTTCACCTGGCGAAACAGGTCCTTCGCCCAGCGAGTGTCTGCGAACTGCAATTCTGCTATTGCATTTTCTGCATAACTCAGACCCTAAACCCCTTATGATTTCAGTATCATACAACCGGAAAATGCATATCAATCACAAGGAAAATTATACTAAAACAACAATACATCAATTATAATCACTTTCAACACAAAACCACAATTCAACCAATCAATTTGTACAATTTACTTATTATTAGAATCACCGACACGCAAAACCTTAACTTTGCACCGAAACAATCAACACAACGAGAGAAACACATAGAATTAAACCTAATGATTTGTCTACCCTTATACATACATTTTTTATCCCTTAAGTGATCAAAGAACCCCACCCTTACTTTAGTGATGATTCTTCAAATGCTCTCTAAGCCCTAACTCTGCTTCTCTCTCTTTCGTTCCTCTTTTCTCCAGAATACGATCGTTCACAATGACCTTCACCTTCTAATTTTCTTCTTTTCCTACTATAACCCTTAGACCCCTAATATGCTCTTCCTTCCTTACCCTTACTAAACATCGTGAATGGACCACTTTGCCCGTACTATTTCTCTACTCATATTATCCACTTTTAAATTAATAAAATAATTAAACTGATTATTTTAAATCTAAATAATTCCAACTAAATTATTTAAATTAATAATTATTTAATTATTATTACCCATATAATATTATTCCAATAAATAATTACTAACTAATATTAATAATTACTTACTAACCACACCACTCATCTCTACACAATTGATCACACACCCCCAATACCTTATTCTCTATAATTCTAAGGTCACTACCCCATACTAAGGGCAATCCAAACATAACCCAACACACATAAACACATACATACACACAACATCATAAACATTAAATTACGAGAATAAATAAAATAAATTGGGGCGTTACAAGTAACATGACTCTCACTCTAGTTGACCCATTTATTACTCAACTAGTTGGTAATTTGTGGGACGTGTTAGTACATGTCGACGAGCTGGTATTTCCTGCAGATTTTGTAGTGCTGGATACAAAGGAAACTTCAGGAGGATCTGGTATTCTCGGACGACCATTCTTGACAACTGGGAAAGCAAAGATTGATGTAGAAACTGGTGAACTTATATTGAAGTTAAATAAAAAGAAAGTTGTTTTCAAAGTGTATGGTTGGACACCATATGTTGATAATTTGGATACTTGCTATCATATGGAGGCAAAAGGTAACAAGGTAGACACATGACAAAGAAGAAACGAAGTGACCGACGTGAGGGTATCCCTTGCGCCTGACGTGTTTTGAGGATTGAGCATCATGCTATTGACGTAAAAAAAGCGATGGATGAGAGGAAGCCCATCAATTTTTAATTAGTTTTTATTTTGTAGAATTTATTTTATTTCTAGTCAAGACCATACCAACAGGAAGTAGCTACTCTAGCATAAATTTTCCAAGAAGATCTTAATTGTCTTTAATAAACAAGTTGGTAGTTGTTTATGTTTTTTCAAATTTACAAGTTATAACTTTAGCATTGAGCAGATGATCTAAAAGAGACTTAATCATCCAATTAGCAACTAGCAACTTGAAGGAGAAGGATGAGAAAAGAATCAACGGACTTGTACTCAACCTATGGATACCTCATCTGGTAAGGTTTGAGCCAAATGTTTCCAGTGTGCATATTTCTTTCTTTTTTAGTGTATCCATGGATTATTCTTTTATCTGGTTTGATTTATTTCCGATTAAGTTATCAAGTTTGATCAACACGCGCTGAGGAATTTTTTTTATAACTTTGAGCCTTTGTCAACCATCCTTTAATAGTAGGATTATCCTTTGCTAAACACTTTGAGCCTAAGCCTTTCTTTCGGTGACGTAGCCTTAAATTCTTAGCCATATTACTTGAAAGATCTTTTCTTTCCACCCTCTCTTTGGAGTTAGGCAGAAGTATAGTTCTTAAAGTTGTATGAAAAAGATTAAGTTTGGATTTGCTCTTGGAAGTGAGCAACATTTTAAGTTTAGGGTTGGGGTACTAGAGAATTTGATCAAAAAAATTATAAAATTGTTGAGAAAAAGAAGTGGAAAAAGGCACTTCTTCAAAAAAAATGATGAATATATGACAAAAGAAAAAAGAATGACATAGTAAGAAGGATCGCAAATCTCGAGTACTAACAAATATGTATGATGAATGGAGGAGAACTAGGAACCTAACTCCAAAGGTTTAACCCTACTTTCTTAAATATATCATACCCTAACATAAGCCAAGTTATAACCTGAAAAGCCCTCTAATGTGTGTGTTGTGATTTCTATGATTAACTATATTAGAACGTGATCAAACTAAATTTAATTGATTTTGCATGTTGATTGAATGATAACCCTATCCATTGAGTGAGTTATAGTGAGCTGAGAGACAGGTTGAGTATTCGTCAATGTTGAAGACGTTTTCCAAATTCGCAAAATAGAAGTTGGGAGCTAGAACAATGCTAAGGTAAATGAAATATTTAATTTGGTAATGTTCGATTGTTATTGTACTACTTGTGTCTGTTGAAATGTGCAGTTACAGGCGAGTTATTTGAGGACAAGCAACATATTAAGTTTAGGGTTGTGATGATAGTTTGTCATTACATGATTTTTATGAGTATTTGTGATGAATTCGATGAAATCTTAAGCTAAAGATGAGCTAAAAATGAAGAAGTATGAAGAAAATGAATAAGTCAAAGAAATAGAGCAAATGCAAGAAATCAGGAAGAAATTGTGAAGAAACGAGCAATTTTTAGCATAATTTACATCTTGACGTCTGTCCAGTAAATTGATCATATCAGGAGTTCTGTAACTCGTTTTGACGCAGTTTTTTTTTTAAAATGAAGCTAAGACAATTATCTACATTTTGGAATAATCGCACACGCGATGGAACATATTGCACACATGATACATCGTGTGAAATATCGTGTGCATGATGGAAAAGAATCGTGCGCGTGTGGGGCCTTTTTCTGATACGTTTCTGACCCATTTTGACTGCTTTTAAAGGGGATTTTGGCACTTTTCCAACGGTTATGAAAGTTGGAGGCTAGGGTACAAATTTAGGAGCACAAAAGGAGTTTTTTAGAGCATTTAAAGCCATTGGAGGCCATCTCTTCAAGGGACTTCTCATGTTATTTTCATCTATCGATTATGGTATTCTTTTCGAAATGATGTGTAGTTGAATTCTCATGTTAGATAAATAGAAATTGTTAGTTTAGAGTTTAACTAGCAACACTATTTTTTATTTATTTTCTCATAATAATGTATTAGTCTAAACAAATTGTTAATATTTATAAATTAATAATTAAAAAAAAAATTTAAAATCATAATTTTAAAAAATATCTTTAAAATATCAATTCATAGTATAAATCCAATTATACTTAAACATATTAAATCCAATTATACTTAAACATATTAAATCCAATTGTACTACTATACTATATCTGTCCAAAATGAGAAATTGTTTAGGTCAAAATAATTATCGACTAAAAATCACTTCACAATCATAAAGAAAATTATTCTTTTTTTTCCTCAATGTGTTTGAACTATAGAGTGAAGTCTCTGCAATCACTTTTGTGTAGATTTAAAACTCATTAGTTGAAGTCATTACCATAAGTGCATTCATAATCAAAAACCACTCAACTTGTGAATCTCTAAATGCAGCAGAGTTATTTGTGTAAAAAGAGCGAGGCAATAAAGTAATTTCACCTCGTATCCTTCCCATTTTATCAAAACCAAACCTCTTTACTTCTAAATATAGCTTTAACCTCTGTTCTTTCTTTCTCTCTTCACAACCTTTTCCTCTGCCACGTTAAGCTCACACAAGGGCATTCTAGTAAAAACATCCTCTGAAAACATGTAACAAATCTGAAAGCTCGAAATTATCACTCTGTTCACTCCTCATTGGCTACACCTCCACAGCAACAAAATCCAATGCTATTTTATACTATTATCTTCTCTCTTGAACCTTCCTATTCAGGTTTCTTCATTTTTTTCATCACCACTCTCACCACTACACGCAACATAGAAAATTTTTCAGTTCGGTGCTCAGAGACAAACAGGTAGTTTTAGTTGTTGTTGTTGTTGTTTTTAAGTTCATAGTATTATTCATATGTTGTTTTTTTTTTTGTTTCTGTCTTGTCACAATGAAGCTGTGCCGTTTATTTTGATACTTTTTTTGTCCTTTTTTTTTACTTTTCACACCTCCCCTTTCATCTCTTCTAGAGTTTATGAAACTGCATAACCCAGTTGATTTCCAAGTGAAATAAACAATTTTTCTTTCTGGGTTTTCTTTTTTATGAGTTTTTATGAGATCTTAGATATTTTTGTGTTCAATATTTGAATAAAAATCAAAATTTTTTTACAGGATTTTTTTTATAGAAGAACAAAAAAATGGAGTCAGATCTTCAGCAGCATCCAACTATGTTTCTAGATCATCAAAATCATCATCACCAGCCACAAATGAATTCTGGGTTAACTCGGTTTAAATCTGCACCGAGTTCATATTTTTCGAATATTATTGATAAAGAGTTCTATGAGCATCTTTTTAACCGACCTTCAAGTCCTGAAACAGAACGAGTTTTTGCTCGGTTTATGAATAGTCTTAGTGGTAGTGGTAGTGGCGGTGGTGATGCTGAAAGTGCTTCTGTTGCTGTAGCTGCTGGAGACGATGATTCACTGACTCAGAATCTATTAACTGTTCAACAACAGCTTCCTATAGTTAAGGAAGAGATTGAGCAACAATCTCAAACTTTGACATCAATGAATAATGAAACTTTGGATCTTCAACAGCTTCAACGACAACAAAGTAATATTAATAATTATGGTTCCTCTGGTCCTCAGAAATTTTACCAAAGTTCTGGAAGACCACCTTTGCCAAATCAAATGAAGACTGGTAGAGGAAATTGTTCTAATCTTATTAGACATGGTAGTTCACCTGCTGGATTGTTTTCAAACATTAACATTGAAACTGGTATATCTTCAAGTTAATTAGAAATCCGAATGACTTTGATGTTTATGCCATATTTCGTTTTCTTGCATCACTATTGTGTTGTTACGATCATGATGCTAGCTAAGCTTGATTGGCAGGTTTTGCTGTTATGAGAGGCATAGGAACGATTGGAGCTGCTAGTAGCACTAGCAAAGAGGCAAATTTTTCCTCTGCGGCGCGGTTGAAGAATGCTCCTAACTACTTAGGAGGTGAAATAGGGAATAGTAGCAATCCTCAAAATAATCTAGAATCGGAAGATTTTGCTGAAACTCGGGGTAATGATTTTATCCCGGGTTTCCCTTTAGGTTCTACATGGGAGGATACTGCAATGATATCTGACAATATTACCGGTCTAAAAAGATACAGAGATGATGACGATGTAAAACCGTTTTCTACCGGTTTAAATGCGGCTGATATTAAGGTAGTAGTAGAACTGTACTATTGAAATTTGGTTTTTAACATCACATTTGTCAAATATAGTTATAGTGCTATTTTTCTGCAATACACTATTTTTACCAAGTGTTGTTAAATAGAAGCTATAGACGCGTTAGTACTGACGTGTAGCCGAACTCGAATAAACTGTCTTTTTCTTTTATGCATTGATCAGAATGAAACAGGAGGCCAGACTCCTGCCGCTCCTTTGGCTCATCAGACGAGTATGCCTAATACCACAGCCGAATTGGCAGCCATTGAGAAGTTTTTACAGTTGTCAGATTCTGTTCCATGCAAAATCCGCGCCAAGCGCGGCTGCGCCACTCACCCGAGAAGCATTGCAGAAAGGGTATAAATTTATTATTCTGCTATAATGCTATAAATAATTCCAACTGCGCGCACGAAATCCGTTTCCCAGCCTTTATGTGAACATACTTTCAGGTCAGAAGAACTAAAATTAGCGAGCGAATGAGGAAACTACAAGATCTGGTGCCAAACATGGATAAGGTAATATTGTTTTTGACTTTGTGGCACACATTCCAACCTATGTTACAAAAATACAAACCAAACATTGTTTCTCTCAATTTGCAGCAAACAAACACATCAGATATGTTGGATTTAGCTGTTGAGTACATTAAAGACCTACAAAAACAAGTTGAGGTATGTTCAGACAATTGACCAATCTCAATCTCAAGTTTATGCCATAAATATTCATACATCATTGCGCATTGAGTTACTCATTTATTTTTTTCTTTCTATAAATATCTAGACTCTTTCACAAAATCGAGCTAAGTGCACTTGTTCCCATCACCAATAAGGAAATGAAGCATGATGATGATGATAAAGGAGTTAGAGTTTTTATTTTGTACAGATTTTGTTGTAATAATTTGGTCTAGAAAAAAAGTTGCTTCATTTTCTGATATATTAATAATTTTTGTTTTCGTTATATTAATATTGCTTACTATGTTGTTGTTACTTTCTGTATGGTTCTTTTGGAGTGGTGGGGGAATGAGATCATAAAAGTTGACTTTTATTATAAAAGATCATATAATTGATGTATGTATGTGTGATGTCATCACATATACAAAAGCATTGTGTACGGAATTTGGTGAAGCAAGTTTATTATGTTGTTTTAATTTTCTAGGGGGCCTCCATTTTAAGGGAAATGGGGATTTTGCATCTTTCATGGAGTGTTGCTTGTGAAGGAACATTAAATTGATGGCATGTGTGTGGGCTTGATTTAACATTAAAAATAAAAATAAATACATGGAAACATGGGGGACCAAAACCGACATTATTTTTGTTATACATTATATTTGTATTATAGTGTATGTAATGTGGTTTATATTTGTTTTTATTTGCCTTCCTTTTTCCTTCATGATTTAATACAAGAGGCTAGTAAATTTTAACATTGTTTTTCTCATTCATTCTGTAAGACGATAGACTTCGATCTAAAGGTGTGAATATATTACAAATTTTACAATCAAATTTTTTTGGCAAAAATTTGTTTTTAAAACAAGGTGCAGTGGAAAAATAATCCGGATTGAATTGTCTAACTGAACATACTATCGAAAAGTAATATACGTATCACAAACCAAACAAAGTAATAGCGAACGTAAATGTTCAACAATAATCAAGCTACGAATGAATTAAATGCAATGCTAATCGTAACTCGTATATCCAATGAACCAAAACACAACGAAAAGAGAGACAAAGATTTGTTTAGGCAGTTCTTCAATCGGCCTTGCTATGGGTACGCCTTCAATCGGTCTCGCTATGGGTACGTCTGCCCTCAATTCAAAATCGAATTGAGATACTGCTATTAATCTTTTCTTTGCAAAAATGTTTATACATGAGTGAAGGTGTGAAAAGTACACAAGAAGAGGGGGGTTGAATTGTGTTTCGCGTTTTCTTTAATTTAACTTCTGATTAGAGTTTCAGAATCAAAACTGGTGTTCAGATTTTGTTTAATTCATTAACAACAGATATAACAGAAGTAAATAAAATAGCAGCAAAAGACACAAAAGATTTATCCTGACTCTTCCCCTAACTGAGAGTACTCCAGTCCCCTTTCCTCATAAGAGATTTTCATTATAACAACTTCATGATTACAATCGCTTATGCTTCTGCATAAGACTTTTACACCTGCTCAGACCAACTGTCTGAGACTTCCTTTGCTTAGAGCACATGTCTAAGACTTTCTCTTGCTCACACCTTCTGACCAAGCCACCTGCTCCATGGTCTTCAGGTTGAGACTTTACCTTGCTTATAGGGCACGTCTAAGACTTCTCTTGCTCACGCCCTCTGACCGAGCCACCTGCTCTTTTGGTCATCAGACTGAGACTTCCCCTTGCTCAAGCTCTCTTGAGACTTCTTGCTCACGCCCCTCAGACGGAGTCTTCTCCACTGCTCAATCAGACTAGCTGAATAAGACTTTCACAGCTCAAACACTTAAGCAATTAGACTTATGTGGCTTAAGCATCATGGCTAAAGACTTGTTGCTTGAATTCCAATGAGACAAGACTTTTGCTTAAGCACATAGCAAGAGACTTAATCTAAACTACTGAAGGCTCAGCAGAATAGAGAACAAGGTCTACATGATGCAAGCATCAGAGGTACGAGAAACCACCATAACAAAGACCTAAAGCTCTTAAGATTTCTAAGATATTTAATGTTAAGAAGTCTTAAGACTTTTACAATTACAACCTAAAACAGAAACTCTGCATATTACATTAGAGTTGATAATTGCTTGATCTTGTTACTCCTTCATCAGAGGAATCCTTGTTAAAATTCAAACTTGAATCTTCAGCCATATATATAGCCTTTGCAGAAACTAGCCGTTGAGAAAGTGACTTGATCAAGTGTCTTTGCCTTTACTCCATAGTACAAGAGATGTTGAAGATGGATGCACAACAGGTTCTGAATCCAGTGTGTAACGTGTTTAACCTTTGAGTCTTTAAGAGGTCTTGTACTGATAGATCCGTTAGGAGCAGACATCCGTAGAACGTGCCAGCCTTTCTTGAGCCTTGCAATCTTGTAGACTCGAGCTGACAAGCTGATAAGACAATACAACTTGCTTTCTCCAGTATGGACAATCCACAGCTTTATCACCAACTCTAAATGGTACGAGATGCTGATATACAATTACCAAGTGTAGTAACTCGTCTGAATGTTGAGGCCTTCAGCTCAGAGTCTGCGCCAAGCCACACTATCAATTGTTCTTCAGACTCTGCCACCAGAAGCTAGCAATGAAGCAACTTCCAAGTGTGTCTAAGTAAAACAGATTCTGATTATTTATGTACAAGAACAAGAACCTGCATAAATAAAACACACATCAAATAAACCATTGTTCTTTTAATACTTTTGTTATCATCAAAACTAAAAGAGAATATGTCATGAATAAATCTTGTTCTAACAATATCCCTCTTTTTTATGATGACAAACACAAGTTTTTAAAGGTCAATGTTAGGCATTTAATTTTCTCTTCAATAACAGGGTATGAGGTTTGTAAGCTCCCCCCGAGTCTGATAGTCTACAGTTGAGCTCTATTGACTCCAACACCATGAACTATTTTTCAAAATAAATAAATTAGTCTTCTTAGTAACATCAGGGTATGAGGTTTGCAAGTTCCCCCTGAGTCAAATAGTTTCAAGGTTGAGGTTTGTAAGCTCCCCCTTAGTTCCATATTTAAGAAAACCAAAATAACAACATTTTAACTTCCTTTGGCAACATCAGAATACGAGGCATGTAAGCTCCTTCTGAGTCTAATAGGCTAAGTCAGAGGTTTGTAAGCTCTTATTTAACACTATGTACAAGAGAGTTAAAATATGTTGCCCTTTTTAACTTTCTTTGGCAACACCAAAATATGAGGTTTGTAAGCTCCTTTTGGGTCTGATAGGCTATGTCCGAGATTTGTAAGCTTTTCCTTTGACCTATGTACAAGAAAGTTAAAAATACGCACTGGGCAAGGTAACCATAAAAATAGAAAATAAATGACAAGAAAATAAACGACCACTATGTACAGGACATGTATTCAATGGGTTCAGTTTCCACTTAAATACGTACTATTATTTCTCCCCCTTTTGTCACATCAAAAAGAATAAAAGGAAAAGAAAGGAAAGAGAAAGAATATCACTAATAAATGTAACTCAAATCATCATTACAGGATCAATTTTCAAAGAGGAAGAATAATCAAGTAATAAGAGTTATTAAGGTTTGTAAAGTGCATGCTTTGAAGTCTCAATGGTTGTTACTATTCCAAGAATTAAACAAGGATTAATTAGAGACTCTTGGTATCCACAAAAGCCATTATAAAAGTATCCATCTCCTAAGTCATTTTCATCAATCATCAACCTAGAGAAATGGAATCATCAACTGAGAGTTATAATACATTCGTCGTAACAGACGTAACCGAGAGCTCTACAAGTTTGGCAATCCAATCCCCTCAGAGGCGAGATGCTTCTAAGTCCTCTACAACTGAGCCTCTTCCCTCAGCAATATTTTCATTAGAAGAGGCAACATCAGCAGTACCTGAACGACCTTCAGAAGGAGGTTCAGCAGTAGCTACTTTGAAGCCAAAGAGAAAAAGCATGAAGAGGTCAAAGAAGAAAAGGAGGGTCAACAAGCAGTTCTACCGCTCTTTCCTAGTCATAGAAGAGGAAGAAGTGATTGATTCTGAAGAAGAAGAGGTGAACTATGGAAATAGTGGACGCCGGTTGGCACGAGATGCATTAGCTAGGGATCTCTTCTAGAATCACATTGTTCCCTTTTTTTTTATAATTTTTTTTGTAATCCATCCGTTTAATATTAATGAAATAGTTTTTCTGACCAATACTACTTTAGCATGCAATTTAATTCCAGTAATTTCTTTTGATTTTCAGAAGGTACATTAACAGAGTGAAACTGACCCAGAAACGATAGTTAAAACAGATCAAACATAAACTCATAGTTATTCAGAGAATCTAAATAGGCTAGACTGCTAGATCACATTTCCAAGATTCATTATTAGAATACTGATAAGATTTAATCAGTACTTAAATAATATTAAACTCAAGATAATGTATGTAACACGTCTATAAAAGGACTCTAGTAAGCTTTCTTCCATCATCACTTAATCCCTAAAACACCAATATGTAAACTCAAAAGCAAATTTGGGTTCCAAAGAGATATTTCAGGAAGGAAGCATTACTGAATGCAGCAACTCAAGCAAATCAAGGCAATGGAGCAGCTGAAGAATCTGCAAGCAAGCAGATAGCCTCAGAAGTGCTCTCCTCTATAGCATCCTTTGTGAAGACTCACAGAAGAAGAAGATCTTCTAGATCCAGACACAGAAACAAACTGAGAAAGGAGGATTTGGAGTTTGCTAATGAAGAGTGGCAAGATTTCTTAGATAATCTGGACATATCAGATGATCCTAGGGAATTCCTTAGGGCTCATCCATTAGACTAGAAAATCTGATTGTCTTGTAATAACTTCCTTTTTATTAATAAAATAAGTTGCAAATATTTGAGTTCTTTTATCTATTTCAGATTCTCATTGACATCAAGAATAAATATTAATTAGTTAAAACTGAACACAAGCATGAACAAACTCTGAATTTATTAATAAGATGTTTATTACAAAGATTTCAACATCATACAAAGCATAACTATGCAGAAATCTAACATCAAAATCTTTCATAGATAGCTTCAAACTTGTCTCTCCAAATCTTGGAAGAACTAGCCTTAGAACTTACTTTAACCCCTTGCTAAAGAAGTATTTCAGAAATAACCCATCCATAAGGAATGAAGAAGATCTTTCCCTTTTAAAAAGAAGAAAGAAACCTCTTCAGATGGTCAAACATAACTTGAGGAAGATCAATCTTCAAATCTGAATTAAGAAGTAGAATCAGATCTTTTTCAATAGGGTCCACTTGGTCTAAATCCTTATCCTTAGGAAGTTAGTTTGAATTCAGAATCTTATTCAAAACAACAACATCAGGAAGAAGATTTGAGACCTCTGATGTATTAAATGGGTCTATAAAGATACACCATGAAGGAATATAGTGTTCCCAAACAAGAGTGCCTGGGATTTCTCCAATCTCGTCACAATTGATCACGTTTGCAATCACTTTAGAGGTTACTGTAGTAGAAACACCAGTTACTCTAGACATAATAACATACTCAGAATTCAGCTCAACAATGGAGGCATTGATCCAAAACTCTTTGACAAGACTTGAATAAGTGAAACCACATAGCATCTCAAAGTAGCCATTTCAACCTTGTTTAGGCACAGTCTTCCAGAAGTTGAAACCAATCTTAAGCAACTCATCAAAATTCACAAACTTTTCATTGATGACAACCAGCAGATTCAAAGGAGAATAAACTGAAGAACTCATCTCAGGTTTGGTTTGATCAACACACAACCAAGAAGAAGAGAAGAAAAAGAAGAAGAAGAAGAACTGAACAAGAATCTTACAAGAATAAGAATCTTGTCATAAAAAGGACACAATGATGTTTCACAAGACAGGGAATAGTAACAGCAAGTACCAAAAGAGAAAACATCATTACCCAATGGTTCTTTATCCAGCAAATATTTCAATTCCACTAGACGAGTTTCACCTTTATGAAAAGTTAAGTTTTATAAAAGTTTTTTTTGAAATTTTTTTTACTTAAACTGTTATGATAATAAAAAAAGAATCTTCTTCTGAATCTCAGAAACTGACAACTTTAAGAAACTATCATCCATCAGAGTCTAGTAGATCTAGACTTAGGCAGAGATATCATCAGTCAGTCACAAGTCTCTAAGGTTCTATTCAGAACTAGCACTTTATGTTGAAACAAGAGTCATGAGTGATAGATGAATATTGAATTGACTTCGTTAGACAGCTAACAAGCAACAATATTAATACAAAAGTGAGAAAACTGTTTCATAAATATGATCATCATTTGGCTTAATAAGACATTCAGTATAGACAAACACAACAAATTTTCCTCTTAAATATTTATGAAGTTCTTCTTTACAAAAGAATTTCTCTAGAAGTCTAACAAAAACTTTGTATTTATATCTATACAAATGTTTCATTGAATCAAAAGATAAACCAGAAAAGAACAAGCATACCTCTTTTTTTGTTGGCCAGACTCGATTCAGTATTCAGACTTGACCAATAGAGTCTGAACATAGCTTTGAGTGGATTCTGATTCAATGGCTATCTAACCATTGATTCCACTACTCTCACCAAATTCAGTACTACCAGTACTTGAATCTGAGCTGTTGGCTCTTCTTCCAATAAATGTTGTGAGCAACCTTATGGAAGATGCCTCTGCTTCTTTCTTGGATATCTGTAGCAGATACATTATGATACTCATATTTCTATAAGACCATACATGTAAGTACAAACAGACTCTTCTTTACCTTATATCTCAATCTAATAGCAAAATCATAAGTCACTCCAGAGTATAAGTCTAGAATGAGATATGATAGGAACATAATCTTGTTCTAAGAAATGTCACTAATCTCATTATCTGGGATTAAATCTTTTGATTCTGAAATCATTAACAAGCTCAGAACCAGATCGTGTTAGCTATCAAAAACTGAAATAAAACTGATCAAAGTACTGTCTTAGTACGACTGATAGAACTCAAAGAGAAGTTGAAGATTTTGCATAGAAATGTCTTTTCAAACAACTTCCATGATGATCCTCAACCAAGAAGCAATGAAATTTCTTAAGATATCACCTTAAAGAACAAACTTCACATTATCAAATATTTTGAAGCAAGATAACTTTAATAACATCTCTTGCTCTTCAATACTTGACTTTTATTTCAGAACACACATGCTTCTTTTCACCTGTATCCTGCACTAATATTAACTTCAAAAGACTAGACATTAAAGAACATCTGATATTAGGTTCTGGTAATGTTTCTTCTTGCTTTCACAGCTAGGAGATCAGTTGAAATACAAGTATTTCAGAAACTTCTGAAGTTACTCTTCTAACAATAGATATCACAATCCATTCATTTAGTATGGAAATACTTCTGACGAGAAACCTAAGTCTCTCATCATTAGGCATTCCAAGGAACTGAGCCAAAATGAGAAGGTGATCCGTTGAATAGTTTTTCATCATATAACTTCATTTCTTTCCTTTGAATATTGCAAGACAAATCTTCAGAACATAGTAGATTCAAGATGTAAACATAAAAAAAACTGTGACTTTAGATTTAAGTCAAAGAACAATCTTCTCAGAATTTTCTTGAAAATATCAGATGAAGTGCAACTACTTCAAGCTTTAAAAACTGATCCCCACAAATCTGAGCACAAGAATTCAAAGATAGTCCAAGCATCAGACATATCAATTATGTTGATATTCTCATAAGTGAGATAGAGCATCTACCAGAATGCAACTACCTCTGAATATATTCAATATGCATCTTCTGATTTGGTGAAAGAGATTTTCAACCATCAACTTCTATAATAATACCACTTTCAAGGATATTCTATAGACCTTTAGCAACCCTTTATCAAGATAAGTGAGTTAAAAATGTGTTTAGCTTTTCCATCATTTAAATTCAGTGGAGTTATCCATTTTGAATATGGTAGGGTTTGTCGTATGATATTTTTAATGTGGCACTTGATTCTTTTTTGAAGAAGAAATATACTTTTCTTATCAGATCATTATTTGTGCCACAGTTAACTGTTAAGCACAGACCATGCTCTGATACCAATTGAAGGTGTGAAAAGTACACAAGAAGGGGGGGGGGGAGTTGAATTGTGTTTCGCGTTTTCTTTAATTAAACTTCTGATCATAGTTTCAGAATCAGAACTGGTGTTTAGATTCTGTCTAATTCATTAGTAGCAGATATAACAGAAGTAAATAAAATAACAGCAGAAGACACAAATGATTTATCCTGGTTCCTCCCCTAACTGAGAGTCCCCTTGCCTCACAAGAGATTTTTATTATAACCACTTCATGATTACAACCGTTTATGCTTCTACATAAGACTTTTACACCTACTTAGACCAACTGTCTGAGACTTGCTTTGCTTAGAGCACATGTCTAAGACTTTCCCTTGCTCACACCTTCTGACCGAGCCACCTGTTCCAAGGTCTTCATATTGAGACTTCCCCTTGCTTAGAGCACATGTCTAAGACTTCTCTTGCTCACACCCTCTGACCGAGCCACCTACTCTTCTGGTCATCAGACTAAGACTTCCCCTTGCTCAAGCTCTCTTGAGACTTATTGCTCACACCCCTCAGACGGAGTCTTCTCCACTGCTTAATCAGACTAGCAAAATAAGACTTTCACAGCTTAAGAACTTAAGCAATGATACTTACGTGGCTTAAGCATCTTGGCTCAAGACTTGTTGCTTAAATCCTAATGAGGAAAAACTTTTGCTCAAGCACATAACAAGAGACTTAATCTAAACTACTGAAGGCTCAGCAAAATATAGAACAAGGTGTACATGATGCAAGCATCAGAGGTACGGGAAATCACCATAACAAAGACCTAAAGCTCTTAAGATTTCTAAGATATATAATATTAAGAAATCTTAAGGCTTTTAAAATTACAACCTAAAACAGAAACTCTGCATATTGCATTAGAGTTGATAATTGCTTGATCTTGATACTCCTTCATCAGAAGAATCATTGTTAAGATTCAAACTTGAATCTTCAGCCATATATATATAGCCTTTATAGAAACTAGACGTTGAGGAAGTGACTTGATCAAATGTCTTTGCCTTTACTCCATAGTACAAGAGACGTTGAAGATGGATGCATAATAGGTTTTGAATCCAGTGCGTAACACGTTTAACCTTAGAGTCTCAAGAGGTCTTATACTGATAGAGCCATTGGGAGCAAAGATCTGTAGAACGTGTCAGCCTTTCTTGAGCCTTGTAATCTTGTAGACTCGAGCTGAAAAGTTGATAAGACAATACAACTTGCTTTTTGCAGTACGGATAATCCACAAATTCATCACTAACTCTGAATGGTACTAGATGTTAATATACAATTACCAAGTGTAGTATCTCAAATGAATGTTGATGTCTTCAGCTCAGAGTCTGCGCCAAGCCACACTAGCAATTGTTCTTCAGACTCTGCCACCAGAAGCTAGCAATGAAGCAATTCCCAAGTGTGTCTAAGTAAAACAAATTCTGATTATTTAAGTACAAGGACCTGCATAAATAAAACACACATCAAATAAACCATTGTTCTTTTAATACTTTTGTTATCATCAAAACTAAAAGAGAATATGTCATGAACAAATCTTGTTCTAACAAAGAGATGAAGAATGCAAAGCCCAAAAGCCCTATGGTTTTGTGTTGATTCTTCCACCTTCAAACCCTTGGTCAAAGCTTGATCAAGTGACCAACAATGCGGCTACAATCCTCCGATTATCCCTAGCACACAACTTGTTGAAACCCGAGATTCTTGAACACAATTCACCGTCTCGCGCTACTCCCTTGCAAGGAAACCATCTTGTCCCAAGACTTTCACTCGGTCGAATCTGTGTTGACGTGATCCTGTCCAAAACCTTCGAATCAACCCGATCTTGAAGGAAAATCCCACCTTGGTTTTCTTATTTTAAACACACAAAGCCCCCAACCCAATATTATCGGTTACACCAAACCTAATTGGACATTATCAACCCTAATCTAGATGGTCACCCAATCGAATAATAATTATGTGTCGTTCAATTGTGTGTATGCATAAAAGAAGGGATGAAGATGATGGACAACTTTTTAATCTGGTTTCATTTAGGTTTTATTCACTAGGAAACCTTGCATAGAAGAAGATGCATGTATGAGTATATATAGGTATGTCAATGAATGGGCAAAAGGAATTCAAAAAGTTGGAGCAAAATTAAAGTTTTGGGATGGGAAAAACATATAGGTCGGCCTGTGAAAGCAATAGGTTGGCCTATGCGTGTTGTTTAGGTTGGCATGTGAAGGTCATAGGCCAACCTATCTGGAAGCCTATGATGTAACCTGTGGGTAGAATCTACAGGCTTTAATACTCCTCCACAGGAGCCGGCCTGAAAAATCCATGTGCTAACCTATAGTGAAGTTGAGGCTCGTATAGGTTGGCCTGTTCTTGCACAGGTCGGCCTGAACTGACTTGTATGCCCAAAACCATGTTTTTCAATGCAAATATGATGTTAACTCCTTTACAAACTCAATTGAATGCTTTCTAATGACAAGATGCACATCTAGAATGAGAGGATACTGTCCAATATACATAACGCGACACTATCCTAGTTTTGATATCTCTCAAAATCAAAAGCACTCACATACTTCCCCTTTTTGATGATGACAAAACATGAGATGATGCGTTTAACGACATTGTTGTTTTTTTCAAAACCCCCCGAATATGTGCATCCAACTTCAACTTGTATACTTCTCCCCCGTTGACCACATCAAAAAGAGAACAAGCAGACAGTTAGAAGTGTCAATAATCACAGACGAACACAAAATACCACACAGAGGAAATTTTCAAAGAGAAGAACATCAATATGAAAACATTCACATTGAATGATATGCACATTGATTTAGAATGCCTAAACATAAATACAACCGCACCAAGTAACAATAGAACATAATTTCTACTCATAGTGTCAAATAAGATAGAAGAACATGAAAAATGAAAGATATAACATAAAGACAAACCCTTGTGCTACTACAAAAGCGACATGATTACGTGACATATGCTTTTGGTGCTCCCGAAATGCTGCACACGCATGTGCTTTAGCAAGACTTTAAACGAAGTCATCACCACTCCAACCAAAAGCAAAGGTGAACCATAATGGTTACATAAAACAAGATTTCATTTAACATCATAACATGTTTAACCAAATTTCAGGATATAATACATAAGAAGCCAAATGCACTAAAGAAAATATTTTATGTAAATAGAAGGAGTAGCACAACATCACTATAAGCATGTAATTGATAAATATCAATGGTGATTTTCGGAAGTAAGAGTTGATAAACTACTTCATTCATCAAGGATATTAGTCATTTAGAGTAATAGTAACAACAAGTAGACTTACTAAGCAAGAGAAAGAAAAAGGAACAATATTACCTCTCATGTAGATTGATGAACCATGCACTCTTATAAGATAAAACTCCCAATGAAGGTTAGAGTAATAGTATGTAAGATGCATGCAATAAAAATGATATGCTAGGAAAGATTAGAGATATCGAGTATCCCCAATTACCTTCGGATGTTGAAAAATGGTTCGGCCGTAAATGGTTTTGTGAAAATATCCGTAAGTTGATGTTTACTATCAACATGCTTGAATACAACATCACCTTTATCAACATGATCATGTAGGAAATGATGGGTAATCTCAACATGCTTAGTGCGTGAATGTAAAACCATATTCTTGGTTATATTTATAGTGTTAGTGTTATTGTGCATAATGGGAATACGTTGCAAGTTTATATCAAAATCAAGTAATTGTTGTTTGAGGCACAAGATTTGAGCACAACAACTACCGACCGCAACATATTCTGCCTCGGCGCTTGACAACACAACATAAACTTGCTTCTTGCTATGCCAACTTACTAAGGCATTTGAAAACATGTGGCTAGTTCCACTAGTGTTTTTCCTATCCAATTTGCAACTGTCAAAATCAGAGTCAGTGTATCCAAATAGGTTACAATCACTTTCTTTAGAATACCAAAGCCCATATTGAGAAGTACCGTGAAGATACCTAAGAATACGCTTGACGACTTTTAGGTGAGATTCTTTAGGAGCCGATTGATAACGGGCACACAGGCATACGCTAAACATGATACCTGGCCTAGATGCGGTAATATATAGAAGAGAGCCGATCATACCTCTATATTTCTTCACATCTACATCCTTACCATTTGAGTCCTTTTCCAAATTACCATTTATGGTCATAGGTGTATCGATATACTTTGCATCTTCCATGCCAAAGCGCTTTAGCAATTCTTTGCAATACTTCGTTTGACACACCAACGTACCCTATTTCAACTGCTTAATTTGAAGCCCAAAAAAGTAATTCAACTTCCCCATGAGACTCATCTCAAAATCTCCCTCCATAAGCTTAGAGAACTTTTCTACAAGTTGTATATTAGTTGATCCAAATATAATATCATCAACGTAAACTTGAACTAGAAAGGTGTGCTTCCCTTAGCGTTTAATGAATAGGGTAGTATCTACTTTTCCCCTTTAGTATCCTTGGTCAATAAAATTTTTTCTTAGGCGCTCACACCAAGCCCTATGGGCTTGTTTGAGACCATAAAAAGCTCTTTTGAGCTTGGACACATAGTTTGGATACTTATGACTTTCAAACCCAGAGGGTTGAGCTACATACACTTTTTCATTAATAAAGCCATTTAGAAATAAACTTTTCACATCCATTTCATATAACTTGAAATTCTTAGCACAAACACAGGCTAGTAGAAGACGTATAGCCTCAAGTCGAGCCACCAGAGCATAAGTTTCCTCATAATTGATGCCCTCATTTTGGTTATAGCCTTGTGCCACTAGCCGTGCCTTATTACGGGTTATAACCCCGTTTTCATCAAGTTTGTTTCAAAAACCCATCGGGTGCTAATAACTTGATGATCTTTAGGACGAGGGACAAGATCCCAAACATCGTTTCTTTTAAATTGATTTAGTTCATCTTGCATGGCCATAAGCCAATGCTCATCAAGCAATGCATATTGTGCATTTTTAGGCTCTACTTGAGACACAAACGCAAAATGATAAAAGAAATTACTTATCTTAGAGGGAGTAGTTACTCCCTTTGTGATGTCTCCAAGTATGTTGTCGATAGGGTGATCCTTTGATGTCTTCCAAGTCAAAGGTAGACCTTCCGTTGAAACAGGACTTTCTTCTTTTTTCTCATCATCATTGTCATCTTCTTTCTTCTTAACATTCACCGCTTTAGGTTGATCAATTCCTTGTTCGGTTCCATTGAGAATATCTTGAGAGGACACACCTACATCATGAAAAACAACACCTTTCCTAACATCTTTTGGATGAGACTCATCAAAAGTAACATGTATGGACTCCTCTACTATAAGAAATCTCTTATTATAAACCCTATAAGCCTTACTAGATTGCGAGTATCCGAGGAAGACACCCTCATCGGCTTTTGCATCGAATTTGCCAAGATTATCTCTATTTTTGTTCAAAACATAACATTTACATCCGAAGACATGTAAGTGAGAAACATTAGGCTTTATACCTCTAAGTAGTTCATAGGGGGTCTTATCTAGAATATGACGTATAAGTATCCTATTCATGACATAGCAATCCGTGTTGATGGCGTCCGCCCAAAAATACTTAGGCAAATTGCCCTCATTAAGCATAGTCATCGCTAGCTCTTCAAGGATTCTATTTTTACGTTCCACAACACCATTTTGTTGTGGAATTTTAGGAGCGGAAAAGTTATGCTTAATCCCATATTTGTCACAATACTTTTCAAAGAGGTGATTTTGAAACTCTCCTCCATGATCACTTCAAATGGAAATGATTTTCAAATTCATTTTGTTTGAAATAACCTAGCAAATTGCTTAAAAGCCGAGTAGGTCTCATCTTTGCTTGACAAGGACAAGACCCAACAATATCTCGAGTAATCATCTACAATAACAAAGCCATAGTAATTTCCACCTATGCTTTTGGTCCTAGAAGGACCAAAAAGGTCCATGTGAAGAAGCTCAAGAGGTCTCAAGGTAGAAACAAGGTTTTTAGATTTGAAAGAGATTCTCTTTTGCTTCCCTATTTGACAAGCTTCACATATGTGGTCTTTAGTGAACTTTATTTTAGGTAGACCAAATCGCCAAATCCTTTGAGGATACTTTGTTCAATAGATCAAAGTTAAGATGAGCTAGGCATCTATGCCATAACTAAGAGTTTCCACTTATGGTGGCAAGACATTTAGCACCTCCTATGGATACATCATCTAGACTTAGCATATAAGTATTATTTACCCTTAACCATTTAAACATACATTCCTTATTTTCGTCATGCACAAACAAGCAACAAGATTTTGTAAAGGTAACTTTGAAACCCTTGTCGCAAAGTTGGCTTATGCTTAGAAGATTATGTTTAAAGCCATCAACTAGTATAACATCAGAGATAATAGTAGATGAGGGATTACCTACACTACCTTTCCCAAGCATAACACCTTTGTTGTTATCTCCATATGTGATGAATTCCTTCCTCTTTGGCACAAAGTCAATGAAAAGAGATATGTCACCTGTCATATGCCTTGAACATCCACTATCAAGATACCACATCTTTTCGGTAGATTCAAGACATTCAACCTGAAATTTTTAAACAAAGGCAATAGGTACCCAATTTTCATTGGGTCCTTGAAAGTGAGTGAGATTAAAGTTTCTCTTAGGCAACCATTGAACATCTCCTTTAGAAACAAGTAACTTCCTAAATTTTCACTTTTCAATGGTGTGCCCCCTTTTGCAAAAATAATGACAAGATAGGTTTTTATGAGACATGTCCTTGCTATTAGAATCCTTATGCATATGTCTATGTTTCTTTTTAGAGTAATTCAATGGCTTTTCAACCTTAGAAGGATCAACAACAAACACAATTTTAGGTTGCAAGGCATCATCTAATTTGACTTGAAGAGATTTGACTTCCTCTTTCCTATGATGACAATACTCACAACCAAACCTAGGAGGTATTATGCCCTTTTCTTGTCACGTTGAATTTCTATCAGACATTTCTTAATACCCTCAAACTTCCTTTCGGATTCTAACACTTTAGCTTCTAAATTTAAAATCACTTTTTTCATGTGAAGCTAAATTTTTGAAGGCTCTCAAGGCTTCTCTATGTAGATTTTAAAAGGCCTCATGTAATTGAAAATAGGATAGATCATTATTGGATTCAAGTTTAGAGGAACTTACATTCTTCCTTTTCTTCCCTTTAGCCATGAGACAAATTCAAGCCGATTCCACACTTGAAGTTAGCTTTCGTCACTAGAAGAATCACTAGCACTTTCCCATGCGACATGAGCTTTTCTAGACTTTCTATAAGACTTGTGATTGCTCCTTTCTTTATCCTTTATTCTCATGGTACATTCCGGTCTATAATGATCAATTTCACTACAAGGATAACAATACCTTCTAAGCTTTCTCTTTCTATCTTTATCATCCTTGGAGGAACTTGTCCACCTTCTAAAAATTTCTATGTTCTTGTCAGAATTTTTAACACCGTTCTTCCTTATGTACCATTGGCATCTCCTTACGAACATCCCCACATCTTCCTCACAAGAGTTATTGTCATCATCACTCTCACTACTACAATTCTCACAATATGAAGGCCTTGAGCTAAAAGTCTTTAGAGCAATGGACTTCTTCCCTTCTTCTTTGTCTTTCCCTTTCTCACTCTTTGATCGCTTTTTGTATTCCTTCTCGTATTTTTCCAAGCAAGTAAGCTCTTGCTTATGCTCTTCCAAATTACCAAACAAAGCCGTAAGATCAAGCGACTTAGGATCATTTTCTTCTTTAATAGCATTGACCTTTGGTTGCCATTCCCTACTTAAACACCTTAAAACTTTGTTAGTAGCAAGTTCATTGGAAATGGGATTACCTAGTGCATTTAATCGATTTATAAGATGAGTGAACCGTTTACACATATCCGCAATGGGTTCACCATGCTAAATACGGAACAGCTCAAAATCTTGATTCAATGTGTTGATCCTAGCTTCTTTGACATTATTATTACCCTCATGGGCAATCTCTAATGCGTCCCACATAACTTTGGCGGTCTCACAATGAGAAACGCGATAAAACTCATCAACTCCCATGGCGGATATGAGAATTTTTTCGCTTTCCAATCATGTGACACAATTTCCTATCATTATCATCCCATTGTGCTTCAGATTTTGGTATTGTGACACCATCTTCATCGGTCATAGTTATTTCATTTGGACCCTTTTGGATAGCATCCCAAATATCTTTGTCAACGGAGTTGACATGAATACGCATAAGTGATTTCCAATAGCCATAATTTTTGTCGGTAAAAATCGGTGCTCTATTGTAGGCACCTTTAGGTTCGGTAGCCATTCTTCTAAGAAATGTATCTCAAGCACGAAATGAACCAGGCTCTAATACCACTTGTTAGATGATAGGCTTCGATCTAGAGGGGGGGTGAATATATCACAAATTTTATATCCAAAAACTTTTGGCAAAAATCTTTTTTCAAAATAAGATGCAGTGGAAAAGCGACTCGGATCAAATCGTCTAATAGAACCTACTATCAAAAAGCAATATACGTATCGCAAACCAAACTGAGTGATAAAGAACGTAAATGTTCAACAACAATCAAGCCCAAAATCAATTAAATGCAATGTTAATCGTAACTAGTATATCTAATGAACCAAAAAACAAACAAAATACACACAAACAATTTATCGAACACTTAATGTTCAATTGATAACAATTGGAAATATACTTTGTTTGTTGATGTTAAAACCAATCACAATCAAAGTGATATTGATTATATCAACAACAACACCTTTAAAAGATAGTAGAAAACAATTTCCAATCGAATTGATCAAATAACGACGAAATCGATAAATTGTGTAATCAATAATAAAAGAAATAAAGAGATGAAGAGAGAGAGAGAGAGAGAGAGAGAGAGAGAGAGAGAGAGAGAGAGAGAGAGAGAGAGAGAGAGAGAGAGAGAGAGAGAAACCAAGATTTGTTTAGGCAATTCCCTAATTGGACTCGCTATGGGTACGTCTGTCCTCAATTCAAAATCTAAATTAAGATAGTTCTATTAACCTTTTCTTTGCAAAAATGTTTATACAAGAGATGAAGAATACAAACCCCAAAAACCCTATTGTTTTGTGTTGATTCTTCCACCTCTAAACCATTGATCAAAGCTTGATCAAGTAACCTACAATGTGGCTGCAATCCTCCGATTATCCTGAGCATGCAACTTGTTGAAATTCGAGATTCTCGAACACAATTCAACGTCTCGCGCTACTCCCTTTCAAGGAAACTATCATGTCCCAAGACTTTCACTTGGTCGAATATGTGTTGACGTGATCTCGTTCAAAACCTTCAAACCAACCCAATCTTGAAGGAAAACCCCACCTTGGTTTTCTTATTTGAAAAACACAAAGCCCTAAACCCAATATTATCGGTTACACCAAACCTAATTTGACGTTATCAACCCTAATCTAGAGGTCACCCAATCGAAAAATGATTACGTGTAGTTCAATTGTGTGTATGCATAGAAGAAGGGATGGAAATGATGGGCAACTTTGTAATCTGGTATTGTTTAGGTTTTATTCACTAGAAAACCTTGCATAGAAGAAGATACATGTATGAGTATATATAGGTATGTGAATGAATGGGCAAAATGAATGCAAAAAGTTGGAGCAAAACAGAAGTTTTTGGATAGAAAAAACATATAGGTCGGTGTCATACCCTAAAATTTGACCACAAGACTTCACATCATTGTGCAAATCATCTCCACAATATATATGTATTTTCATACCTCACTAATCCTTTCAAAGATTGTTGAGTATTTATCTCAACCAAGGACTAGGGTTTCAAGCCCTCTCAGAGCATTCAGGCAAAGGATCAATCAAGAATTGAAATGATCTTCAACTTGTCAAGCCTCTCAAACATCCATGAAAGATCAAGAGGTCTCCTACATCAAGAATCTAATACAAGAATGCAACATTCCAAGTTGATCAAGTCTCAAGATCATTAGTGTCACCAAATTAGGGTTTTGGTCGACCAAGGCCTCCAGAGAGAAAATTTCATCTGGGCATGAGCCAATACCTCAACGTATGATTCAAGAAGCTCAAAACAACCTTATGAGTCCATTCATAAGTTCAAAATACCCTCAGGGGATGCATTTATCAAAAATCAGGAATTAGGGTTTTGACCTAATTCAGTCCCTAAGTTGACTTTTGGAGCAAGGCATCTCAAGATATGCTTTAAGGACCTAAAATACATCATATTGATCCATTTACAAGATTAAGTTGATTCAAAGAACTTGGTTCATAAGCAATATAAGGATTCAAATTCATCTGGACCACAAACTAGGGTTTCTGAGAAAAAGTCAACCATACCTTTGACTTTTGAGCAAAGCATGATCTCAAACCTTGGGACATGATTCAAGAAACTCAAAATCATAGTTGGAATCCATCCATTAGGTTAAATTTATACCAAGGACTTGATTTCATAAAGGATCACAAGGTTTAAGATTCATTTGATACAAAAAGTCAACTGTGATCAAAACCAAGTTTGACTTTTGGAATTTTGTGACAAACATGGCCTTTTTAAGTAAAAAAAAATGTTAACTTGTGATTTGGATCATGATCAATCAAGAAAAATCAAGAAAAGTGAGGTTACTTGCAAAAGGGGCAACCTTGAGAAACTTGAAATTTCACTAAGTCATGGAAAATAATGGTTTTTACCCAACTTTGCAAAGCCATAACTTGTGATCCAAGCAACCATTTTCTTCCACCCAAAGCTCAAATGATAGCTCTTCTTACATTCAACAAGATTGTCAAGTAGAGGTACCCCTAAAAAATGCATGAATTTTGAGTTATAAAGCCATAAAGTTAGGGTTTCATAAGATTTGGAACTTTGACACTTAGAATTTTTTAGGCAAAATTTGTCTCATGTTTTGTCCAACTTTGGAGGTATTTTTCATTATGATCCAAGAGGAATCAAGACCAAATGTAAACATCAAAGTTGAAGTATGATATACAAGCTTTCCAAAGATTACAAGAACTCCCATTAATTCAATTTGAGCAAGGAGTTATGAACCTCACAACATGCCTTGCTCAAACTGGTTTTCAAAACAGATTTGGTGCATTTCTTGTGCCACACGATTTCCATCTTCAATTTTTTCATCTTACAAGCTTTGTCCTCTTCCAAGATCATAAATAATCTTGACGAATCACTTGATGTTTTCAACTTTGGACCATTGAGTCAAGAATTCAACTTGGCATGTGCAAATTCATCATTACATGAACCTTGAAATTCAATTTTGGCATCAAGCATTAAAGTGATGCACAGAGGTGGCATGAATCAGTCACAAACCAGTCAAGATGAGTCAAGAAACATGAGTGTTCAAACCTGCAAATTTGGTTGAAGTCAAGATAAGAGGAAACTTTGGTACCTTGGCATTTAAGAAAGGGCTACATGACAAAATCCATTGGATAATAGAGTGATCCCTCATCCAACACTATTCCTCCAAAAACAAACTTCTCCCTCTATAAATAGAGGTAATTTCTGATCATTCAAAACACACCAAAACAATACCAAAGCCTTGTTTTCTCATTCTCCCTCTCTTCAAATTTCAATGTTTCAAAGGGTAAACTTGAAATTCTCAAAACCAGAGCCTAAACCACTCAAATAACCATCCAAACACATTACAAATCATCCATTGGAGGTGTTCTAACCCTCACATTAATCTCAAATCACCAAAATCAGAAAGTCAACCATTAAAACCTCAAAATTTGACTTTTCTGCATTTTTCAAGCCATGTCTTGATTCAGTCACTCTCAAAACCAAACAACACTTCAAACAATCTCCAACTATCATCCCTAAGTTTTTCCAAGTGTTCCTCAACTGTAACATCATTTGGAGGAGTTGCCATTTTGGTCACTTTTGCCAATTTTGCAAGAAAGAGCTAAATTGTGTTCCAGAGGTTTTCTTTGGATTTTGATCATCCTAAAAGCTTCTGAGGGATTTATTAGAAGTGTCCAAGGCATTGTTTTGCTTCTATCACAAGTATCTTGAAGGTTAACAAGTGGAGCTTCAAGAGGTAAGTGCATAAGAACTTGAACTTTGTGAAATATGTATTTCTTTGATGTACATTGATCATGAACATGTCATACATATCATATTTGTTGTGTTTGAACTATTTTACCATGCTATTATTGCTTGTCTAGAGTTGTAGCATAGAATTTGCAAAACTTGACCTATTTTGAAACCACTATCGGGTTTTAAAATATAGGCATTTTTAGAAAATTCTAAGACCACCATTAGATTCTTCATGAAATTTTAGGTAGGATCCATCTTTATTTCATCCATTTTCATGGAGAAATGAAGAAGTTATGGCCTTCTTGCAAAGGCACCAAGACCTGGCCTCCCTTGGGCAAGAACCAGGTCATGGCGCCTTTGGCTAGGCCTAAAACTAAGTCACCCTTATGTATTTATGGGGTGGGTTTGATACACGGATGTATCACCATCCCAATGGTTGCAGCGTGTGTTTTAAAGTGTGTTTGTGTTGGAGGGCGTGCGTTCGACACCCACCCATGCCATTTTCCCATTTTTCACATTTTCACTATTTTTTTTGATATTTTTGATATTATTTTTAATAATTATTTTTGTTAATCAATTTTAATTATTTTGAATGATTTTTTGCACAAATATCACTCACATATTAAAATATTTTATTCACCCAAAAAAATCACAAAAATATTTTTATTTGATATATTTTTAATATATTTAAAAATATTATTTTAAATTGTTTTAAATGTTTTTAAAATGATATCTTTTTCTTGATTTTTAAAACCAAAATGATTTTAAATATTCATGTGAATAAAATAACTTTTTCATAAACCTTAATCATTGTTTATAACATGATTAATGATTTTATTTGATAAATAATACATATTTTTATTGATTTTTATTTAAAAATATCTTTAAAAATATGGAATTAGGGTTTTGTTTGGATTCAATCTTTCAAACTTCATTTCAACAATCTTGGGCCTCTATTAGAGTGTATGACCCAACCCTCTTTGTAAATAAACCACTTCATGGGCCTCTGCTATAGTATAAGTCCCATCGCGCTTTTCAAAATCACGGTGCGATCACTGTTTTCACAATAATCTTCGGGACTCTGTTAGGAGTGTAAGTCTCATTTCTTTGTACATAACTTTGTTTTCACAACAATCTTGGGCCTCTGATAAAGTGTAATACCCAACACCCTTTTGTAAATAGAAAATCTTTTAGCCTCATTCATCATGGGCTTTGTACATGATACAAATAATTACCTGGGCCTCTATCTAGAGTGTAAGACCCAACACCTTTGCTTCTCCCCTACTTGAGATCAAATCATCTTCAAATTCAAAACTTTCTTTAATTTCTTCAAAACCCTAATCCAATCTTGAGAAAACATCTGATCAATCACAATACACTTGGGCCTCTATCTAGAGTGTAAGACCCACCACTTTCCTCAATTCAATAAATACCTGTTTATATACTTGTTCATATGTCTATATATATACTTGTACATATCTTGTTAAGTCTCTCTTAGCATTTAGAATCATCCTCAGTTTAGACTAGTTCAAACAATAGGATCCTTCCAGTCAGTATAACTTAGTTCAAGTAACCATTCCCCCTGTACAAAGGAATACAGTTAGCCTCCTCTTGGCCTTTATCCAAGCATCATTGCCTCCTCTTGGGCATCATACAATGAATCTCCCCAGAAGATATCCTCCTCTTGGGCTTTGTTTAATTTGATCAACCTTGAAATATTTCAATAAAGAGAGGATTATTTCCTGGTGAAACCTCTTCTTTAATCCCTTTAAAACCTGGAACAGTTCAACAAAGAAAGGATTATTTCCCAGTGAAACCTTTCTCGAACTCTTCCTAGACTTGGAAAATCTCAATCAGCCAGTCTCCTCTTGGGTTTCATACAAAGACCCACAGGCTTCCTAGAAGCATCCCTAGCCTCCTCTTGGGCTTCATACAAGGACCCTTAGGCTTCCTGAAAGCATATGATAGATCCTAGTCATCTTTATCAATGCACCAGTCCCCAAGAGAGTCAAAACCTCTAAGGCATTCAAACTCATCCTTTAAGGCCCTTATGATCCTCAACAAAGTTTGGCTTTCATCTTTAAAATCCCCAGCAAGGATCAGGTTACCATCAACAAATCCCCAAAAGTATCAGAGCCTCATGGCATCTGATAATTCAACTCTTCTCCAATCCCCAATAAGAGTTAGTTTCCCTTTGGATTCCTCAAAACAGTATAGACCTTCTCCTGGATTTAAATAATCCTCAGTAAGAGTCAGCCTCCTCTTAGGCTTCATATAATGATTTTCCCAGTTAGCCTCAATCTTGGGCTTTGTACAAGACATATATAATACTCCCCCAGTTGAGTCAGTTTTCAACTTTTTCAGCTTCAACCTTGGACTTTGATCAAGACACAAAATCCACCATCCCCGTAGATGAGACCATGAGTCCTCTCTGTAGGAGGATATCTCCTCTGTACATCACATTTCAAAACAAATAATCAAAACCTTTTTTCCAGATAATTGATGCAAGAGGCACACTTGTTGATTCAAAATCCAAGTTGGAGTCCCTCCTTTATCATGGCTAAAGTTCTCTTCCATCTAAGTGATGTAAGTGGCAAACCTCTGGATTCCACACATCCAAGTCAATGTCCCTTTCTTAGCATGAAAAGACTCATAAAGGAAGATGTTGCATTGTTGGATTCCACACATCCCAGTTAAAGCAACTTCCTCAAATGTTTATGATGAATATGTTAGATATCTCCCCTTTAGAGATGGTAAATTCTCTCTCAGTCAAACTCCTTTAGCTTCAATCTTGGGCTTTGAACAAGACAAATAATCTTTTAGCTTTAATCTTGGGCTTTAAACAAGACACAACATTCCTTTAGCTTCAATCTTGGGCTTTGAACAAGACAAATACTCTTTTAGCTTCAATCTTGGGCTTTAAACAAGACACAATATTCCTTTAGCTTTAATCTAGGGCTTTGAACAAGACACAAATACCCTTTAGCTTCAATCTTAGGCTTTGAACAAGACACCAAATATTTTTCCTCCCATAGAATAGGAGGAACTACGAACGCTCTGATTTCCCCAGATCTCTTTACGGGAATACGTAGGCATAAGATTGCGAAATCTTAGCGAGCGCACTAATCAAAAACCTTAGGTCCAGTACCTTTCCAAAAACAATAGAAATCCCAAAAACAACAAAAAAATATTTCCTCAGCCTTCACAAAGGAGAAACTTTCCCTATTCCACAATAAATGAATTTAAGCAACCAAGCAATACAACAGTAGAAACATATGCAAATAAAGGTTCTTATAGATTACTATAGATACTCTGGGTGTTAACAACTTCCTTTTGTATAACCAACCCCTGATCTCTTCGCATTTGTTAAAGAAAACATTTTCACGCGGGTTTAGTTTAAGATATCTTCCCCTTCCTTTTAAACTTCATAGGATAAATATAGAAATCAGAAAGTAGCACCAAAAACGGTTGTGGTGCGTCACAAAAACCGACGCTACAGTCGGCCTGCGAAAGCAATAGGTCGGCCTATGCGTGTTGTTTAAGTTGGCATGTGAAGGTCATATGTCGGCCTATCTTGCAGCCTGTGATGCAACCTATGGGTAAAATCTACAGGCCCTAATACTGCTCCATAGGAGCCGGCCTGAAAAATCCATGTGCCGACCTATACTGAAGTTGGGGCTCGTATAGGTCGGCATGTTCTTGCATAAGTCGGCCTGAACTGAATTGTATGCCCAAAAACATGTTTTTCAATTCAAATATGATGTTGACTCCTTTTTAAACTCATTTGAATGATTCCTAATGACAAGATGGACATATAGAATGGGAGGATACCGTTTAATATTCATAACGCTACACTATCCTAGTTTTGACATCACTCAAAATACAATAGCACTCACACATTCACACCCATACAAGGAACGGTTAGAATTAAACCCTAATCCTAGAGATATTCTGAATCAATATTGATTAAACGATAATCAATTTTTCTGATTGATAATGTTTTTCACTCTTTACTCAGAGAGAGAGAGAGAGAGAGAGAGAGCGAGAGGGAGAGAGAGAGAGAGAGAGATTTTATTGAATTCTAACTTAGTTTTTTTTAATGAGGATGACTCCTTATTTATAACTGAGATTGGTTACACACCAAATAATCTCTAAATAACTCACAAAAACGAATACTAAGTTCAACTATGTCGAAGTTAACTTCTTCGACAACTACCTACTTCGACTCTGTTGAATGCTTAACAAAAAAAATTACACATTTAACAAGAACATTTGAGGTATGCACGAAATTAAATTCTTGAGGACCAAATAGTTCAATTTCTTAATGGTTTAAACGACCAATTCTCAATAGAAGTGTTACTAATGGAATCTTTTTACCCCTAATAAATAAAGTATATTATCTAATTGCTCAAGAAGAGATTAATATTATTCTGACATCTATCTGATGAATCCAACATCCTTGCTAATGCCTATTATGCAAAAAGAGGTTATAGTGGTAGTAGAGGTTTCAATCATGGAGGTAAGAGCAAGAATAACTCCATATATCGTACTCACTATAATAGATATGGCAACACTTTTGACATTTGTTACCAGATAAATGACCATCCACAAATAAAAAAGCCTACTTCATCTACTAATGTATCAAGAATCACTATGCTCGAATCTTAAAAGGTGACTACCATGCCTGACACAAGTAATCAAAACCCTATTTTTTATGGTGTCACTCAAGAAAAATACGACCAACTTGTAAGCATGCTCCAACAAGAAAATTTAATGCCTATAGCTAATCATGAAATTGGTTTATGTTCTAATCAGCTTACTAATAGGAAATTAAGACACAATAATATACCAATACACAGCGGATTTAAAACCTCCCAAACTTGTAAGAACCTTGAGGATCAACAACAAATATAATACGGTAAATCGAACAAATAAAGACAAAAGAACACCGATATTTTTAACGTGGAAAACCCCTCAATATGAGAGTAAAAACCACGAGTCGTCCAAACCAAAGAAATAACTCCACTATAATCAATTAAGGGTACAAGAGAGTCTTAAATTGATTCACAAACTAGTGTTAACAACTGCAAATCACAAAACAAACTAGCTTACAAATAAGAATAAAAAAGCTAGAATTTTTTCCGAAATTTGCAGCTTCGGTGCGAAGCAAATAACTTTCACCTCAAACGTTGTTTTGAAGTTCTGAAAGGTCAAAAGTTAGATATATGTGTTACGAACCTGCCCACTAAATTTGAGCTCGATCCAACGGTTAAAGAATCAGGGATCGTCAATTTAGTAAGACTGGTTGCAAGAAAACAGGAATGAATTTCTCTCCTATTTTCTCTCTTTTTGAATCCTTATTTTTCTCTATCTCTCTAAACCCTAAATTGAACCTCTGCACTTAAGTATGTGAGACAAATGGGTTAATCATATTTGGGCCTTTCTCCACATAGGAATGAAGCACAAATCCAACAAATCTCCCCCTCACAACTATGTGGAGGAAATCGCCAAACCGACGATATCACAACAAGCTTCAAATTTCCCTCTTGGTAATGCTTTAGTCATCATATCAGAACCATTATCATCTGTATGAACTTTATCCAACTCCAACACCTTAGCATCCAAAACATCACGTATTCAATGATATCTCACGTCAATGTGTTTGGACCTATTATAAAAAGTCAGATTCTTACCAAGATGAATAACGCTTTAACTATCAACAAATAACACATATTTGTCTTGAACAAAACGAAGCTCCTGCAAAAAATTCTTCAACCATAGTAACTCGTTGCATGCTTCGGTAATTGCAATGAACTCAGCCTCTGTAGTAGATACTGCTACACACTTTTGCAATCTGGACTGCCAAGCAACAACTCACGCTGCAAATTTAATCATGTAGCCCGAAGTAAACATTCTGGAATCAATGTCTCCATCCATATAGAGTCAGAGTACCCCACTAGAGTAGGCTTATCTCCTCCGAAAAAAAGCCTCATAGAAGTAGTACCGCCAAGATACCTTAAAATCCATTTTACAACATTCCAATGCTCTCTACCTGGATTTGACAAAAATCTACTGACTGTACTAACAACATGTGTTATATCTGGTCTTGTACACACCATTGCATGCATCAAACTACCCACAACAGACACATAAGGAAGACGTTTCATATCAAACGCTTCATCTTCACTTGAAGGACTTTGATTAGAACTGAACTTGAAATGAGTAGCGAGATGAGTGCTTACCACCTTAGAACTTTCCATTTTGAATCTTTGCAACACTTTTTTGATATAATTTTCTTGTGGCATCCAAAGTTTCTTCTCTTTTCTGTCACACATGATTCTAATTCCAAGAATATGTTTAGTTGCTCCCATGTCTTTCATGGCAAATGACTCTCCCAATTGCTTCTTTAACATGTTAATGTTAGAAATACTTTTCCCTACAATAAGCATATCATCAACATATAACAATAGGATAATGAAGTCATCGTTAGAAAATTTTCTAACAAAGACGCAATGATCTGAAGTAGTCTTCTGGTATCCTTGATCACACATAACAGACTCAAACTTCTTGTACCACTGCCTTGGAGCTTGCTTCAACTCATATAAACTCTTTCTCAATCTACACATATGATCTTCTTTACCTTTAACTTGAAAACTATCGGGTTGTTTCATGTAGATCTCTTCCTCCAAATCACCATGAAGGAAAGCTGTTTTCACATCCATTTGCTCAACCTCTAAATCAAGAGTAGCAGCCAAACTCAACACGGTTCTAATTTATGACATCTTTACAATAGGTGAGAAAATATAATTAAAATCAACACCCTTTCTTTGACGGAAACCTTTCATCACTAATTTGGCTTTATATCTTGGAAGCTTAGAGTTGCTCTCATGTTTAACTCTATAAATCCATCTGTTTTCCAAAGCCCTTTTGCCTTTAGGCAGCTTCACTAAATCATAAGTGTGATTATCATGCAATGATTTCATCTCATCATGCATTGCATCCATTCACTTTTGATTTTCATCACTTTCCATGGCCTCTTGAAAACACTCGGGTTCACCCTCATCAGTCAAGGTCACATACTCATCAGAATTATACCTCGTAGAAGGTTGTCTCTGCCTGTTAGACCTCCTAGGTTGAACTTGAGATGATTCTGGAGTTTCACCAAGATTCTCATCCTGTGACAAATCGCTCTCCCCTTCACCATCATTAGTTGGGATGTTTACCTCATCTCCAAGTTGTTGATCATCAACGTAATCATTACTACTACAAAACACGGAAACAACAACGCCCAAGTCACCACGGTTCTACCAAAAACCGTGGTGATATCTCTAAACTCAGGCACCAATTTTATATTATATTTTTTAATTAAAAATTTATAGGGTATAATAACGGTTGTAAGTATAACCGATATGATAGAACCAATCTTTCATGGGTTTGAACCTCAGCTGTGGCAAAAATGTTTTTCATTTAAGGTTAAGGCGCTCCTTTCATTTTTATTTATTTTTAAATAAGAGATATCACTACAGTTATTATCAATAACCGTCATTATATAGTTTACTATTATTTTAAAATATAAAATTTAATTACGGTTGTAGTTTTAAACCGTAACGAAAAGTGATAGTTTTTAATATATAAACGAAACTATTTGTGACCCACTTCATAACTTCCGTTTCTCTCTAAAAAAACTCTAACACAATCCTCTCCTCTCATGAATCTTAACCAATACTGTTACAAGATAATGGAGAAAAGAAGCTGAAATGATATCTGACGAGAGCAATGTTCGGCGCAAACTTTTACGGCGGCGAAGATGGTATGTTCTCTTGCTCTCATCTTTCTAGGATTATGTTTTAAGGTTTGGTTTTAGGATGTTGTGGAAAACATTATGTTAATGATGTTTTAGGGTTAAGTTCGATTTTTGTTGTGTTTCCTTGTAGATACATGGTGATGATCGTGGTAGCAAGCGTATACTATGGTGAAGTTTCATATGGTTTTTGCTGCCATGAAGAAAAATATAAGAAGTATGAAGTTATTGTATAAACTTCACCCACCTTATATTTCTTCTTCATGGCTTCACAAACTAGATGAACTTGATATATCTTGATATGTTACAGTTCCACGATTATTTTCAAAAAGAGGTGCGTTATTGACTCAATGTATCTTGATTTGTAACAGTCCCACTTGGGGTTTTGTTGCTTAAATAATGTATGTTTTTTAATTGCGTTTCATGTTTTTTGCTGTATGTTGTTGTTGTTGGCAAATGTTCTCAAAAACAAGAATAAAAAATTGCTAGTTCACAAGATAAAGGCTTCTTGTGACTTAGCAATGTTTTATTCTTTAATTTCTTATACAGGTTGACAAGTTTAGTTTATTATATACTATGTATATTGTTTGTTTCACTTACCTTTTAATGAAAATGCAATAATTTATATTGACATAGAAACTTATATTCTGAAAATTAAGATGTATTTGAAAACCAACTTATATCAATCAAAATTTTTCGAATCGCATCCGTTTCATTCAACACATTTTATGTTCCTTAACACATAATATATGGTTTAGTTCTCTGTTTGCTTCAATTCATCAACAAATTTACAATCGCGTTGATAAAAGCGACGATGATGAGGTAAACTATAATAAAAGATATCGATGAATTGAAGGAATCAGACAATTGAATCGTATATTATGTGTTAAAGAACATAAAATGTGCTGAATGAGACGGATTCAATTCGAAAAAAATTGATGTGTTAAAGTTAGTTTTCAAGAATAATTTAATTTTCAGATTATATATTTCTTTTCCAATTTGAATGGTTGTATTTCTTTAAATAGGTGTATGGTAAACCAAGCAATATACATTTTTATATAATAAACTATGTGTACTTTCCACGACGGTTGTCTAGGTTAACCGTCATCTAATTAATTAATTATATTATCTATCACAACGGTTGTTAAGTATAACCGTTGTGATATAACGCGCGCTTTCCAGAATACCACAACGGTCCCAGGGTCGTGATTAAAAGTAGCGCATTTACCACAATACTCTACATAACAACGCTATATTTTTCAACCGTTGTTAAAGGGGTTTTACGTAGTAGTGCATATGGCTCACAATTGTGATCATCACCAACAATAGCATCCAAACTATGGCTAGGTAACCGAATAGGATCAACATTAGACAAACTAATATCTTTCTTGGGTGTAGCCTTCTCTACCTTACCAATATCTTCAATAGTTTGGTCTTCCATAAACACCACATCGCGGCTTCGAATAAGCTTCTTCCCTACGAGATCATACAACATGTAGCCAAACTCATCTTACCCATAGCCAATGAAGATACATTGTTTTGACTTTGAATCCAACTTGGATCTTTCATCCATTGGAATATGCACAAAATCCTTACAACCAAAGACTCTCAAATAATCATACTTGACATTCTTTCCAAACCAAATTTTGTCTGGAACTTCACTGTTCAAAGCAACAGTAGGAGTGAGATTAAGAACATGCACTGCCGTGTAAAGTGCCTCGTCCTAATAATGATTGGACAATTTAGCTTCAGAAAGCATACACCTTACTCTCTCAAATAGTGTTCGATTCATCCTCTTTTCTAAACCATTTAATTGAGGAGTTTTATGAGGAGTCTTTTCAAGTGCAATACTATGCTGCTTGCAATAGGAATCAAATGGTCCATAATACTCTCCACCATTGTCTCAACGAACATATTTCAGCTTCTTGCCTGTCTGCCTCTCAACCAAAGCATGGAATTCTTTGAACTTTTCCAAAACTTGGTCTTTTGTATTCAAGTCATAAACCCATAGTTTCCTGGAGCGATCATCAATAAAGGTAACAAAATAAAGTGCACCACTAAAGGATTTTACCTTTAATGGACCACAAACATCAAAATGTACCAATTGAAGTAACTTTGACTTCCTTGAGGGAGGATGTCTCTTGAAAGATACTCTAGTATATTTACCAGCCATGCAATGAGAACACTTCTCCAAATCTACATTATTTAATCCAGGAAGAACATCCTTTTTAGCTAAAACATTCAACCCCTTTTCACTAATATGACTAAGTCTTCGGTGCCACAAAGATGTTTCCACGTCGATAGCATTCACACTGTCCCTAGCAACCAAAACTTTTGTCTAATACAATTTAGAAAGCTTTTCCCCTCTAGCCACAACTAAGTTACCTTTGTTGAGTTTCCACTTTCCAGAACCAAAGTGATTATCATAACCATAATCATCTAGCATATGCACAGAGATCAAATTAAAACGAACATCTGGAGCATGTTTGACACCTCTAAGCAACAATTACATTCCCATATTGGTTGGCAAGCAAACATCACCAACACCAATTACCTTAGATTCACCATCATTACCCATCTTCAACACTCCAAAATCACCAGAAGTATAAGATGTAGAGAATTCTTCCTTGGTGTAACATGCAATGTAGCACCACTGTCAACTATCCACATGCTCTCGTCTGATACAAGATTAACAGACTCATGATCACGAAGAATAACAAGATCATCACTAGTAGCAGTAGTAACACGATCATCATCATGATCTTCATGGTCTCTTGGTTTAGACCTATCCTTCTTGCCTCTGTTATCTCTTTTCCACTGATAGCAATCCTTTTGTATGTGTCCTATTTTGTGACAATAATGACACTCTAGATTCTTGTATCGCGGCTTGGACTTGCTTCTGTTATTCTCTTTACCACACTTCGGTCTCTTTTTATGACTTCTCCCCCTATTTTCAGTGACAAGTACCTCTGGTTGAGATGAAGAACCTTGTGCCTTCCTTCTCATCTTCTTATTAAGAATACCACCCTTAGCCGTTTCCAAAGAAACAACACCTCTAGGAGCAGAACTTGTGATAGAAACCCGAAATGTCTCCCAAGACTCTAGTAAAGATATCAATAAAAATAGTCCCAAAAGTTCATCATCAAATTTGATACTCATTCCTGACATCTGATCAAGGATTGAAATTCACTAAAGTGATCTGAAATAGAAGTCCCCTCTTTATACTTTAAATTTATGAAGCTATTCAATAAGAACAATTTATTATTCTCTGATTTAGAGGCATACAAGGACTCTATCTTCTCCCAACAAGTTTTTGCGTGTGTCTCATTAGCAATATGATTATAAACATTATCTTCTACATATTGTCGATTAAAACCACATACCTGTTGATGTTCAAACTCCCATTCTTCATCAGACACAGAATCCGACTTTGCGGAACTAAAAACCTGTAAATGCAAATTCTTCACAAATAGTAAGTCTTTCATCTTGCCCTTCCATAAATGATAATTAGAAACATTCAAGAATACCATCTTCATCTTTGTATTTGACTCCATCATTCCAACAAGTAAAATAGCCCTTAACCAAGAGCTCTGATGTCATTCTGATGGGAAATTAAGATACAATAATAGACCAATATGCAGTGGATATAAAACTTATCAAACTTGTAAGAACCTTGAGGATCAACAAAAAATATAAGACGGTAAATCGAACAAATAAAGACACAAAAGAACACAATATTTTTAATGTGGAAAACCACTCAATATGAGAGTAAAAATCATGAGTCGTCCAGACCAAAGAAATAACTCCACTATAATCAATTAAGGGTACAAGAGAGTCTTAAAGTGATTTACAAACTAGTGCTAACAACCGCAAATCACAAAGCAAACTAGCTTACAAATAAGAATAAAAAAGCTGAATATTTTTTCTAAATTTACAGTTTTGGTGCAAAGCAAATAACTTTCACCTCAGACGTTGTTTTGAAATTCTAAACGGTCAAAAGTTAGATATATATGTTATGAACCTTCCCACGAAATTTGAGCTCGATCCAACGGTTAACGAATCGGAAATTGTCGATATAGTGAGACTGGTTGCAGAAAAACGGGAATGAGTTTCTCTCATCTTTTCTCTCTTTTTGAATCCTTATTTTTTATCTATCTCTCTAAATGAGACAAATGAGCTAACCATATTTGCACCTTTCTTCACATAGGAAGGGAGTCAAAACCCAACACTTACCACATCCACCTCTCTTTATGGTGTTTCACCAAATGAGCTTTTTATATCAGGTATACATATTGTTATTTCTTATTCTATAAGTTATATTTCAAAATGTTGGATTATTGATTCAGGAGAAGATAAAAACATTTGCTCTACTAAACACTTGTTTGAGTTATTTTATCGAATTAGGCTCATTAAAGTGCATTTAGCAAATGGTAATTCAGTTTAAGTGTACTATGCTGGTAATGCTCAATTCCCGTTATTTTAATATATCACTAATATTTATATTCACATGAGTTCAAACTAAATCTTATTTATATGTTTAAATTGTGCTAGTCTTTGGCTTGCACATTCCAATTCACAAATGATTACTGTTATATACAATATATGAAGTAATTGAAGATGATTGGTTTTCATAATCAAGTGAATGAATTGTATCAACTAAAGATGAAAGATGCAGTCACATACCATACCAAACTTACATCTACACATGGGCTCAAAAATGTTAACATTTTAAATACCACACAACAAAATCGTCCAATTCTTATATCATCACTTGGCATTTTAGGTTAACCTATTTTTCTAGCCATTGAATTTCTCATATATCACAATTATGTCCATATATTACAAATGGTAATAAAGCTATTTTTGATATATCTCATTTTACAAACTAAAGAAAAATGCCTTTTACAATTAGCGCTTCACAGACACTTTCAAAAATGGAGTATTGCATTTTGACATATGGGGACCAATTTCAACACAATTTGTATATAAACACGTGTACTTTTTTTTACCATACATGATGATTATAGTAGATTTACTTGGATACTTATCATTAAATCCAAAGCTGAAGTGTCATCACATTTCCAAACCTCCATACAAATGATTGAAAATCAACAGGAAGTCAAACCCCCACTCTCTTTCTATCTTCATTTAGGAAAAAAATTAGGCGCCATTCTAGTAGCATTGTCGCTCAACAAATCAAACTACCACAAGTATAACAAGTCAATGCAGCGGGCACTTTCATCCAAGAACAAATTGGTCTTTTCTAAACGGATCTCTATCTCAACCTCCAATAATTGATCCAAACTTTGAATTGTGGAATTAGTGTAAGAACATGGTCTTGTTATGAATCACTACAACCTTATACCCCCAAATGGCTCAAAGCACCAATTGCTTTGACAATGTCACAAATCTATGGAAATACTTGCAAGATGGATACACTAAAGGGAATCTTTGTTTTTGTGATCTTCTCAAAGAGATTCATTCCATCAAACAACTAGTAACAGACCCCTGCGTTCGCACGAGTGTTAGTAGTTTTTTTTAAAAATGGTTGATTAAAAATAAAAACATGTATAAAAAATAAATTGGACATAAGTAAGAACAAATAAAGTATGAAAAAGATATAATTTCAATAGAATAATGATTAAAGAAAAAACAGTTGCTATTTATATAATAAGTAGGTATTTTGTTAAAAATAAGTATAACAAAAAAGTGTTTAAGGTTAAGTAAGTTATATAAAGAATAGAAATTAAGAAAATTGATAGGGAATTGGTAAAATTTACATATATCACTTTCGTTGTTTCCGTAGAATACAATAAATTGTTACAAAATCACTAATAACTTAAAAGATTTTAAAAAAAATCAATATGTCTAATAACTAAAAATATATACAAATGTCAATAATAACTATAAATTTAAGTGATAAAATTCGTAGGAGATGGTGAAACTTACATATATCACTTTTATTGTTTCTTTAGAATACAATAATAAATTGTTATAAAATCACTATGTAATTAAATTATTTTTTAAAGATGGACATGATTGAAACCGTAATGATGACAAAGTATTCATAGTTCCATCTCGAACTATCGTATTCCTTCACACTCGACTTGCATTAACCAAAATCGTGATCTCGCATAGAAATTAAAGTTAAAGCATTATCTCACTCAACTGAAAGCTATATTTTGAAATAAACAATAAATTGTGAAGACACAAATCCTATATAGATATAGCTTACTGCATTCTTCTATAAATTTATTATTAGGACAAGGTAACTCAATTTAGAGTACCATTTGTAAATGTAATATTTATGTAGATTTTTTTATAATCCTGTAAGACTTGCTTCACCTTGAGATTCATTATATTAATTAGTTTCCATATCAGCAAAACTTGCATTATCTTAGATTGGTTAAATAGTAGAAGATAAAGAAGAAGTAACATTGACATTAAATATCACTATATTGTAGAAGGCATGCTCCAAGATTCAAACATTTTCTATTAACAGTAAATCAAAACTAACATAAGTAAATGTTATTGAAATCCCAAACATCACAAGCAACATAGTACATCTTTATGGACAAAATTGAAACCGTGTTATTAATCATGGACCATAACTTTGAATACTAACACAAATTTTTGAAGAGAAACATACGAGTAACTTTAAGAACCCTTGTAGCAGGAAAAAAATGTCCATCAACAGAAATATAACTTCAAACCACTATCTCTTGCCAAAAAATTATGATGGTTATATAACTTCAAACCACCGTACAGTTGTAAAATAGTCCAAAAATTGTCCATTGTTTGCGTAAAAGTCGATGAAGAACTTCAAACCACTGAAAAAATTAAAAAGAAAAAATATTATTATTAATCTGACAGTCACTGAATACTGTTTACGATTGAGATATGTACCTGTTTTATCATTCTCAGCTTCTTGGTGGTTCATTTCCTGATTCTGCATAACAAATATACTTGGGCAATATACTAACATAAATACATCATATGTAGCAGAAAACGCAACAAAACAGATAGCCAATATACTACATTCAATCAAAATATAAAAATGCATATAATGTAGCAAAATGGTTCCAAAAAACACATTAATTGAAGTCGATGCTGACAATAATAAACTACTTTATCATAGATTTCATAAGAGCCCTAGATGAAAATCTAAAATATTAAAGATCAAATCTAAAACCCCTTGCCCGCATAAAGTTACTCCAGCTAAAAGGTGCTTCATCTTCATCTTCTGAATCGAATAACCGCATCCTGGTTTGTCTTCTTCGCAATGCCCTTCTTCTTGCCCTTCTTAATCGTCTCCTGGCTTGTCTTCTTCGCAATGCAGCCGCTTCTTGGGCCTCCGCAGCTTCCTCAGCCTAGAAGAGTACTTCCTGTTGAACATGGTGTATTTGTTGAACCTCATCAACCACAGGGATTACCTGGGGAACCTGTTGGACGTGTTGTGGTTGTTGATCATCTGACTCAGGTTCAACCAGGACAACATAATTTGAATTCATTTTGTTTTTTCCCTATCCTCAAGTGATGGTTGTGTGATACTATGAAGAGAAAGTAGGATTTTATAATGGGTTATTTGATTCTTGATATTCTATTTACATTGGAAATCTACAACTATTTAGTGGGATGTCATAATTGTTTGATTAATTCAAAAGCCAATGTTGTTTATTGAGTTTTGATGGTCAAGCCTATCAATCACGTTTCAATAAACTGTAATTGAAAACTAAAGGTCAAATTAATGATTTACATTGGTAATTAAAACATTTTAAAACCACGGTAATTAGAACATTCACATAGTAAAGTCATGAATAGGTAACAAAATACCAAACAACATGACAACTAATCATATAATACGAAGGGAGTAAAAAAGAAGGGAGAGAATTACTGGAGTCAAAAGTGTGAAAATAAATGATGGAGCCATACCAAAATAAAGAAGAAGTGACCCACTAGGTCTCAATTTTAGGTGTTAATTTAGGATATTAAACACACAAACACATAATCAAGAAAAAAGAGTAGATAGGCACCTGAGTTTGCAAAGCATTGTGAAGTTCTTCTTATCATGTGGTGTAATATCTTTTGCGCACAACTGTCTACAAAAATCCCATAGCGTGAAAACAACACAGTTCTACAAAACAGAATAAAAACACTGATGACAGACATTATTGAAGCAGCATGACATTATGACATGAAGATAGTTACCTCTAAATTAGCGTCGGGAAATTTTTGGAGGATTAGTCGAAGAGGCTCAGAAAGAGTCTGTTAGATGGGTGCGACTGGCTCAGAAAAGACATTTGTTGGCAAAAGATAGTCAAACTACTACCATCGAAGAATATGGCAGCTGTAAGAGCTGAGTTGTTATCATCATTGCCAGTGAAATCAATATAGTTATACAAAACACAACAAAAACACGGATCACAGACATTATTGAAGCAGCATGACATAATAACATGAAGATAGTTACCGCAAAAACTGCGTCGTGAAAAACTTGAAGGATTAGTCATAGTGGCTCAGAAAGCATAAGCTGGATGAGCGGGACCGGCTCAGAATCACATTTGTTGGCAAAAAATAGTCAAACTACTACCATAGAAGAATATGGCAACTGTAAGAGCTGAGTTGTTATCATCATTGCCAGTGAAATCAATATAGTTATACAAAACACAACAAAAACACGGATCACAGACATTATTGAAGCAGCATGACATAATAACATGAAGATAGTTACCGCTAAAACTGCGTCGTGAAAAACTTGAAGAATTAGTCGTAGTGGCTCAGAAAGCATAAGCTGGATGAGCGGGACCGGCTCAGAATCACATTTGTTGGCAAAAAATAGTCAAACTACTACCATAAAAGAATATGACAGCTGTAAGAGCTGAGTTGTTATCATCATTGCCAGTGAAATCAATATAGTTATACAAAACACAACAAAAACACAAATCACAGACATTATTGAAGCAGCATGACATAATAACATGAAGATTGTTACCGCTAAAACTGCGTCGTGAAAAAATTGAAGGATTAGTCGTAGTGGCTCAGAAAGCATAAGCTGGATGAGCGAGACTGGCTCAGAATCACATTTGTTGGCAAAAAATAGTCAAACTACTACCATAGAAGAATATGGCAGTCGTAAGAGCTGAGTTGTTATCATCATTTCCATTGAGAATGGAAAGGTACTAAAGTGGCACAAATATATTGAACCGTGTAAAACAACCTGTTCGCCTGAAAATAATTTAGTTCGAACAAAACACAACACAAACAGTGGTCAGCAGACATTAATAAAGAAGCATCACATTAAAACATGAATATGTTACCTCTAAATGTGGCTCAACAAAGGGTAATTAGAACATTCACATAGTAAAGTTATGAATAGGTAACAAAAAACCAAACAACATGACAACTAATCATATAATACGATGCCAGTAAAAAATAAGGGAGAGAATGACTGGAGGCAAAAGTGTGAAAATAAATGATGGAGCCATACCAAAATAAAGAAGAAGTGACCCACTGGGTCTCAACTTTAGGTGTTACTTTTGGATATTAAACACAAACACATAATCAAGCGAAAACATGAGATAGGCAACTGACTTTGCAAAGCTCTGTGAAATTATTCTGATCATGTGGTGTAATATCTTCAGTGCACAACTGTAAAAAAAATCCCTTTCCGTGAAAAGAACATAGTTCTACAAAAGAAAAAAATCACTGATGACAGACATTATTGAAGCAGCATGAGATTATGACATGAAGATAGTTACCTCTAAAACTACGTCGAAATTTTTTTGAAGGATTACTCGAAGAGGCACAGAAAGAGTCTGTTAGATGGGTGCGACTGGCTCAGAAAAGACATTTGTTGGCAAAAGATAGTCAAACTACTACCATCGAAGAATATGACAGCCGTAGGAGCTGAGTTGTTATCATCATTGCCAGTGAGAACAATATAGTTCTACAAAACACAACCCAAACACTGATCACAGACACTATTGAAGCAGCATGACATTATAACATGAAGATAGTTACCTCTAAATTAGCGTCGGAAATGTTTTGGAGGATTAGTCGAAGAGGGTCAGAAACAGTCTGTTAGATGGGTGCGACTGGCTCAGAAAACACAGTTGTTGGCAAAAAATAGTCAAACTACTACCATAGAATAATCTGGCAGCTGTAAGAGCAGAGTTGTTATCAGCATTGGCAGTGAAAACAATATAGTAATACAAAACACAACAAAAATACCGATCAAAGACATTATTGAAGCAGCATGACATTATAACATGAAGATAGTTACCTCTAAAACTGCGTCGTGAAAAACTTGAAGGATTAGCCGTAGTGGCTCAGAAAGCATAAGCTGAATGAGCGAGACTGGCTCAGAATCACATTTGTTGGCAAAAAATAATCATACTACTACCATAGAAGAATATGGCAGCCGTAAGAGCTGAGTTGTTATCATCATTTCCAGTGAGAATGGAAAGGTACTAAAGTGGCACAAATATTTTGAACCGTGTAAAACAACCGGTTCGCCTGAAAAACAATTTAGTTCGAACAAAACATAACACAAACAGTGGATAATTTGGAATGAACTTTTTTTTGTGATCTTCTCAAAGAGATTCATTCCATCAAACAAAGTTATAGTACTCTTTAAGCCTATTTCATTGACTTGAAAATAATTTAGAATGAACTTGAATTCCTGTGACCTAATCCTTCTTGCATATGTTCCTCAAAATGTTCATGTTCTTTGAGTACTTTTGTCCAAAAATTCAAACACCAAGAGTGCATAAGATGCATTATCAAAAGCCTCAATAAAACTTAGGACAACATTCAAACTCAAATTATTCTTATTGATCCACTCCTTTATCTTAGGAAAACTACTTGTACTTGAAAAATATATATCAGATGTAACTTAGTTGATCATATGACAACTAAGCCTCAATATATGTGTATTTTATATTTGTTTGTTCCCTATCTTTTTCTCCAATGTCCCCCTCCCATTCTATAATATCGCATTTCCTCTTTTCTTCAAGTGGTTAATGACATTATTGTCTTAATGACAGTCAATACAATGTCATTTCCATTTGAGTGTAACATCCATAACAACCCTGATGGATATTAACTGATGTTCTATTGCATATGCTTAATGACTAAAATGGTTATTAAACTAACTAACTCTTTGTATGCCAAACTCTTCATAAGATCCATTTATAAGTGCGATAAAACACTAATGTCAGTTTCACATCTCGCCACCATCCTAGACCGACCTAGGGATCTACCGAGCTTGCCATTCGTAATTTATATTAGCTACCTCACCTTTTTTCTACAAGCTTTATTTGGGATCTATGTAAATAATACAAAGCTCAAAAGCTTTCGGAAGGCTATATGTAAGCAATGTGAAGCTCGACCAATCGTAAAATGGGTTCTTAGAGGTTAGTATAAGCATAATAATACACATTACCCCAAGTACGAGGTGTGTAGGTGATAATTTCTTTAGCGCTGAAAAAAATTGGTTATATGGAGTTTGATATATGAGTATCGATAGATAGGCCCTCAAGCATAAGGTTGTATGAGCAAAGTGCATAACTATGTCCTTTCTACCATTTTCACTCCCTATTGAGCTCTTATGTGTGAGTGTTGTAAATTTTTTTCTACTACTTTGACTAATGTAATGACTCTATTTCTTAGGAACTTGCGTTTTTAAAGATTAGGGTTTCAGACCCTAGTGACTATAACTTTTAATGAAATGTAATGATCTGTCGACTAATTCTTTTAGCCTTTACTTATAAAAGTTTTCATCCTTTACTTCCTTCTTCCACTACCTTTCACTTTGTCTACTCCAAAATTTAGCGAACAACGCACATTTGTTATCTCTACCTCTTATTTTGTGCTCAAGTATTTTTTCTTTTACTCTTTCATATATTCTTTCATTGCTATTCTAAGTATGAATTTTATTAAGGAATATGATTCTTCGAGAATACTAGTGGATTTAGAAATGGTTTATGAGCGGCGTGATTTATGGATTTTTTTTAAATGGCGTAAAACAAAGTGAAGGTAAAATAGATTGAAAATTTGTGGAAGAAGAAACGTTAGGTGGTTATGAGAGTTTATCTAGTAATAGTGACAATGACTCTAGTCATAATAATGTTAATTTAATGTATTTTTTGTTAGGACTAATAGGGTTGTTTATGGCGGTAACTACTTCGGGAACCTTAGGTTAAGTGACGAGCATTGATTATTTTTATAACGACAAATATTGGGTCCAAAATTTTCAGGTTGAAATAAATGTATTCAATAAAGGAACTGAGGTCGGGATAGTGTTAGAACTATGTTTGGATGGTGAAAAAGTATACATGCGGCGACCAAAAGGGGTGGGTGACAAAAATTTTACTTTTACACTGGGGTAATAGTTGATTTAGGGGTTAGTATACCCTTCATCATTTTTCATGCTTAAGTTTTGAAATCTTTTAACTTTGTTCTCTCCCGATTTCATTCCAATAACGAAGCCTTTGTCCGAGCTTTTGAAATTCTTTTATTGAGGTCTTGATGTTACCTTATTGGGGGTATCTTTTTTTTATAAGACTAAAGGGGTTAACGTGGGTGGTTATCTTTCTGTAAGTGCAATCTCTATAAGGGCTCTTGTTACCCTTTATTCCTTCGATTATATGAATTAGAAAGATAAGTCCATTCGAGTTCAGGTGCTGCTAACTTCCCCGAGGTCATTATGAACGAGCACAATATCTATCAATTATTTCTTTATTAAACGGATGTGCCTCTATCACTCATTAGTTACAATTTTGATAATCTTAGTGAGGTCAAGGAAGACGTGGTTGATTTTTTTGGGGAGAAATTTCAATCTCTGAGTGTGAAGGATTTGTTAAGGTATGAGGAATAATTTCCCTTTTGCCCTTCGTATAAGCTATATATAATTTAGTGCTTAATTTGAACTTCTTATTTTTATTTTCTTTTCTATATTGTGGGGGTCGAATGACCCCTTTATCTATTTAAGAAAGAAAACAAATGATAGAGAAGGCCAGGGAAAAAAGGAATATAACATATCCTCATAACCAAAAAAGAGACCCTTCTAGTCTAATGACACTAGTTAATAAGAAAAGAAAGACGGTTGTTGAAGGAAAGATTATTAAGGCCATTCCCCTGAACACTAAACCACCACCCACTAACTCAGAGGAGAAAATATCTTCCTCGACCAAGAAAAAAATGTGGAACTTTGAAAATGTCACGTTGTTCTAGAAGCCTCTTAATCCCTGAACTCAGACAAAGGGCCATTCTAAAGTACTTGAGGTAGCGTCTATTTATGAATAGTACCTTCTAAGTTCCATATTTTAGAGAATAATTTTGATGGACTGGCCTTCCTCTATGACAATTTGAATGGATCCAGTGACATGAAAAATGCGGGAAAATAGATCTTAAAATTGATCAAATTGTTGGGAACTTACCTGATGAGAAGCGTTGTTCTAGGAAGAAAAAAGAGGCGAGTTTAACAACAGATGTGAAGAAGGTAAAGTAAAAGAATGAGTTGGACTAGGCTCTGCTCTTCTCGACTAATGAAAGGATAACAACTATTTATAAGGTCCATAAAAGGAAGCTCAAATTTCTCTATAGAAGGAAGCTAAAGAGAAATAGTCATGACTGGAGGAAAAGAAACTCCAAGAAGAGACTGGTGATAAGAAAAATGAGAAACTCAATGACCTAAAAAAGAACATTAGCATTCATGACATAAATATGAATAAGTTAAAAGTTGAGCTAGAAGAAACTCACCTGGAATCTTTTATTGCTATTGACCAAGGTTTTGAGAAGGCTAAATATGAAGTTCATTTCTTTAACCCGAGCTTGGACTTAAGTGAGTTGGGCTTTTCAACGTGATTTTTAATGACTAGTTGGTGGACCAGGAGAATCCTAAGGATGATGTGGACCGCGATACCAAAGAATAAGAACAATACACTTCCTATCCCTTTCTGAACTAAGATAGGCCTATATAGAACATCGATCTAGTGGTGCCAGTTAAGAGTGATAATTGAACTTCTTTTACTTTTGATAAAAATTTTGTATGCTACTTTTCCTGGCTACATGCTTTTTTAGTATCTGTATTGAGATTTAAAATATATCACAATATTGTATGTCTTTAAGATTACTTTCTTGATAGTTGATAAGAATCATTTTATACTTACTCTTTATTTAACCCATATTGAATTAAATGTGTGACTCTGCAACATATATGTTAATCCTAGAAGGCGTAAACCTTGGAGGGCGCATGGTGATCCCCTGACATGCTGCAAGTGCACAGTTTCACGAAGTAGTAAAAGATTATCGAACCACAAGGACCAATGGACTTAATAGTGAACTTTGTTCTATCGATGTATATATAGAGAGAGATCAAAATATGAGATTTTGTAAAACATCTTATTTAAAAATCATTTATCAGAAAAACGACTTAAATGAAAATCACTTAAATTATGTTGAATCAAACAAGACTTAGGGTAATAATTCTCACTCTGACATCTCTATATGATCTAATTTACTTATATTACGAGAGTTCTGATACGATTTATACAAAATAGATAAATATGGCCAATACCTGCTTTCGTCAGCGTGTTACCCCATCGATGACGAACTATTTGTCTGCTTTCGCATGGTCGAATTATTCGTTAAGGATTTGTTACTTTTGGATGGATTTAAAAATTGGAACTTTTCTCAATGTCATCCAAGCACTTTCATTGTATTGGGCTCGATAGTTTAAAAACATGCGCTTGGGTACCGATACATATCCTCTCAGACTACGATTGATACTTAAGAACTCTTTACTTTTGTACAAGGGTTGGAATGATAGAACTCATGTATTAAAATAAATACGAACAAAAATATTCATAAGATAAGCCCCGTGATCCTTAGTCACTAGCGGACTGCTCATTCATGGTGAGGGATAACACAATCAGAGCAATATTTGAAATCAGAATCATGATAAACAATTGAAATATAATAACAATTGCAATAAAAATGATAAATAAAACTTGAATGACAGGAAAATATGTTAAGTTAAACTTGATCCAGTGCTCCAATGGAGAAAGCAAAATACGTAAAAAAACTAGAATGAAAACATGATTCCAAAACTCAAGACCAACTATGAGTTTTATAGAAAATTATAATAATGGACTAAAATATCAATGATCAATGGAAATTACATAAGAAAATATCATATCCAAACATTCAAAAATCCCAAAACAATATAAATCGAGCCGAAAAAAGAAACAAATCGGGGGAAAACTTGCCTCCCTACTACGGGTGGCCATTGTAGGCCCCTGGAGTTTTTATGACAAAATATTACCTCTCTCTTTTTTCTCGCATTTTTATCCTTTTCGTTCCTCTTTCGTACCAGATACTTGTTTTGGCCTGAAAACATCGAAAACATAATACCGAGCATAAAACATGATAAAAAGGAAGTAAAGCGAACGAAACTGGGAAATTACGAAGTTAAACAACTAATGAAAACCGTGCGAAAACCACTTATCAAACTCCCTGAAACTTAGACCGTTCCTTGTCTTTGAGCATAAGAGCTTGCTTATGTAAGTTTTTGGATCAAGCGGTTCACTTAATGAAAAAGCATACGAAAATGAAGTTGTCGGTACCTGTATGTGAGTTTTCGTTCCAATCGGCTAAAGTCTAGTTCTCTCGGCAATCACTTGACACCAAAGTTATTTGCAATAATGCTAACCATAGTGAGACTACGAATCTAAGTCTCTCTTTCAGACATTGTTCCATCTATGCTTTGTACTTAAGTCCCTCTTCTGATTTTTCATTCCCTTTTCATTCGAACATTCAAATTTTAGAATTATTCTTATCATCGCATGAACACGACCGGTCGAGAAGTTTTGTTTACACACAATTTCTTTTCTTTCTTATTTTATCAATGAATTTACACACTTATGTGTGCTTATTTGTCCACTTTGGAACGGTGTTTAGGGTTCAACCATCGTTAGCCTAAATAACTGGAAGAGGGTTACCTAACTTAGAAGGTGTAGTTGCCTTTTATCGTCTTTTCATCATTTTTGTGATAAAATTATTTATTTCCCAACCAATCATACATGCATGCGAGTCTAAATTATTCCAGACTATCATCATAAACTAATTAGAGAGTACTTCTCAAAATCTGAGTACTATGATATAAATCCACACATTGGACTCACATATTACTTTGGGGAACCTAGGGTGTTTGAATAATACCCATGTTGTCAAACTTTCCTAGTGTCCCTAGACTTAACCTCTCATCCCTCTAACGCTATATACTTTCCTGGTTTCCTCATGATCAAAGCTTCAAGAAATATCTTTGAACGGTCCTAATTCGGATTTGTTTTGAAAAAGCGGTCTTTTAAAAGAAAAAAAATAACATAAACAACTAAAATTCAAAAATAACTTAAAATAACAACAAAAAAAAAAAAACACAAAAACAAAAAAATCTAAGGAAAAGTAAATAAGTTCCCCCAAACTTGAACCAAACATGACCTCAATGTTTTAGCGCAAACAAAAGGGAGTAAACTCACAAATACCTCATTCGGGAGGTGGGAAGCACAACATGATGTGAGGACTAGGTGCCTTAGTCCTTATTTTAATGATGTCAAAACTTGTATTAGCTCGTACTTTGTACTTTGGACGGTAGCATCGCATCTTAGGTTGCATTCATGCTTTACAATGCACAAAATATCCTACGTTCATGTGTCTATACATATAAGAGCATCTCATATATGTTGTGTGCATGTTTGATCATGTTACGAAACTTAGATATACACAAACATGCCTTAGGTGGACCAAATTATGAGCAAAGAACTCATTTATGGATGTTTAGGGTGTTTGAGTCGACTCAAAGCCCTGCTTAGGTCGACTCATAAATGTTGATTTGCACCCTTTTGCTCTCGGGTGTGCTCGCGTCGACCCTTTGGTCGACTCATACTGTAAGTTTTTAAAATTTTCTTTTTGAAGCAAGCTTGCGTCGATGCATGGCCCTGTTCCGGTCGACGCATAGCTTAATGTTTTGCATAGTTTTGCATTCGGGTGTGCTCAGGTCGACCCCCCTGCTGCTTAGGTCGACTGTTCACTGACTTGTGACTAATTTTCAAATCTGTTATGTTTTAAAATGCTGTTATGTTTGTTAGTGGGTCAAGGCATCATATATTTTCATTTTGTCTCAACATTTTAACATAGAGAACAAGAAAAGTGAAAGATATACACTGGATTTTTCTCATTATCTTTATCCTCATTCTTACATTTTCTTAACAATTACGCATAACAATTTTTGCTGATCTTTTGCATCATCGAGGTGATAACGTCCAAACGTAGGATTGTGTATCTAGTTTGGGTTGAGAATTCGGTGGGGTTTTCTTGAATAAAACCATTAGAGTTTTGTCCTCCAAGATCTTGAGGATTTGGGGGTTTTTGCATAGATCTTTTCTTCACAGTTTCAGCCGAGCGAAGGGTTTGAAGAAAGGTGGGTTCGTTCAATCAAGTAGCGGTAACCTGAGGATTGTGTAAGAAAGATTTAGGTTTGAGTGGTGTGTGATAGAAATCAGCCGAGCGAAAGGTTTGAAGACCAGTGGGTTTGTTCAGACAAGTAGCGGGAACCAGAGGTTTGTTCAACATATTCGGGGCCCTAGATTCAACTTGAATCAAGGGGAGAGAAGGCATAGTATCAACATCAAAAATTAGGCTTGAGTGTGTGGTGACTATTACTTCTCTTGTATAAACTTTTGCAACAAGATAATACATATCTCAATTCTAGTTTTTAGAATTAGGGGCATACGTACCCGAAGCAACGACGAAAGGGGAACTGCCTAAATAAATCCGGTGATGTTCTCTCTTTCTCTATCTCTTTATTTTGAATTGTTCGAGTTTGTGTTAAATCAATTGTTCGATAAATTTCTGCTGTCGTGTAGTACTGAAAATCTATTTTGAAAACTCATTACAATCACTTGGATTGTAATTGCAAAAATTATGCACTAACATTACATAGGAAATAACACTTGGGGTGTTTTGCACACCAAGTGTTCGACGAATTGATCGCACACAAACTGTTTGTGATATTGTCAAATTAAGTTTACCTTTCATAATTCTTTGGAAATTGGACAAACTTAAGTAGTGTTATTTGTAGTGATTAATCCTCAAAATATTGATTCATTTTCTCATTAGATTTGTTATTCCATTTGGCTTGTCGCATATCTGATCTTTTCGATAACGGTTTGTTTATACGATTTGGTTCCTCGGCCCCTTCCGCACATTTCAAAAACAATTTTTGAGCGCCGACTCTGTTTAAAAATTAGTGATCTATTCAACCCCATTATAGATCATTGCCATCATCTTACAAGTGGTATCACGAGCACCGGTTCATCTAGTGCTTCACATATAACTTTTTAGAAAATGGCCAATGAACCAAAAGGGGCATACAATAGAGCACCGTTCTTTAACAGTGAGAACTATAGTTATTGGAAAGATTGTATGTGCGTGCCTATCAATTCTATTGATAGAAAGGTATGAAACTTTATATAAAATGGTCCTATGGAAATTACCATGACCAATGCGGATAACGTTGTTGTGCCTAAGCCGGAAGCACAATCGAACGAAGAATATGAGAAAAAGTATAACTACGATTGGAAAGCTAGAAATATTTTAATCTCCTCTTTGGGAGTTAATGAGTATTATAGAGTTTCACATTGTACAACTGTTAAAGCTATGTGGGACGCATTGCAAGTTTCCCATGAGGGGACTAATGACGTCAAACTAGCTCGAATCAACACTTTGACACAAGAGTTTGATCTCTTTCACATGAAGCAAGGGGAAACCATTGCGGACATGCAAAAGAGATTTACTCATTTAATCAATCGACTAAAATCACTTGGTAGACTAGTTTCCAATGACATTGCTACTAATAAAATTTTGAGGTATCTTACTAGGGAGTGGCAACCAAAGGTCACGACCATAAAGAAAGCCAATGACCTCATGACTTTAGACATAACAACTTTATTTGGCAAGCTCGAGGAACATGAGCAAGTTCTCATTAGTCTTGACCAATTTGAGAAAAAGGAAAAGAAAGAAAAGAATAAGGATGCACAAAAGAGGTCAATAGCTCTAAAGGCTTCTAGCCCAAGGTCATTCGCAAAAGAGATAAGAGATAGTGAATCAAGTGATGACGATGATGAAGATACAAATGAGGATATGAGACTATTTGTGAGGCGATACAATCTCTATATAAAGAAAAACGGTATTCAACATTCGGAAAAGAATCTCGTCAACTTTAGAAGACAAACAAGGTCTTCCAAGAATGAAGGAAACAAGAGTGGGAAAACAAAAGGGTCTTGCTATAATTGTGGAAAAGTCAACCATTATAAACCGGATTGTCCGTTGATGAAGAAGGACAAGGGGAAGGAAAAGAATCGTCCACAAAAGAAACAAAGTAAAGCTAAAATAGCTTACATTGCTTGGGAAAGCGATAGTGAGTCATCTAGTGAAGATAGTTCAAGTGACGAAGAAGAGTCCGTCAACCTTTGTCTCTCCGCTCATCAAAAGAAAAAGAATAAAAAGGTACAATGTCTCCGGTCTACAGAGAGAAGATGGGTTCTCGATAGTGGATGCTCAAGACACATGACGAGAGACATTTCCCTATTCATTGACTTTGTGGCAAAGAAGAAGGGATTTGTGACCTACGGAGACGACAATAAAAGGGCAATACTCGGCAAAGGTAGTGTAGGTAATCCCTATTCTACTACTATCTCAGACGTGCTATTAGTTGAGGGTCTTAAATACAACCTAATTAGCATTAGTCAATTATGCGACAAGGGTTATAAAGTCTCATTTTCAAAAGATTGCTGCATAATTGAAAATAATGATAAGAAAGTGGATATGTTTAAAGGCCTGAGGGTTAACAACGTCTATATGCTTGACTTGAGTGAGGTATCGTTGAGTAGCAACAAATGTCTTGTCACCATGAGTGAAGATTCATGGTTATGGCATAGGTGTTTGGCACATGTCAATTTCGATTTGCTAAACAAGGTAGTCTCTAAGGACCTAGTAGTCGGCTTACCCAAAATCAAGTTTTCAAAGGATCACTTATCTGATGCATGCCAAATGGGGAAGCAAACAAGGATCTCATTTAAGTCTAAAAATATTGTTTCAACCACGAGACCTCTTGAACTCCTCCATATGGAATTCTTTCCACCATCTAGGATTAAAAGCTTAGGTGGTAACTACTACAGTTTTGTGAATGTCGACGACTACTATAGGTTTTGCTGGACTATTTTCTTAGCAAGCAAGAGCGATACTTTTTTGGATTTTGAGAAGTTTGCCAAGCTCTTTCAAAACAAATTGAACACAAACATTGTAACAATCCGAAGTGATCATGGAGGTGAATTTGAAAATCATCTCTTTGAAGAATTTTGTGATATGAATGGGATTGATCATAATCTTTCTGCACCACGCACTCCTCAACAAAACAAGGTTGTGGAACGTAAAAATTGAATTTTGGAAGAATTGGGAAGAACTATGATCAATGAGACTGGCCTTCCTAAATACTTTTGGGCCGATGCCATTAGTATGGCTTGTTATGTTTTGAATAGGGTGCTCATCCTTCCTATTCTAAACAAAACTCTGTGTGAGCTTTTGAAAGGGAAGAAGCCCAACGTATCACACCTTCACGTTTTTTGTTGTAAATGTTTTGTGTTGAATAATGGTAAGGAGAACCTTGGCAAGTTTGATTCTAAGGCTAATGAAGGTCTTTCTTGGACACTCTCAAACTAGTATGGCATATAGGATATATAATAAAAGGTTACTTACTGTTGAAGAATCCGTGCATGTTACTTTTGATGAATCTTATCCGAAAAATGCCGGAAAAGCCATTTCTTTTCATGGTGCAGGTATATCTTTAAAAGACATACTCAAGGACACTGAAATTGGGACTGATCAACCTGAAGCAGTGAAAGTTTAGAAGGAAAAAGATCACCATCCTGAGGAGATTGAGGAGGATCATCCGACTAACAACGATGACCTTCCTCCAGATTGGATGTCTTCTAAAGACCAACCTATAGACAACATACTTAGTGACATTTCAAAGGGAATAACTATGAGATCCAAGCTAAGTAACTTTTGTTATCGCTTTGCTTTCGTCTCTTAGATTGAGCCTAAAAACTCTAAATAGGCTTACTTGATGAACATTGGTTTTTATCAATGTAAGAGAAATTAAATCAATTTAAAAGGAATGAGGTTTGAGTCCTTTTCCCTCCTCCGCGAGGCCATCGAGTAATTGGCACCAGATGGGTGTTTAGGAACAAGCTTGACGAAAATGGAGTCATAACAAGAAACAAAGCGCGCTTAGTGGCGCAAGGGTATAACCAAGAGGAGGGCATAGACTATGAGGAAACTTATGCTCCTGTTGCCCGACTCGAGGTTATACGTCTTTTGCCTGCTTACGCATGTGCTAAAAATTTCAAATTATTTCAAATGGATGTAAAGAGTGCTTTTCTAAATGGATACATTAATGAAGAGGTCTATGTAGCACAACCTCCTAGTTTTGAATCTCAAGAGTATCCTAATCATGTTTATAAGCTTAAACGCGCTTTGTATTGTCTCAAGCAAGCCCCTAGGGCTTGGTATGAGCTTCTTAGCAAATTTTTACTAGACCAAGGGTACTCAAGAGGGAAGGTTGATACAACTCTCTTCATTAAAAGTCAAGGAAAACACTCCATTTTGGTACAAGTATATATAGATGATATAATATTTGGATCTACTAACATGAATATGGTCAAAGAGTTCTCTATGTTGATGCAGGGAGAGTTCGAGATGAGCATGATGAGAGAGCTAAACTACTTTCTCGGATTGAAAATCAAGCAACTCGAAGAAGGAACGTTCGTGAGCCAGACGAAGTATTACTTTGAACTACTCAAGTACTTCGACATGGCTAACTCTAAAGCAATTGACACTACAATGCCTACATGTGTAAACTTGAATCAAGATGAGAATGGTAAGGATGTGCCTGTAAAGAAATATAGAGGTATGATAGGTTCTCTCCTCTATCTTACCGCATCTTGACCGAGCATCATGTTTAATGTATGTATGTGTGCTAGGTATCAATCATGTCCCAAGGAATCACATTTAAAAGTCGTCAAGCGCATACTTAGATACCTATATGGTACTCCAAAGTAGGGGCTTTGGTATTCCAAGGGAAGTGATTGCTCTTTGGTTGGCTATTCTGATTCCAACTTTGCCGGTTGCAAGTCGGATAGGAAATACACTAGTGGCACTTGTCATTTCTTCTCAAATTCCCTAGAGAGTTGGCCTAGCAAAAAGCAAGTTTCCGTTGCTTTGTCAACAACCGAGACGAAATACGTTGCGGCCGGTAGTTGTTGTGCTCAAGTCTTGTGGCTCAAGCAACAATTACTTGACTTCAATGTTAAACTTGAACGTATTCCAATTTTGTGTGATAATACAAGCGCCATTAACTTAACCAAAAACCCTATATTACATTAACGCACGATACATATTTAAATTCTCCATCATTTCCTTAGGGATCATGTAGAGAAAGGTGATGTTGTGTTTGAGCATGTTGATACCAAGAATTAACTTGCTGATATTTTCACAAAACCACTTGCGACAGAGCCTTTCTTTAACATCAGTAGGGAACTTGGTGTTCTTGATATCTCGGATCACGTTTAAAATTGAATGGTTGCATGCTCTATATCTATGCTTGTCTATATTTTTTATTAACTATATTGAGAAGATCAAGCTATGTGAGGGCATCCATCATCCATCTTCATTGGAGGTAATATCATTCCTCTCTAGTTGACTATTCTTAATCACATATATATGTAAGAAATTGTGCTATGATGTGCGTTATCTTGATGTTTATTCTATGGTTTGGACCAATTTTACTCCATTTTAATGTTTGAAATATGTATGATCTTGTTATTTATTCTTGGTTGATGCATACATAACTTGAAATTTTGCATTTTTACATGTTTGCACTGCATGAGTCGACCAAAACAGGGTATAGGTTGACTCATGCCTTTTCTATTTCAATATGTTTTGAATCGGGTAAGAACAGGTCGACCCATAGGTCGACGCATATTGGTGAAATTCAAAATTGCGCATCTTTGCACAGCTTGCATCGACGCATCCTAGGTTTAGGATGACGCGTCGCCGCGAAATGCTGAAAAGTTCCTTGGAAATTGAAGCGTTTCATTTATTTTCTTGGGAATTTTGACTCATTAATATTATTGACTCGTTTCAAAACTTTCAAATCATCATCATTTTCATCTAGAACTCTCTTCCTCTTACCTATCCTCTCCTACACTCTAGAACTCTCTACAAAACCCATTTTCAATACTCCATCAAAAAAAGAAATTCCAAGGTTTCATAAGACTTCAAGTGGGTTTCTCATCATCAATCCATACTCGGGTACTATTCATCTTCATCAAAATTAGAGCTTCCATGGCTTCTACAAGAACAACAGGAAAAAGAACCACAAGGGCTTCAACCTCTCAGGCAGGCACTTCACAACCTCGGTCCAACATTTTGGTAAATGCTATTTCCTTACTCTCTGATGAACTAGCTGCAACCTATAGAGAGAATTTTAGTAAAGGATCAACTGTCAAGCAATTTATGTATTATCCAAAGTGGGCTGAACGCATGCATATTCAAGAAGTTGTTGAACTGCTTGATTTTCAAAAGTTTGATAAATTTTTAGAATATGATACAAAATACAATGAAGATTTGGTCCAGTTATTCTATACGATTATACAGGGTAAGTTTGATGGTTTTGATTATTGCTATAAGATAGGCGACAAAAGTCTCTCTGTTGATGCAAATGTTTGGAAAGATTTATTCGATATGTGTCCACGGTTGTCACCTAATCCTAAGATCACCGATACAAAATTAGCTACAGGCTATGAGTTTAAGACTGCTCTGAACTCAATGTTGAAGGATCCCTATGCTGATCATATTGTGGCTAGTGACTTGTTTCCTAAGACGGTTACTACTGGCCGTTTAAAGCCTATTGACAGAATTATACAATGGATCATATCTCACATCCTCCGTCCCAAGAAAGGAGGTTACTCTCGAGTTGATCAAGCTGAGGTACATTTGATTTATGTGCTGAAGAATAAGATAAGGATTCATTGGCCTCATTACATTGCTAGTAGGATATTTGCTCGGAAGGAATCTGGTCGAGGTACTGCTTTGTGCTATGCCTCTTTTATTCAAAGTATTCTTAATTGGGCTACGGTTGTTGTCCAAGGTATCCCATATGTGTCTTTGACAGCTGATAAGGAATTTAGTCAAAAGACCCTAACTATGATGGGTTATATTTGGGATCGTCAAGAGAAATGCTATAGGTTCAAGGTGAAAGCCTCAAGTTCAAGGGTTCAGGATTCGGATAATGATGAAGATGAAGATGAAGACGAAGATGAGGAAGAAGAAGCTCATGAGATGGAGACTGACCATCATGATGCTGATCATGATAACAGTGATTGGTTAGGTCACTCACCTGATCAAGATCCCTATGCCAATCAAGGATGGGGTGAGTGGCAATACACAGGCTGGACAACTTTAGGTTCATTCTACATGCCTCCAATAAATGACTAGAATCAACAAGATTCATACTACATGACTCCTTATCCACCTAGACCTCAACAAAACAATGATGACGTTTTTGACATGTTGAGAAACATGCAGCTCTAACAACAAAATTTTGCTACTGCTCAAGAGGAAAGGTACACCGCTCTACAAGATCAGCTTCAAGCTTAAAGCGAGAACTTTGATTTATTTGCATCCACTGTGATAAAACGGTTTAATACACTGGCTGAAACCGCTGATGGACAAAATCGTGCTCTCACGAACAATTTTAATACTCTCAATAGGGCTGTCTTGGAACTTAGTGAACGCTTGGATGAGTAACAAACACCACCTCCAGATTACTACTTCAGTGGGAGGGGTCATCCATATAGGGGGAGGAGACCTTAGAGGATTGAGTTGTTTTGATGTAGTGCATCTCATGTTTTATTTTTGCATGTCATTTTATGTTTTGTTATCTTGTTGGTTTTTATGACTTGAAGTTGTATTGAACATTTTGGTTGTGTAATGTACTTGATTTTCTTTATATGCTTCTTGTTTTATTTATGTTCAAAACTCGTGCATTAACATCATTTTATGTGAATGTTTGTTAATGTGTATTTGTTACAAAGTATATGATTGTATTCATATGGATATATTCTGGTTTCGTTGACCTTGTGCTTCGCTCTTTTTGATGTTGTCAAAAGGGGAGAAGAGAATGCAAAAAACAGCACTTTATTTTGCAAAGATAGATCAGATTTTCATTCGGAAGAATGCACAAAATCAGGGGGAGGATGATTCTCAAAGTACTCGTAAGTTGAAGATTTTGTAACTGTTTTTCCATCATCAAAAAGGGGGAGTATGTGAGGGCTGGGTGCATTAGTCCTTATTTTAATGATGTCAAAACTTGTATTAGCTTGTACTTTGTACTTTAGACGGTATCATCGCATCTTAGGTTGCATTGCTTTACAATGCACAAAATATTCTACGGTCATGTGTCTATACATATAGGAGCATCTCATATATGTCGTGTGTGTGATTGATCATGTTAGGAAACTTAGAAATACACAAACATGGCTTTGGTGGACCAAATTATGAGCAAAGAACTCATTTTTGGATGTTTAGGGTGTTTAAGTCGACTTAAAGCTCTGCTTAGGTCGACTCATATATGTTGATATGCACCAATTTGCTCTCGGGTGTGCTCGCGTCGACCCTTTGGTCGACTCATACTGTGAGTTTTTAAATTTGTCTTTTTGAAGCAAGCTTGCGTCGAAGCATGGCCCTGTTTCGGTCGACGCATAGCTTAAATTTTTGCATAGTTTTGCATTCGGTGTGCTCAGGTCGACCCCCCTGCTGCTTAGGTCGACCATTCGCTTACTTGTGACTAATTTTCTAATCTGTTATGTTTTAAAATGCTGTTATGTTTGTTAGTGGGTCAAGGCATCATATATCTTCATTTTGTCTCATAATTTTAACATAGAGAACAAGAAAAGTGAAAGATATACACTGAATTTTTCTCATAATCTTCATCCTCATTCTTGCATTTTCTCAACAATTACACATAACAATTTTTGTAGATCTTTTGCATCATCGATGTGATAACGTCCAAATGTGGGATTGTGTATCTAGTTTGGGTTGAGAATTCAGCGGGTTTTTCTTGAATAAAACCGTTAGGGTTCTGTCCTCCAAGATCTTGAGAATTTGGGGGTTTTTGCACAGATCTTTGCTTCACAGATTCAATCGAGCGAAGGGATTGAAGAACAGTGGGTTCATTCAATCAAGTAGCGGTAACTGGAGGATTCTGTAAGAAAGATTTGGGTTTGAACGGCGTGTGATCGAAATCAGCCGAGCAAAAGGTTTGAATACCAGTGGGTTTGTTCAGACAAGTAGCAGGAACCAGAGGTTTGTTCAACATGTTCGAGGCACTTGATTCGACTTGAATCAAGGGGAGAGAAGGCATAGTATCAACATCAACAATTAGGCTTGAGTGTGTGGTGGCTATTTCTTCTCTTATATAAACTTTTGCAACAAGATAATACATATCTCAATTCTAGTTTTTAGAATTGGGGGCAGACGTACCCGAAGCGAGAACGAAAGAGGAACTGCCTAAACAAATCCGGTGATGTTCTCTCTTTCTCTATCTCTTTATTTTGAATTGTTCAAATTTGTGTAAAATCAATTGTTCGATAAATTTCTGTTGTCGTATAGTGCTGAAAATCAGTTTTGTAAACTCATTACAATCACTTGGATTGTAATTGCAAAAATTCTGCACTAACATTACATAGGAAATAATACTTGGGGTGTTTTGCACACCAAGTGTTTGACGAATTGATCTCACATAAACTGTTTGTGATATTGTCAAATAAAGTCCACCCTTCATAAGTCATTGGAAATTGAACAAACTTAAGTTGTGTTATTTGTAGTGATTAATCCTCAAAATATTGATTCGGTTTCTCATTAGATTTGTTATTCCATTTGACTTGTCGCATATCCGATCTTTTCGATAACGGTTCATTTAGACGATTTGGTTCCTCAGCCGCTTCCGCACATTTTAAAAACAATTTTTGAGCATTGACTCTGTTTAAAAATTAGTGATCTATTCAACCCCCTTCTAAATCATTGCCATCGTTTAACACATGAGCTGCTGCAACATGAATTAAACATTCTCCAAGACCATCCCTTGCCTTGTTTTCTCTACCATCATGCCTTGAATCTCCAATTGTACACACCCCTATTTATCCTGATTATTATTCGAAGACCCGACTTTATGTTGGATAGGATAAGTAGGTGGTGGGACAATGTCGTCATCCATAGCGGTACCTACTAAAGGTGCGAGAAACACAAGAAATGGGGGAGGGGGAGGGGGGGTTTGAATTGGGTTTCACCAATTATAATCTTTTCAAACTTTTATACACCATAGTTAATCAAGTGAATAAAGATCACCATAGTTAATCAAGTGAATGAAGATAAAGAACGCAAACATTTTTATCCTGGTTCACTGTTAACTAAGTTACTCCAGTCCACCCGCCAAGGTGATTTTGCCTTCCAAAAGGACTTAATCCAATAATCTTGAAAGATTACAAACAATTGTCTAAGTGTTTAGAAAAACATCTTAGCCCTCTAAAGTATAAAGATTAACACATAGTCACTTGAGGAAAAACTATCTCAAAAGAGATTACATATGTGTATACATAAATGCTTCTACATACGCAGATTATACAAATTGTAAGCTTAATAACACAACAATGTTAATTGCAAGATATGAACAAAAGTTCTTTACAAATTTACAAAACTATATTGAGTAAATCTCTCATGATATTTTGTACAGCGTTTTAGTATGAGTTTTGTAGAGCAAAATGCTTGTTTTCCAATTCTTCCATGTCTTCCTTTTATAGATGAAAAATAGATTCGTTGAAGGGTAGAATAGGAAATGGAAGTCCAGTTGTTATGTCTTCAACGATCAACGTGGAAGTGTCAGTCATCATCGTATCAAAAGTTACTTTAGCAGGATAGTAGACAATGTGCTTGTACTTTTATGTTTATCCTTTCACGCAAGACATTTCTGATCTTTAACTTCTAATCTTCAGAGGCTTCAGAACTTGAATCTTCAGAACTTGAATCTTCAGAACTATCATCTTGAATCTTCAGAACTTGAATCTTCAGAGTCTTCAGAACTTGAATCTTCAGAAGTTAAATCTTCAGAACTTGAATCTTCAAAACATGAATCTTCAAAACTAGAATCTTCAGAACTTGAATCTTCAGAACTATCATACCAAAACTTGATCAAAATCTCTAGTACTAATGTTCTTTTAGAACCGTTGTATCAGAAGCATCTGAGAATCTTGACTTGAGTTTTGTAATCACCGTATGTATTTTTCTAGAATGTTAAGTTCGAAGTCTAATGACGTCACACGCCTTTCTATTAGAGTAAGAACCTGTTTAATCAAAAGGTGTGCACTAGACAGAAAAATAGTTAGAGTATAAATCTGTTCTCTAAAATAAGATGTGAAGTTATCATCAAAACATAAGGCCAGATGTAGAACCAAATCTTGTTCTTACACCTGCATTGTGGTTAGAAAAATCGGGGTCACCCCCCTGTCGGATGAATTACCCAGAGTAGGGAGGCCGTCTTGTAGAGCCAATTATTCACAACATCGAACCTTACTTTCCTAGGGTTAGGCAAATAAAGAATAGATTTGTTGAGGATCATCATCATGTAGGTGTTACCATCAATCAAAATCATACCTTGATGCACAAGGGCATCCTTATCAACCTATTCCTACCCTCAATAAGACGATCCTCTTCCAAATTAAATTTAAACCCAAGGTGCTCGGCAATTTGGGTAATCATACCCCCCATCGAAATGCCTCAAATATTCGTGCGAGCAACCTTCCCTAAATGATTGGCCGCAAATGCGGCGACATTACCCACATCATTATTAATCATGCAATACAAAAATAAAAGCTCTGTTTGGGTGGCTACACTGATACTACCACCTCACCCAAACAAGGTGTAGGGTTTTTGCCCCAACAATGGTATAAAAGATATCGCCGATAATATCATTCCAGAAGTTCTTAACATTAAACTCATTTGGGACATCTCCGGGCTCATAGATAGGCAATCAGAGAATGTGTCCCAAATCTTCAACACTCAACTCTTGGTTTTGATTAAAGAGGAAAAATTTGAGAGTACCATAGTAGTGCCTCATACCGTCGATCCATTTTATCAACAATTTAAACTCTAAGGTACTTAAAATCTCAAGGGTAATGCGCTCGTAGGTCGGCGCTTTCCTTTGCATGAACGCTAACAACCAAATGGAATGAAAATCCTATCTATTTCGAATTTTAAACAAGAGTAGAAAGAGTGTTTTCACACATGTACCTTGTCGGTGTAAGCTTTCGCTTGATCAAGACGGAATACTATTTGGCTTGGCCGTTGTTATCGAAGATGATGTTATTATGAGGATTCGAGGCCATAGTATTTCCTCTCTTCTTAGGTCGAGATGATTCAGCGACTTTCATTCCTTTTTCACTTCTTTTGGATGCCATTTATAATATAAGAATATTTGTTTTTCTGGAAATACCTTTACTAACCTTGATTAAAAAATTGCCACTGCATCATTTGAGGGGTATTTTGTGTCTATAAATTACTTTTTCCAACCAAATGTACTACACAAATGATATAATTAGCTTTTGCTTTGAATTTGACATTTATGTAATTAGATTGTAATGGAAATTCACTTTAAGTAACTAAAATGTATACAAAAAGCAAACCCAAATGTACTTTAAGTAACTAGAATGGATACAAAAAGCAAACCCAAATGTTGGTCCCAATGCAACTAATTTGAATTCTTACACACACCATAACTTGTCATTTTCATCTTTGCTTTCTCTCTCCTTTCCAATATTTTTTTCTGAATACTCCCTCTCACTCTCTTTTGTTCTTCGTCTTCTATATCACTCTCTTTTGTTGTCTTCCAGAACAACAAGCTTCACAGGCTGCCCCAACAATCGTCTATATTGAAGGTGATTATTGAAGATCTACTACGTAAAAGCAACCGGTTTTTGTTGTTTAGAGCAACATAGTTTTCTTTAAATCTTTTGAGTGTTGTTTAGTTTTATCAAACATTGTTTAAATTTGAGGTTGATGTGAATAATATGTTCATGCATGTTATTGTTTTCTTTGGGTAACCTTCATTCTTGTGGTTTGAAAAATATGGGTTAACTTTCATTCTTGTATGATATATTTTTACTTTTAAAAAAATGAAGGGCGAAAGACATGGCAAGGCCATTCGAAAAGATTGCTGATATAAACACTTCAAAAGAGCTGTGGAAGATTGCAATCAAAGTTCATCACAAGTGGTCTGTGATTAGCAGCAACAAGGAACACTTTGAACTTATTTTTGTTGATAAAGAGGTAACACGATTGAATAGTTGTTTTCGTTATTGTTACATTTTTATATAGTCTGAAACATAACATATTGTTTGTTGGATTTCTAGGGCACAGATGTTCATGTCATAGTTCCATCGACGTTGAAAGCAAAATTTGATGTTGTTTTGTTGGTGAACAATACATATACAATGAATTTTATGTCCCAACAAAATGATATTGTCTTCAAAACATCGGAGCATCCATTTGTTATCAGATTTACCCCCAAAACTCGGCTGTCTGATATTAACAAACATGAAATACCTTCGAAGAAGTTGAAGTTGAAGCCGTTTGTAGAAATTATATCTGGAAATTAGAGGAATGATCTCTTAATAGGTAAATCTGATTGTTATAATTTATTTTGGGTTATCATTGTAATTAAAATGCATTTTGTTTGCTGATAGATGTTATTGGAGTTGTTGAACATATTGGTTATACACAAATGACTGCTGGCAAGAAAAAACAGGTCAATCTTATTTTGAGTAACCTTGGGTTAGTGTTATCCATTATCCTAAGACTTATGTTTTTTGGTTATCTCAAATAGATTTTTAACATATTACTCTAACATGTGCAGGAATGGCACCTTGGCCTGTACTCTCTGGGAGTCATATGCTTTGAAGTTCATGACATATGTGCAAAATAATACTGATTTTGTTCCTACAGTCATTTTATTACAATATGCGAAGGTGAAAGCTGAAGGTAATAAAAACTATTTTGATTTCGTTAACATTATGCCATACTTCATAACAACATGTTTTATTGTAAAAGGAAAATATCTGCTATCCGTTTCAAACACGTACAACATAACAAACCTGCTCATTAATGAAGATGTTCCGGAGATAGTTGAGTTTAGAAAGAGGTACATCATTATAATTTATTTTTCCTATTATGGGTTGTATGACATTATTTGGTTGAATTGCAATATTGATTGTTTGTTATGATCTCTTCCACAGGCTTCCAACAGACTGCATAATTGGAAGTTCAAGTCAACTAATGTCCACACAATCTAATATCTGGTCACAGAACTCAGGTGGGTCTCAAATTAATTCTTATGACAAGTTTATGGCAAATGCAACCCCTCTATGTCTACGAGATATAATTAATCTTCCTGATATAAGTAGTTAAAACCACTCTTAAATTATAATACTCATGTTGTTTTTGTGACCAGAACATCCCATTTATTCATTAATATCACATGACTTAGGCCGCATTTTGTATTACCGTCGCAACCACAAAGATGCTAAAAGCAACTGCGAATGGTTGGTACTATCAGGCGTGCTGCAAGTGTCCTAAAGTAGCTTAGGGAGATGCTCCTCCTTATAATTGTGTTGATGGCCATTCAACAGAGATAGAGCTTTTTAGGTATTACGAACTTATTACTTATTCAAAATCTGTAGTGAATTTCAAACAAATTACAAGTGGAATGTTATAATGTTATAGGTATAAAATTGAGGTTGAAGTAGTTGATAATGATAGTACAATAATATTTGTCTTTTGGGATCGTGAGTGTAACAAATTGTTGGAAATCTCTGCTGCGGATCTCCGCGAAACTTTGATTAAGGTTTTGTTATATCATTGTGAAATATTCAATACTATAGTCATTATATGTGTTATCGTCCTTAACTTTTTTGTTTTTTAATTTCAAATAGGCTGGTATTGAAGATCCCCTTGATTTTCCATTGGATCTTGATAAGTTGATTGATCGTGAGTTTGCCTTCAAAGTGAAATGGCAACCTAAATGGAAAAATGCAAGTGTCATTGCTGTCAAAAGTGACAAAGAATCCAAGGAAAAAGTTGTTGCTCACTGGGAAGGTTCCAAGGTATGGCATGAATAATATTATGTTGTTTCAATTTCATAAGTATACATTAATTTAAGATTTGTTAATTGTATATTCCATTGGACATTAATAATATTATGTTTTTGTTTCAGCCTTCTTTAATTGATGTTGTTGATGAACAAGCTAACATGGTATTTCACCAACTTAATATTAACTCTTATGTTTAAATTCGTCCAGGTATCTTCCATGTCTTATAATGTTATACTAATAACATTTATATGTTTTTAGATAAGGGAAAGCGTTGACGAAGCAATATTGTCTGAGGATTGGAATATCATAAATGTAACTCCAACTACATATTCTTAACATTGTCATTTCTTTGCAGTTGTATATTTAGACACAACTTATTTTATTAAATGTCTCTACGGTTGCAGGATTTGGATATCACCTCAAATTTGAATTCACAATTATCTCCTTCTGTTTTAGCTCCAATAATGGTTGAATTTTTTTAGTTTTTATTACATGTAGACTATGTATTTGTAGTTGTTTAAAATTTCAATTCTGATTCAGATATTGTTTTGTTGTAATATGTTCAGATCTCTGATACTCCTGGAACACCTATGCCAAAAACATCACTGCAAGTTACTCCAAAGATTGCAAAAATCAAGGCAATTAAACCACCCCAAGTAACTCCAATCAACTCTGGAAAAAGGGATGCAGTCAATGCTTCAAACGGCTCTGCATCTATTAAGGAGCTTGGTGAAGGCGAAGAATCTTCAACAAGGTTACGCCGCAAGCATGTCAAAGTTGAGAAAAAATGAGTAATTATACCTGACTGTAACTTTTTTGTGTTATTTTGTGTGGCATAATTGCCTGTTGTAATATACATGCTGGTTGAAGTGTGTATGACATATGAATATCTTGGCCACAATTCCACAACCCTTACTAAATATAATATTAGTTTTATTGTATAAACTGGTGTTTATTCGTAATTTTCGCTCAAAGCTTATAACCATTACATAAATGTTTTCAAACTACACCTTGCAAACAGAATATATTCCTTTAAAAAATAGTTGATTAAATGTTTAAGTAGTTTTATATATCTATTAATGTCATTTGGAATCATATATAAATGACCAGCATGACATTTAAGCACTACAATTTGGCACTGTTTCAATCGATGGAGATAAAAGAGTATAGTGTTATCCATTATATAAATATTTCCACATACTCCATTTTTATTATCTTGAAGTGAAACCAGTCAAACTTGATGTGTACTTTGATATATATTATTTGCTTGGATTGTGATACATTATATGGTAACATGTCGGATTACTACTACCTATTACTATGTAAAATTGAAATTGTCTTTAGGTTGATTAATTGTCTTCCCAATACAAAATAACATCATTGATTGATAAAGTTGGTAGCCTTTTGGTAAAGTAATTGTCTTCCCAAGACAAAATTTAATCAACATTTCTCTGCCCTATCACGTGTTTAAATGCAACGGAAGCTATCTATTTTCAAATGCATTACACGTTTTCATAGTAATAGGTAGTTTCATAGTAATAGGTACTTCACTTTGAATGCCTACTAATATTTGGAAAAAAGCTGTTTTTTTCCTATTCTACTATTTTTTATAAAGCTGTTTTTATCCCTATTGTATCATGACTTTGTGACATCCATCTGCTATGCTTTATATCAACTTTATGAGACATTGCCATTAATATATCTCACAACATTTTCTTTATTTTATCTCAACTTCTGTACAATAATGTTTTTTCCCTATTCTATCATTGAATGGTCACATCACTCTGAATCTATGATATATTTTATATCAACTTTTACAGTACATACACCCTAATATTTTATCCATTTTTTCTGTATTTTATAACCCTAATATTTTATCCATTTTTTTCTGTATTTTATATCAAGTTGTGATATAGTTGTATATCATCTATGTCTAATGTTCCATACTACTCATAACTTATGCATGAAAACATATTGTTGAGATTCATAATACTATAACAACCCCTTCAAATATTAAAATTAATTATAAACATAAAATAGCGCAAAGTCATCTTCAATATACCAACAAGAAAATTCAATTGATATACTAAATTACTGGCTATATAATAAGATTATATTAAAATATAGTTGATACAATTTAAATATTACATCACATAAATAACACACATGTCAAACATTGACCCTTACATTATGAAAAATCTTCAAAACTTAATAAGGAGAGAAACATACACATACTAAAGGATATGCATATAATAGGAGTTATTCCTACTTCTTCTTCACATACAGAAATTTTGTCATGCAGTCCAGATCCATAAGCAACACATCACCTTTCTTAACATTTTTGGTCTTCATGAATTCGTACCACCCTTTTCCTAAAAACTTTTCACCATTGTTTCTGTTGGAAGTGTGCGATTCACTGCCAAACCAATCACCATTATCCATATCAATTATAGTTATTTCACCATCAACATGACCATAACGAGACAATGCTTTTGCTGCCGTCATTGGAAAAATCTGAAAATAATACAATGACTTTAATAACAAAATTTCTTTTTGCATGTAAAATGTAAAACATTAAACATCCTAAAATTACATAGCAAATTTATTATATGATAACTTACCATGACATTTTTTTGTGCACTGTCGGGTGATGCTATGAAATAATTCCAGTGTATCTCAAATTCATCGTCCTCTTCATTCTCATCATCATGGTCATCTTCCTCATCTTTATCATCACCGTCTCCATCATTATCATCATCTCCATCATCATCGTCATCCTCTCCATCAGCATCAACATCATCATTATCATCATCATCATCATCATCATCTGACTCGTCTTCTTCTTCATGACCATCTTCATTTTCCTTTACAGCAATCTCAGCCTCCTCCTCCTCATCAACATTATTATCTACAACACTATCCTCTTCGGTCATGTCACGCAAATTGTCCTCTCCCAAACATGTTTCTTTATCTAGAACATCTTTTTCAATTTCACACTTCATCATTACCTTGCACATCTTAATTGATTCAACTTGAGACTCCATTGTGTCGTATATACTATAACAAACAAACATTTATTAAAAATAATTTAAACTAAAGGAAAAACCAAATTTATGTTACAATACTAAACCTGATGTTGAGAACTTCGACTAACTTCGTTGATACCATTATGCAATCTTCTCCTCGAAATGGGATAAGTTCTACACAAACATCATGCTTTTTATAATGTTTAAAGCTAACCACCCACAACAAATATATGCCATTTGTCTTCAAATTAGATATCCTGACATTAATTGCTACAAACTACCCCACCTACTTATTAAATTAAATTAACCTACCAATTCAGTTCTTTCAAATTTTGAATATATGCAACATAATGTAATTAACTATGCCCCATATATTCAACTTTAATGTCAACTCAAAAATACTTCCAAACATATGCACGTGCAAAACAATAATCCAGTTCAGCATGCAAGTACAACTAAAGTCAACGTATACTATTTTTAACATTATAATATTACATTCCAAAAATTGGTTTATCATATTTTTAACCTCAAGTTTACAACACAGACGTTTTTAATTTACCAAAGTTTAAGAGGGAACTTTTACCGCTTCATCCACTATTTCATTAATTTGGATCACTTTTACCCAAACAAAAATAAATTTTTGTGAAACTGGTCTTTCAGGAAAAATTAGTCATTTGTGTATGGATTTTAGTTAATGATAAAGGATGGATTCAACTAACAATGCTGCATCTGCAGCTAGGAAAAAACGTAAATTATCTCTCATGAGCAAGAAACAACAATCCAATTCAAATGGTAAAGAAAATATCCCTCCAACAGGACAGTCAAGCACACAATCTAATCAAACACAATCAATATCAGAACAAACACCTATTCATGAATCTACTGGTTATGTTAATAATACTCAACCATCAAAACGCCAATGTAGGTTCAAAACCAACTTAATTGTTAGGCCTGTTGGTGTTAACCTATTAAACCAGTTTCATTCTACAACTACTGTCAACCATGAACATAATGATACAATGGCCGAATCTTCTATGGCTGGAAAACGGCGTTCTACGAACGTCTTCGCAACCAACATCATACCACAACAGCAAAATGATGTATACGCTAACAACATACTCCAATCTCGACTGTTGGATTCCAGCTCTGATGAAGATTCCAATGATGATTTTGATAGCAAAGTCAATGACCAGAGTGGAGATTACGACGTCGATGACCACCTTCAAGGTTAGTCATTTTAATGTTGTTTCCAAAATCAGTTTGCATAGTCATATAACAATGTACATATGTTATCTAAGTTGTTCACTTATTGCTTGGCTTCACATTTTTAACATGTTTTGCGTGAACAGAATTCTTGGACATTGGTGACCCTGTTTGAGAGTGCCAGTATTGTTTGGCGTGCATGTGGTATGGTAAAAGAATGAGTAAATCAAGGAATACTACATGTCCTACATTTTCACGATGCTGTCATGGAGGGAAGGTCAAACTACCATTGCTTGAGGAACCACCACACATTCTGAAAAACCTCCTATTTGACGGATCAACTGTGGATGGAAAAAATTTCCAGTCCAACACAAGGACTTATAATGCAATGTTTTCTTTTACATCACCCGGAATGAAATTTGATACCAAATTCAATAAGGGTGGTGGCCCCCCAACTTTAAGGCTGCATAGGCAGGCATGCCATAGAATCGGGACGCTTTTGCCAGAGGTTGGTCAGCCACCAAAATATGCCCAGTTGTATATTTTCGACACCGACAATGAAATTGACAACCTCATGGAGTGTTTTAGGTGAATACTATTTTGATCACGTAATGGGTTACTTACATGTTTTACGTTTCTAATTCTGAGTTTTGCATTTGTTATTTATATTATAGGGAAAACAAAACAATCGACAGGAACAAAGTTGCCAAATTGAAAAACATGTTGGATCATAATAATGTTCATGCCAAAGTATTTAGAATGGCACGTGATATGCTGAAAAATCCAAACATCAAAGATTTAAAACTTAGATTAATCTCTGACGTCAGACAGATGGTCAAGTTTACAACAAGCCCACAGTTTCAGAAGTTGCTTCCCTTATAGTTGGTGATGTTGACACCGGTACCAAGAGAGATATCATCATTCAAGATCGTGGTGGAAGTTTGCAAAGAATTGATGAGTTTCATCCTTGCTATCTTTCATTTCAATATCCTTTGCTTTTTCCTTTTAGCGAGGATGGATTCAGGGATAATATTCTACACGCTTACAAAGGTGAAGTTGTGGTAAATAAAAGAAATCGTCAAACAATAATGGAATGGCTTTCTTTTAGATTGCACCAAAGAAAAAATGAGGCTAAAACAATTTTTTCATCAAGGAGGCTTTTCAACAATTTTTGGTTGATGGGTACACAATGATGGAAACAGAGAGACTTAATTGGTTAAGAAAAAACCAATCTAAACTGAGAGTTGGGAAGTATCACAAATTAAAAGAGAATGACAGCAACTTGAATCAAGACACAAATGTGAAAGCCGGAAAAAGAGTTGTCCTGCCTTCGTCATTTGTTGGAAGCAAAAGATATATGGATCAACTGTATTTCGATGGTATGACTATCTCAAGTACGGTTGGGTTTCCTGATTTGTTTTTGACATTCACATGTAATCCAAATTGGCCAGAAATTACAAGAGAGTGTGCAAAATATAATTTAAACCCTCATGGCCGTCCTGATCTAATCTCAAGGATCTTCAAAATTAAGTTTGATGAAATGATGGTTGATATTACATGCAGGCATATATTTGGAAGAGTGTTAGCATGTAAGTTTTATATCATTATTTTATACTTTATCATGTTGATGATTTCATTGTTGCTATGCATGTAAGTTTTTTTTCTATAACAAGTTATTACCATAATTTATGTGCTATTTAAATTACAACCCTACCATAAACACTTTCTACATGTGCTATTTCATTGAATTTTAGCATCTTTTGTTGCATAGAATCAAGTTTGTTCCGATTATAAAATTGCCAACTTTGTACATTGTCTACCACATTTATTACTGCTACATCTGGTGACCATTAATGAGCATAACAACCTATGCACACTCTTTATAATAATATGATTTGAATATATAAACTAAACTTGACCAATGTTACTAGCCATCTGACATGTTTTCTTAAGATAGTAATGTTTTCATTTTGGATAGTTTTTAACATCATTATTTAATGAGTTTTTTTATACATTTCGATGATAATAATGCCAACATACTCATTTGATTTAATTACATTACAATCATCTATACAATTGAATTTCAAAAGAGAGGGCTGCCACATGCACACATTCTAATTTTCTTGCACCCTCAGAGTAAGTACCCGAACCCGTCCGATATTGACAAGATCATTTCTTGTGACATACCTGACCCTGCATTACATCCAAGACTTTATGCTTTGGTGAAGCAACATATGATTCATGGTCCATGTGGGTTGGAAAGAATGTTATCACCTTGCATGAAAAATAGGAAATGTTCTAAATTCTATCCAAAACAATTCAATGAGACAACAACGGTTGACAAAGATGGTTACCCTCAATATAGAAGAAGGACAAACACCCATACAGTTGTGAAAAATGGTGTTTCCCTTGACAATAGACATGTAGTTCCATATAACACACGGTTGTTGTTGAAGTTTCAAGCACACATTAATATGGAATGGTGCAACCAATGCTCGCCCATAAAGTACTTATTCAAATACATCCATAAGGGCTATGATAGAATTACGACATCCATTATCCAATCCAAAGGAGGAAGTTCAAGTTCGGGTGGTGCTATAGATGAAATTCAACAATATATTGATTGTCGTTACGTCTCACCAAGTGAGGCATGTTGGAGAATTTACTCTTTCAAAATTCATGCATGAAAACCAGCTGTGGAACATATGTTCTATCATTTAATAGGAGATAATGCTGTATTTTTTCCTGACCATGCTAGAATGGAAAATGTTCTTGAAAAATCAAGTGTGACCGAGTCCATGTTTACTTCTTGGCTTATTGCAAATGAAAAGTATGAAGAAGCAAGAACCCTCACATGTGGTCAATTTGTATCTAAGTTTGTTTATGATAAAAAGGTCAGATGTTGGAAACCAAGGAAGAAAGGATTTACATTTGGCCGGTTAATTTGGGTTCCACCAACAACGGGGGAGTTGTTCTATTTAAGATTGATGTTAACCACTGTCAAAGGACCAACCATTTACGAACACATTCGTAAGGTTGGTGATACACAATACTTCAGTTTCAGAGATGCATGTTTTGCCATGGGATTCCTTGAAGATGACAAGGAATTTATTATGACTATAAAAGAAGCAAGTGAGTGGGGTTCCAGAGGATTCTTGAGAAAATTATTTGTAATTATGTTGTTGTCAGGTGCAGTCAATAGACCATGTCATGTATGGAACAATACTTGGACATGGTTATCGGATGGTATTTTGCATGAACAACGTGTTTTATCTTCCAATTCGGGAATAATTTTCACATTTTTAATTTATGACTAAATTATTTAATTTAATGTTTCCTTGCATAACCTTTAAATGAAATGCAACTACTGATGTTTTGATTATCTCAAAATAGGTCTTGTATTAAATGATGAAGAAATTCAAAATTTGACATTACTTGAAATTGAAAATATTTTGCAAGCAAACAGACGTACTTTGAAGGATTTCAAACCGATTCCATATCTAAATGGCTATGTTTTGGAACAACTTGGAAATCGATTGATATACGACGAACGAAATTATGATGTTGAAGAACTAAAATCACAATTTGCAAGCTTGTATGCCTCACTGACAGGTTTATTTTACAAGTTTCAATTAGCTACATTAAGATGCATGAATGATAGACACCCAACATAACGTTCTTCCAAGTGGCTAAAGTTCTATCATAAACTTTGAACATATATAGGACTACATGGCTCTTTATGATACTTATCACAATATCTACTGTTACATGCAAAGCTATCAATAAAGTTTACACTTTTAATATAACATGTTATCTTTGAAACAAAATGTGAAACGTTATATTATATTAAATTGTGTGATATGCTCCTATTATAAAGTTCGTCAATTTTTATATTGCTTTCTAATAGGGGTTTATGTGCTTTTTTTAGATGAACAGAACCACATATTTCATGAAATCATCAAGGCAGTAACAGAACAAAAAGGTGGGGTCTTCTTCTTGCATGGACATGGAGGAACCAGTAAAACATTTATGTGGCAAACTCTTGCAAGTTATTTGCGATCAAAGCATCGAATTGTAATTACCGTTGCCTCGAGTGGGATCGCAACACTTTTGCTACCTGGGGGGAGAACTGATCATTCGAAATTCAAAATTCCCGTGCCAACTTTAGAAAATTCACTTTGCAATATTGAACCAAAAGATGACCTTGCAGAAATGCTTAGACAAACGCAGTTGATAATTTGGGATGAGGATCCTATAGCTCACAAACATGCTTTCGAGGCTCTTGATAGAACACTTAGAGACATAATGGGTAAATATCCTAATGCTGAATCCATTTTTGAGCGCAAAGTCATTGTTTTTGGAGGTGATTTTAGGCAAATTCTCCCCGTTGTCCCAAGAGGAACACGTTCTGATATTGTACACAGTGCTTTAAATGCCTCATACATTTGGAATGAATGCGAAGTACTTACCTTTACAAAAAATATGAGACTTCAAAGTGTCCAAAATCCATTCGAATGCTTTGAAATTGAAAACTTTTCAAAATGGTTGCTTAATCTTGGTGAGGGAAAAATATCTGAACCAAATGATGGATATGCGGAATTTGATATACCTCCTGAAATTTTAATAAGAGATTTTGAGGATCCAATAGAAGCAAATGTTAACAGTACATATCCAACCTTTTTGGATAACTACCAATCATATGATTACCTCAAGAGTCGAGCCATTTTAGCAGCAACAATTGAAACTGTTGATGAAATCAATGATCATGTTCTTAAGCTTATGCCAGGTGCTTTATTAAAATTTACATTTTCGTACTATAATTTATAGTTTATATTCTTCTATTTTACTAATAGTTTAAGCAATTTAATGGAGCTACATAAATTTTTTTCATTCCTTTTAGGTGAGTCAAGAGACTACTATTGCTCAAACTCAATTGATAGGTCTGAAATACATGACATGGATGTAATTCAAATGTTGAGTCCAGAATTTCTCAGCACTCTAAGAACTTCTGGATTACCCGGACATCACATTAAATTAAAAATTGGGGCTCCTATTATGTTAATGCGAAATCTTGATCAAACAGAAGGTTTGTGTAAAGGGACACGTTTGGTTGTGACTAAAATGGCTAATCATGTGCTTGAGGCAAGAATAATGGGTGGTAAAGGTCAGGGGAATATCATTTATATACCACGAATGGATATGTCGCCTTCACAATCTCCTTGGCCATTTAAATTGAATAGGAGAAAATTTCCAATTATTGTCTCGTATGCTATGACCATCAACAAATCACAAGGGCAATCTCTTGATTGGGTAGGTTTATACTTGCCTCGTGATGTCTTTAGCTACAGTCAAATTTATGTTGCTATTTCAAGGGTGACATCAAAGAAAGGAATCAAGATTTTGGTGCATGATGAAAAGAATAATGACAAAGAATCAACAACAAATGTTGTTTATAAGGAGGTCTTCCATAATATATAAGAGGTATAACAATTATTAAACTTTACCATTTAATTAATTTATATATTTTTGTTTCATGTATTGTTAATGTATAATCATATTAATATGTTTTTTTATACTTTGACAGTGGTGGACATTTTGGTGACAAGTTGTATCATTCTGGATTAAAATAGCTACGCCACATTTTATTACTTAATGTAATAATTTTTGAAAAGGCAATGTATTGAATTGAATATAATGTAATACGTTTAGGATTTGTAACAATAAATATATTTCAAAATGACGACTTCCATATATATATATATATATATATATATATATATATATATATATATATATATATATATATATTAGAATTGAAAGGGCTGAAATTGGATTTGAATCCAAACTCCTATTTGCCACAAATTGGTTTCAATAACATTTAATAATTTAAAACATTTTTTATCCATAACTTATTTTGTGCTTCTGAAATAGTTGTTAAAACTCATTATGCACACGTTTGTAATATAACTTTTATATTATAAACTTTAGAAATATGTTTTATAAATTACATTTCACAAAAATGATTATATTGGCTATAATGATTCAAACATTATAAAAAGATAACTTATAAGTGTACTACAAATATGCTTAGTAAAAGCAAAGCATTTTCAACATACATTAAAATTACACAAAACCATCTTATACCAACAAAACAATACTTATATTACATACTTGAGTCATAATGAAGTTCCATTTCCAGCATTGTAATTAAAACATGTTCTTAAACTTAATAACACATTATATGCTATTTCTAAATCCAAAACAAAATAACTGATACGGATTTCATGTTTGAGCATCAACGATTAAGCAAAGACACATAAATCTCATATGGAGGAACAGTAATGGAAAATCCAAGCTTATCTCCTTTTTTAAGGTTTTTCGCCTTCGAGTATTCATACCAACCACTTCCAATATATTTCTCTTTCTTACAAATCTTCTTATTTCTTTTGCAACAATGAACCTCTCCGTAGTAGCTCTTACCAGTGTCATCATCAATAAACTCTATAGCTGTCTGGTTCCAGTAGAGACACTTTTTTATTTTTCGTCTTGGAAAATGCTATACAGATTTAAACAAAAAAATTCATTTGAAACTATATGTGTATCAAATAAATAACACAATTTAAGTTATTTTTTTATAAATTACCAAAACTTGATTTCGAGCTACGTCGGCTTCAGTCATTTCTTTCTCCCAAAAGTATTCATCGTCAGAAGGGTCTGAATGTTCATAATCAGAATCACCAATGTGATTATTAATGTTTGGATCGCGGAAAGCTCTGGCCAATCTCAAACGTATGTCCCACAAAGCATCTTTCTCCTCAAAGCTTAGTTTGTCTGCCCTGCATTGCAACATCATGAAAGACTGTTAAAACAAACTCATATTATTCTGCAATCCAAGATGTGAAACATTAAAGCCTAACCAAATTAATATTACATATCTCAACCATTCTTTATATATATTTTACCTTTCCATGCGTTTCTGACGCACATCTCCTATAGAAGAACATTCTGCAACAAACTTCGAATGCGATATTGCTTCTAACTTAATCCTATTTCGTGTTTGCCATAGCGGTTTACCAAGTTTTAGAGCTGCCTTCCTACAATACATTTGTATCAAATTTTCAGAACCAATATAATGTATTAGACATTGGTAAAGTAGGAACAACATGCTTTCTTACTAAACATACAACATCATATTTTGAATCATTTCCCATATACTCAAAAAATCAAATTACTAATGTATATTATTACAAAGATAATGGTTTTTTTCTTAATATATTATTTTCAACTAATATAATGACTAATGTTAAACAACTAATACATTACCGTTTTAAGTAATCCCGGTAAGCATTGTTCATTGAATCATCTTTTTCATTTCTTCCTAAACCTTCATCACTGCATTTTCGAAGAAGGAATTTTCCAAGCTTCTTCGAAGAATTTTGACGGGGCTGTGACTCTTTCCCATTCCCTCCTAAACCTTCATCACTGCATGTTTTCATAAACATAAACATACAATCATATTATAAGTTTGGCTACAAATATTAATAGTATACATTCTACATTTACCTAATTTTGCCTTTTCCTTTGACATCTTTGTTGTTTATCTCTTTCCTATTGTTGCTACTCGATGAAGGCTGATACAACTCAAATGCATTCAGTTTTGGTGGTACAAGGCAAACAAGTGTCCCAGAAATTTCAGGCCTGCATTATGAAAAACTTAAATACTTAAATGTGCCATGTATATTATTACAAAATTTGTTTCCCATGTATGTTAAATTATTTACATTTCAAGAAACAATACCTTATAATGCCTTTTCCTCTATCCTCTATGACGGATAAGCCTTTCATACCACCATTTGAGTTCTCAGAAACTGCAAATTTCACAGACTTCTGTCGCTGAGCTGACTATTTCATTTCCTGTAGCCTGCATTTGAATCAAAACATTAGAAATTGATAACTTTGTACCATTTTCTAACTAATTCATTCAAACCAAATAATTGCAATATATCAAACCACAACTACAAAATCATATATACATTCATAACGAATAATTCCTTTCACAGTTGTTATTTAATTTACCTCTTGCTGGTTTTTCCTTTTGCTTCCCAAATGCTACAATGACCTACCACATCTTTAGAATTAGATGTTTCTCCCACTGCCCAATGCCTACTTTCCACAGTCCTTTTGGCATCTACTACATCCCTTTTCCCACTAAATTTCAATATCAAACAATACAAATATACCAATAAGTCGAGGATGATACATGTCACCCATGTTTTTATCTTGAATTAGTATAACTATTAAATGTATAATACATCTTAAAAACATTTCATCATAAATATATGGGTACAGCCATGGATAAACGCACGCAACACCTACTTTACTTCTAAAACAAACGTATTCATCTTAGGTCCGTTAACTAAGACTCAACAACTCAACAGATGAAATTAAATATGCCATTAATTGCATGCAATGAGATTTATCACACATAATACCTGAATTTGGTTTTCTCAATCAAACGATCAACTGTCGATCTTTGTTGATCAACACAATGTTTGCTTCCAGAGGTTCCTCCTGCGTTCATAGCATTTGCATGCTGAGTTTTTCCTTTCTGAATCTTCTGCTTGCTACTCGGAAGGTTATTGTCTGTGTCCCCAGCTTTAACTTCATCGATCAGTGCTTCTATGGTGGATTTTATAAAATCTTCATCCATTTCGGATTTAGATGAAGAACTGTATCAGTTTCAAAATACCAAACATCATATCGAATGACTGACCAAATTATTTTTGAAACCGATTCTTCGCAATAACAAAATCTCTTACCCTCTTGAGACATAGATGGGATGATGATACATTTTTCTTCTTCAAGACTATTTTCTTTTTTCTGTTTCAGTCGCTATGTTTGCGCAGTCAACTTTTCCCTAATTGTTAGCTTTTGGAACAAAGTTAGTAATATATATGAAACATCTAAAATGAGAATTCTAACCCACTTTTGTGTATTTTGGTTTTTGCATTATTTTTTATTATATAAAGATTCTGCTTTTCTTTCCCAATTATTAACTATATATATATATATATATATATATATATATATATATATATATATATATATATATATATATATATATATATATATATCTTTTTCATTTATTGTTCATAATATTATTTTTGTATTATTATTTTTATATTGCATAGTTATTTTTGTATTATTACTTTTGTAGTAATATTATATTTATAATATAAATAAATAGTTAATTTAATTCCAGCTATAGTTATTAATTCATATGTATTTTTCTAATCAACTATAATTTTTTTTCAATTTGAAAAACAAATACGCTTAGGTTACACCAAATCCTCGAACATACGTGCCTGTACGACAACACGGGTTAGTTACTAGTTGTTTGTGAAAGTTGAAAAATTCGAATTTTTGAAATTTTAAGAATTTGTGTCCGGAAGTGTGATCGGGGTGATGGTTGATGAAGATTTTGTGAAAGTGGTGTAGTATTTAGGGGTGGGAAGGGGTTAAAGGTTGAAACATTTGGTTCGGTAACAATGGAGGTTTTGGAGGTTTTTGAAAGAAAATGGGAGAATGTTAAAGATGCTAGGTTTGGGGAGAAAGAGAGAGAGAGAGAGAGAGAGAGAGAGAGAGAGAGAGAGAGACAGACAGAGAGAGAGAGATTTTGTGATTATGTGATTTTAAAAAAATAGATTTTGAGGATTTAAAGGTGACTTAATTGGGACTGATTGAGTGACAGAAAGGTGGGTGGAGTCAAGAGGATTTGAAAAGATTTGAAAAAATTTGGATGTTGGGGCGTAGCAGACCCCTGGTTTTTACATGGGGATTTAATTATTAGGGTTTTAGGGTAGGGCAGGTGCTACGGTCGCTCGTAGTAGCTCCCTGATTTTTGTATGGGGACATTGTTTTTATTGCAGTTTCGTCGGATTTTTTCGGGCACAGTTTCTATATTGATTTTTCTTGAAATTTTCAACCTTTATAACTTGTTTCGCTTCCCCTTCGTGAGATTTTTATTATCTGAAATAAAAATAAACCAACAAGAAAACAAATTAATGCAAAAAATCATGGGTTGCCTCCCATGTGGCGCTTTGCTAAAGGTCGTTTAGCCTGTTCTCTTAGACACTTAAACTCAGGAGGGTGCTTCCTTCAAACTTGAATCCCTAGCATCACCATTAGCTATTTTTGGGGCCCAACTAATTATATTCATCCATGCTAGACATCCTTCTTCTTTAACCTACATGGTACTTAACCGACCTATTTGCTAGTTGCAGAGAGACATTCAACGGTTTCATCTCACCCATGTCTAACTTCTTACACACAGATATGGGCTTCAAGCTTACGTTGGTGCCAAAGACTTGACATGCCGCAAGTGCACGACTATGGAAAGTAGTAAAATATTATCGAACCTAAAGGACTAATGAATTGAATACCAAAATCTGTTCTATCAATGTATATCTAGAGAGATCAAAATTTGAGGATTTGTAAATCAGCTTATTTAAAAATCACTTATTAGATAACTATGTTAAATGAAAAATCAATTAAATAATGATGAAACAAACAAGATTTAGGGTCACAATTCTTACTCTAACATCTATGTATGATCTAATTCACTTCTATTATAAGAGATCAAACACGATTTATATAAATTAGATAAATATGGACAACATATGCTTTCGTCAGCGTGTTGCGCTATTGATGACGAATCATTCATCTGCTTTTGCTTGGTCAGATTATTCGTTAAGGATTCTTTACTTTTGCACGACTATAAAAATTATGAGTTTTCTCAATCTCATCCAAGCACTTTCGTTATATTGGACTCAATTGTTTAAAGACCTGCACTCGGGTATCGATACATATCAACTCTTTACTTTCGTACAAGGGTTAGGATAATAGAACTCATGTATTAAAATAAATATGAACAAAGACTCTCATAATCGACTTGTTACCAATCATATGAATATTCATGAGAAAAATCCCATGACCCTTAGTCCCTAGCGGACTACTCACTCATGATGTGGGATAATATAATCTGAGAAATATATATAATTGAAATCATTATAAACAATTGAAATAGAATACAAATTTCAATGAAAACAATAAATAAAACCTGACTGACAAGAAAATTCGTTGAGTTAACCTTCATCCAATGCTCCAATGGAGACTTGAGTACAAAGAATAGAAAAGCAAATTACGTGAAAAACTGGAATGAAAAACTGGATTCCTAAACTAAAGACCAACTATGTGTATTATAGAAAATTCTAATAATGGACTAAAATCTCACTAATCAATGACAACTACATCATAAGATATCAGATTCAAACATACAAGTATCCCAAAATAGTAGCAATCGAGTCGAAAAATGAAATAAATCGGGGGAAAGCTCGCCTCCATGCTATGGCATGTAGCAACTGAGCAGGTCCCTGGAGTTTGTATGATGAAATCTCACTTCTCTCCTTTTTCTCGCGTTTTGCTCATTTTTGTTCCTCTTTTGCCCCAAATACTTGCTTAGACCTGGAAACATCGAAAACACAATACCGAGCATAAAACATTATTAAAAGAAAGTAAAGAGAACAAAAACGGGAAAATTACGAAGTAAAATAACTAATAAAAATGGAGCGAAAACTATTATCATCCCCAAAGGGCGCAAACCCTGAAGGGGACATGGTGACCCCAGAGGGCCCAAACTCCAATGAGCACATGATGACCATGAAGGGCACAAACTCCGAAGGCCATACAACGACCTAGATAGCACAAACTCTGAAGGGTACATGATGATCCTGGAAGGAGAAAACCTCAAAGGGAACATGATGACCTTGGAGGGGTGTAAACCCAGAAGGGAACATGGTTAACCTAGATGGCACAAACCACAATATGCACATGGTAACCCCGAAGAGCTCAAACCCCGAAAGGCAAAAACTAGAAACCTTTCAAGCAACACAAGTATGATTTTTGAATAGATAAAGTGCCACATTGAAAACCTTTACCACTGTAGAGGAAAAGTGCTACCGTTTTGTTAATAGCTTTGCTATGCATTACATTAACTGGATTAACTATAATAATGTATAAGCTTCACAATGTTCCAATATTTGGGAACTTCTTCGTTGCTTAAACTTTCTAATTGATAAGCTTCTCGTGATATTTTTTTTGACGTAGTTTGTAAATTCCTTCCCAGCTGGGTAACAATTTGACAATCTTGGTAGGTTCTATAACTCTATTCCATACAAGATCACCCTATTTTATTTCCCTGGGAATTACTCGAGTGTTGTAACACTTAGTTGCTCGTTGCTTTACAGCAAAATCTTGGATATGCACTATATATATATATATATATATATATATATGAATTCTTAAAGAAGAGCTCTTGCATAATTAATTCATATAACAATTTACTCCTTATAAAAATGCTCCCTCCGCCTTGTTGGTGTCTGATGGACTAAACTAGCAAGTGTACCAGTAATGTCAAATTAATTATAAAAAATTAGTTTCTACAAGTATTGTAAATTTAACAAGGTAATAACAATGTGATTTAAAAGAAATAAATTGGGGGGGGGGGGGGGGGGGGGGGTTCGATGGTGTTTTGGCACAAAAACAAAGATGAGAAAATTAACAGAGTAAAGATTGATAATGATAAGTGACTAGGTTTTTTTATTGAATCCTCTAATTATACATGTTAATGAAATGTGTATTAGAAGATTAACAATTACACAATAATTACACGGAGAATTAACACGACCACTGCACCCAATTCCTTGGTGTGCAGCTCATTAATTTAAACCCAAAATAGTCAGAATGAGTGTAGGAATTCTCCACTCTCATTCCTTCTCTAGCAGTCAAAGCATAGTGCGGGAATTAAAACCGACAGAGTAACAACGCAAATTGTACAGTGCTTCAGCTTGTTGTGCAGACGTCCGACTCAGTAAGAGATCAAGAAAGAGAGGCTCTAAAGAGATCCTAAAGAGAAGAGCAGGAGGCAATTAATTAATCGAAACAAGGTTTCGACCAACTAATCAAAGGGAGGAAATTGCCAGTAATCTTTCAAACAAGTCAAAAGATTATCAAAGCAAGTGTGGGAATAATGTTGAACAAGATTAAATTTGCTTAATGAAGAACAAATCTAATGGCTCAAGTCGAAATTGCAATATTAACAAGAACAAGCTAGCATGCATTTATTCACATTAACACATAAGCAACAATGAGAAAAAATACCTCAAACATGTGATAAAATTGCAAAAATAATCGAAGAAAATCATGCAATTAATTGAGAAAAAAATATTGTAAGCATGTGATGAGCTAAAACAGTAGCATGTGAAAGTAGATGAATAAAGCATGCAAAACAGCCGCAAACAACAAGTTTTTGGTAAAAGATGCCAGTGGTAACTAGTTACCTCATGATGTGACCGATTACATCATGTAAAAAATGAATTCCAGGGGCGCTGAAGGTGTGATGTAACCGGTTACCTAAGCAAAAAACAGCAAAAACAAAATTTCCAAAAGCACTTTTCAGAATCACTTATTGCATGTAATCGCAGTGTAACATAGCATGGAAGTAGATGCAAAATTCATGTTAATTCATAGCAATTAGAAACTACTAAAATCAAGCATGCAAAGCAATTGTTCAAACAACGGAAATCAATTAAACGCTACATTGCGAAAACGCGAAATAGTTCAAAAGTGGTGCAGAAATTCACCAACCTACAAGGCTGAGGTTTTCCTTGGTAATTGTTGTGCACGAAATGTGATGCAAAGAAGCAAAGAAAACCAGAGAATTCAAAGATCCTTAGCTATACATAGCAAAAACCGAAGAAAACGCGATAAGTGCTTCAAATCCTAATTTGCCTCGAAATTCTTTCAATGATCAATTTCCAAAGCTTGAAATGAAGTAAATGATGACATTGCTGCAGAATTCAGAGATTAAATGGATAGGAATTGAGGTATAGCTGAAAGAATAACAAGTTCATTGTGAAGCTTGTTAAGTTTTAATGGTGGAAAGAGCTCTAGTGAGGCTTGGGAAGAAGATGATGATTGAGAGAGAGTTGCAGAAAATGCAGAGCAAAAGGAGAGTGAAGAGTGAAAAATGAGAGAATGATCAAGGGTCCTTTGCAATAATGTGAAGGTTTGCTTAAATAGAGTGTAGGTTTGGAGTGAGGTAGGCTTGAAATTAGGTTTGGGGTTAGTTAAGGGTGGTTTGGCATTTGGTTAGGAGTTAGTTAGACCCAACTCACTGAGTTAGGGACTAACTCGGTTAGTTATTTGTTAACTCGGTTGGAGAATCCCAATGCAACTCACTTGATCAAATGGTTCACATGCTTAGAAATGTGGGTGCATGATGAGTTTTATTATTGGTGATGTATTGGAGCAAAGCCAAGCGCTATCTTGAAGTGTCTAGAACCTTCCACATAATGCTAGAACAATGTAGACCAAAAGAATATGATAGAAGTTGATGCAGTGCTGAAAAATAGTGGAAAATCTGCAAAATACGCAGGTGTAACCGGTTACCTCATGATGTAACCGGTTACATCATGCAGAACTTGACTTCATGGATGAAAAATGATGATGTAACCACTTACCTCATCATGTAACCGGTTACCTCAGACAAAATTTCACTTTTTTGGCTTGAAATGGAGTGTTTTGGTCGTGGTTCCGTATTTTAACCTTATGCTATGATATATAGGCATAGAAATCCCTCTGTTTGGCTTGTATCGAGATTGTGATGACTCAGTGGTGAACATATTCATAGCCTTAAGATTCTATAGGGATTTGAATATATACTTGCACTGAATTCACAGATAAAAATGATGATGCGGATGCGGGAATACGAGTGCGCGTGCTTATGCAAAAAGGAAAAAGGGAGGTCAAATTACGGGTTACGATAGCTGCCCCTATTTAATCCTCTTGGACCTAAATGCTCGAATTGCAAAAAAAATTTGATTATTCGAGGTGGAAGGGGATTAAATAAAAGAGTAGCTTGAAAGTTTGGCCGACAACGATGGTAGTGTATGGAAATGTGACTGTGTAGAGAGTCTGATTAAGTCAGAATTTGGCTGAATATATGCTAGGGAGATGAATCAATCAATGAGGAATATGCTTGATGCATACGGCGGATGCAATGTATGCTTAGTCTTACATGATACGTGAGATTATGCTAAGCAACTAGGCAGGTTAAGGTACAACGCGACAAATAAAGAATGTAACAAAACTGACTTTAACTCGACATCTTCGGTTTGGGAAAGAGCAACATGGATGGTTCTCGAGCTACTGCCATTACTGTTGATGGGGATAAAGGAACCTAGACGATCTTCGAACAACGACCGTCGCTTGGGGAGGAACGAGGCCCGGATGATCGCCACTGCTGGGGAATGATATTACGACCTGCTGGGGATGCTGCGAGGATCCCACTCTTACTGGGGAAAAGCGATCAAACATGGCTCTGTTGGGGAGATGGAAGACGAACAACCTTCCAAATAACCATGATGGTGCTCCCCATGAATCAAGCTTGCAATGGGGTCTACCAATCATCCTTTAGGGATTTTGGGTAAATCATGCAATGAATAATGCTTTATTTATTGATTTAGCTTTTTATTATTCTCAACGCTTTATAGTATTATGTGATCACAAATAATCGCCTATTTTGCAAACAAAATACTGAAAGAGATCATTGAGAAATCAAATGATAAACTTTATTGAATATGAAAATATTTGTACATAAGGTGTGTATAAGGGTGCAAAAATCCTTGATGAGGAAATTCGCAATAAATTGAAAAACAAAGGTAAATGACAATGGGAAATTATATTTTGCATTGATTACAACATTGGCTACCATCCACTGTAAGTCTAGGCTCCAACACCTTGCATCCGTTGATGATGATTTGATTGCTCGTTTACCGTCCGAGGTCCAACTATGATGAAGATAAGCTCAAATGTTCACAGTCAAATTCCTTTATCCCTAATTTTTGCCTGGACATTTTTCTCTTTTTTTTTTTGTTCACCGAGATACCCATTTTTGCCTAAGTTGCCCTTTCGGGTTTTTAACTTAGCGGGCTATTATTATTATTTTTGCTTTGTCCCTAACTTTTGCATGGACATTTCTTTTTTTTTGGTCCATCAGGACACCATTTTTGCCTAGATTGTCCTTGCGAATGTATTAGTTCATTCATTTTTTCAGGCATAATTTTTTTGACTGCGTCGGAGTTCACGGGTAGTGGCAACTCCTCCCCATCCATGGTGGTGAGAATCAGAACTCCGCCTGAGAAGGCCTTCTTGACAGCAAAGGGTCCTTCGTAGTTAGGAGTTCACTTGCCTCATAGATCCGAGTGTGTGGGAGAATATCTCTTGAGCATGAGTTCACCTTCTTGGAACGCTCGAGGGAGAACTTTCTTGTCAAAAGCTCTTTTGAGGCGTCTCTGATACAATTAACCATGGCAAACGGCTGGAAGACGCTTCTCTTCAATTAGATTCAGCTGATTGTATTTGGATTGGACCCATTCACCTTCATCGAGATCTACTTCCATGATGACTCTGAGTGAAGGGATTTTGACTTCAATGGCATTTTAGATTATCCTATTTTTCTAGCCATAAAATTTCTCATATATCACTATTATATCCATCTATTACAAATGATAATAAAGATATTTTTTGATATATCTCATTTTACAAAACAAAGAAAAATGCCTTTTAAAATTAGCGCTTCACACACCAATTAAAAATGGAGTTATGGCATTTTGACATATGGAGACCAATTTCAACATTTTTTTATATAAACACGTGTACTTTTTTTTTACAATACATGATGATTATAGTAGATTTACTTGGATACTTCTCATTAAATCCAAAGCTGAAATGTCATCATATTTCCAAGCCTCCATACAAATGATTGAAAATCAACATGAAGTCAAAACCAAAATCTCTTTCTATTTTAGGAAAAAAATTAGGCGCAATTCTAGTAGCATTGTTGCTCAACAAATAAAACTACCACACGTATAACAAGTCAATGCAGCGGGCACTTTCATCCAAGAACAAATTGGTCTTTTCTAAACGGATCTCTATCTCAACCTCCAATAATTGATCCAAACTTTGAATTGTGGAATTAGTGTAAGAACATGGTCTTGTCATGAACCATTACAACCTTATACCCCCAAATGGCTCAAAGCACCAATTGCTTTGACAATGTCACAAATCTATAGAAATACTTGCAAGATCGATACACTAAAGGGAATCTTAGTTTTTGTGATCTTCTCAAAGAGATTCATTCCATCAAACAAAGTTATAGTACTCTTTAAGCCTATTTCATTGACTTGAAAATAATTTGGAATGAACTTGAATTCCTGCGACCTAGTCCTTCTTGCATATGTTCCTCGAAACGTTCATGTTCTTTGAGTACTTTTGTCCAAAAATTCAAACACCAAGAGTACATAAGATGCATTATCAAAGGCCTCAATAAAACTTAGGACAATATTCAAACACAAATTATTCTTATTGATCCACTCCTTTATCTTAGGAAAAACTACTTGTACTTGAAAAATATATATCAGATGTAACTTAGTTGATCATATGACAACTAAGCCTCAATATATGTGTATTTTATAATTGTTTGTTCCCTATCTTTTTCTCCAATGCCCCCTCCCATTCTATAATATCGTATTTCCTCTTTTCTTCAAGTGGTGAATGACATTATTGTCTTAATGACAGTCAATACAATGTTCTTTCCATTTGAGTGTAACATCCATAACAACTCTGATGGATATTAACTGATGTTCTATTGCATATGCTTAATGACTAAAATGATTATTAAACTAACTAACTCTTTGTATGCCAAACTCTTCATAAGATCCATTTATAAGTGCGATAAAACACTAATGTCAGTTTCACATCTCGCCACCATCATAGACCGACCTAGGGATCTACCGAGCTTACCATTCGTAATTTATATTAGCTACCTCACCTTTTTTCTACAAGCTTTATCTGGGATCTATATAAATAATACAGAGCTCAAAAGCTTTCGCACGGCTATATGTAAGCAATGTGAAGCTCGACCAATCATAAAATGGGTTCTTAGAGGTTAGTATAAGCATAATAATACATATTACCCCAAGTACGAGGTGTGTAGGTGATAATTTCTTTAGCGCTGAAAGAAATTGGGTATAAGGAGTTTGATATATGAGTATCGATAGATAGGCCCTCAAGCATAAGGTTGTATGAGCAAAGTGCATCACTATGTCCTTTCTACCATTTTCACTCCCTATTGAGCTCTTATGTGTGGATGTTGTAAATTTTTTTCTACTACTTTGACTAATGTAATGACTCTATTTCTTAGGAACTTGCGTTTTTAAAGATTAGGGTTTCAGACCCAGTGACTATAACTTTTAATGAAATGTAATGACCTGTCGACTAATTCTTTTAACCTTTACTTATAAATGTTTTCATCCTTTACTTCCTTCGTCCACTACCTGTCACTTTGTCTACTCCAAAATGTAGCGAACAACACACATTTGTTATCTCTACCTCTTATTTTGTGCTCAAGTATTTTTTCTTTTACTCTTTCATATATTCTTTCATTTCTATTCTAAGTATGAATTTTATTAAGGAATATGATTATTCGAGAATACTGGTGGATTTAGAAATGGTTTATGAGCGGTGTGATTTATGGATTTTTTTTAAATGGCGTAAAACAAAGTGAAGGTAAAATAGATTGAAAATTTGTGGAAGAAGAAACGTTAGGTGGTTATGAGAGTTTATCTAGTAATAGTGACAATGACTCTAGTCATAATAATGTTAATTTAATGTATTTTTTGTTAGGACTAATGAGGTTGTTTATGGCGGTAACTACTTCGGGAACCTTCGGTTAAGTGACGAGCATTGATTATTTTTATAACGACAAATATTGGGTCCAAAATTTTTAGGTTGAAATAAATGTATTCAATAAAGGAAATGAGGTCGGGATAGTGTTAGAACCATGTTTGGATGGTGAAAAGTATGCATGCGGCGACCAAAAGGGGTGGGTGACAAAATTTTTACTTTTACACTGGGGTAATAGTTGATTTAGGGGTTAGTATACTCTTCATCATTTTTCATGCGCAAGTTTTGAAAGCTTTTAACTTCGTTCTCTCCCGATTTCATTCCAATAACTAAGCCTTTGTCTGAGCTTTTGAAATTCTTTTATTGAGGTCTTGATGTTACCTTATTGTGGGTATCTTTTTTTTATAAGACTAACGGGGTTAATGGGGGTGGTTATGTTTCTGTAAGTGCAATCTCTATAAGGGCTATTGTTACCCTTTATTCCTTCGATTATATGAATTAGAAAGATAAGTCCATTCGAGTTCGGGTGCTGTTAACTTCCCCGAGGTCATTATGATCGAGGACAATATCTATCAATTATTTCTTTATTAAACGGATGTGCCTCTATCACTCATTAGTTACAATTTTGATAATCTTAGTGAGGTCGAGAAAGACGTGGTTGATTTTTTTGGGGAGCAATTTCGATCTCTGAGTGTGAAGGATTTGTTAAGGTATGAGGAATAATTTCCCTTTTGCACCTCGTATAAGCTATATATAATTTAATGCTTAATTTGAACTTCTTTTTTTATTTTCTTTTCTATATTGTGGGGGTCGAATGACCCCTTTATCTGTTTAAGAAAGAAAATAGATGATACAGAAGGCCAGGGCAAAAAGGAATGAAACATATCCTCATAACCAAAAAAGAGACCCTTCTAGTCTAATGACACTTGTTAATAAGAAAAGAAAGACGATTATTGAAGGAAAGATTATTTAGGCCATTCCCTGAACACTAAACCACCACCCACTAACTCAGAGGAGAAAATATCTTCCTCGACTAAGAAAAAACGTGGATCTTTGAAAATGTCACGTTGTTCTAGAAGCCTCTTAATCCCTGAACTCAGACAAAGGGCCATTCTAAAGTACTTGAGGTAGCGTCTCTTTGTGAATAGTACCTTTTAAGTTCCATATTTTAGAGAAGAATTTTGATGGACTGGCCTTCCTCTATGACAATTTGAATGGATCCAGTGACGGGAAAAATGCGGGAAAATAGATCTTAAAATTGATCAAACTGTTGGGAACTTACCGGATGAGAAGTGTTGTTCTAGGAAGAAAAAAGAGGCGAGTTTAACAACAGATGTGAAGAAGATAAATTAAAATAATGAGTTGGACCAGGCTCTACTCTTCTCGACTAATGAAAGGATAACAACTATTTATAAGGTCCATAAGGAAGCTCAAATTTCTCTATAGAAGGAAGCTAAAGAGAAATAGTCTTGACTGGAGGAAAAGAAACTCCAAGAAGAGACTGGTGATAAGAAAAACGAGAAACTCAATGACCTAAAAAAGAACATTAGCATTCCTGACACAAATATGAATAAGTTAAAAGTTGAGCTAGAAGAAACTCACCTGGAATCTTTTATTGCTACTGACCAAGGTTTTGAGAAGGCTAAAGATGAAGTTCACTTCTTTTACCCGAGCTTGGACTTAAGTAAGCTGGGCTTTTCAATGTGATTTTTAATGACTAGTTGGTGGACGAGGAGAATCCTAAGGATGATGTGGACCGCGATACCAAAGAATAAGAACAGTACACATCCTATCCCTTTCTGAACTAAGACATGCCTATAAAGAACATCGATCTAGTGGTGCCAGTTAATAGTGATAATTGAACTTCTTTTACTTTTGATAAATAATTTTGTATGCTACTTTTCCTGGCTACATGCTTTTTTAGTATCTGTATTGAGATTTAAAATATATCACAATATTGTATGGCTTTAAGATTACTTTCTTGATAGTTGATAAGAATTATTTTATACTTACTCTTTATTTAACCCATATTGAATTAAATGTGTGACTCTGCAACATATATGTTAATCCTAGAAGGCGTAAACCTTGGAGGGCGCATGGTGATCCCCTGACATGCTGCAAGTGCACAGTTTCACGAAGTAGTAAAAGATTATCGAACCACAAGGACCAATGGACTTAATAGTGAACTTTGTTCTATCGATGTATATATAGAGAGATCAAAATATGAGGTTTTGTAAAACATCTTATTTAAAAATCACTTATCAGAAAAACAACTTAAATTATGTTGAATCAAACAAGACAGGGTAACAATTCTCACTCTGACATCTCTATATGATCTAATTTACTTATATTATGAGAGTTCTGATACGATTTATACAAAATAGATAAATATGGACAATACCTGCTTTCGTCAGCGTGTTAACCTATCGATGACGAACTATTTATCTGCTTTCGCACGGTCAAATTATTCATTAAGGATTTGTTACTTTTAGATGGATTTAAATATTGGAACTTTTCTCAATGTCATCCAAGCACTTTCATTGTATTGGACTCGATAGTTTAAAAACCTGCGCTCGGGTACCGATACATATCCTCTCAGACTACGATTTATACTTGAGAACTCTTAACTTTTGTACAAGGGTTGGAATGATAGAACTCATGTATTAAAATAAATACGAACAAAGACTCTCATAATCAACTTGTGACCAATCATACGAATATTCATAAGATAAACCCCATGATCCTTAGTCACTAGCGGACTGCTCATTCATGGTGAGGGATAACACAATCAGAGCAATATTTGAAATCAGAATCATGATAAACAATTGAAATATAATAACAATTGCAATAAAAATGATAAATAAAACTTGAATGACAAGACAATATGTTAAATTAAACTTGATCCAGTGCGCCAATGGAGAAAGCAAAATACGTAAAAAACTAGAATGAAAACATGATTCCTAAACTCAAGACCAACTATGAGTTTTATAGAAAATTATAATAATGGACTAAAATATCAATGATCAATGGCAATTACATAAGAAAATATCATATCCAAACATTCAAAAATCCCAAAACAATATAAATCGAGCTGGAAAAAGAAACAAATCGGGGGAAAACTTGCCTCCCTACTACGGGTGGCCATTGTAGGCCCCTGGAGTTTGTATGACAAAATATCACCTCTCTCTTTTTTCTTGTATTTTTATCCTTTTCGTTTCTCTTTCGTACTAGATACTTGTTTTGGCTTGAAAAACATCGAAAACATAATACCGAGCATAAAACATGATAAAAAGGAAGTAAAGCGAACAAAAATGGGAAATTATGAAGTTAAACAACTAATAAAAACGGTGCGAAAACCACTTATCAAACTCTCTGAAACTTATACAGTTCCTTGTCTTTGAGCAAACGAGCTTGCTTATGTAAGTTTTTGGATCAAGCGGTTCACTTAATGAAAAAGCATACGAAAATGAAGCTGTCGGTACCTGTATGTGAGTTTTCGTTCCAATCGGCTAAAGTCTAGTTCTCTCGGTAATCACTTGACACCAAAGTTATTTGCAATAATGCTAACCGTAGTGAGACTACGGATCTAAGTCTCCCTTTCAGACATTGTTCCATCTATGCTTTGTACTTAAGTCCCCTCTTCTGATTTTTCATTCCCTTTTCATTCGGACATTCAAATTTTAGAATTATTCTTATCATCGCATGCACACGACCGGTCAAGAAGTTTTGTTTACACACCATTTCTTTTCTTTCTTATTTTAACGATGAATTTACACACTTTTGTCTGCTTATTTGTCCACTTTGGAACGACGTTTAGGGTTCAACCATCGTTAGCCTAAATAACTGGATGAGGGTTACCTAACTTAGAAGGTGTAGTTGCCTTTTATCGTCTTTTCATCATTTTTTTGATAAAATTATTTATTCCCAACCAATCATACATGCATGCGAGTCTAAATTATTCCAGACTATCATGATAAACTAATTAGAGAGTACTTCTCAAAATCTGAGTACTATGATATAAATCTACACATTGGACTCACATATTACTTTGGCGAACCTAGGGTGTTTGAGTAATACCTATGTTGTCAAACTTTCCTAGTGTCCCTAGACTTAACCTCTCATCCCTCTAACTCTATATACTTTCCTAGTTTCCTCATGATCAAAGCTTCAAGAAATATTTTTGAACGGTCCTAATTCGATTTTTTTTGAAAAAGCGTCTCTTAAAAGAAAAAAATAACGTAAACAACTAAAATTCAAAAATAACTTAAAATAACTAAAAAAAACGTAAACACAAAAACAAAAAAACTAAGGAAAAGTAAATAAGTTCCCCCAAACTTGAACCAAACATTGACCTCAATGTTTTAGCGCAAACAAGAAGGAATAAACTCACAAATACCTCATTCGGGAGGTGGGAAGCACACCATGATGTGAGGTCTAGGTGCCTTAGTCCTTATTTTAATGATGTCAAAACTTGTATTAGCTCGTACTTTGTACTTTGGACAGTATCATCGCATCTTAGGTTGCATTCATGCTTTATAATGCACAAAATATCCTACGTTCATGTGTCTATACATATAGGAGCATCTCATATATGTCGTGTGTGTGTTTGATCATGTTACGAAACTTAGATATACACAAACATGCCTTAGGTGGACCAAATTATGAGCAAAGAACTCATTTTTGGATGTTTAGGGTGTTTGAGTCGACTCAAAGCCTTGCTTAGGTAGACTCATAAATGTTGATTTGCACCATTTTGCTCTCGGTGTGCTCGTGTCGACCCTTTGGTCGACTCATACTGTAAGTTTTTAAATTTGTCTTTTTGAAGCAAGCTTGCTTCGATGCATGGCCCTGTTCCGGTCGACGCATAGCTTAACTTTTTGCATAGTTTTGCATTCGGGTGTGCTCAGGTCGACCCCCCTGCTGCTTAGGTCGACCATTCGCTGATTTGTGACTAATTTTCTAATCTGTTATGTTTTAAAATGCTGTTATGTTTGTTAGTAGGTTAAGGCATCATATATATTCATTTTGTCTCATCATTTTAACATAGAGAACAAGAAAAGTGAAAGATATACCTGAATTTTTCTCATCATCTTTATCCTCATTCTTGCATTTTCTCAACAATTACACATAACAATTTTTGCTGATCGTTTACATCATCGAGGTGATAACGTCCAAATGTAGGATTGTGTATCTAGTTTTGGTTGAGAATTCGGCGGTTTTTTCTTGAAAAAAACCGTTAGAGTTTTGTCCTCCAAGATCTTGAGGATTTGGGGGTTTTCGCACAGATATTTTCTTCAGAGATTCAGCCGAGCGAAGGGATTGAAGAACTGTGGGTTCGTTCAATCAAGTAGCGGTAACCCGAGGATTGTGTAAGAAAGATTTAGGTTTGAACGGTGTGTGATCAAAATTAGCCGAGCGAAAGGTTTGAAGACCGATGGGTTTGGTCAGACAAGTTGCGGGAACCAGAGGTTTGTTCAACACATTCGGGGCAGTTGATTTAACTTGAATCAAGGGGAGATAAGGCATAGTATCAACATCAACAATTAGGCTTGAGTGTTTGGTGACTATTGCTTCTCTTGTATAAACTTTTGCAACAAGATAATACATATCTCAATTCTAGTTTTTAGAATTAGGGGCAGACGTACCCGAAGCAAGGATGAAAGGGGAACTTCCTAAACAAATCCGGTGTTGTTCTCTCTTTCTCAATCTCTTTATTTTGAATTGTTCTAGTTTGTGTAAAATCAATTGTTCGATAAATTTCTGCTGTCGTGTAGTGCTGAAAAATCTGTTTTGAAAACTCATTACAATCACTTGGATTGTAATTGCAAAAATTCTGCACTAACCTTACATAGGAAATAATATTTGGGGTGTTTTGCACACCAAGTGTTCGACGAATTGATCGCACATAAATTGTTTGTGATATTGTCAAATTAAGTTTACCTTTCATAATTCTTGGGAAATTGGACAAACTTAAGTAGTATTATTTGTAGTGATTAAAGCTTAAAATATTGATTCAGTTTCTCATTAGGTTTGTTATTCCATTTGGCTTGTCGCATATTTGATCTTTCCGATAACGGTTTGTTTATACCATTTGGTTCCTCGGCCCCTTCCGCACATTTCAAAAACAATTTTTGAGCGCCGACTCTGTTTAAAAATTAGTGATCTATTCAACACCCCATTCTAGATCATTGCCATCATCTTATAAGTGGTATCACGAGCACCGGTTCATCTAGTGCTTCGTATATAACTGTTTAGAAAATGGCCAACGAACTAAAATGGGCATACAATAGAGCACGGTTCTTTAACGGTGGGAACTATAGTTATTGGATAGATTGTATGTGCGTGCCTATCAATTCTATTGATAGAAAGGTATGGAACGTTATACAAAATGATCCTATGGAAATTACCATGACCAATGCGGATAACCTTGTTGTGCATAAGCCAGAAGCACAATCGAATGAAGAAGATGAGAAAAAATATAACTATGATTGGAAAGCTAGAAATATTCTAATCTCCTCTTTGGGAGTTAATGATTATTATAGAGTTTCAAATTGTATGACTATTAAAGCTATGTTGGACGCATTGCAAGTTGCCCATGAGGGGACTAATGACGTCAAACTAGCTCGAATCAACACTTTGACACAAGAGTTTGATCTCTTTCACATGAAACAAGGGGAAACCATTGCAGACATGCAAAAGAGATTTACTCATTTAATCAATCGACTAAACTCACTTAGCAGACTAGTTTCCAATGATGTTGCTACTAATAAAATTTTGAGGTGTCTTACTAGGGAGTGGCAACCAAAGGTCACGGCCATAAAGGAAGCCAATGACCTCATGACTTTAGACATCACAACTTTATTTGGCAAGCTCGAGGAACATGATCAAGTGCTCATTAGTCTTGACCAATTTGAGAAAAAGGAAAATAAAGAAAAGAATAAGGATGCACAAAAGAAGTCAATAGCTCTAAAGGCTTCTAGCTTAAAGTCCTCCGCAAAAGAGATAAGTGATAGTGAATCGAGTGATGACGATGATGAAGATACGAATGAGGATATGAGACTATTTGTGAGGCGATACAATCTCTATATAAAGAAAAATGGTATTCAACATTCGGAAAAGAATCTCGTCAACTTTAGAAGACAAACAAGGTCTTCCAAGAATGAAGGAAACAAGAGTAGAAAAACAAAAGGGTCTTGCTATACTTGTGGAAAAGTTTACCACTATAAGCCGGATTGTCCATTGATGAAGAAGGACAAGGGGAAGGAAAAGAATCGTCCACAAAAGAAACAAAGTAAACCTAGAAGAGCTTACATTGCTTGGGAAAGCGACAGTGAGTCATCTAGTGAAGATAGTTCAAGTGACAAAAAAGAGTCCGTCAACCTTTGTCTCTCTGCTCATCAAAAGAAAAAGAATAAAAAGGTACAATGTCTTCAGTCTACAGAGAGAAGATGGGTTCTCGATAGTGGATGCTCAAGACACATGACGGGAGACATTTCCCTATTCATTGACTTTGTGGCAAAGAAGAAGGGATTTGTGACCTACGGAGACAACAATAAAAAGGCAATACTCGGCAAAGGTAGTGTAGGTAATCCCTCTTCTACTACTATCTCAAACATGCTATTAGTTGAGGGTCTTAAATACAACTTAATTAGCATTAGTCAATTATGCGAAAAGGGTTATAAAGTCTCATTTTCAAAAGATTGCTGCATAATTGAAAATAATGATAAGAAAGTGGATATGTTTAAAGGCCTGAGGGTTAACAACGTCTATATGCTTGACTTGAGTAAGGTATCATTGAGTAGCAACAAATGTCTTGTCACCATGAATGAAGATTCATGGTTATGGCATAGGTGTTTGGCACATGTCAATTTCGATTTGCTAAACAAGGTAGTCTCTAAGGACCTAGTAGTCTGTAATACCCCGTATTATCTAAATGCTCAGTTGGATATCAGATGAGATAGATGAGTATCTATGTGCTCTATCTTTGATTAATTGGAATAACAGAATTCTCTAAGTGTTTTAAGTATGGTCAATTGGGATCAATAGAGCAACTGGAGAACTCTGAAGAGATCAATTATTTTATTAAAGATACGGATTAATATTTATTAATCCGAGAAAGTAATTTATGGTAACTCTAATAATTGATCAATTGGGTTGAGACGACAAAATATCAATTGGAGATATTTTCCCTGTTGGATTATATTATATTATAAGTTTATATATATATATATATATATATATATATATATATATATATATATATATATATATATATATATATATATATATATATATATATATATATATATTTTGTTAGAAAGAAAGAAAAAGAAGAAGTTAGTAAGAAGAAGAAGAAGAGAAATGAAGAGAAGAGGGAAAGAGGAAGAAGAGAAAAAAGCCATGGATCACCTTCAATGTTCATCATCTTCTTCAACCTCCTCTTCGATTATCAGGTGGGTTTTAGTTAGACACTCTAAGTTCTAGAATTAAGGATTTAGAACTTAGGTTAGATTTGAGAGAAAATGATTAAACGGATAAATCAATGAAATCTAACGGATGAAATTTGATATAAATTGTGTAGTGTAGTCGTATTATGCATGCGATCATTTGATAATACTTGGTTTGATGTTTGGGAATGATCTGGTATGGAAAGGATGGGTTTTTGAAGCTCATGGAACCCTAAACACGCAGCTAGGAAATTCTGAGTTTTGCAGGGTTCGCCTAGCGAACCCCTGGCGAAGGGCAAAGCGAATGATTCTCGAGGGTTCGCCTAACGAACCCCAAAGCGAAGGGAAGGCGAATGTTCGCTTGGTGTTCGCAAAGCGAACTTTGTGCCCTTTTGGCTCTGTCTTGGTTCGCTAGAGCTTCGCAAGGTGAAGGCGAAAGCGAACGTTTGCTGGGGATTCGCCTAGCGAACATGACATATTTTCCCATTTTGTTTCCATCATAACTTTTGATCCGTAACTCGGATCGAGACGTTCTTGGTATCATTGGAAAGCTATGACGGAAAGTAATGAAGGAAAGTAATGTTATGTGATATGTTGAAATCCATATCTTTTGGATCGTAAATTCGATCGAGGAATAATTACAGCCGATGTAAAGCGGTGGAAATATCCTACGGGATGAAAGTGAAAAGTATTGATTTCGATACCCGATTAAATGAGTCGGAGGGAACCGAAAGTGACGTTTTATGTGACGTGCTATGATATGGTAATGTGAGACCATGATTTTTACCAAGGATGCTTGGTAGAGGATAGTAGTGGCTTGTATGCCTTAAAAATGTGTGTGAACTACTATGTGGTTTATGTTTGACATGTTATGCTATCTTGTGTGTTTTATGATTGATGTTGTAATATGCTTGTCTAATATTATTGTTGAACATAATGGAGAGAATATGCATGTTAAAATGAATTAAGAAGAGTGAGGAAACTTTACCCCAAAACAAATGGCATAGTTAAGATTGTTATAATTCTAGGTTGTGAATAGAATTGTGATAGGAACTCTGGATGGCGATGCTCGTGCATTCATTGGCGAGTTCTAGCTTGGAGTAGGTAACCTAGATGGCAAGGATCGGGCACCTGATATAGAAAGGTACATCTGTGACGAGATTGGTCTAGGAGAGAGTGAGACACTAGTATGGAACATGTGGAAACCTTTGTGTTTTATGAGAAAAGGCAAGAGAGGCCTTAAGGCAAATGTGGCCTTGTGATTATCGAATACAATCACGTTGTGTATATGATCACGTAATCGGAATCGTTTTTATCCCTTAATAAATATCTGTGACCCGTGTCCATAACTCTTGAGAAGGGCTGGCCAGGGAAAGTGTTTATTAAGTAAGTGACCGTGACCCGTGTCCATAACCTCTTGTGTAGGCTGACCGGAGAAAGTTACTTAGTGGGTGGTATTAGTGACCCGTGTCCATAACCTCTTGCGTAGGCTGGCCGGGGAAAGTACCATGTGTAGGTAACCGTGACCAGTGTTGAAGTGCCCTTGTGTGGCTGGTCGGGGAAAGTTATCTATGTTAGCTTCCGAGACCCGTGTCCATAATCCTTTGGAAGGACTGGCCGGGAATGGATGCCTGTGCTTTTAAGGATCCGTGACCCGAGTTGAACTCTCTTGTAGGGTTGGCCGGGGAAAGATGCCTTGGTTTGTGATACTGATTAGTGATAATTATATGTGTGAGTTGTTGAACTCATGACATGTTTCCATATAGTGTGAGATTGTGAACTCAAGGTTATTTCCCTTCCCCTTTGACTTGAGTTAGGATTTGGCTAGAACCTTGTAAAGCCGAGAGAATCCATAAGATAGGGAACTCACTGAGATTTGATGTATCTCACCCCACTATTTTTGATTATTTTCAGGAGGTATTTGCAGGTTTGATTTACAAGTGGAGCTATGCTTGGATGTTTCAAGAGAAGGTTAGTTGAGCTTATTCTACTGTGTATTATTTTTCTTGTACAATGAGAAATATTGTATATTGATCTTAGATTTTATTATTTTGGCTAGTTTCCATGACTTGTGCCATATGTTGTATTTATGTTTTAGAAATGGACAAGTATGTGAATTATGCCAATAGGAACTTGTGATGGTGTCAGTACCAAATAAAAACACTTGTATGGTATTATTCTAGATAAACATTATACAGGACGTTACAGCCGGCTTACCCAAAATCAAGTTTTCAAAGGATCACTTATGTGATGCATGCCAAATGGGGAAGCAAACAAGGATCTCATTTAAGTCTAAAAATATTGTTTCAACCACGAGACCTCTTGAACTCCTCCATATGGACCTCTTTGGACCATCTAGGATTAAAAGCTTAGGTGGTAACTACTACGGTTTTGTGAATGTCGATGACTACTCTAGGTTTTGCTGGACTATTTTTTAGCAAGCAAGAGCGATACTTTTTTGGATTTTGAGAAGTTTGCCAAGCTTTCTCAAAACATATTGAACACAAACATTGCAACAATCCGAAGTGGTCATGGAGGTGAATTTGAAAATCATCTCTTTGAAGAATTTTGTGATAGGAATAGGATTGATCATAATTTTTCCGCACCACGTACTCCTCAACAAAACGGGGTTGTGGAACGTAAAAATTGAATTTTGGAAGAATTGGGAAGAACTATGATCAATGAGAGTGGCCTTCCTAAATACTTTAGGGCCGATGCCATTAATACGACTTGTTATGTTTTGAATAGGGTGCTCGTCTGTCTTATTCTAAACAAAACTATGTGTGGGCTTTTGAAAGGGAGGAAGCCCAACGTATCACACCTTCACGTTTTTGGTTGTAAATGTTTTGTGTTGAATAATGGTAGTGAGAACCTTGGAAAGTTTGATTCTAAGGCTAATGAAGGTATCTTTCTTGGACACTCTCAAACTAGTAAGGCATATAGGATATATAATAAAAGGTTACTTACTGTTGACGAATCTGTGCATGTTACTTTTGATGAATCTTATCTGAAAAATGTCGGAAAAGCTATTTCTTTTCATGATGCAGGTGTATCTTCAGAAGACATACTCAAGGATACTGAAAATGGGACTGATCAACCTGAAGCAGTGAAAGTTGAGGAGGAAAAAGATCAACATCCTGAGGAGATTGAGGAGGATCATCCGACTAACAACGATGACCTTCCTCCAGCTTGGATGTCTTCTAAAGACCAACCTATCGACAACATACTCAGTGACATTTCAAAGGGAGTAACTATGAGATCCAAGCTAAGTAACTTTTGTTATCGCTTTGCTTTCGTCTTTTAGATTGAGCCGAAAAACTCTAAAGAGGCCTTACTTGATGAACATTGGTTTTTATCAATGTAAGAGGAATTAAAGAAATTTAAAAGAAATGAGGTTTGAGACCTTGTCCCGCCTCCGCGAGGCCATCGATTAATTGGCACCAGATGGGTGTTTAGGAACAAGCTTGACGAAAATGGAGTCATAACAAGAAACAAAGCGCGCTTAGTGGCGCAAGGGTATAACCAAGAGTAGGGCATAGACTATGAGGAAACTTATGCTCCTGTTGCCCGACTCGAGGCTATACGTCTTTTGCTTGTTTACGCACGTGCTAAAAATTTCAAATTATTTCAAATGGATGTAAAGAGTGTTTTTCTAAACGGATACATTAGTGAAGAGGTCTATGTAGCTCAACCTCCTGGTTTTGAATCTCAAGAGTATCCTAATCATGTTTATAAGCTTAAACACGCTTTGTACTGTCTCAAGAAAGTCCATAGGGCTTGGTATGAGCGTCTTAACAAATTTTTACTAGACCAAGGGTACTCAAGAGGGAAGGTTGAATCAACTCTCTTCATTAAACGTCAAGGAAAACACTCCATTTTGGTACAAGTATATGTAGATGATATAATATTTGGATCTACTAACATAAATATGGTTAAAGAGTTCTCTAAGTTGATGCAGGGAGAGTTTGAGATGAGCATGATGAGGGACCTAAACTACTTCCTCGGATTGCAAATCAAGCAACTCGAAGAAGGAACGTTCGTGAGCCAGACAAAGTATTGCTTTGAACTACTCAAGTGCTTCGACATGGCTAACTCTAAAGCAATTGAGACTACAATGCCTACATGTGTAAACTTGAATCAAGATGAGAATGGTAAGGATGTGGCTGTAAAGAAATTTAGAGGTATGATAGGTTCTCTCCTCTATCTTACGCATCTCGACCGGACATCATGTTTAATGTATGTATGTGTGCTAGGTATCAATCATGTCCCAAGGAATCACATTTAAAAGTCGTCAAGCACATACTTAGATACCTATATGATACTCCAAAGTATGGGCTTTGGTATTCCAAGGGAAGTGATTTCTCTTTGGTTGGCTATTCTGATTCTGACTTTGCCAGTTGCAAGACGGATAGGAAAAACACTAGTGGCACTTGTCATTTCTTCTCAAATTCCCTAGAGAGTTGGCATAGCAAAAAGGAAGTTTCTGTTGCTTTGTCAACAATCGAGGCGGAATACGTTGTGGCCGGTAGTTGTTGTGCTCAAGTCTTGTGGCTCAAGCAACAATTACTTGACTTCAATGTTAAACTTGAAAGTATTCCAGTTTTGTGTGATAATACAAGCGCCATTAACTTAACCAAAAACCCTGTACTACATTAACGCACGAAACATATTGAAATTCTCCATCATTTCCTTAGGGATCATGTAGAGAAAGGTGATGTTGTGTTTGAGCATGTTGATACCAAGAATTAACTTGCTGATATTTTTACAAAACCACTTGCGACATAGCCTTTCTTTAACATCAGTAGGGAACTTGGTGTTCTTGATATCTCGGATCACATTTAAAATTGAATGGTTGCATGCTCTATATCTATGCTTGTATGTATTTTTTATTAACTATATTGAGAAGATCAAGCTATGTGAGGGCATCCATCATCCATCTTCATTGGAGGTAATATCGTTCCTCTCTAGTTAACTATTCTTAATCACATATATGTGTAAGAAATTGTGCTATGATGTGTGTTATCTTGATGTTTATTTTATGGTTTGGACCAATTTTACTCCATTTTAATGTTTGAAATATGTATGATCTTGTTATTTGTTCTTGGTTGATGCATACATAACTTGAAGTTTTGCATTTTTACATGTTTGCACTGCATGAGTCGACCAAAACAGGGCATAGGTCGACTCATGCCTTTTCTATTTCAATATGTTTTGAATCGGGTAAGAACAGGTCAACGCATACTGGTGAAATTCAAATTTGCGCATTTTTGCATAGCTTACATCGGCGCATCCTAGGTTTAGGTCGACGCGTCGCTGCGAAATGCTGAAAAGTTCCTTGGAAATTGAAGCGTTTCATTTCTTTTCTTGGGAATTTTGACTCATTAATACTATTGAATCGTTTCAAAACTTTCAAATCATCATCATTTTCATCTAGAACTCTCTTCCTCTTACTTCTCCTCTCCTACACTCTAGAACTCTCTACAAAACCCTCAAAACCCATTTTTAATACTCCATCAAAAAGAGAAATTTCAAGGTTTCATAAGACTTCAAGTGGGTTTCTCATCATCAATCCATACTCGGGTACTGTTCATCTTCACCAAAATTATCGCTTCCATGGCTTCTACAAGAACAACGGGAAAAAGAACCACAAGGGCTTCAACCTCTCAGGCAGGCACTTCACAACCTCGGTCCAACATTTCGGTAAATGCTCTTTCCTTACTCTCTGATGAACTAGCTGCAACCTATAGGGAGAATTTTAGTAAAGGATCAATTGTCAAGCAATTTATGTATTATCCAAAGATGGCTGAAGACATGCATATTCAAGAAGTTGTTGAACTGCTTGATTTTCAAAAGTTTGATCAATTTTTAGAATATGATACAAAGTATAATGAAGATTTGGTCCGATCTTTCTATACGTGTATACAGGGTAAGTTTGCTGGTTTTGATTATTGCTATAAGATAGGCGGCAAAAGTCTCTCTGTTGATGCAAATGTTTGGAAAGATTTATTCAATATGTGTCCATGGTTGTCACCTAATCCTAAGATCACCGATACAAAATTATCTACGGGCTATGAGTTTAAGACTGCTCTGAACTCAATGTTGAAGGATCCCTATACTGATCATATTGTGGTTAGTAACTTGTTTCCTAAGACGGTTACTACTGGCCGTTTGAAGCCTATTGACAGAATTCTACAATGGATCGTATCTCACATCCTTCATCCCAAGAAGGGAGGTTACTCTCGAGTTGATCAAGCTCAGGTACATTTGATTTATGTGCTGAAGAATAAGATAAGATTCATTGGCCTCATTACATTACTAGTAGAATATTTGCTCTGAAGGAATCTGGTCGAGGTACTGCTTTGTGCTATGCCTCTTTTATTCAAAGTAATCTTAATCGGGCTAAGGTTGTTGTCCAAGGTATCCCATATGTGTCTTTGACAGCTGATCAAGAATTTAGTCAAAAAACCCTAACTATGATGGGTTATATTTGGGATCGTCAAGAGAAATGCTATAGGTCCAAGGTGAAAGCCTCAAGTTCAACGGTTCAGGATTTGGATGATGATGAAGATGAATATTAAGACGAAAATAAGGATGAAGAAGCTCTTGAGATGGAGACTGACCATCATGATGCTGATCATGATAACAGTGATTGGTTGGGTCACTCACCTGATCAAGATCCCTATGCCAATCAAGGTTGGGGTGAGTGGCAACACACAGGCTGGACAACTTTAGGTTCATCCTACATGCCTCCAATAAATGACTAGAATCAGCAACATTCATACTAAATGCCTCCTTATCCACCTAGACCTCAACAAAACAATGATGACGTTCTTGACATGTTGAGAAACATGCAGCTCCAACAACAAAATTTTGCTACTGCTCAAGAGGAAAGGTACACCGCTCTACAGGATCAGCTTCAAGCTCAAAGTGAGAACTTTGATTTATTGGCCTCCACTGTGATAAAATAGTTTAATACACTGGCTGAAACTGCTGATGGACAGAATTGTTCTCTCACGAACAATTTCAATACTCTCAACAGGGCTGTCTTGGAACTTAGTGAACGCTTGGATAAGCAACAAGCACCACCTCCAGATTACTACTTAAGAGGGAGGGGTCATCCATATAGGGGGAGGAGACCTTTGAGGATTGAGTTGTTTTGATGTAGTGCATCTCATGTTTTATTTTTGCATGTCATTTTATGTTTTGTTATCTTGTTGGTTTTTATGACTTGAAGTTGTATTGAACATTTTGGTTGTGTAATGTACTCGATTTTCTTTATATGCTTCTTGTTTTATTTATGTTCAAAATTCGTGCATTAACATTATTTTATGTGAATGTTTGTTAATGTGTATCTGTTACAAAGTATATGATTGTGTTTATATGGATATATTCTAGTTTCTTTGACCTTGTGCTTCGCTCTTTTTGATGTTGTCAAAAGGGGAGAAGAGAATACAAAAAGCAGCACTTTATTTCGCAAAGATATATCATATTTTCATTCGGAAGAATGCACAAAATCAGGGGGAGGATGATTCTCAAAGTACTAGATAAGTTGAAGATTTTGCAAATGTTTTTCCATCATAAAAAAGGGGGAGTATGTGAGGGCTAGGTGCATTAGTCCTTATTTTAATGATGTCAAAACTTGTATTAGCTCGTACTTTGTACTTTGGACAGTATCATCGCATCTTAGGTTGCATTGCTTTACAATGCACAAAATATTTTACGGTCATGTGTCTATACATATAGGAGCATCTCATATATGTCGTATGTGTGTTTGATCATGTTAGGAAACTTAGAAATACACAAACATGGCTTAGGTGGACCAAATTATGAGCAAAGAACTCATTTTTAGATGTTTAGGGTGTTTAAGTCGACTTAAAGCTCTGCTTAGGTTGACTCATAAATGTTGATCTGCACCCATTTGCTCTCGGGTGTGCTCACGTCGACCCTTTGGTCGACTCATATTGTGAGTTTTTAAATTTGTCTTTTTGAAGCAAGCTTACGTCGACGCATAGCCATGTTCAGATCGACGCATAGCTTAACTTTTTGCATAGTTTTGCATTCGGGAGTGCTCAGGTCGACCCCCTGCTGCTTAGGTCGACCGTTCGCTTACTTGTGACTAATTTTCTAATCTGTTATGTCTTAAAATGCTGTTATGTTTGTTAGTGGGTCAAGGCATCATATATATTCATTTTGTCTCATCATTTTAACATAGAGAACAAGAAAAGTGAAAGATATACACTGAATTTTTCTCATCATCTTCATCCTCATTCTTGCATTTTCTCAACAATTACATATAACAATTTTTGTTGATCTTTTGCATCATCGATGTGATAACGTACAAACGTAGAATTGTGTATCTAGTTTGGGTTGAGAATTCAGAGGGTTTTTCTTGAATAAAACTGTTAGGGTTCTGTCCTCCAAGATCTTGAGAATTTGGGGGGTTTTTGCACAGATCTTTGCTTCATAGATTCAGCCGAGCGAAGGGATTGAAGAACGGTGGTTTCATTCAATCAAGTAGCGATAACCAGAGGATTGTGTAAGAAAGATTTGGGTTCGAACGGTGTGTGATCAAAACCAGCCGAGCGAAAGGGTTGAAGACTGGTGGGTTTGTTCAGACAAGTAGCGGGAACCAAAGGTTTGTTCAACATGTTCAAGGCACTTGATTCGACTTGAATCAAGGGGAGAGAAGGCATAGTATCAATATCAACAATTAGGCTTGAGTGTGTAGTGACTATTGCTTCTCTTGTATAAACGTTTGCAACAAGATAATACATATCTCAATTCTAGTTTTTAGAATTTGGGGCAGACGTACCCGAAGCGAGAACGAAAGGGGAACTTCCTAAACAAATCCGATGGTGTTCTCTCTTTCTCTATCTCTTTATTTTGAATTGTTCGAGTTTGTGTCAAATCAACTGTTCGATAAATTTCTGCTATCGTGTAGTGTTGAAAATCTATTTTGTAAACTCATTACAATCACTTGGATTGTAATTGCAAAAATTCTGCACTAACATTACATAGGAAATAACGTTTAGGGTGTTTTGCACACCAAGTGTTCGACGAATTGATCTCACACAAACTGTTTGTCATATTGTCAAATTAAGTTTACCTTTCATAAGTCTTTGGAAATTGGACAAACTTAAGTAGTGTTATTTGTAGTGATTAATCCTCAAAATTAGTGATCTATTCAACCCCCCTTCTAGATCATTGCCATCGTCTAACACATGAGCTGCTGCAACATCAATTAAACATTCTCAAAGACCATCCTTTGTCTTGTGTTCTCTACCTTTATGCCTTGAATCTCCAATTGTACCCACCCCCATTTATCCTGATTATCATTCGAAGACCCAACTTCATGTTGGATAGGATAAGTAGGTGATGGGACAACGTCCTCATCCATAGCGGTACCTGCTAAAGGTACGAGAAACACAAGAAATGGGGGGGGGGGTTGAATTGGGTTTCACCAATTATAATCTTTTCAAACTTTTATACACCATAGTTAATCAAGTGAATGAAGATCACCATAGTTAATCAAGTGAATGAAGATAAAGAACACAAACATTTTTATTCTGGTTCATTGTTAACCAAGTTACTCTAGTCCACCCACCAAGGTGATTTTTCCTTCCAAAAGGACTTAATCCAATAATCTTGAAAGATTACAAACGATCTTCTAAATGTTTAGAAAAACATCTTAGCCCTCTAAAGTATATAGACTAACACAGAGTCACTTGATGAAAAACTATCTCAAAAGAGATTACATATGTGTATACATAAATGCTTCTACATACGCAGATTACACAAATTTTAAGCTTAATAACACAATAATGTTAATTGCAAGATATGAACAAAAGTTCCTTACAAATTTACAAAACTATATTGAGTAAATCTCACATGAGATTTTGTGCAGTGTTTTAGTATGAGTTTTGTAGAGCAGAATGCTTGTTTTCCAATTCTTCCATGTCTTCCTTTTATAGATGAAAAATAGATTTGTTGAAGGGTAGAATAGGAAATGGAAGTCCAGTTGTTATGTCTTCAACGATCAACGTGGAAGTGTCAGTCATCATCGTATCAAAAGTTACTTTAGCAGGATAGTAGACAATGTGCTTGTACTTTTATGTTTATCCTTTCACGCAAGACATTTCTGATCTTTAACTTCTAATCTTCAGAGGCTTCTGATATATGTGTTGATGAAGCTTGTTACAGAAGGATCAGAAAACTTAGTCCTAAAAAAACAAGTTACTAGAAGTAAGATTATCTTCAAAATTGGAACTTCAGAACTAATTTCTTTAGAGTCTTCAGAACTTGAGTCTTCACAACTTGAATCTTCAGAACTATCATCTTGAATCTTCAGAACTTGAATCTTCAGAGTCTTCAGAACTTGAATCTTTAGAACTTAAATCTTCAGAACTTAAATCTTCAGAACTTGAATCTTCAAAACTAGAATCTTCAGAACTTCAATTCTTCAGAACTATCATTACCAAAACTTGATAAAAAGCTCTAGTACTAATGTTCTTTTAGAACCGTTGTATCAAAAGCATCTCAGAATCTTGACTTGAGTTTTGTAATCACCATATGTATTTTTCTAGAATGTTAAGTTCGGAGTCTAATGACGTCACACGCCTTTCTATTAGAGTAAGAATATGTTTCATCAAAATCCGTGCACTAGACAGAAAAATAGTTAGAGTATAAATCTGTTCTCTAAAATATGATGTGAAGTTATCATCAAAACATAAGGTCAGATGCAGAACCAAATCTTGTTTTTACACCTGCATTGTGGTTAGAAAAATTGGGGTTACCCTCCTGTCGGATGAATTACCTAGAGTAGGGAGCCCGTCTTTTAGAGTCAATTATTCACAACATCAAACCTTACTTTCCTAGGGTTAGGCAAATCAAGAATATCTTTGTTGCGGATCATCATCATGTAGGTGTTACCATCAATCAAAATCATACCTTGATGCACAAGGGCATCCATATCAACCTTATTCCTACCCTCAATAAGACGATCCTCTTCCAAATTAAATTTAAACCCAAGGTGCTCGGCAATTTGGGTAATCATACCCCCCACCGAAATGCCTCAAATAGTCGTACGAGCAACCTTCCCTAAATGATTGGCCGCAAATGCGGCGACATTACCCACATCATTATTAATCATGCAATACAAAAATAAAAGCTCTGTTTGGGTGGCTAAACTGATACTACCACCTCACCTAAACAAGGTGTAGGTTTTTGCCCCAACAACAGTATAAAAGATACCGCCGATAATATCATTCCAGAAGTTCGTAACATTAAACTCATTTGTGGCATCTTCGGGCTCATAGATAGGCAATCAAAGAACGTGTCCCAAATCTTCAACACTCAACTCTTGGTTTTGATTAAAGAGGAAAATTTTGAGAGTACCATAGTAGTGCCTCATATCGTCGATCCATTTTATCAACAATTTAAACTCTAAGGTACTTAAAATCTCAAGGGTAATGCGCTCGTAGGTCGGCACTTTCCTTTGCATGAATGCTAACAACCAAATGGAATGAAAATCCTATCTATTTCGAATTTTAAACAAGAGTAGAAAAAGTGTTTTCACACATGTACCTTGTCGGTGTAAGATTTCACTTGATCAAGATGGAATACTATTTGGCTTGGCCGTTGTTATCGAAGATGATGTTATAAGGATTCGAGGCCATAGTATTTCCTCTCTTCTTAGGTCGAGATAATTCAACGACTTTCATTCCTTTTTCACTTCTTTTGGATGCCATTGCTTGTGAAAATTGAAAAATTCAAATTTTTGCAATTTTAAGAATTTGTGTCCGGAAGTGTGATCGGGGTGATGGTTGATGAAGATTTTGTGAAAGTGGTTTAGTATTTAGGGGTGTGAAGGGGTTAAAGGTTGAAACATTTGGTTCGGTAACAATGGAGGTTTTGGAGGTTTTTGAAAGAAAATTGGAGAATGGTAAAGATGGTAGGTTTGGGGAGAGAAAGAGAGAGAGAGAGAGAGAGAGAGAGAGAGAGAGAGAGAGAGAGAGAGAGAGAAACTTTGTGATTATGTGATTTAAAAAAATAGATTTTGAGGGTTTAAAGGTGAGTTAATTGGGAATGATTGAGTGACAGAAAGATGGGTGGAGTCAAGAGGATTTGAAAAGATTTGAAAAAATTTGGATGTTGGGGCGTAGCAGACCCCTGGTTTTTATATGGAGATTTAATTATTAGGGTTTTAGGGTAGGGCAGGTGCTACGGTCGCTCGTAGTAGCCCCCTGATTTTTGTATGGGGACATTGTTTTTATTGCAGTTTCGTCGGATTTTTTCGAGCACAGTTTCTATATTGATTTTTCTTGAAATTTTCAACCATTATAACTTGTTTCGCTTCCCCTTCATGAGATTTTTATTATCTGAAAGAAAAATAAACCAACAAGAAAATAAATTAATGCAAAAAATTATGGGTTGCCTTCCATGTGGTGCTTTGCTAAAGGTCGTTTAGCTTGTTCTCTTAGACACTTAAACTCAAGAGGGTGCTTCCTTCAAACTTGAATCCCTAGCATCACCCTTAGCTATTTTTGGGGCCCAACTAATTATATTCATCCATGCCAGACATTCTTCTTCTTTAACCTACATGGTACTTGACCGACCTATTTGCCAGTTGCAGAGAGACATTCAACGGTTTCATCTCACCCATGTCTAACTTCTTACACTCAGATATGGGCTTCAGGCTTACGTTGGTGCCAAAAACTTGACATGCCGCAAGTGCACGACTATGGAAAGTAGTAAAATATTATCGAACCACAAGGACTAATGAATTGAATACCAAAACTTGTTCTATCGATGTATATCTAGAGAGATCAAAATTTGAGGATTTGTAAATCAGCTTATTTTAAAATCACTTATTAGATAACTAGGTTAAATGAAAAATCACTTAAATAATGATGAAACAAACAAGATTTAGGGTCACAATTCTTACACTAACGTCTATGTATGATCTAATTCAATTCTATTATAAGAGTTCAAACACGATTTATATAAAATAGATAAATATGGACAACACATGCTTTCGCCAGCGTGTTGCGCTATTGATGACGAATCATTCATCGGCTTTCGCTTGGTCGGATTATTCGTCATAGATTCTTTACTTTTGTACGACTATAAAAATTAGGAGTTTTCTCAATCTCATCCAAGCACTTTCGTTATTTTGGACTCAATTGTTTAAAAACCTGCACTTCGGTATCGATACATATCAACTCTTTACTTTCGTACAAGAGTTAGAATAATAGAACTTATGTATTAAAATAAATATGAACAAAGACTCTCATAATTGACTTGTTACCAATCATATGAATATTCATGAGATAAATCCCATGACCCTAGTCCCTAGCGGACTACTCACTCATGATGTGGGATAATATAATCATAGAAATATTTATAATTAAAATCATGATAAACAATTGAAATAGAATAAAAATTTAAATGAAAATAATATATAAAACCTGACTGACAAGAAAATTCGTTGAGTTAACCTTCATCCAATGCTCCAATGGAGACGCGAGTACAAAGAATAGAAAAGCAAATTACGTGGAAAACTAGAATGAAAAACTGGATTCCTAAACTAAAGACCAACTATGTGTATTATAGAAAATTATAATAATGGACTAAAATCTCACTGATCAATGACAACTACATCATAAGATATCAGATTCAAACATACAAATATCCCAAAATAGTAGCAATCGAGTCGAAAAATGAAATAAATCGGGGGAAAGCTCGCCTCCATGCTATGGCATGTAGCAACTGAGCAGGTCCCTGGAGTTTGTATGATGAAATCTCACTTCTCGCCTTTTTCTCACGTTTTGCTCATTTTTGTTCCTCTTTTGCCCCAAATACTTGCTTAGACCTGGAAACATCGAAAACACAATAGCGAGCATAAAACATTATTAAAAGAAAGTAAAGAGAACAAAAACAGGAAAATTACGAAGTAAAATAACTAATAAAAATGGAGCGAAAACTATTATCATCCCCAAAGGGTGCAAACCCTGAAGGGGACATGGTGACCCCAGAGGGTGCAAGCTCCAATGAGCACATGATGACCATGAAGGGCGCAAACTCCGAAGGCCATACAACGACCTAGATATCACAAACTCTGAAGGGTACATGATGATCCTGGAAGGAGAAAACCTCGAAGGGAACATGATGACCTTGGAGGGGTGTAATCCCAGAAGGGAAGATGGTTAACCTAGATGGCACAAACCACAATCTGCACATGGTAACCCCGAAGAGCTCAAATCCCAAAGGGCAAAAACTAGAAACCTTTCAAGCAACACAAGTATGATTTTTGAATAGATAAAGTTCTACATTGAAAACCTTTACCACTGTAGAGGAAAAGTGCTTCCGTTTTGTTAATAGCTTTGCTATGCATTACATTAACTGGATTAACTATAATAATGTATAAGCTTCACAATGTTCCAATATTTGGGAACTTCTTCGTTGCTTAAACTTTCTAATTGATAAGCTTCTCATGATATTTTTTTGACTTAGTTTGTAAAATCCTTCCCAGCTGGGAAACAATTTGACAATCTTGGTAGGTTCTATAACTCTATTCCATACAAGATCACCCTATTTTATTTCCCTGGGAATTACTCGAGTGTTGTAACACTTAGCTGCTCGTTGCTTTGCAGCAAAATCTTGGATATGCACTATATATATATATATATATGAATTCTTAAAGAAGAGCTCTTGCATAATTAATTTATATATCAATTTGCTCCTTATAAAAATGCTCCCTCCGCCTTGTTGGTGTCTGATGGACTAAACTAGCAAGTGTACCAGTAATGTCAAATTAATAAAAAAATTAGTTTCTACAAGTATTGTAAATTTAACAAGGTACGTAATAACAATGTGATTTAAAAGAAATAAATGGGGGGAGGGGTTTTGATGGTGTTTTTGCACAAAAACAAAGATGAGAAAATTAACAGAGTAAAGATTGATAGTGAAAAGAGAGTAGGTATTTTATTGAATCCTCTAATTATACATGTTGATGAAATGTGTATTAGAAGATTAACAATTACACAATAATTACACGGAGAATTAACACGACCACTGCACCCAATTCTTTGGTGTGCAACTCATTAATTTAAACCCAAAATAGTCAGAATGAGTGTAGGAATTCTCCACTCTCATTCCTTCTCTAGCAGTCAAAGCAAAGTGCGGGAATTAAAACCGACAGAGTAACAACACAATTTGTACAGTGCTCCAGCTTGTTGTGCAGACGTCCGACTCGACAAGGGATCAAGAAAGAGAGGCTCTAAAGAGATCCTAAAGAGAAGAGCAGGAGGCAATTAATTAATCGAAACAAGGTTTCGACCAACTAATCAAAGGGAGGAAATTGCCAGTAATCTTTCAAACAAGTCAAAAGATTATCAAAGCAAGTGTGGGAATAATGTTGAACAAGATTAAATTTGCTCAATGAAGAACAAATCTAATGCCTCAAGTCGAAATTGAAATGCATTAACAAGAACAAGCTAGCATGCATTTATTCACAGTAACACATAAGCAACAATGAGAAAAAATGCCTCAAACATGTGATAAAATTGCAAAAATAATCGAAGAAAATCATGCAATTAGTTGAGCAAAAAATATTGTAAGCATGTGATGAGCTAAAACAGTAGCATGTACATGAATACAAGTAAGCATGTGAAATTAGATGAATAAAGCATGCAAAACAGCCGCAAACAACAAGTTTTAGGTAAAAAATGTCAGTGGTAACCAGTTACCTCATGATGTAATCGGTTACATCATGTAAAAAATGAATTCCAGGGGCGCTGAAGGGGTGATGTAATCGGTTACCTCAGCAAAAAATAGCTAAAACAAAATTTCCAAAAGCACTTTTCAGAATCACTTATTGCATGTAATCGCAGTGTAACATAGCATGGAAGTAGATGCAAAATTCATGTTAATTCATAGCAATTAGGAACTACTAAAATCAAGCATGCAAAGCAATTGTTCAAACAATGGAAAAGCAATTAAATGCTACATTGCGAAAACGCGAAATAGCTCAAAAGTGGTAAATAAAGCAGAAATTCACCAACCTACAAGGCTGAGTTTTGCCTTGGTAATTGTTGTGCACGAAATGTGATGCAAAGAAAACCAGAGAATTCAAAGATCCTTAGCAATACGTAGCGAAAACCGAAGAAAACGCAATAAGTGCTTCAAATCCGAATTTGCACCGAAATTCTTGCAATGATCAATTTCCAAAGCTTGAAATGAAGTAAATGATGATATTACTGCAGAATTCAGAGATTAAATGGATAGGAATTAAGGTATAGCTCAAAGAATAGCAAGTTCATTGTGAAGCTTGCTAAGCTTTAGTGGTGGAAAGAGCTCTAGTAAGGCTTGGGAAGAAGATGATGATTGAGAGAGAGTTGCAGAAAATGCAGAGCAAAAGGAGAGTGAAGAGTGAAAAATGAGAGAATGATCAAGGGTCCTTTGCAACAATGTAAAGGTTTGCTTAAATATAGTGTAGGTTTGGAGTGAGGTAAGCTTAGAATTAGGTTTGGGGGGTGGTTTGGCATTTCGCTAGGAGTTAGTTAGACCCAGTTCACTGAGTTGGGGTCTAACTCGGTTAGTTATTTGTTAACTCGGTTGGAGAATCCCAATGCAACTCACTTGATGAAATGGTTCACATGCTTAGAAATGAAGGTGCATGATGAGTTTTATTATTGGTGATGTATTGGAGCAAAGGTAAATGCTATCTTGAAGTGTCTAGAACCTTTCACATAATGCTAGAACAATGTAGACCAAAAGAATATGATAGAAGTTGCTACAGTGCTGAAAAATAGTGGAAAATTTGCAAAATACGCAGGTGTAACCGGTTACCTCATGATGTAACCGGTTACATCATGCAGAACTTGACTTCCAGGATGAAAAATGATGATGTAACCACTTACCTTATCATGTAACTGTTTACCTCAGACAAAATTTCACTTTTTTGGCTTGAAATGGAGTGCTTTGGTCGTGGTTCCGCATTTTAAGCTTAAGCTATGATATATAGGCATAGAAATCCCTCTGTTTGGCTTGTATCGAGACTGTGATGAATCAGTGGTGAACATATTCATAGCCTTAAGATTATGTAGGGATTTGAATATATACCTGCATTGAATTCATAGATAAAAATGTTGATGCGGATGCGGGAATATGAGTGCGCGTGCTTATGCAAAAAGGAAAAAAGGGAGGTTAAATTTCGGGTTACGACATCTGCCCCTATTTAATCCTCTTGGACCTAAATGTTTGAATTGCGACAACTTTTCGATTATTCGAGGTGGAAGGGGATTAAATAAAAGAGTAGCTCGAAAATTTGGCCGACAGCGATGGTAGTGTATGGAAATGTGACTGTGTAGAGAGTCTGATTAAGTCAGAATTTGGCTGAATATCTGCTAGGGAGATGAATCAATCAACGAGGAATATGCTTGATGCATACGACAGATGCAATGTATTCTTAGTCTTACATGATGCGTGAGATTATGATATGCAACTAGGTAGGTTAAGGTACAACGCGACAAATAAAGAATGTAACAAAACTGACTTTAACTCGGCATCTTCGGTTGGGGAAAGAGCAACATGGATGGTTCTCGAGCTACTGCCATTACTGCTGCTGGGGATAAAGGAACCTGGACGATCTTCGAACAACGACCGTCGCTTGGGGAGGAACGAGCCCAGGATGATCCTCGGATGATCACCACTGCTGGGGAATGATATTACAACCTGTTGGGGATGCTGCGAGGATCCCACTCTTGCTGGGGAAAAGAGATCAAACATGGCTCTGCTAGGGAAATGGAAGACGAACAACCTTCCAAATAACCATGATGGTGCTCCCCACGAATCAAGCTTGCAATGGGGTCTACCAATCATCCTTTAGGGATTTTCGATAAATCATGCAATGCATAATGCTTTCTCTATTGATTTAGCTTTTTATTATTCTCAACGCTTTATAGTATTATGTGATCACAAATAATCGCTTATTTTGCAAACAAAATACTGAAAGAGTTTATTGAGAAATCAAATGATAAACTTTATTGAATATGAAAATATTTGTACATAAGGTGTGTACAAGGATGCAAAAATCCTTGATGAGGAAATTCGCAATATATTGAAAAACAAAGGTAAATGACAATGGGAAATTATATTTTTCATTGATTACAACATTTGCTACCATCCACTGTAAGTCTAGGCTCCAACACCTTGCATCCGTTGATGATGATTTGATTGCTTGTTTACCGTCCGAGGTCCAGCTATGATGAAGATAAGCTCAAATGTTCACAGTCAAATTCCTTTATCCCTATTTTTTGCCTGGACATTTTTCTTTTTTTTTTGTTCACCGAGTTACCCATTTTTGCCTAAGTTGCCCTTTCGGGTTTTCAATTTAGCGGGCTATTATTATTATTTTTTGCTTTGTCCCTAACTTTTGCATGGACATTTCTATTTTTTTTGTCCATCAGGACACCCATTTTTGCCTAGATTGTCCTTGCGAATGTCGATCTAGCGGACTCTTAGTTCATTCATTTTTTCAGGCATAATATTTTTTGACTGCGTCAGAGTTCACGGGTAGTGGCAACTCCTCCCCATCCGAGGATCAGGACTCCGCCTGAGAAGGCCTTCTTGACAGCAAATGGTCCTTCGTTGTTAGGAGTTCACTTGCCTCGTGGATCCGAGTGTGTGGGAGAATATCTCTTGAGCATGAGTTAACCTTCTTAGAATGCTCGAGGGAGAACTTTCTTGTCAAAAGCTCTTTTGAGGCGTCTTTGATACAATTGACCATGGCAAAAGGCTGGCAGGCGCTTCTCTTCAATTAGATTCAACTGGTTGTATCTGGATTGGACCCATTCAACTTCATCGAGATCTACTTCCATGATGACTCTGAGTGAAGAGGTTTTGACTTCAATGGCATTTTAGATTATCCTATTCATATATCACTATTATATCCATCTATTACAAATGATAATAAAGATATTTTTTTGATATATCTCATTTTACAAAACAAAGAAAAATTCCTTTTAAATTAAATTAGCGCTTCACACACCAATTAAAAATGGAGTTATGGCATTTTGACATATGGGGACCAATTTCAACATAATTTTTATATAAACATGTGTACTTTTTTTTATCATACATGATGATTATAGTAGATTTACTTGGATACTTCTCATTAAATCCAAAGCTGAAATGTCATCATATTTCCAAACCTCCATACAAATGATTGAAAATCAACAAAATGTCAAACCCCCAATCTCTTTCTATCTTCATTTAGGAAAACATTTAGGTGCCATTCTAGTAGCATTGTCGCTCAATAAATCAAACTACCACAAATAGAACAAGTCAAAGCGGGCAATTTCATCCAAGAACAAATTGGTCTTTTATAAATGGATCTCTAAGTCAACCTCCAATAATTGATACAAACTTTGAATTGTGGAATTAGTGTAACATCATGGTCTTCTCATGAATCACTACAACATTATACCCCCAAATGGCTCAAAGCACCAATTGCTTTGACAATGCCATGAATCTATGGAAATAATTGCAAGATCGATACACTAAAGGGAATCTTTGTTTTTCCGATCTTCTCAAAGAGCTTCATTCCATCAAACAAAGTTATCGTACTCTTTAAGCATATTTCTTTGACTTGAAAACAATTTTGAATGAACTTGAATTCCTGCGACCTAGTCCTTCTTGCATATGTTCCTCGAAACGTTCATGTTCTTTGAGTACTTTTGTCCAAAAATTCAAACACCAAGAGTATATTATATGCATTATCAAAGGCATTAATAAAACTTAGAACAACATTCAAACTCAAATTATTCTTACTGACCCGTTCCTTTATCTTAGAAAAACCTACTTGCACTTGAAAAATGTATATCATATGTAACTTAGTTAATCATATGACAACTAAGCCTCAATATATGTGTATTTTTTATTTGTTTGTTCGCTATCTTTTTTCTCCACTGCCATTTCCCGTTCTATAATACCGTCTTTCCTCCTTTCTTGAAGTGGTGAATGATATTATTGTCTTAATGACAATCGATACAATTGCCTTTCCATTTAAGTGTAACATCTATAAGAGCCCTGATGGATATTAACTATTGTTCCCTTGCATATACTTAACGACTAAAAAGATTATTAAATTGATTAACTCTTTGTATGCCAAACTCTTCCTAAGATCCAACTATAACTACGATAAGCCACTAATGTCAGTTTCACATCTCACCATCATCTTAGACCGACGAAGGGATCTACCGAGCTTGCCGTTCACATTTATATTAGCTACCTCACTTTTTTTCTACAAGCTTTCTTCGGGATCTGCGTAAGCAATGAAGAGCTCAAAAGCTTTCGCAGGGCTATATGTAAGCAATGTGAAGCTCAACCTATCGTAAAATGGGTTCATAAAGGTCAATATAAGCATAATGATACACATTACCCCAAGTACGAGGTGGGTAGGTGGTAATTTCTTTAGCACTGAGGGAAATTCGGTATATAGAGTTTGATATATGAGTATTGGTAGATAGGCCCTCAAGCATAAGGCTGTAGGAGCAAAGTACATAGCCATGTCCTTTCTACCATTTTCACTCCCTATTGAGATCTTATATGTGGAAGTTGTAAATGTTTTTTCTTCTACTTTCACTAATGTAACTAGTAACTAACCCGTGCGTTCGCACGGGCCTGTCTGTTCGAGAATTTTATGTTATGGACGTGTATTTGTTAATCAAATTGAAAAGAAAAATGGTAAAATTATAAAAACAGATATGATTGAAATTAAAAATTTGTATTGGTAAGTATAAGAAAATGTCGTGGCCGTTTATAACATGTAGCATTTTTTTTGTATATAAAAAAATTTGAATCAAAATTAAAGTTATCCCCGTTTATAACAATAGTATTTTTCGTATATAAAAGTATTTGAATCAAAATTGTAGTTGTCCCCGTTTATAAGAGTAGTATTTTATGTTATATACAAAAATTTGAATCAAAATTAAAGTTATGCCCTTTTAAAACAACAATATTTTTTTCGTATATAAAAAATTTGAATCAAAATTGAAGTTGTTCCCGTTTATAACAATGGTATTATTTTCGTATATAAAAATATTTGAATCAAAAGTATAGTTATCCCCGTTTATAACAGTAGTATTTTATCTTATATAAAAAAAATGTTGAATCAAAATTAAAGTTGTGTCCATTTAAATCAATAGTATTTTTTTCGTATATTAAAAAATTTGAATCAAAATTAAAGTTGTGCCCGTTTATAACAATAGTATTTTTTTCGTATATAAAAAAATTTGAATCAAAATTAAAGTTGTGTTAGTTTATAACAATAGTATTTTTTTCATATATAAAAAAGTTTGAATCAAAATTAAAGTTGTGCCCATTTATAACAATAGTATTTTTTTCGTATATAAAAATATTTGAATCAAAATTATAGTTGTCCCCGTTTATAACAGTAGTATTTTGTTCGTATATAAAAAATTTGAATCAAAATTAAAGTTGTGCCTGTTTATAACAATAGTATTTTTTCGTATACAAAAACATTTAATTCAAAATTAAAGTTGTGTCATTTTATAACAATAATATTTTTTTCGTATATAAAAAAATTTGAATCAAAATTAAAGTTATGCCCGTTCATAAAATGGTTGATAAATTTCTATTTTTCACTATTTGAATCAGTAGTAAAGTTATTTCCGTTTATAACAACTGTAACACCCATATATAAGATCCATACATCAAAGTATAAATTATATATATGAATCCAAGTATTTGGTATTGAAATACAATAAGTTCCTAGATAACACATTATACACATAAATGCCTCTAATACGAAACACCAAAGTCTAAGGCCTTACATATACAAGATGTTCCAAAATGATAAAATCTAAGAACTAGATCATAATAATGATCTCAAAATAACAACATAGCGGAAGCTAGCCATCAACATGCAAGGAAAGATCAAACGACCTTGTCCTTACCCTTCTCTCTACCTGAAGCACCTGAAATACATCAACAACGTGGGGTGAGATACATCAAATCTCAGTGGGTTCCTATCTTATAAGTTCTCTCAGATAAATGGTTCTAATAATTCCTAACTCAAAGTCCGGGGCAAGGGAAGGACTCTCGAGTTCACACAATATAACTTTACACTATATGGAAACATGCCATGAGTTCATCAACTCACTAATATCACTAATCGATAACCATCCCAAGGTATTTCCTATTCCCGCCCGCTTCTACGTCTAGAAGGCGATCCGAGTCATAAATCCTTGTAATCTACTTGACATACGAATGGATTCGGGTTCTACGGGCCATTAACCGTTATGAACCGTCACTTCACACGGGCCATTAACCATCACAAGCATTCGCTCCATGGGCGCCATTCGTACAATACGGGGAATCAAACTTGCCAAGTAGTTGTGCATCCATTTTAGAGGAGTCCGAGACTCTTGAAACTACACTCGAGTCAAACCGGTTACGATTACATGATTACAACAAATAACCCGATTGTATTCGACAATCACAAGGCTATAATGCCTTAAAGCTTCTCATGCCTTGCCAAAACCACAAGTCAACCACATGCTCCATAATAGTGTTTCATTCCATCAACTTCCTAGTCAAGCTAGGTTCATAAAAGCTAAGATGTATGTTTCCTCACTCTCCCTATTTCATTTTTATGTTTAAAGTATAACCAATCATATCATGCTAAACAACCATAATTTAGGCAACCACATCATGTTATATTAATAGAATAGTTTAACACAATTTAAAACACAATTTTCATTATTTCGAACTTTCCCGATTATTTAATCGATCGGTAAAATCAACATGTTTTACTTCCATCGCGTAGAATATTTCCTCGGCTTTACCTCGATATAAAGAACAATCGAAACCGATAAGCGAAACCAAAGTTATGAATTTTTCCGTCAAAAGTATAATTTTTCAACTCCCAGGTCGCGCTCAGCGCGCCCTGGTCCGCGCTCAGCGCGTAACTCCCTGCCTCGAGAGGTTCCAAGGATTTGACACCGCGCTCAGCGGGCAACCTGCGCGCTCAGCGCGCAGCGCGATTCTCAGAAAAATTCTCCTGCGATAACAGAACTTTATCCACCCTCCAAACCATTTTAGGGCACATTTAGAAGTAAACAGAGGTTCAACATCACATTTATAACAAGGTTTGATCACCACTAACATCAAAACATATCATTTCATAAAAACCCAATTATTCTAAAACCCTAACATTTCAACATCATCAAACATCATATAGAAACATGAAAACAATCATCCCCACATGATTCTATGAGCATACTAAACATTCATTTCAATTTTTAACCGATTCTATCAGTTAAAACATCGATTTCTACGATTTCGACCTAAAACTCATAATACCAAAACACAAAGAAAATGGTTTCTAGCTAAACCCACCTTGCAAAGATGAAGAAAATGATGAAGATGAGATGAATGGTTGGAGCTTTGAACAATGGATGATGATTTCTCTTGGAGTTCTTCAACTTTTCCCTTTTCTCCACTTTTCTCCTCTTTTCTTCTTTTTCTTTCCTTCTTTCTTCTTTCTCTCTCTTTCTTACTATCTTTTTCTTTTATGTTTGGAAAGTGGAAGGAAATGATAAGTAGTAAACTTAGTATTAGAAATAATACTACTAAATGTCCAAAAAATCTCTTAATTCCAACTAAATAAAATACCTCAGAGTCAGATAACATTAATTGAATTTATTCTAAGTTCCACAGTTACTCTAATTATTTTGTCAAATAATTTCTCAGAGTACTCTAGGCTCAGTCGATCACAATATAATCTTATCCGGAGTAATAAAAATACGCGGTATTACAACAATAGTATTTTTTTTGTCGTATATAAAAATATTTTAAACAATAGTATATTTTTTCCGTATATAAATATTATTTTTGTTTTGATATTATTTATGAAAATATTTGAATCAATAGAATAGTTGTTCCCGTGTCTACGCACGGGGTACGTTTTTTGATGAGCTATGATTTTGAACGCGTATTTGTTTATAGATTATCATAAAAATTAGTATTTGAAGAAAATAAATTTTTTAAGAATAATAGTAAATTTAAATTGAATAGTAATACATGTAGAAGATGAAAGGTAAACAACATAAAAAATGATATGATTAAAAATAAAAATATTGAAACTTTTATTAGATAAATTAATCGTTTTAGTTTTTTTTACATGGTTTCTTGTTTGAATCTAATTGATTGTATTCCATATCACTTTATAAACCTTTTTATATAACAATGAAAAAATAGAATCTAACTGATTGTCTTCCGTGTCACATCATTGAAAACCAAATATATGAGTGTTTTTTTGTTTGGAATATAAAGGTTGTATCCCGTACGACTTTTCATTGAAAGTAATTTACTACTTTTCATATACTTTTTTCTTGTTTTGAAAGTTCCAGAATAAATGTTTTTAACTATACTTTATATATTCAGCCCATTCTTTTTAAGTGTGGTGAAATATTAGGAATCCATTGAGATATAGTAAGTGGTTGAATAATGTGTTGGAATAGGATTGTGAAATCTGGAGTTTGACAATCAGTCTTAGAAGTCATTGTAGAGATAAACATTGAACACCTATTGATTTAAAGTAGTACAATACTACAAGTATGACCAAACTGCATAGAAGCCATTGTAGAAATAAACATTGAAACATAGTGAATTAAAGTAGTACAATACTACATGTATGATTAAACTGCAGCGGTGCTCCTTGACAATAGTTGGTGCATTGAGTTTTCTTATCTAAAATGGAAAAAAAGTCAAAGAAAATGTTTAAATATTTTGTTCTGATTTAGTATTTAATAATAATAATAAATTGGATTTGAAATTAGATGAATAACAAATTAGAAAGGGGTTGAATAAAGAGAAAGAAAATTGAGATGGAAGTGTTTAACATACATTATGTTGATTGACAGGTTGTCAATTTTAGCAGCATGCTAGCTAGATAAAGTGATGTAGGTTTGTACTCTCCATTGATATCCACAAGTCAATTTCAACAGTTGAAAAGTTTAAATGTATTTTAATATGAATAAAAATGAAGTAAAACAGGAAGGACATTACACATGTATGCATGTGTTGTTGTGCTGATGTAGACAGACTATTCAAATCGTACAAATGACTGTATTTTACCAGTCTGTGTTGAACTGTTGAGTTTTGAGAAGACTCTTGGTCCCTGCAGGAGTAGCAGTGTAAATCAGACAATTAAAAATGTATATAAGATATTGTAGAGATCTTTATAAGATATTGCAGATATTTTTATAAGATATTGTAGAGATCTTTATAATTTCGATTAGAGTTTGAGCAAAACAAAAGGGATGAACCTTGTTCATCCTTCAACTGTTGTAATTTGTGAAGTTCACTCTTATTTTCTTGTGTCAAGATGTCAAACCTGGAAGACACCATTCACATGCATCATGTTGTAAAAATCATCACCATATGCATCATGAGAGCATAAATATATAATGACAATGGCCATGATGTATGAAAAAAAATGTAGGAAAAAAAAGGAACAGTGACCTGATAGTGAAGAGTTAAATACTCAACATGTGAACTCACAACTTCCCTTGACTTTGCACAAAGCCTCACAACCTATAATTGGAGCATTATTTTCCTGCATAACCAACTTTGAAACAGTAAACAATAGAATATCATATATGTTAGTCTGCATTCAAATTCTCTCACTATTTAGTCCAAGTATTCTCTGCGTTAATCTTTGTCAGTGAGTCTAATAAGTAAAACAAAGTTGAGCAGTGAGTCTAATAAGTAAATATAATTATGCTTAAATACATTTCAAACCATTTCATCATCAAACCCATGAACAAATATGGTGTTGCATTAATTTGACAATTGAAATTTGAAATTATAGAATACTTATACTCAGTTCAACATTTTCCAGACAAAAACACAAGCAATGGATATATATACTTGGACAAATATCAATTTGAGTTGAATGTAAAGCTCCAAAAAAAATGGGAAGAATGCACAATGGCATACTTGCTTGAAACAACGGAGATGCAATACAATAAGGTTTTCTAATACCTTTTTTGACTGGTTAATCATATCTTCCTATTGATTGACAATGCTAGTTTTAGTTTCTCATGAACTAAATGAAAATCAGGTTAATCTTTATAGAAAAAATTACTGCAACTTCAGATAAATATACAAGTTACTCGTAACAGCATTAAGGTGATTAATATAATCTCATCCCTTTTGTTTTAGCCGTGAGTTAATTTTGTGTGCAACAAAACCATTCAAAGTCTAAACCAAATACTTTCAATTCACAAATTATTTCAAATATTTTCAAGTTTTCTTATGGTTCTTGTCCATATTCCAAGGTGTAATGAAAGGGAGTTTTGTTCACAATTAAGTGGCACTGCTTGTAAAGTTTCAGATGGTTCATCTAGTCCTAGTTTACAAATGATTATCAAAGAAAACAATAGTGGAGAACATGAACATAGCAATGAGAGCACATTCAAACAGATGGCAATTTGTATATTGTAATGATGTTAGGGTCCTTTATGAATTACCGGAGTCACATGAAATTCGCAAGCAGCAACAACATCAGTGGCGTTTTGGTTCTGCCTAACTCTTTAAACTGTGTATTTCTCGCTGTCATAATTCCAAAGATACCAATTTTTCACCTTCTTATTGTTAAGCAGCCTTGGGTAACCTGTTACATATGGCTTTCAAACCAGGAAGTTGTGAGTTTTCCTGCATTTGAACAAAGCAAGTCTACATTAGTCCCTGCATATGGTGTTACCAGTTCATTATATGGACATGAAATGATGTTTTAGGACTCACCAGTTATACATGCTGACACATTGATGTGTTTGTAATTTTCAACTGGCCAAGTTCAATCTTGTTTGAACCAGTTCCTACATGACGAAACACATGTTATTACAACTTTCTAACATCAAATTCAACACTGCCATTGAAAAAAGAAGGGGAGGTTACCAAACAAACATAAACCTGTCATTTCATTTAGTCAATTGCCAAACTCCAAGCCTTGTTTCCAATAACCATGAGCACGCTAGACATGCTCCAACTTTATGCCTCCTTTCAACCTGCACAAAACAAATTCACAAAAATTCACAATCCAAAACAATTTCACCTTAAATGCCTATCCATTTTCAAACAATTCAACCAATACTAATTCAACTCTAATCTCATTCTCATTTCAAATTCACCATTCCACCAGACACAAAATAATTCAAGCTACACTACAAATTCAAAACCAGACAGAGTCTCAAGAAGTTCCAATCCAAATCAAATTCAAAGTCAATTCATCATTCCTATTATGAATTGCAAATGCAACACTAATTCCTATACCAGCTAACAAATGACCAATGATCCTTGTCTGAACACTCTGAGCGGTAGCGCTGTAAATGAATTAAAAATAAATATTTGATATAAAAAATACATAAAGATCAATCCCATTATGAACTACATTTAACATACCTCCGATTGCTAAAAGGACAGTATCCAACTGAAAAGTCCTAGTTCTACCAAATCTGTCAGCCAAGCTCCACCAGTAAACGAATCAACAGTAGAATCGACAGTAGCACCAGCAAGTAACATGCTGAAAATCCACCCTGTTTGTGGATATAAACAATGATCAGGATGTGAGTTATTTTCTGTTTAAACAATGATCAGCAGCAATTGACCAAACTGCATCATCGAATGAGAGAAATAATAGAGCCTCTGCCTACAAAAACAAAATAGCCAGGATGTGCATTTATTTCTGTTTAAACAATGATCTGCATTAGTATGTCTTGATGGGCATGAATATGAAAATTGCTCGCAGTTTAGGGTTAATTTCATAATGCCACCATTAACAGAATCACAGTAACATTTCAATGAGAAAAATAAGGCTTAGCAAGTGCAAAAAAGGGAACACACATACTTCCTTCTGTTTCAAAATAAACTTTTAATCAACACGAATGTCTTCCATATTATCAATGAAAACATCTACCACAATTTGACTCACTATGCTAATCAGGCAATGCTTAAATTTTCGATTAGAGTTTGAGCAAAACAAAAGGGCTGAACCTTGTTCATCCTTCAACTGTTGTAACTTGTGAAGTTCACTCTTATTTTCTTGTGTCAAGATGTCAAACCTGCAAGACACCATTCACATGCATCATGCTGTAAAAATCATCACCATATGCATCACGAGAGCAGAAATATATAATGACAAGAAAATGAATTTGTCATCAAAAGAAAATAAGCTAAGAAGAAAATGAATTTGTCATGAAATACAAAGCAATAACATCAATGAGCTTCCTCATCACCACAACTGTGATCACATGAACATCGTAAATATTTGTTTGCAACATGAACTAAATACTTACCTCGTTCATCATAGCATACTGTCAAATTAGAACTCTGGACAATGACCTCAACACTATCCATAATTTCCTGTGTTAAAGAAATATCAACTTCTGCAGCAAATCGAAGAGCGTCCCAAATCTCCAGCATGTAAAAAACTAGAGTATTATAGATCTAAAAATTAAATAGTCTGCATATCAATCTAACATAAATAATCTAAATCAATTTTCCCAAGTTACAACACCATTTTAAATTTGTAATTTGTGTCATCACTACAATATCAGGCAAACCCTTAAATCAAATCATGAAGTTTATGCTTGTAAATCTACATATATATTTATGATTTCCCATATGCATTTGAATGAATAGAATAAAGGAAAATATATCAATGAAAACATGAAATAATGTCAAAAATGTGACCTTACCTGTGAACCATTTTTAACCTTTACAACATCATAAGTATTGTTACACAAAATATTTTCTTCACCTGTGAACAACAAGCCACAATGATCACCATCGATTTCTCCGTCATCAATTTCCTCTTCTATTATCATCAATCTCAAACCTTCAAAACCTCCAAACAAATCCCATCAAACATCAAAAACTTCGTCTCCATTTTTTCAACCATCACCTCAACAATCAACAATAATTAAAAACCTGGAAAAAGATAAACAAAAGAAAGTAGAACAAAGACAAACTAACCAACAACAATCGCAACATTCAAGCAACATACATACACAAACAGAACAACAAAAAATCACAAAAGAAAGAGGGAAAAAATAGAAAATTTTTGAAACCGAAATCAAAATTAAAACCCCACGTGATATTCTTGATAACAGATATGGATTTTTATTTTAGAAGATCATTATTATGATTTCTATTGAAAAAGAGGAAGAAAGGAGAAGAATGGGAAGATGGAAGAAGAAGGAGAAGAAAGAAAGACAGAAATGATGGAGAGAGAGAGAGAGAGAGAGAACAACAAAATAGGGAAAGGAAGAAAATCAGATGATAAGTTTACACATTGGGAAAAGAGAAAAAGTAAAAAAGGTTGAAAATTTTAGTTGGAATTTAACCAATTGGATGGAAAGTATTGAAAAAAGGTGTGTAATAAGTAACAAAATAGTAACATTGCCATCCAATTTGATTAACCATGTTAGTTTGGTTGGAAAAAGTATTTTTTGGACCACATTTACCCTTATTTTGGTGAGGTGGTAGAATTAGAGAGAAGGGCATAAAAGTGTTTTCCAGAACAACAAATTTTCTTATATTATAGATGACTCCATTTCTTAGGAACTTGCGTTTTTAAAGATTAGGGTCTCAGACCCTAGCGACTATAACTTTTAATGAAATGTAATGATCTGTCGACTAATTCTTTTAGCCTATACTTATAAAGGTTTTCATCCTTTCCTTCCTTCTTCCACTACCTTTCACTTTGTCAACTCCAAACTTAAGCGAATAACGCACATTTGTTATCTCGACCTCTTATTTTTTGCTCAAGTATTTTTTTCTTTTAATCTTTCATATATTCTTTCATTGTTATTCCAAGTATGGATTTTATTAGGGAATATGATTCTTCGAGAATACTGGTGGATTTAGAAATGGTTTATGAGCGGCGTGATTTATGGATTTTTTGTTTAAATGGCGTTAAACAAAGTGACGGTAAAATAGATTGAAAATTTGTGGAAGAAGAAATGTTAGGTGGCTATGAGAGTTTATCTAGTGATAGTGACAATGACTCTAGTGATACTAATGTTAATTTAATGTATTTTTCGTTAGGACTATTGAGGTTGTTTGTGGCGGTCACTACGTAGGGAACCTTCGATTAAGTGACGAGCATTGATTATTTTTATAATGACAAATATTGGGTCCAAAATTTTCAGGTTGAAATAAATGAGGCCGGGATAGTGTTAGAACTATGTTTGGATGGTGAAAAAGTATGCATGCGGCGACCAAAAGGGGACGGTGACAATATTTTTACTTTTATATTGGGGTAATAGTTGATTTAGGGGTTGGTATACCCTTCATCATTTTTCATGCGCAAGTCTTGAAAGCTTTTAATTTTGTTCTCTCCCGATTTCATCCCAATAACTAGGCCTTTGTCCGAGATTTTGAAATTCTTTTATTGAGGTCTTGATGTTACCTTATTGTGGGTATCTTTTTTATATAAGACTAAAGGGGTTAACGGGGGTGGTTGTGTTTCTATAAGTGAAATGTTTATAAGGGCTCTTATTACCCCTTATTCCTTCGATTATATGAATTAGAAAGATAAGTTCATTCCAGTTCGGGTGCTTCTAACTTCCCCGGGGTCATTATGAGCGAGGACAATATCTTTCAACTATTTCTTTATTGAACGGATGCACCTCTATGACTCATTGGTTACAATTTTGATAATCTTAGCGAGGTCTAGAAAGACGGGGTTGATTTTTTTTTTTTGGAGCAATTTTGATCTCTGAGTGTGAAGGATTTGTTAAGGTATGAGGAATACTTTCCCTTTTGCCCCCTCGTATAAGCTATATATAATTTAATGATTCATTTGACCTTCTCTTTTTATTTTATTTTCTATATTGTGGGGGTCGAATGACCCCTTTATCTGTTAAAAAAAGAAAAGAGATGATCGAGAAGGTTAGGGCAAAAAGGAATTAAACATATCCTCATAACCAAAAAAGATACCCCTCTAGTCTAATGACATTGGTTACTAAGAAAAGAAAGAAGGTTGTTGAAGGAAAGATTATTAAGGCCATTCCCCTGAACACTAAACCACCACTGACTAACTCAGAGGAGAAAATATCTTCCTTGACCAAGAAAAAAATATGGATCTTTGAAAATGTCAAGTTGTTCTAGAAGCCCCTTAATCCCTAAACTCAAACAAAGGGCCATTCTAAAGTACTTGAGGTAGCGTCTCTTTGTGAATAATACCTTCTAAGTTCCATTTTTTGTAGTAGAATTTTGATGGATTGGCCTTCCTCTATGACAATTTGAATGGATCCAGTGACCTGAAAAATACGGGAAAACGGGTCTTAAAATTGACCAAACTGTTGGGACCTTACCTATTAAGAAACATTGTTCTAGGAAGAAAAAAAAGGCGAGTTTAACAACACATGTGAAGAAGATAAAGGAAAAGAATGAGTTGGATCAAGCTCTGCTCTTCTCGACTAATGAAAGGATAACAACTATTTATAAAGACCATAAGGAAGCTCAAAATTTTTCTATAAAAGGCAGCTAAAGAGAAATAGACATGGCTAGAGGAAAAGAAACTCCAAGAAAAGACTGGTGATAAGAAAAATGAGAAACTCAACGACCTAAAAAAGAACATTAGCGTTCACGACACAAATATGCATAAGTTAAAGTTGAGCTAGAAGAAACTCACCCAGAATCTTTTATTGCTACTGACCAAGGTTTTGAGAAGGCTAAAGACGAATTTCACTTCTTTTACTCGAGCTAGGACTTAAGTGAGTTGGGTTTTTCAACGTGATTTTGAATGACTAGTTGGTGGACGAGGAGAATACTAAGGATGAAGTGGACCGCGATACCAAAGAATAAGAACTAGACACTCCCTGTCCCTTTCTGAACTAAGACGAGCCTATAAAGAACATCGATCTAGTTGTGCCAGTTAATACTGATAATTGAACTTCTTTTACTTTTGATAAATAATTTTGTATGCTACTTTTCTTGGATACATGCTTTTTTAGTATCTGCATTAAACTTTGAAATATATCACAATATTGTATGGCTTTAAGATTACTTTCTTGATAGTTTATAAGAATTATTTTATACTTACTCTTTATTTAATCCATATTGAATTAAATGTGTGACTCTGCAACATATATGTTGATCCTAGAAGGCGTAAACCTTGGAGGGTGGATGATGATCCCCTGACACGCTGCAAGTGCACAGTTGTACGAACTAGTAAAAGATTATCGAACCACAAGTGTCATACCCCAAATTTTGACCACTAAGATTTCCCATCATTGTGCAAATCATCATCACAATATGGATGAACCATCATGCCTCATCAAATGCCTCAAGGGTTGTTGAGCATTCACTATAATCAAAATTAGGGTTTTAAACCCTCTCAGAGCTTTAGACAAAGGATCAATCAAGGAATGACTTGATCTTCAACTTGTCTAACCTCTCAAATATCCACAAGGGATCAAGAGGACTCCCACCCTAAGGATTAAGCACAAGGCTGCTCCCTTCTAGGTGGATCAAGTCTCAAGATCGACAGTGTCACCAAATTAGGGTTTTGGTCGACCAGGGCCTTCAGATGGAAATTTTTCATCTGGGCACAAGCCAAAGATCCAAAACATAACCTAATATACTCCATGGAACCTCATGGACCCAATCATCAAGTCAATTTGACCTCAGGAGATGCATTCATCAAAAATCAGGAATTAGGGTTTATTGACCTAATTCACCCCTAAGTTGACTTTTGGGACAAATCATGAACCAAGACCTCAAGACATGATTTGAGGGTCTCTAATATACCATATTGATCCATTTGGAACAATGGATTAATCCAAGAAGCTTGAGCAACAAGTCTCAATTTCATCTGCACCACAATTAGGGTTTCGCGAGGAAAGTCAACTGTAACTTTGACTTTTGACCAGGACATGCTCCCAAACCCTAAGACATGATTCAATATACCCTATGACACCCATGGAACATGTCCATCAAGTTTGATTTAGGTCAAGGACATGATTTCCTGAAGAATTGCACAGTTTGGAATTCAACTGATAAAAAGTCAACTGTGCACAAAAGTCAACTATGACTTTTTGAGATTTTTCACCAAAATGGATTTTTAACCCTAAAATGATGTTAATGTATGATTTGAATCATCATTCATCAAGAAAAATCAAAGAAAGTGGGATAACTTGTAAAAGGGGTAACCATAAAAACTTAGAAAAATTTCTAAGTTATGGAAAAAGTGACACTAATGTGCCAACTTTGGAGGACCATAACTCCTAAACCACAAGGCCATTGTTCCCCATTCAAAGCTTGATTTGTAGATCACATTGCCCTCTACAAAAGCTTCATACAAACCTATGTCCAAATTCCTCATGGATTTTGAGTTATGGAGTGATCAAAATCAAGAAAAGTCACTTTGTTCCAACACTTAGTGAAAATTTCACTAAGTCAGAATCTGCCTTTACTTTTTTCCAAATGTAGGGGGATTTTTCACTTGGAATCAAAAGAGATCAAAATCAAACATGTTCAAACAGTTTTTGTATCATGTAAGGGCTTTCCAAAATGACCAAGAACATTACCAAATTCAATTTGAGCCATGAGATATGACATTGGCAAGTTGCCTTGCTGAAATCTGCCAAGGCAAGGCAGATTTTTGCACTTTTGGTCGATTTGCCAAAATCAGCCAAATCCAAATGCTCCTATCCACTTGGACACCTCTGAGGATTGAATCTAAAGGGGACAATCACTGAGCCAAGCCTCCAAAGTCTTTGGAACAAGAAATAACATGTTGAACCTAGAATTGCCAAAATAGGGACAAGACTCCAATTTTGGATTAAAGCATTCAATGGAAGCATCAAGGTGGCATGAACTGATCTCTTAGTAACTGAATTCAGTCAAGACTTATCCACGACCAAGGGGACCAGCAGCCTGTGCCCTAACCTCTAGTCAATGGCTAGAGGAGACTTGGATTTTCATTTGCCAACATTGGCCAAACCTACTCAGCAGTTGCCATTCACTCTTCCTTGCAAAACAAACTTGCTCTACTATAAATAGAGCTCAATTGTGATCAGTTTAAGCACACCAAAGGCCTACAACACTTTCCTTTCTCAAAAACCACTTCTCACTCTCAAAAATGCCTTTCTTAGCAAGTCACTATCGGGTTTTTCATTAGAGAGCAATTCCACTCAAACCAATCACACACACACACACCTCACATACATCATATAGAAGTGATCCAAACACTCACATAACATCTGGAACACCAAAATCACAAAATCACCAGCCAGTTGCTCAAGTTCTTGACAGATTTGCAGTTGGGGTACCATCTCAAGTTCCAAATCATTTTAATCCATTCCAAGCATTCATACACACTCCATGGCACCTAGGGAAGCTATCCAGATCATTGGAACCTAGTTGTAACACCTCCAACACAAAACATGATCACTAGCTACAAGAGGTAAGCATGAGCTCTTCTAACTCTATGATCCATGCAATTTTTGCTGCACAATAATTTGGCCATATGTTCATAATCATGCATGGAATGTTTTCCCTTAATAAATTGCATTGTTTGAATCGTGTGTGAAATTTCTGAACCTTCATGCAGAAATTAGGGTTCTTGAGGTTACTCTTTGATTTCTTATTCTATGTTAAAAATAAATGAAATTAAAGACCATAGACATGATCGTGAGGTTAAAACGAGTTGATTGATATGTAGATTGCATGATATAATCAAGTATTCAGTGAGATTGGATAGAAAATGCAATTCTGGGAAACTCAGAACACACGCGTGTTCTTGCCTTTGTTCTTGGCGCCATTTTCAAATATTTGAATATTTGAATTTTGTGATTTTATTTAATTGATTCAAAAATTAATTTCTCTCTGACTTTTAATGATTTTGAGTTGATTCTTTTTTTGATAATTCACAAAAATGTTAAAATATTTTATTTTATCAAAAAATCCCAAAAATATTATTTATTTCATATAATTGATATATTTGCAAAGAATTAATGTTTTATTTGTTTTTGCCATTTAAAATGTTTTTCCCTCTTGATTTTGTAACTTTTAATGCCTTCTAATTATTTTGTAGGTCAATACTTAATTTTTGAAGCATTAATCCAAGATCACAATTTGTTTTCCATATGTTAAACAATTTTGATCATTTTAATTGAATTTTTATTCAATTAAAACACATTTTGAAAACAAATTAGGGTTTTTTAGATTAATTCAACCCTCATAAATCATTTTCAAAACTTTTGGGCCTCTAATAGAGTGTAAGACCCAATCCTTTTTTGACCAAATCATTTTTGGGCCTCAGTGCATTGTATAAGTCCCGATACCATCAAAAACAAACGGCGCGATCGTCGCCCTTTTGAAAAATAACAATTGGGCCTCTCCTTGAGCTATAAGACCCATTCAAAACTTTTGGGCATCTAATAGAGTGTAAGACCCAACCCCCTTTTAACCAAAACAATTTTGGGCCTCACTTATTGTATAAGTCCCTCTGCGTTAAAAGAAAACCTCGGCGCGATTGTCATTTTTAACGAAAAATCAATTGGGCCTACCCTCGTGTTATAAGCCCCACTCTTTTTCTTTAAACCTTTTGGGCCTCTTGAGAGAGTGTAAGACCAATCCCTTTGTACAGAAAACCTTTTTGGGCCTCAGTCACTTATATAAGTCCCTCTGTACAAATTCAACAGTGCAATCACTGGTAAAACCCTGGGCCTCTCCTTGAGCGGTAAGCCCCAAATCTTTATTTTTCATAGCACTTTCTCCTTTGATTTTGAATATACTGTTGTTTTCAATCTATCTTTGTTGAACAACTAACCAAACATCATGGAAGCTCTACAACCGAGTAAGTGTTTATACACTTTCATTTACCGCTTTCATATACATATAACTGTATTGTGGGGGTGTTTCGCTGTAAGTCTTCTTTCATAAACTCATATCAACTGTGTAATAATAGTATAGATATTTAGAGTTTCCCTGGCAACTACGTCTAGAACTAGGTAAAGTCGTTTCGTTTAGTCGTAGAAATAGACAGTTAGATCCCCAATAGGATCACCAGATACAGTCTTCTCTTCGGCTGTCCTCATTAGGAATTATCAAGAAACTCTACTCCCAGAGATGAATGTATTCTCTGGGAATGGTATCTTTGAGTTTCTTCCAAATTCTCGAACTTTCCTGGCTTGATCTATTCCTTGTGAATAGCCTGTCTTGAATTTCTCGGGGTTTGGGGACCCACGGGCTTCTTAAAAGCATCGGCCTCCTCTTGGGCATCGTACAAGGACCCACAGGCTTCCTAAAAGCAACCCCGCCTCCTCTTGGGCTTAGTACAAGGACCTCTCGGCTTCTTAGAAGTATTCACAGCCTCCTCTTAGGCTTCGTATAATGATCTCTTCCTCTGGGAATGATAGCCTCCTCTTCGGCTTAGTACAAGGACCCGTCGGCTTCTTAAAAGCTTCAAGCCTCCTCTTGGGCTTCGTACAAATTGTCCCGACGACCTCCTAGAGGTATAGGTACAGAACCTAGTCATCTTCATAGAACAGTCCTTTCAAAGAGTCTACTACTGTTTCTCAAAGCATAGTACAAAAGATGAAACTCTAGACACGGACAGTCTAATATCCTTGAGTCTCAAAGACATTCTCAAGTGACCCCTTCATTAAATAGGAAGGAAACCCGTAGACTCGGACAATCTCAATACTCTTTGGATTTCCCGTTTCCTCAAAGAAAATGAAATATCCCTGAATCAAATCCTTGGGTACAGTGTTACTCATATAAGAACTGATTTTCTCTTTTAAAATCAGTATATTGGACCTGTCACTCAACTGAAACAGTCATACTAGCCTCCTCTTGGGCTTTGTACAATGATTCTTCCCCAGCGAAGCAAACGTTTAGCCTCTCTCTCGGGCTTCGTACGAGATACAAAATACTCCTTCGTTGAGTCAAACAACGTTTGGCCTCCCTCTCGGGCTTTGTACGAGACACATAAGAGACTCCCTCATTGTGTCAATCACCCCTTTCGCCTCCATCTCAGGCTTTGTACGAGATACAAAAACTCTCTTGTTGAGTCAAATAGCCTCTCTCTCGGGCTTTATACGAGATACCAAAAGATTCCCTCGTTGAGTCAAAACCTTTTAGCCTCTCTCTCGGGCTTCATACGAGACACATAAAAACCCTATTGTTGGGCCAATAGCCTCCTTTTAGGCTTTGTATAAGAAAACCACTGGTTGATCCAATCAACCTTTTAGTATCAAAGCTGTGCCTCATTCACAGTACAGAAACATCAATAACTCCTTCCCCTTCATCTAATTGTTGTAAGCGGCAAGCCTCTGGATCATCTATATCCATGTCACTGTCCCTCTTTTAGCATGAGAAATTCCTAAGGAAAGATAGCATTGCTCTACACTGAGTTAAAGTCTTCTCCTTCAGGTTAAAAATCTCCTATAAAGGAAATTATGGCATTGTCAGATTCACACATCCCGGTTAAAGTAATTCTCCTTTATAAACAGTTGTGACATACAACCCCCTCTTTAGAGATGACAAATTCTCTCTAAAGTCAAACCCTTTTAGCTTCACATCTTGGGCTTTGAACAAGATATAAACCACCTTTTGCTTCACGTCTTGGGCTTTGAACAAGACACCAAAATACCATTTCCTCCCATAGAATAGGAGGAACTACGAACGCTCTGATTTCCCTGTTTCGGTAAACTGGAATACGTAGGCATAAGATTGAAAGAAAAATCTTAGCGAGCACACTAAACAAAAACCCAAAATCCCATACTGTCATATACATCCGTCCTAACCTCTCAACCGATAGCCTAAAACACCTCTTTTTCGAAAAAATAACCAAGGAGAGACCCTGAATCTTTGTAGCATCTGTAAACCAACAGTTTTGAATGTTTAACCTCAGTATGCAAGCAGGGTTAGTTGGAGACATCTATTTCCCTTCCTTCATCAGCTTTAATAGGATAAAAAATGAATCAAACTGTAGTACTAAAGCGATCGTGCTTCGCAACCACATCCAAAAATCACTCGCTACAGAAAAATGGCGACTCTGTTGGGGAATGTCTAGGGATCTTGTTCTCTTCGCGTCTCCTAGGTAGAAATCTTGGACTGAGGTACCACAAAAAGGCGCCTTTCAAGGCATTTTGTTCCTCTTATCTCTTGAAGCCTTGACGTCACTAGGATCTTAGGTCAAAACGCCGTTAATTTGGAATGAAACCACAGGATGGTGACTCCGCCGGGAAACCATTTTCTGTCAGGAACTTAGGATTCATAGCTTTAAAAGTCTAGGACTTTAGGACGAATATATATACTGCTTTTCCTAATTGCTATACCTGTTTATTTTTCTGCTAATGGGAATGCGTGTGATGCCGCATGTGGAAAAAATGAGTATACACTTAAGATAAGTGATGGCGACGAGGTTGACCATCAACCTCAGTGGAGGCTGACCAATGCAACCCATTCCCTCTCATAGGTAATGGGCCGATTGTGATGTCTGAGAAGCTGAGGAGCCAACCCTTTTGTAGTGCGGAAACTATCAGAAATAGTTGTCACGCGATATTACCCTCATTTGAGGCTGATGATCTATTCTCGGTGAATAGCATTTACTCTAAGATTTCATACAGCTCGCTGGCGATCCGCTTGCTATTTGTTATCCTGGGAGGAGCTAATGATTTTGAGTACAGGTACAAAAAATCACCCTAGTATAAACCTTTGGGGATGGGTAGAGCCTTGACTTCATGACAACGACCCTTTGACCCCATGTTTTTTCTATGTTTTTGTGTGCTGCATTCATACATTCATTTAAAAAACATTAAAACATTCAAAAAATTTCTCTTCTAGTCTCTCTGTCTTTTCAAAATAAACTAAGACTGTGATTGCAAATATCAGAGAAAAGGATTGTGCTAATGGATTTCGGTAGAAGGAGAACTCATAAGTACACCTTCAAAGTTCCAAAACTAGAGGATTTGAGAGGTTTGCCGAGAATGATCACAAACCAAGAGGCCTTCAGAGCCAAGTACGGAGGTCTGCTACCTCTGTTAAGGGTCCATGTGATTGAGGGAATCATGGACGCGCTCGTTCAATTCTACAATCCAGTTTATCATTGCTTTACATTCCCGGATTACCAGCTAGCACTAACACTGAAGGAGTATTCTCATCTGATCGATTTACATATCACTGATCGAGCTCCATTTTCTGGACTGGAAGAAATTCCAAAGGATCAGACCATTGCAAGAGCAATTCATTTGGATGAGTCAGAAGTTAGGATTCACATGACCACCAAGGGTGGCATACAAGGTTTGCCAGCCCAATTTCTGACAAAGAAAGCTCTGTACTTCGCTAGTATAGGGAACAGGACTGCTTTTGAAAGCATCTTTGTTTTACTCACCTACGGATTATTTTTGTTTCCCAACATTAATAACTTCGTCGATATCAACTCCATTAAGGTTTTTCTCATTGGAAACCGTGTACCGACTTTGCTCGCAGATGCGTATCATGCTGTACACTTGGGAAATTTGTACAGCGGAGGGGAGATCACATGCTACGTACCTCTGCTTTATAAATGGTTTATCTCCCATTTACCTAAGTCTGCTGCTTTCTGGGATCATAAGAGTGCCTTGCGCTGGTCGCAGAAGATCATGTCTCTCACCAACTCTGACATAGATTGGTGTAATAGGATTTATGATGGAATCAGGATCATTGACCGTTGTGGAAACTTCCCCAACGTACCCCTTATAGGAACTAAGGGAGTAATCAACTATCATCCAATGTTGGTTCGCCGTCAATTTGGATACCCGATGAGACACGTCCCACTGAGTGTTCATCTGGAAGGTCTTTTCTTCAAGGACGGAGAAAGTGACAGAGCACTAAAGATGGAAATAGTGCATGCTTGGAAACACGTTCATAAGAAAGGACGGGAGTCTCTAGGAAAACTGGACTGTGTCTCGGTGGAGCCTTATCTCCACTGGGTACAAACTAGAGCTCTCAAGCTAAAGATGCCTTATCCTCATTACGGAATTCTTCCGCCAAGGGAATCTGTCATGTACTTCATGACGGAAACTGAAAAGCTTCAAGTTACTCTCAACAAGGTTCAACGGGAGAGGAGGTCTTGGAAGAACAAGTATCGCACCCTCAACGTAGAGTGCATCAAAATACAGCAACTGCTGAAAGATAAGGACGCTCTGATTGAGATTTTAGAGCAACATGCTGTGGATAATCAGGATGACCAAAGGAATTTGCTCGCTCCTTTCACCTGGAAAACGAATGACAACCTGACAACGGCTCAAGAGCCCCGGTCAAAGAAAAGGAAGATATCAGAATCAGCACCCGAGTTCTCTCGGGACCCATTAGCTTAGGTTTCTGTTTCTGCACTTTGTAATATACTGTATTTTCGTTTCCGCAATCCTTTGAAATCAATAAAAAGGGGTTTCCCCACTGTTTGATATTTGCAATCTAATTGTCGAAGTTTATTTTGATTAAACCAAAAAACAATTAATATACTCATTGCATTCATCATTCTCACATCGCGTATTCTTCTTACCTACGAATCTCACATTTGTGTCTCGGTTCTAGAGTCAAACTGTCTCACTCGTACAATACTCGGGCCAATCATCAGAAAAAGATGGATGATCTTGAGGAAGAAAACAGAGAGTTGAAAGAAGAGATCGACGCTCTGAGAGAGGATATGAGAAAGCTTCGTAATGACATGCAAGCCATGGCAGAAGCTCAGCTACAAAGGACTGTGATCTCAGAGATCACCTCAGTGCCCATAGTGGAGAAGTATGATCCTAGGTATCAAATGCTGAAAGACCATCCCTAGGGTATGCCTGCAAACTATATCCCAGAAGGATATGTTCCGCCGATCGCTGAGGATCAGGGAATCGCGACAGATGCCGTTGGGCCTGAAGGTTACAAACTTCGGGAAAGCGAAGATGCCAGAGGCATATTAAAGACTCCTAAAGGTTACAAACTTTGGGAAACGCCAAGACTCACTACCGTAGTCACGGTACCACACCCTGTGGTGCACACTGTCCCAGAAGGATAGATTCCACAGATACCTTCTGGTAAAAAGGAAACTATGTTTGGCCGAATGGATGAATTCCAGGAACAGTTCTTGGAAATGCAGAAGGAACTGCAAGCCATTCGCGGTCAGGATTTATTTGGAAAGGGCGCCGCAGACCTTTGTCTGGTCCCCAATGTGAAAGTTCCGTATAAATTCCAGGTGCCCGACTTTGAAAAATACAAGGGTAACTCTTGCCCTCAGAGTCACTTGGTGATGTACGCTCGGCGAATGTCAGCTCAGACTGAGAATCAAGACCTACTGATTCACTACTTTCAGGATAGTTTAACCGGTGCTGAATTAAAATGGTACATGGGTTTAAACCGTGCTACGATTAGCACATTCAGAGATCTTGGTATTGCCTTCGTCCAACAATACAAATACAATTTGGACATGGCACCGGACAGAGATCAACTCAGATCAATGTAACAAAAGGACAAGGAAACCTTTAAGGAGTACGCCTAGAGATGGCCTGAAATTGCCGCTCAGATTTGTCCACCTCTTGAGGAAAAAGAGATCACAAAGATCTTCTTAAAGACCTTGAGCTCATTTTACTATGACAGAATGGTTGCCAGTGCGCCCAGTGACTTCACCGAGATGGTGGGCATGGGAGTTCGTCTTGAGGAAGCCGTCCGAGAAGGACGTTTGGCAAAAGACGCTGGACCATCAAGCAGTACAAAACAATACGGTAGTGCTCTCCCTAAGAAAAAAGAGCAGGATATTGGGAATATCTCTCTCAAAAAGCAAAGGCGACGTTATCAACCGGTAGCAGCAGTAACTCCTGCTATCAGCCCTGCGCCTATTCCTACATATCAACCTCAGGTTGCGCAGAGCCAACCTAATCAACAAAGGACATAACAGCCTCTTCAGCAGGCTCGTCCTCCATATAACAACAACCGTACAACACGACCATCAGGGTTTGATCCTATACCCATGTTGTACGCAGAACTATTTCCGTTACTACTGGCTAAGGGGCACATCCAGACTAAGTCTCCTCTTACAGTACCGGAAAATCCGCCTTTTTGGTTTAAGGTGGATCAAACATGCCCTTATCATCAAGGAGGATCAGGGCATAACATAGAGAACTGTCTCAATTTCAAATCTGAAGTGCAAAAGCTTGTTAGGAGCGGGATCTTATCTTTCAAAGATACGAATCCCAATGTTCTCACGATCCCGCTGCCTCAACATGAGAAAGCTGCAGTCAACTTGATTGAGAAAGAGTCTAACAATGTCTATCAAATTCACGATGTACTCTTATTGAGGACCAATTTGGTCAAGATGCATTGTAGACATAGTGGATATGGCCATGTGCCACCTCATAATTATCATCAATGTGATGTCTGCTCTAAAAACAATCAAGGATGTTCGGTAGTGCAATCAGCTCTACAGGAACAAATGGATCTCGGATGGATCCAAGAGCACCGAGTTCGTGGAGTTAACATGTTCTATACGAATTCCAACGTCATTCAGAACCATGACATCTGTGCAATGAATGTCAACTTGGTGGCGATGCATTCAAGGCAAAGCCAGTATCATAATCTGCCACGACACGATTACAGTTCCTGTCTGACTTGCTCGGTAAATAAACAGGGATGCTCTTTCATATAAGAGGCCCTCCAGCGTCAGATGGATCTTGGATGGATCCAAGACTACCATGATATGAACCCTTATCAGATCAATATGGTTCAGATCTTCGATATTCGCATGATGAATACCAGACTGGTAGAGTTACATGTTGAGCAGGTCCGACTCAGATTCTTAATATCACATGACTATCAAAGTTGTAAAGCAGGTTGCAAAAGTGATCGAGGTTGTACCCTTGTCCAGAAGGCACTTCAGCACTTGTTAAATCACTGGTGGATGCCAATCTATATGGATGAAGATACTCAGCAGATTAGTATCAGTAACAGGAATCCTACTCGACGTTAAAGTCAGGATGTCCGATCTGTGGAAGCTAGCCTAGTGAGGTTACATTGTATTCAAAGTGGGCGTGGTCAGGTGCCACCACACAATTATGACCATTGTAGTGTCTGTTCGGAAAGTAACCAAGGGTGTTACCTTGTGAGAGCAGCTCTTCAGGGTCAGGTGGATCGTGGAGAGATTCGCCCATATTCGGGTTCTGGACCCATCAACTGGATGCCGAGCTACCTTGCCAATTAAGTCGAGGATGTTGTCACAATCTCTGGTCATCACCAGACCAGGGATGTTTTTTCCATCATCCCTCTACTTGACGAATTTAGAATTCCCAACCGGGAACGGATCGAGATTACTTATGATGGTCAGAAAAATCAGAAGGTTCCCATAGTCATCTATCTACCGGGACCACTACCGTATAAATCAGCCAAGGCGATCCCTTACAAATACGGTGCAACAATAGTAAAAAATGGAAAGGAAATTCCATTACCCTCCGTCGTGAATATTGCAGACATCAGTCGTGTAACGAGGAGTGGTCGAATCTTCAATCGAGGAGTTGGAGAACCTAACAAGGAAAAGGAACTTCAGACAGAAGCTCCCGATCCATCAGTCGGTCAATCCAGTAATCCCGACCTTTCGAAAAATAATGATGAGATGCTGAAGCTCATCCAAAGGAGTGAATATAACATTGTTGATCAGCTATTACAGACTCCTTCAAAGATCTCGGTATTATCACTGTTACTCAGTTCAGACGCCCACAGGGAGGCTCTGCAGAAAGTCTTGGAGCAAGCCTTTGTAGAATAGGATGTAGCAATCAGACAGTTCGATAGCATTGTCTCTAACATCACTTCCTGCAATAATTTGGGATTTAGTGATGAGGAATTACCCAAAGAGGGTCGCCGTCATAACATGGCGCTCAACATTACAGTTAACTGCCAGGACAATGCTTTAGCCAGCGTACTGGTAGACACAGGGTCAGCCCTGAATGTTATGCCGAAGTCCACTTTGATGCAATTATCATTCAAAGGCCCTCCGATGAGAATCAGCGAGGTAGTCGTCAAAGCGTTCGACGGATCCAGAAAAACAGTTATTGGCGAAGTTGATCTTCCCATAACTATCAGTCCTCACACTTTCCAAGTCACTTTCCAGGTCATGGACATCCGGGCAACATACAGTTATTTATTAGGAAGACCCTGGATACATCAGGCTGGAGCGGTCACTTCGACCCTCCACCAAAAGCTAAATTTCGTTCAGAACGATTAACTTGTCACAGTCTGTGGAGAACAGGCCTTGCTCGTGAGTAACTTATCATCATCTACTTGTGTAGAACCCGAGGAGGTTATTGGGACGCAGTTCCAAGCACTGTCGGTGGGCAAGGACAATCAATCCCAAGGAGGAACCTCGATTTCCTCATACAAAGATGTTATCAAAGCGGTCGAGAGTACTGATACAACCGGATGGGGACAGCTTGTCATTCCTATTGACAATAAAACAAAGAAGGGTCTTGGTTTTTCTGCAACCTATACCCAGATAGCTGCCAGCGATGGAAGTCTTCATCCCATTCAGAACTTCTTCCACAGTGGAGGTTTTCTTCACCCAGTCCCTCAAGTAGTCCATGCTATCAATGTGGAAGATCCCTCTGACACAGATGAAGAATGGAAGTCCTATCTTAATGAGGACGGTTATATGTCTCAGGAAGAGATGCCTACGCCATTTTGCTATCCCGCACAGAGTCTGAGATTTATACCACGATCAGATGTCGAAATGATATACAGAGGTTGTGATCCGGAAGGATGTCGTGCTCCACCAAATTCATTAGAGGAAGACACTCCGATGAAAGACAACTTTGACCACGACTACTATGGCCCAATGGACGGTCTGCCAATGTGGCAACCTTATCCAGGAGACTTGGGGCAAGAGAGTCAGCCGAACAATGAAAATCAGCTGACCGTCATTGAACAGAATACCTGTGTCCCCACCATGTCATGGGATCAACACTCAGGTCATTCAGAAACTACTCAACATGACGATGAATTTGCAATGTTTGCCGGACTGGAATTTATCAACTATGCTTTTCCCGAGGTCAACGTCATCGAGAGGGATGACCCCTCCAGTTCCAGAAAAGTATGGGACACCCTGGGACAACCAAGTGGAAAATTTGACTATATGGTCAATTACACTGCTCCCAAAAGCTCTCGTATCAGGCTCGAAGATATCCAGCCAACTAGATGGGGAGATACAACTAAGAGCATCAATGTTATGCCAAATACAACAGAGGAATCCTCCTACGACAACTCTGCCTGGGAGACAGATTCCAAGGATCCTACTCCACCAGAAATCAGTGTTATTTCTGAAGACAAATCGAGGAAGGTGCCAGACTTTGTGATTCACCGAGGAGTTCGCCGCCAATGGGTTGCCGTCGAGGTTCCGAGGATTGTTCATCAGTCAAAGTAATTGCCATCTTTAACCTTTCACCCTGCCTAGGTGAAACGGGTGTTTTAATAGGGCTCGCTTTCTGTAAATTTTCCCTCTTCGCTCCGCCCAAAGCGACAGAGTTTTGTATTATAGGGCTGTAGTTTCAAGGATCTACTTGTTCATTAATAAAATAACGTCGTTCTGTAATTTCCGCATTAATTGCTGTTTTCTTTTTTTGCTTTTTCTCAGAAAATGGTAATCCTAAAAAACAATTAAAAATAAAAACAAGCAGTAAAATAAATACACTGCACACTCTTGCATTTTCTCTATCTCTTCTAAACACAAATCATCACGTCATGCAGATTGCTTGTTTTAAACCCAGTTGAAACATACGATCTGATGCCTTCTCCCGACTTTGAGTTCCCGGTATTTGGGGCTGAAGAAGAAGTTGACAACGAAATTCTAGAAGAGATCTCTCGACTACTCAGACAGGAGAAAAGGTCCATTGAACCTCACAAAGAGCCGTTGGAAACAATCAATGTGGGTTCGGAAAAAGAGAGAAAAGAAATCAGGATTGGGGCACTGCTCGGTCCAACTGCCAGAGAGGGTTTGATAAAGCTTCTCCGAGAATTTCCCGATGTATTCGCTTGGTCCTATCAGGACATGCCAGGGTTGGATACCAGCATCGTGGAACATCACTTACCGTTAAGATCGGAATGTCCGCCAGTAAAGTAAAGGTTGAGATGGACTCACCCGGACATGGCCATCAAAATCAAAGAGGAGGTACAGAAACAGATTGACGCGGGTTTCCTCGCCACATCAGAATATCCTCAATGGTTAGCCAACATCGTACCCGTTCCCAAAAAGGATGGAAAGGTCAGAATGTGTGTTGATTACAGAGATCTGAATAAGGCTAGTCCAAAGGACAACTTTCCTTTACCACACATTGACATGCTGGTAGACAGCACAGCAAAGTTCAAAATTTTCTCCTTCATAGATGGATTCTCAGGCTATAACCAGATCAAAATGGCGCCGAAAGACATGGAGAAAACTTCGTTCATTACCCCATGGGGTACCTTTTGTTACAAGGTGATGCCGTTCGGTTTGAAGAACACCGGGGCAACTTATCAAAGGGCCATGACTACTCTTTTTCATGACATGATACACAAAGAGATAGAGGTATATATCGATGACATGATTGCAAAATCCAAGACAGAAGAGGAGCATGTGACCCACCTGTCGAAACTATTCGAGTGTTTGAGGAAGTACAAACTCCGCTTGAATCCCAACAAGTGCACCTTCGGTGTCCGTTCAGGGAAACTCTTAGGGTTCATCGTCAGCCAGAAAGGAATTGAGGTCGATCCTGACAAGGTCAAGGCCATTCGAGAAATGCCTTCTCCGAAAACTGAAAAACAAGTCAGAGGATTCTTGGGACGTTTAAACTACATCTCCAGATTCATATTCCTTATGACCGCCACGTGTGCGCCGATTTTCAAATTACTCAAAAAAACCAGGATTGCGTTTGGACAGAGGATTGCCAAACCGCCTTCGACAGTATTAAGGAATACCTGTTGAATTTGCCGATTCTATCACCTCCAGTGGAAGGGCGACCACTGATCATTTACCTCACAGTCCTAGAGGACTCAATGGGATGTGTACTTGGCCAACAAGACGAAACCAAACAGAAAGAGTCTGCCATCTACTATCTGAGCAAGAAATTCACCGACTATGAAACTCAGTACACGATGCTTGAGAAAACTTGCTGTGCTTTGGCTTGGGCAGCCAAACATCTACGCCAGTACATGATTCGTCACACTACTTGGTTAATCTTCGAAATGGATCCAATCAAGTATGTCTTCGAAAAGCCTGCTCTCACGGGAAGAATTGCCCGTTGGCAGATGTTATTATCAGAATATGACATAGAGTACCACGCTCAGAAAGCCATTAAAGGAAGTATTTTAGCCGATCATTTAGCTCATCAACCGATTGACGATCAGTAATCAACCGGGTTTGACTTCCCAGACGAAGATGTCATGTATCTAAAAATGAAAGATTGCGATGAACCGTTACCCAGTGAAGGGCCAGAACCAGGTTCTCAATGGGGACTTATCTTTGACAGAGCAGTTAATTATTATGGAAACAGAATTGGGGCAATCATTGTTACCCCTCAGGGTACCCACATTCCTTTCACTGCCAGACTTACGTTCAAATGTACAAACAACGAGGCCGAATACGAAGCTTGTATTATGGGTCTCGAAGAAGCGATTGATTTAAGGATTAAAAACTTGGACGTATACGGCAACTCAGCCTTGGTTATCAATCAGATAAAAGGAAATTGGAACACATACCACTCAGGACTGATTCCTTACAAAGACTATGCAAGAAGGTTGTTACCCATCTTCAACAGAGTTGAGTTTCATCACATCCCTCGTGATGAGAATCACATGGCTGATGCTTTAGCCACTCTTTCTTCTATGATTAGTATGGGTCAATGGAACGGCTTACCTAAGATTGACATAATGCGCCTTGAACGGCCCGCCTACGTCTTCACGATCTAAGCCGTCATAGACAACAAACCTTGGTATCACGATATCAAATGCTTCCTTTAGAAACAAGAGTACCCATCTGGGGCACTCAGAAAAGACAGGAAAACCCTCAGAAGATTGGCTGGAAGCTTCTTCCTGAGCGGTAACACTCTTTATAAGAGGAAATTTTGACTTGGTCTTGCTCTGATGCGTAGACAGACCAGAAGCAGGCATGCTTATGAAAGAAATTCATGAAGGATCCTTTAGCACTCATGCCAACGGACACACAATGGCGAGAAAAATTCTGAGAGCAGGGTATTACTGGTTGACCATGGAATCCAACTGCTACAAGTACATGAGGAGGTGTCGCAAATGTCAGATATACTCAGACAAAATTCATGTACCTCCATCACATCTCAAAGTTCTTTCTTCCCCGTGGCCTTTTTCCATATGGGGAATCGACATGATTGGCTTGATCGAACCTAAGGCTTCAAACGGACATCGGTTCATTCTAGTAGCCATTGACTATTTCACCAAGTGGGTCGAAGCAGCGTCGTACGCTAATGTAACCCGACAAGTGGTGGTCCGATTTATCAAAAACAATATCATCTGCCGTTATGGTGTTCTGAGCCAGATCATTACTAATAATGGATCTAACTTGAACAATAAGATGATGAAAGAGTTGTGCGTTGAGTTCAAGATCGAACACCATAACTCATCTCCCTACCGACCCAAGATGAACAGAGCGGTAAAAGCGGCTAACAAGAACATCAAGAGGATTGTTCAAAAGTTCATTGTAACCTATAAAGATTGGCACGAGATGCTACCCTTTGCTCTTCACGGTTATCGAACATCTGTCCGCACTTCAACGGGGGCAACCCCTTTCTCTCTAGTATATGGCATGGAAGCAGTGCTCCCCGTAGAAGTAGAGATCCCATCAATCCGGGTATTGATGGAAGCTAAGCTTTCAGAAGCTAAATGGTGTCAAAGTCGACACGACGAATTAAACCTGATCGAAGCGAAGCGAATCACGGCACTATGCCACGGTCAGTTGTATCAGCAGAGAATGAAGAAGACGTTCGACAAAAAGGTCTGATCTCACGTCTTCAGAAAAGGAGACCTCGTGCTCAAGAAGATACAATCATTTCTCACTGACTCTAGGGGAAAATGGACCCCAAATTATGATGGCCCCTATGTGGTCACGAAAGCTTTCTCGGGCGGTGCCTTGAGACTTGCAACTATGGACGGAGAGGAATTTGCCTACCCCACGAATGTTGATGTAGTCAAGAAATACTTCGCCTAAACTAAAAAAAAAAAAAGTCTCGGTGGATTGAAAACCCGAAAGGGCGGTCCAGGCAAAAGTTAGAGACATGGAAAAAAATCATCTCGATGATTTGGAAATCTCATAGTACAATCCAGGAAAAAATTAGGGATAATGGCAAGTAACTATGTTCAACAGAGGCAAGTCCCTCAGCAGCAGTTACACCATCCATCGGAGGAAAACTCCAGTCAAGGCCATCTTCGACAGAAGCTCAGGATGTCCCAAATTCAAAGTTGGTAGAAGGATAGTGGTCGTTATGTTTCAACGTAGCCCTTTTCCCTGTAAATTACCATTTTCAAACTTTGTATATACTCTTTGGAATCACGCGTTTGGCTGATCTCCATCTTATCAATAAAATTTGAGCCCTTGTGCTTTTGTTTGTAATTCTTATTTGTTTTAGCTTTATAGAATGGCGTTTTAACAAGATTAGCGATTCTTGAAATGAAACAAAAATGAATTTACTTGTTAAAAAATTTTCTGGTTTTAAATTAAAGATGACAATTGCTTTTGATTGTTGAACATCGAAAGAACATCGATTACGTCTCCAAAGGCGTTTGAATTTCAAAGTGCAAAATCAAAGTACTCCTTCTAGGCCAGTACGCCTGAACGAAGGATCAACTGTATGAGATGCGGCTTTCCCATCTGATACCCTCGACCGAGTTCTTATCTCCTAAGCCCGATCAACGGTATTCCTCGCAGGGATTGTATCTCCTAAGCAAGGTAGAATTGCTATCTTGAACCAAGTGATACCTTTCATCTCCAGCAGTGGCCGAGTATCCAGTCGTGTTCATCCGTCAGTCTGTGTATTGTGTCAAGTCTTTGTCAGCATATACATACATACATCATGCATTTTACTTGCATTCGCATTCATATTGCATCACTATCACTCTAGTCGGTCTTATCCCCTTGTGATAAAAGTCTTCTCAATCGAGTTGTCAGTTCTTGCCTCGTCAGGAAATGCTGCGTTTGAACAATCTCGCCTCCAGTGTATCTCTGGATTAGAGTCGGTACTCGACCACTTTGATAACTTGAACCTATGAAAAGCCATATAAGCTTTCTACAAATGTCACTCTTCGCCATCGAAGATGATATCCTTGCTTTCCCGAATTAAAGAAAAATCCCCAGAGAAAGCCTCCTAAGCAGAGATTTGGCAGTACAGCTGCATTTCTCCGAAAGACCGCTGATGAAAAAGTCATCGACACCTCAAAATTGGAGCCCATCATATGGCATTTCTCCGGGAAGATCCCGAGAAAAGTATGATGTAAGACCCCAAGCGGAAGAAGTCTCTCAAAAGACTCATTTTCCCCAGATAGAGTCGATAAATGGCGTCTCCAACAGAGAAGTTTGTGTACCTCTACAACTCAGACGAATGGGTTCCCCAGCAAGTCTGACATTAAAACTTTTTCCACTCAAATGGCATCTCCCCAGGAAAATTCGGCGAGAAGTTTGAGGAAAACCGCTACGAATAGCGTCCCTTGTCAAGAAAGTTTATTGAGAAAAGAAACTAATACCAGTTCCTTGGTAGGAAACCAGGAACGAGGGGAAGTTTAAATCAGAAACTAAGACCAGTTCCTTGGTAGGAAACCAGGATCGAGGGGAAGTTTAAATCAGAAACTAAGACCAGTTCCTTGGTAGGAAACCAGGATCGAGGGGAAGTTTAAATCAGAAACTTAGACTAGTTCCTTGGTAGGAAACCAGGATCGAGGGGAGGTTTATTTCAAAAGGAGACTTAGACCAGTTCCTTGGTAGGAAACCAGGATCGAGGGGAAGTCTACCTTTTCTAAGCATCATTGCTTAGCAAAAGAAGATGAATGCGCAAGCTTCCATTCATAGCCATCAAAATTTCGGGTATTCCGATATTTAATCCTCTTGCACCCCGAATGCCTGAATACCTTTGTCATTCACACCTTCGGGTCCAAGAAGATTAAATAGGGGCATCTGTCATACCCCAAATTTTGACCACTGAGATTTCCCATCATTGTGCAAATCATCATCACAATATGAATGAACCATCATGCCTCATCAAATGCCTCAAGGGTTGTTGAGCATTCACTACAATCAAAATTAGGGTTTTAAGCCCTCTCAGAGCTTTAGACAAAGGATGAATCAAGGAATGACTTGATCTTCAACTTTTCTAACCTCTCAAATATCCACAAGGGATCAAGAGGACTCCCACTCTAAGGATTAAGCACAAGGTTGCTCCCTTCTAGGTGGATCAAGTCTCAAGATCGACAGTGTCACCAAATTAGGGTTTTGGTCGACCAGGGCCTCCAGATGGAAATTTTTCATCTGGGCACAAGCCAGATATCCAAAACATAACCTAATATACTCCATGGAACCTCATGGACCCAATCATCAAGTCAATTTGACCTCAGGGGATGAATTCATCAAAAATCAGGAATTAGGGTTTCTTGACCTAATTCACCCCTAAGTTGACTTTTGGGACAAATCATGAACCAATACCTCAAGACATGATTTGAGGGTCTCTAATATACCATATTGATCCATTTGGAACAATGGATTAATCCAAGAAGCTTGAGCAATAAGTCTCAATTTCATCAGCACCACAATTAGGGTTTCACGAGGAAAGTCAACTGTAACTTTGACTTTTAACCAGGACATGCTCCCAAACCCTAAGACATGATTCAATATACCCTATGACACCCATGGAATATGTCCATCAAGTTTGATTTAGTTCAAGGACATGATTTCCTGAAGAATTGCACAGTTTGGAATTCATCTGATAAAAAGTCAACTGTGCACAAAAGTCAACTTTGACTTTTTGAGATTTTTCACCAAAATGGATTTTTAACCCTAAAATGATGTTAATGTATGATTTGAATCATCATTCATCAAGAAAAATCAAAGAAAGTGGGATAACTTGTAAAAGGGGTAACCATAAAAACTTAGAAAAATTTCTAAGTTATGGAAAAAGTGACACTAATGTGCCAACTTTGGAGGACCATAACTCCTAAACCACAAGGCCATTGTTCCCCATTCAAAGCTTGATTTGTAGATCACATTACCCTCTACAAAAGCTTCATACTGACCTATGTCCAAATTCCTCATGGATTTTGAGTTATGGAGTGATCAAAATCAAGAAAAGTCACTTTGTTCCAACACTTAGTGAAAATTTCACTAAGTCAGAATCTGCCTTTACTTTTTTCCAAATGTAGGGGGATTTTTCACTTGGATTCAAAAGAAATCAAAATCAAACATGTTCAAACAGTTGTTGTATCATGTAAGGGCTTTCCAAAATGACCAAGAACATTACCAAATTCAATTTGAGCCATGAGATATGACATTGGCAAGTTGCCTTGCTGAAATCTGCCAAGGCAAGGCAGATTTTTGCACTTTTAGTCGATTTGCCCAAATCAGCCAAATCCAAATGCTCCTATCCACTTGGACACCTCTGAGGATTGAATCTAAAGGGGACAATCACTGAGCCAAGCCTCCAAAGTCTTTGGAACAAGAAATAGCATGTTGAACCTAGAATTGCCAAAATAGGGACAAGACTCCAATTTTGGATTTGAGCATTCAATGGAAGCATCAAGGTGGCATGAACTGAGCTCTTAGCAACTGAATTCAGTCAAGACTTATCCAAGACCAAGGGGACAAGCAGTCTGTGCCCTAACCTCTAGTCAATGGCTAGAGGAGACTTGGATTTTCATTTGCCAACATTGGCCAAACCTACTCAGTAGTTGCCATTCACTATTCCTTGCAAAACAAACTTGCTCTACTATAAATAGAGCTCAATTGTGATCAGTTTAAGCACACCAAAGGCCTACAACACTTGCCTTTCTCAAAAACCACTTCTCACTCTCAAAAATGCCTTTCTTAGCAAGTCACTATCGGGTTTTTCATTAGAGAGCAATTCCACTCAAACCAATCACACACACACCTCACATACATTATATAGAAGTGATCCAAACACTCACATAACATCTGGAACACCAAAATCACAAAATCACCAGCCAGTTGCTCAAGTTCTTGACAGATTTGCAGTTGGGGTACCATCTCAAGTTCCAGATCATTTCAATCCATTCCAAGCATTCATACACACTCCATGGCACCTAGGGAAGCTATCCAGATCATTGGAACCTAGCTGTAACACCTCCAACACAAAACACGATCACCTGCTGCAAGAGGTAAGCATGAGCTCTTCTAACTCTATGATCCATGCAATTTTTGGTGCACAATAATTTGGCCATTTGTTCATAATCATGCATGGAATGTTTTCCCTCAATAAATTGCATTGTTTGAATCGTGTGTGAAATTTTTGAACCTTCATGCAGAAATTAGGGTTCTTGAGGTTTCTCTTTGATTTCTTATTCCATGTTAAAAATAAATGAAATTAAAGACCATAGACATGATCGTGAGGTTAAAACGAGTTGATTGATATGTAGATTGCATGATATAATCAAGTATTCAGTGAGATTGGATAGAAAATGCAAATATGGGAAACTCAGAACACGCGCGTGTTCTTGCCTTTGTTCTTGGCGCCATTTTCAAATATTTGAATATTTGAATTTTGTGATTTTATTTAATTGATTCAAAAATTAATTTCTCTCTGACTTTTAATGATTTTGAGTTGATTCTTTTTTTGATAATTCACAAAAATGTTAAAATATTTTATTTTATCAAAAAATCCCAAAAATATTATTTATTTCATATAATTGATATTTTTGCAAAGAATTAATGTTTTATTTGTTTTTGCCATTTAAAATGTTTTTTCCCTCTTGATTTTGTAACTTTTAATGCCTTCTAATTATTTTGTAGGTCAATACTTAATTTTTGAAGCATTAATCCAAGATCACAATTTGTTTTCCATATGTTAAACAATTTTGATCATTTTAATTGAATTTTTATTCAATTAAAACACATTTTGAAAACAAATTAGGGTTTTTTAGATTAATTCAACCCTCATAAATCATTTTCAAAACTTTTGGGCCTCTAATAGAGTGTAAGACCCAATCCTTTTTTGACCAAATCATTTTTGGGCCTCAGTGCATTGTATAAGTCCCAATACCGTAAAAAACAAACGACGCGATCGTCGCCCTTTTGAAAAATAACAATTGGGCCTCTCCTTGAGCTATAAGACTCATTCAAAACTTTTGGGCCTCTAATAGAGTGTAAGACCTAACCCCCTTTTAACCAAAACAATTTTGGGCCTCACTTATTGTATAAGTCCCTCTGCGTTAAAAGAAAACCTCGGCGCGATCGCCATTTTTAACAAAAAATCAATTGGGCCTACCTTCGTGTTATAAGCCCCACTCTTTTTCTTTAAACCTTTTGGGCCTCTTGAGAGAGTGTAAGACCCATCCCTTTGTACAGAAAACCTTTTTGGGCCTCAGTCACTTGTATAAGTCCCTATGTACAAATTCAACAGTGCAATCACTGGTAAAACCCTAGGCCTCTCCTTGAGCGGTAAGCCCCAAATCTTTCTTTTTCAAAGCACTTTCTCCTTTGATTTTGAATATACTGTTGTTTTCAATCTATCTTTGTTGAACAACTAACCAAACAACATGGAAGCTCTACAACCGAGTAAGTGTTTATACGCTTTCATTTACCGCTTTCATATATATATAACTGTATTGTGGGGTTGTTTCGCTGTAAGTCTTCTTTCATAAACTCATATCAACTGTGTAATAATAGTATAGATATTTAGAGTTTCCCTGGCAACTACGTCTAGAACTAGGTAAAGCCGTTTCGTTTATTCGTAGAAATAGACAGCTAGATCCCCAATAGGATCACCAGATACAGTCTTCTCGTCGGCTGTCCTCATTAGGAATTGTCAAGAAACTCTACTCCCAGAGATGAATGTATTCTCCGTGAATGGAATCTTTGAGTTTCTTCCAAATTCTCAAACTTTCCTGGCTTGATCTATTCCTTGTGAATAGCCTGTCTTGAATTTCTCGGGGTTTGGGGACCCACGGGCTTCTTAAAAGCATCGGCCTCCTCTTGGGCATCGTACAAGGACCTACAGGCTTCCTAAAAGTAACCCCGCCTCCTCTTGGGCTTAGTACAAGGACCTCTCGGCTTCTTAGAAGTATTCACAGCCTCCTCTTAGGCTTCGTATAATGATCTCTTCCTCCGGGAATGATAGCCTCCTCTTCGGCTTAGTACAAGGACCCGTCGGCTTCTTAAAAGCTTCCAGCCTCCTCTTGGGCTTCGTACAAGTTGTCCCGACGACCTCCTAGAGGTATAGGAACAGAACCTAGTCATCTTCATAGAACAGCCTTTTCAAAGAGTCTACTACTGTTTCTCAAAGCATAGTACAAAAGATGAAACTCTAGACACGGACAGTTTAATATCCTTGAGTCTCAAAGACATTCTCAAGTGACCCCTTCATTAAATAGGAAGGAAACCCATAGACTCGGACAGTCTCAATACTCTTTGGATTTCCCATTTCCTCAAAGAAAAGGAAATATCCCTAAATCAAATCCTTGGGTACAGTGTTACTCATATAAGAACTTATTTTCTTTTTTAAAATCAGTATATTGGACACGTCACTCAACTGAAACAGTCATACTAGCCTCCTCTTAGGCTTTGTACAATGATTCTTCCCCAGCGAAGCAAACGTTTAGCCTCTCTCTCGGGCTTCGTACGAGATACAAAAGACTCCTTCGTTGAGTCAAACAACGTTTAGCCTCCCTCTCGGGCTTTGTACGAGACACATAAGAGACTCCCTCGTTGAGTCAGTCACCCTTTTCGCCTCCATCTCGGGCTTTGTACGAGATACAAAAACTCTCTTGTTGAGTCAAATAGCCTCTCTCTCGGGCTTTATACGAGATACCAAAAGATTCCCTCGTTGAGTCAAAACCTTTTAGCCTCTCTCTCGGGCTTCGTACGAGACACATAAAAACCCTCATGTTGGGCCAATAGCCTCCTCTTAGGCTTTGTATAAGAAAACCACTGGTTGATCCAATCAACCTTTTAGCATCAAAGTTGTGCCTCGTTCACAGTACACAAACATCAACAACTCCTTCCCCTTCATCTAATTGCTGTAAGTGGCAAGCCTCTGGATCATCTATATCCATGCCACTGTCCCTCTTTTAGCATGAGAAATTCCTAAGGAAAGATAGCATTGCTCTACACTGAGTTAAAGTCTTCTCCTTCAGGTTAAAAATCTCCTATAAAGGAAATTATGGCATTGTCAGATTCACACATCCTGGTTAAAGTAATTCTCCTTTATAAACAGTTGTGACATACAACCCCCTCTTTAGAGATGACAAATTCTCTCTAAAGTCAAACCCTTTCAGCTTCACATCTTGGGCTTCGAACAAGATATAAACCACCTTTCGCTTCATGTCTTGGGCTTTGAACAAGACACCAAAATACCATTTCCTCCCATAGAATAGGAGGAACTACGAACGCTCTGATTTCCCTATTTTGGTAAACGGGAATACGTAGGCATAAGATTGAAAGAAAAATCTTAGCTAGCACACCAAACAAAAACCCAAAATCCCATACTGTCATATACATCCGTCCTAACCTCTCAATCGATAGCCTAAAATACCTCTTTTCGAAAAAATAACCAAGGAGAGACCCCGAATCTTTGTAGCATCTGTAAACCAACAGTTTTGACTGTTTAACCTCAGTATGCAAGCAGGGTTAGTTGGAGACATCTATTTCCCTTCCTTCATCAGCTTTAATAGGATAAAAAATGAATCGAACTGTAGTACTAGAGCGATTGTGCTTCGCAACCACATCCAAAAATCACTCGCTACAACAAGGACTAATAGACTGAATAGTGAACTTTGTTCTATCGATGTATATAGAGAGAGAGATCAAAATTTGATGTTTTGTAAAACATCTTATTTAAAAAGAACTTATCAGAAAAACAACTTAAATAAAAAATCACTTAAATTCGGATGAAAGAAAAAAAACTTAGGGTCACAATTCTCACTCTGACATCTCCGTATGATCTAATTCACTTCTATTACGAGAGTTCTGATACGATTTATAGAAAATAGATAAATATGGACAACACCTGCTTTTGCCAGTGTGTCACCCTATCGATAACGAATTATTTGTGTGCTTTCACACGGTCAAATTATTCGTTAAAGATTTGTTACTTTTGCATGGATATAAAAATTGGAACTTTCTCAATCTCATTCAAGCACTTTCGGTGTATTGGACTCGATAGTTTAAAAACCTGCGCTCGGGTACCGATATATATCCTCTCAGACTACGATTGGTACCTGAGAACTCTTTACTTTCGTACAAGGGTTGGAATGATAGAACTCATGTATTAAAATAAATACAAACAAAGACTCTCATAATCAACTTGTGATCAATCATACGAATATTCAGAAGATAAGCCCCATGACCCTTAGTCCCTAGCAGACTACTCATTCATGGTGAGGGATAACACAAACAGAGCAATATTTGAAATTGAAATCGTGATAAACAATTTAAATATAATAACAATTGCAATAAAAATGATAAATAAAACCTGACTGATAGGAAAATACATTGAATTAAACTCAATTCAGTGCTCCAATGGAGACTTGAGTACAAAGAATGGAAAAGCAAAATACGTAAAAAACTGGAATACTAACAGGATTCCTAAACTCAAGACCAACAATGAGTTTTATAGAAAATTCTAATAATAGACTAAAATATCAATGATCAATGACAATTACATAAGAAAATATCATATCCAAACATTCAAAAATCCCAAAACAATATAAATCGAACCGAAAAAGGAAATAAATCGGGGGAAAACTCGCCTCCCTGCTACGGGTGGCCATTATAGGCCCCTGGAGTTTGTATGGCAAAATCTCACTTCTCTCTTTTTTCTTGCACTTTTACCCTTTTCGTTCCTCTTTCGCCCCAAATACTTTATTTGGCCTAAAAACATCGAAAACACAATACCGAGCATAAAACATGATAAAAAGAAAGTAAAGCAAACGAAAACGGGAAATTATGAAGTAAAACAACTAATAAAAACGGTGCGAAAACCACTTATCGAACTCCCTGAAACTTAGACCGTTCCTTGTCTTTGAGCAGAAAAGCTTGCTTATGTAAGTTTTTGGATCAAGTGGTTCACTTAATGAAAAAGCATACGAAAATGAATATGTCGGCACTCGTATGTGAGTTTTCGTTTCAATCGGCTAAAGTCTAGTTCTCTCGGTAATCACTTGACACCAAAGTTATTTGCAATAATACTGACCGTAGTGAGACTACAAATCTAAGTCTCCCTTTCAGACACTGCTACATCTATGCTTTGTACTTAAGTCCCCTCTTTTGATTTTTCATTCCCTTTTCATTCGAACATTCAAATTTTGGAATTATTCTTATCATCGCTTGCACAAAACCGGTCGAGAAGTTTTGTTTAGACACCATTTCTTTTCTTTCTTATTTTACCGATGAATTTACACACTTTTGTGTGCTTATTTGTCCACTTTGAGATGATATTTAGGGTTCAACCACCGTTAGACTGAATAACTGGATGAGGGTTACCTAACTTTGAAGGTGTAGTTGCCTTTTACCGTTTTTTCAACATTTTGGTGCTAAAATTATTTATTTCCCAACCAATCATACATGCATGCGAGTCTAAATTATTCCATACTGTCATTATAAACTAATTAGGGAGTACTTCTCAGAATATGAGTACTATGATATAAACCTACACATTGCACTCACATATTACTCTGGGGAACCTAGGATGTTCGAGTAATACCTATGTTATCAAACTTTCCCGGTGTCCATGGACTTAACCTCTCATCCCTTTAACTCTATATACTTTCATGGTTTCCTCATGATCAAAGCTTCAAGAAATTTTTTTGAACGGTCCTAATTCGGGATTTTTGTTTGAAAAAGTGGTCTCTTAAAAGAAAAAATAACATAAACAACTAAAATTCAAAAATAACTTAAAAGAACAAAAAAGCATAAACACAAAAACACAAAAAATAAGGAAAAGTAAAGAAATCCCCCCAAACTTAAACCAAACATTGACCTCAATGTTTTAGCTCAAACAAGAGGGAGTAAACTCACAAATACCTCATTCGGGAGGTGGGAAGAATAACATAGTTGCTGCAACATTAATTGAACATTCTCCAAGACCATTCCTTGTCTTGTTTTTTCTACCTTCATGCCTTGAATCTCCAACTGTACCCACCCTATCTATCCTGATTATCATTTGAAGACCCGACTTTATGTTGGATAGGATAAGTAGGGGAGCCCGTCTTGTAGAGCCAATTATTCACAACATCAAACCTTACTTTCCTAGGGTTAGGCAAATCAAGAATAGCTTTGTTGCAGATCATCATCGTGTAGGTGTTACCGTCAATAGAAATCATACCTTGATGCACAAGGGCATCCATATAAACCTTATTCCTACCCTTAACAAGTCGATCCTCTTCCAAATTAAATTCAAGCCCAAGGTGCTTGGCAATTTGGGTAATCATACCCCCCATCGAAATGCCTTAGATATCGTGCGAGCAACCTTCCCCAAATAATTGGCCGCGAATGTGGCGACATTACCCACATCATTATTAATAATGCAATATAAAAATAAAAGCTCTATTTGGGTGGCTACACCGGTACTATCACCTCACCCAAACAAGGTGTAGGGAATGGCCTTTTGGGAGTACCAGAAATAGTTATTTTGAATGGTGGAGGCTTTCGCCCCAGTAGCGGTATAAAAGCAATCACCGGTAATATCATTCCAGAAGTTCTTAACATTAAACTCATTTGGGACATCTTCGGGCCCATAGATAGGCAATCAGAGACTGTGTCCTAACTCTTTTTAACACTCAACTCTTGGTTTTGACTAAAGAGGCGGAATTTGAGAGTACCATAGTAGTACCTCATATCTGTATTCCATTTTATCAACAATTTAAACTCTAAGGTACTTAAAATCTCAAGGGTAATGCGCTTGTAGGTCGGCGCTTTCCTTTGCATGAATGCTAACAACCAAATGGAATGAAAATCCTATCTATTTCGAATTTTAAACCAGAGTAGAAAGAGTGTTTTCACACATGTACCTTGTCGGTGTAAGCTTCCGCTTGATCAAGACAAAATACTATTTGGCTTGGCCGTTGTTATCAAAGACGATGTTATAAGGATTTGAGGCCCTAGTACTTCCTCTCTTCTTAGGCCGAGATGATTCAACGACTTTTTTTTTTCCTTTTTCACTTCTTTTGGATGCCATTGTTTGTGAAAGTTGAGACATTTGAATTTTTTCAATTTGAAGAATTTTTGTTCGGAAGTGTAATCGGGGTGATGGTTGATGAAGGTTTTGTGAAAGTGGTTTAGTATTTGAGGGTGGGAAGGGGTTAAAGGTTGAAATATTTGGTTTGGTAACAATGGAGGTTTTGGAGGTTTTTGAAAGAAAGCGGGAGAATGATAAAGATAGTAGGTTTGGAGAGAGAGAGAGAGAGAGAGAGAGAGAGAGAGAGAGAGAGAGATTTTGTGATTATGTGATTTAAAAAAAATTAGATTGTGAGGTTTAAAGGTGAGTTAATTAGGAATGATTGGGAGATAGAAAGGTGGGTGGTGTCAAGAGGATTTGAAAAGATTTGAATTTTTTTTGATGTTGGGGCGTATCAGGCCCCTGATTTTTATATGGGGATTTAATTATTAGGGCTTTGGGGGTAAGGGAGCTACTACGACCCGTAGCAGGTACTGCGGTCGCTCGTAGTAGCTCCCTGATTTTTATATAGGGTCTTTGTTTTTATTGCAGTTTCGTCGAATTTTTTCGGGCACAGATTCTTTATTGATTTTTCTTAAAATTTTGAACCTTTATAACTTGTTTCACTTCCCCTTCGTGAGATTTTTATTACCTAAAAGAAAAATAAAGCAACAAGAAAAAAAATTAATGAAAAAATCATGGGTTGCCTCCCACGTGGTGCTTTGGTAAAGGTCGTTTAGCTCATTCTCTTAGACCCTTAAACTCAGGAGGGTGCTTCCTTCAAACTTGAATCCCTAGCATCTCCCTTAGCTACTTTTGGGCCCAACTAATTATATTCATCCATGCCATATATCCTTCTTCCTTAACCTACATGGTACTTGACCGACCTATCTGCCAGTTGTAAAGAGACATTCAACGGTTTCATCTCACCCATGTCTAACTTCTTACTCACCGATAAGGGCCTCGGGCTCACGTTGGCGCCAAAAACTTGACATGCGGAAGTGCACGACTGTGGAAAGTAGTAAAATATTATCGAACCACAAGGACCAATGAATTGAATACCAAACTCTATTCTATCGATGTATATCTAGAGAGATCAAAATTTGAGGATTTGTAAATCATCTTATTTAAAAATGTCTTATTAGAAAACTAGCTTAAATGAAAAATCACTTAAATTATGACCAAACAAACAAGACTTAGGGTCATAATTCTTACTCTAACATCTCTGTATAATCTAATTCACTTCTATTACAAGAGTTCTGACACGATTTATAGAAAATAGATAAATGTGGACAACACATGCTTTCGCCAGCGTGTTGCGCTATTAATGACGAATAATTCATCTGCTTTTGCACGATCGGATTATTCGTCAAGGATTCTTTACTATTGCACGACTATAAAAACTTAGAAGTTTTCTCAATCTAATCCAAGCATTTTCGTTATATTGGATTCGATTGTTTAAAAACCTGCGCTCGGGTACCAATACATATCCTCTCAGACTACGATTGGTACCTGAGAACTCTTTACTTTCGTACAAGGGTTAGAATGATAGAACTCATGTATTAAAATAAATATGAACAAAGACTCTCATAATCGACTTTTTACCAATCATACGAGTATCCATGAGATAAATCCCATGACCTCTAGTCCCTAGCGGACTACTCACTCATGATGAGGGATAACACAATCAGAGCAATATTTATAATTGAAATCATTATAAACAATTGAAATAGAATAAAAATTTCAATGAAAACAATTAATAAAACCTGACTGACAAGAAAATACATTGAGTTAACCTTCATCCAGTGCTCCCATAGAGACATGGGTACAGAGAATGGAAAGCAAATTACGTGAAAAACTTGAATGAAAAACTGGATTCCTAAACTCAAGACCAACTATGTGTTTTATAGAAATTTCTAATAATGGACTAAAATCTCACTGATAAATGAAAATTAAATCATAAGATATCATATTTAAACATGCAAATATCCCAAAATAGTGGCAATCGAGTTGGAAAAGGAAATAAATCGGGGGAAAGCTCGCCTCCCTACTATGGCATGTAGCAGCTGAGCAGGTCCCTGGAGTTTGTATGATGAAATCTCACTTCTCGCCTTTTTCTCGCGTTTTACTCTTTTTTGTTCCTCTTTTACCCCAAATACTTGCTTAGACCTGAAAACATCGAAAACACAATATCGAGCATAAAAACATTATAAAAAGAAAGTAAAGAGAACAAAAACGGGAAAATTACGAAGTAAGATAACTAATAAAAATTGTGCAAAAACTATTATCATCCCCAAAGGGCGCAAACCCTGAAGGGGACATGGTGACCCTGGAGGGCGCAAACTCCAATAAGCACATGATGACCACGAAGGGTGCAAAATCCGAAGGCCATACAACGATCCTAGATGGCACAAACTCTGAAGGGTACATGATGATCCTGAAAGGAGAAAATCTCGAAGGGAACATGATGACCTTGGAAGGGTATAAACCCTGAAGGGAATATGGTTACCCTAGATGGCACAAACCACAATGTGCACATGGTAACCCCGAAGAGCTCAAACCCCGAAGAGCAAAAACTAAAAACCTTTCAAGTAACACAAGTAAGATTTTTTAATAGATAGAGTACCACATTAAAAACCTTTACCATTGTAGAGGAAAAGTGCTACCATTTTGTTAATAGCTTTGCTATGCATTACATTAACTGGATTAACTATAATAATGTATAAGCTTCACAATGTTCCAATATTTGGGAACTTCTTCGTTGCTTAAACTCTCTAATTGATAAGCTTCTCGTGATATTTTTTTTGACTTAGTTTGTAAATTCCTTCCCAACTAGGAAATAATTTGACAATCTTGGTAGGTTCTATAACTCTATTCCATACAAGATCACCCTATTTTATTTCCCCGGGAATCACTCGAGTGTTGTAACACCTATCTGCTCATTGCTTTGCAGAAAAATATTGGATATGCACTATATATATATGAATTATTAAAGAATAATTGTTGCATAATTAATTCATATCACAATTTGCTCCTTATAAAAATGCCCCATCTGCCTTGTTGGTGTCTGATGGACTAAACTAGCAAGTGTACCAATAGTGTCAAATTAATAAAAAAAATTAGTCTCTACAAGTATTGTAAATTTAACAAGGTAATAACAATGCGATTTAAAAGAAATAAATTGGGGGGGGGGGGGGTCGATGGTTTTTTGGTACAAAAACAAAGATGAGAAAATTAACAGAGTAAAGATTGATAATGAAAAACGACTAGGACTTTTTATTGAATCCCCTAATTATACATGTTGATGAAATGTGTATTAGAAGATTAACAATTACACAGAGAATTAAAACGACCACTGCACCCAATTCCTTGGTGTGTAACTCATTCATTTAAACAATAATTCACTAATTCCTTAGGTTAATTCAAATTTAAACTTGGTGTTCTAAGTTCGTTAATCCTAAAGCCATAACTTATAATTATTTATTCTGAGTTAATTACTAAGTTGAGCAATTGCCCTAGTTCAGATTGGTAGACTTATAGTCAATAATTCTTATTCATCTAGAAATCACTTTTTCTCTCGTCAACACACAAAGAGTAGTGAACACAAGAACAATTGAATAATAATTATAAAATAAAGGAAATCAATTAATATCAAACATTCATATGATCTAACATAGTACTACTAGGTTCATATAAAAAATACCTAATATAATAAAAACTTAGCTACTCATAGTGCAATTAACAAATACCATGAATTGATAAAAAAAAGTATACATCAAAATATTTAAAAAATATGCTATCTAATGAATCCAATGCTCTTTAAAATCTCCTGACCGTTAATTTTTATCTTAAATTCGGAACCCTTGAAAAATCCCCACTTTTTTTTTACCTTTTTTAAGTGGTCAAAATGCATCAGATTTATGACCCATCATGACTACGATGCATCCATCGTGATCGTGATAATTCTAGGGGCTAGAACTCTTTATCTTTCTTTTGAAAGAAACCTCTTCTCAATCTGAGGTACGAAACTTCATATATGATCAAATTATTAGACAAGTGTCATGATGTAAATTGTGTTGAAAAATGTTCGGTTATTCACAATTTCTTGGTTTTTCTTTGTTTATTCAAGTTCTTCTATTATTATAATTTGTTCTTCACTTTAACTCATATTTTTCTCAAAATTAACTTGATTAAATTGAAATTAATTGTAAAAAATATGCAATGAGAGAGTGCCATCACAACCTCAAACTTACTATGTTGCTTGTCCTCAAGCAACCTGTCTGCACACTAAAAATTTCATCAGAAACAAAATGCTTACTCTTACCAATGAATTTCACCTTTCTTATTATGATCAGCACGTCAGTTCTCTAATTCAATCCAATTAACTCTGAAAAGTTCTTCCAATAACACATGTACTCAACCTGTCTCTCATCTGACCTTTATTCACTCAATTTGACACATGTAATCACACAATCAACGTAAAAACACATTTAACAATGAGTTTGTAAAATTTCTATCAATGCCAATCAAAGTCATATTTGAATATACACTTTTGAGGTCTTTTACGGTTGTTACATGGCTTACGTCAAAGTAGGATATTTTGGGATTGTAGGCTTAAACCTTTAGAGTTAGGTACCTAGTTTTCCTTATGTTACCTAAATCCTTTCATTTCATTATTTTGTCTGGTTAATCGGTACTACAGAATTCAATTTGTTGATCTTGCACATCCATTTTTTTTTCTTTTTCACAAAATTTTGAAGAAGTTATTTTAACTTCTTAATTTTATTTTTTTCTTTTTCTTTCTTTTGACCAATTTATCTAGCACCCCAACCACAAACTTAAACATTACTAAATTTCAAGAGCAACCGCAAACTTATACAGTTTCCCCAGACAAGCAAAATAACTTATATTACCTAACTCCAAAAAGGGTGGAAAGATTTAATTTTTCAAGTTAAATGGCTATATAACATGATATGTCACCGAAAGGATGGATAAGGCTCAAAGTGGTGAGCAAGGGATATAATCATATTAAAAAATGGTTGGCTTAAAAAGGCTCAGTGTTTTCACAAACAACTACCTCAGTGTGTATTCATCAAACCAAGAGACTAAGTAGAGATAATACAAATTCTAGAAAATAAATAATGTACGTATACTCTCATAAGAAAGGAAAGTGAACAATGGAAATATCTAGCTTAAACCTTACTAGCTGAGGTATCTGGAGGTTGAGTGCATGTATTATGCTTCCCTTTTCTTCATCAAATGTTAATCTGCAAGGAAACTTCATGTTGATCCCTTTTGTTCATTCTTTTTCTGGTAAATTTTTCTTTTCTTTTTCATATTGGCGTTGGTAAAGTATAGAATCAAAACTAAAAGAAAGAACAATAGAAAACTGATTCATTAATTCAAAGTAAAGAGATGTACAAATAGGGAAGAACATTCTTGAGAGCTGGCTATTTCTCTTCCTTGGGTTGCCTCCCACACATCGCTTATTCAAAGTCCTTAGCTTGATCATTTGCTTCTCTGTTAGGGCGACATATATTACACAAAAACACATCATCCTTCTTCTTTCTTTTGTTTTGTTGGACTACCATGAACTTGAAGTATTCATGATGTTACTTCCATATCTTCTTCAACTTCGTAGTAGCGAATAAAACATAAATAGAATCTAATACTTTATCTATTTGTTCTCTTATATCTTCCTTGTTGCTAAAACAAATTTTTGGGACATTATTTTTTTGAAGATTTTCTTCTTGGATATCTCCATCTAGACAAAAATTTAATCAAAAACTAAATAATCTTCACTTAGCATTCTTTACCTTTTCCCATATCTAATTTTTACCTCAGATTCTTCTATTCTTAATTCAATTTTTTCATCTCATGTCATGCATTTTTCTTCTTCTTGTTTGTTTTCAACTCCTCCTTCATCGACTAATTCTCCTTCATCTTTGACTTCTTTATCAAATTCTTCATCCCTGGGACTATCCAATGTATTCCCACTAAAATCTTAATTTGATCGAGCTGCTACTTGTTTAGATAACTTCCCAATTTGTTTTTTAATATTTTTCATGGATGCTTTAATGTTCTTGTTTGATGCTTCAATATCCTTGTGGGATGCTTTAATGTTCTTGTTGAATGCTTTGAATTTTGAGTGTATTTCTTCCAAGTTGCTTTGAGTCAACATGAATTGGTCCATAGTCTCTTTTATAAGAAATGACTCCCTTGGCGGTGGATTTTGAGGAGTGTCTTGGTTGAAATTTTGAATTTGATTGTTACTCCAATTAAGACTTATGTGATCATCCCGCCATGGGTTATAGGTGCTCAAGTAGTGGTCTGGCTCTTGATACTTTCTTGTATAATGTGCTTCTTCAATGTAAGATACCTAATAGCCGTTGGAGTGAACTTCACCACAGAAATCACATTATACGACCTTGGTCGAATTAACATTTGCTGGAATTAGATTTGAGACAAACAATTGATTTGATAATGCTTCAAGTTGTGCTAACAGAGCAAGTTGAAGTCAGTACCATTATACATGTCTTCTTTTACCTCTCATACACAATCAAGAGAAAAACACCTCAGTAGCACAGAACTAGATAAAAACTAAATAAGAACAGAATATGAGTATAGAAAAATTAAAATTAAATGCTATACAGAATTTAAAACGGCGCATAAATATTACGTTGTTGAAATTATCAACAATCCCTGCAACGGCTCCAAAAACTTGATGGACTAAACTAGCAAGTATACCAGTAGTGTGAAAGTAATAAAACTTCGTCTTCATAGAGATTTTAAATGTAACAAGGTAAAAATTATGCAATTTAAAAGAAATAAATAAGGGAGTTTCGATGGTGTTTTGGCACGAAAACAAAGATGACAAAACTAACGGAGTAAAGATAGATAATGAAAAGTGACAAGGTCTTTTTTTATCAAATCCCCTAATTACACCTGTTGATAAAATGTGTATTAGAATATTAAGAATAACGCGATAATTACATGGAGAATCAAAATTACCACTGCACCTAATTCCTTGGTTTGCAGTGCTCTTGCTAAAACACTAAATGGTTGACTTCTTTGTTATTTTTTCGAAGAGAGCCTTAGATAAATGGTTATGAGTGTCTGTTCTATATATTGGTTTTCTTTTCTTTTCGGAATATTCACTATTTATAGGTGTCTCAGCTGATCCCTCTCGGTAACGTCCTTTGCCCTTCTTAAATATTCACATAATGTTTGACCCTTCGATGACTCTAACTCCTTGGTCATAATGTACGTTCTCATAAACGTTCCCTATGACCTTTGGTATTCTGCCCGAGCTATACATCCACCCTACATAGCCGAGTTGCTTTTTGTCCATGGTGGGATAGGCTTACTTCCATCTTATCTGACGTATAGGTAGGCATAGAGTTTTCTATTTCATACTCGGTGTATCACTAGGTTAGACATCGGCAAATCAATGTAATTTTCTAGGTATGTACATAAGCTCCCCGAGCATGAAGCCCGGAGGACTGTAATACTCAGACAAAAATAATACTCAGAAATTCTTGTCGTGCTCGCCCCTAAACCAGAAATGTCCTCTAGGACCTTCCTTTAATGATGTGTCATGGTGTATCTATTGCCAGATTTTCCTCTATCTCAGCAATGATGACTTTTATGGGAATTTGATCATTTTAGACCCCCTTACCGTTTTGAATTACTTGAGCTTTTAAAGAGATTTCTCTTCCATTGAAATTGTCCATTTGTCTCTCTATTCATCTTACTTCTCCTCTGAAGCGATGTTTCAAAAAGGTTCTCATACCTTTGTCACGATCATATATACTTACTTTACTTCTTTTGTTATGTTTCTTAATATGGATATTACTAATTCTTGTAATGATAATACTGATTCATCTAGAATCCTAAGTGCTCGAGAGATATAAAAATATTTGATACTTTTACGTGAGAGGTTGTAGGGACACTTTGACTCAGACCGAATTTGAGAGTATTGTAAGGTAAGCTTATGGAGACATTTCCAATTCTTTTAGCGATTCTGACTCTGAATCTTCTTCATCAGGTTCATCTGTAGATAACCTTTATCCTTTTGGTTTGTTACTTTTTCAAGATAAATATCTTCATTACTCTGACATTTTTCTCTTTTTTGCAGACAAAATGACTAATCTATCATTGACAAAGTAGAAGAGATTGATGTCTCAAGCTCGAGCAGCAAGGCGTGCGGCTGGTCAAGCCGTTGCCAAGTCAGATTTGTCCGGCTTGGAAACTCGGGCTTTGAAGAAAAGGAAGCAAGCACCTAGAAATGTGTTTTCAATCGCCTCTGGCTCTTTTGTTTCCCCTACTCTCCTCAGATGGAGACCCATTCAGGATCTCCTAAGATCATGTAAACTTTGATGAGTGACGACGTATGCAAGACCGACTGGGAGATTTCCTCTTTGAAGTATGAAGCCGAAGGAAGTGATCATTCTAAATCATCCAACGAATTCAAGTTCTAGAGCAAGAACTTTGATGGATTTAGGTTCCTTTATAACCATCTGAACACTACGAAAGATGTGAACAATGTGAAAGCCACCGGTCGTCAGAAATTGACTCAATATGTCAGTTATTACTTAATGAGGTGTGATGTTCTTACGAGGGATTTGTTTGAAGCCGGGGATGACACCGAGCAGATGAAGGTAAATCTTAGACGCGAGATTGCCCAGATGAAAGGAAAAGAGGAATTTCATACGGGTAAGGTAATCGAATTGGAGAAGCAATTTTTGGAAGAGAAAGCTAAGAGGGAGAGATCAGAATTGTTGGAGCGAGAACTGCAGGCCTCTGTTGACAAACAATTTAAAGAGCATAAAGTCGCCCAAGACTTGATTGGTCATTTGCAGAGTTCTTTGAAGCAAGCTTAGATCGATGTTCTTGACGCTGGCAATGCTGCTTTCGACAGGGCGATGGCTCGTATCTTATGCCTCTATCCTAACCCTGATTTGTCCGAGATGGATTTTTTCAAGGTCGTGGTCGATGGTCATCTTGTGGAGATGTAAGAGACTTAACTTCCTCCTGCTAATAATTCAACCCAGGAAGCCCCTACTGTTGACAATAATTTTGAAGTCCTCCATGAAAACAAAACCAAGGAATAGTTTTTGGCTTTCCTCTTTGTAATCCTTTAAGTATTTTTGTGCTCTCCTCTTTTGTATCCGGGCCCTATGATGCATGTAAGATAATTACGTTTTATTTTATGAATGTCAAAATGCTCTTAGAGTTTTCATATCCTCACTTGGGTCATCATTAACTTTAGTTTATTTTCTTTGTAAAGAACTTTTAATATTGGAATCGACTTTCTTACCACGCTTCAGGCACGATTATAACTCATTTGCAATATTAATTTGTCGAATAGAATAATCCACTTCGAGTACAATATTAGCAGCTGATAATATTTTTCATAAACTTTGCAAATGAATTATTTTGAACTTCAAGGATCAAAATGATATAATAATATTTTATTTCAATTGTTCATTTGAACTTCTGGTTCACACTTTAAGCTGCGTATTCTCTCCCCCTAATATTGAGAAAATTGATTTATCTATTGATAATTAGCCTACTGGGCTTCAAATAAGTATCCAACTATTGGATCAAGATATATCCTTAAGTACGAGATTCATATAAAATACATTTTCTCAACATTCTTTCAAAACTCATCTTAGCGTACTATATTGGAGCAATTGAATAATCACAGCACATCCAAGAGTTTACTTAAATGAGACATATTAAGTTATTAACCTTAACTAATTTGCAAGTTAAGGGGAGAATTAACATATACTAACTTGTTGGCTTAATGCGAATAAATATCTTAATATTCATATTTTGTGTGTTTCAAATATCAAATGTAGAATCTATGATCTCACAAGTATCAATCACATAATTAACTTTAGACGTCTAAAGAATGGATCTTTAAGTCCATTTTTATGAACATAAGCTACAAGATGTTCAATATTAATTTTAATAATATGTGGGATACTTATAATGAAAGTTATGAGAAATTCAGAAATATAGATCTTAGTCTGAGAAAACAACTTCATAAACTTCTGGTTGTGAGTAGACAATAAACATTTGAATGATATTTTAGTCGATGAAACAATTAATGTCATGAAAGACTCAATTTCTCATATTTTTAATTTCCTGTAGAAACACATAAAATTTATTGGATTGAAGAAACTTCTAGTTCTTCAATACTAGTTTTCACATCTTGATACATATTCATGATCTTTTAGTTGAGAAAACAATTTCACAATTTTTTGTTTGTGAGTAGACAACAAACATATGCATGATTTTTTAGTCAATGCAACAATTGATGTCATAAAAATACACAACTTCTCAAATTTTTAATTTCCTTGTGGAACACATAAAATGTATTTGATTGAAGAAACTTCTGGTTCTTCAATACTAGTTTTCACATCATATTATATTCGAGATGACCCAACCAATTTAGCCAACGACAAACTAAATTTTGATATATAAACTTTTGATTTATATATTACATGTATTTTAATTATTCTAATCCGCTTGAATCAACGGTAAACAAATACAATTTGAAATTTGTTATAATCCAAATAAAAATAGATATTCTAAAACAATATATAGGAATATAACTATAAATTAAATTGAAATAAAATAAAGTAAATATGTGTTAATTTGAAATTAAGTAAAATAATATATATATATATATATATATATATATATATATATATATATATATATATATATATATATATATATAATATTTTTAATAAAATAATTTATTCACTCAAATCACCGCTAAGATATATCTTAAAAATATAAAATTGTCAAAAATAAATAAATATCTATCATAATGAAATATTTACATCTTTAATTCATATATTTAATTTATAGAAAATAGGATTATTGTTTTTTTATAAATGAGTAATTTTTCTATAAATTAAATATATAAATATAAATGAGTATAAATGAGTAACTTTTTTATATGAACAATCTCCAAAATTTAAGCCACAAATCATTTATGCATATAAAAAAACAATTTTTGTGCAATCGTTCTACGATACTTTAGCATTATTGATTTAATTCTTTTGAGATTGTTCAACATGATTGATGCAATCCTTTTAGGATTGCTTAACATGACTGATGTAATTATTCTAGGATCCATACAAATTATCATTAATATTTTTCTGATCAATAAAGACAAAACAATCATTTTTTTAAGGGTTATATATGTTTTTGGTCCTCCTAAATATCACAAAATTCATTTTGAGTTTCTAAAAATATTTTCTTCAATAAATGATTCTCCTAAAATTTTTCATCCACAGTTTTGGTCCCTCTTGCAACGTAGCTACGATTTCTACAACTTAGCGATTGAATTAACGATGGTTTTAGCGACAGTTTATTATTTAACAACTGAATTAACGACACTTATAGCGACATTTTTTGTATTAGGGAGCAAAAGTGTGAATGAAAAATTTTAGGAGGACCATTCTTTGAAAGAAATATTTTGAGAGATTAAAAATAAAATTTGAGATATTTAGTAGAACCACAAATATATTTAATCTTTTTTTTATCAATCTTCAAGGGATGCTTTGATCAATGAATAAAAATAAATCATTCTTTGAGCAATCCTCTAGGAATCTTTTATAATATGTATAGTTTTTTTACCTATATCATAGATCTTTAAACAATGATAAAGATTAATATTTTTCATGCAATTCTTTAGACATACTTTATAAGTTCTTCAAAAACTAAATAATAAATTATTATTCTTTTATCCTTAATAGATGCACGACCGAATTTAGGCCTATGCAACCTGACCCATTGTACAAGGCCTAAAAAAAAGGACCTCAAATTATTTTTTTATAAACTAAGAAATAATTATTTCTATATCATCTTATGTACATTCATTATAAAACACGTCAAGCAGCGCAACGACAGTATTTTGCACTGTTAAAATGATTGTGATGGTTTGATCCGTGGAATACTCAATTTTTTATAACTCAAGTGTATTATTTTACAAAAAGTAACAAAAGAAGCGTACATTTGAATCTCATATATCACTTGGTCGGCCATGATGTTTTAAAGGAGATGAGAAATTGCATATTTATATTATTAATTAATATCTATAAACCTATATTTATCATTCAAATTTTTTAAAATAAATTTAGAATAATATTTATAGATTAAAATAATTAAAGATTTACTAATTAATATATTATTAAAATATTTATAAATAATGATTTTTTTTAGTTTTTAATATAATTTAATTTTAGTAAAATACGAATTTTTTTACATTTTTTTTATTAGGACTAATTTAAAAATTGGAACATGGCCTCTATATTTTCTGAGACGGCTCTGCATGGATGTTTGATAAGTTCTTCATAAACTATATAATAAATTATTATTTTCTTATCTTTCAGATATGTTTGATAAGTTCTTCAGAAACTATATGAAGGTGAGAAAAATACACAAGAAGGGGGGTTGAATTGTGTTTTCCGTTTCTTTAGTTTACGTCTGATCAGAATTCAAAATCTAAACTGGTGTTCAGATTCTAATTATACGTTGCACTAGATGTTAATAGAAGCAAATAAATAATAATAGAACACACAAAGATTTACACTAGTTCCTCCCAAATGAGAGTAGTTCAGTCCCCTTGCAGCACAAGAGATTTTCACTATAATCAAAACATGATTACAATCGCTTAAGCACTTAAGCATAAGACTTTTCTTTGCTCAGAACCTTAGCCCGAGACTTCCTGCTTAGACCCCTTAAGTCCAAGACTTCTGCTCAGGTTCCACGAACCCAAGACTTCCCTGCTTAAGTCCCTCAGACTCAAGAATTCTACTCAGACCCTCGGTCCAATACTTCCCTACTCAGATTCCACGAATCCAAGACTTCTGCTCAAGTCTCTAAGACCTAAGACTTCCTTGCTCAAGTTACACGAACTCAAGACTTCCTTGCTCAGGTTCCACGAACCCAAGACTTCTTCTCAAGCCCCTCAGGCCCAAGACTTCCCTGATTAAATCCCACGGATTCAAGAATTCCTTGCTCAATCAACAATTGATTAAGACATTCAATGCTCTAGCACATAGCAGAGGACTTACTTGGCTCAAGCTTCTTAGCAAGAGACTTTGCTGCTCAAACACGTAGCAAGAGACTTTATCTAAACTACTAAACAATCATGTTTAGCAGAATAGGGAGCAAGGTGTACTTGATACAATTATCAGAGGTACAGAGTAATCACCTTAACAAAGACCTCTAACCACTCAATATTTCTAAGATATTCAATGTTTAAGAAATCTTAAGGCTTATTACAATTTACAACATATAACAGAAAAATCTGCATACTCGATTGCGTTGCTTATTGTATGATCTTGTTATTTCTCCATCCAGGCAGAAATGTAGAACAATTTTATCCTTCTTGGTTTTTCTTCTATATTTTCCCTTTTGATTGCTCCCTTTGTTCGAAAACTTCAGTTTGAATCTTAAGTAGCTTATATAGAAGTTGTAAAAGACTAGCCGTTGGAAGAGATAACTTAAACAAGTATCTTTGTTTCTCCATAGTACAAGAGATATTGAAGAGAGATACATAAAAATATCTTAATCCATTGTGTAACATGTTTCACCATTGTGTTTTCCATGTAATCTTGTACTATAGAGTCATTGAGAGTAGATATCCGTAAAGCATGTTAACTCTTCTTGAGCCTTGTGAACTTAGACTCTAGCTGACAAACTGATTTGACAATGAAACTTGCTTTTAGTAGTACATATAGCTTTAGCTTTATCACTAATTCTGAATGATCACCATAAGCTAATTACATTCACCAAGTGTAGAGGCAATATGTTGATTCTTCTGATGCTGAGACCTTCAACTTCAAAGCCTATGCCAGACATCACTTAGACAGTGTTCTTCAGATTCTGCACCCTCAGAATCTAGTAATTCAGCTTCTCTCAAGTACGTCCTTATATATCATATTTTGAATATATAACTTTAAGCATTAGAACCTTCATACTTGGAACACACATTAGCTAACACCATTGTTCTTTTAATACTTTGTTATCATCAAAACCCAAAGAATACATGTCATGAATAAATCTTGTTCTAACAATTTCTCCCTTTTTAATAATGACAAACATAAGTATTTAAAAGACAATGTTGGGCTATTTTAATTTTCTTAGTTTCATCAGAGTTTGAGGTTTGTAATCTCCCCCTGAGTCTGATAGTTCAAAGGTTGAGGTTTGTAAGCTCCCCAAGTTCTATCTTTAAGAAAACTAAAATATATCTTAATTTTCTTGGCAACATCAAGGTATGCAATTGAAGGTGTGAAAAGTACACAAGAAGAGGGGGTTGAATTGTGTTTCGCGTTTTCTTTTAATTTAAATTTTGATTAGAGTTTCAGAATCAAAACTAGTTTTCAGATTCTGTTTTAATTCACTGGCAGCAGATATAACAGAAGTAAATAAATAACAGCAGAAGACACAACAGATTTATCTTGGTTCCTCCCCTAACTGAGAGTACTCCAGTCTCATTGCCCTACAAGAGATTTTCATTATAACCACTTCATTATTACAATCGCTTATGCTTCTGCATAAGTCTTTTACACCTGCTCAGACCAACTACCTGAGACTTCTTTGCTTAGAGCACATGTCTAAGACTTTCCTTACTCACACCTTTTGACCGAGCCACCTGCTCCAAAGGTCTTCTGGTTGAGACTCCCTCTTGCTTAGAGCACATGTCTAAGACTTCTTGCTCATGCCCGCTGACCGAGCCACCTGCTCTTTTGGCCATCCAGACTGAGACTTCCCTTGCTCAAGTAGCACTTGAGACTTCCTGGTCACGCCCCTCATACAGAGACTTTCTCTTTGCTCAATTAGACTAGCTGAATAAGACTTTTACATCTCAAGCACTTAAGCAATGAGACTTACGTGGCTTAAGCATCTTGGCTCAAGACTTGTTGCTTGAATCCCAATGAGACAAGACTTTTGCTCAAGCACATAGCAAGAGACTTGATCTAAACTAATGAAGGCTCAGCAAAATAGAGAACAAAGTGTACATGATACAAGCATCAGAGGTATGGGAAATCACCATAACAAAGACCTAAAGCTCTTAATATTTCTATGATATTCAATGGTAAGAAATCTTAGGGCTTTTACAATTACAACCTAAAACATAAAATCTGCATATTACATTAGAGTTGATAATTGCTTGATCTTGCTACTCCTTCATTTGAAGAATCCTTGTTAAGATTTAAACTTGAATCTTCAGCCATATTTATAGCCTTTGCAGAAACTAGTCGTTCAAAAAGTATCTTGATCAAATTTCTTTGCATTTACTCCATAATACAAGAGACGTTAAAGATGGATGCACAGCAGATTCTTAATCCAGTGTGTAACACGTTTAACCTTTGAGTCTTCAAGAGGTTTTGTACTGATAGAGCCGTTGAGAGCAGATATGCGTAGAGCTTGCCAATCTTTCTTTAGCCTTGCAATCTTGTAGACTCTAGCTGACAAGATGATAAGACAGTAAATCTTACTTTCTGCAATACAAACAATCCACAACTTCATCACCAACTCTGAATGGTACCAGATGCTGATATACAATTACCAAGTGTAGTAACTCGGCTGAATGTTGAGGCCTTCAGCTCAGAGTATGTGCCAAGATACACTAGTAATTGATCTTCAGACTCTGCCACCAGAAACTAGCGATGAAGCAACTCCTAAGTGTGTCGAAGCAGAACATATTCTAATTATTTATGTACAAGAACCTGCATAAATAAAACACACATCAAATAAATCATTGTTCTTTCAATACTTTTGTTATCGTCAAAACTAAAAGAGAATATGTCATAAAAAAATCTTGTTATAACAGAGGTTTGTAAGTGTCATACCTCAAATTTTACCCTCAGATTCGTTGATGTTTGTCATATCATCATAAGTCGGCCTTTTCGCATTTTCAGTTAAACACCTTCAATCATGCATCTTTAGTCGATTTTATCATCCCATGCCATTTAGATAATTATTTTAGTTTGTAATTATTTTAGTTCATATTTTTATCTTAGATTATATTTTTATTTTAGTCTATATTTAATTTAGCTTGTCTTCAATTATAGTTTTATTTTTTTACTTAGTTTAATTTTAATTGTAGTGTAGCCTTTTAGTTTAGTTTGCATTTAGTTTAGATTATGTTTCATTTATATTTTAATTCAATTTAATTAAATTAAATTAATTAGTTTAGTTAGTTTTTTTAAATTAGGTTTAGTTTATTTAATTAGTTAATTCTATTTCTTTTTTAGTTAAATATTTTTATTTATTTATTTATTTAATCAGAATTTTATTTTTTTAGATTATTGAATTGGTTTATTTTATTTAAAACTTATTTTTTCTTTTTTTATATTTAAATTTTGACTTTATTCATTTTTAGCAAGACGTGTAAGTTAAGGGTGGAAAAAGTTTAGTTGTTTCTTATTTTATTTGGTGAAAGTAATTGGCATGCATGTTATACAATGTACAGATGGTGCAGCATAAATCTCTCTTCACTTTGACTTCAAAAGAAAAAAAAAATATATCAATATATTTTGTCTTGATACCGCACACACTAGAGGGGGGAGGCTTGCGCATTACTTTCAGAAGATCAGGAGGGAACCTGTCCATTTTTTATTTATCTACTGCTACTCCCTCACACCGGGCTCTCCACAACGCATAACCTCATCATTTATGAAAAGAAAAACCACCTGCAAACCTTGCTCAGGTGCTCCCTTCGCCCTCTCCATCTTCCATCCTCTAACCATCATACCAAACAATAACCACACTCCATTATAATCCATAAAAACTCACAAAAATTCCAACCTTTAATCCATCCTCCCTTCTTCAATAACCTTCAACAAAAACTTCCTCCACAAACCACACTTAATAAAAACACTCATCTTCTACAAACACCACTACCAATATCCTCCTTCAAATCACACAAATAACTTCACTAAATCCTCCATTTCCTATCCAAAACAACTCACGCTACAGTACCCATTGTCTCCACTAAAAAAATCCATTTTTATCTTTTTGGTAACAAATATGTTTAAGAGGAAGCTTGGTCTTGATAAAGAGGAAAAGTAGTGATTAAGCTAGAAGATCGCTCAAAGCTAACATTTACACATACTGTTAGTTCTATCAAGTATTATATATATGTATATTTACTATTGATTTTTTTTATACACTTATCCTTCTATTTTTTTTTAGTTATACACTTATGCTTGGATTGAAATGAATATTGATTGGATAAAGTTTTTTTTAGATAAACAACTTTGTATTAAGAGGAGAATAGAGGGATTCTCAAACCCAATACAAAAGGAAACTAGGAAAAAAAAGGGACTAACCCCCAAACCAACATTACATAAAGTCAAGAGGGGATTTCACCCAATTGTAAAAACTACATTTACTACGACCAAGATCTAACCAGTTCCAGGAGAAAGAAAGGATATGATGAAAGATTTGATTGATATCGCAAAATTCTTCACCAAATAAAATGTTGTTTCTCGCATTCCAAATACACGACGCCGTGATATACCATATGTAGCAACACATGTCCTCATTACACTTGTCTACCAAAGCCAGATACCAAAGAAGAGAGTGATTGCACAAAGAATCGGTGTTTGGGCTAGATATCCCGATCCACTGGCAAACCTTAGACCAAATAGTTAGAACTTTCGGGCATGTTAAGAAGAGATGGACGGTATCCTCATCATTCCGAAAACAAAAAGCACAAACAATCTCGTGAGGGGCATCCACAATACCTTTAGTGACAAGATTCATTCTCGTCGGCAACCTATTTAAAAACAGCCTCCAAGCAAACACTTTGAGTTTCAAAGGAATTGTTGATATCCAAAGGACTTTTAGAGCAAGAACTTGGTTTTCCTCCAAAACAAAACCTCCAACAGCATCAATGAAACCTTTATAGCATGATCTGACAGAAAACGTGTGAGAATTATCCAACAACCAGATCCAAGAATCACTTTTGTCGCGCTGCAGATGAATGGAATTAATCAAATTCTGCAGCAACAGAATCGACGTAGGGTCTGCCACCTGCATATCCAGCCCAAGATTCTAAATTTTCCACTGCCACTCATTGTTAACCCAACACCCTATATCTTCCACTTTACAAACCTTATTCGAAGCCCCTAGAAAGAGGTTAGGAAAAACTGTTTGAAGGGTGAAGTCACCGAACCAGACCGTATCCCAGAAGTGAGTATCCCTGCCATTACCGATTTGAAAACGAGTAGAGGAAAGGAAGTCGATGGATTTGTTTAAGCACATCACATCTTTCATCAAAAGAGAAACTCCAGCCTTATTACAGATCTGCTCAGGCTTTAAAACACAAGAACATAGGCTATTGTATCTGCTCGATAGAAGAGCTCTCCATATCTCTTTACCGTCACAAAGAAACTTCCACAACCATTTTGAAAGGAGCGATTTATTGAACAACCCCACATGTTTTATTCCAAGGCCTCCGTCTTCCTTGGGTTTGCAAAGATGACTCCATTTAACCCACGAAATACAAGGCTTGTCCGCCGACCCCGACCAAAGGAAATTGCATTGGAGAGCAATAATGTCTTTCACAATTTTAGAAGGTGCCTTAAAGAAGGCTTTGATCCATTTAATCCATTGAGGGCCAAAATTCATATCTCTAATGCGCAAAGTCAACTTTGAACAGGAGGCACGTTCTCTTTTCTCTCCTTGCTAAGTCGACTACCTCATTAGCAACTAAGACACCATCATGGAGGATCCTACCTGTCGAAAAGAAATGACGGACACAGTTAATAACATCACTCCGCATAATCTCCCAGGCTTCCTTGAAGAATTTGAAAGTAAAACCATCCGGCCCCGGAGATTTGTTCCCATCACATTCAAAAACTGCATTCCTGATATCTACACCAGTGAATTCAGTGTCAAACAATTCAAGATCCAACGCACCAAGTTTGGGAAGGTCATGCTCCACCAAAACAGGTCATGGATCAGGTCTGCTTTGGAATCTAGATTTAAAGTGATCATGGGCAGCCTTTTTGATTGCTTCAGGGCCCTCAATGCGTATTTCTTCCGTGCCAAGAACGCTAATTGTTTTCAATCTGTTCCTTGACTTGACAGAAGCGTGAAAAAACCAGGAATTAGCGCCACCTTCCTTCACCCATTTCAGTCTAGATTTTTGGTACAACATACTCTCTTTGAAACGCAGGTTCTTCCAAATGTTTTCTTGTTCATCCATCCTCCTTTTAAGTTGGTCATCCTGCATACCTTCCATATTATCTATCATAGCCATCTCTAAATTATTGAGCCTGTCGACGCATCCTTCAATCTTGAGGTCAAGCCACCCAAACACATTATGATTCCACCATTTCAATTGATCCTTAAGAGATTGAAGTTTCCTCCTAAGGATATAAGACGGAGAACCACGAAAATCACATGACTCCCAGCATTCTTTAACAAAAGCCTTAAAATCCTTGTGATCCAACCAAGCGTTAAAGAAACGAAAAGGTTTGGGACCCCAATTCACTGAGTTAGAATTCAGCCAAACAGGGCGGTGATCGGAAATGTCCCTCTTGCCCACATTTTGCGCCTTAAACTCCCAAGTATCAATAAGGTAATCATCCACGAGAAACCTATCTATCTTGCTGCAGCTAAGACCATTAGAGTTGAAGTAAGTAAATCTATTCCCTACAAACGGAAGATCTAACAAAGCTAACTCTTCAATGAAAGTGTTAAACTCCAAATAATCTCGACCGTTATAAGAGCTTCTGCCTCTTCTTTCATCACGAGATCTAACCGAGTTAAAGTCCCATCCTACGATCCACCTCCCATCATTACATCTAGCTTTGAGGTTGATAAGCTCACCCCGCATAATTCTTTTTTCCTCTAAAACTGGATATAGGGAGAAATAGGTCATTCCTCCAGATTGTCAGAATCCCTCCAGATAACCCCTCTGAATCACTAGCCGACCATCCAAAATTGTCGTTGCCCCACATACTCCTGACAATCGAATCTTTCATAGAAGACAACTTAGTCTCTTGTAAGAAACACAACTATGCTTTACCTTCCAATAAAGTATGAGCAATCCTTCTCTTTTTAAGGGGGATGCTGAAGCCTCTAACATTATATGAAACAATGATCATTGTCCACTCTTTTCAACAACCTTCTTGCTCTGATATTCACGACAGTCACGCTCCTCCAAACTCTTAATGACCTTGGCAAAGCCTACACCTTCTTCAGTTGCCCCAAGACCCAACAATTTGGCTGTATTCCAGACTTTGGACGACACATCCTCTAGTATCTCCTTACTTCTATTATCGTTCCTAATGATATCAGAGCTATCAATTGAACAAGTAAGTGGACCAGAAGGGGCATGGGAAGGAGCACCCCTCTCAGAAGGAAGGCTATTTTTTGATGTGTGCTTAGATGATCTCCTCTTCAAATATTTACGAGAGTGTTGAACAGCAGGGGAAGCATTAAGGAAAGTGGAAAGGAAGGATGGAGAAAAAGGAGTATGCCTATTATCGTAAAAAACCGATAAAGGTTTTTTCTTTTTGGGCTTGATCCTATAAGGGATATTAACCAAGTCCACTACAGAATTGGATATAGAGTCTGAGGAACACAAGCCCAAAGGAGGAGGCCCAATAACCGGATCCGTACTCAAGGCTCCATGAGCAGGTGGGACCAGGTTCCTTGAAAACTTTGATTGACTTCCTAAACCTGTTTGACCTCCCTCATGGCAGTCTATGTCTGTTCCAAATTTCGCCTTTATAGACAACTTCACAGTGCTCGAGTAATCCAAGATAGTATCACTTTTAACCTGCTATTCACCTAACCTATATGTTTCCTCGACATCTGTACCATCACCAACCCCCATTGTTTCACAAACTAGAGTATGAATAGAGTCAACACTACTCCCAAATTTCTCCTTTATATTAGAAATTTAGTTTAGTTAGCTAGCTTTTATTTAGAAGTATTTAGTTTAGAAATTAGTTTTATTAGATTTTTAGCTAATTAGTCGAAATTAGATTTAATTTAATTAGTTTATTTAGTTCTTAGCTTTAATTAGATTTTATTTATTTAGATTTTTATTTATTTTGTTTAATTCTTGATTGTATCTTGACATTTTGTTTCGTAATATTCATTTTTAATTTAGTTCTTGTACATTTGTTGTATATATATTGCTATTCATTTTACTCCTGGTACTCGAGGTTTCCTTTTTGATTTATTTGTTTACCTTATTCCAAAGGAAAGGGTCGTCTCGTTGACTGCCATGTCATTTAGGATAGCCTTGTCCATCATTCCCTTATCTCACGCCACCTCGCGATCTAGACTTGCCTTCCCTTTTTTAACCTAACCTTAGGTTTGGAGTCGTCGTGCTCTATTTAGGTGTTCCGCCGTGGACACTTCTTTCTCCGTTTTACCTAGCCTTAGGTTTAGAGTCGCCGCACTCCATGTAGGTGTCTTGCCATAAACACTTACTTTCCCTTGGAACCTTGACCACAGTCAAGAGTTCCTCGCCCATGTTAAGGGGAACTACGGACACTCTCATTTCTTAAGTTCATCTTGAGAATACGTAAGCATAGGATTGCGAGATCCTAGCGAGCTATCTAACACCCTTTTTCTACCCAACAAACATCACGAATAAAACGACAAATAAATCAGAGTAAAGTCCCAAAAAGGGTATCACATATCGTCAAAAATCATCAAATATCCACCTGTCCCATAACACGGGTTTTACCATCATAATTTAATTAAACACCACGCAGCGGAAAATCAAGTTTAAACAAAACACTGTTATAATTCAAAACTTCTCAAATAAAACTCATGAAAAACATCATGTCCACAAAACAAAAGAGCGTAATCGTTTGACTCAAACGTCCCGACCCGATGTTACATATCAAAGCAAGACCCTCTAATCGACGAAGAAAATAAAAAATGCTTCAAAAATAAATCTTCATGCGCCAAGGGAGCTAAGCCTGATCACCTGCACATTACCCACGTGGAGGCAACATTCAAAAAGGCAGGGTGAGTAATCACGAAATCAATATATACGATATAAGTGAAAGATAAAGCACAAGCAACAACATCATCAAGTCATTCACAACATCAAGAACACATCAATCACATCAATATAATGCAATGCAACACAATATGCAATGCAACATCATAGACTCATGCATGTGGTACCAACTCATTATAATCGATGGACACTGGGCCATCACCCTCCAAAGATCCCCATCAATAGGATCGATTCTACACAAGAACTGGAGCACGTCATAAAACAGCTACAATCCACACAATGGGATTGAAGCCACCAAATGGACCGAAGTCCTAACTATGCCATGAATGCATGATGCAAATCATCATAATAAACATCGTCATAAAATCGTCATAATTGCACCATCATTCATGAATCACCATCAAACAAACATCAATATATCACACCAAGTCGCACTCGTCAAGGTTCGTCATTACACCTCACAATTCGTCATGTTTTATTCATCGCATAAAAATCCCCGATTTTATCTCGTTCATCATCATTACTAGATTACTAGTGTCTTATTATCTCATCATAGCCCTACGTCTCAAGGAAATCACATCACAAGCGAAACCGAGACAGAAATCACAAAAACGGGAAAATCTGCCCACATCACTGCCCATACGCGTAATACCCCTGCCCAAGCCTCCCATTACGCATAATGCATCCTCTATTACACGTATCAGCAGAGAGGGGTTTCGTCTCATTTCTCCTTCATATTTCCTCTTACGCGTAATGGCTAACCCATATGCGTAAGGCACTACCCATACGCGTACTCACCTTCCCTTACGCAAATGCCCCTTTTCCTTCAGTTCCCATACGCGTAATTCCCCTCTTACGCGTATTGATCACAACTCCATAAGCGTATGCTACGCAAATCAGCAGAGGGTCGTGCCAGCCCTTGGGGACGGGTGCGTATGCTACACGTAACACCTCCCCTATTTCGCGTATCACCAGAAGCCACGCCAAAACTCAGATCTTGCATCTGAACGGAAACTTCCTCATTCCAGCACCTTCGATCTACCAAAATCAGCCTCAAACTAGCTTCGATTCATCCCAGATCTATGTTTTTCATCCTACTTCATTGTCTATATCAATTCTCATAATTATTAAGTCTAAAATTGGTTAATATCAAGTTCGATTGTCAGATCTGGTTACCCACAAGTTCATCACAGTCAACAATCATTCACACAGATTCAACATCAATTATAGCAACACATATCATATTCGCAACAGAGTTCATACACATACAGAGTTACGAAAATCGTCACAGATTTTAGCATAAATTCATCAGAAAACGTAAACACACAACTACCTCTACCTTAAACCCATATCAAGCATATTAACCTAGATTACCCCCCATACCTCAAATTTTCCAGCAGAAATTCTTCGTTCCCGGGGTTCTACTGTTGATTCCTCGTTCTAGCCTCCTTTCCTCAGCTCTCTAATCACTTCTTAGGGTTGCACAAAACTAATTCTCATAATCCCTATTTTTCTTTTGTTAAACCTATGTTTTGGGCCTTAATTATGATTTACTGTATTATCCTTAGTTAATCCCCTCAACATTACCGTCTTACCCTTAATGGTTTCTAATTATTTTAATTAACAATAATAGTAATAATCTAAATAATATTCTAATTACTCAAATCATTCTAATATTATTATTAATAAAATAATCTAATTAATCTCTACTAACTCTAAGGTCTCAAAGTTCCCTTAATTCAAGGCTACCCCACAACACCCCATAAACTCATCAATGTCACAAAATCATCACAAAGCACCAAAACACCGAATAATCATAATAACTCAATAAATAAATATTATAATTATTTTGGGACGTTACAAGCTACCTTTTTCTTTTTTCCGCCTTTTTTATTTCTCAACCTTTTCTTTTTACCCTGTTTACCCCATAGTGAGGGGAACTCCGAATGCTCTGATTCCATTTCTGTCAGGATACGTAGGCACGAGATGCGATGTCTTGGTGAGCATACTTAGTGTATATACCCTAGGTCTTTACCTTAGAACATTTCCCTTAGCAAGTAACTTTAGCATAACGCTAATACTAGCAAGAGGTTCCTGTAGAGTACTACAGATACTTAGGATGTTAACACCTTCCCTAGGTATAACCAACCCCCGAACCTTAGATCTCTAGTTATGTTCCTACATAGCACACTTAGGGTTTTTTATCGATCTTTACCCTTTTCTTTGGATAAATCAAAGCTCGGTGGTGAACTTCATGATTTGTGGTTCAAGTTAATTAATAGCTTGATATCCGATTCTCACCGCAACAGTAAGCTCCCCCTGAGTCTAATAGTCTAAGGTTAAGTTTTATAAACTCACCTAAATACTGTATTAAAAAAAACTATAATATTTTAACTTTTTGGCAACATCAGAATCTGAGGTTTGTAAGCTCTTTCTGAGTCTAGTAGTCTAAGGTTGAGGTTTGTAAGCTCCCCCTTTTAACTATTTTTAAGAAATCTAAAATATGTTTCTTGGGTAACATAACCAAAACAACATAAATTTAAATAATAGAAATTTAAAATAAACAATATGTACAAACTAAATGGGTTCAGTTTCTAATTAAATACTACTATATCTTTTCTCCCCCTTTTGTCACATAAAAAAAATAAAAGAAAAGGAAAATAATAAAAGTCATAAATGCGTAGTAGAGCATCATTACGTGATAAGTTCCCAAGGAAAAGAAATCGATCAAGTAACATGGATCATTAAGGATTGTACAGCGTATGCTAAATATTTATTGGTCGTAGTAGTTCCATGAATCAAGCAAAGGATTTTATTCCAACGTTTAGGTTACCCAGAATCCACTATAAAAGCAATCGAAACCAAGATCATTTTCATTAACATCCATCAAAACATCATGGAGTCCTCAGCTGAGAGCGAAAAAAATATCTGTTGTGATAGAAGTCACAGAGAACTCTATAAGTCTAAAAACCTAAGACCTTCAGAAGCTAGTGGTTTCTGAAGTATCTGTAACTGGGCCTGTCTCCTCTACACTGAACACTTCAGACAAAGCTTCATCCTCAACACCTCAAAGACCAACAGAAACAGATCCATCAGGTGCTGTTTTGAAGCCAAGGAAGAAGTCCATAAAGAAGAAACAGAAGAATAAGATAATCGAGATGTTTTATCAACTTATTATCCCAAAGGTCAGAATACTAGACATCATTTCCAAGAGTCAGTATTAAAAAATTGATTTGACTTAATCAATATTAAAATAATGAATACTCAAGGTAATGAATGTAATGATTCTATAAAAACCCTTAGCATACTCACTTTCATAAGCATTTAATCTTCTGAACACAAAGATGTATAAACAAAAACAAATTTGGGTTCCTAAGAGAGATTTCAGGAAGACAACCATGCTAACTATAGCAGCTCAAGCAGACAAGACTAATGCAGCAACTGAAGGGTCTACAAGCAAGCATATAAATTCATAAGCACATACTTCTTCAGCAACCTTCGTTGAGACACATGGAAGAAGAAGAAATTCTAGGTCAAAACGTAGAAACCAACTGAGAAAGGAGGTTATAGAGTTTGGAAAGGAAGAATGGCATGATTATTTATACAATCCAAATGCGTAGAGTGTTTTAAAAATTTGTAATATCTTCCATTTTAATGAGTGAGAATGTTGCATGTTTTGAGTTTTTAATCCTATTCAATTTATTCTCTTGAACAACAATATAAATATACATATAAATATATATATATATATATATATATATATATATATATATATATATATATATATATATATATATATATATATATATATATATAGTTGAGACTCACAAGAGCATGAACAAAATTGGATAATAAGATTGCTTAATACACAAAGTTTAAACAAATACAAGGCATAAATCTGCAGAAGTCTAATATCAGAAACTCTCATAAATAGCTTCAAACTTTTCTCTCCAAATTTTAGAAAAATCATCATCTGAACTTATGATAACTCCCTGTTGGACCAGTAATTCTGAAAGAACTCGTCCATAAGGAATGAAGAATGTTTTTCCCTTGTGAAAGGATGAAAGAGTCTTCTTTAGATAGTCAAACATAACTTGAGGTAGATCAATCTACAACTCTGAGTTAAGAAGAAGTAACAAATCTTTTTCAATAGGGTCTACAAGATCTAGATCCTTGTCCTTAGGAAGCAAGTTTGAGTTCATAATCTGATTCCAAACAATTGCATCAGGATGAAGATTTGAGACCTGAGAAGTGTTAGATGGATCTACAAAAGTACGCCTAGTAGGAAGATAGTATTCCCAAATAAGAGTTTCTGGTATTTCTCCAATCTCCTCATAATTGATCACATCAGCAATCAATTTAGAGGTAACTATTATAGAAACACCAGACACCTTAGAAAGAATAGCAAACTCAAAATTCCGCTCAATAATGGAAGCATTAATCCAAAACTCTTTGACAAGCCTTGGATAAGTGGAACCACAGAGCATCTCAAAGTATCCATCCTAACTTTGTTCAGACACAGTCTTCCAAAAGTTAAAACCTAGCTTAAGCAATTCTTCAAAATCCACAAAATTTTCATTGATGACAACTAGTTGATTCAAAGGAGAATTGACTAGAAAATTCATCTCAGGTTTGGTTTGATCAACACACACACCACCAAAGAAAATAAAATAACTGAACAAGATTCCAAAAGAATAAGAATCTTTTCAAAAAAAAGGACACAAAATGATGTTTCACAGGACAGGGGATAAAGATAATAATAGTATATAAAAAAGAAAAACATCATTACCAAAAGGTTCTTACCCAACAGATTTCCTGAATCCACTAAATGATTTTCAACTTCATGATATTTAAGTAATATAAAAGTTTAGAGAAACTTTTTACTTAAACTGTTTAATCAGAAGTAAAGAATCCTTTTTAGAATCTCAGAGAGTGGAAATTTTCAGAAGCTATCATCCATCAGAGTCTAGTAGATCTAGACTACGAGAGAGATATATTATGTCAGTCATCAGTCTTTGATATTCTAGTCAGAATCATGCTTTTTCTCTTGAAACTAGAGTCATGCTTAATTAATTAATATTAAATTGGTTTCTTTGACTGCTAACAAGCAGCAATATCATCACAAAAAGTGAGGAAACTATTTCCATAAATATGACCATCATCTAGCTAATGATATATTCAATATAGAAAAATACAACATAGTTTCTTCTTAAAGATTTTTGAAGATTCTTTTAACAAAATAATTTCTTTAGAGATCTAACATATACTTTGTATTTACTAAAACATAAATATCTCATTGAATCAAGAAGTAAGCCAAGGAAGAACAAACATACCCTTTTTTTGTTATTTTCTTGGTCAGACTCCAGATGAGTATTCAGATTTGACCATAAAATCTAAATACTGTACAGAGTGGATATTGATTCAATGACTGTTAAACCATTGACTCTGCTTCTTTCACCAAACTCAGTGCCTTCAGCTCTTGAGTCTGGGATGTAGGCTTTTCTTCCAACAAATGTTGTATACAACATTTGATAAAATACCATGGAAGATGCCTTTGCTCCTTTCTTCGATATCTGCATCAAATACATTTTGAGTAATGGTACTTATATTTCTATGAGACCAGAAATGTTAGTTCTGACAGACTTTTCTTTGCCTTATGCCTTAATTTGATAGCAGTACCCTAATTCATTCCAGAGTATGAGTCTAGGATGAGTTATGGTGTGAACAAGATCTTGTTCTTAGCAGAGTCATTGATTTCATTGTCTTGGATTAAATCTTTGGACTTTGAAATCTTTGACATACATAGAACCAGATAGTGTTTGTTATCAGAGATTGGCATAAAACAAATTTAAAGCACTGTCATAGTATTGCTAGAAGAACATGAAGAATTGAAGGTTTCTCATGGAATTGTCCTTTAACACAAGTTCAACAATGACCTTTAATTTTTAGGAACAATTGAGTCACTTAAGATATTATCTTGAAGAGCAGACTCCTTATTATCAATATTGAAGCAAGATAGATTTGACATTATCTCTTTCTCTTCAATAATTGATTTTTATTCTAGGATTCAGAAGCTTCTTCAGAAGCAGTAATGACCAGCAGAGCCAGATTACTTTTTCTTTTAAATCCTGCCTTATGTCAGCTTTATTTGAATAAGCAGTGAAGATCTCTGACATTTTGGGTTTTTTCTAGTAGTATTTCTCCTTGTTCTTAAGATTTGGGAAATCAGTTGAAATGTGAATATTTCAGAAGCTTCTGAAGTTACTCTTCTATCAATAGATTCATATTCCATTTAGCTAGTTGACGAAATATTTTGATAAGAAAGGTTAATTCCCATAATCAGACATTCCATAGGATTTTTCTTCAACATGCATAGGAAGGGTTAATCTGTTAGATAACTTTTCATCATCTAATTCCGTTTCTTTTCTTCGGAGATTGGTAGATAAACCTTCAATACACAACATACTCAAGTTTTATGACAACTTGAATAACTTTGACTTTAGGTTTGAATCCATTAGTAAATCTTCTCAGAATTGGTTGGAAAGATTAGATGAAGTGTAACTGGACAAGCTTCTTTACTTACTCCCACAAATTTGAACACAAGGATTCAAAGATAGTCTGAGAATTAGACATATCAATCATGTTGATATACTCAGAGTTGATATAGAGCACCTACCAGAATGGATCTAACTCTAAAGATATTCTCAATAAGCTTCTTCTGAGCTGGTGTGAGAGACTTTCAAACTTTGATCATCCCTACACCACCAAATACTATAGTAATAACTTTCTCAAGGGTATTCTATAGACGTTCATCAAAAACCTTTATCAAGACCAATGAATTAAAAATATATTTTGCTCTTCCATCATTTAAATTCAGCAGAATCACCCTTTGAGTATGGTAGGAAGAGCAATGTAATATTTTTCATTTGGCACTTGACTCCTTGTTAAAGGAAAGTCTTTAACATACATATTTTTATCATTGGATCATTATCTGCACCAATGTTAAGTGTTATGCACAGACCATGCTTAAATACCAACTGAAGGTGAGAAAAATACACATGAAGGGGGGTTGAATTGTGTTTTTCGTTTCTTTAGTTTGCGTCTGATCAGAGTTCAGAATCTAAACTGGTGTTCAGATTCTGATTATACGCTGCACTAGATGTTAAAAGAGGTAAATAAATAATAACAGAACACACATAGATTTATATTGGTTCCTCCCAAATGAGAGTAGTCCAGCCCCCTTGTAGCACAAGGGATTTTCACTATAATCAAAACATGATTACAATCGCTTATGCACTTAAGCATAAGAATTTTCTTTGCTCAGACCCTTAGCCCGATACTTCCTGCTTAAACCCCTCAGGTCTAAGACTTCTGCACAGGTTCCCCGAACTAAAGACTTCCCTGCTTAAGTCCCTCAGACTCAAGACTTCTACTCAGACCCTCGGTCCAAGACTTCCCTACTCAGTGTCAAACCCTAAATTTTGACCGGGCATTTTTATTTTTTCTCATTTCATCTGTCTATATTTTTATATTGTGTCGTCTGCATACAATATCATATATTTTCTTCATGAATATTTTTTGAATTATCAGCCGGATTTAACGTATAAAATTTTCATGTATTTTTGGTCAAACTGAAAAGTCAATTGACGCAGAAAGTCAAAGTTTGACTTTTTGGTCAACATTGAGCTTCACAAGCCATTACTCAAGAAAATATAATGGATGATTTAATTTGATCAAATTTAAATCAAGAAATCATGCAAAATTGCAAAATTGATCAAATTGAAGGAAACTTAGAAATTTTTTCTAAGTTAAAATCATGTTCAAGTGCACAACTTTTCAAGGTTGTAACTATTGATCCAAGCATCCATTAATTTTGCTTAAGGGCTACTTTTAAAGAGGGTATTTGATACTTCAACATTGTAGAAGGAATCAACTCAAAATATCATAAGGATTGAAAGATATAAGTGATCAAAGTTGGGAATTCTTAATGTCCAATGTTCTGACATTGCATGGGACATCATTAATATTTTTTCAGCAAGAATACCCCAACTTCGAGGATGTTTTTCTCCATGAGCCAAGTTGATTCAGGAAAAACCTTGGGCATGAAAGTTGAAGTACGTCATCTCACCTTTCCAGAAAGTCCTAGAAAGCTCATGTATCATTCTCGAGCAGAAAGTTATGGTCTCTGCAAAAGACATTGATAAAACAGAATTTTCATGACAGCTTTTAGGACAGATTTGACTACAAAAGTTCAAGACCATTTTTGATGACTTTGCAAGCTGAACCAAGACCAAAGTCAAACATCAAAGCTAAAGTATGTCATTAGAGCTTTCCAAAATGTACAAGAACTCCCATTGATTCAACTTGAGCAAGGAGTTATGAACCTCACAACATGCCTTGCTCGAGCTAATTTTTTGAGACAGATTTTGTGCACTTTTTCTTGTGCCACACAATTTTCAAGCTTTGTCACCATGCAAGACAAGCATCAAAGATGCAATTCACTTCAACTCAAACTATCATAGTGGATTAAAAGATACAAGTGATTAAAGTTTGGAATTATTAATGTTCAAAGATGTCTGATGTTCCAACATTGAATAGGACATCACTAATTTTTTTTCCAGCAAGAGTGTCCCAACTTCAAGGATGTTTTTCTTCATGATTCGAGTTGATTCAAGCCAAACCTTGAACATCAAAGTTTAAGAACATCATCTCAGATTTCCAGAAAGTCCTAGAACGTCCATGTAGCATACTCGAGCAGGGAGTTATGGATTTTACAACAAGGCTTGCTGCAGCTGATTTTTAAGACATGTTTCAGGACAGATTTGCACATTTCTTGTGCCACACGAATTTCCAAGCCTTGTCATCACTTTGGACACCTCTTAGGATCAAATCTAAAGGGGACAATCACTGAGCCAAGCCTCCAAAGTCTTTGGAACAAGAAGTAGTATGCTATTCCTAAAAATCCCTAAAAGAGGGACAAGACTCCAATTTTGGATTGGAGCATTTAATAGATGCTTAGAGGTGGCATGGAATGACACATTTGCAACTGAATTCAGTCAAGATTCCTCTAACAAGTAGGGAACCAAAGCTCTGTGCCCTAACCTCTAGTCAATGGCTAGAGGAGACTTGGATTTTCATTGGCCAACATTGAACAAACCTCTGCTGCAGTTGCCATTCACTGTTGCTGTGAAAACAAACTTGCTCTACTATAATTATAGCTCATTTGTGTTCAGTTTGAGTACACCAAAGCCATCAAACAGATGCTTTCCTCAAAATCTCTTCTTTCACCTCAAATTTGCCTTCCAAAGCAAGTAATTCTGAGTTTTTGAGTTAGAGAGCATTTCCATCACATCTCATGATCCTAACACCTCATAGACATCATATGTAGGTGATCCAAACTATCACAAGTGACCTGTAATCACAAAATCACAAAGTCCCTTCTCAAAACCTCAAAATAACACTTTTTTGCATTTTTCAAGCCATGTCTTGATTCAGTCACTTTCCAAACCAGATAAAACCTCAAACACACTCCAAATATCATCCTTAAACTGTCCCAAATGGTTCCCACCATCTGGAACACCATTTGAGGGAGTTGCTATTTTGGTCACTTTTAACCCTTTTTGCAAGAAAGGGACAGTTTGTGTTTTGCAGGTACCAGCTGATTCCAGCCATCCTAAAAGCTTCTAAGAGGTCATTTGAGGGTGTCCAAAGCATCAAATCATTTATGGAACAAAGCACTTGGTAGGTTGCACAAAATCTCCAAAAAAAGAGGTAAAATTCATAACTTGAATTCTTTGAATCATGCTTTCCTTTGATGTCCACATACATGCATCATATTGAACAATTCTTGAAGCAAAAATGTAGTCCTTAATGTGTATGTTATGATCCTCCAACTGTTTGCACTTTAACATGTTTATATGTGGAGTTTATGTTGTTTTAAACTTAAGGTGCAGATATGGTTTTTTGCCTTGTGTGTGTTGTACATTAAGTTTCAGTATGCATGAGTAATACAATTGGATTCCTTGCGAAAAATTGGTCAAGATAGGTTCTTACGGATATTAATTTCGTTAAAAATTGAGAGAGTTATGAATGTTTTAAGTTTGATAAGCAAAGATGTTTAAAATCAACATGCAGTTCTGTTTTTTGCTTTGTGTGGTCTGTACATTAAGTTTTAGTATGCATGAGTAATACCATTGGATTCCTTGCGAGAAATTGGTCAAGATAGGCTCTTCCGGATCTTAATTCCGTTAAAAATTGAGAGAGTTATGAATGTTTGAAGTTTGATGAAAATATGTTGAAAATCAAGGTGCAGTTCTGGTTTTTGTCTGATGTCGAATGTGATGTTGTGACATCGCCCTTTTTCTTTTATCTTTAAAACTCATGAGTGTCGAATGTGATGTTGAGACATCACTCCTCTTTTTCTTAGTTTATCTTCAAAACTGAACCAATTCTTTTACATAGCAAAAATCATCATTTTCCAATTCTGTTTTACACACTTCTTATTCATACTCCATAATATTTTAATCCACCAAAAAATCACAAAAAATATTATTATTTGCAATATTTTTAATATATTCAAAAATATTGTTTTAAATTATTTTAAATGCTTTTAAAATGATTTCTTTTTCTTGATTTTTAAAACCAAAATGATTTTTAATATTCATGTGGATAAAATACTTTTTCATAAACCTTAATCCTTGTTTATAACATGATTAATGATTTTATTAGATATTTTTATCATTTTTTTACTTGATTTCTCTTTGAAAAATACCTTTAAAAAATGAAATTAGGGTTTCTTTGATTTTTGATCTTTATCAAACATTTTCAAACCTTTTTTGGGCCTCTATTAGAGTATAAGACCCAACCCCCTTTTTAACCAAAACCTTTTTTGGGCCTCCACTTGAGTATAAGTCGCTTTACTTTTGTTTCACCACACGATGCTTTCCCGTGTATGTTTATTTATTAACACGATGTTCTTCCGTGTATGTTTTATTTCACATGACGTTCTTCCATGTATAATTGACTCTGATTTTATGGGCCTCTCCTTGAGCTGTAAGCCCCAATTTTTCTTTCAAAACAATTTCTCCTTTGATTTTGAATATACTGTTGTTTTCAATCTTTCTTTGTTGAACAACTAACCAAACAACATGGAAGCTCTACAACCGAGTAAGTGTTTACCCGCTTTCATTTACCGCTTTCATATGTATATAACTGTATTGTGGGGCTGTTTCACTGTAAGTCTCCTTTCATAAACTCATATCAACTGTGTAATAATAATATAGATATTTAGAGTTTCCCCGGCAACTACGTCTAGTACTAGGAAAAGCCGTTTCGATTACTTGTAGAAATAGACAGCTAGATCCCTAATAGGATCACCAGATACAGTCCTCTCTTCGGCTGTCCTCATTAGGAATTGTCAAGAAACTCTACTCCCAGAGATGAATGTATTCTCCATGAATGGCATCTTTGAGTTTCTTCCAAATTCTCGAACTTTCCTGACTTGATGTATTCCTTGTGAATAGCTTGCCTGGAATTTCTTGGGGTTTGGGGACCCACGGGATTCTTAAAAGCATCGGCCTCCTCTTGGGCATTGTACAAGGACCCACAGGCTTCCTAAAAGCAACCCTGCCTCCTCTTGGGCTTAGTACAAGGACCTCTCGGCATCTTAGAAGTATTCACAGCCTCCTCTTAGGCTTCGTATAATGATCTCTTCCTCCGGGAATGATAGCCTCCTCTTGGGCTTCGTACAAGGACCCGTCGGCTTCTTAAAAGCTTCCAGCCTCCTCTTGGGCTTTGTACAAATTGTCCCGACGACCTACTAGAGGTATAGGAACAGAAATTAGTCATCTTAATAGAACAATCTTTCAAAAAGTCTAGACCTTGATACTACTGTTTCCTAAACATAGTACAAAAGATGAAACTCTAGACTTGGACAGTCTAATTCCCTTGAGTCTCAAAGACATTCTCAAGTCCCTTTCAAAACCAGGAGATGAAACCTGTAGACTCGGACAGTCTCAATACCCTTTAGATTTCTCATTTCCTTAAAGAACAATCCCGATCCTCGAATGAAATCCATGAGTACAACATTACTCATATAAGAACTGATTTTCTCTTTGAACCCATATACTGGTCACTCAACTGAAACAGTACCCTCTTTCGCCTCCATCTCGGGCCTCGTACGAGATACAAAAGGTTCTTATTGAGCCAAACACTTTTAGCCTCCATCTCGGGCTTTATACGAGATACAAAAACACTCTCTTATTGAGTCAAACCCTTTTAGCCTCCATCTTGGGCGTTGTACAAGATACACATATAAACACTCTCTTGTTAAGTAAGTTAGCCTCCTCTTAGGCTTTGTATAAGAAATCCCCAGTTGAGTCAAATCAACCTTTCAGCATCAAAATATGCTTTGCTCACAGCATACAAACATCAACAACTCCTCTTTGGATATGACAAAACCCCTCTCAATTAGGACACCTTTAGCTTCACATCTTGGGCTTTGAACAAGACACCAAAGCAACCCTTTCCTCTTTTTTAACATCCGACGTTTTCCCAGATATTACTCTTCTTTACAACCGACGCTTTTTCGGATATTCCCTCTATTTTCATCCGATGTTTTTCCCAGATATTCATATCTTTAATCTCTTCACTCTTTTCAATCAATTCCCACAAACACCCTTTTAGCTTCATATCTTGGGCATTAAACAAGATACAAATCACCTTTAGCTTCATATCTTGGGCTTTGAACAAGATACCCAAATATCTTTTTTCCTCCCATAGAATAGGAGGAACTACGATCGCTTTGATTTCCCTGTTTCGGTAAACGGGAATACGTAGGCATAAGATTGAAAGAAAAATCTTAGCGAGCACACCACATCAAAAACCTCAGGTTCCATACTCTCATATACTCATCAAAAACTCCACATTTAGCACCTGCACATATTAGTCAAGAAAAGCAAATCAGTATCCTAACCAAAATCCTCCCTAACAGACAAAACATTCCCTCCTTAAACAAAATAAGCCTAAGAAAGACCGCCCATCTCAGGTAGCATCTGTAAACCAACAGTAATCTGTTTAATCTCAGTATGTAAGCAGGGTTAATTGGAGACATCTATTTCCCGTCCTTAATCAGCTCACAATAGGATAAAAAATGAATCGAACTGCAGCCCAACGGTGTGACTCGCAACCACAAAAACCGCGCTACAGAAAAATGGCAACTCTGCTGGGGAAAATCATTGTCACTAGGATCTTAGGTCGAAACCTTTAAGGTTGGGAAGGTTCCCCAGAATGGTGACTCCGCTGGGGACCCATTTTTGTCAGGAACATAGGATTCATAACTCTTTAGAGACTAGGACTTTAGGACAAATATATATACTGCTTTTCCTAATTGCTATACCTATTTATTTTTCTGCTAATGGGAATGCGTGTGATGCCGCATGTGGAAAGATTGAGTATACACTTAAGATAAGTGATGGCGACGAGGTCGACCATCAACCTCAGTGGAGGCTGACCAATGCAACCCATTCCCTCTCATAGGCAATGGGCCGATTGTGATGTCTGAGAAGCTGAGGAGCCAACCCTTTTGTAGTGCGAAAGCTATCGGAAATAGTTGTCACGTGATACTACCCTCATTTGAGGCTGGTGATCTATTCTCGGTGAATGGCACTTACTCTAAGATTGCTCTACAACTCGCTGGCGATCCGCTTGTTGTTTTGCTTTCCTGGGAGGAGCTGGTGATAATGAGTACAGGTACAAAAATCACCTTAGTATAAACCTTTGGGGATGGATAGAGCCTTGACTTCATGACAACGACCCTTTGACCCCATGTTTTTCCTATGTTTTTGTGTGCTGCATCCATGCATTGCATTTGCATCCCTTGCATATTTCATACTTACGTCCCGGTCATCGTCAATTCATTCCAAACTATATATCTTTCAGTCTTCTGTAAGTCGTCAAACTAATTCCTCATCACTGATACAGAACTGAAACTTCAATCAACTTCAACTCAGTTACTTCCCAAAGACAGGAAAACTCATCCTTGTGTTTGATTAGTCACTGGCCTTGTTTCTGTCTATTTTGCATTTTCCTTGTTTGTATCATAGTTGCTTTCAGCTTGTTTATCTTTAAATGTCAGTTTTAATGAAATGAGCATGTACAGTATTTTGACTCAAATCATCTGTCTATTTACATCTTTATGCTTTCTCTTTCAAAAACTTTTCAAAAAAAACAAAAACAAAAACATTCAAAAATAAAAACTTTCATAAAAATGCACCTCTTTTTCAAATTTTTGACTATGCAAATATTTGTGGGAGGATGATAAAAACATGATACCTATAATTGATGTCGGTATGCTTTCGAATAAAAAACTTTGCTGAGGATGTAAGGCACTTTTTTTCAATTCCCAAACACTGGAGATATAAGGAAGATAATCCCTCGTTAACCCGTTTGAGCCTTGAAGTAGGAGTTTCTTTCTTTATAAAAAACCCGCAATTTTAACCCGGGGCAAGGTAGTTCTCAGTTTAATTTGGGTTGTGTATTCAAGTTCGGAAAGTTTACATACAACAAACAGATGTTGAAAATGTATTTCAAAAGCCAGTAATGGTCCATCGTAATCATCAAATCTTGTAGTCACTTTCTTTCTAAGAAGAAATAAAAAAAAAAAGCCCGCTAAGTCAAAAAGCTTAGGAAAAAACTAGGGCGTCCCGCTGACTATAAATTTCAAAAAAAGAAATAGTTCAGGCAAAAGTTAGGGATAATACAGAGAAGAGGTCCTTAAATCCTCGATTTTCAAAAAAAATCCCAAAGACGAAAAACAACTAAATGTTGTAAAGAAGCAGTAGCTGCTGTCTCAAGAATTCTGGACCATCGTCATCATTATCATCAGTACAATTCCAAACCTTTTGGAACCTGAATGCACAATTTAAGTTTAACTGAGCATAGGACTGGAGAACATCACGAAGCTGGGGTGGGCACAAACAAATTTTGAGCCTTTATCTTTTTTTCATAAACCGTGAACCAAGCCACATTATAACCCTCAAAAGACCTAATTGAAGCAAGGTTATTTTGAAAGCATACTACAGCAAGGTTGCGTAAACTGACTCCAAAATCATTTTTTGTAAATCATTTGTTTTGGTATTATACCTCTGTTTTACTTTTCAATCAAAATGTTTTAAGCTACCGTGTTTTTAACCGGTAATCCATATTACTGTATTTTTTCTAAACAATGATTTTGTTTTCAAAATTTTGTATGAACTTTGCATTAAATTTGCCATGTTTAAGTAAACATTTTTTATTGCAACGAGTTTTCCTCTCAAGGAATTTTCAAAACAGTTTAGAAACTTGGTCAGTCGTCCTATCAGGGGCAAGTTCTTTCCAGAGCCTGTTAAGAATCAGTTCAAGATTTGTTCAGTGCAAGTCCTTCTCAGAATTGGTTTATTCAGAAAAACTTTCAAGACTCATTACTGGGGCAAACCTTCCTAGTATGTAGCATACAGTCATTATCATTCAAGATGAAGCAATAATCAGTTCATCTACAACAGTCCGTAAATCTGGGGTAAGTTATTTGGAAAAATCCCCAAGCAGGCTATCCAGCTTCCCTCCGAGGAGTATAAACTTGATACAGTTTATCAGTATGACAAGGAGGTGTTTAACAAACGGTATTTTCAGTCCCTAAGAAATGGCAGTGATCTCCGTGTTGAGGAATCAGTCTTGACTTTCACTCCCCAAAAGAGTATAAACTTGTTGATTTTCACTCTCGAAAAGAGTATAAACTTGTTGATTTTCACTCCTCAAAGAGTCTAAACTTGTTGACAGCATTTTCATTTGCATTACATACATTTAATCATACATCATAACATTTTCATATATTATGCATTCAAGAGTGTTTTAATCCTCATTTCCATTCATCAGTGATCGTGTTATTATCAACATCTTACCTTTCTACAAAGTCCAACTTATCTGGCACCTATACTTTTATGTCTTACCCGATGTTCTTCCGGATGTATCTTTTGGTTTTGAAGTTTTTCCAAAACCTGTTCTGATGCTTTTCCAGAACGTTTCTCTGTGTTTATCTCTGATGCTTTTCCAGAACATTTCTCCATGTTTACCCGATGTTCTTCCGGATGTATATTTTAGTTTTGAAGTTTTTCCAAAACCCGTTCTGATGTTTTTTCAGAACTTTCTTTGTTTCTATCCGATGCTCTTCCGGATATGTCTCTTTTATTCTGATGCTCTTCCAGAAACTCCTTACATGTCTCTCTGATGCTCTCCCAGATATGACTTTCCTCATCTGATGCTCTTCCAGATGTAACTTTTGTTCTTATGAACTTATCTGATGCTTTTCCGGATATGTCCATCATTCGGCCATTTAACGATTTTCTAAATGTTTCGGATTTACCTTCAAAAGTTATTTCAATGCACATTCAACGCTTTTCTGGATGTCATTAGTATATCTTCAAGTTTGATCAACAACTCGGTCCATTACTTTTCTGGATGCCTTCGAGTTTGTTTCTCTTTCATTGCTTTTTTAGATGTTACATATATGTTTTCCAGAGTGTGTTACTTCTTTCGCATCTGATGTTTTTCCGGATGTATGTATCTCTGTTCCCAGGTTTATCCCTCTCTTTCCAAATATTGCTGGATACCATTGTCGCATCGGCAAATTTCCACAATATCTTATATCCCAAGAAAATTCTGTTGGTCTGTCTCCGGTGGTATCATTCCCCACAGTGTTCAAAAGTCTTTCATTCATCACATATCATTTCATCTGCATTCACGGTCAAAATTTTAGGTACTCTGATATTTAATCCTCTTACACCTCGAAGGTCTAAAACTTTTTGCTATTCATACCTTCAGGTCTAAGAAGATTAAATAGGGGCATCTGTCATACCCTAAATTTTGACCGGGCGTTTTTATTTTTTCTCATTTCATCTGTCTATATTTTTATATTGTGTTGTCTGCATACAATATCATATATTTTCTTCATGAATATTTTTTGAATTATCAGCCGGATTTAACGTATAAAATTTTCCTGTATTTTTGGTCAAACTGAAAAGTCAATTGACGCAGAAAGTCAAAGTTTGACTTTTTGGTCAACATTGAGCTTCACAAGCCATTACTCAAGAAAATATGATGGATGATTTAATTTGATCAAATTTAAATCAAGAAATCATGCAAAATTGCAAAATTGATCAAATTGAAGGAAACTTAGAAATTTTTTCTAAGTTAAAATCATGTTCAAGTGCACAACTTTTCAAGGTTGTAACTATTGATCCAAGCATCCATTGATTTTGCTTAAGGGCTACTTTTAAAGAGGGTATTTTATACTTCAACATTGTAGAAGGAATCAACTCAAAATATCATAAGGATTGAAAGATATAAGTGATCAAAGTTGGGAATTCTTAATGTCCAATGTTCTGACATTGCATGGACATCATTAATATTTTTTCAGCAAGAATGCCCCAACTTCGAGGATATTTTTCTCCATGAGCCAAGTTGATTCAGGAAAAACCTTGGGCATGAAAGTTGAAGTACGTCATCTCACCTTTCCAGAAAGTCCTAGAAAGCTCATGTATCATTCTCGAGCAGAAAGTTATGGTCTCTGAAAAAGACATTGATAAAACAGAATTTTCATGATAGCTTTTAGGACAAATTTGACTACAAAAGTTCAAGAACATTTTTGATGACTTTGCAAGCTGAACCAAGACCAAAGTCAAACATCAAAGTTAAAGTATGTCATTAGGGCTTTCCAAAATGTACAAGAACTCCCATTGATTCAACTTGAGCAAGGAGTTATGAACCTCACAACATGCCTTGCTCGAGCTGATCTTTTGGGACAGATTTTGTGCACTTTTTCTTGTGCCACACAATTTTCAAGCTTTGTCACCATGCAAGACAAGCATCAAAGATGAAATTCACTTCAACTCAAACTATCATAGTGGATTAAAAGATACAAGTGATTAAAGTTTGGAATTATTAATGTTCAAAGATGTCTGATGTTCCAACATTGCATAGGACATCACTAATATTTTTTTCCAGCAAGAGTGTCCCAACTTCAAGGATGTTTTTCTTCATGATCCGAGTTGATTCAAGCCAAACCTTGAACATCAAAGTTGAAGTACATCATCTCAGCTTTCCAGAAAGTCCTAGAACGTCCATGTAGCATACTCGAGCAGGGAGTTATGGATTTTACAACAATGCTTGCTGCAGCTGATTTTTAAGACATGTTTCAGGACAGATTTACACATTTCTTGTGCCACACGAATTTACAAGCCTTGTCATCACTTTGGACACCTCTGAGGATCAAATCTAAAGGGGACAATCACTGAGCCAAGCCTCCAAAGTCTTTGGAACAAGAAGTAGTATGATATTCCTAAAAATCCCTAAAAGAGGGACAAGACTCCAATTTTGGATTGGAGCATTTAATAGATGCTTAGAGGTGGCATGAACAGACACATTTGCAACTGAATTCAGTCAAGATTCCTCCAACAAGTAGGGAACCAAAGCTCTGTGCCCTAACCTCTAGTCAATGGCTAGAGGAGACTTGGATTTTCATTGGCCAACATTGAACAAACCTCTGCTGCAGTTGCCATTCACTGTTACTGCGAAAACAAACTTGCTATACTATAAATAGAGCTCATTTGTGTTTAGTTTGAGTACACCAAAGCCATCAAACTGATGCTTTCCTCAAAATCTCTTCTTTCACCTCAAATTTGCCTTCCAAAGCAAGTAATTCTTAGTTTTTGAGTTAGAGAGCATTTCCATCACATCTCATAATCCTAACACCTCATAGACATCATATGTAGGTGATCCAAACTATCACAAGTGACCTGTAATCACAAAATCAAAAAGTCACTTCTCAAAACCTCAAAATAGCACTTTTTGCATTTTTCAAGCCATGTCTTGATTCAGTCACTTTTCAAACCAGATAAAACCTCAAACACACTCCAAATATCATCCTTAAACTGTCCCAAATGGTTCCCACCATCTGGAACACCATTTGAGGGAGTTGCTATTTTGGTCACTTTTAACCCCTTTTGCAAAAAAGGGACAGTTTGTGTTTTTGCAGGTACCAGCTGATTCCAACCATCCTAAAAGCTTCTAAGAGGTCATTTGAGGGTGTCCAAAGCATCAAATCATTTATGGAACAAAACACTTGGTAGGTTGCACAAAATCTCCAAAAAAAGAGGTAAAATTCATAACTTGAATTCTTTGAATCATGCTTTCCTTTGATGTCCACATATATGCATCATATTGAACAATTCTTGAAGCAAAAATGTAGTCCTTAATGTGTATGTTATGATCCTCCTACTGTTTGCACTTTAACATGTTTATATGTGGAGTTTATGTTGTTTTAAACTTAAGGTGCAGATCTGGTTTTTTGCCTTGTGTGTGTTGTACATTAAGTTTCAGTATGCATGAGTAATACCATTGGATTCCTTACGAAAAATTGGTCAAGATAGGTTCTTACGGATATTAATTTCGTTAAAAATTAAGAGAGTTATGAATGTTTGAAGTTTGATAAGCAAAGATGTTTAAAATCAACATGCAGTTCTGGTTTTTTGCTTTGTGTGGTATGTACATTAAGTTTCAGTATGCATGAGTAATACCATTGGATTCCTTGCGAAAAATTGGTCAAGATAGGCTCTTCCGGATCTTAATTCCGTTAAAAATTGAGAGAGTTATGAATGTTTGAAGTTTGATGAAAAGATGTTGAAAATCAAGGTGCAGTTCTGGTTTTTGTCTGATGTCGAATGTGATGTTGTGACATCGCCCTTTTTCTTTTATCTTTAAAACTCATGAGTGATGTCGAATGTGATGTTGAGACATCACTCCTCTTTTTTTTAGTTTATCTTCAAAACTCAACCAATTCTTTTACATAGCAAAAATCATCATTTTCCAATTCCGTTTTACACACTTCTTATTCATACTCCATAATATTTTAATCCATCAAAAAATCACAAAAAATATTATTATTAGATATATTTTTAATATATTAAAAAATATTGTTTTAAATTATTTTAAATGCTTTTAAAATGATTTCTTTTTCTTGATTTTTAAAACCAAAATGATTTTTAATATTCATGTGGATAAAATACTTTTTCATAAACCTTAATCCTTGTTTATAACATGATTAATGATTTTATTTGACATTTTTATCATTGTTTTTAATTGATTTCTCTTTGAAAAATACCTTAAAAAATGAAATTAGGGTTTCTTTGATTTTTTATCTTTATCAAACATTTTCAAACCTTATTTGGGCCTCTATTAGAGTGTAAGACCCAACCCCCATTCTAACCAAAACCTTTTTTGGGCCTCCACTTGAGTATAAGTCCCTTTAGTTTTGTTTCACCACACGATGCTTTCCTGTGTATGTTTATTTATCAACACGATGTTCTTCCGTGTATGTTTTATTTCACATGACGTTCTTCCATGTATAATTGACTCTAGTTTTATGGGCCTCTCCTTGAGCTGTAAGCCCCAATTTTTCTTTCAAAACAATTTCTCCTTTGATTTTGAATATACTGTTGTTTTCAATCTTTCTTTGTTGAACAACTAACCAAACAGCATGGAAGCTCTACAACCGAGTAAGTGTTTACCCGCTTTCATTTATCGCTTTCATATGTATATAACTGTATTGTGGGGCTGTTTCACTGTAAGTCTCCTTTCATAAACTCATATCAACTGTGTAATAATAGTATAGATATTTAGAGTTTCCCCAGCAACTACGTCTAGTACTAGGAAAAGCCATTTCGATTACTTGTAGAAATAGACAGCTAGATCCCCAATAGAATCACCAGATACAGTCCTCTCTTCGGCTGTCCTCATTAGGAGTTGTCAAGAAACTCTACTCCCAGAGATGAATGTATTCTTCGTGAATGGCATCTTTAAGTTTCTTCCAAATTCTCGAACTTTCCTGACTTGATCTATTCCTTGTGAATAACTTGCCTTGAATTTCTCGGGGTTTGGGGACCCACGGGCTTCTTAAAAGCATCGGCCTCCTCTTGGGCATTGTACAAGGACCCACAGGCTTCCTAAAAGCAACCCCGCCTCCTCTTGGGCTTAGTACAAGGACCTATCGGCTTCTTAGAAGTATTCATAGCCTCCTCTTAGGCTTCGTATAATGATCTCTTCCTCCGGGAATGATAGCCTCCTCTTGGGCTTCGTACAAGGACCCGTCGGCTTCTTAAAAGCTTCCAGCCTCCTCTTGGGCTTTGTACAAATTGTCCCGATGACCTACTAGAGGTATAGGAACAGAAATTAGTCATCTTAATAGAACAGTCTTTCAAAAAGTCTAGACCTTGATACTGTTGTTTCCTAAATGTAGTACAAAAGATGAAACTCTAGACTTGGACAGTCTAATTCCCTTGAGTCTCAAAGACATTCTCAAGTCCCTTTCAAAACCAGGAGATGAAACCTGTAGACTCGGACAATCTCAATACCATTTAGATTTCCCATTTCCTTAAAGAACAATCCCGATCCTCGAATCAAATCCATGAGTACAACATTACTCATATAAGAACTGATTTTCTCTTTGAACCCATATACTGGTCACTCAACTGAAACAGTACCCTCTTTCGCCTCCATCTCGGGCCTCGTACGAGATACAAAAGGTTCTTATTGAGCCAAACACTTTTAGCCTCCATCTCGGGCTTTATACGAGATTCAAAAACACTCTCTTATTGAGTTAAACCCTTTTAGCCTCCATCTTGGGCATTGTACAAGATACACATATAAACACTCTCTTGTTAAGTAAGTTAGCCTCCTCTTAGGCTTTGTATAAGAAATCCCCGGTTGAGTCAAATCAACCTTTCAGCATCAAAATATGCTTTGCTCACAGCATACAAACATCAACAACTCCTCTTTGGATATGACAAAACCCCTCTCAATTAGGATACCTTTAGCTTCACGTCTTGGGCTTTGAACAAGACACCAAAGCAACCCTTTCCTCTTTTTTAACATCCGACGTTTTCCCAGATATTACTCTTCTTTACAACCGACGCTTTTTCGGATATTCCCTCTATTTTCATCCGATGTTTTTCCCGGATATTCATATCTTTAATCTCTTCACTCTTTTCAATCAATTCCCACAAACACCCTTTTAGCTTCATATCTTGGGCTTTAAACAAGATACAAATCACCTTTAGCTTCATATCTTGGGCTTTGAACAAGATACCCAAATATCTTTTTTCCTCCCATAGAATAGGAGGAACTACGATCGCTTTGATTTCCCTGTTTCGGTAAACGGGAATACGTAGGCATAAGATTGAAAGAAAAATCTTAGCGAGCACACCACATCAAAAACCTCAGGTCCCATACTCTCATATACTCATCAAAAACTCCACATTTAGCACCTGCACACATTAGTCAAGAAAAGAAAATCAGTATCCTAACCAAAATCCTCCCTAACAGACAAAACATTCCCTCCTTAAACAAAATAAGCCTAAGAAAGACCCCCCATCTCAGGTAGCATCTGTAAACCAACAGTAATCTGTTTAATCTCAGTATGTAAGCAGGGTTAATTGGAGACATCTATTTCCCGTCCTTAATCAGCTCACAATAGGATAAAAAATGAATCAAACTGCAGCCCAACGGTGTGACTCGCAACCACAAAAACCGCGCTACAGAAAAATGGCGACTCTGTTGGGGAAAATCATTGTCACTAGGATCTTAGGTCGAAACCTTTAAGGTTGGGAAGGTGCCCCAGAATGGTGACTCCGCTGGGGACCCATTTTTGTCAGGAACATAGGATTCATAGCTCTTTAAAGTCTAGGACATTAGGATAAATATATATACTGCTTTTCCTAATTGCTATACCTGTTTATTTTTTTGCTAATGGGAATGCGTGTGATGCCGCATGTAGAAAGATTGAGTATACACTTAAGATAAGTGATGGCGACGAGGTCGACCATCAACCTCAGTGGAGGCTGACCAATGCAACCCATTCCCTCTCATAGGCAATGGGCCGATTGTGATGTCTGAGAAGCTGAGGAGCCAACCTTTTGTAGTGCGAAAGCTATCGGAAATAGTTGTCACGCGATACTACCCTCATTTGAGGCTGGTGATCTATTCTCGGTGAATGGCACTTACTCTAAGATTGCTCTACAACTCGCTGGCGATCCGCTTATTGTTTTGCTTTCCTGGGAGGAGCTGATGATAATGAGTACATGTACAAAAATCACCTTAGTATAAACCTTTGGGGATGGGTATAAACCTTTGGGGATGGGTAGAGCCTTGACTTCATGACAATGACCCTTTGACCCCATGTTTTTCCTATGTTTTTGTGTGCTGCATCCATGCATTGCATTTGCATCCCTTGCATATTGCATACATACGTCCTGGTCATCGTCAATTCATTCCAAACTATATATCTTTCAGTCTTCTGTAAGTCGTCAAACTGATTCCTCATCACCGATACAGAATTGAAACTTCAATCAACTTCAGCTCAGTTACTCCCCAAAGACAGGACAACTCATCCTTGTGTTTGATTAGTCACTGACCTTGTTTCTGTCTATTTTGCATTTTCCTTGTTTGTATCATAGTTGCTTTCAGCTTGTTTATCTTTAAATGTCAGTTTTAATGAAATGAGCATGTACAGTATTTTGACTCAAATCATCTGTCTATTTACATCTTTATGCTTTCTCTTTCAAAAACTTAAAAAAAAAAACAAAAACAAAAACATTCAAATATAAAAACTTTAAAAAAAATGCACCTCTTTTTCAAATTTTTGACTATGCAAATATTTGTGGGAGGATGATAAAAACATGATACCCATAATTGATGTCGGTATGCTTTCGAATAAAAAACTTTGCTGAGGATGTAGGGCATTTTTTTTCAATTCCCAAACACTGGAGATATAAGGAAGATAATCCCTCGTTAACCCCTTTGAGCCTTGAAGTAGGAGTTTCTTTCTTTATAAAAAACCCGCAATTTTAACCCGGGGCAGGGTAGTTCTCAGTTTAATTTGGGTTGTGTATTCAAGTTCGGAAAGTTTACATACAACAAACAGATGTTGAAAATGTATTTCAAAAGCCAGTAATGGTCCATCGTAATCATCAAATCTTGTAGTCACTTTCTTTCTAAGAAGAAATAAAAAAAAAAAGAAAAGCCCGCTAAGTCAAAAAGCTTAGGCAAAAACTAGGGCGTCCCGCTGACTATAAATTTCAAAAAAAGAAATAGTTCAGGCAAAAGTTAGGGATAATACAGAGAAGAGGTCCTTAAATCCTCGATTTTCAAAAATAATCCCAAAGACGATAAACAACTAAATGTTGTAAAGAAGCAGTAGTTGCTGTCTCAAGAATTCTGGACCATCGTCATCACTATCATCAGTACAATTCCAAACCTTTTGGAACCTGAATGCACAATTTAAGTTTAACTGAGCATAGGACTGGAGAACATCACGAAGCTGGGGTGGGCACAAACAAATTTTGAGCCTTTATCTTTTTTTCATAAACCGTGAACCAAGCCACATTATAACCCTCAAAAGACCTAATTGAAGCAAGGTTATTATGAAAGCATACTACAGCAAGGTTGCGTAAACTGACTCCAAAATCATTTTTTGTAAATCATTTGTTTTGGTATTATACCTCTGTTTTACTTTTCAATCAAAATGTTTTAAGCTACCGTGTTTTTAACCGGTAATCCATATTACTGTATTTTTTCTAAACAATGATTTTGTTTTCAAAATTTTGTATGAACTTTGCATTAAATTTGCCATGTTTAAGTAAACATTTTTTATTGCAACGAGTTTTCCTCTCAAGGAATTTTCAAAACAGTTTAGAAACTTGGTCAGTCGTCCTATCAGGGGCAAGTTCTTTCCAGAGCCTGTTAAGAATCAGTTCAAGATTTGTTCAGTGCAAGTCCTTCTCAGAATTGGTTTATTCAGAAAAACTTTCAAGACTCATTACTGGGGCAAACCTTCCTAGTATGTAGCATACAGTCATTATCATTCAAGATGAAGCAATAATCAGTTCATCTACAACAGTCCGTAAATCTGGGGCAAGTTATTTGGAAAAATCCCCAAGCAGGCTATCCAGCTTCCCTTCGAGGATTATAAACTTGATACAGTTTATCAGTATGACAAGGAGGTGTTTAACAAACGGTATTTTCAGTCCCTAAGAAATGGCAGTGATCTCCGTGTTGAGGAATCAGTCTTGACTTTCACTCCCCAAAAGAGTATAAACTTGTTGATTTTCACTCCCCAAAAGAGTATAAACTTGTTGATTTTCACTCCTCAAAGAGTATAAACTTGTTGACAGCATTTTCATTTGCATTACATACATTTAATTATACATCATAACATTTTCATATATTATGCATTCAAGAGTGTTTTAATCCTCATTTGCATTCATCAGTGATCATGTTATTATCAACATCTTACCTTTCTACAAAGTCCAACTTATCTGGCACCTATACTTTTATGTCTTACCCGATGTTCTTCCGGATGTATCTTTTGGTTCTGAAGTTTTTCCAAAACCTGTTCTGATGCTTTTCCATAACGTTTCTCTGTGTTTATATCCGATGTTCTTCCGGATATGTCTGCCTGCTCTGATGCTTTTCCAGAACATTTCTCCATGTTTACCCGATGTTCTTCCGGATGTATCTTTTGGTTTTGAAGTTTTTCCAAAACCCGTTCTGATTTTTTTTCAAAACTTTCTTTGTTTCTATCCGATGCTCTTCCGGATATGTCTCTTTTATTTTGATGCTCTTCTAGAAACTCCTTACATGTCTCTCTGATGCTCTACCAGATATGACTTTCCTCATCTGATGCTCTTCCAGATGTAACTTTTGTTCTTATGAACTTATCTGATGCTTTTCCGGATATGTCCATCATTCAGCCATTTAACGATTTTCTAAATGTTTCGGATTTACCTTCAAAAGTTATTTCAATGCACATTCAACGCTTTTCTGGATGTCATTAGTATATCTTCAAGTTTGATCAACAACTCGGTCCATTGCTTTTCTGGATGCCTTCGAGTTTGTTTCTCTTTCATTGCTTTTTTAAATGTTACATATATGTTTTCCAGAGTGTGTTACTTCTTTCGTATCTGATGTTTTTCCGGATGTATGTATCTCTGTTCCCAGGTTTATCCCTCTCTTTCCAAATATTGCTGGATACCATTGTCGCATCGGCAAATTTCCACAATATCTTATATCCCAAGAAAATTCGGTTGGTCTGTCTCCTGTGGTATCATTCCCCACGGTGTTCAAAAGTCTTTCATTCACCACATATCATTTCATCTGCATTCACGGTCAAAATTTTAGGTACTGTGATATTTAATCCTCTTACACCTCGAAGGTCTAAAACTTTTTGCTATTCATACCTTCAGGTCTAAGAAGATTAAATAGGGGCATCTGTCATACCCTAAATTTTGACCGGGCGTTTTTATTTTTTCTCATTTCATCTATCTATATTTTTATATTGTGTCGTCTGCATACAATATCATATATTTTCTTCATGAATATTTTTTGAATTATCAGCCGGATTTAACGTATAAAATTTTCATGTATTTTTGGTCAAACTGAAAAGTCAACTGACGCAGAAAGTCAAAGTTTGACTTTTTGGTCAACATTGAGCTTCACAAGCCATTACTCAAGAAAATATGATGGATGATTTAATTTGATCAAATTTAAATCAAGAAATCATGCAAAATTGCAAAATTGATCAACTTGAAGGAAACTTAGAAATTTTTTCTAAGTTAAAATCATGTTCAAGTGCACAACTTTTCAAGGTTGTAACTATTGATCTAAGCATCCATTGATTTTGCTTAAGGGCTACTTTTAAAGAGGTTATTTGATACTTCAACATTGTAGAAGGAATCAACTCAAAATATCATAAGGATTGAAAGATATAAGTGATCAAAGTTGGGAATTCTTAATGTCCAATGTTCTGACATTGCATGGGACATCATTAATATTTTTTCAGCAAGAATGCCCCAACTTCGAGGATGTTTTTCTCCATGAGACAAGTTGATTCAGGAAACACCTTGGGCATGAAAGTTGAAGTACGTCATCTCACCTTTCCAGAAAGTCCTAGAAAGCTCATGTATCATTCTCGAGCAGAAAGTTATGGTCTCTGCAAAAGACATTGATAAAACAGAATTTTCATGACAGCTTTTAGGACAGATTTGACTACAAAAGTTCAAGACCATTTTTTATGACTTTGCAAGCTGATCCAAGACCAAAGTCAAACATCAAAGTTAAAGTATGTCATTAGGGCTTTCAAAATGTACAAGAACTCCCATTGATTCAACTTGAGCAAGGAGTTATGAACCTCACAACATGCCTTGCTCGAGCTGATTTTTTGGGACAGATTTTCTGCACTTTTTCTTGTGCCACACAATTTTCAAGCTTTGTCACCATGCAAGACAAGCATCAAAGATGCAATTCACTTCAACTCAAACTATCATAGTGGATTAAAAGATACAAGTGATTAAAGTTTGGAATTATTAATGTTCAAAGATGTCTGATGTTCCAGCATTGCATAGGACATCACTAATATTTTTTTCCAGCAAGAGTGTCCCAACTTCAAGGATGTTTTTCTTCATGATCCGAGTTGATTCAAGCCAAACCTTGAACATCAAAGTTGAAGTACATCATCTCAGCTTTCCAGAAAGTCCTAGAACGTCCATGTAGCATACTCGAGCAGGGAGTTATGGATTTTACAACAAGGCTTGCTGCAACTAATTTTTAAGACATGTTTCAGGACAGATTTGCACATTTCTTGTGCCACACGAATTTCCAAGCCTTGTCATCACTTTGGACACCTATGAGGATCAAATCTAAAGGGGACAATCACTGAGCCAAGCCTCCAAAGTCTTTGGAACAAGAAGTAGTATGTTATTCCTAAAAATCCCTAAAAGAGGGACAAGACTCCAATTTTGGATTGGAGCATTTAATAGATGCTTAGAGGTGGCATGGACTGACACATTTGCAACTGAATTCAGTCAAGATTCCTCCAACAAGTAGGGAACCAAAGCTCTGTGCCCAAACCTCTAGTCAATGGCTAGAGGAGACTTGGATTTTCATTGGCCAACATTGAACAAACCTCTGCTGCAGTTGCCATTCACTGTTGCTGCGAAAACAAACTTGCTCTACTATAAATAGAGCTCATTTGTGTTCAGTTTGAGTACACCAAAGCCATCAAACAGATGCTTTCCTCAAAATCTCTTCTTTCACCTCAAATTTGCCTTCCAAAGCAAGTAATTCTGAGTTTTTGAGTTAGAGAGCATTTCCATCACATCTCATGATCCTAACACCTCATAGACATCATATGTAGGTGATCCAAACTATTACAAGTGACCTGTAATCACAAAATCACAAAGTCACTTCTCAAAACCTCAAAATAGCACTTTTTTGCATTTTTCAAGCCATGTTTTGATTCAGTCACTTTCCAAACCAGATAAAACCTCAAACACACTCCAAATATCATCCTTAAACTGTCCCAAATGGTTCCCACCATCTGGAACACCATTTGAGGGAGTTGCTATTTTGGTCACTTTTAACCCCTTTTGCAAGAAAGGGACAGTTTGTGTTTTTGCAGGTACCAGCTGATTCCAACCATCCTAAAAGCTTCTAAGAGGTCATTTGAGGGTGTCCAAAGCATCAAATCATTTCTGGAACAAAGCACTTGGTAGGTTGCACAAAATCTCCAAAAAAAGAGGTAAAATTCATAACTTGAATTCTTTGAATCATGCTTTCCTTTGATGTCCACATACATGCATCATATTGAACAATTCTTGAAGCAAAAATGTAGTCCTTAATGTGTATGTTATGATCCTCCTACTGTTTGCACTTTAACATGTTTATATGTGGAGTTTATGTTGTTTTAAACTTAAGGTGCAGATCTGGTTTTTTGCCTTGTGTGTGTTGTACATTAAGTTTCAGTATGCATGAGTAATACCATTGGATTCCTTGCGAAAAATTGGTCAAGATAGGTTCTTACAGATATTAATTTCGTTAAAAATTGAGAGAGTTATGAATGTTTGAAGTTTGATAAGCAAAGATGTTTAAAATCAACATGCAGTTCTGGTTTTTTGCTTTGTGTGGTCTGTATATTAAGTTTCAGTATGCATGAGTAATACCATTGGATTCCTTGCGAAAAATTGGTCAAGATAGGCTCTTCCAGATCTTAATTCCGTTAAAAATTGAGAGAGTTATGAATGTTTGAAGTTTGATGAAAAGATGTTGAAAATCAAGGTGCAGTTCTGGTTTTTGTCTGATGTCGAATGTGATGTTGTGACATCGCCCTTTTTCTTTTATCTTTAAAACTCATGAGTGATGTCGAATGTGATGTTGAGACATCACTCCTCTTTTTCTTAGTTTATCTTCAAAACTCAACCAATTCTTTTTCATAGCAAAAATCATCATTTTCCAATTCTGTTTTACACACTTCTTATTCATACTCCATAATATTTTAATCCACAAAAAAATCACAAAAAATATTATTATTTGATATATTTTTAATATATTCAGAAATATTGTTTTAAATTATTTTAAATGTTTTTAAAATGATTTCTTTTTCTTGATTTTTAAAACCAAAATGATTTTTAATATTCATGTGGATAAAATACTTTTTCATAAACCTTAATCCTTGTTTATAACATGATTAATGATTTTATTTGATATTTTTATCATTTTTTTACTTGATTTCTCTTTGAAAAATACCTTTAAAAAATGAAATTAGGGTTTCTCTGATTTTTTATCTTTATCAAACATTTTCAAACCTTTTTTGGGCCTCTATTAGAGTGTAAGACCCAACCCCCTTTTTAACCAAAACCTTTTTTGGGCCTCCACTAGAGTATAAGTCCCTTTACTTTTGTTTCACCACACAATGCTTTCCCGTGTATGTTTATTTATCAACACGATGTTCTTCCGTGTATGTTTTATGTCACATGACGTTCTTCCATGTATAATTGACTATGATTTTATAGGCCTCTCCTTGAGCTGTAAGCCCCAATTTTTCTTTCAAAACAATTTCTCCTTTGATTTTGAATATACTGTTGTTTTGAATCTTTCTTTGTTGAATAACTAACCAAACAGCATGGAAGCTCTACAACCGAGTAAGTGTTTACCCGCTTTCATTTTCCGCTTTCATATGTATATAACTATATTGTGGGGCTGTTTCACTGTAAGTTTCCTTTCATAAACTCATATCAACCGTGTAATAATAGTATAGATATTTAGAGTTTCCTCGACAACTACGTCTAGTACTAGGAAAAGCCGTTTCGATTACTTGTAGAAATAGACAGCTAGATCCCCAATAGGATCACCAGATACAGTCCTCTCTTCGGCTGTCCTCATTAGGAATTGTCAAGAAACTCTACTCCCAGAGATGAATGTATTCTCCGTGAATGGCATCTTGGAGTTTCTTCCAAATTCTCGAACTTTCCTGACTTGATCTATTCCTTGTGAATAGCTTGCCTTGAATTTCTTGGGGTTTGGGAACCCACGGGCTTCTTAAAAGCATCGGCCTCCTCTTGGGCATTGTACAAGGACCCACAGGCTTCCTAAAAGCAACCCCGCCTCCTCTTGGGCTTAGTACAAGGACCTATCGGCTTCTTAGAAGTATTCACAGCCTCCTCTTAGGCTTCGTATAATGATCTCTTCCTCCAGGAATGATAGCCTCCTCTTGGGCTTCGTACAAGGACCCGTCGGCTTCTTAAAAGCTTCCAGCCTCCTCTTGGGCTTTGTACAAATTGTCCCGACGACCTACTAGAGGTATAGGAATAGAAATTAGTCATCTTAATAGAACAGTCTTTCAAAAAGTCTAGACCTTGATACTGTTGTTTCCTAAACGTAGTACAAAAGATGAAACTCTAGACTTGGACAGTCTAATTCCCTTGAGTCTCAAAGACATTCTCAAGTCCCTTTCAAAACCAGGAGATGAAACCTGTAGACTCGGACAGTGTCAATACCCTTTAGATTTCCCATTTCCTTAAAGAACAATCCCGATCCTCGAATCAAATCCATGAGTACAACATTACTCATATAAGAACTGATTTTCTCTTTGAACCCATATACTGGTCACTCAACTGAAACAGTACCCTCTTTCGCCTCCATCTCGGGCCTCGTACGAGATACAAAAGGTTCTTATTGAGCCAAACACTTTTAGCCTCCATCTCGGGCTTTATACGAGATACAAAAACACTCTCTTATTGAGTCAAACCCTTTTAGCCTCCATCTTGGGCGTTGTACAAGATACACATATAAACACTCTCTTGTTAAGTAAGTTAGCCTCCTCTTAGGCTTTGTATAAGAAATCCCCGGTTGAGTCAAATCAACCTTTCAGCATCAAAATATGCTTTGCTCACAGCATACAAACATCAACAACTCCTCTTTGGAGATGACAAAACCCCTCTCAATTAGGACACCTTTAGCTTCACGTCTTGGGCTTTGAACAAGACACCAAAGAAACCCTTTCCTCTTTTTTAACATCCGACGTTTTCCCGGATATTACTCTTCTTTACAACCGACGCTTTTCCGGGTATTCCCGCTATTTTCATCCGATGTTTTTCTCGGATATTCATATCTTTAATCTCTTCACTCTTTTCAATCAATTCCCACAAACACCCTTTTAGCTTCATATCTTGGGCTTTAAACAAGATACAAATCACCTTTAGCTTCATATCTTAGGCTTTGAACAAGATACCCAAATATCTTTTTTCCTCCCATAGAATAGGAGGAACTACGATCGCTCTGATTTCCCTGTTTCGGTAAACGGGAATACGTAGGCATAAGATTGAAAGAAAAATCTTAGCGAGCACACCACATCAAAAACCTCAGGTCCCATACTCTCATATACTCATCAAAAACTCCACATTTAGCACCTGCACATATTAGTCAAGAAAAGCAAATAAGTATCCTAACCAAAATCCTCCCTAACAGACAAAACATTCCCTCCTTAAACAAAATAAGCCTAAGAAAGACCCCCCATCTCAGGTAGCATCTGTAAACCAACAGTAATCTGTTTAATCTCAGTATGCAAGCAGGGTTAATTGGAGACATCTATTTCCCTTCCTTAATCAGCTCACAATAGGATAAAAAATGAATCGAACTGCAGCCCAACGGTGTGACTCGCAACCACAAAAACCGCGCTACACTCAGACTCCATGAATCAAAGACTTCTGCTCAAGCCCCTCAGACCCAAGACTTCCTAGCTCAAGTTCCACAAACTCAAGACTTCCTAGCTCAGGTTCCTCAAATCCAAGACTTTTGCTCAAGCCCCTCAGGTCCAAGACTTCCTTGCTTAAATCCCACAGATTCAAGACTTCCTTTCTCAATCAATAATTGATTAAGACTTTCAATGCTTTATCACATAGAAGGAGACTTACTTGGCTCAGGCTTCTTAGAAAGAAACTTAGCTGCTAAAGCACATAGCAAGAGACTTTATCTAAACTACTAAACAATCATGTTTAGCAAAATAGGGAACAAGGTGTATTTGATACAATTATCAGAGGTACAGGGTAATCACCTTAACAAAGACCTCTAAGCACTCAAAATTTCTAAGATATTCCATGTTTAAGAAATCTTAAGAATTATTACAATTTACAACACATAACAGAAAAATCTACATACACGATTGTGTTGCTTATTGTATGATTGTATTATTCCTCCATCCAGACAGAAGTGTAGAACACTTCTATCCTTCTTGGCTTTCCTTCAATATTTTCCCTTTTGATTGCTCCCTTTGTTTGAATACTTCAGTTTGAATCTTCAGTCACTTATAGAGCAGTTGTAGAAGACTAGCAGTTGGAATAGATAACTTGAACAAGTATCTTTGTTTCTCCATAGTACAAGAGACGTTGAAGAGAGATACACCAAAAGATCTTAATCCATTGTGTAACATGTTTCACAATTGTGTTTTCCATGTAATATTGTACTATAGAGCTGTTGAGAGTAGATATCTGTAAAGCATGTCAACTTTTCTTGAGTCTTGTGAACTTAGACTCTAGCTGACAAACTGATTTGACAATGCAGCTTGCTTTTAAAAGTATGAATTGCTTTAGCTTTATCACTAATTCTAAATGATCACCATAAGCTAATTACATTCACCAAGTGTAGAGACAATATGTTTTCACTTTTGTTAGAGTTGTCCATAGAGTTGTCAATTGAGTCCATAAGAGTTATCTTTATGTGAAAGAGTTGTCATTAGAGCATTTTTTAGTACTATAAAGTTGTTTAGAGTTTCTTGGAAACTTTGTTGAGTTATAATTATGTATTGTTATAACTTTTTGCGAGTTAAGAGTATAGAATAAATTAATAAAAATACTCTGTTGAGATGTTTTTAACTCATAAAAATGTTATTTTCAATTCTTTTGAGTTTTCGGGACTATTTACTACCGTTGGGTAGTGTTAGGAGATGTTTGGCGTGAATTAAATGATTAAAATTTTTTTAATTGATTTTATTAATTTTGTTGATTTGAATTATAATATGTGTCGTAGTTGTGTTAATGCATGTGTAGCGAGCGATTTTTGTCGGTGACGCGACCACCTTATCGCTGGTTTTTGGGTTTCTCCCCACAATGAGGAGGGGGTGCTACTTTCTGATTTCTTATTTATCCCATGAAGCTGGAAGGGAAAGGGAAGCTATCTAAAACTAACCTTGCACGCGAATGCTTAACTGAACAAACGCTTTAAAGAGATTCGGGGAGTTCGGGGTCAGGTTATACAATGGGGAGTTATCAATTACCCATCCTATATGTGGTTATCAACAGGATATTAGCTTTAGGTTTCAATTTATACTTGATGGTGTTTATCCGTTAATGGGTTGGGAAAGTTTCTTAGGAAGTATGAGTGAGGGAGTGAGTTTTTGTTAATGTTCGGGTGTTTTTGGTAAGGTATTGGACCTAAGTTTTGATTGGTATGAAGGTACTGGACCTAGAGTTTTTTTTATTAGTATGCTCGATAAGATTTCGCAATCTTATGCCTACGTATTCCCGTTTAAATGAAACAGGGAAATTAGAGCAATCGTAGTTCCTCCTATTCTAAAGGAGGAAAAAGATATTTGGTGTCTTGTTCAAAGCCCAAGATTGAAGCTAAAAGGTTTATTTGTGTCTTGTTCAAAGCCCAAGATTGAAGCTAAAAGGTTTGACTGAGAGAGAATTTGTCATCTCTAAAGAGGGATTGGACTTCCTCTGAGGGGATTGTTGATTTTTGTGTGCCTTGATCAAAGCCCGAGGTTGAAGCTAAGAGGTTGATTGACTCCACTAGGGAAGTCCTTATACAAAGCCTAAGAGGAGGCTGGAGATGACCGACTCAACAAGAGAGTGTTTATATGTCTTGTACAAAGCCCAAGATTGATCCAAAAAAGAGACTGACTCTTTTAGGGAATCATTATACAAAGCCAAAGAGGAGGCTAAAAGTTTGACTTTTCCGGGGAAAATGTTCTATCTGTCTTGTACAAAGCCCAAGATTGAGGCTAAAAAGGAATTTTGACTCCGTCGGGGAGGTTTGTATATGTCTTGTACGAAGCCCAAGATTGAGGCGGAAATGAGAAATTTATTTGACTCGGATGAGGATATTTTTATGTGTCTTGTACGAAGCCCAAGATTGAGGCTGAAATGTGTTTGACTCTGGGGGAGAGTATTATCTGTCTTGTACAAAGTCCAAGATTGAAGTTGAAAAGAGTTTGACTCAACTTAGGGAATTTATTTCTGGGCGCCTAAAGAAGGCTAGGAGGAATTGACTCCACTAGGGAATATACTTGTCCCAAGATTATGAGAAGGTTATGAAGATTTATGTCTTGTACAAAGCACAAGATTGAGGCTAAAAGGGCTTGACTCAACAAGAGAGTGCTTTCATCTATCCTGTATGAAGCCCAGGATTGTGGCAGAACAAGCTGGAGAAATCATTCTTCCTAAGAGGAGGCTGACTTCTGCTAGGGGAAATCTTTATGCTAAGCCTGGAAGGAGGCTGGAAAAGATTGACTCAACAAGAGAGTGTTTTTGTCTGTCTCGTACCAAGTCCGAGATTGAGGCTAAAAGGGTTGACTCAACAAGAGAGCACTGAAATGTGATTGACTCAACAAGAGAGTCTGAAAGGTGATTGACTCAACAAGAGAGTCTGAAAACGTGATTGACTCAACAAGAGAGTCTAAAAAGGTGATTGACTCAACAAAAGAGTCTGAAAAGGTGATTGACTCAACAAGAGATTCTGAAAAGGTTAGCTCCGCTGGGGAGAATCATTGTACAAAGCCCAAGAGGAGGCTGACTTTGCTGAGGAAAGATCTTTATACAAAGCCTAAGAGGAGGCTACCTTCTGCTAAGGATTATTGAGATCCCGAGGCAGGTCCAAGTGGGGAATCAGATACCTTGAGGTTCTGATTTGAGATAATGTTATTCCCAGTCTTTTGACCCTGGCTGGGGATTTTTAGGAGAGAGACTGGGTTTTAGAACCCACGGGTTTTAACTCTACAGGAGATTTATCCAGAGTGACCAGGGTTTCTTCCTATGTTTGTAAGGAACTTGAGAATGTCTTTGAGACTCAAGGGGATTAGACTGTCCAAGTCTATTGGTGTGGAAGAGTTTTATCTTTTTTATGATGCCCAAGAGGAGGCAGATGTTTTACGGGATGAGAATCAACCCTAAATTGGTCTGAGATTTGACACTGGAAAGGCTGCTCTAGCAAAGGATGACTAAGTTCTGTCTTATACCTTTAGGAGGTCTTTAGGGTCCTTGTATTAAGCCCAAGAGAAGGCATGAGAACTTCTAAGAAGCCGGAGGGTCCTTGTACAAAGCCTAAGAGGAGGCTAGGATGCTTTTAGGAAGCCTGTGGGTCCCAAACCAAGAAAAGTTCAAGAAATGCTATTCACCGAGAATAGATCATTTAGTGAAAGTTTTGAGGTTTGAAGAAACTCAAGAGATGCTATTCACCGAGAATAGATCAACTCTGGGGAGTAGAATTTCTTTGACAATTTCTAATAGTGACAGCCTGAGAAAAGGTTCACGATGAATACTGCCTTTCTCTTTGATCAATATTGTTTAAGCCCAAGAGAGGGCAAGACTGTATCTGGAAATCCTATGGGGATCTAGTTTTGACTGTATCCAAGAGTGACCAACTGGCATTACCTAGTTCTAGACCTAGTTGCTGGGGAAAACTCTAAATAGCTATATTAGTATATATACAGTTGATATATGACAAGTATTTTAAAGGATATGAAAGAAGGCTTACAGTGCGCAGCTTCCCACAATACAGTTATATAAATGAAAGCGAGTAAATGTAAGCGATTAAAACTTACAGGTGAGCAAGCTTCCATGCTGTATTGTTAATTGTTCAAAGAAATTAAAGAAAGTTTTGATAACAACATATATATTTGAATCTAAATCAAAAGAGAAGTTGTTTTTGAAAAGATTATTGGGGCTTATACTCAAGGAGAAGCCCAAGGTTTAACAGTGATCGCACCGTTGTTTTGAATATGGTATCGGGACTTATACAACGACTGAGGCCCAAAGTGGTTTTCTATACAAACGGATGGGTCTTACAACTCAAGGAGAGGCCCAAAGAGTTTGAAAATGAATAAATTTGGGTCTTATAGCTCAAGGAGAAGCCCAGTTGATTTTGTTACAAAGACGACAATCATGCCGAACTTTTGAAAATATACCGAGGGACTTATACAATGTGTGAGGCCCAAAAGTGTTTTTGTACAAGTGATGGGGCTTACAACTCAAGGAGAGGCCCAAGGAGTTTTATTTTGTTTGAAAAATGGCGATCACGCCCAGATTTTTTTATCGTGTCGGGACTTATACAATATCTGAGGCCCAAAATGGTTTTGGTTAAAAGGGGATTCGGTCTTACACTCTATTATAGGCCCAAAAGTGTTTTAAAATTTAAAATCGAGAGGAAACCCTAATTTTAAATAAAAATGTTATTTTTCAAAGGAAATTAAATGAAAAAATGATATAAAATACCAAATATATTCAAAAATAAGTTGTACACCTTGAAAAATATTTTGAAAAGTCATGTTTAATTACATGAGAGTTTGAAATTCAATTGGTTTTGAAAGATCAAAGTGGGAATTTCATTTAAAAATGTTTAAAAATCACAAAAATGAAATTAATTACAAAAATTCTAACTATATTAAATAAATAATATAAATTGGTTTTTTTTTTGTAAAATAAAATATTTAAACATTTTAGTGAATTTTGAGAAAAAGAATCAATTCAAAAACTTAAATATTCAGAGAGAAATTAATTTTTGAATCAATTAACAAAAAATAACAAAATATTCAAATAATAAAAAATTTGAAAAAGGGCGCCAAGAACACCAAGTTCTTGCCCGCACCCTCTGTTTTTCCAGATTTGCATTTACTCACTTTTCTCCATGATTTCTCAATGGTTTTGCACGATTCAAGTACCAATCTTGCTCGTTTTTGAGCAAGGATCACAACCATATAGATTAATTGCATTTATTTTGAGTATTGAGTGAGAAATCAGAAGAAACTCTCAAGAACCCTAATTTCAGCATGAACACCATGAAATTCCATACACGACTGATTCATGGCAATTGATTGAGGGTTATCACTCTGTAGCGAGCGATTTTGGACGTGGTTCTTAAGCACTGTAGCTCTGGGGTTACTGCAGGTCGATTCATTTTTTATCCTATTGAGCTGACTAAGGAAGGGAAATAGATGTCTCTAATTAACCCTGCTTGCATACTAAGTTTAAACAGCGGTCTGTTAGGTTACGGATGCTATATGGTAATAGGGCCTCTTTCTTCTTACTTTGTTTAGAACGAAACACCGGGAATGGGGAATTTTGGTAGGATACTAGGACTAATGCTTTTCGATTGATAGGTGAAGGTACGGGATTTGGGGCTTTGGATTAGTGTGTTCGCTAAGATTTTTCTTTCAATCTTATGCCTACGTATTCCCGTTTACCGAAACAGGGAAATCAGAGCGATCGTAGTTCCTCCTATTTTATGGGAGGAAATTGTGTTTTGGTGTCTTGTTCAAAGCCCAAGACATGAAGCTGAAAAGGTGGTTTATATCTTGTTCAAAGCCCAAGATGTGAAGTTGAAAAGGTGTTGTCTTTTGAGAGAATTTGTCATCTCTAAAGGGGGTCTGTTTGTCATAACTGTTGGGTGACTGGCTATAAAGGAGGATTACTTTAACCGGGATATGTGAATCCTAACAATGCCATAATTTCCTTTATAGGGGGTTTTAACCTAAAGGAGAAGACTTTAACTCAGTGTAGAGCAATGCTATCTTTCCTTAGGAATTTCTCATTCTAAAAGAGGAACAGTGGCATGGATGTAAATAATCCAGAGGCTTGCCGCTTACAGCAATTAGATGAAAGGAGTTGTTGATGTTTGTATCCCGTGAACGAGGCACAGTTTTGATGCTAAAAGGTTGATTGACTCAACCGGGGTTTTTCTTATACAAAGCCTAAGAGGAGGCTATTGACCCAACAAGAGGATGCTTTTGTGTCTCGTACGAAGCCCGAAAGGGAGGCTAAAAGGAGTTGACTCCACAAGAGAGTGCTTTTAGATGTGTCTTGTACAAAGCCCAAGACGGAGGCTAAAGGTTGACTCAACAAGAGAGTCTTTTATACTCAACAAGAGAGTGTTTTGTATCTCGTATGAAGCCCGAGATAGAGGCTAAGAGGATTGTTGACTCAACAAGAGAGTCTTTTTGTATCTCGTACGAAGCCCGAGATAGAGGCTAAAAGGATTGCTGTTTCAGTTGAGTGACAGGTCCAGTAGGTTGGTGAAAAGAGAAAATCAGTTCTTATAAAAAGACTGATTAAAGGTAAGGCTATGCTTTGGGATTGATCAGAGGATCAGGGTTATTTCCTGTTCTTTAAGGAAATGGGGGAATCCAGAGGGTATTGGAGACTGTCCGAGTCTACTGGTGTTTTTCCCTACTTCAGAATGCCTTCGAGACTCAAGGAGATTAGACTGTCCAAGTCTAGAGTTTTATCTTATGTACTATGCTTAAAGAAACAGTAGTAGTATGTTCACGGTAGAAAGATCTAGACTCTTTGAAAGACTGTTCTATCAAGATGACTAATTTCTGTTCCTATACCTTTAGGAGGTCGTCGGGATAATTTGTACGAAGCCCAAGAGGAGGCTGGAAACTTTTAAGAAGTCGAGGGATAATTTGTACAAAGCCCAAGAGGAGGCTCTCTTCCCGAAGGAAGAATCCTTATACGAAGCCTAAGAGGAGGCTGTGAATAATTCTAAGAAGCCGTAGGGTCCTTGTACAACGCCCAAGAGGAGGCAGGGATGCTTTTAGGAAGCCTGTGGGTCCCCAAACCCTAAGAAATTCAAGACAGGCTATTCACAGAGAATAGATCAAGCCAGGAAAGTCTGAAAATTTGGAAGAAACTCAAGAGATGCCATTCACGGAGAAAAGATCATCTCTGGGGAGTAGAGTTTCTTTGACAATTAAGGGTGACAGCCGAAGAGAAGACTGTATCTGGTGATCCTATGGGGGATCTAGTTTTGTCTATTTAAGAGTGATCAACAGGGCTTAGTACTAGACGTAGTTGCCGAGGAAACTCTAAATATCTATACTGGTATTACACAGTTGATATGAGTTTATGACAGAAGACTTACAGTGAAACAGCCCCACAATACAGTTATATGTATATGAAAGCGGATAAAGAAAGCATATAAACACTTACTCGGTTGTAGAGCTTCCATGCTGTTTGGTTAGTTGTTCAACAAAGAAAGATTGAAAACAACAGTATATTCAAAATTAAAGGAGAAAGTATTTTGAAAAGATGTTGGGGCTTATAGCTCAAGGAGAGGCCCAAGGCTTATCAGTGATCGCACTGTCGTTTTGTACAGAGGGACTTATACAAGTGACTGAGGCCCAAGAAAGGTTTTCAGTACAAGGGGATGGGTCTTACACTCTCTCAAGAGGCCCAAGTGTTTAAAGAAAAAGAATGGGGCTTACAACACGAGGGTAGGCCCAGATGATTGGTTTTTTTATTGGCGATCGCGCCGAGGTTTTCTTTTAACGCAGGGGGACTTATACAATGTCTGAGGCCCAAAAAGTTGTGGTTAAAAGGGGATTGGGTCTTACACTCTAATAGAGGCCCAAAAGATTTATTTTTGTACAAGTGGTGGGGCTTACAGCTCAAGGAGAGGCCCAGGGTCATTTGTTTGAAAATGGCGATCGCGCCGAGATTTTTGAAAACGCAGTGGGTCTTATACAATGCATTGAGGCCCAAAATGGTTTGGGTTTCAAAGGGGGTTGGGTCTTACACTCTAATAGAGGCCCAAGAATAATTTTGAATGGGTCTTATAGCTCGAGGAGAGGCCCAGGGTTTGTTTTTCAATGGACGATGATCGCGTCGAACTTTTTGAAATACAACGGGACTTATACAATAAGTGAGGCCCAAAAATAGGTTTGTATTTACAAAGGATTGGGTCTTACACTCTATTAGAGGCCCAAAAGCGTTTTAAATGGTTTGATGAGGGTGAAAATCAAAGAAACCCTAATTTGTTATTCTTTAAAAGTAAATATTTAAAGAAAATCAAATAAAATACCAAATATGTTTGAATAAACCATTTGTGATTTTTGTTTAAGGTTTAAGAAATGAGGGATTAATCACAAGATAAAATAAAACTCACTTGGGTTTGATTTTCAAAGTAAATATTCACTTTTAAAATGTTTAAAAACATTAAAAAGGAATTTATTCACAAAAATACTAATTATATTAAATAAATAATATAAACTTAATTTTCTTGTGGAATAAAATATTTCAACATTTTTGTGATTTTTTGCAAAAAGAACCATCAAAAATAATTAAAATTGAAAGAGTTATTAATTTTCCAATTAATTATTAAAACATGAAAATATTGGAAAAAATGCAAAAAATGTGAGAAAACACAAAATGGCATGGGTGGGGTTTGAACCCAAGACCTCAAGGTTATAGGGCGCGTGCCTTACCACTGGGGTGGTGATACATCCATTGCTTGAAGTGAAACCACAAATATACAAGGCTTGCCTTGTTTTTGGCCTGGCCCAAGGCAAGGCAAGACAAGTTTTGGGTCAGAAACGTGAAGGTCATAACTTTCTCATTTCTCCATGGTTTGAGACAAAATTTATATGCATCTGACCTATAATTTCACAAGGAATCCAATGGTGGTGGTATTTTTTTCAGATCATACTCCCTCCTCAAAATCCGATAGTGGTTTTGAAAAAGGCCTATAATTGCATTTTCTATGCTACACTTTCATACAGGCATGAATTACATGATGAATTGGTTCAAACACAACATATATAACATGTATGAGGTGTGTATGATCAATGGACTTCAAAGCAATGAATATTTTGGAAAGTTCAAGTCATGATGCTTACCTCTTTTTGAGCTTTTGGAGTTTTTTGTACAATCTGCCAAACTTCTTGTTCCAGAAATGGTTTGATGCTTTGGACACTCTCAAATGATCCCTTAGAAGCTTTTAGGATGGTTGGAATCAGCTGGAACCTGCAAAAACACAAACTGGCCCTTTCTTGTAAAAGGTGTTAAAATGACCAAAATAGCAACTCTCTCAAATGGTGTTCCAGATGGGGGAACCATATGGGACAGTTCAAGGATGTTATTTGGAGTGTGTTTGATGTTTTATCTCGTTTGGAAAGTGACTGAATCAAGACATGGCTTGAAAAATACAGAAAAGGCCTATTTTGATGTTTTGAGAGGTGACTTTGTGATTTAAGGATTACAGGTCACTTTTGATAGTTTGGATCACCTACATATGATGTTTATGAGGTGTTAGGATCATGAGTTGTGATGGAAATGCTCTCTAACTCAAAAACTCAGAGTTACCTTGCTAAAGAAGGCATTTTGGCCTAAAGAGAGGGATTTTGAGGAAAGCATATGTTTGATGGCTTTGGTGTACTCAAACTGAGCATAAATGAGCTCTATTTATAGTAGACCAAGTTTGTTTTGGGATCAATAGTGAATGGCAACTACAGCATAGGTTTGGCCAATGGTTGCACTTTGGAATCCAAGTCTCCTCTAGCCAATGACTAGAGGTTAGGGCACAGGGTTGTGGTTCCCTTGGTCTTGGATAAGTCTTGACTGAATTCAGTTGGAAATGGCTCAGTCCATGCCACCTTGGTGCTTCCATTGAATGCTCCATAACAAAATTGGAGTCTTGTCCCTCTTTTAGGCATTTCTAGGTTTGGCATGCTACTTCTTGTTCCAAGGAATTTGAAGGCTTGGCTCAGTGTTTGTCCCCTTTAAATTTGATCCTCAGATGTGTCCAAGATAACGACAAGGCTTGGAATTAGCTGATTTTTCCAAATCGAGCAAAAATGCAAAACTCTGCCTAGCCTTGGCAGTTTTCAGCAAGGCATATTGCCATTGTCATATCTCATGGCCCAAGTGGAATTTGGTGATGTTCTTGGCCATTTTGGAAAGCCCTCATATGATACAACAACTGTTTGATCATATTTGGTTTTGATACCTTTTGGATCCAAGTGAAAAATCCCCCTACATTTGAAAAAAAGTGAAGGCAGATTCTGACTTAGTGAAAATTTCACTAAGTGTTGGAAAAAAGTGACATTTTCACTTTTTGTGATTTTGATCATTCCATAACTCAAAATCCATGATGAATTTGGAAGGAGGTCAGTTCTAAGCTTTTGTAGAGAGTAATGAGAGCTACAAATCTAGCTTTGGATGGGGAAAAATGGCCTTGTGGTTTAGGAGTTATGATCCTCCAAAGTTGGTACCCTTGCCACTTTATTTCATAACTTAAAAAATTTTCTAAGTTTTTTATGGTTACCCCTTTTACAAGTTATCCCACTTTTCTTGATTTTTCTTGATGAATGATGATTCCAATCACACATTAACATCATTTTAGGGTTGAAACCCCATTTTTGTGAAAAATCTCAAAAAGTCAAAGTTGACTTTTGTGCACAGTTGACTTTTTATAAGATGAATTCCAAACTGTGCGATCCTCTATGAAATCAAGTCCTTGATCTAAATCAAACTTGATGGATTGATTTCATAGGTGTTATAGGGTGTATTGAATCATGTCCTAGGGTTTGGGTGCATGTCCGGGTCAAAAGTCAAAGATACAGTTGACTTTTCTCGCAAAACCCTAATTGTGGTTCTGATGAACTTGAAACTTGTTGCTCAAGCTTCTTGGATCAATCCGTTGTTGTAAATGGATAAATGTGGTTTATTAGAGACCCTCAAATCATCCTTTGAGGCCTTGGCTCATGTTTTGTCCCAAAAGTCAACTTAGGGGTGAATTAGGTCAAGAAACCCTAATTCCTGATTTTGGTGAATGCATCCCCTGAGGCTAAATTGACTTGATGATTGCATCCATGAGGTTCCATGGGGTATATTAGGTTATGCTTTGAAGCATTGGCTCATGCCCAGAGGAAAATTTCCATCTGGAGGCCCTGGTCGACCAAAACCCTAATTTGGTGACACTGGCGATCTTGAGGCTTAATCCACTCAGAAGGTTGTAGCCTTGTGCTTAATCCTTAAAGTGGGAGTCCTCTTGATCCATTGTGGATGTTTGAGAGGTTAGACAAGTTGAAGATCATGTCATTCCTTGATTGATCCTTTGTCTAAGAACTCTGAGAGGGCCTGAAACCCTAAATTTGATTGTAGTGGATGCTCACCCATCTTTGGGGAGACTAATGAGGCATGATGGTCCATCCATATTGTGATGATGATTTGCAAAATGACGGGAAATCTTAGTGGTCAAAATTTTGGGTATGACAGATGCCCCTATTTAATCTTCTTGGACCCGAAGGTGTGAATGGCGAAGGTTTTCGGACATTCGGGGTGCAAGAGGAATAAATATCAAAATACCCAAAATTTTGATGGTGGTTATGAATGGTAGCTTACACATTCATCTTCTTTTGCTAAGAGAAGATGCTTAGAAAAGGTAAAACTTCCCCTCGATCCTGGTTTCCTACCAAGGAACTGGTCTAGGTTTCTGAAACAAACTTCCCCTCGATCCTGGTTTCCTACCAAGGAACTGGTCTCAGTTTCTGAAATAAACTTCCCTTCGATCCTGGTTTCCTACCAAGGAACTGGTCTTAGTTTCTGATATAAACTTCCCCTCGATCCTGGTTTCCTACCAAGGAACTGGTCTTAGTTTCTGATATAAACTTCCCCTCGATCCTGGTTTCCTACCAAGGAACTGGTCTTAGTTTCTTTCGTCAATAAACTTTCTTGACAAGGGACGTTATTCGTAGCGATTTTCCTCAAACTTCTCGCCGAATTTTCCTGGAGAGATGCCATTTGATAGAAAAAGTTTTGATGTCAGACTTGCTAGGGAAACCCGTCTGTCTGAGCTGCAGAGTTGTACAAACTTCTCTGTTGGAGATGCCATTCGTTGACTCTACTGGGGTAGAACGAGTCTCTTGAGAGACTGTTTTCGCTTGGGAATATTGCATCATACTTTTCTCAGAGATCTTTTCGGAGAAATGCCATATGATGTGATCCAATTTTGAGGTGCTGATGACTTCATTAACATCGACTCTCTAGAGAGCAAAATCAATGTATTGCTGAAAGTCTTTAGTTGTGAGGCTTTCTCTGGGGATTTTCCTTAATCCGGGAAAGCAACGATATCATCTTCGATGGCGAAGAGTGACATTTGTCGAAAGTTTCTCTGGCCTTTTCAGAGGTTCAAGTTATCAAAGTGGTCAAGGGCCAACTCTAATCCAGAAATAAACTGGTGGAGAGAGATTGTTCAGACGCAACATTTCCTGACGAGGAAAGAACTGACAACCCGATTGAGAGGACTGTTATCACTAAGGGATAAGACCGACTAAAGTGATAGTGATACAATATGAATATAAATGTAAATCAATAATGCATGATGCATATATGTATATGCTGACAAAACTGACGCGACATACAAACTAACGGATGAACACGACTAGATACTCGGCCACAGTGGTGCATCTAGAAATATCGCTGGTTCAAGATAGCAATTTTGGCTTGCTTAGGAGAAGCAGTCCCTGTTGGGAGTGACGTTGGTCGGGCTTAGGAGATGAGAACTTGGCCGAAGAGGTCAGATGGAGCATTCGCATCTGACATAGCTGATCCTTCATTCAGGCATACTGGTTTAGAAGGAGTACTTTGATTCTGCACTTTGAGGCTCGAACACCTTTGGAGAAGCGATTGATGTTCTTTCGATGTTCAACCGTCAAAAGAAATTGCCATCTTAATTTTTAAAAGTAGAACAATTTTAACAAGTAAATTCATTTTGGTTTCGTTTCAAGAATCGTTGATTATGTTAAAAACATCATTCTGTAAAGCTAAAACAAATATGAATTGCAAATAAAAGCACAAGGGCTCAACTTTTATTGATAGGATGAAGATCAGCCAAACGCGTGATCCCATAGAGTATTTACAAAGTTTAGCAAATGGTAATTTACAGGGAAAAGGGCTATGTTGAAACATAACGACCACTATCCTCCTACCAACTTTGAATTCTGGGCGTCCTGAGCTTCTATCGAAGATGATCGTGACTGGAGTTTCTGATGGATGGCATGACTGCTGAGGAGTTGAACTGATCAGACGTAGTTACTTGCCATTATCCCTAACTTTTGCCTGGATTGGACTTTGAGATTTCCAATCCACCGGGATGATTTTTTGAATTTGTCTCTAATTTTTGCCTGGACCGCCCTTTCGGGTTTTCAATACACCGAGACGTTTTTTTTTTTAGTTTAGGCGAAGTATTTCTTGACTACATCAACATTTGTGGGGTAGGCATATTCCTCTCCGTCCATGGTTGCAAGTCTCACGGCACCGCCTGAGAAAGCTTTCTTGACCACATAGGGGCCGTCATAATTCGGAGTCCATTTGCCCCGAGAATCAGTGAGAAAAGATTGTATCTTTTTGAGCACAAGGTCTCCTTTCCTGAAGATACGAGGTCGAACCTTTTTGTCAAACGCCATCTTCATTCTTTGTTGATACAATTGACCGTGGCATAGAGCCGTGATTCGCTTCTCTTTGATCAGATTCAGTTCATCGTGTCGATTTTGACACCATTCAGCTTCTGTAAGCTTAGCTTCCATCAATACCCTGATTGATGGGATCTCTACTTCTATGGGGAGCACTGCTTCCATGCCATATACTAGAGAGAAAGGGGTTGCCCCTGTTGAAGTGCGGACAGATGTGCGATAACCGTGAAGAGCAAAGGGCAGCATTTCGTGCCAGTCTTTGTAGGTTACAACCATCTTTTGAACGATCTTCTTGATGTTCTTATTTGCCGCTTCTACTGCTCCGTTCATCTTTGGTCGGTAGGGAGATGAGTTATGGTGTTTGATCTTGAACTTTGCGCATAACTCTTTCATCATCTTATTGTTCAAGTTAGATCCATTATTATTAATGATCTGGCTCGAAACACCATAACATCAGATGATATTGTTTTTGATAAATCGGACCACCACTTGTCGGGTTACATTGGCGTATGACGCTGCTTCGACCCACTTGGTGAAGTAATCAATGGCTACCAGGATGAACTGATGTCCGTTCGAAGCCTTAGGTTCAATCACACCGATCATGTCGATTCCCCATATGGAAAAAGGCCATGGGGAAGAAAGAACTTTGATATGCGTTGGCGGTACATGAATTTTTTCGGAGTATATCTGACACTTGTGACACTTCCTCATGTACTTGTAGCAGTCAGATTCCATTGTCAACCAATAGTACCCTGCTCTTAGAATTTTTCTCGCCATTGTATGTCTGTTGGCATGAGTGCTAAAGGACCCTTCATGAATTTCTTTTATCAGCACGTCTGCTTCTGGTCTGTCTACACATCAGAGCAAGACCATGTCAAAATTTCTATTATAGAGTGTATCACCGCTCAAGAAGAAACTGCCTGCCAGCCTTCTGAGGGTTTTCCTATCCTTCCTTAGTGCCCCAGGTGGGTACTCTTGTTTCTGAAGGAAGCATTTGATATCGTGATACCAAGGTTTGTCGTCTATGACTGCTTCAATCGTGAAGATGTAAGCGGGCCGTTCAAGGTGCCTTATGTCGATCTTAGGTATGTCATTCCATTGACCTACACTAATCATGGAAGAGAGAGTGGCTAATGCATCAGCCATGTGATTCTCCTCACGAGGGATGTGATGAAACTCAATTCTGTTGAAGAAGGGTTGCAACCTTCTCGCGTAGTCTTTTTAATGAATCGATCCTGATTGGTATGTGTTCCAATCTCCTTTAATCTGATTGATAACCAGGGCTAAGTCGCCATATACGTCCAAGTTTTTGATCCTCAAATCAATCGCTTCCTCGAGACCCATAATACAAGCTTCGTATTCGGCCTCGTTGTTCGTACACTTGAACGTAAGTCGGGCAGTGAAAGGAATGTGGGTATCCTGAGGTGTTATGATGATTTCCCCATTTCCGTTTTCGTAATGATTGACAGCTCCGTCAAAGATAAGCCCCCATTGGGAACCTGGTTCTGGCCCTTCACTGGGTAGCAGTTCATCACAGTCTTTCATTTTTAGATACATGACATCTTCGTCTGGGAAGTCAAACCCGATTGATTCCCGATCGTCAATCGGTTGATGAGCCAAGTGATCGGCTAAAATACTCCCCTTAACGGCTTTTTGAGCATGGTACTCTATGTCATATTCTGATAGAAACATCTGCCAACGGGCAATCCTTCCAGTGAGAGAAGGCTTTTCAAAGACATACTTGATTGGATCCATCTCGGAGACCAACCAAGTAGTGTGACGAATCATGAACTGGCGCAGACATTTGGCTGCCCAAGCCAAAGCGCAACAAGTTTTCTCAAGCAGAGTGTACCGAGTCTCGCAGTCGGTGAATTTCTTGCTCAAATAGTAGATGGCAGACTCCTTCCTTTTGGTTTCGTCTTGTTGGCCAAGTACACATCCCATTGAGTCCTCTAGGACGGTGAGGTAGGTAATCAGTGGTCTTCCTTCCACTGGAGGTGATAGAATCGGAGGGTTCAACAGGTATTCCATAATACTGTCGAAGGCGGTTTGGCAATCTTCTGTCCAAACGCAGTCCTGATTCTTTTTGAGTAGTTTGAAAATCGGCGCACATGTCGCGGTTATGAGGAATATAAATCTGGAAATGTAATTCAAACGTACCAGGAATCCTCTGACTTGTTTTTCAGTTTTCGGAGAAGACATTTCTCGAATGGCCTTGACCTTGTCAGGATCAACCTCAATTCCTTTCTGGCTGACGATGAACCCTAAAAGTTTTCCCGAACGGACACCGAAGGTGCACTTGTTGGGATTCAAGCAGAGCTTGTACTTTCTCAACCGCTCAAATAGCTTTGACAGATGGGTCACATGCTCCTCTTCTGTCTTAGATTTTGCAATCATATCATCGACATATACCTCGATTTCTTTGTGTATCATGTCATGAAAAAGAGTAGTCATGGCCCTTTGATAGGTTGCCCCGACATTCTTCAAACCGAAAGGCATTACCTTGTAGAAAAAGGTACCCCATGGGGTGATGAAGGAAGTTTTCTCCATGTCTTTCGGCGCCATTTTGATCTGGTTATAGCCCGAGAATCCATCCATGAAGGAGAAAATTTTGAACTTTGTTGTACTGTTAACCATCATGTCAATGTGTGGTAAAGGAAAGTTGTCCTTTGGACTAGCCTTGTTTAGATCCCTGTAGTCTACACACATTCTGACCTTTTCTTCCTTTTTCGGAACAGGTACGATGTTGGCTAACCATTGAGGATATTCTGATGTGGCGAGGAAACCCGCGTCAATCTGTTTCTGTACCTCCTCTTTGATTTTGATGGCCATGTCTGGGTGAGTCCGTCTCAACCTCTGTTTTTCTGGCGGACATTCTGATCTCAACGGTAAATAATGTTCCACGATGCTGGTATCCAACCCTGGCATATCCTGATAGGACCAAGCAAATACATCGGGGAATTCTTTGAGAAGCTTTACCAAACCCTCTCGGGCAGTTGGACTGAACAGTGTCCCAATCCTGATTTCTTTTCTCTCTTTTTCCGAACCTAAGTTTACCGTTTCCAACGGCTCTTTATGAGGTTCAATGGACCTTTCCTCTTGTCTGAGTAGTCAGGAGATCTCTTCTGGAATTTCGTCGTCATTTTCTTCTTCAGCCCCAAATACCGGGAACTCAAAGTCGGGAGAAGGCATCGGATCGTGTGTTTCAACGGGGTTTAAAACAAGCAATCTGCATGACGTCATGATTTGTTTTTAGAAGAGATAGAGAGAATGCAAGTGTGTGCAGTGTATTATTTTTTTTACTGCTCATTTTTATTATTGAGTTGCTTTTTAGGATTACCATTTTCTAAGAAAAGCAAAAAGAGAAAACAGCAATAAATACGGAAATTACAAAATGAAATTATTTTATTAATGAATAAGTCGATTCTTGAAACTACAACCCTATAAAACAAAACTCTGCCGCTTTGGGCGAAGCGAAGAGGGAAATTTACAGAAAGCGAGCCCTATCAAAACATCCGTTTCACCTGGGCAGGGTGAAAGGTTAAAGACGACAATTACTTGGACTTATGAACAATCTTCGGAACATCAACAGCGACCCATTGGCGGCGAACTCCTCGGCAAATCACAAAGTATGGTACCTTCCTTGATTTGTCTTCAAAAATAACGTTGATTTCTGGTGGAGCAGGATCATTGGAATCTGTCTCCCAGGCAGAGTTGTCGTAGGAGGATTCCTCAGTTGTATTTTGCATAGTATTTGTACTCTCAGCTGTATCTCCCCATCCAGTTGGCTGGATGTCTTTGAACCTGATACGACAGCTTTCAGGAGCGGTGTACTTGACCTTAAAGTCGTATTTTCCACCCGGCTGTCCCAGGGTGTCCCACACTTCTTTGGAATTGGAGGAGTCATTCCTTTTCGATGACGTTGACCTCGGGAAAAACATAGTTGATGAATTCTAGTCCGGCAAGCTTTGCCAATTCATCATCGTACTAGATAAGTTCGGAATGACCTGAGTGTTGATCCCATGACATGGCGGGGACACAGGTATTCTGTTCAATGATGCTCAGCTGATTTTCATTGTTCGGCTGATTTTCTTGCCCCAAGTCTCCTGGATACGGCTGCCAGATAGACAAACCATCCATTGGGCCATAATAGTCATGGTCAAAGTTGTATTTCATCGGAGTGTCTTCCTCTAATGAATTTGGTGGAGCACGACATCCTTCAGGATCACAATCTCCGTACATCATTTCGACATCTGACCTCGGTATAAATCTCGGACTCTGTGTAGGAAAGTAAAAAGGAGTCTGCATTTCACCCTGAGATGTATAACCGTCCTCGTTGAGATAGGACTTCCATTCTTCGGAGGAATCTCCCTCGTTGATAGTATGCACTTCTTGAGTCACTGGTTGAAGGAAGCCTCCACTGTGGAAGAAGTTCTGAATGGGATGAAGACTTTCATTGCTGGTAGTAGCTATCTGGGTACAGGTTACAGAGAAACCAAGACCCTTCTTTATTTTATTGTTAGTAGGAATAACTAGCTTTCCCCATCCTTTTGTATTGGTACTCTCGACCGCTTTGATAGCATCTTTGTTTGAGGAAATGGAAGTTCCCTCTTCGGATTAATTGTCCTTGTTCACCGATAGTGCTTGGAACTGAGTTCCAATAACCTCATTGGGTTCTACACTAGTAGATGATGATAAGTTACTCACGAGCAAGGCTTGTTCTCCACAGACCGTGACGAGCTGGTTGTTCTGGACGAACTTTAACTTTTGGTGGAGGGTCTAGGTGACCGCCCCAGTCTGATGTATCCAAGGTCTTCCTAATAAACAACTGTACGTTGCCCGGATGTCCATGACCTGGAAAGCAACTTGGAAAGTGTGAGGACCAATAGTTATGGGAAGGTCGACTTCGCCGATAACCGTTTTTCTGGACCCGTCAAATGCTTTGACGATGACCTCACTGGTTCTCATCGTGGGTCCTTTGAAGGATAATTACATCAAAGTGGACTTTAGCATAACATTCAGGGTTGACCCTGTGTCTACCAGTACGCTGGCTAAAGCATCGCCCTAGCAGCAGACCGTGATATTGAGCGCCATGTTATGACGGCGACCCTCTTCAGGTAATTCCTCATCACTAAATCCCAAGTTATTGCAGGAAGTGATGTTAGAGACAATGCTATTGAACTGTCTGATTGTTACATCCTGTTCCACAAAGGCTTGTTCCAAGACTTTCTGTAGAGCCACCCTGTGCGCTTCTGAACTGAGTAAAAGTGACAGCACAAAGATCTTTGAAGGAGTTTGTAACAGTTGATCAACAATGTTGTATTCACTCCTTTGGATGAGCTTCATCATCTCATCGTTGTCTTTTGAAAGGTCGGGATTACTGGATTGACCGACCGGTGGATTGGGAACTTCTGTCTGAGGTTCCTTTTCTTTGTTAAGTTCTCCAAATCCTCGGTTGAATATTTGACCGCTCCGTGTTACTCGACTGATGTCTGCAATAATCACGACGGAGGGTAATGGAATTTCCTTTCCATTCTCGACTGTTGTTGCACCGGATTTGTAAGGGATAGCCTTAGTTGATTCATACGGTTATGGTCCCGGTAGATAGATGACTATGGGAGCCTTCTGATTTTTCTGACCATCGTAAGCAATTTCGATCCGTTCCTAGTTGGGAACTCTCGATTCATCAATTAGAGGGATGATGGTACAAACATCCCTGGCCCTTTGATGATCAGAGATTACGACAACGTCCTCAATTTGATCATCGAGGTAGTCCGGCGCCTAGTTGATTGGTCAAGAACCCGGATATGGGCGAATCTCTCTACGATCCACCTGACCCTGAAGAGCTGCTCGCACAAGGTAACATCTTTGGTTACTTTCCGAACAGACTCTACAACGTTCATAGTTGTGTGGTGACACCTGGCCACGCCCGCTTTGAATACAATGTAACCTCACTAGGTCAGTTTCCACGGATCGAACGTCCTGACTTTGATGTCGAGTAGGGTTCCCGTTGGTATACTAATTTGCTGGGTGTCTTCATCCATATAGATTGGAAGCCACCAGTGGTTCAACAAGTGCTGAAGGGTTTCCTGGACGAGAACACGGCCTTGATCGTTTTCGCAACCCGCCCTACAGCTCTGATAATCATGTGATACCAGGAACCCGAGCCGGACCTGTTTAGCTTGTAACTCCACCAGGCTGATATTCATCAAGCGAATATCGAAGGTTTGAATCATGTTGATTTGATAGGTATTCCTATCATGGTAGTCCTGGATCCATCCAAGATCCATCTGACGCTGGAGGGCCTCTTGTACAAAAGAGCATCCCTGTTTGTTTACCGAGTAAGTCAGACAGGAACTCTAATCGTGCCGCGGCATATTATGATACTGGCTTTTCCTGGAATGCATCGCCACCAAGTCGACATTCATTGCACGGATGTCGTGGTTATGAATGATGTTATAATTCGTGTAAACCATGTTAACTCCACGAACTCGGTGCTCTTGGATTCATCCGAGATCCATATGTTCCTGTAGAGCTAATTGCACCACAAAACATCCTCGATTGCTTTTAGAGCAGATATCACACTGGTGATAGTTATGAGGTGGCACATGGCCATATCCACTCTGTCTGCAATGCATCTTGACCAAGCGGGCCCTTTACAAGAGTACATCATGAATTTGATAGACGTTGTTAGTCTCTCCCTCTATCAAATTAACTGTAGCTTTCTCGTGTTGAGGCAGCGGATTTGTGAGAACATTAGGATTTGTATCCTTGAAAGATAAGACCCCGCTCCTAACAAGCTTTTGTACGTCGGATTTGGAATTGAGACAGTTCTCTATGTTATGCCCTGGTCCTCCTTGATGGTAAGGGCAAGTCTGATCCACCTTAAACCAAAAAGGAGGATTTTCCGGTACTGTAAGAGGGGACTTAGTCTGGACATGCCCCTTAGCCAGTAGTAACGGAAATAGTTCTGTGTATAATACGGGTATAGGATCAAATCTTGGTGGCCGCGTTTTACGGTTGTTATTGTATGGAGGACGAGCCTGCTGAAGAGGCTGTTGAGTCCTTTGCTAATATTGTTGTTGATTCGGACTGAGGTTGATATGTAGGAATAGGCGCAGGGTTGATAGTAGGAGTTACAGCTACTACTAGTTGATAACGTCGCCTTTGCTTTCCGAGAGAGATATTCCTAATATCCTGCTCTTTTTTCTTAGGGAGAGCGCTACCGTATTTTTTAGTACCGTTCGTCGACCCAGTGTCTTTGACTAGACGTCCTTCTCGAAAGACTTCCTCGAGACGTACTCCCATATCGACCATTTCGGCGAAGTCGCTGGGCGCACTGGAAACCATTCTATCGTAGTAAAATGAGCTCAAGGTCTTTAAGAAAATCTTTGTCATCTCTTTTTCCTCAAGAGGTGGACAAATTTGAGCGGCAATTTCACGCCATCCCTGAGCGTACTCCTTAAAGGTTTCCTTGTCCTTTTGCGACATTGATCTGAGTTGATCTCTGTCTGGTACCATGTCCAGATTGTATTTATATTGTTGGACGAAGGCTGTGCCGAGATCTCTGAAAGTGCTGATCGTAGCGCGGTTTAAACCCATGTACCATTTTAATGCGGCACCGGTTAAGCTATCCTGAAAGTAGTGAATCAATAGATCCTGATTCTCTGTCTGAGCTGACATTCACCGAGCGTACATCACCAGATGGTTCTGAGGGTAAGAGTTACCCTTGTACTTTTCAAAGTCAGGCACCTGGAATTTGTGCGGGACTTTCACATTGGGGACCAAGCAGAGATCCGCGGCATCTTTTCCAAATAAATCCTGACCGCGAAGGGCCTGCAGTTCTTTCTGCATTCCCAGGAACTGTTCTTGGAACTCATTCATTCTTTCGAACATGTTGTCATTTCCACCAGACGGTATCTATGGAATCTGTCCTTCCGAGACAGTGTGTACCACGGGCGGTGGTATAGTCATTATGGCCGAGACTCTCGGTGCCTCCCAAAGTTTGTAACCTTCGGGAGTTGTTGTCATGCCCCTGACATCTTTGCTTTACCGAAGTTTGTAATCTTCAGGCCCAGCGGTTCCTGCTGCGGTCCCCTGATCCTCATTGATCAATGGGATATATCCTTCTGGGATATAGTTAAGTGGCATGCCCCAGGGACGATCTTTCGGCATTTTGTACCTAGGATCGGACTTTTCCACTATGGGCGTTGAGGTGATCTCCGAGATCACAGTCCTTTGTAGCTGAGCTTCTGCCATGGCTTGTATGTCGTAATGAAGCTTTCTCATATCCTCTCTCAGAGCGTCGATCTCTTCACTCAACTCTTTGTTATCTTCCTCGAGATCATCCATCTTTTTCTGACGATTGGCCAGAGTATTGTACGAATGAGACAGTTTGACTCTAGAACCGAGACACAAATGTGAGATTCGTAGGTAAGAAGAATACGTGACGTGAGAATGATGAATGCAATGATTATATTAATTGTTTTTTTTTGTTTAATCAAAGTAAACTTCGACAATTAGATTGCAAATATCAAACAGTGGGGAAACCCCATTTTATTGAATTTGAAGGATTGCGAAAATAGAAATACAGTAGATTACAAGGTGTGGAAATAGAAACCTAAGCTAAGGGGTCCCGAGTCCTCTCTGGGGAGAATCCGGGTGCTGATTCTGGTATTTTCCTTTTCTTGGACCGGGGCTCTTGGGCCGTTGTCGGGTTGTCATTCCTTTGCCAAGTGAAAGGAACGAGCAAATTCCTTTGGTCATCCTGATTATCCACAGCATGTTGCTCTAAAATCTCGATCAGAGCATCCTTATCTTTCAGCAGTTACTGTATTTTGGTACACTCTACATTGAGGGTGCGGTATTTGTTCTTCCAAGACCTCCTCTCCTGTTGAACTTTGTTGAGAGTAACCTGAAGTTTTTTCGTTTCAGTCATGAAGTACATGACAGATTCCCTCGACGGAAGAACTCCGTGATGAGGATAAGGCATCTTTAGCTTGAGAGCTCTAGTTTGTACCCAGTGGAGATAAGGCTCCACCGTGACAGAGTCCGATTTTCCTAGAGACTCTCGTCCTTTCTTATGAACATGTTTCCAAGCGTGCACTATTTCCATCTTTAGGCCCTATCATTTTCTCCTTCTTTGAAGAAAAGACCTTCCAGATGAGCATTACGCGGGACATGTCTCATCGGGTATCCAAATTGACGACGAACCAATACTGGATGGTAGTTGATTCCTCCCTTAGTTCCTATAAGGGGTACATTTAGGAAATTTCCACAATGATCAATGATCCTGATCCCGTCATAAGTCCTATTGCACCAATCTATGTCAGAGTTGGTGAGGGACATGATTTTTTGCGACCAGCTTAAGGCATTCCTATGGTCCCAAAAAGCAGCATACTTAGGCAAATGGGAGATAAACCATTTATATAACAGGGGCATACAGCACGTGATCATTCCTCCGCTGTATAAATTGCTTAAGTGTACAGAATGATACGCATCCGCGAGCAAAGTTGGCAGAGGGTTTCCAATGAGAAAAACCTTAATGGCATTGATATCAATGAAGCTATTAATGTTGGGAAACATAAATAACCCGTAGGTGAGTAAGACAAAGATGCTTTCAAAAGCAGTCATGTTCCCTATACTAGCAAAGTACAGAGCCTTCTTTGTCAGGAACTGGGCTGGTAAACCTGGGAGCCCACCCTTAGTGGTCTTGTGAGTCTTGACTTCTGACTCATCCAAATAAATTGCTCTTGCAATGGTCTGATCCTTTGGAATTTCTTCCAGTCCAGAAAATGGAGCTCGATCAGTAATGTGTAGATCGGTTAAGTGAGAATACTCCTCTAGCGTTGGTGCGAGCTGGTAATCCGGGAATGTGAAACAGTGATAGACCGGATCGTAAAACTGAATGAGTGCCTCCATGATTCCTTCAATCACATGAACTCTTAACAGAGGTAGCAGACCTTCATCTTGCCTCTGAAAGCTTCATGGTTAGTGATCATCCTCGCTAATCCTCTCAAATCCTCTAGTTTTGGAACCCTGAAGGTATACTTATGAGTTCTCCTTCTACCGAAGTCCATGAGCACAATCTTTTCCTCTGACATTTGCAATCATTGTCTTAGTTTAATTTGAAAAAGAGAGACTAGAAGAGAAGTTTTTCTTTTATGTAATGTTTTTTAGATGAATGCATGAATGCAGCACACAAAAACATAGAAAAAACATGGGGTAAAGGGTCGGTGTCATGAAGTCAAGGCTCTACCCCCCTCCCCCCAAAGGTTTGTACCTTTCTCTTAAAATCATCAGTTCTTGTCGAGAAAATACCAGCGGGCCGGGAACCGTGCTAGGTGATATTTTTCGAAGAACCATCAGAAGAGGGTAGTATCGCGTGACAACCATTTCATATAGTTTCCGCACTACTAAAAGAGGTTTTTCCTAGGTGTATACTCAATCTTTCCACATGCGGCATCACACGCATTCCCATTAGCAGAAAAATAAAGACAGATATCAATTAGGAAAAGCAGTATATATATATTTGTCCTAAAGTCCTAGACTTTAAAGAGCTATGAATCCTATGTTCCTGACAAAAATGGCTCCCCGGTGGAGTCGCCATTCTGTGGTACCTTCCCAACTTTAAAGGTTTTGACCTAAGATCCTAGTGAAGTCAAAAAAAAGTCCTATCCCCGTGAAATCCCAAAGAAAAGAAAGAAAGAAAGAAAAGGGCCCCACGGTGGGCGCCACTTTTCTGTAGCGAACGATTTTGGACGTGGTTCTTAAGCACTGTCGCTCTGGGGTTACTACAGGTCGATTCATTTTTTATCCTATTGAGCTGACTAAGGAAGGGAAATAGATGTCTCCAATTAACCCTGCTTGCATACTGAGTTTAAACAGCGGTCTGTTAGATTACGGATGCTATATGGTAATAGGGCCTCTTTCTTCTTACTTTGTTTAGAACGAAACACCGGGAATGGGAAATTTTGTTAGGTTGCTAGGACTGATGCTTTTCGATTGATAGGTGAAGGTACGAGATTTGGGGCTTTGGATTAGTGTGCTCGCTAAGATTTTTCTTTTAATCTTATGCCTACGTATTCCCGTTTACCGAAACAGGGAAATCAGAGCGATCGTAGTTCCACCTATTTTATGAGAGGAAATGGTGTTTTGGTGTCTTGTTCAAAGCCCAAGACATGAAGCTGAAAAAGGTGGTTTATATCTTGTTCAAAGCCCAAGATGTGAAGTTGAAAAGGTGTTGTCTTTAGAGAGAATTTATCATCTCTAAAGGGGGTCTGTTTGTCACAACTGTTGGGTAACTGACTATAAAGGAGGATTACTTTAATCGGGATATGTGAATCCTAGCAATGCCATAATTTCCTTTATAGGGGGTTTTAACCTGACGGAGAAGACTTTAACTCAGTGTAGAGCAATGCTATCTTTCCTTAGGAGTTTCTCATGCTAAAAGAGGGACAATGGCGTGGATGTAAATAATCTAGAGGCTTGCCGCTTACAGCAATTCGATGAAAGGAGTTGTTGATGTTTGTATCCTGTGAACGAGGTACAGTTTTGATGATAAAAGGTTGATTGACTCAACTGGGGTTTTTCTTATACAAAGCCTAAGAGGAGGCTATTGACCCAACAAGAGGATGCTTTTGTGTCTCGTACGAAGCCCGAGAAGGAGGCTAAAAGGAGTTGACTCCACAAGAGAGTGCTTTTAGATGTGTCTTGTATGAAGCCCAAGACGGAGGCTAAAGGGTGACTCAACAAGAGAGTCTTTTATACTCAACAAGAGAGTGTTTTGTATCTCGTATGAAGCCCGAGATAGAGGCTAAAAGGATTGTTGACTCAACAAGAGAGTCTTTTTGTATCTCGTACGAAGCCCGAGATAGAGGCTAAAAGGATTGCTGTTTCAGTTGAGTGACAGGTCCAGTAGGTTGGTTAAAAGAGAAAATCAGTTCTTATAAAGAGACTGATTAAAGGTAAGGCTATGCTTTGGGATTAATCAGAGGATCAGGGTTATTTCCTGTTCTTTAAGGAAATGGGGAATCCAGAGGGTATTGGAGACTGTCCGAGTCTACTGGTGTTTTTACCTACTTGAGAATGCCTTCGAGACTCAAGGAGATTAGACTGTCCAAGTCTAGAGTTTTATATTTTGTACTTTGCTTAAAGAAACAGTAGTAGTATGTTCACGGTAGAAAAATCTAGACTCTTTGAAATACTGTTCTATCAAGATGACTAATTTCTGTTCCTATACCTCTAGGAGGTCGTCGGGGCAATTTGTACGAAGCCCAAGAGGAGGATGGAAACTTTTAAGAAGCCAAGGGACAATTTGTACGTAACCCAAGAGGAGGCTCTCTTCCCGAAGGAAGAATCCTTATACGAAGCCTAAGAGGAGACTGTGAATACTTCTAAGAAGCCGTAGGGTCCTTGTACAACGGCCAAGAGGAGGCAGGGATGCTTTTAGGAAGCCTGTGGGTCCCCAAACCCTGAGAAATTCAAGACAGGCTATTCACAGAGAATAGATCAAGCCAGGAAAGTCTGAGAATTTGGAAAAAAACTCAAGAGATGCCATTCACGGAGAAAAGATCATCTCTGGGGAGTAGAGTTTCTTTGACAATTAAGGGTGACAGCCGAAGAGAAGACTGTATCTGGTGATCCTATGGGGGATCTAGTTTTGTCTATTTAAGAGTGACCAATAGGGCTTAGTGCTAGACGTAGTTGCCGGGGAAACTCTAAATATCTATACTAGTATTACACAGTTGATATGAGTTTATAAAAGAAGACTTACAGTGAAACAGCCGCACAATACAATTATATGTATATGAAAGCGGATAAAGAAAGCATATAAACACTTACTCGGTTGTAGAGCTTCCATGCTGTTTGGTTAGTTGTTCAACAAAGAAAGATTGAAAACAATAGTATATTCAAAATTAAAGGAGAAAGTATTTTGAAAAGATGTTGGGGCTTACAGCTCAAGGAGAGGCCCAAGGCTTATCAGTGATCGCACTGTCGTTTTGTACAGAGGGACTTATACAAGTGACTGAGGCCCAAGAAAGGTTTTCTGTACAAGGGGATGGGTCTTACACTCTCTCAAGAGGCCCAAGTGTTTAAAGAAAAAGAATGGGGCTTACAACACGAGGGTAGGCCCAGATGATTGGTTTTTTTTATTGGTGATCGCGTCGAGGTTTTCTTTTAACGCAGGGGGACTTATACAATGTCTGAGGCCCAAAAAGTTTTGGTTAAAAGGGGATTGGGTCTTACACTCTAATAGAGGGCCAAAAGATTTATTTTTGTACAAGTGGTGGGGCTTACAGCTCAAGGAGAGGCCCAGGGTCATTTGTTTGAAAATGGCGATCGCGCCGAGATTTTTGAAAACGCAGTGGGTCTTATACAATGCATTGAGGCCGAAAATGGTTTGGTTTTCAAAGGGGGTTGGGTCTTACACTCTAATAGAGGCCCAAGAATAATTTTGAATGGGTCTTATAGCTCGAGGAGAGGCCCAGGGTTTGTTTTTCAACGGACGATGATCGCGTCGAACTTTTTGAAATACAACGGGACTTATACAATAAGTGAGGCCCAAAAATAGGTTTGTATTTACAAAGGATTGGGTCTTACACTCTATTAGAGGCCCAAAAGCGTTTTAAATGGTTTGATGAGGGTGAAAATCAAAGAAACCCTAATTTGTTATTCTTTAAAAGTAAATATTTAAAGAAAATCAAATAAAATACCAAATATGTTTGAATAAACCATTTGTGATTTTTGTTTAAGGTTTGAGAAATGAGGGATTAATCACAAGATGAAATAAAACTCACTTGGGTTTGATTTTCAAAGTAAATATTCACTTTTAAAATGTTTAAAAACATTAAAAAGGAATTTATTCACAAAAATACTAATTATATTAAATAAATAATATAAACTTAATTTTCTTGTGGAATAAAATATTTCAACATTTTTGTGATTTTTTACAAAAAGAACTAATCAAAAATAATTAAAATTGAAAGAGTTATTAATTTTCCAATTAATTAATAAAACATGAAAATATTGGAAAAAATGCAAAAATGTGAGAAAACACAAAATGGCATGGGTGGGATTTGAACCCAAGACCTCAAGGTTATAGGGCGCGTGCCTTACCACTGGGGTGGTGATACATCCATTGCTTGAAGTGAAACCACAAATATACAAGGCTTGCCTTGTTTTTGGCCTGGCCCACGGCAAGGCAAGACAAGTTTTGGGTCAGAAACGTGAAGGTCATAACTTTCTCATTTCTCCATGGTTTGAGACAAAATTTATATGCATCTGACCTAGAATTTCACAAGGAATCCAATGGTGGTGGTATTTTTTTCAGATCATACTCCCTCCTCAAAATCCGATAGTGGTTTTGAAAAAGGCCTATAATTGCATTTTCTATGCTACACTTTCATACAGGAATGAATTACATGATGAATTAGTTCAAACACAACATATATAACATGTATGAGGTGTGTATGATCAATGGACTTCAAAGCAATGAATATTTTGGAAAGTTCAAGTCATGATGCTTACCTCTTTTTGAGCTTTTGGAGTTTTCTGTACAATCTGCCAAACTTCTTGTTCCAAAAATGGTTTGATGCTTTGGACACTCTCAAATGATCCCTTAGAAGCTTTTAGGATGGTTGGAATCAGCTGGAACCTGCAAAAACACAAACTGGCCCTTTCTTGCAAAAGGGGTTAAAATGACCAAAATAGCAACTCTCTCAAATGGTGTTCCAGATGGGGGAACCATATGGGACAGTTCAAGGATGTTATTTGGAGTGTGTTTGAGGTTTTATCTCGTTTGGAAAGTGACTGAATCAAGACATGGCTTGAAAAATGCAGAAAAGGCCTATTTTGAGGTTTTGAGAGGTGACTTTGTGATTTAAGGATTACAGTTCACTTTTGATAGTTTGGATCACCTACATATGATGTTTATGAGGTGTTAGGATCATGAGTTGTGATGGAAATGCTCTCTAACTCAAAAACTCAGAGTTACCTTGCTAAAGAAGGCATTTTGGCCTAAAGAGAGGGATTTTGAGGAAAGCATAAGTTTGATGGCTTTGGTGTACTCAAACTGAGCATAAATGAGCTCTATTTATAGTAGAGCAAGTTTGTTTTGGGATCAATAGTGAATGGCAACTGCAGCATAGGTTTGGCCAATGGTTGCACTTTGGAATCCAAGTCTCCTCTAGCCATTGACTATAGGTTAGGGCACAGGGCTGTGGTTCCCTTGGTCTTGGATAAGTCTTGACTGAATTCAGTTGGAAATGGCTCAGTCCATGCCACCTTGGTGCTTCCATTGAATGCTCCAAAACAAAATTGGAGTCTTGTCCCTCTTTTAGGCATTTCTAGGTTTGGCATGCTACTTCTTGTTCCAAGGACTTTGAAGGCTTGGCTCAGTGTTTGTCCCCTTTAAATTTGATCCTCAGATGTGTCCAAGATGATGACAAGGCTTGGAATTAGCTGATTTTGCCAAATCGAGCAAAATTGCAAAATTCTGCCTAACCTTGGCAGTTTTCAGCAAGGCATATTACCATTGTCATATCTCATGGCCCAAGTGGAATTTGGTGATGTTCTTGGCCATTTTGGAAAGCCCTCATATGATACAACAACTGTTTGATCATATTTGGTTTTGATACCTTTTGTATCCAAGTGAAAAAGCCCCCTACATTTGGAAAAAAGTGAAGGCAGATTCTGACTTAGTGAAAATTTCACTAAGTGTTGGAAAAAAGTGACATTTTCACTTTTTGTGATTTTGATCATTCCATAACTCAAAATCCATGATGAATTTGGAAGGAGGTTAGTTCTAAGCTTTAATAGAGGGTAATGAGAGCTACAAATCTAGCTTTGGATGGGGAAAAATGGCCTTGTGGTTTAGGAGTTATGATCCTCCAAAGTTGGTACCCTTGCCACTTTATTTCATAACTTAGAAATTTTTCTAAGTTTTTTATGGTTACCCCTTTTACAAGTTATCCCACTTTTCTTGATTTTTCTTGATGAATGATGATTCCAATCACACATTAACATCATTTTAGAGTTAAAAACCCATTTTTGTGAAAAATCTCAAAAAGTCAAAGTTGACTTTTGTGCACAGTTGACTTTTTATAAGATGAATTCTAAACTGTACGATCCTCTATGAAATCAAGTCCCTGACCTAAATCAAACTTGATGGATTGATTTCATACATGTTATAGGGTGTATTGAATCATGTCCTAGGGTTTGGGAGCATGTCCGGGTCAAAAGTCAAAGATACAGTTGACTTTTCTCGCAAAACCCTAATTGTGGTTCTGATGAACTTGAAACTTGTTGCTCAAGCTTCTTGGATCAATCCATTGTTGCAAATGGATCAATGTGGTTTATTAGAGACCCTCAAATCCTCCTTTGAGGCCTTGGCTCATGTTTTGTCCCAAAAGTCAACTTAGGGGTGAATTAGGTCAAGAAACCCTAATTCCTGATTTTTGGTGAATGCATCCCCTGAGGCGAAATTGACTTGATGATTGGGTCAATGAGGTTCTATGGGGTATATTAGGTTATGCTTTGAAGCATTGGCTCATTCCCAGAGGAAAATTTCCATCTGGAGGCCCTGGTCTACCAAAACCCTAATTTGGTGACACTGGCGATCTTGAGGCTTAATCCACTCAGAAGGTTGCAGCCTTGTGCTTAATCCTTAAAGTGGGAGTCCTCTTGATCCATTATGGATGTTTGAGAGGTTAGACAAGTTGAAGATCATGTCATTCCTTGATTGATCCTTTGTCTAAGAACTCTGAGAGGGCCTGAAACCCTAAATTTGATTGTAGTGGATGCTCACCCATCTTTGGGGAGACTAATGAGGCATGATGGTCCATCCATATTGTGATGATGATTTTCACAATGATGAGAAATCTTAGTGGTCAAAATTTGGGGTATGACACACTCCACACATGATTAGGACCATATGTCAAAGTTATTGTGCAGTAAAATATGCATGCATCATGGAGTTTGAAGAGTTCATGCTTACCTCTTGCAGCTGGTGATCGAGTTCTGAGTTAGAGGTGTTACAGCTAGGTTTCAATGATCTGGACAGCTTTCCTAGGTGCCAAGGATTGTGTTTGAATGCTTGGAATGAATGGAAATGATGTGGAACTTGAGATGGTACTCTAACTACAAATCTGTCAAGAACTTGAGCAATTGGCTGGTGATTTTGAGAATCTGATGTTCTAGATGTGATTTTGTGTTATGGATCACTTCTATATGTTATATGTGAGGTGTGTGAACCATTGGTTTGTTTGGAATCACTCTTAAATACAAAACCTGATAGTGACTTGCAAGGGAAGGTGTTTTGGGAGTGAAAGTGGTGATTCTGAGAAAGGCATCTGTTTAGGACTTTTGGTGTACTTAATTTGAGCACAAATGAGCTCAAGGTTTTCAATAAGATTTTTGTCATCTCTTTTTCCTCAAGAGGTGGACAAATCTGGGCGGCTATTTCACGTCATCTTTGAGCATATTCCTTGAAGGTTTCCTTGTCTTTCTGCGACATGGCTCTGAGTTGGTCTCTGTCCGGTGCCATGTCCAGGTTATACTTATACTGCTGAACGAAGGCAACGCCAAGATCTCTAAAAGTGACAATCTTAGTGCGGTTCAAACCCATGTACCATTTGAGTGTGGCACCGGTTAAACTCTCTTGGAAATAGTGGATCAGTAGCTGTTGGTTTTTGTCTGAGTTGACATCCTTCGAGCGTACATCACCAAATGACTTTGAGGGCAAGAGTTACCCTCGTATTTTTCAAATTCGAGCACCTTGAATTTGTGCGGAACTTTCACATTGGGGACCAAACAAAGGTCTGCGGCGTCCTTTCCGAATAGATTCGGACCCGAATGGCATACAGTTCCTTCTACATTTCCAGGAATTTCTCCTGGAACTCATTCATTCTGTCATTCATACTTTTGTTTCCACCAGAAGGTATCTGTGGAATCTGCCCTTCCGGGACAGTGTGTACCACGGATAGTGGTATAGTCATTACGGCAGTGACTCTTGGTGCTTCCCTATCTCGAAGTTTGTAACCTTTAGGAGTTGCTGTCATGCCCTTTGCATCTTCAATTTCTCGAAGTTTGTAACCTTCAGGCCTAGCGGTTCCTGCTGCAGTTTATGGATCTTCCATGATCGGTAGAATATATCCTTCCAGGATATAGTTGAGTGGCATGCCCCAGAGACGATCTTTAGGCATGTTATACCGAGGATCATACTTTTCCACTATGGGTGTCGATGTGATCTCTGAGATCACAATCCTTTGTATCTGAGCTGCTGCCAGAGCTTGCATATCATTGTGAAGTTTCCTCAGATCTTCTTTCAGAGCGTCAAGTTCTTCTCTAGACTCTCTGTTCTCTTCCTCGAGATTATCCATTTTCTTTTGTCGATTGGCCCGAGTATTGTACGAATGAGACAGTTTAACTCTGGAATCGAGACGCAAACGTGAGATTCCTAGGTAAGAAGAACGCGTTATGTGAGAATGAAGAATGATATGCAATGATTATATTAATTGTTTTTTTAATCAAAGGAAACATTGACAATTGGATTGCATATATCATACAGTGGGGAAACCTGTTTTATTTAGTTCAAAGATTGCGAAAATGGAAATACAGTAATTTACAAAGTGCTGCAAAAGGAAATGTCTAAGCTTTTAGATCCTGAGTTCTCTCTGAAGAGGGCTCAGGTGCTGGTTCTGGTATTTTCCTTTTCTTTGACTGAGGCACTTTAGCCGTTGTCGGGTTGTCATTCCTTTTCCAAGTGAAAGGAGCGAGAAAATTCCTTTGGTCATCTTGATTCTCTACAGCATGTTGCTCTAAAATCTCGATCAGAGCATCCTTTTCTTTAACAGTTGCTGTATTTTGTTACACTCCACATTGAGAATTCAGTACTTGTTCTTCCAAGATTTCCTCTCCTGTTGAACTTTGTTGAGGGTGACCAAGAGTTTTTCCGTATCAGACATAAAATAAAGGACAAATTCCTTTAACGGAAGAACTTCTTGATGAGGGTAAGGCATCCTCCGCTTGAGAGCTCTAGTTTGTACCCAGTGGAGATAAGGTTCTACAGAGACACAGTCTGGTTTTCCTAGAGACTCTCTTCCTTTCCTGTGAACATATTTCGAGGCATGCATTATTTCAGTCTTTAGTGCCCTGTCATTTTCTCCTTCCTTGAAGAAAAGACCTTCCAGATGAACATTACGCGGGATATGTCTCATCGGGTATTCGAATTGACGACAAACTAAAACAGGATGATAGTTGATTCCTCCTTTAGTTCCTCTGAGGGGTACATTAGGGAAGTTTTCACAACGGTCAAAGATTCTTATCCCGTCATAGATTCGATTGTACCAATCGATGTCAGAGTTGGTAAGAGACTTGATTCTCTGCGACCAACGTAAAGTACTCTTATGGTCCCAAAATGCAGCAGACTTGGGCAAGTGAGAAGTGAACCATTTGTACAGTAGGGGTACACAGCATGTGATCATTCCTCTACTGTACAAATTCCTTAAATGTATAGAATGATAAGCATCTGCGAGCAAGGTTGGTACGGGGTTTCCGATTAGAAAAACATTAATGGCATTGAAATCAACGAAGTTATAAATGTTGGGAAATAGAAATAACCCGTAGGTGAGCAAAACAAAGACGCTCTCGAAAGCAGTCATGTTCTCTATACTAGCAAAGTACAGAGCTTTCTTTATCAAAAACTTGGCTGGTAAACCTTGGATTCCACCCTTAATGGTTATGTGAGCCCTGACTTTTGACTCGTCCAAATAGATTACTCTTGCAATGGTTTGATCCTTTGGAATTTCTTCCAGTCCAGAAAAGGGAGCTTGGTCAGTGATGGGTAAATCAGTCAGGTGAGAGTACTCCTCCAGTGGTGGTGCCAGTTGGTAATCCAGGAATGTGAAATAGTGATAAACCGGATCGTAGAACTGAATCAGCGTGGCCAGGATTCCTTCAATTGCATGGACCCTTAACAGAGACAGTAGTCCTCCGTACTTAGCTCTGAAAGCATTAGGGTTAGTGATCATCCTTTCCAGCCCTCTTAAATCCTCTAATTTTGGAACCTTGAAGGTGTACTTATGAGTCTTCCTTCTACCGAAATCCATAACGCAATCTTTCTCTATGACATTTGCAATCATTGTCTTAGTTTAATTTGGAAAGAGAGAGACTAGAAAAGAAGATTTTTCTTTGTTTAAGAGTTTTTTAGATGAAATGAATGCATGGATGCAGCACACAAAAACATAGAAAAACCATGGGGTCAAAGGTTCAGTGTCATGAAGTCATGGCTCTACCCATCCCCAAAGGTTGTACTATGGTGATTTTTTGTACCTGTCCTCAAAATCATTGACCCCCCTTGGGATAACAACAGCAGGCTGGTTCACCCGAGCGAGCTGCAGTATCTTAGAGTAATCTCAAATGAGGGTAATATCGCGTGACAACTATTTCCGATAGCTTCCGCACTACAAAATAGTAACATGGTCTCAGCCTGCTAAATCCTCAGTTTCATGGACACCACAATCGAACAATTTGCTTTCAACAACCGAAGTCGTTTAGACATTGAATCCGCAAAGGGTATCTCCACTGATTTGATGGTCTACCAGGGTCTCTTATTTGGGAGTCACTCCCTGTAAGATTACCCGTCTAATGCCATCACTTATCTTAGGTGTCACTCAAACTTTCCAGATGCGGCATCACCCGCAGTCCCATTAGCAGAAAAGTAACAACAGATATCAATTAGGAAAAGCGATATATATATATATATATATATATATATATATATATATATATATATTCATTCCTAAAACTAACATCCTAGACCTCTTAGGAGCTATAATCCTAGTCCTATACAAACAATGACTCCCCAGCAGAGTCGCCATTTTACTGTTGGAAAATGGGGACGATGCCCCAAGGATCATTCTAAGGACTCCCCAGCAGAGTCGCCATTTTACTGTAGCGAGCAATTTTTGTCGGTGACGCGACCACCTTATCGCTGGTTTTGGGTTTCTCCCCACAATGAGGAGGGGGTGCTACTTTCTGATTTCTTATTTATCCCATGAAGCTGGAAGGGAAAGGGAAGCTATCTAAAACTAACCTTGCAAGCGAATGCTTAACTGAACAAATGCTTTAAAGAGATTCGAGGAGTTTGGGGTCAGGTTATACAATGGGGAGTTGTCAATTACCCATCCTATATGTGGTTATCCACAGGATATTAGCATTAGGTTTCGCTTTATACTTGATGGTGTTTATCCGTTAATGGGTTGGGAAAGTTTCTTGGGAAGTATGAGTGAGGTAATGAGTTTTTGTTGATGTTCGGGTGTTTTTGGTAAGGTATTGGACCTAAGTTTTGATTGGTATGAAGGTACTAGACCTAGAGTTTTTTTTATTAGTATGCTCGCTAAGATTTCACAATCTTATGCCTACGTATTCCCATTTAAATGAAACAGGGAAATCAGAGCAATCGTAGTTCCTCCTATTCTAAGGGAGGAAAAAGATATTTGGTGTCTTGTTCAAAGCCCAAGATTGAAGCTAAAAGGTTTATTTGTGTCTTGTTCAAAGCCCAAGATTGAAGCTAAAAGGTTTGACTGGGAGAGAATTTGTCATCTCTAAAGAGGGATTAGACTTCCTATGAGGGAATTGTTGATTTTTTTGTGCCTTGATCAAAGCCCAAGGTTGAAGCTAAGAGGTTGATTGACTCCACTAGGGAAGTCCTTATACAAAGCCTAAGAGGAGGTTGGAGATGACTGGCTCAACAAGAGAGTGTTTATATGTCTTGTACAAAGTCCAAGATTGAGGAAAAAAAGAGACTGACTCTTTTAGGGATATCATTATACAAAGCCTAAGAGGAGGCTAAAAGTTTGACTTTTCTGGGGAAAATGTTCTATCTATCCTGTACAAAGCCCAAGATTGAGGCTAAAATGGGATTTTGACTCCGTCGGGGAGGTTTGTATATGTCTTGTATGAAGCCCAAGATTGAGGCTGAAACGAGTAATTTAACTGACTTGGATGAGGATATTTTTATGTTTCTTGTACGAAGCCCAAGATTGATGCTGAAATGAGTTTGACTCTGCGGGAGAGTATTATCTATCTTGTACAAAGCCCAAGATTGAGGCTGAAAAGTGTTTGACTCAGCTTAGGGAATTTATTTCTCGGCGCCTAAAGAAGGCTAGGAGGAATTGACTCCACTAGGGAAGATACTTGTCCTAAGCTTAAGAGAAGGTTATGAAGATTTATGTCTTGTACAAAGCCCAAGATTAAAGCTAAAAGGGTTTGACTCAACAAGAGAGTGCTTTTATCTGTCCTGTACGAAGCCCAGGATTACGGCTGAACAAGCTGGAGAAATCATTCTTCTTAAGAGGAGGCTGACTTCTGCCAGGGGAAATCTTTATGCTAAACCGGGAAGGAGGCTGGAAAAGATTGACTCAACAAGAGAGTGTTTTTGTCTGTCTCGTACAAAGTCCGAGATTGAGGCTAAAAGGATTGACTCAACAAGAGAGTACTGAAAGGTGATTGACTCAACAAGAGAGTCTGAAAGGTGATTGACTCAACAAGAGAGTCTGAAAAGGTGATTGACTCAACAAGAGAGTCTGAAAAGGTTAGCTCTGCTGGGGAGAATCATTGTACAAAGCCCAAGAGGAGGCTGACTTTGCTGAGGAAAAATCTTTATATAAATCCTAAGAGGAGGCTAGCTTCTACTAAGGATTATTGAGATCCCGAGGCAGGTCCAAGTGGGGAATCAACTCTTGCTGATGGTCATAGAAGAGTTGGGGTATCAGATACCTTGAGGTTCTTATTTGAGATAGCGTTATTAACAGCCTTTTGACCCTGGCTGGGGATTTTTAGGAGAGAGACTGGGTTTTAGAACCCATGGGTTTTAACTCTACAGGAGATTTATCCAGAGTGACCGGGGTTTCTTCCTATGTTTGTAAGGAACTTGAGACTGTCTTTGAGACTCAAGGGGATTACACTGTCCAAGTCTACAGGTGTGGAAGAGTTTTATCTTTTGTATGATGCCCAAGGGGAGGCAGGTTATTTACGGGATGAGAATCAACCCTAAATTGGTCTGAGATTTGACACTGGAAAGACTGCTCTAGCAAAGGATGACTAAGTTCTGTCTTATACCTTTAGGAGGTCTTTAAGGTCCTTGTATTAAGCCCAAGAGAAGGCATGAGAACTTCTAAGAAGTCGGAGGGTCTTTGTACAAAGCCCAAGAGGAGGCAAGGACGCTTTAAGGAAGCCTGTGGGTCCCAAACCAAGAAAAGTTCAAGAAATTCTATTCACCAAGAATATATCATTTAGTGAAAGTTCTGAGGTTTGAAGAAACTCAAGAGATGCTATTCACCGAGAATAGATCAACTCTGGGGAGTTGAATTTCTTTGACAATTTCTAATAGTAACAGCTTGAGAAAAGGTTCATGAAGAATACTGCCTTTATCTTTGTTCCATATTGTTTAAGCCCAAGAGAAGGCAAGACTGTATCTGGAAATCCTATGGGGATCTAGTTTTGACTGTATCCAAGAGTGACCAACTGGCTTTACCTAGTTCTAGACCTAGTTGTCGGGGAAAACTCTAAATAGCTATATTAGTATATATACAGTTGATATATGACAAGTATTTAAAAGGATATGAAATAAGGCTTACAGTGCGCAGCTTCCACTATACAGTTATATAAATGAAAACGAGTTAATGAAAGCGGTTAAAACTTACAGGTGAGCAAGTTTCCATGTTGTATTGTTAGTTGTTCAAAGAAATTAAAGAAAGTTTTGATAACAACATATATATTTGAATCTAAATCAAAAGAGAAGTTGTTTTTTAAAAGATTATTGGGGCTTATACTCAAGGAGAGGCCCAAGGTTTAACAGTGATCGCACCATTGTTTTGAATATCATATCGAGACTTATACAACGACTGAGGCCCAAAGCGGTTTTCTATACAAAGGGATGGGTCTTAAACTCAAGGAGAGGCCCAAAGAGTTTGAAAATGAATAAAGATGGGTCTTATAGCTCAAGGAGAAGCCCATTTGATTTTGTTACAAAGGCGACGATCGTGCCGAACTTTTGAAAATATACTGAGGGACTTATACAATGTGTGAGGCCCAAAAAGGTTTATTTACAAAGGGATTGCGTCTTACACTCTATTAGAGGCCCAAAAGTGTTTTTGTACAAGTGATGGGGCTTACAACTCAAGGAGAGGCCCAAGGAGTTTTTTTTTGTTTGAAAAATGGCAATCGCGCCGAGATTTTTTTTATCGTGTCGGGACTTATACAATATCTGAGGCCCAAAATGGTTTTGGTTAAAAGGGGATTGAGTCTTACACTTTATTAGAGGCCCAAAAGTGTTTTAAAATTTAAAATCAAGAGGAAACCCTAATTTTAAATAAAAATGTTATTTTTCAAAGGAAATTAAATGAAAAAAATGATATAAAATACCAAATATATTCAAAAATAAGTTGTACACCTTGAAAAATATTTTGAAAAGTCATGTTTAATTATATGAGAGTTTGAAATTCAATTGGTTTTGAAAGATCAAAGTGGGAATTTCATTTTAAAATGTGTAAAAACAACAAAAATGAAATTAATTACAAAAATTCTAACTATATTAAATAAATAATATAAATTGGATTTTTTTTGTAAAATAAAATATTTAAACATTTTAGTGAACTTTGAGAAAAAGAATCAATTCCAAAACATAAATATTCAGAGAGAAATTAATTTTTGAATCAATTAACAAAAAATAACAAAATATTCAAATATTCAAAAATTTGAAAAAGGGCGCCAAGAACACAAAGTTCTTGCCCGCGCCCTCTGTTTTTCCAGATTTGTATTTTCTCACTTTTCTCCATGATTTCTCAATGGTTTTGCATGATTCAAGTATCAATCTTGCTCGTTTTTGAACAAGGATCACAACCATATAGATTAATTGCATTTATTTTGAGTATTGAGTGAGAAATCAGAAGAAACTCTCAAGAACCCTAATTTCAGCATGAACACCATGAAATTTCATACACGACTGATTCATGGCAATTGATTGAGGGTTATCACTCCACACATGATTAGGAACATATGGCAAAGTTATTGTGCAGTAAAATATGCATGCATCATGGAGTTTGAAGAGTCCATGCTTACCTCTTGCAGCTGGTGATCGAGTTCTGAGTTAGAGGTGTTACAGCTAGGTTCCAATGATCTGGACAACTTCCCTAGGTGTCAAGGATTATGTTTGAATGCTTGGAATGAATGGAAATGATCTGGAACTTGAGATGGTACCCCAACTGCAAATCTGTTAAGAACTTGATCAATTGGTTGGTGATTTTGAGAATCTGATGTTCCAGATGTGATTTTGTGTTATGGATCACTTCTATATGTTATATGTGAGGTGTGTGAACCATTGGTTTGGTTGGAATCACTCTCAAATGCAAAACCCGATAGTGACTTGCAAGAGAAGGTGTTTGGGAGTGAAAGTGGTGATTCTGAGAAAGGCATCTGTTTAGGACCTTTGGTGTACTTAATTTGAGCACAAATGAGCTCTATTTATAGTAGAGAAAATTTGTTTTGGCATCAATAGTGTTTGGCAGCTTGGATCAGATTGTGTTGAATGTCTTAATTCTTTAATCAAGGGTCTCCTCTAGCCATTGACTTGTGCCAAACTTTGCAGGCTTAGGTCCTCTGTTGTGTGAGCTTATCTTGACTCATTTAGCTGATCATGGACTGATACATACCAACTCTATGCATCCATTAAATTTCTCAAAACAAAATTGGAGCCTTGAGGAATCTTTAGCTTTTTTGGTTTGGCATGGCTACTTGTGGAATCTTGGACTTGGGAGGCTTATGGATCAGTGTTTGTTCCTTGGTTGTTCCCCCTTGAGGTGTGCAGAAGGATAACCATGTTTATTTTTGCACAATTTGATCAATTCGAGCCCTAATGCACAAATCTGCCTTGCCAAGACAGTTTGCAGCAAGGCATGTTGCAGCTGCCATAACCCCTAGCTCAGGTGGAGTTTGAATTTGATGGAGTTCTTGGTCATTTTGGAAAGCTGATATATCCTATTTCAACATGATGTCCAACTTTGGTTTTGATCCAACTTGAATTACAATGAAAAATGCCTCTACATTTTGGAAAAAATAAGGCAGATTCTGACTTAGTAAAAATTTCACTAAGTGTTGGAAATGTATCATTTTCATGTTTTTAGCCATTTTGATCACTCCATAACTTAAAATCCATGAGAAATTGGAATGAGATGTAGTTGACACTTTTGAAGTGTGTAATGAGAGCTACAAATCCAGCTTTGGACCATCCAAAATGGTTGCTTGGATCTCAAGTTATGGTCCTTGGAAGTTGGTACCCTGGCCACTTTGTTCCATAACTTAGAAAAATTCTAAGTTTTTTATGGTTACCCCTTTTACAAGTTAACTCATTTTCTTTGGTTTTTCTTGATGAATGATGATTCAAATCACATATTAACATTTTTTTAGGGTTAAAGAACCTTGGTTGACCAAAAATTCAAAAAGTCAAACTTTGGATTTTTGTACAGTTGACTTTTTATCGGATGAAATCCAAACTGTGCGATCCTTTGTGAAATTAAGCCCTTGACCTAAATCAAACCTAATGGATGGATTCCATAGGTGTTATAGGGTGTATTGAATCATGTCCCAAGGTTTGGGAGCATGTCCTGGTCAAAAGTCAAAGGTACAGTTGACTTTTTCCTCGAAGCCCTAATTGTGGTCCTGATGAAATTGAAACTTGTGAATCAAGCTTCTTGGATCAATCCATTGTTGCGAATGGATCAATGTAGTATATTGGAGACCCTCAGATCATGTCTTGAGGTCTTGGCTCATGTTTTGTCCCAAAAGTCAATTTAGGGGTGAATTAGGTCAAGAAACCCTAATTCCTAATTTTTGGTAAATGCATCCCCTGAGGTTAAATTGACTTGATGATTGTGTCCATGAGGTCCCTTAGAGTGTCTTGGTTTGTTGTTTGAAGCATTGGCTCATGCCCAGCAGAAAATTTCCATCTGGAGGCCTTGGTCGACCAAAACCCTAATTTGGTGACACTGACGATCTTGAGGCTTGATCCACTTAGAATGTTGCACCCTTGTGCTTGATTCTTGATGTGGGAGTCCTCTTGATCCTTTATGGGTGTTTGAGATTTTAGACAAGTTTAAGATCATGTCATTCCTTGATTGATCCTTTGTCTAAGGCTCTGAGAGGGCTTGAAACCCTAATTCTTGACTGTGGTGAATGCTCAAACATCTCTGAGGATATTGATGTGGCGTGATGGTTCATCCATATTGTGATGATGATTTGCACAATGATGGGAAATCTTGGTGGTCAAAATTTGGGGCATGCCAGCATGTATGTGAGGATAAGAAGAGGGGTCTTAACGCATTAAATTTTGTTAAAATGTTCATACATTCATGTTGAGCTATGTCAAGAGACATGTTCGCTAGTTCAGAAGAGATGACTAGTGGCTTGTCTTAAGCTCAGAGTGGAGGTTTGAAGCCCATAAGAGGGAGCTCAAGGGTTCAGAAGCGGGGACCCGGTTCCAGAAAGAACCAAATGTTGAGTTGGTTCCACATGTGTATACATAGAGTTGCATAATCAATTTGCATTGTATAATGAGTCATATGTGCATTTGTTGAGATATATTTGTTGAATTATGATTGATTTGGTGAGTTGTGTATGGGAATGTAATTGATATATTAGATTGATATTGTGTAGAATATGATATGTGTTTAATATCCTACCTTATAGTATATTCTTGTTATTATTAATTGTGATTTCTCGCCCCTTTTGTTTGAATGTTGTCTTTACGTGGGCATCGTGCATATACTCAAGAGCAGGGACACTGTCGTGAATGGAAGTTATCTCTTGGAGCTATTTCTTTTAGTTTCATTGTTTTAGTTTTAGTTATGCTCTGATAGGTAACACTAGGGAGCGATTTTCTTTGTTTTATGTTGAGGTTTCTGAGAAATAATGTATGCTCTTGTATGTTTATGTTTTGGTGTGATAAGTATTTGGAGAAGACTTGCGAGCTGATGCTTTTAATTATAATATAAATTTTTATTATAAGACTTAAATTGGTGTGTGTGTTAATTATGATTCCGCTGCCATGATATCATATAAGTTGGATGTCGTGTAAACATTACAAGTACAAATCAGATGAATTGATGTCATGTAAACATCCTAAGTGCAATTGTGTGCGTTAAAATATTGTGTTGTATGTTTATTTAAATTATGTGTTACATGATCAACATGTGTGTGTGTGTATATGTGTGTGTGTGTGTGTTTCGAGAGGTGTAACATCCTATGTGAAAATGTTCTGAAAAATGTCTGATTTAATTATAATTATGTATTGTGGAGTTAGGGTGTTACACCCAACACTTTTCTCATTTATATATTTTGCTCTTTTCTCATCTTTACTCTTTTCTCCTTTCATTTTGCATTATTCCCTTGCCATGATCTCCTCAATTGAGTCCACCAATTTCTATTAAAGTAACTCATATAATTGTACCTCCTTCAGGCCATTTTTGAAAGTCCCTATGAACATTTCTTGATTAGAGTGAATCACATTTATAGTGTTTTGTTAAACCTAGAAAAATATTCTATCAAAGACTAAGCATTTTCCTTAGCAAGGTTAAAAAATTAGCACTTGAGACTATTTTATATTTGCTTGCCAAAAATTGATGAATTAGTTTCCACGTAAGATCCTGGTAGTTGGTACAAAGAATCTCGAGAAGTTTATGCACCACCTTAGAGAGGCCTTTTTGAGTGTGTCTGCCTAGAATTTGCACTTGAGAGAATATGGTGTTCCGACTATGACCATTTGGGTATTGAGGGTTGTGATGTGTTCACGGGGATCACTTTTGTTATTAAAGGGTGTTAGTGAAGCCAGTTTTTAAGGTTCAAGGATGGGAGCATCCCAGATATCAGCATATAGAGGCTTAGGATAAAAAAAATCATTTTCCATATCCACTACAATTGGTTGTTATTGTCTTTTTTGTATGTTCTACACATCGATCTATAACACTTCGTTTAGTCAATGCATTCTTCCATTGGAGCCAACATTTCTGTTAGAGCATGTCAGTCATTGTTATTACTTCTAATTGTATTTCTCACCATTGGAAAACAATGATCTTGTTATAGATTTTAAGAAGGTGTGGGCAAGGAATTTTTACTGGGCCCCACGGTGGACACCAAATGTACTTGAAAATGTACACCTTAGGTAACTTAGTTGATCGTATGATAACCAAGCGTCAGTATATGTGTTTTGCCTATATGTTAGTGCCCTATATTTTTATCCATTGCCCCTTCCCTTTTTATCACTCCATCTTTCGTCTCTTGTTTAGATGGCGATTGCCATTATTGTCTTTAGAACAATCAATACAACTACATTTTCATTTGAACGTAACAACCATAATAGTCTTGACGGATATCAATTGATGTTCCCTTGCCCAATCTTAATGAATATATTGATTATTAATCTGACTAACTCTATATATGACAAACTCTTCATATAAGCTAATTATGACATCGAATAAGCCACTGATGTCGGGTTCACATCCCACACCCTTATCCTAGACCCAAGGGACCTCCTGAGCTCCGCATCCACATTTCTATTGGTTTTCTCTCCCTTGTCTCTAAAATCTTTCTTTAAGATCTATGTAAGCAATGTAGAGCTCGAAAGCTTTCTTCAGGTTCTATGTATGCAATGTAAAGTTTAGTCCAAAATTCTATGACGTGTAGTCATTGCAAAAAGAAAAACCATACCATTGAAAATTGTTACTTCAAACATCGTTTTATTCTAAGTATAGAATAAATACTTTAGGTACAATTCTTACTTAATCAATGGCAACGTCACTCAAAGAAATGACATCTACTTTTGTGAAATTGGATAAGTTTGATGGAGGAAACTTTATCCGTTGGCAGAAAAGGATGAAATTTTTGTTTACAACTTTGAAAGTGGGTTATGTTTTGAATACAACAAGAATAGTAGAAAGGGAAGAAGAAACAATCACTGAAACAAGGGAGAGACAAAAATGGGACAATGATGATTAAATTTGCATGGGCCATATTCTCAACGGTATGTCAGACTCCTTGTTTGATATTTATCAAAGCAGTGAATCCGCAAAAGATCTGTGGGATAAAGTAGAGTCAAGATACATGCAAGAAGATGCTACAAGTAAGAAATTTCTTGTTTCCCATTTCAATAATTATGAAATGGTAGATGGTAGATCTATTATGGAACAACACAATAATTACAAACAACACAATATGCACATGGACGAAACAATCATTGTGTCTTCCATAATAGACAAACTCCCACCATCGTGGAAGGATATAAAAAGGACCTTGAAACATAAAAAGGAGGATATATTTCTTGAATAATTGGGTAATCACCTTCATTTAGAAGAACAGTATCACAAAGAAGAAGATACTCAGGACCAATTTACTCATGAGAAAATACATGTTGTGGAAGATGGAAAATCTAAGAAGACGAATGATAATATGGATATAGATTATGAAAAGGTTCATGACAACAATGGAAATGAACAAAGAAAAAGAAAAATAGGAAGTTGCTTCCATTATGGCAAACCAGGACACTTTAAAAGTTAATGTAGGTTCTTGAAAAAGATGAATAAAGAGAAAAACTCAAGTGCACGAAATGATCATCTTGTTGCATAGAAGTAACTTCTAGAAATTACTCACTTTTAAGAATGTATATTCTGTGTTGGAAATTTATAATTAAGTGTGTTTTGTATGAATAAAGTGTGGATTTATTTGGCTTGTATAATTTATTGTGTGGTATATTTATATGAAAGTGGATTTGTATTTATTCACAGAGAAATTGAATATGTAATTTGGTTGTTCTATATTTTTATAAATATTGATCATAAAGTATTGAATTTTATTTTAATAAAAGTTGTGACATAAATAAATATACTTATAATGAGTTTAATATGTTTTGGACTAGTGTCTTTTGATTTATCTTTAAAATGAAAAATATTATTTTCTTTATTTTATTAAATCCATTTGAGTGTTATGACTTAAAATTCAAACTTATTTAAATTATAATGATTGATAGTTGTAAATTGCAAGTGTATGCATATATGTTTTGTATGTCATGTAAATGATAAAATTCTAGTTAAGAAAATTAAATTAATCTAACTATTTAGACTTAATTTTAATGTGTTTATGCTTAACATGGCTGAACTGTCTCTATAAGAAAATATTGAATATTATAATCTAAGATCATAATTGTTTCGGATATAAAAATTTGGTAATCATTTTTATTGTTGTTTAACGTACTTCTTGTATTAAGTAAATTATGTTGTGTGCTTGTTGAAAGAAAAGTAAAACTTTAATTCGTATTGCTTGCTATTAAATGGTTTAATAACAAATGGTGAATAATTAAAAATGTTAGTATGATATACAAAGTAATTCAATGACTACATTGTCATGATTGTGATAGTTGGTTAAGCTATCAAAAATAAATAAATAAATATATCTATGTATGTGTTTGAATATTCAAAATTAATAAAATGGAAACATCTTCTAATTATTTGACGAAATAATTGACAAGGATATGATGTTGAAGACATCATGCAGGGATGTGATATAAGCCCATACATAACTAATCACCAATTATGGAAACTCAACTCACACTTGATTAATGTCAAAGTCTTGAGTTCAATGATGAAAGTATATTATTAGAGTGATTGAAGTACTTGACAGAAGATACATCCCAAGGGGTAAAAGTACTTGGACTATAAGAATAAATGTGGTAGGATGAAGTTTTCCTCTTAATAGACATATAATATATGTTTGCTAGAATGTATAATTATGGGTGCATTTCTCATATAGTCTACCTATACGAGAATGAAGTGGGACCGCTTCATAGAGTTAAAGGGCTTTACTCTTAAATTCTCGTGAAAATGGTATGTGACGCAAGGCCATATTAAATGTGTCAATTTCTATAATTCTTATGATAGTACCGAGATTTCATGTGTGAATTATGCACGCTTATTATAATGAATAATTTGTTCAAAGCTTGTCTACCAATCTATTTGGGGATGAGTGAAAACTTAATTTACTAAGTAATGGTTCAAATCGTAAGATACCATTATCTAAAACCATGATTTTTCCAGAAAATGAGATTTAGTTATATTTTCTAAATGGTGGGGGATTGTTAGATATTTCCAAAATATTATTGGATGTTTGTATTTCTATAATTGCAAGTATAATGATCACAATAAGATTAGATGGCCTAGTGGTTAAGTGGGTCTGTTACCATGTAATGGTGTTGAGTTTGATTCTGGTGTTGGTAGTTTTTGAATAAATATGTTTTGTTAACAGTAACAAAAGTTAATTCAAAATGAAAAACCATGAGACTCGAACCCGTAACCCTCTACATACAAAGACACGCCACAACCACTGAACCATTTCAATGTTTGTGATATTATTTGAACATAAAAGGATATATTGTTTCAATATTTCTGATGCAGAATTTAAATTAAAAAGTGCTTCTTTTCACCAAGTAATGTCAACTTTTCTATAAATAGAGATACTTGGAAAATAGATAGAGCACACGAAAATAGAAATACTTATATCCATATTCACCATTTCAATTATTCTAAAATCATATTTTACTTTATTAACGCATGAGTGAAGTATAAAAAACAATTTTCTACAAGCTATTATCAAAAGATAAGGTTAGTGTGTTTGTGTCATACCCCAAATTTTGACCACAAATATTTCCCATCATTGTGCAAACCATCACCACAATATGGATGTACCCTCATACCTCATCAATTTTCTCAAGGATTGTTGAGCATTCACTACAACCAAGAATTAGGGTTTTGATCTCTCTCAGAGCACTCAGACAAAGGATCAATCAAGAATTGACATGATCTTCAATTTGTCAAGTCTCTCAAACATCCATGAAGGATCAAGAGGTCTCCCACATCAAGAATCAAGCACAAGGTTGCAACATTCCAAGTGGATCAAGCCTCAAGAACTTTAGTGTCACCAAATTAGGGTTTTGGTCGACTAAGGCCTCCAAATGAAAATTTCATCTGGGCATGAGCCAATACTTTAAAACATGATCCAAGAAGCTCAAAGGGACCTCTTGGATCCAATCATAAAGTCAAAATAGCCTCAGAGGGTGCATTCATCAAAAATCAGAAATAAGGGTTTCTTGACCTAATTCACCCCTAAGTTGACTTTTGGAGCAAGACATGAGCCAAGACCTCAAGAAGTGTTTTGAAGAACTCCAATAAATAATATTGATCCATTCACTAGGTTGGATTGATTCAAAGAACTTGGTTCACAAGAAATGCAAGGATTCAAATTTAGGTGGACCAATTCGGGTTTCCTGATGAAAAGTCAACTATATCTTTGACTTTTGACCAAGACATGTTCCCAAACCTTGGGACATGATTCAAGACACTCTATAACACCTATGTAATCCACCCATTAGGTTTGAATTAGGTAAATGATTTGATTTCATAGAGGATCACACAGTTTGGAATTCATCTGACAAAAAGTCAACTGTGCCAAAAAACCAAGTTTGACTTTTTGAATTTCTTGACAAACAAGGCTTCCCTAAGTCAAAAACAAAGTTAATTCATGGTTTGGATCATCATCCATCAAGAAAAATCAAGAAAAGTGAGGTTACTTAAAAAAGGGGCAACCATAAGAAACTTAAAATTTTCTAAGTTATGGAACAAAAGTGATTTGGTACTAACTTTGCAAGGTCATAACTCCTAAACCACAAGGCATTTTTCTCCCATCCAAAGCTCAAATGAAATATCTCATTACATACTTCAAAATTGTTAACTACATCAGATTCCAAATCCTCATGGATTTTGAGTTATGGATTGATCAATCACAAAAACATGAAAATTGACATTTTTTCCATCACTTAGTGAAAATTTTGGACTTAATCTGTCTTGGATTTTCACCAACTTTGAGGCCATTTTTCACCATGATCCAAGTTGATTCAAGACCGATGTTGGACATCAAAGTTAAAGTAGGATATAAAAGCATTCCAAAGAGTACCGAAACTCATCTTAATTCAACTTGAGTAGGGAGTTACAAGCATGGAAACATGACACCTCCAAGACTGGTTTTACAAGACAGTCTTGTACATGCCACACGATTTTGTTATTTCCATGACTTGGAAAGCCTTGTCACCATACAAGATAAGTTTCTAAAGTGCAATGAACATGATCTCTGCAGAGCTACAACACCATAGAGTCTTGCAAGTCAAAAACCTCATCATTTGGCATGTGACATTCAAAGTTCAAAATCCAAAAACTCAAATTTTGTCATGAGGCTTTTAAGGGATGCATAGAGCTGGCATGTATCAGTCCATGATCAACCAAATAAGTCAAGCCTTATCCATGCAGCAGAAGACTCATAGCCTACAAGATTGACTCAAGTGAATGGCTAAAGGAGACTTTGGCTACATGACAAAGTACAATGGATATTGGAGTGATCTAGCCTCCAATCACTATTGCTCCCAAAAAAAACTTGCTCTACTATAAATAGAGCCTCTTTCTGATCAATTCAAGTACACCAAAGCATATTAATACATGCTTTCCTCTAAATCTCACTAAAAAAACAGATTTTGCTTCTCTTTCAAGTCGCTATCGAATTTTTAATTTGAGAGCAATTCAATCAAAAACAATCATGCCAACACCTCACATACATCATATATGAGTGATCCATGACCTTAAAACAAATCTGGAACATCAGAATCACAAAGTCACCCTCCATTTGCTTAAGCTTTTTGGCCTATTTGCAGTTGAGGTGCCACTACAAGTTTCAAGCTAGTTCGATCCATTCCAAGCTTTCAAACACATTACTTAAGGTCCATTGAAGCTGTCCAGATCATTACATAACATCTGTAACACCTCCAACATAGAATTCGAATTCTTCTTGCAAGAGGTAAGCCTGACACTCTCAAACTCTATAATTCATGCATCATAAATGTGTTTTTAAGTTACAAACATGTTTCTGCACTTATGTAGAGTGATTCCCCTCAATCAATTGCTTTGTAGCTTTCGTGTATAAGATTTCATAGAGTTCTTGCAGAAATTAGGGTTCTTTAGTTCATCACTTGATTTCTCACTCCACACTTAATATAAATCCAATTAATTTATATGACTGAAATCCTTGTTAAAAAACACACAACTTTCATGTTTACAAAAGTCATTTTGATTGAGTAATCAGAGAGATATGAGAGGTTTTGCAAAACGACCATGGTGGGTAGTCGTGAGGAAGAAGAATATGGCCTTGGCGCCATTTTCAAATTTTTGAATTTTTGAATATTTGATATTTTTATTAAATGATTTCAAAAATTAATTTATTTCTCATTTTGTATCATTTTTTATTGGTTCTTTTTTTAAAAAGTCACAAAAGTGTTATATTATTTTATTCTACAAAAAAATCACATTTATATCATTTATTTAATATAGTTTGATTTTTGAATTTAATTTAATTTTTATTTGTTTTTAAACATTTTTAAATGAAATTCTCACCTTGATTTTTTAAAACCAATTGGATTTCAAGCTTTCATGTGATTAAACATGTTTTTTCAAAATATTTTTTAAAGTTGACAACTTGTTTTTAAATATATTTGATATTTTGTATCATTTTATATTTAATTTCCTTTAAAAAATTATATATTTTTATTAAAATTAGGGTTTCTCTTAATTTTAATTTTTCAAACTTCTTTTCAACCACTTTTGGGCCTCTAATAAAGTCTAAGACCCATCCCCTTTGTAAATAAACCATTTTTGGGCCTCAGTCATTGTATAAGTCCCGATAAGATAAACGGTGCGATCGCTGTTTTCATCTGGGCATCTCCTTGAGTTATAAGCCCCATTTTTTGTATAAAAATAAACTTTTGGGCTTCTTGATAGAGTGTAAGTCCCATCCCTTTGAACATAATTAATTTTGGGCCTCAGTCATTGTATAAGTCCCTCTGTGATTTCCAAAATCACTGCGCGCTCGTCGCCTTTTCAAATAAATCATCTGGGCCTCTTCTTGAGTACAAGTCCCACTATTTTCTTTACAAACACTTTTGGGCCTCTAATAGAGTGTAAGATCCAACCCCTTTTTATACAAAAAACAATTTTTGGGCCTCTACTGTAGTATAAGTCCCACAACATCTATCGGTATCGCAGTGCGGTCAATGTTATCAAATGAGTAATTTGGGTCTCTCCTTGAGCTATAAGCCCCAAACAAATTTTTTTTTAACAACTTTCTTTTAATTCAAATTCAAATTCAATGTGTTTGCAAAACTTTCTTCAATTCCTTGAAACCCTAAAAGAGGGAATACAGTTGTAGTGAATACAACAGATCACATTATGCTTGGGTTTCTTCTTAGAAGGTAAGTCCCCACATCCTTTTTTTAATGCATATATATATATATATATATATATATATATATATATATATATTTGGCAATATAATTGTCTGTATATACTTGTGCATATCTTGCTTAGAGTTTCCCCAGCGGTTAAGTCTAGGTTTAAGATCAAACCAGAGATTACTTTCAACATAGTCAAAAGCTAGTTCCCCCATAGGAAATTCCAGATACAGTCTTGCCTTCTCTGGGGCTTATACAATATGGAACAGAGAAAGGCATTATTCCCGGTGAAACTTTTCTCAAGACTGTCCAAACTTAGAAGTATTGTGTACAAGAAGTTCATTTCCCCAGAGAGGATTAATTCCCGGTGAAACCGCTTTCGAATTTCTTCAAACCTTAGAACTGTTCAGCAGAGAAAGGATTAATTCCCTGGTGAAACCTTTCTTGATTTTTTCTTAGGCTTGGACCCACAGGCTTCTTAAAAGCATCCCCAACCTCCTCTTGGGCTTAGTACAAGGACCCCCAGGCTTCTTAAAAGTTCCTCAACCTCCTCTTAGGCTTAGTACAAGGACCCAAAGGCCTCATACAGGTATATGACATAAATTAGTCATATTTGCTAGTTCAATCCTCAGGAGAGTCAGAATTCCCAAACATCAAACCATTATAGGGTTGATCTTCATCCCTTAAACCAACAGCCTCCTCTTGGGCTTCATACAAGCAGACTTGGATAGTCTCAGCCTTTTCTTGGGCATCATACAAAGATCATTCTCCAACTAAGAGTAAACCTCTTCATTCAAGTAGACTTGGAAAGTCTCATCTTCTCTTGGATCTCACCAAAAAACCCTCAAGTTTCCCGGAAGCACAGGAAAAACCCTAATCATTATCCCAATACATCAATCTCCAGCAGAGTTAAAACCTCTAAGGTTTTCAAACTCAATCTTTAAGCTTCACCTTAAAAAATCCCAACCAGGGTCAATTTACTATCACAAATCCCCAACAGTATCAGAACCTCATGGCATATGATACTCCAACTCTTCCCTGATTCCTAGAAAGAGTAAAGCCTTTGGATTTCCTCAATATAATCTGGATCTGCTCGTGGATTTCAATAATCCTCAGCAAGAAGTAGCCTCCTCTTAGGCTTCATATAAGGACTTCCCTCAGTGGAGTTAGTCAGCCTCAATCTTGGGCTTTGTACAAGATATATAAAACCCTCCTCAATGGAGTCAATCTCTTTTCAGCCTCAATCTTGGGCTTTGTACAAGACATACATAAAACTCCCCTAGTAGAGTCAACCTTTTAGCTTCAACCTTGGGCTTTGATCAAGGCACACAAAAATCAACATCCCCTCAGATGAGAGCATGAGTCCACTCTGTAGGAGATGATTTCCCCTATACATCACATCAAAATAGACAATCAAAACCTTTTCCCAAATAATTGCTGTAAGTGGCACACTTGTTGATTCAAAATCCAAGCTGGAGTCCTTCCTTTATCCTGGCTAAAAATCATCTTTCATCTAACAACTGTAAGTGGCAAGCCTCTAGATTCCATACATCCAAGCCAATGTCTGTCTCTTAGCATGAAAGATTCATAAGGAAAAGTGGCATTGCTTTACACTGAGTTATAGCTTCTTCCTTCATGACATCACCCTTTATAAAGGAAATTATGGCATTGCTTGATTCACATATCCCAGTTAAAGCAATTTCCCTTATAATCAATTCCTCAACATTTTTGATATATAGGTGAGATATTCTCCCTTTAGAGATGAAAAATTATCTCTAAGTCAACCTTATAGCTTCAATCTTGGGCTTTGAACAAGACACAAATACTCAGCTAGCTTCAATCTTGGGCTTTGAACAAGACACCAAATACATTTTCCTCCCATAGAATAGGAGGAACTACGATTGCTCTGATTTCCCAGATATCTTTATGGGAATACGTAGGCATAAGATTGCGAAATCTTAGTGAGCACACAAATCAAAAACTTTAGGTCCAGTACCTTACCAAAAACAACATAAAACCCGAAAGCAACAAAAACACTCTCTCAACACTCCCAAAGGAGAAAATTTCCCAAACCACAGTAGATAAACACCAGAAAGCACTTAAATCAACAGAGAAACATGCAATAAAAAAGTCTATGGATAACCATATATACACTGGGCATTAACAACTTCCCATTGTATAACCTGACCCCAACCCCCAATCTCTTAGAATTTGTTAAAGAAAACATTTGCGTGCAAGGTTAGTTTTAGATACCTTCCCTTTCCTTTCCAGCTTCATAGGATAAATAAGAAATTAGAAAGTAGCACCCAATTCCAACCATTGCGATAAGGTGGTCGCGTCACCGACAAAAATCGCACGCTACAGAAAAATGGCGACTCTGCTGGGGATGTTTTAGGATTAGAGTTCCTAAGAGGTCTAGGCTTGGCTTTATTTCTTTGTTTACTTATTTTCTCAATTTTCTGCTATATATATCACTTACTGTTATATTACTTGATACCCGTGTTTAAATTTCTGTTAACTGGGAATGCGATTGATACGCATGTGGAAAGTTTGAGAGAACATTAAGATAAGTGGTGGCGTCTCTAGGAAAGGTTTATAGGATGTGAATCCCGACCAAGCTGACCTGGCAGTCCACTGAATCAGTCGAGGTACCTGTGTGGATTCTCTAATGTTAAATGACCGATCGCCGTGAAAGCATAGTGTTCCCAGTGCGGTACCCATGATAGTGAGGATTTAGTAGACATTTAACCATTTAAACCATTAGGTAGTGCGGTGACAATCGGGAATAGTTGACATACGATACTACACTAAAAAGAGATTCATCCTAGGAAATTATAGCTCGCTCGAGTGAATCAGCTTGTTGTTAATATCCCTAGGAGGGGTCAATGATTTTGGGAACCTTTTAGAACCCATTTTACAGGTACAAAAATTAACCAATTAGTACACACCTTTGGGGATGGGTAGATCCATGACTCCATGCTCGTGACGATGAACCCCTAAACCTATGTTTTCAAGTGTTTTTGTTTGCTGCATTCATGCATTCATGCATTCATTAAAAAAAACTCTTTTCAAAAATGGAAAAAAATCTTTTTCAAAAGAACTAAAACAATAATTGCAAATATTAGAAAGGTTGCGTTATGGATTTCGGAAGAAGAAAAACGCACAAGTACACCTTCAAGGTTCCAAAAATGGATGACCTAAGGAAATTGGGAATGATGATTACTAATCCCAAGGCTTTCAGAGCTAAAAACGAGGGACTGTTATATCTTCTGAAGATCAATATGGTTGAAGGGATCCTGTCTACTCTGATTCAGTTCTACGATTCGGTTTTCCACTGTTTCACTTTTCCGGATTACCAACTCGCACCAACACTGGAAGAATACTCCCACCTGATTGATTTACCTATCATTGATCGAGATCCATTTTCCAGAATGAAAGAAATTCCAAAAGAACAAACCATTGCAAGAGCAATTTCTTTGGATGAGTCAGAAGTCAGGACTCACTTGACCACCAAAGGAGGAATCCAGGGTTTACCAGCTAAATTCCTGATGGAGAAAGCCTAGTATAGGAAATTTAACTGCTTTCGAGGATGTCTTTGTTCTACTCACGTATGGATTATTCCTTTTTCCCAACATCGACAACTTCGTCGACACCAATGCTGATAAGATATTATTGATTAGGAACCCCGTGGATGCTTATCATTCTGTACACTTAAGGAATTTGTACAGTGGAGGGATGATCATATGATGTGTACCATTACTCTATAAATGGTTTATTTCCCACTTGCCCAAGTCTGCTGCTTTTTGGGATCACAAGAGTAATCTGCGATGGTCGCGGAAGATTATGTCTCTCACCAATACAGACATAGATTGGTACAATCGAATTTACAAAGGGATACAAATCATCGACCGATGCGGAAATTTCCCCAATGTACCCCTCATTGGTACTAAAGGAGGGATCAACTATCATCCAATTCTAGAACGTCGTTAACGCGAATACCCGATGAGGAATATCCCACATAATGCACATATGGAAGGTCTTTTCTTCAAGGAAGGAGAAAATGACAGGGCACTAAAGAAATAAATAAGGCATGCCTGGCAACATATTCACAGGAAAGGGAGAGAATCCCTAGGAAGAACAAATTGTTCCTCTTCAAAACCTTATCTCCACTGGGTTCAAACCAGAGCCATCAAACTAAGAATACCTTACCCTCGTCAAGAAGTTTTTCCCTTAAAGGAATCTGTCCTTTATTTCATGTGTGATGCGGAAAAACTCCAGGTCGCTCTCAACAAAGTTCAACGTGAGAAGAACTCTTGGAAGAACAAATATCAGATCCTTAATTTGGAATGTACCAAGATTCAGGAACTGCTAAAGGAGAAGGATGCTCTGATTGAGATATTAGAGTAGCATGCTATGGAAAGTCAGGAGGAACGAAGGAACTTGCTCACTCCTTTCACTTGGCAGAGAGTCATCGACCCGACAATGGCTGAAGGAGCCCAATCAAAGAAAATAAAAGTTCAGGAACTAGCATCTGAGCTCTCCTCAGAGAGAACTCTGGATCCATAGGCCTAATTTTGTTTACAGCACTTTGTAAAATACTGTACTTTTTCTTTGTAAAATACTGCAATCTTTCAAGTTCAATAAAAGAGTCTCCCCCGCTGTGTCATAATTGCAATATAATTGTTAAACAGTTCTTTTAACAAAAAAAACTAAAAAAATATAACATTCTTTGCATATCATTCATCATTCTCACATATCACATCTTTGTCTTTGAGTCTCACGTATGTGTCGCACTCTAGAGTCAAACTGTCTCATTCATACAATACTCGGGCCAATCGACAAAAGAAAATGGACGATCTCAAGGAAGAGAACTGAGAGCTGAGAGAAGAAATCAACGCTCTGAAGGAGAGTTTGGAGAAACTTCATCATGACATGCAATCCCTGGCAGCAGCCCAGGAACAACAACATCAGAGGACTGTGATCTCGGAGAGTACGTCTACACCAGCATTTGAGACGCCTGGCAGTCATCCTCAGTACAACATTCCTAAAGGTTTCCCTTGGGGCATGCCTCACAACTTTATACCTGAAGGATACATCCCACCGGTCACTGAAGACCCAGAAGTCGTAGCAGGAACAGCCAGACCTGAAGGTTACAAACTTCAGGGAAATGAAGACGCAAGGATTACAGCAGAAACTCCTGAAGGTTACAAACTTCAGGTCACTGAAGCACCAAGAGTCACTGCAATAATGTCTATACCACAGCCAATGTTACACACTGTTCCGGAAGGACAGATTCCGCAAGCAATTTTTGGAGGAAACAAAGACATGTACGAAAGGATGAATGAGTTCGAGGAATAATTCTTGGAAATGCAGAAGGAACTGCATGCCATTCGCGGTCAAGACTTACTCGGAAAGGACGCCGCCGACCTCTGTTTGGTCCCTAATGTAAAGATCCCACACAAATTCAAGGTGCCTGACTTTGAAAAATAAAAAGGCAACTCTTGCCCTCAAAGTCATCTGGTGATGTACGCTCGAAAAATGTCTACCCAGACAGACAATCAATAGGTACTAATCCATTACTTCCAAGACAGTTTAACCGGTGCCGCACTCAAATGGTACATGGGTTTAAACCGCACCAAGATCAGTACTTTTAGAAATCTCGACGCAACCTTCGTTTAACAGTATAAATAAAACTTGGACATGGCACCAAATAGGGTCCAGCTCAGAGCAATGTCACAAAAGGATAAAGAAACCTTCAAAGAATATGCTTAGATATGGCGTGAAATTGTCGCCCAAATCTGTCCCCCTCTCGAGGAAAAGGAATTGACAAAGATCTTCCTGAAAACATTAAGCTCATTTATTACGACCAAATGGTGAGCATGGGACTACACCTTGAAGAAGCAGTCCGAGAAGGACGATTGGTCAAAGATGCAGAGCCGTCTAGTAGTACCAAAAGATACGATAATGCTTTCCAAAAGAAAAAAAAGCAAGATATCAGTAATATCTCTTTGAGAAAACAAAGGCGAAGGTATCAACCAGTAGCAGCGGTAACTCCCGATATTAACCCGATGCCAACTCCGACATATCAACCTCAGGTTGCTCAAAGCCAACCAAGTCAACAACAGTATCAGCAAAGGCCACAACAGCCTCTTCAGCAGGCCCGCCCGCAGTACAATAACAATAATCGTTCAACATGACCATCAGGGTTCAACCCTATACCGATGTTGTACGTAGAGTTATTTCCACTTCTACTAGCCAAGGGGCATGTTCATACCAGGACTCCTCTTACAATAACAGAAATTCCACCTTTTTGGTTCAAAGCAGGTCAAACTTATCCTTACCATCAAGGAGGAACATGACATAACATTGAGAATTGTCTCAGCTTCAAGTCCGATGTATAGAAGCTTGTCAGGAAAGGGGTTTTATCTTTCAAAGATACTAATCCAAATGTTCAGACGAACCCATTACCACAACATGAGAAGACTACAGTGAATTTGATAGAAGGAAAGCCTGTCAACAGTTATCAAATTCACAATGTATGCTTACTGGGAACCAACCTGGTGAAGATGCATTGCAAACAGAGCGGGTACGACCATATGCCATCTCACAACTATCACCAGTGTTATATCTGCTCCATGGACAATCAAGGGTGTGCCATAATACAAGCAGCTCTGCAAGAACAAATGGATCTGGGATGGATTCAGGATCACAGGATTCATGAAATAAACATGGCCCATGCACATCCCAACATTGTTCAGAACCAAGACATCCGTGCAATGAACGTCAAACTCGTGGCAGTACATTCAAGACAAAGTCAGCATTACAATCTGCCATGACACGATTACAACGCTTGTCTAATCTGTTCAACAAACAATCAGGGATGCTCTTTTGTACAAGAGGCCCTCCAACTTCAAATGGATCTCGGATGGATCCAGGACTACCATGAAAGAGGTAACCATCAAGTCAATATGGTTCAGATCTTTGACATATGCCTGATGAATACTAGTCTAGTGGAACTACATGCTAAGCAGGTCAGACTTGGTTTTCTGGCTTCACATGATTATCAAGACTGTAAAGAATGCTGCGAAAATGACCAAGGGTGTGCACTTGTACAAAGGACTCTTCAGCATCTGTTGGACCACTGGTGGCTTCCAATCTACTTTGATGAATACACACAACATATTAGCATAATTGATGGGAATCCTGGCAAATATCAAAGTCGTGATGTCCGCTCAATAGAAATAGATCTAGTAAGGATGCATTGCATACAAAGCGGATATGGTCGGGTACCTCCTCACAATTATGAATGTTGTAGAGTATGCTCGGAAAATAACCAAGGATGTTATCTAGTGCGAGCAGCTCTCCAGCACTAGTTAGACCGAAAGGAGATTCAACCTTGGTCAAATTTCGAATCAATCAACATGATACAAGAATACCTCCTTGGTCAAAACAAAAACTCTGTCATAATCTCTGATCATGAGAAAACCAAAGATGTTTGTGCCGTAATTCCTCTACTCGATAAGTCGAAAGTCTTTCTCAGCAATAGAAAGATTCCAAACTTAGAACTGATCGAGGTGGCATACGACAGTCAAAAGGCCCAAAAAGCCCCTGTGGACATCTATCTGCCAGGTCCAATACCATACAAATCAGAAAAGTCTATCCCATACAAATACGGTGCAACGGCTATTGAAAATGGAAAAGAAACCCCATTACCCTCCGTCGTGAACATAACCGACATCAGTCGAGTCACCCCAAGCGGTCGGATCTTCAATAGAGGAGTTGGAGAACCTACCAAAGAAAAGGAACCTTAAACGGAAGTTCCCAACCAACACGTCGGTCAATCAAGTAATCCAGAACCTATAAAGAACAACGATGAGATGCTGAAGCTCATCCAGAAAAACGAGTACAACATTGTGGATCAATTGTTGCAAACTCCGTCTTGAATTTCTGTATTATCTCTCCTGCTTAGTTCGAAAGCTCTACAGAAAGTCTTAGAGCAAGCCTTTGTGGAACAGGATATGACAGTAGGACAATTTGACAACATCATCTCCAACATCACTTCCTGCAACAACTTGGGATTCAGTGATGAAGAACTTCCGGAGGAAGGCAAGAACCATAATATGGCACTCAATATCACAGTCAACTGCCAAGACGATGCTTTAGCCAGCATGCTGGTAGACATAAGATCATCCTTAAATCTCATGCCAAGGTCAACTTTGGTTCGACTATCTTTTCAAGGAACTACGATGAGAGGAAACAAGATCATCGTCAAAGCCTTTGACGGATCTAGAAAAATAGTTATTGGCGAAGTCAATCTTCCCATAACCATCGGTCCTCACACTTTCTAAGTCACTTTCCAAGTTATGGACATCCGGGTAGCATACAGCTATTTATTAGGAAAACCTTGGATACACGAAGTTGGGGCAGTCACTTCGACACTACACCCGAAGCTGAAGTTCATCAAGAATGATAAATTAGTCACAGTATGTGGAGAGCAAGCCTTAATTGTAAATAACTTATCATCATTCTCCTATGTAGAACCAAAAGAGGTTGTTGGAACCCATTTCCAAGCACTCTCGGTGAGCAATGAGAATCCACAAGAAAGAGGGACGTTGATTTCCTCATACAAAGACGCTATCAAAGTGATCGGAAGTAATGACATAAAAGGATGGGGATAAATAGTAACTCCTACTAATAACAACACAAGAAAAGGTCTTGGTTTCTCTCCAACCTGTACCCAGACTACAAAGAATTATGAAATTTTTCGTCCCATTCAGGATTTCTTCCACAACGGAGGTTTCCTCCACCCAGTATCTCAAGAAGTCCACACCATCGATGAGAACGACTCTCCTAACACAGATGAGGAGTGGAAGTCTTATCTCAATAATGACGATTATATGTCTCAGGGAGAAACGCACATGCCGTTCTGTTTTCCAAAACAGAGCCCAAGATATATACTAAGATCAGACGTCAAAATGATCTACGGAGATTGTGATCCTGAAGGATGTTGTGCTCAACCGAACTCATTAGAGGAAGACAATCAAATGAAAGACAACTTTGACTACGATTATTATGACCCCTGGATGACTTGCCTATCTGGAAACCATACATAGAAGACTTGGGGCAAAAGAGTCAGTCGGACCATGCCTATCAACTGAGTAATCTTGAAAAGAATACCCATGTTCCCACAGAGTCACGGAGTCATTACTCAGGACATTCCGAAAATGTCCAACACCATGGTGATGAATTTTTAAAGACTACAGGACAAGAATTCATTAACAATGTATTTCCTGAGGTCAACGTCATTACGGAAGATGACTCATTTATGCCCACAGAAACCTGGGATACTTTGGTACAGCCAAGCAGCAAGTACGACTTTCTAGTCAAATACACCACTCCCAAATGCTATCGCATCAGATACGAGGACATCCATCCAACTGGATGGGGAGATCCTCTTGAGGGTGAAAATACTATGGAAGATGCGAAAGAAGAGTCCTCTTATGATAACTCTGCATGGGAAGAAGACTCTAATGCTCCTACTCCACCAGAAATCAGAGCCATTTCTGAAGACAAACCTAGAAGGAAAGTACCAGACTTTGTGATCCACAGAGGAGTCCGTCGCCATTGGGTTGGAGTCGATGTCCCGAAAGTCGTTCATAAGTCGAAGTAATTACCATCTTTGTTTTGACCTTTCACCTTGCACGAGTGAAATGGTTGTTTTATAGGGCTTACTTTTCTGTAAATGTCCCTCTCCGCTTCGCCCAAAGCGGTAGAGTTTTGTTTTATAGGGTTGTGTTTCAAGATTCGACAAATCATGAATAAATAATGTCATTCTGAATTCTCGCATTAATTGCTGTTTTCACTTTTCGTTTTTTCAGAAAATGGTAATCCTAAAAACAACCCAAAATAAAAACAAGAATTTTTTTTAAATACATTGCACACACTCTTGCATTCTCTCTGTCTTTTCTAAAAAAGGAATCATCACGTAATGCAGATTGTTTGTTTTAAACCTCATTGAACATACGATCCAATGCCTTCTCTCAACTTTGAATTCCCGGTATTTGAAGCTGAAGAAGAAGGAGATGAAGAAATTCCAGAAGAGATCTCCCGACTACTCAGGCAAGAGGAAAGGTCCATTGAGCCTCACAAAGCACCGTTGGAAACGGTCAATTTGGGTTAAGAGGAAGAAAAGAAAGAAGTTAAGATTGGGGCACTACTTATTCCAACTGTCAGGGAAGACTTGATAAAACTTCTCAAAGAGTTTTCAGATGTATTTGCTTGGTCCTATCAGGACATACCAGGGTTGGATACCAGCATCGTGGAACATCACTTATCGCTAAAAGCAGAATGTCCTCCAGTAAAACAAAGAGTGAGAAGGACTCATCTGGATATGGCCATCAAAATTAAGGAGTAAGTGTAGAAGCAAATCGACGCGGGTTTCCTCACCACCTCATAATATCCTCAATAGTTAGCCAACATAGTACCAGTTCAAAAAAAGGACGAAAAAGTCAGAATGTGTGTAGACTATAGGGATCTGAACAAAGGAAGTCCAAAGGATGACTTCCCCTTGCCACACATTGACATGCTGGTAGATAGCACAACAAAATTAAAAGTCTTCTCCTTCATGGATGGTTTATCGGCATGTAATCAAATCAAAATGGCGCCGAAAGATATGGAGAAAACTTCATTCATCACCCCATGGGGCACCTTTTGTTACAAGGTAATTTCGTTCGGTCTAAAGAACGCAGGGGCAACCTATCAAAGGGCTATGAGAACTCTATTTCACGACATGACACACAAAGAGATTGAAGTGTATGTCGATGACATGATTGCCAAATCTAAAATAGAAGAAGAGCATGTGACACACCCATCAAAGTTATTTGAGTGTCTGAGAAAATACAAACTCCGCTTGAATCCCTATAAGTGCACATTCGGTGTTTGCTTAGGAAAACTCTTAGGATTCATCGTCAGCCAGAAAGGAATTGAGGTTGATCCTGACAAAGTCAGGCCATTCAATAAATGCCTTCACCAAAGACTAAAAAATAGGTCAGATGATTTTTGGGACGTCTGAATTACATCTCAAGATTCATACCCCTTATGACCGCGACATGCGCGCCGATCTTCAAACTACTCAGAAAGAACCAAAGATGTGTATGGATAGAAGATTGCTAAAAAGCTTTCGACAACATCAAAGAATATATGTTGAATCCACCTATTCTGTCTCCTTCAGTGGAAGAAAGACCATCGATCATCTAATTAACAGTACTGGAAGACTCCATGGGTTGTGTACTTGGCCAACAAGATGAGACAAAAAGAAAAGAGTCTGCCATTTACCACTTAAGCAAGAAGTTCACGGACTGTGAAACTCGATACACTATGCTCGAGAAAACTTGTTGCGCTTTGGCTTGGGCAGCCAAACGTCTTCGCCAGTACATGATTTGTCACACTACTTGGTTAATCTCTGAAATGGATCCGATCAAGTACGTCTTTGCAAAGCCTGCTCTCACGGGAAGGATTGCCCGTTGGCAGATGTTGTTATCAGAATACGACATTGAGTACCATGCTCAAAAAGCCGTCAAAGGAAGTATTTTAGCCTATCATTTGGTTCATCAACCGATTGAAGATCAGGAATCAGTCGAATTTGACTTCCCAGAAGAAGATGTCATATACTTAAAAATGAAAGATTTCGGTGAACCACTACCTAGTGAAGGGCCAGAACCAGGTTCCCAATGGGAATTAATATTCGACGGAGCTGTCAACACTTATGGAAACAGAATTGGGGTAATTATCGTAACACCTCAGGGTACCCATATTCCTTTCACTTCCAGATTGACATTCAAATGCACGAAAGATGAGGCCGAATACAAAGCTTGTATCATGGGTCTCGAAGAAGCAATTGACTTTAGGATAAAGAAATTAGATGTGTATGGAGAATCAACTCTGGTTATAAATTAGATCAAAGGAGAATAGAACACATACCAATCAGGATTGATTCCTTACAAAGATTACACGAGGAGGTTGTTACCATTCTTCAACAGAATTGAGTTTCATCATATCCTTCGTGAAGAAAATCATATGGTTGATGCATTAGCCACCTTATCCTCCATGATTAGTGTAAGTCAATGGAACGACGTACCTAAGATTGACATAATGCGCCTTGAATGGCCTACTTACATCTTCGCGATGGAAGCAGTCATCGATGACAAACCATGGTATCAGGATATCAAGTGCTTCCTTCGAAGATAAGAATACCCGCTTGGGGCATCCAGAAAAGATAGGAAGACTCTCAGGAGACTGGCTAGCAACTTCTTCCTAAACGGTGATACACTCTATAAGAGAAACTTCAACATGGTTTTGCTCATATGCATAGACAGACAAGAAGCAAACATGTTGATGAAAGAAATTCATGAAGGATCCTTTGGAACTCATGCCAATGGACACACAATGGCAAGAAAAATTCTGAGAGCAGGATATTATTGGCTGAAAATGGAATCTGATTGCTACAAGTACATGAGGAGGTGTCACAAGTGTCAGATATACGCAAACAAAATCCATGCACCGCCAACGTATCTCAAAGTTCTTTCTTCTCCATGGCCTTTTTCTATATGGGGAATCGACATGATTGACATGATTGAACCCAAAGCTTCAAACGGACATCGGTTCATCCTGGTAGCCATTGACTACTTCAGCAAGTGGGTCGAAGCAGTGTCATACGGCAATGTAACCTGACAAGTGGTGGTCCAATTTATCAAGAACAATCTCATCTGCCGTTATAGTGTTCCAAGCCAGATCATTACAGATAATGGATCCAACTTGAACAACAAGATGGTGAAAGAGTTGTGTGCTGAGTTTAAAATCGAACACCATAACTCATCTCCCTACCGGCCTAAGATGAACGGTGCAGTAGAAGTGGCTAACAAAAATATCAAGAAGATCGTTCAAAAGATGGTTGTAACCTATAAAGATTGGCACAAGATGCTACCCTTTGCTCTTCACGGTTATCACACGTCTGGCCGCACCTCAACAGGGGCAACTCCTTTCTCTCTAGTATATGGCATGGAGGCAGTGCTCCCCATAGAAGTAGAGAAACCATCAATCAGGGTATTGATGGAAGCTAAGCTCACAGAAGCTGATTGGTGATAAAGCAGGTACGATGAACTGAACCTAATCAAAGAAAAGCGAGTAACGACACTTTACAATGGTCAGTTATATCAACAAAGAATGAAGAAAACGTTCGACAAAAAGGTCTGACCCCGTGTCTTTAGAAAATGAGACCTCGTGCTCAAGAGATACAATCATTTCTCACTGATTCCCGGGGCAAATGGACTCTGAATTATGACGGCCCCTATGTGGTCAAGAAAGCCTTTTAAGGAGGCACCTTAAGACTCGCAACCATGGATGGAGAGGAGTTTACCTACCCCACAAATGTTGATGTAGTCAAGAAATACTTCGCCTAAATAAAAAAAATGTCTCGGTGGATTAAAAACCTGAAAGGGCGGTCCAGGCAAAAATTAGAGACATAAAAAATGATCATCCCAATGGATTGGGAACTTGAAAAGACAATCCAGGAAAAAGTTAGGGATACATGGCAAGTAACTATATCCGACAATATTGACTCCTCAGAGGCAACGTCATCCGTAAGGAAAACTTCAGTCAAGGTCATCTTCGACAGAAGCTCAGAATGTCCAGAATTCAAAGTTGGTGGGAGGATAACGGTCGTTATGTTTTAATGTAGTCCCTTTCCCTTTAAATTACCATTTTCTAAACTTTGTAATGCTCAATGGGATCACACGCTTAGATGATTACCATTCTATCAATAAAATTTGAGCCTTAGTGCTTTTGTTTGCAACTCTTATTTATTCTGCTTTACAAAATGACATGTTTATATGATTAACATTCTTGAAACAAAAACGAACTTACTTTTGTTTTCAAAACTAAATTTTCTTCTGCTTTTAAAATAAAGATGACAATTCCTTTTGACTACTGAGCACAAGAAGGAACATCGATGACTTCTCCGGAAGTGATTAAACCTCAAAATGCAGAATCAAAGTATTCCTTTTAACCAGTACACCCTGAATGAAGGATCAACTGTTTCAGATGTAATGTCCCATCTGACATCCCCAATAGATATGTTACCTCTGGGAGCCGAAAATTGGTGTGTTTTCCCCAGTAGGGTCTACCCCTCATATACAGGAAAGGATTGATATCTTGGACCAATGATACTTTTCATCCACCACAGTGGCCGAGTATCCAGTCATGTTCATTCACTAGTCTGTATGTTTCGTCTGTTTTGTCAGCATATACATACATACATCATGCATAATTGATTCATATTCATACACATGTTGCATTAATATCACTCTGGTCATTTTCATCCCCAAGTGATAAATGTCCTTTCATCGATAGAGTTGTCAAGTCTTTCCTCGTTCGGAAATGTATTGTCTGAGAAATCTCTCCCCAGTTTATTTATGGATTGGAGACTGTCCTCGACCACTTTGATATCTTGGACCTCTGAAAGGAAAGAAGACATTCAACAGACACCTTTGGAACATCACTCTTCACCATTGAAGATGATATTTTTTCTTTCCCGGATTAAAGAAAATCCCCAGAGAAAGCCTCTCAATCGAAGACTCTTGGCAATACGGCAGTTTCTCCCCGAAAAAATTATTGTCAATAAAGTCATTAGCACCTCAAAATTGGATAAAATCACATGGCATTTCTTCAAAAAGGTCTCGAAGACAAGTATGATGTAACCTCACCAAACAAAAAGCGATCTCCCAAGAGACTCGTTTTCCCCAGTAGGTCAACAAATGGCATCTCTCACAAAGAAGTTTCCACACATCTGCAGTTCAGAAAAATGGGTTTCCCCAGCAAGTCTGACATCAATTTATTTTTCCATCAAATTGCGTCTCCCTAGTAAAACTCGGCAAGAAGTTTGATGAAGACTGCTACAAATAGTGTTCCTTGTCGAGGAAGGAACTCGACAAGAAGAAACTGATATCAGTTCCATGGCTGAAGACCAGGATTGAGGGGAAGTTTATTTCAAAAGAAAACTCAGACCAGTTCCATGGATAAACACCAGGATCGAGGGGAGGTTTATTCCAAAAGGAAACTAAGACCAGTTCCATGGCCGAAGACCGGGATCGAGGGGAAGTTTATTTTCAAAAGAAACTGAGACTAGTTCCATGGCTAAAGACCAGGATCGAGGGGAAGTTTTACCCTTTTCTAAGTAACATTAATTAGCAAAAGAAGATGGATGGGCAAACTGCTACATTCATAACCACAGTCAAAATATTAGGTATTCTGATATTTAATCCTCTTTTACCTTAAATGTCTGAACGTCTTCGCAATTCACACCTTCAGGTCCAAGAAGATTAAATAGGGGCATCTGACATACCCTAAATTTCTACCACAAATATTTCCCATCATTGTGCAAACCATCACCATAATATGGATGTACCCTCATCCCTCATCAATCTTCTCAAGGATTGTTGAGCATTCACTACAACCAAGAATTAGGGTTTTGATCCCTCTCTGAGCACTCAGACAAAGGATCAATCAAGAATTGACATGATCTTCAACTTATCAAGTCTCTCAAACATCCATGAAGGATCAAGAGGTATCCCACATTAATAATCAAGCACAAGGTTGCAACATTCCAAGTGGATCAAGCCTCAAGATCGCCAGTGTCACCAAATTAGGGTTTTGGTCGACTAAGGCCTCCAGATGAAAATTTCATCTGGGCATGAGCCAATAATTCAAAACATGATCCAATAAGCTCAAAGAGACCTCATGGATCCAATCATAAAGTCAAATAGCCTCAGAAGTTGCATTCATCAAAAATCAGAAATTAGGGTTTCTTGACCTAATTCACCCTTAAGTTGACTTTTGGAGCAAGACATGAGCCAAGACCTCAAGAAGTGTTTTGAAGACCTCCAATACATCATATTGATCCATTCACAAGGTTGGATTGATTCAATGAACTTGGTTCACAAGCAATGCAAGGACTCAAATTCAGCTGGACTAATTAGGGTTTCTTTATGAAAAGTCAACTGTATCTTTGACTTTTGACCAAGACATGTTCCCAAACCTTGGACATGATTCAAGACACTCTATAACACCTATGGAATCCATCAATTAGGTTTGAATTAGGTCAAAGACTTGATTTCATAGAGGATCATACAGTTTGGAATTCATTTGACAAAAAGTCAACTGTGCCAAAAAACCAAGTTTGAATTTTTGACTTTCATGACAAACAAGGCTTCCCTAAGTCAAAAACAATGTTAATTCATGGTTTGGATCATCATCCATCAATAAAAATCAAGAAAAGTGAGCTTACTTGAAAAAGGGGTAACCATAAGAAACTTAAAATTTTCTAAGTTATGGAACAAAAGTGATTTGGTACCAACTTTGCAAGGTCATAACTCCTAAACCACAAGGCCTTTTTCTCCCATCCAAAGCTCAAATGAAAGTTCTCATTACATACTTCAAAATTGTCGACTACATCAGATTCCAAATCCTCATGGATTTTGAGTTATGGATTGATCAAAATCACAAAAACATGAAAATGGACATTTTTTCCAACACTTAGTGAAAATTTTGGACATAATCTGTCTTGGGTTTTCACCAACTTTGAGGCCATTTTTCACCATGATCCAAGTTGATTCAAGACCAATGTTGGGCATCAAAGTTAAATTAGGATATACAATCTTTCCAATGAGTACCAGAACTCATCTTAATTCAACTTGAGTAGGGAGTTACAAGAATGGAAACATGACACCTCCAAGACTGGTTTTACAAGACAATCTTGTACATGCCACACGATTTTGTCATTTCCATGACTTGGCAAGCCTTGTCACCATACAATACAAGTTTCTAAAGTGCAATGAATATGATCTCTGCAGAGCTACAACACCATAGAGCCTTGCAAGTCAAAAACCTCATCATTTGGCATGTGACATTCAAAGTTCAAAATCCAATAACTCAAATTTTGTCATGAGGCTTTTAAGGGATGCATGGAGCAGGCATTTATCATACCATGGTCAACCAAATGATTCAAGCCTTATCTCTGCAACAGAAGACTCATAGCCTACAAGATTGACTCAAGTTAATGGCTAAATGAGACTTTGGCTACATGACAAAGTTCAATGGATATTGGAGTGATCCAGCCTCCAATCACTATTGCTCCCAAAACAAACGTGCTCTACTATAAATAGAGCCTCTTTTGATCAATTCAAGTACACCAAAGCATAGCAATACATGCTTTCCTATAAATCTCACTAAAAAAACCAGATTTTGCTTCTCTTTCAAGTCATTATCGAATTTTCAATTTGAGAGCAATTCAATCAAAACCAATCATGCCAACAGATCACATACATTATATATGAGTGATCCATGACCTTAAAACACATCTGGAACATCAGAATCACAAAGTCACCCCCCATTTGCTCAAGCTTTTTGGCCTATTTGCAGTTGAGGTGCCACAACAAGTTCCAAGTCGATTCAATCCATTCCAAGCTTTCAAACACATTACTTGAGGTCCATTGAAGCTGTCCAGATCATTACACAACATTTGTAACACATCCAACATAGAATACGAATTCTTCTTGCAAGAGGTAAGCCTGACACTCTCAAACTCTATAATTCATGCATCATAAATGTGTTTTCAAGGTACAAACATGTTTATGCACTTATGTAGAGTGATTCCCCTCAATCAATTGCTTTGTAGCTTTCGTGTATAATATTTCATAGAGTTCTTGCAGAAATTAGGGTTCTTGAGTTCATCACTTGATTTCTCACTCCACACTTAATATAAATGCAATTAATTTATATGACTGAAATCCTTGTTCAAAAATACACAACTTTCATGTTTACAAAAGTCATTTTCATTGAGTAATCAAAGAGATATGAGAGGTTTTACAAAACGACCATGGCGGGTAGTCGTGAGGAAGAAGAAGATGGCCTTGGTGCCATTTTCAAATTTTTGAATTTTTGAATATTTGATATTCTTATTAAATGATTTCAAAAATTAATTTCTTTCCCAATTTTTATCATTTTTTATTGGTTCTTTTTTAAAAAAGTCACAAAAGTGTTAAATTATTTTATTCAACAAAAAAATCACATTTATATTATTTATTTAATATAGTTTGATTTTTTAAGTTAATTTAATTTTTATTTGTTTTTAAAAATTTTTAAATGAAATTCTCACTTTGATTTTTCAAAACCAATTGAATTTCAAGCTTTCATGTGATTAAACATGATTTTTCAAAATATTTTTTAAAGTTGACAACTTGTTTTTGAATATATTTGATATTTTGTATCCTTTTATATTTAATTTCCTTTAAAAACTTATATTTTTTTATTAAAATTAAGGTTTCTCTTAATTTTAATTTTTCAAACTTCTTTTAAAACACTTTTGGGCCTCTAATAGAGTGTAAGACCCGTCCCCCTTTGTAGATAAACCATTTTTTGGCCTCAGTCATTGTATAAGTCCCGATACGATAAACGGTGTGATCGCTGTTTTCATCTGGGCATCTCCTTGAGTTATAAGCCCCATTTCTTGTATAAAAATAAACTGTTGGGCCTCTTAATAGAGTGTAAGTCCCATCGTTTTGTGCATAAATAATTTTGGGTCTCAGTCATTGTATAAGTCCCAAAACGTCTGTCGGTATCGCAGTGCGATCAATGTTATCAAATTAGTCATCTGGGCCTCTCCTTGAGCTATAAGCCCCAAACAAATCTTTTTTAACAACTTTCTTTTAATTCAAATTAAAATTCAATGTGTTTGCAAAACTTTCTTCAATTCCTTGAAACCCTAAAAGAGTGAATACAATTGTAGTGAATACAACAGATCACATTATGCTTGGGCTTCTTCTCAAAAGGTAAGTCCATACATCCTTTTTTTAATGCATATATATATATATATATGTGTGTGTGTGTGTGTGTTAATATAATTGTCTGTATATACTTGTGCTTATCTTGCTTAGAGTTTCCCCAGCAGTTAGGTCTAGATTTAAGATCAAACTAGAGATTACTTTCAACATAGTCAAAAGTTAGTTCCCCCATAGGAAATTCCAGATACAATATGGAACAGAGAAATACATTATTCCCAGTGAAACTTTTCTCAAGACTGTCCAAACTTAGAAGTATTGTGTACAAGAAATTCATTTCCCCAGAGAGGATTAATCCCCGGTGAAACCTCTTTTTTCAATTTCTTCAAACCTTAGAACTGTTCAGCGGAGAAAGGATTAATTCCCGGTGAAACCTTTCTTAAGCTTTTCTTAGACTTGGACCCACTGGCTTCTTAAAAGCATCCCTAACCTCCTCTTGGGCATAGTACAAGGACCCTCAGGCTTCTCAGAAGTTCCTCAGCCTCCTCTTGGGCTTAGTACAAAGACCCAAAGGCCTCCTATAGGTATAGGATAGATATTAGTCATCTTTGCTAGTTCAATCCTCACAAGAGTCAGAATTCCCAAACATCAAACAATTTTAGGGTTGATCTTGATCCCTTAAACCAGCAGCCTCCTCTTGGGCTTCATACAAGCAGACTTGGATAGTCTCAGCCTTCTCTTGGGCATCATACAAAGATCATTCTCCAGCTAAGAGTAAACCTCTTCATTCAAGTAGACTTGGAAAGTCTCATCTTCTCTTGGATCTCACCAAGAAACCCTCAAGTTTCCTGGAAGCACGGAAAAAACGTGATCATTATCCCAATACTTTAATCTCCAGCAGAGTTAAAACCTCTAAGGTTTTCAAACTCAATCTTTAAGCTTCACCTTAAAAAATACCAACCAGGGTCAATTTACCATCAACAAATCCCCAACAGTATCAGAACCTAATGGCATATGATACTTCAACTTTTCCCTGATTCCCAGAAAGAGTAAAGCCTTTGGATTTCCTCAATACAAGCTGGATCTGCTCTTGGATTTCAATAATCCTCAGCAAGAAGTAGCCCCCTCTTAGGCTTCATATAAGGACTTCCCCCAGTGGAGTCAGTCAGCCTCAATCTTGGGCTTTGTACAAGACAGATAAAATCCTCCTCAGTGGAGTAAATCTCTTTTCAGCCTCAATCTTGGTCTTTGTACAAGACAGCCATAAAACTCCCCTAGTAGAGTCAACCTTTTAGCTTCAACCTTGGGCTTTGATCAAGGCACACAAAAATCAACATCCCCTCAGATGAGACGATGAGTCCACTCTGCGGGAGGACATTTCCCCTATACATCACATCAAAACAGACAATCAAAACCTTTTCCCAGATAATTGCTGTAAGTGGCACACTTGTTGATTCAAAATCCAAGCTGGAGTCCTTCCTTTATCCTGGCTAAAAATCATATTTCATATAACAACTGTAAGTGGCAAGCCTCTGGATTCCATACATCCAAGCCAATGTCCATCTCTTAGCATGAAAGATTCATAAGGAAAAGTGGCATTGCTCTACACTGAGTTAAAGCTTCTTCCTTCATGACATCACCCTTTATAAAGGAAATTATGGCATTGTTGGATTCACATATCTGTCATAACCCAAAAATTGACCTCCCTCTTTTACCTTTTGCATAAGCATGTGCATTCGCATCGGCAACATACGCATTTGCACTTTTCTCTGTGTGTTTCTTGTTGCAGGATTTTTTAGGTTTTTTGCCCGATTAATCGCATCCTCACGAAGTCATTTCATCATCAAAACAAGCTCAGAATAAAGTATTCCATGTTTACTCATCAAAACAAGAGGTGGAAAATCGAAATCGGGACACCAGTATCATTTTCCAGGAAATTTGGGTAAAAATTGACTGAAGTAACCGGTTACCCTGTGGTGAGTAACCGGTTACTCAGTGCAAAATTGCAGTTCCTGCTGCATTTTTTTGGGACAGCAGCCATGCCCTCTCTTTGGTATTTGGTTCTACTTAATTCTAGCAGTGTGTGGAATATTCTAGACATCTCTAGACATTTCAAGACATTCCAAGTGCATTTATTCCAATGTTTCACTCTAAATTAAGTGCATCATGTTCCTTGTTTTCTAAGCATATCAACCTTTGGATGTTGGAGCTCACATTGAGATTGGTACCGAGTTGGTTCTAACTAACTGAGTTAACCACCTTGACTCAGTGAGTCAAGCCCAACTAACTCCTAGCCTAGTTCCAAACCACCCAAAGCTAAATCCAAAGCTAATTCCAAACCTCTCACACTCCAAACCAAACATTTATATAAGCACACCTTCACTCACTTTTCAATTCTCTCCATTATTTCCCACATTTCTCACACAAATTCTTCAATTCTCCCACATTCTCTCTGATTTTTCTCTGCTACATCTTCATCTTCATCTCAATTCTCTTCCAAAACCTCACCAAAGCTCAATTTCTACATCAAACGATAATCACTTTTACATAAAAAGTGATTATTTCTTGAGCTCAACCTTCATCGTTCTTGCAATTATACTTGGATTTTTGGAGTTATTTCAGCTTATGGATTAATCTTGAGTATTTGCTGCAACATTCAACGGTTCGATTTCTCATTTCGGAGCTTCATCGTACTCTGCTCGGATTCGATACGTTTCGTCAAAAAATTGAAGATTCCTCTAGTTTTATTTGATTTTCTGCATCAAGAATACATTGCAACAATTACCAAGGCACATCTCCTTCTTGTAGGTTGGTAGATCTTACTTTGCTAACTATTTCGATCGTTTCCGTACATTTACGATGTAATTTCAATCGTTTTCGGTTCGATTTGATTATGCATTTGCTTGATATTTGATCTCCATGATTTATGCTTGTAATATGTGTTAATTGCACTCACATGATGTAATTTTCGTGCACAAATTCATGATCTAGCATGTGGTGGTTGGTATAAGTGATTAGGTGCAGAAAATCACTTTTGAAAAGCTGTTTTTTCTGTTATTTCTTGCCACTGTCACAGTGGTAACCGGTTACCATGTGGTGAGTAACCGGTTACTCAGTGTATTTTTCACTAAAAACGCAAATTTTCAAGCAAGTAACCAGTTACCCTATGGTGAGTAACCGGTTACCACTGTGCAGAATGGCCATTTTCTAGCATTTTCATGTGTGTTTGCCATGCTTTCTTCCTCTCACTTCCATGGATCAATGTGCTTGATATTTGTGGATGTTTTAAGTGTTGTTTAACTTCTGTTTGAAGCATGCTAGTCAATTTTCGATGCTCGACTTTGCATTTATCGATTATTTGCAACTTTGACAATGTTTGTTCATGAACATCTTGCATTCCATTTGATCACTTGTTAACATGTTTTGCATGGCATACTAATTATCATTTGGTACTGTTTTTGCATTCCTTTTCTTACTGTGCATTAAGTTTGTTCTTGATTGAACAAATTTAATCTTGTATAATCAATAATTCACACCTTTTGCTTTAATGGTTTTTCATTCTCTTTGAAAAATTGTTAGTATAGCATTTTCCCTTTGATTAATTGATCGAAACCATGTTTCGATTTGTTGATCTTCCCCTTCCCTCTCTTTAGGACCTCCTTAGATCTTCTCTTTCTCGATTCCCTGCGAGGTTGGAGTTTCGTGCTATGCCTTCCCTTGAAGCACTGTACGAACTAGAGCTGTTACGCTGTCCATTTCGCAACGCGTAGACCACCGTACAACTTGGAGCTGTTGTGCTGTCTGTTTCATCTTCTGCATTACAACCTGTGTGTTAGAGAAGGAATGAGAAAGGAGAATTCCTACTCTCATTCTGACTACTTCAGGTAGGGGACAAATGACCTTGTGCTTGGCTTAGTCATCTCTATCTCCAGACGGTAGTGTACTCTCTTCCGCTAGTCGAGTCGATCCTTGATCACTCCTATCTCTTTCAATCTCTCTTTTGATCAATCACCTTCTTGGTTAAGATCTTTGTTCCTTGGGTTATCAAGTTTTCTTTGCTTCAACACCATGTTCACTTCTCGCAGTCAATCATTACTCTCTGATTCCCGTGAAGAATCCTAATTCACTTTCTACGGTTAAACACAGTACTTCTGTTACAACCGAACCCCCTAGCAGAGTTCACAACCTTCTTTTGGGTTCTTCTCCCTTTGATTGGTTAATCACTGCCTGCCAATTAAAACACCAATATTTTCACTTCTTCTCAGTTAACCATAGTCTGTCTGTTAATACACTGAGCCTTTTGGGTTAATCAACTTCTCTTGGTTAATCACCCTTTTCCTTCAGTTAACCACAGTATGTCTGTTAAAATACTGAGCCTTTTGAGTTAATCACCTCTTCTTGGTTAATCACTCATGCATTCGGTTAATCAGAGTTTCTTCTATTAAAACTGAATCCCCAGCGGTTAGCAATCTCTTTTGGTTCCATACCCTTCTTCATTGGTCAAGTGATGTTTGTTCAGTCAATACCAACGTCCCTTTTGGGTCACGACCTTCGATCAGTCCTACATCCGTCCTTCTGGTTAATCACAATTTATCTGTTAAAACCATTTCTCTCCTCCCAGAGTTGCAATCTTTGTTTCCCTCGATTAATCACTGTTTATCAGTTAACATACCGATGCCCCCTCATAGTCAAACACCTCATCTTGGTTCAATACTCTTTCTTTTGGTTCATCACAGTCCGTCTGTTAACACCATTTCCTTTTTCCTACAGAGCTTATAAATCTCTCTTTCTCTTCGGTTTACCACTGCCAGCCAGTTAATATACCGAGTTTCCTTAATCTCTTGGTTTTGACACCATCCCCTATTTTGTTTCCCAGTAGGGTCGCTTACCCTCTGGTCCCTAGCAGTTCTTTATTTTCTTCCCCAGTGGAGTCCTTTCTGTTCCTGTTACGCCTTTATTTTCTTGGTTCCAACCCCAATTCTCTTTGTTATCCCCAGTGGAGTTTCTTTTCTTCCTTGCTTTCCTAGTTTTGACACCATTCCTTTCTAGTTTCTTGTGCAATCGCTCTTACTGTTCAGCTTTCGCCAGTAGAATTTCTTTCTCTTTTTCTCTTGGTTTTGACACCATTTTTCTTTCTTTGTTTGGTTTTCCGTTTGGTTCCCCGAACCAAGGAAGCTCTGATTCTGCGTTCGTTCGAATGTCAGATACGTAGGCACGAGATCGCGATAATCTTGGCGAGCATACTTCCACACTTCCACACTTCCACACTTCCACACTTCCACACTTCAACCCTTCTTTTCCCCTTTCTTTCTCCTGGTTCCTCTGAACTACGACGCTCTGATTTCCTCATTGCGCTATGAGGGTACGTAGGCACGAGGACCCCAATCCTCCGCGAGCACTTTATCTCCTTTCTTTCTTTCTTTCTTTCTTACCTTCTCTCCCTCTCCTTTCTCTTTTAGCTAGAGGCCTTTAGATAGATAACCCATCCAAGCCTAGAAGCAAGTGAAATGGTTCCCGTCGAGTATGACGGATGCGTTAGGTACTAGTACCTTCCTTTCGTATAACCGACCCCTGTTCCCGTTTCTCTTCCCCTCAGGTTTTATCGATATTTTCCCTATCCTTTGGGACTAAATAAAGTTCGGTGGCGACTCTGTGTTATCTTTGAGTGTGCGATTCACTCAGGTATAAACCAGCCATCTTCAGCTGGCAACTCTGCTGGGGAGTCCTTGCGCTTGCGAGTTGGGGTCTCGCCTAGTTTTGTTTGTTTTCTTGCTTGCTTGGGTGTTTATCTTTCACGCTTTACTTGCTTTATCTTTATGCTTTAGCTTTATGTTTATTTACTGCACTTCTTTACTGCTTTGAATATTCATATGCTGCATATTCTGGATATCTGCTTTTTCTGCTGTTGTTGGGATGGGTAGATGTTATTGGAGAGAAAAATCCTAACACCGCGCTTAGTATACACATAGGCTAGAACGTGGATAGTCTTGAGGCCTACGTTTTGCGCATTGGGTTATCACGAGAGCCACATCCCAGATCGTGATTCGCTTGAGAATACTTTCGTCCTGTGAGAATTCACTACGGAGGGGGGGTTTTCATTCTGAGTCCTATGGTTTGGGCGACCTTTTTAGGGACCACCTTATTGTGTCTAGATCACATCTGTGAGGGGGATAGGTTTTTGCAGGAAAACAAGCCACTTCATACCTTTATTCTCTCATACACGTCAGATTGTGCACACATATCAGATTATGTTGCACCGATACAGAATTGTATGCAGATATCCGGATTATTCAGATTTTGTTGTTCAGACAGTGCTAGCTTCCTGTTGTTTGTTGCATGTCATTTCATCGTGTAAATTAATTTTTGCATGTGCATTTCCAGGTTTTCGAGGACTTATTCTTTGTTGGTATTATCATAGAGATGAGTACTGGTTGCCGAGGCATTTTCAGTTACAAGTTTATGGAGCTTAAGCTGGGTATTTTGAGAGGTTTGGCATCCTTGTTGGTTGGAGATCACAGAGGGGTTTTCATAGATACTTATGGTAATCTACTGTCTATCCTCAATACCGAAGTGAACATCACCGCCATTCATACTCTGGTTCAGTTTTATGATCTGCCACTCAGGTGCTTCAAATTTCAGGATTATGAGCTAGCACCTACACTCAAGGAGTATGCTTATATTTTGGGGGTCAAGATCAAGAAGCATGTTCCGTATGTTTACACCAGTGGTTGTCCGAAGTTTCCCCTTATTGCTGATGCGATTTGCATTAGTAAAAAGGATGTAGAGGATAATCTCAAGACCGAAGGGAAAGGTATTCAAGGGCTTGCTTCAAAATTCTTGGTTGACAAGGCCACTTCTTTTGTTACGAATGGAAACTGGAAGGCTTTCAATGCCGTTCTTGCTCTACTGATATATGGGATTGTCTTGTTTCCGAACATGGAGGATTTCGTAGATCGGGCTGCTATCAGTATTTTCTTGACCAAGAACCTTGTTCCGACACTTCTTACTGACACCTACCATTCTATTCATTCTAGGAATGAAAAGAAGAAGGGAACCATTGTCTATTGTGCTCCTCTGTTGTACCGATGATTCATGTCTCACCTTCCACAGAAGGGTCCCTTTGTTGAGAATAAGGGTAATCTCAAGTGGTCTCAGCGAATCATGTCTCTTACTGCTAATGACATTTCTTGGTATTCTCGAGTCTTCAATGATACTATGATCATTCTTCATTGTGAGAAATTCTCCAATGTACCTCTCCTAGATACAAAGGGTGGAATTAACTACAATCCGAAAATGGCCTTCCGACAGTTGTGATACCCTATGGTTGCTAAACCTGATCCTGAGGTAGTGGAAGAGTTCATCTTTCACGAAGGGGTTGATGACATGGGTGTGCTGAAGAGGTTTAGTGCCGCTTGGTCTCAGATTCATATCGAAGGAAGAGCCGATTTGGGTAAGAAGAATTATGTAGCCAAGGAAACTTACACACTTTGGGTCAAAGAGCGCGTCAAAGAGATTTTGTTGCCATTTTCTCTCGAGCCTTCCATGAATGCCAAGCCTCCTGAACTTGCCATTGTTCCTCCATCTGAGGTCGACCAACTCAAGCTGATTATTGAGAAGTTGAAGAAGGAGAATGCAGATCTTCGTCTCAACCTTGATAAAGTCACTTCCGAGAAGGATAGCCTACAGATCAAGCTCCGCCAGAAGCGCGAGTGCATACTCAAAGAGGTGTAGGATGAACATAACAAGCGTAGGAAAGTGGGGGATGCTTTGAAGAGCACCTATGAAGGACTTGCTTCAAAGAAGAGACAACTTGCCAATGCTCATTATCAAGCCTACAAGGATGAGTTGAGTTACAAAAAGCAACTTGAAGAGCTTCGAGGGAAGTTATCTGAGTTCAAGACAAAGTGGCAAAGTGAGCAAGACCGTGCTAATCAGTTAGAAAAGGAATTTTCTCAGTGTCAAGCTAAGCTCGACAGAGTCTTCGGTGAGATTCAGAAGTTGCAGGGTTGAGCACATTAGAGCCGAGAGTAGATTAGTCAGCTCAACACAGAGAGCACTCATTGGGAGCATCACCGTCGTCATCTACAAAACCTCCTGGAGCAGAAAGAGGCCTTTCTTTAGGATATGCTTCAGGGACCCAACCATTCTTTGCTACGTAACCTCATGAAGGATGCGAAGTATTGGAGTGAGAGGCATGTCCGTCTAGCCAGTTTTGCTGAGCATGCATTGGAGGACCTACCTGGGTTGTTGAGGGATGCCTATACTGACGTGTTGCCACACCAGCTTCCTTGGGCTGTTTTCCATTTTTTGTCTGTTTCTAGGGTGGTATTTGATAGAATCCATACGTATCTTGTTGTAGCCCAAAAGGCAGATATTTGACTTGTACTCGACTCGTACTTCATTCCTTTATTGTTAAATGAATGAATGAAGTTGCTTGCCAATTTTATCTTTCGCACCTTTACTTGTATGCTTTATGATTATTGTCAACGAAGATAAGTGTAAGAATTCCTAGAATTTAAAACTTTATTTTTGCATACATAGCAACATTCATTTGCACACATATGCACGTCCCCTCATCCGAAACCGTTGCTCATCCTTGTCCTCCTTCTTTGTAGCAAAACGACAACTCGACATCGATATTTTACTCGCTCAAACAAATCCAGAATCATGGCTGATTTCGAAGCTGAGAACGCTGCTTATAAGGAAACTCTGGCTCAATTCCAAGGTCAGATAGATCAGTTCCAGACGAACATGGATGTCATTATGGAACGCCTTCGTGCTCAGAGGGACGCCGCTACTGCTGCCACGGTTGTTGCAACTATTACTGATGCAACCGTTGTCACTCTTGTTTTGACTACTTCTCCTGTTGTTACAACTACTCCTGCTGTCATTTCTTCTCCTGCTACTGTTGAAGTACTAGTTGAGCCTCTGAATCAGCCTGTTGTTCATCCGACAAATTCTCAATTCGGTTTGAACAAGATGCCCGCTGGTTTTCCTTAGGGCATACCTCCGAATTACACTCATCAGATTGCAAATAATGGTAGCGCCTTCATATGATATCAGCCTTTTGTTGCACCCATGCATAATGGGAATGCTGTTGTATATCCATGGGTCATGCCTACTCCAGTCCCGCCTCCAGTGGTGAATGATGATCCTGAGAATCTTCAGGTTCAGACTCATCAAACTGCGGGATTGGCTGACATTGAAACCCCTGATGAAGAAGAGCATGTGTATAGGGGTCCTCCTATTCATGTTCCGGTTTCATCTCAAGCTGCTCAAACTACTGTTCAGAATGTTCACCCCGGGATGTTCTATCCTGGGGCATCTTCCTCAGCTGCTGTGATACCTCCCTCGAATTATCTGTTTGGTGTTCAGATGGGGCAGAATGCTGGTCAGTTGGTTAATCTGGGTTTGGTGTATCCGTCTCAGTTTGCTACTCCGCAAGTGAATGCTCCTGCCGCATCTCAGTTGTTAAATCCTCAGATTCTTGTCAGGCCCACTAATCAAAGTAGACCTGCTGACTACAAGTTATTGGAAGACAGTATCAGAGCTATTGACGGGTTTTCTGCTTTTGGCATGGAGGCCAAGGACTTGTGCTTGGTTCCGAATGTTGTACTGCCGTAGAAATTCAAGATACCTGAGTTGCCAAAGTATAAAGGTTTAAGTTGCCCGCGTAGTCACATCACTATGTACTGCAGGAAGATGACATCCTATATTGATAATGATGAATTGCTAGTTCATTATTTTCAAGATAGTTTGTCTGGTGCTTCATTGGATTGGTACATGGGCCTGGAGCACAGCAAGACCCGTACTTGGAGGGATTTATCTGACACGTTCTTGAAACAATACAAATATAATCTCGATCTAGCGCCTACTAGATTGCAGTTGCAGAATCAGTCTCAGCGCTCAACTGAAACATTCATGGAGTATGCACAAAGATGGCGTGAGATGGCATCTCGTGTGCTACCTGCTCTTTCTGACAAAGAGTTGGTTGACATCTTTATGGGTACATTGCAAGGATCCTACTATGAGAAAATGGTGGGCAGTTCTTCATCAAATTTTGCTGACATTGTAATAATTGGTGAACGGATTGAGAACGGTTTGAAGACTGGAAAGATTCCTGGAGCTGCTTCCCAACAGCCGGCCACTAGAAAATCTCAGAACAGTCAATCAAAGAAGAAAGAAGGTGAAGCCAATGCTGTGACAGCCCAAGTTTCTCCTCAATATCAAGCACCCATGGCTCCCATGCCATATTATCCATATCCATACATTTCTGCTACGCAATATCAACAACCTCCATGTCAGTATCATCCGCAACAACCAATTTAGAATGCTCAGAATCAGCAACAACCGCAACATCAGCAACATACTCAACAGAACAACAAAAATCACCAGAATCAAAACCGTCAGAACAATAACAATCAAAGGAACCGTAAGCGTCCGAATTTCGACAGAATTCCGGTGTCATACACAGAATTGTTTCCTTACTTGGTTCACCAAAGGGCAATTGTCTGCAATTCCTCCATTTGGCCTGAAGCATAATCCAAATGCGTCTTGTGCTTATCATACTGGATACATAGGACATGCAACAGAGGACTGTTTTGTTTTCAAGACCAAAGTTCAGGAACTCATTAATAAGAAGATTCTGACTTTCGCTGAGGAAGGGCCTAACATTCAGAATAATCCGTTGCCAGATCATGGTGGACTAGTGGTTAGCATTATTGAGGATAATTCAGGGGCTGAATTAATCATGGATGTTGACGAGGTAAAGACCCTGATGATCGTGGTTTTCAAGAAATTGAATGAACATGGGATGTTGAAGGGATTGCATGGTAAATGTCAAATTTGTGACGATAATCCCAACCAATGTCAAAGGCTGGAGGGTTGTGTCCGGATTTTGATGAACCGAGGTGAAGTACAATTTGCCAGATCTAAACCTATTGAGGAAGTTGCTGCTATCGAGCCGTTCACCATCGTCTATAGGAAGGTTCTTGTTGAACCCCCTAAACAGAAGAAGGTGCAATCCATCGTTATTTGTCCGCCAAAATTGTTTCCTTATCAGAATTCTAAGGAAGCACCTTGGAGATATGGATCAACTGTGTTTTCTGGGGATCAAGAAATAAGGTTTGCTAAGTCTGAGATCGTAAATGTTACAGCCGCTGGAGGTATGACCCGTAGTGGACGAGTGTTTGCTCCAAAGGTCATTACCAAGCCTGTTCAAGTTCCAACTGTTGTTCCTCCTAAGGATACGACTGCATCCGCAACCCCTGCTGTTCAACAAGGGGCATCTACTGCCATTCCAGTGTCGACCATCCCATTTGGAGATGTTTCAAAAAGCAAAGAGACACTTGATGATCAAGAGTTTCTTAAGTTGATCAAGAAGAGTGACTTTAAAATTGTGGATCAGCTGGGACAAACTCCTTCAAGGATCTCAATCTTGTCTTTACTCACGAGTTCACTCGCGCACAGATCAGTATTGTTGAAGGTCTTGAACACTGCCCATGTCATGCAAGATATATCCGTCGTCAAGTTTGATGACGTAGTGGCCAACATAACTGCAAGTCGGTATTTGGGTTTTAATGAATCAGAATTACCTCCTGAAGGATTTGCCCACAACAAAGCACTGCACATATCTATAACCTGCACATACATCCTATTATCTCGTGTTCTTGTGGACACCGGTTCTTCTCTCAATGTGATGCCCAAGGGTACATTGAGCCAATTACTAGTAGAAGGAAGCGAGATGAGGCCAAGCGCCTTAGTTGTCAGAGCCTTCGACGGTTCTCGAAGGCAGGTCATCGGAGAAGTGGATTTACCCATCAAGGTTGGACCGCATTTGTTTACCATTACCTTCCAAGTGATGGATATCAATCCCGCGTACAGTTGCCTATTGGGTTGCCCGTGGATTCATGCCGCAGGGGCAGTTACGTCCACTTTACATCAGAAATTGAAATTTATGTTTGACGATTAGTTAGTCATCGTCTGTGGTGAAGAGGATCTGATTGTAAGTGAGTTATCATCTTTTCGATACGTCGAGACCGAAGAAGGCATAGCTGAGGTGTCATTGCAGTGTCTCAAATTCGAAGATGTCAACTCTGCTTCAACTAGTCAAGGTAGATCACCACAAGTAACTTTAGCATCTGCCAAGAGTGCTAAAGAGACCATCAAGAGAGGTGCCTTGCCAGGCTGGGGGCATGTGAGTGATGTGGTTGAAAAGCGTAATCGATTTGGATCGGGCTACCGTCCTGGTCAACAATTTAGTTCACATAGTTAGAAGCAGTACAATTTGATCAAGTTCAGTAGCGCGGGTTTCCAGCAGGGTGACATCGTGGCTGTCATTGACGATGTCGGTCCCAGTAATCATACTTCAAGCTTTGTGCGCAAGTGTCCGCCGGGTTTCAAGCTCAACAACTGGACATCTACCGTGATTCCTGTGGTTTTCCCATTTAACATGTAATGGATTTTTCTTTCTCATTCCCTTGTCCTCGCCCGAGACGAGTGGATAGCTTGTAATGGGCCTCACACTTTTGCAATATTATGTGATCAATAAATAAGAGTTTTTTGCATTCAAAATCATGCTCTATTTTTCTTTCCTTATTTTACTTTTTCACAAACAAATGGCAAAAGTTTCTTTTATTTTCACTTTTCAAATAGCTCATTCTAAACACATTCATAAACATGCAGAACTAATAAAAGCATTGATAACAACATGGCAAACATCCATTGTAATTCTGGAATTCCAATTAACCAAGCCGAAGAAGATGGTGAGGAAGATTATGAATTACTGGCCGAACTAGCAAGGCTTCTTGAGCACGAGCATAGAGAGATTCAGCCACACAAAGAGCCAGTGGAAGTCGTCAATCTTGGTACTGATGAGGTCAGAAGAGAAGTCAAGGTTGGCATATCCCTCGCAGAGCATGTACACTCCAAGTTGGTCACGTTATTGAAAGAGTATGTTGATATCTTCGCCTTGTCTTATCAAGATATACCTGGGTTAGATACCAACATCGTTGAACATCACTTGCCACTCAAGCCCGGATGTCCTCCTATCAAGCAGAAGCTCAGGAAGACTAGACCCGACATGGCACTTAAAATCGGAGAAGAGGTAAAGAAACAGTTAGATGCTGGGTTCCTCGCCACTTCCGAGTATCCTGAATGGATTGCCAACATCGGCCCAGTTCCAAAGAAAGATGGTAAAGTCAGAATGTGTGTGGATTATCGATATCTCAACAAGGCAAGCCCTAAGGATGATTTTACTTTGCCTCATATTAATGTCTTGGTAGACAACACAGTGCAGTTCTCTGTCTTTTCTTTCATGGAATGGTTTTTAGGGTATAATCAGATCAAAATGTCTCCAGCTGATATGGAAAAGACTACTTTCATCACACCATGGGGTATATATTGTTACAAAGTCATGCCATTCGGTCTGAAAAATGCAGGGGCAACATACCAACGTGCCAAGACAACCCTCTTTCACGATATGATTCATAAAGAGACTGAGGTCTACGTGGACGATATGATTGCCAAGTCCAAAACTGAAGATGATCACCTGGTTCATCTGAAGAAACTATTTGATAGACTCCAAAAGTTTAGATTTTGGTTGAATTCTGTGAAGTGCACCTTTGGAGTTCGATCTGGTAAACTGTTGGGCTTTATTGTGAGTCAGAAAGGCATTGAAGTGGATCCTGATAAGGTTAAGGCTATTCAAAACATGCCGCCTCCAAAAATAGGAAAAGAAGTCTGTGGCTTTCTGGGCAGACTTAATTACATCTCAAGGTTCATTTCCCATTTGATGGCTACCTGTAAACCAATGTTCAAATTACTAAGAAAAAATCAATCGGTTGAATGGAATAATGATTGTCAAGAAGCATTTGACAAAATAAAACAATACTTGCAAGAATCACCGATCTTAGTACAGCCGGTTCCTGGTAGGCCTTTAATCATGTATCTCACTGTTCTCGACGAATCAATGGGATGTGTATTGGTTCAACATGACGACACTGGTAGAAAAGAACATGCAATTTACTATCTGAGCAAGAAGTTCACTGATTGTGAGACCAGATACTCACTCTTGGAGAAAACTTGTTGTGCTCTGGTCTGGGCTGCTCGACGCCTAAGACAATACATGATTTGCCACACTACTTTGTTGATATCCAAAATGAATCCGATAAAGTACATATTTGAAAAGCCTGTTGTCTCTGGAAGGATTGCTCGGTGGCAGATGCTGTTAACCGAGTATGATATCCAACATGTTACCCAGAAAGCAATAAAAGGGAGCGTTTTGTCTGACTACCTTGCTCATCAACCTGTAGAGGGTTATCAACAAATGAAGTTTGACTTTCCCGATGAGGATGTTCTGTTTATCAGAGATTATGAGACTCCAGACTCTGACATAGGACCCGAACCAGGGGCGCGATGGATGCTCGAGTTCAATGGTGCCTCCAATTTTAAAGGTCGTGGAATCGGTGCTATCCTCATCTCTCCAACAGGTTTTCATCTTCCCTTCACTGCCAGATTATGCTTTGCATGCACCAATAATATGGCTGAATACGAAGCATGTATCTACGGTATTGAAGCGGCTATTGACATGAGAATCAAATTTCTTGAGGTTTATGGATATTCTGCCTTGGTCATCAGTCAAGTCAGAGGGAACTTTGTGACTCGGGATTCCAAGTTGGTTCCGTACCAACAACACATAGCAAAGTTGATTCCTTACTTTGATGAGATTTATTTTCATCATATCCCTAGAGAGGAGAATCAACTAGCTGATGCACTTGCCACTCTAGCATCCATGTTCAAGGTCAAGTGGAAGAATGAAGCTCCTCATATCCGCATTGATCACTTGAACGAGCCAGCCTTCTGTTTAGCAATCGAGGATGAGTCTGATGACAAGCCTTGATTCTACGACATTAAGAGGTATCTGGAAAAACAGGAATATCCCGAGGGTGTTACTATCACTGACAAGAAAGCTCTTAGGCGGCTTTGCGCCAAGTTCTTCTTAAGTGGTGGTGTACTATACAAGGGGAATTATGATTTTGTGTTGCTCAGATATGTGGTTAGACACGAAGCAAACACGATCATAAGGTCCATACATGAGGGTTGCGAGGGTGTACATGCTAAAGGTCCTACTATGTCCAAGAAGATCCTTCGGGCTGGGTATTATTGGACAACAATGGAGGTAGATTGTTACAACTTTGCCAAAAGATGTCACAAGTGCCAAATCTACGGAGAGAAGATCCATGTGCCTCCAACTCTATTGAACGTTTTGACTTCACCTTGGCCCTTCGCTATGTGGGGTATAGATATGATTGGAATGATCGAGCCGAAGGCTTCCGTCATCGATTCATTCTAGTTGCTATCGACTACTTCACCAAATGGGTGGAAGCTGCTTCATATGCAAACGTTACACGACAAGTGATTGCCAGATTTATCAAGAAAGAGATAATCTGTCGTTATGGCATTCCTAACAACATTATCACAGACAATGCAAGCAACCTGAAAAATAATATGATGAAGGACTTATGTCAAGAATTTAAGATCGAGCACCACAACTCTTCACCATATCGGCCCAAGATGAACGGCGTTGTTGAAGCAGCAAACAAAAATATCAAGAGGATTGTCCAGAAAATGGTCAAGACTTACAAGGATTGGCATGAAATGCTACCCTTTGCACTGCATGGCTACAGAACTTCAGTTCGCACTTCTAATGGGGCAACTCCGTATTCGCTTATGTATGGTATGGAGGCGGTTCTACCCATTGAAGTTGAAATTTCTTCGCTCAGAGTCATCATGGAAGCAGGCCTTGATGAAGCTGAATGGGTTCAATCCAGATATGACCAGCTGAATCTCATCGAAGAGAAGCGCCTTACAGCAGTTTGTCATGGTCAATTGTATCAGAGACGCCTTAAGCGAGTTTTTGACAAGAAAGTTCTCCCTCGAACATTCTGTGAAGGCGAGCTCGTGCTCAAGAGGTATTCACCTATTCACTCGGATCCACGAGGCAAGTGGACTCCCAATTACGAAGGACCCTTTGTTGTCAAGAAGGCCTTCTCAGGCGGAGCCCTGATCCTCACCACCATGGATGGGGAGGAGTTGCCATCGCTCGTGAACTCCGATGCAGTAAAAAAATATTATGCCTGAAAAAAAATGGATAAGAGTCCGCTAGATTGACATCTGCAAGGACAATCTAGGCAAAAATGGACGTCCCGATGGACCAAAAAAAGAAATGTCCATGCAAAAGTTAGGGACAATGAAAAAACAATGACAACCCACTAAGTCGAAAACCTAAAAGGGCGACTTAGGCAAAAATGGGTATCCCGGTGGACCAAAAAAAAAGAAATGTCCAGGCAAAAATTAGGGATAAAGGCATTGACTGTGAACCCTTAAGCCTCTTTTTGTCATAGCTAGACCTCAGACGGTAACAGAGCAGTCAAATCATCATCAACTGGTGCAAGGCGCTGGAACCTAGACTTACAGGGGATAGTAGCAAATGTTGTAATCAATGCAAAACATGATTTCCCTTTGCCATTTACACTTGTGTTTGAATTTTATTGCAAATTTCCTCATCAAGGATTTTTGCATCCTTGTACACATCTTATGTACAAAATTTTCACATTTCAATTAAATGCATCTTTTGCTATCTCAATTGCTTTCATTCCAGTATTTTGTTTGCAAAATAAACAATTATTTGTGATCACATAATACTAGAAAACGTTGAGAACAATAAAAAGTTAAATCGATCAAGAAAGCATTATGCATTGCATATTTTACCGGTGATTCATACAGGATAATCGGTAATATCCAGTGGTAAGCTTAACGCCCGATCGGCAATGTGATGGTTCTTTGAAGAAGTTGTTGTTTCCTCAGCAGTTCCTCAGCAGAGTCATCCGTTCCCCAGCAATCACCATTTGAGGGTCAGGGAAGGTTGATTACTTTCCATTTCCCCAACAGATCCATAATGTCTCCAGCAAAGTTGTCGTGTTGTACCCCGAGAAGGAGCATGTGTGTTCTGTTCCCCAGCATGGGTCGCGCATCATCCGCAGCACGTCAGTTTGTCACGCACCTGCAGCTGTGCGATTTGGCTCTTTGTTTTCGTCAAGCAGAGAAAATCCTCCGAGCCATGTGAGTCCCTTGCAGCAGAGTCAGTGGCAGCTTAGAAATTGGAGTTTTCTGATTTCGTTTCACCAAGCAAAGGAAATCGTGATGAAACGGTTGGCCCGACTCTCTCATCCCCTGCAATAGCGTCGGTGATAGTTCTTCTCCAGCGGAGTCTTCACCATTTTTCTTGGGTCTCCCCAGCAAGAGTTATCACCCTTTGAGGGCCTTTTCCTAGCTGGTTTGGTTTTCATCCGTGGGTTCTCTCCCCAACTGAGGTCATTTTGCTACAATGGCTACTTAACTCACCGTGCATCACCTTAACCCGCACCTTTACATTGCATGATATCAAACATCATGTATAACACATACATAGCATATGCATCGAACATACTCCCTTTCTTTTGGCCTGATTCATCTCCCCAGCAGATATTCAGCCAGACTTCAAACACTATCCAGAATCACCTTTTGTTGCCGTCGGCCAAATTTTTGAGCTACTCTTTTATTTAATCCCCTTCTACCTCGAATCATCGAAAAGCTAGCGCAATTCGTACATTCAGGTCCAAGAGGATTAAATAGGGGTAGCTGTCGTAACCTGAAATTTGACCTCCCTCTTTTGCCTTTTGGATAAGCATGTGCATTCGCATCGGCAGCATACGCATTCGCACTTTTCTCTGTGTGTTTCTTGTTGCAGGATTTTCAGGTTTTTTGCCCGATTAATTTCATCCTCACGAAATTATTTCATTATCAAAACAAGCTCAAAATAAAGGTTTCCATGTTTACTCATCAAAACAAGAGGTGGAAAATCGAAACCGTGACGTCAGTATTATTTTCCAGGCAATTTGGGCAAAAATTGACTGAAGTAACCAGTTACCCTGTGGTGAGTAACCGATTACTCAGTGTAAAATTGCAGTTCCTGCTGCATTTTTTGGGACAGCAGCCATGCCCACTCTTTGGTATTTGGTTATACTTAATTCTAGCAGTGTGTAGAATATTCTAGACATCTCTAGACATTTCAAGACATTCCAAGTGCATTTATTCCAATGTTTCACTCTAAATTAAGTGCACCATGTTCCTTGTTTTCTAAGCATATCAACCTTTGGATGTTGGAGCTCACATTGGGATTGGTACCGAGTTGGTTCTAACTAACCGAGTTAACCACCTTGACTCAGTGAGTCAAGCCCAACTAACACCTAGCCTAGTTCCAAACCACCCAAAGCTAAGTCCAAAGCTAATTCCAAACCTCTCACACTCCAAACCAAAAATCTATATAAGCACACCTTCACTCACTTTTCAAGTCTCTCCATCATTTCTCACATTTCTCACACAAATTCTTCAATTCTCCCACATTCTCTCTGATTTTTCTCTGCTACATCTTCATCTTCATTTCAATTCTCTTCCAAAACCTCACCAAAGCTCAATTTCTACATCAAAGGATAATCACTTTTACATCAAAAGTGATTATTTCTTGAGCTCAACCTTCATCGTTCTTGCTATTATACTTGGATTTCTGGAGTTTTTTCAGCTTATGGATTAATCTTGAGTATTTGCTGCAACATTCAATGGTTCGATTTCTCATTTCGGAGCTTCATCGTATTTTGCTCGGTTTCGATACGTTTCGTCAACAAATTGAAGATTCCTCTGGTTTTCTTTGATTTTCTGCATCAAGAATACGTTGCAATAATTACCAAGGCACATCCCTGCCTTGTAGGTTGGTAGATCTTACTTTGCTAACTATTTCGATCGTTTCCGCGCATTTACGATGTAATTTCAATTATTTTCGGTTCGATTTGATTATGCATTTGCGTGATCTTTGATCTCCGTGATTGATGCTTGTAATATGTATTAATTGCACTCACATGATGTAATTTTTGTGCACAAATTCATGATCTAGCATGTGGTGGTTGGTATAAGTGATTAGGTGCAGAAAATCACTTTTAAAAAGCTGTTTTTTCTGTTATTTTTTGCCACTGTCACAGTGGTAACCGGTTACCGTGTGGTGGGTAACCAGTTACTCAGTGTATTTTTCACCAAAAAATGCAAATTTTCAAGCAAGTAACCGGTTACCCAATGGTGAGTAACCGGTTACCACTGTGCAGAATGGTCATTTTCTTGCATTTTCAAGTGTGTTTGCCATGCTTTCTTCCTCTCACTTCCATGGATCAATGTGCTTGATATTTGTGGATGTTTTAAGTGTTGTTTAACTTCTGTTTGAAGCATGCTAGTTAATTTTCAATGTTCGACTTTGCACTTATCGATTATTTGCAACTTTGACAATGTTTGTTCATGAACATCTTGCATTCCATTTGATCACATGTTAACATGTTTTGCATCGCATACTAATTATCATTTGGTACTGTTTTTGCATTCCTTTTCTTGCTGTGCATTAAGTTTGTTCTTGATTGAACAAATTTAATCTTGTATAATCAATAATTCACACCTTTTACTTTAATGGTTTTTCATTCTCTTTGAAAAATTGTTAGCATAGCATTTTCCCTTTGATTAATTGATCGAAACCATGTTTCGATTAGTTGATCTTCCCCTTCCCTCTCTTTAGGACCTCCTTAGATCTTCTCTTTCTCAAACCCCCGCGAGGTTGGAGTTTCGCGCTATGCCTTGCCTTGGAGCACTGTACGAACTGGAGCTGTTACGTTGTCCATTTCGCAATGCGTGGAGCACCGTACAACTTGGAGCTGTTGTGCTGTCTGTTTCATCTTCTGCATTACACCCTGTGTGTTAGAAAAGGGATGAGACGGGAGAATTTCTACTCTCATTCTGACTACTTCAGGTAGGGGACGAATGACCTTGTGCTTGGCTTAGTCATTTCTATCTCCAGGCGGTAGTGTACCATCTTCCCCCAGTCGAGTTGATCCTTGATTACTCATATCTCTTTCAATCTCTCTTTTGATCAATCACCTTCTTGGTTAAGATCTTTGTTCCTTGGGTTAGCAAGTTTTCTTTGCTTCAACACCATGTTCACTTCTCGCAGTCAATCATTACTCTCTGATTCCCCTGAAGAATCCTAATTCACTTTCTTCGGCTAAACACAGTACTTCTGTTACAACCAAACCCCCTAACAGAGTTCACAACCTTCTTTTAGGTTCTTCTCCCTTTGATTGGTTAATCACTGCCTTCCAATTAAAACACCAATATTTTCACTTCTTCTTAGTTAACCACAGTCCGTCTGTTAATACACTGAGCCTTTTGGGTTAATCACTTTCTCTTGGTTAATCACCCTTTTCCTTCAGTTAACCACAGTCTGTCTGTTAAAATACTGAGCCTTTTGAGTTAATCACCTTTTCTTGGTTAATCACTCATGCTTTCGGTTAATCACAGTTTCTTCTATTAAAACCGAATCCCCAGCGGTTAGCAATCTCTTTTGGTTCCATACCCTTCTTCGTTGGTCAAGTGATGTTTGTTCACTCAATACCAACGTCCCTTTTGGGTCACGACCTTCGATCGGTCCTACACCCGTCCTTCTGGTTAATCACAGTTTATCTGTTAAAACCATTTCTCTCCTCCCAGTGTTGCAATCTTTGTTTCCCTCGGTTAATCACTATTTATCAGTTAACATACCGATGCCCCCTCAGAGTCAAACACCTCCTCTTGGTTCAATACTCTTTCTTTTAGTTCATCATAGTCCGTCTGTTGACACCATTTCCTTTTCCCCACAGAGCTTATAAATCTCTCTTTCTCTTCGGTTAACCACTGTCAGCCAGTTAATATACCGAGTTTCCTTAATCTCTTGGTTTTGACACTATCCCCTATTTTGTTTCCCAGTAGGGTCGCTTACCCTCTGGTCCCTAGCAGTTCTTTATTTTCTTCCCCAATGGAGTCCTTTCTGTTCCTGTTACGCCTTTATTTTCTTGGTTCCGACATTAATCCTCTTTGTTATCCCCAGTGGAGTTTCTTTTCTTCCTTGCTTTCTTGGTTTTGACACCATTCCTTTCTAGTTTCTCGTGCAATCGCTCTTACTGTTCAGCTTTCCCCAGTAGAGTTTCTTTCTCTTTTGCTCTTGCTTTTGACACCATTTTTCTTTCTTTGTTTGGTTTTCCGTTTGGTTCCCCGAACTACAGAAGCTCTGATTCTGCATTCGTTCGAATGTCAGATACGTAGGCACAAGATCGTGATGATCTTGGCGAGCACACTTCCACACTTTCACACTTCCACACTTCCACCCTTCTTTTCCCCTTTCTTTCTCCTGGTTCCTCTGAACTACGACGCTCTGATTTCCTCATTGCAATATGAGGGTACGTAGGCACGAGGGCCCCAATCCTCCGCCAGCGCTTTCTCTCCTTTATTTCTTTCTTTCTTCTCTTATCTCTCTCCTCTTGCTTTTAGCTAGAGGCCTTTAGATAGATAACCCATCCAAGCCTATGAGCAAGCGAAATGGTTCTCGTCGAGTAGGACGGATGCGTTAGGTGCTAGTACCTTCCTTTCGCATAACCGACCCCCGTTCCCGTTTCTCTTCCCCTCGGGTTTTATCGATATTTTCCCTGTCCTTTGGGACTAAATAAAGTTCGGTGGCAACTCTGTGTTATCTTTGAGTGTGCGATTCACTCAGGTATAAACCAGCCATCTTCAATATCCCAGTTAAAGTAATTTCCCTTATAATCAATTCCTCAATATTTTGTGATGAATAGGTGAGATATTCTCCCTTTAGAGATGACAAATTCTCTCTAAGTCAACCTTTTAGCTTCAATCTTGGGCTTTGAACAAGACAACAAATACATTTTCCTCCCATAGAATAGGAGGAACTACGATTGCTCTGATTTCCCAGATATCTTTATGGGAATACGTAAGCATAAGATTGCGCAATCTTAGCGAGCACACAAATCAAAAACTTTAGGTCCAGTACCTTTTAAAAAAACGGAAAACCCGAAAACAATAAAAACACTCTCTCAACATTCCCAAAGGAGAAACTTTCCCAAACCACAACAGATAAACACCAGAAAGCACTTAAATCAACAGAGAAACATGCAATAAAAAAGTGTATGGATAACCATATATACATTGGGCGTTAACAGCTTCCCATTATATAACCTGACCCCGACCCCCCAATCTCTTAGCATTTGTTAAAGAAAACATTTGCGTGCAAGGTTAGTTTTAGATACCTTCCTTTTCCTTTCCAACTTCATAGGATAAATAAGAAATCAGAAAGTAGCACCCAATTCTAACCATTGCGGTAAGGTGGTCGCGTCACCGACAAAAATCGCACGCTACAGTTTGTGCAATTCACATTAAGGTATACAAAGTATCCTGAAGGGAATTCGCCGTTAATCTTTATTACATCTAATATATAATAATTGGTATGGACGAATTGAACCTAAAGGTTATTGTGAAATTCACACGCTTTAGATTTTCAAGTACAATTTTTATTAACACCTTCTTTGTTCAAGTGATGCTACATATTTCGAATAACTACAACTGTCTTCCAAATTGGAGCAAACACAAACATACACAAATGCAACTCTAATAGGAAAGCTTCACATGTCATCTTTGACATTTCAGACACAGGTAATTCCTTCATAATCTCACAATATGGATTTTAGATTCTAGAGCTTTTGACCATGTATGCCCCTTTATCAAATCATTTTATACTATTACGAAAATCAAACATGTGCCTATTACCTTTCCTGATGGAAACAAAATCATATCTTATTATGATGGTCATATTATGTTTTTAAAAAATCTATACCTCCATTATATATTATATATTCCCAAATTTTATTTCATCTTAACATTGATATCTAAATTAATCAATACAATGAATTGCAAAGTTACATTTTATTATAATTCATGCACTATTCAGGATTTGGCTTCCAAGAGGATGATTGAGAGTGAATACCACATCAATAGTTTATACATTCTTAATCATAATCTTATCTTTCATAGATTTTTCAGGCTTTATAATCAATGATAATTACCCTAGTTATACTAATGGTGTTTGCAATGACAATTTTAATGGATGACACTTTACACTAGGCCACCTTTCATTTAGTGATTTTGACAGTATGCGTAATATGTTTCCATATGTTCATTTCAATAAAAATGTGAGTTGTGAATTATGTCATTTAGCTAGGGAAACTGACTTACCTTTTTTATCATAGTATTACTGCTACAGTGCATTCTTTGGACTTCATTCATAGGCTCCGTCTACCGTGAGAGGCCTCAATAGGTCTCTCACGTGAGCAATGCCATTAGTGACGAATTTTTACCGTCACAAAATGTTACTATTTAATTTAGCAACATATTTTTTCTGTTACTAAATTTTACTATTCATTTTAGCAACGGATTTTTGTTGTCACTAAATGTTACTATTTATTTTTAGTGACGGTAAAAATTCATCGCTAAATGAATAGTAACATTTATAGACGGATTTTTACCATCGCTAAATGTTACAATTCATTTTTAGTGACGATAAAAATTCATTGCTAAATGAATAGTAATATTTTGTGACAGTAAAATCATTCGCTAATAGCATTGCTCACGTGAGAGACCTATTGTAGACGGAGCCCTCATTCATATGGACATTTGGGTCTAGTCAACACTTTATCCATGGATGGTTTCTCTTGTGGATGATTGTACCAAACTTGTTTGGATATTTCCAACGATAAACAAATCTGATACTTGATCAATTACTATAAAATTTTATAATTGTGTTTTACCTCAATTTTTCACTAAAATCAAAAGCATTAGAAGTGAGAATGGAGTTCAGTTCCTCGTGTCATCTTTCTATGAATCATTAGGAATTCTCCATCAAACCCTTTATGTAGAGACATCTCAACACAATTCTATTGCTGAAATAAAACATAGGCACCTGTTGAATGTCACTAGGGTCTTACTCTTTCATTCTAAACTCTAAAAAAAGGTTTTTAGTCTTATGCTTTACACCATGCCACTTATTTAATATACAAAACTTGCACTCATGCTTTAAAGAACAAAACTACTTTTGAATGTCTATATAACTATCCTCAAATATTTTATGATCTTAAATTTTGTGGATGCCTTTGTATTGCTTCTACCCTAATGTCTAATAATTAAATTAGACCATAGTGTCGAAAAATATATCTTTCTAGGTTTTAAGTAAGGCACTAAAAGTTTTTTTTGTTTTTTATTTGAAAATGAGAAACACTATCATCTCTATAAATTTTATATTCTATGAACATGTTTTTCCATACAGTGCTCAAACTTGTAATAGGGACACTTCTTAGAATCCCACAATATTTGAGGACTCAACCTTTATTGATGTACCTGGCCAACAAGACCACAAGCAAGTCGAAATCAAAATGACCAATATTTCACCACTGACATGGCCATCCTTGAGCACTCAACATTTAGTGTAGTCATACTCATCAGAAAATATATAAGACTAAACCTTCCACTGATATACCTTTAGGATATCCTCTGTAACATAACTTTCAAATTTGGTACTACTGCTCTTTTATATTCTATGTTTTCTTTTATTACATATTGTTAGAATAAAATTTGTTTATGACATATTTTTCTTGGGTTTTGATGATAACAACGTATTGAAAAAATAATGGTTTATTTGATATTGTGTTACATATGTGCAGATTATAATACTTGTAAATATTATAGTCAGAATCTATTTTACATTAGCACACTTGGGAGATGCTGAATTGCTGGCTTCTGGTGGTAGAATCTGAAGAACACTTGCTAAGTAATGTCTGATGTAGACTCTGAAGCTGAAGGTCTCAGCATCGGAAGAAGCAACATAATTGTCTCTACACTAAGTGAATATAAATTGGCTTCTGGTACCATTCAGAGTTGGTGATAAAGTTGAAGTTATCCGTACTGTAGAAAGCAAGTTGTATTGTCAAATTAGCTTGTCAGCTAAAGTCTACAGATTGCAAGGCTCAAGAAAGACTGGCATGCTTTATGGATATCTATTCACAACGGCTCTAATAGTACAGGATCTCATGAAGACTCAAAGGTTAAACATGTTACACATTTGATCAACATCTTCTGGTGTATTTATCTTCAACGTCTCTTGTACTATGGAGCAAAAGCAAAGACTCTTGATCAAGTTACCTCTTCAACAGATAGTTTCTGCAAAGGATATAAATATGGCCGAAGGTTCAAACTGAATCTTTAACAAGGATTATCCAGAAGAAGGAGTAACAAGATCATTAATTATCAACATCATTGTATATGCAGATTTTCTGTTGTATGTTGTAATTGTAAAAGCCTTAAGATTTCCTACACATTGAATATTTTAGAAATCTTAAGTGCTTTAGATCATTGTTATGATGATTTCTCGTACCTCTGATACTTGTATCAAGTACACTTTGTTCTCTATTCTGCTGAACTTGTTTAGCAGTTTAGATCAAATTCTCTTGCTTTGTACTTGAGTAAAAGTCTTAAGTAATTGGGACTTAAGCAAGTAAGTCTCGAGTCAAGATGTTTGAGCCATGTAAGTCTCTTGCTATGTGTTTGAGAAATGCAAGTCTTAATCAACTAGGTTGATTGAGCAGAAGTCTTAAGTAATTGAGACTTAAGCAAGGAAGTCTCAAGCCAAGATACTTGAGCCACGTAAGTCTCTTGCTATGTGCTTGAGCTGTGAAAGTCTTAATCAAGTGGATTGATTAAGTAGGAAAGTCTTGGGATGCGGTTCAAGCAGGAAAATCTCAGTCAGATTGGCTTGGAGCAAAACTCTCAGCCAAAGTGGCTTCGAGCAGAAGTCTTGGGTCTGAGGGACTTGAGTAGAAGTTTTGTGCTGAGGGCCTAAGCAAGAAGTCTCGAGTGAGGAGCTTGAGCAAGAAGTCTTGGACCTTAGGTCTGAGGAAATGTAAAAGTCTTATGCAGAATGCATAAGCGATTATAATCATGATTTGATTATAGTGAAAATCTATTGTGAAGCAATGGGACTGGACTACTCTCAGTTTGGGAGGAACCAATATAAATCTTTGTGTCTTCTGCTATTATTTATTTGCTTATGTTAACATTCTGCTGCTAAGAATTAACCAGAATCTAAACACCAGTTTAGATTCTGAACTCTGATCAGATTCAAACAAAGAAAACGGAAAACACAATTCAACCTTTTTGTGTACTTTTCTCACCTTTAATTGGTATCAGAGCCTAGTCTGTGCATAACACTTGACAGTGGCACAGATAATGATCCAATAAGAAAGTATGTTTGTCAAAGACTTTCCTTCAAGAAGGAATCTAGTGCCACATGAAAAATATCATACTGCTTTTCCTACCATATTGAAAGGGTGATTCCACTAAATTTAAATGATGGAAAAGCAAAACATATTTTTAACTCATTGGTCTTGATAAAAGGGTTTTCTGAAGGTCTATAAAATATCCTTGAAAAAGGTATTACTATAGAAGTTAATGGTGTAGAGATGATCTATTTGAAAGTCTCTATCACCAGCTCAGAAGAAGCTTATTGAATATCTTCAAAGGTAGTTGCATTCTGGTAGGTGCTCTATCTCACTTCTGAGTATGTCAACATCATTGATATGTCTAATGCTCGGACTATCTTTGAATCCTTGTACTCAAATTTATGGGAATCAATTTTAAAGCTTGTCTAGTTACGCTTCATCTAATCTTTCAAGCAAATTCAGAGAAGATTGGTTTAGATTCAAACCCAAGGTCACAATTATTCAAGAAGTTATACAACTTAAATTTATTGTGCTCTGTTGGTTTTTCTTGCATATCTTCAAAGAAAAGAAATGAAATTAGATGATGAAAAGCTATCTAATAGATCACCTTTCCTAAAGCTTGGTTCTTTGGAATGTATGATGATGAGGGATTTATATTTCTTGTCAGAAGAACTTCTTAACTAGCTGAATGTGTTGTAACGTCTGTTGATAGAAGAGTAACTTCAGAAGCTTCTGAAGTATTAGAATTTCAACTGATTCCCCAGATCTGAAAGCAAGGAGAAACACTACCAGAACCTAATGTCAGTTAATCTTCACTTCATATTCTTTTGAAGATGACATTAGTGCAGGATTCGGATAAAAGAGTAATCTAGCTCTGCCAGTCATTACTGCTTCTGAAAAAGAATTTGAGTCCTGAAATAAAAATCAAGTATTGAAGAGAAAGAGATTATACCAAATCTATCTTGCTTCAATATTTGATAATAAGGAGTCTGCTCTTTAAGGTGATATCTTAAGAGACTCCATTGCTCCTTGATTGAGGGTCATCATAGAATTTGTGTTAAAAGACGATTCTGTGAGAAGTCTTCAATTTCTCTTTGAGTTCTGTCAGCAACACTATGAAAATGCCTTAATTTGTATTTGTGCCAATCTCTGATAGCTAACAATATCTGGTTCTATGCTTGTCAATGATCTCAAAGTCAAAAGATTTAATCCTAGACAATGAGATCAGTGACTCTGCTTAGAACAAGATTTTATTCTTATCATAACTCATCCTAGACTTATACTCTAGAATGAATTATGGTTCTGATATCAAATTGAGGAACAAGGCAAAGAAAATTCTGTAAGTACTTACATGTATGGTCTCATAGAACTATGAGTGTCATTATTTAAATGTATTTGCTACAAATATCAAACAAAGGAGCAGAGGCATCTTCCATGGTATTTATGAAAGGTTGTTTACAACAATTGATGGAAGAAGATCCCACAACCCAGACTCAAGTGCTAGAGGTACTAAGTTTGGTGAGTGAAGTGGAGTCATTGGTTTAACAACCATTGAATCAGAATCCACTCAAAATACTGTTCAAACTCTATGGTCAAGTATGAATATTGATACGAGTCTGGCCGAGAAAAAAAAGGTATGCTTGTTCTTTTCTGGCTTATCTCTTGATTCAAGGAGATAATTGTGTAGATGTAAATACAAAGTTTCTATTAGATTTCTATAGAAGCTCTTTTGAAAAAAGGATCTTCGGGAATCTTTAAGAAGAAACTCAGTTGTATTTATCTATACTGAATATTTCATTAAGCTAGATGATGATCATATTTATGGAAACAATTTCCTCACTTTTTGTGATGTTACTGCTATTTGTTAGCTGTCAAAGGAAACAATTCAATATTCATCTATCACTCATGACTCTTGTTTCAAGAGGGAGTGTTGGTTCTGAATAGAATCTTGGAGACTAATGACTGACAGAAGGCATCTTTCTCTAAGTCTAGAACTACTAGACTCTGATGGATGATAGCTTTTGAAAGTTGTCAGATTATGAGAATCAGAAGAGGATTCTTTACTTCTGATAAATCAGTTTAAGTAAAAGGTTTTCCTAAAACTTTTATATTACTTAAATTTTCATAAAGGTGAAATTCATCTAGTGGATTCAAGAAATCTGCTGGATAAGAACCTTTGGGTAATGATGCTTTCTTTTTATATATTTATTGTCACTATCCCCTATCTTGTGAAACATCATTTTTGGTCCTTCTTCTGACAAGATTCTTATTCCTTTAGGAATCTGGTTCAGTTTTATTTATTTATTTATTTATTTATTTTCTCTTTGGTTGTGTGTTGATCAAGCCAAACTTGTGATGAGTTCTTTAGTTAATTCTTCCTTGAATTCACTAGTTGTCATCAATGAAAAGTTTGTAGATTTTGATGATTTGCTTAAGTTAGGTTTTAACTTCTGGAAGACTGTGTCTGAACAAAGTTGGAATGGATACTTTGATATGCTCTGTTGTTTTACTTATCCAAATGTTGTCAAAGAGTTTTGGATTAATGCTTCCATTGTTGAGCTGAATTTTGAGTGTGCCATTCTTTCTAAAGTAATTGGTGTTTCTATAACAGTAACCTCTAAAGCGATTGCTAATGTGATCAATTGTGAGGAGATTGGAGAAATCCCAGGAACTCTTGTTTGGGAACACTTTCTTCCTACTTGGTGTATCTTTGTAGATCTATCTAAAACATCAGTGGTCTTAAATCTTCGTCCCGATGCAGTTGTTTGGAATCAAATTTTGAATTCAAACTTACTTCCTAAAGATAAGGATTTAGACCTTGTGGGCCCTATTGAAAAAGATCTGCTTCTATTTCTCAATTCAGACTTGCAAATTTATCTTCCTCAAGTTATGTTTGACTATTTGAAGAGGATTCTTTCTTCCTTTCACAAGGGAAATATTTTCTTCATTCCTTATGGACGAGTTATTTCAGAATTACTGGTTCAGCAGGGGGTTATCATAAGTTCAGAGGCTGGTTTGTCTAATATCCGGAGAGACAAGGTTGAAGTTATCTATGAAAGATTCTAATGCTAGATTTCTGCATAGTTATGCCTTGTATTTGTTAGAACCTTTGTATTAAGCAATCTTATTATTAATTCAAAGTTTGTTTATGTTGTTATGTAGTTTAAAGGTTATATATATATATATATATATATATATATATATATATATATATATATATATATATATATATATATATATATATATATATATATATATATATATTGTTGTTGTTCAAAAGAATTAAAAGTAATGGGAGTAAGAACTCAATGTGTGCAACATTTATCATTAATAAAATGGAAGATATTACAAATTATTTAGACATTCTAGTCTGTTGGATTTGCCTTAAGATATTCCCTAGGATCATCTGACATGTCCAGATTATCTAAGTAATCTTGCCATTCTTCCTTAGCAAACTCCACAGCCTCCTTTCTCAGTTGATTTTTGCGTCTGGACCTAGAAGATCTTATTCGGTGTGTTTTCACAAAGGATGCTGAAGAGGTGAGCGCCTCTGAAGTCACTTGCTAGCTAGTAGATCCTTCAGTTGCTGTTTTGCTTTCATTTTCCTGAGTTGCCGCATTCAATATGGTTGTCTTTTTGAAATCTCTCTTTGGAACCGAGATTTGTTTATGTTTATACATCTTGGTGTTCTGAGGATTAAGTGGATATGAAATTAAGTCTGCTATGAGTCCTTACATAGACGTGTTACATACATTATTCCAAGTATCTGTTATTTTAATATTGATTAAGTATAATCAATATCTTAAACGATAAATCTTGGAAATGTTATCTTACAGTCCGACGTATTAAAGATTCTTTAACAACTATGAATGTTATAGTTAACATGTTTAACTGTTACTTCTGGTTTCAGTTTAACTTCATTTATGTTTATCAGAAAATCAAAAGGGAAATTATTGAGAGTATTTGCATGTGATAAATAAATTAGTCAAAAGTAATATTTCATTGATTAAAGTAGAAGGATTACAAAATATTTTTCATAGGGAACTGTATGATCTTAGAATATATCTCTATCTAAGTCATCCTGAGATTTATGATAATAACAATTGTCATAATCTATATCTAGTTCATCCTCATCAGCTTCTTCCTCTTCTACCTCTGGGATTGAGCGACAAAACATCTTGTTGAACCATCTTCTTCTCTTTGACCTCTTTGTATTCTTCCTTATTGGCTTCATCGCATGAACTAGGTTTTGATTGCTTTTATAATGACTTATGAGTAACCCAAACGAGTGATTTAAATCTTTGCTTGATTCTTGGAACAGTAACGACCACTAAAAATTTAAAGCATGCACTATACAATCCTGAATGACCCTTGTTACTTCATCATTTTTCATTTCTTGGAAACTGATCCTGTAATGATGGCTTGTGATGCATTTATGACTGTAATTCTTTTCTTCATCTCTTTTTATTTCTTTTGATGTGACAAAAGGGGGAGAAATAATGGTAAGTATTTAATTAGAAATTGAATCCATTGAGTACATATTCAGTTGTACATATTTGTCATTTATAATTTTTTTATTTAAATTTCTATTATTATGGTTATCTTGTCTTGGCGACACATTTTAACTTTCTTGTACATATAACTAAGGAGGAGCTTACAAACTGTTGGTTGCGGAATAGAGGCAAGCAGCAAAAATATTTATTTTTCGAAAGAATTCCCATCGGGATTTATGTCGTGTCCACAGAGATCGGTTCGAGGGAAAGAATGTCGTTCGACAATCTCTCGCGTTTATGAGTTTGGGTTTAAAATGGTTTCAAAGAAGAAAATAGAAAAGTAAATATCAACATAAAAAGAACTCATTCTTTAGAGAGAAGAAATTTATCCGGCATGCACATAATCGACTCCTCACAAACTTAAACCTACCGACCAGTTATACTCAACCTACAATACTCCTCAATATCACCCAGCATCGCTCACGACCAAGGTTATATCAAACGCAAAGTTGAAAGAACAGCCGTGTTACCATCGTCGACACTCTCGCACCCGACTCAAGACACGGAGGCATTAAGCTTCGACGCCTATTGAAGATTGTTAGCTCTAAATCTATCTCTAGAATCCAGAAACTAACAGATAATCATCCCTAATCAAAGTTTACGAGGATATCTCTAACGCAACCCAAACCCCGCGCATAAAGCAAAAATTAGAGACAATCACCAATAGAGATTTGTAAAGCAAATATCATACAACGCCATGGGCGACAAATATACATGAGTTCAGAGTAAATACATATACAACAACCCAACAAAGAAGAAAAACACAAAGAAGAAGAGAAATGAACCAAACATCAAGCGGTTTTTCAGAGCCGATCGACGATTAATCTACCACAGTTCACCCCTATGCAAGCTTCCATGTTGTTTTCTAAGATTATCTACTGAAAAATGAAGTTGATGGAGTTGCGACCAAAAATCCCCAAAACCATACTTAAAAAATGATTGAAAATGTATTAAATACAAATACAAAATTCGTGCATTCGCTAAGCGAACGTTTTACTCGCAAAGCGAGCCTCAAAAAATGACACTTAGGTGCCTCTGAAATGCTAAACCGCCTCTGCAAAATTCCAGAAGTTCGCAGTGCGAACGATTTATTCGCAAAGCAAATGTTCGCTGCACTGTTCGTAAAGCGAACTTTGGTCTCTTTCTCCCCTGTCTAATTCTGGGAGCCTTCGCTGGGACCTCGCCAGACATTCGCAAAGCGAACATTCGCTGGAAAACTCGCAAAGCGAACTTGACAGCAAACCAGCCCTTATTTTGACCATAACTTCTGAACCGCAACTCTGATTTACGCACGATCGGAAGAGCTGGAAAGCTTATTAAATGCTATTTATGAATATGGCAAGATATCCTTGTTTGAATACCTACAAAAATGAGAGAAAATCAATTAAACTCAATGATATTTACACGATACGCAATATATACACTGAAATGTAAAGTAAACATATTTATAAACAAATCGGGGTTTATTCGAACGATATTAACCAAAAAGTATCGGTAAGTGCAACAAAACTTATATACAAAAATAGTTACATTTTTCACTTATCAAACTCTCCCCAACTTAAACTTGTTTGTCCGCAAACAAGAATCAAGCAAACTTAAAAACACAAAAGCAATAACCAAAGAATCACGAATCAACAGGTTTTTAAAAATGGAAACAAATGTATGGTTCAAATGAAAAACGGTACACAGAAAGTAAATACTTACCACTAAACTACGACGACAACATAGTCACGAAACAATTGCAAAATACAAAAATCATGCCAAATATTCTAAAACAACACAAGTTCCAAAGTGAATCACACCTAGCAAAAACAATCATCGGTAGATGAAAAACACAAAATGAGGTACTTATCACTCACACAACAATCATGCAAACAATAGACTAACTTATGCAACCATCCAAAAATTCACATTGAACATACGAAGGCAAGAATCACATGGGCTTTTCAAGGTTGTAGCGTGGTCGGGTAAACAAACAAGGGGCAATTTCTAAAGGTAATTGAAACAAAAACTTGCTTAAACCTAAGGGAGTGATAAACTCACAAAGACTCAAACCAAAAATTCCAATCAACTTCTTCCAAAATCCCAAGTGTTACACAACACACAATACTTATTTAGCACAATCATTTGAGCTCTTTTTGTTTCTTTTCTCAAGGATTTTATTTTTTTTTCTTTTTTTTTCTTTTTTTTTCTTTTCTTTTCATATTTTTATCTTTTTATCTTTTATTTTTCATCCTCATAGAAACCAACCAATGAGTAAAAAATCATTCTTTCCCCAACTTGAATTCAACCACATCGTCACGTGAATACTCCATACTTTCTAAGGCAAGGCAAAAATTCATACAACAACACAAAGTTGAGGGTTCAAGAAAAAACAAAATACATTCAAACGTAAGTGAACTAAACACTCATAGACAAGCATTAAGTTCAAATAAAACATGGACAAAAAAATCTCAAAGGGGTTACAAATGATCACACGCTCACAAGGTGAATGACTATTTGGCTAGATAGTTGTGCTCAAAATGAAACAAAATGCCTTGATCTTTTTCATGCTTTCACATAATAGACACAATCAAAAGATTAAGCATAATAAAATCCAGTTAAAACAAGAATGTTGGTACTCCGCGCATATATGAACAATGGAAAGCTACCTCACAAAAAGGGAGGGAACTAAAGTGATTCACAACAAGAACAAGTATACAAAAGAATGAATGGCATGGAAGTTTGTAAAAAGCCTAGGTATCATGAATATGCTAAAGTCTAGAAAGAGATAAACACATACCTTGGACGTGTACAAAACTTAACAATATCATTACCATACATCCGCAAGTTGAAACGATCAAACTTGGAAAATCACAAAATGCATCCTCAAATTAGCCAACCAAAATTTGCGTCCAGACAACAAACAAAAACATTAGAAACTAAAAACAATAAAACATGTTTGTTTTAAGTCGTAAGCTCGACGCCTTTACATTGCTTAATTAGCAACTTCCTTCCTTCATGCCATGGTGATGCCTCACCGCGCAAACCAAAAGCAAGTGCCCTAACCAAACACTTAAACACACGTTATGAGAACAAAATGTATACAACACTTGAACAAACATAATGGAAATTGACAATATATACGAGATATACAAAACTCAAAAACAAAGAAACTATCGCAATGCGATTCAATATCAAAACCGATACCCGACAACGGCGCCATTTTGTTGGTTGCGGAATAGCGGCAAGCAGCAAAAATATTTATTTTCGGAAGAATTCTCTCCGGGATTTATGTCGTGTCCACAGAGATCGGTTCGAGGGAAAGAATGTCGTTCGACAATCTCTAGAGTTTATGAGTTTGGGTTTAAAATGGTTTCAAACAAGAAAACAGAAAAGTAAATATCAACATAAAAAGAATTCATTCTTCAGAGAGAAGAAACTTATCCGGCATGCACATAATCGACTCCTCACAAACTTAAACTTACCGACCAGTTATACTCAACCTACAATACTCCTCAATATCACCCAGCATCGCTCACAACCAAGGTTATGTCTAACGCAAAGTTGAGAGAACAACCGTGTTACCATCGTCGACACTTTCGCACCCGACTCAAGACTCGGAGGCATTAAGCTTCGGCGCCTATTGAAGATTGTTAGCTCTAAATATATCTCTAGAATCCAGAAACTAACAGATAATCATCCCTAATCGAAGTTTGCGAGGATTATCTCTAACGCAACCCAAACCCCGCGCATAAAGCAAAAATCAGAGACAATCACCAATAGAGATCTGTAAAGCAAATATCATACAACGCCATGGGCGACAAATATACACGAGTTCAGAATAAATATATATACAACAACCCAACAAAGAAGAAAAACACAAAGAAGAAGAGAAATGAACCAAACATCAAGCGGTTTGTCAGGGCCGATCGACGATCAATCCACCCCGGTTCATCGTATGCAAGCTTCCATGTTGTTTTCGAAGCTTATCTACTGAAAAATGAAGTTGATGGAGTTGGGGGCAAAAATCCCCAAAACCATACCTAAAAAATGACTGAAAATGTCTTAAATACAATTTCAAATTCGTGCATTCGCTAAGCGAACGTTTTACTCGCAAAGCAAGCCTCAAAAACTGGCACTTAAGTGCCTCTGAAATGCTAAACCGCCTCTGCAAAATTCCAGAATGCTCGCTACACAGTTCGCAAAGCGAACTTTGGTCTCTTTCTCCCCTGTCTAATTCTGGGAGCCTTCGTTGGGACCTCGCCAGACATTCGCAAAGCGGACATTCGCTGGAAAACTCGCAAAGCAAACTTGACAGCAAACCAGCCTTTATTTTGACCACAACTTCTGAACCGCAACTCTGATTTACGCACTATCGGAAGAGCTAGAAAGCTTATTAAATGCTCTTTATGAATATGGCAAGATATCTTTGATTGAATACCAGCAAAAATGAGAGAAAATCAATTAAACTCAATGATATTTACACGATACGCAATATATACACTGAAATGTAAAGTAAACGTATTTATAAACAAATCAGGGTTTATTCGAACGATATTAACCAAAAAGTATCGATAAGTGCAACAAAACTTATATACAAAAATAGTTACATTTTTCACTTATCAAACTCTCCCCAACTTAAACTTGTTTGTCCGCAAACCAGAATCAATAAACTTAAAAACACAAAAGCAATAACCAAAGAATCACGAATCAATAAGTTTTGAAAGACGGAAACAAATGTATAGTTCAAATGAAAAACAGTACACACAAAGTAAATACTTACCACTAAACTACGACGACAACATAGTCACGAAACAAATGCAAAATACAAAAATCATGCCAAACATCCTAAAACAACACAAGTTCCAAAGTGAATCAAACCTAGCAAAAACAATCATCGGTAGATGAAAAACACAAAATGAGGTACTTATCACTCACACAACAATCATGCAAACAATAGACTAAATTATGCAACCATCCAAAAATTCACATTGAACATACGAAGGCAAGAATCACAAGGGCTTTTCAAGGTTATAGCGTGGTCGGGTAAACAAACAAGGGGCAATTTATAAAGGTAATTGAAACAAAAACTTGCTTAAACCTAAGGGAGTGATAAACTCACAAAGACTCAAACCAAAAATTCCAATCAACTTCTTCCAAAATCCCAAGTGTTACACAACATACAATACTTATTTAGCACAATTATTTGAACTCTTTTTGTTTATTTTCTCAAGGATTTTATTTTTCTTTCTTTTTCTTTCTTTTTTTTTCTTTTTTTTTTCGTTTTCATATTTTTATCTTTTTTTTCTTTTCTTTTTCATCCTCATAGAAACCAACCAATGAGTAAACAATCATTCTCTCCCCAACTTGAATTCAACCATATCATCATGTGAATACTCCCTACTTTCTAAGGAAAGGCAAAAATTCATAAAACAACACAAAGTTGAGGGTTCAAGAAAAAACAAAATTCATTCAAACGTAAGTGAACTAAACACTCATAGACAAGCATTAAGTTCAAATAAAACATGGATAAAAAAATCTCAAAGGGGTTACGAATGATCACACACTCACAAGGTGAATGACTATTTGGCTAGGTAGTTGTGTTCAAAATGAAACAAAATGCCTTGATCATTTTCATGCTTTCACATAATCAACACAAACAAAAGATTAAGCATAATAAAATCCGGTTAGAACAAGAATGTTGGTACTCGGCGCATATATGAACAATGGAAAGCTACCTCACAAAAAGGGTGGGAACTAAAGTGATTCACAACAAGAACAAGTATACAAAAGAATGAATGGCATGGAAGTTTGTAAAAAGCCTAAGTATCATGAATATGCTAAAGTCTAGAAAGAGATAAACACATACCTTGGGCGTGTATAAAACTTACCAATATCATTACCATACATCCGCAAGTCGAAACGATCAAACATGGAAAATCACAAAATGCATCCTCAAATTAGCCAACCAAAATTTGCGTCCAGACAACAAACCAAAACATTAGAAACTAAAAATAATAAAACATGCTTATTTTACGTCGTAAGCTCGACGCCTTTGCAGTGCTAAATTAGCAACTTCCTTCTTCATGCCATGGTGATGCCTCACCACGCAAACCAAAAGCAAGTGCCCTAACCAAACACTTAAACAAACGTTATGGGAACAAAATGTATACAACACTTGAATGAACATAATGGAAATAGGCAATATATACGATATATACAAAACTCAAAAACAAAGAAACTATCGCAATGCGATTCAATATCAAAACTGATCCCTGGCAACGACGCCATTTTGTTGGTTGCGGAATAGCGGCAAGCAGAAAAAATATTTATTTTCGAAAGAATTCCCTCCGGGATTTATGTCGTGTCCACAGAGATCGGTTCGAGGGAAAGAATTTCGTCCAACAATCTCTTGCGTTTATGAGTTTCGGTTTAAAATGGTTTCAAACAAGAAAACAGAAAAGTAAATATCAGCATAAAAAGAATTCATTCTTCAGAGAGAAGAAACTTATCCGGCATGCACATAATCGACTCCTCACAAACTTAAACTTACCGACCAGTTATACTCAACCTACAATACTCCTCAATATCACCCAGCATCGCTCACAACCAAGGTTATGTCTAACACAAAATTGAGAGAACAACCGTGTTACCATCGTCGACACTCTCGCACCCGACTCAAGACACGGAGGCATTAAGCTTCGGCGCCTATTGAAGATTGTTAGCTCTAAATCTATCTCTAGAATCCAGAAACTAACAGATAATCATCCCTAATCGAAGTTTGCGAGGATTATCTCTAACGCAACCCAAACCCCGCGCATAAAGCAAAAATCAGAGACAATCACCAATAGAGATTTGTAAAGCAAATATCATATAACGCCATGGGCGACAAATATACACGAGTTCAGAGTAAATATATATACAAAAACCCAACAAAGAAGAAAAAGACAAAGAAGAAAAGAAATGAACCAAACATCAAGCGGTTTGTCAGAGCCGATCGACGATCAACCCACCCCGGTTCATCCGTATGCAAGCTTCCATGTTGTTTTCGAAGCTTATCTACTGAAAAATGAAGTTGATGGAGTTGTGGGCAAAAATCCCCAAAACCATACCTAAAAAATGACTGAAAATGTCTTAAATACAATTAAAAAATTCGTGCATTCGCTAAGCGAACGTTTTACTCGCAAAGCAAGCCTCAAAAACTGGCACTTAAGTGCCTCTAAAATGCTAAACCGCCTATGCAAAATTCCAGAAGTTCGCAGTGCGAACGATTTATTCTCAAAGCGAATGTTCGCTGCACAGTTCGCAAGCGAACTTTGGTCTCTTTCTCCCCTGTCCAGTTCTGGGGGCCTTCGATGAGACCTCGCCAGACATTCGCAAAGCGAACATTCGCTGGCAAACTCGCAAAGCGAACTTGACAGCAAACCAGCCCTTATTTTGACCACAACTTCTGAACCGCAACTCTGATTTACGCACTGTCGGAAGAGCTGAAAAGCTTATTAAATGCTCTTTATGAATATGGCAAGATATCTTTGATTAAATACTTGAAAAAAATGAGAGAAAATCAATTAAACTCAATGATATTTACACGATACGCAATATATACACTGAAATTTAAAGTAAACGTATTTGTAAACAAATCAGGGTTTATTCGAACGATATTAACTAAAAAGTATCGATAAGTGCAACAAAACTTATATACAAAAATAGTTACATTTTGCAATTATCAAACTCTCCCCAACTTAAACTTGTTTGTCCGCAAACAAGAATCAAGCAAACTTAAAAACACAAAAGCAATAACCAAAGAATCACGAATCAACAGGTTTTGAAAAACGGAAACAAATGTATGGTTCAAATGAAAAATGGTATACACAAAGTAAATACTTACCACTAAACTACGACGACAACATAGTCACGAAACAAATGTAAAATACAAAAATCATGCCAAACATCCTAAAACAACACAAGTTCCAAAGTGAATCACACCTAGCAAAAACAATCATCGGTAGATGAAAAACACAAAATGAGGTACTTATCACTCACACAACAATCATGCAACGAATAGACTAAATTATGCAACCATCCAAAAATTCACATTGAACATACGAAGGCAAGAATCACAAGGGCTTTTCAAGGTTGTAGCGTGGTCGGGTAAACAAACAAGGGGCAATTTATAAAGGTAATTGAAACAAAAACTTGCTTAAACCTAAGGGAGTGATAAACTCACAAAGACTCAAACCAAAAATTCCAATCAACTTCTTCCAAAATCCCAAGTGTTACACAACACACAATACTTATTTAGCACAATTATTTGAACTCTTTTTGTTTCTTTTCTCAAGGACTTTATTTTTCTTTCTTTTTTTTCTTTTCTTTTTTTTTCTTCATATTTTTCTCTTTTTTCTTTTCTTTTTCATCCTCATAGAAACCAACCAATGAGTAAACAATCATTCTCTCCCCAACTTGAATTCAACCACATCATCATGTGAATACTCCCTACTTTCTAAGGCAAGGCAAAAATTCATACAACAACACAAAGTTGAGGGTTCAAGAAAAAACAAAATCCATTCAAACATAAGTGAACTAAACACTCATAGACAAGCATTAAGTTCAAATAAAACATGGATAAAAAAATCTCAAAGGGGTTACGAATGATCACACACTCACAAGGTGAATGACTATTTGGCTAGGTAGTTGTGCTCAAAATGAAACAAAATGCCTTGATCCTTTTCATGCTTTCACATAATCAACACAAACAAAAGATTAAGCATAATAAAATCCAGTTAGAACAAAAATGTTGGTACTCGGCACATATATGAACAATGGAAAGCTACCTCACAAAAAGGGTGGGAACTAAAGTGATTCACAACAAGAACAAGTATACAAAAGAATAAATAGCATGAAAGTTTGTAAAAATCCTAAGTATCATGAATATGCTAAAGTCTAGAAAGAGATAAACACATACCTTGGACGTGTACAAAACTTAACAATATCATTGCCATACATCCGCAAGTCGAAACGATCAAACTTGGAAAATCACAAAATGCATCCTCAAATTAGCCAACCATAATTTGCGTCCAGACAACAAACAAAAACATTAGAAACTAAAAACAATAAAACATGCTTGTTTTACGTTGTAAGCTCGACGCCTTTACAGTGCTTAATTAGAAACTTCCTTCCTTCATGCCATGGTGATGCCTCACCGCGCAAACCAAAAGCAAGTGCCTTAACCAAACACTTAAACAAACGTTATGGGAACAAAATGTATACAACAATTGAATAAACATAATGGAAATAGACAATATATACAAAACTCAAAAACAAAGAAACTATCGCAATGCGATTTAATATCAAAACTGATCCCCGGCAACGGCGCCATTTTGGTAGTTGCGGAATAGCGGCAAGTAGAAAAAATATTTATTTTCGAAAGAATTCCCTCCGGGATTTATGTCGTGTCCACAGAGATCGGTTCGAGGGAAAGAATGTTGTTCCACAATCTCTCGCGTTTTTGAGTTTTGGTTTAAAATGGTTTCAAACAAGAAAATAGAATAGTAAATATCAATATAAAGAGAATTCATTCTTCAGAGAGAAGAAACTTATCCGGCATGCACATAATCGACTCCTCACAAACTTAAACTTACCGACCAGTTATACTCAACCAACAATACTCCTCAATATCACCCAGCATCGCTCACAACCAAGGTTATGTCTAACGCAAAGTTGAGAGAACAACCGTGTTACCATCGTCGACACTCTCGCACCCGACTCAAGACACGGAGGCATTAAGCTGCGACGCCTATTGAAGATTGTTAGCTCTAAATCTATCTCTAGAATCCAGAAACTAACAGATAATTATCCCTAATCGAAGTTTGCGAGGATTATCTCTAACGCAACCCAAACCTCGCGCATAAAGCAAAAATCAGAAACAATCACCAATAGAGATTTGTAAAGCAAATATCATACAACGCCATGGGATACAAATATACACGAGTTCAGAGTAAATACATATATAACAACCCAACAAAGAAGATAAACACAAAGAAGAAGAGAAATGAACCAAACATCACGCGGTTTGTCAGAGCCGATCGACGATCAATCCACCCCGGTTCATCCGTATGCAAGCTTCCATGTTGTTTTCGAAGCTTATCTACTGAAAAATGAAGTTGATGGAGTTGGGAGCAAAAATCCCCAAAACCTTACCTAAAAAATGACTGAAAATGTCTTAAATACAATTACAAATTTTGTGCATTCACTAAGCGAACGTTTTGCTCGCAAAGCGAGCCTCAAAAAATGGCGCTTAGGTGCCTCTAAAATGCTAAACCGCCTCTGGAAAATTCCGAAAGTTCGCAGTGCGAATGATTTATTCGCAAAGTGAATGCTCGTTGCACAGTTTGCAAAGTGAACTTTGGTCTCTTTCTCCCTTGTCCAATTCTGGGAGCCTTCGCTGGGACCTCGCCAGACATTCACAAAGCGAACATTCGCTGGTAAACTCGCAAAGCAAACTTGACAACAAACCAGCCCTTATTTTGACCACAACTTCTGAACCGCAACTCTGATTTATGCACGGTCGGAAGAGCTGGAAAACTTATTAAATGCTCTTTATGAATATGGCAAGATATCCTTGAATGAATACCTGCAAAAATGAGAGAAAATCAATTAAAATCAATGATATTTACACGATATGCAATATATACACTGAAATGTAAAGTAAACGTATTTATAAACAAATCGGGTTTATTCGAACGATATTAACCAAAAAGTATCGATAAGTGCAACAAAACTTATATACATAAATAGTTACATTTTGCACTTATCACAAACCTCAGCCTTAGTATATCAGAATCAGAAGGAGCTTACAAACCTCGTATTCTGATGTTGCCAAAGGAAGTTAAAATATTATTTTTTATTTTCTTAAATATTGAACTAAGGGGGAGCTTACAAACCTCAACCTTGGAACTGTTTGACTCATGGGGAGCTTACAAACCTCAAACTCCGATGTTACTAAGAAAACTGAATTACTTTGTATTGAAAGTAGTACTTGGTATGGGTCTACATGACTCAGATTTAGAATACTAGACTCATGGGGAGCTTACAAACCTCATACCCTGATGTTGCAGAGAAAATTATAACTTCCCAACATTGTCCTTTAAATGCTTATGTTTGTCATCATCAAAAGGGGGGAGATTGTTAGAACAAGATTTGTTCATGACATATTTTCCTTGGGTTTTGATGATATCAAAGTATTGAAAGAACAATGGTTTATTTGATGTGTGTGACATGTGTGCAGCTTCTAATACTTGTAAATGTTATAGTCAGAATCTGTTTTACATTATAACACTGGGAGTTGCTGAATTGCTGGCTTCTGGTGGCAGAATCTGAAGAACATTTGTCAAGTGATGTCTGGAGTAGACTCTGAAGCTGAAGGTCTCAACATCGAAAGAAGCAACATAATTGTATCTACACTTAGTGAATACAAATTGGTATCTGGTACCATTTAGAGTTAGTGATAGAGCTGAAGTTATCTGTACTGCAGAAAGCAAATTGTATTGTCAAATCAGCTTGTCAGCTAAAGTCTACAGATTGCAAGGCTCAAGAAAGGATGGCATGCTTTACACATATCTACTCTCAACAGCTCTAATAGTACATGATCTCTTGAAGACTCAAAGGTTAAACATGTTACACATTTGAGCAATATCTTCTGGTCTATCTATCTTCAACATCTCTTGTACTATGGAGCAAAAGCAAAGACTCTTGATCAAGTTACCTCTTCAACGGCTAGTTTATTTAAAGGCTATAAATATGGGTGAAGGTTCAAACTGAATCTTTAACAAGGATTATCCAGAAAAAGGAGTAACAAGATCAGCAATTATCAACACCATTGTATATGCAGATTTTCTGTTGTATGTTGTAATTATAAAAGCCTTAAGAATTCTTACATATTGAATATCTTAGAAATCTTAAGTGCTTTAGGTATTTGTTATAGTGATTTCCCGTACCTCTGATACTTGTATCAAGTACACCTTGCTCTCTATTCTGAATAACTTGTTTAACAGTTTAGATCAAAGTCTCTTGCTATGTGCTTGAGCAAAAGTCTTAAGTCATTGGGACTTAAGCAAGGAAGTCTCGAGCCAAGATGATTGAGCCATGTAAGTCTCTTGTAATGTGCTTGCGCAATGCAAGTCTTAATCAACTAGGTTGATTGAGCAGAAGTATTAAGTTATTGGGACTTAAGCAAGGAAGTCTTGAGCCAAGATGCTTGAGCCACATAAGTCTCTTTCTATGTGCTTGAGTTGTGAAAGTCTTAATCAAGTGGATAGATTGAGCAGGAAAGTCTTGGGTTGTGGTTCAAGCAAGAAAGTTTTGGCCAGAGTGGCTTGGAGAAAAAGTCTCATCCAGAGTGGCTTGGAGCAGAAGTCTCAGTCAGAGTGGCTTGGAGAAGAAGTCTTGGGTCTTAGGGATTTGCGCAGAAGTCTTGGGCTGAAGGCCTAAGCAAGGAAGTCTTAGGTTCGTGGAACCTAAGAAAGAAGTCTCGAGTGATGTGCTTGAGCAAGAAGTATTAGACTTTGGGTCTGAGCAAATGTAAAAGTCTTGCAGAATGCATAAACGATTTTAATCATGATTTGATTATAGTTAAAATCTCTTGTGAAGCAAGGGGACTGGACTACTCTCAGTTTGGGAGGAACCAATATAAATCTTTGTGTCTTCTGTTATTATTTATTTGCTTCTGTTAACATTCTGCGACTAAGAATTAACCAGAATCTGAACACCAGTTTAGATACTAAACTCTGATCAGATGCAAACTAAGAAAACAGAAAACACAATTCACCCGTCCCTACTTCTTGTGTACTTTTATCACCTTCACATATAATAAACTATCTAAATATCATTTTAAGTTTTTGTCAGACATAAACATTCCATTGAACCCAATTATTTAAAACAAACAGTTAAATCCTAGCACTGGGTTCAAGCCACGAACATTGAAATCCAGACCCTCAATCTCAATAAAACATGGTGAAATTCTGGAAATGCAGACATCAGATGTCCTAACACATGTCAAGACATTGTTCTGTATCAACATTTAAACGCAGAGGAACAACAGCAGACTGATACCTTGAATATCAAAACTGCATAATCACAGATGTTACGACATCTGATCCAACATGTTTATCATGAACCCTAACAGAAAAGTAAATCTGCATAATGATAAAGAACACAACAATTGTTAACCCAGTTCGGTGCAATTCACCTACATCTGAGGGATACAAATCCAGGAAGAAGACTCCACTATCTGTAGAATTGTTACAAAGCTAAACTCCCCTGTTTACAACTTTAAATCCTAATCTTTACCCAATGAAGACTTTACCAAAGAATACCCTCTTTGATATGAGATACCCCACTCACTTTCCTTAATCACCAATTGTGATTTCTACATCATCTCTGTCAATACAGACTTCTGTCAAGCTTACTTTACAAACAAGCTAACTCGGATTTGCTTAAAAGCTTCATCCAAGAACAATACACAATCCAATACCTCAAGGCTTATGGATCTGTGCGACACCTATATCTACCACAATGCATCACCTGATACAAAAGGAGACTTACAACCTAGAGAGCCAACGACTCTCAAACCCTAAACCAATGTTTCTTACGCAAGAGAACTAGGTTACAAAAGGCATGTGAAATCATAGGTCTAAGTCTTCTTTTATAGGCTTCAGTTTCCTTGGGCTTTCTATCTCTGGTCTTTGATCCATTCCTAAAAAGCGCATCAAATCTTGGGCAGATTTGGTACATATTTAAAACCTGCTAAATCAGTGCAGTACTTCAGGATGTCATGTCTTCAGGATATCATTAAAATTGTTTTACCAAAATTATTTCAAACCAAAGGTGCTTTCAATCTCCCCTTTTTGACAAATTTTGGCTAAAACTCCTTTTAGTTAGAATTACGGTTATGATTGGAATACTTAGCTTGTTGGATTCATGTTGGTGTACATGAGGAGGAAGATAACATAACCTTCCTCTTCCCAGGGTGAGTGAAGTTGAGAAAGGTCCAGGAGTTAAGACTCCTAAAGAAACAAGAAGAAAGTCTGAAACACCAGAATCCTGGACACTCCTTTCAAATGCACTCCCCCTCCAGAGATCAGTTGTAGTCTTCGTGAATCTGAGTACATAAAGCATGTAACTCAGGTCACAAGACACAACTTGATTCTTCACTCAAGTCACAAGACACAAGAGAAACATATACAAGATGATCAAGCCAACACCTTGTTCAATGTTCTTCCAAAACAACTGCAAGAACAACACACACATTCCCTTTTCCCGTGACTCATACTCCCCCTTTTTAGCCAAAAATTGGCAAAGGTAGCGAAGGCATTCCTATACCCAACCAATACTAATCCAGACTTGAACAAAAGACATTTTGAACACACCACAAAGAAAACATAGTCTGAGACAAACTGATCCAAGGACTCCCCTAAATACCCAAGAAATTTCCTTCGAATGTAACGAGACTTTGAAAATATCAATGGTTAATTCAATGATCTCATTAATCCAAGGATGTAACTTCACCAATACTAATGTGCACCGGTTAAGAATGCTTTGATTGTTTCTTCTTTGAAGAAAACCGTCCAAAAATAATGTAAGTTACGATGAATACGCATGTTCTCCACCGACCACAAGACCAATTACTTTTATCATGTGTCGTTAACAATGTTCTGAAATCATGTCAGACATTGTCTCCCAAAGAGAACTGCTGTATTGATCAATACCTTCATAGTCTTATGATCACATTCTGCATAGAAAACTAAATTCTCCCAGACCTAACCAATGATTCTTAAGCATCCATTAAGAACCATGTAATTTGCACTGTCAAGTTTCCCCCAACTTACAATAGTACACTAATGTCAAGATATCCTTCTTGACATCTCATCCTCCCATAATGGAAACATAATCATAGCTTGCTTGACGCACAATACAACCTGGATCTAGAACTGCACCCTTGCAGTAATACATCTTAGATCAAGGAGCAACGCCCCCTATCTAAGATAACCAGTGCTCTTCCAATAAACACTTATGCTGATGAATGGAAAACATAAGACGCATCTTCATGTCTTCAAGAGTGCACCCTCTGTCCAACCTACCTGCTGAACACAATCATCAACTCCACTTATTGCTTCTTCTGACAAGAACCAATAATCACTCACACATGAACACCATCATGCTTCCCGTGAGGACTCATTAGGAACATCATCCTAAATTAACAAACTCTTGGATTAAGATCAAAGCTCCATTGATCCCCCTCTTCCAGAAACTATCCATACACCAAACGAATTCCTCTTGAATTCTCATGTATAGATCTTCTTGTTCCCTGAGATAAAATCCAATTAATCTAGAATGATCCACATTCCTCAAAGAGATACCATACCTCTTAGTTTGTTTTCTTCCAACGGTGTCAGATACCGTATACATGCTTCAGAACTTCACAGCTGCCAAACAGATCCACTTCCCTTTAGCATGACTTGCCAATAGTGGCGTTATCCCCTCCATAAGCTTTTCATCTGACTTTAGCAAGGTTAATCAATAGATAGACACTCAACAATCCAAGACAGTCATTCCTTCATCATTCTCCCGCTTAATAACCTGGAATACTTCTAATCAGCTGGTTAATATCCATATTCAGACTTCCATGCAATCAACACATGATCCACTTCAGTCTTCTCTACACCATCCATCCAAGGCAGTTCTTCTACTCCATCATTCTCCCATATGACAAGATAGATACTCCTTAGACACGATGTAGGCAACAAGTTCCTAGACCAGAACTTAAGAATCCTCCTCCAAGGATAACCAACCTAGATAATGTTCTAACATCAGTTAGAACATCCTTCACACATCACAGACCACACACACCATGGTTCTTGATATGCTTCACCACTGGACTTACTATCTGCATAGTAATCCAACTGAAGATCTTCACACAACACTGCGCCACCAGCTTGAACAAAGAGAACTTCAGAAACCCACAGAGAAATAAACTCTCATCCACCAAAAGAAGGCAATCTTTCATAAACTGAGAACTTCTTCCACAAGCTCCAAAATGAACTAGATCCTCCTTACGTTTTCAACCAACCACCCTTCTGCACAAGAGCAATTAGTTTCAAGCATCCTGCTTGAATGCACAGTAAAGATCAACCAAATTCCACTGTTTGACTTATCTCATTTTTCTTCATAGCTCCCACAAGATATACTGATCCACCAATGAAATCTGATCTTCAAGTTACATGAACTACTTGCTCCATAGAAGACATCTTGGATTCACCAAGCCTCTAGACATGTAACATATTCTCAAACCACAGCTCCCGAAAACTGCATGAGATAGACCTTTTTGAAGCATCCATAACTTCCATTCTCCTGTAGTTCACCTTATCTTAAGCTGATGTGCCACATCACCAGCTGAGATCCTGATGTTAAGCTAGATGTCAGAACATTCTGATACGGCATCCAACTGCTGAATTCAGCTCCTCCTTCTGCCACTTAGAATAACCTCCTCCCTTTTATAGAATAAGAGTTCCATGCTCTCATAGACTTGATTCAACCACTAAGTTTGAGTAGATAACCTCCATCCTGCTTATCACAGATATTCCGTTCAAGCTCACAACTTGATGAATAACTGCTTTGAACCTCCAAAGACTTCATACCTACCACATCTGAATCTTCAGAAGAGTAAGTAGTCCTAGACTACACCATAGCCATACCAAAGAATGCCACCTTCCTTAGTAGAGCATTCTTTAGAAAGTCAGAGATAACTGCCACTTAACCTTGACCTTCAAACTGAGTAAGATCCCATGCTCCCAAGTACCTAGATCAGAAATAAACTGATCCAAGTTGTGCCATCACCAACACTCAATTCCTCCTAGATCAGAAATAAACTGATCCAAGAAGTAACCATCAAGATTATGATGTCTTCATCTTCATCTTCAACATCATCAAAGTACAAACCAGGTTCTTGCCAGGAAACTCTCCAGAGATCACATGCTTATGTCACACCAGACTGAAGTCGATTCTTAGGTCAACACCCAAGACTAAAACAGATGCTAAAGTGTATCCAGTGCCCCTCCCATGATTATGCACAAACTCTGAGGATGAGATGTTCCAACATCTTGTTGAACATCAGCAACCTTGACTTTCAAGGATAATCAACTAAATACTTGTGAATTCCATAAATAGAAATTGATCTTAAATCCTTGTCCAATAACCCTTCTTCACTGTTGTAGCTAAGCTCCACCAGATCACTTCATGGACACTTATCAAGTATTCAATCTTTTGCAAGTATCTTCTTTGACAAACAGTGTTGAGATACCAAGGCTGCCACCCTTGACTCAAGTAACTAAGATTCTCTCTGAACGAATCCTATTTACCTCGACGATTATGAGAACTCCAATCAGATTGGATCCACACTTAGGCTTAAGAGAGATGAATCCTTCCTTGTTGTTTTGGATAGTGAAAATAAATCACCTCCACTTTCTTCAGGTTGTATTTCACAAAAACACCTTATAGTCATAAGAATAACTAGAAGACTTTAGATGCACGACTGAGATGCCTTTATGAGTGGACTTAAGAGAATTCTCAAGTATCTTTGACAACCTAGGTGATCAACAATCTATCAAACTCCCAGAGCAAGAACTTGATAAACTTAAACTCAACTCCTCTCCTCTTCAATTGACTTCACACTATACCATGGAACCAAGCTTTAGAGTACCAAGTCGCCATACCAGACATCTTCCAACAACTTTCTTCATTCCATCGCTCCCGACTTTGGAATAAAAGAATGCAGATATCTTCACATATAGAGGCCGACGATTGAGACCTTCCACCATCTGTCTTCAGTAAGAGCTCCAGAATCCCATAATTCTAGAGGTATTCCATCAGAAACATATGTAGTGGAACCACAAAGGAACAAATTCAACTTGCCCTAATAAGATGTCGAAACATCTTATAAGACACCATAACAAGAGAACTAGCCACTTCTCCTGCAGTTGTTTTAGAACCTCCTCAGCAACACGAAAAACCTCTGGGTTGTTACCTTCAATCCAGAACATCCATCCCATCCATTAATACCCTTGAGTATGTTTGAGTTGATTGATCTGATCTTCAAAACTCCTCCTTGTTTAAACGCCAGAAATTATCTAATAAAGATCTCATCCAGAAACAGTCAGGATGCCTGCTCTGATATCAATTGAAATTCTGGCAATGCAGACACCAGATGTCCTAACACATGTCAAGACATTGTTCTGCATCAACATTTAAACGCAGAGGAACAACAGCAGACTGATACCTTGAATATCAGAACTGCATAATCACAAATGTTACGACATCTGATCCAACATGTTTATCATGAACCCTAACAGAAAAGTAAATCTGCAGAATGATAAAGAACACATCAATTGTTAACCCAGTTCGGTGCAATTCACCTACATCTGGGGGATACCAATCCAGGAAGAAGACTCCACTATCTGTAGAATTGTTACAAAGTTAAACTCCCCCGTTTACAACTTTATATCCTAATCTCTACCCAATGAAGACTTTACCAAAAAATACCCTCTTTGATATGAGATACCCCACTCACTTCCCTTAATCACCAACTGTGATTTCTACATCATCCCTATCAATACAGACTTCTGTCAAGCATACTTGACAAACAAGCTAACTCGGATTTGCTTAAAAGCTAAATCCAAGAATAATACATAATCCAATACCTCAAGGCTTATGGATCTGTGTGACACCTATATCTGCCACAATGCATCACCTGATACAAAGGGAGACTTACAACCTAGAGAGCCAACTGTAACACCCCACTTTCCATTTTTAGAAAATACCAAAATAATCAGAGTTTAAAACCAACAGTGGAATGTCACCATATAAAAACCAACAATGAAGCCTCAAATACTTCATTTTCCTCTTTTCTCAAAGATAAGTCAAAATAGCGAAATAAAAAGTTTTATCCAAAATCTCGGCAATTCGCCAACATAATCAAAATCCACATAAACTCGTGGTTCACAATGTTTTAAAATGAATAATGACACGTAACAAAATCAAATAGAAGAATAACAAGTGATAAAATCCCCCTTTATCCCGTGTTACATATCAGAGCGGCTCCTAAGACTCGATCAAGCAACACGCACTCCATGCACTGCTCAAGTACCTGGAATATCTGTACTTCCCAAGAAGTACAGACACAAGAAATAACAAAGGGGTGAGAACTACATTCAATAAATAACGGTGTGTGATACATGTTAAGAAGTAGTAATCACACAATCACACACATTCAACACACATTTCACACATAAAAATCACCATCATGACACACTTGTCACTTTCAATCATAATTCCACACATACATGATAATGCAATGTGACTCAATGACACAATGCAATGCGACTCTAAGACACTGACACAATGCACGTGGTACCACCACATCATGATTCATTCAATCGAACCTGATTCCCACTGGAATTCGGATAAATCACATACACTCCACTGAGCAGTGATTTATCTCCTGGTACCACCCACCTTGGTTCATTCAATCGAATCCGATTCCCACTGGAATCCGGATAAATCATATACACTCCACTGAGCAGTGATTTATCTCCATCATGACTCCACATTGGAGCCCAGACAAGACTAGGTACCCCTCATGGATTCCCAACTAGTTGTGTCCACCAGACACATTATGAAATGCATAACACAAACGATGCATAAACACATGTATAATAACAATTATGCGTCCTCACAATCCTCCTGATCACACGTGAGATACATACTCACCGTAATACACAATAGTATTACCACACCTGTCAAATCAATTCAACATAATACATACATAACAAGAATTATGCACAAAATACATGAATAACAATCAGTTATACATCTACACGATCCTCCCGATCACCCGTGCGTTATACTCGCACCGGAATTCACCATTGAATTACTACACCTGTATCACAATATCATTACACACAAAAATATATGCATAAGACGTTATTGTCAAGCATGTTACACGACCCTCATTGATCTCACGTGAGCCATACACTCACCGTAATTCCCACTTGAATTACCCACCTGCACCAATACAGTTATCACATATACAACAATCCATTACTTTGCATTAATTAATCATTAATGAAGTAATCCACACTAAAATACAGTTTATCATATTTCCTAGTATCACTAGATTCCCATGTTTTTATTACATATATATGTCCTCACTATGAGTCGCCTTAGCATTACCACCCTTTCCAACCAGTCTCACACAACTCACACGATTAATAACCACACCTCACGTGGCCTTAATTAGGTAATTATCCAATTAATCCACCTAAATGCAATTCTTAATTATTTTTACTATCATTGATCTTAGGTTTCCTCACTAGCTCACCACTTGAAGCTTTTAAACATGTTATCTCTTAATCGCATTTAAACAACATGTATATATAACATACATCTTTGGCATATAACAATATCAATCACGGAACACACATAATAGCATAACATGTCAACATAACCCACATAGTAGTTCACACACATTTTTAAGGCATACAAGCCACTACTATCCTCTACCAAGCATCCTTGGTTAAACATAGCCTAACATCACCATTTAATAGCACATTGGATTCTCTTTCCAAGGCTTCAAGTCCCATATCAATCGGCTTCCCAATTCATGAATTTTTGTGGAAACGGGAACTACCGTATTCACACATACATCACCTTTCCATATTTATCTTATCAATCCATGGCATAAACATATGTTTATACTTCCCTATCATAAAGAGCATTGAAATAGTTTTCCAACGCATCCGACCGTGCCTCAATCCGAGTTACGGATCAAAAGTTATGAAGGAAACAAAAATGGAAATCTGTCACGTTCGCTTTCCTGTTCGCAATGCGAACGCCCAGCAAACCAAGTCAGAAGAAAAAGGGCATAAAGTTCGCAATGCGAATTTTTGGGCGAACCTTCGCTTTCTCCTTCGTTTTGGTTCGCAAAGCGAACCTGCGAACCCAGAAATTCTCAGCAGCGTCAATATAGGTCATTTGGGGCCAAAATCCCTCATTTCTTCCACCCAAACACTTCCAATTCATACTATAACAACCAAAACATGTTCCAAACATAAAAACAAGTATTCTACGTAGTTTATATTGTATTTCATCCGTTAGATTTCATTTTCTCTCAAATCTAACCTAAGTTCTAAACTTATAGTTCGAGAACTTAAAGTGTCTAACTAACCTCACCTGATAATCGAAGAGGAGTTTGAAGAAGATGATTATGATCCATGGCTTCTTCTTCTTCCTTGAGCTTTTCCTCTCTTCCTTTCTCTTCTTTCTTCTTCTTCTCTTCCATTTCTCTATTTTCCTTCTTCCTCTCTTTCTAACAAATATATATATATATATATATATATATATATATATATATATATATATATAATCCAATATTATATAATATAATCCGATAGGGTAAAACATATCCAATTGATATTTTTTCATCTCAACCCAATTGATCAATTATTAGAGTTACCTTAAAATACTCTTTTGAACTAATAATTATTAATCCGTCTCTTTAATAAAATAATTGATCTCTTCAGAGTTCTCCAGTTGCTCTATTGATCCCAATCAATTAAGGACACTGCGCCTTCGCGCTCAACTACACACACCCTAAACAAGCCAAAAAAATAAAATAACACACGACGATTATATAAATTAAAATGGGGTGTTACAACTCTCCCCACTTAAAATATTTTCGTCCTAAAAAATGTACCTGATGGAAACAGTTCTGGATACGGCTCTCGCATCCTGCTCTCCAACTCCCCGGTCACACTTCCTCCAGCAGCTCCTGCCCAAGCTACTCTCACCAGAGGAATCTCTTTTCCTCTAAGTTCCTTCATCTTGCGATCCTCGATCCTTATCGGCATCGCTTCCACAGTAACATTATCTCGAATCTGCACTTCATTCCTCTGGATAACATGAGATGGATCACCTTCACTGAATTTTAAGTCTTTCTTCTGATTATCATGATAACGTTTCTGTCTACTCTGAGACGTTTTCATCTTTTCACAGATCATCTGAATTACCTCAATAGTTTGTTGAACAGTCTCAGGCCCAAGTACAATATCCTCACCAGTTCTTATCCAAGCCTCTAACGGCTGAATAGTCCTCTATGACTGACCATCGGTCTGTGGATGATAAGCCAAACTCAACTTTAACTTAGATCTCAAAGCTTCTTGCAAGCTCTTCCAGAATTCTGAAGTAAACCTCGAATCTCTATCTGACACTATGCTCGACGGAACACCATGCAGCTTCACAATTACTCTCCGCCAGCCTTAACATCGGAAAACTGATGTTAATTGGTATAAAATGTGCGGATTTCGTAAGTCGATCCACCACTACCCAAATAGCATCAAGCCTCTCGCCATATTTGGCAACCCAGTAACAAAGTCCATAGTAATACTATCCCACTTCCATTCCGGAACATCTGGAACACAATACTCTACCACGAAACCTCATCAATTCGGAATTCTCATCCGTTATCTTAGTCAATTAACGATAATCGACTACCGCGCTTCCGATGCGCCACTCTGATTCTCCTTAATTACATCCAAAAGTCATTATTCACTTTAGGCATACCCAATCTAACACTCTCAGGTGTAGTTCCACAAACAAACTCAACTCTCTGAACTGCTCAATTAATTCCAACTCTTTCAGCATAAGCATCAACATATGCAATGACTTTCTGCCCAATGCGTCAGCCACTACATTTGCCCTGTTTGGATGATAACTCAAATCAAACTCAAAAATCCTTCAAAAACTCTTATGATCACTGAATACTTCAAACTTAGAGCCAAACAATTAGTGCCTCCAAATTTTCCAACACAACCACCACCGCGGCCAATTCCAAGTCATGCGTAGAATAATTCCTTTTATGAACTCGTAATTGTCTCGAAGCATAGGCAACAATTCGTCCATTTTGCATCAAGACTCCACCAATGCCCCTCTTCGATGCATCACAATACACCACAAAAGGTTCACTCGAATTAAACAAAAATCAACACTGGAGCGGTCGGTAACCTCTTCCTCAAGTCCACAAAACTCTCCTCCCAAGTTACATCCCACACAAAGCTTGCCCCTTTCAAGTCAATTGAGTCAAAGGTAATGCCAACTCAGAAAAACCCTCGACAAACTTGCGGTAATAACCCGCCAATCCCAGAAAACTTCAGATCTTAGTCGTAGACTTCGAAATCTCCCACTGTAACTCATCAACACTCTTGGAAGGATCAACAGTAATCCCACCACTCGAAATCGGAAGGCCAAAGAAATTCACTTCCTTCAACTAGAACTCAAACTTCGACGGCTTTGCATACAACTTCTTCTCTTTCAACACTTATAATACAACCCTCAAATGCTCAGCATGCTCTCCTCCTGGTTTTGAGCATATCAGAACATCGTCAATAAAACCCACCACAAACTTATCCAAATACCCATGAAGAATCTCATTCATATACTTCACGAACATCAAGTGCACTAGATACACCAAAACGACATCACAGTTTACCCATAGTCACCATACCTTGTCCCCAAAAATTTCCTTCGGAATATCATCAGTCTTAACATGAATCTGATGATAATCAGACCTCAATTCAATCCTGATAACACACAAGCGCCCACCAATTGATCCATCAAGTCATCAATCCTCGGAAGTGGATACTTATCCCTGATCGGCACTTTATCCAATCGTCTATGATCCACACACAACCTCTTAGTACCATCTTCCTTCTTCATTGACCACACAGAAGCATCCTACCGAGAACACTCGGTCGAACAAACTCATCCAAGCAACTCTTCCAATTGTTTCCCTCAATTCTCCCAATCTCAGATGCAGACATCCGATAAGGAGCCATCGACACCAAACTCATACTTGGCATCAATTCTGCCTCACCCTCTACCTCACGCTTTGGAGGCCAATCACTTACGTCATTAGAAAACACATTCGAAACTTCCCCAAACAAAGGCAAAACACTAACTCCTCTATCTTCACCAACACTCAAAGGTACTCTCATCATACACATCTCAGTACCATGCTGCATTGACTCATCTAAATACTCTGTAGGCACTTGGCTTACTCCCAACAAATCACTACACACCCTACTCAAGCTCGCAAGACACGTCTATCACATCCCGCATGATTTTCGTCTATCATCAACAAGAGATTAAGGATGACCAGCTACTCAATTTATCAATAACAGCCGACCATCATGAGGCGGTACACACTATCTTACCAAACCAACGTAGCGTCTAACACCACCCTCAGCCATCGCTCCATACTTGAAGCAACATGGAGAAGTACCTTATTCTCCCCCACTTGTTTCATTCCCAACCTGCAAATGGAAAACAAAACAAGTATCGACAGTGTCTTCACGCACATGTCGCACACCAGGAAAACAGACAACAGAAGACAACCTGGCCAGACGGACTGACCTGCTCTGATACCAATTGTAACACCCCACTTTCCCATTTTTAGAAAAATACCAAAATAATCAGAGTTTAAAACCAACAGTGGAATGTCACCATATAAAAACCAACAATGAAGCCTCAAATACTCCATTTGCCTCTTTTCTCAAAGATAAGTCAAAATAGCGGAATAAAAAGTTTTATCCAAAATCTCGGCAATTCGCCAACATAATCAAAATCCACATAAACTCGTGGTTCACAATGTTTTAAAATGAATAACGACACGTAACAAAATCAAATAGAAGAATAACAAGTGATAAAATCCCCCTTTATCTCGTGTTACATATCAGAGCGACTCCTCAGACTCGATCAAGCAACACGCACTCCATGCACTGCTCAAGTACCTGGAATATCTGTACTTCCCAAGAAGTACAGACACAAGAAACAACAAAGGGGTGAGAACTACATTCAATAAATAACGGTGTGTGATACATGTTAATAAGTAGTAATCACACACATTCAACACACATTTCACACATAAAAATCACCCTCATGAAACACTTGTCACTTTCAATCATAATTCCACACAGACATGATAATGCAATGTGACTCGATGACACAATGCAATGCGACTCAAAGACACTGACACAATGCACGTGGTACCACCAAATCATGGTTTATTCAATTGAACCCGATTCCCACCGGAATCTGGATAAATCACATACACTCCACTGAGCAGTGATTTATTACCTCGTACCACCCACCTTGGTTCATTCAATAGAACCCGATTCCCACTGGAATCCGGATAAATCACATACACTCCCCTGAGCAGTGATTTATCTCCATCACGACTCCACATTGGAGCCCGGACAAGACTAGGCACCCCTCATGGATTCCCACCTAGTTGTCTCCACCAGACACATTATGAAATGCATAACACAAATGATGCATAAACACATGTATAATAAAAATTATGCATCCTCACGATCCTCCTGATCACACGTGAGATACATACTCACCGTAATACACAATAGTATTACCACACCTGTCAAATCAATTCAACATAATACATACATCACAAGAATTATGCACAAAATACATGTATAACAATCAGTTATACATCTACACGATTCTCCCGATCACCTGTGTGTTATACTCGCACCGGAATTCACCATTGAATTACTACACCTGTATCACAATATCATTACACACAAAAATATATGCATAAGAAGGTATTGTCAAGCATGTTACACGACCCTCATTGATCTCACGTGAGTCATACACTCACCGTAATTCCCACTTGAATTACCCACCTGTACCAATACAGTTATCACATATACAACAATCCATTACTTTGCATTAATTAATCATTAATGAAGTAATCCACACTAAAATACAGTTTATCATATTTCCTAGTATCACTAGATTCCCATGTGCTTATTACATATATATGTCCTCACTATGAGTCACCTTAGCATTACCACCATGTCCAACCAGTCTCACATAACTCACACGATTAATAACCACACCTCACGTGGCCTTAATTAGGTAATTTTCCAATTAATCCACCTAAATGCAATTCTTAATTATTTTTACTACCATTGATCTTAGGTTTCCTCACTAGCTCACCACTTGAAGCTTTTAAACATGTTATTGCTTAATCGCATTTAAACAACATGTATATATAACATACATCTTTGGCATATAACAATATCAATCACGGAACACACATAATAGCATAACATGTCAACATAACCCACATAGTAGTTCACACACATTTTTAAGGAATACAAGCCACTACTATCCTCTACCAAGCATCCTTGGTTAAACATGGCCTAACATCACCATTTAATAGCACATTAGATTCTCTTTCCAAGGCTTCAAGTCCCATATCAATCGGCTTCCCGATTCATGAATTTTTGTGGAAACGGGAACTACCGTATTCACATATACATCACCTTTCCATATTTATCTTATCAATCCATGGCATAAACATATGTTTCTACTTCCCTATCATAAAGAGCATTGAAATAGCTTTCCAACGCATCCGACCGTGCCTCAATCCGAGTTACGGATCAAAAGTTATGAAGGAAACAAAAATGGAAATCTGTCACGTTCGCTTTCTTGTTCGCAATGCGAACCTCCAGCGAACCAAGTCAGAAGAAAAAGGGCATAAAGTTTGCAATGCGAACTTCTGGGCGAACCTTAGCTTTCCCCTTCGCTTTGGTTCGCAAAGCGAACCTGCGAACCCAGAAATTCTCAGCAGCGTCAATATAGGTCATTTGGGGCCAAAATCTCTCATTTCTTCCACCCAAACACTTCCAATTCATACTATAACAACCAAAACATGTTCCAAACATAAAAACAAGTATTCTACGCAGTTTATATCGTATTTCATCTGTTAGATTTCATTTTCTCTCAAATCTAACCTAAGTTCTAAACTTATAGTTCTAGAACTTAAAGTGTCTAACTAACCCCACCTGATAATCGAAGAGGAGTTTGAAGAAGATGATGATGATCCATAACTTCTTCTTCTTCCTTGAGCTTTTCCTCTCTTCCTTTCTCTTCTTTCTTCTTCTTCTCTTCTCTTTCCCTATTTTCCTTCTTCCTCTCTTTCTAACAAATATATATATATATATATATATATATATATATATATATATATATATATATATATATATATATATATATATATATATAATCCAATATTATATAATATAATCCGATAGGGTAAAACATCTCCAATTGATATTTTGTCATCTCAACCCAATTGATCAATTATTAGAGTTACCTTAAAATACTCTCTTGAACTAATAATTATTAATCCGTCTCTTTAATAAAATAATTGATCTCTTCAGAGTTCTCCAGTTGCTTTATTGATCCCAATCAATTAAGGACACTACGCCTCCGCGCTCAACTACACACACCCTAAACAGGCCAAAAAAATAAAATAACACGCGATGATTAAATAAATTAAAATAAGGTGTTACACCAACGACTCTCAAACCCTAAACCCTTATTTCTTACGCAAGAGAACTAGGTTACAAAAGGCATGTGAAATTCTAGGTCTAAGTCTTCTTTTATAGGCTTCAGTTTCCTTGGGCTTTCTATCTCTAGTCTTCAATCCATTCCTAGAAAGCGCATCAAATCTTGGGCATATTTGTTACAAATTTAAAAACTGCTAAATTAGTGCAGTACTTCAGGATGTCATGTCTTCAAGTTAAGACATCTTCTTCGGCATATTTGTTCAGGGCCAGATTTCTTCATCTTTATCATTAAAATTATTTTACTAAAATTATGTCAAACCAAAGGTGCTTTCACATGGGATATAGATGAGTTACCATTCAATAAAATGTCTATTGGGTGAAAATGAATTCATAATTTCAAATATAATAGTGATTGTATCTTATAAAGGTATAAGGTTAGACTTGTAGCCAAGAGATTTACATAAGTAGAAGACATAAATTATTTTAAAACTTAGTCCCCTGTTGCCAAATTCACAATACTTAGATTCTAACTTACGATATATTGATGCCACAAAAAAATTGGTTCATGCATCAATTATATGCTCATAATGCATTCCTTCATGGTACTTCAGATGAAGAAGTTTACATGTATCTACCACCAGAAATTACTTCTAAATTTACTAATCTTGTTTGAAAACTTAATAAATTCATATATGACCTACAACAGTCTAGTAGACAATGGTTTTCCAAATTGACACTTACCTTGATTTCTAAAAGATACTCCAAATCTAAATATAACCATTCTCTATTTACTATGTTATTCTCAAATTCTTTTATGGTAGTTTTAATATATGATGATATATTGATTACATGTAATAACAACTAAGAAATCCTATTTCTAAAAAAATCACTAGTACAAAAAAACCTTTTTAGCAGAGGTTGTTAAGTCAGTTCACCTGCCACCTGACTTAAGAAGCGACGCGGTGGCAATTCTGTAAATATTTATAACTTTGTTAGGTCGGGTGCATTTAAAACCGACTTAACAAACATTAATTAAAAAATATATATTTCGCATTAAATTTCTTAAGTCGCTTGTTTTGTCTAACTAACTTAAGAAGTCAATTTATTAAGGCATGTGTCGACCACCCGACCTAAGAAGTTTTATTTATTCTAACAAATTAAATTTTAATGTGTATTATGAGGGGATCGAACTCAGTACCTCTGAAAAGGAAAATCGTCACTTAAAAACATTATTTAAATAATTAGAGGTATTTATATTTTTTAAATTAAAAAATATATAAATATTCCATTTCTAAGAAAACTAAAGGATCCATGTTCATTTTGAGAAATTGTTTTTTACCATCGTTTTAGAATGAACCGTCAGTTACCTTGTTCTTAAAAACCAAACCCTAAAGCTCATTCCTTTGAAGAATGACGAAACTCAATCTCTCAACCGATTCTACAGTTTGTTCAATTTCTTATATTTCCTCTCTTTGAAGAACGGCACAACTCAATCCCTAAAGACAATTTGTTGATTTATCTCTTTGAGAAATTGTTGTTGCTGACACTGTTGATTTCGTTTTCCTTCTTCTCGTATCTGGGCTTAAAGCCACGTGGATTTTCTTTTTCCAATGTTGAGCTATCCGTTGAGGGAATTGAAGATATCTATCAGCTTCAAAACATTGCGAAAGAAGTGATTATGTTGGAAACTGGTACGCACTTTTTGGGAATTTAGGGCCTCTCTTTTTCGATGTTCCTTTGAAGGCAGAAGATTCATATGTGAATTTGGGCAAGAGGACAGTTGTATGGAAAGACTGTTATGCTGAGCCACTTGGTGATACACAGGATTGTAATGTGATTGATAGGGCCGAAGTCATTTTTGCGAGTTGATTTTGGTAAGTTGTATGGAAACCAGTTGTCATCTCCGTTCGCAGCACTCGCCGCCGGTTTTCTTAGAATCCACCGAACGGTAACCCTCTTTCCCTTCTCTATGCTATTTACAGTTACCTTATTTATTCAACGAAAGAAACGATTCTGCTGAGTTCTTTAGTTTTTTTTAACCAATTTATTATTATACTTCAAATTTGAATCTATCAGTTTTGTATGATTATATTTATGTTAGTCAAAATCTCGATCCAAGCCGTGAAATCCCGCGATCTTGTTACATATTAGTTCTTCTCAGTTTAATATTTTAGTCACTTCTACAATTTGTGAGTGTTGCATAGCCTGCAAAGTGTTTGATAGAATGCCTGTTTTGGTGATGTGGTTTGAAATTGGTAGGAAATGAAGAAAGGAGTGCATCCGCAGAAGCAATGGATATCGTATGTTACTGAATCTGGTAGGTTGATGCATGTCATGATGACAAAGATGCATCCTGTTGGTAAAGTCTATCATTTTCGTGTTAAGCGGCAAATGGCGGAAAGTTTGGGACAAATTGCCAAGTTCAGACGTCGATTTAGGTTGGAAAATCCTGAGACTGCTGAAAAGAAATGATTTTTTTTACTAATGGAGATTTGGTTTGGTATTTCATGCAAGTTTTCTGGAAAAACCAAGGAAATTAGTCATGGTCTGAAGTAGTTTTTGTTTAGTTCAGTATCTGGCATATCTAGTTGAAGCATAGATATGTTTTTTTTTTTAATTCTTACAACTAATTGATACATTTTAAGTTGAACTTGTTTATGGGTGTTCCTAGTAAATAAATTGCTCATCTTCTTCAATTTTTTCAACCTCTATTAAGCTCAATTTCCTGCTCGTTATTCTTGCATTAATGTCTTAATAGGGTGGTGGCTCAATCATTCAGATCCACAATGAGTATAGATGTGTGGCTCAGGATCAGTTGCTACTGAACCTAATGTTCTTCAACTACCCCTATTCCTTTTGTTCTCTAACTACATTCTTTTGGCATTCATGGTTGTTTCAAGGTAGCTATAGACAAGGCATTCATGTATTCAAAATTCAATATCAGTTCATTAAATTGATCTCTCGTCAAAATAAAGGCCTTCCATTTGCTTGCTAGTTTTGAAAACAATAACGTCACAGCTGGTGGTGAAATAGATCAATTGTAACCTTTTGTTACAATTTGTTTTTTTACAAATTCAATGTAATCAACCTTAACTATCATAAAACAACTTGGTTACACTTTTCCTGACCTTCAAATTCTGTCATTTTTCTCATCAAGGTTGCTTTTTTAATTGCTTCTCTCAACAATAAATTCAGCCTTTGTCGTGTATAAGGATACATCATATTGAAGACATAATTTTTCTGTGTAAATCTAATAAAAAAAGATGGTTTCAATGCAGTTGTCAGAGTTGAGCCATTGCCAAAAATTCCATAAGAAATGAGAGAATCTTCAACATCTAAAAGATGCAATGCTTGAAGATAGATATGAAATTTTCTTTCAGTGAGTTACTGTACTACCTTAGTGAAAATAAAATTAGTTACAATTTATCTATGTGTCTTTTCTTTTTTTTTGGGTTCATTGTAACTCTTACATAATTCATGGCTTGTCAGGATCCTTGACTCCTCTCTCACTACATCCGTTTCTCAAGACTGTTCACTTAGAATGACATTCATGTCAGGATCCTTGAAGAGAAGTCGGTGGATGAAGATGAAGATGAGTGATGAGTGATTGTGTTAGATGTAAGTCAAATGGTTTTATTTTTCTTATTCACTTTCATGATAATGATATTTTTAACTCAATACTCATATTATGTTTCCGAGGGTAGTGTAAAACTAGTGGTGTGAAATAATTGACACTTATTTATTTATATTTTAGTGACTTTCAAATTATATGAACATCAAAACAATTAATGCGTAGTTTGTTTCAACAGGCTGGAGAGTTACTAAATCATCCACATCTTCAGCCTTACATTCTTAAAGTTCACCAAAAACTAAATAGCCCTAGAAGAAGTACTTTTACATTCCAATGGTCTGAGTCAAACTATGCAAGGAGAACTCACTTTGTGGAACCAGAATCTGTTTCTACACTTTCTGACCAAGACAGGTACTTGTCCCTAAACAATCACAGGGCCTTGAATCCTAGTATTTCTGGAACTAAGCAAAGTTCTCAATATTCAACTCAACGAGCTCAAGGATTATCCAATTGTTCAAAAGAGAAGCTCTATGACTTATCTGCCAGCGGTGTCCGTGATTACTGTATTAATAACAAATCAAAAGCGATAAAGTCCTCGACTGGTGAGAGAACACCGAGACTTAGAGTAGCTAAGGATCATGTCATTATTGGTCAATGCAGGTGAAACTCTAGCGGAATTCTATCATTTCTGAATTAACCCAAAGATACTTTTATTTTAGTATATTAGTATCTAGATATCGGTATATATGTCTGACTAGGTTTGCCTTTACTTGTGCCACTTCTATAGGCCACTCTCCAAGACAGTGAGGTTCAATGTGTTGAAAGTGATCCCAACTAGATCATCCAGTGGTGTAAAGAAGGCATTTTCAGGAATATGATATTTGGTTGGTACTCTTAGTATAAAGATCTTATCATCTATGTTGAAAGTAATTCCCGATTTCTGTATGAAGTTCTTATCAATTTTGGTAATTTTGGTTTGCTTTTGAAGTTCTGTCCTGTGCTTTGATAAGATATTTTAATTTTGTTAGTTTTTATTGGACATGATGTTATAATGGTTATTCAATACTAGCTGCAATTATTTTGAATTTGGGCTTTTAATAGAAAGTTCCCCCTCAAAGAAATTAATGTTTAGTATGTTAAACAAAAAGATGTGATCCAACATAGAACATCAGTTTACAAAACCAGTGTCTGCTGGGTGGCTATTTTATGCTATTTTATGTTATTTATTTGAATTTGCATCAGGTTTATATTTTAGTAATGCTTAATCCATTGTATACGTTTAACATTTTAGTGAGGTCGGATTAACATTGAATATTATTGTTGTCCAATAACTTTTACTTAGGATTCTTACTCCAAACGGAAGAAATTGGAGTTAGCTTATAGTATGTGCTTGTAGTGTCAATTTTGTATTTGTGTTCTTCTTTGAAATTTTATGATGAAATGGATGAAGGGTGTTGCTCTCTCTTGTTTATTCTAGTGGCTATTTTGATAATGTTAGATTGTGAAAGAATTTGAATGTAGTTTGGTTGCTGTAAGTTTAGTTGGGTTGGTTAATTGTGGGTTAATAATCTAATTTTCACTATAGGCTAGTAAAAAAATTGAAGTCTTCATTAAATCTACCTTATCCACGAGATGTTATGGTCTTGTTGTTTACAGGTTACAGGTGCTATCTATGTTATTGTTGGGTTTATTTTTCACTAATTATCATATTCAATTTAAAACTTTATTTATGTATTTTTATGAATATCAGTATGCCAATTAATTACAGTTTTACATAATTTGAAATGGTAGGTCATAAAGGATACAGCTCATGGCAGGGAACTTGGAAAAACAATATCATTATATGTTCTTTATGCGTTGATTTGTATAGAACATGAGCAATATTTCTTGAGCCAACTTTAAAGCAGGAGATTTTCAAGGTCTTGCCTTACTGTCATAAGCAATATTTCCAATCAGGTGTTTGTTGTGTTCACTACAAACAATTCCTTCTATTTTGAAATTTCGTTGTATGTTTTGGATAGTTTGTAATGGGATACAATATATTTTATATATCATATAATCATTTATGTTTCTATTAGTTGATGGTACTATCACTTGAAATGGGAAGTAATTATGAAGAAGAATGTCTGCAAGTATTTCTCTATTTTGAAGCTTTAGAAATTGATAAGAAAGATGAAGTTAAAAATGCTATTACAAAAAAATGTGAAAAAAATACAACTTGTTAGGTCGGTTAAATATATCTGATTTAAGAAAGAAACTTCTTAAGTCAGGTATAAATGGCATCAGAGCTTTATGAAACCTACACTTATTAAGTCAGGCGTTATTTAACTGACCTAATAACCTTTTCTTAAGTCAGGTCCAAATTTGACTTAAGAAGTCAAAACTTCTTATGTCGGTAGTTCTTAGGTCAGGCTCGGAACCGTCTTAAGAAGTCGTTTTTAACCGACTTAACAAGTGTTTTTTCTACTAGTGAATTTCTTCATTCCTCATTTAAGATTAAAGATTTGGGACATCTCAATTACTTCTTAGAACAAGTGGCTAGGTCTCACATAGGGATCCATGTTTGTTAGAGAAACATGTCGTAGACCTCCTTTTAGAAACAATACTTCTAGATGCCAAATCCTTTGAAACACCAATGACAAAAGAACCAAGATGAGCAAATCAACAGGCACTCCACTTTATAATCCTACTCCATATAAGAAGCTCATTAGGAAACTAATTTATCTCACCAACACAAGGCCATATATATGCTATGTTGTTCAACAATTAAGCCAACAAATGCACACTCCAACAAATACTCATTATGAAGCTACCACACATGTTATGAAATACATAAAACATATGTATTCTATATGCACAATACTACATTCAACCTCGTCTATCCATATTAAGGAATTATGTGATAGTGATTGGGCCACTTGCTCTGATACAAAAAATTCTGTCACATGACTCTTTATATTCATGGGAAATTCTCCCATTTGTTGAAAAATCAAAAAAGCATGCCACCATATCTCAAAGCTCCCTTGAAGTTGAAATCGAGTCATGGCATCTACTGTATGTGAAATCCAATGGCTCACATACGTGCTACAAGATCTCCAACTAGCAAATAACCTTTCTGCATTGTTGTACTGTGGCAGTAAGTCAGTAAAACACGTTGCTGCAAATTCTTCATTCCATGAGAGAACAAAACATATAGACATAGACTGTCATTCCATAAGAGAGAAACTTCAATAAAATCTCTTTAATATTATTCTTATCACACCTTCTCAAAAGCAGACTAGCCTTTTTGCCAAGGATTTTTTTAGTTTTGTTCTTTAGGGGACAAATGTGTGATGCGATGCTTCACCAACAGGTTTGGCAAGATAAACCAGAACCAACACAATAACAATAACTAGATGAAATAGTAGAAAAGCAATACAAAATAATCAATTCGTAACCCAGTTCGATGCAACAACCCCTATGTTTAGAGGGTTGAGTCCACAATCAAAGAATGGAAATTCACTATTAATAGTTTAGTACATTTAGACTTAGAAGCAACAAGTACTATGTTGTTCAATGCCTCTTCCTAACACTACCCAATGACTTTCTATTTAGAGTCTCCCCCTAAATATAAGAACCGACCTACTTTCTTCTCTACCACACAATCGATGATAAGGAATTACAACTCAATAATCAATGTAGAATACTACCACTCCACTCTAGACAAACCTTATATGCCAAGTTACTAAAACATAGAGGTGCCCATACAACAATAACAAGGACTCAAAAATTAAACCCTAGCACTCTAAATCTTCAATGTTTTGATTGACTTCTAATGTAAGTTTTGAGCTATTTATATAGCATAATAATTTTGGGCTTTTCTTCATGGATTTGATATTTGATTTCGTCCAGAGTTAATGCAGAATCTGTTGGATATTATATGTTCCATAAATATTTCACCAGGATATGATTTGTTTAAATTTAAATTCAAATTTAAATCTTCATTTAAATTTGAATCAATCTTCGTCCAGTTGTCAAACAAATCACCTAATCACATTTCCAATCTAATTAGAAATAAAATAGAACTGAATCTTCTCAAAAGATTCACCCAAAACGAAACAATCTGGTGTTTGTTGAGTAAGACTCAGATGTCGTAGTTACATTCTGGAGCATCGCGTTTAACATGTGTCGTTTTTACAACTTAAGCAAGTTAGATCAATCTTTAATACTTGGACATTTCTCTATGTTGTTGTTTTGCTAAATATAACCAATTCAAAGAGTCAATCCAATAGAAACTATACTTCAGATCCTACATCATTCCATAATTTTATCTCAAGTTTGGCTTATTCATATTAAGTGCAACTTAAAGGGGATATTAACCCAATATATTGTTGTTACTGTTAGTGTATTGTGGTTAGTTAGTCTATTGGGTTTGACAGTTAGCTAATTAGATTGTTAGACAAACTAATTGCACAATGCACTATTAAAGCTACTTAAGCACTTCATCACATACTGTTTTACTCAATGATTTTCTCAAATGAATACATTCATTCTTTCACTTTAGCATGGTTGATTTAATCTTCATCTATGAAATAACCTTTTCTCATATCACCTATTAGCATAGATTCTAATTACTTAAATCTCAAGGTATAGTTCATAAAAAGAAAAAAGAAAAATCCCTTTTTCAAAGCTAATGATTCTTATCATAAAGGAATAGATTTCTTAGCCCATATAAGAAAAACTAAAAAACTTGTGTGTCTTGTTTTTAGTCATTTATTAGTCTTACATCTCCCTGGTTTTCTTTTCCTTCATTGTTATCGCAATAATTGACATTTTGAAGAAAATAACGTGGTTGGGTATACGTGTACTTAAAGGGTAAATGGGTTTTGGCCGTTTGGAAAGAAGAAGGGCTTATGGATATGGCACAGCTGGAGGTAATGGATAACTCACTGTCTCTAATGGGCCAAATGTGGGTCCTGATCCATTTAAGTGAGGACCATGTCATGAATGATGTCATATATTTAACAAAGGTTCCCTAAACGTTAAGTAAAATGTGTTGAATATTAATAGATAGGTACACCCAACAAGTTACACTTATAATAGTAGGTAAGATGGGGATAGTTGTCAACGAAGTTCGGTGATCTATATTTGTAGTGTGGCTCAGCATCTATTGGTATAATTAGTTTTGAGAGAACATTGGCCGTTAAATTAAGAGAGAGACAAATATTTTGGTATTGCATGGATATAAACAATTTAATTTGGGCATTACTTTATCTATCTCGTGAAATCATGGTGAATACACTTAAAACTTGAATTTGCTATTTTTCATATTTTAATATATCTGGAAATATCTAAAATATATACAATGTTTTATAAGTGAGCAATCCACCTCATATTTGTCAAAAAATTATATATGGAGATACATTTATGGAATCACTCAAAACATTTACGAAGATGTTTCTCCAGATTAACCTTTAAAAACCACTTTGTAATTTACAAGTGAATCATCCACCCCAAATTTATCCAAAAATGGCTTAGAGATGCATCCACGTCACGTAGCTTGTTAGGGGTGATTCGGTTGGGTTTGTGCTCCCTTTCTATATGGAGAAAAGTTCAAATATGTTAGCTCATTTGTCTAACTTATTTAAATGGCGAGAGTCAATTTAGGGTTGAGAGAAATGAGAGAAAAGGAGGCACAAAATTAACTAGAAAAGAGATAAAAGAGAAGAGAACCTTATTCCCGTTTTTTGCAACTAGTCTCACTAAATCGGTAATTTTGGATTCGTTAACTGTTTGATTGAGCTCAAATTTGGAGGGGAGGTTTGTAACACCTGTGTATATCTTTTGACAGTTTGGATCTTCAAAACGATGTATGGGCTGAGAGATATCTGCTTTGCACTGAAGTTGCAGATTTGGGTAATTTTTTAGCTTCTTGATTCTTATTTGTAAGCTAGTTTGCTTTGTGATTTTGTTGTTGTTAGTACTAGTTTTTGAATCATGTTGAGACTCTCTTGTACCCTTATTTGATTATAGATGAGCTATTTTTTTTGGTCTGGATGACTAATGATTTTTACTCTTATATTGAAGAGATTTCCATGTTAAAATATCGATGTTTTCTTGTGCCTGTATTTGTTCGATTTGTTGCTATATGTTTGATGTAGATCCTCATGGGATCTTACAAGTTTGGAGAATTTTATACCCACTGTGTATTGGTTTATTATTGTGTTAATTTTCCATTAGATTCCATATATGCATCTCGAAAATAATCCCTGAAAGCATATTTCGAGTTTTTGCCTTGGCAACAAGTGTCCCAAATTGATATTTTTTTACCATTCATACAAAGGATATCATAACACCATGCTAATTATACCAATGAAATTCAAACATGGCATATATAAATTCAAACAATAACACAAATCCAAACATTAATCAATTAATTAAAAATGTTACCACAATACATAATTTGTTCAGAAAATACATATGTTACCAATATACAAATAAAAATAAATTATTTTGTGTATCAAACCCCCTATTTATTCTCTGCCACCTATCCCAAGGGCATTTCGGACCTCGACTAAGATGGCTTGTACGGTTGCCATACCATAAATTCCTTCCTCAAAATCTCCTCTCTCTATGGCATATCTCACAATCATCGCAATATGCTGACAGACCAATAACAGGTGTTAGGTGTAGTCGTCCCTAGCCTCTTTATCTTCCAATATCTTCTGATGATCTGGTCTAGGTGGTGTCATGTAAGAATTTGAGACCTGGTAGAACGAATTCATGTAGCCATGTGCAACAACTCATGGATCATGAGCTATCACGCTATGTGCCTCATCTGGTACCAGATGACTATAGAAATCATCGAGTATGGCATAAAGATCTTTGTGGAGGAATGTTGGAGGAGGAGACACAGAGGAAGGTCTTGGAATAATCTGAAGAAATCTGAACTAGAGCATGACCCTCTCACGGCAAAAGAAGATACATCAGGCGCGACCCACAAGCCAACGATCTCGAGTAGAAGATTATGTCGTCCAAGGATAGTGTCTGATAGTTACTGTCATACGGGAAAAAGCATGTGTCATTTTCTATAGTGGGCTTAATAAACACCATGTACGGATCGATTGTCTGATTCCCTCTAAATGAGCAAAAGGCACAAGCATCTGGCTAATCCTTTGTGTAGTCCATCTGAGGCTCTCAATCGGATTTGCAAAGAAACTGAGAGATGACCAACGCTTGAAAATGGTTCAAATAAAATATTAGTAACAAGTGTAACACAAATGTTATGAAAATATTAATAATAGTAAAGGTTGAAAATATTACTGTAAACAGCGTAAAACTTCTTGTCATCTATCTTGTATTCTAAAGACAAGTTTCACCTAGTTTAGAATACATATAAAGCAAACATACGGCCCCTAGTTGTACTAGTGGATCCGCTTTTAGTCGATGAAGTATGTCAGGTAGACAACATCAACGTATGTTGCACTTTTGTCTATAAATATTTTCATCCCAACCAAGTACGGGAAGTATGACCTTAATTCACATTGCCTATGGAAAAAAATTGTTCATCGTCACCTTAGGCCTCCAATGCTTCAGTCAGGTGGTATTTGTATAGTTCCGCCAGGTATGAAAATTTGGCATAAGCGCCTCTCGTGGCATCAAGCTCTTCTTGGGCCTCACCTTGATCAGCTCTCAAATAGTTTAGCATCAATTCAAGTGCCTTGGATTTGTTGATCTGGCAATGGTTTAGTAATCTTCCTCTAATCTAAATATACATGAGGCATGAAACATCATCAAGGGTGATGGACATCTCACCATTAGGGATACAGAAAGATGACATCTCCTTCTTCTATCTATCCAAAAAATCCACCAACATGCCATGGATAATGGTCTTGTATCTAGTGGCGCACAAACGTGCCAGCCCATAGTAACGAGCTACATCTTGAAAACATGCGTCTACATTATGTTCCAGGTTGAAAATATTTCTAGTATGGACGCATGGTTTACAGATTTTGTCGTTTCACGCTCTTGTAAAAAAAAAATATATTAACATCAATCGCAAATCAACTAGTATGAAACAGATGCAACATAAGTAAACAAATACACCTCTCCTTTCCACATATACATCTTAGCATGTTCTGCATTTATAGGAAGTAAGGAGGTGGCACAGGGGACTCTTAGAAAACTATAAGGAACAAGCGCAACAGCTGCAACATGTTCCTCCTAGGTTCAGTAGGAGACACGCGCTATAATACCCTAATTTTTACCCCTAAGATCCCACATGTCATTTACATCTCATACCATAAACAAGATCACAAGCTTTGGTTCTCTTGCCCTCCTATGAAGGTTTGTTCTTGAGTGAGATCGACAAGTGTAACACCCCAGTTTAGTTATTTTATTTAATTGAGTCGTTTTGATTATTTTATTATTATATTATTTTATTTCTGACTTTTATGTGAAAATATGTTATTTTTCATCGAGATTATATTTTATCGCGTTTTGGGAACGTTTGCGAGATATTTGAGTGTAGGGGTATTTTGGCCTTTTGTTTGGGTAGATGTTATATTTTTCATATAATAGAAATAGAAAGAGAGAAAATAGAAAGGAAAGAAAAAGAAGAGGAGAAAAAGAGGAAGAAAGAAAAGAGAAAGAAAAGGAGAAAGAGAGAAAACTTGGAAATCTAGGAACCGATTCAACCGACTTTTCAAACGCAATTTAATCGGGTAAGGGTGCAAAACTCGATTATACTATGTTTGTGTATGATTATGTTTGTTTGTGTGGGAGTTTTATTGGTTTTTAGAGATAGGTCGAAATGAGATAAACGATAGAAATCGATGTTTTCGCGGTTGGAAATCGATGTAAATGTTGTAGAATACTAGTTACCATGATTAGATTATGTGTTGATTGCTATGTGTTGGTTTGAAAGTGTTTTGGTGGGGAAAATATGATTTTGGGTTATGTAACAGCGCTGCTGGGTTTCTGGTTTTCGCAGGTTCGCACTGCGAATCCCCTAGCGAAGGGGAAAGCGAGCATTCGCTGGTTATTCGCACTGCGAAGCTGAGGGCGAGCATTCGCCAGAGGTTCGCACTGCGAACTTTGTGTTATTTTGTGGTGTTTTCTTTCTGCCACTGTTCGCTGGGAGACTAGCACTGCGAAGGGGCAAGCGAGCATTCGCTGGGCGTTCGCACTGCAAACGTTAGGAAATTTTTAGGCTATTTTCCTTTCTGACTTAGTTCGCTGGGACATTCGCACTGCGAATGAAGAAGCGAAGGACTCGCTAGGAGCTTCGCAATGCGAATGTGACAGCTTTTCCCAATTTGTTTTCTTTATAACTTTTGATCCGTGAGCCAGTTTGAGGCGCGGTTTAATGCGTTGGGAAGCTTTTGACATGTTCTTTCTTATTAAACTAGTTTTGAGATTGTTGGCCGATTAAATTATGTCAAGAATTGGAAAAGGGTTGTTTTGTTAACTTGTACCATTGTAAGTATGTGTAGTTGATGTGTATTGTGCAATATGTTGTTGATATGAATGTGGTATGACTTGTGTGCTGTTGTGAAATAAAAATGCACGTGATACATGTTGTGACGATGATTTGTGGCCTAAGGGCAAGAAAATGCGATGTGTGGTATTTGATGGTATATGCATGATTATGGAATGTGTATATGTGTGCATTTGAATGTCATGAGTCATTGTATGCCAAGCATCATGATATGCATGTTGGTGATGTCGTGTGCCCTAGTGGGTGTGAGCGACGAAACGGTTCCAGAGGGAATCCGCTATAACATCGTGTGCCTTATACAAAGAGGACCTAAAGCGATGATTATAGACGATCGTGCTCCTTATACAAAGAGGACCTAAAGCGATCGGATTGTGCGCCTTATACAAAGAGGACCTAAAGCAATCCATAAACATTGTGCGCCTTATACCAAGAGGACCTAAAGCGACGGGGAACATCGTTTGCCCGACAGGGTGTTACATGAGTGGTCCTCAGTAACAAGCGATGATTCCAATAGTTCCTGAGTGAACTAGTGTTGAGATTGATGGATGGATGGTACTGCATGTGCATTGCATAGAGTCGTTGTGTCGGTCTCTGTGCATTTGCATAAATTGTGAATGTCTGCATTATGTGTGAGAATTGTGAATATATGCAATACGTGGGGGAAATCATGAATGGATTGATTGTGTGTGGAATTGTGGATGAAACTGGTGAGTTGATATATGTTTATATGTTGGCGTTATGTGTATTGTGCATGGTTGATATACCTTGGTGATGGGTATATGAAATATACTTTGTGTTGCTTGTGTTTGAATTCTGGTATAATTGGTGGTGAGAATATTTTATGTGTGTATTTTCGTGTTATTATATAATTGTATGCAACTATATTATGATTGTGTTTCTCACCCTTCTGCTGTTTTTAAATGCTCTATGAGGCATTGCAGATTAGATGCTGGAGGTCTTTCTGTGAAGCTTAGGTCTTCATTCTTTTGTCGGTCGGCTCTGATATGTAGCACCGGGTAGTCGGGGGATCGAGTGTGATTATTTTGTATTATGTATATGTATCTTGTGGTTTGTACATGTATGATGATGTATATGACAGACAAACTTTTTATGATGTATATATATGAGTTTCAGTTACAGATTTTCCGCTTTTATTCTGCATCTGAATTGTGGGTGTTAGGAACTAGGTTCCTTTGTTATGTGTTACCTGAATTGTTGCATATCTATATGAGCAGGTGTATGTGTAATTGTTTCAATTGATGTGACCCCTCGGTCTATGCCGTGAATGTTTTAGATATACTCTGATGAAATTTTGAATTTTATTTATCGCTTTGTTTATTGGGGGTATAGATTAGGGGTGTTACATTAAGTGGTATCAGAGCTAGTCCGTGTCAGTTTGTGTCAGTCCGTGTCGGCATTGTGTTTGGATGAGTTGTTTGTTTAACCATAGTTGCTGTTATTGGAAATGAACAGAATATAGCTGGTAGGAATGACACTGCTTTGGCTGCTGCTATGCAAGCTGTGGCTCGGGCTGTGCAGGGTGCACCTAATGCTGCGGGTAATGATGAGTTCAGGAAGAACAAACCGCCTATCTTCAAAGGAAGATATGATCCTGATGGTGCTCAGATTTGGCTTAAGGAGGTTGAAAGAATCTTTCGAGTGATGGATTGTGCTGAGGATCAGAAGGTGAGACTGGGTACTCACATGTTGCTGGAAGAAGCTGATGATTGGTGGGTTAGTACACGTCATGTGTTGGAAGCTGCAGAGGAAGAGATCACTTGGGCTGTGTTTAGCATCGAGTTTCTGAGGAAGCATTTTCCTGAAGATGTAAGAGGAAAGAAGGAAATTGAGTTCTTGGAATTGAAACAAGGTAGTATGTCTGTTGTGGATTATACTACTAAGTTTGTGGAGCTTGTGCAGTTTTATCCACATTATGCGGAAGCGACTGCAGAGTTTTCTAAGCGTGTGAAGTTTGAGAACGAGTCGCGTCCTGAGATAAAGCAGGAAATTGGTTATCAGAGGATAAGGAGGTTTTCTGATTTGGTGGATTGTTGTAGGATTTATAAGGAGGATAGCAAGGCTCGTTCTACTCACTATAAGAGTGTGAGCGAGAGGAAAGGGAAGCAACAGTTTCGTAGTGGTCTGTATGTGACACCAGCCGATAAGGGTAAACAAAGAGGGAATTTTGAGAGAAGGCCAAGTGAAGGCGGTATGTCTAATCCTCTGAGATGTTTTAGGTGTGGTGAATTAGGACATCGCCAGTTTGAGTGCAGAAAAGATATGAGGAAGTGTTCCAATTGCGGAGGTTTAGGGCATGTTGCAGCTGAGTGCAAGAGGAAGAATGTGGTGAAGTGTTTCAATTGTGGTAAACCTGGTCATATTTGTACAAAGTGTCCGAAACCGAAGCAAGCTCCAGCTGGTGGGAAAGTTTTTGCCTTGGCAGGGACTCAGACTACAAGTGCAGACCGTCTGATCAGAGGTACTTGTTTTATTAATAGTACGCCTTTAGTTGCTATTATTGATACTGGAGCGACTCATTCGTTTATTTCGTCTGAGTGCGCGAAGCGTTTGAATCTTGTGTTGTCTTCGATGGATGGTGAGATGGTTATTGATACTCCAGCAATGGGGCCAGTAACTACTTCTTTGGTTTGTTTAAGTTGTCCTTTGACCATTTATGGTAAAGACTTTGAGATGGATTTGGTGTGTTTGCCGTTGGAGGGTTTAGATGTGGTTCTGGGAATGAATTGGTTGCAGTTTAATCAGGTTCATATTGACTGTTATCATAAGCTAGTGAGATTTCCTTCTCTTGAGGAAGACGAAGACTCGAGTTTCTTATCTACCAAAGAGTTGAAGAAACTTTTGGCAGACGAAGCTCAGTTGTTTGGGTTGTTTGCATCGTTGACTGTGGATAGTCAAGTTTCACTTGATGTATTTCCTATTATGTGTGATTTTCCGGAAGTGTTTCCTGAGGATATTTCAGATGTGCCGCCAGAGAGAGAGGTGGAGTTTTCTATAGATCTAGTTCCTGGTACTAGACCTGTATCGATGGCACCATATCGAATGTCGGCATCTGAGTTGGTTGAAATTGAATGAATTGTTGGAGAAGAGCTTTGTGAGGCCAAGTGTGTCGCCTTGGGGTGCTCCAGTTTTATTGGTGAAAAAGAAAGATGGAAGTATGCGATTGTGTATTGATTATCACCAGTTGAATAAGGTGACGATTAAGAATAAGTATCCTCTTCCAAGAATTGACGATCTGATGGATCAGTTGGTAGGTGCATGTGTGTTTAGTAAGATTGATTTGAGGTCGGGATATCATCAAATAAGGGTGAAAGAGGAAGATATTCAGAAGACGGCTTTTAGGACATGTTACGGTCATTATGAATATTCTGTGATGCCGTTCGGGGTTTCTAATGCGCCTGGTGTGTTTATGGAGTACATGAATCGTATTTTCCATGAGCATTTGGATCGTTTTGTTGTTGTGCTTATTGATGATATCTTGATTTATTCTAAGTCCCGGGAGGAGCATACGGAGCATTTGCGCATTGTGTTGCAAATTTTGAAGGAGAAGAAACTTTTTGCCAAGTTGTCAAAGTGTGAATTCTGGTTGTCGGAAGTGAGTTTTCTTGGTCATGTGATTTCAGGTAACGGTATCGCTGTGGATCCATCTAAAGTAGAAGCAGTTCTACAGTGGGAGGCTCCGAGATCTGTTACTGAAATTAGAAGCTTTTTGGGTTTAGCCGGATATTATCGGAGGTTTATTGAAGGTTTTTCTAAGTTAGCACTTCCATTGACCCAGTTGACTTGTAAAGGTCAAGCGTTCATTTGGGATATTCGGTGTGAGGAAAATTTTAGTGAGCTGAAGAGAAGATTGACGACAACTCCGATTTTGATTTTGCCGAATCCTACTGAACCATTTGTGGTGTATTGTGATGCGTCTTTGATTGGGTTAGGTGGAGTGTTGATGCAAGAAGGTAAGGTTGTAGCTTATGCTTCGAGGCAATTGAGGGTGCATGAGAACAATTATCCTACTCATGATCTTGAGTTAGCGGCTGTGGTTTTTGTGTTGAAGATTTGGAGGCATTATCTCTACTGTGCAAGATTCGAAGTCTTTAGTGATCATAAAAGTTTGAAATACTTGTTTGATTAGAAGGAATTGAATATGAGGCAATGAAGATGGTTGGAATTTTTGAAGGACTACGATTTTGGCTTGAATTACCATCCCGGTAAAGCTAATGTGGTAGCCGATGCGTTGAGTCGGAAATCGTTGCATATGTCGGTTTTGATGGTTAAGGAGTGGGAACTTTTGGAATCGTTTAGAGATTTGAGTTTGGTGTGCGAATTGACGTCTGACAGTGTGAGGCTTGGAATGTTGAAGGTTACTAATGATTTTCTGTTGACCGTTAGTGAGAAACAGAAATTGGATGTGAAATTTGTGGATTTGATGACGGTTGGTGATAAAAGTGAAAATGAGGACTTTAGAGTGGACGATAAAGGTGTTTTAAGGTTCCGAGGTAGAATTTGTATTCCTGGTGATACGGAGTTGAAAAGGATGATTTTGGAAAAAGGACACCGGAGTAATTTGAGTATACATCCGGGAGCTAATAAGATGTATCAGGATCTGAAGAAGATCTTTTGGTGGTCCGGGTTAAAGAGAGATGTGGCTCAGTTTGTGTATTCCTGTTTGACGTGTCAGAAGTCGAAGGTAGAACATCTAAAGCCTAGTGGTTTGTTGCAACCGTTGGATATTCCTGAGTGGAAATGGGATAGCATTTCTATGGATTTTGTAACAGGGTTGCCGAATACATTGAGGGGACATAATGCGATTTGGGTGGTTGTGGATAGACTGACTAAATCGGGGCATTTCATTCCGATTGACATAAGTTTTTCTTTGGAGAGGTTGGCCGAGATTTATATCACTATGATTGTGAAATTACATGGGGTTTCGTTGAGCATTGTATCGGATCGAGATCCGAGGTTTACCTCGAGATTTTGGGAAAGTTTACAAAAGGCGTTGGGTTCTAAATTGAGATTGAGTTCGGCTTATCATCCGCAGACGGATGGACAGACGGAGAGAACGATTCAGTCGTTGGAAGATTTGTTGCGAGCTTGTGTTCTTGAACAAGGTGGTGCGTGGGATAGTTATCTTGCGTTGATTGAATTCAGGTATAACACCAGTTTCCATTCGAGTATTGGAATGGCACCGTTTGAAGCGTTGTATGGAAGAAGATGTCGAACATCGTTGTGTTGGCACGAATCTGGTGAGAGTTTGGTGGTTGGACCGGAATTGATTCAACAAACTACAGACAAGGTGAAACTTATTCCTGAGAAAATGAAGGCTTCTCAGAGTAGGCAAAAGAGTTATCATGATCGAAGGAGGAAAGATCTTGAGTTTCAAGAAGGTGATCATGTATTTTTGAGAGTTACGCCGGTGACGGGTGTTGGTCGTGCATTGAAGTCGAAGAAGCTTACTTCTCGGTTTATTGGTCCTTACCAGATATCTGCGAGAGTGGGTGTTGTGGCTTATAGGGTGGCGTTGCCGCCGAGTATGTCGAATTTGCATGATGTGTTCCATGTTTCACAGCTTCGGAAGTATGTTCCGGATCCGTCGCATGTGATTCCGATGGATGAGGTTGAGGTAAGGGAGAACCTTACGGTTGAGACATTACCAGTGAGGATTTTGGATCGCGAGTTGAAGCGGTTAAGAGGCAAGGAAATTGCACTTGTGAAAGTGGCGTGGGGAGGCGCTGCTGAGGGCAATTTGACTTGGGAGTTGGAGAGTCGGATGCGGGAGTTGTATCCAGAGTTGTTCGTCTCAGGTAATATTTTCGAGGACGAAAATTTCTAAGTGGGGGAGAGTTGTAACGCCCCAGTTTAGTTATTTTTATTTAATTGATTCGTTTTGATTATTTTATTATTATATTATTTTATTTCTGACTTTTATGTGAAAATATGTTATTTTTCATCGAGATTATATTTTATCGCGTTTTGGGAACGTTTGCGAGATATTTGAGTGTAGGGGTATTTTGGTCTTTAGTTTGGGTATATATTATATTTTTCATATAATAGAAATAGAAAGAGAGAAAATAGAAAGGAAAGAAAAAGAAGAGAAGAAAAAGAGGAAGAAAGAAAAGAGAAAGAAAAGGAGAAAGAGAGAAAACTTGGAAATCTAGGAACCGATTCAACCGACTTTTCAAACGCAATTTAATCGGGTAAGGGTGTGAAACTCGATTATACTATGTTTGTGTATGATTATGTATATTTGTGTGGGAATTTTATTGGTTTTTAGAGATAGGTCGAAATGAGATAAACGATAGAAATCGATGTTTTCGCGGTTGGAAATCGATGTAAATGTTGTAGAATACTAGTTACCATGATTAGATTATGTTTTGATTGCTATGTGTTGGTTTGAAAGTGTTTTGGTGGGGAAAATATGATTTTTGGTTATGTAACAGCGCTGCTGGGTTTCTGGTTTTCCCAGGTTTGCACTGCGAATCCCCTAGCGAAGGGGAAAGCGAGCATTCGCTGGCTATTCGCACTGCGAAGCTGAGGGCGAGCATTCACCAGAGGTTCGCACTGCGAACTTTGTAATATTTTGTGGTGTTTTCTTTCTGCCACTGTTCGCTGGGAGACTAGCACTGCGAAGGGGCAAGCGAGCATTCGCTGGGCGTTCGCACTGCGAACGTTGGGAAATTTTTAGGCTATTTTCCTTTCTGACTTGGTTCACTGGGACATTTGCACTGCGAATGAAGAAGCGAATGACTCGCTAGGAGCTTCGCAATGCGAATGTGACAGCTTTTCCCAATTTGTTTTCTTTATAACTTTTGATCCGTGAGCCGGTTTGAGGCGCGGTTTGATGCGTTGGGAAGCTTTTGACACGTTCTTTCTTATTAAACTAGTTTTGAGATTGTTGGCAGATTAAATTATGTCAAGAATTGGAAAAGGGTTGTTTTGTTAACTTGTACCATTGTAAGTGTGTGTAGTTGATGTGTATTATGCAATATGCTGTTGATATGAATGTGGTATGACTTGTGTGCTGTTGAGAAATGAAAATGCACGTGATACATATTGTGACGATGATTTGTGGCCTAACGACAAGAAAATGCGATGTGTGGTATTTGATGATATATGCATGATTATGGAATGTGTATATGTGTGCATTTGAATGTCATGAGTCATTGTATGCCAAGCATCATGATATGCATGTTGGTGATGTCGTGTGCCCTAGTGGGTATGAGTGATGAAAAGATTCCAGAGGGAATCCGCTATAACATCGTGCGCCTTATACAAAGAGGACCTAAAGCGATGATTATAGGCGATCGTGTGCCTTATACAAAGAGGACCTAAAGCGGTCGGATTGTGCGCCTTATACAAAAAGGACCTAAAGCAATCCATAAACGTCGTGCGCCTTATACCAAGAGGACCTAAAGCGACGGGGAACATCGTTTGCCCGACGGGGTGGTACATGAATGATCCTCAGTAACAAGCGATGATTCCAATAGTTCCTGAGTGAACTAGTGTTGAGATTGATGGATGGATGGTACCGCATGTGCATTGCATAGAGTCGTTGTGTCGGTCTCTGTGCATTTGCATAAATTGTGAATGTATGCATTATGTGTGAGAATTGTGAATATATGCAATATGTGGGGGAAATCATGAATGGATTGATTGTGTGTGGAATTGTGGATGAAACTGGTGAGTTGATATATGTTTATATGTTGGCGTTATGTGTATTGTGCATGGTTGATATACCTTGGTGATGGATATATGAAATATACTTTGTGTTGCTTGTGTTTGAATTCTGGTATAATTGGTGGTGAGAATATTTTATGTGTGTATTTTCGTGTTATTATATAATTGTATGCAACTATATTATGATTGTGTTTCTCACCCTTCTGCTATTTTTAAATGCTCTATGAGGCATTGCAGATTAGATGCTGGAGGTCTTTTTGTGAAGCTTAGGTCTTCATGTTTTTGTCGGTCGGCTCTGATATGTAGCACCGGGTAGTCGAGGGATCTAGTGTGATTATTTTGTATTATGTATATGTATCTTGTGGTTTGTACATGTATGATGATGTATATGACAGACAAACTTTTTATGATGTATATATATGAGTTTCAGTTACAGATTTTCCGCTTTTATTCTGTATCTGAATTGTGGGTGTTAGGAACTAGGTTCCTTTGTTATGTGTTACCTGAATTGTTGCATATCTATATGAGCAGGTGTATGTGTAATTGTTTCAATTGATGTGACCCCTCGGTCTATGCCGTGAATGTTTTAGATATACTCTGATGAAATTTTGAATTTTATTTATCGCTTTGTTTATTGGGGGTATAGATTGGGGGTGTTACAACAAGCACCCCCGTTCTCTTGTTTGTTTGACGTTTGTATTTGTTTATGTTTACTAACCATATATTAAAATCCAAAAATATGTTTTTTTTCCTTTACTAACTTTTTCAGAAAGAATTTGGATCAAAGATATCAAAATCAGTCCCTTAGCTCGAATGAATTTCATCCGAACAAAGTTAAAGTTGATCTGCAAACAATTCAAAATTCATCTGATCAAGAGTTTCCAAGATTTAATTGATTATTATTCAAGAGACTCTAAGGTTCATGTGTTTATTTCCATGCCTTCTTTGACAAGCAAAAGAATCGAGTCAGAGCCAAGACAGCACATCAAAAAGGCCAATTTTCATAATTTTTCACCGTGGTAATCGATTACCAGCATTAGGGTAATCGATTACTCAGTGCGCATTTTGTGAAAATGTGCCAAATTCAAATTCTGCAGCATTTTGGCACCAATTTTCAAACATTTTGCATCATGAGAATATTCTAGATCACCTCATTTTAATTCCCCTACTTCATCATAATTAATTCCCACCACACACCCTCATTAATCACCAATTGATTTTGATTTTACATCCGAAATTCAAATTCTAATTCTAATTTTGATTCCAAACCATCAAATTTTCCAAGCCTAAATCCTATAAATAGAGGTCTCATTTCATTCATTTCACAAGCTTTCGATAGTCAAGAAACCTCTAGCAAATTCTCTCCCCAACCACAAAATTCACTCAAATCTCACTTTATTCTTTTGAAAGTTAACAATTTTTCACATTGAATCTTGTTCAACTTTGAGCTAAACCTTTATCCAAACTTGTTTTCTTCATCAATTCCTGTAGACAAGGCTTTGGAGTTTGGATCTTGGAGTAATTGTTGAAGCTAGAATAGCAGCAAGCAAAAATATATAAGTAACTCGGTTTTATCGTTCTCCACAGAGATCAGTGCGAGGGAAAGAATGCCATTCGACGGTATCTATATTTCTAAGCTCAAAAGTTTTGGTTTTAAGATGGAACCAAGATAAAAGGCAAAGACGGAAAATGTAAAGACTGAAAATATAAAGTAAAGACGGAATTATAAACGGAGCCTTGTTGGAATTGGATCTCATCAATTGATAACACATGTATTCTTCTAATCAAGTAAACACAAATCAATCATTCGCCTAATATCCTCACGTATCACCCACAACAGAGGTTGTGTCTAACGCAAAGTCGAGGGGTCAACTGTATTGTCTCATCAGTGATGTCTCACGCAACAAAACCAACACAGAGCATTAGGAGATGATACTCACGCAAGTGTTAAGCCTAAATCTATCTCTAGAGTCTAGTCCTAACAGATATTACTATAACATCCATATAAGATAAATGATTTATTCGTATTAAAGCCAAGATCAGAATAGGTACATACGCTTTACCCTTTTTACATGTATTCAACTAATTTGCCAAATGGATGTGAATATCCTTCTTCATCACTATTATCACTCATCCTCGCGATACCGTATCGATCCTAGTCATGCTACCCATGCTAAATAATCAACACAATACAACAAAAGATAAAATGAATATCAACTTGCAAAACCATGTCAAAAGCTTGCTCATTGATAGAAGAAAATCTAAGATCAAAGATTTGTAAAGGTTTTGTCAAGACCACAAATAATCAATCAAAGACAACAACAATAGAAAATCAGAATTCATTCACAAACACACATTAGATGAAATACATAAGGTATCAAAAGATTACATCCCTCTCCAACAAGAAATCAAAGATCCTACCTTTTCTCCCTTAGAAATGAGAAGATATAAGCTCTGATCTTTTATTTACAAGTTTCTCTATCCAAAATCAAAACATCATAACCTAAAAAGTTTGAAAATCCTATTTATACAATTCAGGAATTTACACGTTTGCACCAGCGAACCATTCATTCGCACAGCAAATAGTGAAAAATGGCACTTCAAGTGCCTCTAAACAGTTAAACCGCCCCAGAAATTCTCGCTACTTCGCACTGCGAAGGATTTGTTCGCAAAGCGAACACTCGCTTTCAAGTTCGCAAAGCGAACTTTAGCTCCTTTTTCCTCTATCTAATTCTAGGACCATTCGCTGAGACATTCGCCAGCCTTCGCACTGCGAACCTTTGTTGGGAGTTTGCTAGCCTTCGCAAAGCGAATCCTCTGTTATTTTCCTCTTCTCTTTGGCAGCTTGCACCATTTCTTTGTGTTTTCAACTTTGATCCTTTAATGCACATTCCTGCACATAACACACACATTACAAGCACCAAAGGTATATTCTCAAGGTTAGAAGAATAACAACAATCATGGATAAAAACCATGAAAACATGAGAATTGTGTAGAAAAAGTGCGAAGAAAGATATGTCATTTTTAGGTCAAATCTGCACCTAACAACTCTCCCCAAATAGATTTTTGCTTGTCCTCAAGAAAAGTATGCTCCTCATTAAAACAAGAGGATTTGCTCAAGCATAAGATTCAACCAAAGTCAAGCATGAAAATGCGCACAAGAAACGTTCACCACTCAATAGAATCGAACAATGACAAAGAATTAAGTTCTTAAACAAATATCATAATGTTTCAAACAACAACTAAGTTTTCATACTTGAATCACTCTAACACTCCTCTTCAAAAATAAGAATGAAGAAATTGACGCGTTTGCAACCGCGGGGAAATTTCACTCACCCGACAAACAATGCAAATAACAATCAATTCATACAACATCTAACAATCATAAATGAAAACATGGAAGCAAAAAGATCACTAAGGGCTTTAAAGGTTGTAGCTTGGTCGGGTTCACAACCAAGGGACATTTCTAAAGGCCATAGAATCGAAATTGCCGATGTAAAAAGAAACATTCACTATACATGGTATTTACACATCATAACTTCATTCACCAATTTCATTCCTTTACCACAAACCTTCTCAAACTTCCTTATGCAAAATTATTGCATTCTCTATTTTTCTCATTCAAACAAGCACTCTTTTTCTTTTGTTTTTCACATTCATATTCACACATTTTCTTTCATGCTTGTTTGAACTTTTTCAAAAGTTTTAGCATCCTACCAATCTTCTTTTTCATTCTCCCCAACTTAAATTCAACCAATCCTCAAGTGAATGCTCCTTGCTTTTTAAGGCAAGGAAATCAAATTATTACAATGTTCAAAGGTTCAAGAAGGAATTTTTAGAACCTCACAAAATTCAATGATGAACCAAACTTTCAAGTTATGTACAACACAAAGTTCATCACTAAAATGAGATTTAAACTGTTTAGGCTCAATGGGCTAACGAATTATCTCTACTCACGGGTAAGGTACTTTTGGATACGGTTGTACTCAATATAAACAAATGCCTTGATCATTTCTAATGCTTCCACAAAATCACAATAATCAAAAGATAAAGCATGAATCAAACAAATTAAACAAAGTTATCAATCGTCCAAGCATTTAGTAAACAATGGAGGTTTCCACACAATTTGTGGCTTTTGGACCTAAGTGAAACAAGCATTCCAACAAGTTGAAAAATGAAATAAGAATACACATTTGCTCAAAGAACAAAAGTCTTAAATCAGTCTAAAATTCTATAAAGCAGTACAATTTACCAGGCATACTTTCAACGCTCAACATCTAGACTCGGTCGAAGCTTCATTGAATACTTTTATACAAATAGCAACCAATCTAGAATTTCTCATCATTCATGATCACACTAGAGAAAACATCAAAGAAAACAAATACATACAATATAAACAAAAGTACAAAGCTCAAAAATATATAAACTATCGCGATGCGATTCAATATCTAAACACCGACCCCCGGCAACGGTGCCATTTTGTTGAAGCTAGAATAGCAGCAAGCAAAAATATATAAGTAACTCGGTTTTATCATTCTCCACAGGGATCAGTGCGAGGAAAAGAATGCCATTCGACGGTATCTATATTTCTAAGCTCAAAAGTTTTGGTTTTAAGAAGGAACCAAGATGTCACTCCCGGGATTTTCATCCAGGTACAAACGCGAAAGTGGCGCGGAAACAGAGTCGCCAGCAATGTGTATTTATCCCAAGAAAGGGAAAGGAAACACTGCGTAAACCTGAGGGAAAAGGAAAAGCATGGTCTCACGACCAAGAGAAACGGGTAAGGGAGTCGGTTACGCGAGGGGAAGGTATTAGCACCCCCACGCGTCCATCGTACTTGAAGGGATCCACGCTTGTTGTCTCGATCAAAGGGTGTCGTCATCTAGAGCTCCACTGCTACTGGAAAGGAAAAGGCACGGGAACGGAAGAGAACAAAGAAATGAATAAGAAAAGAAAAAGAAGTGACTCGATAGGACATCGCCGTCCTATGCCTACATATTCGCTCGTGCAATGGGAAAGTCAGAGTCAACGTAGTTCGGACACGAACTAAGGGGGGAGGTTGCTCTCCAAGACATCGTCGTATTGTACCTACGTATCCTCAATCTAACTAGAGAGAGGAAATCAGAGCAGTCGTAGTTCGACCTACGGGTCAAAAAGAGACAAACAGGTGATAAAGAAAGGTTGTAAAAGAAATGTGCTCGGAGAGATCTCGCACGATCTCCTGCCTATGTATCTCCATTAACCAATGAAGAATCAGAGTGACGTAGTTCCCCTCACTAGGGATGACTTTGCTTTGTTTGTGTTTTTTATGAGCGACGTTAGATTCACGTCCGACAATTAGGGTCGATGTCTGTTTGCGACGAGATGGAAGTAACGTGCTCTCTTCTTAAAATGGGTTTGAAACCGAATGATCCCGAAGGATAAAAAAATGTTTGAGTTTGTTTTTGTGTATTTTAGACAAGAAGTGGATTGAAGTTAGTTCGCAACTCATATTGCACCAAAGTTTACCATGCGGGAACGAGTGAGTCGCATGGTCGCCTCCAAATGGGACGTATGCTAACCACTCTAGAAGAGGAGGGGAGACCCATCGTTCTTCATTTCCTACACTTAAGACTCGAGCGCAATATACGTTAACCTTTATTAAGTGTTTTACAAAGGTTATGAGATGAGAAGAGAAGACTCAAAGGAAAAGAAAACACTAAGGGGAATTCTCTCCTAATGTTGTCATGCAAAAGAGGGCCCTAAGGTCAAGGTTTAAGAACAACCTAAGTCTAAAGAAGAGAGGGGGATAGCACTACCTAATGCTTATCCTACCTCACCTTAATCAAAAATTAAGTATGAGCTAGGATCCCAAAGGGATGTAAGAGAGTTCTACACAATCAAGCATTATATCATGTAATCAATACACAAAAGAGAAAGTAAAAGAGAAGAGAGATGAAAGGAGGAATGAGCATGGATAAACATTCACATGCTCATATGTCTTACCTCTGCCCCTACATAAAAGGTTAGTACCAAATCAACACAAGTATTGAATATAGATGACAAAAAGTAAACCAAACAAAGCTAGTTGTCTTAAGAAGACAACCTAAGAAGCAAACAAGGTTTGGACTAAAAGGAAAGGGTCCTAAGGGTTAAGTAACATCCAAGGTCAGTAGTTACATGTCAAGGTATCCTACTAAAGTTAACATGCCAAATGAAAACAATCAATGTCAAACTTTGCATCAAAATATCATACAAATGCAATTTAAGCATCAGCTATGCAAGATGAATACAAATGACTCACGAACATGAATAAATGCACATGCAAACATTAAAGTCAGAAGTAAATGACATTTATAAATGTATGAAGATGTCATTAAGATGGCATGTGAATCATGAATGCAAGCATGGAGAATGATTAAGCCAGAAGAAGTGAAAGCAAACACCATACAAGTTCATACATTTATGCATACTTGTAACACGAGTAAAGAATGAAGATGCAAGATGAACATACTTGTAAATGAATGCAAGTCAGTAGCATATGCCATTTAATATGACATTTAATATGCAAGAATGGACATGCAAAGTTCATACAAGTCTCATGTTAAAGCACATTGAAGATTAGAAGCAAACATGTGCAAATTAGGTCAAACTAACATGCAAAGGTTTATGAACTTAGAAACATGCAATATGATGTTAAAATTCATGGAAAATGATTGAGAAGGATCACCAACAGAAGTGAAATCATGTTTAAATGAATGTACAAGATCATGCAAGTGTTGATGCAAACAATTGATCATAGAAGAACAAGTAAGGATGCACAAGTTCACAAGACAATTTAAGTTCAAATAAGTGCATACAAGCCATGTAAATATGAACCATGAATGCCTTATAACATGAGAAGATAGACCTATAATGTTCACACAACATGTATCAAGAGGTCTCAACAAGTATCAAAGAGGGTTGCATACAATGCACATTGAAACCCTAGCATATGATCCCTAACATTCACACAAACAAGCATGCTTTTAAGATGAATCAAAAGTCATGTTATAAGGATAAGAAAATTGAAAGATACAAATATTATGAAGTGAAAACAGTGTTCAAACATGTCTCAAAAGGATGGCTCAAAATTCATTACCAAACATGCTCAAAGATGCTTCTCAATCTCATACAAGTCACACCAACAAATGGCTCAAATATCTCATTCAAAAGTCAATAAGAAATGACCTAAAAAATCTACAAAAATAAGTATGAGATGCCTCAATATATCATAGAAGCATGTATCAAATATTGTGGATATATTCAATTCAAAATTATGTCAAACAATTCCAAAATGAAACAAATATCATGAAGGGATGTTCATACAAAAGAAATTAAATGGAAATTCATGGAAAAATAGAAAAATAATAAAAAATCAAAAAATAAAATATGCAAAAATTATTTAAATGTCTAAGAATGCATCATGAATTTTTTGGGAATTTTATCATGCATAATAGTATTTTTAAAAATCAAATACCAAACAATAATGAAAAGAAAATAAAAAAAAACAAAGAAATGAGCCAAGGGGTGCCACGAAAGTAATTAGCTAGTTATAAAAGCATTTGGGGTCAAAAAGAGGGAGTGCGCATAGCAAAAACACCAAGCCCAAAGCCATGACTGGCCTGCAGCGCATGTGGTGTTCTCAGTCAACATGATTGACTCAAAGAGAGCCCTTGAATCTAGTCATAGCAAGATGATCAGGCAAAGTAAACGAATCATGAGGTTCAAAACGCATGCACATGCTATATTAAGATGCAAAGTACACACATGATCAACAATTCAAAATAAAATCAGAAAATAAAGGCACGTGAGAGGGAGCGCGTTCATTAATGCGCTGGAACCATTATGTCCCTTGGATCAGGAGAATCGTGTGGCTATGACTTATCCTGGCAAATGCTAGGGTTTATGTGAGTTGATGAGTTTCAGGTGGCCGGAGAAGACTCCGGTCGTCTTCTCCGGCGAGTCTCCGCCGTGCTCAGCCTCACATGTCACCAGAAATGGACATGCCTTATATCAATCTCTTCCTCTCTCCACGTAAGTCACAGATCCAGGCTTAGAATTCACATATGATGCAAGAATCAAGCAACACGAATCAAAGAAGTTTTCCCTAGGTTTTCAAAACTATGCACATATGGTGCTTATCAACTAGCCGGTGGTCACATTGTCCCTAGAGGACTCCAAAACAAGCAAAATCAAGCTTAAATTCAAAATAAAATTGCAAGAAAGTTTGATCTATGAACCTGAACTTCGATGAAGCTTTGAAAACAAGAAAACCAGAGGTGAAGTACTTGATCTTTGAAGTGATTATTGGCCAAATAAAGGCAGTGTAATAGCTTTGCAATACTTGAACTTCAATGGAAGAAAGAGAAGTTTGGAGTTGAAGGTGATGATGCTCGATCTATTGCTTCATTCCAATACATTAATGGATGATAATTGATGCTGAAGAATGAAGAGAATGCAGTGTGGTGAGAGCTTCGAGAGAGAGAAAGTTTCAGAGAGAGAGAAGAGTGTGAAATGGAGAAGTGTGAAGAATGATCCAAGTTGGGTACAAATCCTATTAGAGATTCTCTTTATATCCTTGGTTATGATCTAACTCCTATAATTGATGGTTAGAACTCTAGTTAAGTGAGTGAGTTAACTGAGTTAAAAATGAAATGAAATGGAGGTGAAGTGATGAGAGTGAGCTCGTGTTGTGGTTGTTTGCTATGGTGAGGAGAGAGCATGAAATGTTATGGTGGAATTCAAATGGAAGATGATGATGTGGTACTGAATTGGCATGGATTGCTTCAAAAGTTTCCTTATCATTTGTGTTTGAACAACTATAGCAGGTATGGTACATGAGCAGCATGGCATGTAAGAGCCTTTGTTTGGTTTAAAATAGAAAAAATGACATGGGATGGCTGATGTATGTGAAGCATGCACATGAAAACAACAAAAATGCAACAAGTTCAGCCTGAATCACTTGCTTGGTAAGGAAGAAAAACAGTTGGCATGTAGTGATCTTTGGAGGAAGAAATCTTCATGACCATGGGATGAAATGATATGGTTAATGTCTTTTTGGAAAGAGGAGGCGGAGTAGAGCAACGTAGGCGTGGAAAGCAAACATGATTGAAGCCTCTAACATGCTTAAAATTGGCTATGAAAATGCTTGCATACAACTGTGTTGGCAGGTCAGCTTGACCTGGTCGTGCCCTACCACATGCGTGTGAATGAATCAGTTGGAGGTCACACACTTTGCCTCATTATATCTCTCAATGAGTTGATCATATGAAAATTTCTCCAACATCAAAGTTGGAGATGAGATCAAGAGGAACAAAAACCATGTTGGAAAATTTTTCCTTTGGAGTATCCATCATGAAAAAATCTAACCTTGAACTTGGACAAAACATGCACATAAGGTATTTGTTGAAGTTACTACGTGCTGACTGGTCATGACTTGCCAACTTGTCTTGATTTGTCTCAATTTTAATCCATCATATCTCTCTCAATTTTAATCCAATGGAGATGTTCTTGGTATGGTTTTGAAGCTTGGAATGTGAACTTTTGATAGGCCTCCATAACCTTTGAGTTTGAAGCTTGGAACGTGGAAAAATAATGCTTCAAAAGTGACCCTTCAACTTGACACAACTTGCCATAAATGGAAACCCTAAGTTTCTAAATTTGGCAACTTTGAATCTTTCTTATTTTTTATGAAACCCTAGACATTCCTTGATCAAATATATTCACCAATGATCATAATGAACTTAAGGAACATGAATTTGACCTCAAAAAGTCAGGAGTTGACTTTTTCCTCTGCACAGTTGACTTTTCCCCAATTCTCCTGATTCTTAACCAATTGATCAATTGAAGCCCTTCTAAACCAAATTGGTGGACAATCCTTCAATCTTAGACATTTAAGGACATGAGGAATACCATGAAATCAAGTCTTGCCCAAAAAATCAGAAATAAACTAATTTTATGGCAAACCCTAGTTTTGGTGCCCCCAGTCTAGGAAGAATCAACACATCCTCCAAATCCAAATTCCTCTGAGTATGATGTGTATCCTCTCAAAAAATGATGAGATATGCCATTTGGTGAGGATAAAAGCTCAAGGATCTTGCCCATTGGGGTGTTATACTCAAGAATTCCAAAACCCTAATTTTGAATTGGTTAGGAGAAGGTGATTCACTTGAGATTTCTCATATACCTTGATCCCATGCCAAGCACCAATGATATGCAAAGATGATTATGCAAAGAATGAAATGAAACATAAGCCAATTAGATGTTAGAAAAAGAAAGGGCAAATTTTGAGGTGTTACAGCTGCCCTTAATCAAACTTCTTAGATCCGAGGGTATGGAAGCGAAAGTTTCCAAACAGTCAGGATACACGGGGTTTGAATACCAAAATAACCTGGAAATTTGCAACCTGTGGGGGTTATGAAATATAGTGTTTATGAGGACGGCCGAAGGCGAACTCGAAAAGAAAGACCGGCCGAAGACGGACTCTGCAGGGGGACAAAATAATACGAGGACGGCCGAAGGCGAACTCGAAAAGGTAGACCGGCCGAAGGCGGACTATGCTGGGAAGAAAACAAGATAATACGAGGGCGGTCAAAGGCGAACTCGAAAAGAAAGACCAAGCCGAAGGTGGACTTTCAGAGAAAGGCTATGCCGAAGGTAGACTTTCAAACAAAGGAATTCGAGGCCAAGCCGAAGGTGGACTCGAAAAAGAAAGACCAAGCCGAAGGTGGACTTTCAAAGAAAGACTATGCCGAAGGTAGACTTTCAAACAAAGGAATTCGAGGCCAAGCCGAAGGTGGACTCGAAAAAGAAAGACCAAGCCGAAGGTGGACTTTCAAAGAAAGACTATGCCGAAGGTAGACTTTCAAACAAAGGAATTCGAGGCCAAGCCGAAGGTGGACTCGAAAAAGAAAGACCAACCTGAAGGTGGACTTTCAAAGAAAGGAATTCGAGGCCAAGCCAAAGGTGGACTCAAAAAAGAAATACCAAGCCGAAGGTGGACTTTCAAAGAAAGACTATGCCGAAGGTAGACTTTCAAACAAAGGACTTCGAGGCCAAGCCGAAGGTGGACTCGAAAAAGAAAGACCGAGCCGAAGGTGGACTTTCAAAGAAAGGAGTTCGAGGCCAAGCCGAAGGTGGACTTGAAAAAGAAAGACCAAGCCGAAGGTGGATTTTCAAAGAAAGACTATGCCGAAGGTAGATTTTAAAGCAAAGGAATTTGAGGCCAAGCCGAAGGTGGACTCGAAAAAGAAAGACCAAGGCGAAGGTGGACTTTCAAAGAAAGGAATTCGAGGCCAAGCCGAAGGTGGACTCGAAAAAGAAAGACCAAGCCGAAGGTGGACTTTCAAAGAAAGACTATGCCGAAGGTAGACTTTCAAACAAAGGAATTCGAGGCCAAGCCGAAGGTGGACTTGAAAAAAGAAAGACCAAGCCGAAGGTGGACTTTCAAAGAAAGACTATGCCGAAGGTAGACTTTCAAACAAAGGAATTCGAGGCCAAGCCGAAGGTGGACTCGAAAAAGAAAGACCAAGCCGAAGGTGGACTTTCAAAGAAAGACTATGCCGAAGGTAGACTTTCGAACAAAAGGTGCAAGGATGGCCGAAGGCGAACTCGAAAATAAAGACCAGCCGAAGGTGGCATTTCAAACCCAAGATAACACGAGAACGGCCGAAGGCGAACTCGAAAAGAAAGGCCAAACCGAAGGTGGACTTTCCAACAACGAAATAATACGAGGACGACCGAAGGCGAACTCGAAAAGAAAGGCCAAGCCGAAGGTGGACTTTCCAACAACAAAATAACACGAGGACGGACGAAGGCGAACTCGAAAAGAAAGGCCAAGCCGAAGGTGGACTTTCAAGCAAAGGAATACGAGACCAAGCCGAAGGTGGACTCGAAAAAAGAAAGACCAAGCCGAAGGTGGACTTTCGAAGAAAGAATATGCCGAAGGTAGACTTTCAAACAAAGGTTAGTAGAATCAGCAGATCTAAACAGATGACTCCGCTGTGGAAAGAGAAATCTAAACAGACAACTCTGTAAGGGAGTATAGGAAGGAGCAACAGTAAGAAGGACGAATCCACTGGTTGCAGTGTAATGTTAAACAACATTTCCTGAATTACATCTCTTTCTGCTGGGGCAAGAAACTGGTAACAGATATCAAACCTGGCTTATGCTTCGAATGCATATGTTTGAATTTTTCTATGGCGTAATGCTCCATACGCAATGGAAATGCTACGCGTTGGAGAGGATGCCATGCAAGAATGCTTATGCAATGCAAAAGAGGCGCTCCAGCAAAAAAATGCTGAAGATGAAGGCAACTCCACGGGGATGACAAACTAAATTGTCCTCTGAGTTAAAAGACCCCGCTAAGGAAGATTTCACTGAACGACTTCCTGATCACCAACTCTGCTAGAGATGAAAACTCTGAGAGAACTTCCACTCTGTTGGAGATGGATAAGGATGAATATTGAAGATGGAACCCAAGAAATTTCTCTCCGCTGGAGATTACCCATGACTTCTACCGAAGACAGAACTCAAAACACGGATCTGAAAGATGCCAATAACAATTGGACTTAAAACCTGCTGGGGATGTCAACCGCTGTTGAACAAACCACCGTGAAGATCACCACCAAACTCTGCTTGGGGGACTAGTCAATAATACCGAATCTACTTGGGGATATTACTGAACTTAACCTGCTGCTAGGAGACATCTGTACCTTCACCCTGCTGGGGAATATCAGCCACTATTAGCAAACCTGCTTAGTGAACAGTGGTTGACGACATCAACTCTGCCAGAGGATAACATCAAGCTTACTCATCTGTTGGAGATCAGATAATATCATTGTTGATGAGAAAAACATTTCCTGACTAGCTGAGGAAAATGGGTGTTCAGACTCTGTGGCGAAAATAACCTCTTTGTCCAAAGAAGATATTCCATAAATCTCCTGCTGGGGATGCAACAGCATCAACTTCTGACTGACTTGCTGAGAGAGTAATAAATCAACCCCAACTCTAGCTGGGGAAATACTCCTCTATACCCTAGCTGGTGAGAGCAACTACCTGCTGAGGAGGATGAATTTCACTGCCAAGGAGAGTAGCTCTACTGGGGAGAATAGTCAACGAAACCTACCGAGGGATATCATTGAGCTTAACCTGCTGTTGGAGGAAAGAATTTACCCTGCTCTGTGGGAAAATAAAGTCTTTTCAAAGACATCCAACACACCTCCTGCTGGAGATACAACCACATTCACCTCGGAGCAATCCACTTTAAACTGCTTGCTGGGGAGAATGAGTTCTGCTGAGGATGATGAATTTCACCGCTGAGGAGAGTAGCTTTACTGGGGAGAAACAAACTTGTTAGCCAGCCTGACCTGTCTCAATGGTCATAAATAGCCCTTTGAACTCTCCACTTTCCCCAGACCATCAGGTCTAAAGGAAGAAATCATCTCAAGAGGATTTTATAGAAGACCGGACATTCACATTGCCCCACGGTCTTCAAACTCTTGGAGAGATTTATCAGATCTCGACGCAACAGCCCCAAACTTCATAATCCATGAAGTAAATTACCTCGAAAGGATTTGTAATGACTTGAGAAATACTCTGCCCCGGTATCTCGTACCTTGACGAGATGCTTTCAACTGACCGTCTTCAGGATTGGATAACTTCTCGTGCTCTTGAGTTGGCCTGCCCCAGTATGAGCCTTGAAGTGAATTTGTCTCTGACCGACTAGTCTTCGAGAGATTTGCCCAAATATCGACGTGATTGCCCCTGTTTGGCTGCTTAAGGGAGAGTTTTCAATGTGACTGCTCCATATTGGCTACATCTTATCACCATTCACCGTGAATGCCCAGGCTGCGCATAGTCTCTTAGCCCCATACCCCTTGACATGACTGTCCTTCGGAGTTTTCACCATCTCAACTTGGCGTGATCGAGCTTCTCGACTGACGTTCATTGTGTAAGCTTCTTTGATGTCAAACACATGCAAGCAGAAAATGTTTATTGTGAGAATGACAATCCTAATGCAACACTCGTGTTAACCTTGAAGTTTTATTGAAAATGCGTCACCAAGCCTTGTGAACGAATCACTAGCTGGGATGCGACATTGATTTTTGTATGGAAAATAATATGCACATGCAATACCAACAAAAATCATATTAGCACAACTCATAGGAGTCAGGAACGCTATCTCGCTGAAGTGCACTTTTGGAATAAACCCTGCTTCAATTAGGACTTTTAAGGGTTGTAATGTGGCCTGGTTCACGGTATTGAGGAAAAAAGATTTAATGCTCAAAGTTTATTGGGGCCCACCCACTCTTCGTGAGGTTCTCCAGTCCTATGTTCAGCTAATCTGACATAAGTGCTCATCTCCCAAAAAGATTTTGTGATCTTTAAGGAACCCATGCAACTGATGGTTTGACACCTAATGAGGTTTTAGAGTGACAGTCACCCCTTTGTTTTTGTTGTGTCTGTAGCCACGCGACTTTGTTCTTATCGAGGATTTTCTTTGGTAATCCTTTTGCTTTTCGCTTTTTCGTTCTTTTGCTTTTTGTTCCCTAATTTTTGCCTGGACTGACTCTTTTGAGTTTTCAATTTTGAAGTCCAGCGGGATGCCCTAATTTTTGCCTAAGTCACTTGTTTTCAAGTTTCGACTTAGCAGGCTTTCTTTCTTTTCTCTTTTATTTATATTTTTTTTTGAACAAATCGTGTGACACTGGTTGTTTGACTTGTTTGAAAGGGTTGTGACTGCCTCACTCCTTGATTGTCGATGGATAACCATTGTGGTTTCACACCTTTGACCTCCTGATATGTGAGGAGAGAAAGGTAATGGATCCTCAGATGCACACTCCTTTTGAAATTTGAACGCTCGGTCAAATTACCTGACACCTACCCTGCCCCAGGTTAAGATTGAGGGTTTTTCCATACAAAAGAAACTCCTACTTCAAGGCTCAAAGTGGTTAACGAGGGTCTATCTTCCTTATATCTCCAGTGTTTAGGGATTTGAAACAATGTCTGTACATCCTCAACAAGGTTTTATCCAAAAGCACACAACCAAAGATTTTGCGTTTTTCCCGTCATCATCCTCCCTCAAGAGTTCAAGGCAAGAAAGTTGGTATTGCAATGCATATAAACATGATATGAGTTCATAAAAGTAAAATACTTCAAGAACAACACATTCATTGCATTAAAAGTATCATTTAACACACAAACAAGTTTTTACATGCAGACAGTGTTTAAACAAACAAATGAAAGCTACATATGAAAATGCAGTAAAGGAAGCTAATGATTGCCATTGTTGAGGAGACTTGACTCCATCTGGACTTATTGCTTCTGATGATGTCTTCGCAGCCTCGAGTGCTCACTCTGATAAAGAAGCTTCACCTTGTGGGGGTACCATCTGGGGTGATGACCTTTAAGTCAATTAAATCTTGCACTTTGTGCTGGAACGCATTATAGTTATCAAGTGTTTGCCCAAACGTTCCTGAATGGAACTCACAGCTAGCATTCATGTCATAGTCCAGAGAAATAGGATATGGCACTGGCATGGCATTCCTCAGCTGAATCAGAGAGCTTTTGAGCAAGCGAGTAAACAACTGACTGTAAGGAATAAGAATAGGATCAAATATCCTCTTGGGCCTTCTTGGTATGAGTTGCCTCTGCTGCTGATAGTTCTGCTACTGATGCTGATTTGGGCGCCCCATCTGCCCCTGTATTTTCCTTTCCCCACGAGGCCTAAACAAGTGTTGTTGACGTAGAGCTTCTGCAACATAAGGTTGTGGAAGAGACCCCTGACGCGAGGTGGATCCTTTGGAAAAGGAGGGAGTCCCCAATTTCTTTGCAACAATGGGAGTAAAATCACCTTGTTTACCAGTGCCAACTGATGTAAACTTGATTACCTCTGAATCAATGAGCTCTTGGACTTTATGCTTGAACCTTGTACGATTCTCATCATTGTGACCAGGTGCGCCAGAGTGGAACTCGCATCTAGCATTAGCATTAGGTCCCAGAGGAAGCTTTGTGGGAAGAGGTCCCAAACTAACAAGTTCAACCAGTTTGAGCTCGATCAAATAAGAAAGCAATTGCGCATACGACATTGGAATGGGATCAAACTTCCTCTTAGGCCCCTCTGACTTAGGATCCTCTTGGGGAGCAGGAAGTGATTGCTGATAAGAAAGCTCTGAAACTTCAGTTTGTGAAGGGGATTCACGGGGCAATCCATGGTCTAGAGCAAACCCCAAAGAGATGGGAGGATTAAGAACTTCTGTGGCAGAAGCGAGCACAGGATTGTCTTCCTTCTTTAACACCATATTCAAGATTTCCATGACCAGGCCCATCTGAGTCCTCATCTGGTTGACTTCATCTCTTAGCAGTTTCTGACCCTGGGATATAGCCTGCATATCTTCCCTAAACCGCCTCATCTGAATCTTCATTTCAGTTATTTCTGCACGGAGTTGTTCCATGGCTATCTTCTGATTGAGGCTGGTAGAATACTGATGAATTTGCTAGTCAGCAATCCTGTCTGTAGAAGAACACGATAAGAAAACCAGAGATAAATCTATTATGCAAAATTCAAAATGATTATGATCATGCAAATGCAAATGCAAATGCAAACATGTTTTTATATTCACAGGGCGATCCACCCCTTGATTCCAGTTTTAACAATAGAATAGCACGAAAATTCTGCTTATATATAATAGGAGAATCAGAGAATAGTCATCTGTCATCAGTTACAACCCAAGATGAAGACATAAGTCTGAATAAGATAAACAAAGATCCCAACCAACAAGCATGGTGGTGATCCAAAATACAATGAAAGAGAAAAAGCAAACTATGGCACATCATCAAAATTCAAACGTGCCAGCCCTCCCCAGCCATCATGCTCTTTACACCGGTCTTGCACCTCTTCGAACAATTTCCTAGTGTTGGGATGCTTCGGATTTTGGATTAATTCTTGGATGAGAACATCTCTCCTATGCATAATCCCCTTCAAGTAGCGATAATGTAACTCCCAAACGTCCTCTTCAAAAGCACCGTCCATACTGGGACCCTCCTTTCTGGACCTTTTTACTTCAGCCTGAAGCTTCATCTCCTCCATAGTTGCTATGACCTCATTGAGTCTTTCCTCGACTGCTCTTCTCTTGAAAATTTATGATAGGATTTCTTTGTTGTTCTTATGGAGCTTAGATTTCAAACCCTCGATCTGCTCCAAATACTTATCCTTTTTCTGTTTGTTGGCGGTGATTGCAGTGTTTCGGTGAGTATTAAACCTATGAGTCTTTAATAGAGCTCTGGCTAAGTCTTCTTTCCTTGACTTGAGAACCCTGCTAACGCCTTTTAGAGCTTGTGCTACCTTCTGCTTGACCGTGACTTCATCAGCCAATTCTTTCTCCTTCTTGGCGAGGAGTTCTGTTTTCATCTTGGCAACGTGGACAGCTTCACCTCGCTCATGCTTCAGCTGGCAAATTTCTCTATGCAGCTCATCGTTCTCTTCTCGAATCTTTTCTTTTTCATCCCATAACTTGTTGAACTTCTCTATCTCAACCGTGGTCGGAGGCTCAATCAACAAGGGGTAAGATGGTGGTTCTCTGGAGAACGGTAGAAGTACCTTTTCCGCTCTCTTCTGAATCCAATCCTTATATGCAGGGAATGCTCTGTTGTTACTCTTTCCGAAAGAAGTCTTCCCCTTCTTGTGACGGTCTTTCCAAGTATTTGCAGCTTCCTTTAGCATTTCCAGATTGGCTTCTCCACACACATATAGTGACTCTTGAACGTCTTCGTCCTTTGGTGGCTCTTTCAAAGCATACCCGAATTGCCTAATGGCAAGGACAGGGTTGTAGTTAATTCCCTTCTTCCTTCCTATTAAAGGCACGTTTGGGTAACCCCCATAACTGACCATGATCTCTTGGCCTAACAAATCACGATTGACCCAAGCCAAATTGTCAGCCCTTAATCCCATCAACCTCTTGGACCAATCCAATGTTTCTCTAGAGTCTACGAATACCCCAGATTTGGGAAGGCGATCGGCAAACCACTTGTAGAAAATTAAAGCGCAGAAATTAAGGGGTCTTCCCCTTCTCTTCTCGTTCTTATAATGCATTGAATAATACAAATCCCCTAGCAAGGTAGGTACCAGATTCTTCATGGTGAATATCTGGATGGCGTACATATCTATGAAATCCTTCACATTCGGGAACACCGACGTTCCATAAACACACATAGCCAAGATTGCATTGAATATTGACCAACGCTTATTCTTAGCACAAATAGTAGCCTGCTAGCTCCACCAAAAACTTTGTGTGAAAACCATTACATCCTCCTTTGCTGGCAACATTGCTCTTCAACAAAGATGGATCCAAGTGCAAAGCATTGGAAACCTTGTCCAGATCCGGAAGCTCTTTAGAGGGAGAGAAAGGAACTTTTTATTTGACAGAGACATCTAAAATGAGAGCAAACTCCTCTAATGTCGGAGCCAGAAGATAGTCAGCAAACAGAAAACACCGCAAGCGAGAATCATAGAATTGCACTAGAGTGTGCAGAGCCCTATACTCATACTGGGTAACGTCAGGGGCGAAATTCAGAATTCTTCCATACTCTTCTCTGAAGTCTGTCAGTACCTTAGGTTTTGCCATGGCCAAGATTTTGTGAACATAATCTAGATGAAGCTCCGGAAACTTATACATGATGATATTCTTCTTCCTTTCAGTGCTAGTACTCATCTTGGATAGTCTTCAGCAAACCGAAATCAGAGTTAGGATGCAACCCTAAAAATGAGCAAACATGTTAGAATGCAAAAATGATGATGCAAATGCAAACATGGGATCAAGGCATCCATAATGCTCAATACTGCTGTTGTACTGATGACTGGACAAGACCCCAAATATTAGAACCCATAAATCCATAATAACGGACCGTTCAAACTGCCAGAATAACGGAGTGATAACTTGACAAGAAATCCAACTAACCGGGAAGGCTGAAAGTTAAGGTCACCTGCAAACCTGCAAATACCCATCCCATCTCACATGTGGGTTCTAGAAAATTGAAGATCCTCAGCGTCAGATTCTCGATTTGAGAAGCTATAGTACATTCATCCCTCGGGGTACAATACTTTCGCCAAACAAAGAGGTCGTCCACTGATTTTCCCCAAAAAAAAGGTCCTCCTATGCAAGTCCCCAGTATTGGGTCCTCAGATCAAGTAGTGTAATGGGTTTGCTATTTCTGGTCTGCCATTATCACGTCTCGGGAGTGTGAGCAAGCCTTTAAGTTTTTGTATGATAGCAAATTGTGTGATAAATGCAAAGTGTGTGATATGCATGATATAAGATTAGTATGCATGATTAGCTGGTACATACATATGATTTCATACCTATACTATGCTTTAAAAGACAATGCAAATTAATTCATATTATCATTGAAATCATAAAAACAATTTTCCTTATGTATGCATCGATTCATATGTGTCTTGCATCGACACATACCTTTGATAAATTCACAAAAACAATTTTGCTTCAGTATGTGTCGATTCATACGAATCTCGTATCGATACATGCTCCTGTGTAATTGTGTTATGTATCAATTCATTTGCATCATGTATTGATGCATGACTGACTTTAAATTCTGGAAATTAATAGTTACAGTATGCATCGATGCATACAATTATGTGCCGACTCATGTATGTGTTATACCCACTATGTATCGACTCATACGATATTTGTATCGATACATAAAGTTGTTTGTTGCTTTTAACCGTTTCTGTTTTTCACATATAATATGTTATGACAGTTCAGTTTTTAGTTAAGAATTTTGTGAAAGTGAAAGGTGTGCAATAAAAGCAAAAGGCAAGTTTGGTGTGCATCAATTCTGTGAGCAGCTTTAGAGACCTGAAAGATACTTTATCTTCATCATCTTCTCAATCTCTTTAATTCAAGAAAATCAACACATAATCATTTTTGTTCTTCGGATTAAAGGATCTTCGAGATAACATTCAGTGGTACGATCAAGGATCTAGCTGAGTTGAAGATTCAAAGGGGGTTTCGAGGAAAAACCATCTGGTTTGTCCTTCAAGAACGGGTGTGTTCTTGAGGGTTTGTTAGTCACGATTGCAAAACATATTCAGCCGCAGCGTAGGGTTTGGAAATTTGGATATTTCGCAAACAGGTCGTGGAACCGGTGAATTGTTTGTATTTCTTGCAGGGAAAATTCTTGATCAAGCTCAGATCAAGTGAAGGTTCATACAATAGGAAGATCTCGGGGTTTAGATTTCTGGCTTTGTATTGTAACCTTGTAAACAACGAATTCAGCATTATTGATATAACAGGTCTCAATTTCAGTTTGAAATTGAGAGGGAGACGTACCCACCCGCGAGGACGAAAGTGGGGAACTTCCTTACCAAATCTCTGCGTATTGTATTCTATCTTTAGCTCTTTACGTTTTCAACAATTTTGTGATTCGTTTGGTGTATGGTGTATTAAAGTTTCAAGATACAATAGTGGTACGAAAACTCTTGTCAAAATCACCATTATTGTCAATCATTGAACACATACACACCAAGTGTTTGACAAAATTGTTTGCTGAGTTTTTGTTCATTGGAAATAGTATTTGTATGATAAGTGCATTTGATTCGATTCTAATCCGGTGTTAATAAATCTTTGTCATCCTAATAAATCCAGCATAAACTCGTGTGTCCGGTTTTCTAGTAGCTGGTTCAGAATAGACGGAAGTCGATTCGGGATCGTACTTTTTCCGCTAACTTGAAAGACTCTGATAAGCATTTTTAAATCCCTGAAATCAAAGGAGGTGATCTATTCACCCCCCCTCTCGATCACTAGCCACACCGTCTAACAAGTGGTATCAGAGCGCCGGTTCGCTGGTGCTTTGTGGCTGCTTGTAACGATATGGATTCTGAACCAAAGGGGGCGTATAATAGAGCGCCTGTTTTCAACGGTGAAAATTATGGCTACTGGAAAGACTGCATGCGAGTTCACATAAATTCTGTGGATAGGAAGGTGTGGGCTGCCATCCAAAATGGTCCTTTTCAAATTACTATGAGAAATGAGGCTGGCGCCATAGTTCCTAAACCAGAAGATGATTACGATGAGAAAGATGAGAAAAAGTGGTCGAGTGATTGGAGAGCTCGAAATATGCTAATCTCAGCACTTAGTGCTGATGAGTATTATTGGGTATCCCATTGCTCGACAGCTAAAGAAATGTGGGATGCTTTAGAAATTGCCCATGAGGGTACTACTGAAGTAAAACAGTCCCGTATTAACACACTTAATCAAGAGTTCGAGCTCTTTCACATGAAACAAGGAGAATCTATCTCTGACATGCAAAAGAGATTCGTTCATCTCATAAATCGGTTGAATGCACTTGGAAAACCTGTTTCCAATGAAATAGCCACTAATAAAATTCTGAGATGTCTTAGCAGGGAATGGAAACCTAAAGTAACAGCTATTAAGGAAGCCAACGACCTCACGACGCTTACGATTACAACTTTATTCGGCAAGCTGGAAGAACATCAGCAAGAACTGGAAAGTCTCGAAATATTTGAGAAAAAGAGCAAAAAGGAAAAGAATAAAGACAAAGAGAGTGAGAAGAAGCCAATAGCTCTTGTGGCCTCTAACTAAAAGTCCTCACAAAAAGAGCAAAGCGACAATGATTCAAGTAGTGACGAAGATTCGGGTGATGAAGAAATGGGACTTTTTGTTAGGAGATATAATAGATTCATTCGAAAGAATGGAATCCAACATTCCGACAAAAATCTCATTAAGTTTCGAAGACAATCTATAGAGTCAAAACAGGAAGAGAATAAGAAGCATAAAGTAAAAGGATCGTGTTTTAATTGTGGTAAATCTGGACATTATAAAACAGAATGTCCTATGAAGAAAAAGGACAAAGGAAAAGCTCCACCAAAAAGGTGAAATAAACAAAGAAGAGCTTACATAGCATGGGAAAGTGATAGTGATTCATCAAGCTCACAAAGTTCAAATGATAGTGATGAGACAGCAAATCTGTGTCTTATGGCTCACACCAAAAATCAGTCCTACCACAAGAAGAAAATCAACGATAAGAAAGTAAGACAAGCCTACTATAGTAATGTTTCCTCTATGTCTTTTTCTGAACTGAAAATAGCTTTTGAAAAACTGCATAACGAAGCTGTAGATGCTTTTAAAAGATTATCTTCCGATAAACAAATTTTTTCATTCTTGGAAGGTAAAGTATACAAAGCTGAAAAAGATTTAGAAAGCTTGAAAGCTAGTATTGCAGAAAATTCAAAAGATATTAATTTTAACGGATGCAGTAAAGTTAGGTATTGTGAAGCTTGTCATATTTGGCAACAAGAGGTTAAAACTCTTAAAGTCAAATTGGAAAAAGCTTTACAACCCAAGGTTACTTATGCCGTTGATTCTAGGTTGTTTAAGAAGTCATTAAATCCACCATATGCAAAATACTCTTTTATTCCAAAGGATTTAATGACCAAAAATAAACAAATACATCATCGTGGCTTATGTCATTATTGTTGTCATGCTGGTCATACCATTGAAAAATGCAAGTTTAAGAGATTTCTTGTTCCTAAAGGCATTTATCAATGGAGGCCTAAAGGCAACCATGTTACCACTTACCCACATGGACCCAATGAAAATTGGGTACCTGTTTCTCTCTTTTGATATTGTAGGATGAGTGTCTTGCATCCGTAGATAGAAGATGGTTTCTAGACAGCGGGTGCTCAAGGCACATGACGGGTGAAATATCGCTTTTTATAGACTTCAAAGCAAAGAAGAAGGGATATGTTACTTATGGAGACAATAACAAAGGAGCTATACTTGGCAAAGGTAGTGTAGGTAATCCCTCTACCACTACTATTTCTGATGTCTATCTAGTAGAGGGGCTTAAACACAATTTGTTAAGTATTAGTCAATTGTGCGACAAGGGTTACAAGGTTTCTTTTACAAAAACTTGCTGCATAATTGAACATACTAAACAGAATATTGTGTTTAAGGGTGTAAGAGTAAACAATATCTATATGCTTGATCTTTTTGATGTACCTTTAACAAGCTCTAAGTGTCTAGTTGCCTTGAATGATGATTCTTGGCTTTGGCACAGACGCTTAGCGCATGTTAATTTCGATTTGCTTAACAAGGTTGTATCTAAGGATCTAGTAGTCGGTCTTCCAAAAATAAAGTTTTCAAAAGACCACCTATGTGACGCGTGCCAAATGGGAAAGCAAACAAGGGTCTCTTTTAAATCCAAAAATGTAATTTCAACTTCACGACCCCTTGAGCTTCTCCATATGGATCTCTTTGGGCCTTCTAGGACAAAGAGTCTAGGTGGAAACTATTATGGTTTAGTAATCGTTGATGACTATTCTAGATTTACTTGGACTATATTCCTTCATAGCAAAGATGAAACGTTTTCCGCTTTTAAGAGTTTTGCAAAACTGTCCCAAAATAAAATGAATTCTAAAATAGTTACAATTCGAAGCGATCATGGAGGAGAATTTCAAAACTATCTCTTTGATAAGTACTGTGATAAGAATGGTATTGAGCATAACTTTTCAGCTCCTCGAACTCCACAACAGAATGGCGTTGTGGAGCGCAAAAATCGCGTTTTAGAAGAGCTGGCAAGAACAATGCTAAATGAGGGTGGATTGCCAAAATATTTTTGGGCTGATGCAGTTAGCACAGCTTGTTATGTTTTAAACAGGATTTTAATTCACCCTATTTTAAACAAAACCCCTTATGAGCTTTTAAAAGGAAGGAAGCCAAACTTGTCACATCTTCACGTATTCGGTTGTAAGTGTTTTGTTTTGAATAATGGTAAGGAAAAACTTGGGAAGTTTGATGCAAAAGCGGATGAAGGTATTTTTCTTGGTTATTCACAATCAAGTAAAGCATATAGAGTATATAATAAGCGTTTACTTTCTGTTGAAGAATCTGTTCATGTCTCTTTTGATGAGTCTTATCCGAAAAATGTCGGAAAAGGTATTTCTTTTGATGACACAGGCATATCTACAGAAGACATACTCAAAGAAGCTGTTTCGGAAATTGATCAGTCCAAAACAGAAGACAATGAGGAGGAGGAAGATACCAGTCATGTAAAAGATAAGGAAGAAGGACAAGCTGAAGTGAATGATCTTTCACCAGCTTGGAGATCTTCAAAAGATCATCCTATTGACAATATCTTGGGAGACATTTCAAAGGGAGTAATGACTCGTTCTAGGATAAGTAATTTCTGCTCTCACTTCGTTTTTGTTTCACAAGTAGAGCCTAAAAATGCCAAAGAGGCCTTGATTGATGAATTTTGGCTAATGGCCATGCAAGAAGAGCTTAATCAATTTAAAAGAAATGACGTTTGGGAACTTGTTCCTCGTCCGCGAGATCATCATATCATAGGTACTAAATGGGTTTTAAGAAATAAGCTTGATGAAAACGGAGTGATAACTAGGAACAAGGCACGTTTAGTGGCACAAGGGTATAACCAAGAGGAGGGCATAGACTATGAGGAAACTTATGCTCCAGTTGCTCGCCTCAAAGCTATACGTCTCTTGCTTGCTTATGCGTGTTCTAAAGATTTTAAGCTTTACCAAATGGACATAAAGAGTGCATTTCTAAACGGTGTCCTAAATGAAGAGGTATACGTCTCACAACCTCCTGGTTTTGAGAATGCTGAATATCCAGATTATGTTTACAAATTAAAACGAGCTTTGTACGGTCTTAAGCAAGCCCCTCGGGTTTGGTATGAAAGGCTTAGCAAATTTCTACTTGATCATGGATATTCAAGAGGTAAAGTGGATACCACCCTCTTCATTAAACACAAGGGAAAACACATTCTTTTAGTTCAAGTTTATGTAGACGATATAATTTTTGGTTCAACTAACATACACTTGGTCGAAGAGTTTTCAAATGTTATGCAGGGTGAATTTGAAATGAGTCTTATGGGGGAGCTAAATTACTTCCTCGGTCTCCAAATAAAGCAGCTTGATGAGGGTACAGCTGTGAGTCAAACAAAATACTACAGAGAGCTGCTCAAGCGCTTTGGAATGAACGACTCAAAATCAATAGACACACCTATGCCTACCAACGGAAACCTAGATAAAGATGAACATGGTAAGAGTGTAGATGTCAAACAGTATAGAGACCTTAATCAGACTTCATAAGGTTTCATCAACAGAGGTAATATCATTCCTTTCTAAATCTCTTTGGAACTTTGTGATTAGTGTATGGTAGAACAAATTCTTTAAGATCGTTTATATGTATTTCATTGCATATGTTGTTTGAACATAAATGCTTGATTCATGAATTATACTTGAGCATCATCATCATGACATAATTCATACTGCATTGACTTAGAGCTGCTGACAAGTTTCTACACTCAACATATAGTCAAAAATTAGTTCAAATTTAAGTTAGCATCAGTATGTATCGATGCAACAAGTGCATGTGTCGATACATTAGCGTTTCCGGTCGATGCATTTGTGATATGAGTCTATTCATGTCCTTTTATTTCAAATTTTTCAAAACTTGTTTCAGTATGTGTCGATGCATCCGTGCTTTGTGTCGACACATAGGGCATTTTCAAAACCAATCAATTCGTGAAATGAATCGATCTATATCCCCTTGTGTCGATACATACTGTCTCTTTTCCCATAAATGCATGTTAAATTAAGTTGTGGATCGACACATCAGCCATTTTTAAAGGGTTAGTTCTCTCTAGACTCTCTTCTCCTCTCATACCCACACGGCTAACCCTAACTTCTTCAAACATCTTCATCTCCAAAACCCTAATTCACTTCCTATCCTTCATCTTAACTCCTCTCCAATTCATTACCATGCCTCCAAGAATCATCCCGGCTAGACAAAGAGGAAGAGGAAAAGGAAAGGAACCCATTGGGACGTCTCGTCAGTCTCCACAACCTCCAGAAATCCCTCCTAGTGCTCTCACTCTTCTTCATCCTGCCATCGCTGAGGAGTTTGAGGCCTCTTTCAAGACAAGGTTAGTTATGAAACCCCATGTCTTTGATAAAACTGATGCATCTGCCCTCCATCTCAAAGATGTTGTTGATTTGTTGAATGCACAAAAACTTGGTACATTTTTTACCATAAATGATGATTATCATGAGGACTTTATTCGTATATTTTATGCTGGTCTGCAATCTGGTAGAGGCTATATGTTTAAATGTTCTATTGGGACCAAAACTTATACCTTTGAAGCTACTGATTGGGGCAAAGTGTTTCAAATCCCTTTTGGGTTGCCTGGATTGAAGAACTGGCATGACCAGAGTTATGATACAGAATTTAAAATAAGGGAATATGTGGCATCAATTTCAAAATTGGATAGACCTCTGGGTGATGATGAATCACTCACATCTGGTATGATCACAACCGTACCTAGAATACTTCACTGGATTGTCTCGCACATCTTGCGTCCAAAGTCCGGTGGTCATTCTAGGTTGGATAAATCAGATATTCATCTTGTGTATCTTCTTCACAATAGGGTTTCGTTAAATTGGCCAAACTACTTTGTGAAACGCATGTTTCTTATGCGTAACAGTGCGAAGAATATTACACTTGGATATGCTGCCCAGATCATGAGAATCATCAAATACTGGAATATAACCACACCCTTAATACCTCTCATATCTCCCTCTTCTGCTCAAGAGTTCAACACTGCCACGTTATCTCATATGGGATACCGGTGGGATAAGGAGCGTCAATGTTTCTATTTTCTGGAAAGAGGATCCAAAACAAGGGTATATAATTTTGATGTGCCTGCTGAACAAGTGTTTGTGCCTGAAGACCAGATGGATGAAGAAATGAATGATGCAAATGAAGAGAATCAGCCTGAAGCAAATACTAATGCTGGCTGGGGTGATTGGGTGCCACAAAGGTGGTCTCCAACAAATTATGAACCCGGTCCAAATGTTCCTCCGTTCTCTGGTGCTGCTTCGTCTTCAACTGCTCCTGCGTATTTGACTCAAATGTTTCAGCAAATGGAGCTTGCTAATTAAGCCCGTCATGAACAGGCGCTCGCTTGGCATAATCAGCAAAATGAGTGGCATAAGGAGCATCGTGAGTGGCATGATGAACACACACGGATGTATCATAATCAGCATGCTTGGCACACGGACTTGGTTAAATGGCATCAAGTCTTTTACAATGAAATGTCTGGTTTTATGGACGATTGCCTTGCCAATCCTGGTATCATGGACAGATTCAGAAGTGTTGAAGTTCAGAACCGGTTCCGGCGATATAGTTTCATGGGCCATAATCCTGATGAGATGCCTCCTCCGCCGCCTCCACCAAGCTTCAGAGATCCTGAAAGAAATGATGAGGAGTCCTGTGGAGGCCATAACCCTTTTTAAGCTATCATCATGTCATTTCATTACATTTCATTTCATCATAATGTTGCTTCAGTTTCCTTGTTAAATTGTTCAAACTTTATATGCTTTGGTTTTGCTTATGTAAACTCTAAGTACTTTCTTAACAATTTAATGCTTATTTCTTTTAGTTTTGTTTACTTGTGTTAGTCTTGCCCTTTTCTTGTCATTCTTTGTGAATGATTCTTTTATGTTAAGCTTCTTTCTTGGTGATTGTGAGCTTCTATGTCAATATTGCTGTCTATTGTTACATCAATTTTGCTGTCTAGCTTTAGGACTGTCTGTTTCTTCTTTTTGATGTTGACAAAGGGGGAGAAGCAAGACACCAAGATGTTGACAGCCATGCACAAACTCAGGGGGAGTGTTCCATCAGATCTTGCAAATTTGCCATCATAAAAAAGGGGGAGTTTGTGAGCAAGCCTTTAAGTTTTTGTATGATAGAAAATTGTGTGATAAATGCAAAGTGTGTGATATGCATGATATAAGATTAGTATGCATGATTAGCTGGTACATACATATGATTTCATACCTATACTATGCTTTAAAAGACAATGCAAATTGATTCATATTATCATTGAAATCATAAAAACAATTTTCCTTATGTATGCATCGATTCATATGTGTCTTGCATCGACACATACCTTTGATAAATTCACAAAAACAATTTTGCTTCAGTATGTGTCGATTCATACGAATCTCGTATCGATACATGCTCCTGTGTAATTGTGTTATGTATCGATTCATTCGCATCATGTATCGATGCATGACAGACTTTACATTCTGGAAATTAATAGTTACAGTATGCATCGATGCATACAATTATGTGCCGACTCATGTATGTGTTATACCCACTATGTATCGACTCATACTATATTTGTATCGATACATAAAGCTGTTTGTTGCTTTTAACCGTTTCTGTTTTTCACATATAATATGTTATGACAGTTCAGTTTTTAGTTAAGAATTTTGTGAAAGTGAAAGGTGTGCAATAAAAGCAAAAGGCAAGTTTGGTGTGCATCAATTCTGTGAGCAGCTTTAGAGACCTGAAAGATACTTTATCTTCATCATCTTCTCAATCTCTTTAATTCAAGAACATCAACACATAATCATTTTTGTTCTTCGGATTAAAGGATCTTCGAGATAACGTTCAGTGGTACGATCAAGGATCTAGCTGAGTTGAAGATTCAAAGGGGGTTTCGAGGAAAAACCATCTGGGTTGTCCTTCAAGAACGGGTGTGTTCTTGAGGGTTTGTTAGTCACGATTGCAGAACATATTCAGCCGCAGCGTAGGGTTTGGAAATTTGTATATTTCGCAAACAGGTCGTGGAACCGGTGAATTGTTTGTATTTCTTGCAGGGAAAATTCTTGATCAAGCTCAGATCAAATGAAGGTTCATACAATAGGAAGATCTTGGGGTTTAGATTTCTGGCTTTGTATTGTAACCTTGTAAACAACGAATTCAGCATTATTGATATAACAGGTCTCAATTTCAGTTTGAAATTGAGAGGGAGACGTACCCACCCGCGAGGACGAAAGTGGGGAACTTCCTTACCAAATCTCTGCGTATTGTATTCTATCTTTAGCTCTTTACGTTTTCAACAATTTTGTGATTCGTTTGGTGTATGGTGTATTAAAGTTTCAAGATACAATAGTGGTACAAAAACTCTTGTCAAAATCACCATTATTGTCAATCATTGAACACATACACACCAAGTGTTTGACAAAATTGTTTGCTGAGTTTTTGTTCATTGGAAATAGTATTTGTATGATAAGTGCATTTGATTCGATTCTAATCCGGTGTTAATAAATCTTTGTCATCCTAATAAATCCAGCATAAACTCGTGTGTCCGGTTTTCTAGTAGCTGGTTCAGAATAGACGGAAGTCGATTCGGGATCGTACTTTTTCCGCTAACTTGAAAGACTCTGATAAGCATTTTTAAATCCCTGAAATCAAAGGAGGTGATCTATTCACCCCCCCTCTCCATCACTAGCCACACCGTCTAACAGGGAGGAGTGCCGCGACTGAGTCCTTGGGAAATGGTCACCAGAGTCGACAGTTTCCTAGGTTACATTGCATCATCTACCCCAAATGCGCAGGATAGAATATTACCAAAGAAAACCTTGTCTGGATGTGGAGTTTTCATGTATACTACGTCTGGCCAAATGCCAAACAAGTCACACTACTTTCCACGCTAATCATAGGGGTATGCTCAAGCCTGGGTATTGGGTTTTTCTCTCATGAATCCAACCCACCCAACAAAACAACAGCAGCAGAACCATATGATGACAGTAATCCAAATGCAGTAAAATACAGTAATACAGTAAAATACAATAATACAGTAAAATACAGTAAGACAGTAAAATATAGTAATACAGCAAAACAGCAAACACCCAATGAAAGAAAAACAGACAAGCGCTAGGATTGACTCGCATAGGGGATGGACCAGCAAGAGGTCAATCTTGTCCCCAGCAGAGTCGCCAGCTGTCGCTCCCGGGATTTTCATCCAGGTACAAACACGGAAGTGGCGCGGAAACAGAGTCGCCAACAATGTGTATTTATCCCAAGAGAGGGAAAGGAAACACTGCGTAAACCTGAGGGAAAAGGAAAAGCATGGTCTCGCGACCAAGAGAAACGGGTAAGGGAGTCGGTTACGCAAGGGGAAGGTATTAGGACCCCCTCGCGTCCATCGTACTCGATGGGATCCACGCTTGTTGTCTCGATCAAAGGGTGTCGTCATCTGGAGCTCCACTGCTACTGGAAAGGAAAAGGCACGGGAACGGAAGAGAACGAAGAAACGAAGAAGTAAAGAAAAAGAAGTGACTCGATAGGACATCGTCGTCCTATGCCTACGTATTCCCTCGTGCAATGGCAAAGTCAGAGTCAACGTAGTTCGGACACGAACTAAGGGGGGAGGTTGCTCACCAAGACATCGCCGTCTTGTGCCTACGTATCCTTAATCTAACCAGAGAGAGGAAATCAGAGCAGTCGTAGTTCGACCTACGGGTCGAAAAGAGACAAATAGGTGATAAAGAAAGGTTGTGAAAGAAATGTGCTCGGTGAGATCTCGCACGATTTCCTGCCTACGTATCTCCATTAACCAATAAAGAATCAGAGCGACGTAGTTCCCCTCACTAGGGATGACTTAGCTTTGTTTGTATTTTTTATGAGCGACGTTAGATTCGTGTCCGGCAGTTAGGGGGTCGATGCCTGTTTGCGACGAGACGGAAGTAACATGCTCTCTTCTGAAAATGGGTTTGAAACCGAACGATCCCGAAGGATAAAAAAAGTTTTGATTTTGTTTTTGTGTTTTTTAGACAAGAAGTGGATTGAAGTTAGTTCGCAACTCATATTGCACCAAAGTCTACCATGCGGGAACGAGTGAGTCGCATGGTCGCCCCCAAATGGGACATATGCTAACCACTCTAGAAGAGGAGGGGAGACCCCTCGTTCTTTATTTCCTACACTTAAGGCTCGAGCGCAATATACGTTAACCTTTATTAAGTGTTTTAGAAAGGTTATGAGATGAGAAGAGAAGACTCAAAGGAAAAGAAAACACTAAGGGGAATTCTCTCCTAATGTTGTCATGCAAAAGATGGCCCTAAGGTCAAGGATTAAGAACAACCTAAGTCTAAAGAAGAGAGGGGGATAGCACTATCTAATGATTATCCTACCTCACCTTAATAAAAAATTAAGGATGAGCTAGGATCCCAAAGGGATGTGAGAGAGTTCTACACAATCAAGCATTATATCATGTAATCCATACACAAAAGAGAAAGTAAAAGAGAAGAGAGATGAAAGGAGGAATGAGCATGGATAAACATTCACATGCTCATATGTCTTACCTCTGCCCCTACATAAAAGGTTAGTACCAAATCAACACAAGTATTGAATATAGATGACAAAAAGTAAACCAAACAAAGCTAGTTGTCTTAAGAAGACAACTTAAGAAGCAAACAAGGCTTGAACTAAAAGGAAAGGGTCCTAAGGGTTAAGGAACATCCAAGGTCAGTAGTTACATGTCAAGGTATCCTACTAAAGTTAACATGCCAAATTAAAACAATCAATGTCAAACTATGCATCAAAAGATCATACAAATGCAATTTAAGCATCAACTATGCAAGATGAATGCAAATGACTCACGAACATGAATAAATGCACATGCAAACATTAAATTCAGAAGTAAATGACATTTATAAATGTATGGAGATGTCATTAAGATGGCATGTGAATCATGAATACAAGCATGGAGAATGATTAAGCAAGAAGAAGTGAAAGAAAACACCATACAAGTTCATACATTTATGCATACTTGTAACACAAGTAAATAATGAAGATGCAAGATGAACATACTTGGAAATGAATGCAAGTCAGTAGCATATGCCATTTAAGATGACATTTAAGATGCAAGAATGGACATGCAAAGTTCATACAAGTCTCATGTTAAAGCACATTGAAGATTATAAGCAAACATGTGCAAATTAGGTCAAACTAACATGCAAAGGTTTATGAACTTAGAAACATGCAAGATGATGTTAGAATTCATGGAATATGATTGAGAAGGATCACCAACAGAAGTGAAATCATGTTTAAATGAATGTACAAGATCATGCAAGTGTTGATGCAAACAATTGATCAAAGAAGAACAAGTAAGGATGCACAAGTTCACAAGACAATTTAAGTTCAAATAAGTGCATACAAGCCATGTAAATATGAACCATGAATGCCCTATAACATGAGAAGATAGACCTATAATGTTCACACAACATGTATCAAGAGGTCTCAACAAGTATCAAAGAGGGTTGCATACAATGCACATTGAAACCCTAGGCATATGATCCCTAACATTCACACAAACAAACATGCTTTTAAGATGAATCAAAAGTCATGTTAGAAGGATAAGAAAATTGAAATATACAAGTATTATGAATTGTAAACAGTTTGAAAACATGTCTCAAAAGGATGGCTCAAAATTCATTACCAAACATGATCAAAGATGCTTCACAATCTCATACAAGTCACACCAACAAATGGCTCAAATATCTCATTCAAAAGTCAATAAGAAATGACCTAAAAAATCTACAAAAATAAGTATAAGATGCCTCAATATATCATAGAAGCATGTATCAATTATCATGGACAGATTCAATTCAAAACTATGTCAAACAATTCCAAAATGAGACAAATATCATGAAGGGATGTTCATACAAAAGAAATTAAATGGAAATTCATGGAAAAATAGCAAAATAATCAAAAATCAGAAAATAAAATATGTAAAAATTATTTAAATGTCTAAGAATGCATCATGATTTTTTTGGGAATTTTATCATGCATAAAAATATTTTTAAAAATCAAATACCAAACAATTATGAAAAGAAAAAAAAAAAAACAAAGAAATGAGCCAGAGGGTGCCACGAAAGCAATTAGCTAGTTATAAAAGCATTTGGGCTCAAAAAGAGGGAGTTTGCATAGCAAAAACACCAAGCCCAAAGCCATAACTGGCCTGCAGCGCATGTGGTGTTCTCAATCAACATGATTGACTCAAAGAGAGCCCTTGGATCTAGTTATAGCAAGATGATCAGGCAAAGTAAACGAATCATGAGGTTCAAAACGCGTGCACATGCTATATTAAGATGCAAAGTACACACATGATCAATAATTCAAAATAAAATCAGAAAATAAAGGCACGTGAGAGGGAGCGTGTTCACTAATGCACTGGCACCATTATGTCCCTTGGATCAGGAGAATCGTGTGGCTGTGACTTATCCTGGCAAATGCTAGGGTTTATGTGAGTTGATGAGTTTAGATGGCCGGAGAAGACGACCGGAAATGGACATGCCTTATATCAATCTCTTCCTCTCTCCACGTAGGTCATAGATCCAGGCTTAGAATTCACATATGATGTAAGAATCAAGCAACACGAATCAAAGAAGTTTGCCCTAGGTTTTCAAAACTATGCACATATGGTGCCTATCAACTAGCCGGTGGTCACATTGTCCCTAGAGGACTCCAAAACAAGCAAAATCAAGCTTAAATTCAAAATAATATTGCAAGAAAGTTTGATCTATGAACCTGAACTCCGATGAAGCTTTGAAAACAAGAAAACCAGAGGTGAAGCACTTGATCTTTGAAGTGATTATTGGCCAAATAAAGGCAGTGTAATAGCTTTGCAATACTTGAACTTCAATGGAAGAAAGAGAAGTTTGGAGTTGAAGGTGATGATGTTCGATCTATTGCTTCATTCCAATGCATTCATGGATGATAATTGATGCTGAAGAATGAAGAGAATGCAGTGTGGTGAGAGCTTTGAGAGAGAGAAAGTTCCAGAGAGAGAGAAGAGTGTGAAATGGAGAAGTGTGAAGAATGATCCAAGTTGGGTACAAATCCTGTTAGAGATTCTCTTTATATCCTTGGTTATGATCTAACTCCTATAGTTGATGGTTAGAACTCTAGTTAAGTGAGCGAGTTAACTGAGTTAAAAATGAAATGAAATGGAGGTGAAGTGATGAGAGTGAGCTCGTGTTGTGGTTGTTTGCTATGGTGAGGAGAGAGCATGAAATGTTATGGTGGAATTCAAATGGAAGATGATGATGTGGTACTGAATGGCATGGATTGCTTCACAAGTTTCCTTATCATTTGTGTTTGAACAACTATAGCAGGTATGGTACATGAGCAGCATGGCATGTAAGAGCCTTTGTTTGGTTTAAAATAGCAAAAATGACATGGGATGGCTGATGTATGTGAAGCATGCGCATGAAACAACAAAAATGCAACAAGTTCAGCCTGAATCACTTGCTTGGTAAGGAAGAAAAATAGTAGACATGTAGTGATCTTTGGAGGAAGAAATCTTCATGACCATGGGATGAAATGATATGGTTAATGGCTTTTTGGAAAGAGGAGATGGAGTAGAGCAACGTTGGCATGAAAGCAAACATGATTGAAGCCTCTAACATGCTTAAAATTGGCTATGAAAATGCTTGCATACAACTGTGTTAGCAGGTCAACTTGACCTAGTCGTGCCCTACCACATGCGTGTGAATGAATCAGTTGGAGGTCACACACTTTGCCTCATTATATCTCTCAATGAGTTGATCATATGAAAATTTCTCCAACATCAAAGTTGGAGACGAGATCAAGAGGAACAAAAACCTTGTTGGACAATTTTTCATTTGGAGTCTCCATCATGAAGAAATCTGACCTTGAACTTGGACAAAACATGCACATAAGGTGTTTATTGAAGTTACTGCGTGCTGACTGGTCATGACTTGCCAACTTGCCTTGATTTGTCTCAATTTTAATCCATCAGATCTCTCCCAATTTTAATCCAATGGAGATGTTCTTGGTATGGTTTTGAAGCTTGGAATGTGAACTTTTGATAGGCCGCCATAACCTTTGAGGTTGAAGCTTGGAACATGGAAAAAGAATGCTTCAAAAGTGACCCTTCAACTTGACACAACTTTCCATAAATGGAAACCCTAAGTTTCTAAATTTGGCAACTTTGAATCTTTCTTGATTTTTGATGAAACCCTAGACATTCCTTGATCAAATCTTCACCAATGATCATAATGAACTTGAGGAACATGAATTTGACCTCAAAAAGTCAGGAGTTGACTTTTTCCCCTGCACAGTTGACTATTCCCCAATTCTCCTGATTCTCAACCAATTGATCAATTGAATCCCTTCTAAGCCAAATTGATGGGCAATCCTTCAATCTTACACATTTAAGGACATGAGGAATACCATGAAATCAAGTCTTGCCCAAAAAATCAGAAATAAACTGATTTTATGGCAAACCCTAGTTTTGGTGCCCTCAGTCTAGGAAGAATCAACACATCCTCTAAATACAAATTCCTCTGAGTATGATGTGTATCCTCTCAAACAATGTTGAGATATGCCATTTGATGAGGATAAAAGCTCAAGGATCTAGCCCATTGGGGTGTTATACTCAAGAATTCCAAAACCCTAATTTTGCACTGGTTAGGATAAGGTGATTCACTTGAGATTTCTCATATACCTTGATCCCATGCCAAGCACCAAGGATATGCAAAGATGATTATGCAAAGAATGAAATGAAACATAAGCCAATTAGATGTTAGAAAAATAAAGGGCAAAATTAGAGGTGTTACACAAGATAAAAGGCAAAGACGGAAAATATAAAGACTGAAAATATAAAGTAAAGACGAAATTATAAACGGAGCCTTGTTGGAATTGGATCTCATCAATTGATAACACATGCATTCTTCTAATCAAGTAAACACAAATCAATCATTCGCCTAATATCCTCACGTATCACCCACAACAGAGGTTATGTCTAACGCAAAGTCGAGAGGCCAACTGTATTGTCTCATCAGTGATATCTCACGGAACAAAACAAACACAGAGCATTAGGAGCTGATACTCACGCAAGTGTTAAGCCTAAATCTATCTCTAGAGTCTAGTCCCAACTGATATTACTATAACATCCATATAAGATAAATGATTTCTTCATATTAAAGCCAAGATCAGAATAGGTACATACGCTTAACCCTTTTTACATGTATTCAACTAATTTGCCAAATGGATGTGAATATCCTTCTTCATCACTATAATCACTCATCCTCGCGATATCGTATCGATCCTACTCATGCTACCCATGCAACATAATCAACACAATACAACAAAAGATAAAATGAATATCAACTTACAAACCATGTCAAAAGCTTGCTCATTGATAGAAGAAAATCTAAGATCAAAGATTTGTAAAGGTTTTGTCAAGACCACAAATAATCAATCAAAGACAACAACAATAGAAAATCAGAATTCATTCACAAACATACATTAGATGAAATACATAAGGTATCAAAAGATTACATCCCTCTCCAACAAGAAATCAAATATCCTACCTTTTTTCCCTTGGAAATAAGAATATATAAGCTCTGATATTTTATTTACAAGTTTCTCTATCCAAAATCAAAACATCATAACCTAAAAAGTGTGAAAATCCTATTTATACAATTCAGGAATTTACACGTTTGCACTAGCGAACCATTCATTCGCACAACGAATGGTGAAAAATGGCACTTCAAGTGCCTCTGAACAGTTAAACCGCCCCAAAAATTCTCGCTACTTCGCACTGCAAAGGATTTGTTCGCAAAGCGAACACTCGCTTTCAAGTTCGCAAAGTGAACTTTATCTCCTTTTTCCTCTGTCCAATTCTGGGACCATTCGTTGAGACATTCGCCAGCCTTCGCACAGCGAACCTTCGTTGGGAGTTCGCGAGCCTTCGCAAAGCGAATCCTCTGTTATTTTCCTCTTCTCTTTGGCAGCTTGCACCATTTCTTTGTGTCTTCAACTTTGATCCTTTAATGCACATTCCTGCACATAACACACACATTACAAGCACCAAAGGTATATTCTCAAGGTTAGAAGAATAACAATAATCATGGATAAAAACCATGAAAACATGAGAATTGTGTAGAAAAAGTGCGAAGAAAGATATGTCATTTTTAGGTCAAATCTGCACCTAACAACTCTCGCCAACTAGGTTTTTGCTTGTCCTCAAGCAAAGTACGCCCCTCTTTAAAACAAGAGGATTTGTCAAGCATAAGATTCAACCAAAGTCAAGCATGAAAATGCGCACAAGCAATGTTCACCACTCAATAGAATCAAACAATGACAAAGAATTAAGTTCTTAAAAAAATATCATAATGTTTCAAACAACAACTAAGTTTTCATACTTGAATCACTCTAACACTCCTCTTCAAAAATAAGAATGAAGAAATTGACGTGTTTACAACCGCGGGGAAATTTCACTCATCCGACAAACAATGCAAATATCAATCAATTCATACAACATCTAACAATCATAAATGAAAACATGGAAGCAAAAAGATCACTAAGGGCTTTAAAGGTTGTAGCTTGGTCGGGTTCACAACAAAGGGACATTTCTAAAGGCCATAGAATCGAAATTGCCGATGCAAAAAGAAACATTCACTATACATGGTATTTACACATCACAACTTCATTCACCAATTTCATTCCTTTACCACAAACCTTCTCAAACTTCCTTATGCACAATTATTGCATTCTCTATTTTTCTCATTCAAACAAGCACTCTTTTTCTTTTGTTTTTCACATTCATATTCACACATTTTCTTTACATGCTTGTTTGAACTTTTTAAAAAGTTTTAGCATCCTACCAATCTTCTTTTTCATTCTCCCCAACTTAAATTCAACCAACCCTCAAGTGAATGCTCCTTGCTTTTTAAGGCAAGGAAATCAAATTATAACAATGTTCAAAGGTTCAAGACGAAATTTTTAGAACCTCACAAAATTCAATGATGAACCAAACTTTCAAATTATGTACAACACAAAGTTCATCACTAAAATGAGATTTAAACTGTTTAGGCTCAATGGGCTAACGAATTCTCTCTACTCACGGGTAAGGTACTTTTGGATACGGTTGTGCTCAATATAAACAAATGCCTGGATCATTTCTAATGCTTCCACAAAATCACAATAATCAAAAGATAAAGCATGAATCAAACGAATTAAACAAAGTTATCAGTCATCCAAGCATTTAGTAAACAAGCATAAATCATTCCAACAAGTTGAAAAATGAAATAAGAATACAAATTTTCTCAAAGAACAAAAGTCATAAATCATTCTAACATTCTATAAAGTAGTACAATTTACCAAGCATACTTTCAACGCTCAACATCTAGACTCGATCGAAGCTTCATTGAATACTTTTATACAAATAGCAACCAATCTAGAAGTTCTCATCATTCCTGATCACACTAGAGAAAACATCAAAGAATACAAATACATACAATATAAACAAAAGTACAAAGTTCAAAAATATAGAAAATATCGCGATGCGATTCAATATCTTAACACCGATCCCTGACAACGGCGCTATTTTGTTAAAGCTAGAATAGCAACAAGCAAAATTATATAAGTAACCCGGTTTTATCGTTCTCCACAGGGATCAGTGCGAGGGAAAGAATGCCATTCGACGGTATCTATATTTCTAAGCTCAAAAGTTTTGGTTTTAAGAAGGAACCAAGATAAAAGGCAAAGACGGAAAATGTAAAGACTGAAAATATAAAGTAAAGATGGAATTATAAACGGAGCCTTGTTGGAATTGGATATCATCAATTGATAACACATGCATTCTTCTAATCAAGTAAACACAAATCAATCATTCGCCTAATATCCTCACGTATCACCCACAACAGAGGTTATGTCTAACGCAAAGTCGAGAGGCCAACTGTATTGTCTCATCAGTGATGTCTCACGGAATAAAACTAACACAGAGCATTAGGAGCTGATACTCACGCAAATGTTAAGCCTAAATCTATCTCTAGAGTCTAGTCCCAACTGATATTACTATAACATCTATATAAGATAAATGATTTCTTCGTATTAAAGCCAAGATCAGAATAGGTACATACGCTTAACCCATTTTACTTGTATTCAACTAATTTTCCAAATGGATTTGAATATCCTTCTTCATCACTATTATCACTCATCCTCGCGACACCCTATCGATCCTGCATGCTACCCATGCTACATAATCAACACAATACAACAAAAGATAAGATGAATATCAACTTGCAAAAACATGTCAAAAGCTTGCTCATTGATAGAAGAAAATCTAAGATCAAAGATTTGTAAAGGTTTTGTCAAGACCACAAATAATTAATCAAAGACAACAACAGTAGAAAATCAGAATTCATTCACAAACATACATTAGATGAAATACATAAGGTATCAAAAGATTACATCCCTCTCCAACAAGAAATCAAAGATCCTACCTTTTCTCCCTTGGAAATAAGAATATATAAGCTCTGATCTTTTATTTACAAGTTTCTCTATCCAAAATCAAAACATCATAACCTAAAAAGTGTGAAAATCCTATTTATACAATTTAGGAATTTACACGTTCGCACTGTGAACCATTCATTCGCACAGCAAATGGTGAAAATGGCACTTCAAGTGCCTTTGAACAGTTAAACCGCCCCAGAAATTCTCGCTACTTCGCACTGCGAAGGATTTGTTCGCAAAGCGAACACTCGCTTTCAAGTTCACAAAGCAAACTTTAGCTCCTTTTTCCTCTGTCCAATTCTGGGACCATTCGTTGAGACATTTTCCAGCCTTCGCACAACGAACCATCGTTGGGAGTTCGCTAGCCTTCGCAAAGCGAACCCTCTGTTATTTTCCTCTTCTCTTTGGCAGCTTGCACCATTTCTTTGTGTCTTCAACTTTGATCCTTTAATGCACATTCCTACACATAACACACACATTACAAGCACCAAAGGTATATTCTCAAGGTTAGAAGAATAACAACAATCATGGATAAAAACCATGAAAACATGAGAATTGTGTAGAAAAAGTGCGAAGAAAGATATGTCATTTTTAGGTCAAATCTGCACCTAACAACTCTCCCCAACTATATTTTTGCTTGTCCTCAAGCAAAGTATGCCCCTCATTAAAACAAGAGGATTTGCTTAAGCATAAGATTCAACCAAAGTCAAGCATGAAAATACGCACAAGCAACGTTCACCACTCAACAGAATCGAACAATGACAAATAATTAAGTTCTTAAACAAATATCATAATGTTTTAAACAACAACGAAGTTTTCATACTTTAATCACTCTAACACTCCTCTTCAAAAATAAGAATGAAGAAATTGACGTGTTTGCAACTGCGGGGAAATTTCACTCACCCGAGAAACAATGCAAATAACAATCATTTCATACAACATCTAACAATCATAAATGAAAACATGGAAGCAAAAAGATCACTAAGGGCTTTAAAGGTTGTAGCTTGGTCAGGTTCACAACAGAGGGACATTTCTAAAGACCATAGAATCGAAATTGCCGATGCAAAAAGAAACATTCACTATACATGGTATTTACACATCACAACTTCATTCACCAATTTCATTCCTTTACCACAAACCTTCTCAAACTTCCTTATGCATAATTATTGCATTCTCTATTTTTCTCATTCAAACAAGCACTCTTTTTCTTTTGTTTTTCACATTCATATTCATACATTTTCTTTTCATGCTTGTTTGAACTTTTTCAAAAGTTTTAGCATCCTACCAATCTTGTTTTTCATTCTCCCCAACTTAAATTCAACCATCCCTTAAGTGAATGCTCCTTGCTTTTTAAGGCAAGGAAATCAAATTATAACAATGTTCAAAGGTTCAAGAAGAAATTTTTAGAACCTCACAAAATTCAATGATGAACCAAACTTTCAAATTTTGTACAACACAAAGTTCATCACTAAAATGAGATTTAAACTGTTTAGGCTCAAAGGGCTAACAAATTCTCTCTACTCATGGGTAAGTTACTTTTGGATACGGTTGTGCTCAATATAAACAAATGCCTTGATCATTTCTAATGCTTCCACAAAATCACAATAATCAAATGATAAAGCATGAATCAAACGAATTAAACAAATTTATCAGTCATCCAAGCATTTAGTAAACATTGGAGGTTTCCTCACAATTTGTGGCTTTTGGACCTAAGTGAAACAAGAATTCCAACAAGTTGAAAAATGAAATAAGAATACACATTTGCTCAAAGAACAAAAGTCTTAAATCATTCTAACATTCTATAAAGCAGTACAATTTACCAGGCATACTTTCAACGCTCAACATCTAGACTCGGTCGAAGCTTTATTGAATACTTTTATACAAATAGCAACCAATCTAGAAGTTCTCATCATTCCTAATCACACTAGAGAAAACATCAAAGAAAACAAATACATACAATATAAACAAAAGTAGAAAGCTCAAAAATATAGAAACTATCGCGATGCGATTCAATATCTAAACACCGATCCCCGGCAACAGCGCCATTTTGTTGAAGCTAGAATAGCAGTAAGAAAAAATATATAAGTAACTCGGTTTTATCGTTCTCCACAGGGATCAGTGTGAGGGAAAAAATGCCATTCGACGGTATCTATATTTCTAAGCTCAAAAGTTTTGGTTTTAAAAAGGAACCAAGATAAAAGGCAAAGACGGAAAATGTAAAGACTGAAAATATAAAGTAAAGACGAAATTATAAACGGAGCCTTGTTGGAATTGGATCTCATCAATTGATAACACATGCATTCTTCTAATCAAGTAAACACAAATCAATCATTCGCCTAATATCATCACGTATCACCCACAACAGAGGTTATGTCTAACGCAAAGTCGAGAGCCAACTGTATTGTCTCATCAGTGATGTCTCACGGAACAAAACCAACACATAGCATTAAGAGCTGATACTCACGCAAGTGTTAAGCCTAAATCTATTTCTAGAGTCTAGTCCCAACAGATATTACTATAACATCCATATAAGATAAATGATTTCTTCGTATTAAAGCCAAGATCATAATAGGTACATACGCTTAACCCTTTTTACGTGTATTCAACTAATTTGCCAAATGGATGTGAATATCCTTCTTCATCACTATTATCACTCATCCTCGTGATACCGTATCGATCCTACTCGTGCGACCCATGCTACATAATCAACACAATACAACAAAAGATAAAATGAATATCAACTTGCAAAACCATGTCAAAAGCTTGCTCATTGATAGAAGAAAATCTAAGATCAAAGATTTGTAAAGGTTTTGTCAAGACCACAAATAATCAATCAAAGACAACAACAGTAGAAAATCATAATTCATTCACAAACATACATTAGATGAAATACATAAGGTATCAAAAGATTACATCCCTCTCCAACAAGAAATCAAAGATCCTACCTTTTCTCCCTTGGAAATAAGCTCTGATCTTTTATTTACAAGTTTCTCTATCCAAAATCAAAACATCATAACCTAAAAAGTGTGAATATCCTATTTATACAATTCAGGAATTTACACGTTCGCACTGCGAACCATTCATTCGCACAGCGAATGGTGAAAAATGGCACTTCAAGTGCCTCTGAACAGTTAAACCGCCCCAGAAATTCTCGCTACTTCGCATTGCGAAGGATTTGTTTGCAAAGCAAACACTCGCTTTCAAGTTCGCAAAGCGAACTTTAGCTCCTTTTTCCTCTGTCCAATTCTTGGACCATTCGCTGAGACATTCGCCAGCCTTCACACAGCGAACCTTCGTTGGGAGTTCGCCAGCCTTCGCAAAGCGAATCCTCTGTTATTTTCCTCTTCTCTTAGGCAGCTTGCACCATTTCTTTGTGTCTTCAACTTTGATCCTTTAATGCATATTCCTGCACAATAACACACGCATTACAAGCACTAAATGTATATTCTCAAGGTTAGAAGAATAACAACAATCATGGATAAAAACCATGAAAACATGAGAATTGTGTAGAAAAAGTGCGAAGAAAGATATGTCATTTTTAGGTCAAATCTGCACCTAACAGTAATTTGAAGCAATTTTCAGATTTGGAGTGGTAAGTCATATTTCTTCATCCTTGAGCTTCTTCTTCATCTTCCACCATGTAGATCTTTGGTGATTCTTGTTACTTGATCCTTTGGATCTTGTAATTTTGTTTGATTGCTGGTTTTTATTGTTGTTTTACTTAAAATTTCGTTCAATTTTGGTTCTATGATCATAAGGTGTTTGAAGAAAGTTTTGAAAGATGATGATGCTGATTTTTGCACATTTTTTGACTCTGTGTGCAGAGTAATCGGTTACTCTATTCTTTGAGGAATCAGGGTAATCAGTTAACCTGAGTCAGAATGCGGTCCTTGGCTTGTTTTTGGGACTGTTTTGGTTTTTCCTCCTTCTTTCTTCCCCTTTTCTTGTTGTTCTGGCCTTGAAGTGCATTGTTGAGATTAATTTCTCTTCAATTTTAATGGACTTGGGATATGGTTAAAGTAATTAAACATTCATGGGTTCAAATCTATCTTTAAATGAATTGTTGAATTCATTTGAGGTGCTTTGGATTAGTGATATGTTTTCACACTTAAACCTATCAATTAAAGGTGATTGAACTTGAAGATGAAAGGATCTTGAAAGTGTAATTCAATTTGGGTTTTATTTTCACCTCTCCCTTTATTTCTTTTTATTTTGATCGATGAAAGTCTTAGGGATCTTAGAATATCTTTGTTGAATTCTTGATCAAGACTAGATCATTACCTTTTTTTCTTTTCGTGCAATATTGCTTTCGGATGACGATTTACATATCGCTCGTCTAGCATACATTAGCACAAAGATCATTTTGACTGGCCTCGAGTAGGGTGACTTCTATATAAGTCACTTGGCGATTGCTTAACATAGCGCTACATTTGTCCCTCTCCGAATCGGAACATGAACTTTCGTGGCCTAAACTTATGATTGTAAGCCCAAGGATTGTTGATCTTTTGTATTAGGTTCAAAATCCATGAAGCTTGTTGTTGTAGAGGATTTGATTCTATCAATCTTCTAATAAGTCTTCATTAAACTTGGCCTAAGTACATTGTTCATTCATTATAGTTCATGACGCGGGGCAGAATAATCGGTGTTACCTTTTAAAGGCTTATGGCACTAGGGCCTTTGTGCTACTATTATGTATATACTATTATATTATATTACTATATTTTTATGATTCCTTCTTGCTCTCTATCTATCTTATTTTTTTATTGCTCATTGCTCATTATATCATATCATGTTTATGTTTATGTCATTTTTCTTTTGTCCACTTGGACCATATTATCTTGTGCTTTTGTTTTTTTTCTTTTGTCCATTTGTACTCAAAAACATTAATAAAGGATTAAACCACTAAAAGACTTGTGCTTTTAATGTTGGACTATGGCCACTATCCCTTGCATTGGAGGATCTCTACTCTTAGACTTCTTGGCTTGATCATGGACTTATGGACTTAGAATTAGGATTCTCTCCCTTATGCTTTGGATCATTAGGGAGTTTGGTATTCTAGCCTTTATTTGGCTTGCTTATTGGCTCAAGAGGATGGAATTCTTTTCTTATTATGTTTTGAAGAGTGCCTCCATGTGGTTAGATATTTCTTACCTTGGTTTTTTTTATGCACTAGGATAGTTTCTTCTTCTCCACCCCTTCTTAAATTTTCAAAATCTTCTCCCTTTTCAAAACCTTCTTGTTTTCAAACTCAAAACCGCTTTCATAATAAAACCTTGACTTTGGTCAAGTGATTTTTAAACTTTGTTTTCTTTAATAAATGTCAATCCATGTTAATCATATTTTGACCATTTCAAAAAAGACATAAAAAATACAAAACTCATTCAAACTTTTTGTGCTTTTATGCACCTTTTTTTCTTTTAAAAGTTTTCAAAAAGATTAGACATAGGTCATCTTCTTTGATGAGATGTAAAGCTCCTAACCATGGTATTTTGTATAAAGTATGGCCATTTTCCACTTGGATGTTGAAGAGATAGTCTTGTTGATTTTAATCCAAGCAATTCCTCCATCTTAATGTGATGCAAATACCTCTTTCCCATACCTTTGGGTAATTAGTTGAGTATTCTCTCTTGAGAATGATGGGTTGTCTTTTCAAGATAAAACGAATCATAACCAATAAATTTTGTTATTTGTACCACGAACTACGAGGTTTTGATCCTATATTGCACTTTGTGGGTACATATGCATGAGGCGATAAGTCTCTCCAAACATAAAAATATTAAAAAATATTTCTCTTCTCATCTCCCCAATCTCTTTTCAAACAAACCTTTTCAAACCAAAAAGCGTGGATATTTCAAAGGGTTCCTATAGAGTACTATAGACGTTTTGGATGCTAACACCTTCCCATTGTGTAACCAACCCCCTTAGCCATTCTCTGTTTGTTCTTGTTTTAGAACTCTTTAGGTTTTGTTCGCTCTTTTTCCTTTCCTTTTGGATAAAATAAAAGTGCGGTTGCGACTCTTGCTTTATGAGTTAAGTTAATCAATAACTTATACTCACAATATTTACCGCTATAGAAAAGTGGCGACTCTGGTGGGGAACTCTGGTTCCTAGTGGGTTCAGCCTACTTTGATTTATTTATCGCTTTTTGTTTGATTTGTTTGTTATTGGTTGTTCTGTTTGGGTGATCTTGAGAGGTGAGATAGATCCTATACCAAGATCTGAGAGCTCTTACGATAGGCGGTGGTATAGTCAAGGAATCTTCTAGGGGGTAACCCCGAACAAGTGAACTTGAGAATCCACCACTCTGTGGAGGCCCCTTTGAGGATGGTATGTGTCGATCGAGTAATCGTGAAAACATTGTTATTTTCGACCTGGGAGCCTGAGAAGTTGAGGACCTTGTCGCGATGAAAATTAGATACCATAGTTATTAATGAACTAGGATCACATTTATTTCGACACCGACTTTGATTTATCCAAAGGAAAGGTTCAAGGTCAAAAACCTAAAGGGGGAGATCTAAGGTTCGGGGGTTGGTTATGCCTAGGGAAGGTATTAGCATCCTAAACGTTCGTAGTACTCTACGGGAGCCTCTCGTTTTATTATGTTATCTATTGCTTGCTTGCTAAAGGTATTTGTTAAGGGAAAGGACCTATAGGTTGATGACGATGCTTAAAAAGCAATCGACTTACAAGGGAAAAAAATGGCTCGATGTGAATCGAGAGTGTTCTTTAAAAAAAAGGTTTGAATATACGGGCGAAGAACAAAGATCAACATAATATTGTTACATCATGAGCACGAGATATGAGTGAGACAATAGTCAGAACAAGAATCGAAATAAAAGTAAAAATTTCTTTTTACCTAATCAAAAGATAACTAAATATTTTTTTTATTTTTAAATATATAAAACAAAATATCGAGAGAGAAAAGTAAATATTTTTGACATTTTTCTTCAATTTTTTTTAACAAATAAACTAAATGAGAAGTTAAGATTGAAAGGGAAACTATCCTATAAGTTTATCAAGAAACATAATCAAATTACCGGTGATAAAGCGTAAGAGGTCACAAACTAATTGGGAGAGTTAAATATAGACTTAAATAAAAAAATCTTAAATTGAAACATGTCGAAATCAAAAACTAAAACTTATAATTAAAATAAAATATCAAAGATTAAACTAAAAATTAAAAATAGGTAAATGAATAATAAAATAAAATAAAATAAAAGTAAATAAAAAAAAAAGATTGAAATGGGCCGGGTATGATCCTAATTTCATGATCCAAACCCAAGCAACATAGTGAAGAGAGGCGGAGAACCAAATTAGTTCTCATGACCCTGTTTCAATCGTTATCTCTCTCACTCTCCATATCTCTCTGGCACACGAAACCTCTTCCGGTACTCCCTCCGTCCTCTATCTCAACTCACCAACATGGCCTCTTCTTCTCTCACACGCGAACAAACACAACAAACCAAAGGGTTTTGACTCTACTCGCGAATCAATTCAATCATCGTACAACATTAAATTGAATGGAAGGATGTTACCTGACGGAGGCCAGCAACCGATCTCAGAACGGCGAAAGTGGAGTCGCGATGGAGCAAGCTTCGCGGCGGAGTGAACTTTGTTCGGTAACCCTTTGATCCCTTCGTATTGATTTCGTATTCTGCTGCATTTGATTTCTTTGCTCAACATCATGGTGTTTTCTTTGTGATACCATGCACTGCCCTGCGAGTGATGCTTCTTTGTATGTGAATCTATCCCGTACGTATTTTCTCTTCTCGCGCGAAACTCTCTCTCGTAAGCCTCCGTCTCACAGTTCAATCGGAATGCTGAAGTTCGATGCGGCAGCTTTGACACAATGGCTTCGACGCCAACGATTTCGACGGTAAGTCTTCTTTCTCCCCTTCTACTTTAATGCGTGTGATGTGGTGACTTATCGTTGCGAGTTTGTTGTTGTTGGTCTGTAGTTTCTGGGTGATTTCTTCTGTGAATTTTGCAGTCGTGACTTCTAACCGTATGTGTATCAGAGTGAACCTTTTTTTTTGAGAAATTTGTGTGTAAAATGGCTCTGTCTTGATATTGCCTCTGCTGTATGTGTATTTCTGGTGAGTTTCTGAAGGTGTGCGTGTAAAATTAGGTGAATGGTTTTTTCCGTGAATATCTGGTGTACTCCCCCTTTTGTGAATGAAAATAGCTTCTTTTATAGGCTCAGATGGAATTAAAACTTTGATCTTGAATTGATGCCTGAGATTACGTTGTTGATTTTGGTTTTGGAAAGAATATCATGAATTTGTGATTTGTGTGATGAATATGTTTCCATTTCAGTACCAACATGTGTTGACACGTTCTAAACTCCTTCCTGGCTCAATTTGATTTATCATTGAATGCCCTTAATTTCTTCTCATATTTCCACTGATTTGGATTGATGAATATTAATGTTCAAAATCAATTTTGCTGTTGCCATCATTCACTATGAATCTTTGATTAATGATGCTGATTTTGTATTGGGAAGAAAATAACTTCTGTTATGAGCTGTGATTGGCATAGTAAATGCCGAAAATTTCATGCCATTTTCGCACTTGTTGCTTTTTTGAGGAATTGATGGTGATAATTTGCTTCTGTTTTCATATTTCCATGTCGGATTGTGTCTTTAGTAATTTGAAAGCACGATCTCATTTTCCTTTACTTTACTTTGACATGATTTGAGAATTATTAAAAAATGATGATGCTTGTTTGTGCTTTGATCCCAATTTAATCACACTTGATGGTCTCTTGATTTATTTCCAAAGTCGTACTGATCTCGCACTTTGCACTTCATTTGACAGGTTTCTTGGGTTGCCGGCTAGCTGATAAAGCAGTTGCCGCCGCATAATTTGAGAAACTTAGTTCTAAGGCTTTCCCAAAGGATAGGTATCCTTAATAAATTGAACAACTTCCAATGCTTTAGTACCAATCCAATAATGGATATCATGGCGTAGAGTACCATTTTCATCGACCTAGTTTCTTCAATCCGTGTAATGGTAAAGCCAACAGATTCTCTTTCAATGGTTATAACAAGGCAAAACCCAAAGCTTCCCTCAAAGTGGTATCAACTAGCTTAAGGATTTCCAACATGTTTGAATTGGAATGAATGCTTTTACTTCACGTGGCTGTGAAATATTTCACACTATTATGTAACATAATAACTTAATGTCAACATCTTTGGTTGTGTAAGCAGCTTTTCTTTGATTCTTATTTCCCTGCTACCATTAATTGATGGAGTTAGAGTAATTGTGTTGGATTCAGGCTTATGAGGACCATAGAAAGCAGATATGCTCATGCAATCACGTCCTTGTAAGGACACTTTCCATTCCTTGAGATCCCAACTTCATTCTTCCAACTTTTGACATTGCTTTGAATCTTGGATTTTTCCTAGAACACATGAAAGTCCAATTTAAATTTTAAATTTTGGAGCATGGACTTTGAAACCTTGTATGGTGTAGTGATTCATGTAATTCACAATTTTAGCTTTGGAATTAATTTAAACTTTGTGAATTTAAAATTTGAATACTTGAATCCTTGAACACTTTGGATTTAGCTCCGCACCTTTTTATGAAAAGAAATTGGTCTTGAAGTTACAGCTTGAATAAATGTAAGAACTTGACATGAACTTCATACGTTGACTTTATAATGAAATTAACAATGAATCTTGAAATCTTGAGTCTTAATCACATGAACTTGTAACTTTGACGTGGAACTTGAAATAAACATGGAACCTTGAATTTGGATTTGAATGTCATGAATCAACTTGAATTTTTGTAAAAGAAAATGAATCTTGAACTTCACTTTGAGAATTTCCTTAATTCAAGATAAATTTAAGATCTTTATCCAAGCTTTACCCCTTCAAAGTGTACGGCTCACTACCAAAAGGAAAATCCACATACTTCCTCTTAAAAATCGAAGGAACTTAAACCATGATCTAATCTTCAAGAACAAAGCCTTGTTTGACATTTGTCACCCACTCAATCACAAATGAACTTGGTACAAAAAAAAACGCCTTGAAGAATCCCCACTACACAACCATGACTAGCTTTTTAAATGACCACGTGCCACATCAATGGATAGAAAACCCTGATCCTCCTTAGAGAAACCTCTAAGAAACCTTGAGAATAAAAGACCTTGTATTGACTTAAGGGGCCAGAATCACCATGAGCACACACACAACTTCCATGGCCTCTGAACCTTCCGCTGCAACCTAATTGTACAAACGGAAACTAAATAAACACAGTCTGATAAATTAGTTAGCTATGCATGAATGATTGACCTAGGAATGATGTGATATGCTATGCATACGATGTGAAATGAAAACAAAATCTTAGGGTAAAAAATTAGGGTATGACAGATGCCCCTATTTAAGTTTCTCCTATCCGGAGATATGGAGATTGAAATCTTCGTCTCGACGAGATAGGAGAGACTTAAATACAAACATGCACAATTTTTGGCCGTAAGATGCCACAAGATGCACATGATATGACATGAAATGATGTGAATGCAAGATAGAGGTCCTGTGAGGAATGATGTCACAGGGGATAACTGTATGTAGAAAATGCTAAAAGCACAATTAAAGAATGGATGACCCGACAAGGAATACTTAGCAAAGCATGACTCCACGGGGAGAGATTTAACTCCACTGGGGGAATGAACTATCAACTGACAATCACAGGGTAGCTTAAACATAAGGCAAGAAACTTGAAAAGAAGGATAACTCAATGCCAACATCTGGTAGCTTAAGCAAAGGTATCCAGTTGAAATAAAAGGATGTATATTACCTACTATCACACATGATAGCCTAAGCAGAGGTAATAAACCAGGGAGGAGAGATCACCTACTACCAAACATGGTAGCCTAAGCACAAGTGTCCGACCCAAAAGAAAGGGTATGTTACCTACTATCAAACATATGATAGCCTAAGAAAAGGTAAAGACAAAAGGAAAGATGACCTACCACCAAACATGGTAGCCTAAGCAAAGGTAATAGACTGAAAGGAGAGATCACCTACTACCAAACACGGTAGCCTAAGCATAGGTGTCTGACCCAAAAGAAAGGTGTGTTACCTACTATCAAACATGATTGCCTAAGCAGAGGTGAACACGGAAGGAAAGATGACCTACTACCACCACGGTAGCCTAAGCAGAGGTAATAGACTGAAAGGAGAGATCACCTACTACCAAACACGGTAGCCTAAGCATAGGTGTCTGACCCAAAAGAAAGGTGTGTTACCTACTATCAAACATGATAGCCTAAGCAGAGGTGAACACGGAAGGGAAGATGACCTACTACCAAACATGGTAGCTTAAGCAAAGGTATCTGACCAAAAAGATATGGTAATTACCTACTATCAAACATATGATAGCCTAAGCAATGGTAATAACCAAAAGGAAAGATGACCTACTACCACCACGGTAGCCTAAGCAAAGATATCTGACCAAAAAGATATGGTAATTACCTACTATCAAACATATGATAGCCTAAGCAAGGGTAATAACCAAAAGGAAAGATGACCTACTACCACCACGGTAGCCTAAGCAGAGGCATCTGACCCAAAATAAAGACATATTACCTACTATCCCACGATAGCCTAAGCAGAGGTAATAGACTGGAAAGAGAAGGATCACCTACTACTAACTTGTGGCAGCCTGAGCAAAGGCGTCCGACCAAAAGAAAAGATATGTTACCTACTATCAAACATATGATAGCCTGAGCAAAGGTAAACACAAAAGGAAAGATGACCTACTACCAAACCTGGTAGCCTAAGCAAAGGTATCTGACCAAAAAGATATGGTATATTACCTACTATCAAACATATGATAGCCTAAGCAAAGGTAACAACCAAAATAAGCTTCCAATGATCAAAATATGATTCAGCTTCTTCTTTAACTAAATGTTCCATTTAGAAAGGGTATATAAACTTCCCCATGCCTCAAGGTTGTATGCCATGAACGGGTTTTCAAATAGAATGCTGCAAGGTTGTATGCCACGAGCAAGTCCGAAAATAAACGCTTCGAGGCTGTATGCCACGAACGAAGTCTTGAAATAAAAGGCTACGAGGTTGTTTGCCTCGAGCAAAAGTCTTGAAATAGAAGCTACGAGGTTGTATGCCACGAGCAAAGTCTTGAAATAGAAGCTACGAGGTTGTATGTCTCGAGCAAAGGTCTTGAATTCCTCCCGGAAAGGCGAATACTTTGTTGGAAAGTAACTTCACAGGGGATTGGAATTTCACTAGAGATTGAAGACTTTAGCGGGAATCCATAATTCGTTGAAGATTAGGAAAATTCCCTGGGGATCTTCAAAAGGGATGCATGCCGGGTGACTTGCAAAATAATGTCTTCTCAAATAAAGAGAAAGATCATCTGAATCTTCACCAAACTTCTCGGAGAGACGCCATTTGACGGGAGTATATTGGATAATGGACTTACTGGGAGAATATCACTGAGGAGCAATATTGCTATAGTTTGAAATATAATCATTGTAACATGAATTCTCAAATAAAGAGAAAACCTGTAAAGTCTTCAACAATCTTCTCTGACGGATTTCCAGAGAGATGCCATTTGATGGAGAACAAGCTGATGATCTTGATAACTTCTGGGGATAGACCAACTGTCTTGAAAAGAGACTGCCATTTGTCATCCAAATAGAAAATATGAAAACAAAATAAGTTGCTCAAATAAAGAGGCTCCCACTTGTTGTCTGGGTATAAATTCTGGAAAACACTGCTTAGAGAAAAATTTTGTCTTCAATGGTGATCTTCAAATAGATTCTTCCAAGGGAGACAAAGTGCAAAATAAATGCACACTCAATTTAGGTTCAACAGCCTAGAGAGATTCAAATTGTGATTGTCAGGGACCAAAGTTCAATCCAGGAAATAACCGGGAAGAAACGGTCAAAAAAGACTCCATCCAGTGAGGAATGAACTCAACTGGGGTTTATCTTTATCCAAAAATGGAAAAGAAAACTAAAGCAACCATCTTCCATGAGTATCGAACTCAGTGGGGAATTTAGAAAGGTTGTGCTCTTTCTGTCTAGGGCTGACGACTCTACTTTGAGGGAGAAGACAAACCCATTTCACTTGGGGATAAACGCAACCAAAGTGAAAGAACCAAACAAATAACACAAAATAAAAGATGCAAAATGCGCACATGCCATGTATCTATATGAATGAATATATGTTATGCTTATGCTTATGCTGACAAAACAAATGAAGAGAAGTAAGATGGGGATGAAATAAACATCTCGATACGGATACTCAGCCAATCTTTACAAGATAGAAGCATCACTGGGGATGAATGGAAAACCACAGATGGAAACAAAGTCCTGCTACAAGGCTTCAAACTTCTCTGAGGAAAAGAGAGCACTCCACTTAGGGATGAACATCATGACTTCGCTTAGGGAATTTTCAAGATGAATTCGGTTACTCTGTTGGAGGTGAGAAAGATCCACTGGGAAAGGATCAAACTCATGATTGGAGAGACTTCATGGGGGATAAAATAAATATCCAACACGAACTGAAGTAGTCTGGATGAAAGTTGTAACTGGAGATGCCAGAGATGAGACCACACAAGGGATAAAATAAATATCCACTTAAATGGGGAAGCTCAGATCAACATTGCAAGCTGAATATGTTAGAGTTGAGACTTCATGGGGATGAAATAATTATCCACTTCGCTGGGAAGGTTGAAGCCAAGGAGATTCACTGGGGATTCTTAGGTCACTGACTTGGGAAATTTTGCATCAAACCTGCCATAACTGCTTTGAAGTAGAGATTCACCGGGGAATAGTTGTGACTGACTGAAGTAGAAATTTGCTGGGGAATCATCACGCCACTTGAGACAGAAACTCTTTGGAGTATGGGTGAAGAATGTTGTAAGAACAATGTAGCTCTGCATTGATGAACTGTGTAGTAGTCGCCATTTTGAACAGCGGTAGTCGTGAATGGATAAAGAGTTCGTCAGTTCTCAAATGCCCCAGATCACATGGTTTATGGGAAAAAGTGATCTGCAAGAGGATTTTACAGAAAACTTGGCATCCAAAATGTTCCAATGTCTTCCAACTCTTGAGAGATTTGTAGAATCTCGACATAACTGTCCCAGATTGATTGTATTATGTGCAACTGATTCTTCAAACTTGCCCCTTGGGGTTAGATTATGGAAGCAGCAACTGAGAATAACTTGCCCCTGTTCAGCGGAGTCTTCAGGAAACATGCCTCTGGATATGATCATCTTTCTGAAATAATTTTCCATTTACTCATCAGAGTTTCAAGTCTAAAAAGACAGAGCTCATTACTGATGCTCATATGTAAGCTTCTATGATGTCGAGCAACGTTAGCATGTAGAAAATGTTAATTCTGAAGTGGGTAATGCAGCACACATGTTTGTCTTGAAGTTTTTTGAAAAGATATCGCGATAACTTGTGACCGAATCACTAGTTAGGATATGAATTAATTTTACAAAGCCAACACCAATTTTGAGCACAGCTCATAGGAGTCAGGAAACGTTATCTCATTGAGTATGCTTTCGAAATAAACCTTGCTTCAATTAGGTCTTTTAAGGGTTGTATCGTGGCTTGGTTCACGGTTTACGAAACAAAGGATAAAGGCTCAAAGTTTATTTGTACCCACCCATTCTTCGTGATGTTCTTCGGCCCTACATTCAGTTAACCTGACACGAGCACTCATCTCCCAAAAGGAGTTTTTTTTTTATACGGTTGAGAAACCACTGAGGCTTTGGACATGACAGTCACTCTCCTATTTGTTTTTGGTGTTTGATCACACGACTCTATTCTTTATTGAAGATTTTTCTTTGTGATCCTTTATTTTTGCTTTCACATTATTTGTTTTATTCCCTAACTTTTGCCTGGACGAAATCTTTTGGATTTGAATTTGAAGTCCAGCGGGATGCCCCAATTTTGCCTAAGTCTCCTTCATAGGTTTTGACTTAGCGGGTTTTTCTTTTTTCTTTTTGATTTATGAACAAGTCGTGTGGCTCTAAGTCATTTTGACCTTTTTGAAAGGATTGTGGCTGCCTCACTCTTTAGATAGTCAAGGGAAATCATTGTGGATTTGACTTTCAGCCTCTTAACTTGTAAGGGATAGATAAAGTGGATTCTCGGATGTTCACTCCTCTTTTTTTTTTTTTGGAAAGTCTGGGCGCTCGATCAGTTTAACTGAACACTACCCTACCCCAGGTTAAAATTGAGGGTTTTTTTTTTAATTTAGAAAAGAAAACTCCTACTTCAAGGCTCAAAGGGGTTAACGAGGGTCTATCTCCCTTATATCTCCGGTGTTTGGGATTTGAAACAATGCCTTACATCCTCAGCAGAGTCTTATTCAAAAGCATACAAAAAGAGATCTTGTGTTTTTGATTCGTCATCCTCCCTCCAATTCTCTGCCTAAGCAAGAGATCGGGTAGCATTGGCATAGAAAAAGCATTTAAAATGAGTGAAACGAATGGATTTCTTCAAGACAAACATTATTCATTGCATTAATTATTCAAAATAACAAGTCCTCACACGCAAAACAAGTGCATTAACGAACGCAGAAAATTACATATGAAAACAGTAAATAAGCTTAAAATATGGAGAGACATAGCCTAGAGAAAACCGTCCTCTGTATCAATCCAACATGTGCAAGGAGGGGATTACTTCTTGTTCAAGTAAGAGATGGATCTCAACTTGGGGTTCGCACAATTCGAAGGACAAGACTCCCTTTTGAATCATCTCTTTCACTTTCTCCTTCAAGACATAGCATTCCTCGATATTATGGTGTTGGGATATGACCAAATTTTTGACCCAATTCATCAGGCTCTTCTTGGTAGCCTTCAAGTTTGCAACTTTGTCGCGAAGTACTTGATTCTCCAACTCTTAGGTTTCCCTCAGATTCTTCATCGTGGTAGAAAAAGTTTATATGTTAGCTTCCAAAGCGAAAATCTCTGCTCGAAGTGTGTGGTTTTCTTGTTCCAAGTGATCCATATTCTTGGCTTGAGTGTCGTGCTTATGATGACTCGACTATGGTAGAAGAAACAAAAGTGAGAACTTGGAATGCAAAGGATGTGATGCCAATGATGTATGCAAATGCAGAATGCGTTTCAAGGAACTCAAAGGTTATGTTACAAACACCATAAAGTGGATAAAACTTTTTGAGTGAGTGAAAAGGTCTCATTTCATTGAATTTCTCTTTTTTTTTTTAAGGATTACAAAATAGAGTACGATTTCCAAAATCCACGGTAAAACCTATGATGTTTGCAAGATAACTCTAAATTCCTTGAGAGGTTAGAAATGGTGTATGAATGCATGGATGGATGAGTGAATGTATGCACAAGCACAGGTATACCTAGATTCACAGGTTCACATATAAATGCGAACAAGTAAGGGCCTAGGTTTAAGGATCACGAGCATGGAGCCATGGTCTACCCATCCCAAAAGGTATGTACTATGGGTTTATTTGTACCTGTACAACAGGTTCTACAAAGTTCCCAGAGTCTACGATCCATCTTTCGGATATTATCGATTTTCCAAATCACTTGGTGGTCAACAATATTCTCAAGAGAATCTCGTCTGAGTGTAGTATCGCGTAGCAACTATCGCGGAAATAGACTCCCGCATAGTCCCCGCACTACCTAATAGGCCAAGTTGGGTTAAAGGTAACTACGGTCCCCAGTCCCGAGGGCCTTTAGATCGAAACCATATCGTCTTCACGAATGAACTCGTTGGACAAATATTTTATTCGAGAGGGCCTAGACTGAGTGGTGAAGTCTCAATTTACTTTTTCAGGAATCGACTCCCTCAAAGCATCATTGGAGTCTCACCGTTTTCCTATCTTAATGTCACTCTAGTCCGGGTGTAGGACTTTGTCTCACCACACTAAGTTCCCAAACCTACACAAAAAAGAAAACCAAGCAAGCAAATAATAATAATAACATAAATAAACGAGTTAGGGGAAACCCTCAATAATAAAAATAACATTATATCCTCCCCAGTGAAGTCGCCATTTCTGTCGCGGTGAAAATTAGATACCATAGTTATTAATGAACTAGGATCACATTTATTTCGACACCGACTTTGATTTATCCAAAGGAAAGGTTCAAGGTCAAAAACCTAAAGGGAGAGATCTAAGGTTCGGGGGTTGGTTACGCCTAGGGAAGGTATTAGTATCCTAAACGTCCGTAGTACTCTACGGGAGCCTCTCGTTTTATTATGTTATCTATTGCTTGCTTGCTAAAGGTATTTGTTAAGGGAAAGGACCTAGAGGTTGATGACGATGCTTAAAAAGCAATCGACTTACAAGGGAAAAAAATGGCTCGATGTTAATCGAGAGTGTTCTTTGAAAAAAAAGGTTTGAATATACGGGCGAAGAACAAAGATCAACATAATATTGTTACATCATGAGCACGAGATATGAGTGAGAGAATAGTCAGAACAAGAATCGAAATAAAAGTAAAAATTTCTTTTTAACTAATCAAAAGATAACTAAATATTTTTTTTTAATTTTTAAATATATAAAACAAAATATCGAGAGAGAAAAGTAAATATTTTTGACATTTTTCTTCAATTTTTTTTTTAACAAATAAACTAAATGAGAAGTTAAGATTGAAAGGGAAACTATCCTATAAGTTTATCAAGAAACATAATCAAATTACCGGTGATAAAGCGTAAGAGGTCACAAACTAATTGGGAGAGTTAAATATAGACTTAAATAAAAAAATGTTAAACTGAAATATGTCGAAATCAAAAACTAAAACTTATAATTAAAATAAAATATCACAGATTAAACTAAAAATTAAAAATAGGTAAATGAATAATAAAATAAAAGTAAATAAAAAAAAGATTGAAATGGGCCGGGTATGATCCTAATTTCACGACCCAAACCCAAGCAACATAGTGAAGAGAGGCGGAGAACCAAATTAGTTCTCATGACCCTGTTTCAATCGTTATCTCTCTCACTCTCCATATCTCTCTGGCACACGAAACCTCTTCCGGTACTCCCTCCGTCCTCTATCTCAACTCACCAACATGGCCTCTTCTTCTCTCACACGCGAACAAACACAACAAACCAAAGGGTTTTGACTCGACTCGCGAATCAATTCAATCATCGTACAACATTAAATTGAATGGAAGGATGTTACTTGACGGAGGCCAGTAACCGATCTCAGAATGACGAAAGTGGAATCGCGATGGAGCAAGCTTCGCGGCGGAGTGAACTTTGTTCGGTAACTCTTTGATCCCTTCGTATTAATTTCGTATTCTGCTGCATTTGATTTTTTTTCTCAACAATTCATGGTGTTTTCTATGTGATACCATGCATTGCCCTGCGAGTGATGCTTCTCTGTATGTGATTCTATCCCGTACGTATTTTCTCTTCTCGCGCGGAACTTTCTCTCGTAAGCCTCCGTCTCACAGTTCAATCGGAATGCTGAAGTTCGATGCGGCAGCTTTGACACAATGGCTTCGACACCAACGATTTTGACGATAAGTCTCCTTTCTCCCCTTCTACTTTGATGCGTGTGATGTGCTGACTTATTATTGCGAGTTTGTTGTTGTTGGTCTGTTGTTTCTGGGTGATTTCTTCTGTGAATTTTGCAATCGTGACTCCTAACCGTATGTGTATCAGAGTGAACCTTTTTTTTTGAGAAATTTGTGTGTAAAATGGCTCTGTCTTGATATTGCCTCTGCTATATGTGTATTTCTGGAGAGTTTCTGAAGGTGGCGTGTAAAATTAGGTGAATGGTTTTTTCCGTGAATATCTGGTGTACTCCCCCTTTTGTGAATGAAAATAGCTTCTTTTATAGGCTCAGATGGAATTAAAACTTTAATCTTGAATTGATGCCTGAGATTACGTTGTTGATTTTGGTTTTGGAAAGAATATCATGAATTTGTGATTTGTGTGATGAATATGTTTCCATTTCAGTACCAACATGTGTTGACACGTTCTAAACTCCTTCCTGGCTCAATTTAATTTATCATTGAATGCCCTTAATTTCTTCTCATATTTCCACTTATTTGGATTGATGAATATTGATGTTCAAAATCAATTTTGCTGTTGCCATCATTCACTATGAATCTATGATTAATGATGCTGATTTTGTATTGGGAAGAAAATAACTTCTGTTATGAGCTGTGATTGGCATAGTAAATGCCGAAAATTTCATGCCATTTTCGCACTTGTTGCTATTTTGAGGAATTGATGGTGATAATTTGCTTCTGTTTTCATATTTCCATGTCGGATTGCGTCTTTAGTAATTTGAAAGCACGATCTCATTTTACTTTACTTTGACATGATTTGAGAATTATTAAAAAATGATGATGCTTGTTTGTGCTTTGATCCCAATTTAATCACACTTGATGGTTTCTTGATTTATTTCCAAAGTCGTACTGATCTCGCACTTTGCATTTCATTTGACAGGTTTCTTGGGTTGTCGGCTAGCTGATAAAGCAGTTGCCGCCGCATAATTTGAGAAACTCAGTTCTAAGGCGTTCCCAAAGGATAGGTATCCTTAATAAATTGAACAACTTCCAATGCTTTAGTACCAATCCAATAATGGATATCATGGCGTGGAGTACCATTTTCATGGACCTAGTTTCTTCAATCCGTGTAATGGTAAAGCCAACAGATTCTCTTTCAATGGCTATAACAAGGCAAAACCCAAAGCTTCCCTCAAAGTGGTATCAACTAGCTTAAGGATTTCCAACATGTTTGAATTGGAATGAATGCTTGTACTTCACGTGGCTGTGAAATATTTCACACTATTATGTAACATAATAACTTAATGTCAACATCTTTGGTTGTGTAAGCAGCTTTTCTTTGATTCTTATTTCCCTGCTACCATTAATTGATGGAGTTAGAGTAATTGTGTTGGATTCAGGCTTAAGAGGACCATAGAAAGCAGACATGCCCATACAATCACGTCCTTGTAAGGACACTTTCCATTCCTTGAGATCCCAACTTCATTCTTCCAACTTTTGACATTGCTTTGAATCTTGGATTTTTCCTAGAACACATGAAAGTCCAATTTAAATTTTAAATTTTGTGGCATGGACTTTGAAACCTTGTATGGTGTAGTGATTCATGTAATTCACAATTTTAGCTTTGGAATTAATTTAAACTTTGTGAATTTAAAATTTGAATACTTGAATCCTTGAATATTGGTCTTACAAACAACTTTCGAAAATCTTGAATTAAGCTTAACTTGTAGAGCAACCTTGAACACTTTGGATTTACCTCCGCACCTTTTTATGAAAAGAAATTGGTCTCGAAGTTACAGCTTGAATAAATGTAAGAACTTGACATGAACTTCATACTTTGACTTTATAATGAAATTAACAATGAATCTTGAAATCATGAGTCTTAATCACATGAACTTGTAACTTTGACGTGGAACTTGAAATAAACATGGAACCTTGAATTTGGATTTGAATGTCATGAATCAACTTGAATTTTTGTAAAAGAAAATGAATCTTGAACTTCACTTTGAGAATTTCCTTAATTCAAGATAAATTTAAGATCTTTATCCAAGCTTTACCCCCTTCAAAGTGTACGGCTCACTACCAAAAGGAAAATCCACATACTTCCTCTTAAAAATCGAAGGAACTTAAACCATGATCTAATCTTCAAGAACAAAGTCTTGTTTGACATTTATCACCCACTCAATCACAAATGAACTTGGTACAAAAAAAAAACGCCTTGAAGAATCCCCACTACACAACCATGACTAGCTTTTTAAACGACCACATGCCACATCAATGGATAGAAAACCCTGATCCTCCTTAGAGAAACCTCTGAGAAACCTTGAGAATAAAAGACCTTGTATTGACTTAAGGGGCCAGAATCACCATGAGCACACACACAACTTCCATGGCCTCTGAACCTTCCGCAGCAACCTAATTGCACAAACTGAAACTAAATAAACACAGTCTGATAAATTGGTTAGCTATGCATGAATGATTGACCTAGGAATGATGTGATATGCTATGCATACGATGTGAAATGAAAACAAAATCTTAGGGTCAAAAATTAGGGTATGACAGACCTTAGTATTCCTTTCATCCATCTTGGACAATTAGGACGTAGTGCGGCGACTATGAGGGTGTAAATCTGAAATAGTTGATACACGATGCTACACTCAGACGAGGTTCTCTTGAGAATATTATCGATTCCCGAGTAATTGGTTTGCTAGTAATATCCGAAAGAGGATTGATGGGAACTTTTTAGAACCTTGTTCTACAGGTGCTGATAAAACCTTAGTACACACCATTGGGGGTTGGTTCTTGTCCCTTGACTCCATGCTCGTGACTCGAACCTTTGAACCTGTGTGCTTTGTGTGATCTTGTTTGTGGGTGTTGCATCCATGTATCCATATATTCATAGCATCATTTTGACCAAGTCTTCAAGGAACTTAAAGATGTTTGTTGCAACCACTAAAGGGATTTTTCACCATGGATTTTGGAAGAAGGAACACTAAGAAGTACACTTTCAAGAGTCCTAAGTTAGAAGGCCTACGAGAGCTAGGGTCTTTGGTTGCTGATCTTGAGGCTTTCAAAGATAAATATGGAAGGTTGTTGTCTCTTCTGAAGATTGATATGGTAAATGGAGTTTTGGCTACTTTGATTCAGTTCTATGATCCGGTGTACCATTGTTTTACGTTCCCTATTTACCAACTCATGCCCACACTTGAGGATTATTGTAGTCTACTTAGGTTGCCTATCCCTGACTGAGTCCCTTTTTCTGGTTTGGAAAAGACTCCTAAGTATCAAGATATTGCTAAAGCTACTCATTTGAAGGTATCTGAGATTGAAGCTTACATGGCTACCAAGGGAGGTATTCTTGGGTTACCTGCTAAGTTTTTGATGGATAAGGCCCGTTACTTTGCTAGCATGATGAACAAGGACGCCTTTGAGGCTATCTTCTCCTTGCTTGTTTATGGGTGTTCCTCTTTCCTAATGTTGACAACTTTGTTGACATTAATGGTATTAAGATCTTCTTGATTGGAAACCCAGTTCCCACTCTACTTGCTGATGCCTATCACTCTGTTTATCTCAGGAATTCTCATGGTGGAGGGATGATTACTTGTTGTGCACCATTGTTATACAAGTGGTTTATTTCTCACTTGCCTCGGTCAACTTCTTTTTGGGACCTCAAGGATGGTTTATTATGGTCGCAGAAAATCATGTCGCTTACTCATTCAGATATCGTTTGGTGCAGCTTTGATTATGGTAAAGTGAAGATCATTGATAGTTGTGGCGGATTTCCTAATGTATTGGTACAAAAGGAGGTATTAGTTACAACCCGATTTTGGCCCGTCGTCAGTTGGGGTATCCTATGAAGGACAAACCAAATAATATCCATTTGGAGGGTTTCTTCTTCAAGGAGGATGAAGACAACAAAGCATTCAATGAGAAGATTGCGCGAGCTTGGTGTCACATCCATAGAAAGGAAGGGAAGATTTGGGAAAGCCAGATTGTGTTTTTTTGGAGCCTTATCTCCAATGGGTACAAGCTAGAGCTATCACATTGAAGATGCCTTATCCGCGCCAAGTGCCTTTACCTCTAGCTGCTAGAACACTCGTTCTTATTTTCATGAATGATGCAGAGAAACTTCATATTGCTTTGAATGAGATGCATCAAGAGAGGGATGCTTGGAGGAACACGTACCAGATTATTGATGTGGAGAATGCAGAACTTCAGAAGTAGTTGAAGCAAAGAAATGAAGAAGAAAAGGCTAACAAGAAGAGAAAAGTGCAAGAGGATTTATTTTCCTTTAGCATTCAGTGTTCAGGCGCTCCCTCTACCTCAGTTGCTTGGAAGTTGGTTGTCGACAAGCTCGTAGTTGAGAAGACTCAGATGGAGGACCAGATCAAGGAGCTCAATAAGAAGCTACAAGGAGGATTTTCTTCTCATGGGATTTCTTAGGATTTCTAGTTTCTAGTTTTCCATTATCTTCTGTTTTGATTAGGATTCTTGAAAATGTACTCCAAAAGTTGTAATCCTTTTCCATTATCAATAAAATGAGATTTTCAGTATTTCGCAATGTGTTGACTCAATATAATGTTTGCAATATTTGCTTTATATCTTTGAAGTTCCTTGAAGGCTTTGCATTTGAATATTGCACATCAAGCATCATCTTTTGCATTGTTTCTTGCCTTTTCCAGGTGTCTTATGTTTCCCTTTGGTCTTCATTCAACCAAGCTGTCACACCAGTATATTACTCGAGCTAATCTAAAGGAAAAGATGGATCAATTGCAACAAGAAAACCGTGAGCTTCATGAGGAAGTGACAACTTTGAAGGATAGTTTGGAGAGACTCACTGCTATGATGGAATCGTTGGTTGCTGCTCAGAATCAACCACCCCCTCCTCCTCCGTCTTCAACCCCTGTGCAAAGGACAGTCATTTCTAAGATTGTTTCTAAGCCCATCTATGTGGCGCTTGCTAGTGTTCCTCAACACTCCATGCCTCCTGGCTTCCCTGGGGTATGACTCATAACTTTGTTCCTGAAGGTTATCAACCACCACCACCACCTCCTGAAGTTCCAGTTGTTCCTACTGCTCAGCCTGTGATGTCTATACCACCACCTGTGGTTCATACTGTTCCTTTTGGAGAACCGATTTTCCACACTGCTCCGCGCGAGAATGTCAGTGCTTACGAAAGAATGGAAGAGATTCAAGACCAATTTGCTGAAATGCAGAAAGAAATTAAAGCTTTGAGGGGTAAAGAACTGTTTGGAAAGAATGCCCATGAATTATGCCTGGTTCCTAATGTGAAGATCCCGCATAAGTTCAAGGTCCCTGACTTTGAACAGTATAAGGATAATTCTTGTCCGTTGAGTCATTTGACTATGTATGCTCGCAAGATGTCGACTCAGACTGATAATAATCAGCTTCTCATTCACTACTTTCAAGACAGTTTGTCTGGTGCAGCCTTGAAATGGTATATGGTACTCGACAGTGCTCGAATTCGCACTTTCAAAGATTTGGGTGAGGCTTTTGTAAAGCAGTATAAATATAATGTGGATATGGCTCCTGATCGTGACCAGCTTCGAGCAATGGCTCATAAAGATAAGGAGACATTCAAAGAATACGCGTAGAGGTGGCGCGAGATTGCTGCTCAAACTAATCCTCCTTTGGAAGAAAAAGAGATTACCAAAATCTGCCTGAAAACTCTGAGTCCTTTCTATTATGAGCGTATGATTGCTAGTGCCCTGAGTGATTTTACTGAGATGGTGAATATGGGGATGAGATTGGAAGAAGGTGTCCGTGAAGGACGATTGTCAAAAGATGTTAATTCTGCTGGTAATTCCAAGAAATATGGGGGAGGACTTGCCAAGAAGAAAGAAAGAGTTACGGTAAGAACAATCAATGTTAGCAACATGTTGCATCTGTTACGCTTGTTATCAATTTAAATCCTGTTGTTCAGGCAGCTCCTGCCCAACAACGTTCTAATCAACAGAACAATCAACGAGGTCATTATTAAAAGGATTTTGATTCGATTCCGATGACATATATAGATTTGCTTCCTGGTTTAATTCAGACGAATCTTGTTCAGACCCGTGCGCCGCCTGCTACTCCGAAAGATTCGCCGTGGTGGTATAAGCCCGAAGCTCATTGTGCTTTCCATCAGGGAGGAGCTGGGCATGACACTGAGAATTGTTATCCATTGAAGATGGAAGTGCAAAGATTAGTTAAAAGTGGTATTTTGACTTTTGAAGACATCAATCCTAATGTACAATCAAATCCATTGCCTAATCATGGTAAGGCATCTGTCAATATAGTTCAAGATTGTCCTAGTAAAGATCATTCTATAGCTGCAATTCTTGAAGATGACTCTAAAGGACACATCCCATTTGGTTCTGAAAATGATTTTATTCCTGCTGAAGATAAGGAGCCTTATTTGGAAGATCCTGGATACGATTCTGAGACAGAGGATACATATGTGCCCTTTTATTCCCCTCGGAAGAGGTTTAAGGAACCTGAATATGAAGTCAGTGCCATCATTGAAGATGATTAATAGGAATAACTTCCCAATTTCGCGACACATGGACAGATCTGCCAGAATTGGATAACTATTAATATTCCCACTGTTATTCATATTTCAAAGTAATTTGTTTTTGTTTCTTTCAAAAATCCTTTCACTTTTCCCAAGGCGAAAATGAATTTGTGAGGGCTTTGTTTAAAACTTTATCATCATCAATAAAATGTTATTTTGTTTATCCATATTATGTTTTCCCTTTTTGCTTTATTTCTGAAAAATGGTAACATAAAAAACAAAAAAAAATAATAATGTGATAATCATTTTTATCTGCATAGTACTTGCACTTCTTATTCATATTCTAAAATCAAGCATAAAATCATTGTGCAGATTGATTGTTAAACCCATTGAAAACAATGACCTTATGCCCTCTCCCAACTTGAGTTCCCTATGTTTGGAGCTGAAGAAGAGGATATTAAAGAGATTCCTGATGAAATTTCTCTGTTACTTGAGCACGAGGAAAAAACCATTCAGCCTCATGAAGAGTCGGTAGAATTGATTAATCTGGGTTCAGATGAAGATAAAAAAGAAGTTAATATTGGGGCATTGCTTTTGTCAGATGTTAAGAAGAGGATAGTAGAGCTTCTTAGAGAATATGTTGACGTGTTTTCTTGGTCTTATCAAGACATGCATGGTCTTGATATTGATATTGGGGAGCATAGATTGCCATTGAAGCCCGAATGTCCACCTGTGAAGCAGAAATTGAGAAGAACTTATCCCAACATGGTTGTGAAGATCAAAGAGGAGGTTCAAAAGCATATTGATGCTGGTTTTCTTGTGGCTTCTGAGTATCCTCAATGGGTGGCCAATATTGTGCCTGTTCCAAAAAAAGACGAAAAAAGTCTGAATGTGTGTTGACTATAGGGATTTGAATAAAGCAAGTCTGAAAGATGATTTTCCACTGCCACACATTGATATGCTGGTAGATAATACGACTAAGTTCAATATCTTTTCTTTTATGGATGAATTTTCCAGTTATAATCAAATAAAGATGGAACCCGAGGATATGGAAAAAACAACATTCATTACACCCTGGGGAACATTCTGTTACAGAGTGATGCCTTTCAGTTTGAAAAATGCTGGTGCAATGTAACAGAGAGCTATGACTACTTTGTTCCATGATATGATGCATAAAGAAATTGAGGTCTATGTGGATGATATGATTTTTAAGTCAAAGACTGAGGAAGATCATATTGAGTACTTATTGAAGTTGTTTCAACGTCTGAGAAAGTTTAAGCTTCGTTTGAATCCAAATAAATGCACTTTTGGTGTCCGTTCTGGAAAGTTGTTGGGCTTTATTGTCAGCCAAAAAGGCATTGAAGTTGATCCTGGTAAATTTAAAGCTATTCAGGAAATGCCTACGCCCAAAACAGAAAAACAAGTAAGAGGATTCTTGGGACATTTGAATTATATCTTCCGATTTATATCTAATATGACTGCCACATGTGCGTAGATCTTCAAGCTTCTCCGCAAAGATCAGGGTTGTGTCTGGACAGAGGATTTTCAGAAAGCTTTTGATAGTATTAAAAAGTATCTGCTTGAACCTCCGATTTTGCCTCTTCCCGTGGAAGGAAGACCTCTGATCATGTATTTGACTGTGTTGGAAGAGTCTATGGGATGTGTTCTGGGTCAACAAGATGTATTTGGTCGAAAAGAATTTGCCATTTATTATTTGGGCAAGAAGGTCACCGATTATGAGTCTCAGTACTCAATACTTGAAAAGACATGTTGTGCTTTAGCTTGGGCTGCCAAGTGCCTCCGCCAGTATATGCTGAATCATACAACTTGGCTAATATCCAAAATGGATCCAATCAAGTATATCTTTGAAAACTGTGCTTTAACTGGGAGGATTGCTCGTTGGCAAATGTGGTTGTCAGAATATGATATTGAGTACCGAACTCAAAAAGCGATAAAAGGAAGTGTTTTGGCTGACCATTTGGCATACTAGCCAATTGATGATTATCAACCTATCAGGTTTGATTTTCCCGATGTGGATGTGATATATCTAAAGGTTAAAGATTTTGAAGAACCATTACCTGATGAAGGGCCTGAGCCTGGGTCCCGTTGGGGTTTGATTTTTGATGGAGCTGTTAATGGGTATGGTAATGGTATTGGGGCAATAATTGTTACTCCTCATGGTTCTCACATTCCTTTCACCGCAAGGTTGATGTTCACTTGCACAAATAATACGGCAAAGTATAAGCATGTATTATGGGCTTGGAAGAATCTATTAATTTAAGAATCAATATTCTTGATGTATACGGAGATTCAGCCCTGGTGATTAATCATATTAAAGGGGAATAGGAGACACGTCAACCTGATTTGATTCCTTATCGTGATTATGCAAGGATGTTGTCAACTTTCTTCAATAGGGTTGAGTTTCACCAAATACCCAGAGTAGAGAATCGAATGGTAGATGCTTTAGCAACTATATCCTCCATGATTGTGGTGAATCGGTGGAATGATGTGCCGGAAATCAATATTATGCGCCTTGATAGACAAGCTCATGTGTTTGTCGTTGAAGAGGTCGTTGATAATAAACCATGGTATTATGATATCAAATGTTTTCTTCAGAATCAAGAATACCCACTTGGGGCATCGAAGAAAGATAAGAAGACTTTGAGAAGATTGGCTGGTAGTTTCTTCTTGAGTAATGAAGTGTTGTATAAGAGAAATTATGACATGGTCTTGCTCAGATGTGTGGATAAACACGAAGCAGACATGTTGATGAAAGAAATTCACGAAGGATCTTTTGGTACCCATGCCAACGGGCATGCAATGGCTAAGAAAATGTTGAGGACAGGTTACTATTGGCTGACAATGGAATCTGACTGTTGCAAATATGTGAAGAAATATCATAAAGCCAGGTTTATGCTGACAAAATTCATGTGCCTCTAACTCCTCCCAATATTATCTCTTCCCCGTGGCCTTTCTCCATGTGGGGCATTGATATGATTGGAATGATAGAGCCCAAAGCATCAAACGGACACCGTTTCATATTGGTGGCTATTGATTATTTTACCCAATGGGTTGAAGCGTCATCATATGCCAATGTGACCAAGCAAGTAGTGGTCCAGTTTATCAAGAACCAAATCATCTGTCAGTAAGGTGTTCCGAGCAAGATTATCACTGATAATGGGTTGAATCTGAATAACAAGATGATGAAGGAGTTATGTGATGAGTTTAAGATTGAGCATCATAATTCTTCTCCTTACAGACCTAAGATGAATGGGGTACTTGAAGCTGCTAATAAGAATATTAAGAAGATCATTTAGAAGATGGTTGTTATATACAAGGATTGGCATGAGAAGCTCCCTTTTACTTTGCATGGGTATCGTACATCCATCTGCACTTCAACAGGGGCAACCCTTTTCTCTCTTGTTTACGGTATGGAAGCAGTGCTCTAGGTAGAAGTTGAAATCCCTTCTATGAGAGTTTTGATGGAAGCTGAATTGTCTGAGGCTAAATGATGTCAGAGCAGATACGACCATTTGAATTTGATTGAAGAGAAAAGAATGACGGTTTTGTGTCATGGCCAGTTATATCAACAAAGAATGAAGAAAGCTTTAGACAAGAAGGTTCGACCTCGTGTGTTCAGAGAAGGAAACCTCGTGTTCAAAAGATCTCGACTTTTACCAATGATTCTAGAGGCAAGTGGACTCCTAATTATGAAGGCCCATATGTTGTTAAGAGAGCCTTCTCTGGCAGTGCATTACTTCTTTCAACTATGGATGGTGAAGAGTTCACTCGTCCTGTGATTGCCGATGCAGTTAAGAAATGCTTCGCCTAAAAAAATAAAGGAACAGCTCGCTAAGTTGAAAACCCAAAAGGGCGGCTTAGGCAAAAATGAGCGTCTCGATGGATTGAAAACTCGAAAGGGCAGTCCAGGAAAAAATTATAGACAAAAACAGAAATAATCATCCCGGTAGATTGAAAACCCGAAAGGGCAATCTAGGCAAAAGTTAGGGATTATGGCAAGTAACTGCATCTGGCCAGTCTTGATCGTTGAATGCAACATTGTCTATCAAGGATTTTGCTTCAATCATCCTCAACTGAAGTTTTGAGCATAGTGGAATTCAAAGTGTTTAGGGAGAATAGTGGTCATTCTATTTCAATGTAACCCTTTCCATGTATTTACCATTTTTCAAACTTTGTAATGATCCATGGAGTTACGCCATTAGCGGACTTCCATTCTATCAATAAAATTTGGGCCTTTGTCCTTTTATTTGCAATTCTTACTTTGTTTCTGTTTGCAAAATTTCATTTATTGCTGATGATGATTTTTGAAACAAAATGTGAATAATTGATTTAAAATTTTGAAAAGTATAAAAACATTTCCCTTTGATTTATGAATACAAAAAGGAATGTCAACGGTTATTCCAAGAATGGTAAGATCGATGTTTTCCTCAGCAGGGTTTGTTCTTACTCCTCTAATAGGATTTATTGACAGCTCCCCAATAGAGTTTGCTGATATTTCCCCAATAGAGTTGTTGATATTTCCTCAGCAGAGTTTGTTCATGTAACTAGTTGTTGACAAGATGATGAGTTCCTTCAAAGTTTTGTTATGATGTGATGGACTCATAAGATCCAGTATTTTTGAGTTGAATACTGGTTTGAGTTTTCTCCAGACGAGTGTTGTTCGGTTTTTCCCCAACTATGTCTCAATCCGAATCTTCTCCAGCTCATCATGTTATGGTCAGGTAGTTGAATAGTTTTGAGGTCCACCTCTCCTTGATGATAGTTCCCACGCAGAGATTCATTTTTTTTGCCATCCCCAGCAAAAATCATGTGAAGAATCCTCACTCAGAGTTGTATCCTCTAGACGTGTTATTGTTGCTTTGGATGTCCCCAAACAGAGAGCAATGTTATTTTCCTCTAAGAAGCAATGACATAGTGACCGCTTGTCGGATTTTTATCTTGTCTTGTAGATGTATTTCTCTCCAGGTTGTTCTACCCAGAGATTTATCCTTGCTAATTCCCCAACGGAGGCAGTGAATTATTGTTTCGATTGTTTCCCAAGCATAGAGCAATGATGTTAGCTCCTTGTTTTCCCTGGCAATTCCAGGATGTACTTCTCTCCAGATTGTTTTATTCAGAGATTCCTCCTAGTGAATATTGTGCATCACTATTTCGTATGTTCCCAAGAGAAGTCGTTGATGATGTCTCTATTTAAGGAGTATTGATATAATAGTCACCTGTCGGGTTTCTCTCATTTATGATGAGGTTTGATCTAAAGTCCCCCACAGTTTGACCTTTTGTTGTTTTCCCCGGCAAGTCCAGGATGCTTTCCTCAGAATTGGTTAATCCCCTGAGAGTGTTCTCGTATCTCCAGCAGATCTGCCTTGTTTTCCCAGTGGATTTTGCGTAGATGTTTATATGTCTACAATCCTCAGCGGATTCATTATTTTTCCGCAGCAGATCTCCTCATCTTATTGAAGTGGAAGTTCCTGTGAATTTTTATTATCCCCAAGAAGAGTCATAAGGTTTGAGTTATTTGTTGATTCCCCAACAACTTTCCTGCCATCCTCAAAGCAAAGTTTATGTTGATTCCTCTTTGTGGATCGTTGATGTTAGAAGATTGATATTTGGGTTTCTCCCCAAGGAGTATCTTCTTTTCTCCAGCAAGGTTTGAGCCTTTTAGTAGGATTTAATTTCCTTTAGTGGCTTTTGTTTATCTCTTGTCGGATTTCTTCAGCTAATTCCCTAGAAGAGCTGCTAATGATATCTCCGTCTTGTTGAGATTAGCTGAGTATTTTAGTGGTGTTGTGATGTTTATTTCACCCTCTGTTTATCCTTATGTCTGTTTTGTCAGCATATTCATACTCATACGCATTGCATGCGCATTTATTTGTTGTGCATAGCATGTTGTTGTTGCATCGTACATCTTGCATTTGTGTTGATGCTTCTTTGCTCTCTAGTGTTGTTATCCCCGCAGAGCGTGTGTGTCCTCTCTCCATTAGAGTGTCGACCCGTAAGCAGAAAATGCCTATCTTTGTTAATTCCCCATTGAGTTTATGCCGCGTGGAAGATATTTGTTTTAGCCTTCCTCCCCAGTTCATTCATCTGGATGGGATTAATTCCCGGTTGAGATATTTCCTCCTCAGGATGAGTCTTGTTTGACCGTTTCTCTCTGGTTTATTCCTGAATTGAATTTTGGTCCCTTGCTCTGAAAAAGGAAACTTATCACCTTTGTCGTCCTTCCCATTTAGTTGGTAGTAGGTGATATAGTTGGCTTATTACCTTTGTCGTCCTGCCCTTTAGTTTGTAGTAAGTAATATAGTCCGGTTTGGTTACCTTGTATTAGCTATCACTTGTTTGATAGTTGGTAATCTCTCCCTTGCTCGAGTTTATCGCTTTTTTCGTCCTGCCCTTTTGTTGGTAGTAGGTGATATTTCTCGGACCTTTTTGAGATTATTACCTTTGTCGTCCTGCCCTTTGTTAGTAGTAGGTAATATTTCTCATATCCTTGGTTGATTACCTTGTTGTAACTGTCAGTTGGTTGATAGTTGGTAATCCCTCTTTTGAGCTTATCGCCTTTGTCGTCCTTCCCGTTTAGTTGGTAATCCCTCTTCTCATCTCCCCAATCTCTTTTCAAACAAAGCTTTTCAAACCAAAAATCGTAGATATTTCAAAGGGTTCCTATAGAGTACTATAGGCGTTTTGGGTGCTAACACCTTCCCATTGCGTAACCAACCCCCTTACCCATTCTCTGTTTGTTCTTGTTTTAGAACTCTTTAGGTTTTGTTTTCTCTTTTTCCTTTCCTTTTGGATAAAATAAAAGTGTGGTGACGACTCTTGCTTTATGAGTTAAGTTAATCAATAGCTTATACTCACAATTTTTACCGCTACACGCGCCCTTGAGAGAATCAAAGTATAAGACACACGGCCTTGTGAAGTCTGAGACATGTGAGCATATGAAATCAACGCTTCCACGTCAAACGAACCAACACTAACTCATGGCCTTGAGCGCACATCCCTCTCTCGATGAACACACTCATGTTGGTATACATGATCGTGTCTTAATATGTCCTAGTTTTTAGGCATTGTGTAACACCCCAAAATTATAATTAATTATTTATGAATTATTTGTGAATTTTCGTGGAATTATGGGGTGCATTTGAGGATGTGGTGATGTTATATGTGGGGAAGTGTTGGGATTTAGTGGTGTTGAGAAATTATGGTAATTTAAATAATTTAATTAGAATTATTTGGATTTAAAATAATTAGTTGGAATTTAATGGTGTAACACCCATATATAACAACATACATCAAAGCATATATATTATACATGAATCCAAGTATTTGGTACTGAAATACCATAAGTTCCTAGTTAACACATTATACACATTAAATGCCCTAAATACAAAGTTCTAAAATCTTCGGCATAACATATACAAGATGTCCCAAAATACACTAAGAACTAGATCAATACAATGATCTCAAAATAAAACGGCATAGCGGAAGCCATGCCATCTCAAAAGCTACGATCCGTAAGGAAAAGTCAAACCACTTTGTCCTTACCTTTCGCCGAACCTGTAGTACCTGTGATGTAAACAACAACGTGGGGTGAGATACATCAAATCTCAATGAATTCGCTATCTTATAGTCCTCTCGGCTTTACAAGGTTCTAACATGCCTAACTCAAGTCAAAGGGAAGGGAAGTGACTTTGAGTACTCACACACCCTATACGTATCCACGCTATTGAGTTCCTTAACCCGGAAGTGTATCACTATCGTTAACCCTGTCAAGGCATCCCCTTTCTCCTGCCCTCTTCTACGTCTAGAAGTAAGAACGAGTCATGGACCCTCGTAGATTTCTTGGCATACGAAATGGATTCGGAAATAAGGGACATATTATCGCCTTAAATCGTCACTTCACACGGCCCGTACACCGTCACAAGTCTCTTTACCCGTAGGCTCCATTCGTACTTATAACATTGGGAATCAAACCTACCAAGAAATCATGCATTCATTACAGAGGAGCTCGTTACTCGTGAAATGACACATCATAGAATAGTGGTTACGATTTCGTGATTGCACATACAACCATTCGGTAATAGACGCACGCCTCGGCCTCTCTTGCACGAGCGTCGTCGCTATGTTATTCAACCATTTCCTAGACGTACTAGGTTTAATATTGTTCTATGGTAATAATCTTCACTCTACCTATTTCATTTCATTTTAGCCTGCATATTCACTCACAATTATGATAAACAACAGTAGGGTAAGCACAACATAACACATTGGCACAATAGAATCACATATGATAATTCAACACAATGGTACCACTCTTGGTTTTTCTCCGATTATTTAATCGGGCACTAAAACCTATAATTTCCACTTCCATTAGATAGAGTATTCTCAAAGTTCTCCGTCGGTACCAAGAACGCCCCGATCGGAGTCACGTTTCAAAAGTTATAGAAGAAACAAGTTGGAGGATCTGTCATGTTCGCTAGGCGAACTACCAAGCGAGCATTCGCTCCAGCCTTCGCTAGGCGAAGCTCCTGGAGAATGGACAAACAGAACAAAACAGACCTAAAGTTTGCTTCGCGAACTCCCTGGCGAACATTCGCCTCGCCCTTCGCTTCGCGAACACCTCAACGAAGCAAGGCAGAACCAACCAGCACTGAAAAGGCACAAAGTTCGCTAGGCGGACGTCGTTGGCAAACCTTCGCTAACCTTCGCTAGCGAACCCTCGAAAGTTTGTTCGCTGTGACTCACCCCAGGTTCGCTAGGCGAACCCTAGAAAACCCAACTTCGCAATAGCGCTGTTCTTCATCCAAAATCAATGGTTTTACCATTCAAAACACCTCCAATCCTTAACATAACAATCAAAACACAGTATAATCATAACAACAAGTATTAAACAACATTTATATTGCATTTCATCCGTTAGATTCATGATTTTAGCACAATTACTCATTTTCTCACAATTCCAACCTAACTCTAAAACTCATGAATTTCTACAACTAAGGTATCTATCTAGAACCCACCTTGAATAGATGATGATGATGAAGATTGGAAGATGAATTGATGAAGAATGGATGATGGTTGAAGATATTGTGTTCTTGAGCTTTTTCCTCTCCTTTCCTTTCCTTTCTCTCCAACTTCTTCTATCTTTTCATTTATTTGTTTCTAAGTGGAAAAAGAGTGGAAAAGAAATGATATAGCAAGACATCATCAATTGTAATACTACTAATTGCCCAAAAAGTCTCTAAAGTTCCAAATATTAAAATATCTCAGAGACAGATAATATTAATTAGATTTGCTCTGAGCTCAACCGTTACTCTAATTATCTTTGCAGATAATTTCTCAGAGTACACTGGAACTCAGTTGATCACAACTAATATTATCCAGAGTAATTAAAATACGGGGTATTACAATTGGAGTTTAGAAACTATACTAGTTATTTTGTTGTTATTAGTAAAATAATAGTTATAATATTATTTTATTAGAATTGGAATAAATAAAGAGTGTAGAGAAATTAAGGGCATTAAAGTAATGTCTGGTGGAGTAAGTGAGGGTAAATGAGGAATACCCTAATAGGGGTCCAAGGGTTAAGGTAGGGAAAAGAGAGAATTGGGATTACAATCGTAACATTTTGGAACGATAGAACAAAGAGAAGAGCAATCGTAGAAGAGAGAAGGGGAAGAACGCGAAGAGGCTAGGGCAAAGATTTTTCACCGTAAGAGGTTTAGAATCGTCAAATCTAAGGTAAGGGTGGGATTCTAACTCTATAACGGGATGATATAATGATGGGTATGAGGATTTTGATTGCTATGGTTCTTGTGATGTTGTTTATGATTGTCTTGATTGTGTTGTTGTGGGTTGAATATTGTTGTGTTGTAATTGTTACAATTGTTGTTGTGATTGTGTTATATGATGTGAAAATTGATGTTATAATTTTGTTTGGGTTGTTGTATAATCTATGTAATGTATGGGTTAGATATCATGAACTTAGGATTTGGGGATTTGTTATATTCTTGAAAACCCTAACATGAATCTATGTTTCAATCTATGAAATTCATGATTTATATATGTTATGATGTTTCTATATTGAATTCCATGAATGGGTATGTGTATAGAACATGATTTAGTGCATATATGTATGTTTGAGTTTCACTTGAAATGCTTGATTTGAGATTTTGGTGAAAATTAGTGAAGCTTAGAATCTTGTTTTTATGATCCTAATAGTTGCTATATGATATATATAGGTTGTATAACTATTTATTTCATGAAAAATGATGGATTAAGGTGGATTTATGGTGCAAATTCGTGCTGGACAGTAGCATTTACGCTACAGTAATTTTACTGTTTTTTTACAGCAATTTTGAAAAACTTAGAACTTCCATAACTTTTGACTCGGGTGTCCGTTTGACGCGCCGTTTGGACCATTGGAAAGCTAAAATTATGTTCTAACTTATAAAAATATTTTCAAACACAGTAGAAGAATTTTGTCGAATCGATATACCTTTCCGTGTGTAATGTTGTGTAATTGTTGAACCGGGTGTACGCTATTAATCGTGTGAATGTTGTATGAACTTGTATGATTGAATTGCATTGTATGTTGCTGCATAATGATGATGATGATGGCCTGTAATGTCGACTGTTGAGGGCCTATGCCTTGTTGTTGCGTGACGTTGTTGTTGTTGTTGTTGTTGTGTGACGTTGTTGTTGTTGTGGTGTGACGTTGTTGCTGTTGTTGCACGGTGTTGCTGTTGTTGTATGACGTTGCTGTATGATGTTGTTGTGTTGCCTCTATTTATTGGAAAAAAAGAAGTAGGCTTATGCCAGTGTTGAATTGTTGTTGTTGTTATTGTCGCATTCATAACGTTGTCGCATACATATCATCAAAGTTGGGAGCTTATGCTCTGTAAGTTGGCCTGGATTGGCAAAAGTTGAAAGTTTAAGGCTTATGCCTTATTGATGCCTCTATTAATTGGCAATATTAAGTTGAGGGTTTTGCCCTGTTGGTACCACATCCATCTGCACAGTGAAGTGTCGCATTGTTATTTTGTTGTTGATGACATGACATTGAATTGTATAGTTGATGATGATTTGTGTTGATAATTATGCATGTCCAATGATAATATGTACTATGATGTTTGTTGCTGTTGTGAAGGTGTGAGATGTGGAATGAATAGCTATGCATGATATAATTTCGTATACTTATTATTATATCTCTTTTTATATTGTTATGATATCTCACTCCTTCTGTTGAATGTCCCCCCTATCTGGGTGACGCGCAGGTGATCTGCAGTAGGAGATCGGATGTGAGTGGAAGATAAAGTCTTCCATTTATACTTTAGTGTCAGTGTCTGCTCTGATATGTAACATTGGGGTGTCGGAACGTGTTTATGTTTATTTGATTATTAAGGATTATTTGGTTTTATTTCCTTACATTGATATTATGTTTTATTACTAATATGAAGTATATTTTCCGCTGTTTTAATGAAGATGGATTTCCGACATAATTTACTATATTATTAATTATTAATAATTTTCAAGTGGTATGTGTTACATGTCGTATATATGAGCAAGTGAATGGTTGAAGTAACATCCTAAATGCTGAATTTTATTTTAATTTTACTCTGATGATTATATTATAAAATACGCAGGGGAAAATTAGGGTGTTACAATTGGTATCAGAGCAGGTCGGTCTGTCCGGCCAAGTTGTCTAATGTTGTTTGTCCCTTAGTACGCGACAAGTGTGTGGAACACTGTCGGTGCTTTCTTGCTTTTCTAATCGATTGTATGCAGGAGTAGGTTTGAAGATAAGTGGGGGAGAAGTTTTGCTTCTCGGATATGTTTCGGTTGTAAGATGATGGTTCAGTATGCTGCTGATAGCGACAGTGCAAGTATTGTTGAAGTTTTGTTGTTTCCCAAATCCGAAGATGACATGGATTCAAGATGTTGTTTGTTAATCAAGTTGGAACATCTGGAGGGAGGATGATCAGACATTGTTGATGTTTACTTCTCGAAGGATGAGGAGTAATGTAACGGTTGTTGATATATGAGTAGAGTTTAAATACCTGATGTTTCTGAAGGTGATTGTTAAGTAACAAGGATAATTTTTAGAAGATGGAATTTAGAAAGTTGCGATGTTTGGCACTGCTGGTGGACTGTGAAGTTGTCGATTTGAGTAGCCCTTGCGTAAGATGTCGACGTTTGAACTGTGATAGAATGACAGATTGCTGTAGACCGTGTCGTGGGATCCTTGGGAGTGGCTGTAAAAGTTGTTGATGTTGTTGGAATGTTTTGAATCGCGAGTCAGAGTCAGAAAATGCGAGGAGATGAGTACGATTTCAAGGATGGTAAGTGTTGGTACTGGTGCAAAGAAATTATGTTTTGCTGTTATCATAATATGTGTAATAGTATGTCGCTACATGACGTCGGTGTTCGCATTTTCGGATAACTTTGGAAATTCATATCTTGTGTTCCGAGTATCGGATTGATGTTCTGTTTGAACCTATGAGGAGATAAAAATATATTTTATCCTATGAAAGTGTTTTCAAATATGGTAGATGCACTCCTATGTGGAGGGACTCTGAAGTCGGTTACGGAACTAAAGGCTTTTTGGGCATAAATGGTTATTATCGCAATTGTTCGAGACGAGGTCAAGCGTAATACGTTGTTGGCGAATAAGCTGAGAAATGAAATGTTCGGCATTTAAAAAAAAGATGTGAAATTATTGGAGAAGCGCATAGAGGTGCGGCTTATGATGATTAACAATGATTAGAATGAAGATGTCCTTTTAAAGTAAGATGCTTTTAAGAGGAATTAGAGTCGTGTTTATGATGCCAAGGTAGTGGCATGTGTAAAAGAAGAAGTGGATAGGTTCTATGACTAAAACGGTGTGGAACGGCATTGTGAGATTTCAATTGGAACGAGACGACGTGTAATGTACTGGCATAGTAGTAATTCTTGAGTTGGAGAATACTTAACCTTCGTGTGAGGCTAAGTGAGTTTAATATGGACCGTGTAATATGTTGAGCGTTGGTGTCTCATCGACAAGATCGAATGAGAGGGAAATTATGGGAGTATTTGTAAACCTCATTGGAAATTATTGGATTTTGGTGCTTTAAGTGACTTGAGTACAAGTTCTAAAGGAACATTATTATAGTTTGGTAACGAGGGTTTATACTTCATTATGGTTGTCGGCTATCTATTGACAAATTGAGGAACTGATCACCCTTAATCTCTTGTTGATAGTAGACGAGATTGTGTTGGATGGTATAGACTTGTCTTGCTATCTTAATAGTGTGTAAAGTGATTGATGAATATCATGAGGATAGTCGCTCACCAGTTTGTGCGAATTAATAGAGGAATGGCTAGGAAAGAGTTGAAATGTAGTGCACAATTCGGAGTAGCGGGTTTATATGCGAGCTAACATCGCAAAGTGAAAGATTGAGAATATCAAGTGAACAACGATTTTATGGTGGATGTTAAAGATAGTCCGAAACTAGATTGAAACTTGTAAACCATATAGTTAACGGAAATTTTAATGAGGACGGTGACTTAAGATGGATGATCAGAGTTGCGCAGCTGAAGCGTGATGTGGCGCAGTTGCTATGCGTGTACGACTCGTTAGAAGTGAAGGACTAAATATCAGAAGCCTATGGGAATGATATGCCTTGATCTACATGCTTAATTTGGTGGATTGTTGATATAAGGATGGTGTGACAGGATATTGTGTTTACTTGTAAATATTTGTTGATTTTATAAGGATATTATTGTGGTTGTTGGTTAATGGTAAGTTGTGTGTATATTTGTTGAGTTATACTGTTAAGTTGACGTTATAATGATTTTGTTCCCGTTGCCGTGATGTTGTTGTTGGTTACCGTAAATGATGAATAATACTCCATAATATGACGAAGTTGATTATGTTGGCTATGTTGATGTCACTATAAGGGCGATACGACGATATGGATAGAGTTGTTGATATTTTGTTGATAATTGACATACATATATATATATATATATATATATATATATATATATATATATATATATATATGGGGGAATGAAATTGTGTAAGTGTTTCGGTGTTGAAGATGTTAAGATGATAATGTGATGTTGTATATCCAAGTATAAGTGTGTCACTACTTTAAATGTTGATATGTCAAAATATTGTTGAAGTGGTTGATAAGTTATTAACGATTATGTCGCGAGGGTGATGAATGATTAGCATGTGTGTATTTGATTTAAATCGTGTTGAGTTATTGTTATGTCGGGAAAGTAGTGGTCGAAGTGTTGCCAAATGTGACTTGGGAATCAAAGAGTTAGATGCAGAGTTCGCGTAAGAGTGGTAGTATCGATTAGATTTTCAAGGACGAAAATATTCTAAGTAGGGGAGAGTTGTAACACCCCGAAATTATAATTAATTATTTAATTAATTATTTATGAATTATTTGTGAATTTTCGTGGAATTATGGGGTGCATTTAAGGATGTGGTGATGTTATATGTGGTGTAGTGTTGGGATTTAGTGGTGTTGAGAAATTATGGTAATTTAAATAATCTAATTAGAATTATTTGGATTTAAAATAATTAGTTGGAATTTATTGGAGTTTAGAAACTATACTAGTTATTTTGTTGTTATTAGTAAAATAATAGTTATAATATTATTTTATTAGAATTGGAATAAATAAAGAGTGTAGAGAAATTAAGGGCATTAAAGTAATGTCTGGTGGAGTAAGTGAGGGTAAATGAGGAATACCCTAATAGGGGTCCAAGGGTTAAAGTATGGAAAAGAGAGAATTGGGATTACAATCGTAACATTTTGGAACAAGAGAACGAAGAGAAGAGCAGTCGTAGAAGAGAGAAGAGGAAGAACGCGAAGAGGCTAGGGCAAGGATTTTTCACCGTAAGAGGTTTAGAATCGTCAAATCTAAGGTAAGGGTAGGATTCTAACTCTATAACGGGATGATATAATGATGGGTATGAGGATTTTGATTGCTATGGTTCTTGTGATGTTGTTTATGATTGTCTTGATTGTGTTGTTGTGGGTTGAATATTGTTGTGTTGTAATTGTTACAATTGTTGTTGTGATTGTGTTATATGATGTGAAAATTGATGTTATAATTTTTTTTGGGTTGTTGTATAATCTATGTAATGTATGGGTTAAATATCATGAACTTAGGATTTGGGGATTTGTTATATTCTTGAAAACCCTAACATGAATCTATGTTTCAATCTATGAAATTGATGATTTATATATGTTATGATGTTTCTATATTGAATTCCATGAATGGGTATGTGTATAGAACATGATTTAGTGCATATATGTATGTTTGAGTTTCACTTGAATTAAAATGCTTGATTTGAGATTTTGGTGAAAATTAGTGAAGCTTAGAATCTTGTTTTTATGATCCTAATAGTTGCTATATGATATATATAGGTTGTATAACTATTTATTTCATGAAAAATGATGGATTAAGGTGGATTTATGGTGCAAATTCGTGCTAGACAGTAGCATTTACGCTACAGTAATTTTACTGTTTTTTTGACAGCAATTTTGAAAAACTTAGAACTTCCATAATTTTTGACTCGGGTGTCCGTTTGACGCGCCGTTTGGACCGTTGGAAAGCTAAAATTATGTTCTAACTTATAAACATATTTTAAAACACAATAGAGGAATTTTGTCGAATCGATATACCTATCCGTGTGTAATGTTTTGTAATTGTTGAACCGGGTGTACGCTATTAATCGTGTGAATGTTGTATGAACTTGTATGATTGAATTGCATTGTATGTTGCTGTATAATGATGATGATGGCCTGTAATGGCGACTGTTGAGGGCTTATGCCTTGTTGTTGCGTGACGTTGTTGTCGTTGTGTGACGTTGTTGTTGTGGTGTGACGTTGTTGCTGTTGTTGCACGTTGTTGTTGTTGTTGTATGACGTTGTTGTATGATGTTGTTGTGTTGCCTCTATTTATTGGCAAAAAAAGATGTAGGCTTATGTCAGTGTTGAATTGTTGTTGTTGTTATTGTCGCATTCATAACGTTGTCACATACATATCATTAAAGTTGGGAGCTTATGCTCTGTAAGTTGGCCTGGATTGGCAAAAGTTAAAAGTTGAAGGCTTATGCCTTGTTGATCCCTCTATTAATTGTCAATATTAAGTTGAGGGTTTTGCCCTGTTGGTACCACATGCATCTGCACAGTAAAGAGTCGCATTGTTATTTTGTTGTTGATGACATGACATTGAATTGTATAGTTGATGATGATTTGTGTTGATAATTATGCATGTCCTATGATAACATGTACTATGATGTTTGTTGCTGTTGTGAAGGTGTGAGATGTGGAATGAATAGCTATGCATGATATAATTTCGTATACTTATTATTATATCTCTTTTTATATTGTTATGATATCTCACCCCTTCTGTTGAATGTCCCCCTATCTGGGCGACGCGCAGGTGATCCGCAGTAGGAGATCGAATGTGAGTGGAAGATAAAGTCTTCCGTTTATGCTTTAGTGTCGGTGTCTGCTCTGATATGTAACACTGGGGTGTCGGAACGCGTTTATGTTTATTTGATTATTAAGGATTATTTGGTTTTATTTCCTTACATTGATATTATGTTTTATTACTAATATGAAGTATATTTTCCGCTGTTTTAATGAAGATGGATTTCCGACATAATTTACTATATTATTAATTATTAATAATTTTCAAGTGGTATGTGTTACATGTCGTATATATGAGCAAGTGAATGGTTGAAGTAACATCCTAAATGTTGAATTTTATTTTAATTTTTCTCTGATAATTATATTATAAAATACGCGGGGGAAAATTAGGGTGTTACACATTGCTCCTATAATACAAACCAGGAAATCATATTAAAATCAAGTCAAATAAAATCCAAAGATGCATATCCACAATAGTCAATTCTCTTGATCTCATGAAAGAGGTACCACTTCCTCCAACGTTCGAAGTGGATTTAGTCTTAGTGATTTCTCCTTCAGCTCCTAATCCTCAAAATCCAATTCCTCAAATGATCAACTAAAACACGTTTCATTTCCTTTTCCTTTTCCTTCCTTTTCCTTTAGTTTTTTTCCTTGGATTACATCTTTGTGTGGTTCAATTAGGCACTTCTTCATCTATTTCTCATTTTCTTTGGATCGATGAAAATCATCAATATCATTGGAACTTATTTTAAGTTCTTGATGAAGGTGAGATCGTTACCTCTTTTCTTTTCGTGCGGTATTGCTTTCGGAGAGTGATCTACATATCACTTCTCTAACATGCATTAGCACTAACATCGTTATTGACCAGCCTCCCATAGTACGATCTTCCTCATAGATTGTGCTACGATTGGTTAACATACCGCTACATGTGTCCCGTATCGGAAAATGATCATTCGTGGCCCAAACTTATGTTTGAAAGTCCAAGTGTGGTTGATTATTTGGCTTGGGTCAATTACTTATGAAACTTTTTGTTAGGAGGCTTTGATTTTATCAATCCTCTAATGAGTCTTCATTAACTTTGGCCTAAGTTCATCATTTAACCATCATTGATCATTTGTTCTAACAACTAATCACTAACTCACTAACAATATTAATTGTGCTATGTTTATGCTTCCTTCTTGCTCCCTATCTCTCTTTATTTTTTATGCTTTATGTTATCATTTCATATCATATATTGTTTATGCTTCTGCTATTTTTTCTTTGTCCGTTGGACACATGTTTATGCTTCCGCTCTCTTTTTCTTTTGTCCATTTGGACCAAAAAACATTAATAAAGGCTTAAACAAATAAAAAACTTATTCTCTTAATTTTGGGCTATGGTTACTATCCGTTGCATTGGACATGGAGCTTTGGATCTAGAATTAGGATCTTAACCTATGCTTGGAAGCTTGTGATGCCAAACCTTGGATTTTGGGTACTTGGAGTTCTCTTTTAAGACTTATTTTGATCAAGGTCTAATCTAAAGGAAATAATGTTTATGTTATGGAGCTTGCTTGTGTGGTTAGATAATTTTTATCCTTAGCTTTTATCTTTGTACAATAGGATAGTCACTTATTCTCCACCCTTTCTTCAATTTTCAAATCTTCTCCCTTTTTCAAAATCTTCTTGTTTTCAAAATTAAACCTCTTTCACAATAAACCTTGACTTTTGTCAAGTGATTTTCAAACTTCATTTTCTTTAATAAATGTCAATCAATGTTAATCACACTTTGACTCTTTTAAAAAATACTTAAAAAAACATTCAAACTCATTCAAACTTTTTGTGCCTTATGCACTTTCTCTCTTAAAACTTTTTCTTAAGTTTAGACATGAGTCATCTCTTTAAACGGAATTATTCGCTCGGAAATGATGACTTGTCTTTACATTTAAAATCAACCATAACAAACTAGTTTTGTTATTTGTACCACGAACTACGAGGTTTTGATCCTATATTGCACTTTGTGGGTACATAGGCATGAGGCGATAAGTCTCTTAAAACAGAAAAATCTTAAAAAATACTTCTCTTCTCATCTCCTCAATCTCATTTCAAACAAACCTTTTCAAACAAAAAAGCGTAGATATTTCAAAGGGTTCCTATAGAGTACTATAGACATTTTGGGTGCTAACAACTTCCCCTAGTCTAACCAACCCCCTTACCCAGTCTCTGTTTACTTGTTCTTGTTCAGAATTTGTTTAGGTTTTGTTCGCTCTTTTTCCTTTCCTTTCGGATAAAAATAAAAGTGCGGTGGCGACTCTTGCTTTATGAGTTAAGTTAACCAATAGCTTACACTCACGATTTTTGCCGCTACACCATGGAAAGCTTGAAACATAGGGAACAACTTTAATATTGAAAGAATTTCGAATTGGAGCCTAGAACCATGAGAAAAATGGTTTTGAAAACCCACCCTCCAAGTTGACCTTCAAAACTTAGAAAAAATTCTAAGTATAGAATCCTAAAATTTTATTTTTCTCAACTTCATGCTATCATAACTTGAAATCTATGAACTTTTTTGGGAATTCCTCCTCATTGACAAAGTTGTAGTATGGAATGAGCTCTTCAAATTGATCTTTGGATCAAAGAAAATAGATGTCTAGAATGGAAGTTATGGCCTTGGAAAGTCAACACTAAATTAGGGTTTTCCATGACTTAAAAAAATTTCCAATTTCTTCATTGTTGCCCTTTTTGCAAGTAACCTCAATTCTCTTGATTTTTCTTGATCAAACTCAATCATAAGACATTTTTTCATGGAATTTGACTTGAGAAGTTCATATTTGACCAAAAAACCCTAAAGTCAAAGGTTTGACTTTGCAGTTATTGACTTATGCATCAGATGAACTTTCACTTTTTGATCTTCAATGAAATCAATCTCTTGAGCCATTTGAACACCATGGATGGACTCCAAGGGTGTATTTGAATGTCTTGAATCATGTCCCATGGCTTGAGATCATGTCTTGATGAAAAGTCAAAGATACAGTTGACTTTGGTTGAAAAAACCCTACTTTCATGGCCAGATGAATTTGAATCTTGAAGAACTGCCATTTTTTACTTAATATTTGATGAAGGGTCTCTTGAGTGTATGAGAACTTGATTAACTGATGATCCATCCAAAACCTTGACTGAACAATCCATTGAACCTTTTGAAGTAAACCCTAATTCCACAGATGAACAAAACAAAGTAATGTCTGATAATTTGATTAGCTATGCATGAATGATTGACCTAAAATGATATGAAAAAGATCAATGAATCTAGGGGTAAAATTTAGGGTATGACAGATATTCTAACTAGGGTCTATCCATACATCAACTACAAGGAATAACTCATGGATGAAGAGAAAGAAAAAGGTCAAGGGTTTAGGAACCAAAGAAATGGTCGAGGAAAAGAGAGAGATCATAATCGCCGCAGGAACGATGAAGACCAAGGGCATTAGGCTAGTTTCTCATCCTAAACTCCTATTAACACATCAAGTGAGAAGATCATACAATAATGTGTGAATACATACTTCAAGGAAACTGGGATAAGAAAACTCGACCTAGTGAAAAAATCAGCTAGGACATATAAAACAAAGTTATGTCATTTCCATAAGTGTCATGGTCACAACATTCATGAATGTGTACACTTGAAGGATGCGATATAAGAATTGATCAAGAAAGAGAGGCTCACCTGATACACTGTGGAGGATGGGAGGAAAGATGATCGTGGGAGAATTAAAGAACACAAGAGGCAGGATGGATTACCAAGGAAAAACAATCCCCTCACAGAGAAAAAGAACCCCCCAAGAAGACCATCGAGGATGTGAGTGAAATCAAAGGGACTAAAGATAGAAGCGATAAAGGGGAGAAAGACTGGAGGAGAAATGATGACACATCACATTCATCACAGAGAATCTTCCAAAGCCCAAGAACTTGTTTAAAGTAAAGATTAAGAGAAGAATCGTGGAGATGATGAAAATTAGTAAAGGGTAAGGTACAACCTCCGATGGAAGGCCAAAGAGGCATATGCTCATGTTCTACAATAGTGAAAATATGGGCATAATCCCGAAAAAAAATCTTCCCATTGGTGATAATTGAAAATATGCAAAAGCTTTAATGTGTCGAGAATCCTCATCGAATAAGGAAGTTCATGCAACATCATGTACGTAAATTTTTTCGAGAAACTTAGACTAAATATAGTATTTGTTACCATATGAGGGATTCAACCTGCCAGCCTTTAATGGTATGGTTACTCATCTCTGAGGTTATATCAAGCTGATGGTCACCTTTGGGGAAGGGAGAGATATCAATATGGTAGACCTGCAGTTCCTGGTGTTCTTGTGTAAGAGCATTTAAGGTTGAATTTTGGGTAGACCATTCACTACGACACTGGACATTGTGGCTTCTCCTCTCCACCTCAAAATGAAATACCAAAAAGTCTATGATGCACCAATGATGGTATGTGTTGATTTTTATAGAGCCTATAGGATAAATAAAGCCTTGTAGAGTGACCGAGATGGAAAAAGGTAAAGAAAGTGAGATGGGGGTTAACATGGCCTGCATTTGCAAGCGTCTGAGAGAAATGGTGATCAACCTCCAACGAAAATTATTATATTCATTATCATAAAAGTATTAGAACCGCTAAGGGGTGTTATGTTAAACATCATAGGTGTATGACTAAAGTAATAAAAACCCCACCATAAAGTCACATAAATAAAGGCAACAAACCATGAAACATAGTGGATTCGGGATCACCCCCTCTAAGTAGCTAGCCACTCTAAAATGCAAGAGGTGGATACCAAATACATCAGCCTCAAACCAAGTCTAAACTTGAGGACATGGAAAAGGAGAAAACCCTTGGTTAGGCGTGTCCTTAGAGACATCCAATAAAAATTATGAGCACGACCTCAATTAACTTCTAATCCTCAGAGACTCCAACTCGGGACTCGAGGAAAAACGTGTACCAGGTAAAAGAAATAGTAAGCAAACAAAAAACAACAACAATGAAATAACAATACATGACCATTCATTCAATAGAAAACATTAAATTGGGCAGATACACCCTGGAAAAAAAATACGAGTTTGGCTCATCCCCATCGTTCAACGGCCTCTCATCCACTATTTTTTGTTCATGATAAATCTATTACCTTGATATTTACACCCCTGGATGGAAATTTTTCACACGCCTCAAATCATTTTCAAATGAAGCCTGTAGAATAGAATATCCATATCCTACCGACTTTGCATACTCTTTGGACAAGTCAAGATTTTTGAGATGCATCTCACTGAGGTCATATTGAGCCTTTTTCCGACCTTCTTGGGATTCATTCAAACATGCCTCCAATTATTTATCGTCTTGAGATAAGAATCTAATGATTTAGTCGCATGAGCAAGGGTGGCTCAGTATTAGATAGTGATGTATGGACATATACCAAGGCATCATTCTTCTTATTTATTTCATGAGCCAATGAATGCACCCTCTCAATTAGTAATTTAGGGTAACCAAAGGATTGTATCTTTTTCCTGTCCTAAAGAGCTTGTCCAAAATGTGATTCCTCTCAATAGTAAGGGCACCGACACGTTCCTCGAGCACTTTTTATCTTTCCAAAGACAGTAAGGCAAGAAGACATATCTTCTTCATGTGATAGCTTATAGGATTGTCAAAGATTTGCACTTATGATATGACATCTCTTCTCTTTCCTCTAGAAGAACATCTTTAACCTTACTCAAAAGTAATTATAGTCTTCTTCATAAACAAAATATTAAAGTTCCCTAACCATCTGAGGGCTGAGACGGGCAAAAAGCAACAGTGATAAGGAACCCAATTCCATTGATTAACTTTTGCTAGTACCTGATATTCCCGAGTCCTACTAAGTTCTTTGAGGTCTTTTATTGAACGACTCCCATGCATAAGACGTTTTGATGGTACACCCCTTGGAAAGACTCTTAATAGTCACCCATAACGATTGTGGTAAGGTGTTTCTCACGGTAGTATAATTAGGATAGGCATATTCCTTGGTCCAAGCCAGAGCAAGAAGGATAAATGGGGTCGGGTCAACATGGCTACCTGAAGTTTGGACTCTGCCCGGGACCGGAAAAGCAATGGTCTCCAAAGAAGAATCTATAACTTTAGGTTTCTTCTTTATCTAAAATATTATTTTGTGAAACTTTATCTTATCTGTAAGCCAAAAACAAATAAACCATGGAGACATTCACTTTGTAACCAAAACAGAAAGGAAGAAACCTCTAGCATAACTCACCGAATATATAATGCTTCTCCTATTTGGTGGTAGCCTCCACAAGTAATTGTGTCTCTATGTAGTGCTTATCTTTTTTCTTCGACGTCGTCTTCATGGTTTTAAATTGCGGTCCGCAACCGCAATTGCACCCGCAATATTGCAGATGCGGTTGCCTCCGCAACCGCATCGGACCGCAATTGCGGTGTGATTTGAAAATTACGCCTCCGGTTAAGTTTGGAACCGTATTAGCTAATTTTGATCATGTTTCTTCAAGTATTTTCATCTAAAATCAAAATATTAGAATCCTAAAACTCAATTTACTTATTATGTAATGAAAAAACATAACATTAAGTGTTTTTGGACTTTGTATTTCAAACACCTCCTTATAAAAATTCACACCGCAACGGCCGCAATACGCATCGCAACACCCGCAATGACCGCAATCGCAACACCCGCAACCGCAACCGCAACCGCATCCGCAGCCGCAACCACAATTTAAAACCATGGTCGTCTTGGAAGACATGACACTATTGACAAAACTCAATATTTCCCATAAACCACCAATTTTGTCTTCAAAGAAGCCTCTTCTTGATAGAGATTGTCATGAAGGTAGACATAAGTCTCAACCACGTTCAGGAACTGATTTTCACACCACAATTTTAGAAACCAGTTTGAACATATCGAGGGCACGTCAAATTAGACATCAAATATACATGTGTGAGAAACCTCAAATAGAGAAGTAAACAGGTATTCCAATGTTTGAAATTCTTCACACTATCATAATAGACATTGAACATCTTCTGGCCCATCCTAAGAGAAAGTAAATCCTAACCTCGTACTGATCCGGATGACCGATGTTGTCGACACTCATTTCTTATACTTACACCAATATTAGAAGACTTTGACATAGGCTTAACTCGTCAGGTGCAATAGCGAGGTAGAAACTCTCGAATGGTTAAAAACGCCCACCTCAAGATCATTAAAAGAAAAATGGAAGACTATAGGGAAAACAATCACTCATGGAGAAGTATAATGCACCCCTTAAACATGCTCCATACCCTATTGTCTCCTTCCAGAGGAAGAATTCCCCAATCTAAGGAGAGCCGACATCAGTGAAAGTATGATCTATATTTTTCTTATCACACCTAACATTTAATAATCCACCAATACATACTAGTTGACCTCTTTTGCTTTCCAGGTTTCTTAACTAGTGTGCTGCTTCATTGTATGATTACGACCAACACAATAAAAGGAACAGTTGTAAGTATAAGCACAATATTGAGATTCCACCCACCATCTTACTTTGGTGATAGTGGGGTCACAACTAAAAGCATGATGATGCATTCTAATCTAAGTTTGGGCCTTGATTTCTTGGTTAAAGTTATTTCTAATAGTTGGATTCATTAGAGGTAAATTAGGAAGAGAAAAACCTCTAGCAACATCTGTCGCTCCCGGGATTTTCATCCTAGTACAAACGCGAAAGTGGCACCGAACAGAGTCGCCAGCAATGTGTATTTATCCCATGAGAGGGAAAGGAAGCACCGCATAAACCTGAAGGAAGGAAAGAGCATGGTCTTGCGACCAAGAGAACTGGGTTCGGGAGTCGGTTACGCGAGAGAAAGGTATTAGCACCCCCTCGCGTCCATCGTACCCGATGGGATCCACGCTTGCCTGTTTCGATCAAAGGGTGAAGAAAACTGGAGCTCCGCTGCTACTGGAAAGGAAAAGGAACGAGAACGGACAGAAACGAAGAAACAAATGTAGGGAAAATAAAAGAAGTGCTCGCATGGGCCCTACCCCACTGCCTACGTATCTCATCGGGAGCATGAGAATCAGAGCGACGTAGTTCCCCTCACTAGGGAAAGTTGTTTGTGTTTTTTAGAGAACGACTTACGTTCTAGCTCAGGTGTTGCAGGCTCGCTGGTCCGAGTGCGTTACCATCTTGCAAGAGAACGAGTAGAAGCACGTTCGTACGCTGAGAGTGAGTGAGGTGAGAAAAGAATTCCCGAAGGAAAGACGTTATTGTTTGTTTTTGTCTTTTAAGATTTTTTTCATTTGTTTGCATATGATAGTGTATCTGAATCTTAGTCATTGGAATGTGTACATTCTCACATTCCAAGATGGAATGAGTAAGAAAGCACACTAAGGGTGAAGAAGACCCCCACACTTAGTTCCAATTGTCAAGGTTCAAACACACTAGCATACTTGTGTTTATTAAGTGTTTTTGTTGATTAAGAAATGAAGAAGTGCTTTTTATTATTTGTACCTTCAACAAGTATTGCATTTAGGTCCCTCATACAAGATCGAATGTTTAACACATTGACCCAAGAAGGGCTATATGCTACACATTCTAAGATTATAAGAGAAGACCCCTTATAATCTTTTCTTTATATGAAAGGCCTAAATGCAATAAATGCCTACCTTCATTAGATATTTTGAATTTTCTTTAAGAGATGAGAAGAGAGACTCAAGAGAGGAGAAAAGGTAAAACCTATATGGACTAAGACTCAATCCTAATTGAAGATTAAAGGGAGTGATCCTAAAGGTTTGTGAGGTTTCAACCTAAAGTCTAAAGAAAGAAAGAATTAAACAATTCACTTCTAAAGTAGAAGATGAATTGTAATTCAAAAAGGGAAAGTAATGAGTTATTAAAAGAAAGCACATAAGTGCTTAACAAAACATAAAATGGAATTGTAAAAGAGAAAGGATAGAAGTTGAATGTGGATTCCTTATCCACACTCAATTGAAACTTACCAAAGCCCCTACATGGTTAGTAAACATGTATAAGAAGTATAAGAAGTAAAAGAACATGTAATGCATCATAAAACTCAAAAGAATTAAATGAGAAACCAAATCCTAGAGCCACAACCAGAATTTACATCATATGGAAACAAATGGTTATTATCAATCAAACTCAAGTGGATAGGCAACAAACATCCTCCATGACATTAGAACATGATATCATAAGAAAAGGGAGCATGAAAGATGAAAGAGAAAAGAAGAAATGTGTATAAATGGAACATGTAATCCATGTATCAGAATTGAAATGAAATGAAAAATGATTCACAAAACTCTCACAAGTATTCATGAAGCACATCAAGACTTTTAAGAAGTGATAGAATGAGTAGGATTGAAATGGAAGTTCCAAACAAAGGAAAGTGCAAACACAACATGTTAAAGGTGCACAAGGTTCAAATGATAATCAACAAGCAAAGATGACATATGATATGTATCTATGTCCTATAATGTCAAGAGTGTAGCTCACCAAATAGGCAAATGATCATGCAAGTATACACAAAAGAAAACATGTAAACATGCACAAAAGATTACAATGATATGACATGTTATAATGCTTTAAATGAAATGCATCAAACAAAAATCAAATGGCCTCATGAAAATTATGAAAACATGGTATTGAAGTTCAATAATCAGAGATGAATCACATATCAAAGTAGCATGCAAGGAACCAAGGCAAAATGATGTCAAACAATGCACTTAGGTCACATAGACATATCATACAAAGTAGCACAAAAGTGAACACCAAACATGCCATAAAATGACCTAAAAAATCAAATAAAAATCACTTAACATACCTCAAGATGCTAATGACTCAATACAAAAAGAAGAGTATCAAAACAATTGTTAATGATCAAGAACAAAATTAAACAAAATCATGTACCACATTAAGAATGCACACCAAAGAAATTCAAAGAAAATTATGGAACAGGGGCAAAAAGGTCATAAAATCAAGAAACAAAATCATGAAAAAATTTCTAAATGTTTTAAGAAGGCTCATGAATTTTTGTGGAATTTTATGATGCTATTTAGTATTTTTAAAAATTAAAAAGAAAACGTGTAGAAAAATAGAAAAATTAAAATGAAATGAAAAGCAAGTGTGGGGTGCAGACATAGTAAATTTCAGTTCAACATTATTGGGCTTTAAAAAGAGGAGGTGTGAATATCAAAATGTCTTAAGTCCAATTCTGCGCAATCCACACCAATAACCATGCACACTCAGTCAACAAAATTGACTCATTAATAACCATTGGATGAGGTCTCAGTCAAGCCAAAGTCAAAGTATGCCAAATCAACGCACGCGCACGCATGAACACCCTTACTATCATGTACCATGCCACACCATGCTTAAATGAAATCAGAAATAACACACGTGACACGCACATGGATTTTGATGCGTTGGCACCTTTTGGACCACACGATCATGAAAAACGGACGGATGAGATTATAACATGCATAAACCCTAGTTCTAACAGTCACCGGCCGGAGGTGATCTCCGGTCACCTTCTCCGACCAAACCACCACCGTCTGCAACCTTAATTTCTCCAGAAATCCACAAATGAAATACCAAAATGAAGCCGAGCTCACACACATCATGAATATGCAATCAGTTTTCATAGATCATGCACGCATAACACAAACCGAGCCAAAACAATTTGCCCTAACATTTGGTCTATGCCTCTAAAGGCCTATCAACTAGCCAGGCAAGTTCTTGAGCTTATAAGAAGCTTCAAGAACCTGAAAACAACTTCACATTAGGTCTATAATGGTGGAGATTCATACCTGAAGTTTTGAAACCTTGAAGTGTTCTTCAGAAAACCAGAGGTCTTGTCTCTTCTACAATCTTCACTTGGCCAAATAAAGGCTGGGATGTAGAACTTGATGATGATTCAATGGAGAAGAGGTTGAAATCAAGCTCCAAACAAGTATCACTGTGGAGAACTTGAGAGAATCAGAGAGATTGTTGAAGTGGAATGAACAAGGTAGAGCTCAAGAATCAGTGGCAATGGTGGAATCGAGAGAGAAGAAGAAAGTGTTTCTGAAGTGAATGTGTGGAAATGAAGTTAGAAAATGAAGTTAGAGTGTGTGATTTCTATTTATAAGGTGAACTAACCCCGGTTAAATGAGTTGAGTTAGGGTGAGTCAAGTTGGTTAACTGAGTCATCCCTAACTAACTGAGTCAAGTTAGTTAGGGAGAGCAGTGCTATGGTGAAGAGGGCTCATGACATGCTATGGTGTGGGAAAAATAAATGGCACGGTTTGTGAAATAGAAGCTTGTTCATCAAAAACTTGCTAAGCAAGTTTTCCCCCTTCTATTCTCATGCAATGCACGTGCCACTGTGCTTAGTGTAAGTAGTGTATGCTTGGTCAAAAGAGGAAATTGAAGTGAAGAAGTGTTTGGTGTGTGAGTGAACCAAATTATGAACTGAACTGTCAATGTACCAGTGCCAACATAGGGTAGTTTGTTGAAGTTTTTCTCCTTATTCAATGAATGGTTTGGTATGCTTTTGGAGTCAATTGAAAGAGGAGATATTGAAGAACAATGTTGGTTTGAAAATTGAAGTGAAATGAGGTCTCTAACATGCCTAAAAATGACCACAAACAGATGGAAAAAGAGACTGGTACATGGGCGCACAGACTTGTGGCATGACCTGGTTGTGACCTGGTCAAATTTCAGTTGCAATGACCATTCTTTGAGCCATCATAACTCCTTAACCTTTGATCAGATGAAAAATTGATAAACACCAACTTTGAAGATCTCACATAGAGGAACAACTTTGATGTTGAAAAGTTTTCCATTTGAAGCCTCTAATCATGAGTAATTGATCAATACATTTGTCCCACCAAGTGTTTGAGAAAATAACTGCGCGCGTGCCCTGAAAATCTTGGTCATGACCTAGTTTTGGACCTACTTTGCTCAAACTTTGATCAATCATATCTCACTCAATTTTTATCCAATGGAGATGTTCCACATATGGATGTGAAGCTTAAAATAAGATCTTTTGTTGTGGCCGAGTGGAATTTTCATTTGGTGCTTCAATTTTAAATGGCCTTGGTTCAAACTCTGATGCAAAATGGCCAAAACTTGCTATTTTTAGTAACCCTTCATCTTCCAAAAATGGCAACTTTCCACCTCTTGATTTTTTTATTATTCCTTTGGAGTTTCTTGACCAAATTTTGTACATTGGACATATGTAACATGAATTTCATGATTTTGGGCTCAAAAAGTCAAGAGTTGACTTTTTCCTCTGATTATTTGACTTGGCCCTAATTTTCCTGATTTATGATCTTTCTTCCAATTGAAACACTTCCAAAACCAATTGAGAGGCAATTTTCCATACACATACACTTAAGAACATGTAGAATACCATGACATCAAGTTTTGTCCAAAAAATCAAAGATTCCCTGATTTAATGGGAAACCCTAGTTTTGGTGCCCACCTCCTAGGAGAAAAATGTGCAGTCTTCAATTTCAAATTCCTCAGAGTATGTTGTGTACCTTCTTAAAGGATGATGATATATGCCATTTGAGGATGATTTTGGATCAATGAGCTATCTCTTTTGAGGGTTTTCCTTCAGTTTTTGAACCTCTTGCATAGTGAAAGATGTAATGCTTCAATCTCCCATTGTATCTCTTATCCTTGAGGTTGTGGATGATCAATTGAGATGGTATGAGACATGAAAGACCTCTTGGCTTGCCTTGAGGGCACTTGATTGACCTTTTTGTGCTTTGAATGATCCCTTGATTGTCCACCTTCCACCTGATCACATGCCCTGATGGTAAGAAGGATGCCATGCTTCATTTTTCTATTTTAAATGCAATGTAATGTTAATGAGGTGGATATGATATGATAAATGATAATGCCATGCTATGATGACAAAGAGGGAGAGCAAATTTTGGGGTATTACAGCTGCCCCTATTCAAGCGCTGTAGACCTGAATGCCTGAAAGCAATTGCTTTCGGACTTTCAAGGTATATAGTGATTGAATACCAAATATAACCAAAAATTTGCTCTGGATGATGAGGAAGAAACTCCCACGACATTGCTAGCTTGAATCTTCAATGAAACATTGTCAGAGAAAACTGTCTTTTGAACGACACCAGACGACTACTGGTTTGCCACACTGCTGGTGGACTTTAATAATGTCTTTTATGCAATTCCAGACGACTACTGGCCTGCCACGCTACTGGTGGACTTTAGAAATGTCTTTTTGAACGACGCCAGACGACTACTGGCTTGCCACACTACTGGTGGACTTTAATAATGTCTTTTATGCAATTCCAGACGACTACTGGCCTGCCACGCTACTGGTGGACTTTAGAAATGTCTTTTTGAACGACGCCAGATGACTACTGGCTTGCCACGCTACCGGTGGACTTTGCAGCTTCGTGCCACCCGAAGATGGACTTTTGCCAATCCACTGTTGGACTTTTGCCACCCGAAGACGGACTTTTGCCAATCCACTGTTGGACTTTTGCCACCCGAAGACGGACTTTTGCCAATCCACTGTTGGACTTTTGCCACCCGAAGACGGACTTTTGCCAATCCACTGTTGGACTTTTGCCACCCGAAGACGGACTTTTGCCAATCCACTGTTGGACTTTTGCCACCCGAAGACGGACTTTTGCCAATCCACTGTTGGACTTTTGCCACCCGAAGACGGACTTTTGCCAATACACTGTTGGACTTTTGCCACCCGAAGACGGACTTTTGCCAATCCACTGTTGGACTTTTAGCTGCTTTGCCACCCGAAGATGGACTTTTGCCAATCCACTGTTGGACTTTTAGAATATGCCACCCTTAGATGGACCTTTGCCAATCCACTGTTGGACTTTGCTAACGTCTTTTAACAATGCCAGACGACTACTGGCTTGCCACACTACGGGTGGACTTTCGCAAAATTCCAATACTGGATTACACTCTGCATCCGTGTCAGACATCTCTGCCGACTTTGCTGAGGAACAATGATCAATGACTTGACTTTAGAGGTTCCTGAGAGGATAGCATCTCTGCTGGATAATGAATGAACAATCCGTCTGCTCCGAATTGTCAAGTTTGCCAAAAATAAATTGGACTTGAAGAATAATAGATCTGCCAGTAATCACTTCATCTGCTGGGGGAATGAATTCTGGTCACAGCGACTCCACTGGGGATGAGAATTTCTTTGCATGGCGTCTTGCTAAGGAAGAAAAGTCATAAAAAAACTCTGCTTAGGGATCTATCCAATCCAAGACCCTTTGTAGGGGTTATCCACCTTTTGACCCGGCTGGGGAAAGATTGCGCCATCCTTGTTGAGGAATAGATTCTGTCGATCTTATAAACCTCTGCGGGGAGAACAACAACTCAGCTGGGGAGTATTGCTGACAAGATTCGATGCTGACCTCTGTGGGGGATCATTACCAGAGACACAAACTTGCTGGGGACCAGGGCTACTTTGCCAGGGATATGCGAATCCTGGTTAGAACATTCCCCTGCAACTTGCTAGGAAAGAGTCCTTAGAGATCTGTTGGGGAAACCCAAAGCAAATCCACAGTAGTCTGCTGAAGAATATGACTGTCAAGCTTAGGATAAGTACCACAATGCCCCATGTTAGGCGAGCTTCCCTTTAGACAATTCCGTTAGGGATGATGAGTTTATAACAAACTCTGCTGGAGGAAACTGCTTTAAAACGTCTCGTGCTGGGGAATGCCTTTTGAGAGGATTTTACAGAAGACCAACTGTCCTCGAACTCTACTGGGGATGATCAACACTTCATGATGGGGAAACAAACATGCCCCATGCTTGGACAAACCAACAATTTGTCCCCGAAGAAGATGTCATAAGAGGATTTTACAGAAGATTTAGCCTCTTCAAACTCCTGCGACTTCGCTGGGGATAATGACCATCAGTTTCGGTGTCGACGAGACCACTCTTTTGGGGAACCTGTTACCGTTATCGACACAGAAAAGCTTGTAGCTGTTGGAAGGACTGAATAAGAGAATCGACTTAATAAGATACCACGATACCCAGTTGAGCTCAATTCGTTGATATCGAATCGTCGTGACCGACCGTCGACCGAATGATGGACTTAATCAGTGAACATTGTGACAAAAGGGTGACCACCTTTCTCGAACATGATTGCCCCAGTCTTCTGCATGGAAGTAAGTGATTACTCGTCTAGAAGACATGATCCCGTGATCTCGCAAAGGCTTCAATTTTTCCTTTGAGCCTAGTATGAGGCTGCTACCTGCAAGCAAAGGATATGCACGTATACCCCGTGCGAGATATGACTTCTGCAACTGAGAAAATCTAACTCTGAACCACCACTTGTTGGGGAGAAAGGTTTGCATGCAATCTCTTGCTGGAGAACATTATTAATGAAACCTACTGAAGACGGGGACCAAAAATGCCTTGGGTTGGAATGCCCCTTAGTTTCACTCCTTTTGGCTGATTGACTGCATATGCGTGACCAACCATTTTTCTTCACTTGCCCCAGACCAACATGATCCACCGGAAGAAATTGTCCCTAGAGGATTTTACAGAAGACTTGACATCCAAAACGCTTCAATGTCCTAAAACTCTTGTAGAGATTCGTCGGATCTCGACGTAACTGCCCCAAACCGCATGGATTACTTAGAAGAAATCACCTCAAGAGGATTTTACAGAAGACTTGGCAAGCTCAATGCTTCAGTGTCTTCAAACTCTTGTAGAGATTCGTTGGATCTCGACGTAACTTCCCCAGACTGTATGGATTACTTAGAAGAAGTCATCGCATGAGGATTTTACAGAAGACTTGGTAAGCTCAATGCTTCAGTGTCTTCAAACTCTTGTAGAGATTCGTTGGATCTCGACGTAACTTCCCCAGACTGTATGGATTACTTAGAAGAAGTCATCGCATGAGGATTTTACAGAAGACTTGGCAAGCTCAATGCTTCAGTGTCTTCAAACTCTTGTAGAGATTCGTTGGATCTCGACGTAACTTCCCCAGACTGTATGGATTACTTAGAAGAAGTCATCGCATAAGGATTTTACAGAAGACTTGGCAAGCTCAATGCTTCAGTGTCTTCAAACTCTTGTAGAGATTCGTTGGATCTCGACGTAACTTCCCCAGACCGTATGGACTACAGAGGAACTCGCCTTGAAAAGATTCATGAACAATCTCATACCACCGTGGGATATTCTGTCCCAGTATTCTGAACCCTGGATAGGCTGATTAGTCGTTTGGATGGACTAACTTCTCGTGCTCTTGGTATAGCTTGCCCCAGTATGAACCTTGAAGTGGTTTTGCCCCTGACTACTGATCTTCGAAGGAAAACCAAAAATGCTTGCATTTGTAGGGATTTGAATCTCGCAATAATTGCCCCAGTTTGGTTGAACTTTGAAGAGATTTCTCGACGTGATTGGCTCAGATGAGCTACACCTTAAAGAGATGGTTCGACGTGATTGCCCCAGATCGACTACGTCTTAGCACAACTTGTTGGGAAAGCCCCTGCCCAACAAAGTTTCCTGAGGAAGTACCATTGGATATGGCTGCCCTTCGGGAGTTTCAGGATCCTCAACTCGACAAGATTAAGCTTCTGGACTGAATTTCCATATGTAAACTTCTTTTGATGTCAAACAAATGTATGCAAGCAGAAAATGTTTTATTCTGAGAATGAAAATTCTAATGCAACACAACATGTTAATCTCGAAGTTTTACTAAAAAGATGTAGCAAACCCTTTTGTGAGCGAATCACGGGTTAGGATACGACATTAATTTTTGAAAGAAATAATGCAATGCACATGCAACACCAACAAAGATCTTTTAGCACAACTGATAGGAGTCAGGAACGCTATCTCTTGGTAGTATGCCTTTGAAATAACCCTGTTTCAATTAGGACTTTTGAGGGTTGTAACGGGGCCTGGTTCACGGTTTTGAGAAAAAAGGATTTATGGCTCAAAGTTTATTGGTGCCCACCCACTCTTCGTGATGTTCTCCAGTCCTACGTTCAGCTAATTTGCACAAGCGTTCGCCTCTCAAAAGATTTCATGATCTTTAAGGAACCCATGCATCTGATGGTTTGACACCTAATGAGGCTATGGAGTAACAGTCACCCCTTTTGTCTTTTGTGCGTAGTCACACGACTTTGTTCTTGCTCGAGAATTTTCTTTTGTAATCCTTTTGGTTTCACATTCTTTTGCTTTTTGATCCCTAATTTTTGCCTGGACTGATTCTTTTGAATCTTGGATTTCGGAGTCCAGCGGGATGCCCTAACTTTTGCCTAAGTTGCTTGTTTTCAAGTTCCAACTTAGCGGGCTTTTTCATTTTTCCTTCTTTTTCTTTTTCTTGAACACGTCGTGTGACACTGGCTTGTCTTGACTTTGTTGAAAGGGTTGTGACTGCCTCACTCTTTGATTGTTGATGGATAACCATTGTGGTTTCGCATCTCTTGACCTCTTGATGGTGGAATAGAAGGTAATGGATCCTCAGATGCACACTCCTTTTGAGGTTTGAACGTTCGGTCAAATTAACTGGCGCCTACCCTGCCCCTGGGTTAAATGTGAGGGTTTTTTCGTATGAAAGAAACTCCTACTTCGAGGCTCAAAGGGGTTAACAAGGGTCTATCTCCCTTATATCTCCAGTGTTTGAGGAGTTGAAATAATGCCTGTACATCCTTAACAGGGATCTTATTCCAAAGCACACAGTTAGAGATTTTTGCGTTTTCAGATCATCATTCTCCTTCATAGAGTTTGATCAAGAAAAATGGTATTGCAGTACACATTAGCATTAAATGAGTAAACACAAATGAAATTCTTCAAGAAAACATATTCATTGCATTAAAATCATCATACCAAATACAACCAAGTTTATCATGCCAACAATGTTTGAACAAACAAATAAAGTCTACATATGAAAATGCAGCAAAGAAAATAAAGATTGTCGTTGTTGAGGAGGCTTGGCTCCGTCTAGACTGACCACTTCTGGTGATGTTCTTGTAACTTTGAGCACTCACCATGGTACAGAAGCTTCACCTTGTGGGGTACCGTCTGGGGTGATAACCTTTGAGTCAATCAAATCCTGCACCTTGTGCTGGAACACATTACAGTTATCAAGTGTGTGCCCAAACGTTCCTGAATGGAACTCACAGCTAACACTCATGTCATAGTCCGGAGGAATGGGGTATGGCACAGGCATGGCCTTTCTCAGCTGGATTTGCGAACTTTTGAGCAAACGAGCCAACAACTGACTGTACGGAATAGGAATAGGATCAAATGTCCTTTTGGGCTTCCTTGGTCTGAGTAGCCTCCGCTGCTGATAATCTTGCTGCTGCTGGTTCGGGCGCCCAGCCTGGCCCTGCACTTTCCTTTCTGCATTCGGCTGAGGCACAAACAAGGGTTGCTGACATAGGTCTTCTGCAACACAGGGTTGTGGAAGAGATCCCTGACGCGAGGTGGACCCTTTGGAAAAGGAGAGAGTCCTCAGTTCCCTTGCAACAATGGGAGTGACATCACTTGGTTTACCAGCACCAACTGATGCAAACTTGATTGTCCCTGAATCAATTAGCTCCTGGACTTTATGCTTGAACCTGGTACAATTCTCAACATTGTGACCAGGTGCCCCAGAATGGAACTCACATCTAGCCTTAGCATTAGGTCCCAGAGGAATCTTCGTGGGCAACGGTCCCAAACTAACACGCTCAACCAGCTTGAGCTCGAGCAAGTAAGAAAGCAATTGCGCGTACGGAATCGTAATGGGATCGAACTTCCTCTTAGGCCCCTCTGACTTAGGATCCTCTTGAAAATCAGGAAGTGACTGCTGATGAGAGAGCTCTGAACCTTTAGCTTTCAGAGGGGATTCACGAAGCAATTCATGATCTAAAGCATATCCCAAAGAGATGGGAGGAGTAGAGACCTCTGTTGTGGAAGCGGGCACATGATCATTTTCCTTTTTTAACACCTTATTCAAGTTTTCCATGACCAGGCCCATTTGAATATTCATCTGGTTGACTTCCTCCCTCAGTAGTTCCTGACCTCGGGACAGCGCCTGAATGTCCCCCATAAAATGCCCCAATTGGGCCCTCACCCCAGCCAAATCCTTCTGCATTTGATCCATGATTCTTACTTGATTTCTTCGCGTCGAATATCGGTGAATATAATTCTCAGCTATACTGCCTGAAACCAAATAGAGGTTAGAGACCCTGCAACGAATACCTGAAAAGCAAGCAACATAAATGCAGAATGATATGCAATGCCATGCAATGTTATGTTTATCATTTCCAAAGTGCTTTACACCCTGATTCCAATCCAAACCACAGAAATCTGAAGACCATAAATCGTGATATAAAGAGACGTATCGTGGTCATGTGCTTGTGTGCAGCTATCTGATAAGGAATAATTCTGAATAAAACTGCTCATACTCATTCAACAAAGTATTCAAGTACATTTAAGAAAGGCTCATCCGCAAATGCAATACAAGGAAAAATGGATCCATCAACAAGCCTGATGGTAACCATTAACAACAAAATATAAGGAAAAGAACAGCAGTCTGACAATTCCACATCCTTCAGCTTATCACTTGAGTATTTGATCTCCTCAAAAAGTATACGGGTACGCTGGTGATTCGGCTTTTCAATCATCTCTTTGATCAAGACATCCCTTTTCTCAAGAGCTTCATTTAAAGAACCCATATGCAGCATCAGAGCCTCGTCATCACACACTCCTTTGTGTCTCTTTATGCCGGCTTGCGTCTTGAGTATCTCCCTTTCTATCATGACTTCTTCAAGCTCTTTCTTGGTATTCCTCAGCTCACCTCTAGCTTCTTCTAGCTGTTCTTGACTCTTACCGAGGCTTTCCCGATACTTTCTCCTCTGCTCATGCGCCTTTTCAAGCTCTTCGTCCTTAATCTGCAACTGTTCCTGTAATTCAGCATTCTCTATCCTAACTTCGTCCCAAGCGTGCTGAAACTTTGTTAACTTTTCTTTGGTCTGTGCTAACGCCTGTTTGGTTTGCTTGTGAGCTTGAGTAGCATCATCAGCACCTTTACTAATCTTCCGGAAATGTTGGGCTCTTCCAGCAAAGTCTTTCTCTTTTGCAGTTAGGATTTGTTCAGCATCTTGGGCTTTCCGCTCCAGCTCTTTGTTGGCATGTAGAGCATTCTGAAGACGGCTACTCAACTCGGAATTCTCTCCTTGGAGCTTTTTCACCAAGGCTTGCAACTCGTCAACTTCTTCCACAGTAGCAGTGCTTCTTGCTTTCTCATTCTCTGGATACAAAAGGGGTGCCTTACCAAAAGGCAAGAGAAAATCTTCAACTCTTTTCTTCACCCACTCTTCATATGCTGGATAAACCCGGTTGTTAGGCTTGCCTAGAGTAACTTTCCCCTTTTTCAGTATGCTACCCCAGCTTTCAGAAGCTTTCTGTGCTGCTTCCCAACCATCTGATGTATGAAAATAGAGGGACTCCTCCACATCTCTCTTAATAGGTGGACCTGTCAGGGCATACCCAAATTGTCGAATGGCCAAAGAAGGATTGTAGTTAATCCCACCCAGTCTTCCTATCAGTGGAACGTTAGGGAACTTACCACAGCTGTGGATAATATTCTTGCCAATCAGCCCATGATCTACCCATACGATGTCCTTGGCCACCAATCCCATTAAACGCTGTTTCCACTCTAGAGAATCTTTGGAATCCACAAAAGCCCCTGATTGTGGTAAACGGCCTGCAAACCACTTATAGAACAAAGGTGCACAACAACGACTTATCCCTCCTCTTTTCTTTTCGTTTCGGTTGTACAATGAGTAGTGAAGATCTCCCAGTAGCGTTGGCACCGGGTTCTTCATCAGGAATATTCGTATAGCGTCCGTATCAATGAAATCCGGCTCGTTGGGAAACAACACTATGCCGTATATACAAAGGGCTAGCAAAGCATTAAAAACAAGCCAATTCTCGCCTTTAGCTGCTTCCTGGGCCTTCTTAATCAGATATTCCAACTTGTAACCACGAATCTTTCCTTTGTTGGAGACATTGTCGCCTAACTCTGATTTGCTCAAATAAAGAGCACCAGCCACCTTTCCAAAGTCAAGATCCCCCACTGATCCAAAGAAAGGGGGCTCCTCCTTGATAGCAATCCCCAACACGTTGGAATACTCCTCCAGGGTAGGAACCAACACATAGTCTGGAAATACAAAACACCTCAGAGGCGGATCATAGAACTGCATCAACGTATGGAGACCTCTGGCTTCATAATCGCTGACATTACGGACCATAGATAAAATCCACCCATATTTCTCTTCAAAAGCTTCTCGTGCTGCAGGGCTCGCCATTCCCTTCAGCATAACAATAGGGTCCAAAGTAGGCGTAAGGAACTTATAGCTGATGATATTCTTCCTCTCTTTAGTGTTCATCTTTGCAGGGACCTGATGACTGGAATCAAGGGTAATATATGCACCTGGAAATGAATAAACATGTATGTTAGGATATGATAATGCAATGCAAAGGGCAATGTGATCAGGTAATCAGGTGTCTGTGCTGAACTGTGAACGGTGTCAGTGTAGCTCTGAGACTAATATAGAACCATAGATAAGAACCATCTGAATACAATAGGATGAAACTTCCTTTTTGTGCAATGATGATAGAAAACTGGGTATGTAGGAGGTCATGGTTACCTGCAAACCTGTAAACAACCCGCCCTTCTCACATGTGGGTACTAGGATGTTCAGTATCCCGGGCTCTCAGGTCGAGAAATGATGATACGTTCACCATTTCTGGTTTGGCATCATCATCAATCGAGGAGGCCTCAACTGATTCTCCAAAACAAAAAGGTCCTCAGCTTCTGGCACTGAGGTCGAGAAGCAATAGTACATTCATCCCTCAGGGTACAGTACTATCGCCAATCGAGGAGTGCCTCCGCTGATTCTCTTTCAAAAAGGGATGTCCTATAGCAAGTTCCCAGCATTGGGTCCTCGGATCGAGAATGTGCAATGGGTTTGCCACGGAATGTGGTCTGCTACTGTCACATCTCGGGAGGAGTGCCGCAACTGAGTCCTCGGGAATGGTCACCAGAGTCGACAGTCCCTCAAGAGAATAACCACTGGCCTGCATAACATGCAGTAGCAGAAAGCTCCTGATAGAACCTCGTCTGGTTGTGGGTCTCATGAACAACAATACGTGGTCACCACCACGCAAGCGTCATGACTATCCACTCTAATACCTATGTATGTACTCAAGCCTTGGTAGTGAGCTTATCTCTCAGAACACCCATCCCGCCAAACAGACAAAACAGTGCAACACAATATAATATATGATATGTAATGCTAAAATGCGGTAAATACAGTAAAATAAATAAACAACAACATATAGCACAACAGTAAACACCCAATGAAAGAAAAGCAGACAAGCGCTAGGATTGACTCGCTAAGGAAACCAGAGATTCTGGGTTCGGTCCCCAGCAGAGTCCCCAGCAGAGTCGCCAACTGTCGCTCCCGGGATTTTCATCCTAGTACAAACGCGAAAGTGGCACCGAACAGAGTCGCCAGCAATGTGTATTTATCCCATGAGAGGGAAAGGAAGCACCGCATAAACCTGAAGGAAGGAAAGAGCATGGTCTTGCGACCAAGAGAACTGGGTTCGGGAGTCGGTTACGCGAGAGAAAGGTATTAGCACCCCCTCGCGTCCATCGTACCCGATGGGATCCACGCTTGCCTGTTTCGATCAAAGGGTGAAGAAAACTGGAGCTCCGCTGCTACTGGAAAGGAAAAGGAACGAGAACGGACAGAAACGAAGAAACAAATGTAGGGAAAATAAATGAAGTGCTCGCATGGGCCCTACCCCACTGCCTACGTATCTCATCGGGAGCATGAGAATCAGAGCGACGTAGTTCCCCTCACTAGGGAAAGTTGTTTGTGTTTTTTAGAGAACGGCTTACGTTCTAGCTCAGGTGTTGCAGGCTCGCTGGTCCGAGTGCGTTACCATCTTGCAAGAGAACGAGTAGAAGCACGTTCGTACGCTGAGAGTGAGTGAGGTGAGAAAAGAATTCCTGAAGGAAAGACGTTATTGTTTGTTTTTGTCTTTTAAGAGTTTTTTCATTTGTTTGCATATGATAGTGTATCTGAATCTTAGTCATTGGAATGTGTACATTCTCACATTCCAAGATGGAATGAGTAAGAAAGCACACTAAGGGTGAAGAAGACCCCCACACTTAGTTCCAATTGTCAAGGTTCAAACACACTAGCATACTTGTGTTTATTAAGTGTTTTTGTTGATTAAGAAATGAAGAAGTGCTTTTTATTATTTGTACCTTCAACAAGTATTGCATTTAGGTCCCTCATACAAGATCGAATGTTTAACACATTGACCCAAGAAGGGCTATATGCTACACATTCTAAGATTATAAGAGAAGACCCCTTATAATCTTTTCTTTATATGAAAGGCCTAAATGCAATAAATGCCTACCTTCATTAGATATTTTGAATTTTCTTTAAGAGATGAGAAGAGAGACTCAAGAGAGGAGAAAAGGTAAAACCTATATGGACTAAGACTCAATCCTAATTGAAGATTAAAGGGAGTGATCCTAAAGGTTTGTGAGGTTTCAACCTAAAGTCTAAAGAAAGAAAGAATTAAACAATTCACTTCTAAAGTAGAAGATGAATTGTAATTCAAAAAGGGAAAGTAATGAGTTATTAAAAGAAAGCACATAAGTGCTTAACAAAACATAAAATGGAATTGTAAAAGAGAAAGGATAGAAGTTGAATGTGGATTCCTTATCCACACTCAATTGAAACTTACCAAAGCCCCTACATGGTTAGTAAACATGTATAAGAAGTATAAGAAGTAAAAGAACATGTAATGCATCATAAAACTCAAAAGAATTAAATGAGAAACCAAATCCTAGAGCCACAACCAGAATGTACATCATATGGAAACAAATGGTTATTATCAATCAAACTCAAGTGGATAGGCAACAAACATCCTCCATGACATTAGAACATGATATCATAAGAAAAGGGAGCATGAAAGATGAAAGAGAAAAGAAGAAATGTGTATAAATGGAACATGTAATCCATGTATCAGAATTGAAATGAAATGAAAAATGATTCACAAAACTCTCACAAGTATTCATGAAGCACATCAAGACTTTTAAGAAGTGATAGAATGAGTAGGATTGAAATGGAAGTTCCAAACAAAGGAAAGTGCAAACACAACATGTTAAAGGTGCACAAGGTTCAAATGATAATCAACAAGCAAAGATGACATATGATATGTATCTATGTCCTATAATGTCAAGAGTGTAGCTCACCAAATAGGCAAATGATCATGCAAGTATACACAAAAGAAAACATGTAAACATGCACAAAAGATTACAATGATATGACATGTTATAATGCTTTAAATGAAATGCATCAAACAAAAATCAAATGGCCTCATGAAAATTATGAAAACATGGTATTGAAGTTCACTAATCAGAGATGAATCACATATCAAAGTAGCATGCAAGGAACCAAGGCAAAATGATGTCAAACAATGCACTTAGGTCACATAGACATATCATACAAAGTAGCACAAAAGTGAACACCAAACATGCCATAAAATGACCTAAAAAATCAAATAAAAATCACTTAACATACCTCAAGATGCTAATGACTCAATACAAAAAGAAGAGTATCAAAACAATTGTTAATGATCAAGAACAAAATTAAACAAAATCATGTACCACATTAAGAATGCACACCAAAGAAATTCAAAGAAAATTATGGAACAGGGGCAAAAAGGTCATAAAATCAAGAAACAAAATCATGAAAAAATTTCTAAATGTTTTAAGAAGGCTCATGAATTTTTGTGGAATTTTATGATGCTATTTAGTATTTTTAAAAATTAAAAAGAAAACGTGTAGAAAAATAGAAAAATTAAAATGAAATGAAAAGCAAGTGTGGGGTGCAGACATAGTAAATTTCAGTTCAACATTATTGGGCTTTAAAAAGAGGAGGTGTGAATATCAAAATGTCTTAAGTCCAATTCTACGCAATCCACACCAATAACCATGCACACTCAGTCAACAAAATTGACTCATTAATAACCATTGGATGAGGTCTCAGTCAAGCCAAAGTCAAAGTATGCCAAATCAACGCACGCGCACGCATGAACACCCTTACTATCATGTACCATGCCACACCATGCTTAAATGAAATCAGAAATAACACACGTGACACGCACATGGATTTTGATGCGTTGGCACCTTTTGGACCACACGATCATGAAAAACGGACGGATGAGATTATAACATGCATAAACCCTAGTTCTAACAGTCACCGGCCGGAGGTGATCTCCGGTCACCTTCTCCGACCAAACCACCACCGTCTGCAACCTTAATTTCTCCAGAAATCCACAAATGAAATACCAAAATGAAGCCGAGCTCACACACATCATGAATATGCAATCAGTTTTCATAGATCATGCACGCATAACACAAACCGAGCCAAAACAATTTGCCCTAACATTTGGTCTATGCCTCTAAAGGCCTATCAACTAGCCAGGCAAGTTCTTGAGCTTATAAGAAGCTTCAAGAACCTGAAAACAACTTCACATTAGGTCTATAATGGTGGAGATTCATACCTGAAGTTTTGAAACCTTGAAGTGTTCTTCAGAAAACCAGAGGTCTTGTCTCTTCTACAATCTTCACTTGGCCAAATAAAGGTTGGGATGTAGAACTTGATGATGATTCAATGGAGAAGAGGTTGAAATCAAGCTCCAAACAAGTATCACTGTGGAGAACTTGAGAGAATCAGAGAGATTGTTGAAGTGGAATGAACAAGGTAGAGCTCAAGAATCAGTGGCAATGGTGGAATCGAGAGAGAAGAAGAAAGTGTTTCTGAAGTGAATGTGTGGAAATGAAGTTAGAAAATGAAGTTAGAGTGTGTGATTTCTATTTATAAGGTGAACTAACCCGGGTTAAATGAGTTGAGTTAGGGTGAGTCAAGTTGGTTAACTGAGTCATCCCTAACTAACTGAGTCAAGTTAGTTAGGGAGAGCAGTGCTATGGTGAAGAGGGCTCATGACATGCTATGGTGTGGGAAAAATAAATGGCACGGTTTGTGAAATAGAAGTTTGTTCATCAAAAACTTGCTAAGCAAGTTTTCCCCCTTCTATTCTCATGCAATGCACGTGCCACTGTGCTTAGTGTAAGTAGTGTATGCTTGGTCAAAAGAGGAAATTGAAGTGAAGAAGTGTTTGGTGTGTGAGTGAACCAAATTATGAACTGAACTGTCAATGTACCAGTGCCAACATAGGGTAGTTTGTTGAAGTTTTTCTCCTTATTCAATGAATGGTTTGGTATGCTTTTGGAGTCAATTGAAAGAGGAGATATTGAAGAACAATGTTGGTTTGAAAATTGAAGTGAAATGAGGTCTCTAACATGCCTAAAAATGACCACAAACAGATGGAAAAAGAGACTGGTACATGGGCGCACAGACTTGTGGCATGACCTGGTTGTGACCTGGTCAAATTTCAGTTGCAATGACCATTCTTTGAGCCATCATAACTCCTTAACCTTTGATCAGATGAAAAATTGATAAACACCAACTTTGAAGATCTCACATAGAGGAACAACTTTGATGTTGAAAAGTTTTCCATTTGAAGCCTCTAATCATGAGTAATTGATCAATACATTTGGCCCACCAAGTGTTTGAGAAAATAACTGCGCGCGTGCCCTGAAAATCTTGGTCATGACCTAGTTTTGGACCTACTTTGCTCAAACTTTGATCAATCATATCTCACTCAATTTTTATCCAATGGAGATGTTCCACATATGGATGTGAAGCTTAAAACAAGATATTTTGTTGTGGCCGAGTGGAATTTTCATTTGGTGCTTCAATTTTAAATGGCCTTGGTTCAAACTCTGATGCAAAATGGCCAAAACTTGCTATTTTTAGTAACCCTTCATCTTCCAAAAATGGCAACTTTCCACCTCTTGATTTTTTTATTATTCCTTTGGAGTTTCTTGACCAAATTTTGTACATTGGACATATGTAACATGAATTTCATGATTTTGGGCTCAAAAAGTCAAGAGTTGACTTTTTCCTCTGATTATTTGACTTGGCCCTAATTTTCCTGATTTCTGATCTTTCTTCCAATTGAAACACTTCCAAAACCAATTGAGAGGCAATTTTCCATACACATACACTTAAGAACATGTAGAATACCATGACATCAAGTTTTGTCCAAAAAATCAAAGATTCCCTGATTTAATGGGAAACCCTAGTTTTGGTGCCCACCTCCTAGGAGAAAAATGTGCAGTCTTCAATTTCAAATTCCTCAGAGTATGTTGTGTACCTTCTTAAAGGATGATGATATATGCCATTTGAGGATGATTTTGGATCAATGAGCTATCTCTTTTGAGGGTTTTCCTTCAGTTTTTGAACCTCTTGCATAGTGAAAGATGTAATGCTTCAATCTCCCATTGTATCTCTTATCCTTGAGGTTGTGGATGATCAATTGAGATGGTATGAGACATGAAAGACCTCTTGGCTTGCCTTGAGGGCACTTGATTGACCTTTTTGTGCTTTGAATGATCCCTTGATTGTCCACCTTCCACCTGATCACATGCCCTGATGGTAAGAAGGATGCCATGCTTCATTTTTCTATTTTAAATGCAATGTAATGTTAATGAGGTGGATATGATATGATAAATGATAATGCCATGCTATGATGACAAAGAGGGAGAGCAAATTTTGGGGTATTACAACATCCCTGATATCAAGGTTAGCAACCACCCTTCCATCCTGAGCTGCAACTTCTTCCTTAAAGTCTCCCATAACCATATTCACGATAAACCCTAGAAAAGTGGAAACAAATTCATAATAGAAAGAAACATTGGTTGTTACCTCAAAAGAAGTGATTTTGGTAGGTCACTCAAATAAGAGTCATCAGAGAGACACTGTAGAGAGGTCAGGTCAATAATTGACAGAAAGTGTTTGAAAACTAAAGCAATCACAGAAAAACAAATGAGGAATTCCCATGCATCAAGAGTGGCAAAAAGGGAAAATATATCATTGGATTCCTTGTGTATCTCTTGGTACAGATGTCACAAGATTAACAATAGATTGCATCGAAAAGTACAATTGTGCCACCAACGATCATGATTTTCCCTCAATCTTCTCAAATACTCAAGTACCCTAAAAAGAGGTCATTCATCACTATATGACCAAGAACCAAATGTCAAGGTCATCTCGCAAAAGATTTCAACTACGAGATGAGCATTCAATGTGCATGTTCCCACTGCAACCGACTTTCCCTCAAAACCTTTCCACTTCCTTCAACTGAAGGCCGAATTGAAAACCTAGCAAAGTCATTAAGGGAAGTTTGAGCCACACGACCCACGCTTCCACAAGTAGTAACAAGTGCTTGGGGAAACTGTTTCGGACTGTTCACAAGAACCACAAATAAAGGCCCAATCATGTACTCTAACACGGAAGACGTCTGCAACAAGTTGGGAATTGGTGAAACCTCAGCTAAGCATAAAGCATGTGATCTCGTCCTCCGATGTAATACCCCGTATTTTATTACTCCGGATAATATTATATTGTGATCGGCTGAGCCCAGTGTACTCTGAGAAATTATTTGACAAAATAATTAGAGTAACTGTGGAACTTAGAATAAATCCAATTAATATTATCTGACTCTGAGGTATTTTATTTATTTGGACTTAAGAGACTTTTTGGATATTTAGTAGTATTATTTCTAATACTAAGTTTACTACTTATTATTTCCTTCCACTTTCCAAACATAAAAAGAAAAAGATAGTAAGAAAGAGAGAGAAAGAAGAAAGAAGGAAAGAAAAGGAAAAGAAGGAGAAAAAGAGGAGAAAGAGGAAATTGAAGAAATCCAAGACTAAATCATCATCCATTCATCCAATCCTTGCCCAATCATCTCATTCTCTTCATCTTCATCTTGTTTAAGAGGTGGGTTCCAGTTAGTACCATTGTTCAGAGGTTTTGAATAATATGAGTTTTAGGTTAGAATGTGGAAATCGATGTTTTAATGGTTGAAATTTGATATAAATCGAAATGAATGATCAATATACTTGTAGAAACATATATTGATGATTGTTTTGAAGTTTTAGTTTGTTTTTGTAACACCCCCAATCTATACCCCCAGGCTAATAAAGCGGTGAATAAAAATTTGAAATTTCATCAGAGTATATTTGAAAACATGGCATAGACAGGGAGCATCACATCAATTTGAAACAAACATAATATACAACACCTGCTCATTTAGATATGCAACAGTGGGGTAGCGATCAACACAAGAACTCAGTTCCTTACACCCACATTTCAGATTTTAGAATGAAAGCGGAAAATCTAAAAACTGAATAACATATATATATATATATCATGAAAGTTGTCATACATCGAGTTATACATGTACAAGTCAAAAGATATATATATACATAATACACCAATAATCACAACACGGCCACCCTAACTACCCGGTGTCACATATCAGAGCCGACCGATAAAAGAATGAAGACGCAAAGCTTCACAAAAAGATCTCCAGCAACTCTAATCTGCAATGCCTCATAGAGCATTATAAAACAGCAGAAGGGTGAGAAAAACAATCATAATACAGTTGCATAAAATTATATATTAACACAAAAATGCACAAGTATAAAGTTCTCACCACAATTGCCCCACAATCGAATAAAACATAACACAATACAATTATCAGGTATTCGTCACCAATACACGTCAATCACACATAATACACCCCTTATCACACAATTATACGTATTCCATCACATTAATCACATTCACAATTAACATACACAATTAATCCATGATTATGCAAATGCACAAAGACCGACACAACGACTCTATGCACATGCCATGAGGTACCGACTTCCAGTGTTTCTCGTGTCTCATCACCAGTTCACTCAGGAACTATTGGAACCATCGCTCGTTACTGAGGATCACTCAAGTAACACCCCGTCGGGCCTACGATGTTCATCTGTCACTTTAAGTCCTCAGGCATCGCCTCATATTTTCGAGGCACACGACGTTATGGATCGCTTTAAGTCCCATCATGGGCACACGATCGTCTATACCCATCGCTTTAGGTCCTTAGGCATCGCCTCATATTTTCGAGGCACACGATGTTATAGCAGATTCCCTCAGGAACCAAACCGTCACTCAGGACGTCACAACAATACATATCATGATGCTTGGCATACAATGACTCATGACATTTACATTGCATACACACACACATTCATAATCATGCATTTATCATCAAATACCACACATAGTATTTTCTTGCCCTTAGGCCACAAATCATCATCGACGCAGGTATTCTTATCACACCACAACACACAATCCATACAACATTCATATTAACAGTACAATGTACATTACACATCAAATTCACACAATTATAACAGCAAAAGTCGACAAAATGACACTATTCCCGATTTCTGACATAATTAAATCGGCTAACAATTCCAAAATCATCATCATCCAAAAGTACATTTCATAAGCTTCCCAACGATATAAATATCACTTAAATCGGAAATACGGTTCGAAAGATATGAATTAAAAAAAAAAGAAAATTATTTTCAAAAAAAAACAACCGCCCGGCGAAGCATGCTCACCGCCCGGCGAAACACGCTTCGCCTCTGCTTCGCCCGGCGAAGCACAGGCAACGCCTATCCCCCAAAATGATTCAAAGAGTCAGAAGCTTGGCACCTCTGCGCCTCTCCAAACCGCCCGGCAAAAAGGACACATCGCCCGGCGCTCAGGGCCTTTCGCCCGGCGCTTTGCACCAGAAGCAGAAGAATTCTGCTGCGTGTTTGCACTGTTCCAACCCCAAATTTTCCCATTTTCATCCCCAAATCATTTCCAAAAGCAAAACAATTACTAGCAATGGTTCATACACATATAGATATCATACAACACAAATTATATCGAATTTCGTCCGTGAAAACATCGATTTCTACTCGATTACGCGATTTCGACCTATACCCGAAAAACTATCGAACGAGACAATACAACATGCAACCACACATACATAATCATACACAACAATAAGATAATCGAGTTTCACACCCTTACCCGATTTATACGATTCCTAGAACTTGTTCTCTTGATTTCCCAAGCTTTTTCTCCAATTTCTCTCTTTTCTCTCTTCTCCTCTTTTCTTCTCTTTTCTTCTTTCTTTTCTCTTCTACTATTTTCTCTCTATATCTATTTTTCTTTTCTTTACTAACTTAACAAAATACACCCAAATGCCCAAAATACCCCTACACTCAAATACCTCGCAAACGTTCCCAAAACCCGATAAAATATATTCACGACGAAAAATAACATATTTTCACATAAAAGTCAGAAATAAAATAATATAATAATAAAATAATCCAAACGACTCAATTAAAATAAAAGACCAAAACTGGGGCGTTACAACTCTCCCCCACTTAGAAATTTTCGTCCTCGAAAATCTCACCTGAAACAAACAACTCTGGATTCGACTCCCGCATCCGACTCTCCAACTCCCAAGTCAAATTACCCTCAGCAGCGCCTCCCCACGCTACCTTCACCAAAGCAATATCCTTGCCTCACAACCTCTTCACCTCGCGATCCAAAATCCTAACAGGTAACGCCTCAACTGTAAGGTTCTCTCTTACCTCAACCTCATCCATCGGAATCACATGTGACGGAACCGGAACATACTTCTGAAGCTGTGAAACATGGAACACATCATGCAAATTCGACAGATTCGGCGGCAACGCCACCCTATACGCCACAACACCCACTCTCTCAGATATCTGGTAAGGACCAATAAACCGAGAAGTAAGTTTCTTCGATTTCAATGCACGACCAACACCCGTTACCGGCGTAACTCTCAGAAATACATGATCGCCCTCTTGAAACTCAAGATCCTTCTGTCTTCGATCATGATAACTCTTTTGCCTACTCTGAGAAGCCTTCATTTCTCTCGAATAAACTTCACTTTCTCTGTAGTCTGCTGTACCAACTCCGGTCCTACCACCGTCCTTTCACCAGATTCGTGCCAACACAACGGCGTTCGACACCTTCGTCCATACAATGCTTCAAACGGCGCCATACCAATACTAGAATGAAAACTGTTATTATACGTGAATTCAATCAACGCAAGATAACTATCCCACGAACCACCTTGTTCCAAAACACAAGCCCTCAACAAATCCTCCAAAGATTGAATCGTCCTCTCCGTCTGACCATCCGTCTGTGGATGATAAGCCGAACTCAATCTCAATCTAGAACCCAAAGCCTTCTGTAAACTTTCCCAAAATCTCGATGTAAACCTTGGATCTCGATCAGAAACAATACTCAATGGAACCCCATGCAACTTCACCACCACACTGATATAAATCTCAGCTAACCGCTCCAAAGAAAAACTGATGTCAATCGGAATAAAATGAGCCGATTTAGTCAGCCTATCAACAACCACCCAAATAGCATTATGCCCCCTCTGAGTGTTCGGTAACCCCGTTACAAAATACATCGAAATGCTATCCCACTTCCACTCAGGAATATCCAACGGTTGCAACAAACCATTAGGCCTCAAATGCTCCACCTTTGATTTCCGACAAGGCAAACAAGCATACACAAACTGAGCCACATCTCTTTTCAAACCAGACCACCAGAAAATCTTCTTCAAGTCTTGATACATCTTATTAGCTCCAGGATGTATACTCAAATTACTCCGGTGTCCTTCCTCCAAAATCATCCTTTTCAACTCCGAATCATCCGGAATACAAATCCGTCCAAGAAACCTCAAAATACCCTTAGAATCCACTTGAAAATCACTATTCGCAACTCTTTCTCCAACCAACATCAAATCCAACTTCTGTTTCTCACTAACCGTCATCAGAAAATCATTAGTAACCTTCAACATTCTAAGCCTTACACTATCCGAAGTCACTTCACATACCAAACTCAAATCTCTAAACGATTCCAAAAGTTCCCACTCCTTAACCATCAAAGCCGACATATGCAACGATTTCCGACTCAACGCATCAGCTACCACATTAGCTTTACCAGGATGGTAATTCAAGCCAAAGTCGTAGTCTTTCAAGAATTCCAACCACCTACGTTGCCTCATATTCAATTCCTTCTGATCAAACAAATATTTCAAACTCTTGTGATCACTAAAAACTTCAAACCTCGCACCAAAAAGATAATGCCTCCAAATCTTCAATACAAAAACCACAGCCGCTAACTCGAGATCATGAGTAGGATAATTCTTCTCATGAACTCTTAACTGCCTTGAAGCATAAGCCACAACCTTACCTTCTTGCATCAGAACACCACCTAGACCAATCAAAGAAGCATCACAATACACCACAAATGGTTCATTAGGATTCGGTAAAATCAAGATCGGAGCTGTCGTCAATCTTCCCTTCAGCTCATTAAAACTCTCCTCACACCGAATATCCCAAATGAACGCTTGACCTTTACAAGTCAACTGGATCAACGGTAATGTTAGCTTCAAAAACCCCTCAATGAACCGTCGATAATAACCGGCCAAACCCAAAAAGCTACGAATTTCAGTAACAGATCTCGGAGCCTCCCACTGTAGAACTGCTTCTACTTTAGATGGATCCACAGAAATACTGTTACCCGAAATCACATGTCCAAGAAAACTCACTTCCGATAACCAGAATTCACACTTGGACAATTTTGCATAAAGCTTCCTCTCCTTCAGAACCTGCAAAACAATACGCAAATGTTCCGCGTGCTCCTCGCGAGACTTAGAATAAATCAATATGTCATCAATAAACACAATGACAAATCGATCCAAATGCTCGTGGAAAATCCGATTCATGTACTCCATAAACACACCAGGCGCATTAGAAACCCCGAACGGTATCACAGAATATTCATAATGACCGTATCGTGTCCTAAAGGCCGTCTTCTGAATATCTTCTTCCTTCACCCTTATCTGATGATATCCGGATCTCAAATCAATCTTACTAAACACACAAGCACCAACCAACTGATCCATCAGATCATCAATTCTTGGAAGCGGATACTTATTCTTAATCGTCACCTTATTCAACTGGCGATAATCAATACACAATCGCATACTTCCATCTTTCTTTTTCACCAACAAAATTGGCGCACCCCAAGGAGAAACACTTGGCCTTACAACCTTTTTCTCCAACAAGTCATTCAACTGCTTCTTCAACTCTACCAACTCAGATGCCGACATTCTATACGGTGCCATAGAAACAGGTCTAGTACCAGGAACTAGATCTATCGAGAACTCCACCTCTCTCTCTGGCGGCAAGTCTGAAATATCCTCAGGAAACACTTTAGGAAATTCACACACAACAGGAAACACCTCAAGCGACACCTGACTATCCAAAGTCAAAGATACAAACAATCCAAACAACTGAGCTTCCTCCGCCAAAAGTCTCTTCAACTCTTTGGTAGATAAGAAACTCGAGTCTTCGTCTTCCTCCAGAGAAGGAAACCTTACCAGCTTATGATAACAATCAATATGAACCCTATTAAATTGCAACCAATTCATTCCCAAAACTACATCCAAACCTTCCAACGGCAAACACACTAAATCCACCTCAAAGTCTTTACCATAAATGGTCAAAGGACAACTCAAACACACCAAAGAAGTAGTTACTGACCCCATCGCTGGAGTATCAATAACCATCTCACCATCCATCAAAGACAACGCAAGATTCAAACGCTTCGCGCACTCAGACGAAATAAACGAATGAGTCACTCCAGTATCAATAATAGCAACTAAAGGCGTACTATTAATAAAGCAAGTACCTCGAATCAGACGATCTGCACTTGAAGTCTGAGTTCCTGCCAAAGAAAATACCTTGCCACTAGTCGGAGCTTTCTTCTGATTCGGACACTTCGAGCTAATGTGACCAGGTTCCCCACAGTTATAACACTTCACCACATTCTTCCTTTTACAATCAGCCACAACATGTCCTTCACCTCCACAGTTAGTACACTTATCCAAATTCTTCCTACACTCGGACTGACGATGTCCCAATCCACCACATCTAAAACACCTCGGAGCATTAGACATACGACCTCCACCTGACCTTCGATTAAAAGTACCCCTCGGTTTACCTTTATCCGCCGGTGTTACATACGAACCACTTCGAAACTGCTGTTTCCCCTTCCTGTCACTTACACTTTTGTAGTGAGTAGATCGAGCCTTACTATCTTCGTCATAAATCCTACAACATTCCACCAATTCAGCAAACCTCCTTATCCTCTGGTAACCGATCGCCTGTTTTATCTCAGGACGCAATCCACTTTCATACTTCACACACTTAGAGAATTTCGCGGTCGCTTCAGCATAATGAGGATAAAACTGTACCAACTCAACAAACTTAGCTGTATAATCCACAACAGACATATTACCTTGCTTTAGCTCCAAAAACTCAATTTCTTTCTTTCCTCGGACATCCTCGGGAAAATACTTCCTTAGAAACTCTCGGCTAAACACTTCCCAAGTGATCTCTTCGTCCTCCGCAGCTTCCAACACCTGACGAGTACCGACCCACCAGTCATCTGCTTCTTCCTGTAACATGTGAGTTCCCAGTCTCACCTTACTGTCCTCATCACAATCCATTACCCTGAAAATCCTCTCAATCTCTTTCAGCCAAATATGCGCTCCATCAGAATTATGTCTCCCTTTGAAGACAGGCGGTCTATTCTTCCTAAACTCATCATTCTCCCCAGCATTCGGTGCACCCTGCACAGCACGAGCCATAGCCTGCATAGCAGCAGCTAAAGCAGCATCGTTCCTTCCAGCCATATTCTGTTCACTTCCAATAACAGAAACTATGGTTAAACAAACAGCTCAACCAACCACAGCGACCAACAAGGACTGACACAACTGACACGGACTGACACAACTGGCACAAACTGACACAGACTGGCTCTGATACCACTTAATGTAACACCCCAATCTATACCCCCAGGCTAATAAAGCGGTAAATAAAAATTCGAAATTTCATCAGAGTATATTTGAAAACATGGCATAGACAGGGAGCATCACATCAATTTGAAACAAACATAATATACAACAACTGCTCATTTAGATATGCAACAGTGGGGTAGCGATCAACACAAGAACTCAGTTCCTTACACCCACATTTCAGATTTTAGAATGAAAGCGGAAAATCTAAAAACTGAATAACATATATATATATCATGAAAGTTGTCATACATCGAGTTATACATGTACAAGTCAAAAGATATATATATATACATAATACACCAATAATCACAACACGGCCACCCTAACTACCCGGTGTCACATATCAGAGCCGACCGACAAAAGAATGAAGACGCAAAGCTTCACAAAAAGATCTCCAGCAACTCTAATCTGCAATGCCTCATAGAGCATTATAAAACAGCAGAAAGGTGAGAAAAACAATCATAATACAGTTGCATAAAATTATATATTAACACAAAAATGCACAAGTATAAAGTTCTCACCACAATTGCCCCACAATCGAATAAAACATAACACAGTACAATTATCAGGTATTCATCACCAATACACGTCAATCACACATAATACACCCCTTATCACACAATTATACATATTCCATCACATTAATCACATTCACAATTAACATACACAATTAATCCATGATTATGCAAATGCACAGAGACCGACACAACGACTCTATGCACATGCCATGCGGTACCGACTTCCAGTGTTTCTCGTGTCTCATCACCAGTTCACTCAGGAACTATTGGAACCATCGCTCGTTACTGAGGATCACTCAAGTAACACCCCATCGGGCCTACGATGTTCACCCGTCGCTTTAAGTCCTCAGGCATAGCCTCATATTTTTGAGGCACACGACGTTATGGATCGCTTTAAGTCCCATCATGGGCACACGATCGTCTATACCCATCGCTTTAGGTCCTCAGGCATCGCCTCATATTTTCGAGGCACACGATGTTATAGCAGATTCCCTCAGGAACCAAACCGTCACTCAGGACGTCACAACAATACATATCATGATGCTTGGCATACAATGACTCATGACATTAACATTGCATACATACACACATTCATAATCATGCATTTATCATCAAATACCACACATAGTATTTTCTTGCCCTTAGGCCACAAATCATCATCGACACAGGTATTCTTATCACACCACAGCACACAATCCATACAACATTCATATTAACAGTACAGTGTACATTACACATCAAATTCACACAATTATAACAGCAAAAGTCGACAAAACGACACTATTCCCGATTTCTGACATAATTAAATCGGCTAACAATTCCAAAATCATCATCATCCAAAAGTACATTTCATAAGCTTTCCAACGATATAAATATCACTTAAATCGGAAATACGGTTCGAAAGATATGAATTAAAAAAAAAGAAAATTATTTTTAAAAAAAACCAACCGCCTGGCGAAGCATGCTCACCACCCGGCGAAACACGCTTCGCCTCTGCTTCGCCCGGCGAAGCACAGGCGATGCCAATCCCCCAAAATGATTCAAAGAGTCAGAAGCTTGGCACCTCTGCGCCTCTCAAAACCGCCCGGCGAAAAGGACACATCGCCCGGCGCTCAGGGCCTTTCGCCCGGCGGTTTGCACCAGAAGCGGAAAAATTCTGCTGCGTGTTTGCACTGTTCCAACCCCAAATTTTCCCATTTTCATCCCCAAATCATTTCCAACAGCAAAACAATTACTAGCAATGGTTCATACACATATAGAGATCATACAACACAAATTATATCGAATTCCGTCCGTGAAAACATCGATTTCTACTCGATTACGCGATTTCGACCTATACCCGAAAAACTATCGAACGAGACAATACAACATGCAACCACACATACATAATCATACACAACAATAAGATAATCGAGTTTCACACCCTTACCCGATTTAATCGATTCCTAGAACTTGTTCTCTTGATTTCCCAAGCTTTTTCTCCAATTTCTCTCTTTTCTCTCTTCTCCTCTTTTCTTCTCTTTTCTTCTTTCTTTTCTCTTCTACTATTTTCTCTCTATATCTATTTTTCTTTTCTTTACTAACTTAACAAAATACACCCAAATGCCCAAAATACCCCTACACTTAAATATCTCGCAAACGTTCCCAAAACCCGATAAAATATATTCACGACGAAAAATAACATATTTTCACATAAAAGTCAGAAATAAAATAATATAATAATAAAATAATCCAAACGACTCAATTAAAATAAAAGACCAAAACTGGGGCGTTACAACTCTCCCCCACTTAGAAATTTTCGTCCTCGAAATCTCACCTGAAACAAACAACTCTGGATACGACTCCCGCATCCGACTCTCCAACTCCCAAGTCAAATTGCCCTCAGCAGCGCCTCCCCACGCTACCTTCACCAAAGCAATATCCTTGCCTCGCAACCTCTTCACCTCGCGATCCAAAATCCTAACAGGTAACGCCTCAACTGTAAGGTTCTCTCTTACCTCAACCTCATCCATCGGAATCACATGTGACGGATCCGGAACATACTTCCGAAGCTGTGAAACATGGAACAAATCATGCAAATTCGACAGATTCGGCAGCAACGCCACCCTATACGCCACAACACCCACTCTCTCAGATATCTGGTAAGGACCAATAAACCGAGAAGTAAGTTTCTTCGATTTCAATGCACGACCAACACCCGTTACCGGCGTAACTCTCAGAAATACATGATCGCCCTCTTGAAACTCAAGATCCTTCCGTCTCCGATCATGATAACTCTTTTGCCTACTCTGAGAAGCCTTCATTTCTCTCGAATAAACTTCACTTTCTCTGTAGTCTGCTGTACCAACTCCGGTCCTACCACCGTCCTTTCACCAGATTCGTGCCAACACAACGGCGTTCGACACCTTCGTCCATACAATGCTTCAAACGGCGCCATACCAATACTAGAATGAAAACTGTTATAATACGTGAATTCAATCAACGCAAGATAACTATCCCACGAACCACCTTGTTCCAAAACATAAGCCCTCAACAAATCCTCCAAAGATTGAATCGTCCTCTCCGTCTGACCATCCGTCTGCGGATGATAAGCCGAACTCAATCTCAATCTAGAACCCAAAGCCTTCTGTAAACTTTCCCAAAATCTCGATGTAAACCTTGGATCTCGATCATAAACAATACTCAATGGAACCCCATGCAACTTCACCACCACACTGATATAAATCTCAGCTAACCGCTCCAAAGAAAAACTGATGTCAATCGGAATAAAATGAGCCGATTTAGTCAGCCTATCAACAACCACCCAAATAGCATTATGCCCCCTCTGAGTGTTCGGTAACCCCGTTACAAAATACATCGAAATGCTATACCACTTCCACTCAGGAATATCCAACGGTTGCAACAAACCATTAGGCCTCAAATGCTCCACCTTTGATTTCTGACAAGTCAAACAAGCATACACAAACTGAGCCACATCTCTTTTCAAACCAGACCACCAGAAAATCTTCTTCAAGTCTTGATACATCTTATTAGCTCCAGGATGTATACTCAAATTACTCTGGTGTCCTTCCTCCAAAATCATCCTTTTCAACTCCGAATCATCCGGAATACAAATCCGTCCACGAAACCTCAAAATACCCTTAGAATCCACTTGAAAATCACTATTCGCAACTCTTTCTCCAACCAACATCAAATCCAACTTCTGTTTCTCACTAACCGTCATCAGAAAATCATTAGTAACCTTCAAAATTCCAAGCCTTACACTATCCGAAGTCACTTCACATACCAAACTCAAATCTCTAAACGATTCCAAAAGTTCCCACTCCTTAACCATCAAAGCCGACATATGCAACGATTTCCGACTCAACGCATCAGCTACCACATTAGCTTTACCAGGATGGTAATTCAAGCCAAAGTCGTAGTCTTTCAAGAATTCCAACCACCTACGTTGCCTCATATTCAATTCCTTCTGATCAAACAAATATTTCAAACTCTTGTGATCACTAAAAACTTCAAACCTCGCACCAAAAAGATAATGCCTCCAAATCTTCAACACAAAAACCATAGCCGCTAACTCGAGATCATGAGTAGGATAATTCTTCTCATGAACTCTTAACTGCCTTGAAGCATAAGCCACAACCTTACCTTCTTGCATCAGAACACCACCTAGACCAATCAAAGAAGCATCACAATACACCACAAATGGTTCATTAGGATTCGGAAAAATCAAGATCGGAGCTGTCGTCAATCTTTTCTTCAGCTCATTAAAACTCTCCTCACACCGAATATCCCAAATGAACGCTTGACCTTTACAAGTCAACTGGATCAACGGTAATGCTAGCTTCGAAAACCCCTCAATGAACCGTCGATAATAACCGGCCAAACCCAAAAAGCTACGAATTTCAGTAACAGATCTCGGAGCCTCCCACTGTAGAACTGCTTCTACTTTAGATGGATCCACAGAAATACCATTACCCGAAATCACGTGTCCAAGAAAACTCACTTCCGATAACCAGAATTCACACTTGGACAATTTTGCATAAAGCTTCCTCTCCTTCAGAACCTGCAAAACAATACGAAAAGGTTCCGCGTGCTCCTCGCGAGACTTAGAATAAATCAATATGTCATCAATAAACACAACGACAAATCGATCCAAATGCTCGTGGAAAATCCGATTCATGTACTCCATAAACACACCAGGCGCATTAGAAACCCCGAACGGCATCACAGAATATTCATAATGACCGTATCGTGTCCTAAAGGCCGTCTTCTGAATATCTTCTTCCTTCACCCTTATCTGATGATATCCGGATCTCAAATCAATCTTACTAAACACACAAGCACCAACCAACTGATCCATCAGATCATCAATTCTTGGAAGCGGATACTTATTCTTAATCGTCACCTTATTCAACTGGCGATAATCAATACACAATCGCATACTTCCATCTTTCTTTTTCACCAACAAAACTGGCACACCCCAAGGAGAAACACTTGGCCTTACAACCTTTTTCTCCAACAAGTCATTCAACTGCTTCTTCAACTCTACCAACTCAGATGCCGACATTCTATACGGTGCCATAGAAACAGGTCTAGTACCAGGAACTAGATCTATCGAGAACTCCACCTCTCTCTCTGGCGGCAAGTCTGAAATATCCTCAGGAAACACTTCAGGAAATTCACACACAACAGGAAACACCTCAAGCAACACCTGACTATCCAAAGTCAAAGATACAAACAATCCAAACAACTGAGCTTCCTCCGCCAAAAGTCTCTTCAACTCTTTGGTAGATAAGAAACTCGAGTCTTCGTCTTCCTCCAGAGAAGGAAACCTTACCAGCTTATGATAACAATCAATATGAACCCTATTAAATTGCAACCAATTCATTCCCAAAACTACATCCAAACCTTCCAACGGCAAACACACTAAATCCACCTCAAAGTCTTTACCATAAATGGTCAAAGGACAACTCAAACACACCAAAGAAGTAGTTACTGACCCCATCGCTGGAGTATCAATAACCATCTCACCATCCATCAAAGACAACACAAGATTCAAACGCTTTGCGCACTCAGACGAAATAAACGAATGAGTCGCTCCAGTATCAATAATAGCAACTAAAGGCGTACTATTAATAAAGCAAGTACCTCGAATCAGACGATCTGCACTTGAAGTCTGAGTTCCTGCCAAAGAAAATACCTTGCCACTAGTCGGAGCTTTCTTCTGATTCGGACACTTCGAGCTAATGTGACCAGGTTCCCCACAGTTATAACACTTCACCACATTCTTCCTTTTACAATCAGCCACAACATGTCCTTCACCTCCACAGTTAGTACACTTATCCAAATTCTTCCTACACTCGGACTGACGATGTCCCAATCCACCACATCTAAAACACCTCGGAGCATTAGACATATGACCTCCACCTGACCTTCGATCAAAAGTACCCCTCGGTTTACCTTTATCCGCCGGTGTTACATACGAACCACTTCGAAACTGCTGTTTCCCCTTCCTGTCACTTACACTTTTGTAGTGAGTAGATCGAGCCTTACTATCTTCGTCATAAATCCTACAACATTCCACCAATTCAGCAAACCTCCTTATCCTCTGGTAACCGATCGCCTATTTTATCTCAGGACGCAATCCACTTTCATACTTCACACACTTAGAGAATTCCGCAGTCGCTTCAGCATAATGAGGATAAAACTGCACCAACTCAACAAACTTAGTTGTATAATCCACAACAGACATATTACCTTGCTTTAGCTCCAAAAACTCAATTTCTTTCTTTCCTCGGACATCATCGGGAAAATACTTCCTTAGAAACTCTCGGCTAAACACTTCCCAAGTGATCTCTTCGTCCTCCGCAGCTTCCAACACCTGACGAGTACCGACCCACCAGTCATCTGCTTCTTCCTGTAACATGTGAGTTCCCAGTCTCACTTTACTGTCCTCATCACAATCCATTACCCTGGAAATCCTCTCAATCTCTTTCAGCCAAATCTGCGCTCCATCAGGATTATGTCTCCCTTTGAAGACAGGCGGTCTATTCTTCCTAAACTCATCATTCTCCCCAGCATTCGGTGCACCCTGCACAGTACGAGCCATAGCCTGCATAGCAGCAGCTAAAGCAGCATCGTTCCTTCCAGCCATATTCTGTTCACTTCCAATAACAGAAACTATGGTTAAACAAACAGCTCAACCAACCACAGCGACCAACAAGGACTGACACAACTGACACGGACTGACACAACTGGCACAAACTGACACAGACTGGCTCTGATACCACTTAATGTAACACCCCAATCTATACCCCCAGGCTAATAAAGCGGTAAATAAAAATTCGAAATTTCATCAGAGTATATTTGAAAACATGGCATAGACAGGGAGCATCACATCAATTTGAAACAAACATAATATACAACACCTGCTCATTTAGATATGCAACAGTGGGGTAGCGATCAACACAAGAACTCAGTTCCTTACACCCACATTTCAGATTTTAGAATGAAAGCGGAAAATCTAAAAACTGAATAACATATATATATATATCATGAAAGTTGTCATACATCGAGTTATACATGTACAAGTCAAAAGATATATATATACATAATACACCAATAATCACAACACGGCCACCCTAACTACCCGGTGTCACATATCAGAGCCGACCGATAAAAGAATGAAGACGCAAAGCTTCACAAAAAGATCTCCAGCAACTCTAATCTGCAATGCCTCATAGAGCATTATAAAACAGCAGAAGGGTGAGAAAAACAATCATAATACAGTTGCATAAAATTATATATTAACACAAAAATGCACAAGTATAAAGTTCTCACCACAATTGCCCCACAATCGAATAAAACATAACACAATACAATTATCAGGTATTCGTCACCAATACACGTCAATCACACATAATACACCCCTTATCACACAATTATACGTATTCCATCACATTAATCACATTCACAATTAACATACACAATTAATCCAAGATTATGCAAATGCACAAAGACCGACACAACGACTCTATGCACATGCCATGAGGTACCGACTTCCAGTGTTTCTCGTGTCTCATCACCAGTTCACTCAGGAACTATTGGAACCATCGCTCGTTACTGAGGATCACTCAAGTAACACCCCGTCGGGCCTACGATGTTCATCTGTCACTTTAAGTCCTCAGGCATCGCCTCATATTTTTGAGGCACACGACGTTATGGATCGCTTTAAGGCCCATCATGGGCACACGATCGTCTATACCCATCGCTTTAGGTCCTCAGGCATCGCCTCATATTTTCGAGGCACACGATGTTATAGCAGATTCCCTCAGGAACCAAACCGTCACTCAGGACGTCACAACAATACATATCATGATGCTTGGCATACAATGACTCATGACATTTACATTGCATACATACACACATTCATAATCATGCATTTATCATCAAATACCACACATAGTATTTTCTTGCCCTTAGGCCACAAATCATCATCGACACAGGTATTCTTATCACACCACAGCACACAATCCATACAACATTCATATTAACAGTACAGTGTACATTACACATCAAATTCACACAATTATAACAGCAAAAGTCGACAAAACGACACTATTCCTGATTTCTGACATAATTAAATCGGCTAATAATTCCAAAATCATCATCATCCAAAAGTACATTTCATAAGCTTTCCAACGATATAAATATCACTTAAATCGGAAATACGGTTCGAAAGATATGAATTAAAAAAAAAAGAAAATTATTTTCAAAAAAAACCAACCGCCCGGCGAAGCATGCTCACCGCCCGGCGAAACACGCTTCGCCTCTGCTTCGCCCGGCGAAGCACAGGCGACGCCAATCCCCCAAAATGATTCAAAGAGTCAGAAGCTTGGCACCTCTGCGCCTCTCAAAACCGCCCGGCGAAAAGGACTCATCGCTTGGCGCTCAGGGCCTTTCGCCCGGCGCTTTGCACCAGAAGCAGAAAAATTCTGCTGCGTGTTTGCACTGTTCCAACCCCAAATTTTCCCATTTTCATCCCCAAATCATTTCCAACAGCAAAACAATTACTAGCAATGGTTCATACACATATAGAGATCATACAACACAAATTATATCGAATTCCGTCCGTGAAAACATCGATTTCTACTCGATTACGCGATTTCGACCTATACCCGAAAAACTATCGAACGAGACAATACAACATGCAACCACACATAAATAATCATACACAACAATAAGATAATCGAGTTTCACACCCTTACCCGATTTAATCGATTCCTAGAACTTGTTCTCTTGATTTCCCAAGCTTTTTCTCCAATTTCTCTCTTTTCTCTCTTCTCCTCTTTTCTTCTCTTTTCTTCTTTCTTTTCTCTTCTACTATTTTCTCTCTATATCTATTTTTATTTTCTTTACTAACTTAACAAAATACACCCAAATGCCCAAAATACCCCTACACTCAAATATCTCGCAAACGTTCCCAAAACCCGATAAAATATATTCACGACGAAAAATAACATATTTTCACATAAAAGTCAGAAATAAAATAATATAATAATAAAATAATCCAAACGACTCAATTAAAATAAAAGACCAAAACTGGGGCGTTACAGTTTTGATTTGTTGGAAATTTTAGGTTTGTGTAGAATTTGTGTTTTTGTTCAAAACTTGGGTTGTGAAGTTTGATGATGAAACTATGTTAGAAACATGTTGAATATGCCTCTAATTGGTTGTTGGAACTGGTATTGAGGGTTTGGAGGAACTGGTTTTGAACTGTTATAGCAGGTATTTTTCTGAGTTTCGCAGAGCGCGCAGGAGCCCGCTCAGCGCGGTGTTGAATTCCTGCAACCCCTCCAGACCGAAGAATGCGCGCTTAGCGCGGACAGGGGCGCGCTTAACGCGACCTGGGACTTAGAGTTTTTCTTCCAAAACGAGAAAATTCATAACTTTCGACTCGTTTATCGGATTCGATCATTCTTTATATCAATGTAAAGCTGAGAAAATATTCTATGCAATGGAGATGAAATATGTCGATTTTACCGACCGATTAAATAATCGAGAAAGTTCCAAAAGTGATATATTTATGTTTTAATTGTTATATATTATTCTACTATGCAATTATGACATGTCTTGCCTATCCTATTATTGTTTAACATGATTGTAAGTGAATATGCATGCAAATAGGAAAACGATATAGGAAGAGTGAGGAAACCTCAAACTTGAACTATAGGAGAATCTAGTAAGGAACTAGAAATTGTAGACAACTCTAGATGGCGATGCTCGGGCACGTGTTGTTGGAAGATACATCCTTGCCGAGTATTGGCATAGTTGAGAGTGAAACACTAGTATGGAACATATGGTTAACTTTGTGGTTTTAGAAAGGCATGAGAGGCCTTAATGCATTATAGCCTTGTGATTGTCGAATACAATCGGATTGTTGTTGTGATCATGTAATCATAACCGGCTTATCTTGAGTGTAGTTTCATGAGTCTCGGACTCCTCTGAAATGGATGCACAACTACTTGGCAGGTTTGATTCCCCGTATTGTACGAATGGCGCCCATGGAGCGTATGCTTGTGACGGTAAATGGCCTGTGTGAAGTGACGGTTCATAATGGTTAATGGCCCGTAGAACCCGAATCCATTTGTATGTCAAGTAGATTACAAGGATCCATGACTCGGGTCGCCTTCTAGACGTAGAAGCGGACGGGAACAGGAGGTACCTTGGTATGGTTATCGATTAGTGATACTTTTGAGTAGATGAACTCGTGTCATGTTTCCATATAGTGTGAGAATTGAAATGTGAACTCAAGAGTCCTTCCCCTTTTCCCCAGACTTGAGTTAGGATTGTTAGAACCTTGTTAATCCGAGAGAATCTATAAGATAGGGAACTCACTGAGATTTGATGTATCTCACCCCACGTTGTTGATGTATTTCAGCTGCTTCAGGTTCTGAGAAGGGTAAGGATAAGGTCATGTGATCTTTTCCTTGCTTGTTGATGGCTAGCTTCCATAGCGAAGTGTATTTTGGGATCATTGTTGATCTAGTTCTTAGTTTTTATCATTTGAACATCTTGTGTATAATGTGCCTTAGGTTTTTGTACTTTGTACTTTAGGGCATTTATTTGTATACAATGTGTTAACTAGGAGCTTGTGTGTTTTAGTACCAAACACTTGGATCTATATATAATATTTATGCTTTGATGTATGAGTTTTATATATGGGTGTTATAGTTGGTATCATAGCAGGTCGTATCCTCGACCTAGCCTTGAAATAGTATAAGTATTTCTTTCCGTTTCATATACGTTGTGTCGCCATTGGTCTTAAGTGTTATATTTATGGCATTGAGCTTGATCAACTTAATCCTATTTGTATGACCTTTAGGAACATGGCTGAAGGACGTAGAAATACTCGTGGTAGACCCCGCACCACTCCTGAAGGGACGAATCCGCGGGGCGGCGACGACAATGCTCCTCTGTATCAGTTTATGCAACAGATGCAGCAGTAACAGAATCTATTCATGCAGCAAATGGTGCAACAAATGAATGGAGGTTTTCATCCTACGGTAGTTGCTCCAGAAGCTGAAGGTGGGAAATTCCTGGATTTTATCCGCATGAATCCCCCAGAATTTCATGGTGGATTAGACCCCGTGAAGGCTCACGAATGGATTTCTGGTATGGAGAGGATTTTCTTGATAGTCCAATGCAGCGAAGAGATCAAGGTGTTGTTCGCTTCTCATTCACTGAAGGGTTCCGCTATGAGATGGTGGGAGGGCGCTTCGGCTTTGATGGCTATTCAGGAAGTGCCTAAAGTTTGGGAACAATTCAAAGTTATTTTCATGGAGAAGTACTTTCCGAGCTCTTTGAGGACTCAGAAAGAATTTGAATTTCAACAATTAAGACAAGGTAGTATGACTGTGGCCAGTTATGCTGAGAAGTTTGAGGACATGGCTGCTTATTCTAGGCAGGCTATGTATGCTCCTGATGAAAGGTGGAAAATAGACCAGTTTCTGTTTGGACTAAAAGCTGAAATATCTCATAGTGTATCTCAGAGAGAGTTCACTATTTATGCTGAAGTTCTAAGACAATGCTATGTAGCTGAACATAGTTTGAAGAAAGTCCAAGCGGAAGGTGTTACGAGTAGGGTGAATCAAGGGGATCGCAGAAGATCCAACCAACAATTCAGGCCTAGACAACAAGCCTTCAAAGGAAAGCAAGTTCAAGATTCAAGGGCGAGTACACCTCCGGTGTGTCGCACTTGTGGAAGGATGCATTATGGAAGGTGTGGTATAGACAATGTGAAGTGTTACCAATGTCAGAAGGTGGGTCATTTGAAAAGGGATTGTCCTCAGAATAGGACTCAGGCACAAGGAAGGGTTTATACCTTAGATGCAAGGAAGAAGAAGAGTGACAATTCCTTAATTGCTGGTACGTGCTTCGTTAACGGATTTCCTTGTTTTGTTCTATTTGATTGCGGAGCTACACACTCTTTTGTATCGATGCAATGTATGAAGCGACTTGGGTTACGCTTCGTTCCTTTGTCTCCTCCTATGGTGGTCACTACCACCATGGATGAAATAGTTGAGACACCGTTGATGTGTGAAAACTGTGTTTTGTCTATGGACGGTAGAGTTTTTCACATTGATTTTATTTGCTTACCACTTAAGAAAGTTGATGTCGTTTTGGGAATGGATTGGCTTTCTGCTAATTCAGTGTTTATTGGGTGTGAGGAAAAGCTCATCATCATTCCATCTATTGATGCTACCTCGAAAGATGTCTTAACAACTATTCTAGAAGGTACAGTTAGAATGATAAATTTCTTGTTCGAAGAAGAGAAATTTGTTCTTTTGGTTCTCACTAAGGAAGGGAGTAGCGACCTTCAAGTTTTGGATATTCCAGTAGTTTGCGAGTTTTCTGAAGTTTTCCCCGAAGATGTCACTTATCTCCCTCCGGAGAGGGAAGTGGAATTTTCTATTGACCTGGTACCGGGAACGGCTCCTATATCTGTTTCTCCGTACCGGATGACACCTCTTGAATTGAGAGAACTGAAGGAACAATTGGAAGAGCTTATGGCTAAACATTTTGTTAGACCTAGTGTCTCACCGTGGGGAGCCCCAGTTTTGTTAGTAAAGAAGAAAGACGACGGGATGCGATTATGTATTGATTATCGTCAGCTGAATAAAGTTACCATTAAGAACAAGTATCCCTTGCCAAGGATAGACGACCTATTAGATTAACTGAAAGGAGCCTGTGTGTTCTCGAAGATTGATTTGAGGTCGAGTTATCACCAAATCCGAGTGAAGAGTTCCGATGTACCTAAGACTGCATTTAGGACCCGTTATGGTCATTACGAATTCTTGGTGATGCCTTTCGGTGTGACTAATGCTCCAGCTGTTTTTATGGATTATATGAATCGGTTATTTCAAGCTTACTTGGATCAATTTGTTGTGATCTTCACTGATGACATTCTTATCTATTCCCGTACTCCACAAGAGCACGAAGGACATTTGAGAATCGTCTTATCGATCTTACAAGAGAAGCAACTTTTTGCCAAGTTAAGCAAGTGCGAATTCTGGATGTCTGAAGTTAGTTTTCTTGGTCACGTTATATCACAGGGTGGTGTAGCGGTGGATCCGTCAAAGGTTGAAGCTGTGATTAATTGGGAGAGACCGAAGAATGTATCGAAAATTAGAAGTTTCTTGGGTCTAGCAGGTTACTACAAAAGATTTATCAAAGGCTTTTCGCAATTAGCGTTGCCAATGACTAAGCTTACTCGGAAGGATTGCCCCTTTGAGTGGGATTCGGCGTGTGAACAAAGTTTTATGAGTTTGAAGGAAAGATTGACTACAGCTCCCGTTCTGATTATTCCCGATCCTAGAAAGTTGTATGAGGTATTTTGTGATGCGTCTAAGATGAGACTAGGAGGCGTTTTAATGCAAGAAAGTCACGTGGTGGCTTATGCTTCTCGACAGTCGAAAATTCACGAGAAGAATTATCCAACCCACGATTTGGAATTAGCGGCGGTGGTTGATCGCGACTTTATGAGTCGAATGAGGATTACTGCAAGTATAGAGTCGTATCGCGTAGTTTTAAAAGATTATCGATCCCACAGAGACTAGAAATCGAACGCACCGTTATCTATCATTACTATGTTTATCTAAGGCTAATCAGAATTTGGGTTTTTAGTTCAAACGGAAAATTAAAGGGAAATTAAAATTTGGGAATACTAGTTATGAATAAGTTATCAGTATATAATTCGGTAACCTAAGTAGAATTAATTAAACCTAAGCCTGTAGAGATTTATCACCCTATTCATCTGTAGGAGAAACCGGTTTAAAAGCCCTCAACTCACACTCCCGTGGATCTTGCTTTGGGCTATACTTCTAAGTCAATACGTCTGCTCTCGCTAGCCTGTATGAGGTTAAAAATACTTTTTGAAAACTAATTAAACCTAATTAACTTTAAAGCGCTTCCGCTGTTTTTAAACCTAATGCCCGATTTCAGCTATCCGGGTAAAGCCTCACACTCCCGTGGTCTCGACTTTAACCTATGTTACTTCTTTACTCTCGTAATAAAAGTTTGGGTTTTATATTAAGAAATCGAAGCCAGAAGGAGGATTGATTATTGATTTTAGCTTAGAGAAATTAATTCATTTTAGTTACTTCATTATACACCGATAATATCGGTATAGCTCGACATAATTTGGAAATTAAACGCTAAAGCAAGGAAATAAACAAACACAGACATAATTAAGGAGTAAACAAACAATACTTGAATTAAATAACGGAACCTGGAATTCAGTAACAATGGCAATAGCAATCCCTCCACAACTCGGTAGGTTCTTGCTTGAAAATAATAAAATGCAAGGTTGAAGGCAATGAAACAAAGAAATCTAAAGCTAAGTTGTAACAGTCCCTCAGTGTGAGAAACTGTCACTTTTGTTCGGTAATGGTTAACAAGGAAAATGGAAATGCAATGTAAAAAGAATGACTGAAGCTTCTGAAAATAAATTGGCAGCACAACGGTATACTTCGAAAACAGAAAATGGCCACCCTTTGTTCTTCGTGAGTGTCTCTATTTATAGGCTGAGCATCATGTGGAAGTTGGAGAAAAATCAGCCATTCATGCTAACGGTTATCCCCTGTTGGACCTAGAAAACTTCGGAGGTAATGGCATCGTGTGAAACTGTTTCATCTGAGAATTCGTAGTTGAGTCTCTGCATCCAACGTGCAACTTAAGCGCATGACGATCGTGGTGACATGTGACGGTCGTGGTGAACTTTGGAGCTGCCACGATCGTGGCACTCCCATGACGATCGTGATATCAGTAAAAATGGATTTCTTCAATTTTTCTTCTCTTTTCTGCTCTTTTCTTGCATGTTTTGGTTCTTTTCCACATTTAGCATACTTTGACTTGTGAAATATGATTACCTGCAAAAACACTTAAATAATCTCGAGAAAATCGGATATTAGAAGAAAAACGGAATAAGAACTAACATAAATCGAAGTAAAAATATGATATAAATTCGTGTTATCAAACTCTCCCACACTTGAATCTTTGCTTGTCCTCAAGCAATCAATCTATTAAAACGGACAAACTTTATCAAATGCACATCCCTGGCATACCAATGGTGTTGAAAAAGAGTTTCTTGTTAGTCAGACGGGTAGTAGTGCAAAACACTAAGGATACAATAATGACACAAAGAAACAAGCTTGTCATAGACCTCTCTTTTGTACAATCCAGTCCAGATCATTATATTATAGTTCAACCATAAGTTTTCGTACCCATTTTGCCTAGTTTCATTCTAACGCAATCACATTAAGTCCTTTGCCTTATTCATGCGCGTAGTGTAGTAACCGGTTAGTGACTTTGATCCCATTTTCTCGCACGGGGCCTGATACAAAAAATGTGGTAACCCTTTATACATCCCATTTGTAGATTGCGGGGGATCGAACAGTAGTTCGCCCTACCAAGTTCAGAATCAGGTACCTCTGAACCAATCAACAACGGATTTTCTTTCTTTCTTTCCTTGCACATTTTCACAACTATGATAGTTGTTGCATATTCTATTTATTTTTTTTCTTGGCATATAGATAAGAAAGATTTTTTTCTTTTCTTGATTTGGGCATCAAACACTTATATTCATCGGTTCCCCACGTGGTTTGTGATATAGACGGTGCTGACTGCTAATATAAACTACTAAGGGTTACTTTGGGACTGAACTCAAGGTATCGTATAATAAGTATCGAAACTGATATCGCATACGCAAGAGGTCTAAGGTGTCAAGACGGTATCGATCTTGTTAGCACTTCCCACGCTTCCTAACATAGTTTAAAACTTGGTACGTCACAGACATGCATTAATCGTAGAAAAATTTTCGTTATGGCAGAATAAAGTGAGGAAATCGGATAACTGAACGAAAATATTCATATATTACTTTGATAAGTAAAAAGAAAGTACAAATGAAAGGGAAATATACGGAAATAAATCTAACTAACTCTCCCACACTATATCAGACATTGTCCTCAATGTTGCGATATAAAGGGAAAAAGGAAAACTAAAAAGGGAAACAAAATACAAAAAGCAAAACAAAATCAAGGTAGACCACGTCCTCTGCCTCTAGAGCGTCCTCGTCCATGTTGTGCGACGTGATCAGGAATGCCCACATGGTGGATGTACTCGTGTAAGCCCTGCACTCGCACTGTCAATGCACCCATCTCCTCGATGACACTGTCAAGTCTTTGTCCTTGGTCAACTTGCCCTTGCTGGATTTGACGCATAAGTGCCATCATTTCATTCTGTTGCTGGGTTTGTTGCCATATAGCCCTCAGGATTTCATCATTAGTAACTGGGTCTTAGTCAGGGCGGCGACGACGTCTGGAGGTCGAAGGAGCATCATTAGCTGGCGGTGGTTGGTTCTCATGGGCGGTATTCATTTCATGCTCCATCTCATCAACAGGTCCCTGTGCTTGATCATCTGGAGCAGGCGCATTTTGCTCAGGAGCATTAAGATCAAAAAGCCAATTGGCCATATTCTGAGGGTCAGTGCGATTCCTGCAAGGCATGATGATACTTCTTACGGTTTTGGCTCGGACCATAGGATGATATTTCCCATCTCGTCGTAACTTGATGAGCTGAGAGCTTCTGCAATAATCGATATAAAGGAAGACTGGAGGCAAGGGGGGGTAATCTAGCAAGGTCGTTTTCCAAATTCAAACTAAGTGCAATAGAGGTGACAATCCCTCCAAAGTGGAAGGGTTTGGAGCCTCTAGCACAGTTTGACTGTATGTGTGCTAATAAGAATGGTGCGGCATTGATTAGCTCCGGATGGAAAATGCAATGAAGGAAAAACAACTCTTTAGGATTCACCTTATGGTTACTATCTCGCGCAAAGATGGTGCTTCCAAGTGTGCGGTGGACGTATCTAACGGCTGGGTTATGGATAAATGTAGCGTTAAGGCTATCCCAACTGTCAACTGTTGTTCCGGATAAATGATTCCAAAGTTCGAACCCCGCTTGATAGAAAGTGTCCTGCGGTACTCGGCGATGAACATTATTGCCATGTTTGAAGCTAAGCATCTCGGCAAGAAAATCTTGTTCGATTGAGTATTCTTTGCCGACCATGCGGAACTTTGCGACTCCGGATAGTTGGCTTGTTTCGCCCGGAGGGGTTATGTAGGTAAAGGAACTGAGGAATTCTAACGTGAGGGCTTCGTAAGTGGGCCGACTCTGAGTGCAAAGCTGCCAAAGACCGGCATTCTCTAACATCCATTGAACTCCCTCACGTAATCCTAGTTCTTCTAAGCATGCAATGTCGACATAGCGGGTCGGTACGACGGAACCGCGGTAGAAGTCGATATACCGAGCTCTCTGGCACTCTCCTGCCTCTCCATCTCGGAAGTTTAGTGTAGATAAGTCTGGAACTTCACGTGCCATTGTTGTGTTAGAAAGGGTTTTTGGGAAGAAAGTGGGTTATGGAATTTTGAGGGTTTGTGAAAAGAGAATGGCCGTATGATGTGATTATATAGTGTAATGGGGGAGTTGAATGGTTATTGCAATGAGTAATGTGGTTTAATTCATAATGGGACGATTTGGAATTTGAATGGAGGTAGTGGACGGCTGGTGTTTGAATGGAGGAAGAAGAGGGAACAAATGAAACAATTCTGTTTTTACGCAGAATTTGTTTCAGACCCGCGTGACGATCGTCACGGGGCTGTCACGGTCGTGGCGCCCACAAAATCTGGGTGGTGAATTAGTGCAATGACAGATACGGTTCCAAACATTTTAATTCAATAGCAGGTTATAAAAAGCACATGGAAATAGCAGTAATTCATACACATAGATAAGTGACAATATAACACAAATTAATATAGAACGAAAAGAATAGGAATAGAATTTGAAATCACATGAATTGAATAGCAGCAGTAAATGAAATTATTTATTTGAAAATCAGATAAGTGCTAGTTAAACTACCAGCACTGTGTCCAAAATGTATGAAATCAAATTACTCCCAACATGAGAAAAAAAATGAAAACATAATTAATGTAAATTGTTCCAAAGTAAAATGCATAAAAATTAATTCTTGAAAATAACGTGCTTCATAAATCTAGCCAAGGCGTTTCTTCAAAGATGCGATGGCTTGATTTAGATGATCAAACTGTTCAACGGTCATGTCCATAAGTCCAACAATATTTTGACGCACGGTGTTAAGCTCATCCTTCACTGAATTGATTTCTTTATGGTATTCATCCATGGTCTTTAAAATAGAATTCAGATTGGAAGCATAATCAGTGGCATCAGCTTTAGGAATGTCAATATTTTCTTGGAAATCCATATAGTCTAGATCATGGTAATGAGGGGGTGTTTTCGGGTCAATCTCAGGTTCAGGAAAGGTTTCTTCTGGTTCAGGCACGGGTTCATCAAGGTTGTATAGCCAGTTATGTTGGTCATGCACACTTGTGCGTTCATGATTTGGAAATGTAAAGTGTGGTACGACAACATTGTTAACCAAAAGCTGGAAGTGGTCTGGACCTTGGTCCCTAATCATAGCCCTATTGAAGCAAAAGGTAATATTCATTGGTCTAAATTCTCCGAAGGGGTTAATCTTAGAGAGCCGGGTTCTGAATCCCATAGCATCAGCTATCTTAGTAACCATGCTACCTATCAAAATTGGACTGTTTTCATTATTGATAAGTTTGCAAAAGTTATTCAGCATAAAAGTAAGTCCATTAACCTCTCTAGACTGAGAAGCACAAAACATGATAAAAAGCTCATCCCTCGTAACAGTGTTCTCATTTTCAGGTTTACCAAACAGGGTATATGCCAGGATCATATGAAAGTATCGGAAAGCAGGGTTATGTATCTCGGTTGAAAGCATAGGGTCCATGTCAAAATCAGGTTTCCCTGAAATTCTACCCCAAAAGTCACTCAGCTCTCCAACTAACTCTAAATCCTCTTGAACCACAGAGAAAACATGGGGTCCTTCAGGAAATCCCAAAAGATCCGACAGTTCCTTTATGGTGAACTAGCAGTTGTATCCAAACAATCTAAATGTAACCCTTCCCCTGGTTAAACCTTTTCCACAGTGAGGGTTATAACTTAGAGAACTCAGGAATTCTAAAGTTAGCTTGCGGTAACACTTATGTTTCTTATTTACAAAACCCTCCCAACCTAACTGGCTAAACAGAAAGTCTATGGTCTCACCTACACCTAAGGCGGTCATGGTGGGTCTGTGGGCGAATTTCGTCAAAGCAAAGGGTCTAAGAGACAAAGCCTCATAGCGACGCCACTGTGTTCCATCTCTGAATTCTATTGGCATGTTATCCTCGTTTGCCATTAGTTAGTACTTTTTGCAAAAATGAGAACAGAAGAGGAGAACAGAGAAGAGTAGAAAGACTTTATAATCCTGTAGTTTTTTTCAATTTTTAAGATCAGCACAATATTTTCAAATTAAATTTAAAACGATGTAAAAGAAACTGAAAATTTGCAAAATAAAAACAAAACATAGAAAGCATAAAGAAGTAACAAACATAAAGCATGAAAACGGAAATCATGGGTTGCCTCCCATCAAGCGTTGTTTTTAACGTCGAAAGCCTGACGAATTCAATTATATGCTTAGTTAGGAGGTTCGGTGGGCAACTCTAAAAGTCTTAGGCAGTTCAAATAATCTCTATTTTCAATGTTGTGATAATGTTTTAGACGTTGTCCATTGACTAAAAATGGATTACTATTCCTCCCCTTTATTTCTACCGCTCCACTTTGTAGAATTTTTGTAATTTCAAAAGGACTGGACCATCTAGACCTTAATTTCCCAGGAAAGAGTTTTAATCTTGAGTTAAAGAGGAGTACAACGTCTCCCACACTAAATTCTTTTCTAGATAAGCGCTTATCGTGCCATCTTTTTGTTCTTTCTTTATATATCTTAACGTTCTCGTAAGCGTCTAATCTTAACTCTTCTAGTTCATGCAAATCTAGGATATGTTTTTCACCTGCGGAATCATACCTTAAGTTTAATGTTTTAATAGCCCAATAGGCTTTATGTTCTAATTCCACTGGCAAATGGCAAGATTTACCATAGACAAGCTTGAAAGGTGTAGTTCCGATTGGTGTTTTGTAGGCCGTCCTATATGCCCATAAAGCTTTGTTGAGTTTTGATGACCAGTCTTTCCTAGAGGTGGTTACGGTCTTTTCTAGAATTTATTTTATTTCTCGGTTCGAGACCTCAACCTGTCCACTTGTTTGTGGGTGATATGGTGTTGCTACGCGGTGTCTTACTCCATATTTCGATAGTAATTTGTCAAATATTTTTTATATGAAATGAGAACCTCCGTCACTTATGACAAGTCTCGGCACACCAAATCTGGGAAAGATTGTATTTTTAAAGAGCTTTATGACTACTCGTGCGTCATTTGTAGGAGAAGCTATTGCCTCAATCCATTTTGAAACATAATCGACGGCTACGAGTATATATTTATTTCCAAAGGATGATGGAAAGGGTCCCATAAAGTCAATCCCCCATACATCAAAGACTTCTACTTCTAATATACCTTTTTGAGGCATCTCATCGCGTCTTGATATGTTACCAGTGTGTTGGCACCGGTCGCAGTTTAGTATTGCGATGTGGACATCCTTCCAAAGGTTGGGCCAGAATAGGCCAGATTGCAAGATCTTAGCGCATGTCTTTGAGGTACTAGCATGTCCTCCATAAGGAGCAGAATGACATTGAGAGATGATGTTTTCTATTTCTTCTTCTGGGACGCAGCGACGGAAGATACCGTCGGTTCCTCTCTTAAACAGCAAAGGTTCATCCCAATAGTAATGTTTTAGATCATGAAAGAATTTTTTCTTTTGTTGATAAGATAAGTCTGGTGGAAGTACTCCAGCTGCTAAGTAGTTGACTATGTCAGCATACCATGGCAGGGTTTTGTGCATGTTAATTTCTTCCACGACTTCTTCCATCTTTGGGTCATTTAACTGTAGAGTAGACATATCACTTTCTAGTTGAGCTATGAGCCGTTCATATGGGAAATCCTCATTAATGGGTACTGGCTCTGGTTTAATGCCTTCTAATCTGGATAAGTGGTCTGCTACTACGTTTTCGGTTCCTTTCTTATCTTTGATCTCTAAATCGAATTCTTGTAGAAGTAGGATCCACCTTAGTAGTCTAGGTTTTGCATCCTTCTTGTTAAGTAAATATCTAATAGCTGCGTGATCTGTATAAATGATGATCTTAGCTCCCACTAGGTAGGAACGGAATTTGTCAAGGGCAAAGATCACGGTTAAAAGTTATTTTTCTGTGGTAGCGTAGTGTAATACCCCAAAATTTGCTCTCCCTCTTTGTCATCATAGCATGGCATTATCATTTATCATATCATATCCACCTCATTAACATTACATTGCATTTAACATAGAAAAATGAAGCATAGCATCCTTCTTACCATCAGGGCATGTGATCAGGTGGAAGGTGGACAATCAATGGATCCTTCAGAGCACAAAAGGTCAATCAAGTTGGCTCTAGGCAAGCCAAGAGGTCTCTCATGTCTCATACTATCCCAATTGATCTTCCACAACCTCAAGAAGGTGAGATTCAATAGGAGATTGAAGCATTACATCCTACACTATGCAAGAAGTCCAAAAATTGAAGGAAAATCCTCAAAAGAGATAGCTCATTGATTCAAAATCATCCTCAAATGGCATATATCATCATCCTTTAAGAGGATACACAACATACTCTGAGGAATTTGAAATTGAAGACTGCACTTTTTCCTCCTAACCAGAAGGGGCTGAAATTAGGGTTTACAGTAAAATCAGGTTATCTTTGATTTTTTGGACAAAACTTGATATCATGGTATTCTACATGTCCTTAAGTGTATGTGTATGGAGAATTGCCCCTCAATTGGTTTTGGAGGTGGTTCAATTGGAAGAAAGATAAAAAATCAGGAAATTTGGGGCCAAGTCAAATAATCAGAGGAAAAAGTCTACTCTTGACTTTTTGAGCCCAAAATCATGAAATTCATGTTACATATGTCCAATGTACAAAATTTGGTCAAGAAACTCCAAAGGAATCATGAAAAAATCAAGAGGTGGAAAGTTGCCATTTTTGGAAGAGGAAGGGTTACTAAAAATAGCAAGTTTTGGCCATTTTGCATCAGAGTTTGAACCAAGGCCATTTAAAATTGAAGCACCAAATGAAAATTCCACTCGGCCACAACAAAAGATCTTGTTTTAAGCTTCAAATCCATGTGTGGAACATCTCCATTGGATAAAAATTGAGTGAGATATGATTGATCAAAGTTTGAGCAAAGTAGGTTCAAAACTAGGTCATGACCAAGATTTTCAGGGCACGCGCGCAGTCATTTTAACAAACAGTTGGTGTGCCATATATTCGCCTATTTTTCTCATGGTTAAAGGCCTCAAATTAAAAACTTGTCAACATCAATATTGTTCCTTGCAATGCCCTCTTCAATGTTCATGTTGGGCAAAATTTCATCTGATCAAGTTATGATGGAGAAATAGTGGCCTCAAGTCATGGTAATCATGCTGAAAATCCAGGTGCCAAGATGCCTTGTCAACCAACCAGTTGCCACGCCCTTCTATCAGTTCCAAATGTGGATGTTATAAGTCATTTTACAACTTATTTCAAGCCTCATTTCAATTCATTTTTCATACCAAACATGTTCTACTATGTGTCCTCTCTCCAATGACCCCAAGAACTCATCAAATCATCCATTAAGTAGGGAGAATTTCATTGGCAAAGTACCATAATTATCACTGATGCAGTAAATGATGTTAGTAGGCTGTGTACACGATTTGGTTCAGTCATCCCACAAACACTTCATGTACTTTATTTCCTCATTTGAACAAACATCCTTATGACCATACTTATGCAAATCAGCCATCATACATTGTGAAGGAAGGTTTTCAAAGGAGAAACTTGTACCATAAGCAATGCCATGACATGCTGCATAACATAACCTCATCATCCCAGCTTCACTCTCATCCTCACCACAACTGTCATAAGCTTAACCTCACCATATCACAGCCATGGATAACTCGCCCTAACTAACTTGGCTCAGTTAGTTAGGGTGGACTCAGCATAACCACTTTAACTCAGTTAACCTCACTCAGTTTAACCGTGGTTAAAGCCTACTATAAAACAAAATCTCACTTCACATTTTCATTCAGCTTCATTTCTCTCATTTTTCACTTCAAAACACTTCAAATTCTCCCTCACTTTCTCTCTACTCTCTCTCTGATTTCACACGATTTTCACCATCTTCCATTCATATTTCATCTTCATCCTCATCAAGGTTTCACTTCTGATCATGAACAAAAGAGAAGAAGTTCAGTTCATCAATGGCAGCTTAGTTCAGTTGAGTTTTCGTTGTGGTTTTCTTCAAGATCTCAAGTTCAGTGGCATTTATTTTGTTCCACTCAAGAGCATAGGAGGATCATCTCTGGTCTTCTGTTACTTTGAAGAACTTCAAATTCAGGTTTCTTCTCCAACCTTCGTTTTTATAAAATTTCACTTGTTTTCTATTGTTTTGAGCTTCTTAGAAGCTATGTGGAATCCAGCTAGTTGATAGGCCTCTTAGAGGCATAGTTTCAAAAACCTAGGGCATGATTTGATTTCCTCTGTTCTTGCTATGTGTGTGTGTTTTGTGATTTTTATGAGCATATTCATGATGTACATAAGCTTAGCTTTCGATTGGTATACATTTTGTGCATTTTGGTGAGGTTTGAAAGTTGCAGACGGTGGTGATTGACCGGAGAAGGTGACCGGAGGTCCCTCTCCGGCCGGTGGTCTTTATTTTAGGGTTTCTTGCCAGAATGAATGTCAGCCGTACGATGTTGTTGATCCAACGCACGAAAACACGCCAGCACATTAAAATACATGTGCCTCTCATGTGGTTCTTCTGATTTTATTTTTAAACGTGGTGTGGTGTGGTACATGGTAGGGAGTGTGGACCTGCACGCATGTTCTTTGATTTTGGTTACTTTGACTCTTACGTTGACCAGACTTAATCCAATGGTGTGAATTGATTGACTTTTTTGTTGACTGAGTGAGCATGATAGTTAGTGTGTATTGCGCAGACTTGGACCTAATCAGATTGCTACCCACACCCCCCATGTTTTCAAGCCCAATTAATTTGAACTGCATAATTGCTATGTTCACACCTCCCCTTCCCTTTGCATTTCATTTTATTTTTTCTATTTTTTATACACGTTTACTTTTTAATTTTTAAAAATATCAAATAGCATCATAAAATTCCACAAAAATTCATGAGTATCATTAAAACATTTAGGAAATTTTTGATGACTTTATTTTCTGATTTTATGACCTTTTTACCCCTGTTCTATATTTTTCTTTGAATTTCTTTGATGTGCATTCTTAATATGGTACATGATCTTGTTTAATTTTGTTCTTGATCATTAAAAATTGTTTTGATGCTCTTCTTTTTGCATTGAGTCATTATCATCTTGAGGTATGTTAAGTGATTTTTATTTGATTTTTTAGGTCAGTTTTATGGCATGTGTGGTGTTCACTTTTGTGCTACTTTGTATGATATGTCTATGTGACCTAAGTGCATTGTTTGACATCATTTTGCCTTGGTTTCTTGCATGCTACTTTGATATGTGATTCATCTCTGATTAGTGAACTCCAATACCATGTTTTCATAATTTTCATGAGGCCATTTGATTTTTGCTTGATGCATTTCATTTAAAGCATTATGACATGTTATATCATTGTAATCTTTTGTGCATGTTTGCATGTTTTCTTTTGTACATAATGGCATGATTATTTGCATATTTGGTGAACCATTCACTTGACATTATAGGTCATTGGTACATATTATATGTCATCCTTGCATGTTGACTTTCATTTAAACCTTGTGTACCTTTAACATGTGGTGTTTGTACTTGTGTTTTCTTTTGAACTTCCATTTCAATTCTACTTCTTCTATTACTTCTTAAATGCTTTGATGTGTCATGCATGAATACTTGTGAGATGTTTGTGAATCATTTTTCATTTCATTTCAATTCTGATCCATGGATTACATGTTCCATGTGTGCATATTTCTTCTTTTCTCTTTCATCTTTCATTCTTCCTTTTCTTATGATATCATGTTCTAATGTCATGAAGGATGTTTGTTGCCGATCCACTTGAGTTTGATTGATAATGACCATTTGTTCCCATATGATGTACATTCTGGTTGTGGCTCTAGGATTTGGTTTCTCATTTAATTCTTTTGAGTTTTATGATGCATTACATGTTCTTTTACTTCTTATACTTCTTATACATGTTTACTAACCATGTAGGGGCTTTGGTAAGTTTCAATTGAGTGTGGATAAGGAATCCACATTCAACTTCTATCCTTTCTCTCTTACAATTCCATTTTATGTTTTGTTAAGCACTTATGTGCTTTCTTTTAATAACTCATTACTTTCCCTTTTTGAATTACAATTCATCTTCTACTTTAGAAGTGAATTGTTTAATTCTTTCTTTCTTTAGACTTTAGGTTGAAACCTCACAAACCTTTAGGATCACTCCCTTTAATCTTCAGTTAGGATTGAGTCTTAGTTCACATAGATTTTTACCTTTCTCCTCTCTTGAGTCTTTCATCTTCTCATCTCAAAGAAAACTCAAAACTTCTAATAAAGGTAGGCATTTATTGCATTTAGGCCTTTCACATAAAGAAAAGATTATAAGGGGTCTTCTCTTATAATCTTAAAATGTATAGCATACAACCCATCTTGGGTCAATGTGTTAAACATTTGATCTTGTGTGGGGGACTTAAATGCAATACTTGTTGGAGGTAAATAAAAAAACACTTCTTCATTTCTTAATCAACAAAAACACTTAATAAACACAAGTATGCTAGTGTGTTTGAACCTTGACAATTGAAACTAAGTGTGGGGGTCTTCTTCATATTTAGTGTACTTTCTTACTCATTCCATCTTGGAATGTGAGAAGGTACACATTCCAAGGACTAAGATTTGGATACACTATCATATGCAAACAAATAACAAAACACTTCTTTCTAAAAGACAAAAACAAACAATAACGTCTTTCCTTCGGGAATTCTTTTCTCACCTCATTCACTCTTAGCGTACGAACGCGCTTCTACTCGTTCTCTTGCAAGATGGTAACGCACTCGGACCAGCGAGCCTGCAACACCTGAGCTAGAACGTAAGCCGTTCTCTAAAAAACACAAACAATTCATCCCTAGTGAGGGGAACTACGTCGCTCTGATTCTCATGCTCCCGATGAGATACGTAGGCAGTGGGGTAGGGCCCATGCGAGCACTTCTTTTATTTTCCCTACATTTGTTTCCCGTTCCTTTTCTTTTCTTTCTCCTTTCTTTCTTTCAGTTCCTTTTCCAGTATCCTTTCTTTACACCCTTTGATCGAAACAGCAAGCGTGGATCCCATCGGGTACGATGGACGTGTGGGGGTGCTAATACCTTCCCCGTGCGTAACCGACTCCCGAACCCAGTTCTCTTGGTCGTAAGACCATGCTCTTTCCTTTCTCTTAGGTTTAGGCGGTGTTTCCTTTCCCTCTCTTGGGATAAATACACATTGCTGGCGACTCTGTTTCGGTGCCACTTTCGCGTTTGTACTTGGATGAAAATCCCGGGAGCGACAGCTGGGGACTCTGCTGGGGATCGAACCCAGAATCTCTGGTTTCCTTAGCGAGTCAATCCTAGCGCTTGTTTGCTTTTCTTTCATTAGGTGTATTTTGTTTGCGGTATTTACTGTTGTATTGTATTATTATTTACCGTATTGCTGCTTTACTGTACTTTACTGTATTTATCACATTTACTGCATTACATATCATTATGGTGCTGGACTGTGCTGTTGTTTTCTGTTTGGCGGGCGGGGTGTTCTGAGAGATAAGCTCACTACACAGGCTTGAGTACACACATAGGAATTAGAGTGGATAGTCATGACGCTTGCGTGGTGGTGACCACGTATTGTTGTTCATGAGACCCACAACCAGACGAGGTTCTATCAGGAGCTTTCTGCTACTGCATGTTATGTAGGCCAGTGGTTATTCTCTTGAGGAACTGTCGACTCTGGTGACCATTCCCGAGGACTCAGTTGCGGCACTCCTCCCGAGATGTGACAGTGGCAGACCACATTCCGTGGCAAACCCATTGCACATCCTCGATCCGAGGACCCAATGCTGGGAACTTGCTATAGGACATCCCTTTTTGAAAGAGAATCATCGGAGGCACTCCTCGATTGGCGATAGTACTGTACCCTGAGGGATGAATGTACTATTGCTTCTCGACCTCAGTGCCAGAAGCTGAGGACCTTTTTGTTTTGGAGAATCAGTTGAGGCCTCCTCGATTGATGATGATGCCAAACCAGAAATGGTGAACGTATCATCATTTCTCGACCTGAGAGCCCGGGATACTGAACATCCTAGTACCCACATGTGAGAAGGGCGGGTTGTTTACAGGTTTGCAGGTAACCATGACCTCCTACATACCCGGTTTTCTATCATCATTGCACAAAAAGGAAGTTTCATCCTATTGTATGCAGATGGTTCTTATCTATGGTTCTATATTAGTCTCAGAGCTACACTGACACCGTTCACAGTTCAGCACAGACACCTGATTACCTGATCACATTGCCCTTTGCATTGCATTATCATATCCTAACATACATGTTTATTCATTTCCAGGTGCATATATTACCCTTGATTCCAGTCATCAGGTCCCTGCAAAGATGAACACTAAAGAGAGGAAGAATATCATCAGCTATAAGTTCCTTACGCCTACTTTGGGCCCTATTGTTATGCTGAAGGGAATGGCGAGTCCTGCAGTACGAGAAGCTTTTGAAGAGAAATATGGGTGGATTTTATCTATGGTCCGTAATGTCAGTGATTATGAAGCCAGAGGTCTCCATACGTTGATGCAGTTCTATGATCCGCCTCTGAGATGTTTTGTATTTCCAGACTATGTGTTGGTTCCTACCTTGGAGGAGTATTCCAACATGTTGGGGATTGCTATCAAGGAGGAGCCCCCTTTCTTTGGATCGGTGGGGGATCTTGACTTTGGGAAGGTGGCTGGTGCTCTTTATTTGAGCAAATCAGAGTTAGACGCCAATGTCTCCAACAAAGGAAAGATTCGTGGTTACAAGCTGGAATATCTGATTAAGAAGGCCCAGGAAGCAGCTAAAGGCGAGAATTGGCTTGTTTTTAATGCTTTGCTAGCCCTTTGTATATACGGCATAGTGTTGTTTCCCAACGAGCCGGATTTCATTGATACGGATGCTATACGAATATTCATGATGAAGAACCCGGTGCCAACGCTACTGGGAGATCTTCACTACTCGTTGTACAACCGAAACGAAAAGAAAAGAGGAGGGATAATTCGTTGCTGTGCACCTTTGTTCTATAAGTGGTTTGCAGGCCGTTTACCACAATCAGGGGCTTTTGTGGATTCCAAAGATTCTCTAGAGTGGAAACAGCGTTTAATGGGATTGGTGGCCAAGGACATCGTATGGGTAGATCATGGGCTGATTGGCAAGAATATTATCCACAGCTGTGGTAAGTTCCCTAACGTTCCACTGATAGGAAGACTGGGTGGGATTAACTACAATCCTTCTTTGGCCATTCGACAATTTGGATATGCCCTGACAGGTCCGCCTATTAAGAGAGATGTGGAGGAGTCCCTCTATTTTCATACATCAGATGGTTGGGAAGCAGCACAGAAAGCTTCTGAAAGCTGGGGTAGCATATTGAAAAAGGGGAAAGTTACTCTAGGCAAGCCTAACAACCGGGTTTATCCAGCATATGAAGAGTGGGTGAAGAAAAGAGTTGAAGATTTTCTCTTGCCTTTTGGTAAGGCACCCCTTTTGTATCCGGAGAATGAGAAAGCAAGAAGCACTGCTACTGTGGAAGAAGTTGACAAGTTGCAAGCCTTGGTGAAAAAGCTTCAAGGAGAGAATTCCGAGTTGAGTAGCTGTCTTCAGAATGCTCTACATGCCAACAAAGAACTGGAACGGAAGGCCCAAGATGCTGAAAGAGTCCTAGCAGCAAAAGAAAAGGATTTTGCCGAAAGAGCGCAACATTTTCAGAAAATTAGCAGAGGTGCTGATGATGCCACTCAAGCCCATAAGCAAACCAAACAGGCCTTAGCGCAGAACAAAGAGAAGTTATCTAAGTTTCAGCAAGCTTGGGATGAGGTCAGGCTCGAGAATAATGAGTTACGGGAACAGTTGCAGATTAAGGACGAAGAGCTTGAAAAGGCGCATGAGCAGAGGAGAAAGTATCGGGAAAGCCTCGGTAAGAGTCAAGAACAGCTAGAAGAAGCTAGAGGTGAGCTGAGGAATACCAAGAAAGAGCTTGAAGAAGTCATGATAGAAAGGGAGATACTCAAGACGCAAGTTGGCATAAAGAGACACAAAGGAGTGTGTGATGACGAGGCTCTGATGCTGCATATGGGTTCTTTAACTGAAGCTCTTGAGAAAAGGGATGTCTTGATCAAAGAAATGATTGAAAAGCCGAATCACCAGCGTACCCGTATACTTTTTGAGGAGATCAAATACTCAAGTGATAAGCTGAAGGATGTGGAATTGTCAGAGTGATGTTCTTTTCCTTATATTTTGTTGTTAATGGTTACCATCAGGCATGTTGATGGATCCATTTTTCCTTGTATTGCATTTGCGGTTGAACCTCTCTTAAATGTACTTGAATACTTTGTTGAATGGGTATGAGCAGTTTTATTCAGAATTATTCCTTATCAGATAGCTGCACACAAGCACATGACCACGATACGTCTCTTTATATCACGATTTCTGGTCTTCAGATTTCTGTGGTTTGGATTGGAATCAGGGTATAAAGCACCTCGGAAATGACAAACATGGCATTGCATGGCATTGCATATCATTTTGCATTTTTGTTACTTGCTTTTCAGGTACTCGTTGCAGGGTCTCTAACCTTTATTTGGTTTCAGGCAGTATAGCTGAGAATCATATTCACCGATATTCGACGCGAAGGAATCAAGTAAGAATCATGGATCAAGTGCAAAGTGATTTGGCTGAAATGAGGGCGCGTATGGACCAGTTCATGACCCTCATGACTGGCATGGCGCAAAATCAGGAGAGATTGAGACTTCTGGTCGAGCGTCCAGACAATGGGCCCGAAGGTGATCAGCATGACAATTCACAGGGACATGGCATCCCTCCTCCCGGTGGCAACCCTCCTCCTGGTGGTAATAATCGGGGTAATGGAAATGGTAGGCATGCTGGTGTTACTCTTGAAGATACTCTGGAAGACCAATTTACTCTGCTGGATGCTGATGTGGGTAATCAAGGTGATCGAAGGTATGATGAGTTAGCAGAGAAGATCAGGGCCATAGAATGCAAGAACTCTATGGGTATTGATGTTACCAGCTTGGGGCTGGTCTCAGGAGTCAGAATTCCCCCTAAATTCAAGCCTCCAACTTTTGATAAGTATCACGGCAATGGGTGTCCCCAAACGCATCTTCAAGCTTACTTTGGGAAGATTTCAGCCCATACGGATGACGAGAAGCTATGGATGCACTATTTTCAGGACAGTCTGGCTGGGGCGTCCTTGACCTGGTATATGAAGTTGAATAGAGCTGCTGTGAAGAATTGGAAAGATCTGGCAGAAGCGTTCCTGAAGCAATACCAATATAATATTGACATGGCGCCCAACCGCACTCAATTGCAGGGGTTGTCACAAAATGCCAAGGAGAGTTTCAAAGAATATGCACAGAGGTGGAGGGAAATGGCTGCCCAGGTTCAACCTCCCTTATCAGACAGAGAAATGGCGATATGTTCATGGGCACCTTGCAAGGGGCCTATCTTGATAGATTAGCTGCTTGTCTGTCAACTGGATTTGCTGATATTGTGATTGCGGGAGAAAGAATAGAAAGTCTGTTAAAGCTTGGAAAGATCCAGGATGTGAGTGGGGCTGGCTCTTCGGGGACGAAGAAACCGTTTGCTAGTAACCAGAAAAGAAGAGAAGGTGATACGAATGCTGTGTTTAGAGGACGAGGCAGAGGGCGTTCTCAAGCTTATTATCAGGTAGATGCTGTAACAATCCCCACACCGTCTGTTCAGAAACAACAACCCCAACAACAAGTTCAACAGCAACAACCTTTTTTCCAGCAAAGGTCTAGGCAGAAGGATCGTAAGATGGATCCTCTCCCTATGACTTATGCCACGCTGTTGCCCCGACTACTCGAGTTAAAGTTGGTAGAACTCCGTACTATGAAAGCTCCGGTTGCTGGAAACCTGCCACCTAACTTCGATGCTAATGCTCGTTGTGAGTTCCACTCAGGTGCTCAGGGACACTCCATTGAAAAATGTTGGGCTTTCCATCATAAAGTACAAGATTTGATTGATGCTAAAGCCATCAATTTCTCTCCCGCTCCTTATATTACTCAGCATCCCATGCCTGATCATAGTGCAGCAAATGTGTACGCTATTGAAGATGGGAGGAGATTGAATTTGGTGTTAGACGTTCATCAAGTGAAAACTTCTTTGTTGGTTGTAAAAGATCGTTTATTGAAGGGACAAGTGTTCCCGGGCTGTAATCAAGATTGCTCTGAGTGTATGAATCAGGAGAACGGCTGTGATAAGTTGAAGATGGGTTTATAGAATCTGATCGATGAAGGATGTCTACAGTTCGACAGAGTCGTGAAAGACACTGATGAGATATCAACCGTGACCATCTACTACACTCCCGCTGAGATTCAAATGCCGGTCAATGCAGTTCCCGTGGCGAGTGTTGCGCCAGAAAGGCCCAGTCCTGTTACTATCACGGTGCCAGGACCAATTCCGTTCACGTCTACGAAGGCTATCCCATGGCACTATAGGGCAGATGTATATTACGAAGGTAAAAAGCAGGAAGTTGAGTCGTCAGTCAGCCCAAATATTGATAACGTAGGGGGTGTAGGGGGCTTTACAAGGAGTGGAAGGTTGTTCGCTCCCCAAACCTTGAGAAGTGATAAAGAGGCAGAAGCCGCAGCAAAGGCTAAAGGTAAACAGGTGGTTGAAAATGCGCCTACACCTGAAGCAGAGACAAAGATTACTTTTGATAAGGAAATGGAAGAATTTATGAAGATAATCAAGAAAAGCGATTATAAGATTGTGGACCAACTGAATCAGACCCCTTCAAAGATTTCAATCTTGTCACTATTGATGTGCTCTGATGCGCATCGGCAGGCGTTGTTGAAAGTATTGAAGAGTGCATACGTGCCACAGGAAATTACTGTTAATCAGCTCGAGGGCGTAATCTCCAATGTTAATGTTAGCCATGGCTTGGGCTTTACAAGTAGAGATTTGACTGTTGAAGGAAGAAACCACAATAAGGCTTTGCATATCACGATGGAGTGTAAGGGCGCAGTGTTATCTCATGTACTGGTAGACACTGGTTCATCACTCAATGTCTTGCCCAAGAAGGCATTAATGAAGCTGGAAGTTGATGGTTTGATCTTAAGGCCTAGTGAATTGGTGGTCAGAGCGTTCGATGGGACCAGACGATCTGTGTTTGGTGAGGTGGAATTGCCCGTACAAATTGGACCACAGGTATTCAAATCCACGTTCCATGTAATGGACATACAACCTGCATATAGCTGCCTATTGGGACGCCCTTGGATTCACGGAGCCGGGGCTGTTACTTCTACTCTACATCAAAAGCTGAAGTATGAGTTTGAAGGGCAGGTTGTGACGGTGTGCGGGGAAGAAGACATCTTTGTGAGTCACTTGTCCACGTTCAAGTACATTGAAATGGATGGGGAAATTCATGAGATGTTGTGCCAATCATTTGAAGCAGTCAATATTGACGATGCACCTGAGTCTTCTTCTGTACCAGTTGGGGCTGGTACCTCCATTTCATCTTACAAACAAGCTGTCGAAGTCGTCAGGGCAGGCAACGCCCAAGGTTGGGGCAGGTTGATAGAGACCCCAATGAAGGAAGACAAATTTGGTATTGGTTATCATCCCTCTACAACTTCAGATGCGGGGAGCAGGGGACCCATTACTTTCAATAGTGGGGGAATTATCTACACGGACCAGTCTTGTGCAGCCACAGAGGATAGTGTTGACAGTAATTGTGACCTGGACAACTGGGTACGCCCTCATGCTCCGGGACAACAAGTGCAAAACTGGTCCATTGAAGAAGTCATTCGGGTTACTCTTCAAGCAGAGTAATTTTTCTTTGTTTTTTCTAACCATAATGCATGTCAAAATCTTGCGCTCTGCCCAAGGCGTATAGATTCATTTGTAGGGCCACCATGGTTGCATTTGCAATGTTTAATCATTAATAAAGGATGTTTTGCAATCAAATTTTGTTCTCTGTCTTTCAGTTCTTATTTTTGCACAAAAAATAATAAAATGGCAATGTTTCATTTTCTTTTGTTTTGCTTAAAAATAAATTCTAAAATAAGGCATGAACCCGTTCATGCAGACTTGATCCTCCGGATACCACTGATAACGATTTTGATATGGCCATGTATGACTTTGACAATCCGATTTATCAAGCCGAAGAAGGGGATGAGAAAGATTGTGAACTCCCTGAAGAACTGGCCAGATTGTTGAAACAAGAGGAAAGGGTCATCCAGCCTCATCAGGAGACTGTAGAAATCATCAATATTGGCACCAAGGACGCCAAGAAAGAGATCAGGATTGGTGCCAGCTTGCAAGCAGATGTGAAGCAAACTTTGACGGAAATGTTGCGCGAGTATGTTGACATCTTCGCCTGGTCGTATCAAGACATGCCGGGGTTGAATACGGATATTGTCGTGCACAGGCTGCCATTAAGAGAAGAATGTCCGCCAGTCAAGCAGAAACTTCGTCGGACTCACCCCGACATGGCTTTAAAGATTAAGGAGGAAGTCCAGAAGCAGTGGGATGCTGGTTTTCTTGCTGTGACAAAGTATCCTCCATGGGTAGCCAACATCGTGCCAGTACCGAAGAAAGATGGAAAAGTGAGAATGTGTGTGGATTATCGAGATCTTAATAAAGCTAGCCCAAAAGATGATTTTCCACTACCTCATATTGATGTGCTGGTCGATAATACGGCTCAGTTTTCAGTGTTCTCATTTATGGACGGTTTCTCCGGGTACAACCAGATCAAGATGGCACCTGAAGATATGGAGAAGACCACGTTCATTACTCCGTGGGGTACATATTGTTATAAAGTAATGCCTTTTGGGTTGAAAAACGCAGGGGCAACGTACCAGCGGGCGATGGTGACATTGTTTCATGACTTGATTCATAAGGAGATCGAATGTTATGTAGATGATATGATTGCCAAGTCGAGAACAGAAGAGGAACACTTGGTTAACCTGAAAAAGCTGTTTGAAAGGTTGAGAAAGTTTCGTCTGAGATTAAATCCAAACAAGTGCACGTTTGGGGTGCGTTCTGGAAAGTTACTGGGTTTCATTGTGAGCGAAAGAGGAATCGAGGTTGATCCTGCCAAGGTGAAAGCAATACAAGAAATGCCTGAACCGAGAACAGAAAAAGAGGTTCGTGGTTTCTTGGGTAGATTGAACTACATTGCAAGGTTCATATCTCACCTAATAGCCACGTGTGAGCCAATATTTAAATTGTTAAGGAAAGATCAAACAGTCAGGTGGAATGACGATTGCCAATTGGCATTCGATAAGATAAAAGAATACTTGCAGGAACCTCCGATTCTAATGCCTCCAGTTGAAGGGAGACCGCTGATAATGTATCTGACAGTGCTTGAAGGTTCCATGGGTTGTGTTCTCGGTCAACATGACGAGACAGGTAGGAAGGAGCATGCTATCTACTACCTGAGCAAAAAGTTCAATGATTGTGAGTCCCGATACTCAATGCTTGAAAAGACATGCTGTGCGCTTGCATGGGCCGCTAAGCGATTGAGGTAATATATGGTTAGGCACACGACCTTGTTGATTTCAAAAATGGATCCTATCAAGTACATTTTCGAGAAACCAGCATTGACAGGCAGAGTTGCACGGTGGCAAATGGTCTTGACAGAGTATGACATTCAGTACACTTCACAAAAGGCCATCAAAGGAAGTATCTTGTCCGACTATCTTACGCAACAGCCGATTGATGATTACCAACCCATGAAATTTGACTTCCCTGATGAGGACATCATGTTTCTCAAAGCTAAAGACTGCGAGGAACCACTTCCGGAGGAGGGGCCAGACCCTGAATCCAAATGGAGTCTAATGTTTGATGGGGCTGTCAATATGAATGGGTGCGGAGTTGGAGCGGTTCTTATCACGCCGGAAGGTGTTCATATGCCTTTCACTTCCCGAATAACTTTCGGATGCACCAATAATGAAGCAGAGTACGAAGCTTGTATAATGGGGATCGAGGAGGCGATTAATCTACGGATTAAGACCCTTGATATATTTGGTGATTCAGCTTTGGTAATTAATCAAGTGAAGGGGAGTTGGTACACGCACCAAACAAATCTAGTGCCGTATAGAGATTATACAAGGAGATTGCTGACGTTTTTCACAACAGTGAAACTGTACCATATTCCTCGAGATGAGAATAGGTTCGCTGATGCCTTGGCCACTTTGTCTTCCATGATCAAAGTGCAAGGATGGAACCATGTACCTAAGATTGAGGTATCCCGCCTTGACAGACCAGCATTTGTGTTTGCGGTCGATGCAGCGTCTGATGACAAGCCATGGTTTTATGACATTAAGTGTTTCTTGAAAAGTCAAGAGTACCCGCCCGGGGCATCGTCCAAAGACAGGAAGACGTTGAGAAGGTTAGCCGGTAGTTTCTTCTTGAACAAAGATGGCGTGCTGTATAAAAGAAATTTTGACACGGTCCTGCTTAGATGTGTGGATAGACATGAAGCAGACTTGTTGATGATTGAAGTGCACGAAGGCTCTTTCGGTACCTATGCCGGAGGGCATGCAATGGCTAAAAAGTTGTTAAGATCGGGATATTATTGGTTGACTATGGAGTCAGATTGTTGCAAATATGCCCGCAAATGCCATAAATGCCAGATCTATGCAGACAAGGTGCATGTGCCTCCAAATCCGTTGAGTATCATGTCGTCGCCTTGGCCGTTTGCCATGTGGGGCATTGATATGATCGGAAAGATTGAGCCTACAGCTTCCAATGGTCATCGTTTCATCTTGGTGGCAATTGATTACTTCACCAAATGGGTTGAAGCCGCATCCTATGCCAATGTTACAAAACAAGTGGTCTCTCGTTTCTTAAAACGGGATATCATTTGCCGATATGGAGTTCCCGAAAGAATCATTACTGATAATGGTTCTAATTTGAACAATAAGATGATGGCTGAGTTATGCCGGGACTTCAAAATCGAACATCACAATTCTTCTCCATACCGCCCAAAGAAGAATGGCGCGGTCGAAGCGGCCAACAAAAATATCAAGAAGATTGTGCAGAAGATGGTTGTCACGTACAAAGATTGGCATGAGATGTTACCATTTGCTTTGCATGGGTATCGAACGTCGGTACGCACGTCCACTGGGGCAACCCCATTCTCACTTGTATATGGTATGGAGGCAGTGCTACCGGTTGAAGTAGAAATTCTGTCCCTCAGAGTTATGATGGATGTTAAGCTAGATGAAGCTGAATGGGTACGAGCCAGATTTGATCAGCTGAGCCTTATTGAGGAAAAGCGATTGGCGGCTGTATGTCATGGGCAACTATATCAGCGCAGAATGAAGCAGGCATTTGACCAAAAGGTGCGTCCTCGGGTTTACAAAGTCGGAGATGTGGTACTCAAAAGGATCCTTCCTCCCAATACAGATCACAGGGGCAAGTGGACTCCTAACTATGAAGGTCCATTCGTGGTTAAAAAGGTCTTTTCGGGCGGAGCTTTATTGCTTACAACCATGGATGGCGAAGACTTTTCATCCCCTGTCAACTCGGACGTAGTCAAAAAATACTTCGCATGAATAGACCCGCTGGATAATAAGAATAAAAAAAATCCAGGCAAAAAAGGGCATCCCGGCGAACCAAAAACAGAATAAGGTTCGGGCAAAAATTAGGGATATAATTGAAAAAAATTTGTACACCCGGTAAGTTGAAAACCCGAAAGGGCAACTTAGGCAAAAAAGGGTATCCTGGTGGATCGAAAACCTGAAAGGGCGGTCCACACAAAAGAGGGATTTAAGCAAATGACTATGGTCTGAGTTATCTATCCCCCATTACCGTTTAAACAACTGACGTTCTGAAGGATAGGAATCGGTCCGATCATTCCTCAGAAGGCAAGGTCGGGGAGTTTTGAAGACATACTGGTCATAACAGAATGGAAACTCAGTGGAATTCCGTTTTCACATTGCCATTAGGATAGTTTCTTTTCTCAATTTTCAGCGATCACCTCTTTCCAGGGATTGCTTCCAGATGTAATTGCCTATTCTGGGCTCTCAGTCAATAAATTGAATTTCAATAAAAAGCTTTCTATTTTTGTTTTATTGCTTTGTTTGCAAAAACGTCCTAATTTTTGATAAAACATTGCATTTGAAAACATGGCAGCCTTGCAATAACATGCGCAGAAAAAACATTTGAAATTACTTCGAATGTTGAATACTCCCGGATGGTGGATTCTAGCCACGCAATATTCGGGGCATGTGGGCATATTCTTTTGTTGCAGGTAGCAGGTGCAGATGATTTTAAGCACAAGACCAGCAATAAATCACCCCACGCAAAAGACTGGGGCAATTACGGGTAAGGAGATCGGCGTTCATCGTTCGGTCGACGATTGTTCATAACGGGTCGATATCAGTGAATTAAGTTCAACTGGGTACCGTTGCATCTTATTAAGTCGATTCTCTCATACAGTACTTCCAACAGCTACAAGATTTTCTGTGTCGATAACGGTCACAGGTTCCCCAAAAGAGTGGTCTCGTCGACACCGAAACTGATGGTCATTATCCCCGGCGAAGTCACAAGAGTTTGAAGAGGCTAGATCTTCTGTAAAATCCTCTTATGACCTCCTCTTCGGGGACGAATTGTTGTTTTGTCCAAGCATGGGGCATGATTGTTTCCCCAGCATGAAGTGTTGATCATCCCCAGTAGAGTTTGAGGACAGTTGGTCTTCTGTAAAATTCTCTCAAAAGGCATTCCCCAGCACGAGACGTTTTAAAGCAGTTTCCGCCAGCAGAGCTTGTTATAAACTCGTCATCCCTAACGGAATTGTCTAAAGGGAGCCTCGCCTAACATGGGGCATTGTGGTACTTATCCTAAGCTTGACAGTCATATTCTTCAGCAGAATACTGTGGATTTGCTTTGGGTTTCCCCAACAGATCTCTAAGGACTCTTTCCTAGCAAGTTGCAGTGGAATGTTCTAACCAGGATTTGCATATCCCTGGCAGAGTAGCCCTGATACCCAACAAGATCGTATCTCTGGTCATGGTATCCCCACAGAGGTCAGCATCGAATCTTGTCAGCAACTCCTAGCTGAGTTGTTGTTCTCCCCGCAGAGGTTTATCAGATCGACAGAATCTATTCCTCAACAAGGATGGTACAGCCTTTCCCCAGCCGGGTCAGAACGTGGATAACCCCTACAAAGGGTCTTGGATTGGACAGATCCCCAAGCAGAGTTTTTATGACTTTTCTCCCCTAGAAAGACGCCATACAAAGAAATTCTCATCCCCAGCGGAATCGCTGTGACCAGAATTCATTCCCCCAACAGATGAAGTGATTCCTGGCAGGTTTATTATTCTTCAAGTCCAATTTATTTTTGGCAAGCTTGACAATTCGAAGCAGACGGATTATTCATTCATTCTCCAGTGGAGAGGTTATCCTTTCAGGAGTCTCCAAAGTCAAATCATTGGTCTTTGTTCCTCAGCAAAGTCGGCAGAGATGTCTGATACGGATGCAGAGTGTAATCCAGTATTGGAATTTTGCGAAAGTCCACCAGTAGCGTGGCAAGCCAGTAGTCGTCTGGCGTCGTTCAAAAGACGTTATCAAAGTCCACCAGTAGTGTGGCAGGCCAGTAGTCATCTGGAGTTGCATAAAAGACATTATTAAAGTCCACCAGTAGCGTGGCAAGCCAGTAGTCGTCTGGCATTGTTAAAAGACGTTAGCAAAGTCCAACAATGGATTGGCGAAAGGTCCATCTAAGGGTGGCATATTCCAAAAGTCCAACAGTGGATTGGCAAAAGTCCATCTTCGGGTGGCAAAGCAGCTAAAAGTCCAACAGTGGATTGGCGAAAGGTCCATCTAAGGGTGGCATATTCTAAAAGTCCAACAGTGGATTGGCAAAAGTCCGTCTTCGGGTGGCAAAAGTCCAACAGTGGATTTGCGAAAGGTCCATCTAAGGGTGGCATATTCTAAAAGTCCAACAGTGGATTGGCAAAAGTCCGTCTTCGGGTGGCAAAAGTCCAACAGTGGATTGGCAAAAGTCCGTCTTCGGGTGGCACGAAGCTGCAAAGTCCACCAGTAGTGTGGCAGGCCAGTAGTCGTCTGGAATTGCATAAAAGACATTATTAAAGTCCACCAGCAGCGTGGCAAGCCAGTAGTCGTCTGGCGTCGTTCAAAAGACAGATCTCTCCGATGTTTCATCGAAGATTCAATCCAGCAGTCTCGTTGGGTTTATATCCCTTTTATTCTTCATCATCCAGAGCAAATTTTTGGTTATATTTGGTATTCAATCACTATATACCTTGAAAGTCCGAAAGCAATTGCTTTCAGGAATTCAGGTCTACAGCGCTTGAATAGGGGCAGCTGTAATACCCCAAAATTTGCTCTCCCTCTTTGTCATCATAGCATGGCATTATCATTTATCATATCATATCCACCTCATTAACATTACATTGCATTTAACATAGAAAAATGAAGCATAGCATCCTTCTTACCATCAGGGCATGTGATCAGGTGGAAGGTGGACAATCAATGGATCCTTCAGAGCACAAAAGGTCAATCAAGTTGGCTCTAGGCAAGCCAAGAGGTCTCTCATGTCTCATACTATCCCAATTGATCTTCCACAACCTCAAGAAGGTGAGATTCAATAGGAGATTGAAGCATTACATCCTACACTATGCAAGAAGTCCAAAAATTGAAGGAAAATCCTCAAAAGAGATAGCTCATTGATTCAAAATCATCCTCAAATGGCATATATCACCATCGTTTAAGAGGATACACAACATACTCTGAGGAATTTGAAATTGAAGACTGCACTTTTTCCTCCTAACCAGAAGGGGCTGAAATTAGGGTTTACAGTAAAATTAGGTTATTTTTTATTTTTTGGACAAAACTTGATATCATGGTATTCTACATGTCCTTAAGTGTATGTGTATGGAGAATTGCCCCTCAATTGGTTTTGGAGGTGGTTCAATTGGAAGAAAGATCAAAAATCAGGAAATTTGGGGCCAAGTCAAATAATCAGAGGAAAAAGTCAACTCTTGACTTTTTGAGCCCAAAATCATGAAATTCATGTTACATATGTCCAATGTACAAAATTTGGTCAAGAAACTCCAAAGGAATCATGAAAAAATCAAGAGGTGGAAAGTTGCCATTTTTGGAAGAGGAAGGGTTACTAAAAATAGCAAGTTTTGGCCATTTTGCATCAGAGTTTGAACCAAGGCCATTTAAAATTGAAGCACCAAATGAAAATTCCACTCGGCCACAACAAAAGATCTTGTTTTAAGCTTCAAATCCATGTGTGGAACATCTCCATTGGATAAAAATTGAGTGAGATATGATTGATCAAAGTTTGAGCAAAGTAGGTTCAAAACTAGGTCATGACCAAGATTTTCAGGGCACGCGCGCAGTCATTTTAACAAACAGTTGGTGTGCCATATATTCGCCTATTTTTCTCATGGTTAAAGGCCTCAAATGAAAAACTTGTCAACATCAATATTGTTCCTTGCAATGCGCTCTTCAATGTTCATGTTGGGCAAAATTTCATCTGATCAAGTTATGATGGAGAAATAGTGGCCTCAAGTCATGGTAATCATGCTGAAAATCCAGGTGCCAAGATGCCTTGTCAACCAACCAGTTGCCACGCCCTTCTATCAGTTCCAAATGTGGATGTTATAAGTCATTTTGCAACTTATTTCAAGCCTCATTTCAATTCATTTTTCATACCAAACATGTTCTACTATGTGTCCTCTCTCCAATGACCCCAAGAACTCATCAAATCATCCATTAAGTAGGGAGAATTTCATTGGCAAAGTACCATAATTATCACTGATGCAGTAAATGATGTTAGTAGGCTGTGTACATGATTTGGTTCAGTCATCCCACAAACACTTCATGTACTTTATTTCCTCATTTGAACAAACATCCTTATGACCATACTTATGCATATCAGCCATCATACATTGTGAAGGAAGGTTTTCAAAGGAGAAACTTGTACCATAAGCAATGCCATGACATGCTGCATAACATAACCTCATCATCCCAGCTTCACTCTCATCCTCACCACAACTGTCATAAGCTTAACCTCACCATATCACAGCCATGGATAACTCGCCCTAACTAACTTGGCTCAGTTAGTTAGGGTGGACTCAGCATAACCACTTTAACTCAGTTAACCCCACTCAGTTTAACCGTGGTTAAAGCCTACTATAAAACAAAATCTCACTTCACATTTTCATTCAGCTTCATTTCTCTCATTTTTCACTTCAAAACACTTCAAATTCTCCCTCACTTTCTCTCTACTCTCTCTCTGATTTCACACGATTTTCACCATCTTCCATTCATATTTCATCTTCATCCTCATCAAGGTTTCACTTCTGATCAAGAACAAAAGAGAAGAAGTTCAGTTCATCAATGGCAGCTTAGTTCAGTTGAGTTTTCGTTGTGGTTTTCTTCAAGATCTCAAGTTCAGTGGCATTTATTTTGTTCCACTCAAGAGCATAGGAGGATCATCTCTGGTCTTCTGTTACTTTGAAGAACTTCAAATTCAGGTTTCTTCTCCAACCTTCGTTTTTCTGAAATTTCACTTGTTTTCTATTGTTTTGAGCTTCTTAGAAGCTATGTGGAATCCGGCTAGTTGATAGGCCTCTTAGAGGCATAGTTTCAAAAACCTAGGGCATGATTTGATTTCCTCTGTTCTTGCTATGTGTGTGTGTTTTGTGATTTTTATGAGCATATTCATGATGTACATAAGCTTAGCTTTCGATTGGTATACATTTTGTGCATTTTGGTGAGGTTTGAAAGTTGCAGACGGTGGTGATTGACCGGAGAAGGTGACCGGAGGTCCCTCTCCGGCCGGTGGTCTTTATTTTAGGGTTTCTTGCCAGAATGAATGTCAGCCGTACGATGTTGTTGATCCAACGCACGAAAACACGCCAGCACATTAAAATACATGTGCCTCTCACGTGGTTCTTCTGATTTTATTTTTAAACATGGTGTGGTGTGGTACATGGTAGGGAGTGTGGACCTGCACGCATGTTCTTTGATTTTGGTTACTTTGACTCTTACGTTGACCAGACTTAATCCAATGGTGTGAATTGATTGACTTTTTTGTTGACTGAGTGAGCATGATAGTTAGTGTGTATTGCGCAGACTTGGACCTAATCAGATTGCTACCCACACCCCCATGTTTTCAAGCCCAATTAATTTGAACTGCATAATTGCTATGTTCACACCTCCCCCTCCCTTTGCATTTCATTTTATTTTTTCTATTTTTTATACACGTTTACTTTTTAATTTTTAAAAATATCAAATAGCATCATAAAATTCCACAAAAATTCATGAGTATCATTAAAACATTTAGGAAATTTTTGATGACTTTATTTTCTAATTTTATGACATTTTTACCCCTGTTCTATATTTTTCTTTGAATTTCTTTGATGTGCATTCTTAATATGGTACATGATTTTGTTTAATTTTGCTCTTGATCATTAAAAATTGTTTTGATGCTCTTCTTTTTGCATTGAGTCATTATCATCTTGAGGTATGTTAAGTGATTTTTATTTGATTTTTTAGGTCAGTTTTATGGCATGTGTGGTGTTCACTTTTGTGCTACTTTGTATGATATGTCTATGTGACCTAAGTGCATTGTTTGACATCATTTTGCCTTGGTTTCTTGCATGCTACTTTGATATGTGATTCATCTCTGATTAGTGAACTCCAATACCATGTTTTCATAATTTTCATGAGGCCATTTGATTTTTTCTTGATGCATTTCATTTAAAGCATTATGACATGTTATATCATTGTAATCTTTTGTGCATGTTTGCATGTTTTCTTTTGTACATAATGGCATGATTATTTGCATATTTGGTGAACCATTCACTTGACATTATAGGTCATTGGTACATATTATATGTCATCCTTGCATGTTGACTTTCATTTAAACCTTGTGCACCTTTAACATGTGGTGTTTGTACTTGTGTTTTCTTTTGAACTTCCATTTCAATTCTACTTCTTCTATTACTTCTTAAATGCTTTGATGTGTCATGCATGAATACTTGTGAGATGTTTGTGAATCATTTTTCATTTCATTTCAATTCTGATCCATGGATTACATGTTCCATGTGTGCATATTTCTTCTTTTCTCTTTCATCTTTCATTCTTCCTTTTCTTATGATATCATGTTCTAATGTCATGAAGGATGTTTGTTGCCTATCCACTTGAGTTTGATTGATAATGACCATTTGTTCCCATATGATGTACATTCTGGTTGTGGCTCTAGGATTTGGTTTCTCATTTAATTCTTTTGAGTTTTATGATGCATTACATGTTCTTTTACTTCTTATACTTCTTATACATGTTTACTAACCATGTAGGGGCTTTGGTAAGTTTCAATTGAGTGTGGATAAGGAATCCACATTCAACTTCTATCCTTTCTCTTTTACAATTCCATTTTATGTTTTGTTAAGCACTTATGTGCTTTCTTTTAATAACTCATTACTTTCCCTTTTTGAATTACAATTCATCTTCTACTTTAGAAGTGAATTGTTTAATTCTTTCTTTCTTTAGACTTTAGGTTGAAACCTCACAAACCTTTAGGATCACTCCCTTTAATCTTCAGTTAGGATTGAGTCTTAGTTCACATAGATTTTTACCTTTCTCCTCTCTTGAGTCTTTCATCTTCTCATCTCAAAGAAAACTCAAAACTTCTAATAAAGGTAGGCATTTATTGCATTTAGGCCTTTCACATAAAGAAAAGATTATAAGGGGTCTTCTCTTATAATCTTAAAATGTATAGCATACAACCCATCTTGGGTCAATGTGTTAAACATTTGATCTTGTGTGGGGGACTTAAATGTAATACTTGTTGGAGGTAAATAAAAAAACACTTCTTCATTTCTTAATCAACAAAAACACTTAATAAACATAAGTATGCTAGTGTGTTTGAACCTTGACAATTGAAACTAAGTGTGGGGGTCTTCTTCATATTTAGTGTACTTTCTTACTCATTCCATCTTGGAATGTGAGAAGGTACACATTCCAAGGACTAAGATTTGGATACACTATCATATGCAAACAAATAACAAAACACTTCTTTCTAAAAGACAAAAACAAACAATAACGTCTTTCCTTCGGGAATTCTTTTCTCACCTCATTCACTCTTAGCGTACGAACGCGCTTCTACTCGTTCTCTTGCAAGATGGTAACGCACTCGGACCAGCGAGCCTGCAACACCTGAGCTAGAACGTAAGCCGTTCTCTAAAAAACACAAACAATTCATCCCTAGTGAGGGGAACTACGTCGCTCTGATTCTCATGCTCCTGATGAGATACGTAGGCAGTGGGGTAGGGCCCATGCGAGCACTTCTTTTATTTTCCCTACATTTGTTTCCCGTTCCTTTTCTTTTCTTTCTCCTTTCTTTCTTTCAGTTCCTTTTCCAGTATCCTTTCTTTACACCCTTTGATCGAAACAGCAAGCGTGGATCCCATCGGGTACGATGGACGCGTGGGGGTGCTAATACCTTCCCCGTGCGTAACCGACTCCCGAACCCAGTTCTCTTGGTCGTAAGACCATGCTCTTTCCTTTCTCTCAGGTTTACGCGGTGTTTCCTTTCCCTCTCTTGGGATAAATACACATTGCTGGCGACTCTGTTTCGGTGCCACTTTCGCGTTTGTACTTGGATGAAAATCCCGGGAGCGACACGTAGTTCATTTGGGCGGAATCTAAAGTTCTACTTGCGTAGTAAATGGCATGAAGTTTTCTATCCCTCCTTTGTCCTAAGACTTCACCTACGACATAGTCACTTGCATCACACATGATTTCGAAAGGTAATCTCCAATCTGGTGGTTGCATGATAGGTGCGGTAATAAGAGCTGTTTTCAGCTGTTCAAACGCTTTTAGGCATTTCTCATCAAAGATGAATTCAGCGTCTTTCATTAATAGACCGGTAAGAGGTTTAGTGATTTTCGAGAAATCCTTTATGAATCGTCGGTAGAAACCGGCGTGTCCTAAGAAACTTCGTATTTCTCGTACGGTTTTCGGAGGTTGAAGATCCTTTATAGTCTCTATCTTGGCTTTATCAACTTCAATTCCTTTATCGGACACAACGTGTCCAAGTACAATTCCTTCATTTACCATAAAATGGCATTTCTCCCAGTTTAATACAAGATTGACTTTTACGCATCTTTCCAGTACTATTTCTAGATTCGATAGACATCCTTCGAAACTCTGCCCACATACGGAGAAGTCATCCATAAACACTTCCATAATGTCATCTATAAAGTCAGCAAAGATTGACATCATGCATCTTTGGAATGTGGCAGGTGCATTACATAGTCCAAACGGCATTTGCCGATAAGCAAATGTACCATAGGGATGTGTGAAGGTCATCTTTTCTTGGTCGTCAGGATGAATAGGAATTTGAAAGAATCCTGAGTAACCGTCTAAATAGCATAAATATGAGTGTCTAGCCAATCTTTCCAACATTTGGTCAATGAAAGGTAATGGGAAATGGTCTTTACGAGTGGCTTTATTCAGCTTCCTATAGTCGATGCACATTCTACTTCCAGTTACAACCCTTTTTGTTATAGATTCACCCTTTTCATTCTTAACAACTATAACACCTCCCTTCTTTGGAACCACATGTACTGGGCTGACCCATTGACTGTTTGATACCGGGTATATGATTCCTGCTTCTAAAAGTTTTTTCACTTCGTCCTTGACTACAGTGCTCAAGATCGGGTTAATCCTTCTCTGATGTTCCCTAGAGGATTTACAGCCTTCCTCCAGCATAATGCGGTGCATACAAATAGAAGGGCCTATTCCTTTAAGATCAGCGATGTTATAGCCTAATGCAGTTGGATATTTTCTTAAGACGTCTAATAGTTTCTTTGTTTCGGTCTGTCCTAAGTCTGCATTGACTATCACAGGTCGTTCGAGAGCTTCATCTAGGAATTCATACCTTAAATTTTTGGGTAATGTTTTCAGTTCTAGAGCTGGGTTCTTTGGGTAAGGTAGATGATCTGGTGTAAGTGCTAAGCATTCGCTTAGGCTATCATCTTGATAAGGTTCATGCCAGTTATCATCTTCGAAAATCGGAGGTATAGGAATTTTTAGAATATCTGAATATATGGTCGGTTCCATCTCGATTTCTCTTACGCATTCGTCTATGACATCTAGTAAATAACATGTGTCGTCTATAGCTGGAGCTTATAGGAATTGTGTCAAGATAAATTCAACTTTCTCTTCACCAACTTCAAAAGTTAGCCTGCCTCTCTTTATATCTAGAATTGCTCCAGCAGTAGCTAGGAATGGCCTTCCTAATATGATAGGAGTAGTAGAGTCTTCTGTAATATCCATGATTATGAAATCAGTAGGGATATAGAATTGTCCTATACGAAGTGGAACATTTTCTAGTATACCAACTGGGTATTTAACAGAGCGGTCAGCTAATTGAACAGACATCTTAGTTGGTCTTAATTCTCCCATATCAAGCTTCTTGCAAATGGATAAGGGCATAACACTAATACTGGCTCCTAAGTCGCATAGAGCTTTGTCTATGACGAATTTCCCAATTACACAAGGTATCGAGAAACTACCTGGGTCTTTTAGCTTAGGAGGCATTTTGTTTTGGATTATTGCGCTACACTCAGCAGTAAGCGTAACTGTTTCGTTTTCCTCAATCTTCTTCTTATTGGATAGTATTTCTTTTAGGAATTTAGCTTATGAGGGCATCTGGGTTATGGCTTTTGTAAAAGGTATTGTGATGTTTAATTGTTTCAGAAGTTCAACAAATTTCTTAAATTGCCCTGCAGTTTTAGAATTTTTCAATCTTTGAGGGTACGGAATAGGTGGCTTATAAGGTGGTGGAGGCACATAAGGTTTTTCTTTGTCTACATCCTCTTGGTTATTATCTTCCTTTTCCTTGGGCTCACTCTCCTTCTCAGTTGTTTGGCCGTTAGCAGACTTTTGGTACATGGTTGGATTTTGAAGTCTTGGGTCAGTAGGTCCATCTAATTCTTTTCCACTTCTCAGTATAACAGCGTTTGCATGCCCTTTAGGATTAGGTTGTGGCTGTCCAGGAAATGTTCTAGCAGGAGCAGCAGTAGGTGCTTGTTGTTGAGCCACTTGGGAAATTTGTGTTTCAAGCATTTTGTTGTGAGTGGCCAAAGCGTCTACTTTGTTTGCTAACTGCTTAATCTGTTCACTAGTGTGTACGTTTTGATTCAAGAACTCTTTGTTTGTTTGAGTCTGGGTAGCTATGAAGTTCTCTATCATCAGTTCAAGGTTAGACTTCCTAGGAACATTTGGAGCAGCTGTTGCAGCCTTTTGATAACCTGGTGGTGCAGCAGGTGCTTGACCAGGTGCATACAGTGTATTGTTGTTTTTGTAAGAGAAGTTGGGGTGATTCTTCCAACCAGGATTGTAGGTATTTGCATAAGGGTTTGCTTGAGCATAATTCACTTGATCTGTAGAGGCTCCTGCTAAAACTTGGCATTCAGGGGCAGCGTGTCCAGCTATTCCACATAATTCGCAGTTTAGCGCTACAGCAGCTACGGTGGCTGTGGGTGTCATGGTCAAGTTGTCTATCTTTTGAGCTATTGCGTCTACCTTAGTACGGACGGCATCTAGGCTAGATACTTCGTACATTCCTCCTTTTGGTTGGGATTTCTCCACTTGAGTTCTTTCACCTCCCCATTGGTAGTGATTCTGAGCCATACTCTCGATGAGTTGTTGGGCCTCATCATAGGGTTTATCCATGAGTGTACCACCTGCAGCGGCATCTATCGTCAATCTTGTGTTGTACAAGAGACCATTGTAAAACGTGTGGATAATTAACCAATCCTCAAGGCCATGATGCGGGCATATCCTCCTCATATCTTTGTATCTTTCCCACGCATCATATAAAGACTCGTTGTCTTTTTGTCTGAAGCTGTTGATTTGGGCTCTCAGCATAGCTGTTTTGCTTGGCGGAAAATATCTTGCCAGAAAGACCTTCTTCAAATCTTCCTAAGAAGTAATAGAATTTGATGGCAAGGATTGCAACCAAGCCCAAGCTCTATCTCTTAATGAGAAAGGGAAAAGACGTAGTCTTATGGCGTCTGCGGTTACACCATTCGCTTTCACTGTGTCTGCATACTGCACAAACTAGGTTAGATGTTCGTTAGGATCTTCTGTTGGGTTTCCCGAAAATTGATTTTATTGTACAGCAGATAACAGCGAGGGTTTTAACTCGAAATCATTTCGGTTGATGGCTGGAGCGACAATGCTGTTGTGAGGTTCTTGTTGAGATGCGGCAGCATAATACTTAAGAGGTCGGTTCTGTGGTAAGTCAGCCATGTTTGGTTCTGATTCGGAATCTGATTCGGATTCGAGTTCAGGATCTGATTGAGATTCAGGTTCTGATAAAGGAAAAGGGATATCATGAGTTAAGCAGTATTCTTGGATACGTCTTTTTACATAAAGAACACGTTCAGGTTCGTCTATTGGTCGTACGAGGTCTTCGCCAGAAGAGCGAGTACTTGGCATACAATCAACAGAAAGGGAATTTTGGTTTTTGCCTTAGTCTATACGACGTAACAAAGGAATTACGATGTCGACTTAATTAGTCCCCAGCAACGGCGCCAAAAACTTGATCGTGACTTTATGAGTCGAATGAGGATTACTGCAAGTATACAGTCGTATCGCGTAGTTTTAAAAGATTATCGATCCCACAGAGACTAGAAATCGAACGCACTGTTATCTATCGTTACTATGTTTATCTAAGGCTAATCAGAATTTGGGTTTTTAGTTCAAACAGGAAATTAAAGGGAAATTAAAATTTAGGAATACTAGTTATGAATAAGTTATCGGTATATAATTCGGTAACCTAAGTAGAATTAATTAAACCTAAGCCTGTAGAGATTTATCACCTTATTCATCTGTAGGAGAAACCGGTTTAAAAGCCCTCAACTCACACTCTCGTGGATCTTGCTTTGGACTATACTTCTAAGTCAATACGTCTGCTCTCGCTAGCCCGTATGAGGTTAAAAATACTTTTTGAAAACTAATTAAACCTAATTAACTGTAAAGCGCTTCCGCTGTTTTTAAACCTAATGCCCGATTTCAGCTATCCGGGTAAAGCCTCACACTCCCGTGGTCTCGACTTTAACCTATGTTACTTCTTTACTTTCGTAATAAAAGTTCGGGTTTTATATTAAGAAATCGAAGCCAGAAGGAGGATTGATTATTGATTTTAGCTTAGAGAAAATTAATTCATTTTAGTTACTTCATTACACACCGATAATATTGGTTTAGCTCGACATAATTTGGAAATTAAACGCTAAAGCAAGGAAATAAACAAACACAGACATAATTAAGGAGTAAACAAACAATACTTGAATTAAATAATGGAACCTGGAATTCAGTAACAATGGCAACAACAATCCCTCCACAACTCGGTAGGTTCTTGCTTGAAAATAATAAAATGCAAGGTTGAAGGCAATGAAGCAAAGAAATCTAAAGCTAAGTTGTAACAGTCCCTCAGTGTGAGAAACTGTCACTTTTGTTCGGTAATGGTTAACAAGGAAAATGGAAATGTAATGTAAAAAGAATGACTGAAGCTTCTGAAAATAAATTGGCAGCACAACGGTATACTTCGAAAACAGAAAATGGCCACCCTTTGTTCTTCGTGAGTGTCTCTATTTATAGGCTGAGCATCATGTGGAAGTTGGAGAAAAATCAGCCATTCATGCTAACGGTTATCCCCTGTTGGACCTAGAAAACTTCGGAGGTAATGGCATCGTGTGAAACAGTTTCATCTGAGAATTCGTAGTTGAGTCTCTGCATCCAACGTGCAACTTAAGCGCATGACGATCGTGGTGACATGTGACGGTCGTGGTGAACTTTGGAGTTGCCACGGTCGTGGCACTCCCATGACGATCGTGATATCAGCAAAAATGTATTTCTTCAATTTTTCTTCTCTTTTCTGCTCTTTTCTTGCATGTTTTGGTTCTTTTCCACCTTTAGCATACTTTGACTTGTGAAAAATGATTACCAGCAAAAACACTTAAATAATCTCGAGAAAATCGGATATTAGACGAAAAACGGAATAAGAACTAACATAAATCGAAGTAAAAATATGATATAAATTTGTGTTATCAGTGGTGTTTACTTTGAAAGTGTGGCGTCACTATTTATATGGAGTACATTTTGAAATGTTAGTGGCCACAAGAGTTTAAAGTACCTCTTTGACCAAAAAGAGTTGAATATTCCTCAAAGGAGGTGGATGGAATATTTAAAGGATTATGATCTAGAGCTAAAATACCATCCGGGTAAAGTGAACAAAGTGGCCAATGCCTTGAGTAGGAAAGTTTTGAGAAAGGCCGAACTGATGATGTTAGAATATTCGTTGTTGGAAAAGTTTAGAGATTTAAATCTTCATTTTGTGTGGACTCCTAATGGAGTGATTATGGGGAATTTGAATGTCAATTCTATGTTAAGAGTTGAGATTCAACAAGGACAATTATTGGATGAGAAGTTTCAAGAGATGCTAAGTCAACCGGGTTTTGTGCACGCTAGCGATGGAATGATTGTGTTTAACCAAAGAATTTGCATTCCAGACGATGCGACTTTGAAAAGACAGATTTTGGAAGAAGCGCATAAGGGTGCTTTTACTATACATCCGGGTTCTTCAAAGATGTATCAAGATTTAAAGAAAGACTATTGGTGGTCCGGTATGAAAAGTGATGTTACGGTCTTTGTGTCGGAATGTGCGGTGTGCCAACAAGTTAAAATTGAACATCAAAGACCGGGTGGATTATTGCAACCATTAGAAATCCCAACTTGGAAATGGGATAGATTGTCTATGGATTTTACAGTAGGTTTACCTCGTACGCAAGGTGGTTATGATTCGATTTGGGTGATTGTGGATCGACTAACGAAATCTGCGCATTTCTTAGCCGTGAAGACTACCTTCAAAGCGAGTCATCTTGCAAGGTTGTTTATTGCCGAAATTTTAAGGTTTCATGGTATTCCCTCTAATATTGTGTCGGATAGAGATTCGAAGTTTACTTCAAGGTTTTGGAAAGTTTTTCAACAAGCTATGGGTACGGAGTTACGTTTGAGCACGTCTAATCATCCACAGACGGATGGTCAAACTGAACGAACAATACAAACAATGGAGGATATGTTGAGAGCTTGTGTGTTTAGAGAGTAAAGGGAATTGGAAAGAACTTCTACCATTGATTGAGTTTTCTTATAATTATAGTTATCATGCGAGCATCGGTATGACTCCGTATGAAGCATTGTATGGAAGAAAGTGTAGGACCCCGTTGTGTTGGGCGGAAGTTGGGGAAGATAGAATCTTAGGACCCGAAATCATCCAAGAGACTACGAAAAAGATTCAAATGATCCGTGAGAAAATTAAGCAAGCACAAGATCGACAAAAGAGTTATGCGGACAATCGAAGGAGACCTTTAGAATTTGAAGAAGGTGAGTATGTGTTTTTGAAAGTCACTCCTAGATTGAGACTGAAAGGGCCGTTTAAGTCACGCAAGTTAAGCCCGTGATACGTGGGACCGTATCAGATCCTAGAAAGAATTGGTGAAGTAGCTTACAGATTGGCCTTACCGCCTTCTCTGTCGAAAATGCACGATGTTTTCCATGTATCTCAACTTCGGAGGTTTGTTCCAGATCCTCTTCAGCCGATTCTACCGGATACTATTGAAATAGAATCAGACTTAACGTTTGAACCTCAACCGAGCCGCATTGTGGGAAGAGAAACGAAAGTATTAAGGAACAAGGATATTTCTCTAGTTAAGGTGTAGTGGGATGTAACGCATCCGGGTGATGCAACTTGGGAACTTGAATCGGAGAGGCGAGATGCTTACCATCATCTGTTCAGGTAATCTTTAAATTCGAGGGCAAATTTCTATTTAAGGGGGGGAGGATGTAATACCCCGTATTTTATTACTCCGGATAATATTATATTGTGATCGAATGAGCCCAGTGTACTCTGAGAAATTATTTGACAAAATAATTAGAGTAACTATGGAACTTAGAATAAATCCAATTAATATTATCTGACTCTGAGGTATTTTATTTATCTGGACTTAAGAGAATTTTTGGACATTTAGAAGTATTATTTCTAATACTAAGTTTACTACTTATTATTTCCTTCCACTTTCCAAACATGAAAAGAAAAAGATAGTAAGAAAGAGAGAGAGAAAGAAGAAAGAAGGAAAGAAAAGGAAAAGAAGGAGAAAAAGAGGAGAAAGAGGAAATTGAAGAAAGCCAGGAGCAAATCATCATCCATTCATCCAATCCTTGCCCAATCATCTCATTCTCTTCATCTTCATCTTGTTTAAGAGGTGGGTTCTAGTTAGTACCATTGTTTATAGGTTTTGAATAATATGATTTTAGGTTAGAATGTGGAAATCGATGTTTTAACGGTTGGAATTTGATATAAATCGAAATGAATGATCAATATACTTGTAGAAACATATATTGATGATTGTTTTGAAGTTTTAGTTTGTTGGAAATTTTAGGTTTGTGTAGAATTTGTGTTTTTGTTCAAAACTTGGGTTGTGAAGTTTGATGATGAAACTATCTTAGAAACATGTTGAATATGCCTCTAATTGGTTGTTGGAACTGGTATTGAGGGTTTGGAGGAACTGGTTTTGAACTGTTATAGCAGGTATTTTCTGAGTTTCGTAGAGCGCGCAGGAGCCCGGTCAGCGCAGTGTTGAATTCCTGCATCCCCTCCAGACCGAAGAATGCGTGCTTAGCGCAGACAGGGGCGCGCTTAGCACGACCTGGGACTTAGAGTTTTTCTTCCAAAACGAGAAAATTCATAACTTTCGACACGTTTATCGGATTCGATCATTCTTTATATCAATGTAAAGCCGAGAAAATATTCTATGCAATGAAGATGAAATATGTCGATTTTACCAACCGATTAAATAATCGAGAAAGTTCCAAAAGTGATATATTTATGTTTTAATTGTTATATATTATTCTACTATGCAATTATGACATGTCTTGCCTATCCTATTATTGTTTAACATGATTGTAAGTGAATATGCATGCAAATAGGAAAACGATATAGGAAGAGTGAGGAAACCTCAAACTTGAACTATAGGAGAATCTAGTAAGGAACTAGAAATTGTAGACAACTCTAGATGGCGATGCTCGGGCACGTGTTGTTGGAAGATACATCCTTGCCGAGAATTGGCATAGTTGAGAGTGAAACACTAGTATGGAACATATGGTTAACTTTGTGGTTTTAGAAAGGCATGAGAGGCCTTAAGGCATTATAGCCTTGTGATTGTCGAATACAATCGGATTGTTGTTGTGATCATGTAATCGTAACCGGTTTATCTTGAGTGTAGTTTCATGAGTCTCGGACTCCTCTGAAATGGATGCACAACTACTTGGCAGGTTTGATTCCCCGTATTGTACAAATGGCGCCCATGGAGTGTATGCTTGTGACGGTAAATGGCTCGTGTGAAGTGACGGTTCATAACGGTTAATGGCCCGTAGAACCCGAATCCATTCGTATGTCAAGTAGATTACAAGGATCTATGACTCGGGTTGCCTTCTAGACGTAGAAGCGGACGAGAACAGGAGGTACCTTGGTATGGTTATCGATTAGTGATACTTTTGAGTTGATGAACTCGTGTCATGTTTCCATATAGTGTGAGAATTGAAATGTGAACTCAAGAGTCCTTCCCCTTTTCCCCGGACTTGAGTTAGGATTATTAGAACCTTGTTAATCCGAGAGAATCTATAAGATAGGGAACTCACTGAGATTTGATGTATCTCACCCCACGCTGTTGATGTATTTCAGGTGCTTCAGGTTCCGAGAAGGGTAAGGATAAGGTCGTGTGATCTTTTCCTTGCTTGTTGATGGCTAGCTTCCGTAGCGAAGTGTATTTTGGGATCATTGTTGATCTAGTTCTTAGTTTTTATCATTTGAACATCTTGTGTATAATGTGCCTTAGGTTTTTGTACTTTGTACTTTAGGGCATTTATTTGTATACAATGTGTTAACTAGGAGCTTATGTGTTTCAGTACCAAACACTTGGATCTATATATAATATTTATGCTTTGATGTATGAGTTTTATATATGGGTGTTACATCCGACCTATCTCCCACCGTCTGATCAAATCAAATGATAATCTACATAATGCATCAGGTTGGTCGGGAGCGATTTTACCCGCTCACCCTATATAAGGTTCATACACACCATTTTCAGGTACTTTTATCCCTATAAATCTAAATTTATTTTTTAATACTTCATTGGTTAGGGTGTTGGAATGATAATCTTGCAGATCCACCCTGCTCCTCCGTACTTGAAGCACTCATCACCACATTATAAGATTTGGTTTCTATCTCGTTTTGTGTTCCTAGTTCCACCATAGAACAATTTTGATGGTAAAGTTTTGTTATGTTAGGAATTCTATATGATAAGGAGAATGTGACGAGTTTTTCGGTGGCTAATATAAGTGGATTTTAAACTTTGAGATTTTTTCTCATAAATGAATAGTCTCTGATATCTAACTCATTTAAATTTTTTATTATAGAAAAAATAAAATATTATAGAGAATCTAAATAGTTTGATGGTTTCAAATGTGGATGATTAAATCTCACATCAGCAATTCATAGGTCGAATGTTATTTCCAAATGCAGGTGATTTAAAAATTGTTATAAAATAAAGAGAAAGATGACCAAATTTTAGAGAGCAAAGGATAAAATATCTATTATATTATTCTCAAGTGTGACTTTACAAAGTAATATTGGTCATGTTTATAGAAATAAAAATAGTAGACAATAATTAATACACATTAAGGAAATTCATATACATTTAGTAGATGGAGTTTATTGGAGGAAAAAGGGACAATGACATTGAAAATACATTATTTCATAACACTCCCCCTTGAATGTTTATTGAGGATATGCCTCATTAAACCCTTACTATAAAAAAAAACCAGTGGGAAAACTTCTAGTGAAGAAAAATGAGTACAATATCTTTTTAAGATAAATTTATCTATCCCTTTCACATGAATGATCATTTATTCAACGATAAAGACCAACCTTTTGTACTAGTTGGTTAAAAGTACTAGTGACTTTGTGAAAAGGAATGCGAGATGATCACATGAATGAGTTTGTTGGAGGCTTATATCACCACTCTTCTAAAGATCGTGAGTAAAAAAACTTTGGAGATATGTATTTTGTTCGGTCTCCTTTAATATAATCATCTTTCATTCAAGAGATGCATGCAATATTATCTTTATATATGGTTGTTGTATTTATTTTTAGAAGAAAAACGACAAATCTATTGTATGTGCTGAATTAGTTATCTCAACCAATAACACATTCTCGACTTGCCTCGTGTAGTGTTAAAAGTTCTACATGATTTGATAAAGTTTCTGCTATGATTTTTTTTATAGACCTCCATGAAATAGATGTACCACCACAAGTAAATAAAAAGTATATATGTAATATGACATTATGAGTGTATGACAAGTAACATGCGTCTACATAACCTGTTAATTCTAATTTGGATACTTTTGAATAAAACAAACTCATTTTCATTGTATCTATAAGATAATAAGTATATGTTTGAATCCATTCCAATATCTTTGTGTAAGTGGAGAGCTATATCTTGCTAATAGATTGACATCAAATCATAAATCAGGATGTCTAAAATTAGTAAGATACATAAGTGATCCAATCGTACTGAGATATTTTCATACCCCAAATTTTGACCACCAAGATTTCCCATCATTGTAGAGATCATTACCACGATATGGATGTACTTTCATGCCTCATCAATCTCCTCAGGGATTGTTAGGCATTCTTTACAATCAAAGATTAGGGTTTTAACCTCGCTCAGAGCATTTAGACAAAAGATCAATCAAGAATTGATATGATCTTTAACTTGTCTAACATCTCAAACATCCATGTAGGACCAAGAGGTCTCCCGCATCAAGAATTAAGCACAAGGTTGCAATATACCAAGTGGATCAAGCCTCAGGATTGCATGTGTCACCAAATTAGGGTTTGGTCGACCAGAGTCCCCAGATGAAAAATTTCCATCAGGGCATGAGCCAATGCCTCAATGTATGGTCTAACAAACTCAAAAGGATCTTAAGAACCCATCCACAATGGCAAAATCACCTTGAAGGTCCATCTAGCAAAAAATCAGGAATTAGGGTTTTGACCTAATTCAACCCTTGAGTTAACTAGTGAAGTGAGGAATGACTTGAAGCTTCAAAATGAACTTCAATGGCCTCAAATATATCATATTGGCATGTTTACAAGATTTGATTAACTCAAAGAGCTCAAGTCATAAGCCACAAGAGCTCAAAACCATCTTATCACAAATTAGGGTTTTTTATGGAAAAAGTCAACCCTACCCTTGACTGTTGACCTACCCTTGATCTCAAACCTTGGGGAGGGGTCCAAGACATTCCTAAATACCCTTGGAGGTCATCCATGAAGTTTAATCAAGCCCAAGGATTGATTTCACAAAAGGATCACAAAGTCAAAATTTCATCTGATGAAAAAGTCAACTGTACAAAAATCCAAGTTTGACTTTTTGGATTTTTGGTCAAACAATGTTCCTTAACCCTAAAACAATGTTAATATGTGATTTAAATCATCATTCATCAAGAAAAATCAAAGAAAGTGAGTTAACTTGTTAAGGGGGTAACCATAAAAAACTTAGAATTTTTCTAAGTTATGGAACAAAGTGGCTAGGGTACCCAACTTCTAAGGACCATAACTTGAGATCCAAGCAACCATTTTAGGTGATCCAAAGATGGATTTGTAGGTCTTTCTACACTCTACAAAAGCTTCAACTACATCAAGCTCCAATTCTTCATGGATTTTTAGTTATGGAGTGATCAAAGTGGCTGAAAACATGAAAATGACACTTTTCCAACACTTAGTGAAAATCTGCCTAAGTTACCAGCCTTGAACATCAATGTTCATGAGGTTTTTTCAATTGGATCCAAATAGTTTCAAGACAAACTATGATCACACATGTGCTGTATCATATGAGAGCTTTCCAATGAGCCCAAGAACATGAGAAAACTCCACCTGAGCTAGAGGTTATGACAGCTGCAACATGCCATGCTGCAAATTGTTTTTGCAAGGCAGATTTGTGCCTTAGTGCTCGAATTGACCAATATGGGCAAATCAAGCATGGTTATCCATCCGTACACCTCAAAGGGGAACAACCAAGGGACAAACACTGATTCATCAGCCTCACAAGTCCATGAATCTATGTTTAGGCATGTCATCCCTAGAATTCAAGATGCTTCAAATATTTAATTTAGTCTCAAAGCATTTAACTAATGCATAGAGGTGGCATTCATCAAGACAATGTTATCCAAGTTCAGTCAAGACTTATCCCTGAACCCAAGAGCCTTAGGCCTGTGCTCTAACCTCACATCAATGGCTAGAGGAGACTTGAGATTCCATTTGATCACAATTAGCCAAAGGCCTGCTGCAGTTGCCACACACTGTTGCTTGCAAAACAAACTTGACACACTATAAATAGACCTCAATTGTGATCAGTTTGAGTACACCAAAGCACCCAAACTGATGCTTTCCTCAAAATCTCCCTTTCACTCCAATTTTTCCTTCTAACTCAAGTCACTATCGGGTTTTGAGTTTGAGAGCAATTCCTACCAAACCAATCACACACACACCTCATAAACATCATGTATGAGTGATCCATAACACAAAATCACATCTGGAACATCAAATTCACAAAATCACCAGCCAATTGCTCAAGTTCTTGATAGATTTGTAGTTGAGGTACCACAACCAGTTCCAGATCATTTCCATCCATTCCAAGCATTCAAACACACTCCTTGGAACCTAAGGAAGCTGTCCAGATCATTGGAACCTAGCTGTAACACCTCCATCACCAAACTCGATCACCAGCTGCAAGAGGTAAGCATAAACCCTTCAAACTCTATGTTCCATGCATCATAAATGAATTTGTGAGTTACCATCTTGTTCCTGCATGTATATAGAGTGATAACCCTCAATCAATTGCCATGAATCAATCGTGTATGGAATTTCATTGTGTTCATGCTGAAATTAGGGTTCTTGAGGTTTTCTTCTGATTTCTCACTCAATACTTAATATAAATGCAATTAATCTATATGGTTGTGATCCTTGTTCAAAAACGAACAAGATTGGTGTTTGAATCGTGCAAAACCATTGAGAAATCATGGAGAAAGGTGAGAAAACGCAAATCTGAAAAAACAGAGGGCGCGGGCAAGAACCAAGTGTTCTTGGCGCCATAATTCAAATTTTTGAATTTTTAGTTATTTTTGTTAATTGATTCAAAAATTAATTTCTCTCTGAATATTTATGTTTTTGAATTGATTCTTTTTCTCAAAATTCACTAAAATGTATAAATATTTTATTTTACAAAAAAAAATCCAATTTATATTATTTATTTAATATAGTTAGAACTTTTGTGATTAATTTCATTTTATTTATTTTTATACATTTTAAAATGGAATTCCCACTTTGATCTTTCAAAACCAATTGAATTTCAAACTCTCATGTAATTAAACATGATTTTTCAAAGTGTACAACTTATTTTTGAATATATTTAGTATTTTATATCATTTTTTCATTTAATTTCCTTTGAAAAATAACATTTTTATTTAAAATTAGGGTTTTCTCTCGATTTTAAATTTTCAAACATATTTAGGCTTCTAATAGAGTGTACGACCCATCCCTTGGAAATAAAAACCTTTTTGGGCCTCAGTCATTGTATAAGTCCCGACGCGATTTTCAAAATAACAGTGCGATCGTTGTTTTCATCTGGGCCTCCCCTCGTGTTGTAAGTCCCATCTTTTTTTCCAAAACATCTTTGGGCCTCTTGAAAGAGTGTAAGACCCAACCCTTTTGTAAATAAACCTTTTTGGGCCTCAGTCGTTGTATAAGTCCCGATACGATCTTCAAAACAACGGTGCGATCACTGTTAAACCTTGGGACTCTCTTTGAGTACAAGCCCCAACAATCTTTTCAAAAACAACTTCTCTTTTGATTTTGGTTCCAATATACAGTTGTTATCAAAACTTTCTTTAATTTCTTTGAACAACTAATAATACAGCATGGAAGCTTGCTCACTTGTAAGTTTTTATCAGTTTTCTTTTACATGCTTTAATATATATAACTGTACTGTGGGAAGCTGCTCCCCCGTTAGTCCTTCTTTCATATACTTTTAAATACTTGTCATATATCAACTGTATATATACTAGTATATCTGTTTAGAGTTTTTCCCGACAACTAGGTCTAGAACTAGGTAAAGCCAGTTGGTCACTCTTTAATACAGTCAAAACTAGATCCCCATAGGGTTTCCAGATACAGTCTTGCCTTCTCTTGGGCTTAACCAATATGGAACAAAGAGAAAGGCAGTATTCTCAGTGAACCTTTTCTCAGACTGTCACTAATAGAACTTGTCAAAGAAATTCAGTTTCCCCAGAGAGGATTAATTCCCGGTGAAACTTCTCTTGAATTTCTTCAAACCCTAGAACTGTTCACTAAAGAAAAGATTATTCCCGGTGAAACTTTTCTTGAACTCTTCTTAAGTTTGGACCCACAGGCTTCCTAAAAGCATCCCCGCCTCCTCTTGGGCTTTGTACAAGAACCCTTCGGCTTCTTAGAAGTTCTCATGCCTTCTCTTGGGCTTAATACAAGGACCCGACGACCTCTTAAAGGTATAAGACAAAACTTAGTCATCCTTCACTAGAGCAGTCTTTCCAGTGTCAAATCTCAGACCAATTGAGGGTTGATTCTCATCCCTTAAAAAGACCGGCCTCCTCTTGGGCATCGTACAAAGATTAACTCTTCCATACCAGTAGACTTGGACAGTCTAATCCCCTCTCGGATCTCAAAGACATTCTCAAGTTCCCTACAAACATAGGAGAAACCCTGGTCATTCTGGATCAATCTCCCACATGGTTCTAAAACCCAGTCTCTCTCTTAAAATTCCCCAGCCAGGGTCAGTTTATCATCCAAATAACACTGTCTCAAATCAGAACCTCAAGGTCTATGATATCTCAACTCTTCTGTAACCCTCAGCAAGAGTTGATTCCCCGTTTGGACCTGCCTCAGGATCTCAATAATCCCCAACAGAAGTTAGCCTCCTCTTAGGCTTGGTATAATGATCATTCTGTTCCTCAGCATAATTAGCCTCCTCTTGGGCTTCGTACAATGATTCTCCCTAGCGGAGCTAACCTTTTCAGACTCTCTTGTTGAGTCAATCACCTTTTCAGACTCTCTTGTTGAGTCAATCACCTTTTCAGACTCTCTTGTTGAGTCATTCACCTTTCAGTACTCTCTTGTTGAGTCAACCCTTTTAGCCTCAATCTTGGGATTTGTACAAGACAGATAAAACCATTCTCTTGTTGAGATAATATTTTCCAGCCTCCTCTTAAACTTGGTATAAAGATTTCCCCTAGCAGAAGTCAGCCTCCTCTTAGGCTTTGTATAATGATTTCTCCAGCCTGTTCTGCCACAATCCTGGGCTTTGTACATGACAGATAAAAGCACTCTCTTGTTGAGTCAAAATCTTTTCAGCCTCAATTTTGGGCTTTGTACAAGACACCATACAAATCTCCTAAGCAGAGTCAAACTCTTTTCAGCCTCAATCTTGGGCTTTGCACAAGACAGATAAAACTCTCCAGCAGAGTCAAAATCTTTTCAGCCTCAATCTTGGGCTTTGTACAAGACACCTAAAATATCCTCAGCCGAGTCAGTAAAGTCTCATTTTAGCCTCAATCTTGGGCTTTGTACAAGACAGATAAAGATTTCTTTCCCACGGAGTCAGTTTCTTTCCAGCCTCAATCATGGGCTTTGTACAAGACACATACAAACCCTCCCCGACGGAGTCAAAATACCCTTTTAGCCTCAATCTTGGGCTTTGTACAAGACAGACAGAACATTTTCCCCAGGAAAGTCAAACTTTTAGCCTCCTCTTAGGCTTTGTATAAAGATATCCCCAAAAATAATCACTCTCTTTTAGCCTCAATCTTGGCCGTTGTACAAGACAGATAAACACTCTCTTGTTGAGTCAGTCTTTTTCTAGCCTCCTCTTAGGCCTTGTATAAGTACTTCCCTAGTGGAGTCAATAAACCTCTTAGCTTCAACCTTGGGCTTTGATCAAGGCACACAAAAATCAACTTCCCCTCAGAGGAAATCAAAAGCTCTTTGTAGGAAGTCACTTCTCTGTTTATCACTTATCAAAACAGACATTCAAAACAAACCCTAATCCCCGATAACTACTATAAGAGGCACACTTATTGATTCAAATATCCAAGTTGTTGTCCATCTTTTATCCTGGTAAATCCTCTTTTTCATCTAATTGCTGTAAGCGGCAAGCCTCTGGATTATTTACATCCATGCCACTGTCCCTCTATTAGCATGAGAAATTCCTAAGGAAAAATGGCATTGCTCTACACAGAGTTAAAGTTTTCCCCTTCAGGAAAAATCCCCTATAAAGGAAATTATGACATTACTGGATTCTCATATCCCAGTTAAAGTAATCCTCCTTTATAAACAGTCACCCAACAGTTGTGATAAACAGACGAGATGTCTCCCTTTAGAGATGACAAATTCTCTCTCAGTCAAACCTTTTAGCTTAAATCTTGGGCTTTGAACAAGACACAAATACTCAAACTTTTAGCTTCAATCTTGGGCTTTGAACAAGACACAAATACTCAACCTTTTAGCTTCAATCTTGGGCTTTGAACAAGACACCAAACATCATTTTTCCTCCTTTAGAATAGGAGGAACTACGATTGCTCTGATTTCCCCGTTTCGTTTAAACGAGAATACGTAGGCATAAGATTGCGAAATCTTAGCGAGCATACTAATAAAAAACTCTAGGTCCAGTACCTTCATATCAATCAAAACTTAGGTCCAATACCTTACCAAAAACATCAGAAAACCCGAACACCAATAAAAACTCACTCTCCCTCTCACATTTCCCAAGAAACTTTCCCAACCCATTAACGAATAAACACCATCAAGTACAAAGTAGAACCTAAAGCTAAAATCCTGTGGATAACCACATATAGGATGGGTAATTGACAACTCCCCATTGTATAACCTGACCCCGAACTCCCCGAATCTCTTTAAGCGTTTGTTCAGTTAAACATTCGCGTTCAATGTTAGTTTTAGATAGCTTCCCTTTCCCTTCCAACTTCACGAGATAAATAAGAAATCAGAAAGTAGCACCCCCCTCCTCTTCATTGAGGAAAAAACTCAAATTCCGCGATAAGGTGGTCGCGTCACCGACAAAAATCGCGCGCTACAAATATGGTACTTCAGAACCAAGTAATTTTTCATCATTTTCTCGAAATATGAAAGGATCTTTCTCCACATCCAATTATATAACAACCATTTAAGCAGACAACAAATGAGATTTGTGCATATCGAAGTGGTTTAAAACTTTTGCTATATAACCTTCTCGATGTACAAACATTCCATTGTCCAAATGCTCAATTCTAAATATGGACATAACTTCGTTTTACCTAGGTCTTTCTGTAGCGAGCGATTTTGGACGCGGTTCTTAAGCGCTGGTCGCTCTCTGCGGTTTGAGCTTTAAACTACAGGTCGATTCATTTTTTATCCTATTGTGAGCTGAATAAGGAAGGGAAATAGATGTCTCCAATTAACCCTGCTTGCATACTGAGTTTAAACAGCGGTCTGTTAGGTTACAGATGCTATCAATGTGGGGGGGCCTTTGTACTGGTTATTCGTATTTCGCCAATACAGGTTTCTTTCTTTCTTTTTTCTAGGCAAAGGGTTTCTGGCGGGGAATAAGGATTAGGATGTTAGGACTGGTGCTTTTGAAATACTGCTTTTAATTGATGGAGATATGGGATTTGGGTTTTTTGTTGATTGCGCTCGCTAAGATCTTTTCTTTCGATCTTATGCCTACGTATTCCCGTTTACCGAAACAGGGAAATCAGAGCGTTCGTAGTTCCTCCTATTCTATGGGAGGAAATTGGTTTTTGGTGTCGTGTTCAAAGCCCAAGACGTGAAGCGAAAGGTGATTTGTATCTTGTTTAAAGCCCAAGATGTGAAGCTGAAAGGTCTATTTATGTCTTGTTTAAAGCCCAAGACGTGAAGCTGAAAGGTCTATTTATGTCTTGTTTAAAGCCCAAGACGTGAAGCTTAATGATCTTAACTTTAGAGAGAATTTGTCATCTCTAAAGAGGGGAGAAGGAGAATTACTTTAACTAGGATACGCGGATCCGAGCAATGCCATAATTTCCGAAGAAAGGGTTTTAACCTGAAGGAGAAGACTTTAACTCAGTGTAGAGCAATGCCATCTTTCCTTAGGAATTTCTCATGCTAAAAGAGGGACAGTGGCATGGATATAGATGATCCAGAGGCTTACCGCTTACAGCGATTAGATGAAAGGAAAGGAGTTGGTGATGTTTGTGTACTGTGAACGAGGCACAGCTTTGATGCTAAAAGGTTGATTGGATCAACCAATGGTTTTCTTATACAAAGCCTAAGAGGAGGCTAATTTCCGCTAGGAAAATCATTATACAAAGCCTAAGAGGAGGCTATTTTGTGTCTCGTACAAAGCCCGAGAGAGAGGCTAAAAGTTTTTGACCCAGTGGGGCATATCGTTATACAAAGCCTAAGAGGAGGCTAACAAAGAGTTCGACTCTTGCTTAAGGGATTTATATCTCGTACGAGGCCCGAGATGGAGGCAAAAAAAGGGGTGATTGACTCAACGAGGGAATCTTTTGTGTCTCATACGAAGCCTGAGAGAGAGGCTAAAAGGTTGTTTTGACTCCACTGGGGAGAATTTTGGTATCTCGTACGAAGCCCGAGATGGAGGCTATTGTAACTGTTTCAGTTGAGTGACAGATCCAATATACTGATTTAAAAGAGAAAATCAGTTCTTATATGAGTAACACTGTACTCAGGGATTTAATTTGAGGATCAAGGGTATTTCCTTTTCTTTGAGGAAACGGGAAATCCAAAGGGTATTGAGACTGTCCGAGTCTGTGGGTTTCCTTCCTATTTAACGAAGGGTGCTTGAGAATGTCCTTGAGACTCAAGGAAGTTAGACTGTCCGTGTTTAGAGTTTTATCTTTTGTACTATGCTTCGAGAAACAGTAGTAGACTCTATGAAAGGACTGTTCTATGAAGGTGACTAGGTTCTGTTCCTATACCTCTAGGAGGTCGTCGGGACAATTTGTACGAAGCCCAAGAGGAGGCTGGAAACTTTTAAGAAGCCGACGGGTCCTTGTACGAAGCCCAAGAGGAGGCTATCATTCCCGGAGAAAGAGATCATTATACGAAGCCTAAGAGGAGGCTGTGAATACTTCTAAGAAGCCGTAGGGTCCTTGAATAATGCCCAAGAGGAGGCCGGGTTGCTTTTAGGAAGCCTGTGGGTCCTTGTATGATGCCCAAGAGGAGGCCGATGCTTTTAAGAAGCCCGTGGGTCCCAAACGAAAGAAAAGTTCAGGAAAACTCTTTTAGAGTTAAAACCACTAGTAAACGTGCGAGGTTTACTATCCAGTGACTTTAACTTTTAGAGAGAGTCCGAACCGTTCAGCGGTTTGAAGAAATTCAAGAGAAGTTTCACCGAGAATAATTCATCTCTGGGGGATAGAATTTCTTGACGATTCCTAAGGAGGACAGCCGAAGAGAAGACTGTATCTGGTGCTCCTATTGGGGATCTAGGCGTATATTTCTACGAATAAATGAAACGGTGTCACTTAGTTCTAGACGTAGTAGCCGGGGAAACTCGAAATATCTATACTATTATTACACAGTAGATATGAGTTTATGAAAGGAGACTTACAATGAGCAGCCCCATAATACAGTTTATAATATGAAAGCAGTAAATGAAAGCGATAACCACTTACTCGGTTGTAGTGCTTCCATGCTGTTTGGTTAGTTGTTCAACAAAGAAAGATTAAAAACAACAGTATATTCAAAATCAAAGGAGAAATTGCTTTGAAAAAGAAAGATTTGGGGCTTACAGCTCAAGGAGAGGCCCAGGGTTTTATCAGTGAGCGCACTGTTTGACTTTGTACAGCGGGACTTATACAAGTGACTGGGGCCCAAAATGGTTTTCTGTACAAAGGGATGGGTCTTACACTCTCTCAAGAGGCCCAAAAAGGTTTAAAGAAAAAAAGTGTGGGGCTTATAACACGAGGGTAGGCCCAAATGATTTTTTCGTTTAAAATGGCGATCGCGCCGAGATTTTCTTTTAACGCAGAGGGACTTATACAATAAGTGAGGCCCAAAATGTTTTGGTTAAAAGGGGGATTGGGTCTTACACTCTAATAGAGGCCCAAAGTGTTTTGAATGGGTCTTATAGCTCAAGGAGAGGCCCAAATGATTTTTGAAAAGGCGACGATCGCGCCGTTTGTTTTTTGACGGTATCGGGACTTATACAATAAGTGAGGCCCAAAGATGATTTGGTCAAAAAAATATTGGGTCTTACACTCTAATAGAGGCCCAAAGTGTTTTGAAAATAATTTATGAGGGTTGAATTAATCCAAAACCCTAATTTGTTTTCAAAAATGTATTTAATTGAATAAAAATTCAATTAAAATGATCAAAAATTGTTTAACACATGGAAAACAAATTGTGATCTTGGATTAATGCTTCAAAAATTAAGTATTGACCTACAAAATAATTAGAAAGCATTAAAAGTTGCAAAATCAATGTAGAAAAAATATTTAAAATGCCAAAAACAATCAAAATATTAATTCTTTACAAAAATATCAATTATATGAAATAAATAATATTTTTGGGATTTTTTGATAAAATAAAATATTTTAACATTTTTGTGAATTATTAAAAAAAGAATCAACTCAAAATCATTAAAACTCAGAGAGAAATTAATTTTTGAATCAATTAAACAAAATCACAAAATTCAAATATTCAAATTATTCAAAAATGGCGCCAAGAACAGCTGAAGAACACGCGCGTGTTCTTGGTTCTCAGATTTGCGTTTTCTATCCAATCTCCATGAATACGTAACCATATCATGCAATCCACATATCATTATGCTCGTCTCAACCTCACGATCATGTCTATGTACTTTAATTTCATTTAAATTAAACATACAACAAGAAATCACGAAGAAACCTCAAGAACCCTAATTTCTGCATGAAGGCTAGGATTTTTGATACACGATTCAAACAATGCAATTAATTGAGGGAAAACATTCCATGCATGATTATGAACATATGGCCAAATTATTGTGCGAGGAAATATGCATAGATTGAGAGATGCCCAAGTTTAGGCTTACCTTCAAGTCGTGACAGCAAGAGCAGATGTGATTTTGAGTTGGAGGTGTTACAGACAAGTTGTGATGATCTGGACAGTTTCCCTACACCATATGGAGTGTGTTTGAACACTTGGATTGAATGGAAATGGACTGGAACGATTTGTGGTACGTCAGCTGCAACTTCACTTCAAACTTGTGTGGATGGCAAGTGATTTTGAGATTTTGATGTTCCAGATGTTATGTGAGTGTTTGATCAGCTCATATGTGATGTATGTGAGGTGTGTGAGTGATTGGTTTGTGCAGAATTGCTCTCAAACTCAAAACCCGATAGCTACCTTGCTAAGAAAGGCATTTTTGCCAAGAGAAAGAGATTTTGAGGAAAGCATCTGTTAGATGGCTTTGGTGTACTCAAACTGACCACAATTGAGCTCTATTTATAGTAGAGCAAGTTTGTTTTGCAAGGAATGGTACATGGCAGCTGGTAAGTAGGTTTCCTCAATGTTGGCCAATGGAAATGAAAGTCTCCTCTAGCCATTGACTAGAGGTTAGGGCACAGAGCTTTGGTCCCCTTGGTCTTGGATAAGTCTTGACTGATTTCAGATGAGAATGGCTCAATCCATGCCACCTTGGTGGTTCCATTGAATGCCTCATTCCAAATTTGAAGTCTTGTCCCTATTTTGACAACTCTAGGTTCAACATGCTATTCCTTGTTCCTTGGACCTTGGAGGCTTGGCTCAGTGATTGTCCCCTTTGGATTCAATCCTCTGAGGTGTCCAAGTGGATTGGAGCAATTGCAATTGGCTGATTTTGTCAAATCGAGCCAAAATGCAAATTCTGCCTTGCTTTGACAGATTTCAGCAAGGCAACTTGCCAATGTTGTATCTCATGATGTAGGTTGAATTTGGCAATGTTCTTGGCCATTTTGGAAAGCTCTTACATGATACAACAACTGTTTGAACAAGTTTGGTTTTGATCTCTTTTGATTCCAAGTGAAAAATCCCCCTACATTTGGCAAAAAGTGAAGCAGAATTCTGACTTAGTGAAAATTTCACTAAGTGTTGGAAAAAGTGACATTTTCACTTTTCAGCCACTTTGATCACTCCATAACTCAAAATCCTTAATGAATTGGAATGACTTGTAGTTGAAGTTTTTGTAGGTGATAGTGAGGGCTACAAATCCATCTTTGGATGAGAAAAAATGGCCTTGTGGTTTAGGAGTTATGGTCCTCCAAAGTTGGCACATTAGTGTCACTTTTTCCATAACTTAGAAATTTTTCTAAGTTTTTATGGTTACCCCTTTTACAAGTTATCTCACTTTTCTTGATTTTTCTTGATGAATGATGATTCAAATCACACATTAACATCATTTTAGGGTTAAAAATCCATTTTGGTGAAAAATCTCAAAAAGTCAAAGTTGACTTTTGTGCACAGTTGACTTTTTATCAGATGAATTCCAAACTGTGCAATTCTTCAGGAAATCATGTCCTTGACCTAAATCAAACTTGATGGACATGTTCCATGGGTGTCATAGGGTATATTCAATCATGTATTAGGGTTTGGGAGCATGTCTTGGTCAAAAGTCAAAGTTACAGTTGACTTTTCCCTTAAAACCCTAATTGTGGTGCAGATGAAAATGAAACTTGTTGCTCAAGCTTCTTGGATCAATCCATTGTTCCAAATGGATCAATATGGTGTATTAGAGACCCTCAAATCATCTCTTGAGGTCTTGGCTCATGGTTTGTTCCAAAAGTCAACTTAGGGGTGAATTAGGTCAAGAAACCCTAATTCCTGATTTTTGATGAATGCATCCCTTGAGGCAAAATTGACTTGATGCATGGGTTCATGAGGTTCCATGAAGTATATTAGGTCATGTTTTGGATCATTTCCTTGTGCCCAGATGAAAATTTCCATCTGGAGGCCCTGGTCGACCAAAACCCTAATTTGGTGACACTGTCGATCTTGAGACTTGATCCACCTAGAAGGGAGCAGCTTTGTGCTTAATCCTTGAAGTGGGAGTCCTTTTTGATCCATTGTGGATGTTTGAGAGATTAGACAAGTTGAAGATTATGTCATTTCTTGATTGATCCTTTGTCTAAACACTCAGAGAGGGCTTGAAACCCTAATTTTGATTGTATTGGATGCTCACCCATCTTTGGGGAGGCTAATGAAGCATGATGGTTCATCCATATTGTGATGATGATTTTCACAATGATGGGAAATATAAGTGGTCAAAATTTGGGGTATTACAGATGCCCCTATTTAATCTTCTTGGACCCGAAGGTGTGAATGACGAAGGTATTCGAGCATTCGGGGTGCAAGAGGATTAAATATCGGAATATCCGAAATTTTGATGGTGGTTATGAATGGTAGCTTACACATTCATCTTCTTTAACTAAGCAATGATGCTTAGAAAAGGTAAACTTCCCCTCGATCCTGGTTTTCGGCCAAGGAACTGGTCTTAGTTTTCTTTTGAAATAAACCTCCCCTCGTTCTTGGTTTCCTACCAAGGAACTGGTCTTAGTTTCTGATTTGAACTTCCCCTCGATCCTGGTTTCCTACCAAGAACTGGTCTTAGTTTCTGATTTAAACTTCCCCTCGATCCTGGTTTCCTACCAAGAACTGGTCTTAGTTTCTGATTTAAACTTCCCCTCGATCCTGGTTTCTTACCAAGAACTGATCTTAGTTTCTTTTGTCAATAAACTATACTGACAAGGGACGCTATTCGTAGCGGCTTTCCTTCAAACTTCTCGCCGAATTTTCCTGGGGAGATGCCATTTTAGTGGAAAAAGTTTTGAAGTCAGACTTGCTGGGGAACCCATTCGTCTGAGTTGTAGAGGTACACAAACTTCTCTGTTTTGGAGATGCCATTTGTCGATTCTACTGGGGAAAGCGAGTCTCTTGAGAGACTGTTTTCGTTTGGGGTTACATCATACTTTTCTCGGGATCTTCCCGGAGAAATGCCATATGATGGGATCCAATTTTGAGGTGCCGATGACCTTTTCATCAACGGTTTTTCGGAGCAAAACTGGCGTGCTGCCGAATCTCTGATCACGAGGCTTTCTCTGTGGATTTTCCTTAATCTGGGAAAGCAAGGATATCATCTTCAATGGCGAAGAGTGACATCTGTTGAAGGTTTCTCTGGTCCTTCAGAGGTTCAAGTTATCAAAGTGGCCAAGTTCCGACTCTGATCTAAAGATACACTGGTGGTGAGATTGTGCAGACGCAACACTTCCTGACGAGGAAAGAACTGACAAACTCGATTGAGAGGACTTCTACCACTAGGGGACAAGGCCGACTAGAGTGATAGTGATGCAGTACGAAATGCGAACGCAAATAGAATGCATGAAGTATGTATGTTTATGCTGACAAAACAGACGCGACATACAGACTAATGGATGAACACAATTGGATACTCGGCCATCGCGGGGCGAAGAAGTACCGTTGATTCAAAATAGAAATTCCACCTTGCTTAGGAGAGATAGTCCCATTGGGAGCTATGTTGATCGGGCTTAGGAGATGAGAACTCGGCCGAGGGTGTCAGACGAAACAAGGTCTCTGACACAGTTGATCCCATCATTCAGGCGAACTGGTTTAGAAGGAGTACTTTGATTCTGCACTTTGAGGTTCAAACACCTTTGGAGAAACGATCGAGATTCTTCTGATGTACAACAGTCAAAAGAAATGCCATCTTTAATTTAAAAGCAGAAAAAGTTTTAACAAGTAAATTCATTTTTGTTTTATTTCAAGAATCGCTGATTAAGTTTAAACAACGTCGTTCTGTAAAGCTAAAACAAGTAAAGAATTACAAACAAAAGCACAAGGGCTCAAATTTTATTGATAAGATGGAGATCAGCCAAACGCGTGATTCCAAAGAGTATATACAAAGTTAGAAAATGGTAATTTACAGGGAAAAGGGCTACGTTGAAACATAACAACCACTATCCTTCTACCAACTTTGAATTCGGGGCATCCTGAGCTTCCGTCGAAGATGACCTTTGACTGGAGATTTCCTCCGATAGATGATGTTGTAACTGCTGCTGAGGGACTTGCCTCTGTTGAACATAGTTACTTGCCATTATCCCTAATTTTTGCCTGGATTGTACTATGAGATTTCCAATCCATCGGGATGATTTTTTTTCATGTCTCTAACTTTTGCCTGGACCGCCCTTTCGGGTTTTCAATCCACCGAGACGTTTTTTTTTTTTTAGTTTAGGTGAAGTATTTCTTGACTACATCAACATTCGTGGGGTAGGCAAATTCCTCTCCGTCCATGGTTGCAAGTCTCAAGGCGCCGCCTGAGAAAGCTTTCCTGACCACATAAGGGCCATCATAATTCGGGGTCCATTTGCCCCGAAAGTCAGTGAGAAATGATTGTATCTTCTTGAGCACGAGGTCTCCTTTTCTGAAGACACGAGGTCGGACCTTTTTGTCGAACGCCCTCTTCATTCTCTGTTGATACAACTGACCGTGGCATAGTATCGTGATTCTCTTTTCTTCAATCAGGTTCAGTTCGTCGTGTCGACTTTGACACCATTCAGCTTCGGTGAGCTGAGCTTCCATCAATACCCTGATTGACGGAATCTCTACTTCTATGGGGAGAACTGCCTCCATGCCATATACTAGAGAGAAAGGGGTTACCCCTGTTGAAGTGCAGACAGATGTACGATAACCGTGAAGAGCAAAGGGTAGCATCTCGTGCCAATCTTTATAGGTTACAACCATCTTCTGAACGATCTTCTTGATGTTCTTGTTAGCCACTTCTACCACTTCGTTCATCTTGGGTCGGTAGGGAGATGAGTTATGGTGTTCAATCTTGAACTCTGCACACAACTCTTTCATCATCTTATTGTTCAAGTTAGATCCATTATCAGTAATGATCTCGCTTGGAACACCATAACGGCAGATGATATTGTTTTTGATAAATCAGACCACCACTTGTCGGGTTACATTGGCGAATGACGCTGCTTCGACCCACTTGGTGAAATAGTCAATGGCTACCAGGATGAACTGATGTCTGTTTGAAGCCTTGGGCTCAATCATGCCAATCATGTCGATTCCCCATATGGAAAATGGCCACGGGGAAGAAAGAACTTTGAGATGTGATGGCGGTACATGAATTTTTTCGGAGTATATCTGACACTTGTGACACCTCCTCATGTACTTGTAGCAGTCGGATTCCATGGTCAACCAATAATACCCGGCCCTGAGAAATTTTCTCGCCATTGTGTGTCCGTTGGCATGAGTGCTAAAGGATCCTTCATGAATTTCTTTCATGAGCATGTCTGCTTCTGGTCTGTCGACACATCGGAGCAAAACCATGTCAAAATTTCTCTTATAAAGAGTGTCACCACTCAGGAAGAAGTTTCCAGCCAATCTTCTGAGGGTTTTCCTGTCTTTTCTGAGTGCCCCAGATGGGTACTCTTGTTTATGAAGGAAGCATTTGATATCGTGATACCAAGGTCTGTCGTCTATGACTGCTTCAATCATGAAGATGTAAGCGGGCCGTTCAAGGCGCATGATGTCGATCTTAGGTATGTCATTCCATCGACCTACACTAATCATGGAAGAGAGAGTGGCTAATGCATCAGCCATGTGATTCTCATCACGAGGGATGTGATGAAAGTCGACTCTGTTGAAAAAAGGTAACAACCTTCTTGCATAGTCTTTGTAAGGAATCAATCCTGATTGGTATATGTTCCAATCTCCTTTTATCTGATTGATAACCAGGGCTGAGTTGCCATATACGTCGAAGTTTTTGATCCTTAAATCAATCGCTTCTTCGAGACCCATGATACATGCTTCGTATTCGGCCTCGTTGTTCGTACATTTGAACGTAAGTCGAGCGGTGAAAGGAATGTGGGTACCCTGAGGGGTAACAATGATTTCCCCAATTCCGTTTCCATAATGATTGACTGCTCCGTCAAAGATAAGTCCCCACTGGGAACCTGGTTCTGGCCCTTCACTGGGTAGCGGTTCATCGCAATCTTTCATCTTTAGATACATGACATCTTCGTCTGGGAAGTCAAACCCGATTGATTCTTGATCATCAATCGGTTGATGAGCCAAATGATCGGCTAAAATACTTCCTTTAACGGCTTTCTGAGCATGGTACTCTATGTCATATTCTGATAGTAACATCTGCCAACGGGCAATCCTTCCCGTGAGAGCAGGTTTTTCAAAAACGTACTTGATTGGATCCATTTCGGAGACCAACCAAGTAGTATGACGAATCATGTACTGGCGAAGACGTTTGGCTGCCCAAGCCAAAGCGCAGCAAGTTTTCTCGAGCATCGTGTACCGAGTTTCACAGTCGGTGGATTTCTTGCTTAAATAGTAAATGGCAGACTCTTTCCTTTTAGTTTCGTCTTGTTGGCCAAGTACACATCCCATTGAGTCCTCTAGGACTGTGAGGTAAATGATTAGTGGTCTTCCTTCCACTGGAGGAGATAGGATTGGAGGATTCAACAGATATTCCTTAATACTATCGAAGGCAGTTTGGCAATCTTCTGACCAAACGCAATCCTGGTTCTTTTTGAGTAATTTGAAAATCGGCGCACATGTCGCGGTCATAAGGAATATGAATCTGGAGATGTAGTTCAAACGTCCCAGGAATCCTATGACTTGTTTTTCAGTTTTCGGAGAAGGCATTTCTTGAATGGCCTTGACCTTGTCAGGATCAACCTCAATCCCTTTCTGGCTGACGATGAACCCTAGTAGTTTCCCTGAACGGACATCGAAGGTGCACTTGTTGGGATTCAAGCGGAGCTTGAATTTTCTTAGACGTTCGAACAATTTTGACAGATGTTCAACGTGCTCATCCTCTGTTCTTGATTTTGCAATCAAATCATCAACATATACCTCGATTTCTTTGTGTATCATGTCATGAAACAGAGTAGTCATGGCCCTTTGATAGGTTGCCCCGACATTCTTCAAACCGAACGGAATTACCTTGTAATAAAAGGTACCCCATGGGGTAATGAACGAAGTTTTCTCCATGTCTTTCGGCGCCATTTTGATCTGGTTATAGCCCGAGAATCCATCCATGAAGGAGAATACTTTGAACTTTGCTGTGCTGTCAACCAACATGTCAATGTGTGGTAAAGGAAAGTCGTCCTTTGGACTTGCCTTGTTTAGATCTCTGTAATCAACACACATTCTGACCCTTCCCTCCTTTTTGGGAACGGGTACGATGTTGGCTAACCATTGAGGATATTCAGATGTAGCGAGGAAACCCGTGTCGATCTGTTTCTGTACCTCCTCTTTGATTTTGATGGCCATGTCCGGGTGAGTCCGTCTCAACCTTTGCTTTACTGGCGGACATTCCGATCTTAGCGGTAAGTGATGTTCCACGATGCTGGTATCCAACCCTGGCATTTCCTGATAGGACCAAGCGAATACATCGGGGAATTCTTTGAGAAGCTTTATCAAGCTTTCTTTGGCAGTTGGACTGAGCAATGCTCCGATCCTGATTTCTTTTTTCTCTTTTTCTAAACCCAAGTTTACCGTTTCCAACGGTTCTTTGTGAGGTTCAATGGACCTTTCCTCTTGTCTGAGTAGTCGGGAGATCTCTTCTGGAATTTCGTCGTCATTTTCTTCTTCAGCCTCGAATACCGGGAACTCAAAGTTGGGAGAAGGCATCGGATCGTATGTTTCAACGGGGTGTAAAACAAGCAATCTGCATGACGTGATGATTCGTGTTTAGAAGAGATAGAGAAAATGCAAGTGTGTGCAGTGTATTGATTTTACTGCTTGTCTCTGTTATTATGATGTTTTTTAGGATTACCATTTTCTGAAAAAGCAAAAAGAGAAAACAGCAAATAATGCGGGAATTACAGAACGACGTTATTTTATTAATGAACAAGTCGAATCTTGAAACTACAACCCTATAAAACAAAACTCTGTCGCTTTGGGCGAAGCGAAGAGGGAAATTTACAGAAAGCGAGCCCTATCAAAACATCCGTTTCACCTGGGCAGGGTGAAAGGTTAAAGATGGCAATTACTTTGACTGATGAACGACCTTCGGAACCTCGACGGCAACCCATTGGCGGCGAACTCCTCGGTGAATCACAAAGTCTGGCACCTTCCTTGATTTGTCTTCAGAAATGACGCTGATTTCTGGTGGAGTAGGATCGTTGGAATCTGTTTCCCCGGCAGAGTTGTCGTAGGAGGATTCCTCTGTTGCATTTTGCATAGCATTGGTGCTCTCAGCTGTATCTCCCCATCCAGTTGGCTGGATATCTTCGAGCCTGATACGAGAGTTTTCGGGAGCAGTGTACTTGACCATAAAGTCGTATTTTCCACTTGGTTGTCCCAAAGTGTCCCAAACTTCTTTGGAACTGGAGAAGTCATCCCACTCGATGACGTTGACCTCAGGAAAAGTATAGTTGATGAATTCAAGTCCTGCGAACGTTGCGAATTCATCTTCATGTTGAGTAATTTTCGAATGACCTGAGTGTTGATCCCATGACATGGCGGGGACACAGGTATTCTGTTCAATGACGCTCAGCTGAGTTTCATTACTCGGCTGACTTTCTTTCCCCAAGTTTCCTAGGTAAGGCTGCCACATTGGCAGGCCATCCATCGGGCCATAGTAATTGCGGTCAAAGTTGTCTTTCATCAGAGTGTCTTCCTCTAATGAATTTGGCGGAGCACAGCATCCTTCCGGATCACAATCCCCGTAGATCATTTCGACATCTGATCTTGGTATAAATCTCAGACTTTATGTAGGAAACCAAAAAGGCATAGGCACCTCTTCCTGAGACATATAGTTGTCCTTGTTAAGGTAGGACTTCCATTCTTCATCTGTGTCAGAGGGATCTTCCTCATTGATAGCATGAACTGTCTGAGACACTGGGTGAAGGAAACCTCCACTGTGGAAGAAGTTTTGAAGGGGATGAAGACTTTCATCGTTGGCGGCTATTTGAGTACAGGTCACAGAAAAACCAAGACCCTTCTTTGTTTTATTGTCAATAGGAATGACAAGCCGTCCCCATCCTGTCGTATCGGTACTCTCGACCGCTTTGATAGCATCGTTGTATGAAGAAATTGAAGTTCCTTCTTTGAACTGATTGTTCTTGCTCACCAATAGTGCTTGGAACTGAGTTCCAATAACCTCCTCGGGTTCCACACAAGTAGATGATGATAAGTTGCTTACGAGCAAGGCTTGTTCCCCACAAACCGTGACAAGTTGATCGTTCTTGACGAACTTTAGCTTTTGGTGGAGGGTTGAAGTAACCGCTCCAGCCTGATGTATCCAAGGTCTTCCTAATAAACAACTGTATGTTGCCCGGATGTCCATGACCTGGAAAGTGACTTGGAAAGTGTGAGGACCAATAGTTATGGGAAGATCAACTTCGCCGATAACTGTTTTTCTGGATCCGTCGAATGCTTTGATGACGACCTCGCTGATTCTCATCGGAAGGCCCTTGAATGATAATTGCATTAAGGTGGACTTCGGCATAACATTCAGGGCTGACCCTGTGTCTACCAGTACGTTGGCTAAAGCATCGCCCTGACAGTTAACTGTGATATTGAGTGCCATGTTATGACGACGACCCTCTTCAGGTAATTCCTCATCACTAAATCCCAAATTGTTGCAGGAAGTGATGTTAGAGACAATGCTATCGAATTGTCTGATTGTTACATCCTGTTCCACAAAGGCCTGCTCTAAGACTTTCTGTAGAGCCTCCCTGTGTGCTTCTGAACTGAGTAACAGTGATAACACTGAGATCTTTGAAGGAGTCTGTAACAGTTGATCAACAATGTTATATTCACTCCTTTGGATGAGCTTTAGCATCTCATCTTTGTCTTTTGAACAGTCGGGATTACCAGATTGACTGACTGGTGGATCAGGAATTTCTGCCTGAAGTTCCTTTTCTTTGTTGGATTCTCCAACCCCTCGGTTGAAGATTCGACCGCTCCGTGTTACACGACTGATGTCTTCAATATTCACGACGGAGGGTAATGGAATTTCCTTTCCATTTTCAATTATTGTTGCACCGTATTTGTAAGGGATAGCCTTAGTTGATTCATACGGTAGTGGCCCCGGTAGATAGATGACTATGGGAACCTTCTGATTTTTCTGACCATCATAAGTAACCTTGATCCGTTCCCGGTTGGGAACTCTAGATTCGTCAAGTAGAGGGAAGATGGCAAAAACATCCCTGGTCCTGTGATGACCAGAGATCGTGACAACATCCTCAACCTGATCGGCAAGGTAGTTCGGCGACCAAATGATGGGTCCTGAACCTGAATATGGACGAATTTCTCCATGATCGACCTGACCCTAAAGAGCTGCTCTCACAAGGTAACACCCTTGGTTACTTTCTGAACAGACGCTACAACTGTCATAGTTGTGTGGTGGCACCTGGCCACGCCCACTTTGAATACAATGTAACCCACTAGGTTACCTTCCATTGATCGGACATCCTGACTTTGACGACGAGTAGGATTCCTGTTATTGATACTAATCTGCTGAGTATCTTCGTCCATATAGATTGGCATCCACCAGTGATTTAACAAGTGCTGAAGTGCCTCCTGGACAAGGGTACAACCTCGATCGTTTTCGCAACCCGTTTTACAATTTTGATAGCCATGTGATATTAAGAATCCAAGTCGGACCTGCTCAGCATGTAACTCTACCAGGTTGGTATTCATCATGCGGATATCGAAGATCTGAACCATATTGATTTGATAGGGATTCCTATCATGGTAGTCTTGGATCCATCCAAGATCCATCTGACGCTGGAGGGCCTCTTGTATGAAAGAGCATCCCTGTTTGTTTACCGAGCAAATCAGACAGGAACCGTAATCGTGCCGCGGCAGATTATGATACTGGCTTTGCCTTGAGTGCATCGCCACTAAGTTGACATTCATCACACGGATGTCGTGGTTCTGAATGACGTTAGAATTCGTAGAGACCATGTTAACTCCACGAACTCGGTGCTCTTGGATCCATCCGAGATCCATCTGTTCCTGTAGAGCTGATTGCACTACCGAACATCCTTGGTTATCTTTAGAGCAGATATCACACTGGTGATAGTTATGAGGTGGCACGTGGCCATATCCACTCTGTCTATAATGCATCTTGACCAGATTGGTCCCCAATAAGAGTACATCGTGAATTTGATAAACATCGTTAGTCTCTTTCTCAATCAGATTGACTGCAGCTTTCTCGTGTTGAGGCAGCGGGTTCGTAAGAACATTGGGATTTGTATCTTTGAAAGATAAGAGCCCGCTCCTAACAAGCTTTTGCACATCGGACTTGAAATTGAGGCAAGTCTCAATGTTATGCCCTGAACCTCCTTGATGATAAGGGCATGTTTGATCCGCTTTAAACCAAAAAGGCGGATTTTCCAGAACTGAAAGGGGAGACTTAGTCTGAATGTGCCCCTTGGCTAGCAGTAACGGAAATAGTTCTGCGTACGTTACAGGTATAGGATCAAATCCTGATGGCCGTGTTGTACGATTGTTGTTATATGGAGGACGAGCCTGCTGAAGAGGCTGTTGTGTCCTTTGCTGGTCAGGTTGGCTCTGCACAACCTGAGGTTGATACATAGGAACAGGCGCGGGGTCGATAGCAGGAGTAACAGCTGCTACTGGCTGATAACGTCGCCTTTGCTTTCCAAGAGAGATATTCCCAATATCTTGCTCTTTTTTCTTAGGGAGAGCACTACCGTATTTTTTAGTACCGCTCGTTGATCCAGTGTCTTTTACCAAACGTCCTTCTTGGATGGCTTCCTCAAGACGTACACCCATGCCGACCATTTCGGTGAAATCACTGGGCGCACTGGCGACCATTCGGTCATAGTAAAACGAGCTTAAGGTTTTTAAGAAGATTTTTGTCATCTCTTTTTCCTCAAGAGGTGGACAAATTTGAGCGGCAATTTCACGCCACCTTTGAGCATACTCCTTAAAGGTTTCCTTTTCCTTTTGCGACATTGATCTGAGTTGATCTCTGTCGGGTGCCATGTCCAAATTGTACTTGTATTGTTGGACGAAGGCAGTACCAAGATCTCTGAATGTACAGATCGTAGTACGGTTTAAACCCATGTACCATTTGAGTGCGGCACCGGTTAAACTATCCTGGAAGTAGTGAATCAGCAGGTCCTGATTCTCTGTCTGAGCTGACATCCGCCGAGCGTACATCACCAGATGGCTCTGAGGGCAAGAGTTACCCTTGTATTTTTCAAAGTCGGGCACTTGGAACTTGTGCGGGACTTTCACATTTGGGACCAAGCAGAGGTCTGCGGCGTCCTTCCCAAATAGATCCTGACCGCGAATGGCTTGCAGCTCTTTCTGCATTTCCAGGAACTGTTCCTGGAATTCCTCCATTCTGTCAAACATAGTTTCCTTCTTACCAGAAGGTGTTGGTGGAATCTGTCCTTCCGGGACAGTGTGCACCACAGGGGGTGGTACCGTGACTACGGCAGTAAGTCTTGGCGCTTCCCGAAGTTTGTAACCTTCAAGAGTCTTCAGTATGCCCCTGGCATCTTCGCTTTCCCGAAGTTTGTAACCTTCAGGCCCAGCGGCTTCTGTTGTGATTCCCTGATCTTCAGTAATCGGCGGAACATATCCTTCTGGGATATAGTTAACAGGCATGCCCCAAGGACGATCTTTCGGTATCTGATACCTAGGATCATACTTTTCTATGATGGGCGTTGAGGTGATCTCTGAGATCACAGTTCTTTGTTGCTAAGCTTCTGCCATGGCTTGCATGTCGTTACGAAGCTTTCTCATATCCTCTCTCAGAGCGTCGATCTCTTCTTTCAACTCTCTGTTTTCTTCCTCAAGATCATCCATCTTTTTCTGACGATTGGCCCGAGTATTATACGAATGAGACAGTTTGACTTCAGAATCGAGACACAAACGTGAGATTCGTAGGGAAGAAGAATACGCGATGTGAGAATGATGAATGCAATGATTATATTAATTGTTGTTTTTTTTTAATCAAAATAAACTTCGACAATTAGATTGCAAATATCAAACAGTGGGGAAACCCCTTTTTATTGAATTCCAAAGGATTACAGAAATGGAAATACAGTAGATTACAAAGTGCAGAAACAGAAACCTAAACTAATGGGTCCCGAGTCCTCTCTGAGGAGAAACCGGGTGCTGATTCTGGTATCTTCCTTTTCTTTGACCGGGGCACTTGGGCCGTTGTCGAGTTGTCATTCCTTTGCCGAGTGAAAGGAGTGAGCAAATTCCGTTGGTCATCTTGATTCTCTACAGCATGCTGCTCCAAAATTTCAATCAGAGCATCTTTCTCTTTCAGTAGTTGTTGTATTTGGATACACTCTACGTCGAGGGTGCGGTACTTGTTCTTCCAAGTCCTTCTTTCCTTTTGAACTTTGTTGAGAGTAACCTGAAGCTTTTCAGTTTCCGTCATGAAGTACATGACAGTTTCCCTCGGTGGAAGAATTCTGTAATGAGGATAAGGCATCTTTAGCTTGAGAGCTCTAGTTTGTACCCAATGGAGATAAGGCTCCACCGAGACACAGCCCGATTTTCCCAGAGACTCTCGTCCTTTCTTATGAACCTGTTTCCAAGCTTGCACTATTTCCATCTTTAGTGCTCTGTCATTTTCTCCTTCTTTGAAGAAAAGACCTTCCAGATGAACACCCAGTGGGATGTGTCTCATCGGGTATCCAAATTGACGAAGAACTAATATCGGATGATAGTTGATTCCTCCTTTAGTTTCTATGAGGGGTACGCTGGGGAAGTCTCCACAACGGTCAATGATTCTGATTCCCTCATAAATCCTATTACACCAATCTATATCGGAATTGGTGAGAGACATGATCTTCCACGACCAACGTAAGACGCTCTTGCAATCCCAAAAAGCAGCAGACTTGGGCAAGTGCGAGATAAACCATTTATAAAGCAGAGGTACACAGCATGTGATCTCCCCTCCGCTGTACAAATTTCCTAAGTGTACAGAATGATACGCATCTGCGAGCAAAGTTGGCACAGGGTTTCCAATGAGAAAAACCTTAATAGCGTTGATATCAACGAAGTTATTGATGTTGGGAAACAAAAATAATCCGTAGGTGAGCAAGACAAAGATGCTTTCAAAAGCAGTCCCGTTCCCTATACTAGCGAAGTATAGAGCCTTTTTTGTCAAGAACTGGGCTGGAAAACCTTGGATGCCACCCTTAGTGGTCATGTGAGTCCTGACCTCAGACTCATCCAAATGAATTGCTATTGCAATAGTCTGACTCTTTCGAATTTCTTCCAGTCCAGAAAATGGAGCTCGATCAGTGATATGTAAATCAGTCAGATGAGAATACTCCTCCAGCGTTGGTGCCAGCTGGTAATCCGGGAATGTGAAACAATGATAAACCGGATCGTAGAACTGAATGAGCGCATCCATGATCCCGTTAATCACATGGACTCTTAACAGTGGTAGCAAACCACCGTGCTTGGCTCTGAAAGCCTCTGGGTTAACGATCATCCTTGCTAACTTTCTCAAATCCTCTAGCTTTGGAACCTTGAAGGTATACTGGTGAGTTCTCCTTCTACCGAAATCCATTAATGCAATCTTTTTCTCTGATATTTGCAATCACAGTCTTAGTTTAATTTGAAAAACAGAGAGACTAGAAGAGAAAGTTTTTTTAATGTTTTAATGTTTTATTAAATGAATGCATGAATGCAGCACACAAAAACATAGAAAAAACATGGGGTCAAAGGGTCGTTGTCATGAAGTCAAGGCTCTACCCATCCCCAAAGGTTTATACTAGGGTGATTTTTGTACCTGTACTCATTATCATCAGCTCCTCCCAGGAAAGCAAAACAACAAGCGGATCGCCAGCGAGTTGCAGAGCAATCTTAGAGTAAGTGTCATTCACCGAGAATAGATCACCATCCTCAAATGAGGGTAGTATCGCGTAACAACTATTTCCGATAGCTTCCGCACTACGAAAAAGGTTGGCTTTTCTTAAGTGTATACTCAATCTCACCACATGCGGCATCACACGCATTCCCAGTAGCAGAAAAATAAACACGTATAGCAATTAGGAAAAGCAGTATATATATATTTGTCCTAATCATCCTAGACTTATAAAGCTACGATTCTTAAGTTCCTGACAGAAATGGGTTCCCCGGTGGAAGCCCCAATCTGTGGTTCCCTGCCTAAGAGATGGACCAGCATAGGTCAATCTTTCTCTTCGGTAGAGTTCCCATTCTCTGTGGAAAACGGGGATGATGCCCTAAGGCAGAAAAGGAGACTCCCCAGCAGAGTCGCCATTTTACAAGGAAAACAGACAGAAAATAAAAAAGAAAAGAAAAGAAATGGCCCCACGGTGGGCGCCACTTTTCTGTTGGCGGCCACCGCCATGAAAATGACTTACCCAAGGTTTAAATTGTAAGAAGGAAAGAACCGGCCCCACGGTGGGCGCCACTTTTCTGTAGCGAGCGATTTTGGACGCGGTTCTTAAGCGCTGGTCGCTCTCTGCGGTTGAGCTTTAAACTACAGGTCGATTCATTTTTTATCCTATTGTGAGCTGAATAAGGAAGGGAAATAGATGTATCCAATTAATCCTGCTTTGCATACTGAGTTTAAACAGCGGTCTGTTAGGTTACGGATGCTATCAATGTGGGGGGGCCTTTGTACTGGTTATTCGTATTTCACCAATACAGGTTTCTTTCTTTCTTTTTTCTAGGCAAAGGGTTTCTGGCGGGGAATAAGGATTAGGATGTTAGGACTGGTGCTTTTGAAATACTGCTTTTAATTGATGGAGATATGGGATTTGGGTTTTTTGTTGATTGCGCTCGCTAAGATCTTTTCTTTCGATCTTATGCCTACGTATTCCCGTTTACCGAAACAGGGAAATCAGAGCGTTCGTAGTTCCTCCTATTCTATGGGAGGAAATTGGTGTTTTTGGTGTCTTGTTCAAAGCCCAAGACGTGAAGCGAAAGGTGATTTGTATCTTGTTCAAAGCCCAAGATGTGAAGCTGAAAGGTCAATTTGTGTCTTGTTCAAAGCCCAAGACGTGAAGCTGAAAGACCTCGACTTTAGAGAGAATTTGTCATCTCTAAATAGGGGGGAAGGAGAATTACTTTAACTGGGATACGCGGATCCGAGCAATGCCATAATTTCCGAAGAAAGGGTTTTAACCTGAAGGAGAAGACTTTAACTTAGTGTAGAGCAATGCCATCTTTCCTTAGGAATTTCTCATGCTAAAAGAGGGACAGTGGCATGGATGTAGATGATCCAGAGGCTTGCCGCTTACAGCGATTAGATGAAGGGAAAGGAGTTGTTGATGTTTGTGTACTGTGAACGAGGCATAACTTTGATGCTAAAAGGTTAATTGGATTAACCAGTGGTTTTATTGTACAAAGCCTAAGAGGAGGCTAATTTCCGCTAGGAAAATCATTATACAAAGCCTAAGAGGAGGCTATTTTGTGTCTCGTACAAAGCCCGAGAGAGAGGCTAAAAGTTTTTGACCCAGTGGGGCATATCGTTATACAAAGCCTAAGAGGAGGCTAACAAAGAGTTCGACTCTTGCTTAAGGGATTTATATCTCGTACGAGGCCCGAGATGGAGGCAAAAAAGGGGGGTGATTGACTCAACGAGGGAATCTTTTGTGTCTCATACAAAGCCTGAGAGAGAGAGGCTAAAAGGTTGTTTTGACTCCACTGGGGAGAATTTTGGTATCTCGTACGAAGCCCGAGATGGAGGCTATTGTAACTGTTTCAGTTGAGTGACAGATCCAATATACTGATTTAAAAGAGAAAATCAGTTCTTATATGAGTAACACTGTACTCAGGGATTTAATTTGAGGATCAGGGGTATTTCCTTTTCTTTGAGGAAACGGGAAATCCAAAGGGTATTGAGACTGTCCGAGTCTGCGGGTTTCCTTCCTATTTAACGAAGGGTGCTTGAGAATGTCCTTGAGACTCAAGGAAGTTAGACTGTCCGTGTCTAGAGTTTTATCTTTTGTACTATGCTTTGAGAAACAGTAGTAGACTCTATGAAAGAACTGTTCTATGAAGGTGACTAGGTTTTGTTCCTATACCTCTAGGAGGTCGTCGGGACAATTTGTACGAAGCCCAAGAGGAGGCTGGAAACTTTTAAGAAGCCGACGGGTCCTTGTACAAAGCCCAAGAGGAGGCTATCATTCCCGGAGGAAGAGATCATTATACGAAGCCTAAGAGGAGGTTGTGAATACTTCTAAGAAGTCGTAGGGTCCTTGAATAATGCCCAAGAGGTGGCCGGGTTGCTTTTAGGAAGCCTGTGGGTCCTTGTATGATGCCCAAGAGGAGGCCGATGCTTTTAAGAAGCCCGTGGGTCCCAAACCAAAGAAAAGTTCAGGAAAACTCTTTTAGAGTTAAAACCACTGGTAAACGTGCGAGGTTTACTATCCAGTGACTTTAACTTTTAGAGAGAGTCCGAACCGTTCGGCGGTTTGAAGAAATTCAAGAGAAGTTTCACCGAGAATAATTCATCTCTGGGGGATAGAATTTCTTGAGGATTCCTAAGGAGGACAGCCGAAGAGAAGACTGTATCTGGTGCTCCTATTGGGGATCTAGGCGTATATTTCTACGAATAAATGAAACGGCGTCACTTAGTTCTAGACGTAGTAGCCTGGGAAACTCAAAATATCTATACTATTATTACACAGTAGATATGAGTTTATGAAAGGAGACTTACAGTGAGCAGCCCCACAATACAGTTTATAATATGAAAGCAGTAAATGAAAGCGATAACCACTTACTCGGTTGTAGTGCTTCCATGCTGTTTGGTTAGTTGTTCAACAAAGAAAGATTAAAAACAACAGTATATTCAAAATCAAAGGAGAAAGTGCTTTGAAAAAGAAAGATTTGGGGCTTACAGCTCAAGGAGAGGCCCAGGGTTTTATCAGTGAGCGCACTGTTTGACTTTGTACAACGGGACTTATACAAGTGACTGGGGCCCAAAATGGTTTTCTGTACAAAGGGATGGGTCTTACACTCTCTCAAGAGGCCCAAAAAGGTTTAAAGAAAAAAGTGTGGGGCTTATAACACGAGGGTAGGCCCAAATGATTTTTTCGTTTAAAATGGCGATCGCGCTGAGATTTTCTTTTAACGCAGAGGGACTTATACAATAAGTGAGGCCCAAAATGTTTTGGTTAAAAGGGGGATTGGGTCTTACACTCTAATAGAGGCCCAAAGTGTTTTGAATGAAAAGAAATGGGTCTTACGCGGTTCTTTAGCGCTGGTCGCTCTCTGCGGTTTGAGCTTTAAACTACAGGTCGATTCATTTTTTATCCTATTGTGAGCTGAATAAGGAAGGGAAATAGATGTCTCCAATTAACCCTGCTTGCATACTGAGTTTAAACAGCGGTCTGTTAGGTTACGGATGCTATCAATGTGGGGGGGCCTTTGTACTGGTTATTCGTATTTCGCCAATACAGGTTTCTTTCTTTCTTTTTTCTAGGCAAAGGGTTTCTGGCGGGGAATAAGGATTAGGATGTTAGGACTGGTGCTTTTGAAATACTGCTTTTAATTGATGGAGATATGGGATTTGGGTTTTTTGTTGATTGCGCTCGCTAAGATCTTTTCTTTCGATCTTATGCCTACGTATTCCCGTTTACCGAAACAGGGAAATCAGAGCGTTCGTAGTTCCTCCTATTCTATGGGAGGAAATTGGTTTTTGGTGTCTTGTTCAAAGCCCAAGACGTGAAGCGAAAGGTGATTTGTATCTTGTTTAAAGCCCAAGATGTGAAGCTGAAAGGTCTATTTATGTCTTGTTTAAAGGCCAAGACGTGAAGCTGAAAGGTCTATTTATGTCTTGTTTAAAGCCCAAGACGTGAAGCTGAATGATCTTAACTTTAGAGAGAATTTGTCATCTCTAAAGAGGGGAGAAGGAGAATTACTTTAACTAGGATACGCGGATCCGAGCAATGCCATAATTTCCGAAGAAAGGGTTTTAACCTGAAGGAGAAGACTTTAACTCAGTGTAGAGCAATGCCATCTTTCCTTAGGAATTTCTCATGCTAAAAGAGGGACAGTGGCATGGATATAGATGATCCAGAGGCTTGCCGCTTACAGCGATTAGATGAAAGGAAAGGAGTTGGTGATGTTTGTGTACTGTGAACGAGGCACATCTTTGATGTTAAAAGGTTGATTGGATCAACCAGTGGTTTTCTTATACAAAGCCTAAGAGGAGGCTAATTTCCGCTAGGAAAATCATTATACAAAGCCTAAGAGGAGGCTATTTTGTGTCTCGTATAAAGCCCGAGAGAGAGGCTAAAAGTTTTTGACCCAGTGGGGCATATCGTTATACAAAGCCTAAGAGGAGGCTAACAAAGAGTTCGACTCTTGCTTAAGGGATTTATATCTCGTACGAGGCCCGAGATGGAGGCAAAAAAGGGGGGTGATTGACTCAACGAGGGAATCTTTTGTGTCTCATACAAAGCCTGAGAGAGAGGCTAAAAGGTTGTTTTGACTCCACTGGGGAGAATTTTGGTATCTCGTACGAAGCCCGAGATGGAGGCTATTGTAACTGTTTCAGTTGAGTGACAGATCCAATATACTGATTTAAAAGAGAAAATCAGTTCTTATATGAGTAACACTGTACTCAGGGATTTAATTTGAGGATCAGGGGTATTTCCTTTTCTTTGAGGAAACGGGAAATCCAAAGGGTATTGAGACTGTCCGAGTCTGCGGGTTTCCTTCCTATTTAACGAAGGGTGCTTGAGAATGTCCTTGAGACTCAAGGAAGTTAGACTGTCCGTGTCTAGAGTTTTATCTTTTGTACTATGCTTCGAGAAACAGTAGTAGACTCTATGAAAGAACTGTTCTATGAAGGTGACTAGGTTTTGTTCCTATACCTCTAGGAGGTCGTCGGGACAATTTGTACGAAGCCCAAGAGGAGGCTGGAAACTTTTAAGAAGCCGACGGGTCCTTGTACGAAGCCCAAGAGGAGGCTATCATTCCTGGAGGAAGAGATCAATATACGAAGCCTAAGAGGAGGCTGTGAATACTTCTAAGAAGTCGTAGGGTCCTTGAATAATGCCCAAGAGGAGGCCGGGTTGCTTTTAGGAAGCTTGTGGGTCCTTGTATGATGCCCAAGAGGAGGCCGATGCTTTTAAGAAGCTCGTGGGTCCCAAACCAAAGAAAAGTTCAGGAAAACTCTTTTAGAGTTAAAACCACTGGTAAACGTGCGAGGTTTACTATCCAGTGACTTTAACTTTTAGAGAGAGTCCGAACCGTTCGGCGGTTTAAAGAAATTCAAGAGAAGTTTCACCGAGAATAATTCATCTCTGGGGGATAGAATTTCTTGAGGATTCCTACGGAGGACAGCCGAAGAGAAGACTATATCTCGTGCTCCTATTGGGGATCTAGGCGTATATTTCTACGAATAAATGAAACGGCGTCACCTAGTTCTAGACGTAGTAGCCGGGGAAACTCAAAATATCTATACTATTATTACACAGTAGATATGAGTTTATGAAAGGAGACTTACAGTGAGCAGCCCCACAATACAGTTTATCATATGAAAGCAGTAAATGAAAGCGATAACCACTTACTCGGTTGTAGTGCTTCCATGCTGTTTGGTTAGTTGTTCAACAAAGAAAGATTAAAAACAACAGTATATTCAAAATCAAAGGAGAAAGTGCTTTGAAAAAGAAAGATTTGGGGCTTACAGCTCAAGGAGAGGCCCAGGGTTTTATCAGTGAGCGCACTGTTTGACTTTGTACAGCGGGACTTATACAAGTGACTGGGGCCCAAAATGGTTTTCTGTACAAAGGGATGGGTCTTACACTCTCTCAAGAGGCCCAAAAAGGTTTAAAGAAAAAAGTGTGGGGCTTATAACACGAGGGTAGGCCCAAATGATTTTTTCGTTTAAAATGGCGATCGCGCCGAGATTTTCTTTTAACGCAGAGGGACTTATATAATAAGTGAGGCCCAAAATGTTTTGGTTAAAAGGGGGATTGGGTCTTACACTCTAATAGAGGCCCAAAGTGTTTTGAATGAAAAGAAATGGGCCTTACGCAGTTCTTAAGCGCTGGTCGCTCTCTGCGGTTTGAGCTTTAAACTACAGGTCGATTCATTTTTTATCCTATTGTGAGCTGAATAAGGAAGGGAAATAGATGTCTCCAATTAACCCTGCTTGCATACTGAGTTTAAACAGCGGTCTGTTAGGTTACGGATGCTATCAATGTGGGGGGTCCTTTGTACTGGTTATTCGTATTTCGCCAATACAGGTTTCTTTCTTTCTTTTTTCTAGGCAAAGGGTTTCTGGCGGGGAATAAGGATTAGGATGTTAGGACTGGTGCTTTTGAAATACTGCTTTTAATTGATGGAGATATGGGATTTGGGTTTTTTGTTGATTGCGCTCGCTAAGATCTTTTCTTTCGATCTTATGCCTACGTATTCCCGTTTACCGAAACAGGGAAATCAGAGCGTTCGTAGTTCCTCCTATTCTATGGGAGGAAATTGGTTTTTGGTGTCTTGTTCAAAGCCCAAGACGTGAAGCGAAAGGTGATTTGTATCTTGTTTAAAGCCCAAGATGTGAAGCTGAAAGGTCTATTTATGTCTTGTTTAAAGGCCAAGACGTGAAGCTGAAAGGTCTATTTATGTCTTGTTTAAAGCCCAAGACGTGAAGCTGAATGATCTTAACTTTAGAGAGAATTTGTCATCTCTAAAGAGGGGAGAAGGAGAATTACTTTAACTAGGATACGCGGATCCGAGCAATGCCATAATTTCCGAAGAAAGGGTTTTAACCTGAAGGAGAAGACTTTAACTCAGTGTAGAGCAATGCCATCTTTCCTTAGGAATTTCTCATGCTAAAAGAGGGACAGTGGCATGGATATAGATGATCCAGAGGCTTGCCGCTTACAGCGATTAGATGAAAGGAAAGGAGTTGGTGATGTTTGTGTACTGTGAACGAGGCACAGCTTTGATGTTAAAAGGTTGATTGGATCAACCAGTGGTTTTCTTATACAAAGCCTAAGAGGAGGCTAATTTCCGCTAGGAAAATCATTATACAAAGCCTAAGAGGAGGCTATTTTGTGTCTCGTACAAAGCCCGAGAGAGAGGCTAAAAGTTTTTGACCCAGTGGGGCATATCGTTATACAAAGCCTAAGAGGAGGCTAACAAAGAGTTCGACTCTTGCTTAAGGGATTTATATCTCGTACGAGGCTCGAGATGGAGGCAAAAATGGGGGGTGATTGACTCAACGAGGGAATCTTTTGTGTCTCATACAAAGCCTGAGAGAGAGGCTAAAAGGTTGTTTTGACTCCACTGGGGAGAATTTTGGTATCTCGTACGAAGCCCGAGATGGAGGCTATTGTAACTGTTTCAGTTGAGTGACAGATCCAATATACTGATTTAAAAGAGAAAATCAGTTCTTATATGAGTAACACTGTACTCAGGGATTTAATTTGAGGATCAGGGGATTTCCTTTTCTTTGAGGAAACGGGAAATCCAAAGGGTATTGAGACTGTCCGAGTCTGCGGGTTTCCTTCCTATTTAACGAAGGGTGCTTGAGAATGTCCTTGAGACTCAAGGAAGTTAGACTGTCCGTGTCTAGAGTTTTATCTTTTGTACTATGCTTCGAGAAACAGTAGTAGACTCTATGAAAGGAATGTTCTATGAAGGTGACTAGGTTCTGTTCCTATACCTCTAGGAGGTCGTCGGGACAATTTGTACGAAGCCCAAGAGGAGGCTGGAAACTTTTAAGAAGCCGACGGGTCCTTGTACGAAGCCCAAGAGGAGGCTATCATTCTCGGAGGAAGAGATCATTATACGAAGCCTAAGAGGAGGCTGTGAATACTTCTAAGAAGCCGTAGGGTCCTTGAATAATGCCCAAGAGGAGGCCGGGTTGCTTTTAGGAAGCCTGTGGGTCCTTGTATGATGCCCAAGAGGAGGCCGATGCTTTCAAGAAGCCCGTGGGTCCCAAACCAAAGAAAAGTTCAGGAAAACTCTTTTAGAGTTAAAACCACTGGTAAACGTGCGAGGTTTACTATCCAGTGACTTTAACTTTTAGAGAGAGTCCGAACCGTTCGGCGGTTTGAAGAAATTCAAGAGAAGTTTCACCAAGAATAATTCATCTCTGGGGGATAGAATTTCTTGAGGATTCCTAAGGAGGACAGCCGAAGAGAAGACTGTATCTGGTGCTCCTATTGGGGATCTAGGCGTATATTTCTAGGAATAAATGAAACGGCGTCACTTAGTTCTAGACGTAGTAGCCGGGGAAACTTGAAATATCTATACTATTATTACACAGTAGATATGAGTTTATGAAAGGAGACTTACAGTGAGCAGCCCCACAATACAGTTTATAATATGAAAGCAGTAAATGAAAGCTATAACCACTTACTCGGTTGTAGTGCTTCCATGCTGTTTGGTTAGTTGTTCAACAAAGAAAGATTAAAAACAACAGTATATTCAAAATCAAAGGAGAAAGTGCTTTGAAAAAGAAAGATTTGGGGCTTACAGCTCAAGGAGAGGCCCAGGGTTTTATCAGTGAGCGCACTGTTTGACTTTGTACAGCGGGACTTATACAAGTGACTGGGGCCCAAAATGGTTTTTTGTACAAAGGGATGGGTCTTACACTCTCTCAAGAGGCCCAAAAAGGTTTAAAGAAAAAAGTGTGGGGCTTATAACACGAGGGTAGGCCCAAATGATTTTTTCGTTTAAAATGGCGATCGCGCCGAGATTTTCTTTTAACGCAGAGGGAGTTATACAATAAGTGAGGCCCAAAATGTTTTGGTTAAAAGGGGGATTGGGTCTTACACTCTAATAGAGGCCCAAAGTGTTTTGAATGAAAAGAAATGGGCCTTACGCGGTTCTTAAGCGCTGGTCGCTCTCTGCGGTTTGAGCTTTAAACTACAGGTCGATTCATTTTTTATCCTATTGTGAGCTGAATAAGGAAGGGAAATAGATGTCTCCAATTAACCCTGCTTGCATACTGAGTTTAAACAGCGGTCTGTTAGGTTACAGATGCTATCAATGTGGGGGGGCCTTTGTACTGGTTATTCGTATTTCGCCAATACAGGTTTCTTTCTTTCTTTTTTCTAGGCAAAGGGTTTCTGGCAGGGAATAAGGATTAGGATGTTAGGACTGGTGCTTTTGAAATACTGCTTTTAATTGATGGAGATATGGGATTTGGGTTTTTTGTTGATTGCGCTCGCTAAGATCTTTTCTTTCGATCTTATGCCTACGTATTCCCGTTTACCGAAACAGGGAAATCAGAGCGTTCGTAGTTCCTCCTATTCTATGGGAGGAAATTGGTTTTTGGTGTCTTGTTCAAAGCCCAAGACGTGAAGCGAAAGGTGATTTGTATCTTGTTTAAAGCCCAAGATGTGAAGCTGAAAGGTCTATTTATGTCTTGTTTAAAGGCCAAGACGTGAAGCTGAAAGGTCTATTTATGTCTTGTTTAAAGCCCAAGACGTGAAGCTGAATGATCTTAACTTTAGAGAGAATTTGTCATCTCTAAAGAGGGGAGAAGGAGAATTACTTTAACTAGGATACGCGGATCCGAGCAATGCCATAATTTCCGAAGAAATGGTTTTAACCTGAAGGAGAAGACTTTAACTCAGTGTAGAGCAATGCCATCTTTCCTTAGGAATTTCTCATGCTAAAAGAGGGACAGTGGCATGGATATAGATGATCCAGAGGCTTGCCGCTTACAGCGATTAGATGAAGGGAAAGGAGTTGGTGATGTTTGTGTACTGTGAACGAGGCACAGCTTTGATGTTAAAAGGTTGATTGGATCAACCAGTGGTTTTCTTATACAAAGCCTAAGAGGAGGCTAATTTCCGCTAGGAAAATCATTATACAAAGCCTAAGAGGAGGCTATTTTGTGTCTCGTACAAAGCCCGAGAGAGAGGCTAAAAGTTTTTGACCCAGTGGGGCATATCGTTATACAAAGCCTAAGAGGAGGCTAACAAAGAGTTCGACTCTTGCTTAAGGGATTTATATCTCGTACGAGGCCCGAGATGGAGGCAAAAAAGGGGGGTGATTGACTCAACGAGGGAATCTTTTGTGTCTCATACAAAGCCTGAGAGAGAGGCTAAAAGGTTGTTTTGACTCCACTGGGGAGAATTTTGGTATCTCGTACGAAGCCCGAGATGGAGGCTATTGTAACTGTTTCAGTTGAGTGACAGATCCAATATACTGATTTAAAAGAGAAAATCAGTTCTTATATGAGTAACACTGTACTCAGGGATTTAATTTGAGGATCAGGGGTATTTCCTTTTCTTTGAGGAAACGGGAAATCCAAAGGGTATTGAGACTGTCCGAGTCTGCGGGTTTCCTTCCTATTTAACGAAGGGTGCTTGAGAATGTCCTTGAGACTCAAGGAAGTTAGACTGTCCGTGTCTAGAGTTTTATCTTTTGTACTATGCTTCGAGAAACAGTAGTAGACTCTATGAAAGAACTGTTCTATGAAGGTGACTAGGTTCTGTTCCTATACCTCTAGGAGGTCGTCGGGATAATTTGTACGAAGCCCAAGAGGAGGCTGGAAACTTTTAAGAAGCCGACGGGTCCTTGTACGAAGCCGAAGAGGAGGCTATCATTCCCAGAGGAAGAGATCATTATACGAAGCCTAAGAGGAGGTTGTGAATACTTCTAAGAAGCCGTAGGGTCCTTGAATAATGCCCAAGAGGAGACCGGGTTGCTTTTAGGAAGCCTGTGGGTCCTTGTATGATGCCCAAGAGGAGGCCGATGCTTCTAAGAAGCCCGTGGGTCCCAAACCAAAGAAAAATTCAGGAAAACTCTTTTAGAGTTAAAACCACTGGTAAACGTGCGAGGTTTACTATCCAGTGACTTTAACTTTTAGAGAGAGTCCGAACCGTTCGGCGGTTTGAAGAAATTCAAGAGAAGTTTCACTGAGAATAATTCATCTCTGGGGGATAGAATTTCTTGAGGATTCCTAAGGAGGACAGCCGAAGAGAAGACTGTATCTGGTGCTCCTATTGGGGATCTAGGCGTATATTTCTACGAATAAATGAAACGGCGTCACTTAGTTCTAGACGTAGTGGCCGGGGAAACTCGAAATATCTATACAATTATTACACAGTAGATATGAGTTTATGAAAGGAGACTTACAGTGAGCAGCCCCACAATACAGTTTATAATATGAAAGCAGTAAATGAAAGCGATAACCACTTACTCGGTTGTAGTGCTTCCATGCTGTTTGGTTAGTTGTTCAACAAAGAAAGATTAAAAACAACAGTATATTCAAAATCAAAGGAGAAAGTGCTTTGAGAAAGAAAGATTTGGGGCTTACAGCTCAAGGAGAGGCCCAGGGTTTTATCAGTGAGCGCACTGTTTGACTTTGTACAGCGGGACTTATACAAGTGACTAGGGCCCAAAATAGTTTTCTGTACAAAGGGATGGGTCTTACACTCTCTCAAGAGGCCCAAAAAGGTTTAAAGAAAAAAGTGTGGGGCTTATAACACGAGGGTAGGCCCAAATGATTTTTTCGTCTAAAATGGCAATCGCGCCGAGATTTTCTTTTAACGCAGAGGGACTTATACAATAAGTGAGGCCCAAAATGTTTTGGTTAAAAGGGGGATTGGGTCTTACACTCTAATAGAGACCCAAAGTGTTTTGAATTAAAAGAAATGAGCCTGACGCGGTTCTTAAGCGCTGGTCGCTCTCTGCGGTTTGAGCTTTAAACTACAGGTCGATTCATTTTTTATCCTATTGTGAGCTGAATAAGGAAGGGAAATAGATGTCTCCAATTAACCCTGCTTGCATACTGAGTTTAAACAGCGGTCTGTTAGGTTACGAATGCTATCAATGTGGGGGGGCCTTTGTACTGGTTATTCGTATTTCGCCAATACAGGTTTCTTTCTTTCTTTTTTCTAGGCAAAGGGTTTCTGGAGGGGAATAAGGATTAGGATGTTAGGACTGGTGCTTTTGAAATACTGCTTTTAATTGATGGAGATATGGGATTTGGGTTTTTTGTTGATTGCGCTCGCTAAGATCTTTTCTTTCGATCTTATGCCTACGTATTTCCGTTTACCGAAACAGGGAAATCAGAGCGTTCGTAGTTCCTCCTATTCTATGGGAGGAAATTGGTTTTTGGTGTCTTGTTCAAAGCCCAAGACGTGAAGCGAAAGGTGATTTGTATCTTGTTTAAAGCCCAAGATGTGAAGCTGAAAGGTCTATTTATGTCTTGTTTAAAGGCCAAGACGTGAAGCTGAAAGGTCTATTTATGTCTTGTTTAAAGCCCAAGACGTGAAGCTGAATGATCTTAACTTTAGAGAGAATTTGTCATCTCTAAAGAGGGGAGAAGGAGAATTACTTTAACTAGGATACGCGGATCCGAGCAATGCCATAATTTCCGAAGAAAGGGTTTTAACCTGAAGGAGAAGACTTTAACTCAGTGTAGAGCAATGCCATCTTTCCTTAGGAATTTCTCATGCTAAAAGAGGGACAGTGGCATGGATATAGATGATCCAGAGGCTTGCCGCTTACAGCGATTAGATGAAAGGAAAGGAGTTGGTGATGTTTGTGTACTGTGAACGAGGCACAGCTTTGATGTTAAAAGGTTGATTGGATCAACCAGTGGTTTTCTTATACAAAGCCTAAGAGGAGGCTAATTTCCGCTAGGAAAATCATTATACAAAGCCTAAGAGGAGGCTATTTTGTGTCTCGTACAAAGCCCGAGAGAGAGGCTAAAAGTTTTTGACCCAGTGGGGCATATCGTTATACAAAGCCTAAGAGGAGGCTAACAAAGAGTTCGACTCTTGCTTAAGGGATTTATATCTCGTACGAGGCCCGAGATGGAGGCAAAAAAGGGGGGTGATTGACTCAACGAGGGAATCTTTTGTGTCTCATACAAAGCCTGAGAGAGAGGCTAAAAGGTTGTTTTGACTCCACTGGGGAGAATTTTGGTATCTCGTACGAAGCCCGAGATGGAGGCTATTGTAACTGTTTCAGTTGAGTGACAGATCCAATATACTGATTTAAAAGAGAAAATCAGTTCTTATATGAGTAACACTGTACTCGGGGATTTAATTTGAGGATCAGGGGTATTTCCTTTTCTTTGAGGAAACGGGAAATCCAAAGGGTATTGAGACTGTCCGATTCTGCGGGTTTCCTTCCTATTTAACGAAGGGTGCTTGAGAATGTCCTTGAGACTCAAGGAAGTTAGACTGTCCGTTTCTAGAGTTTTATCTTTTGTACTATGCTTCGAGAAACAGTAGTAGACTCTATGAAAGAACTGTTCTATGAAGGTGACTAGGTTCTGTTCCTATACCTCTAGGAGGTCGTCGGGACAATTTGTACGAAGCCCAAGAGGAGGCTGGAAACTTTTAAGAAGCCGACGGGTCCTTGTACGAAGCCCAATAGGAGGCTATCATTCCCGGAGGAAGAGATCATTATACGAAGCCTAAGAGGAGGTTGTGAATACTTCTAAGAAGCCGTAGGGTCCTTGAATAATGCCCAAGAGGAGACCGGGTTGCTTTTAGGAAGCCTGTGGGTCCTTGTATGATGCCCAAGAGGAGGCCGATGCTTCTAAGAAGCCCGTGGGTCCCAAACCAAAGAAAAATTCAGGAAAACTCTTTTAGAGTTAAAACCACTGGTAAACGTGCGAGGTTTACTATCCAGTGACTTTAACTTTTAGAGAGAGTCCGAACCGTTCGGCGGTTTGAAGAAATTCAAGAGAAGTTTCACCGAGAATAATTCATCTCTGGGGGATAGAATTTCTTGAGGATTCCTAAGGAGGACAGCCGAAGAGAAAACTGTATCTGGTGCTCCTATTGGGGATCTAGGCGTATATTTCTACGAATAAATGAAACGGCGTCACTTAGTTCTAGACGTAGTGGCCGGGGAAACCCGAAATATCTATACAATTATTACACAGTAGATATGAGTTTATGAAAGGAGGCTTACAGTGAGCAGCCCCACAATACAGTTTATAATATGAAAGCAGTAAATGAAAGCGATAACCACTTACTCGGTTGTAGTGCTTCCATGCTGTTTGGTTAGTTGTTCAACAAAGAAAGATTAAAAACAACAGTATATTCAAAATCAAAGGAGAAAGTGCTTTGAGAAAGAAAGATTTGGGGCTTACAGCTCAAGGAGAGGCCCAGGGTTTTATCAGTGAGCGCACTGTTTGACTTTGTACAGCGGGACTTATACAAGTGACTAGGGCCCAAAATGGTTTTCTGTACAAAGGGATGGGTCTTACACTCTCTCAAGAGGCCCAAAAAGGTTTAAAGAAAAAAGTGTGGGGCTTATAACACGAGGGTAGGCCCAAATGATTTTTTCGTCTAAAATGGCAATCGCGCCGAGATTTTCTTTTAACGCAGAGGGACTTATACAATAAGTGAGGCCCAAAATGTTTTGGTTAAAAGGGGGATTGGGTCTTACACTCTAATAGAGGCCCAAAGTGTTTTGAATGAAAAGAAATGGGCCTTACGCGGTTCTTAAGCGCTGGTCGCTCTCTGCGGTTTGAGCTTTAAACTACAGGTCGATTCATTTTTTATCCTATTGTGAGCTGAATAAGGAAGGGAAATAGATGTCTCCAATTAACCCTGCTTGCATACTGAGTTTAAACAGCGGTCTGTTAGGTTACGGATGCTATCAATGTGGGGGGGCCTTTGTACTGGTTATTCGTATTTCGCCAATACAGGTTTCTTTCTTTCTTTTTTCTAGGCAAAGGGTTTCTGGCGGGGAATAAGGATTAGGATGTTAGGACTGGTGCTTTTGAAATACTGCTTTTAATTGATGGAGATATGGGATTTGGGTTTTTTGTTGATTGCGCTCGCTAAGATCTTTTCTTTCGATCTTATGCCTACGTATTCCCGTTTACCGAAACATGGAAATCAGAGCGTTCGTAGTTCCTCCTATTCTATGGGAGGAAATTGGTTTTTGGTGTCTTGTTCAAAGCCCAAGACGTGAAGCGAAAGGTGATTTGTATCTTGTTTAAAGCCCAAGATGTGAAGCTGAAAGGTCTATTTATGTCTTGTTTAAAGGCCAAGACGTGAAGCTGAAAGGTCTATTTATGTCTTGTTTAAAGCCCAAGACGTGAAGCTGAATGATCTTAACTTTAGAGAGAATTTGTCATCTCTAAAGAGGGGAGAAGGAGAATTACTTTAACTAGGATACGCGGATCCGAGCAATGCCATAATTTCCGAAGAAAGGGTTTTAACCTGAAGGAGAAGACTTTAACTCAGTGTAGAGCAATGCCATCTTTCCTTAGGAATTTCTCATGCTAAAAGAGGGACAGTGGCATGGATATAGATGATCCAGAGGCTTGCCGCTTACAGCGATTAGATGAAAGGAAAGGAGTTGGTGATGTTTGTGTACTGTGAACGAGGCACAGCTTTGATGTTAAAAGGTTGATTGGATCAACCAGTGGTTTTCTTATACAAAGCCTAAGAGGAGGCTAATTTCCGCTAGGAAAATCATTATACAAAGCCTAAGAGGAGGCTATTTTGTGTCTCGTACAAAGCCCGAGAGAGAGGCTAAAAGTTTTTGACCCAGTGGGGCATATCGTTATACAAAGCCTAAGAGGAGGCTAACAAAGAGTTCGACTCTTGCTTAAGGGATTTATATCTCGTACGAGGCCCGAGATGGAGGCAAAAAAGGGGGGTGATTGACTCAACGAGGGAATCTTTTGTGTCTCATACAAAGCCTGAGAGAGAGGCTAAAAGGTTGTTTTGACTCCACTGGGGAGAATTTTGGTATCTCGTACGAAGCCCGAGATGGAGGCTATTGTAACTGTTTCAGTTGAGTGACAGATCCAATATACTGATTTAAAAGAGAAAATCAGTTCTTATATGAGTAACACTGTACTCAGGGATTTAATTTGAGGATCAGGGGTATTTCCTTTTCTTTGAGGAAACGGGAAATCCAAAGGGTATTGAGACTGTCCGAGTCTGCGGGTTTCCTTCCTATTTAACGAAGGGTGCTTGAGAATGTCCTTGAGACTCAAGGAAGTTAGACTGTCCGTGTCTAGAGTTTTATCTTTTGTACTATGCTTCGAGAAACAGTAGTAGACTCTATGAAAGAACTGTTCTATGAAGGTGACTAGGTTTTGTTCCTATACCTCTAGGAGGTCGTCGGGACAATTTGTACGAAGCCCAAGAGGAGGCTGGAAACTTTTAAGAAGCCGACGGGTCCTTGTACGAAGCCCAAGAGGAGGCTATCATTCCTGGAGGAAGAGATCAATATACGAAGCCTAAGAGGAGGCTGTGAATACTTCTAAGAAGTCGTAGGGTCCTTGAATAATGCCCAAGAGGAGGCCGGGTTGCTTTTAGGAAGCCTGTGGGTCCTTGTATGATGCCCAAGAGGAGGCCGATGCTTTTAAGAAGCTCGTGGGTCCCAAACCAAAGAAAAGTTCAGGAAAACTCTTTTAGAGTTAAAACCACTGGTAAACGTGCGAGGTTTACTATCCAGTGACTTTAACTTTTAGAGAGAGTCCGAACCGTTCGGCGGTTTGAAGAAATTCAAGAGAAGTTTCACCGAGAATAATTCATCTCTGGGGGATAGAATTTCTTGAGGATTCCTAAGGAGGACAGCCGAAGAGAAGACTATATCTCGTGCTCCTATTGGGGATCTAGGCGTATATTTCTACGAATAAATGAAACGGCGTCACTTAGTTCTAGACGTAGTAGCCGGGGAAACTCAAAATATCTATACTATTATTACACAGTAGATATGAGTTTATGAAAGGAGACTTACAGTGAGCAGCCCCACAATACAGTTTATCATATGAAAGCAGTAAATGAAAGCGATAACCACTTACTCGGTTGTAGTGCTTCCATGCTGTTTGGTTAGTTGTTCAACAAAGAAAGATTAAAAACAACAGTATATTCAAAATCAAAGGAGAAAGTGCTTTGAAAAAGAAAGATTTGGGGCTTACAGCTCAAGGAGAGGCCCAGGGTTTTATCAGTGAGCGCACTGTTTGACTTTGTACAGCGGGACTTATACAAGTGACTGGGGCCCAAAATGGTTTTCTGTACAAAGGGATGGGTCTTACACTCTCTCAAGAGGCCCAAAAAGGTTTAAAGAAAAAAGTGTGGGGCTTATAACACGAAGGTAGGCCCAAATGATTTTTTCGTTTAAAATGGCGATCGCGCCGAGATTTTCTTTTAACGCAGAGGGACTTATACAATAAGTGAGGCCCAAAATGTTTTGGTTAAAAGGGGGATTGGGTCTTACACTCTAATAGAGGCCCAAAGTGTTTTGAATGAAAAGAAATGGGCCTTACGCAGTTCTTAAGCGCTGGTCGCTCTCTGCGGTTTGAGCTTTAAACTACAGGTCGATTCATTTTTTATCCTATTGTGAGCTGAATAAGGAAGGGAAATAGATGTCTCCAATTAACCCTGCTTGCATACTGAGTTTAAACAGCGGTCTGTTAGGTTACGGATGCTATTAATGTGGGGGGTCCTTTGTACTGGTTATTCGTATTTCGCCAATACAGGTTTCTTTCTTTCTTTTTTCTAGGCAAAGGGTTTCTGGCGGGGAATAAGGATTAGGATGTTAGGACTGGTGCTTTTGAAATACTGCTTTTAATTGATGGAGATATGGGATTTGGGTTTTTTGTTGATTGCGCTCGCTAAGATCTTTTCTTTCGATCTTATGCCTACGTATTCCCGTTTACCGAAACAGGGAAATCAGAGCGTTCGTAGTTCCTCCTATTCTATGGGAGGAAATTGGTTTTTGGTGTCTTGTTCAAAGCCCAAGACGTGAAGCGAAAGGTGATTTGTATCTTGTTTAAAGCCCAAGATGTGAAGCTGAAAGGTCTATTTATGTCTTGTTTAAAGGCCAAGACGTGAAGCTGAAAGGTCTATTTATGTCTTGTTTAAAGCCCAAGACGTGAAGCTGAATGATCTTAACTTTAGAGAGAATTTGTCATCTCTAAAGAGGGGAGAATGAGAATTACTTTAACTAGGATACGCGGATCCGAGCAATGCCATAATTTCCGAAGAAAGGGTTTTAACCTGAAGGAGAAGACTTTAACTCAGTGTAGAGCAATGCCATCTTTCCTTAGGAATTTCTCATGCTAAAAGAGGGACAGTGGCATGGATATAGATGATCCAGAGGCTTGCCGCTTACAGCGATTAGATGAAAGGAAAGGAGTTGGTGATGTTTGTGTACTGTGAACGAGGCACAGCTTTGATGTTAAAAGGTTGATTGGATCAACCAGTGGTTTTCTTATACAAAGCCTAAGAGGAGGCTAATTTCCGCTAGGAAAATCATTATACAAAGCCTAAGAGGAGGCTATTTTGTGTCTCGTACAAAGCCCGAGAGAGAGGCTAAAAGTTTTTGACCCAGTGGGGCATATCGTTATACAAAGCCTAAGAGGAGGCTAACAAAGAGTTCGACTCTTGCTTAAGGGATTTATATCTCGTACGAGGCTCGAGATGGAGGCAAAAATGGGGGGTGATTGACTCAACGAGGGAATCTTTTGTGTCTCATACAAAGCCTGAGAGAGAGGCTAAAAGGTTGTTTTGACTCCACTGGGGAGAATTTTGGTATCTCGTACGAAGCCCGAGATGGAGGCTATTGTAACTGTTTCAGTTGAGTGACAGATCCAATATACTGATTTAAAAGAGAAAATCAGTTCTTATATGAGTAACACTGTACTCGGGGATTTAATTTGAGGATCAGGGGTATTTCCTTTTCTTTGAGGAAACGGGAAATCCAAAGGGTATTGAGACTGTCCGAGTCTGCGGGTTTCCTTCCTATTTAACGAAGGGTGCTTGAGAATGTCCTTGAGACTCAAGGAAGTTAGACTGTCCGTTTCTAGAGTTTTATCTTTTGTACTATGCTTCGAGAAACAGTAGTAGACTCTATGAAAGAACTGTTCTATGAAGGTGACTAGGTTCTGTTCCTATACCTCTAGGAGGTCGTCGGGACAATTTGTACGAAGCCCAAGAGGAGGCTGGAAACTTTTAAGAAGCCGACGGGTCCTTGTACGAAGCCCAAGAGGAGGCTATCATTCCCGGAGGAAGAGATCATTATACGAAGCCTAAGAGGAGGTTGTGAATACTTCTAAGAAGCCGTAGGGTCCTTGAATAATGCCCAAGAGGAGACCGGGTTGCTTTTAGGAAGCCTGTGGGTCCTTGTATGATGCCCAAGAGGAGGCCGATGCTTCTAAGAAGCCCGTGGGTCCCAAACCAAAGAAAAATTCAGGAAAACTCTTTTAGAGTTAAAACCACTGGTAAACGTGCGAGGTTTACTATCCAGTGACTTTAACTTTTAGAGAGAGTCCGAACCGTTCGGCGGTTTGAAGAAATTCAAGAGAAGTTTCACCGAGAATAATTCATCTCTGGGGGATAGAATTTCTTGAGGATTCCTAAGGAGGACAGCCGAAGAGAAAACTGTATCTGGTGCTCCTATTGGGGATCTAGGCGTATATTTCTACGAATAAATGAAACGGCGTCACTTAGTTCTAGACGTAGTGGCCGGGGAAACCCGAAATATCTATACAATTATTACACAGTAGATATGAGTTTATGAAAGGAGACTTACAGTGAGCAGCCCCACAATACAGTTTATAATATGAAAGCAGTAAATGAAAGCGATAACCACTTACTCGGTTGTAGTGCTTCCATGCTGTTTGGTTAGTTGTTCAACAAAGAAAGATTAAAAATAACAGTATATTCAAAATCAAAGGAGAAAGTGCTTTGAGAAAGAAAGATTTGGGGCTTACAGCTCAAGGAGAGGCCCAGGGTTTTATCAGTGAGCGCACTGTTTGACTTTGTACAGCGGGACTTATACAAGTGACTAGGGCCCAAAATGGTTTTCTGTACAAAGGGATGGGTCTTACACTCTCTCAAGAGGCCCAAAAAGGTTTAAAGAAAAAAGTGTGGGGCTTATAACACGAGGGTAGGCCCAAATGATTTTTTCGTCTAAAATGGCAATCGCGCCGAGATTTTCTTTTAACGCAGAGGGACTTATACAATAAGTGAGGCCCAAAATGTTTTGGTTAAAAGGGGGATTGGGTCTTACACTCTAATAGAGGCCCAAAGTGTTTTGAATGAAAAGAAATGGGCCTTACGCGGTTCTTAAGCGCTGGTCGCTCTCTGCGGTTTGAGCTTTAAACTACAGGTCGATTCATTTTTTATCCTATTGTGAGCTGAATAAGGAAGGGAAATAGATGTCTCCAATTAACCCTGCTTGCATACTGAGTTTAAACAGCGGTCTGTTAGGTTACGGATGCTATCAATGTGGGGGGGCCTTTGTACTGGTTATTCGTATTTCGCCAATACAGGTTTCTTTCTTTCTTTTTTCTAGGCAAAGGGTTTCTGGCGGGGAATAAGGATTAGGATGTTAGGACTGGTGCTTTTGAAATACTGCTTTTAATTGATGGAGATATGGGATTTGGGTTTTTTGTTGATTGCGCTCGCTAAGATCTTTTCTTTCGATCTTATGCCTACGTATTCCCGTTTACCGAAACATGGAAATCAGAGCGTTCGTAGTTCCTCCTATTCTATGGGAGGAAATTGGTTTTTGGTGTCTTGTTCAAAGCCCAAGACGTGAAGCGAAAGGTGATTTGTATCTTGTTTAAAGCCCAAGATGTGAAGCTGAAAGGTCTATTTATGTCTTGTTTAAAGGCCAAGACGTGAAGCTGAAAGGTCTATTTATGTCTTGTTTAAAGCCCAAGACGTGAAGCTGAATGATCTTAACTTTAGAGAGAATTTGTCATCTCTAAAGAGGGGAGAAGGAGAATTACTTTAACTAGGATACGCGGATCCGAGCAATGCCATAATTTCCGAAGAAAGGGTTTTAACCTGAAGGAGAAGACTTTAACTCAGTGTAGAGCAATGCCATCTTTCCTTAGGAATTTCTCATGCTAAAAGAGGGACAGTGGCATGGATATAGATGATCCAGAGGCTTGCCGCTTACAGCGATTAGATGAAAGGAAAGGAGTTGGTGATGTTTGTGTACTGTGAACGAGGCACAACTTTGATGTTAAAAGGTTGATTGGATCAACCAGTGGTTTTCTTATACAAAGCCTAAGAGGAGGCTAATTTCCGCTAGGAAAATCATTATACAAAGCCTAAGAGGAGGCTATTTTGTGTCTCGTACAAAGCCCGAGAGAGAGGCTAAAAGTTTTTGACCCAGTGGGGCATATCGTTATACAAAGCCTAAGAGGAGGCTAACAAAGAGTTCGACTCTTGCTTAAGGGATTTATATCTCGTACGAGGCCCGAGATGGAGGCAAAAAAGTGGGGTGATTGACTCAACGAGGGAATCTTTTGTGTCTCATACAAAGCCTGAGAGAGAGGCTAAAAGGTTGTTTTGACTCCACTGGGGAGAATTTTGGTATCTCGTACGAAGCCCGAGATGGAGGCTATTGTAACTGTTTCAGTTGAGTGACAGATCCAATATACTGATTTAAAAGAGAAAATCAGTTCTTATATGAGTAACACTGTACTCAGGGATTTAATTTGAGGATCAGGGGTATTTCCTTTTCTTTGAGGAAACGGGAAATCCAAAGGGTATTGAGACTGTCCGAGTCTGCGGGTTTCCTTCCTATTTAACGAAGGGTGCTTGAGAATGTCCTTGAGACTCAAGGAAGTTAGACTGTCCGTGTCTAGAGTTTTATCTTTTGTACTATGCTTCGAGAAACAGTAGTAGACTCTATGAAAGAACTGTTCTATGAAGGTGACTAGGTTTTGTTCCTATACCTCTAGGAGGTCGTCGGGACAATTTGTACGAAGCCCAAGAGGAGGCTGGAAACTTTTAAGAAGCCGACGGGTCCTTGTACGAAGCCCAAGAGGAGGCTATCATTCCTGGAGGAAGAGATCAATATACGAAGCCTAAGAGGAGGCTGTGAATACTTCTAAGAAGTCGTAGGGTCCTTGAATAATGCCCAAGAGGAGGCCGGGTTGCTTTTAGGAAGCCTGTGGGTCCTTGTATGATGCCCAAGAGGAGGCCGATGCTTTTAAGAAGCTCGTGGGTCCCAAACCAAAGAAAAGTTCAGGAAAACTCTTTTAGAGTTAAAACCACTGGTAAACGTGCGAGGTTTACTATCCAGTGACTTTAACTTTTAGAGAGAGTCCGAACCGTTCGGCGGTTTGAAGAAATTGAAGAGAAGTTTCACCGAGAATAATTCATCTCTGGGGGATAGAATTTCTTGAGGATTCCTAAGGAGGACAGCCGAAGAGAAGACTATATCTCGTGCTCCTATTGGGGATCTAGGCGTATATTTCTACGAATAAATGAAACGGCGTCACTTAGTTCTAGACGTAGTAGCCGGGGAAACTCAAAATATCTATACTATTATTACACAGTAGATATGAGTTTATGAAAGGAGACTTACAGTGAGCAGCCCCACAATACAGTTTATCATATGAAAGCAGTAAATGAAAGCGATAACCACTTACTCGGTTGTAGTGCTTCCATGCTGTTTGGTTAGTTGTTCAACAAAGAAAGATTAAAAACAACAGTATATTCAAAATCAAAGGAGAAAGTGCTTTGAAAAAGAAAGATTTGGGGCTTACAGCTCAAGGAGAGGCCCAGGGTTTTATCAGTGAGCGCACTGTTTGACTTTGTACAGCGGGACTTATACAAGTGACTGGGGCCCAAAATGGTTTTCTGTACAAAGGGATGGGTCTTACACTCTCTCAAGAGGCCCAAAAAGGTTTAAAGAAAAAAGTGTGGGGCTTATAACACGAGGGTAGGCCCAAATGATTTTTTCGTTTAAAATGGCGATCGCGCCGAGATTTTCTTTTAACGCAGAGGGACTTATACAATAAGTGAGGCCCAAAATGTTTTGGTTAAAAGGGGGATTGGGTCTTACACTCTAATAGAGGCCCAAAGTGTTTTGAATGAAAAGAAATGGGCCTTACGCAGTTCTTAAGCGCTGGTCGCTCTCTGCGGTTTGAGCTTTAAACTACAGGTCGATTCATTTTTTATCCTATTGTGAGCTGAATAAGGAAGGGAAATAGATGTCTCCAATTAACCCTGCTTGCATACTGAGTTTAAACAGCGGTCTGTTAGGTTACGGATGCTATTAATGTGGGGGGTCCTTTGTACTGGTTATTCGTATTTCGCCAATACAGGTTTCTTTCTTTCTTTTTTCTAGGCAAAGGGTTTCTGGCGGGGAATAAGGATTAGGATGTTAGGACTGGTGCTTTTGAAATACTGCTTTTAATTGATGGAGATATGGGATTTGGGTTTTTTGTTGATTGCGCTCGCTAAGATCTTTTCTTTCGATCTTATGCCTACGTATTCCCGTTTACCGAAACAGGGAAATCAGAGCGTTCGTAGTTCCTCCTATTCTATGGGAGGAAATTGGTTTTTGGTGTCTTGTTCAAAGCCCAAGACGTGAAGCGAAAGGTGATTTGTATCTTGTTTAAAGCCCAAGATGTGAAGCTGAAAGGTCTATTTATGTCTTGTTTAAAGGCCAAGACGTGAAGCTGAAAGGTCTATTTATGTCTTGTTTAAAGCCCAAGACGTGAAGCTGAATGATCTTAACTTTAGAGAGAATTTGTCATCTCTAAAGAGGGGAGAAGGAGAATTACTTTAACTAGGATACGCGGATCCGAGCAATGCCATAATTTCCGAAGAAAGGGTTTTAACCTGAAGGAGAAGACTTTAACTCAGTGTAGAGCAATGCCATCTTTCCTTAGGAATTTCTCATGCTAAAAGAGGGACAGTGGCATGGATATAGATGATCCAGAGGCTTGCCGCTTACAGCGATTAGATGAAGGGAAAGGAGTTGGTGATGTTTGTGTACTGTGAACGAGGCACAACTTTGATGTTAAAAGGTTGATTGGATCAACCAGTGGTTTTCTTATACAAAGCCTAAGAGGAGGCTAATTTCCGCTAGGAAAATCATTATACAAAGCCTAAGAGGAGGCTATTTTGTGTCTCGTACAAAGCCCGAGAGAGAGGCTAAAAGTTTTTGACCCAGTGGGGCATATCGTTATACAAAGCCTAAGAGGAGGCTAACAAAGAGTTCGACTCTTGCTTAAGGGATTTATATCTCGTACGAGGCCCGAGATGGAGGCAAAAAAGGGGGGTGATTGACTCAACGAGGGAATCTTTTGTGTCTCATACAAAGCCTGAGAGAGAGGCTAAAAGGTTGTTTTGACTCCACTGGGGAGAATTTTGGTATCTCGTACGAAGCCCGAGATGGAGGCTATTGTAACTGTTTCAGTTGAGTGACAGATCCAATATACTGATTTAAAAGAGAAAATCAGTTCTTATATGAGTAACACTGTACTCAGGGATTTAATTTGAGGATCAGGGGTATTTCCTTTTCTTTGAGGAAACGGGAAATCCAAAGGGTATTGAGACTGTCCGAGTCTGCGGGTTTCCTTCCTATTTAATGAAGGGTGCTTGAGAATGTCCTTGAGACTCAAGGAAGTTAGACTGTCCGTGTCTAGAGTTTTATCTTTTGTACTATGCTTCGAGAAACAGTAGTAGACTCTATGAAAGGAATGTTCTATGAAGGTGACTAGGTTCTGTTCCTATACCTCTAGGAGGTCGTCGGGACAATTTGTACGAAGCCCAAGAGGAGGCTGGAAACTTTTAAGAAGCCGACGGGTCCTTGTACGAAGCCCAAGAGGAGGCTATCATTCCCGGAGGAAGAGATCATTATACGAAGCCTAAGAGGAGGCTGTGAATACTTCTAAGAAGCTGTAGGGTCCTTGAATAATGCCCAAGACGAGGCCGGGTTGCTTTTAGGAAGCCTGTGGGTCCTTGTATGATGCCCAAGAGGAGGCCGATGCTTTTAAGAAGCCCGTGGGTCCCAAACCAAAGAAAAGTTCAGGAAAAATCTTTTAGAGTTAAAACCACTGGTAAACGTGCGAGGTTTACTATCCAGTGACTTTAACTTTTAGAGAGAGTCCGAACCGTTCGGCGGTTTGAAGAAATTCAAGAGAAGTTTCACCGAGAATAATTCATCTCTGGGGGATAGAATTTCTTGAGGATTCCTAAGGAGGACAGCCGAAGAGAAGACTGTATCTGGTGCTCCTATTGGGGATCTAGGCGTATATTTCTACGAATAAATGAAATGGCGTCACTTAGTTCTAGACGTAGTAGCCGGGGAAACTCGAAATATCTATACTATTATTACACAGTAGATATGAGTTTATGAAAGGAGACTTACAGTGAGCAGCCCCACAATACAGTTTATAATATGAAAGCAGTAAATGAAAGCGATAACCACTTACTCGGTTGTAGTGCTTCCATGCTGTTTGGTTAGTTGTTCAACAAAGAAAGATTAAAAACAACAGTATATTCAAAATCAAAGGAGAAAGTGCTTTGAAAAAGAAAGATTTGGGGCTTACAGCTCAAGGAGAGGCCCAGGGTTTTATCAGTGAGCGCACTGTTTGACTTTGTACAGCGGGACTTATACAAGTGACTATGGCCCAAAATGGTTTTCTGTACAAAGGGATGGGTCTTACACTCTCTCAAGAGGCCCAAAAAGGTTTAAAGAAAAAAGTGTGGGGCTTATAACACGAGGGTAGGCCCAAATGATTTTTTCGTTTAAAATGGCGATCGCGCCGAGATTTTCTTTTAACGCAGAGGGACTTATACAATAAGTGAGGCCCAAAATGTTTTGGTTAAAACGGGGATTGGGTCTTACACTCTAATAGAGGCCCAAAGTGTTTTGAATGAAAAGAAATGGGCCTTACGCGGTTCTTAAGCGCTGGTCGCTCTCTGCGGTTTGAGCTTTAAACTACAGGTCGATTCATTTTTTATCCTATTGTGAGCTAAATAAGGAAGGGAAATAGATGTCTCCAATTAACCCTGCTTGCATACTGAGTTTAAACAGCGGTCTGTTAGGTTACGGATGCTATCAATGTGGGGGGGCCTTTGTACTGGTTATTCGTATTTCGCCAATACAGGTTTCTTTCTTTCTTTTTTCTAGGCAAAGGGTTTCTGGCGGGGAATAAGGATTAGGATGTTAGGACTGGTGCTTTTAAAATACTGCTTTTAATTGATGGAGATATGGCATTTGGGTTTTTTGTTGATTGCGCTCGCTAAGATCTTTTCTTTCGATCTTATGCCTACGTATTCCCGTTTACCGAAACAGGGAAATCAGAGCGTTCGTAGTTCCTCCTATTCTATGGGAGGAAATTGGTTTTTGGTGTCTTGTTCAAAGCCCAAGACGTGAAGCGAAAGGTGATTTGTATCTTGTTTAAAGCCCAAGATGTGAAGCTGAAAGGTCTATTTATGTCTTGTTTAAAGGCCAATACGTGAAGCTGAAAGGTCTATTTATGTCTTGTTTAAAGCCCAAGACGTGAAGCTGAATGATCTTAACTTTAGAGAGAATTTGTCATCTCTAAAGAGGGGAGAAGGAGAATTACTTTAACTAGGATACGCGGATCCGAGCAATGCCATAATTTCCGAAGAAAGGGTTTTAACCTGAAGGAGAAGACTTTAACTCAGTGTAGAGCAATGCCATCTTTCCTTAGGAATTTCTCATGCTAAAAGAGGGACAGTGGCATGGATATAGATGATCCAGAGGCTTGCCGCTTACAGCGATTAGATGAAAGGAAAGGAGTTGGTGATGTTTGTGTACTGTGAACGAGGCACAGCTTTGATGTTAAAAGGTTGATTGGATCAACCAGTGGTTTTCTTATACAAAGCCTAAGAGGAGGCTAATTTCCGCTAGGAAAATCATTATACAAAGCCTAAGAGGAGGCTATTTTGTGTCTCGTACAAAGCCCGAGAGAGAGGCTAAAAGCTTTTGACCCAGTGGGGCATATCGTTATACAAAGCCTAAGAGGAGGCTAACAAAGAGTTCGACTCTTGCTTAAGGGATTTATATCTCGTACGAGGCCCGAGATGGAGGCAAAAAAGGGGGGTGATTGACTCAACGAGGGAATCTTTTGTGTCTCATACAAAGCCTGAGAGAGAGGCTAAAAGGTTGTTTTGACTCCACTGGGGAGAATTTTGGTATCTCGTACGAAGCCCGAGATGGAGGCTATTGTAACTGTTTCAGTTGAGTGACAGATCCAATATACTGATTTAAAAGAGAAAATCAGTTCTTATATGAGTAACACTGTACTCAGGGATTTAATTTGAGGATCAGGGGTATTTCCTTTTCTTTGAGGAAACGGGAAATCCAAAGGGTATTGAGACTGTCCGAGTCTGCGGGTTTCCTTCCTATTTAACGAAGGGTGCTTGAGAATGTCCTTGAGACTCAAGGAAGTTAGACTGTCCGTTTCTAGAGTTTTATCTTTTGTACTATGCTTCGAGAAACAGTAGTAGACTCTATGAAAGAACTGTTCTATGAAGGTGACTAGGTTCTGTTCCTATACCTCTAAGAGGTCGTCGGGACAATTTGTACGAAGCCCAAGAGGAGGCTGGAAACTTTTAAGAAGCCGACGGGTCCTTGTACGAAGCCCAAGAGGAGGCTATCATTCCCGGAGGAAGAGATCATTATACGAAGCCTAAGAGGAGGTTGTGAATACTTCTAAGAAGCCGTAGGGTCCTTGAATAATGCCCAAGAGGAGACCGGGTTGCTTTTAGGAAGCCTGTGGGTCCTTGTATGATGCCCAAGAGGAGGCCGATGCTTCTAAGAAGCCCGTGGGTCCCAAACCAAAGAAAAATTCAGGAAAACTCTTTTAGAGTTAAAACCACTGGTAAACGTGCGAGGTTTACTATCCAGTGACTTTAACTTTTAGAGAGAGTCCGAACCGTTCGGCGGTTTGAAGAAATTCAAGAGAAGTTTCACCGAGAATAATTCATCTCTGGGGGATAGAATTTCTTGAGGATTCCTAAGGAGGACAGCCGAAGAGAAGACTGTATCTGGTGCTCCTATTGGGGATCTAGGCGTATATTTCTACGAATAAATGAAACGGCGTCACTTAGTTCTAGACGTAGTGGCCGGGGAAACTCGAAATATCTATACAATTATTACACAGTAGATATGAGTTTATGAAAGGAGACTTACAGTGAGCAGCCCCACAATACAGTTTATAATATGAAAGCAGTAAATGAAAGCGATAACCACTTACTCGGTTGTAGTGCTTCCATGCTGTTTGGTTAGTTGTTCAACAAAGAAAGATTAAAAACAACAGTATATTCAAAATCAAAGGAGAAAGTGCTTTGAGAAAGAAAGATTTGGGGCTTACAGCTCAAGGAGAGGCCCAGGGTTTTATCAGTGAGCGCACTGTTTGACTTTGTACAGCGGGACTTATACAAGTGACTAGGGCCCAAAATAGTTTTCTGTACAAAGGGATGGGTCTTACACTCTCTCAAGAGGCCCAAAAAGGTTTAAAGAAAAAAGTGTGGGGCTTATAACACGAGGGTAGGCCCAAATGATTTTTTCGCCTAAAATGGCAATCGCGCCGAGATTTTCTTTTAACGCAGAGGGACTTATACAATAAGTGAGGCCCAAAATGTTTTGGTTAAAAGTGGGATTGGGTCTTACACTCTAATAGAGGCCCAAAGTGTTTTGAATGAAAAGAAATGAGCCTTACGCGGTTCTTAAGCGCTGGTCGCTCTCTGCGGTTTGAGCTTTAAACTACAGGTCGATTCATTTTTTATCCTATTGTGAGCTGAATAAGGAAGGGAAATAGATGTCTCCAATTAACCCTGCTTGCATACTGAGTTTAAACAGCGGTCTGTTAGGTTACGGATGCTATCAATGTGGGGGGGCCTTTGTACTGGTTATTCGTATTTCGCCAATACAGGTTTCTTTCTTTCTTTTTTCTAGGCAAAGGATTTCTGGCGGGGAATAAGGATTAGGATGTTAGGACTGGTGCTTTTGAAATACTGCTTTTAATTGATGGAGATATGGGATTTGGGTTTTTTGTTGATTGCGCTCGCTAAGATCTTTTCTTTCGATCTTATGCCTACGTATTCCCGTTTACCGAAACAGGGAAATCAGAGCGTTCGTAGTTCCTCCTATTCTATGGGAGGAAATTGGTTTTTGGTGTCTTGTTCAAAGCCCAAGACGTGAAGCTAAAGGTGATTTGTATCTTGTTTAAAGCCCAAGATGTGAAGCTGAAAGGTCTATTTATGTCTTGTTTAAAGGCCAAGACGTGAAGCTGAAAGGTCTATTTATGTCTTGTTTAAAGCCCAAGACGTGAAGCTGAATGATCTTAACTTTAGAGAGAATTTGTCATCTCTAAAGAGGGGAGAAGGAGAATTACTTTAACTAGGATACGCGGATCCGAGCAATGCCATAATTTCCGAAGAAAGGGTTTTAACCTGAAGGAGAAGACTTTAACTCAGTGTAGAGCAATGCCATCTTTCCTTAGGAATTTCTCATGCTAAAAGAGGGACAGTGGCATGGATATAGATGATCCAGAGGCTTGCCGCTTACAGCGATTAGATGAAAGGAAAGGAGTTGGTGATGTTTGTGTACTGTGAACGAGGCACAGCTTTGATGTTAAAAGGTTGATTGGATCAACCAGTGGTTTTCTTATACAAAGCCTAAGAGGAGGCTAATTTCCGCTAGGAAAATCATTATACAAAGCCTAAGAGGAGGCTATTTTGTGTCTCGTACAAAGCCCGAGAGAGAGGCTAAAAGCTTTTGACCCAGTGGGACATATCGTTATACAAAGCCTAAGAGGAGGCTAACAAAGAGTTCGACTCTTGCTTAAGGGATTTATATCTCGTACGAGGCCCGAGATGGAGGCAAAAAAGGGGGGTGATTGACTCAACGAGGGAATCTTTTGTGTCTCATACAAAGCCTGAGAGAGAGGCTAAAAGGTTGTTTTGACTCCACTGGGGAGAATTTTGGTATCTCGTACGAAGCCCGAGATGGAGGCTATTGTAACTGTTTCAGTTGAGTGACAGATCCAATATACTGATTTAAAAGAGAAAATCAGTTCTTATATGAGTAACACTGTACTCAGGGATTTAATTTGAGGATCAGGGGTATTTCCTTTTCTTTGAGGAAACGGGAAATCCAAAGGGTATTGAGACTGTCCGAGTCTGCGGGTTTCCTTCCTATTTAACGAAGGGTGCTTGAGAATGTCCTTGAGACTCAAGGAAGTTAGACTGTCCGTTTCTAGAGTTTTATCTTTTGTACTATGCTTCGAGAAACAGTAGTAGACTCTATGAAAGAACTGTTCTATGAAGGTGACTAGGTTCTGTTCCTATACCTCTAGGAGGTCGTCGGGACAATTTGTACGAAGCCCAAGAGGAGGCTGGAAACTTTTAAGAAGCCGACGGGTCCTTGTACGAAGCCCAAGAGGAGGCTATCATTCCCGGAGGAAGAGATCATTATACGAAGCCTAAGAGGAGGTTGTGAATACTTCTAAGAAGCCGTAGGGTCCTTGAATAATGCCCAATAGGAGACCGGGTTGCTTTTAGGAAGCCTGTGGGTCCTTGTATGATGCCCAAGAGGAGGCCGATGCTTCTAAGAAGCCCGTGGGTCCCAAACCAAAGAAAAATTCAGGAAAACTCTTTTAGAGTTAAAACCACTGGTAAACGTGCGAGGTTTACTATCCAGTGACTTTAACTTTTAGAGAGAGTCCGAACCGTTCGGCGGTTTGAAGAAATTCAAGAGAAGTTTCACCGAGAATAATTCATCTCTGGGGGATAGAATTTCTTGAGGATTCCTAAGGAGGACAGCCGAAGAGAAGACTGTATCTGGTGCTCCTATTGGGGATCTAGGCGTATATTTCTACGAATAAATGAAACGGCGTCACTTAGTTCTAGACGTAGTGGCCGGGGAAACTCGAAATATCTATACAATTATTACACAGTAGATATGAGTTTATGAAAGGAGACTTACAGTGAGCAGCCCCACAATACAGTTTATAATATGAAAGCAGTAAATGAAAGCGATAACCACTTACTCGGTTGTAGTGCTTCCATGCTGTTTGGTTAGTTGTTCAACAAAGAAAGATTAAAAACAACAGTATATTCAAAATCAAAGGAGAAAGTGCTTTGAGAAAGAAAGATTTGGGGCTTACAGCTCAAGGAGAGGCCCAGGGTTTTATCAGTGAGCGCACTGTTTGACTTTGTACAGCGGGACTTATACAAGTGACTAGGGCCCAAAATAGTTTTCTGTACAAAGGGATGGGTCTTACACTCTCTCAAGAGGCCCAAAAAGGTTTAAAGAAAAAAGTGTGGGGCTTATAACACGAGGGTAGGCCCAAATGATTTTTTCGTCTAAAATGGCAATCGCGCCGAGATTTTCTTTTAACGCAGAGGGACTTATACAATAAGTGAGGCCCAAAATGTTTTGGTTAAAAGGGGGATTGGGTCTTACACTCTAATAGAGGCCCAAAGTGTTTTGAATGAAAAGAAATGAGCCTTACGCGGTTCTTAAGCGCTGGTCGCTCTCTGCGGTTTGAGCTTTAAACTACAGGTCGATTCATTTTTTATCCTATTGTGAGCTGAATAAGGAAGGGAAATAGATGTCTCCAATTAACCCTGCTTGCATACTGAGTTTAAACAGCGGTCTGTTAGGTTACGGATGCTATCAATGTGGGGGGGCCTTTGTACTGGTTATTCGTATTTCGCCAATACAGGTTTCTTTCTTTCTTTTTTCTAGGCAAAGGGTTTCTGGCGGGGAATAAGGATTAGGATGTTAGGACTGGTGCTTTTGAAATACTGCTTTTAATTGATGGAGATATGGGATTTGGGTTTTTTGTTGATTGCGCTCGCTAAGATCTTTTCTTTCGATCTTATGCCTACGTATTCCCGTTTACCGAAACAGGGAAATCAGAGCGTTCGTAGTTCCTCCTATTCTATGGGAGGAAATTGGTTTTTGGTGTCTTGTTCAAAGCCCAAGACGTGAAGCGAAAGGTGATTTGTATCTTGTTTAAAGCCCAAGATGTGAAGCTGAAAGGTCTATTTATGTCTTGTTTAAAGGCCAAGACGTGAAGCTGAAAGGTCTATTTATGTCTTGTTTAAAGCCCAAGACGTGAAGCTGAATGATCTTAACTTTAGAGAGAATTTGTCATCTCTAAAGAGGGGAGAAGGAGAATTACTTTAACTAGGATACGCGGATCCGAGCAATGCCATAATTTCCGAAGAAAGGGTTTTAACCTGAAGGAGAAGACTTTAACTCAGTGTAGAGCAATGCCATCTTTCCTTAGGAATTTCTCATGCTAAAAGAGGGACAGTGGCATGGATATAGATGATCCAGAGGCTTGCCGCTTACAGCGATTAGATGAAAGGAAAGGAGTTGGTGATGTTTGTGTACTGTGAACGAGGCACAACTTTGATGTTAAAAGGTTGATTGGATCAACCAGTGGTTTTCTTATACAAAGCCTAAGAGGAGGCTAATTTCCGCTAGGAAAATCATTATACAAAGCCTAAGAGGAGGCTATTTTGTGTCTCGTACAAAGCCCGAGAGAGAGGCTAAAAGTTTTTGACCCAGTGGGGCATATCGTTATACAAAGCCTAAGAGGAGGCTAACAAAGAGTTCGACTCTTGCTTAAGGGATTTATATCTCGTACGAGGCCCGAGATGGAGGCAAAAAAGGGGGGTGATTGACTCAACGAGGGAATCTTTTGTGTCTCATACAAAGCCTGAGAGAGAGGCTAAAAGGTTGTTTTGACACCACTGGGGAGAATTTTGGTATCTCGTACGAAGCCCGAGATGGAGGCTATTGTAACTGTTTCAGTTGAGTGACAGATCCAATATACTGATTTAAAAGAGAAAATCAGTTCTTATATGAGTAACACTGTACTCAGGGATTTAATTTGAGGATCAGGGGTATTTCCTTTTCTTTGAGGAAACGGGAAATCCAAAGGGTATTGAGACTGTCCGAGTCTGCGGGTTTCCTTCCTATTTAATGAAGGGTGCTTGAGAATGTCCTTGAGACTCAAGGAAGTTAGACTGTCCGTTTCTAGAGTTTTATCTTTTGTACTATGCTTCGAGAAACAGTAGTAGACTCTATGAAAGAACTGTTCTATGAAGGTGACTAGGTTATGTTCCTATACCTCTAGGAGGTCGTCGGGACAATTTGTACGAAGCCCAAGAGGAGGCTAGAAACTTTTAAGAAGCCGACGGGTCCTTGTACGAAGCCCAAGAGGAGGCTATCATTCCCGGAGGAAGAGATCATTATACGAAGCCTAAGAGGAGGTTGTGAATACTTCTAAGAAGCCGTAGGGTCCTTGAATAATGCCCAAGAGGAGACCAGGTTGCTTTTAGGAAGCCTGTGGGTCCTTGTATGATGCCCAAGAGGAGGCCGATGCTTTTAAGAAGCCCGTGGGTCCCAAACCAAAGAAAAGTTCAGGAAAACTCTTTTAGAGTTAAAACCACTGGTAAACGTGCGAGGTTTACTATCCAGTGACTTTAACTTTTAGAGAGAGTCCGAACCGTTCGGCGGTTTGAAGAAATTCAAGAGAAGTTTCACCGAGAATAATTCATCTCTGGGGGATAGAATTTCTTGAGGATTCCTAAGGAGGACAGCCGAAGAGAAGACTGTATCTGGTGCTCCTATTGGGGATCTAGGCGTATATTTCTACGAATAAATGAAACGGCGTCACTTAGTTCTAGATGTAGTAGCCGGGGAAACTCGAAATATCTATATTATTATTACACAGTAGATATGAGTTTATGAAAGGAGACTTACAGTGAGCAGCCCCACAATACAGTTTATAATATGAAAGCAGTAAATGAAAGCGATAACCACTTACTCGGTTGTAGTGCTTCCATGCTGTTTGGTTAGTTGTTCAACAAAGAAAGATTAAAAACAACAGTATATTCAAAATCAAAGGAGAAAGTGCTTTGAAAAAGAAAGATTTGGGGCTTACAGCTCAAGGAGAGGCCCAGGGTTTTATCAGTGAGCGCACTGTTTGACTTTGTACAGCGGGACTTATACAAGTGATCGGGGCCCAAAATGGTTTTCTGTACAAAGGGATGGGTCTTACACTCTCTCAAGAGGCCCAAAAAGGTTTAAAGAAAAAAAGTGTGGGGCTTATAACACGAGGGTAGGCCCAAATGATTTTTTCGTTTAAAATGGAGATCGCGCCGAGATTTTCTTTTAACGCAGAGGGACTTATATAATAAGTGGGGCCCAAAATGTTTTGGTTAAAAGGGGGATTGGGTCTTACACTCTAATAGAGGCCCAAAGTGTTTTGAATGGGTCTTATAGCTCAAGGAGAGGCCCAAATGATTTTTGAAAAGGCGACGATCGCGCCGTTTGGTTTTTGACGGTATCGGGACTTATACAATAAGTGAGGCCCAAAGATGATTTGGTCAAAAAAGGATTGGGTCTTACACTCTAATAGAGGCCCAAAGTGTTTTGAAAATAATTTATGAGGGTTGAATTAATCCAAAACCCTAATTTGTTTTCAAAAATGTATTTAATTGAATAAAAATTCAATTAAAATGATCAAAAATTGTTTAACACATGGAAAACAAATTGTGATCTTGGATTAATGCTTCAAAAATTAAGTATTGACCTACAAAATAATTAGAAAGCATTAAAAGTTGCAAAATCAATGTAGAAAAAATATTTAAAATGCCAAAAACAATCAAAATATTAATTCTTTACAAAAATATCAATTATATGAAATAAATAATATTTTTGGGATTTTTTGATAAAATAAAATATTTTAACATTTTTTGTGAATTATTAAAAAAAGAATCAACTCAAAATCATTAAAACTCAGAGAGAAATTAATTTTTGAATCAATTAAACAAAATCACAAAATTCAAATATTCAAATTATTCAAAAATGGCGCCAAGAACAGCTGAAGAACACGCGCGTGTTCTTGGTTTCTCAGATTTGCGTTTTCTATCCAATCTCCATGAATACGTAACCATATCATGCAATCCACTTATCATTATGCTCGTCTCAACCCCACGATCATGTCTATGTACTTTAATTTCATTTAAATTAAACATACAACAAGAAATCACGAAGAAACCTCAAGAACCCTAATTTCTGCATGAAGGCTAGGATTTTTGATACACGATTCAAACAATGCAATTAATTGAGGGAAAACATTCCATGCATGATTATGAACATATGGCCAAATTATTGTGCGAGGAAATATGCATAGATTGAGAGATGCCCAAGTTTAGGCTTACCTTCAAGTCGTGACAGCAAGAGCAGATGTGATTTTGATTTGGAGGTGTTACAGACAAGTTGTGATGATCTGGACAGCTTCCCTACACCATATGGAGTGTGTTTGAACACTTGGATTGAATGGAAATGGACTGGAACGATTTGTGGTACCTCAACTGCAACTTCACTTCAAACTTGTGTGGATGGCAAGTGATTTTGAGATTTTGATGTTCCAGATGTTATGTGAGTGTTTGATCAGCTCATATGTGATGTATGTGAGGTGTGTGAGTGATTGGTTTGTGCAGAATTGCTCTCAAACTCAAAACCCGATAGCTACCTTGCTAAGAAAGGCATTTTTGCCAAGAGAAAGAGGTTTTGAGGAAAGCATCTGTTAGATGGCTTTGGTGTACTCAAACTGACCATAATTGAGCTCTATTTATAGTAGAGCAAGTTTGTTTTGTAAGGAATAGTACATGGCAGCTGGTAAGTAGGTTTCCTCAATGTTGGCCAATGGAAATGAAAGTCTCCTCTAGCCATTGACTAGAGGTTAGGGCACAGAGCTTTGGTCCCCTTGGTCTTGGATAAGTCTTGACTGATTTCAGATGAGAATGGCTCAATCCATGCCACCTTGGTGGTTCCATTGAATGCCTCATTCCAAATTTGAAGTCTTGTCCCTATTTTGACAACTTTAGGTTCAACATGCTATTCCTTGTTCCTTGGACCTTGGAGGCTTGGCTCAGTGATTGTCCCCTTTGGATTCAATCCTCTGAGGTGTCCAAGTGGATTAGAGCAATTGCAATTGGCTGATTTTGGCAAATCGAGCCAAAATGCAAATTCTGCCTTGCTTTGACAGATTTCAGCAAGGCAACTTGCCAATGTTGTATCTCATGATGTAGGTTGAATTTGGCAATGTTCTTAGCCATTTTGGAAAGCTATTACATGATACAACAACTGTTTGAACAAGTTTGGTTTTGATCTCTTTTGATTCCAAGTGAAAAATCCCCCTACATTTGGCAAAAAGTGAAGCAGAATTCTTACTTAGTGAAAATTTCACTAAGTGTTGGAAAAAGTGACATTTTCACTTTTCAGCCACTTTGATCACTCCATAACTCAAAATCCTTAATGAATTGGAATGACTTGTAGTTGAAGTTTTTGTAGGTGATAGTGAGGGCTACAAATCCATCTTTGGATGAGAAAAAATGGCCTTGTGGTTTAGGAGTTATGGTCCTCCAAAGTTGGTACCTTTGCCACTTTATTTTTAACTTAGAAAAATTTCTAAGTTTTATGGTTACCCCTTTTACAAGTTATCTCACTTTTCTTGATTTTTCTTGATGAATGATGATTCAAATCACACATTAACATCATTTTAGGGTTAAAAATCCATTTTGGTGAAAAATCTCAAAAAGTCAAAGTTGACTTTTGTGCACAGTTGACTTTTTATCAGATGAATTCCAAACTGTGCAATTCTTCAGGAAATCATGTCCTTGACCTAAATCAAACTTGATGGAAATGTTCCATGGGTGTCATAGGGTATATTCAATCATGTATTAGGGTTTGGGAGCATGTCTTGGTCAAAAGTCAAAGTTACAGTTGACTTTTCCCTTAAAACCCTAATTGTGGTGCAGATGAAAATGAAACTTGTTGCTCAAGCTTCTTGGATCAATCCATTGTTCCAAATGGATCAATATGGTGTATTAGAGACCCTCAAATCATCTCTTGAGGTCTTGGCTCATGGTTTGTCCCAAAAGTCAACTTATGGGTGAATTAGGTCAAGAAACCCTAATTCCTGATTTTTGATGAATGCATCCCCTGAGGCAAAATTGACTTGATGCATGGGTTCATGAGGTTCCATGAATTATATTAGGTCATGTTTTGGATCATTGCCTTGTGCCCAGATGAAAATTTCCATCTGGAGGCCCTGGTCGACCAAAACCCTAATTTGGTGACACTGTCGATCTTGAGACTTGATCCACCTAGAAGGGAGCAGCTTTGTGCTTAATCCTTGAAGTGGGAGTCCTTTTTTATCCATTGTGGATGTTTGAGAGATTAGACAAGTTGAAGATTATGTCATTTCTTGATTGATCCTTTGTCTAAGCACTCAGAGAGGGCTTGAAACCCTAATTTTGATTGTATTGGATGCTCACCCATCTTTGGGGAGGCTAATGAAGCATGATGGTTCATCCATATTGTGATGATGATTTTCCCAATGATGGGAAATCTAAGTGGTCAAAATTTGGGGTATTACACTTTCATCTCAAACTCCTTCTTTAAGAAATTTATAACTTTTGGAAGCTCTTTAGGAGTTCCAATGATATTTATGTCATCCATATAGACAACTATTATAGAGATTTCTTTTACAAATACTTTTATAAAAATATAAGGACAATATTCACTGAGAATATTATACCACATGCCTCTAGATTGTTTTAGCTCATAGAGATACTTGTTTAATTTGATGGAGTATATTTCTCGAGATCCAAAATTATGTGCCTTAGGTATATTAAACCCTTCAGAGAGTTTCATCTAAATGTCACTATCAAGTGAGCCATGTAAATAATCTGTTAGGACATCTATCACGTGTAAGTTAATCATTTCATGTGCTACATGGCTTATTAAATATCGAAAAAGTACTTACATCCACTACATGTGAATATGTCTCATCAAAATCAATCCCAGGTTTTTTCAAAAATCCTTGAGAAATAAGTAGAGCTATGTATCTCACAATTTTATTATTTTTATTTTGTTTTGCATGAAAACCCATTTGTATCTAACTGGCTTGACACCTTCAGGTGTTCGGACTACAAGTCCAAAAAAAAAATTCTTGTAAAGTGAGTTTAATTCTGCTTCAATTGTATCTTTTCATTTTGATCAATCCTCACTTTTTCTAAAAAATTTAATAGGGTTTGGTTCATGATCCTCTTTGTCATTTATCAGATTTAACGTTGTATTGTATGTAAAACTATCATTAATGTCGACTGTAAGTATATAGTGCAACCTAAGATGAGGTGAATTAGGTTGTAAGACTTTTTCTCGTTAGTTTGTGGATGATATGATTCTTTTAATTTTATGGTACGTCTATGATGAAAGTATGGATTAATGAAAAAAAATAAAAGTGCAATAAAGAAATTGACACAAGATATATATTGGTTCCCCTTTCCAAACAAGGGTAATCCAGGGCCTTCACACCCCGTGAAGGATTTCACTATGTTAGAAATTATTACACCCTCACACTAATACTCTCTTTACAATCTTCTAACACAATCAAGAAAGCACACCACTTTCTAATTTTACAATACTCAGAGAAAGAACCCTAATTTCTCCTAACTTTTTTTATTTCCACAAACTTGGAAAACAATTTACAGTACACTAATACAAATAATTTAGTACAAATGAATTTTAATTATTCACAAAATTCTAACTTAGTCTTCTCTTTCAATATAAAATTTCAAAATTATAAACTCTAAGTACTCAAGAAACTCTTATCTAATGAATAAAAATTATGCAGTAAAGTTTCTAAGCATTTTTGCAAATACACAAATGAAAGAGGTGAATTTGAAAACTGAAAAATTATGCTATATATACATTACAAGATGCCTCTAGAAATAGTGGCAATGTTTTAGAAAATGATCATGAAAATTTGCAATAATTTTGAAAAGGTATCATGATCACATGCAATGAAGAGGTATGCAATGTTTCATAATTTTTCAAGATGTTTCAGATGTCAATCAATTGTTTATATGCATCAATTGGTTGAATCAATTGTAACATTCAAAAATTACGAAAAAAAATTAACTGGATAAATCAATTGAGGGGGAAAATCAATTGATTGAATTGGAAAATCACTTTTTTGTTTTATAGGGAACACAACAATCGATTGAGTTTTAGGAGCAATAGATTGACTCCCTTAAAAACTTGAAATATTTCTATTAAAAAAATGAAACTTGAAAGAATGTATGCCTCAATGTTAAGGATTATTTTTTGAGCACCAAAGACTTGTACCTAATTGAATTTCTTATTGTATCTTAGTATATGATACAATTCCATTCAAATCTTCAATATAACCATAATCATTCATTCCTTGAGAACTTTTTCTTCTTTACATTGATTTGTCTTCATTAAAAAAGGCTTAAAAAGTCTATTGGTCCTTGTAAGTTAGCGAGTTTTTGATTTTGGTCCCTGTAATTATTTTTTTTGGGTCTGAGTCCCTATATCTCACTTTTTGTGTTGGTTTTAGTCCCTAAAGACAAAATCTGCAGGTTACCTGCGGATTTTCCTATGGATTTTAATTTTAGGGACTAAAACCAACACAAAATTGAGATATAGGGACTCAGACCAGAAAAAAAAAATTACAGAGACTAAAATAAAAAACACGCCAACTTACAGGGGACAAAAGTGCATTTAAGCCATTAAAAAATCATCTCCACAAAAACTTGTTTTCACAATTTCCTTCTTTTTATGATGACAAATATGTATTTTGATGAATGTATTTTCCGAAAAGATCCCCCTAAGATGAATATTTCCCCCCTTAATAATGGTACCTTGAGTCCTTTGAAATCCTCATCATGATACCATTTGAATACCTTGATTGCATATGTACAAGAACAAAATTATGTACATATATCCTTCTCCCCCTTTTGAGATTAAAAAAAATAAGGGAAAGAGGGTTGCAAATATATGATAATAAAATCATTCAAGCTTAAACACAAACATTAGCACAAGCATACACAAATACTCAACCATGCATAATATAGAAATAAAACCACAACGATGTCTAAACCATTCGAAATAGAAAGATGTTTAAACTAAAAACAAATAAAATTAATCAACAAGAAAAAACATAGTAAATTTTTTTAATATTTGTTCACATTTTCATTCCCACGTCCTCTTTCAAATTCTTCCAACTGCTTCATCCTAGTTGAAAGCCGAGCCAACTCCTGATGCATACTACCAAACTGATGATCCATACTATCAAATCTTTGAACCATAAAAACCATAATCATCTGGTTGGTTGGTCCTTCATGATGTTGAGGAGGAGGTGGAGCATTAGTAGGTTCATGTGATTCTACATCACGATATTTGTTTTCTTTATTTTGTTTATGAACAATGTTCAGATTTTATACCACTATTCAGGTTCTGATAATTAATTACAGTGGAATAATAACAGGAGAAAAATAAATAACTATAGAACACACAGAGATTTATAATGTTTCCTCCCAAACTACGAGTAGTCTAGTCCCCTTGCAACACAAGATATTTTTCACTATAATCAAATCATGATGACAAATGCTTATGCCCTTAGCACAAGACTTTACTGCTCAGACCCTCAGCCCGAGACTACCTGCTTAGACCCTCAGCCTAAGAATTCTTGCTTAACCCCATCAGGTTCAAGACTTCCTTGCTCAAGCCCCCCAGGCTCAAGACTTCTGCTCAGACCCTCGGTCCAAGACTTTTACTCAAATCCCACGGATTCAAGACTTCTGCTCATACCCTTCAGATACAAGACTTCCTTGTTTAGAGTCCACAAATCCAAGACTTATGCTCAATCAACAATTGGTTAAGACTTCAATGCTCTAGCACATAGAAAGATACTTACATGGCTCAAGCTTCACAACCAGAGACTTGGATGCTCAAGCACATAGCAAGAGACTTTATCTAAACTACTAAACAACTTGTTTAGCAAAATAGAGAACAAGGTGTACTTGATACATAATCAGAGGTACAGGGAAATACCCATAATAAATATCACATCACTTAAGATTTCTAAGATATTCAATGTTTAAGAAATCTTAAGGCTTTGTATAATTTGTAACATATAACAGAAATTCTGCATACTCAATTGTGTTACTATTGTTGATCTTGATATTCTTCCATTATGATAGAAGCGAGGAATGGTTCTATCCTTCTTGGATCTTCTTTTTTCTCCTTGTTTCTTATGGAAAATACATGTTGAATCTTCATTTACTTATAGCAGTTTTATGGGAATATTCGTTGGAAGAGATAACTAGTACAAGTGTCTTTGTTTCTCCAAAGTACAAGAGACGTTGAAGACAGATACACCAAAAGATCTTGATCCATTGTGTAACTTGTTTAACCATTGTGTCTTAAATGTGATCTTGTACTATAGATCTGTTGAGAGTGGATATCCATAAAGCATGTCAACTCTTCTTGATCCATGTGAACACAAACTCTAGCTAACAACAAATTTGACAATGTAGCTTGCTTTATGAAGTACGGATAACTTTAGCTTTACGTTGGTTCTGAATAATCACCAGAAGATGATACATTTAATAAGCTTGGAGACAATATATTTCTCTTCTGATGCTGAGGCCTTCAACTTTAGAGTCTATGCAAACCTATATTATCAGTCTTTACTTAAAGAACGTTCTTCAGATTCTGAGCCCCCAGAAGCCAATAACTTAGCTTCTCTCAAGTGCGTCCTTATATCAGATTCTGATTGTATTCTTCTTTAAGCTTTAGAACCTGCACACTTAGAGCACACATTAGATAACACCATTGTTCTTTCAATACTTTGTTATCATCAAAACCCAAAGGATATATTTTATGAACAAATCTTGTTCTAACATTCTCCCTATTTTTTATGATGAAAAACATAAGTATTTAAAGAACAACGTTGGACTATTTTAATTTCCTCGGAAACGTCAGAGTCTGAGGTTTGTAAGTTCCCTCTGAGTCTAATAATCAAAGTTTGAGTTTTGTAAGCTCCCCCTAAGTTCTATATTCAAGAGAACTAAAATATGCCAATGTTTGGCTATGTTAATTTTCTCAGCAACATCAGAGTCTGAGGTTTGTAAGCTCTCTCTGAGTCTAATAATCCAAGGTTGAGGTTTGTAAGTTCCCCGTTAGTTCTATATACAAGAAAAATAAAATATATTTTAATTTACTTGGCAACATCAGGGTATGAGGTTTGTAAACTTGAATCACAAATCTTTAAATATTCACCACCGAACTTTGATTTATCCAAGGGAAAGGGTAAAGATCGTATAAAACCCTAAGTTTGCAATGTAACAACAGGGGGTTCGGAGGTTGGTTATACCTAGGGTAGGTGTTAGCATCCTAAGAATCTATAGTAATCTATAGGAACCTATTGCTAGTATTTGTGTTATTGTTTGCTATTGTTTTGTGCTTGGGTTTTATGGGCGAGGATAGGAACCTAAGGGTTTATTCACTAAGTGCCTATATATCCTTACAAGGATGGAATCAGAGCATTTGTAGTTCACCTCACTAGGGATGAATGAACACTTTGATTATGATCAAGGTTCAAGGGGGAGGTAAATGTTATGGCCTTAACACTTACTTGACTTGACACAGTTAACAAAGTTGTAAGTTCTAACCTAAGTCTAAGTTGAAAGGTTAATGAATCTAACAAGGTCAAGGGGAATGGGTATTGCTAAGCTACCTATGACATTGAGTCAATAGAGAGTCTTTCCCTTGGATTAAGGAACAAGAGGCAACTTAAGGATGGAAGCTAACAAGATAACATCACTTGGGGGGATAACTTGGCAAAGTTAAAAGAGGTATGAAAAGATGGATGATATGAACAAGTATGATATCAATGTAAGCATCAAAGTAACATTCAAGCATGATGTTAATTGTAGTATGACAAAGATAAGGCACATGGTTACAACCAAAACATAAGAAAATATGTGACAACATCTAAGCTAAAGGACTTGATAAAGTCATAAAAGAGACAAGGTAACAACCAAGCACATTCAAAGTTCAAAGAGGTTTAAAACAACATGGTGACAACCAATGATAAACAAAGATGTTGAAACATTCATGAAGTATAGTTCTAACAAGACTAAAGCATCATGGATAATGAGTTTAAATTAAAAATTAAAGCAAGCATGCATTAGGGTTAACTAACACCACTTAATCATGAATACACGACAAGTATGAATAAGTTATATAACACTTAATCATGGATACAATTTAAACATTTCAACAATGGATAAGTCATTACAAAACTTAAGCATGGATGGAAATAAAGTTCAAGTTAACATGTAAAAGAAAACAAGGTTCAAGTTGAACATGTAAACGTTATAATAACACTTAAACATGGATGAGGACAAAGTTCAAAGTTGACATGTATAAGTTAAAACATCACTTATCATGGAGAAAGCTCAAAGATGGACAAGTAAGGCATGTATAAGTCAAAGCATTACTTAACATGGTATCATTCAAAATTCAAAGTAAACATGTATAAGTTAAAACATCACTTATCATGGAGAATTTAAAACAAGTAAAGGTAACAACCAATAATATTTGAGCAAGGATACATGTTTATGACAATAACATGAGGATGGAAATGCAAACATACAATGGATGACATGTGAGCATATTTAAAGATGTCAAGTTAAAGTTTAAACATCATATGAACAAGTTAAGGAATTACTTGAACATGTTAAGACAAGTAGGTAACAACCACACATACATGTTAGGGTTCAAACATTCTCTTAAACAAGTAAGAAACTCCTCAAACGTTTAAGCATATAAGCATGTATTCAAAATCATTTTCAAGACAAAATTCAAGTTTTTAAGAACACATAAACATGGTATAATCCACACAAAGGTATTCATGGACATTAAGGTCATGTAAACATGGAAGGAACATTACATGTTAATGCAAAATAGTCAAGCAAAAGCTCATGGTATGGACAAAGTTCAACATACACTTTTAACATGTAATTATGCATAAAAAAGGAATCATGCTCAAGTAAAAACACAATGTACAAGTTCACAATGTCATACAAGGTTTATACAAGATGCATATGGTCCATACAAGGCAGCATGTACAAAGGAAATCAAGGAATCAATCCAAAGAATCAAAAGAAACTTAAGGAAACCCTAAAAACATCACTCACTTTAAACACTCATAAATGCATCAAAAATAATTATTTTTGGAAATTTAATTTCACAAACAGAAACTAGACATTATTATGAGAATTTTACAAAAAGAATGGGTCAAAAATAATGTAGGATGAAAACGTTATGATCATTTGAATTTGTGAAGCAAAGTAAGAAAATAAGGGTTAAAAAAATGGGGAATGGTCCTAATGGGTGTTAAACCCATGTCATGCTGCTTGTAACTCAAAACATTAGTCAGTCCAACTACGCGCACATGGTGATATAAACATGGAAGCACAACATAATATATGTAGTTCAATTGAAATCTAGAAAAATTAAAAAGAACTGGGGCGAGGGGGATTCGAATCCTAGTTCTTCAGGTTACAAGTACATAAGGTGTAACACCCCTTCTATACCCCGTACAAAAACCGGAATAAACTAATCTTATAAATAAAACATCAGAGCAAAGAATAATTTATTATGATATAGCCAGAGATGCCACACCAACGTGAACTAAAACAACCTGCTCATATAGATATATAACAACCTGATAGTCATATAAACATAGGAACTCAGTTCCAAAATATCATCGTTCAGTTACAGAATTAAAGCGGAACATCCATAACTGATGTCATCACAAAAGATAAGTATGTCATATACATGTTCATACAAAGCCACTATATACAAGCCAAAAGAAACATCTACACTCGAACCCCGACTACCCGTGTTACATATCAGAGCCGACGGAACGACAAAAAGATGAAGACACTAATCTTCGCAAAAGACCTCCAGCGTCTAATCTGCAATGCCATTACAGCATTAAACCACAACAGAAGGGTGAGAAACAGGATTATAATATAATTGCATATCATTATAAAACACTTAGCAAAATATGCACAATTATTCTCACCACACAAATACGATACTTGTAAACAACACAAGACATATTAAACCCATTTCACACATCAATCACATAAGCATATACATCAACACAATGCATAACAAATCCTTCTCAAAATTCAACACATAAACATTCATGTAATGAATTATGCAAATGCACAGAGACCGACACAACAACTCTATGCATGCGGTACCATTAGTCCCCTAGGAACTCTTGGAATCATCGCTCGTTACTTAGGGTAACTCCCCGTCGGGCATACGATGTTCCCCGTCGCTACCACTTATCAACAAGCATACGATGTTATGGATCGTTTTTAGTCCTTTATAATAGGCACACGATCAATACAACAATTGCTTACACCCATAAGGGATCTACAATTCAACATGCATTGTTTACACCCACGAAGGGATCTACAATGTCTACATGCATTGTTTACACCCACGAAGGGATCTACAATGTCTACAACCTGATGCATGTCATATAATGACCCATGGCAATCAAGGCTCATACATTAAATCATGCATTTCAAGTACATATAATACAATGCACATAATTGCCAAACGACCACAAACCTTCACCACAACATCATATACCCATCAAACATCCCTCACACAAGTCATACGTTACATATCATATCCTATCGCACAATATAGAAAATAACTCAAAAATTCCATTTTACGGTTTCTCGGAAAAGTCGGCTAAAAGTCGGCTAAAAATAATATTTTTCTTCACCAAATCATAGAACATATTTTTAGCTTCAGATCGATATAAAGAACAGCTAAAAGGGATAAACGACGAAAAAGTTATGCAACTTTTAAAAAAACAAATTTTTGAAAAAGAACAGCAGAGTGCAATCGATTTACACCTGTGTGCAATCGATTGCACGGCCCCAGAAATCACATTTTTCGCCCTTTTTTTCATGTGCAATCGATTTGCATCCTGCTGTAATCGATTGCACCTGTTAAAAACCAGAAAAATCAGCTGCTGCCTCTACACAAAACCCTCCGGAAACCCGACCGATTCAATTCCTTTCTCCCGAATAAATACCTGGTAATATCACATAAATACATACCAACATATTAGGATCAAGAAAAACCCGATTCCACGACTTTTATTTTTCACCAAAATCTCACATTTTCAAAACCCAAAAATGTCAAAACTCACAATATCAACCGATTTCAACGAAACGAGTCTCTATAATCTCGGCCTAACCTCACACGACTAAACTACACAATTTGTTTCGAATTTCATCCGTGAAAACTCTCGATTCTACCGATTATGTCAAAAATAGCAACCTAACCACATAATTCTCTACACATTCAAACAATTCAAAAACAAACATATATAATCATACACAATCAATATAATAACCGAGTTTCACACCCTTACCCGATAACAATCCGATTCCTAAAGCTTGCTTGGTGATTTTTCCCCTTTGTCTTCACTTTCTCTTCACTTCTCTATTTCTCTCTTTTTCTTCTCTTTTGGGAAACTCTTACTAACTTTTCTTTTTCTTCTTTTCTAAACTTATACTAACTATTTTCTTTTATATTTTCTTAACTTAAAAATTCTAAACATTTCTAATAAATATCTAAACTAACTATTATTAACTAATACTATTAATTATGAAATATGTCAAATACCCTCTATTCCAATTTTCCCCGCAAACTCTCAAAAACGGTAAAAATACACAATGTGCAAAAATAACATATAATCACACCAATTAGCAATTAACATAAATATTGCTCAATTAAAAATAAAGACTCGACCAATTAACACCAAAAAGCACGGAAAAAGGAAATATTAAAAACGGGCTGTTACAACTCTCCCCCACTTGAGAAATTTTCGTCCTCGAAAATATTACCTGATCCAAACAACTCCGGATATGACTCCTGCATCCGACTTTCCAATTCCCAAGTCAAATTGCCCTCAGCAGCGCCTCCCCACGCCGCTTTCACAAGTGCAATCTCCTTGCCTCTTAACCTTTTCAACTCGCGATCTAAAATCCTCACCGGTAAAACCTCAACCGTAAGATTATCTCTTACCTCAACCTCATCCATCGGAATCACATGAGACGGATCTGGAACATACTTCCGTAGCTGTGAAACATGGAAAACATCATGTAGATTCGAAAGATTCGGTGGCAATGCTATCCTGTAAGCCACTGCACCAATTCTTTCGGATATCTGATATGGACCAATAAAACGTGAAGTAAGCTTCCTCGACTTCAAAGCACGTCCAACACCAGTCACCGGCGAAACCATCAAAAACACATGGTTACCCGCTTGAAACTCAAGATCTCTTTTCCTTTTATCATGATAACTCTTTTGCCTACTCTGAGAAGCTTTCATCTTCTCCCGAATAAGTTTCACCTTTTCCGTCGTTTGTTGAACTAACTCAGGTCCAACTACTGCACTTTCACCAGATTCATGCCAACACAAAGGTGTTCGACATCTTCTTCCATAAAGTGCCTCAAAAGGTGCCATTCCGATACTAGAATGGAAACTGTTATTATACGTAAACTTGATCAATGAAAGAAAACTGTCCCAAACTCTACCTTGCTCAAGAACACAAGATCTCAGTAAATCTTCCAATGACTGAATTGTTCTCTCCGTCTGACCATCAGTCTGCGGATGATAAGCAGAACTCAATCTCATCTTAGAACCTAACGCCTTTTGCAAACTTTCCCAAAATCTGGAAGTAAACCTTGGATCACGATCAGAAACAATACTCAACGGGACGCCATGCAACTTCACAATCCCACGTATATAAAGCTCAGCCAAACGCTCCATAGAATAACTGATATCAATCGGAATGAAATGCGCCGATTTAGTCAGCCTATCAACGATCACCCAAATATCATTATGCCCACTCAGAGAATTAGGCAAACCCGTCACAAAATCCATCGATATACTATCCCATTTCCACTCCGGAATATCCAACGGTTGCATTAATCCTGCTGGCCTCTGATGTTCCACTTTCGACTTCTGACAAGTCAAACACGCATAAACAAACTGAGCCACATCTCATTTCAAACCAGACCACCAAAATATTTTCTTCAAATCTTGGTACATCTTATTAGCACAAGGATGTATACTCATACTACTCCGGTGTCCTTCCTCAAGAATCATCTTTTTCAACTCTGCATCATCCGGTATACAAATTCTACCACGGAATCTCAAAATACCCTGATCATCCACTTTAAAGTCACCGTTCACTTCTTGATTTCCAACAAGCAACAAATCAACAAGTTTCAAGTCCAACTTCTGTTTCTCTATAACAGACAACAGAAAATCATTAGTGATCTTTAACATACCAAGCTTCACACTCTCATGTGAAAGCTCACAAACCAAACTCAAGTCTCGAAATTGTTCCAGAAGTTCCCACTCTTTCACCATCAAAGCAGATATACGCAAAGATTTCCGACTCAAAGCATCAGCTACCACATTAGCCTTACTAGGATGGTAATTCAAGCTAAAGTCATAGTCCTTCAGAAGTTCCAACCATCTTCGTTGCCTCATATTCAACTCTTTCTGATCAAACAAGTATTTTAAACTTTTATGATCACTAAAGACTTCGAATCTAGCACCGTAGAGATAATGCCTCCAAATCTTTAATACAAAAACCATCGCAGCTAATTCCAAATCGTGAGTAGGGTAATTCTTCTCATGAACTCGTAACTGCCTCGAAGCATAAGCAACCACCTTACCATCTTGCATCAAAACACCACCTAAACCAATTAGAGATGCATCACAATACACAACGAACGATTCATTAGGATTCGGTAAGATCAAAATCGGAGCTGTAGTCAATCTCTTCTTCAGCTCGTTGAAACTTTCTTCACATTGAATATCCCAAATAAATGCCTTACCCTTACAAGTCAGTTGAGTCAACGGAAGTGCCAACTTGGAAAAACCTTCGATAAACCTCCGGTAATATCCAGCTAAACCCAGAAAACTTCGAATTTCAGTAACAGATCTAGGAGCCTCCCATTGTAGAACTGCCTCTACTTTGGATGGATCCACAGCAATACCATTACCTGAAATCACATGCCCAAGAAAACTCACTTCTGACAACCAGAACTCACACTTGGACAGTTTGGCATAAAGTTTCTTCTCCTTCAGAATCTGCAACACAATACGCAAATGTTCTGCATGTTCCTCCTGTGACTTAGAATAAACCAAAATGTCGTCAATAAAAACAACAACAAAATGATCTAAATGCTCATGGAATATACGATTCATATACTCCATAAACACACCCGGCGCATTAGAAACCCCGAACGGCATCACAGAAAACTCGTAATGTCTGTATCGTGTCCTAAAGGCCGTCTTCTGAATATCCTCCTCTTTAACCCGAATCTGATGGTATCCTGACCTCAAATCAATATTACTAAACACACTTGCACCCACTAGTTGATCCATCAAGTCATCGATCCTTGGAAGTGGATACTTGTTCTTAATCGTCACTTTATTCAACTGCCGATAATCGATACACAAACGCATACTTCCATCTTTCTTTTTGACCAACAAAACAGGAGCACCCCAAGGTGATACACTAGGCCTTAAAAACCTCTTTTCCAACAACTCATTCAATTGTCTTTTCAACTCCACCAACTCAGATGCTGACATCCGATATGGTGCCATAGATACAGGTCTAGTACTAGGAACTAGGTCTATAGAAAACTCCACCTCTCTTTCTGGCGACACATCTTAAAAATCATCCGGAAACACCTCCTGAAAATCACACACAACAGGAAAACTTCCAATTGCAACTTGACTCTCCATAGACAACGATGCAAACAATCCAAACAACTGAGCTTCCTCCGCCAAAAGTTTCTTCAACTCTTTGGTAGATAAGAAACCAGATTCCCTTTCTTCTTCAAGAGAAGGAAATCTCACCCGCTTAAGATAACAATCAAGATGAACACGATTGAACTCTAACCAGTTCATTCCCAGAATCACATCCAAACCCTTCAATGGCAAACATACCAAGTCCATCACAAAATCTCTACCAAAAATTGTCAAAGTACAACTTAAACAAACGAAAGAAGTAGTTACCGACCCCGAAGCTGGAGTATCGATAACCATCTTTCCATCCATCTTAGACAACACCAAATTCAAACGTTTCGCACAATTAATCGAAATAAACGAATGAGTCTCTCCAGTATCAATAATAGAAATTAAAATATTACTATTAATAAAACAAGTACCTCTGATCAAACGATCTGCATTAGTAGGCTGAGCTCCCGCCAATGCAAATACTTTCCCTCCAGGTTGAGCTTGCTTCAGTTTCGTGCACTTTGTACTATAGTGATCATTCTCCCTACAATTATAACACTTGATCGCATTCCTCCTACAATCAGCAGCCACATGACCCGTCAAACCACAATTAGAACACTTGTTCATATTCCTCCTACACTCCGACACACGATGACCCATACCACCACAATTATAACATTTCACAGAAGAATTCATTCCTCCTCCACTCGGCTTCCTATCAAAAGTAGCCTTCTGTTTCCCCTTATCAGCAGGAGTCACATAAGGCCTACCTCTGAACTGCCCTTTTCCTTTCTTATCACCCAGATTCTTGTAATGCGTAGCACGTGCCTTACTATCTTCATCAAAAATCCTACTTTTGTTCACCAACACTGGAAATTGCCTGATCTCCTGATAACCGATACCCTACTTGATTTCTGGCCTCAAGCCATTCACAAACTTCAAACACTTTGACCTCTCAGAACCAGCCGTATTATAATTAGGACAGAACTTCACAAGTTCCTCAAACTTAGCAGCATAATCCGCAACAGAGGAATTATCCTGCTTCAGTTCAAGAAATTCAATTTCCTTCTTACCTCTCTCATCTTCCGGAAAATACTTTTCAAGAAAAGCATCTTTGAACACAGCCCATGTAACCACTATCTCATCCTCCTCAAACCTCTGAGAAGCATTCGCCCACCAGTCTTCAGCTTCCTTTTCCAACACATGAGTACCAAACTGTACCTTCTGATCCTCGGAACACCTAATGAAACGGAAGATCTTCTCAATCTTCTTCAGCCAAATCTGTGCTCCCTTAGGATCATGAGTACCTTCGAAGCTCGGTGGATTATTCTTCTGAAACTTATCCATACTACGCGATTCCTCGTCCGCCGCTACATTGGGTAAATTCTGCATCGCTTGCGCCATAGCTTGCATGGCCGCAGTCATAGCAGCAGCATCTCTTCCAGCCATAATCTGAACGTTCCCAATGATAGCAAATTATGGTTAAACAACCACTCCACAGAGTGCAACAGACCAACAAGACACAACAGACACGACAACATGGTCGGACAAACCAAACATTAGCTCTGATACCACTTAATGTAACACCCCTTCTATACCCCGTACAAAAACCAGAATAAACTAATCTTATAAATAAAACATCAGAGCAAAGAATAATTTATCATGATATAGCCAGAGATGCCACACCAACGTGAACTAAAACAACCTGCTCATATAGATATATAACAACCTGATAGTCATATAAACATAGGAACTCAGTTTCAAAATATCATCGTTCAGTTACAGAATTAAAGCGGAACATCCATAACTGATGTCATCACAAAAGATAAGTATGTCATATACATGTTCATACAAAGCCACTATATACAAGCCAAAAGAAACATCTACACTCGAACCCCGACTACCCGTGTTACATATCAGAGCCGACGGAACGACAAAAAGACGAAGACACTAATCTTCACAAAAGACCTCCAGCGTCTAATCTGCAATGCCATTACAGCATTAAACCACAGCAGAAGGGTGAGAACAGGATTATAATATAATTGCATATCATTATAAAACACTTAGCAAAATATGCACAATTATTCTCACCACACAAATACGATACTTGTAAACAACACAAGACATATTAAACCCATTTCAAACATCAATCACATAAGCATATACATTAACACAATGCATAACAAATCCTTCTCAAAATTCAACACATAAACATTCATGTAATGAATTATGCAAATGCACAGAGACCGACACAACGACTCTATGCATGCGGTACCATTAGTCCCCTAGGAACTCTTGGAATCATCGCTCGTTACTTAGGGTAACTCCCAGTCGGGCATACGATGTTCCCCGTCGCTACCACTTATCAACAAGCATACGACGTTATGGATCGTTTTTAGTCCTTTATAATAGGCACACGATTAATACAACAATTGCTTACACCCATAAGGGATCTACAATTCAACATGCATTGTTTACACCCACGAAGGGATCTACAATGTCTACATGCATTGTTTACACCCACAAAGGGATCTACAATGTCTACATGCATTGTTTACACCCACGAAGGGATCTACAATGTCTACAGCCTGATGCATGTCATATAATGACCCATGGCAATCAAGGCTCATGCATTTCAAGTACATATAATACAATGCACATAATTGCCAAACGGCCACAAACCTTCACCACAACATCATATACCCATCAAACATCCCTCACACAAGTCATACGTTACATATCATATCCTATCGCACAATATAGAAAATAACTCAAAAATTCCATTTTACAATTTCTCGGAAAAGTCGGCTAAAAGTCGGCTAAAAATAATATTTTTCTTCACCAAATCATAGAACATATTTTTAGCTTCAGATCGATATAAAGAACAGCTAAAACGGATAAACGACGAAAAAGTTATTCAACTTTTAAAAAAACAAATTTTTGAAAAAGAACAGCAGAGTGCAATCGATTTACACCTGTGTGCAATCGATTGCACGGCCCCAGAAATCACATTTTTCGCCCTTTTTTTCATGTGCAATCGATTTGCATCCTGCTGCAATCGATTGCACCTGTTAAAAACCAGAAAAATCAACTGCTGCCTCTACACAAAACCCTCCGGAAACCCGACCGATTCAATTCCTTTCTCCCGAATAAATACCTGGTAATATCACATAAATACATACCAACATATTAGGATCAAGAAAAACCCGATTCCACGACTTTTATTTTTCACCAAAATCTCACATTTTCAAAACCCAAAAATGTCAAAACTCACAATATCAACCGATTTCAACGAAACGAGTCTCTATAATCTCGGCCTAACCTCACACGACTAAACTACACAATTTGTTTCGAATTTCATCCGTGAAAACTCTCGATTCTACCGATTATGTCAAAAATAGCAACCTAACCACATAATTCTCTACACATTCAAACAATTCAAAAACAAACATATATAATCATACACAATCAATATAATAACCGAGTTTCACACCCTTACCCGATAACAATCCGATTCCTAAAGCTTGCTTGGTGATTTTTCCCCTTTGTCTTCACTTTCTCTTCACTTCTCTATTTCTCTCTTTTTCTTCTCTTTTGGGAAACTCTTACTAACTTTTCTTTTTCTTCTTTTCTAAACTTATACTAACTATTTTCTTTTATATTTTCTTAACTTAAAAATTCTAAACATTTCTAATAAATATCTAAACTAACTATTATTAACTAATACTATTAATTATGAAATATGTCAAATACCCTCTATTCCAATTTTCCCCGCAAACTCTCAAAAACGGTAAAAATACACAATGTGCAAAAATAACATATAATCACACCAATTAGCAATTAACATAAATATTGCTTAATTAAAAATAAAGACTCGACCAATTAACACCAAAAAGCACGGAAAAAGGAAATATTAAAAACGGACTGTTACATAAGGCGCACAGGTTTAACCACTGGGGTGGTGATACATCCATTGTATCAGCTCCCCTCATTAATACAAGTATCTAAAAGACCTAAAAACCCAACCCTATGCGCCATGTCCTTGTCTTGCCCAAGAATGTTCAAGTTTCAACCATTTGCAAAACCACTTGTAACTTTCTCATTTCTTCATGAAATCAAGTAAAACAAAGATCAAACTTGATTAAAATTTCATGAGGAATCCAGTGGTGGTGTTGGTTTTGTCAAAAAATGTGTTTATTTTAAAACACGATAGGGCGACCTAAAAGGCTACATTGTTGCATGTTCTATGTCACAGTCTCATACAATCTTGCTAAGCATCAAACAATGGTTCAAACATGTCACAAACAACATAACAATCATGCTCATAATCAGTACACATCAAGGTAATGCATTTTTCGCAAAGTTCCAAGTTTTAGGGAACTTACCTCTTGAAGCTACACTTAAAACTTCCACAAAACTTGTTACAACAATAACTTGATGCTTTGGACACCTCCAATAGACCTCTAAGAACCTTTTTGGATGCTTGGAATCAATAGAAAGCCACTGGAACAAAAAATGGCCCCTTCTTGCAAAAGTGCTAAAAGTGACCAAAATGGAACTTCAACTAAATGAAGTTACAGTTGAACAAACATATTTGGAACAACTTAGGGATGTTTTATAGGGTGTGTTTGAAGTGTTGGAGTGTTTGGAAATGGTAAGAATCCAGACTTGTCTTGGAAAATGCAAAAGGTCAAAGAAATGAGGTTTCAAATATTGAATTTTTGATTTTGATGGTTAGGGGTGAAGATGAAGGTTTGTACACCTTCAAGGGGTGATTTGTGATGTGTTTGAATGCTTATCTGAGTGGTTTGTGGTTTGGAAAAGACAGATTGCAAGTTTGTGCAAGATTGGTGTTTCTTGGCACAAAAGGAAGAAATGGCAAGTTTCTGGTTTGAGAGATTTTGTGGGATGCTTTGCTGAGTTTTTGTTGTGTCTTAGAGCCTAGGAATGAGCCTCTATTTATAGGGAAAGAGTGAGGCTTCTTGCTCTGCAGAATTGCAATGGCATAGTTAGCTTGGTTTGGTTGAATTTCAAAGATAGTTTCATGAAATGTGGAGTTCCAAGATGAGGTACAAAGCTTTCCTAAAGTTGTTGAGATATCAGACACTTTGATTCTGTCCAAAGGAAAAGTTTTGTGCGGAGAAAACTATTTAAAAGCTCAAGGAGAGCTGACATTATGATAAAGGTGCCTTTATGGAAATGGAAGTCTTGCTTTATGCCAAAAATGGAATGAACTTTTGAACAAAGTCATAATCACTTAGATAATGCTCCATTCTTTTAGGTAAACTTATGATTATGGCTAGATTTACAAGTTTCAAGACCTGTAATCAAAGATTATGCATATTGGATTCGAATTTCTAACTTGCATCTTGATGAAAATGGTCAAAATTTCAAGTATGGAAGGCCATCCTTCTCTCTACGAAACTCCTAGATCAAAAATGCTATGGAGGAGTTCTTGTACTTTTTGAAAAGCCCCAAACATGCTCTACAACTTTCATGTTTGATGAATTTCTTGAATCTCAAGGGATCATGATGAAAACTGGCTCCAAAGATTGGTGCGTTTGATGAACAAAAACTGTTTTTTGAAAAATTTCAAGTGTGGGAAGATTTTTACAAACTTGATGGCTCCAAAAATCAAAATTTAAGCACTTTTTGGAGATTGAATCTAATTGAAAATTTGTAGTATGTTGTGAGGGCTTCAATTTGATCTTTGGAACACAAAAATTGGATGTGTAGATTGAAAGTTATGACTCTCCAAAGTTGGCACAAAAATTAGGGTTTTTTCCCACACTTAGAAAAAATTCAAGTTTCTTAAATTTGTCCCTTTTGCAAGAAACCTTCCAATTCTTGGTTTTTCATGCCCAAACTCATTGATCAAACATGTTTTGATGCAATTTGGCTTGTGGACTTCAATTTTTATCAAAACTCCCAACAGTCAAAGGGTTGACTTTGTCAGATAAAGCTTGTGCATCAGATGAATTCCACTATGTGATCTTCAATGATTTTTCATTCTTGAACTTTCCAAACATCATGGATGGACTCCAAGTATGTATTTGAGTGTCTTGAATCATGACCCAAGGTTTGGGATCATGCTTTGATCAAAAGTCAAAGGCACAGTTGACTTTTCCTAATAAAACCCTAATTTGGGGTCAGATGAAATTGAGCTTAAATGAACTTGTTAACAAGACCAATTTGCACTTGATTCTTGATGAAGAGAGACCTCTTGAGTGTATTCACACTTGATAGGTTAATGATCAATCCAAAACATTGACAGATCAACTAAAGATGCTCTTGATGCAAAACTCTAATTCATGGGGATCAAAACAAGAAACAACTTGAACAATATTAGGGTTAGTAATGCAATGTTTGATGCTCCTAGAATGGTGATGGAATCTAGGGTCAAAATTTGGGGTATGCCACTGCCTCTGAGTCTAATAGTCCAAAGTTTGAGGTTTGTAAGCTCCACCTAAGTTTTACTATCAAGAAAACTAAAATATTTTTCCCAGATAATAACCAAAAAGAAACAGACATAATAGAAATTTAAATAAATAAAATAAATAACATTAAATTAAAATAGAATGGGTTAAGATTCTCTATTAAATACTTCTATATCTTTCTCCCCCTTTTGCCACATCAAAAAGAAAAAAGAAACAAAGAAAACACATTCATAAATGAAAATCAGATCATCATTACATGATCGGTTCCCAAGGAAGAGAAAATGATTCAAGTAGTAGAAAGCATTAAAAGCTTGTACAGTGCATCTTTAATAGTTATTGGTCGTAATAGTTCCAGGAATCAATAAAAAGGATTTTATTCCATAGTTTGGGTTACCCTGACTCCACTATAAAAAGCAACCGAAACATAGGTTATTTTCATCAACATCCTTCAACACAACATGGAATTCTCAACTGAAAGTATCAACATCTCAACCATAACAGAGATATCAGAAGGTGCTAAGAGTCTGGAGGTGCTAGGTCCTCAGAAGCCCGCAAGTTCTGAAACATCTGATGGTGGTTTTTCGTCTTCTGTACTGAAATATTTTGAAGAGGGTTTGTCCTCAGCTGCAATGAGACCTTCAGAAGCAGGTCCATCGGCTGCTAATTTGAAACCAAGGAAAAAATCAATGAAGAAGAAAAAGTAGATCAGAGAAGAGATATTTTATTAGCTGATTATCTCAGATGAAGAAGATGAGGATGTAGATGAGGATGAACCTGACATCGATTAGGGAAACTTGATGGTTCATAAGGCATTAGAGGAGTTAGATTGATTGCATTCTTTAATACTCTCCTGACCTTTTTATTATGTAATCCTTTTTTATGATTAATGAAATTCTGTTTTGGCCATATCAAAGTACAATGCTTTATTTTTCCCTTTGATTTTCTAACAAGTACATAAACGAAGTAAAAAGATGAACATAAGAAATAGTAAAAGAAACAGATAGTTGTTAAGATGACATTTACAGTTGTCTTAAAAGAATCTTTATTAGGATTATATACTAGACACCATTTCCCAAGAGTCAGACATTAAAAGATTGATTTGACTAATCAATATAGAAACTCTAAATGCTTAAGATAACGGATGAATAATTACTATATAATGTTCACAACCCATCATTCGGAATCACTTAATCTTTAGAACACCAAAAATGTGTAAGCAGAAGCAAATCTGGATTCCAAAGGGTGATTTTAGAAAGATAGCAATACTGAATGCAGCAACGCAAGCAAATGAGAAGAATGTAGCAACTAAAGTATCTTAAAGCAAGAGGATTCCTTCATAGGTACATACATCTCCAGCAACCTTTGTTGAGACACACAGAAGAAAGAGAACTTCTAGGTCAAAATGCAGAAATCTTCTGAGGAAGGAAGCTGTTGAATTTACATGGGAAGATTGGGAAGATTATTTAAACAATCTAGATATGTCAGATGAGCCTAGGGAATTCCTTAGAACAAATATGAATGTCTAGAGAGTTTTTCTTTTATATTATGTATTAGCTTCCAATATTTCAATGAGTATGTTGTAAGTGTTTTTAAGTTATAGTCCTAATTTTTTTATTCTTCAGACAACATAAAAATGCCCTCATAACAGTTAAGATACAAAATAATATGAACAGGAACAATTTTTAAAAACAAGATTGCTTAATACAAGATATTTAACAATTACAAGGAATATATTTGCAAAAATCCAACATCATAATCTCTCGTAGATAGCTTCAAGCTTTTCTCTCCAGATTTTAGAAGAATCATCCTCGGAACTTATGACAACTCCTTGTTGGATCAGCAGTTCAGAAAGAACTCGTCCGTAAGGAATGAAGAATGTCTTTCCTTTATGAAAAGATGAAAGAGTCTTCTTTAGATAGCCAAACATAATTTGAGGAAAATCAATCTACAGGTCTGAATTGAGAAGAAGTAGAAAATATTTTTTTAATAGAGACTATAAGGCCTAGATCCTTGTCTTTAGGAAGCAAGTTTGAGTTCAAAATCTGATTCCAAACAGTTGCATCAGGACAAAGATTTGAGACCAGAGAAATGTTTGATGGATCTAAAAAAATAAGCCATGTAGGAAGATAACATTCCAAAAAAAGAGTGCTTGGAATTTCTCCAATCTCCTCACAATTGATTACATTAACAATCATCTTAGAAGTTACCGTTATAGAAACACGAGAAACCTTGGAAATAATAGCGTACTCGGAACTTAGCTCAACAATGGAAGCATTAATCCAAAACTCTTTGACAAGATTTGAATAAGTAAATCCACAGAGCATATCAAAATATCCATTCCAACTTTGTTTAGAAACATTCTTCTTGAAGTTAAAACCTTGCTTAAGCAGCTCTTTAAAATTCACAAACTTTTCATTGATGACTACTAGTTGATTCGGTGAAGAATTGACTAGAGGATTCATATTAGGTTTGGTTGGATCGACACACAAAAGAAAAACAAATAACAAGAAAAGAACTGAACAAGATTTTGACCAAAGAAGAATAAGAATCTTGTCAGAGAGATAGCAAAGGTGACACGGAATAATGTTTCATAAAGACAGGGGATATAGATCATAAACGTATAAAATAAGAAAACATCATTACCCAAGGGTCCTTACCTAGCAAACTCTTGAATACACTAGACGATTTTCAAATTTATGGAATGTTAAGTTAGACAAGGGTTTTTAAAAATAATTCTTACGTAGACTGCTTTATCGTAAGTAAAGATTCCTTTTCTGAATCTCAGAGTCTGACTATTTTTCAGAAGCTATCGGTCATCAGAGTCTAGTAGGATTAGACTTCGAGTGAGACATCTTTTGTTTAATTATCAGTCTTTGATATTCTATTCAGAGTCAATTTTTTTTTATAAAACTAGAGTCATTCTTGATTTATGAATATTGAGTTGATTTCCTTGACAACTAACTAGCAATAGTATTATCACAAAAAGGTGAGAATACTGTTTCCCTAAAAATGATCATCTTCTAGTTAATGACATATTCGGTACAGTCAAATGCAACATATTTTCTTTTTCAAAGATTTTTGAAGATTCTTTGTTTATCAACAAACAGAACTTCTCTAGAAATCTAATCAGAGACTTTGTATTCACTCATACTTAAATAGTTCATTATTTCAAGAAGTTTTCAAAAGTGAAGGAACATAACGTACCTTTTTTTGTTTTTCTTGGCCTGGCTTTAGATGAGTATTCATATTTAACCGTAGAATCTGAATTCTGTCTTGAGCAGATTATGAGGCAATGGCAGCCAAACCAATTATTCCACTTTCTTCTCCAGACTTCATACACTTGCATCCTTCATCTCTTGAGTTTGGTACGTAGGCATTTTTCCATAAAATGTTGTAAACAAACTTTGATCAAGCATCATGGAAGATGCCTTGCTTCTTTCTTCTGTGATATCTATAGTAAATATAATTTTTGAATGTTGGTACCCATATTTTCGTGGGTCCACAAATTTTAGTCTTGGAAGGGTTTCTCTTACATCATGCCTTAGTCTGATAGAAGTACCAAGATTCATTCCAGAACAGAGTCTCGGATGAATTATGGCTTTTAACAAAATCTTGTTCTCTGTAGAGTCTTTGATTTCATTATCTTGAATTAAGTTTAATGACTTCATAATCCTTGATTTTGAAATTTTTGACCAGCATAGAACCATATAGTGTTTTCTATCAGAGGTTGGCATGAAATAAGTTTTCAGCACTGTCTTAGTATTGCCAAAAAACAAAAGAAGAAATGAAATATTTCTCACAGAATTGTCCTTTAACACAGATTCTAATATAGCCTTAAATTTCCATAGGAGCAATGGAGTCACTTAATATATTATCTTGAGATGCAGACTCCTTATTATCAATATTGAAGCAAGATGGATTAGTCAATACCTCTTTCTCTTCAATAATTGATTTATTCCTAGATTCAGATTGGTTCTTTAAAAGATGTAATGACAAGAAATGCTAGATTACTTTTCATCAGATTCTGAATCTTCAACTATGTAAGCTTTATTAAAATAAGCTTTGAAGATCTCTGAAATTTTTCTTTTTGGGATTTTCTGTCTGGTAGTTTTTATCCTTGTTCTTAAGATTAGGATAATTAGTTGAAATACGAATATTTCAGAAGCTTCTGAAGTTACTCTTCCATCAATAGATATCACATTCCATTTAGCCAGTTGATAGAATCTTTTGATAAAGAAGGCCAATTCCTCATCATCAGACATTCCATATGAATTTTTTTCAAAAGGCTTGAGGAAAGGATGATCTCTTTGACAACTTTTCTTCATCTAATTCCATTTTTTTTTTAAGAATGCTATTTAAACCTTCAAGACTCGGTCTACTCAAGTTTTTGACTTCTTGAATAGATGTGACTTTTTAGTTTAACACTAGCAAGCATGAAGTGTAACTCGATAAGCTTCTACCTGATTCCCTTCAAATTTGAACACAAGAATTCAAATATAGTCATGAGAGTTAGACATATCAATGATGTTGATATACCAAGAATGAGATAGAGCACCTACCAGAATGCATCTAACTCCAAGAAGATTTTCATAAAGCTTATTCTGAGCTGGTGTGAGAGTTTTTCAACTTTTGAACATCCCTACACCATCAATTTCTATAGTAATACCTTTCTCAAGGATATTATATAGACCTTCATCTAAATCCTTTATCAATACAAATGATTTAAAAATATCTTGCTCTTCCATCATTTAAATTCACTTGAGTCACCCCTGAATATGGGGGGATTAGCAAAGTGATATTTTTCATATGGTACTTGATTCCTTCTTGAAGGAAAGTCTTTAACAAACATATTTTTCTCATTGGATCTTTATCTGCACCTATTTACTGTGAAATTTGGTAAAAAAAAATACAAGTTTATATTAATACTTAAGGGATCAAACTCGAAAACTCTCCCGGACATCTTTGTGTGTGTGTTATTCGTGAAAATCAGTGTGACTGTCGAAGTTAACATAAACCTCTGGACAATGTCTGAAAATTGTTCGTGAGTTTTTTAGGAAAATAGTTAAAGGAGGGGCGATTGTAACTAAAATCCAAGGTAACATAAAGTTGTGTTTGCGTCGAAAGGTAAAATGCAAAGGAAGTTAAAAGAGACTTGAAAATAAAGTGCAAGAAACGTAAAGTTGCGTGAAATATAAAAGAAGTCGAAGAAGTTTAAATGCATAAAAGAAAGACTTTTAAATTAAAATGCTGGAAATGTAGATTGGTGGAATGCAGACGTACATTTTCCTCACTCGTTTCTCACAGCGCAGGTACTTTGAGTGTAGGAGAAAGGTGTACAATTTGCAGACCCTTTACAAAATGAACCTAAGTATCTATATATACAATACTAAGATAATTGCCTAAGTATGATAAACTACTCTCACGGTGACACGTTCTTAGATCGTGTAGCGGTTCTCCCCGAAGTGTCCCACGTTCTCCACGTAAGCGTCGATGCTGATATAGTAGTTCTCTCCTTGTGATATCATTTGAACTTCTCAATTGATTTGTTGGCGCCACAGACTAAATATCTCTGTCGACCATGTTAATGTAGCATGTTTTGACATATTGTCCATTGTAGTGATGTACTCCACATGTAACACCCAAATCAACATTGTTTCCATTATAGTGATGTACTCCACATGTGGTGACTGAGTTGTCATTACTTCAATTGTAATGATGAACTCCAAACTTAGCCAACATGGCATAGTATTTAACTGTAATGATGGACTCCAACCTTAGCCAACATGGCATAGTATTCAATTTCACTAAGTGGCTAGCATAGCATAGTACTCAATTTCACTAAGTTCACATGCTTATTACTGTGCCCTTAGACTATGCCACCTTCGATCTGTATCCCCTTACGTGATTCCCGACTTCGAGTCATTTTGGTCATGTTTGATCCATTGTATTTTATTTTCCACGAGTCACATTCATGGTTGATCTCATTGAATACTTGCCATTTATAGTTAATTAGAAAAATCCAGTGTAAAAAATTGCCCCCCAAAAGGATCCACTTAAAATCTCATTATCACTCATCATTCCTAGTTCCTAGGAAGACGTGGGTTTTCACGTTTTGCAGTAACTTCTCCCGCTCCTCATTAATGCTTGCATCTAAACCTCACACAATCTCTTCAATGACTCCCACGCCATTGTCAAGTGTTGGATTTAAGACATGCACTGAAGACTATAAATAGTTTTCCTCAGGTATTCACTTCCTTTTCTCTACTTTGTCTTCTGGCATTCTTTCTTCTTCGTAGAAACTCCAAACCCTATTTCGCCTTCTCCGTTTTAGAAAATTTCTCTCCCTCACTATGACTAAGAGTAAAGTTTACTTCAAACCCTCTAATGGTAACAATCCACTAGCTTTCGTCATTCCTCCTTCTGAAAGATAAGAGGTGAAGGATTTCATTCTTGAACAGTCATTTGATAACAACAAAATCGTAGTCTAGAAAAGATAAATGTTGATCCCCTACTCCATGAACAACTAGCTCTACGCCTTCTCTGGACCGTATCCTACCAAATGGTCGCAAGTTTCAAAGGTTTCTCACCTTTTTCCAAGTTATCTGCTTACTATGCCTGCTGCGTTTGAACGACGGGCTATTGATCTATCCTTTATGGTCAAGCCTAATCGTGTCTTTTGATCTGCTCCACTGGCTCCCACAAAAAAATACCTGGCATGGCTTGACAAGGTCCAAGCCAAGAAGAAAACACATTGGGAAAACATAGGAATCTATGACATGGTCAATTTGTCTAGAGTTGGCCCCAGGTATAACCCGTGCATGCTGTTGGCCTCGCTTTTCTTCTAGGAAGGTTCAACAAACACTTTCCAATTCCCTTGTGGCATGTTAACGCTAACATTGTTCAATGTTGCTTCTATCACAGGTTTGAATCCTGTCAGTGCCACTTTTTGTCCAACATTGGAAACTCAACATGAGTTCACCATTGGGCGCCTTACCTACAAAAACTTCTTCCAAAACCACCATGACACTACTAACCCAGATGTTTCCGACCAAGAGCACATCGCTTTCTTGGCATTTTGGCTCTCCTATTATGTCTTATTCTCTAGTTCCTTGCAGGTGGCAAAGAAGTTCGTCCCCCTGGCCATCTAACTTCATGCGGGATGCAAGTTTTCTTTCAGCAAATTGCTTTTGGCTAATCTCTACTAATCCCTTGGAAAAGCCTCCCACAAACTCAAGTACCTACCTGAGAATACTAAAAGTAAGTCCTTTCCTCTCTTTGTCCCTTTTTGGCTCTTACAGTTGTGGCTGAATGCTACTTTTGAACTTCAACTCCATGTCACTGATTCTGTAGCCCTGATGGGGGTGACTGAGCAAAGGGACATCGGAGGCACGAAGCTAGCTTTACTCGCCCCCTGACGAAACTCCCACCTCAAATGCTCTCATTAAGCATCTCGAGCTCTTCCTTGGCACCAAAGTCTTTGAAGCAATCATGGTACCTTTTGTGGATCACTCAGTTGGCCCAACGTGGCTAAATAACAAGTTTCCTGGCTCCTCTCCCTCGATTGTTGCTATGTCGAACGCGGTTTGGCCCTCTTTTCTCCCCCCTACAATATTGTCGTCGAGACTTAAGGCTACTAGATATTAACCCAATTTGGTGGCCAGGCAATTTGGCTGCAGCCAACTTCAACCTTCTTCTCTCTATGTTTGGGAGGATGGCATTTGTTGGTCGGAGCGTAAATTCAGCTATGTCGAATTTAAGGAGTGTATCCAGTATGCTCGGAACCAAGTTCTTGAACTTCCTTTCTTCGAATTTCATCCATCATTCAATGTAACTGTTGAATTCTATTAGAACAAGATTTGGTTCTGCTGGATATCTCTTAGTTTTGATAATGACAAAGTAGTATTTATGTGAGAACAATTTTGGTACTCTAACGTTTGTTTTTTCTGAAGGATTAAACAACAGGCGCTGACTCTGGTAGAGAAGGCTCTGACTCTGATAGAGACCGTGTACAAAGACAATCTGATTTGACCAAAAGTCGCTTCTGCGCCAAAGAAGCAAGTCTGCTTCTGATCTACTCACATTCAGAAAGATTCTAAGAAGACAATACGTTGCTGCTGCAATGATCTCTTGGATTCTGCCTCTGAGCGTGACTCTAATGATTTACTTCTGAAGGCTTTCTAGCTTCTGAAGTCATTATATTCTGAAGACTAAGTGCTGAAGACTCTGAAGACAAAGTTCTGCTGAACAAAGCTCTAAAGATTCTGAAGACTTGATTTTCAGAAGACTAAGTGCTGAATACTCTGAAGACAAGGTTCTAACTTTATTTTTTCAAACAGTTGTTTGTAATTCCTTAAGGGACCAGTTAGGTCAGAATCCTTAAGAAGAGACAGTTGGTACTTACGGTTGTTAGTCACCAGCAGTTGCTAGTGCAAATTGTAATCAGTTGATTATAGTGGATTAAGTCCTTGTGTATAAGGCGAAATCACCTTGGCGGGTGGACTGGATTAGCTTGATATTTTTCAAGTGAACCAAGATATATCATGTGTCTTTCTCTCTTGTTAGTATCTTTGTTATCTTTGATTGAGTTTCACAAAAAGCTTTCATTTTTGAAAACCCAATTCAAACCCCCATTTCTTGTGTTTTCTCACACCTTCAAATTCCATAACTGGTGGCAAGTTTATTTAACTATAATTTCTCAGAAGACAATTTATTTATGAGGATCTCTGACACTCTTTCCGATGTGCCCAATGAGTAGCAAGGTATGTTTCTCTAAGGTATGTTGAACTTCCCGCTGATGACAATGTCGAATGGCCTTCTAAGGCGAGAGAGATGAAGCAGCCAGAAGATCCCAAGAAGAAGGTACTTTCACTTCTTACTCAGAAGCCATATTTTATTTATTTTTTCCTAAGGCACTTTCTCATAAATTTGTTCCTTTCAAATCTGACAACGAGATTCTGAGTCCCCCACTCGACACAAGAAGAAGAAAGCAAAGACTTCCTTTGCCACCAAGACTGCTACTACCCCAAGAACTACTCCTGCTCCAACGACTACTACTGCCCCCAGTCAGGTATCATGGTTGAATCTCATTCTTGCTTATTTTTCTTTAAACATGTCACTTTTTCGACCAATTATTTAGGGTATCCTACAACTCATTCTAGTACAATTCCATGAAGAAAGCTCATGGGAGTCTGAGCAACGTCTAATCTTTTCAAGGTCGAGGTCAAAGTCCCACTCGAAGCCTGATTCCAGCCAACAGCAGAAAGAGACTCCCAAAGTGTCTATGCCCCAAAAGGACACAGTCAAGACCCCTGCAGGTCCTTTAAACCACTCTCCAAAAACAACTCCAAAGAAGAAGAATAAGGAAAAAATAAAGGAAAAGTAATCTACCCAGACTCTTACGCCCCCAGTCAATGAAAACACAAATCCACTCTCAAACAACCCTGACAACGAAGCTGATAATCCCAAGGTATGTGATAGTCCTCCTTGTAACTAGCTTCTTATTTTTCATTCCATTTCTGATACCTTCTTTCTTCTTCTCTTAGGAAAATCTGGCCACGACCAATGATCAAGACATGACACATGACCAAGAAATGACTCCCGCAGGTATCCTCGGATCCGCTTCTCCTTCACCTTCACCCATACACTGGTCAAATTTCCTTGACTCTAGTGTTTCAACCACTATAAAAGTCTCCAAACCAATGAATACAACAACATTCATTGTTGCACAGCCTCAACCAGAAATAATAATAGATATTGAATCCAATCCTTCCTATGTTAGGGAAGAAGCGGACAACAACATTGCGTCTGCTCATGAAAACACTGCCCCAAATGAGTCACCAACTGATAAGCCTACTGAAGATAATGAAGAACGCACTACTGCTTATTTCGAAGTTAATCCCATTCAAGAGAACATCCAACTAGGTCGCCTAGAGCCAACTCAAGTTGATGTGCATGATTCCATATCAAATTCTTCTCTCAGCCAAGCAGAGATCTTAGCCCTCAAGAGGAGAAATCCAGCTAAGGCCCTTAAGAGACTACAGAAGTTGCGCAGGCTATCGATGGACTCCAAATTGGCCCAGTCTTCTGACCCGTCACTGGTTGAAACTGGCAATGATGCTATCAACCTTCTTGTTCAATAGCTGAAAGCTAACCTTTTTGAAGTCGACCTTCTTGCTACGATTGAAGAAGATGATAATCTTGGAAATGATATCCGGAAACTGCTAGTTGAACTCAACAAACAGCGGGCGTCTGATGTCTTGCTCAAGTTCTTATTTGAGTTTCAATCATTCTTCAATCAGGCCTGCAAAGATATTGATCTTAAAAGCTCGACCACTACCAAACTTCGAGGAGTGAAGGATTCCATTGCAGCATCTTGAGAGGTTAGTGATGCATCTGATCAAAGGGTTGATCAATTTGAGACTCAGCTCCAGGAATACAACGACAAGACAACTTTGGTTGATGAGAAAATTGCTTAGCGTCGTGCAGAGATTCTAGAACTCTCTAAGGAGATTGATGGCTTGGAGAAGGAGAAAGATGAATTGGCTTTAGGACAATCACTCCCAACAAAGGAAATTATTGATGCTGAAGCCACCAAAGGAATCGAGCACGCTGAGGACATACTTAATTTAGGACTTGAGATCCTCCACTAGAAGAAATTCTGGACCGTTTACGTGTCAGGTTCGACCTCTCCAAGACCAAGCTAGAAGAATTCAGGGTACAATTCCCAGTCTGATTTGTATCTCCTTTAGTTCACTTTTGTTAATCTCCACTTTTGTAAAGGCTATGCCTACTCTGTGTAATGACTTTGCCATTTTGGCATTTTAATACCATGGTGGAAACTTTTGTTTTTTTTGGCATATTACTCTTGTTTAATTCGAGTCTCTTGCAGCATAGGCTATACCCTTTTAGGTACTTACCATTTACTCTAAGAATTCATTTGTCCATAGCCAGATTTTTGATTTCGTAAGCGTTATTTGAAAACACCTGAAGACTTCGAAATGGCCCTTCCTAATTTAGGGACCACTTGCCTAAGGCACGATCTCTTTCATCCATAGGCAAAATAACTTTCCAAACAAAATCCCCACTTGAGAACGTTTTGGACTTAACCTTTCTATTGTAGGCTTTACCAATTCGTTCTTTTTGCCTTATTAATGCATCTAATGATGCCAGTCTTTCCTCGTCCAAATCAAATATCTCATCATACATCATTCCCCAATATTGGTCTGTTGAACTGATTGTAAGTAAATTTCTACAGGAAACACAACTTCATGCCCATACGTCAGTCGAAATGGCGTTGTGGCCATTGCATCTTTGAGAGAAGTACGACAAGTCCACGGGATGTGGTCCGATGTTTGATGCCAATTTTTTGGCTTCCTCCCAATGTGCTTCTTGATCAAACTGATAATGGTTTTGTTAGCAGCCTTGTGTAACACCCTTTTCTACCCCACAAATACACACGACAAAATACACAAATTATCAGAGTGAAAATCACCTCAGAAGGGTGCACATTTTCTCAATAAACTCAGAATAAAACATTTGCTCCGTAAACACGGGTTTTCCTCAAAATATTCAAAAGCCATCAAATTAGTAGCGGAACCACCATAACCACAATAATCCAAAATCAAAAGGGTTTCTAATAAAAACCATAATCATTCAAAAATAACAACAAAATAACAACTCAACATGGTTCGACTTAACGACCCAACCCGATGTTACAATATCAGAGAAAGATCCTCTACATCGACCAAAAGCAAAATAAACTTCAAAAGTCCTCGAAGGCATCCACAGCTAAGCCTGATCATCTGCACGTTACCCACGTTGAGGCAACATTCAAACAGGCAGGGTGAGTAATCACAATTCATTATAATCAATATAAAAACAAGATATGCATAAAATGGCGTCATTATCATATACAACATCATCAGGGTCATCACAAAGGAAAACATCAAAAATCACGATATCATAAATCACATCAATGCCAAATAAATGCAATGCACAACAAGACTCATGCATGTGGTACCAATTCATCAAAGTCGATGGACACTAGGCCATCACCCTCCAAAGATCCCCGTCATTAGGATGGATTCTACACAAGAACCGGAGCACGTCAAAATTTACCTCACATCCGCACAATGGGATTGAAGCCATAATAGACCGAAGTCTGGAATGCTATGAATGCATGATACGCAACGTCAATATCATCATCGTCAATAAAAGTCATTACGTACATCATTATTCATCAAAATCTCATGTTAATCATATCATCATTCATTCATCAAAACATCAGGAATCATCATCTCATAAACATCAATATACTCATGGTAATTCATCAAAATATTCATAGCTCAAAACATCAAGACAGCACAAGAATCATAAAACAAATTCGCGAACGGCAGGCGTTCGCTAGAAAGTTCGCTTTGCGAACTTGTTCGCTTTGGTGTTCGCCTAGCGAGCTGCCAGCGAACCCCAAAATCCCATACAAAAACCAGAAGAACCCCCATTATGTCTCTCCCTCGCTACCTGTATTCGCCTAGCAAAGTTATTCGCTAGGAAGTTCGCTTTGCAAACTTAAGGTCATAATTAAAATTTCATCCCAGTATCTCAAACAACGTCATTGCACATTCACTGCACTGTTCGCCCAGCGAGTCTGGGGTGAACATTCACTTTGCGAAGGATTCCTTCGGTTTGCGAGGTCGCGATTTCCTGCAATCGCTGCTACGCATCAGTAGCATATCAGACCCCAAAAACCTTATGGGTTCAGCCTCATTTACCCTAAAAACATCCCTAAGGCGTTAAGGCAACAAGGACACAAAACCTACGACTATTAGGCCGATTTATTACACTATCCTGAGCTTCAATTTCACATAAACCTTCACAAACCCAATTACCTTCATAACTTCCGTAAATCCTTTTCCCTACGAGGTCAAAACAACATCAACAGAGAAATTAGCCTCGAAGGCCTACTTTTATCCGATTCAATCTAACCCTTCATATTCATCATCAATCCACAAAAACAACACCTAAATCATCAATTTACTCATAAACCCACAAACCCACATAAACCTCAAAATCAACTTTAAGCACATCGAATTCCTATATTGAAAACAATGAAAGGCAATACTCCCCATACCTTAGATTGTCGATTCCAAGCTTTCTTTCTTTAGTTCTTGAAAACCTTCTCGAATCCTAGGCTTTTCCCTCTTTTCCTCAGAGCTTTGGCCTTTTCCTTCTTTTCACGGTCTAACAAAATGAATCATATTCCTCTCAAATTCTCCTTTTTGCTAAACCTAACCCTTAGGTTTCTATAATGGGCTTTCCCAATATTACCCTCACTAACTCCTCCTTAAAAGTCCAATTTACCCTTCTAATATTATTTAAATAAATAATACTACAATATATTCCATAATATACCCTTATATAAATAAATAACCAAAACCCCACAAAATACCAATATCACCACAAACAACCAAAATTCACTAAAAATCATGAATATTTTATTTAAATAAATTAAATAAATATTCTTACGAAATTTGGGGTGTTAAAACTCTCCCCCACTTAAAGAATTTTTGCCCTCGAAAATTACCTCAAGGAAATACAGTCGGATACGACTCCCTCATCTGATCCTCACGTTCCCAAGTCCAACTTTTGCCAGCTGGTCCACCCCACAACACCTTCACCAAGGCTATGTCTTTACCCCGCAGTTGCTTCATCTCTCGACCATCAATCCGCACCGGTAACGCTTCCACTATCAGGTTATCCTTCACTTGTACATCATCCATCTGAATCACATGTAATGGATCCGAAATGTACTTCCTCAACTGAGACACATGGAACACGTCATGCAAATTCGCAAGTGACGACTGTAAAGCAATTCGATAGGCTACCTCTCATATCCTCTGCAAGATTTGATATGGACCAACAAAATGTGGAGTGATCTTCATAGACCTCAAAGCTCGACCCACACCAGTCACTGGCGTCACCCTCAAAAACACGTGATCTCCCTCTAGGAATTCCAGTGTCTTCCTTATCTTATCATGGTATCTCTTCTGGAGACTCTGCGACGCTCTCATCCTTTCTTGGATCATCTTAATCTTCTCAGTCATCTCTTGCACAATCTCAGGTCCGAGTACAACACTCTCGCTTGACTCATACCAACACAAAGGAGTCCTACATCTTCTCCCATACAAAACTTCATAGGGTGCCATTCCAATACTAGCATGAAAACGATTATTGTATGTGAAATCAATCAGCGGAAAATGGCTATCCCAAGCTCCTCCGTGATCCAACACACAAGCCATCAGCAAATCCTCTAAGGATTGGATAGTTCTTTCTGTCTGACCGTCCGTCTACAGATGATAGGCATAACTCATCCTCAACTTAGTACCCAAAGCATCTGCAAACTCTTCCAGAACCTAGATGTAAATCTCGGATCTCTATCCGACACAATACTCGAAGGTATCCTATGCAACTTCACAATCTCTTCGATGTACATCTCGGCTAACTTCTGCATAGAATGATTAATCTTCATCGGCAAGAAACAAGCCGATTTAGTTAATCTATCCACGATCACCCAAATTGAATCATTCCCTTTTGCCGTCCTCGGCAACCCCGACACGAAGTCCATGGAAATGATATACCATTTCCATTCTGGAATATTCAATGGCTGCATTATACCTAAAGGTTTCCGATGCTCAATCTTCGACTTCTAACACGTCAAGCAGGCATAAATGAATTTTACGGCATCCTTCTTCATACCTGGCCACCAAAACAACTTTTTCAAATCCTGGTACATCTTCGTAGCACCGGAATGAATACTTAACCTACTTCGGTGTCCCACTTCTAGAATGCTCTTCTTGATTTCTGGAACATCTGGAACATATACTCTATCTCGAAACCTCATCACACCATCCTCATCAATCCGGAATTCTCCTCCGTTATCTTGGTTAATGAAAGTCAATCGGTCAACCAACTTTAGAACAGATTATTGTCCCACTCTGATTTCTTCTAGAATACCACTAGTCAACTTCAAATTCCTAACTTCACACTGTCAGAGGTCTCTTCACACACCAAGCTCAAATCTCGGAATTGCTCAATTAATTCCAATTCTTTCACCATAAGCATCGACATATGCAATGACTTCCTGCTTAATGCATCAGCCACTACATTTGCTTGCCTGGATGATAACTCAAATCAAAGTCGAAATCCTTCAACAGCTCTAACCACCTCCTCTGCCTCATATTCAATTCTTTCTGATCAAATAAGTACTTCAAACTTTTATGATCACTGAACACTTCAAACTTAGATCCAAACAGATAATGTCTTCAAATCTTCAACACAAACACCACAGCAGCCAACTCTAAGTCACGTGTAGGATAATTCCTCTCATGAACTCGTAATTGTCTCGAAGCATAGGCAACAACTTGTCAATTCTACACCAATACTCCACCAAGACCCATCTTCGACGCATCACAATACACCACAAAAGATTCGCTCGGATTAGGCAAGATCAACACTGGAGCGGTCGTCAACCTCTTCTTCAATTCTACAAAACTCTCTTCGCAAGCTACATCCCACACAGAAGCTTGACCTTTTCGAGTCAACTGAGTCAAAGGTAATGCCAATTTAGAAAAGCCTTCGATAAACTTGCGGTAATAACCCGCCAATCCCATAAAACTTCGTATCTCGGTAGCAGACTTCGTAGTCTCCCACTGTAACACAACATCAATTTTAGAGGGATCAACAACAATCCTACCACTTGAAATCATATGGCCAAGAAAACTCACCTCCTTCAACCAAAACTCACACTTGGACAGCTTTGCGTACAACTTCTTCTCCTTCAATACTTGCAACACGGTTATCAAATGCTCAACATGTTCTTCTTCAGATCTAGAATATATCAAGAAATTATTGATAAACACCACCACAAACTTGTCCAAATACTCATGAAAGATCTGATTCATGTACTCCATGAACACACCGGGTGCATTGGATACACCAAATGGCATCACAATGTATTCATAGTGACCATACCTCGTCCTGAAAGCCGTCTTCGGGATATCATCAGGCTTAACACGAATCTGATGATAACCAGACCTCAAATCAATCTTACTGAACACACAAGCGCCTACCAGCTGATCCATCAAATCGTCAATTCTCGGAAGCGGATACTTATTCTTGATAGTCACCTTATTCAACTACCGATAATCAACACGCAACCTCATGCTACCATCTTTCTTCTTTACTAGCAACATAGGGGCACCCCACGGAGAAACACTCGGTCGAACAAACTTCTTCTCAAGTAATTCTTCTAGTTGTTTCTTCAATTCACTTAACTCCGAAGCTGACATCCGATAAGGAGCCATAGACACTGGACTTGTACCTGGTATTAAGTCCACTGCAAACTCTACTTCACGTTCTGGAGGCAAATCACTGATGTCATCCGGAAACACATCTGGGAATTCACATACAATAGGTAAGTCGACATTCACAGCTTCACGATCAATCTGTATTGATGCAAACATTGCAAACACCAGGGCTTCATCTTCCATAAGTTCGTCTACTTGCCTAGCAGCCAAGAACATCGACTCTCCACTATCACCAAGCTCAGGAAACTCCACAGTCTTATTATAACAATTGATGTGAACACAATTGAACTTCAACCAGTTCATTCCAAAGATTACATCAATTTGGTGCAAGGGTAAGCACACAAAATCCATCACAAAACTCTTCCCAAAAATCGTCAAAGGACATCTCAAACACACAAGGGTAGTAGTAACAGAACCATTAGCTGGAGTTTCTATTACCATATTCCCATTCATATCAGACAACTTTAAACCCAGTCTATTAGCACATTCAAGAGAGATTAAAGAATGAGTAGCACCAGTATCAATAATATCAATCAACTCGATATTATTAATAAAACAAGTACCTCGAATCAGGTTGTCCTTCTCTGACACTTCTGCACCACTTAAAGCAAACACCCTGCCACTGGTCTGAGCGACAGTAGCGGTCTTCTTCGGCTTTTGACATTGGGCACTGATATGACCTTTCTCACCATAATTAAAATAGGTTGGACCATCATCTTTGCAATCAGTAGCTCTATAACCCTTCCTACCACATCTGTAGTACCTCAACACGCTATTGGTGCACACATCAGCCTGGTGGCCTTGCTCTCCACACTAATAACACTTCCCAGAAGCGGGAGCTGCTCCCCCACTTGTCTTTTTCCCCTCTGAAGCCTTCTGATTCCCTTTTTCAACTGAAGTTGTATAAGGCTTCCCCTTATACTTCCCTTTCTTCTCACTCAACTGCTTGTAGTGAGCAGACCGAGCTCAGTTATCCTCATTGTAGATTATGCTCTTGTCCACCAACTCAGCATACCTTCGGATCTGTTGATACCTAATACCCTTCTTAATTTCTGGTCTCAGCCCATTCTTGAACTTGAGACACTTGGACATCTCAACATCAACACGGTTGTAGTACGGACAAAACTTCGCCAGTGCCTCGAACTTCGCGGCATACTCCACCACAGTCATGTCTCCTTGCTTCAGCTCAAGGAATTCCACTTCTCTCTTGCCACGAGCATCCTCTGGAAAATAATTTCCCAGAAACTCCTGCTTAAACACAGCCCAGGTTATCACGGTGCCAACATCTGCGAGTCTCTGACGAGTGTTATCCCACCAATCCTCGCCCTCTTCTGACAGCATATGTGTTCCAAACTGAACTTGTTGCTCATCAGTACACCCCAACACCAGGAAGATCTTCTCGATCGCCTTCAACCACTTGTGTGCACATGCTGGATCATGAGTACCCACAAAAGTCGGTGGATTGTTCCTCTGAAACTTCCCCAAAGCACGAAACTCATCTGGAACTCCACCATTCAAATTGAGCTAAGCCACTACTTGAGCAACCGATTCTAATGCATCAGCAATAGCACAATCATTTCTTCCAGCCATCCTGCACACCACTAACAAGGTTAGAAGGAACAAAACATTAATAGTGTACACATACTCGTCGACTGACAGGGGATTGACATTAAGTAAAAAAAATTGGCCGGACGAACCGACCTGCTCTGATACCACTAATGTAACACCCTTTTCTACTCCACAAATACACACGGCAAAATACACAAATTATTAGAGTAAAAATCACCTCAGAAGGGTGCATATTTTCTCAATAAACTCAGAATAAAACATTTGCTCCGTAAACACGGGTTTTCCTCAAAATATTCAAAAGCCATCAAATTAGCAGCGGAACCACCATAACCACAATAATCCAAAATCAAAAGGGTTTCTAATAAAAACCATAATCATTCAAAAATAACAACAAAATAATAACTCAACATGGTTCGACTCAACGACCCAACCCGATGTTACAATATCAGAGCAAGACCCTCTACATCGACCAAAAGCAAAATAAACTCCAAAAGTCCTCAAAGGCATCCACAGCTAAGCCTGATTATCTGCACGTTACTCACGTGGAGGCAACATTCAAACAGGCAGGGTGAGTAATCACAATTCATTATAATCAATATAAAAACAAGATATGCATAAAACAACGTCATTATCATATACAACATCATCAGGGTCATCACAAAAGAAAACATCAAAAATCACGATATCATAAATCACATCAATGCCAAATAAATGCAATGCACAACAAGACTCATGCATGTGGTACCAATTCATCAAAGTCGATGGACACTAGGACAAGCTCTTGCATGTGGTACCAATTCATGCATGTGGTACCAATTCATCTCTCGCTACCTCTATTCGCCTAGCGAAGTTATTCAATGGGAAGTTTTCTTTGCGAACTTAAGGTCGTAATTAAAATTTCATCCCAGTATCTCAAACAACGTCATCGCGCATTCGCTGCGCTGTTCGCCCAGCGAGTCTGGGGTGAACATTCACTTTGCGAAGGATTCCTTCGCTTTGCGAGGTCACGATTTCCTGCAATCGCTGCTACGCATCAGTAGCATATCAGACCCCAAAAACCTTACAGGTTCTGCCTTATTAACTCCAAAAACATCCCCAAAACATCCCAAAGGCGTTAAGGCAACAAGGACACAAAACCTACGACTATTCGGCCAATTTATTACACTATCCTAAGCTTTAATTTCACATAAACCTTCACAAACCCAATTACCTTCATAACTTCCGTAAATCCCTTTCCCTATGAGGTCAAAACAACATCAACAGAGAAATTAGCCTTGAAGGCCTACTTTTATCCGATTCAATCTAACCCTTCATATTCATCATCAATCCACAAAAACAACACCTAAATCATCAATTTACTCATAAACCCACAAACCCACATAAACCTCAAAATCAGCTTTAAACACATCGAATTCCTATATTGAAAACAATGAAAGGCAATACTCCCCATACCTTAGATTGTCGATTCCAAGTTTTCTTTCTTTAGTTCTTGAAAAACTTCTCGAATCCTAGGGTTTTTCCTCTTTTCCTCAGAGCTCTGGCCTTTTCCTTCATTTCACGGTCTAACAAAATGAATCCTATTCCTCTCAAATTCTCCTTTTTGTTAAACCTAACCCTTGGGCTTCGAAAATGGGCTTTCCCAATATTACCTTCACTAACTCCTCCTTAAAAGTCCAATTTACCCTTCTAATATTATTTTAATAAATAATACTGCAATATATTCCATATTATACACTATTATTTAAATAAATAACCAAAACTCCACAAAATACCAACATCACCACAAACCACCAAAATTCACTAAAAATCATGAATATTATATTTAAATAAATTAAATAAATATTCTTACGAAATTTGGGGTGTTACACCTTGACTTGCCCGTTTTCCTGAGCATAGTAGGGAGTCGAGGTTAACAATTTAATCCCCATTTCTGACGCAAAATCATGCATCTTTCAATCGTTGAATACTGACCCTTGGTCTGTCGTAATGGTCTCAGGAATCCTAAACCTGTAAATGATGTTTCTTTCAATATACTCACTTATGGCCTCTTGATCAGCCTTCACAAGAGGAACTACTTTAATCCACTTGGTGAAGTAATCGATTCCGACCAATATATATTTCTGGCTATTAGAGGATGCATGTCGGATTTCTCCAATTAAATCTAAAGCCCGCCCCCTAAACGGCCAAGGTTTAACTATCGCATGCAACTCACTTGTACGAACATGTTGTATGCCTGAGTGAATCTGGCATTCTTGGCAACCTTATAGAAATCAATGCAATCCTTAAGCATTATGGGCCAATAGACACCTTGTTGACACAATAACCATTTCATCTTGTGCCCCACTTGATGAGCACCACACGTCTCACTATGGGTGTTCGAAACAGCTAGATATGTCTCTTCTTCGCCAAGGCACTTGAGCAACACTTCTTCAGGGGTTTTCTTAAACAGCTCATTCCCAATAATCACATAGTTTAACGAACTATACTTGATCTTTCGATTCGTTGACCCGACCGGATTCCTCAAGTAATCCACTATGGTTTTTCTCCAGGCAATGCCAAGCAAGTCCTCGATAGTACAAATTTCAAATTTCTCTGAGTCTATCGACCCAAGCTTTGTCAATCCCAGATCTGATGGAGAAAGCTTCGTTACCTGGACTCTTCCTTGAACTTCAATCAATTCTTCTAGCTTTCCTTTTGACACTCTATATCCCGAAGCGATATGTGCCAATTCGTTTGCTTCGTAATTCTCAAGTCTTGGAATATGCCTGATATCCACGAAATCAAAACATTTGATCAGTCGATTCGCTATAACAAAGTACATGATCAAGTTCTCCTTGATACACTTGTATTCTTTTGTTATTTGCTCCATGGCTAACTCAAAATCCCCTCTTATCTCAACTTTTTTCCCCCAATTCTAACAAGATTTTGAGTCCAGCTATCAAAGCTTCGTACTCGGCTTTGTTGTTGAAGCAAGGACCTTCGATTTTAAATTTGAACTTTGTCGGTACCTTGGTCGGCGAGACAATTAAAATCCAGTTCCATTTTTATGGCTTGAACCATCGAAGTATAACTTCCGCGATTCAATTTCCAGATAATTTACAGGTGTCTCAATTACTGTATGATCTACAATGAAGTCTGCGACTACCTGACGCTTCATGGCCTTTAACAGCGCATATGTTAGAGAATATTCGGTTAAAGCAAGTGCCCATTTTCCAATTCGACTATGCAAAATTGGTTTAGACAACATGTATTTAATAACATCAACATGGGAAGAAACAAAAACATCAACAGGCCTTATATAATGTTTCAATTTCATACAAGAAAAATACAAACATAGGCACATCTTCTCGATCGGGCTATACCTAGTTTTGACATCATTAAGAGCTCGAATAAGGTAATATATGGCTCTTTCAAAACCACTATCATCTTCTTGGGCTAATAAACTCCCTATGGTCAGGTCTGGGGCTGAAATGTATAGCCTCATACATCCGTTTCTAATTGGCGGTGCCAGAATAGAAGGATTTTATAAATATGCCTTGATTTCGTCAAACACCTTTTGATGCTCAGATCACCATACAAACTCTTCCTTCCTCAGGCGGAGCAGTGGTGAAAATGTTCGCACTTTGTCGCTGAGGTTCGATATAAACCTTCTTAAAAAGTTAATATTCCCTAAGAGAGATTGCAACTCTTTCTTTGTCAATGGGGGATTTGTCTCTTTGATGGTTTTGTCTTGTTCTGATTTATCTCGATCCCCTTCTTGTGGACCATAAAGCCAAGAAAATCTCCTTCCTGCACACAGAAAGCACATTTAAGGGGGTTCATCTTCAAACTATATTTCCTCATTCTTTCGAATGATTGCCTAAGGTGATCAAGGTGATCTCTCCTCAACACAGATTTAACAACTATGTCATCGATGTAAATTTTTATAAACATCTCAATATAGTCATGGAAGATAGAGTTCATCACCCTCTGATAGGTTGTTCCAGCATTTTTTAAGCCAAATGGAATCACTATCCACTCGTAGGTGCATAAAGCTCCTGGGCATCAAAATGCCGACTTCGGCACATCCTCATCTGCAATAAAAATTTGGTTATACCTGGAATAATAACCTAACATACTATGGTACTCAAAACCCACTGTTGAATCGACCAACATCTCGGCGACCGACATTGGGTATTCGTCCTTAGGGGTCGTAACATTTAGATCTCTAAAATCTATGCAAACCCTTAACGTTCCATTTTTCTTTATAGCTGGAATGATGTTGATAAGCCATTTGACGTGCCTTGCGGTTCTTATGAACCTGCTTTGTAGGAGTCTTTCGATCTCCTCCTTTATTTTAGACATTATCTATTGGGCGAATCACCTTGGCGTCTTCTTGACTGGCTTCTTCCCTGCCTTTATTCGTAGCTTTAGCTCCACCAATTCCCATATTAAACCTATCATTTCATTATAATCCCAAGAAAAATAATCTTTAAATTCTTTAAGTAATTCTATTACTTCTAACCTTAAGTCTGGATCAATCTTTGCACTTAAATAAGTTGGCCTTTGAATTGATCAGTCACCCATATCTATTTCCTCCTGTGGATCTTGAGATTGCATCTTGGTAGCAGATGCTATCGGGTCTTTCTCAAACCCCAAAGGTTCGTCGTCATAGACACGGTATAGCCTCTGGCCTTCTCGACTTCCCTTTTTTGAACCAGTCTTCTGCGGCTCTTCGACGGATTGAAGTTCAACGCTTATTCGATTACCCACGTCAAACACCTCAACTTCATTGGCCTTACAACCATGTGTGATACTTCGGCTTCCAAAGCCATTTAAAGTGTGTTCTCGGCCACGTAGGCCGTGATTCGATCTAATGGATCAAACTCAGTCATTATCACTAAATTCGTCTCCCGAGCCTATTGGCTGGATTTCATCTACGCTGTAGACCTTCTCACCCATAATTTCTTGCCCCTAGGTAAATCCATGGGTTGGGTGAAGGTTCAGAAAGAAAAATGCTTCTTCTACAAGCACTTAGCCAATTTCCTCTGGTATGCATGGCGTAATATTCGCCAAATTCCTGTCAAAATTCCTTTTGTCCACATGGTTGACCTCAGCCATGAAGTAGCCTTAGTCTGCTTCAATATTTTCCAATATCCCATCCTCATGCCATATGGATATCCTTTGATGTAGAGACGAAGGAACTTCCTCTATACCATGTATCCACTCTCTTCCTAGCAATAAATTGTAACTAGGTCTGGCGGCTATCACCATGAAAAATGTAGGTCGAGTGATAGATCCAATTGTTATTTCGGCCTGACTAAATCCCATTGTTTGGCCCATTTTCCCTTCATAATTAGAAAGGACCATATTATGTGGCATGAGATCAGTGTCATACTTCCCGATATTGGCCAACAAAAAATGAGGCATCAAGTTCACCGTTTCCCCACCATCCACTAAGATCTTGTTTACGGATGTACCCTCAACCTTAGCCCTTATGAAAAGAGGCTTCAGGTGGTCCTTCATCCCTCCATGGGACCTCTCGAAGAACACTTTCTGCTCCTCGATACACCCATTATCCATTACAAAATAACAGACTGGCTTATGTTTAGCCAGCTCTTCTGCCTCATAGTCTTTCTCCTCAGCGACTTCTATTACCCTATCGTACTCATAAGGGAGCACAGACACCACGTTGCACAAAATGTCGAAATCGCCTTCAGACCAAGAATTAAAGTTATTTATCAACAGCTCATCCTCTTTCGCATGTTCATCCTTTTTTATTTTCTCCTTTGTCACTCTCGACTTAGGGGAAAACAGGTTCATGCCCACTAGTTTTTTCACCTGCTCACCTGTTTGTTTTTTATGTTGCCTAGTGTTGCTCGACTCGGAAGCATATTTTTTTGCCTTCTTTTTCCTTTGAAATCTGCGGCGTTGTGCCCTCGTCATGGGATTTTTTCCCTTGTAGTTAGCACTAGGACCATAAGACCACTTTTCAGACATTTGGAAATTTTCCTTGTATTTCATGGAAGATCCTCGTCCAATCTCCAAATTCCTCCATTTTGGTTTCCTCCCATACTCTCACTCAACAGGCTCAGTCCATTTTCCTTGGGCAGCATTCGCCGAAGGTTTGTAGGTATTTGGCCTAACTTTCTGCAAACTAGGTGTCTGTTCCTTCCTCTATGGCACCCCTCTTTTGTCGAAGTAATACTGAGGCTTAGCTTTCTCAGCTTCTTTGGCCTTCTTAGCACCTTCAACCTTTTCAACAACTTTCTTGTCGAACAGCACGCTGCACCGTGAACACAACATTACCTCAGAATTGTCAATCTGGCACCTATACAGGAACCCCACCAGACTCTCACCATCCTTTGGGAACACAACTTCGATTTGATTCTCATTTTCAAATTCAGCCATGTCGAAATCTTCAGTAATTTCAACCATGTTGATCACAACTGGCTCTACATAACTAGTATCCCCAATCTGCAGTGGTTCAACATAAATCTTCATAGGGTTTTCCCTTTAGTGAACTTGAGTCTGCCTTTGTTCAAAGCATTATGCACCAGATCCCTGAAAAGAAAACATTGTGAAGTTGTATGTCCCAAGAAATTATGATATTTGCAAAACCCTCGTTTCTTCCTTTGTTCTAATGGTGGCACTTTTTCCCCTAGGGCACCAACACTTGACCATCTGCAACTAATAAATTGAAAATTTCATCGAATTTGGTTACGTCGAAGGTATAAGTTTTCTTAGGAAACTTATCGTCTTCTTTAGGTTCTGCAGGATTCTTCCCATTTTCTGGTGTAAGCAACTTACACACGTATGGGAGACATGGCTTTAGCTTAGCCACGTCGACCTCAGATTCCTCGACATGCTCATACTCAACCTCAGACACTATGTCTTGGTCTTGCATGTCTACGTAAACTATACGCTCTTTCTTACTCTTGGAGGCTCTGGTCTTCTCTGCCTTTAACGTCTCGACTTGTCTAACTCTATCTGCTAATTGGATCATATCTCTTAGATATTGAGTGTCTAACTTCTTCCTAATGGAATAGGCTAACCCTCCAGCAGCCATTTCGAAAAGCTCATGTTCAGGCACCTGGGTAAAGCACCTTCTTTTTAATAACCGGAATCTGTTCAAGTAGTCATCAATTGATTCAGCAAACTTTTGCTTCACGCTCGATAATTCTTTCAAACTAGTCTTAGACTGTCCTGTGTAGAATTGCTCATGGAACAACCTCTCTAAACTTTCCCAATCATGGATTGAATGTGGCGACAGGGTCGTAAACCATGTGAAGGCGTTTTTTGTTAGAGAACTAGGGAAATATTTCATTTTTTGCAATGTCACATGCTTCGGTAAGGTAACGAGCAATATGTTCGACAGTAGATTCGTTGGTATCACCAGCGAATTTTTGTAAACTTAGGGACCTTCCATCCCCTTGGCAACTCTGTCTATAACACATATTTTGACAAATAAGAAGTATACTTTGGTCTTTGCAAGCCCATATTAACTCCACTTTGAGCCATTATCCTTTCGACAATAGTTGTCAAATCGTTCTCTCCTAACAAGTTCCCTTTTCGAACCTGGTGGACCACTTAGTCAGCATCCTGATTTTGGTTAACCACTATCACAGGTGGATTAACTTCCCCGACCTAGACTTCCTTTTCGACCCGTGGAGGATTTCCTTGCTTTCCTTGGTTCATAGTTTATTCTAAGACTACTCCTTCATTTTGAACCTGCGCAACAATCTGGGGTTGTGCGGCTAGTCGAACTTGTACTGGGGGAGCGCCCAAGAAATCAGCAATCCTCTTCATCCGAGTCTCCAATTTCTGGGAACTCTGATTTATGTTTTGAATCAATGGGTTGAATATTGTACCCATTTGTTGTATTAGAGTATTTATCATATCGTGGTAACTCTTATCCATCTGCTTCCTTATCGCCATGACAGAATTTATGGTCATCGCAGGCATTTCTTGAGAGCCAAGTCTTATCCCCATATGGGGTGTCACATTTAGACCCTGATTGCTTATGGTCGAACCATACGCCATAATGGGCGAAAACATATTTGTAGAATTATCTACAAATTTCGAAGGGTTATTCTGTAAACTTGCTATAACTGTTGTTGGCATCCCAAATGGCTACTCATGCCCTGGAATTGGCATTGTGAAATTTGAGGAAAAAAGCCTAAAATCCATTGCAATATTTGGTCTAGGAGTCACTAGATGACTCTAGGGAATCGATGACAAAACTATTCCCTCGGGTGGAATCGTTGATGCTATCGTCGTGGATGGCATCATCGTCGCACTAGCAATTAAAGGGATGGGTTCAGTAACCGTTGCAGAAACCATCCCTGCCCCAACACAATTATAAGGTTGATCTCCATTATTATTTCTAGGATTCACCATTCTTCTAACGGATCTTCTAGTAGGTCTCTTCACTTTTCTCTTTGTTATCTTACCACACCTTAATCTCATGCACTTGCACACAAGATGAAAAGTTGAAGAAAACACATGTAGGGAAAAGTATGAATTTTACAAACGAATATAAAAAACAAAACACAAACTCAGTCCAACTGGGCATGCCAATTTGTTTACTTTGAAATTTGGTAAACAAATACAAGTTTATATTAATACTTAAGGGATCAAACTCGAAAACCTCTCAGACATGTTTATGTGTGTGTGTGTGTGTGTTATTCGTGAAAATCAGTGCGGTTGTCAAAGTTAACATAAACCTCTGGACAATGTCTTAAAAGTGTTCGTGAATTTTTTAGGAAAGTAGTTAAATGAGGGGCGATTGTAAATAAAATTCAAGGTAACGTAAAGTTGTGTTTGCGTCGAAAGGTAAAATGCAAAGGAAGTTAAAAGAGACTTGAAAATAAAGTGCAAGAAAAGTAAAGTTGTGTGAAAGATAAAGGAAGCCGAAGAAGTTTAAATGCATAAAAGAAAGACTTTTAAAATAAAATGCTGGAAATGTAGATTGATGGAATGCAGACGTGCATTTTCCTCACTCGTTTCTCACAGCGCATGTACTTTTAGTGTAGCAGAAAGGCGTACAATTTACGGACCCTTTACAAAATGACCCTAAGTATCTATATATACAATACTAAGATAACTGCCTAAGTATGATAAACTACTTCATGGTGACAGGTTCTCAGATCATGTAGCGGTTCTCCCTGACGTGTCCCACGTTCTCCACGTAAGTGTCAATGCTGATATAGTAGTTCCTGCCTTGTCATATCATTTGAACTTCTCAATTGCTTTGTTGGCGCCACGAACTAAATATCTCCTTCAAAGCCTTCGATGTGGACCATGTTAATGTAGCATGTTTCAACGTATTGTTCATTGTAGTGATGTACTCCATATGTAACACCCAAATCAACATTGTTTCCATTATAGTTATGTACTCCACATGTGGTGAATGAGTTGTCATTACTTCCATTGTAATGATGAACTTCAGCCTTAGCCAACATGGCATAGCATTCAATTGTAATGATGGATTCCAACCTTAGCCAACATGGAATAGTATTCAATTCTAATGATGGACTCTAACCTTAGCCAACGTGGCATAGTATTCAATTTAACTAAGTGGCTAGGATAACATAGTACTCAATTTAACTAAGTCCCCATGCTTCTCACTGTGCCCTTAGACTACGCCACCTTTGACCGGTATCCCCTTACGTGATTCCCAACTTCGAGTCATTTTGATCATGTTTGACCCATTGTATTTTATTTTCCACGTGGCACATTCATGGCTGGTCTCATTGAATACTTGCCATTTATAGTTAAGTCGAAAAATCCAGCGCAACAGTACCACTTTTAGGTGTTATGTTCAGACCATGTTCTGATGCCAATTGAAGGTGAGAAAAATACACCAGAGTTCAGATTCTAAACCACAGTTCAGATTCTGATAATTAATTGCAGCGGAATAATAACAGAAGCAAAATAAATAACAACAGAACACACAGAGATTTATACTGGTTCCTCCCAAACTGAGAATAGTCTAGTCCCCTTGCAGAACGAGATTTTCAACTATAATGAAATCATGATTACAAATGCTTATCCCCTCAACACAAGACTTTACTGCTCAGACCCTCAGTCTGAGACTTCCTACTAAGATCCTCAGCCCAAGACTTCCTGCTTAAACCCCTCAGGTTCAATATTTCCTTGCTCAAGCCCCTCAGGATCAAGACTTCTACTCAAACCCTTGGTCCAAGACTTCTGCTTAAATCCCACGAATTCAAGACTTCTACTCATACACTTCAGGTACAAGACTTCCTTGCTTAGATTCCACGAATCCAAGACTTCTGCTCAATCAACAATTGATTAAGACTTCAATGCTCTAGCACATAGTAGGACACTTACATGGCTCAAGCTTCACAACAAGAGACTTGGATGATCAAGCACATAGCAAGAGACTTTATCTAAACTACTAAACAACTCGTTTAGCATAATAGAGAACAATGTATACTTGATACATAATCATAAGTACAGAGAAATAACCATAAAAAAGATCACACCACTTAAGATTTCTAAGATATTCAATGTTTAATAAATCTTAAGGCTTTGTACAATTTACAACATATAACAGAAATTTCGCATACTTAATTATGTTGTTATTGTTGGTCTTGTTATTCTTCCATTCTGATAGAAGCGAGGAACACTTTTATCCTTCTTGGCTCTTCTTCTTTTTTTTTCCTTGTTCCTTGTTGAATATCCATGTTGAATCTTCAGCTACTTATAGCAGTTTCAGAGGAATATTCATTGGAAGAGATAACTTGTACAAGTGTCTTTATTAATCTGTAGTACAAGAGATGTTGAAGATAGATACACCAAAAGATCTTGATCTATTGTGTAACTTGTTTAATCATTGCGTCTTACTTGTGATCTTGTACTAGAGATCCGTTGAGAATGGATATCCATAAAGCATGTCAACTCTTCTTGAGCCATGTGAACACAGACTCTAGCTGACACCAGATTTGACAATGTAGCTTGCTTTCTGCAGTATGGATAACTTTAGCTTTATCGTTGGTTCTGAATGATCACCAAAAGCTGATACATTCAATTAGCTTAGAGACAATATATTTCACTTTTGCTGATGAGGCCTTCAGCTTTAGAGTCTACGCAAACCTATATTATCAGTTTTTACTTAAAGAACATTCTTCAGATTCTGAGCCACCAGAAGCAAATAACTTAGCCTCTCTTAAGTGCGTCCTTATATCATATTCTTATTATATTCTTCTTTAAGCTTTAGAACCTACACACTTAGAACACACGTTAGATAACACCATTTTTCTTTCAATACTTTGTTATCATCAAAACCCAAAGGATATATGTCATGAACAAATCTTGTTCTAACAGATATTTCAATTCTCCATCTAGGTAACATTAAACAAACATGTGATCATCTACTCGATGCATAAATTTAAACCATAAAATATCTAAATGGTACAATGATAGATGTATTGGTCCACAAATATCACCATGTATACATTCTAGAAATTGATTAATTCATTTCCACTTTTTGTAGGTGATGGTTGAATTAGCGACGTCCCTTGAGAGCAAGAGTTGCATGAGAACTTATTAGATTGAATAATCTCCTAAATCTTTAATTGATGATGACCACATGGAATTTCAATTATTTTTTGCATCATTATATAACCAGGATGGCTCAACTGGTCATACCAAATTACAAAATTATTGTTTGTATACGTCTGCTTTATAATGGCATATGCTTCAATTGTACTAATATAATTATAATACAAGTCTGAGGGAAAAGCTGGTAGCTTTTCCATTATGCATGTTTTATCCAACTTATGTTTTGTAATACAAAGATATTCAATGTCTCTATCATCTCTTATTTCAATATGGTATCCACATGTAGTTATCAAGTACGGGAGAATTTAACTTCCCAAAAAAATCGTTTATTTTCCTAGAAAATCTTAAACTCATACCGGAAATTACCAAAAAATTCTAGGAAAAACAAAAACTTTCGCAAATTTAAAATTTTCTTGTAATTTTGCTTTAAGAAACTGAAATTTCCGATAGAAATTGAAAATTTCTGATAAAAATCTATAAATTTCTAAATTTTTCGAAATTCATCCAAGATATAATGGTAAAATTGCTCTAAATAGAGAGTGTCGGATATAAGTGGGGGATGTCAAGTTAAATCCTCCAAGTACAAATATGAGTTTTCCCACCTCAAAAAAATTAGATAATGAAGCCCAATTTAGATTCTGTTTGATTAGTTTTAAAAACAAAAATTGATTTTTATTTTTATTTTTAAAAATGAATTTTATAAAATTGTTTTTTAAAATATTATAAATTTTTAATATTCTTTTTTTTTAATTTAAAGATTAATTTTGACATTATATAATATAAATATATATTATTGAAGATCGAAACATAGTCGAAATCGTAATTTTTTCAAAAAATTGCATTTCCAAAATGATTTTTATGAAAAACTATTTAAAATAGCTTTAAAATTAAGTGATTTTTAGAAACTTTGATATAAAAAAATAATAATAAAATATCTAAAATAACATTTTAAAAACTTATATGACACTAAAAATTATTTTAAAAAATCAAAACAAACGGCCCTTACTTCTTAAAGAAAATGATTTTGGTTTGTTTCAAATTGAATTATGTTTCTTCTTAACCCAAAACTAGTCATAATATTTAGTTCATTAATTAAAAAGTCACATAATATTTTGAATTTTTCAATAAAATAATTAATAACAAAATGTAAGACCATATTTTAATTGTTTTGCTTTGGATTCTCTTAGAAAATTTCTCAAATAGGTTGTGTATTATTTTCTATGATTTTTATCAAAAAGTTAAAACAAACAGGACATGTAAAATTAAAAGCCTACACATAACTTTTTTAAAGATTATTTATCATATTCTAAAATTTGCCCTATCTCCTCATTAAATTCATCTGCTTTATAATTTTGTTCATTTACATATATTTGTCTATTTGATCATACATTTAGATCATTCATCGACATTTGCATATTGTAACAAATTTAGGTCAAAGGTTCTGTAATAATGAATTTAATCAATTTAAGTAGATTTTCGAAGACAATATTATTTGGTGATTATTCGGGTTTATTTCTCATATTTGTTATGGTGCCGATCATCTCTTTATCTTAGATTCATGGTTAGCATGGGGATTGGAATGATTGTCACTTAATTCGGAAGATTGCTTGAATTCAAAGAAAAGGACAAAGTTTGAATCATTTATTGGAAATTCATGGTACAATGAATATTGTATGATATGAATGACAAAACGGGTCGTGACCAGCCGGGTCAGCCCGCGCACTCACTAAAAAATGGCAGGTTGGGATGAGATTTTGTGTTTGCCTACCCGCTCAGTCTGCCCCGCTTTAAGCTCGCTCTGCCTTAAGCCCGCCAAAAAATGGGCAGGTTGGTCTGTCAGCCTGTGAACCTACTTATCAAACACTAAAAATATTTATTTTGGTTGATTGAAGGTTAATAATTGAACTATAGTTTAGCAATACTTGTTGATAATTCTATTTTATACATTTATTTGTGAATATATATAATATATTTTTTTAAGTAAATTTGTTAAAAAGATTATTTATAAAAAGTTGTTCTAAAAATTAAGTGAAAAATCTAATTGAAATGTAAAAATAAGCCAATTAATCTATTAAAAAGTGAAAAAAAATATAAAAAAATAGGCGGGCTATATTTTAAAGCACAATTTCACTTGGCGAGCTTTATCGTCCCCTCCTTTTTTGACGGGCTTAAGGCAGGGCGGAGTGGGTCGGGGGTGCTGTAATACCCCGTATTATTTAAATGCTCAGTTGGATATCAGACGAGATCAGATGCGTATCTATGTGCTTTATCTTCAATTAATTGGATTTATGGAATTCTCTAAGTGTTTTAAGTTTGGTCAATTGGGATAAATAGAGCAACTAATGAGCTCTGAAGAGATCAATTATTTATTAAAGGGAAAGATCAATATTGATTAGTTCAAGAAAGTGTTTTAAGGTAACTCTAATAATTGATCAATTTGTGTCAGATGATAAAATATCAATTGGAGATATTTTACTCTATTGGATTATATGTATATATATATATATATATATATATATATATATATATATGTATATATATATGTGTGTGTGTGTGTGTGTGTGTGTGTGTGTGTGTGTAAAGAGAAAGAAAAAGAAAAAGATAATAAGAAGAGAAAGAAGAAGAGAAAATCTTGGAAGAAGAAGAAGAAGCTTGGATTCATCATCTCATCTTCTTCAACCTCCTCTTCGATTACTAGGTGGGTTCTAGTTAGTCACTCTAAGTTCTAGAAATATAAGTTTAGAACTTAGGTTAGATTTGAGAGAAAATGATTAAACGAATAAGTCAATGAAATCTAACGGATGAAATGTGATATAAATGCATGGGAATACTCGTTGTTTATGTTGGAACATGTTTTGGTTGATATGGTATGAATTGGAAGTGTTATGGCTGAAGAGAAAAGAGTTTTGGCCCCTAAGGACCTGTTTTACGCTGCTGAGAAATTCTGGGTTTCATATGGTTCGCCTAGCGAACCTGGCGAAGAGCAAAGCGAATGTTTTCTCGAGGGTTCGCTAGGGCGAAGGGAAGGAGAATGTTCGCCCAGAGTTTGCTTTGAGAACTTTATGCCCTTTTTCTTCTGCCATGGTTCGCTGGGGGGTTCGCCTTGCGAATACAGTAGCGAACGTGGCTGATTTTCCATGTTGTTTCCTTCATAATTCTTGATCCGTAACTCGGATTGAGGCACGATCGGAAGTGTTGGAAAGCTATTTAAATGCTCTTTATGATAGTGAAGTAGAAACATATGTTTATGCCATGGAATTATAAGATATATATGGAAAAGTAATGTATGTGTGAATATTGTAGTCCTCGTTTCCACCAAAATTCATGAATCGGGAAGCCGATTAATATGGGACTTGAAGCCTTGGAAAGAGAATCCAATGTACTATTAAATGGTAATGTGAGACCATGATTTAACCAAGGATGCTTGGTAGGGGATAGTAGTGGCTTGTATGCCTTAAAAATGTGTGTGAACTACTATGTGGATTATGTTTGACTTGTTATATTATCATGTGTGTTTTATGATTGATATTGTTATATGCAAATTATGTTATACCATGTCTATCTAATTGTTGTTAAGTATGATTGAGAGAATATGCATGCTTAAAATGAATTAGGAAGAGTGAGAAACCTTACCCCAAACCTAATGATATGATTCTAGGTTGTGACTAGGAATTGATAGAAACTCTGGATGGCGACGCTCGTGCATTCGATGTAGAAAGGTGCATCCTTGACGAGTTCTGGCCTAGAGTAGATAGCCTACATGGCGATGCTCTGGCACTCAATGTAGAAAGGTACATCTGTGATGAGTATTGGTCTAGGAGAGAGTGAAACACTAGTATGGAACTTGTGTGAACCATTGTGATTATGAGAAAAGGCAAAAGAGGCCTTAAGGCGAATGTGGCCTTGTAATTGTCGAATACAATCACGTTGTGTATATGATCACGTAATCATAACCGTTTCCCTTGAGGTGCAGTTTCATGAGTCTCGAGCTCCTCCTCTGAAACGTATACACAATTACTTGGCAGGTTTGATTCCCGCGTGTGAGTACGAATGGAGCCTATATGGTAAAGAGACTTGTGATGGTTAACAGGCCATGAGAAGTAACGGTTCACGGCTAACAGGCCGATGTTCCCGAATCCATTTCGTATGCCAAGTAACTACAAGGATCCATGACTCGGGTCGACTTCTAGTCGTAGAAGAGGACGGGAAAAGGGGATGCCTTGGTGCAGGTTATCGATTAGTGATATTGTGAGTTGGTGAACTCATGAACATGTTTCCATATAGTGTGAGATTGTGAACTCAAAGTCATTTCCCTTCCCCTTTGACTTGAATTAGGATTAATAGAACCATGTAAAGCTGAGAGAATCCATAAGATAGGGAACTCACCGATATTTAATATCTCACCCCATTATTGTTGCTATTTTTCAGGTAGTGTTTGCAGGTTTTATTTTACAAGTGGAGCTATGCTTGGATGTTTCAAGAGAAGCTTAGTTGAGCTTATTCTGTTGTGTATTTGTTGTATACAATTGAGGATATTGTATATTGATCTTAGATTTTTGTTTTGGCTAGTTTTTGTATCTTGTACCATAGATTATGTTTATGTTTTAGAAATGGTCAAGTATGTGAATTACGCCATTAGGCACTTATGATGGTGTCAGTACCAAATAAAATGCTTGTATTGTATTATTCTAGATATATATTATACAGGGCATTACAGTTGGTATCAGAGCAGGTCGTGTCCTCGACCTAGCCTTGAAACATCATAAGTAAATCTATTCCTGCCTCTTAAGTGTGACTTGCCAGCATGAATCTTAATATCATATTATGTAATATTGGGCCTGATCAACCTAATACTATGTATGTGATAGGTAGAATCATGGTTGAGAGACCACGAGGACTCCGAAGTGTTGTCGGAACTTGTGCTGTGAGGGTAGGCTCAAGCCAAGAGTTAGTAGTGAAGAGTTTTGGGCAGCTCAGTTGAGGTCTTAGTAGAAGTTGTGCTTTGGGTAGCATGGAATTAAAGAGTAATGTGTTGTTCAAACAATCCTTTGGAAAGGATGGAGTCTGAAAGTTAAGGATCCTTATCGGATGATTGGTTAAGGTATTGAGGAATATGTAAAGTCGCTAGTAGAGCTGGATTGGCCACTAGTAAGGACAAAGATTTCAAGTAATCTCATTCCATGAAAAAGAAAAGTTGTTTTGTGGGACACGTGGCATAAGGTCCGGGAGTGAAATAAGTATGTGTCGAATGAAGAGTAGGAGATGAATTGTGTATCTTCGGTTATGAAGAGACATTAAGTTCGAGATATTACATCGGGATTTTTCTGTACTCGATGAGAGACCAATTTGGAATTTGGAAATGTTAAATTACCCAAGGAATCGTATAAGGTGTTGTGTTGGAGAAAGAATGAGCTTCATTTAGTAACAGAAAGTGTAGTGATACAGACCGGAATAAGTTGTATTAAGAAATAGAGTAAGTACCTTGGATTAAGGGAATCTTAGTAAGATGGGTTTATATTTGGACCTAAGAGGATTACAATGGAGGGTGAAGTAAATGCAGTGTAGAAAACGGTATTAACGGTATGTTAAGAGGAAGTGACAATGGAATGTATTTTGGACGAATGTGCAATATAGCTATTGAGTAGTTGTTGAGGCTTAAGTTAAGGAAGTGTAATCAAGGATGGTTCGCCCGTGAGAACTCAAATAGTATGACGTGGAATGAGAAAAGTTACACTTTGGTATTAAGAACGAGCGTAGTGGTAGCACCGTGGCCACAAGTGTACGTGATGGATTCTTATTCTTGAGACAAGTGTGAAGGGATGTACTTTGTGGAACAGTGAGTATTGTATTTTAAGAAGTAAGATTGTGGTAAAACAACGAGAAGCATAAACAGGACCTATTACGGACTAAGTGTAAATCATGGAACGATTTATACCAGAAGGGTTTTGTAAATAGTTGATGAAAATTGTCGGTTGCGGACCTTCCATTAAGTAATTTAGTGTAAGTGGGATGTTCAATGGATAGTGAAGGGTAATAAGTCCCGGTTAGTGTGTACGAAGTGATGGAAAGGTTTTTCAAGAGGATGCATTGCCCCGATTTATTTTCGAGTATAGAGAAACTTCTGTATTTGTGAACAATTGGAATATTCAGAATTTACCTTTTGTTGGACCAAGGACGTAGTTGTTTTAGTTCTCACCAAGGAAATTCAAGTGAGGGAACAAGGTTGAGTGCTGACATGTTGTGTCCATCGCTTTTGGTGGTATCGTATAATGGTTGTGTGTTGGGTTTTGCTTGTGGACGAGTCAAGCATGAGTTGTGGTTGAAACCCTATAATGTCGTCATTATTGGCTTTCATCTAGCGTAGTTGTATGAGTAGAAAATGAACTATTCCGCTGAAGTTTTGTGTTGTGGCCGCGTCAGAATTTGGAATTTTGCCTTGTCACTTGGTTGGAGTGTGTCGTCTGAATGTTTTGACTTTGTCGGATTTACCTTGAGTGGATCATGGTTAGTGAATGTTATACAAGTTAGAAGCCACGAGTTGAGAATGATATTGTGGGTCAGAACAAACCGGATTGATGGTTTTGAGTAGGGAGGGCTTTTGAACTAAAAGGAATTGGTTTTCAGTTTCTGCAACAGTTTTAACCTATTAACACAGTGTCGTTAACCGATTAACACGTGCATGGAAGGTGTTTTACGTTGAATTTTGAGAAGTTAACCGATTAATCTCAGACGGGTAATCGATTAACATGTGTGTAAAATTATGGAATCTCTTAAAAACCATCATCTGCATTTTGCTGCTTTATGTTACTCTGATTGGAGAGTATTGTGTGAATGGAGAACGGGATTGGAAGTTAATGAAAGACGAAATTGTATTTTTGAAATTGAAGCTTCTGGAAAGGTGTTGCGTAGTTGACCATTTGTTCAAATGACAAGAGAGTTGACTTGGGGAAATAATCTTGTGAACTATGTTGAGTATGAGAAGGTCTTAGGTGTATTACCGTTGCGAGTCTTAAGGACGAAGTTGGAAAATACTCACGAAGTATTAATTTGTAAAGATCGTTTCGGTATTTTAGTTTATGGTATTAGTAAGGTATGAACGGTTGGTTAGAGTTAGTAATTTTTGTCTTCCGTGAGTTCATGGTATTGGATTTAGGCTCCGTGAGAGGGGTACCAGTTGTATGCAATTGTGTTTTAACTAGAGAAGGAAATTTGAAGGTTATCTTCCAAGTACGAGTAAGAATTGGACGTTATGAAGTTAAGCATATAACTTAGATAGTTTATGGGAAAGAACGATTAAGAAAAGTGGATTCAATTGAGAAACATGGCAGGGCCTTCGAAAGTGTGGGTGTATGTGGAGTGTTGTATGTGAATTGGTGAGTAGTATGGAATCTCACAGTTGTGCCATGAATGGTTTAAGTTTTGATAAGTGGTGACTCGCATATAATTGAAGTATCGCGATGGTGTTATGTAATATTGGTCAAGAACTCGTGTCAACAAGGAACCTTGAGTGAGTCGGAAAACTGTAAGAAGGATCGTTATAAATGTGGTAACTAGAACCGGAGGTTGTTGTAGCACCCCAAAATTTGCCCTCCTTACTTTAGTACTAACTGGCTTATGTTTCATTTCATTTTGCATTATCATGTGTGCATATCATTGGTTCTTAGCATGGGGTCAAGGTGCCTGAGGCAGTTCTTCAAAGGGTCAAGCAAGAGTCCTTGTATTGTCCAAGAGAGCTCAGGTGGATCACTCTCTCCTAACCAGTGCAGAAACTAGGGTTTTGAGATTTTGGGTTTATTGCTCCAATGGGCAAGCTGATTGGGTTTTTATCATCACCAAATGGCATATCTTATCTTTGTTGGAGAGGATACACATCATATTCAGAGGAATTTGGATTTGGAGACAGTGTTATTTCCTCCTAGACTGAGGGTACCAGAATTAGGGTTTGCTATAAAGTTAGTTTATTTTTTATCTCTTGGGCAAGACTTGATTCCATGGTATTCCTTGGGTCCCTAAGTATCTGGGAATGGAAGATTGTCCATCAGTTTGGTTCAGGAGAAGTTCAATTGGCCAATGGATTGGGAATCAGGTGAATTGGGTAAAAGTCAACAGTGAGAGGGGAAGTCAACTGTGGAATTTTGAGGTTCTCTCCAAGGTTTTCAAGATCTCACATCCTCATATGGTCTTCAAGAGTCAAGTTTCACACCATTTATCAAGGATCAAGGGTTGGTACAAAAGTTACTAAATATGGAAATGACCTATAATTTGAAAGTTTCCTTTTTGGGCAAGTCCTTACACTACATTCAACTTGACTTTTCACTGTCAAGGAAGCTTTAAATGAATTTTACTCAAACATGAAAGTTGAAGATCTTTTTCTCCTCTTTCCAACAAGTACTAGATGGTCTCCATATCATTTGTGAAACTCAAGTTATGATTAAAAGAAGGCAAAGTGGTTTTTTAGGGTTTTCTCATGGTTCCATTTGCATTTTGGGACATAGTGACCTATAATTGATTCCATTGCTTCATGTCACATTCTAACATCAAAGAACACTCCTTAAGGATAATTTTGGGCCTTTGAACCAAGAAGCTTCATGGTTTATTCATCACTTATTCTCCATTATGCAAAATTGCCAAATTATTGAAAACTCATGAACCAAGGCATCTCAAGGCCCAAATCAAATTCAGGTGTGATTAGCAATTGGTAAATAAGTGATCCATAATCAAGGGTTTGGATATGCATGCATGGAGGAGGGTGTATTTCACATAATGCAATTTTCTAAAATCATCCAAAACTCATTAAACAAAGAATTACCAAGGCCTAAATGTTGATCAGTGGATTAACCCTAGGTATTTAAACTTACTCATGCACTATTGAGAGAGAGGACACGTGATTTTGAAGGAGAACCAAAGCTTGAACCCTAAAAGCTTCTCTCATTCGTATCTCTCAATCAAGAGGAGCTTTTCCAAAAATTCTTCCACAAACTTCATCCTTGTGATCCATAGAGTACAAACCATCCCTCGTTTGAAGCTAAGAGCAATGGAATAAGTTGCTTGATCTCAGGTTAGTGATGTTTTTCATGATCTTAAAACTCTCTTTTTAAATATGCATAGTGATTTGTGGTGTGTACTGATCATTCTGGTATGTTTTGTTTTGAATGTGGACGTGTAATATGGTTGCTGCGTGAGTTTCAAGTTTTGAATGCAAACCTTTTCTCATTCGTTTTTCATGATACGTTGATTGTTTGTGATTTTTGATTGGATATTTGAGATCCTGATGATTTTCTGGTCAAGATGATGTACTAACATGAAATTTCTGGGCAAGTTTTGGTTGCACGTCGCCGGAGAAGACGACCGGAGATAGGGCTCCGGCATCTGGTTCTCCCTCTGGCCAGATTAGGGTTTCAACGAAGAAGAGATAATCCCAGCCATCGATTTTGTTGATCGCACGGCCCAGATGCTGCCACGTTTATTTTTTTTCTGATTTTTATTTATTGATTGCATGTTTATTACCCCATGGTTGTTACCGTGTGCACCCAATCAAATTCTCTCCTTTTAATTACTTTTTATTTTATTGACTTAACCGTGTGCGTCTGATGAATCATGTGGCCAGGGATATGCCAACGCATTAATGAGGGAACATGCTATGCACGTGTTCTTTTTTATTTTCTGACCAATTGCGTGCAGGTGCGTACATCATTACTATGGTGTGCGTGTGGATCTGGATCACTGATCACGTTTACTTCTTTGATTTGTTGACTGTTTGGGTGCGTTGGATCAATCCAAGGGTTGATGTTTAGTCTGACCATTGACTGAAGTCCACACGTGGACTCTTTTTTATTTTATTTTTTTCTGATGGGTTTTTGATCTGGGCCTTGTTATTCACACCCCCACCCTTTCAGCCCACTAGCATTTTCAACGTGTTCTAGTTACTAAACGCACCCCTATGCTTATTTTTTCATTTTTATCTTTATTTAATTATTACATTTCATTTTCATTTTTTAAAAATAGATAATTGCATTAAAAAATTCCCAAAAAATTCATGCATCATATTTATAATTTTATAAAATTTTACCATATTATATATTTTATTTTTATTTTATTTTCATCATCTGAATTAATTATTTGGTTTATTTTCTTTTGAAATTATTCACATCATGCATACCTAAACTTGTAGAATTTTCTTCTCATAGCATACAAAACCTTTTGAACTCATTCTTTTTGTATTTTTTAACCAATACCTTGAATTGCATTAAAATATTTTTCTCTCATTTTTAAAATCATTTCATATTGCATTTTAGTTCTTTTCTTTAGCACATTGAACCATATTTCTCATTTGAATTTGCATAATTATTTGAGTGACCTATCTTGGGAATTTTGGCATGAATTTTGGACATGTTGATTGCTTCTGGTTGAGATATGTTGATAATTAATTTGGTGATTTTAGAAGATGTTTTGCTAATTGTTTGATTGTTTTTATTTGAGGTCTTCTTGTATGCATACCTCTGATCATGTCTGGTTACCTGTTTGAAAAGGCACTTGTGCCATTGTTTGAGATTGCTTCTTTCGGTTCTTAAACCATGTTTAGATTGTTACAGGTCATTTGATCACCATTATATGTCATTTGCTTGGGTTTCATCTCTTTTACTTATGTCTGTTTTGTACTAACCTTGTATGCAGGGGCTGAGGTAAGTTATTTAAGGGTGTGGATAAGTTATCCATGTCCACTCTCACTCTTTCTGTCTCTCATCTTTTCTTTTCTTTAGGCTTAGGTTGTCGTCAAACCTCACTAACCGTAGGTCACCCATGCATGATAACATTAGGACTCTTAGTTTCCCTTTAGAGTTTCCTTTGTGTCTTCTCTCTTCTCATCTCAAAACTTCTTGAAAACACTTAATAAGGATAAAGTGTATTGCGCACGAGCCTTAAGCGTGGGGAATGAGAAATGAGGGGCTTCCTCTTATCTTTCTAGAGTGCTTGGCGAGCGTCCTATCTTGGGACGATTCGTTAAGTATTCGTCCCTGTGCCCTAGACTTTGGTACAATGCAAGTTATGAACTAACTCAAGTCACTTCTGTCTTAAAAAAATACGAACAAACTTCAAACCTTTTTTTGTCCTCCGGGATTGTCAAACTAAAGGCTATTTTCAAAAAGGGCACGTTACCTTCCATCTGAGTCCCAAACAAGCATCGACCCTAACTATCGGACGCGAACTTAACGTCGCTCATAAAAAACACAAAAAGAACTTGGTCCGAACTACGTTGACTCTGAATTCCCCATTGCATAAAGGGGGTACGTAGGCCTAGGACGTCGACGTCCTACCGAGTTTGTCTTAGTTTTCCCTTCCCCCATTTTAGTGCAGCCATAGATGATAGGATAACTCACCCTTAGAATAGACAACAAGCGTGGATCCCATCGAGTACGATGGACGCGTGGGGTGCTAGCATCTTCCCCTCGCGTAACCGACTCCCGAACCCAGGTTATGGTTGCAATGACCATTCCTTTCCCTCTTCCTCAGGTTTATGCAGTGTTCCCTTTCCCTCTCTTGGGATAAATTTACACGGCTGGCGACTCTATTTTCCGCGCCACTCTCACGTTTGTACCTGGTTGAAAATCCTGGGAGCGACAGTTGTTAAACTATTTTGGATATATTATTTGGAGTTGTTTATGTTACGGTTGTAGCAGTGTAACTCCTGCATCTCTATCGTCTAGAGAGTGTTGGAAAGATGTTATAATATTGTGTGGGCAAAGAAATTGTTCTACCATAGGACATCAGTAAGTTTCTTGTACCGATGGTTAGTAAGGATCCTAGTGGATAAGTGTATTTCTCCGCTGATTGTTAGCTACCTGGTAGTACTTAAGAATTCGTGGCATTCCGTTGTGAGATTTCGGATTGCGCAGTCGGAGGTAATAGATGAAAGAGTTCAGTAAGAATAATAAGAATTTAGAAGGATTATTGCTCTTAAGTATGGAAATAAGGAGATCTTATTTTAAGTGTGTTACCTTTTGGTGTGACGCGAAAGAAAGGAAATATCGGATGTAATGAGTACCATGTATGGCATCAAATCAAGTGGAACTGGTAATGAGACGTTTGACAATTTATGAAGTGGGTTTGAACGTTAAGGGATTTATGAAAGGATAAGTCGTTGGTGATTACAGGAAGTTAAGAAATCACTGAATTACATCGCGAAGATGTGTTGAGGGTTGTTGTCATAATTTGAGATAAGATGTTATGGTTTTGTTTGTGACTCAGTAGAGGAATATGGAATGGTACATTCTTTCCGAAGGTAGAAAGCGACCAAGTCTCTTTGTAGGAAACAACGGATGAATTTTGGGAAAAGCAAGTTAAAGGTTAGCCCAATAATGGAATACGAGTATGACTAAGGACACGAAGTTTGATAAATTGTGAAAATACGGACTTTGGTCTGTGAAGTCAAGTTGGATTTTGGATTATGTCAGAAATTCTAATGGAAGTAAAGTTAAGTGTGGATCTAAGACAGGGATATAAGTTGCAGTTGTTGTCGAGTAGAGGAAATTCGGGGGCGAATTTCAATTTAAGGGGGGAGAGTGTAATACCCCATATTATTTAAATGCTCAGTTGGATATCAGACAAGATCAGATGAGTATCTATGTGCTCTATCTTCGATTAATTGGATTTATGGAATCCTCTAAGTGTTTTAAGTTTGGTCAATTGGGATCAATAGAGCAACTAATGAGCTCTGAAGAGATCAATTATTTATTAAAGGGAAATATCAATATTGATTAGTTCAAGAGAGTATTTTAAGGTAACTCTAATAATTGATCAATTGGTGTCAGACGATAAAATATCAATTGGAGATATTTTATTCTATTGGATTATATTATATAACAATAGTATTATATATATATATATATATATATATATATATATATATATATATATATATATTTGTAAAGAGAAAGAAAAAGAAAAAGATAGTAAGAAGAGAAAGGAGAAAAAGAGGAAAGAAGAGAAAGAAGAAGAGAAAATCTTGGAAGAAGAAGAAGAAACTTGGATTCTGTTGAAGAATGGTAACAACCTTCTTGCATAAGACCCACTGCGTTTTCAAAAATCTCGGCGCTATCGCCGTTTTCAAACAAAAATCATCTGGGCCTACCCTCGTGTTATAAGCCCCATTTCTTTTCTTTAAATTACTTTGGGCCTCTAATAGAGTGTAAGACCCATCCCCTTTGTAAATACAAAATAATTTGGGCCTCAGTCATTGTATAAGTCCTGGTACGATTTTCAAAATAACAGTGCGATCGTTGTTTTCCTATGGGCCTCTCCTTGAGTTGTAAGCCCCATCATTGTTGTACAAAAACTTTTTTGGGCCTCTAATAGAGTGTAAGACTCAACCCATTTTTGAAACCAAAATAATCTGGGCCTCAATGCATTGTATAAGACCCAGTATGTTAAAGAAATCTCGGCGCGATCGCCAATTCAAAAACAAATCATCTGGGCCTACCCTCGTGTTATAAGCCCCATTCTTTTTCTTTAAACACCTTTGGGCCTCTTGAGAGAGTGTAAGACCCATCCCTTTGTATAGAAAACCTTTTTGGGCCTCAGACACTTGTATAACTCCCTGTACAATTTCAAAACAACAGTACAATCACTGATAAAACCTTGGGCCTCTCCTTGAGCTGTAAGCCCCAACAATCTTTTTGAAGTACTTTCTCCTTTGATTTAGAATATAATATTGTTATCAAAGCTTTCTTTGTTGAACAACTAACCAAACAGCATGGAAGCTCTACAACCGAGTAAGTGTTTACCCGCTTTCTTTATCCGCTTTCATATATATATATATATATATATATATATATATATATATATATATATATATATATATATATATATATATATATATAACTGTATTGTGGGGATGCTCACTGTAAGTCTTCTTTCACAAACTTTTATATACTCATCATATATCCACTGTGTAATACTAGTATAGTTATTTAGAGTTTTCCCCGGAAACTACGTCTAGCACTAGGTAAAGCCCTGTTGTTCACTCTTAGATACAAACAAAACTAGATCCCCATAGGATTACCAGACACAATCTTCCCTCCTCTTGGGGTTAAACAATATAGAGACGTGAAAGCCAGCATTCTCGGTGAACCCTTTCTCAGACTGTCACTCTTAGAAATTGTCAAAGAAACTCTACTCCCCATAGATGATCTTTTCTCCGTGAATGGCATCTCTTGAGTTTCTTCCAAATTCTCGGACTTTCCTGGCTTGATCTATTCTCGGTGAATGGCGTGTCTTGAACTTCTCGGGGTTTGGGGACCCACAAGCTTCTTAAAAGCATCCCCGCCTCCTCTTGGGCATTGTACAAGGACCCTTCGGCTTCTTAAAACCTCTTATGCCTTCTCTTGGGCTTAGTACAAGGACCCAGAGACCTCTACAGGTATAGGAATAGAACCTAGTCATCAAAGAGTTGTCTTTCTGAGTCAAGTGTCAGACCTATTAATGGGTTGACCTTAATCCCTTAACATACCAACCTTCTCTTGGGCATCATACAAAGATCATTCACTACCTGAGAATCGATTTCTCAATTCACCAGTAGACTTGGACAGTCTCAATACCCTTTGGATTTTCCATTTCCTTAAAGAACAGGAAATAACCCTGATCCTCTGATCAATCCTTAAGAACAGCCTTACCGTTAATCGTTCCCTTTATAAGAACTGATTTTCTCTTTCATCAAACACATTGGACCTGTCACTAAACTGAAATAGTCACCAGCATAATAGCCTCCTCTTGGGCTTTGTACAAATGATTCTCCCCAGCAGAGCTAACCTTTCCACACTCTCTTGTTGAGTATAAAAGACTCTCTTGTTGAGTCAAACCTCCTTTTAGCCTCTATCTCTGGCTTCGTACGAGATACAAAAACACTCTCTTGTTGAGTATAAAAGACTCTCTTGTTGAGTCAATCACCTTTTAGCCTTCGTCTTGGGCTTCGTACAAGACACATATAAAAGCACTCTCTTGTTGAGTCAGTCACTTGTTAGCACTCTCTTGTTGAGTCAACCCTTTTAGCCTCTCTCTCGGGCTATGTACGAGACGCATAAAAGCACTCTCTAGTTGAGTCAACCCTTTTAGCCTCTCTCTCGGGCTTCGTACGAGACACATAAAAGCATCCTCTTGCTGGGCCAATAGCCTCCTCTTAGGTTTTGTATAAGGAAACCCCGGTTGAGTCAATCAACCTTTTAGCATCAAAATTTGTGCCTTGCTCACAGCATACAAACATTAACAACTCCTTTCCCTTCATCTAATTGCTGTAAGCGGCAAGCCTCTGGATTATTTACATCCACGCCACTGTCCCTTTTTTAGCATGAGAAATTCCTAAGGAAAGATGGCATTGCTCTACACTGAGTTAAAGTCTTCTCCTTCAGGTTGAAAATCCCCTATAAAGGAAATTATGGCATTGCTGGATTCACATATCCCATTTAAAGTAATTCTCCTTTATAACCAGTCACGCAAAAGTTGTGACAAACAGACCAAATACCCCTCTTTAGAGATGACAAATTCTCTCTAAAGTCAAAACCCTTTAGCTTCACATCTTGGGCTTCGAACAAGATACAAATAGACCCTTCAGCTTCACATCTTGGGCTTTTAACAAGATACAAACCACATTTAGCTTCACGTCTTGGGCTTTGAACAAGACACCAAAACACCTTTTTCCTCCCATAGAATAGGAGGAACTACGATCGCTCTGATTTCACTGTTTCGTTAAATGGGAATATGTAGGCATAAGATTGGAAAAATCTTAGCGAGCACACTAATCAAAAACCCAAAATCCCGTACCTTCATACATCAATCGAAAAGCATCAGTCCTCGTATCCTACCAATATCCATACACTGTGTTCTTAACAAAATAACCTAAGAGAGACCCACAATCTTAATAGCATATGTAAACCAACAGTCATCTGTTTAAACTCAGTTTGCAAGCAGGGTTAATTGGAGACTTCTATTTCCCTTCCTTCATCAACTTCAATAGGATAAAAAATGAATCGAACTGTAGTACCCCAAAGCATTAGTGCTTCGCAACCACGCAAAAATTCATGCTACACATTATCCCTAACTTTTGCCTGGATTGTACTTTGAGATTTCCAATCCATCGGGATGATTTTTGCTTATGTCTCTAATTTTTGCCTGGACCACCCTTTCGGGTTTTCAATCCACCGAGACGATTTTTTTTATTTAGGCAAAGTATTTCTTGACTACATCAACATTTGTGGGGTAGGCAAACTCTTCTCTGTCCATGGTTGCGAGTCTCAGGGCACCGCTTGAGAAAGCTTTCTTGACCCCTAGGGGTCGTCATAGTTCGGGGTCCATTTGCCCCGGGAATCAGTGAGAAAGGATTGTATCTTCTTGAGCACGAGGTCTCCTTTTCTAAAGACGCGAGGTCGGACCTTTTTGTCAAATGCCTTCTTCATCCTTTATTGATACAACTGACCATGGCATAATGTCGTGATTTGCTTTTCTTCGATCAGATTGAGTTCGTCGTGTCGACTTTGACACTATTCAGCCTCTGTTAACTTAGCATCCATCAATATCCGGATTGATGGGATCTCTACTTCTATGGGGAGCACTGTTTCCATGCCATATACTAGAGAGAAAGGGGTTGCCCCTGTTGAAGTACGGACAGATGTGCGATAACTGTGAAGAGCAAAAGGTAGTATCTTGTACCAGTCTTTGTAGGTTACAACCATCTTTTGAACGATCTTCTTGATGTTCTTGTTACCGCTTCTACCCCTCCGTTCATCTTGGGTCGGTAGGGAGATGAGTTATGGTGTTCAATTTTGAACCTAGCACACAACTCTTTCATCATCTTATTGTTCAAGTTAGATCCATTATCAGTAATGATCTGGTTCGGAACACCATAACGGCAGATGATATTGTTTTTGATAAAATGGACCACCACTTGTCGGGTTACATTGGTGTATGATACTGCTTCGACCCACTTGGTGAAGTAGTCAATGGCTACTAGGATGAACTGATGTCTGTTTGAAGCTTTGGGTTCGATCATGTCAATCATGTCGATTCCCCATATGGAAAAAGGCCATGGGGAAGAAAGAACTTTTACATGCGTTGGCGGTACATGAATTTTGTCTGAGTATATCTGACACTTGTGACACCTCCTCATGTACTTGTAGCAATCGGATTCCATTGTCAACCAATAGTACCCTGCTCTTAGAATTTTTCTCACCATTGTGTGTCCATTGGCATGAGTGCCAAAGGATCCTTCATGAATTTCTTTTATCAGCATGTCTGCCTCTGGTCTGTCTACACATCGAAGCAAGACCATGTCAAAGTTTCTCTAATAGAATGTATCACCGCCCAGGAAGAAGTTTCTGGCCAGTCTTCTGAGGGTCTTTCTATCTTTTCTGGATGCCCCGGGTGGGTACTCACGTTTCTGAAGGAAGCATTTGATATCGTGATACCAAGGTTTGTCATCTATGACTGCTTCGATCATGAAGATGTAAGCGGCCTTTCAAGGCGCATTATGTTAATCTCAGGTACGTCGTTCCATTGACCTACACTAATCATGGAAGAGAGAGTGGCTAATGCATCGTCCATGTGATTCTCCTCACGAGGGATATGGTGAAACTTGATTCTGTTGAAGAATGGTAACAACCTTCTCGCATAGTCTTTGTAAGGAATCGGTCCTGATTGGTATGTGTTCCAATCTCCTTTGATTTGATTGATAACTAGAGTTGAGTCGCCATATACATCCAAGTTCTTGATCCTTAAATCAATTGCTTCTTCGAGACCCATAATACAAGCTTCGTATTCGACCTCGTTGTTTGTGCACTTGAACGTAAGTCTGGCGGTGAAAGGAATGTGGGTACCCTGAGGTGTTATGATGATTGCCCCAATTCCGTTTCCATAATAATTGACAGCTCTGTTAAAGATTAGTCCCCATTTGGAACCTGGTTCTGGCCCTTCACTGGGTAGCGGTTCATCGCAATTTTCATTTTCAAATACATGACATCTTCGTCTGGGAAGTCAAACCCGACTGATTCCTGATCGTCAATCGGTTGATGAGCCGGATGATAGGCTAAAACACTTCCTTTGACGGCTTTCTGAGCGTGGTATTCTATGTCATATTCTGATAATAACATCTGTCAATGGGCAATTCTTCCCGTGAGAGCAGGCTTTTCAAAGACATACCTGATTGGATCCATTTCTGAGATTAACCAAGTAGTGTGACGAATCATATATTGGCGAAGACGTTTGGCTGCCCAAGCCAGAGCACAGCAAATTTTCTCAAGCATAGTGTACCGAGTTTCACACTCAGTGAATTTCTTGCTCAAATAGTAGATGGCAAACTCTTTCCTTTTCATTTCATCTTGTTGGCCAAGTACACAACCCATGGAGTCTTCCAAGACTGTTAGGTAGATAATCAGTGGTTTTCCTTCCACTGGAGGTGATAGAATCGATGGGTTCAACAGGTATTCCTTAATACTGTCGAAGGCGGTTTGGCAGTCTTCTGTCCAAACGCAATCCTGATTCTTTTTTAGTAATTTGAAGATCGGCGCACAGGTCGCGGTCATGAGGAATATAAATCTGGAAATGTAATTCAAACGTCCTAGGAATCCCCTGACTTGTTTTTCAGTCCTTGGAGAAGGCATTTCTTGAATGGCCTTGGCCTTGTCAGGATCAACCTCAATTCCTTTTTGGCTGACGATGAATCCTAAGAGTTTCCCTGAACGTAAACCGAAGGTGCACTTATTGGGATTCAAGCGGAGTTTGTATTTTCTTAACCGCTCAAATATTCTTGACAGGTGGGTCACATGCTCCTCTTCTGTCTTAAACTTGGCAATCATATCATCGACATATACTTCGATTTCTTGGTGTATCATGTCATGAAAAAGAGTAGTCATGGCCCTTTGATAGGTTACCCCGGCGTTCTTCAAACCGAACGGCATTACCTTGTAGCAAAAGGTACCCCATGGGGTGATGAATAAAGTTTTCTCCATGTCTTTCGGTGCCATTTTTATCTGATTATAGCCCGAGAATCCATCCATGAAGGAGAAGACTTTGAACTTTGTTGTACTGTCAACCAGCATATCAATGTGTGGTAAAGGAAAGTCGTCCTTTGGACTAGCCTTGTTTAGATCTCTATAATCCACACACACTCTGACTTTTCTGTCCATTTTCGGAACCGGAACTATGTTGGCTAACCATTGAGGATACTCTGACGTTGCGAGGAAACCCGCGTCAATCTGTTTCTGTACTTCCTTTTTGATTTTGATGGCCATGTCTGGGTGAGTTCGTCTCAACCTCTGTTTTACTGGCGGATATTCTGATCTCAACAGTAGATGATGTTCCACAATGCTGGTATCCAAACCTGGCATGTCCTGATAGGACCAAGCGAAAACATCGAGAAACTCTTTGAGAAGCCTTGTCAAACTTTCTTTGACAGTTGGACTGAGCAGTGCCCCAATCTTGACCTCTTTTCTCTCTTCTTCTGAACCTAAGTTAACTGTTTCCAATGGCACTTTGTGAGGTTCAATGGACCTTTTCTCTTGTCTGAGTAATCGGGAGATCTCTTCTGGAATTTCATCGTCTTCTTCTTCTTCAGCCCCAAATACCAGGAATTCAAAGTTGGGAGAAGGCATTGGATCGTATGTTTCAATGGGGTTTAAAACAAGCAATCTGCATGACGTGATGATTATTTTTAGAAGAGATAGAGAGAATGCAAGAGTGTGTGCAGTGTATTTTTTTTACTGCTTGTTTTTATTATTGAGTTGTTTTTTAGGATTACCGTTTTCTGAAAAAGTGAAAAGAGAAAACAGCAATAAATGCGGAAATTACAGAACGACGTTATTTTATTTATGAACTTGCCGATTCTTGAAACTACAGCCCTATAAAACAAAACTCTGTCACTTTGGGTGAAGCGAAGAGGTATATTTAAAGAAAGTGAGCCCTATCAAAACATTTGTTTCACCTGGGCAGGGTGAAAGGTTAAGATAAAGACATAAATTACTTTGACTTTTGAACAATCTTCGAAACATCGACTGCAACCCATTGGCGACGAACTCCTCGGTGAATCACAAAGTCTGGTACCTTCCTTGATTTGTCTTCAGAAATAACGCTGATTTCTGGTGGAGCAGGATCATTGGAATCTGTCTCCCAGGCAGAGTTGTCGTAGCAGGATTCCTCTATTGTATTTTGCATAGTATTTGTGCTCTCAGGTAAATCTCCCCATCCAGTTAGCTAGATGTCTTCAAGCCTGATACGAGAGCTTTCAGGAGCAGTGTATTTTACCAAGAAGTCATATTTGCCACTCGGTTATCCTAAGGTGTCCCACACTTCTTTGGAACTGGAGGAGTCATCTCTCTCGATGACGTTGACCTCAGGAAAAGCATAGTTAATGAATTCTAGTCCTGCAAGCTTTGCGAATTAATCGTCGTGCTGGATATTTTATGAATACCCTGAGTGTTGATCCCATGACATGGTGGGGATGCAGGTATTCTTTTCAATGATGCTCAGCTAATTGTCATTGTTCGGCTGATTTTCTTACCCCGAATCTCCTAGGTACGGTTGCCAGATAGGCAGGCCATCCATCGGGCCATAATAGTCGTGGTCGAAGTTGTATTTCATCAGAGTGTTCTCCTCTAATGAGTTTGGTGGAGCACGAAATCCTTCTGGATCACAATCTCCGTATATCGTTCTGACATCTGACCTGGGTATAAATCTCGGACTCTGTGCGGGATAGCAAAAGGGCTTAGGCACCTCTTCCTGAGACATATAACCGTCCTCGTTAAGATAGGACTTCCATTCTTCATCTGTATCGGAGGAGTCTCCTTCGTTGATGGTATGGACTTCCATTCTTCATCCTTTTCAACAACTTTCTTGTCGAACAGCACGCTGCACCGTGAACACAACATTACCTCAGAATTGTCAATCTGGCACCTATACAGGAACCCCACCAGACTCTCACCATCCTTTGGGAACACAACTTCGATTTGATTCTCATTTTCAAATTCAGCCATGTCGAAATCTTCAGTAATTTCAACCATGTTGATCACAGCTAGCTCTACATGACTGGTATCCCCAATCTGCAGTGGTTCAACATAAATCTTCATAGGGTTTTCCCTTTAGTGAACTTGAGTCTGCCTTTGTTCAAAGCATTATGCACCAGATCCCTAAAAAGAAAACATTGTGAAGTTGTATGTCCCAAGAAATTATGATATTTACAAAACCCTCATTTCTTCCTTTGTTCTAATGGTGGCACTTTTTCCCCTAGGGCACCAACACTTGACCATCTGCAACTAATAAATTGAAAATTTCATCGAATTTGGTTACGTCGAAGGTATAAGTTTTCTTAGGAAACTTATCGTTTTCTTTAGGTTCTGCAGGATTCTTCCCATTTTCTTGTGTAAGCAACTTACACACGTATGGGAGACAAGGCTTTAGCTTAGCCACGTCGACCTCAGATTCCTCGACATGCTCATACTCAACCTCAGACACTATGTCTTGGTCTTGCATGTCTACGTAAACTATACGCTCTTTCTTACTCTTGGAGGCTCTGGTCTTCTCTGCCTTTAACGTCTCGACTTGTCTAACTCTATCTGCTAATTGGATCATATCTCTTAGATATTGAGTGTCTAACTTCTTCCTAATGGAATAGGCTAACCCTCCAGCAGCCATTTCGAAAAGCTCATGTTCAGGCACCTGGGTAAAGCACCTTCTTTTTAATAACCGGAATCTGTTCAAGTAGTCATCAATTGATTCAGCAAACTTTTGATTCACGCTCGACAATTCTTTCAAACTAGTCTTAGACTGTCCTGTGTAGAATTGCTCATGGAACAACCTCTCTAAACTTTCCCAATCATGGATTGAATGTGGCGACAGGGTCGTAAACCATGTGAAGGCGTTTTTTGTTAGAGAACTAGGGAAATATTTCATTTTTTGCAATGTCACATGCTTCGGTAAGGTAACGAGCAATATGTTCGACAGTAGATTCGTTGGTATCACCAGCGAATTTTTGTAAACTTAGGGACCTTCCATCCCCTTGGCAACTCTGTCTATAACACATATTTTGACAAATAAGAAGTATACTTTGGTCTTTGCAAGCCCATATTAACTCCACTTTGAGCCATTATCCTTTCGACAATAGTTGTCAAATCGTTCTCTCCTAACAAGTTCCCTTTTCGAACCTGGTGGACCACTTAGTCAGCATCCTGATTTTGGTTAACCACTATCACAGGTGGATTAACTTCCCCGACCTAGACTTCCTTTTCGACCCGTGGAGGATTTCCTTGCTTTCCTTGGTTCATAGTTTCTTCTAAGACTACTCCTTCATTTTGAACCTGCGCAACAATCTGGGGTTGTGCGGCTAGTCGAAGTTGTACTGGGGGAGCGCCCAAGAAATCAGCAATCCTCTTCATCCGAGTCTCCAATTTTTGGGAACTCTGATTTGTGTTTTGAATCAATGGGTTGAATATTGTACCCATTTGTTGTATTAGAGTATTTATCATATCGTGGTAACTCTTATCCATCTGCTTCCTTATCGCCATGACAGAATTTATGGTCATCGCAGGCATTTCTTGAGAGCCAAGTCTTATCCCCATATGGGGTGTCACATTTCGACCCTGATTGCTTATGTTCGAACCATACGCCATAATGGGTGAAAACATATTTGTAGAATTATCTACAAATTTCGAAGGGTTATTCTGTAAACTTGCTATAACTGTTGTTGGCATCCCAAATGGCTACTCATGCCCTAGAATTGGCATTGTGAAATTTGAGGCAAAAATCCTAAAATCCATTGCAATATTTGGTCTAGGAGTCACTAGATGACTCTAGGGAATCGATGACAAAACTATTCCCTCGGGTGGAATCGTTGATGCTATCGTCGTGGATGGCATCACCGTCGCACTAGCAATTAAAGGGATGGGTTCAGTAACCGTTGCAGAAACCGTCCCTGCCCCAACACAATTATAAGGTTGATCTCCATTATTATTTCTAGGATTCACCATTCTTCTAACGGATCTTCTAGTAGGTCTCTTCACTTTTCTCTTTGTTATCTTACCACACCTTAATCTCATGCACTTGCACACAAGATGAAAAGTTGAAGAAAACACATGTAGGGAAAAGTATGAATTTTACACACGAATATATAAAACAAAACACAAACTCAGTCCAACTGGGCATGCCAATTTGTTTACTTTGAAATTTGGTAAACAAATACAAGTTTATATTAATACTTAAGGGATCAAACTCGAAAACCTCTCAGACATGTTTATGTGTGTGTGTGTGTTATTTGTGAAAATCAGTGCGGTTGTCAAAGTTAACATAAACCTCTGGACAATGTCTTAAAAGTGTTCGTGAATTTTTTAGGAAAGTAGTTAAATGAGGGGCGATTGTAAATAAAATTCAAGGTAACGTAAAGTTTTGTTTGCGTCGAAAGGTAAAATGCAAAGGAAGTTAAAAGAGACTTGAAAATAAAGTGCAAGAAACGTAAAGTTGTGTGAAAGATAAAGGAAGTCAAAGAAGTTTAAATGCATAAAAGAAAGACTTTTAAAATAAAATGCTGGAAATGTAGATTGATGGAATGCAGACGTACATTTTCCTCACTCGTTTCTCACAGCGCATGTACTTTTAGTGTAGCAGAAAGGCGTACAATTTACGGACCCTTTACAAAATGACCCTAAGTATCTATATATACAATACTAAGATAACTGCCTAAGTATGATAAACTACTTCATGGTGACACGTTCTCAGATCATGTAGCGGTTCTCCCTGACGTGTCCCACGTTCTCCACGTAAGTGTCAATGCTGATATAGTAGTTCCTGCCTTGTCATATCATTTGAACTTCTCAATTGCTTTGTTGGCGCCACGAACTAAATATCTCCTTCAAAGCCTTCGATGTGGACCATGTTAATGTAGCATGTTTCGACGTATTGTTCATTGTAGTGATGTACTCCATATGTAACACCCAAATCAACATTGTTTCCATTATAGTTATGTACTCCACATGTGGTGAATGAGTTGTCATTACTTCCATTGTAATGATGAACTTCAGCCTTAGCCAACATGGCATAGCATTCAATTGTAATGATGGATTCCAACCTTAGCCAACATGGAATAGTATTCAATTCTAATGATGGACTCTAACCTTAGCCAACGTGGCATAGTATTCAATTTAACTAAGTGGCTAGGATAGCATAGTACTCAATTTAACTAAGTCCCCATGCTTCTCACTGTGCCCTTAGACTACGCCACCTTCGACCGGTATCCCCTTACGTGATTCCCAACTTTGAGTCATTTTGATCATGTTTAACCCATTGTATTTTATTTTCCACGTGGCACATTCATGGCTGGTCTCATTGAATACTTGCCATTTATAGTTAATTCGAAAAATCCAGCGCAACAGTACCACTTTTAGGTGTTATGTTCAGACCATGTTCTGATGCCAATTGAAGGTGAGAAAAATACACCAGAGTTCAGATTCTAAACCACAGTTCAGATTCTGATAATTAATTGCAGCGGAATAATAACAGAAGCAAAATAAATAACAACAGAACACACAGAGATTTATACTGGTTCCTCCCAAACTGAGAATAGTCTAGTCCCCTTGCAGAACGAGATTTTCCACTATAATGAAATCATGATTACAAATACTTATGCCCTCAACACAAGACTTTACTGCTCAGACCCTCAGACTGAGACTTCCTGCTAAGATCCTCAGCCCAAGACTTCCTGCTTAAACCCCTCAGGTTCAATATTTCCTTGCTCAAGCCCCTCAGGATCAAGACTTCTACTCAAACCCTTGGTCCAAGACTTCTGCTTAAATCCCACGAATTCAAGACTTCTACTCATACACTTTAGGTACAAGACTTCCTTGCTTAGATTCCACGAATCCAAGACTTCTGCTCAATCAACAATTGATTAAGACTTCAATGCTCTAGCACATAGTAGGACACTTACATGGCTCAAGCTTCACAGCAAGAGACTTGGATGATCAAGCACATAGCAAGAGACTTTATCTAAACTACTAAACAACTCGTTTAGCATAATAGAGAACAATGTATACTTGATACATAATCATAAGTATAGGGAAATAACCATAAAAAAGATCACACCACTTAAGATTTCTAAGATATTCAATGTTTAATAAATCTTAAGGCTTTGTACAATTTACAACATATAACAGAAATTTCGCATACTTAATTATGTTGTTATTGTTGGTCTTGTTATTCTTCCATTCTGATAGAAGCGAGGAACACTTTTATCCTTCTTGGCTCTTCTTCTTTTTTTTTCCTTGTTCCTTGTTGAAAATCCATGTTGAATCGTCAGCTACTTATAGCAGTTTCAGAGGAATATTCATTGGAAGAGATAACTTGTACAAGTGTCTTTATTAATCTGTAGTACAAGAGATGTTGAAGATAGATACACCAAAAGATCTTGATCTATTGTGTAACTTGTTTAATCATTGCGTCTTACTTGTGATCTTGTACTAGAGATCCGTTGAGAATGGATATCCATAAAGCATGTCAACTCTTCTTGAGCCATGTGAACACAGACTCTAGCTGACACCAGATTTGACAATGTAGCTTGCTTTCTGCAGTATGGATAACTTTAGCTTTATCGTTGGTTCTGAATGATCACCAAAGGATGATACATTCAATTAGCTTAGAGACAATATATTTCAATTTTGCTGATGAGGCCTTCAGCTTTAGAGTCTACGCAAACCTATATTATCAGTTTTTACTTAAAGAACATTCTTCAGATTCTGAGCCACCAGAAGCAAATAACTTAGCTTCTCTTAAGTGCGTCCTTATATCATATTCTTATTATATTCTTCTTTAAGCTTTAGAACCTGCACACTTAGAACACACGTTAGATAACACCATTTTTCTTTCAATACTTTGTTATCATCAAAACCCAAAGGATATATGTCATGAACAAATCTTGTTCTAACAGATATTTCAATTCTCCATCTAGGTAACATTAAACAAACATGTGATCATCTACTCGATGCATAAATTTAAACCATAAAATATCTAAATGGTACAATGATAGATGTATTGGTCCACAAATATCACCATGTATACATTCTAGAAATTGATTAATTCATTTCCACTTTTTGTAGGTGATGGTTGAATTAGCGACGTCCCTTGAGAGCAATTGTTGCATGAGAACTTATTAGATTGAATAATCTCCTAAATCTTTAATTGATGATGACCACATGGAATTTCAATTATTTTTTGCATCATTATATAACCAGGATGGCTCAACTGGTCATACCAAATTACGAAATTATTGTTTGTATACGTCTGCTTTATAATGGCATATGCTTCAATTGTACTAATATAATTATAATACAAGTCTGAGGGAAAAGCTGGTAGCTTTTCCATTATGCATGTTTTATCCAAATTATGTTTTGTAATACAAAGATATTCAATGTCTCTATCATCTCTTATTTCAATATGGTATCCACATGTAGTTATCAAGTACGGGAGAATTTAACTTCCCAAAAAAATCGTTTATTTTCCTAGAAAATCTTAAACTCATACCGGAAATTACCAAAAAAATTCTAGGAAAAACAAAAACTTTCGCAAATTTAAAATTTTCTTGTAATTTTGCTTTAAGAAACTGAAATTTCCGATAGAAATTGAAAATTTCTGATAAAAATCTATAAATTTCTAAATTTTTCGAAATTCATCCAAGATATAATGGTAAAATTGCTCTAAATAGAGAGTGTCGGATATAAGTGGGGGATGTCAAGTTAAATCCTCCAAGTACAAATATGAGTTTTCCCACCTCAAAAAAATTAGATAATGAAGCCCAATTTAGATTCTGTTTGATTAGTTTTAAAAACAAAAATTGATTTTTATTTTTATTTTTAAAAATGAATTTTATAAAATTGTTTTTTAAAATATTATAAATTTTTAATATTCTTTTTTTTTAATTTAAAGATTAATTTTGACATTATATAATATAAATATATATTATTGAAGATCGAAACATAGTCGAAATCGTAATTTTTTCAAAAAATTGCATTTCCAAAATGATTTTTATGAAAAACTATTTAAAATAGCTTTAAAATTAAGTGATTTTTAGAAACTTTGATATAAAAAAATAATAATAAAATATCTAAAATAACATTTTTAAAAATTATATGACACTAAAAATTATTTTAAAAAATCAAAACAAACGGCCCTTACTTCTTAAAGAAAATGATTTTGGTTTGTTTCAAATTGAATTATGTTTCTTCTTAACCCAAAACTAGTCATAATATTTAGTTCATTATTTAAAAAGTCACATAATATTTTGAATTTTTCAATAAAATAATTAATAACAAAATGTAAGACCATATTTTAATTGTTTTGCTTTGGATTCTCTTAGAAAATTTCTCAAATAGGTTGTGTATTATTTTCTATGATTTTTATCAAAAAGTTAAAACAAACAGGACATGTAAAATTAAAAGCCTACACATAACTTTTTTAAAGATTATTTATCATATTCTAAAATTTGCCCTATCTCCTCATTCAATTCATCTGCTTTATAATTTTGTTCATTTACATATATTTGTCTATTTGATCATACATTTAGATCATTCATCGACATTTGCATATTGTAACAAATTTAGGTCAAAGGTTCTGTAATAATGAATTTAATCAATTTAAGTAGATTTTCGAAGGCAATATTATTTGGTGATTATTCGGGTTTATTTCTCATATTTGTTATGGTGTCGATCATCTCTTTATCTTAGATTCATGGTTAGCATGGGGATTGGAATGATTGTCACTTAATTCGGAAGATTGCTTGAATTCAAAGAAAAGGACAAAGTTTGAATCATTTATTGGAAATTCATGGTACAATGAATATTGTATGATATGAATGACAAAACGGGTCGTGACCAGCCGGGTCAACCCGCGCACTCACTAAAAAATGGCAGGTTGGGATGAGATTTTGTGTTTGCCTACCCGCTCAGTCTGCCCCGCTTTAAGCTCGCTCTGCCTTAAGCCCGCCAAAAAATGGGCAGGTTGGTCTGTCAGCCCGTGAACCTACTTATCAAACACTAAAAATATTTATTTTGGTTGATTGAAGGTTAATAATTGAACTATAGTTTAGCAATACTTGTTGATAATTCTATTTTATACATTTATTTGTGAATATATATAATATTTTTTTAAGTAAATTTGTTAAAAAGATTATTTATAAAAAGTTGTTCTAAAAATTAAGTGAAAAATCTAATTGAAATGTAAAAATAAGCCAATTAATCTATTAAAAAGTGAAAAAAAATAAATAAAAAAAAATAGGCGGGCTATATTTTAAAGCCCAATTTCACTTGGCGAGCTTTATCGTCCCCTCCTTTTTTGACGGGCTTAAGGCAGGGCGGGGTGGGTCGGGGGTGCTGTAATACCCCGTATTATTTAAATGCTCAGTTGGATATCAGACGAGATCAGATGCGTATCTATGTGCTTTATCTTCGATTAATTGGATTTATGGAATTCTCTAAGTGTTTTAAGTTTGGTCAATTGGGATCAATAGAGCAACTAATGAGCTCTGAAGAGATCAATTATTTATTAAAGGGAAAGATCAATATTGATTAGTTCAAGAAAGTGTTTTAAGGTAACTCTAATAATTGATCAATTTGTGTCAGACGATAAAATATCAATTGGAGATATTTTACTCTATTGGATTATATATATATATATGTAAAGAGAAAGAAAAAGAAAAAGATAATAAGAAGAGAAAGAAGAAGAGAAAATCTTGGAAGAAGAAGAAGAAGCTTGGATTCATCATCTCATCTTCTTCAACCTCCTCTTCGATTACTAGGTGGGTTCTAGTTAGACACTCTAAGTTCTAGAAATATAAGTTTAGAACTTAGGTTAGATTTGAGAGAAAATGATTAAACAGATAAGTCAATGAAATCTAACGGATGAAATGTGATATAAATGCATGGGAATACTCGTTGTTTATGTTGGAACATGTTTTGGTTGATATGGTATGAATTGGAAGTGTTATGGGTGAAGAGAAAAGAGTTTTGGCCCCTAAGGACCTGTTTTACGCTGCTGAGAAATTCTGGGTTTCGTATGGTTCGCCTAGCGAACCTGGTAAAGAGCAAAGCAAATGTTTTCTCGAGGGTTCGCTAGGGCGAAGGGAAGGCGAATGTTCGCCCAGAGTTTTCTTTGAGAACTTTATGCCCATTTTCTTCTGCCATGGTTCGCTGGGGGGTTCGCCTTGCGAATACAGTAGCGAACGTGGCTGATTTTCCATGTTGTTTCCTTCATAACTCTTGATCCGTAACTCGGATTGAGGCACGGTCGGAAGCGTTGGAAAGCTATTTAAATGATCTTTATGATAGTGAAGTAGAAACATATGTTTATGCCATGGACTTATAAGATATATATGGAAAAGTAATGTATGTGTGAATATTGTAGTCCTCGTTTCCACCAAAATTCATGAATCGGGAAGCCGATTAATTTGGGACTTGAAGCCTTGGAAAGAGAATCCAATGTACTATTAAATGGTAATGTGAGACCATTATTTAACCAAGGATGCTTGGTAGGGGATAGTAGTGGCTTGTATGCCTTAAAAATGTGTGTGAACTACTATGTGGATTATGTTTGACTTGTTATGTTATCATGTGTGTTTTATGATTGATATTGTTATATGCAAATTATGTTATACCATGTCTATCTAATTGTTGTTAAGTATGATTGAGAGAATATGCATGCTTAAAATGAATTAGGAAGAGTGAGAAACCTTACCCCAAACCTAATGATATGATTCTAGGTTATGACTAGGAATTGATAGAAACTCTGGATGGCGACGCTCGTGCATTCGATGTAGAAAGGTACATCCTTGACGAGTTCTGGCCTAGAGTAGATAGCCTACATGGCGATGCTCGGGCACTCAATGTAGAAAGGTGCATCTGTGATGAGTATTGGTCTAGGAGAGAGTGAAACACTAGTATGGAACTTGTGTGAACCATTGTGATTATGAGAAAAGGCAGAAGAGGCCTTAAGGCAAATGTGGCCTTGTGATTGTCGAATACAATCACGTTGTGTATATGATCACGTAATCATAACCGTTTCCCTTGAGGTGCAGTTTCATGAGTCTCGAGCTCCTCCTCTGAAACGTATACACAATTACTTGGCAGGTTTGATTCCCGCGTGTGAGTACGAATGGAGCCTATATGGTAAAGAGACTTGTGATGGTTAACAGGCCATGAGAAGTAACGGTTCACGGCTAACAGGCCGATGTTCCCGAATCCATTTCGTATGCCAAGTAACTATAAGGATCCATGACTCGGGTCGACTTCTAGTCGTAGAAGAGGACGGGAAAAGGGGATGCCTTGGTACAGGTTATCGATTAGTGATATTGTGAGTTGGTGAACTCATGAACATGTTTCCATATAGTGTGAGATTGTGAACTCAAAGTCATTTCCCTTCCCCTTTGACTTGAATTAGGATTAATAGAACCATGTAAAGCCGAGAGAATCCATAAGATAGGGAACTCACCGATATTTAATATCTCACCCCATTATTGTTGCTATTTTTCAGGTAGTGTTTGCAGGTTTTATTTTACAAGTGGAGCTTGTAGCGAGCGATTTTGGACGCGGTTCTTAAGCGCTGGTCGCTCTCTGCGGTTTGAGCTTTGACTACAGGTCGATTCATTTTTTATCCTATTGTGAGCTGAATAAGGAAGGGAAATAGATGTCTCCAATTAACCCTGCTTTGCATACTGAGTTTAAACAGCGGTCTGTTAGGTTACGAATGCTATCAATGTGGGGGGCCTTTGTACTGGTTATTTGTATTTTCGCCAATACTGTTTTCTTTCTTTTTTACCTGGGCAGAAGGTTTCTGGCGGGGAACAAGGATTAGGATGTTAGGACTGATGCTTTTGAATTACTGCTATGGGATTTGGGTTTTTTGTTGGTTGTGCTCGCTAAGATCTTTTCTTTCGATCTTATGCCTACGTATTCCCGTTTACCGAAACAGGGAAATCAGAGCGTTCGTAGTTCCTCCTATTCTATGGGAGGAAATTGGTTTTTGGTGTCTTGTTCAAAGCCCAAGACGTGAATTGAAAGGTGGTTTGTATCTTGTTCAAAGCCCAAGATGTGAAGCTGAAAGGTCTATTTGTGTCTTGTTCAAAGCCCAAGACGTGAAGCTGAAAGACCTCGACTTTAGAGAGAATTTGTCATCTCTAAAGAGGGAGAAGGAGAATTACTTTAACTGGGATACGCGGATCCGAGCAATGCCATAATTTCCGAAGAAAAGGTTTTAACCTGAAGGAGAAGACTTTAACTCAGTGTAGAGCAATGCCATCTTTCCTTAGGAATTTCTCATGCTAAAAGAGGGACATTGGCATGGATATAGATGATCCAGAGGCTTGCCGCTTACAGCAATTAGATGAAGGGGAAAGGAGTTGTTAATGTTTGTGTACTGTGAACGAGGCACAGTTTTGATGCTAAAAGGTTGATCGGATCAACCAGTGGTTTTCTTATACAAAAGCCTAAGAGGAGGCTAATTTCCGCTAGGAAAATCATTATACAAAGCCTAAGAGGAGGCTATTTTGTGCTAGGAAAATCATTATACAAAGCCTAAGAGGAGGCTAATTTCCGCTAGGAAAATCATTATACAAAGCCTAAGAGGAGGCTATTTTGTGTCTCGTACAAAGCCCGAGAGAGAGGCTAAAAGTTTTTGACCCGATGATAGAGTCTTTGTGTCTCGTACGAAGCCCGAGATAGAGGCTATTATTTGTTTGACTCAACGAGGGAGTCTTTGTGTGTCTCGTACAAAGCCCGAGAGAGAGGCAAAAAGGGTTGACTCAACAGGAGAATCTTTTATACTCAACAAGAGAGTGTTTTTGTATCTCGTACGAAGCCCGAGATGGAGGCTAAAGGTTTGTTTCAGTTGAGTGACAGATCCAATATACTGATTTTAAAAGAGAAAATCAGTTCTTATATGAGCAACACTGTACTCAGGGATTTGATTTGAGAATCATGGATATTTCCTTCACTTTGAGGAAATGGGAAATCCAAAGGGTATTGAGACTGTCCGAGTCTGCGGGTTTCCTTCCTATTTAACGAAGGGGGTCACTTGAGAATGTCTTTGAGACTCAAGGAAGTTAGACTGTCCAAGTCTAGAGTTTTATCTTTTGTACTATGCTTTGAGAAACAGTAGTAGACTCTACGAAAAGACTGTTCTATGAGGATGACTAGGTTCTGTTCCTATACCTCTAGGAGGACGTCGGGACAATTTGTACGAAGCCCAAGAGGAGGCTGGAAACTTTTAAGAAGCCGACGGGTCCTTGTACTAAGCCCAAGAGGAGGCTATCATTCCCGGAGGAAGAGATCATTATACGAAGCCTAAGAGGAGGTTGTGAATACTTCTAAGAAACCGTAGTGTCCTTGAATAATGCCCAAGAGGAGGCCGATGCTTTTAAGAAGCCCGTGGATCTATCATCTCCTTTCCATTAGGAGAGATAACTCTTTTAAAGATAAAAACCACTGGTAAACGTGCGAGGTTTACTATCCAGCGACTTTTAGCTTTTAAAGAGGGTTCCTTAGTTAAGGTCCAAGATTATGACCGTAGTGGGTACCCAAACCCCGAGACATTCAAGGCAAGCTATCCACAAGGAATAGATCAAGTCAGGAAAGTTCGAGAATTTGAAAGAAACTCAAAGATGCCATTCACGGAGAATACATTCATCTTGGGGAGTAGAGCTTCTTGACGATTCCTAAGGAGGACAGCCGAAGAGAAGACTGTATCTGGTGCTCCTATTGGGGATCTAGGCGTCTATTTCTACGAATAAATGAAACGGCGTCACCTAGTTCTAGACGTAGTTGCCGGGGAAACTAGAAATATCTATACTATTATTACACAGTAGATATGAGTTTATGAAAGGAGACTTACAGTGAGCAGCCCCACAATACAGTTTATAATATGAAAGCAATAAACAAAAGCGATAACCACTTACTCGGTTGGAGTGCTTCCATGCTGTTTGGTTAGTTGTTCAACAAAGAAAGATTGAAAACAACAGTATATTCAAAATCAAAGGAGAAAGTGCTTTGAAAAAGAAAGATTTGGGGCTTACAGCTCAAGGAGAGGCCCAGGGTTTTATCAGTGAGCGCACTGTTTGACTTTGTACAGCGGGACTTATACAAGTGACTGAGGCCCAAAATGGTTTTCTGTACAAAGGGATGGGTCTTACACTCTCTCAAGAGGCCCAAAAAAGGTTTAAAGAAAAGAGTGGGGCTTATAACACGAGGGTAGACCCAAATGATTTTTCGTTTAAAAATGGCGATCGCGCCGAGGTTTTCTTTTAACGCAGAGGGACTTATACAATAAGTGAGGCCCAAGATGTTTTGGTTAAAAGGGGGATTGGGTCTTACACTCTAATAGAGGCCCAAAGTGTTTTGAATGGGTCTTATAGCTCAAGGAGAGGCCCAGATGATTTTTATTTTTAAACGAGCGACGATCGCGCCGTTTACTTGTACAGAGGGACTTATACAATTAGTGAGGCCCAAAAAAGTTTTTGTACAAGGGGGGATGGGTCTTACACTCTCTCAAGAGGCCCAAGAGTTTTGAAAATGATTTATGAGGGTTGAATTAATCCAAAACCCTAATTTGTTTTCAAAATGTATTTAATTGAATAAAAATTCAATTAAAATGATAAAAAATTGTTTAACACATGGAAAAAAAATTGTGATCTTGGATTAATGCTTCAAAAATTAAGTATTGACCTACAAAATAATTAGAAAGCATTAAAAGTTGCAAAATCAATGTAGAAAAAATATTTAATATGTCAAAAACAATTAAAATATTAATTCTTTGCAAAAATATCAATTATATGAAATAAATAATATTTTTGGGATTTTTTGGTAAAATAAAATATTTTAACATTTTTGTGAATTATTAAAAAAAGAATCAACTCAAAATCATTAAAACTCAAAGAGAAATTAATTTTTGAATCAATTAAACAAAATCACAAAATTCAAATATTTGAATTTCTAAAAATGGCGCCAAGAACAAGCTGAAGAACACGCGCGTGATCTTGGTTTCTCAGATTTGCATTTTCTATCCAATCTCCATGAATACGTAATCATATCATGCAATCCACATATCATTATGCTCGTCTCAACCTCACGATCATGTCTATGTACTTTAATTTCATTTAAATTAAACATACAACAAGAAATCACGAAGAGACCTCAAGAACCCTAATTTCTGCATGAAGGCTAGGATTTTTTATACACGATTCAAACAATGCAATTAATTGAGGGAAAACATTCCATGCATGATTATGAACATATGGCCAAATTATTGTGCGAGGAAATATGCATAGATTGAGAGATGACCAAGTATGTGCTTACCTCCAAGTCGTGACAGCAAGTTCAAAGTGATTTTTGATTTGGAGGTGTTACAGATGAGTGGTGATGATCTAAACAGCTTCCCTACACCCTATGGATTGTGTTTGGATGGTTCGACTTGATTGAAATTGGCTGGATCATTTTGTGGCACCTCAGCTGCACTTTGGTTAAAACCTTGAGCAACCAGCTGGTGATTTTGTGAAATTGATGTTTCAGAAGTAATCTAAGTGTTTAATCAGCTCATATGTGATGTATGTGAGGTGTGTGAGTGATTGGTTTGATTGGAATTGCTCTCAAACTCAAAACCCGATAGTGACTTGCCTTAGAAGGCAAAATTGGAGTGAAAGAAGAGATTTTGAGGAAAGCATCTGTTAGATGGCTTTGGTGTACTCAAACTGACCACAATTGAGCTCTATTTATAGTAGGGCAAGTTTGTTTTGCAAGGAATAGTGCATGGCAGCTGGTAAGTAGGTTTGGCCAATGTTGGCAAATGAAAATCCAAGTCTCCTCTAGCCATTGACTAGAGGTTAGGGCACAGAGCTTTGGTTCCCTTGGTCTTGGATAAGTCTTGACTGATTTCAGATGAGAATGGCTCAGTCCATGCCACCTTGATGGTTCCATTGAATGCCTCATTCCAAATTTGAAGTCTTGTCCCTATTTTGGCCATTCTAGGTTCAACATGCTATTTCTTGTTCCATGGACTTTGGAGGTTTGGCTCAGTGATTGTCCCCTTTAGATTTAATCCTCTGAGGTGTCCAAGTGGATAGGAGCAATTGAATTTGGCTGATTTTGGCAAATCGACCAAAGTTGCAAATTCTGCCTTGCCTTGACAGATTTCAGCAAGGCAACTTGGCAATGTTGTATCTCATGGTGTAGGTTGAATTTGGCAATGTTCTTGGCCATTTTGGAAAGCTCTTACATGATACAACAACTGTTTGAACAATTTTGGTTTTGATCTCTTTTGATTCCAAGTGAAAAATCCCCCTACATTTGGTAAAAAGTGAGGCAGAATCTGACTTAGTGAAAATTTCACTAAGTGTTGGAAAAAATGACATTTTCACTTTTCAGCCACTTTGATCACTCCATAACTCAAAATCCTTAATGAATTGGAATGACTTGTAGTTGAAGTTTTTGTAGGTGATAATGAGGGCTACAAATCCATCTTTGGATGAGAAAAAATGGCCTTGTGGTTTAGGAGTTATGGTCCTTCAAAGTTGGTACCCTTGCCACTTTATTTTTAACTTAGAAAAATTTCTAAGTTTTATGGTTACCCCTTTTACAAGTTATCTCACTTTTCTTGATTTTTCTTGATGAATGATGATTCAAATCATACATTAACATCATTTTAGGGTTAAAAATCCATTTTGGTGAAAAATCTCAAAAAGTCAAAGTTGACTTTTGTGCACGGTTGACTTTTTATCAGATGAATTCCAAACTGTGCAATTCTTCAGGAAATCATGTCCTTGACCTAAATCAAACTTGATGGACATGTTCCATGGGTGTCATAGGGTATATTCAATCATGTATTAGGGTTTGGGAGCATGTCCTGGTCAAAAGTCAAAGTTACAGTTGACTTTTCCCTTAAAACCCTAATTGTGGTGCAGATGACATTGAGACTTGTTGCCCAAGCTTCTTGGATTAATCCATTGTTCCAAATGGATCAATATGGTATATTAGAGACCCTCAAATCATCTCTTGAGGTCTTGGCTCATGGTTTGTCCCAAAAGTCAACTTAGGGGTGAATTAGGTCAAGAAACCCTAATTCCTAATTTTTTATGAATGCATCCCCTGAGGCAAAATTGACTTGATGCATGGGTTCATGAGGTTCCATGAAGTATATTAGGTCATGTTTTGGATCATTGCCTTGTGCCCAGATGAAAATTTCCATCTGGAGGCCCTGGTCGATCAAAACCCTAATTTGGTGACACTATATATCTTGAGACTTGATCCACCTAGAAGGGAACAACCTTGTGCTTAATCCTTGAAGTGGGAGTCCTTTTTGATCCATTGTGGATGTTTAAGAGATTAGACAAGTTGAGGATCATGTCATTTCTTGATTGATCCTTTGTCTAAGCACTCAGAGAGGGCTTGAAACCCTTATTTTGATTGTATTGGATGCTCACCCATCTTTGGGGAGACTGATGAAGCATGATGGTTCATCCATATTGTGATGATGATTTTCACAATGATGGGAAATCTAAGTGGTCAAAATTTGGGGTATTACAGATGCCCCTATTTAATCTTCTTGGACCCGAAGGTGTGAATGACGAAGGGATTCGGCCATTCGGGGTGCAAGAGGATTAAATATCGGAATACCCGAAATTTTGATGGTGATTATGAATGGTAGCTTACGCATTCATCTTCTTTAGCTAAGCGATGATGCTTAGAAAAGGTAAACTTCTCCTCGATCCTGGTCTCCTACCAAGGAACTGGTCTTAGTTTCTTTTGAAATAAACTTCCCCTCGATCCTGGTTTCCTACCAAGGAACTGGTCTTAGTTTCTTTTGAAATAAACTTCCCCTCGATCCTGGTTTCCCACCAAGGAACTGGTCTTAGTTTCTTTTGTCAATAAACTTTATTGACAAGGGACGCTATGTGTAGCGGTTTTCCCTCAAACTTCTCGCCGAATTTTCCTGGGGAGACGCCATTTGAGTGGGAAAAGATTCGATGTCAGACTTGCTGGGGAACCCATTCGTCTGAATTGTAGAGTTGCACAAACTTCTCTGTTTTGGAGACGCCATTTGTCGATTCTACTGGGGAAAGCGAGTCTCTTGAGAGACTGTTTTCGTTTGGGATCTTTCATCATACTTTTCTCGAGATCTTCCCGGAGAAACACCATATGATGGGGTCCAATTTTGAGGTGCCGATGACCTTTTCGGAGCAAAACTGGCGTGCTGCCGAATCTCTGATCACGAGGCTTTCTCTGTGGATTTTCCTTAATCCGGGAAAGCAAGGATATCATCTTCGATGGCGAAGAGTGACATCTGTTGAAGGTTCTCTGATCTTTCAGAGGTTCAAATTATCAAAGTGGCCAAGTGCCGACTCTGATCTAAAGATACACTGGTGGCGAGATTGTGCAGACGCAACACTTCCTGACGAGGAAAGAACTGACAAACTCGATTGAGAAAACTATTTATCACTAGGGGACAAGACCGACTAGAGTGATAGTGATGCAATATGAAATGTGAATGCAAATCAAAAATGCATGAAGTACGTATGTATATGTGACAAAACAAACGCGGCATACAGACTAATGGATGAACACAATTGGATACTCGGCCATCGCGGGGCGAAGAAGTACCGTTGATTCAAAATAGCAATTCCACCTTGCTTAGGAGAGATAGTCCCGTTGGGAGCTATGTTGATCGGGCTTAGGAGATGAGAACTCGGTCGAGGATGTCAGACGAACAAGGTCTCTGACACAGTTGATCCCTTCATTCAGGCGAACTGGTTTAGAAGGAGTACTTTGATTCTGCACTTTGAAGTTCGCTTACTTCGGGAGAAGCGATCGATGTTCTTCTGATGTTCAACAGTCAAAAGAAATGCCATCTTTAATTTAAAAGCAGAAAAAGTTTAACAAGTAAATTTATTTTTGTTTTATTTCAAGAATTGCTGATTAAGTTTAAACAACGTCGTTCTGTAAAGCTAAAATAAGTAAAGAGTTACAAACAAAAGCACAAGGGCTCAAATTTTATTGATAAGATGGAGATCAGCCAAACGCGTGATTCCAAAGAGTATATACAAAGTTAGAAAATGGTAATTTACAGGGAAAAGGGCTACGTTGAAACATAACGACCACTATCCTTCTACTAACTTTGAATTCGGGATATCCTGAGCTTCCGTCGAAGATGACCTTGACTGGAGTTTTCCTTTGATGGATGATGTAACTACTGCTGAGGGACTTGCCTCTGTTGAACATAGTTACTTGTCATTATCCCTAACTTTTGCCTGGATTGTACTATGAGATTTTCAATCCATCGGGATGATTTTTTTCATGTCTCTAACTTTTGCCTGGACCGCCCTTTCGGGGTTTCAATCCACCGAGACGTTTTTTTTTTAGTTTTAGGCGAAGTATTTCTTGACTACATCAACATTCGTGGGGTAGGCAAATTCCTTTCTGTCCATGGTTGCAAGTCTCAAGGCGCCGCCTGAGAAAGCTTTCGTGACCACATAGGGGCCATCATAATTTGGGGTCCATTTGCCCCGAGAGTCAGTGAGAAATGATTGTATCTTCTTGAGCACGAGGTCTCCGTTTCTTAAAATACGAGGTCAGACCTTTTTGTCGAACGCCCTTTTCATTCTCTGTTGATACAACTGACCGTGGCATAGTGCCGTGATTCACTTCTCTTCGATCAGGTTCAGTTCGTCGTGTCGACTTTGACACCATTCAGCTTCGGTGAGCTGAGCTTCCATCAATACCCGGGTTGATGGGATCTCTACTTCTATGGGGAGAACTGCCTCCATACCATATACTAGAGAGAAAGGGGTTGCCCCTGTTGAAGTGCGGGCAGATGTTCGATAACCGTGAAGAGCAAAGGGTAGCATTTCGTGCCAATATTTATACGTTACAACCATCTTTTGAACGATCTTCTTGATGTTCTTGTTAGCCGCTTCTACCGCTCCGTTCATCTTGGGTCGGTAGGGAGATGAGTTATGGTGTTCGATCTTGAACTCTGCACACAACTCTTTCATCATCTTATTGTTCAAGTTAGATCCATTATCAGTAATGATCTCGCTTGGAACACCATAACGGCAGATGATATTGTTTTTGATAAATCGGACCACCACTTGTTGGGTTACATTGGCGAATGACGCTGCTTCGACCCACTTGGTGAAATAGTCAATGGCTACCAGGATGAGCCGATGTCCATTTGAAGCCTTGGGCTCAATCACACCAATCATATCAATTCCCCATATGGAAAAAGGCCACGGGGAAGAAAGAACTTTGAGATGTGATGGCGGTACATGAATTTTGTCAGAGTATATCTGACACTTGTGACACCTCCTCATGTACTTGTAGCAGTCGGATTCCATGGTCAACCAATAATACCCGGCCCTGAGAATTTTTCTCGCCATTGTGTGTCCGTTGGCATGAGTGCCAAAGGATCCTTCATGAATTTCTTTCACGAGCATGTCTGCTTCTGGTCTGTCGACGCATCGGAGCAAGACCATGTCAAAATTTCTCTTATAAAGAGTGTCACCGCTCAGGAAGAAGTTTCCAGCCAATCTTCTGAGGGTTTTCCTGTCTTTTCTGAGTGCCCCAGATGGGTACTCTTGTTTCTGAAGGAAGCATTTGATATCGTGATACCAAGGTCTGTCGTCTATGACTGCTTCAATCGCGAAGATGTAAGCGGGCCGTTCAAGGCGCATGATGTCGATCTTAGGTATGTCATTCCATCGACCTACACTAATCATGGAAGAGAGAGTGGCTAATGCATCAGCCATATGATTCTCATCACGAGGGATGTGATGAAAGTCGACTCTGTTGAAGAAGGGTAACAACCTCCTTGCATAGTCTTTGTAAGGAATCAATCCTGATTGGTATGTGTTCCAATCTCCTTTTATCTGGTTAATAACCAAGGCTGAATCGCCATATACGTCCAAGTTTTTTATCCTTAAATCAATCGCTTCTTCGAGACCCATAATACAAGCTTCGTATTCGGCCTCGTTGTTTGTACATTTGAACGTAAGTCTGGCAGTGAAAGGAATGTGGGAACCCTGGGGGGTAATAATGATTGCCCCAATTCTGTTTCTATAATGATTGACTGCTCCGTCAAAGATAAGTCCCCACTGGGAACCTGGTTCTGGCCCTTCACTGGGTAGCGGTTCATCGCAATCTTTCATCTTTAGATACATGACATCTTCGTCTGGGAAGTCAAACCCGATTGATTCTTGATCGTCAATCGGTTGATGAGCCAAATGATCGACTAAAATACTTCCTTTAACGGCTTTCTGAGCATGGTACTCTATGTCATATTCTGATAGTAACATCTGCCAACGGGCAATCCTTCCCGTGAGAGCAGGTTTTTCGAAGACGTACTTGATTGGATCCATTTCGGAGACCAACCAAGTAGTATGACGAATCATGTACTGGCGAAGACGTTTGGCTGCCCAAGCCAAAGCGTAACAAGTTTTGTCAAGCATTGTGTACCGAGTCTCGCAGTCGGTGAATTTCTTGCTTAGATAGTAAATGGCAGACTCTTTCCGTTTAGTTTCGTCTTGTTGGCCAAGCACACATCCCATTGAGTCCTCTAGGACTGTGAGGTAAATGATCAGTGGTCTTCCTTCCACTGGAGGTGATTGAATCAGAGGATTCAATAGATATTCTTTGATACTGTCGAAGGCGGTTTGGCAATCTTCTGACCAAACGCAATCCCAGTTCTTTTTTAGTAATCTGAAAATCGGCGCACACGTCGCGGTCATAAGGAATATGAATCTGGAGATGTAGCTCAAACGTCCCAGGAATCCTCTGACTTGTTTTTCAGTTTTCGGAGAAGGCATTTCTTGAATGGCCTTGACCTTGTCAGGATCAACTTCAATTCCTTTCTGGCTGACGATGAACCCTAGTAATTTCCCCGAACAGACACCGAAGGTTCACTTGTTAGGGTTCAAGCGGAGCTTGAATTTTCTTAGACGTTCGAACAATTTTGACAGATGTTCAACGTGCTCATCCTCTGTTTTTTATTTTGTAATCATATCATCGACATACACTTCAATTTCCTTGTGTATCATGTCATGAAACAGAGTAGTCATGGCCCTTTGATAGGTTGCCCCGGCATTCTTCAAACCGAACGACATTACCTTGTAACAAAAGGTACCCCATGGGGTAATGAACGAAGTTTTCTCCATGTCTTTCGGCGCCATTTTGATCTGGTTATAGCCCGAGAATCCATCCATGAAGGAGAATACTTTGAACTTTGCTGTGCTGTCAACCAGCATGTCAATGTGTGGTAAAGGAAAGTCATCCTTTGGACTTGCCTTGTTTAGATCTCTGTAATCAACACACATTCTGACCTTTCCGTCCTTTTTGGGAACGGGTACGATGTTGGCTAACCATTGAGGATATTCATATGTAGCGAGGAAACCCGCGTCGATCTGTTTCTGTACCTCCTCTTTGATTTTGATGGCCATGTCCGGGTGAGTCCATCTCAACCTTTGCTTTACTGGCGGACATTCTGATCTCAACGGTAAGTGATGTTCCACGATGCTGGTATCCAACCCTGGCATATCCTGATAGGACCAAGCGAATACATCGGGGAATTCTTTGAGAAGCTTTATCAGATCCTCTCTGGCAGTTGGACTGAGCAGTGCTCCGATCCTGATTTCTTTTCTCTCTTTTTCTGAACCCAAGTTTACCGTTTCCAATGGTCCTTTGTGAGGTTCAATGGACCTTTCCTCTTGTCTGAGTAGTCGGGAGATCTCTTCTGGAATTTGGTCGTCATTTTCTTCTTCAGCCTCGAATAACGGGAACTCAAAGTTGGGAGAAGGCATCGGATCGTATGTTTCAACGGGGTATAAAACAAGCAATCTGCATGACGTGATGATTCGTGTTTAGAAGAGATAGAGAAAATGCAAGTGTGTGCAGTGTTTTGATTTTACTGCTTGTTTTTATAATTGAATGTTTTTTAGGATTACCATTTTCTGAAAAAGCAAAAAGAGAAAACAGCAATTAATGCGGAAATTACAGAACGACGTTATTTTATTAATGAACAAGTCGAATCTTGAAACTACAGCCCTATAAAACAAAACTCTGTCGCTTTGGGCAAAGCGAAGAGGGAAATTTAAAAAAAGCGAGCCCTATCAAAACATCTGTTTCACCTGGGCAGGGTGAAAGGTTTAAAGATGGCAATTACTTTGACTGGCGAACGACCTTCGGAACCTCGACAGCAACCCATTGGCGGCGAACTCCTTAGTGAATCACAAAGTCTGGCACCTTCCTTGATTTGTCTTCAGAAATAACGCTGATTTCTGGTGGAGCAGGATCATTGGAATCTATCTCCCAAGCAGAATTGTTGTAGGAGGATTCCTCTGTTGCATTTTGCATAGCATTGGTGCTCTCAGCTGTATCTCCCCATCCAGTTGACTGGATATCCTCGAGCCTGATACGAGAGCTTTCGGGAGCAGTGTACTTGACCATAAAGTCGTATTTTCCACTTGGTTGTCCCAGAGTGTCCAAACTTCTTCGGAACCGGAGGAGTCATCCCTCTCGATGACGTTGACCTCAGGAAAAGCATAGTTGATGAATTCTAGTCCTGCAAACGTTGCAAATTCATCTTCATGTTGAGTAGTTTCTGAATGACCTGAGTGTTGATCCCATGACATGGTGGGGACACAGGTATTCTGTTCAATGACGGTCAGCTGATTTTCGTTACTCGGCTGACTTTCTTGCCCCAAGTTTCCTGGGTAAGGCTGCCACATTGGCAGACCATCCATCGGGCCATAGTAATTGTGATCAAAGTTGTCTTTCATCAGAGTGTCTTCCTCTAATGAATTTGGCGGAGCACGGCATCCTTCTGGATCACAATCGCCGTAGATCATTTCGACATCTGATCTTGGTATAAATCTCAGACTTTCTGTAGGAAAGCAAAAAGGCATAGGCACCTCTCCCTGAGACATATAGCCGTCCTTGTTAAGGTAGGACTTCCATTCTTCATCTGTGTCAGAGGGATCTTCCTCATTGATAGCATGTACTGCTTGAGACACTGGGTGGAGAAAACCTCCACTGTGGAAGAAGTTTGGAAGGGGATGAAGACTTTCATCGTTGGCAACTGTCTGGGTACAGGTTGCAGAAAAACCAAGACCCTTCTTTGTTTTATTGTCAATAGGAATGACAAGCCGTCCCCATCCTGTCGTATCGGTACTCTCGACCGCTTTGATAGCATCTTTGTATGAAGAAATTGAAGTTCCTTCTTTTAACTGATTGTCCTTGCTCACCGATAGTGCTTGGAACTGAGTTCCAATAACCTCCTCGGGTTCCACACAAGTAGATGATGATAGGCTACTCACAAGCAAGGCTTGTTCCCCACAAACCATGACAAGTTTATCGTTCTTGACAAACTTTATCTTTTGGTGGAGGGTTGAAGTAACCGCTCCAGCCTGATGTATCCAAGGTCTTCCTAATAAACAACTGTATGTTGCCCGGATGTCCATGACCTGGAAAGTGATTTGGAAAGTGTGAGTACCAATAGTTATGGGAAGATCAACTTCGCCGATAACTGTTTTTCTGGATCCGTCGAATGCTTTGACGACGACCTCGCTGACTCTCATCGGAGGGCCCTTGAATGATAATTGCGTCAAAGTGGACTTCGGCATAACATTCAGGGCTGACCCTGTGTCTACCAGTACGTTGGCTAAAGCATCGTCCTGGCAGTTAACTGTAATGTTGAGCGCCATGTTATGACGGCGACCCTCTTCAGGTAATTCCTCATCACTAAATCCCAAATTATTGCAGGAAGTGATGTTAGAGACAATGTTATCAAATTGTCTGATTGTTACATCCTGTTCCACAAAGGCTTGCTCCAAGACTTTCTGTAGAGCCTCCCTGTGGGCTTCTGAACTGAGTAACAGTGATAATACTGAGATCTTTGAAGGAGTCTGTAACAGTTGATCAACAATGTTATATTCACTCCTTTGGATGAGCTTTAGCATCTCATCTTTGTCTTTTGAAAAGTCGGGATTACTAGATTGACCGACTGGTGGATCAGGAATTTCTGCCTGAAGTTCCTTTTCTTTGTTGGATTCTCCAACCCCTCGGTTGAAGATTCGACCGCTCCGTGTTACATGACTGATGTCTGCAATATTCACGACGGAGGGTAATGGAATTTCCTTTCCATTCTCGATTATTGTTGCACCGTATTTGTAAGGGATTGCCTTAGCTGATTCATACGGTAGTGGCCCCGGTAGATAGATGACTATGGGAACCTTCTGATTTTTCTGACCATCATAGGTAACCTTGATCTGTTCCCGGTTGGGAACTCTAGATTCGTCAAGTAGAGGGATGATGGCAAAAACATCCCTGGTCTTGTGATGACCAGAGATCGTGACAACATCCTCAACTTGCTCGGCAAGGTAGTTCGGCGACCAAATGATGGGTCCTGAACCTGGATATGGACGAATTTCTCCATGATCGACCTGACCCTGAAAAGATGCTCTCACAAGGTAACACCCTTGGTTACCTTCTGCACAGACGCTACAACAGTCATAATTATGTGGTGGCACCTGGCCACGCCCACTTTGAATACAATGTAACCTCACTAGGTTATCTTCCATTGATCGGACATCCTGACTTTGACGACGAGTAGGATTCCTATTATTGATACTAATCTGCTGAGTATCTTCGTCCATATAGATTGGCATCCACCAGTGATTTAACAAGTACTGAAGTGCCTCCTGGACAAGGGTACAACCTCGATCGTTTTCGCAACCTGCTTTACCGTTTTGATAATCATGTGATATTAAGAATCCGAGTCGGACCTGCTTAGCATGTAACTCTACCAGGTTGGTATTTATCACGCGAATGTCAAAGATCTGAACCATGTTGATTTGATAGGAGTTCCTATCATGGTAGTCTTGGATCCATCCAAGATCCATCTGACGCTGGAGGGCCTCTTGTATGAAAGAGCATCCCTGTTCTTTTACCTAGCAAATCAGACAGGAACTGTAATCGTGCCGCGGCAGATTATGATACTGGCTTTGCCTTGAGTGCATCGCCACCAAGTTGGCATTCATCGCACGGATGTCGTGGTTTTGAATGCCGTTGGAATTCGTGTAAACCATGTTAACTCCACGAACTCGGTGCTCTTGGATCCATCCAAGATCCATTTGTTCCTGTAGAGCTGCTTGCACTACAGAACATCCCTGGTTGTTTTTAGAGCAGATATCACACTGGTGATAATTATGAGGTGGCACATGGCCATATCCACTCTGTCTACAATGCATCTTGACCAGATTGGTCCCCAATAAGAGTACATCGTGAATTTGATAGACATTGTTAGTCTCTTTCTCAATCAGATTGACTGCAGCTTTCTCGTGTTGAGGCAGCGGGTTCGTAAGAACATTAGGATTCGTATCTTTGAAAGATAAGAGCCCGCTCCTAACAAGCTTTTGCACGTCGGATTTGAAATTAAGACAAGTCTCAATGTTATGCCCTGAACCTCCTTGATGATAAGGGCATGTTTGATCCGCTTTAAACCAAAAGGGCGGATTTTCCAGAACTGAAATGGGAGACTTAGTCTGAATGTGCCCCTTAGCTAGCAGTAACGGAAACAGCTCTGCGTACGTTACGGGTATAGGATCAAATTCTGGTGGCCGTGTTGTACTGTTGTTGTTATATGGAGGACGAGCCTGCTGAAGAGGTTGTTGTGTACTTTGCTGATCAGGTTGGCTCTGCGCAACCTGAGGTTGATACACAGGAACAGGCGCGGCGCCGATAGCAGGAGTAACAGGTGCTACTGGCTGATAACGTCGCCTTTGCTTTCCGAGAGAGATATTCCCAATATCTTGCTCTTTTTTCTTAGGGAGAGCACTACCATATTTTTTAGTACCGCTCGTTGATCCAGTGTCTTTTACCAAACGTCCTTCTCGAACGGCTTCCTCAAGACGTACGCCCATGCCGACCATCTCGGTGAAATCACTGGGCGCACTGGCAACCATTCGGTCATAGTAAAATGAGCTTAAGGTCTTTAAGAAGATCTTTGTCATCTCTTTTTCCTCAAGAGGTGGACAAATTTGAGCCGCAATTTCACGCCACCTTTGAGCATACTCCTTAAAGGTTTCCTTTTCCTTTTGCGACATCGATCTGAGTTGATCTCTGTCGGGTGCCATGTCCAAATTGTACTTGTATTGTTGGACGAAGGAAGTACCAAGATCTCTTAATGTACTAATCGTAGTACGGTTTAAACCCATGTACCATTTGAGTGCGGCACCGGTTAAACTATCCTGGAAGTAGTGAATCAGCAGGTCCTGATTCTCCGTCTGAGCTGACATTCGCCGAGCGTACATCACCAGATGGCTCTGAGGGCAAGAGTTACCCTTGTATTTTTCAAAGTCGGGCACTTGGAACTTGTGCGGGACTTTCACATTTGGGACCAAACAGAGGTCTGTGGCGTCCTTTCCAAATAGATCCTGACCGCGAATGGCTTGCAGCTCTTTCTGCATTTCCAAGAACTGCTCCTGGAATTCATCCATTCTGTCAAACATAGTTTCCTTCTTACCAGAAGGTGTCTGTGGAATCTGTCCTTCCGGGACAGTGTGCACCACAGGGGGTGGTACCGTGACTACGGCAGTAAGTCTTGGCGCCTCCCGAAGTTTGTAACCTTCGGGAGTCTTGAGTATGCCCCTGGCATCTTCGCTTTCCCGAAGTTTGTAACCTTCAGGCCCAGTGGCTTCTGTTGCGATTCCCTGATCTTCAGTGATCGGCGGAACATATCCTTCCGGGATATAGTTAACAGGCATGCCCCAAGGACGATCTTTCGGCATCTGATACCTAGGATCATACTTTTCTATGATGGGCGTTGAGGTGATCTCTGAGATCACAGTTCTTTGTAGCTGAGCTTCTGCCATGGCTTGCATGTCATTACGAAGCTTTCTCATATCCTCTCTCAGAGCGTCGATCTTTTCTTTCAACTCTCTGTTTTCTTCCTCAAGATCATCCATCTTTTTCTGACGATTGGCCCGAGTATTATACGAATGAGACAGTTTGACTCTAGAATCGAGATACAAACGTGATATTCGTAGGGAAGAAGAATACGCAATGTGAGAATGATGAATGCAATGATTATATTAATTGTTCTTTGGTTTAATCAAAATAAACTTCGACAATTAGATTGCAAATATCAAACAGTGGGGAAACCCCTTTTTATTGAAATTGAAAGGATTACAGAAATGGAAGTACAGTAGATTACAAAGTGCATAAACAGAAACCTAAACTAATGGGTCCCGAGTCCTCTCTGAGGAGAAACCGGGTGCTGATTCTGGTATCCTCCTTTTCTTTGACCGGGGCTCCTGGGCCGTTGTCGGGTTGTCATTCCTTTGCCAAGTGAAAGGAGTGAGCAAATTCCTTTGGTCATCTTGATTCTCTACAGCATGCTGCTCCAAAATTTCAATCAGAGCATCTTTCTCTTTTAGTAGTTGCTGTATTTGGATACACTCTACGTCGAGGGTGCGGTACTTGTTCTTCCAAGATCTTCTTTCCTTTTGAACTTTGTTGAGAGTAACCTGAAGCTTTTCAGTTTCCGTCATGAAGTACATGACAGTTTCCCTCGGTGGAAGAATTCCGTAACGAGGATAAGGCATCTTTAGCTTGAGAGCTCTGGTTTGTACCTAATGGAGATAAGGCTCCACCGAGACACAGTCCGGGTTTCCCAGAGACTCTCGTCCTTTCTTATGAACATGTTTCCAAGCTTGCACTATTTCCATCTTTAGTGCTCTGTCATTTTCTCCTTCTTTGAAGAAAAGACCTTTCAGATGAACACCCAGCGGGATGTGTCTCATCGGGTATCCAAATTGACGAAGAACTAATATCAGATGATAGTTGATTCCTCCTTTAGTTCCTATGAGGGGTACGCTGGGGAAGTTTCCACAACGGTCAATGATTCTGATTCCCTCATAAATCCTATTACACCAATCTATATCGGAATTGGTGAGAGACATGATCTTCTGCGACCAACGTAAGACACTCTTGCAATCCCAAAAAGCAGCAGCCTTGGGCAAGTGAGAGATATACCATTTGTAGAGCAAAGGTACACAGCATGTGATCTCCCCTCCGCTGTATAAATTTCCCAAGTGTACAGAATGATACGCATCTGCGAGCAAAGTCGGCACAGGGTTTCCAATGAGAAAAACCTTAATGGCGTTGATATCGACGAAGTTATTGATGTTGGGAAACAAAAATAACCCGTAGGTGAGCAAGACAAAGATGCTTTCAAAAGCAGTCCTGTTCCCTATACTAGCGAAGTATAGAGCCTTTTTTGTCAAGAACTGGGCTGGAAAACCTTGGATGCCACCCTTAGTGGTCATGTGAGTCCTGACCTCAGACTCGTCCAAATGAATTGCTATTGCAATAGTCTGATTCTTTGGAATTTCTTCCAGTCCAGAAAATGGAGCTCGATCAGTGATATGTAAATCAGTCAGATGAGAATACTCCTCCAGCGTTGGTGATAGCTGGTAATCCGGGAATGTGAAACAGTGATAAACCGGATCGTAGAACTGAATGAGTAAGTCCATGATCCCCTTAATCACATGGACTCTTAACAGTGGTAGCAAACCACCGTGCTTGGCTCTGAAAGCCTCTGGGTTAACGATCATCCTCGCTAACTTTCTCAAATCCTCTAGCTTTGGAACCTTAAAGGTATACTGGCGAGTTCTCCTTCTACCGAAATCCATTAATGCAATCTTTTTCTCTGATATTTGCAATCACAATCTTAGTTTAATTTGAAAAATAGAGAGACTAGAAGAGAAGTTTTTTGAATGTTTTAATGTTTTATTAAATGGATGCATGATTGCAGCACACAAAAACATAGAAAAAACATGGGGTCAAAGGGTCGTTGTCATGAAGTCAAGGCTCTACCCATCCCCAAAGGTTTATACTAGGGTGATTTTTGTACCTGTACTCATTATCATCAACTCCTCCCAGGAAAGCAAGACAACAAGCGGATCGCCAGCGAGTTGTAAAGAAATCTTAGAGTAAGTGCCATTCACCGAGAATAGATCACCAGCATCAAATGAGGGTAGTATCGCGTAACAACTATTTCCGATAGTTTCCGCACTACGAAAGGGTTTGGCTCCTCAGCTTCTCAGACTTAACAACTGGCTCATTGGCTAGAAGAGTGAATGGGTTGCGTTGGTCAGCCTCCACTGAGGTTGATGGTCGACCCCGTCGCCATCACTTATCTTAAGTGTATACTCATTCTCACCGCATGCGGCATCACACGCATTCCTAGTAACAGAAAAATAAACACGTATAGCAATTAGGAAAAGTAGTATATATATTTGTCCTAATCATCCTAGACTTATAAAGCTATGATTCCTAAGTTCCTGACAGAAAATGGGTTCCCCGGCAGAAGCCCCAATCTGTGGTATTCACACAAGTGAAGAGAAAAAAGGTTTGTCCAAGGTTTCCACCTTAAACGTTTAAGAAAGAAGATTTGGCCCCACGGTGGGCGCCACTTTTCTGCTGGCGACCACCGCCATGAAAATGACTTACCCAAGGTTTAAATTGTAAGAAGGAAAGAACCGGCCCCACGGTGGGCGCCACTTTTCTGTAGCGAGCGATTTTGGACGTGGTTCTTAAGCGTTGGTCGCTCTCTGCGGTTTGAGCTTTGACTACAGGTCGATTCATTTTTTATCCTATTGTGAGCTGAATAAGGAAAGGAAATAGATGTCTCCAATTAACCCTGCTTTGCATACTGAGTTTAAACAGCGGTCTGTTAGGTTACGAATGCTATCAATGTGGGGGGCCTTTGTACTGGTTATTTGTATTTTCGCCAATACTGTTTTCTTTCTTTTTTACCTGGGCAGAAGGTTTCTGGCGGGGAACAAGGATTAGGATGTTAGGACTGATGATTTTGAATTACTGCTATGGGATTTGGGTTTTTTGTTAGTTGTGCTCGCTAAGATCTTTTCTTTCGATCTTATGGGTGAAGAGAAAAGAGTTTTGGCCCCTAAGGACCTGTTTTACGCTGCTGAGAAATTCTGGGTTTCGTATGGTTCGCCTAGCGAACCTGGCGAAGAGCAAAGCGAATGTTTTCTCGAGGGTTCGCTAGGGCAAAGGGAAGGCGAATGTTCGCCCAGAGTTTGCTTTGAGAACTTTATGCCCTTTTTCTTCTGCCATAGTTCGCTTGGGGTTCGCATTGCGAATACAGTAGCGAACGTGGCTGATTTTCCATGTTGTTTCCTTCATAACTCTTGATCCGTAACTCAGATTGAGGCACGGTCGGAAGCGTTGGAAAGCTATTTAAATGCTATTTATGATAGTGAAGTAGAAACATATGTTTATGCCATGGACTTATAAGATATATATGGAAAAGTAATGTATGTGTGAATATTGTAGTCCTCGTTTCCACCAAAATTCATGAATCGGGAAGCCGATTAATATGGGACTTGAAGCCTTGGAAAGAGAATCTAATGTACTATTAAATGGTAATGTGAGACCATGATTTAACCAAGGATGCTTGGTAGGGGATAGTAGTGGCTTGTATGCCTTAAAAATGTGTGTGAACTACTATGTGGATTATGTTTGACTTGTTATGTTATCATGTGTGTTTTATGATTGATATTGTTATATGCAAATTATGTTATACCATGTCTATCTAATTGTTGTTAAGTATGATTGAGAGAATATGCATGCTTAAAATGAATTAGGAAGAGTGAGAAACCTTACCCCAAACCTAATGATATGATTCTAGGTTGTGACTAGGAATTGATAGAAACTCTGGATGGCGACGCTCGTCCATTCGATGTAGAAAGGTGCATCCTTGACGAGTTCTGGCATAGAGTAGATAGCCTACATGGCGATGCTCGGACACTCAATGTAGAAAGGTGCATCTGTGATGAGTATTGGTCTAGGAGAGAGTGAAACACTAGTATGGAACTTGTGTGAACCATTGTGATTATGAGAAAAGGCAAAAGAGGCCTTAAGGCGAATGTGGCCTTGTGATTGTCGAATACAATCACGTTGTGTATATGATCACGTAATCATAACTGTTTACCTTGAGGTGCAGTTTCATGAGTCTCGAGCTCTTCCTCTGAAACGTATACACAATTACTTGGCAGGTTTGATTCCCGCGTGTGAGTACGAATGGAGCCTATATGGTAAAGAGACTTGTGATGGTTAACAGGCCATGAGAAGTAACGGTTCACGGCTAACAGGCCGATGTTCCCGAATCCATTTCGTATGCCAAGTAACTACAAGGATCCATGACTCGGGTCGACTTCTAGTCGTAGAAGAGGACGGGAAAAGGGGATGCCTTGGTACAGGTTATCGATTAGTGATATTGTGAGTTGGTGAACTCATGAACATGTTTCCATATAGTGTGAGATTGTGAACTCAAAGTCATTTCCCTTCCCCTTTGACTTGAATTAGGATTAATAGAACCATGTAAAGCCGAGAGAATCCATAAGATAGGGAACTCACCGATATTTAATATCTCACCCCATTATTGTTGCTATTTTTCAGGTAGTGTTTGCAGGTTTTATTTTACAAGTGGAGCTTGTAGCGAGCGATTTTGGACGCGGTTCTTAAGCGTTGGTCGCTCTCTGCGGTTTGAGCTTTGACTACAGGTCGATTCATTTTTTATCCTATTGTGAGCTGAATAAGGAAGGGAAATAGATGTCTCCAATTAACCCTGCTTTGCATACTGAGTTTAAACAGCGATCTGTTAGGTTACGAATGCTATCAATGTGGGGGGCCTTTGTACTGGTTATTTGTATTTTCGCCAATACTGTTTTCTTTCTTTTTTACCTGGGCAGAAGGTTTCTGGCGGGGAACAAGGATTAGGATGTTAGGACTGATGCTTTTGAATTACTGCTATGGGATTTGGGTTTTTTGTTGGTTGTGCTCGCTAAGATCTTTTCTTTCGATCTTATGCCTACGTATTCCCGTTTACCGAAACAGGGAAATCAGAGCGTTCGTAGTTCCTCCTATTCTATGGGAGGAAATTGGTTTTTGGTGTCTTGTTCAAAGCCCAAGACGTGAAGCGAAAGGTGGTTTGTATCTTGTTCAAAGCCCAAGATGTGAAGCTGAAAGGTCTATTTGTGTCTTGTTCAAAGCCCAAGACGTGAAGCTGAAAGACCTCGACTTTAGAGAGAATTTGTCATCTCTAAAGAGGGAGAAGGAGAATTACTTTAACTGGGATACGCGGATCCGAGCAATGCCATAATTTCCGAAGAAAAGGTTTTAACCTGAAGGAGAAGACTTTAACTCAGTGTAGAGCAATGCCATCTTTCCTTAGGAATTTCTCATGCTAAAAGAGGGACACTGGCATAGATATAGATGATCCAGAGGCTTGCCACTTACAGCGATTAGATGAAGGGAAAGGAGTTGTTGATGTTTGTGTACTTTGAACGAGGCACAGTTTTGATGCTAAAAGGTTGATCGGATCAACTAGTGGTTTTCTTATACAAAAGCCTAAGAGGAGGCTAATTTCCGCTAGGAAAATCATTATACAAAGCCTAAGAGGAGGCTATTTTGTGCTAGGAAAATCATTATACAAAGCCTAAGAGGAGGCTAATTTCCGCTAGGAAAATCATTATACAAAGCCTAAGAGGAGGCTATTTTGTGTCTCGTACAAAGCCCGAGAGAGAGGCTAAAAGTTTTTGACCCGATGATAGAGTCTTTGTGTCTCGTACGAAGCCCGAGATAGAGGATATTGTTTGTTTGACTCAACGAGGGAGTCTTTGTGTGTCTCGTACAAAGCCCGAGAGAGAGGCAAGAAGGGTTGACTCAACAGGAGAATCTTTTATACTCAACAAGAGAGTGTTTTTGTATCTCGTACGAAGCCCGAGATGGAGGCTAAAGGTTTGTTTCAGTTGAGTGACAGATCCAATATACTGATTTTAAAAGAGAAAATCAGTTCTTATATGAGCAACACTGTACTCAGGGATTTGATTTGAGGATCATGGATATTTCTGTCACTTTGAGGAAATGGGAAATCCAAAGGGTATTGAGACTGTCCGAGTCTGCGGGTTTCCTTCCTATTTAACGAATGGGGTCACTTGAGAATGTCTTTAAGACTCAAGGAAGTTAGACTGTCCAAGTCTAGAGTTTTATCTTTTGTACTATGCTTTGAGAAACAGTAGTAGACTCTACGAAAGGACTGTTCTATGAGGATGACTAGGTTCTGTTCCTATACCTCTAGGAGGACGTCGGGACAATTTGTACGAAGCCCAAGAGGAGGCTGGAAACTTTTAAGAAGCCGACGGGTCCTTGTACTAAGCCCAAGAGGAGGCTATCATTCCCGGAGGAAGAGATCATTATACGAAGCCTAAGAGGAGGCTGTGAATACTTCTAAGAAGCCGTAGTGTCCTTGAATAATGCCCAAGAGGAGGCCGATGCTTTTAAGAAGCCCGTGGGTCTATCATCTCCTTTCCATTAGGAGAGATAACTCTTTTAAAGATAAAAACCACTGGTAAACGTGCGAGGTTTACTATCCAGCGACTTTTAGCTTTTAAAGAGGGTTCCTTAGTTAAGGTCCAAGATTATGACCGTAGTGGGTACCCAAACCCCGAGACATTCAAGGCAAGCTATCCACAAGGAATATATCAAGTCAGGAAAGTTAGAGAATTTGGAAGAAACTCAAAGATGCCATTCACGGATAATACATTCATCTCGGGGAGTAGAGCTTCTTGACGATTCCTAAGGAGGACAGCCGAAGAGAAGACTGTATCTGGTGCTCCTATTGGGGATCTAGGCGTCTATTTCTACGAATAAATGAAACGGCGTCACCTAGTTCTAGACGTAGTTGTCGGGGAAACTCGAAATATCTATACTATTATTACACAGTAGATATGAGTTTATGAAAGGAGACTTACAGTGAGCAGCCCCACAATACAGTTTATAATATGAAAGCAATAAACGAAAGCGATAACCACTTACTCGGTTGGAGTGCTTCCATGCTGTTTGGTTAGTTGTTCAACAAAGAAAGATTGAAAACAACAGTATATTCAAAATCAAAGGAGAAAGTGCTTTGAAAAAGAAAGATTTGGGGCTTACAGCTCAAGGAGAGTCCCAGGGTTTTATCAGTGAGCGCACTGTTTGACTTTGTACAGCGGGACTTATACAAGTGACTGAGGCCCAAAATGGTTTTCTGTACAAAGGGATGGGTCTTACACTCTCTCAAGAGGCCCAAAAAAGGTTTAAAGAAAAGAGTGGGGCTTATAACACGAGGGTAGGCCCAAATGATTTTTCGTTTAAAAATGGCGATCGCGCCGAGGTTTTCTTTTAACGCAGAGGGACTTATACAATAAGTGAGGCCCAAGATGTTTTGGTTAAAAGGGGGATTGGGTCTTACACTCTAATAGAGGCCCAAAGTGTTTTGAATGGGTCTTATAGCTCAAGGAGAGGCCCAGATGATTTTTATTTTTAAACGGGCGACGATCGCGCCGTTTACTTGTACAGAGGGACTTATACAATGAGTGAGGCCCAAAAAAGTTTTTGTACAAGGGGGATGGGTCTTACACTCTCTCAAGAGTCCCAAGAGTTTTGAAAATGATTTATGAGGGTTGAATTAATCCAAAACCCTAATTTGTTTTCAAAATGTATTTAATTGAATAAAAATTCAATTAAAATGATAAAAAATTATTTAACACATGGAAAACAAATTGTGATCTTGGATTAATGCTTCAAAAATTAAGTATTGACCTACAAAATAATTAGAAAGCATTAAAAGTTGCAAAATCAATGTAGAAAAAATATTTAATATGTCAAAAACAATTAAAATATTAATTCTTTGCAAAAATATCAATTATATGAAATAAATAATATTTTTAGGATTTTTTGGGAAAATAAAATATTTTAACATTTTTGTGAATTATTAAAAAAAGAATAAACTCAAAATCATTAAAACTCAGAGAGAAATTAATTTTTGAATCAATTAAACAAAATCACAAAATTCAAATATTTGAATTTCTAAAAATGGCGCCAAGAACAAGCTGAAGAACACGCGCGTGTTCTTGGTTTCTCAGATTTGCATTTTCTATCCAATCTCCATGAATACGTAATCATATCATGCAATCCACATATAATTATGCTCGTCTCAACCTCACGATCATGTCTATGTACTTTAATTTCATTTAAATTAAACATACAACAAGAAATCACGAAGAGACCTCAAGAACCCTAATTTCTGCATGAAGGCTAGGATTTTTGATACACGATTCAAACAATGCAATTAATTGAGGGAAAACATTCCATGCATGATTATGAACATATGGCCAAATTATTGTGCGAGGAAATATGCATAGATTGAGAGATGACCAAGTATGTGCTTATCTCCAAGTCGTGACAGCAAGTTCAAAGTGATTTTTGATTTGGAGGTGTTACAGATGAGTGGTGATGATCTGAACAGCTTCCCTACACCCTATGGATTGTGTTTGGATGGTTGGACTTGATTGAAATTGGCTGGATCATTTTGTGGCACCTCAGCTGCACTTTGGTTAAAACCTTGAGCAACCAGCTGGTGATTTTGTGAAATTGATGTTTCAGAAGTAATCTAAGTGTTTAATCAGCTCATATGTGATGTATGTGAGGTGTGTGAGTGATTGGTTTGATTGGAATTGCTCTCAAACTCAAAACCCGATAGTGACTTGCCTTAGAAGGCAAAATTGGAGTGAAAGAAGAGATTTTGAGGAAAGCATCTGTTAGATGGCTTTGGTGTACTCAAACTGACCACAATTGAGCTCTATTTATAGTAGAGCAAGTTTGTTTTGCAAGGAATGGTGCATGGCAGCTGGTAAGTAGGTTTGGCCAATGTTGGCAAATGAAAATCCAAGTCCCCTCTAGCCATTGACTAGAGGTTAGGGCACAGAGCTTTGGTTCCCTTGGTCTTGGATAAGTCTTGACTGATTTCAGATGAGAATGGCTCAGTCCATGCCACCTTGATGGTTCCATTGAATGCCTCATTCCAAATTTGAAGTCTTGTCCCTATTTTGGCCATTATAGGTTCAACATGCTATTTCTTGTTCCATGGACTTTGGAGGCTTGGCTCAGTGATTGTCCCCTTTAGTTTCAATCCTCTGAGGTGTCCAAGTGGATAGGAGCAATTGAATTTGGCTGATTTTGGCAAATCGACCAAAGTTGTAAATTCTGCCTTGCCTTGACAGATTTCAGCAAGGCAACTTGGCAATGTTGTATCTCATGGTGTAGGTTGAATTTGGCAATGTTCTTGGCCATTTTGGAAAGCTCTTACATGATACAACAACTGTTTGAACAAGTTTGGTTTTAATCTCTTTTGATTCCAAGTGAAAAATCCCCCTACATTTGGCAAAAAGTGAGGCAGAATCTGACTTAGTGAAAATTTCACTAAGTGTTGGAAAAAATGACATTTTCACTTTTCAGCCACTTTGATCACTCCATAACTCAAAATCCTTAATGAATTGGAATGACTTGTAGTTGAAGTTTTTGTAGGTGATAATGAGGGCTACAAATCCATCTTTGGATGAGAAAAAATGGCCTTGTGGTTTAGGAGTTATGGTCCTTCAAAGTTGGTACCCTTGCCACTTTATTTTTAACTTAGAAAAATTTCTAAGTTTTATGGTTACCCCTTTTACAAGTTATCTCACTTTTCTTGATTTTTCTTGATGAATGATGATTCAAATCATACATTAACATCATTTTAGGGTTAAAAATCCATTTTGGTGAAAAATCTCAAAAAGTCAAAGTTGACTTTTGTGCACGGTTGACTTTTTATCAGATGAATTCCAAACTGTGCAATTCTTCAGGAAATCATGTCCTTGACCTAAATCAAAATTGATGGACATGTTCCATGGGTGTCATAGGGTATATTCAATCATGTATTAGGGTTTGGGAGCATGTCCTGGTCAAAAGTCAAAGTTACAGTTGACTTTTCCCTTAAAACCCTAATTGTGGTGCAGATGACATTGAGACTTGTTGCCCAAGCTTCTTGGATTAATCCATTGTTCCAAATGGATCAATATGGTATATTAGAGACCCTCAAATCATCTCTTGAGGTCTTGGCTCATGGTTTGTCCCAAAAGTCAACTTAGGGGTGAATTAGGTCAAGAAACCCTAATTCCTGATTTTTGATGAATGCATCCCCTGAGGCAAAATTGACTTGATGCATGGGTTCATGAGGTTCCATGAAGTATATTAGGTCATGTTTTGGATCATTGCCTTGTGCCCAGATGAAAATTTCCATCTGGAGGCCCTGGTCGATCAAAACCCTAATTTGGTGACACTATCGATCTTGAGACTTGATCCACCTAGAAGGGAGCACCCTTATGCTTAATCCTTGAAGTGGGAGTCCTTTTGATCCATTGTGGATGTTTAAGAGATTAGACAAGTTGAGGATCATGTCATTTCTTGATTGATCCTTTGTCTAAGCACTCAGAGAGGGCTTGAAACCTTAATTTTGATTGTATTGGATGCTCACCCATCTTTGGGGAGACTGATGAAGCATGATGGTTCATCCATATTGTGATGATGATTTTCACAATGATGGGAAATCTAAGTGGTCAAAATTTGGGGTATTACAGATGCCCCTATTTAATCTTCTTGGACCCGAAGGTGTGAATGACGAAGGGATTCGGCCATTTGGGGTGCAAGAGGATTAAATATCGGAATACCCGAAATTTTGATGGTGATTATGAATGGTAGCTTACGCATTCATCTTCTTTAGCTAAGTGATGATGCTTAGAAAAGGTAAACTTCCCCTCGATCCTGGTCTCCTACTAAGGAACTGGTCTTAGTTTCTTTTGAAATAAACTTCCCCTCGATCCTGGTTTCCTACCAAGGAACTGGTCTTAGTTTCTTTTGAAATAAACTTCCCCTCGATCCTGGTTTCCTACCAAGGAACTGGTCTTAGTTTCTTTTGTCAATAAACTTTATTGACAAGGGACGCTATGTGTAGCGGTTTTCCCTCAAACTTTTCGCCGAATTTTCCTGGGGAGACGCCATTTGAGTGGGAAAAGATTCGATGTCAGACTTGCTGGGGAACCCATTCGTCTGAATTGTAGAGTTGCACAAACTTCTCTGTTTTGGAGACGTCATTTGTCGATTCTACTGGGGAAAGCGAGTCTCTTGAGAGACTGTTTTCGTTTGGGATCTTTCATCATACTTTTCTCGGGATCTTCCCGAAGAAACGCCATATGATGGGGTCCAATTTTGAGGTGCCGATGACCTTTTCGGAGCAAAACTGGCGTGCTGCCGAATCTCTGATCACGAGGCTTTCTCTGTGGATTTTCCTTAATCCGGGAAAGCAAGGATATCATCTTCGATGGCGAAGAGTGACATCTGTTGAAGGTGCTCTGATCTTTCAGAGGTTCAAATTATCAAAGTGGCCAAGTGACGACTCTGATCTAAAGATACACTGGTGGCGAGATTGTGCAGACGCAACACTTCCTGACGAGGAAAGAACTGACAAACTCGATTGAGAAAACTGTTTATCACTAGGGGACAAGACCGACTAGAGTGATAGTGATGCAATATGAAATGTGAATGCAAATCAAAAATGCATGAAGTACGTATGTATATGCTGACAAAACAAACGCGACATACAGACTAATGGATAAACACAATTGGATACTCGGCCATCGCGGGGCGAAGAAGTACCGTTGATTCAAAATAGCAATTCCACCTTGCTTAGGAGAGATAGTCCCGTTGGGAGCTATGTTGATCGGGCTTAGGAGATGAGAACTCGGCCGAGGATGTCAGACGAACAAGGTCTCTGACACAGTTGATCCCTTCATTCAGGCGAACTGGTTTAGAAGGAGTACTTTGATTCTGCACTTTGAAGTTCGCTTACTTCGGGAGAAGTGATCGATGTTCTTCTGATGTTCAACAGTCAAAAGAAATGCCATCTTTAATTTAAAAGCAGAAAAAGTTTAACAAGTAAATTTATTTTTGTTTTATTTCAAGAATCGCTGATTAAGTTTAAACAACGTCGTTCTGTAAAGCTAAAACAAGTAAAGAGTTACAAACAAAAGCACAAGGGCTCAAATTTTATTGATAAGATGGAGATCAGCCAAACGCGTGATTCCAAAGAGTATATACAAAGTTAGAAAATGGTAATTTACAGGGAAAAGGGCTACGTTGAAACATAACGACCACTATCCTTCTACCAACTTTGAATTCGGGATATCCTGAGCTTCCGTGGAAGATGACCTTGACTGGAGTTTTCCTCCGATGGATGATGTAACTGCTGCTGAGGGACTTACCTCTGTTGAACATAGTTACTTGCCATTATCCCTAACTTTTGCCTGGATTGTACTATGAGATTTCCAATCCATCGGGGTGATTTTTTTCATGTCTCTAACTTTTGCCCGGACCGCCCTTTCAGGTTTTCAATCCACCGAGACGTTTTTTTTTTAGTTTTAGACGAAGTATTTCTTGACTACATCAACATTCGTGGGGTAGGCAAATTCCTCTCCGTCCATGGTTGCAAGTCTCTAGGCGCCGCCTGAGAAAGCTTTCGTGACCACATAGGGGCCATCATAATTTGGGGTCCATTTGCCCCGAGAGTCAGTGAGAAATGATTGTATCTTCTTGAGCACGAGGTCTCCTTTTCTGAAAATACGAGGTCGGACCTTTTTGTCGAACGCCCTTTTCATTCTCTGTTGATACAACTGACCGTGGCATAGTGTCGTGATTCGCTTCTCTTCGATCAGGTTCAGTTCGTCGTGTCGACTTTGACACCATTCAGTACTTATGATGGTGTCAGTACCAAATAAAATGCTTGTATTGTATTATTCTAGATATATATTATACAGGGCATTACAGTTGGTATCAGAGCAGGTCGTGTCCTCGACCTAGCCTTGAAACATCATAAGTAAATCTATTCCTGCCTCTTAAGTGTGACTTGCCAGCATGAATCTTAATATCATATTATGTAATATTGGGCCTGATCAACCTAATACTATGTATGTGATAGGTAGAATCATGGTTGAGAGACCACTAGGACTCCGAAGTGTTGTCGAAACTTGTGCTGTGGGGGTAGGCTCAAGCCAAGAGTTAGTAGTGAAGAGTTTTGGGCAGCTCAGTTGAGGTCTTAGTAGAAGTTGTGCTTTGGGTGGCATGGAATTAAAGAGTAATGTGTTGTTCAAACAATCCTTTGGAAAGGATGGAGTCTGAAAGTTAAGGATCCTTATCGGATGATTGGTTAAGGTATTGAGGAATATGTAAAGTCGCTAGTAGAGCTGGATTGGCACTAGTAAGGACAAAGATTTCAAGTAATCTCATTCCATGAAAAAGAAAAGTTGTTTTGTGGGACACGTGGCGTAAGGTCCGGGAGTGAAATAAGTATGTGTCGAATGAAGAGTAGGAGATGAATTGTGTATCTTCAGTTATGAAGAGAGATTAAGTTCGAGATATTACATCGGGATTTTTCTGTACTCGATGAGAGACCAATTTGGAATTTGGAAATGTTAAATTACCCAAGGAACCGTATAAGGTGTTCTGTTGGAGAAAGAATGAGCTTCATTTAGTAACAGAAAGTGTAGTGATACGGACCGGAATAAGTTGTATTAAGAAACAGAGTAAGTACCTTGGATTAAGGGAATCTTAGTAAGATGGGTTTATATTTGGACCTAAGAGGATTACAATGGAGGGTGAAATAAATGCAGTGTAGAAAACGGTATTAACGGTATTTTAAGAGGAAGTGACAATGGAATGTATTTTGGACGAATGTGCAATATAGCTATTGAGTAGTTGTTGAGGCTTAAGTTAAGGAAGTGTAATCAAGGATGGTTCGCCCGTGAGAACTCAAATAGTATGACGTGGAATGAGAAAAGTTACACTTTGGTATTAAGAACGAGCGTAGTGGTAGCACCGTGGTCACAAGTGTATGTGATGGATTCTTATTCTTGAGACAAGTGTGAAGGGATGTACTTTGTGGAACAGTGAGTATTGTATTTTAAGAAGTAAGATTGTGGTAAAACAACGAGAAGCAGAAACAGGACCTATTACGGACTAAGTGTAAATCATGGAACGATTTATACCAGAAGGGTTTTGTAAATAGTTGATGAAAATTGTCGGTTGCGGACCTTCCATTAAGTAATTTGGTGTAAGTGGGATGTTCAATGGATAGTGAAGGGTAAGAAATCCCGGTTAGTGTGTACGAAGTGATGGAAAGGTTTTTCAAGAGGATGCATTGCCCCAATTTATTTTCGAGTATAGAGAAACTTCTTTATTTGTGAACAATTGGAATATTCAGAATTTACCTTTTGTTGGACCAAGGACGTAGTTGTTTTAGTTCTCACCAAGGAAATTCAAGTGAGGGAACAAGGTTGAGTGCTGACATGTTGTGTCCATCGCTTTTGGTGGTATTGTATAATGGTTGTGTGTTGGGTTTTGCTTGTGGACGAGTCAAGCATGAGTTGTGGTTGAAACCCTATAATGTCGTCATTATTGGGTTTCATCTAGCGTAGTTGTATGAGTAGAAAATGAACTATTCCGCTGAAGTTTTGTGTTGTGGCCGCGTCAGAATTTGGAATTTTGCCTTGTCACTTGGTTGGAGTGTGTCGTCTGAATGTTTTGACTTTGTCGGATTTACCTTGAGTGGATCATGGTTAGTGAATGTTATACAAGTTAGAAGCCACGAGTTGAGAATGATATTGTGGGTCAGAACAAACCGGATTGATGGTTTTGAGTAGGGAGGGCTTTTGAACTAAAAGGAATTGGTTTTCAGTTTCTGCAACAGTTTTAACCTATTAACACAGTGTGGTTAACCGATTAACACGTGCATGGAAGGTGTTTTACGTTGAATTTTGAGAAGTTAACCAATTAATCTCAGACGGGTAATCGATTAACATGTGTGTAAAATTATGGAATCTCTTAAAAACCATCATCTGCATTTTGTTGCTTTATGTTACTCCGATTGGAGAGTATTGTGTGAATGGAGAACGGGATTGGAAGTTAATGAAAGACGAAATTGTATTTTTGAAATTGGAGCTTTTGGAAAGGTGTTGCGTAGTTGACCATTTGTTCAAATGACAAGAGAGTTGACTTGGGGAAATAATCTTGTGAACTATGTTGAGTATGAGAAGGTCTTAGGTGTATTACCGTTGCGAGTCTTAAGGACGAAGTTGGAAAATACTCACGAAGTATTAATTTGTAAAGATCGTTTCGGTATTTTAGTTTATGGTATTAGTAAGGTATGAACGGTTGGTTAGAGTTAGTAATTTTTGTCTTCCGTGAGTTCATGGTATTGGATTTAGGCTCCGTGAGAGGGGTACCAGTTGTATGCAATTGTGTTTTAACTAGAGAAGGAAATTTGAAGGTTATCTTCCAAGTACGAGTAAGAATTGGACGTTCCGAAGTTAAGCATATAACTTAGATCGTTTATGGGAAAGAACGATTAAGAAAAGTGGATTCAATTGAGAAACATGGCAGGGCCTTCGAAAGTGCGGGTGTATGTGGAGTGTTGTATGTGAATTGGTGAGTAGTATGGAATCTCACAGTTGTGCCATGAATGGTTTAAGTTTTGATAAGTGGTGACTCGCATATAATTGAAGTATCGCGATGGTGTTATGTAATATTGGTCAAGAACTCGTGTCAACAAGGAACCTTGAGTGAGTCGGAAAACTGTAAGAAGGATCGTTATAAATGTGGTAACTAGAATCGGAGGTTGTTGTAGCACCCCAAAATTTGCCCTCCTTACTTTAGTACTAACTGGCTTATGTTTCATTTCATTTTGCATTATCATGTGTGCATATCATTGGTTCTTAGCATGGGGTCAAGGTGCCTGAGGCAGTTCTTCAAAGGGTCAAGCAAGAGTCCTTGTATTGTCCAAGAGAGCTCAGGTGGATCACTCTCTCCTAACCAGTGCAGAAACTAGGGTTTTGAGATTTTGGGTTTATTGCTCCAATGGGCAAGCTGATTGGGTTTTTATCATCACCAAATGGCATATCTTATCTTTGTTGGAGAGGATACACATCATATTCAGAGGAATTTGGATTTGGAGACTGTGTTATTTCCTCCTAGACTGAGGGTACCAGAATTAGGGTTTGCTATAAAGTCAGTTTATTTCTGATCTCTTGGGCAAGACTTGATTCCATGGTATTCCTTGGGTCCCTAAGTATCTGTGAATGGAAGATTATCCATCAGTTTGGTTCAGGAGAAGTTCAATTGGCCAATGGATTGGGAATCAGGTGAATTGGGTAAAAGTCAACAGTGAGAGGGAAAGTCAACTGTGGAATTTTGAGGTTCTCTCCAAGGTTTTCAAGGTCTCACATCCTCATATGGTCTTCAAGAGTCAAGTTTCACACCATTTATCAAGGATCAAGGGTTGGTACAAAAGTTACTAAATATGGAAATGACCTATAATTTGAAAGTTTCCTTTTTGGGCAAGTCCTTACACTACATTCAACTTGACTTTTCACCATCAAGGAAGCTTTAAATGAATTTTACTCAAACATGAAAGTTGAAGATCTTTTTCTCCTCTTTCCAACAAGTACTAGATGGTCTCCATATCATTTGTGAAACTCAAGTTATGATTAAAAGAAGGCAAAGTGGTTTTTTAGGGTTTTCTCATGGTTCCATTTGCATTTTGGGACATAGTGACCTATAATTGATTCCATTGCTTCATGTCACATTCTAACATCAAAGAACACTCCTTAAGGATAATTTTGGGCCTTTGAACCAAGAAGCTTCATGGTTTATTCATCACTTATTCTCCATTATGCAAAATTGCCAAATTATTGAAAACTCATGAACCAAGGCATCTCAAGGCCCAAATCAAATTCAGGTGTGATTAGCAATTGGTAAATAAGTGATCCATCATCAAGGGTTTGGATATGCATGCATGGAGGAGGGTGTATTTCACATAATGCAATTTTCTAAAATCATCCAAAACTCATTAAACAAAGAATTACCAAGGCCTAAATGCTAATCAGTGGATTAACCCTAGGTATTTAAACTTACTCATGCACTATTGAGAGAGAGGACACGTGATTTTGAAGGAGAACCAAAGCTTGAACCCTAAAAGCTTCTCTCATTCGTATCTCTCAATCAAGAGGAGCTTTTCCAAAAATTCTTCCACAAACTTCATCCTTGTGATCCATAGAGTACAAACCATCCCTCGTTTGAAGCTAAGAGCAAGGGAATAAGTTGCTTGATCTCAGGTTAGTGATGTTTTTCATGATCTTAAAACTCTCTTTTTAAATATGCATAGTGATTTGTGGTGTGTACTGATCATTCTGGTATGTTTTGTTTTGAATGTGGACGTGTAATATGGTTGCTGCGTGAGTTTCAAGTTTTGAATGCAAACCTTTTCTCATTCGTTTTTCATGATACGTTGATTGTTTGTGATTTTTGATTGGATATTTGAGATCCTGATGATTTTCTGGTCAAGATGATGTACTAACATGAAATTTCTGGGCAAGTTTTGGTTGCACGTCGCCGGAGAAGACGACCGGAGCTAGGGCTCCGGCGTCTGGTTCTCCCTCTGGCCAGATTAGGGTTTCAACGAAGAAGAGATAATCCCAGCCATCCATTTTGTTGATCGCACGGCCCAGATGCTGCCACGTTTATTTTTTTTTTTCTGATTTTTATTTATTGATTGCATGTTTATTACCCCATGGTTGTTACCGTGTGCACCCAATCAAATTCTCTCCTTTTAATTACTTTTTATTTTATTGAATTAACCGTGTGCGTCTGATGAATCATGTGGCCAGGGATATGCCAACGCATTAATGAGGGAACATGCTATGCACGTGTTCTTTTTTCTTTTCTGACCAATTGCGTGCAGGTGCGTACATCATTACTATGGTGTGCGTGTGGATCTGGATCACTGATCACGCTTACTTCTTTGATTTGTTGACTGTTTGGGTGCGTTGGATCAATCCAAGGGTTGATGTTTAGTCTGACCATTGACTGAAGTCCACACGTGGACTCTTTTTTATTTTATTTTTTTCTGATGGGTTTTTGATCTGGGCCTTGTTATTCGCACCCCCACCCTTTCAGCCCACTAGCATTTTCAACGTGTTCTAGTTACTAAACGCACCCCTATGCTTATTTTTTCATTTTTATCTTTATTTAATTATTACATTTCATTTTTATTTTTTAAAAATAGATAATTGCATTAAAAAATTCCCAAAAAATTCATGCATCATATTTATAATTTTATAAAATTTTACCAAATTTTATATTTTATTTTTATTTTATTTTCATCATCTGAATTAATTATTTGGTTTATTTTCTTTTGAAATTATTCACATCATGCATACCTAAACTTGTAGAATTTTGTTCTCATAGCATACAAAACCTTTTGAACTCATTCTTTTTGCATTTTTTAACCAATACCTTGAATTGCATTAAAATATTTTTCTCTCATTTTTAAAATCATTTCATATTGCATTTTAGTCCTTTTCTTTAGCACATTGAACCATATTTCTCATCTGAATTTGCATAATTGTTTGAGTGACCTATCTTGGGAATTTTGGCATGAATTTTGGACATGTTGATTGCTTCTGGTTGAGATATGTTGATAATTAATTTGGTGATTTTAGAAGATGTTTTTCTAATTGTTTGATTGTTTTTATTTGAGGTCTTCTTGTATGCATACCTCTGATCATGTCTGGTTACCTGTTTGAAAAGGCACTTGTGCCATTATTTGAGATTGCTTCTTTCGGTTCTTAAACCATGTTTAGATTGTTATAGGTCATTTGATCACCATTATATGTCATTTGCTTGGGTTTCATCTCTTTTACTTATGTCTGTTTTGTACCAACCTTGTATGCAGGGGCTGAGGTAAGTTATTTAAGGGTGTGGATAAGTTATCCATGTCCACTCTCACTCTTTCTGTCTCTCATCTTTTCTTTTCTTTAGGGTTAGGTTGTCGTCAAACCTCACTAACCGTAGGTCACCCATGCATGATAACATTAGGACTCTTAGTTTCCCTTTAGAGTTTCCTTTGTGTCTTCTCTCTTCTCATCTCAAAACTTCTTGAAAACACTTAATAAGGATAAAGTGTATTGCGCACGAGCCTTAAGCGTGGGGAATGAGAAATGAGGGGCTTCCTCTCATCTTTCTAGAGTGCTTGGCGAGCGTCCTGTCTTGGGACGATTCGTTAAGTATTCGTCCCTGTGCCCTAGACTTTGGTACAATGCAAGTTATGAACTAACTCAAGTCACTTCTGTCTTAAAAAAATACGAACAAACTTCAAACCTTTTTTGTCCTCCGGGATTGTCAAACTAAAGGCTATTTTCAAAAAGGGCACGTTACCTTCCGTCTGAGTCCCAAACAGGCATCGACCCTAACTGTCGGACGCGAACTTAACGTCGCTCATAAAAAACACAAAAAGAACTTGGTCTGAACTACGTTGACTCTGAATTCCCCATTGCATAAAGGGGGTACGTAGGCCTAGGACGTCGACGTCCTACCGAGTCTGTCTTAGTTTTCCCTTCCCCCGTTTTAGTGCAGCCATAGATGATAGGATAACTCACCCTTAGAATAGACAACAAGCGTGGATCCCATCGAGTACGATGGACGCGTGGGGTGCTAGCATCTTCCCCTCGCGTAACCGACTCCCAAACCCAGGTTATGGTTGCAATGACCATTCCTTTCCCTCTTCCTCAGGTTTATGCGGTGTTCCCTTTCCCTCTCTTGGGATAAATTTACACGGCTGGCGACTCTGTTTTCCGCGCCACTCTCACGTTTGTACCTGGTTGAAAATCCTGGGAGCGACAGTTGTTAAACTATTTTGGATATATTATTTGGAGTTGTTTATGTTACGGTTGTAGCAGTGTAACTCCTGCATCTCTATCGTCTAGAGAGTGTTGGAAAGATGTTATAATATTGTGTGGGCAAAGAAATTGTTCTACCATAGGACATCAGTAAGTTTCTTGTACCGATGGTTAGTAAGGATCCTAGTGGATAAGTGTATTTCTCCGCTGATTGTTAGCTACCTGGTAGTACTTAAGAATTCGTGGCATTCCGTTGTGAGATTTCGGATTGCGCAGTCGGAGGTAATAGATGAAAGAGTTCAGTAAGAATAATAAGAATTTAGAAGGATTATTGCTCTTAAGTATGGAAATAAGGAGATCTTATTTTAAGTGTGTTACCTTTTGGTGTGACGCGAAAGAAAGGAAATATCGGATGTAATGAGTACCATGTATGGCATCAAATCAAGTGGAACTGGTAATGAGACGTTTGACAATTTATGAAGTGGGTTTGAACGTTAAGGGATTTATGAAAGGATAAGTCGTTGGTGATTACAGGAAGTTAAGAAATCACTGAATTACATCGCGAAGATGTGTTGAGGGTTGTTGTCATAATTTGAGATAAGATGTTATGGTTTTGTTTGTGACTCAGTAGAGGAATATGGAATGGTACATTCTTTCCGAAGGTAGAAAGCGACCAAGTCTCTTTGTAGGAAACAACGGATGAATTTTGGGAAAAGCAAGTTAAAGGTTAGCCCAATAATGGAATACGAGTATGATTAAGGACACGAAGTTTGATAAATTGTGAAAATACGGACTTTGGTCTGTGAAGTCAAGTTGGATTTTGGATTATGTCAGAAATTCTAATGGAAGTAAAGTTAAGTGTGGATCTAAGACAGGGATATAAGTTGCAGTTGTTGTCGAGTAGAGGAAATTCGGGGGCGAATTTCAATTTAAGGGGGGAGAGTGTAATACCCCATATTATTTAAATGCTCAGTTGGATATCAGACAAGATCAGATGAGTATCTATGTGCTCTATCTTCGATTAATTAGATTTATGGAATCCTCTAAGTGTTTTAAGTTTGGTCAATTGGGATCAATAGAGCAACTAATGAGCTCTGAAGAGATCAATTATTTATTAAAGGGAAATATCAATATTGATTAGTTCAAGAGAGTATTTTAAGGTAACTCTAATAATTGATCAATTGGTGTCAGACGATAAAATATCAATTGGAGATATTTTATTCTATTGGATTATATTATATAACAATAGTATTATATATATATATTTGTAAAGAGAAAGAAAAAGAAAAAGATAGTAAGAAGAGAAAGGAGAAAAAGAGGAAAGAAGAGAAAGAAGAAGAGAAAATCTTGGAAGAAGAAGAAGAAACTTGGATTCTGTTGAAGAATGGTAACAACCTTCTCGCATAAGACCCACTGCGTTTTCAAAAATCTCGACGCTATCGCCATTTTCAAACAAAAATCATCTGGGCCTACCCTCGTGTTATAAGCCCCATTTCTTTTCTTTAAATTACTTTGGGCCTCTAATAGAGTGTAAGACTCATCCCTTTTGTAAATACAAAATAATTTGGGCCTCAGTCATTGTATAAGTCCCGGTACGATTTTCAAAATAACAGTGCGATCGTTGTTTTCCTATGGGCCTCTCCTTGAGTTATAAGCCCCATCATTGTTGTACAAAAACTTTTTTGGGCCTCTAATAGAGTGTAAGACTCAACCCATTTTTGAAACCAAAATAATCTGGGCCTCAATGCATTGTATAAGACCCAGTATGTTAAAGAAATCTCGGCGCGATCGCCAATTCAAAAACAAATCATCTGGGCCTACCCTCGTGTTATAAGCCCCATTCTTTTTCTTTAAACACCTTTGGGCCTCTTGAGAGAGTGTAAGACCCATCCCATTGTATAGAAAACCTTTTTGGGCCTCAGTCACTTGTATAACTCCCTGTATAATTTCAAAACAACAGTGCAATCACTGATAAAACCTTGGGCCTCTCCTTGAGCTGTAAGCCCCAACAATCTTTTTGAAGTACTTTCTCCTTTGATTTAGAATATAATATTGTTATCAAAGCTTTCTTGGTTGAACAACTAACCAAACAGCATGGAAGCTCTACAACCGAGTAAGTGTTTACCCGCTTTCTTTATCCGCTTTCATATATATATATATATATATATATATATATATATATATATATATATATAACTGTATTGTGGGGATGCTCACTGTAAGTCTTCTTTCACAAACTTTTATATACTCATCATATATCCACTGTGTAATACTATTATAGTTATTTAGAGTTTTCCCCGGAAACTACGTCTAGCACTAGGTAAAGCCCTGTTGTTCACTCTTAGATACAAACAAAACTAGATCCCCATAGGATTACCAGACACAGTCTTCCCTCCTCTTGGGGTTAAACAATATAGAGACGTGAAAGGCAGCATTCTCGGTGAACCCTTTCTCAGACTGTCACTCTTAGAAATTGTCAAAGAAACTCTACTCCCCATAGATGATCTTTTCTCCGTGAATGGCATCTCTTGAGTTTCTTCCAAATTCTCAGACTTTCCTGGCTTGATCTATTCTCGGTGAATGGCGTGTCTTGAACTTCTCGGGGTTTGGGGACCCACAAGCTTCTTAAAAGCATCCCCGCCTCCTCTTGGCCATTGTACAAGGACCCTTCGGCTTCTTAAAACCTCTTATGCCTTCTCTTGGGCTTAGTACAAGGACCCAGAGACCTCTACAGGTATAGGAATAGAACCTAGTCATCAAAGAGTTATCTTTCTGAGTCAAGTGTCAGACCTGTTAATGGGTTGACCTTAATCCCTTAACATACCAGCCTTCTCTTGGGCATCATACAAAGACCATTCACTACCTGACAATCGATTTCTCAAATCACCAGTAGACTTGGACAGTCTCAATACCCTTTGGATTTTCCATTTCCTTAAAGAACAAGAAATAACCCTGATCCTCTGATCAATCCTTAAGAACAGCCTTACCGTTAATCGTTCCCTTTATAAGAACTGATTTTCTCTTTCATCCAACACACTGGACCTGTCACTAAACTGAAATAGTCACCTGCATAATAGCCTCCTCTTGGGCTTTGTACAAATGATTCTCCCCAGCGAAGCTAACCTTTCCACACTCTCTTGTTGAGTATAAAAGACTCTCTTGTTGAGTCAAACCTCCTTTTAGCCTCTATCTCAGGCTTCGTACGAGATACAAAAACACTCTCTTGTTGAGTATAAAAGACTCTCTTGTTGAGTCAATCACCTTTTAGCCTTCGTCTTGGGGTTCATACAAGACACATATAAAAACACTCTCTTGTTGAGTCAGTCACTTGTTAGCACTCTCTTGTTGAGTCAACCCTTTTAGCCTCTCTCTCGGGCTATGTACGAGACGCATAAAAGCACTCTCTAGTTGAGTCAACCCTTTTAGCCTCTCTCTCGGGCTTCGTACGAGACACATAAAAGCATCCTCTTGCTGGGCCAATAGCCTCCTCTTAGGTTTTGTATAAGGAAACCCCGGTTGAGTCAATCAACCTTTTAGCATCAAAATTTGTGCCTTGCTCACAGCATACAAACATTAACAACTCCTTTCCCTTCATCTACTTGCTGTAAGCGGCAAGCCTCTGGATTATTTACATCCACGCCACTGTCCCTTTTTTAGCATGAGAAATTCCTAAGGAAAGATGGCATTGCTCTACACTGAGTTAAAGTCTTCTCCTTCAGGTTGAAAATCCCTTATAAAGGAAATTATGGCATTGCTGGATTCACATATCCCATTTAAAGTAATTCTCCTTTATAAACAGTCACGCAAAAGTTGTGACAAACAGACCAAATACCCCTCTTTAGAGATGACAAATTCTCTCTAAAGTCAAAACCCTTTAGCTTCACATCTTGGGCTTCGAACAAGATACAAATAGACCCTTCAGCTTCACATCTTGGGCTTTCAACAAGATACAAACCACATTTAGCTTCACGTCTTGGGCTTTGAACAAGACACCAAAACACCTTTTCCTCCCATAGAATAGGAGGAACTATGATCGCTCTGATTTCACTGTTTCGTTAAACGGGAATACGTAGGCATAAGATTGGAAAAATATTAGCGAGCACACTAATCAAAAACCCAAAATCCCGTACCTTCATACATCAATCGAAAAGCATCAGTCCTCGTATCCTACCAATATCCATACACTGTGTTCTTAACAAAATAACCTAAGAGAGACCCACAATCTTAATAGCATATGTAAACCAACAGTCATCTGTTTAAACTCAGTTTGCAAGCAGGGTTAATTGGAGACTTCTATTTCCCTTCCTTCATCAGCTTCAATAGGATAAAAAATGAATCGAACTGTAGTACCCCAAAGCATTAGTGCTTTGCAACCACGCAAAAATACGTGCTACACATTATCCCTAACTTTTGCCTGGATTGTACTTTGAGATTTCCAATCCATCGGGATGATTTTTGCTTATGTCTCTAATTTTTGCCTGGACCACCCTTTCGGGTTTTCAATCCACCGAGACGTTTTTTTTTATTTAGGCAAAGTATTTCTTGACTACATCAACATTTGTGGGGTAGGCAAACTCTTCTCTGTCCATGGTTGCGAGTCTCAGGGCACCGCTTGAGAAAGCTTTCTTGACCCCTAGGGGTCGTCATAGTTCGGGGTCCATTTGCACCGGGAATCAGTGAGAAAGGATTGTATCTTCTTGAGCACGAGGTCTCCTTTTCTAAAGACGCGAGGTCGGACCTTTTTGTCAAATGCCTTCTTCATCCTTTATTGATACAACTGACCATGGCATAATGTCGTGATTCGCTTTTCTTCGATCAGATTGAGTTCGTCGTGTCGATTTTGACACTATTCAGCCTCTGTTAACTTAGCATCCATCAATATCCGGATTGATGGGATCTCTACTTCTATGGGGAGCACTGTTTCCATGCCATATACTAGAGAGAAAGGGGTTGCCCCTGTTGAAGTGCGGACAGATGTGCGATAACTGTGAAGAGCAAAAGGTAGTATCTTGTGCCAGTCTTTGTAGGTTACAACCATCTTTTGAAAGATCTTCTTGATGTTCTTGTTACCGCTTCTACCCCTCCGTTCATCTTGGGTCGGTAGGGAGATGAGTTATGGTGTTCAATTTTGAACCTAGCACACAACTCTTTCATCATCTTATTGTTCAAGTTAGATCCATTATCAGTAATGATCTGGTTCGGAACACCATAACGGCAGATGATATTGTTTTTGATAAAATGGACCACCACTTGTCGGGTTACATTGGTGTATGATACTGCTTCAACCCACTTGGTGAAGTAGTCAATGGCTACTAGGATGAACTGATGTCTGTTTGAAGCTTTGGGTTCGATTATGTCAATTATGTCGATTCCCCATATGGAAAAAGGCCATGGGGAAGAAAGAACTTTTAGATGCGTTGGCGGTACATGAATTTTGTCTGAGTATATCTGACACTTGTGACACCTCCTCATGTACTTGTAGCAATCGGATTCCATTGTCAACCAATAGTACCCTGCTCTTAGAATTTTTCTCACCATTGTGTGTCCATTGGCATGAGTACCAAAGGATCCTTCGTGAATTTCTTTTATCAGCATGTCTGCCTCTGGTCTGTCTACACATCGAAGCAAGACCATGTCAAAGTTTCTCTTATAGAGTGTATCACCGCCCAGGAAGAAGTTTCTGGCCAGTCTTCTGAGGGTCTTTCTATCTTTTCTGGATGCCCCGGGTGGGTACTCACGTTTCTGAAGGAAGCATTTGATATCGTGATACCAAGGTTTGTCATTTATGACTGCTTCGATCATGAAGATGTAAGCGGCCTTTCAAGGCGCATTATGTTAATCTCAGGTACGTCGTTCCATTGACCTACACTAATCATGGAAGAGAGAGTGGCTAATGCATCATCCATGTGATTCTCCTCACGAGGGATATGGTGAAACTTGATTCTGTTGAAGAATGGTAACAACCTTTTCGCATAGTCTTTATAAGGAATCAGTCCTGATTGGTATGTGTTCCAATCTCCTTTGATTTGATTGATAAATAGAGTTGAGTCGCCATATACATCCAAGTTCTTGATCCTTAAATCAATTTCTTCTTCGAGACCCATGATACAAGCTTCGTATTCGGCCTCGTTGTTTGTGCACTTGAACGTAAGTCTGGCGGTGAAAGGAATGTGGGTACCCTGAGGTGTTATGATGATTGCCCCAATTCCGTTTCCATAATAATTGACAGCTCTGTTAAAGATTAGTCCCCATTTGGAACCTGGTTCTGGCCCTTCACTGGGTAGCGGTTCATCGCAATTTTCATTTTCAAATACATGACATCTTCTTCTGGGAAGTCAAACCCGACTGATTCCTGATCGTCAATCGGTTGATGAGCCGAATGATAGGCTAAAACACTTCCTTTGACGGCTTTCTGAGCATGGTATTCTATGTCATATTCTGATAATAACATCTGTCAATGGGCAATTCTTCCCGTGAGAGCAGGCTTTTCAAAGAAATACCTGATTGGATCCATTTCTGAGATTAACCAAGTAGTGTGACGAATCATATATTGGCAAAGACGTTTGGCTGCCCAAGCCAGAGCACAGCAAATTTTCTCAAGCATATTGTACCGAGTTTCACACTCAGTGAATTTCTTACTCAAATAGTAGATGGCAGACTCTTTCCTTTTCGTTTCATCTTGTTGGCCAAGTACACAACCCATGGAGTCTTCCAAGACTGTTAGGTAGATAATCAGTGGTTTTCCTTCCACTGGAGGTGATAGAATCGATGGGTTCAATAGGTATTCCTTAATACTGTCGAAGGCGGTTTGGCAGTCTTCTGTCCAAACGCAATCCTGATTCTTTTTTAGTAATTTGAAGATCGGCGCACAGGTCGCGGTCATGAGGAATATAAATCTGGAAATGTAATTCAAACGTCCTAGGAATCCCCTGACTTGTTTTTCAGTCCTTGGAGAAGGCATTTCTTGAATGGCCTTGGCCTTGTCAGGATCAACCTCAATTCCTTTTTGGCTGACGATGAATCCTAAGAGTTTCCCTGAACGGAAACCGAAGGTGCACTTATTGGGATTCAAGCGGAGTTTGTATTTTCTTAACCGCTCAAATATTCTTGACAGGTGGGTCACATGCTCCTCTTCTGTCTTAGACTTGGCAATCATATCATCGACATATACTTCGATTTCTTGGTGTATCATGTCATGAAAAAGAGTAATCATGGCCCTTTGATAGGTTGCCCCGGCGTTCTTCAACCCGAACGGCATTACCTTGTAGCAAAAGGTACCCCATGGGGTGATGAATAAAGTTTTCTCCATGTCTTTCGGTGCCATTTTTATCTGATTATAGCCCGAGAATCCATCCATGAAGGAGAAGACTTTGAACTTTGTTGTACTGTCAACCAGCATATCAATGTGTGGTAAAGGAAAGTCGTCCTTTGGACTAGCCTTGTTTAGATCTCTGTAATCCACACACACTCTGACTTTTCTCTCCATTTTCGGAACCGGAACTATGTTGGCTAACCATTGAGGATACTCTGACATGGCGAGGAAACCCGCGTCAATCTGTTTCTGTACTTCCTTTTTTATTTTGATGGCCATGTCTGGGTGAGTTCGTCTCAACCTCTGTTTTACTGGCGGATATTCTGATCTCAACGGTAGATGATGTTCCACAATGCTGGTATCCAACCCTGGCATGTCCTGATAGGACCAAGCGAAAACATCGGGAAACTCTTTGAGAAGCCTTGTCAAACTTTCTTTGACAGTTGGACTGAGCAGTGCCCCAATCTTGACCTCTTTTCTCTCTTCTTCTGAACCTAAGTTAACTATTTCCAATGGCACTTTGTGAGGTTCAATGGACCTTTTCTCTTGTCTGAGTAATCGGGAGATCTCTTCTGGAATTTCATCGTCTTCTTCTTCTTCAGCCCCAAATACCGGGAATTCAAAGTTGGGAGAAGGCATTGGATCGTATGTTTCAATGGGGTTTAAAACAAGCAATCTGCATGACGTGATGATTATTTTTATAAGAGATAGAGAGAATGCAAGAGTGTGTGCAGTGTATTTTTTTTACTGCTTGTTTTTATTATTGAGTTGTTTTTTAGGATTACCGTTTTCTGAAAAATCAAAAAGAGAAAACAGCAATAAATGCGGAAATTACAGAACGACGTTATTTTATTTATGAACTTGCCGATTCTTGAAACTACAGCCCTATAAAACAAAACTCTGTCACTTTGGGTGAAGCGAAGAGGTATATTTAAAGAAAGTGAGCCCTATCAAAACATTTGTTTCACCTGGGCAGGGTGAAAGGTTAAGATAAATACGGAAATTACTTTGACTTTTGAACAATCTTCGAAACATCGACTGCAACCCATTGGCGACGAACTCCTCGATGAATCACAAAGTCTGGTACCTTCCTTGATTTGTCTTCAGAAATAACGCTGATTTCTGGTGGAGCAGGATCACTGGAATCTGTCTCCCAGGCCGAGTTGTCGTAGCAGGATTCCTCTATTGTATTTTGCATAGTATTTGTGCTCTCAGGTAAATCTCCCCATCCAGTTGGCTAGATGTCTTCGAGCCTGATACGAGAGCTTTCAGGAGCAGTGTATTTTACTAAGAAGTCATATTTGCCACTCGGTTATCCTAAGGTGTCCCACACTTCTTTGGAACTGGAGGAGTCATCTCTCTCGATGACGTTGACCTCAGGAAAAGCATAGTTAATGAATTCTAGTCCTGCAAGCTTTGCGAATTCATCGTCGTGCTGGATATTATATGAATACCCTGAGTGTTGATCCCATGACATGGTGGGGATGCAAGTATTCTTTTCAATGATGCTCAGCTAATTGTCATTGTTCGGCTGATTTTCTTGCCCCGAGTCTCCTGGGTACGGTTGCCAGATAGGCAGGCCATCCATCGGGCCATAATAGTCGTGGTCGAAGTTGTATTTCATCAGAGTGTTCTCCTCTAATGAGTTTGGTGGAGCACAAAATCCTTCTGGATCACAATCTCCGTATATCGTTCTGACATCTGACCTGGGTATAAATCTTGGACTCTGTGCGGGATAGCAAAAGGGCGTAGGCACCTCTTCCTGAGACATATAACCGTCCTCGTTAAGATAGGACTTCCATTCTTCATCTGTATCGGAGGAGTCTCCTTCGTTGATGGTATGGACTTCTTGAGATATTGGGTGAAGGAAACCTCCATTGTGGAAGAAGTCCTGAATGGGATGAAAACTTTCATCGTTAGTAGCAGTCTGGGTACATGTTGAGGAAAAACCAAGACCCTTCTTTGTTTTGTTATCAATAGGAAAGACAAGTTGTCCCCATCCCTTTGCATTGTTACTTTTGATCACCTCAAGAGCATCTTTGTATGAGGAAATAGAGGTTCCTCTCTCTGACTGATTTTCATTGCTCACCGAAAGTGCCTGGAACTGAGTTCCAACAACCTCCTTGGGTTCTACACAAGTGGATAATGAAAGGTTACTCACAATCAAGGCTTGTTCTCCACAAACCGTGACTAGTTGGTCGTTCTTAACAAACTTCAGTTTCTGGTGCAGTGTCGAAGTGACTGCCCTAGCCTGATGTATCCAAGGTCTTCCCAACAAACAACTGTATGTTGCTCGGATGTCCATGACCTGGAAAGTGTGAGGACCGATAGTTATGGGAAGGTCGACTTCGCCGATAACTGTTTTTCAGGATCCGTCAAATGCTTTGACGACGACCTCACTGCCTCTCATCGGAGATCCTTTGAATGATAGTTGCATTAGAGTGGACTTTGGCATAACGTTGAGAGCCAATCCGGTATCTACCAGTACGCTGGCTAAGGCATCGTCCTGGCAGTTAACTGTAATATTGAGCGCCATGTTATGACTTTTTCCTTCCTCTGGCAATTCCTCATCACTAAACCCCAAGTTGTTGCAGGAAGTGATGTTAGAAATGATATTGTCGAATTGCCTTATTGACACATCCTATTCCACAAAGGCTTGCTCTAGACTTTCTGCAGAGCTTCCCTGTGAGCTTCGGAACTGAGTAAAAGTGATAACACAGAGATCTTTGAAGAAGTTTGTAACAACTGATCAACAATGTTGTATTCACTCCTTTGGATGAGCTTCAGCATCTCATCATCGTTCTTTGAAAGGTCGGGATCACTGGATTGACCGACTGGTGGATTGGGATTTTTTGTCTGAAGTTTTTTTTCTCTTTTAGGTTCTCCAATTCCTCTGTTGAAGATTCGACCGCTCCGTGTTACTCGACTGATGTCTCCAATATTCACGACGGAGGGTAATGGAGTTTCCTTTCCAATTTCAATTGTTGTTGTACCATATTTGTAAGGGATAACTTTATCGGACTTGTACGGTACTGGTCCCAGAAGGTAGATAACTATATGAGCCTTCTGATTTCTCTGACTGTCGTAAGTAACTTCAATCAGTTCCTGGTTAAGAACCTTCGATTTGTCAAGTAGAGGGATAATGGCACAAACATCTTTGGTCCTCTCACGATCAGAGATTACAACAACATCCTTGATTTGATCAGCGAAAGTAGTTGGGCATCAAGTTGATGGACCCCGAAACTGGACATGGTTGAATCTCTTTGCGATCCAACTGACTCTGAAGGGCTGCTCGCACAAGGTAACATCCTTGGTTATTTTCCAACCAGACTCTACAGCGCTCGTAGTTATGTGGTGGCACCTGGCCACGTCCGCTTTGTATGCAGTGTAACCTCACTAGGTCTGTTTCCATTGATCGAACATCCTGACTCTGATGCCTAGTAGGATTCCCGTCGATCATACTGACTTATTGCGTGTCTTCATCTAGATAGATCAGAAGCCACCAATGATTTAACAAGTGTTGCAAAGTTCTTTGAATGAGAGCACATCCCTAGTCACTCTCGCGACATCCCTCATAGTTCTGATAATTATACAAAGTCAGAAAACCGAGCTGGACTTGCTTAGCATGTAATTCTACCAAGCTGGTATTCATAAAGCGAAAATGGAAGATCTGAATCATGTTGATTTTATAAGGATTTTTATCATGGTAGTCCTGGATCCATCCAAGATCCATCTGACGCTGGAGGGCCTCTTGTATAAAAGAGCATCCCTGATTGTTTACCGAGCAAATCAGACAGGAATTGTAATCATGTCGCGGCAGATTATGATACTGGCTTTTCCTTGAGTGCATTGCCACCAAGTTGACATTCATCGCACGTATGGCGTGGTTCTGAATGATGTTGGAACTTGCATGAGTCATGTTAACTCCACGAACTCGATGCTCTTGGACCTACCCGAGATCCAATTGTTCCTGTAGAGCTGATTGTACCACAGAACATCCTTGATTGTTCTTAGAGCAGATATCACACTAGTGATAATTGTGAGGTGGTATATGGCCATACCCGCTCTCCTACGATGCATCTTGACCAGATTGGTCTTCAATAAGAGTACATCATCAATTTGATAGTTGTTGTTAGACTCTCCTTCTATCAAATTTACTGCAGTTTTCTCATGTTGAGACAACGGGTTCGTGAGAACATTCGGATCCGTGTCTTTGAAAGATAAGACCCCGCTCCTAAAAAGCTTTTGTACGTCAGATTTGAAACTGAGACAGTTTTCTATGTTATGCCCTGGTCCTCCTTGATGGTAAGGTCAAGTTTGATGCACTTCGAACCAAAAAGGCGGATTTTCCGGTACTGTAAGAGGAGAGCTGGTTTGGACGTGCCCCTTGACCAGTAAGAGTGGAAACAATTCTGCGTACAACATCGGTATAGGGTCAAACCCTGGTGGTCGCATTGTACGGTTGTTGTTATATGGAGAACGAGCCTGTTGAAGAGGCGATTGTGTTCTTTGCTGATATTGTGTTGATTCGGTTGGCTCTGCGCAACCTGAGGTTGATACAATGGAACAGACGCCGGGTTGATAGCAGGAGTTACAGCTGTTACTGGTTGGTACTGTCGCCTTTGCTTTCCGAGAGAGATATTTCCAATATCCTGCTCTTATTTCTTAAGGAGAGCATTACCGTATCATTTTGAACTACTTGATGATCCAGCGTCTTTAACTAAACGTCCTTCTCGGACTACTTCCTCAAGTCGAACACCCATGCCCACCATCTCGGTGAAGTCGCTGGGCGCACTGGCGATTATTCTGTCATAGTAAAATGAGCTCAAGGTTTTCAAGAAGATCTTTGTCATCTCTTTTTCCTCAAGAGGTGGACAAATATGGGCGGCAATTTCACGCCATCTCTGAGTGTACTCCTTAAAGGTTTCCTTATCCTTCTGCGACATGGCTCTGAGTTGATCTTTGTCCGGTGCCATATCCAGGTTATACTTATATTGTTGAACGAAGGCAGTACCGAGATCTCTGAAAGTAGCGATCTTAGTGTGGTTTAAACCCATGTACCATTTGAGTACGGCACCGGTTAAACTATCCTGGAAGTAATGGATCAGTAGCTGGTGGTTCTCTGTCTGAGTTGACATCCTCCGAGCGTACATCACCAAATGGCTTTGAGGGCAAGAGTTACCCTTGTACTTTTCAAATTCGGGAACTTTGAACTTGTGTGGAACTTTCACATTGGGGACCAAACAAAGGTATGCGGCGTCCTTTCCAAATAGATCCTGACCGCGTATGGCTTGCAGTTCTTTCTGCATCTCCAGGAACTGTTCCTGGAACTCATTCATTCTGTCGAACATACTTTCGTTTCCACCAGACGGTATCTGGGAAACCTGTCCTTCCGGGACAGTGTGCACCACGGGTGGTGGTATAGTCATTACGGCAGAGACTCTTAGTGCTTCCCGAAGTTTGTAACCTTCAGGAGTTGCTGCCATGCCCCTAGCATCTTCGTTTTCCCGAAGTTTGTAACCTTCAGGCCCGGCGGTTCCTGCTGCAGTTTTCGGATCTTCAGTGATCGGCGGAATATATCCTTCCGGGATATAGTTGAGTGGCATGCCCCAGGGACGATCTTTCAGCATTTTATACCTAAGATCATACTTCTCCACTATGGGCGTTGATGTGATCTCTGAGATCATAGCCCTTTGTTGCTGCATCTGAGCTTCTGCTAGAGCTTGCATGTTGTTATGAAGCTTTCTTAGATCTTCTTTCAGAGTGTCGATCTCTTCTCTCAACTCTCTGTTCACTTCCTCGAGATCATCCATCTTTTTCTATCGATTGGCCCGAGTATTGTACGAATGAGACAGTTTGACTCTAGAATCGAGACACAAACGTGAGATTCGCAGGGAAGAAGAATGCGTTTATGTGAGGATGATGAATGATATGCAATAATTATATTAATTATTTTTTGTTTAATCAAAATAAACGTCAACAATTTGGATGCAAATATCAAACAGTGGGGAGACCCCGTTTTATTGAATTCAAAGATTGCGGAATGGAAATACAGTAATTTACATAGTGCTGTAAAAGGAAATCTCTAAGCTAATGGATCATGAGTCCTCTCTGAGGAGAGCTCAGGTGCTGGTTCTGGTACTTTCCTTTTCTTTGACCGGGGCTCTTGAGCCGTTGTCGGGTTGTCATTCCTTTGCCAAGTGAAAGGAGCGAGCAAATTTCTTTGGTCATCCTGATTTTCTACAGCATGTTGCTCTAAAATCTCGATCAGAGCATCTTTATATTTCAATAGTTGCTGTATTTTCCTACACTCCACATTTAGAATGCGGTACTTGTTCCTCCAGGACCTCTTCTCCTGTTGAACTTTGTTGAGAGTCACCTGAAGTTTTTCCATATCAGACATAAAATAAAGGACAGGGTCCCTTAATGGAAGAACTTCTTGACGAGGGTAAGGCATCCTCAGCTTGAGAGCTCTAGTTTGTACCCAGTGGAGATAAGGCTCCACCGAGACAGTGTGGTTTTCTTAGAGACTCTCGTCCTTTTCTATGAACGTGTTTCCAGGCATGCACTATTTCTGTCTTTAGTGCCCTGTCATTTTCTCCTTCCTTGAAGAAAAGACCTTCCAGATGAGCATTACGTGGGGCATGCCTCATCGGGTATCCGAATTGACGACGAACTAAAGCTGGATGATATTTGATTCCTCCCTTAGTTCCTATAAGGGGTACATTTAGGAAGTTTCCACAATGGTCAATGATTCTTATCCCGTCAAAGATTCGATTGTACCAATCAATGTCAGAGTTGGTAAGAGACATGATTCTCTACGACCAACGTAAAGTACTTTTTTTATCCCAAAATGCAGCAGACTTTGACAAATGGGAAATGAACCATTTGTACAGCAAGGGTACACAGCAGGTGATCATTCCTCCTCCGTATAAATTCCTTAAGTGTACAGAATGATAAGCATCTGTGAGCAAGGTCGGTACAGGGTTTCCAATCAAAAAAATCTTAATGGCATTGATATCAACGAAGTTATCAATGTTGGGAAACAGAAATAACCCGTGGGTGAGCAAAACAAAGATGCTTTCGAAAGTGGCTACGTGTCCTATACTAGCAAAGTACAGAGCTTTCTTTATCAAGAACTGGGCTGGCAAACCCTGGATACCACCCTTAATGATCATGTGAGTCCTGAATTCTGACTCGTCCAAATAAATTTCTCTTGTAATGGTTTGATCTTTTGGAATTTCTTCCAGTCCAGAAAAGGGAGCTTGATCAGTGATATGTAAATCAGTCAGGTGAGAATACTCCTCCAGTGTTGGTGCTAGCTGATAATCCAGGAATATGAAACAGTAATAAACCAGATCGTAGAACTGGATTAGCGTGGACAGGATTCCCTCAATTACATGGACCCTTAACAGAGACAGCAATCCTCCATACTTAGCTCTGAAAGCCTCAGGGTTGGTGATCATCCTTACCAAACCTCTTAAATCCTCTAATTTCGGAACCTTGAAGGTGTACTTGTGAGTCTTTCTTCTACCGAAATCCATAACGCAGTCTCTTTCTCTGACATTTGCAAACATTGTCTTAGTTTAATTTGAAAAAGAGAGACTAGAAGAGAACATTTTTCTTTGTTTTAATGTTTTTTTTTAAATGAATGTATGAATGCAGCACACAAAAACATAGAAAAAACATGGGGTCAAAGGGTCGGTGTCATGAAGTTAAGGCTCTACCCATCCCCAAAGGTTTATACTGGTGATTTTTGTACCTGTTCTCAAAATATCTGACCCCTCATCGGATGACGACAACAAGCGGATCACCAAGTGAGCTGGTTCATCTTATAGTAATCTCAAATGAGGGTAGTATCGCGTGACAACTATTTCTGATAGCTTCCGCACTACAAAATGGCTTCAATCTACTAAAATCCTCAGCTTCTCAAATAACCCAATGGAACACTCTGCTTTTAACAACCGAAGTCGTATAGGCATTGAATCCACAAAGGGCATCTCCACTGATTAGATGGTCGACCGGGACCTCTTTGTAAGTGTAAATGCGCCTAAGAGGGGGGGTGAATTAGGTTCTTAAAACTTTCTTTGATCTTTTTACCGGTTCTTGGTTATTTTTCCGTTTGATGATAAGTGCTTGAAAGTAAAGTGCGGAAAGGAAAAATGACACAAGAGAATTATAGTGGTTCCCCTCACAGCCCGAGAGTACTCCACTTCTCCTTCAACACGAAAGAGAGTTCACTATAGTTTAGAATTATTGTACAGCCTAATCACACCAATGGTGATGCTTACTATCTAACCTATAGGTAACTAAGTGTATGAAGAACAATCCTCTTCAAAACACTCACTTGTTTCCAATAGTCCTGGACAACAAGGTAATACAAAAAGTAATCTTGATAAGAAGTAGATGTCTTGAGAATATGATATTATCAATCTTGATGATCGATCTTCTCCTTGAAATAAATATCACTCAAATGAAATATACAAGTGTTCTTGAATAAAATGAGATGAAGCAATGATAATGTGTGAAATTTATGCAAAGGTTTCTCTCAAAAATATGTTTGAATGAACACTTGAAGAATAACTGAAAGATGAAAAAAATGAGTGGATTTTTTATTATGAAATTTCTTGGAGGTGAGTTTTAATCTGAAAATGACATGTATTTATATTGATGAAAGCAACCATTCAAAAGTCATGGCAATGGTTAGAAAAATTCTGAATTTAATAAGACAAATGATGTAAGAGATGCCATGAAAAGATATAATGAAAAGATGCATTCAAACAAAACATTTTTCAATTTTAAATAAAAAACACTGTTTCAGTATGTTGTAAATTGTGGCGGTTGTTTGGTCTGTTACGTCGTTTCAAAACGCCACAATTTACCAAATAATTTTGAAATTTAAAATTTAAAATACTGGTTCAGAACGGTGTGAATTATGGCGGTTTCTGGTGCTGTTACGACAGTTAAAAACGCCATAATTTACCAAAAACTGAATGTTTAAATAAATTAAATAATTAAATAATTTGTCTAAGTATTTGAACCAATTTTATACAACATCTATTGATTTACCCAAGTCAATAGATTATATTGAAAGTGACTTAATATGGTTCAAAAATGAAAAATAATTTTTCCAATTAAAGAAATATTTTGAGAACTATTTTATCAATATATATTGTATGCTTGAGACACTTTTGAACACTTGTATGCAACCATATTGATAAGTGAGAGTTATACCTTGATTATACTTGAGAATTCTTCAAGACTTGTAAAAATTAAAAACTTTGTGCTAACTTCAATGTCTTGATCCATTCTTTTTGAGCAAGCATAACATCTTGAATGAATAATGTTGTCTTCATCAAAACCATTGAGAAGTTTGCCTTCACATTCTCCCCCTTTTTGATGATGACAACCCAATTTTGAAAATTTGCTTTAATCTTGTTTCTCTAACACAAAAGGCTCCCCCTTGATCAATGCTCCCCCTAAATTCATGATTTAGAGAGTCTTTGCTAGCTGCATTTTGTTAGAGAAAAACAAACACAAACACATACATCTTCTCCCCCTTTGTCATTAGCAAAAAGGATGGGAAAAGACTTGAAATATATAAAGAAATCTTGAAAAATGAAAAATAATTTTTACCTATGAGTTTTACCTCATGAAAGACTTCATCAAACATTTATCCTTGCCGAAAGTCTTTGTCACAAAGTTGATTTATACTAGGAAGATTATGCTTTAGTTTGTCAACTTAAAGTACATCTTCAATGGATGTGAAAGTTAGTGCTTCAACTTTGCCAATGCCAAGAATTCTTTCTTTAAGGGAATCCTCATATGTGAAATAACCCTTGGACTTTGAGAATTAGATTTGAAAGTTAGTTTATGCCTCCCATCAAAAACTTAGAACCACCACTTGTCAAAACTTCATAGATTTAAAGTGGTCCTTAAGCAAACCTACAAAACAAATTAAGTTTGATTTGGTACCCAATGTGCTTTGGGTCCACCATAGTTAGTTCCTTTCTTAACCCACACATAATGGCCTTGAGCAACACTAAAGTTTCTAATATAACATGCATTAGGAGTATGACCTTTAATACCACAATAGAAACAAGTAGGCTCAAAGTTGCTTTTATATCTAGGGGGATAAGATTTCTTCTTATTATAAGACTTCTTCTTATTATTTCTTTTCCTTTTGTTATATTGTTGAACCATTTTAGGCTTGTCACTTTTCTCTAAAGGAATTTGTTCTTTAGCTTTTACAAAAATGGTCTTGTTAGAAGTTTGTTTAGAGAATCTTGAGTAACCTAGACCACTTTTATCATTTGAGTATCTTTGACTACTAAGAACATGTTCCAATCCAATTTATCCTTTCTCATATCTTTCTAGGACTCTTTTTAATTGAACTATTTGAAAAGCAAGTGACTCACATTTAATGCATGCAAAATTCTTGATTAATTCTTCTTTTTCATCTTTGAACTTATTTTCCATTTTCTCAATATTTTCTTCCAAAATTGATATTTGTTTCTTTTGAGATGAGATGGTTTTATATAGAATTTTGCATTCACTTAAAAGTTCATCAATTGCTCCTTGAGCATCATTATCATAAATTGAAAAGTTACTACTAACCTCATCGTCTTCATCGTCGGAATGATGTGATGCCATCAATGCTAGATTTGCGCTTTGATCACTATCGGAGTCCGATAAAGAACTTATTTCATTGTCATCCCAAGCAATGTAGGCTTTCTTTTTGTAATCCTTCTTTCCTTTGTTGTCACGATTCTTTGCGAGTTTGGGACATTCCGGTTTGATGTGGCCTTGCTTTCCACATTCATAGCATATAATGTCTCCATTGGATGTTGATGCTTCTTTTTCTTTGTTCTTTGAGGACTTCTTTCTTCTTGTGAAACTAGAGTTTCCAATATTATTTTTTTCACTGAAGTATTTTCCTAGTCTTTTTACAAGGAGCATAAAGTTTTCATCCTCTTCGGGATTGTCTTCTTTCTTCACAACTTTAGATTCAACTTTTAAGGCAATGCTCTTGGATTTCTTTTCTTGGTTCTCACGTTTCTCCAATAGTCCAAGTTCCGTCTCATATTCTTGAAGCTTTCCGAATAGAGTAGCGGATGTCATCGTTTATAAACTTTTCTTCTCGGAAATCGCCGTCACTTTGGGTTGCCATTCTCTTGTTAAAGACCTAAGCACTTTAAGATTAAGTTCATCATTTGTTAGTGTCTTACCGAGTGCATTCAAGTGATTTGTCAAATGCACGAATCTTTTCTGCAAGTCGAGGATTGATTCTCCTGGTTGCATTCTGAATAACTCGTATTCTTGACTTAAAGTATTCAATCTGGATCTTTTGACTTCGGCGGTTCCTTCGTGAGTTTCTACAAGAGTGTCCCATATTTGCTTGGCCGTTGTACATGTTGAGACGCGGAAGAACTCATCCATTCCAAGTGCACTTTGTAAAATATTTATTGCCTTTTTGTCATAGAGAACCTTTTTCTTATCATCCTCATCCCATGATGCTTGTGGTTTTGGCGAACCAACTCCGTCGAAACCCGTTGTAGGAATAAAAGGACCATTTTGAACAACCTCCCATATATCACTTCCTTGTGCTTCTAAATGTGCCTTCATACGGATTTTCCAAAAGTCGAAGTATTGGCCAGAAAACAAAGGAGGCTTGTTGCTACTACCACCGTCTTTGAATACAAGATCATTGTTTGCGGAAGCCATCTGAATCGAATAGGAACAGGTTACCTATCACCTGCTCTGATGCCAATTGTAAGTGTAAATGCGCCTAAGAGGGGGGGTGAATTAGGTTCTTAAAAATTTCTTTGATCTTTTTACCGGTTCTTGGTTATTTTTCCGTTTGATGATAAGTGCTTGAAAGTAAAGTGCAGAAAGGAAAAATGACACAAGAGAATTATAGTGGTTCCCCTCACAGCCCGAGAGTACTCCACTCCTCCTTCAACACGAAAGAGAGTTCACTATAGTTTAGAATTATTGTACAGCCTAATCACACCAATGGTGATGCTTACTATCTAACCTATAGGTAACTAAGTGTATGAAGAACAATCCTCTTCAAAACACTCACTTGTTTCCAACAGTCCTGGACAACAAGGTAATACAAAAAGTAATCTTGATAAGAAGTAGATGTCTTGAGAATATGATATTATCAATCTTGATGATCGATCTTCTCCTTGAAATAAATATCACTCAAATGAAATATACAAGTGTTCTTGAATAAAATGAGATGAAGCAATGATAATGTGTGAAATTTATGCAAAGGTTTCTCTCAAAAATATGTTTGAATGAACACTTGAAGAATAACTGAAAGATGAAAAGAATGAGTGGATTTTTTATTATGAAATTTCTTGGAGGTGAGTTTTAATCTGAAAATGACATGTATTTATATTGATGAAAGCAACCATTCAAAAGTCATGGCAATGGTTAGAAAAATTCTGAATTTAATAAGACAAATGATGTAAGAGATGCCATGAAAAGATATAATGAAAAGATGCATTCAAACAAAACATTTTTCAATTTTAAATAAAAAACACTGTTTCAGTACGTTGTAAATTGTGGCGGTTGTTTGGTCTGTTACGTCGTTTCAAAACGCCACAATTTACCAAATAATTTTGAAATTTAAAATTTAAAATACTGGTTCAGATCGGTGTGAATTATGGCGGTTTCTGGTGCTGTTGCGACAGTTAAAAACGCCATAATTTACCAAAAACTGAATGTTTAAATAAATTAAATAATTAAAAATTTTGTCTAAGTATTTGAACCAATTTTATACAACATCTATTGATTTACCCAAGTCAATAGATTATATTGAAAGTGATTTAATATGGTTCAAAAATGAAAAATAATTTTTCCAATTAAAGAAATATTTTGAGAACTATTTTATCAATATATATTGTATGCTTGAGACACTTTAGAACACTTGTATGCAACCATATTGATAAGTGAGAGTTATACCTTGATTATACTTGAGAATTCTTCAAGACTTGTAAAAATTAAAAACTTTGTGCTAACTTCAATGTCTTGATCCATTCTTTTTTAGCAAGCATAACATCTTGAATGAATAATGTTGTCTTCATCAAAACCATTGAGAAGCTTGCCTTCACACTCTTATCTGGGATTCACTCCCCGTAAGATTACCCGTATAATGCCATCTCATATCTTAGGTGTATACTCAATCTTTCCACATGCGGCATCACACGCATTCCCATTAGCAGAAAAATAAACACAGATATCAATTAGGAAAAGCAATATATATATATTTGTCCTAATATCCTAGACCTCTATTCCTATGATCCTATACAAATAATTATTCCCCAGCAGGGTCGCCATTTCTGTGATACTTTGTGAACTTAGGGCTTTCTACCTAAGACTGTGAGAAAGAAATGTCTCCTACTGTAAGACTGCAAGAGATAAATACCTCCCACTGTGGTCGCCATTTTCCTGTAGCACGGTTTTTATGGTTTCGAATCACTATCGCTTTGGTACTACAGTTCGATTCATTTTTTATCCTGTGAAGCTGATTAAGGAAGGGAAATAGATGTCTCCAATTAACCCTGCTTGCATACTGAGGTTAAACAGTCAAAACTTTTGGTTTACAGATGCTATCAAAAGGGGGGTCTTGTCTTAGGTTATTTTGCTTAAGAATACCGTGTCTGGACTATTTTGCGAGGCTTCTGGTAAGGTATTAGATCTAATGCTTCTGGTTGATATATGTAGGCACTGGACTTTGAGTTTTTGATTAGTATGCTCGCTAAGATTTTGCAATCTTATGCCTACGTATTCCCGTTTAACGAAACAGGGAAATCAGAGTGATCGTAGTTCCCTCCTACTCTATGAGGGGGAAAGATGTTTTGGTGTCTTGTTCAAAGCCCAAGACAGAGGCTAAAAGGAGTATTTGTATCTTGTTCAAAGTCCAAGATATGAAGCTGAAGGGTTTTTTTTTTGTCTTGTTCAAAGCCCAAGATTGAAGCTAAAAGGTTTGACTGAGAGAGAACTTGTCAACTCTACAGAGGAATTGTTGATGTTCGTATGCCTTGATTAAAGCACAAGTTTGATGCTAAAAGGTTGATTGACTCAACCGGAGATTTCTCTATACAAAGCCTAAGAGGATGCTATTGACCCAACAAGAGGGTGTTTTTTATTTGTCTCGTACGAAGCCCGAGATAGAGGCTAAAAGGGTTGACTCAACAAGAGAGTACTAACAAGTGATTGGCTCAACAAGAGAGGGCTTTTATATGTCTTGTACGAAACCCAAGACGGAGGCTAAAAAGGTTTGACTCAACAAGAGAGTACTTTTATCTGTCTTATACGAAGCCCAAGACGGAGGCTAAAAAGGTTGACTCAACAAGAGAGTACTTTTATCTGTCTTATACAAAGCCCAAGATGGAGGCTAAAAAGGTTGAACTCAACAAGAGATTCAGACAAGTTGATTGACTCAACAAGAGAGTCTTTTATACTCAACAAGAGAGTGATTTGCTGTCTCGTACGAAGCCCAAGATAGAGGCTAAAAGGAAAGTGACTCAACAAGAGAGTCTTGAAAAGTGATGGACTCAACAAGAGAGTCTGAAAAGGTTAACTCTGTTAGGGGGAATCATTGTACAAAGCCCAAGAGGAGGCTACCTTCACTGAGGAACGATCATTATACAAAGCCTAAGAGGAGGCTATACTTTTGCCAGAGATTCTTGAGATCCCGAGGCAGGTCCAAGAAGGGAATCAATCCTTGCAAGGGAATGCAAAAGGAATTGATAGATCAGAAACCTTGAGGCTCTGATTTGAGATAGTGTTATCTTGATGGTAAACCGACCTTGGTTAGGGATTTTCGGGAGAAAGACGGGGTTTTAGAACCCATAAATTTTAACTCAGCTGGAGATTAATCCAGAATCCGGGGTTTCTCCTATGTTTGAAAGGTGCTTGAGAATGTCTTTGAGACTCAAGGGTATTAGACTGTCCAAGTCTACTGGTAGAGTTTTATCTTTTGTATGATGCCCAAGAGGAGGCCGACTCGTTTAAGGGATGAGTATCAACCCTAAAATTGGTCTGAAGGTTTTGACTCCTTTTAGAAAGACAGCTCTAACGAAGGATGACTAAGTTCTATCCTATACCTTTAGGAGGTCGTGAGGGTCCTTGTATGAAGCCCAAGAGAAGGCATGAGAACTTTTAAGAGGCTGACGGGTCCTTGTACAACGCCCAAGAGGAGGCGGGGATGCTTTTAGGAAGCCTGTGGGTCCCTAAACCAAGAGAAGTTCAAGAAATGCAATTCACAGAGAAGAGATCATTCCAGAAAAGTTCGAGAATTTGGAAGAAACTCAAGAGATGCCATTCACGGAGAAAAGATCATCTCTGGAGGGTTAGAGTTTCTTTGACAATTTCTAAGGGTGACAGTCTGAGAAAAGGTTCATCGAGAATATTTCCTTTCTCTTTGTTCCATATTGTTTAACTCGAAGAGAAGGGAAGACTGTATCTGGAATCCTACGGGGGACCTAGTTTTGTTTGTATTTAAGAGTGACCAACAGAGTTTTACCTAGTTCTAGACGTAGTTGCCGGGGAAAACTCTAAATAACTATACTAGTATTATACAGTGGATATGTGATAAGTATATAAAAGGATGTGAATGAAGACTTACAGTGAAACAGCCCCACAATACAGTTATATCATATGAAAGCGGTAAAGGAAAGCGGATAAACACTTACCCGTTGTAGAGCTTTCATGCTGTTTTATTAGTTGTTCAACAAAGAAATTAAAGAAAGTTTTGATAACAACATATATTTGAATTCAAAACCAAAGGAGAAAGTTCTTTGAAAAGATTGTTGGGGCTTACAGCTCAAGGAGAGGCCCAAGTTTTAACGATGATTGCACCGTTGTTTTGGAAATCGTACAGAGGGACTTATACAACATGTGAGGCCCAAAAAGTTTTGGTTAAAAGGGGATTGGGTCTTACACTCTATTAGAGGCCTAAAGAGTTTGAAAATGAATAAAGATGGGTCTTATAGCTCAAGGAGAAGCCCAGATGATTTTAAAAAGGCGACGATCACGCCGAACTTTTTGACGGTATCGGGACTTATACAATACACTGAGGCCCAAAAATATTTTTATTTACAAAAGGATGGGACTTACACTCTACCAAGAGGCCCAAAGAGTTTTTACGAAAAGAAATGGGTCTTATAGCTCAAGGAGAAGCCCAAGGATTTTTGTTTGAAAACGGCGATCGCGCCGAGGTTTTTGAAAACACAGTGGGTCTTATACAACATCTGAGGCCCAAATCATTTTGGTTTCAAAAAGGGGTTGGGTCTTACACTCTATTAGAGTCCCAAATTTGTTTTTGAAGAAAAGAAATGGGACTTATAACACGAGGGTAGGCCCAGATGATTTTATTTTAAACTGGCGATCGCGCCGAGATTTTTGAAAACACCGTGAGTCTTATACAATGACTGAGGCCCACACTATTTTGGTTTCAAAGAGGGATTGGGTATTACACTCTATTAGAGGCCCAAAAGTGTTTTTTAAGAAAAGAAATGGGACTTATAACACGAGGGTAGGCCCAGCTGATTTTATTTTAAACTGGCGATCGCGCCGAGATTTTTGAAAACAACGTGGGTCTTATACAATGACTGAGGCCCACACTATTTTGGTTTCAAAGAGGAATTGGGTCTTACACTCTATTAGAGGCCCAAAAGTGTTTTGTGAGGGTGAAAATCAAAGAAACCCTAATTTCATCATTCTTTAAAGTAATTTTCAAAGAAAATTAATTAAAATGATAAAAACACCAATTAAGTTTGAATAAACAACTTGTGATTTTTGGTTAAGATTTGAAAAATGATGGTTTAATCACAAGATGAATTAAAACTAATTTGGTTTTGATTTTCAAGATAAATATTCATTTTAAAATGTTTAAAAAACAATTAAAATGAATTTATTCAAAAAATACCAACTATATTAAATAAATAATATAAATTTGATTTTTTTGTAGAATAAAATATTTTACTATTTTTGTGATTTTTCAGAAAAGGAACCAATCAAAAATGATAAAAATTGAGTGAGAAATTAATTTTTCAAATCATTAATAAAATAATATGAAAAATAAAAATAGGAAAAAGTGATAAAAAAAAAGAGGTCTGGGGCGAGGGGGATTCGAACCCCAGACCTCTCGCTTGCTAATACACACAAACCAGCTGATCAAACACTGGGACGCAATGCCAATTCATTTAATATATGGCTAGGGAAAAATATATATCAAATTTGGTTGGTTTTCTGAACCATGGCGCCATGGCCATCTTCATCAAGCTCAGATGCGTGAAGCTCTTTAACTCATTCGTTTCTCAACCATTTGTCATGATTCAAACACCAATTTCATACGTTTTTGAACAAGGAATATGATGGCAATATTCAATTTTGTTGAAATGGATTGAATCAGAACATAACAAGTTAAAACCTGAAGAACCCTAAAATTGGCATGAACTCAAGGACATCCTATATACGAATTGTAAACAACAATTGATTGAGGGGAAACACTCAACATATGATGACAAGCAATTGGCAAAAGTATCATGCGAGAAAATATGCATGGATCATGTTATGAGAGTTTAGAGACTTACCTTGATGCAAGCTGAAATGGAATTCTGCACAGATGGTGTTCCAGAAGTGATTTGATGATCCCTGCAGCTTCAATGAATGTTGTTGAGTGGATTGCAAGCCTTGGAACACTTTGAAAATCTTTGGATCAAGTTGGAGGAATCCAACTGCAGAATGGATGCATAATGGCTTGGTTGAAGAGTGATTTTGATCTAGAGGTGTTACAGAGATGATTTAAGTGTTTGAACACCTCATATACATCATATGTGATGTGTTTGAGAAGTTGGTTTGAGTTGCTTGAGGCTGCAACTCAAAACCCGGTGGTGGTAGCTCAAAAACAAAGAAATTTGGCACTTAAGAGAGAATGAGAGAAAGCAATGATGTAAGTTGCTTTGGTGTGGTTTGAATGATCAGTTAGAACCTCTATTTATAGGTGATCAACTCTTGTCTTGGAGGAATAGTGAATGGCTGCTGGATCAGATCACATTCAATGGTTTTGGCTTGGTGGCATTTCTTCTCATGCAAGGCAACCTAGCCCCTCCCAATAGCATGTCTATGTCTTGACCAAATCCACATTCCTCAGATGTTTTAATTGTTTTTTAAGTGAGCATCTTGACTGAGTAGAGTGGCTTTTTTGAAAGTGCTCTATTTCACATAAATGCCTTTGAATTCAAGGCATAATGTGCCAAAATGCATTAATCTCAAGTTGGAAGATCCCTTGGCTTTTTGACCTAGCTTTACAGGTTGGATCAGTTGGATTAGGATCAGATTAGATGACTGTGGCATAGGGATCCTTGGTTTTGATTCAGAAATCGTGTGTGGCAAGAAATCACACAAACTGATTTTTCCAAAACAGTTGTAGCAGCATGACTTTGGGCATGGATTTCTCTTGGCTCAAGTTGAATCAATTCATGCTAATAAGCTCTTTGAATTCTTAGCAACATTTGCAACAACATTGATGTTTACCTTTGGAATTGATTCCACTTCCAACTATGTGAAAAAACCTCACAAGTTTTGGTGTTTTCAACAAAATCTGTCTTGGACAGAATTTTGTCTAAGTGTTGAAAAAAAGGGATTTTCATGTTTTTAGTGATTTTGATCCAATCATAACTTGAAATCTATGAGGAATTGGAATGAGGTGTAGTTGACACTTTTAAAGTATTCCATGAGAGCTACAAATCCATCTTTGGATCAGCCAAAATGGTTGCTTGGATCACAAGTTATGATCCTTTGAAGTTGGTACCCTAGCCACTTTGTTCCATAACTTAGAAAAATTCTAAGTTTTTCATGGTTACCCCTTTTACAAGTTATCCCACTTTCTTTGATTTTTCTTGATGAATGTTGATTCAAATCACACATTAACATCATTTTAGGGTTAGGGAACCATAATTGACCAAAAATCAAAAAGTCAATCTTTGACTTTTGGGCATAGTTGACTTTTTATCAGATGAACTCCAAACTGTGCGATCCTCTATGAAATCAAGTCCTTGACCTAAATCAAACTTGATGGATTGATTCCATGGGTGTTATAGGGTGTATTGAATCATGTCCCAAGGTTTGGGAGCATGTCTGGGTCTAAAGTCAAAGGTACAGTTGACTTTTTCTTCAAAAACCCTAACTGTGGTTCAGATGAAATTGAAACTTGTAGATCAAGCTTCTTGGATCAATCCATTGTTGCAAATGGATCAATGTAGTGTATTGGAGACCCTCAAACCATGTCTTGAGGTCTTGGCTCATGACTTGTCCTAAAAGTCAACTTAGGGGTGAATAAGGTCAAGAAATCCTAATTCCTGATTTTTAGTGAGTGCATCCCCTGAGGCTAAATTGACTTGATGATTGGGCCCATGAGGTCCCTTGGAGTATCTTGGGTTATTCTTTGAAGTATTGGCTCATGCGCAGAAGAAAATTTCCATCTGGAGGCCCTGGTCGACCAAAACCCTAATTTGGTGACACTGGCGATCTTGAGGCTTGATCCACTTGGAATGTTGCAGCCTTGTGTTTAATCCTTGATGTGGGAGTCCTCTTGATTATTTGTGGATGTTTAAGAGGTTAGACAAGTTGAAGATCATGTCATTCCTTGATTGATCCTTTGTCTAAGAGCTCTGAGAGGGCTTGAAACCCTATTCCTGATTGTAGTGAATGCTCACCCCTCTTTGGGGAGACTGATGAGGCATAAAGGTGCATCCATATTGTGATGATAATTTGCACAATGATGGGAAATCTTAGTGGTCAAAATTTGGGGTATGACACCCTTGTACCAAATCAATGTAATCTTTGGAATGAACTGGTTGGAGTTCAACCGTGTTCATATCAATTGTTATAACAAGACTGTGGAGTTTCCTGAGTTTGGTGATAGTGGAGAGCTGATGTTCTTATCTGTTAGGTAAATAGACGAACTTATGGAAGACGAAGCCCTGGTGTTTGCAATGTTTGCATCTTTGCAGATTGATCGTGAAGCTGCAAGTGTCGACTTACCTGTTGTATGTAAATTTCCATATGTGTTTCCGGAGGACATCAGTGATTTGCCTCCAGAACGTGAAGTAGAGTTTGCAGTGGACTTAATACCAGGTACGAGTCCTGTGTCTATGGTTCCTTATTGGATGTCAGCTTCTGAGTTAAGTGAACTGAAGAAACAGTTGGAAGAGTTGCTTGAGAAGAGGTTTGTTTGACCAAGTGTTTCTCCGTGGGGTGCTCCTGTGCTGTTAGTGAAGAAGAAGGACGGAAGTATGAGGTTATGTGTTGATTATCGGCAGTTGAATAAAGTAACTATCAAAAATAAATATCCACTTTCGAGAATCGACGATTTGATGGATCAGCTAGTAGGTGCCTGTGTGTTTAGCAAGATTAATTTGAGGTCTGGTTATCATCAGATTCGTGTTAAGTCTGATGATATTCTAAAGATGGCTTTCAGGACGAGGTATGGTCACTATGAATACACTGTGATGCCATTTAGTGTATTCAATGCACTTGGTATGTTCATGGAGTACATGAATCGGATCTTTCATGAGTATTTGGACAAGTTTGTGGTTGTGTTTATCGATGATATCTTGATATATTCTAGATCTGAAGAAGAACATTCTGAGCATTTGAGGACTGTGTTGCAAGTATTGAAGGAGAAGAAGTTGTATGCAAAGATGTCCAAGTGTGAGTTCTGGTTGAAGGAAGGGAGTTTTCTGGCCCATGTGATTTCAAGTGGTGGGATTGTTGTTGATCCCTCAAAAATTGATGTTGTGTTACAGTGGGAAACTCTGAAGTCTGCTATCGAGATACAAAGTTTTCTGGGATTGGCAGGTTATTACCGCAAGTTTATCGAAGGCTTTTCTAAGTTGGTATTACCTTTGACTCAGTTGACTCTGAAGGGTCAAGCTTTTGTGTGGGATGTAGCTTGCGAAGAGAGTTTTGTGGAATTGAAGAAGAGGTTGACGACCGCTCCAGTGTTGATTTTGCCTAATCTGAGCTAATCTTTTGTGGTGTATTGTGATGCGTCGAAGATGGGTCTTGGACGAGTATTGGTGCAGAAGGGACAATTTGTTGCCTATGCTTCGAGACAATTGCGAGTTCATGAGAGGAATTATCCTACACATGACTTGGAATTGGCCGCTGTGGTGTTTGTGTTAAAGATTTGGAGACATTGTCTATTTGGCTCTAAGTTTGAAGTGTTCAGTGATCATAAAAGTCTGAAGTACCTATTTGATCAGAAAGAATTGAATATAAGGCAGAGAAGGTGGTTAGAGTTGTTGAAGGATTTCAATTTTGATTTGAGTTATCATCCGGGAAAAGTAAATGTAGTGGCTGATGCATTGAGCAGAAAGTCATTGCATATGTCGATGCTCATGGTGAAAGAGTTGGAGTTACTTGAACAATTCCAAGATTTGAGTTTGGTATGTGAAGCCACTCCCGACAGTGTGAAGTCGGGAATGTTGAAGTTGACGAGTGGCATTCTGGAAGAGATCAGAGTGGGATAACAATCTGACTTGAAGTTGGTTGACCAGTTGACATTAATCAATTAAGGTAACAGAGGAGAATTCCGGATTGACGAGAATGGTGTGATGAAGTTTCGGGATAGAGTATGTGTCCCAGATGTTCTAGAAATCAAGAAGAGTGTTTTAGAAGAAGGACACCGAAGTGGGTTGAGTATTCAACCCGGTGCTACGAAGATGTACCAGGATTTGAAAAAGTTGTTTTGGTGGCCGGGTATGAAGAAGGATATTGCAGAGTTTGTTTATCGTGTTTGACGTGTTAGAAGTCGAAGATTGAGCATCAGAAGCCTTTAGGTATGATGCAGCCATTGAATATTCTAGAATGGAAGTGGGGTAGCATTTCCATGGATTTTATGTCAGGATTACCAAGAACTGCTAAGGGAAATGATTCAATTTGGGTGATCGTGGATAGATTAACTAAATCGGCCCATTTCTTGCCGATGAAGATTAATCATTCTATGCAGAAGTTAGCCGAGATGTACATCGAGGAGATTGTGAAGTTACATGGGATACCTTCGAGCATTGTGTCGGATAGAGATCCAAGATTTACATCTAGGTTCTGGAAGAGTTTGCAAGATGCTTTGGGTACTAAGTTGAGGATGAGTTCTGCCTATCATCCACAGACGGACGGACAGACAGAAAGGACTATCCAATCCTTAGAGGATTTGCTGAGGGCTTGTGTGTTAGATCACGTAGGATCTTAGGATAGCCATTTACCGTTGATTGAGTTCACGTACAATAACAATTTTCATGCTAGTATTGGAATGGCGCCCTATAAAGCTTTATATGGGAGAAGGTGTAGGACTCCTTTGTGTTGGTTTGAGTCGGGCGAGAGTGTTGTACTCGGACCTGAGATTGTACAAAAGATGACTGAGAAGATTTGGATGATCCAAGAAAGGATGAGAGCGTCGCAGAGTCGCCAGAAGAGCTACCATGATACGAGAAGGAAGACACTTGAATTCCAAGAGGGAGATCATGTGTATTTGAGGGTGACGCCAGTGACTGGTGTGGGTCGAGATTTGAAGTCTAAGAAGCTCACTCCATGTTTTATTGGTCCATATCAAATCTCGCAGAGGATAGGAGAGGTAGCCTATCGAATTGCTTTACCACCGTCACTGCGAATTTGCATGACGCGTTCCATGTGTCTCAGTTGAGGAAGTACATTTCGGATCCGTCGCATGTGATACAGATGGATGATGTACAAGTGAGGGATAACCTGACAATGGAAGCTTTACCTGTGCGGATTGACGGTTGAGAGATGAAACAACTGCGTGGTAAGGACATAACTTTGGTGAAGGTGTTGTGGGGTGGACCGGCTGACAAAAGTTGGACTTGTTCAAGATGTCATGTCTGATGTCTTAACATGTGCTTCTATCATTCTGTATGTGTTGCAGTTGGTTTCTGTTTGTGATGTCAAGGCAGATGTTCTAACATCTGATGACAGGACATTATACATTCTGTTCAGAATGTGCTGTTTTGTGTGTTGCGCTATTTTAGCAATCTTCAGTGTGATTTGTGTTCTGATTATTGCGAAAATCATGGAGTATTTTATTTATGTGAAGCAATCTTTTTCTACTGTTTTGAAGAACCAGTTTGTTACTAATTTAGGGGAAAGAGATTTGGAGAATAAATCTGCTTTATTGTTAATTCAAATCTGAGATTTTATTCTGCCCAAGCCCATGAAGATTGTTCTACTTAAAGGCGTATCAACCCTACTTGAAAGACAGAGAAGTGTGATTCTAAGAGTTGTGTTACTTGTGTTAGGGTTTAAGTCTCTTGTTGTTTTATTATTTGTGAGTCATTCACTCATCTCTTTGATGTTTGAATTGGACTGTTTATTTGAGTTGTTACCATATATGATCAACCAATACCCATTTTCATGAGGGTTTCACTCAACATTTCAAAACAAACACAATGGTAACTTGAATGGATGAAAAGGATACCTTAAGGAGGGAGTTCAACAATCAAGAAGGTTTACCTATTGGAGTGTGTCCAATGCACCTTCTAGAGCACTTCCAGATGAGATGTGATGATGTTTACAGCTTCACTGAGCTCCCAAGAGTGTGTGGGAATGATGGGTTTCAGTGCATTTGATGAGTGATGTTAGATGTAAGAGAAGTGGAAAAATTGGGAGATTCGAAGTTTCGACTCTTATGTGACAATGGATTTAGTGAGAATATGATATTTGGAAGAATTTCATGACCATTCCCTTGAATTTTTGTTGAATTAATCCTCCATGAATCCTTGAATCTCCTTAATCCTCTCAAAAACCTCTTGCCTTAATGAAGAAAACAAATGGGCTATATATAGGATTCTTGATCCTCTCCATTCTTGAGTACCAGGACTGCCCTGAGTATCAGCTTCTAATTACATGTTTGCCATCAGTAATTACAAAACTGCCATTAGTAATGTAAATGAGAAGACCACTTATTTACAAAATTGCCATTAAGTGATGTTGATCCTCACGCTGCTGATCCTCACGCTGCTGATCCTCACTTGCTTTTTGTTATTGCAAAAATGCCATTGCTTGGAGTCCACGTTTGGCATATTCCTTCCTTGATCCCCAAGCATACACAAATATTACCGTTTTGCCATTGAGTGATGCTGATCCTCACGCTGCTGATCCTCACTTATTGATCCTCATGCTGATCCTCACGCTCACACTGATCCTCAACAGCTTTTTGGTAATTACAATTTTTTCATTGGTAATTACAATTTTGCCATTGCCTTATTTTTTTATTCCTTTTTGTGTTTCTTTTGAACAAATGATTTTCTTTCTTCGATTTTCTCAACTTAACTTGACCAAACTCAATTATTTCCCATACTTTCTCGATTATTAACTCGAAAAGTTCGTAGTTGACCAAAAAATGTCAAAAGTCAAACTTTGACTTTGAGCATCTGTTGACTTTTTAACAATTGAACCAAAATTCTTCAACTACCAATAAATCAAACTTCCCGAGCCATTTTAAACATATGAATGGGCCATAAAGATGCATTTGAAACCTTTGAATCACGTTCTAAGCCATGAGATCCTGGTGAACGTGAATTGATGCACACTCAAACTTGATTATTGATGGTGGGAAACTCTTGATCATGTTGAATGAGTCGAGAGCTTGGCTTATTGATCTTATCCTTTTTCTTGTGCCAACCCTAACTTTTACACAAAAGAAACAAACTGGCAAGACATTATGTTTAGCTAACAAATGCATAGATGATTGAGACCTAAATGCAAGTGCAAGATGTTATGACATCTAAGGGATAAAATTTAAGGTACAACACTTAGTTACTCGATTATCCCTTATCCAATTGATTGGCGGACTCATAAAAGTTTTGTTAATCGATTGACACAAGTTACCTATCGATTGGTTAGTTAAAAATTTCTTGGACAACTTTGTAATCACTTGGTTTGGCTTAGAAAATAATTTTAAGGATATGCCCATGAACCTTTTAACAACAAATAGAGTTTTTATCTAGATTGATCCCGAAACCAAATGAAGCTTTTAAGAGTCTGAGCTCACGAACCAAATAAAGATTTTAACCGACTGATCTCAAGATCCAAATAATGATTTTAGCAAGTTAATATTAAGAACCAAACAAGAATATTTCACAAGAGAATTTCATTCTTGAACAAGAACAAATGCAACACCCCACATGTATAATCAAACTCTTACAAGTATTTTTCGTCGTCTTGGCGCTAAAGCAATTTTAATGAAGAATAAGAAAATAGAGAAAAAGAGAGTAGAAAATAGTATAATATAGTTTTAATTTCTAAAACTGGTTTCAAATAGAATGAGGAAAATCTTACTTTATATAAGAACCAATTTGGCTACAAACAAAAATGATCCATGTGCCAAATTAAATGTTTTAATCGATTTAATCACCATTTAATAGATTAAGGAACTCCAAAAGGTGATAAACCTAATCTAGAAAGGAAAACCTATAACGGTTAAATATTTTAACCGATTAAGGTAATCCAACAGATGGAAACCCTAATCTAGAAAGGAAAACCTACAATGTTTAAATGTTTGAATCGATTAAATTTTTTCTAATCGATTATGAAGTTGTTTACCTTGCTATAACAGTTAGGCCCAATCGTTAATTGATTAGGCAGTGTAAAAACTTTCCTAATTGATTAGAAATACTTCTTAATCAATTTTATACAAGCCTTGATAGGTTTTCAAAATAGATTTTTAGAAATAAGAGAGGATTTAAGAGACTTTTACATGTCTGTGTAATTGCCTTAGTATCTTTAGAATTACTCTTATACCTTTATATTAAACATATAACTCAGATACATGTTAAGTGCAGGACCATGCGAGCTTTCACACTTCCTCCCTTTCATAAATTTGAAGCTTTAAGTTTTCTTGTTTGATTCATTTATTTATAACTTCATTTGTAACTTGAATCTTCTAACTGATGAGGCTTGAGACCATCAAAGACTTCACCAAACGCCTTTTGTCATTAAGTTTTGTCACCATCAAAGCTACCAAGATTGTTTGGTGGTTCAAAAAAATTGTACCTACAAGCACATAGATTCACACTTAGTTCTCTCATGCATTTTTAATTGACTTGGAATTTGCAAGATAAATTTGTAAAATTCTAGGTGTAAGGAAGGTTGTTTGGTTCAACTTGTGTAAAACCTTAAGTTGCTGATATTATAAATATCAAGAGGAAACTCTTGGGGATTGAAATAGGCCGCGTGGTTTAAGGCTATACCAGTATCACCTCTAGTGTAATATATCTAACTCTATATAATTTAATTTTTTCCTTTATTTTTCTAATGCCTAAAATTGATCTTGTGCAAAAAAAAAAATTAAAATCCAAATATCACAATTAACCCCTCTTCTTGTGTTTGAACTCGATTGTTCAACAAGTCAAACTATCAAGTTTCTCCATGTAGCTTTACATATCTATGCCCAATTTTTTTTTAATAGAAATAAGATTAGAGGCAATGTTGTACAAGTTATTGACATCGTTGGAATAAGTCTTTTTTGCATTTACCCAAACATAATAACATGTCTTATACAAAGGAAACCGAGATTGAAGTTCAGAATCAATTGAATACCAAAGAACATTGTAGAGGGAGACATTGAATTGTTTCTAATTAGTTTGATCCTTATTTGGGATATCCTTGTATTGTTTGAGAAAATGCTCCTTGAGACCTTGTTCTTCAAACCAAAGTTCAACATCACAATCCCAACCTTCACAATTAGCACCACCTACCAATTTTTTGCAAGGAATTAAAGGGAGTGCATTGAAATTGAAAATGAAAGAAGTAGTAGAGAATCTGGACCCATACATAACGATCTACATGCAAATAAGAGAAGAAAGGTTATTGAAAATTCACTAAAATGATAGGAAAAACACCTTTGAATGTGGTAGGGGGACCTTACAATGGTCGACACTAAAAGAAAGTGGTTGAAGCGGCGCATGAGGAGTAATACAAAGCCAGGAAAATGGCCAACATATTTATCAGAATATTTAGCCATATTTTGTTGCCCTGGATAAAGGGCCAACTAGTTATATCACATCAAGTATATAAAGCAATGGTTGCATAAATGATTCATTTGAAAAGAAAAATGAAAAGTGACACTAAGATGAACCACTACTAATATTATATAGAATTTTATAACTTTATGGGTTTATACTCAAATCACACTATTTATATTTATAATGGTATTACAATAAATACATTGAATATTTAATAAATAAACACTAATATAATTGTATATTTTAAAAACACTAAAGAAAAATGCATAGTGACACTAAGATGAACTACTATTGATATCATATAGAAGATATTATATAAAATTACCCTATCTTTTTGTTAAGTAGTGTTGTGGTTGAAATTTATTATCTGATATCCCTTCACAGCTACCAACTGAACTAATTTAACGAGACATAATCATATTATTTATATTTATAATGGAGATACAATAAATATATTGAATGTTTAATAAATAAACACAAATTTAATTGTATATTTTAAAATACTATTTCTAAAAAATATATTCAATTTACTATTCTTCTTAAAATTGCCAAGTTTAGAACCTTGGAACCCAGTACCACGTAACCTTTCGAGAAATATGCAAATATATTCAATTTAAAAGGCTAACTCTTACAAATGTGCATCTTTATTTTTTTTAAACCTAGAAATTCATTGAGAAAGAAAGCAAAAGGATACAAAAAGAGGGGGGGGACCAAACCAAAACTCCTCAAAGAGACATCAATCTAAGCTTGAGAAAACCAAGCTTGTTGTACTAGAAATAATCCTTAGCTTCTCTAACAACATGATTGTGCCAAGTTGCATTTCTATTCTTTAGGCCATGGCTAGGAAGAATGTCAGCACAAGTATTGCCTTCTCTATAAATGTGTGTCAACTTAAAATTCCTCATTCCATGTAAACAATTAAAACAACGACTTTTGATAGAAAAAGGGACAAGATTTGTATTGTAAAGAGCTCTAGTAACAATCAAGGAGTATGTTTCAGTCCAAATATTGTCCCAGTTTTTATCGATAGCCATCTCCATTTCCATTATAGCACCAATGAATTCAACATTAAAACATTACCATCTCCAATGAAGTAAAAAAAGAACCAATATGATCACCATTAACATCTCTAAACATAGCTCCACAAGCAGACTGCGAAGGAGCCCCCATAGCAACACCGTCAATGTTACCTTTGATCCATCCAATTGAGGATGCATTCCATAGAACATAAATATTCATTTTCATCTAAAGAGGATTAATTATGATATTGAAGTTCTTAAGGGTTGTGAAATCAATCATGTTTAGAGTACTCGTGCACTTTGTGTTGTTTCCAATCAAGTTTATCGAGTTAGAAATTTTCTTGGTACAACTCTTCCAACTAATAATTACATCTTGAAATCTAGCATTGTTTCTAGCGAGCCATATTTTTCTCCTATGCATATTTGAACTCCATCCATGATGACTATGTTGCTTTGTGGAGACCATCCTCTATCTATAACTTTCTAACAGTCTACAAGGCTATATATGGTGTTTTGTAAGTTTAAACTATTTGTCATACCTCAAGTTTGTCCTCCCTTCATTTTACACTGTCCAGTTTCTTGTGCATTATCTTGACTATTACATTTTGGTCATACTTTTTAAGTTACAAAATCATTTGCATACGATTACTAAAATTGAAGATTGGGAGGGGTTTGAATTTTATTTTGAATATTATGAACCTCAAATACATTTGAAGTCAAGGTCTTGAGGTTGACTTTTGATCTTAATCTTCAATTATTCATTGCATTTTGATCTTTGCAATTGTTTTCTTTTATGCTATTTTGATCCTAATACACTATTAGGTGTTTGATATTGCAAAATAATAACAACATTGCAATCATAGATCAAGTTTAAAGGCTAGTTGTTATTAGGTGTATGTTTTTTTGCATTGTAGTTTGGTCATTTTGTTCTTCCCGTAATCATTAGGTTTTAAAATTTGAGTTCTCATTCTAGGACCATTTGTGATATTATTCTAAACCAAGAGAATAAAAACTTGCCATTGAGGTTGCTTTGCATTTTTGGGACATTGATTCATGTATAAGTTTTGATTTTTTGCATCATTAGAAAAAACGTTTAACTTTGCATAAAAGGTTTATGTCCCATATTGCATTATTGTGAAAAGGATACAAAGAGAATTCAATATATTTGAATAAAACAAAAGAAGTTTGTTCAAAAAGGAGAGTTTCTATCACAATAATATTTTCTTATACAATACATGTTTAGTACAAAAATACACAAAAAAGAGAAGAGTACTCGTTTTCCTTTGAAGGCTTTGTTTAAGTCACTATATAAACATATATTATTTTATTCATAACACAAGGAAAACTATGTTATTACTCTGCTAAAAATTTCCCCTATATCTCTCGTTTTCAAAACTCAGAGAACACTTACTCAGAGGTCCTCATTTGAGCTCTGAGCTAAGTGAGTTAAATCACTACATGAACCTCCCATTACACGTTTCAACCTAGGAAGCAAGGAGATTGTGGGTGACAGAGCATTATATAAGAGGAAAAAGTGAAGACGAAGAATACAGTACTTACCAATGTATTATTCTCTCTGGTAACTTCTGGACGTCATTTCTCTTCTCTTTTAGTCTCATCCATGCTCATTAACTTGAAATGATATTTGTTGAACACTGATACCACCTTATGTGCATTTAAACTGGAACTAGATGTTTGTTTCCACTATTATTGTGATTGATTCAGTGAGATGCTTGATTTTGATATTTTTTTAAGATTGAGGTTATTATTTGACCGAAAGATCTGGGTTGCTCGCTTGGTTTGATGAAAAGGAAATTAGATTTTCTTGAAACCTCAATCATTTTGATCTGGTTTGAAAGAAGAGAGGATTTGTTGTTAAAACTGGTTTTTAGATTTGATTAGAGTTTTTTTTTATTTAGGGTTCGTACTTAGAAGGGGATTTAGGTTATTTTTTGTGTTGTGAGTGAAGCGTATCGAAGCCGATTTGACCGTGTTTGGAAAGGTTTAGGGTTTAGGTTAAGGGAGGTCGATCTGGTTGTATAAGGAGGATTTAGGAAAAACCAAGTGTGGATTCGAGAAGAGGACGAAGATCTATGGGGGGGTTGGTGTTAAAGCTTTTAGGGTTTGAGTGGTTTGCTCGCTGGAGAAGAGATCGTCTTCTCTGGTATTAGTTTTTTTTTTGCAGAGAAAGGAAAGGGTGCAAGAGGATATGAAGAGAGAGAGAGAGAGAGAGAGAGTTTCATTTGAAACTCTTTGTTTTGGTTTCACGTTATAAAAACTTTTCCTTTTCAATTACATACACATGCCAGTTTTCAGGCTGAATGGCCTATCCTGCTGATGCCACGCGCTGTTGACTTCAGTTCAACTGGGGGATCCCATGTGGATCCCCCACTATGTTACCATGAGCACGCGTTGCTTTTACCTTTTGATTTGGTGCCGTATTGATCAAAGGGCCAAAAACGAGTTAAGCCGATTGACTGTTTTCCCTCTATTTGGGCCTATAGACTGCGCCTGTCTTGGGCCGTCCACTTCTATTCACACCTCCATCTTTACTATTGGCAGCGCCCAGATTGGGCTGTTTCTTCTATTAAGCCCATTTCTTTTACTTTATTTCTTTTTTCACTTTTGTTTTATGATTAATTAATAGATGTATTTATAAATTAACCTGGTTAATGTATTTAATTTATTTAACTGATTGATTCTAAATTAATTAATGTAGTTAATTAATTATTGTTAGCTTATTTAATTTGTCTATTTATTTTATTAAATGTTTTTTATTATATTTTTCCATTTTACTATAATTGTTCACCTTAAATAATACTCATTCCTCCATGCATTTATTTTCTCCTCGTGCTTATTACATCTTATTATCTTTGATTTTTGTTTGAATGGGTGATTATTTGTTTAGTTAGAATAAGTAGTTCCTTTAGTTTTGTAATTAAACTTTTCAAAGTGCTAAAACCTTGGTCCAATGCCAAGCCACTTTTTCTTTATTAAGCCCATTTCTTTTTCTTTATTTCTTTTTCCACTTTTGTCTTATGATTAATTAATAGATGCATTTATAAATTAACCTGGGTAATGTATTTAATTTATTTATTTGATTAATTCTAAATTAATTAATGTAATTAATTAATTATTGTTAGCTTATTTAATTTGTCTATTTATTTTATTAAATGTTTTTTTATTATATTTTTCCATTTTACTATAATTGTTCACCTTAAATAATACTCATTCCTCCATGCATTTATTTTCTCCTTGTGTTTATTACATCTTATTATCTTTGATTTTTGTTTGAATGGATGATTATTTGTTTAGTTAGAATAAGTAGTGACTTTAATTTTGTAATTAAACTTTTCAAAGTGCTAAAACCTTGGTCCAACGCCAAGCCACTTTTTTCTCTCAAATCATTTCAAATCCCTACTCCATTTCGAATATTTTATCCAAATCAAATTAAGATGCTTAACTTATACTTAAACACTATTTCCTTTAAAGATGAAAAGGGGGGTGTTCTCGAGCATTTGATTCCTCTCCTCAATTATTTGGGTACAAGTTTCCTTATTCGATTAGTCAAACAATTGTCATTTGTTAAAAAATTTCTAATCTGATTCAATTTCAAATCATTTTCACAATAACTTGAACGAAAAAGAAGTGGTCTAGAGCCTTATATTCCCTTCTTGAATACTTGGATACGAGTTGCCTTACTCAGCCATTCAAATATTATTCGTTTATCAAAACACTTAACCTATACTTAACTACCATTTCATTAAAGGTGAAAAGGGGGGTGATCTCGAGCCTTCGATTCCTCTCCTGAATTGTTTGGATACGAGTTCCCTTACTCGATTAGTAAAACAATTGTCATCTCTTAAAAAACTTATCCAATTCACCTTAAAACACTCTTCATAAATAAATCAAATCAAACCTTATTTTCCTAATAACTCAGATGAAAAAGAAAGTAGTCTAGAGTCTTCTATTCCCTTTCCTGAATACTCGAATACGAGTTTCCTTACTCGACCATTCGAGTATTCATCATCCATTTAAAATACCCTAACTATATTAAAACATTTCGCAATTATGGATGAAAAGGGAGATGGTGTGAGCCTTCGATTCCTTGCCTCGATTATTTAGATATGAGTTGCCATACTTGACCATCCGAGTAATCATCATTCAAACAAAAAATTCAACATATTGACTCAAATTCTCGCCCCCGTACGATTAAAACTTTCTCTTGAAAATAACATTGTTTAGTCCATTCTAATACGAATACAAACTAGTGCTTAAGTCTCTGTCGAGAGTAGACAATCCATCTTTTAACTGTTAGGATGCGATCTAAACACTTGTTGAATAAAACAAACCAATAAAGCGTAGCACCCCGAACTACGAAGCTTTGAGTACCTTATTGTACCCAAGGATGCGTAAGAGCGAGACACACAATCTCGTCAGCACCCTTTTAATAAAAAACTTTTTGCGGTTTCCTTTTTTTTCTCTTTAATCTTTTACCACTCAAAGAAAAGAAGTGACATAGGCTAACATTCAAATCAAAAATCTAACTAAGAGGTTCCTGTTGAGTAAAACGGATGTGAGAGGTGTTAATGCCTTCCCATTGCTTAAACGACTCCCGAACCTGAATTTGGTTGTGATGACCATTTTATTTTTTAAAGGTTTTATCGATATTTTCCTATTCATCTTTGGAATGAATACAGTTCAGTGGAAACTCTGTTTGAACTATTTTTCTGCGACCATCACTGAGGATCGTATTTTTGAGGTACGACACTATTAGAAAGCCAATTCCATATCCTGAGTTCAAATCTACAGCCGAAGAACAAGTGAGTAGTTGTTTCTTTTTGCTCGTGACATATAGAGCATTGAGAAGGAAATATAATGCCTTTTTTATGAAGATTTTCATCAGTTAGCATAACATTATGCACAATTCTCCAAAAGATAAGAGATTTGGAAGGAGGTATAGAATTGCTCCATGTCATCTTGCTCCATTTAGTATTGTTGGAATGACCCTGGCAGAAAAAGTAGGTCGACTTCAAAGATATATTTCCATTTTCAGAATGCTTCCAAGCTCTATCATTATTATGAACATCAAGATGAATAGTACACTTTGAGATGTGCTCCATTATGTCAGGGAAGGCTAGGAGGAGATTATTGGGCAAGGACCAGTTTTTGTTCACAATGTTTTTAGAAACCTTCACTTGTAAATGAGGATGAAAATTGGGGGGTATATTATATCTAGTAGCCAAAGGAGGACCACACCAACCATGAAGCCAAAAATTATTATTATCACCATTTCCCATAAGTCAATTTGAATTTGGAGTGAATATGGAGAATTGACTCCTCATGCCACTCCAAATGGAAGAATTGATGTTGTTGGTAATAATTCTACCACTTCTCATATTTCTGGCTCTAAAAACCTCATACCAGTTGCTATCATTGTTATTCATGTCCTAACATTGCTTAAGATTGGCAGCCTAATTAAGAGTTCTAAGGGATTTCAAGCTAAGACCACATTCTTTGAATGTTTTGCAGCACTTATGCCAAGCTATTGTAATGAATTTTCTTTTCTACACATCTCCATTCCGCAAAAAGTTCCAGAACCAAGTTTCATATCTTTGAGAAGTTTGATAGGCCAGTCATAGATTAGAATGGAATGAAGAAGCATGTTATAAGCCACAAATATAATGAGATGCAATCTTCCTGCCATTGATAAGAGAAAAGGCTTCCAAGTGGCAAGTTTTGTTTTTACCTTGTCAGCTATATGTTGTAAATATTTAGATTTTGTCCTACCTCTAAAAATAGGTACCCCAAGATAAATATAAGGAGGATGAGCAACAGTGAATCGAAGGATAGAGTCTAGTAAGTTATGTCTGGTTTGATTCATTGCACGAGAATAAATGAGAGGCTTCAAAGTATTACAAATCTTCCCAGAACAGTATCCATATCTCTTGAGGATATTGTTTATGGCCCTTATGGATTTGACACCACCTTCACAAAATACCATAATGTCATCAGCAAAAAGTGTGTGGGAAGGAAAAGGACACTTACATGCACCATTCATAAGCTTGACCTCTCCCGAAGCAACCAAATTTGATATGCCTCTACTAAGAACCTCCTTAACTAAACAAAATAAAAGAGGAGATAAGGGGTATCATTGTCTCACCCCATTCTTTCGAGTGAAGTATCCAACTTGTTTTCCATCGATTCCCACATAAAGGTAAAATAAGTGAAGAATAGTATCAATCCACTTACATAATTAGGGATCAAAACCAAATTTCTCAATAACACCAAGGAGAAAGAGCCAATGAAGTGTGTCAAAGGCATTAGAAATATCAATTTTAAGGGCCACTTTCCCAGCATAGGCTTTCTTATCCAACAAATTTGTAGTGTTAGAGGAAAGACAAATGCAATCACTGATCCCTCTACCATGAATGAAACCATTTTGCTCCTTGGATATTATCTTGGGAAGCAAGCAAGCCAGTCTATCAGCAACAAACTTTGTGAGGATATTATGTTTAAAATTGGCAAGATCATTTGGCCTGTCGTGGTCCACAATGCTTGCTGTAACACTCTTTTCTACCCCACGAATATACACGGCAAAATACACAATTATCAGAGTAAAAATCACCTTAGAAGGGTGGGTGCACATTTCTCAATAAACTCAAAATAAAACATTTGCTCAGTAAACAACGGGGATTTCCTCAAAATAATAAAAAAACCATCAAATAGCAGCGGAACCACCATAACCACAATAATCCAAAATCAAAAGGATTTTCATTAAAAGCCATAATAATAAAATAACAACTCAACATGGTTCGACCCAACGACCCAACCCGATGTTATAATATCAGAGCAAGACCCTCTACATCGACCAAAAGCAAATAAACTCCAAAAGTCCCCGAAGGCATCCACAGCTAAGCCTGATCACCTGCACGTTATCCACGTGGAGGCAACATTCAAACAGGCAGGGTGAGTAATCACAATTCATTATAATCAATATAAAAATAGGATATGCATAAATAGCGTCATCATCATATATAACATCTTCAGGATCATCACAAGGAAAACATCAGAATCACGTTATCATAAATCATATCAATGCCACATATATGCAATGCACAACAAGACTCATGCATGTGGTACCAAGCGTCACAATCGATGGATACTAGGCCATCACCCTCCAAAGATCCCTGTCATTAGGATCGATTCTACACAAGAACTGGAGCACGTCATACACTCCAATCCACACAATGAGATTAGAGTCACCACTGGACCGAAGCCCTAAAATGCTATGAATGCATGATACACAACGTCAATATCATCATCATCAATAAAAGTCATAACGTGCATCATCATTCATCAAAACCTCATGTTAATCATATCATCAAAACATCATGAAATCATCACCTCAAATTCATCGATAACATCATGGTAAATCATCAGAATAATCACAGCTCAAAACACCAAGACAGCACAGAAATCACAAAACAAATTCGCGAACAGCAGTCATTCACTAGAATGTTCGCTTTGCGAACTCATTCGCTCAGGCATTCGCTTTGCGAGCTGCCAGCGAATCCCCAAAATCCAATACAAAAACCAGAGAACCCTACTCTGTCTCCCTTGCTACCTCTGTTCACTTTGCAAAGTCATTCGTTGGGAAGTTCACCGTGCGAACTAAAAACCACAATTAGAGTTCATCTCAGTATCATCAAACAAAATCATCGCGCATTCGCTGCGCTGCTCGCTTTGCGAGTCTGGGGCGAATGTTCACCTTGCGAAGGAATTGTTCGCTTTGCGAACTCGCGATTTCAGGAAATCGCTGCTACGTATCAGTAGCATAACAGACTCAAAAACTCTTACGATTTCAGCCTTATTTACCCCAAAAACATCCCCAAAACATTCCTAAGGCATTACGGCAATCAAAGGCACAAAACCTACGACTATTAGGTCAATTAATTATACTATCTTGACCTCAAAATCACCCAAACCTTCATGAAATTATGGTATCAGATATGTGATGTTAAGTGAGATGTCACAACATTAATATCTGTTGTATGAACAAGACAGTAAGAGAACAGCACAGAAGAACAATAAATAAACACAAAGAATTATTCACCCAGTTCGGTCTAACTACCTACGTCTGGGGGCTACCAAGACAGGGAGGAAATTAACTATTAGTAGTATTAATTCATAGACTCTACAGTCAACACACCAATTGACAATCTACTCACTTAATCACTACCCAATGACACTTCTATCTAAGACACTCTCAGATAATGAGACACTTCTCACTCCCCCTCAATCACAGCAGTGATAACAATTAAAAGATTACAAAGTAGAGAAGAACACTCTTCAAAGACACACCTTGATCTTGCTTAAAAGCTTCGATCAAGAACAATACACTCATGCTTAAAAGCTTAGAGTGGACAAACTACAAATTTTATTTATTTTCTTTTCAATTATTTTAATTTTCATCTTTATTTTAAATCAAAAATAGAAAAAACATTTTAATTATTTTCTTCTTATTATGTTTTTCACATTAAAAAATCCCAAAAATATTTATTATTTTTGTATTAATTGTTTATCTTTGTTTATTTTTAACTTAAACCTTAAAAATCAAAGAAAACATTTCATTCAACCTTAGAACTTTTAAACCACTTTCATCAACAAACCATTAGCCTTCCCAAGAGATAGCCATTAATCTCTTGTAACCTTTAACCCTTCCTTTAACTCTCCATAGAGATAGCTATTAATCTCTTCTCCTTTTACAACCTTTAACTTTTCATTCAAATCCTTTCATAAGAGATAGCCATTAATCTCTTCGCCTTTACAATCAATCCTCACAAGCTTTGCTTTCAAGCTTTTTCACTCGTAGTCTGAACTACAATTGTTCTGAATTCCTATTAAGGATATGTAGGCATAGGATTGCGAGATCCTAGCGAGCTACCTTTTTCTTTTTACACCTTTTTCCTTTACATCAAATGCCTTCTTGGATTCCACCTTTTTCCTTTACATCCAATGCCTTCTTGGATTCCACCTTTTTCCTTTACATCCAATGCCTTCTTGGATTCAACCTTTTCTCTTTTTACACCCTTTTACCCCGTAGTGAGGGGAACTACGAATGCTTTGATTCCATTCCCGTCAGGATACGTAAGCACGAGATACGATGTCTTGGCGAGCATACTTAGTAAATAAACCCCTAAGTCTTTCCCTTAGCACATTTTCCTTAGCAAGCAAACAATAGATAACATAAATACTAACAAGAGGTTCCTGTAGAGTACTACAGATATCTAGGATGCTAACACCTTCCCTAGGTATAACCAACCCCCAAACTCAGATTCTCTTAACTTAGGTTTTTTCGATCTTTAACCTTTCCTTTGGATAAATCAAAGACTGGTGGTGAATTTCAAAGATGTGTGATTCAAGTTAAATAATAGCTTGGTATTCAATTCTTACCGCAACAGAAAAATGGCGACTTCACTGGGGAAAATACCTAAGAGGGTTAAGCCCACCTTGTTTGTATTTGTGTTATCTTACATGATTGCTTGATTGTATATCTGTACATATTTATACCTGTGTATATACATGTTGTGCTTGGTTTTTCTGTATGCAGGGTTGCTACTATTGAGTGGTGAGATAAGCCCTAACCCAGACTTGAGCTCACTTATGATAGGACGATGGTATATTCAAGGAGACTTTGAGGGAGTCGATTCCCGAAAAAGTTGACTTGAGACACCATCACTCAGTGAGGCCCTCTTGAGAACTTAGTCATGTTGAACGAGTCTATTCGTGAAAACGTGCTACTCTTGACATAGGTGCCATCGATACTGAGAACCGTAGTTACCTCTAACCCACTTGGCCTTTTAGGATGTAGTGCGAGGACTATGAGGGAGTCTATTCCCGAATTGGTTGCTAAGCGATACTACACTCAGACGAGATTCTCTTGAGAATATTATTGACTACCGAGTCATTTGGGAAATCGATAATATCCGAAAGATGGGTTGTCGACTCTGGGAACTTCTTAGAACCCTGTTTTACAAATACAAAAACCCTAGTACACACCCTGTGGTTGGTTCTTTACCCAGACTCTATGCTGCAATCTCGAACCCTTGATCCTGTTGCACGTGTTTTGCATCCTGTTTGCATTGTATTGCATATCATTTGCATCTTTGCATGATTCATTGCATGCGTTTGTCCAGTTTCTCATCTCCAGCTGTCTCACTCCAATAGTGTCATCTGTGAGTCATCAAGCTGATTCCTCGACACCGATACCAGACTAGAGCTAATTACAGACGCAAGATGTCAGAGCAAGAGGCACACAATGCTGAGATCCGAATGGAAATCGATGACATTAAGTCAAGCGTGACCAAACTCACTGAGATGATTCAAGTTTTGATTGCTAGGGGAGAGCAACCCCAAAGGACTGTCATCCAGAAAGTTTCAAGCGTTGATCCTCCACCTGTTCAGATGCAACCTTCAACTTGGCCAGAATTTGGTTTACCTCCCAACTACTCTCCACCGATTGTATCTACTGCTATGGTTGGTCAGACTGTTATGCCTGCATTCCAAGCTCCTATTTTCACCGAGCCCAGACCTGTGGTCCATGCTATTCCACAGACGGTTCGAGCTTCATTTGAGAATCCCCTCTTTGAGTACAATGCTGCCAGTGCTCAGGGTGAAGAGCCTGAAGACTTTGTTGAGCCTAAAGTTGTCAGAGAGCAATTTCAGATCATGGATAAAAGACTTAAAGCCGTTGAGGGTACTGACTTCTTTAATGTGGATGTAGACAACATGTGCTTAGTATCTGATCTTGTTATGTCTGCTAAGTTCAAAACTCCAGAATTTGTGAAGTACAAGGGCCATTCTTATCCAAGGGCTCATTTGGTCATGTATCTTCGCAAGATGGCTGCTTATACCAGAAATCAGAAACTGCTATTTTCAAGATAGTTTGAGTGGGGCATCACTCAAATGGTATATGGGTCTCGAGCAAAATTCCACTCATTGCTTCCAAGATCTCACAAATGCCTTCATGAAGCAGTATAAGTATAACCTCGACATGGCCCCTGATCGCCGCCAGCTGCAAAATATGACTCAACATTGGAAAGAATCTTTTAAGGAGTATGCTCAGCACTGGAGGGAGTTAGCTTCCCAAGTTGAACCTCCTTTGGCTGAGAAAGAATTAACTGGAATGTTCATGGATACCCTGTCCCCGTTTTATTGGGAGAAGATTATTGGAAGTGTTTCCTCCAACTTCACTGATTTGGTTACTATCGGCCAAAGACTCGAGGAAGGTCTTAAGAATGGAAAAGTGTCAAAGGCTGCTGAATCTTCCAATACTGTAAGGAAATCTTATGGAAACTTTCAGAGGAAGAAGGAAGATCAGATTAACGCTGTAATGGTTGAAGTGAGAAGGCCTCGTCCACAACTTCAATATTTTATTCACCCTACTGTTGCTGCTGTTACTCCCGTGGTTATTGCTCCACGACCAGCTCAAGCTTCCCAACGTCCGACTGCAGGACAAAACCAGTACCATAATAGGAATCAATTTGATCCTATTACCATGACGTATACCGAGCTTTATTCTGATATGGTTCAATAAGGTTTGATTACCACAAGGCCTATGCCTCCTCCTCCAAATCCTCTTCCAGCCGGCTATAGGGCTGATCTTCATTGTGAATACCATCAAGGTGGTGCAAGCCATAACTTGGAAGGTTGCTTTGCATTGAAGGCTAAAGTACAAGAGCTGATGAGAAACAAAATCCTCTCCTTTAAAGATAATCTAAATGTCCAAAGAAACCCTCTGCCAGGGCACGTCAAGTGAAGCTTCAGTCGACTTCATCTTGGTTACTTCTCAAAGACAGGGACAGCTCATCCTTATGTTTACCTTTTCACGAGGCCTTGTTTCTTGTTGTTTGAATTTTCCTTATTTGTAATAGTTGTTTGCTTTCAACTATGTTTGTACTTTCATGATTAATGAAATGATCATTGCAACTTTTGATTAAATTCATTTTGTCCATTATTTACAACTTTATGCTTTCTTCTGCAAAATATTTTATCCCTTTTCCACTTTCTTTTTTATTATGCAAAGATTGGAGGGAGGATGACGAAAGCATTATATCCATAATTGATGTGGTATGCTTTTGATTAAACCTTGCCGAGGATGTAAGGCATTGTTTCAATTCCCAAACACTAGAGAAATAAGGAAGATAATCCCTCGTTAACAACTTCGAGCCTAGAAGTAGGAGTTTTCTTTCCTTACACAAAAAACCCTTAAATTTCAACCTTGGGGCAGGGTAGTTCTCAGTTTAACTTGGTTATGCATTCGAATGCAAGCGCTTCACGCAAGATGCCCGTCAGCTCTCTCAAATCAAGTGAATAAATGTTGTATAAGTTATTCCCAAAGCGACAAATAAGGAAGGATCGTTGAGAAATCCTTAATCGAAGAATGAGCCGAGTTCCTTTCAAGGAAAAAGCCAAGAAAGATAGGAAGCCCAAACTTTGCCTTATACAAGAAGGCTTGTACAACAACCAAGAAGAAGAGGTCTCATAGCCTCAATAAAAAGAAGATGTCTCATAACCTCAACAAAAAGAAGAGGTCTCATAACCTCAGCAAAGACAAGAAGAGGTCTCATAACCTCAGCAAAGACAAGAAGAGGTCTCATAACCTCAGCAAAGACAAGAAGATGTCTTATAACCTCAACAAAAGAAGAGGTCTCATAACCTCAGTGAAGACAAGAAGAGGTCTCAAAACCTCAGTGAAGACAAGAAGAGGTCTCAAAACCTCAACAATAAAGGATAACCAAATTCTGCAAGGGAGTAGTGACTATCGAGGTGTCTGAACCATCATCAACTATCATCAATTCATTCCTAACCTAGAGGAACCTGAATGTATAGCTTGAGTTAACTGAGCATAGGATTGGAAGTTCATCACGAAGATTAGGTGGGCACAAATAAACTTTGAGCCTTTATCCTTTGTTTCATGAGTCGTGAACCAAGCCACGTTACAACCCTTAAAAGACCTAATTGAGGTAAGGTTGTTTGAAAGCATACTACAACAAGGTTGCATAAACTGGCTCCCAAAGATCTTTGCAGATCATCTGTTTTGGCACCATACCTTTCACTTTTAGATGTCTTGAACCGTCGTGTTCAGACCAATTACTCATTTTATTTTGCATCTTCCAAAAATAATTTTGATTTCAAAAGTTGCATGATTTTGCTTTAAATTTATCATGTTTGTACAAATACTTTTGTTTGCAAACTGGCTTTCCTCTCAAGGAATTTTCAAACAATTAAGAAATTTGGTCGGTGATCCTATCAGGGGCAAGTTCTTTCTGAATCCTGTTGAAGAATCAGTTCAAGATTTGTTGTTCAGGGACAATTCCTTCTCATAATTGGTTTATCCAGACTTTTCAAGACTTAGACTGGGGCAAGCTTTCCAAAGAGAACCTTGAAACAGTCAGTTACAGAATCAGACAAACTGAAGCAATGATCAGTTCATCTACAACAAGACAGCTAATTTGGGGCAGTTTATTTGAAGAATCCCCAAACAGCTCTTCATCCTTCTAATAAGGATCGTCACCTGATACAGTTTACCAGTGTGGCAGAGATGTGTCCAGTGGTAGCATCTCTAGTCCCCAAGCAGAATGGCAGTGATCTTTGTGTTGAGGAATCAGTCTTCCAGTCTTGTCTTCTCACCAAAAGAGTCGAGTTGTGTCGTCAGCATCTGCATTTGCATGGCATAATTCATATAACATATGCATATCATGGGTGTTTCATCCTCATTTGCATTTCGTCTGAGCTCGTGTCGTTATCTGTAACGCCCCAGTTTTGCCAGTTTTATTTTTATTGAGTCTTTTTGATTATTTTATTTTTATTTTATTTTATTTCTGACTTTATGTGAAAATATGTTATTTTTCGTCGTGAATATATTTTATCGGGTTTTGGGAACGTTTGCGAGATATTTGAGTGTAAGGGTATTTTGGGCATTTGGGTGTATTTTGTTAAGTTAGTAAAGAAAAGAAAAATAGAAATAGAGAGAAAAATAGTAGAAGAGAAAGAAAGTAAGAAAAGAAGAAAAGAGAAGAAAATAGGAGAAGAGAGAAAAGAGAGAAATTGGAGAAAAAGCTTGGGAAATCAAGAGAACAAGTTCTAGGAATCGATTAAATCGGGTAAGGGTGTGAAACTCGATTATCTTATTGTTGTGTATGATTATGTATGTGCGGTTGCATGCTGTATTGTCTCGTTCGGTAGTTTTTCGGATATAGGTCGAAATCGTGTAATCGAGTAGAAATCGATGTTTTCACGGACGGAATTCGATATAATTTGTGTTGTATGATCTATGTATGTGTATGAACCATTGTTAGTAATTGTTTTGCTGTTGGAAATGATTTGGGGAAGAAAATGGGAAAAATTGGAGGTATGGAACAGTGTTCACGCAGCAGAATTTTTCTGCTTCTGGTGCAGAGCATCGGGCGAAAGGCCCTGAGCGCCGGGCGATGCGTCCTTTTCGCCGGGCGGTTCGAGAGGCGCAGAGGTGCCAAGCTTCTGCCTCTTTGAATTATTTTGGGGGATTGGTATCGCCTGTGTTTCGCCGGGCAAAGCAGAGGCGAAGCGCGTTTCGCCGGGCGGTGAGCATGCTTCGCCGGGCGGTTGGTTGTTTTTGAAAACATTTTCTTTTTTTTTTAAATCCATATCTTTCGAACCGTATTTCCGAATTGAGTGATATTTATATCGTTGGGAAGTTTATGAAATGTACTTTTGGATGATGAGAATTTTGGAATTGTTAGCCGATTTAATTATGTCGAAAAATCGGGAATAGTGTCGTTTTGTCGACTTTTGCTGTTATAATTGTGTGAATTTGATGTGTAATGTACGTTGTACTGTTAATATGAATGTAGTATGGATTGTGTGCTGTGTTGGGGTAAGAATACCTGTGTGGATGATGATTTGTGGCCTAAGGGCAAGAAAATACTATGTGTGGTATTTGATGATAAATGCATGATTATGAAGGTGTGTATGTATGCAATGTGAATGTCATGAGTCATTGTATGCCAAGCATCATGATAGGTATTGTGGAAACGTCCTGAGTGGCGGTTTAATTCCTGAGGGAATTTGCTATAACATCGTGTGCCTCGAAAATATGAGGCGCTGCCTGAGGACCTAAAGCGATGGTTGTAGACGATCGTGTGCCCATGATGGGACTTAAAGCGATCCATAACGTCGTGTGCCTCGAAAATATGAGGCGATGCCTGGGGACCTAAAGCGACGGGTGAACATCGTAGGCCCGACGGGGTGTTACTTGAGATTCTCAGTAACGAGCGATGGTTCCAATAGTTCCTGAGTGAACTGGTGATGAGACATGAGAAACAATGGAAGTCGGTACCCGCGTGGCATGTGCATAGAGTCGTTGTGTCGGTCTCTTTGTATTTGCCTAATCATGGATTAAATGTGTATGTTAATTGTGAATGTGATAATGTGATGGAATATGTATAATTGTGTTGATGAGGAGTGTATTATGGGTGATTGACGTGTATTGGTGATGAATACCTGATAATTGTACTGTGTTATGTTTTATTCGATTGTGGTGCATTTGTGGTGAGAACTTTATACTTGTGTATTTTTGTGTTAATATATAATTTTACTCAACGGTATTATGATTGTTTTTCTCACCCTTCTGCTGTTTTATAATGCTCTATGAGGCATTGCAGATTAGAGTTGCTGGAGGTCTTTTTGTGAAGCTTTGCGTCTTCATTCTTTTGTAGGTCGGCTCTGATATGTGACACCGGGTAGTTAGGGTGGCCGTGTTGTGATTATTTGTGTATTCTGTATATATATCTTTTGACTTGTACATGTATGACTTGGTGTATGATAACTTTCATGATGTATATATGTTATTCAGTTTTAGATTTTCTGCTTTTATTCTAAAATCTGAAATGTGGGTGTAAGGAACTGAGTTCCTCTGTTGATTGCTACCCCACTGTTGCATATCTTAATGAGCAGGTGTTGTATGTTATGTGGGTTTCAAATTGATGTGATGCTCTCTGTCTATGCCATGTTTTTAAATATACTCTGATGAAATTTTGAATTTTTATTTCCCGCTTTAATAGCCTGGGGGCATTAGATTGGGGGGTGTCACATTAAGTGGTATCAGAGCCAGTTTGTGTCAGTTGTGTCAGTCCTTGTTGGTCGTTGTGGTTGGTTGAGCTGTTGGTTTAACCATAGTTTCTGTTATTGGAAATGAACAGAATATGGCTGGAAGGAACGATGCTGCTCTAGCTGCTGCTATGCAGGCTATGGTTCGTGCTGTGCAGGGTGCACCGAATGCTGGGGAGAATGATGAGTTTAGAAAGAATAGGCCACCTGTCTTCAAAGGGAGACATAATCCTGATGGAGCGCAGATTTGGCTGAAAGAGATTGAGAGGATTTTCAGGGTGATGGATTGTGATGAGGACAGTAAGGTGAGACTGGGAACTCACATGTTACAGGAAGAAGCAGATGACTGGTGGGTCGGCACTCGTCAGGTGTTGGAAGCTGCGGAGGACGAAGAGATCACTTGGGAAGTGTTTAGCCGGGAGTTTCTAAGGAAGTATTTTCCCGAGGATGTCCGAGGAAAGAAAGAAATTGAGTTTTTGGAGCTAAAGCAAGGTAATATGTCTGTTGTGGATTATACCGCTAAGTTTGTTGAGCTGGTGCAGTTTTATCCTCATTATGCTGAAGCGACCGCGGAATTCTCTAAGTGTGTGAAGTATGAAAGTGGATTGCGTCCTGAGATAAAACAGGCGATCGGTTACCAGAGGGTAAGGAGGTTTGCTGATTTGGTGGAATGTTGTAGGATTTATGATGAGGATAGTAAGGCTCGATCTACTCACTACAAAAGTGTAAGTGACAGGAAAGGGAAGCAGCAGTTTCGTAGTGGTCCGTATGTAACACCGGCGGATAAAGGTAAACAAAGGGGTACTTTTGATCGAAGGTCAGGTGGAGGTGGTATGTCTAATGCTCCGAGGTGTTTTAGATGTGGTGAATTGGGACATCGTCAGTCCGAGTGTAGAAAGAATTTGGATAAGTGTTCTAACTGTGGGGAACCTGGTGACATTAGCTCGAAGTGTCCGAATCGGAAGAAAGCTCCGACTAGTGGCAAGGTGTTTTCTTTGGCAGGAACTCAGACTTCAAGTGCAGATCGTCTGATTCGAGGTACTTGCTTTATTAATAGTACGCCTTTAGTTGCTATTATTGATACGGGAGCGACTCATTCGTTTATTTCGTCTGAGTGCGCTAAGCGTTTGAATCTTGTGTTGTCTTTGATGGATGGTGAGATGGTTATTGATACTCCAGCGATGGGGTCAGTAACTACTTCTTTGGTGTGTTTGAGTTGTCCTTTGACCATTTATGGTAAAGACTTTGAGATGGATTTAGTGTGTTTACCGTTGGAAGGTTTGGATGTAGTTTTGGGAATGAATTGGTTGCAATTTAATAGGGTTCATATTGATTGTTATCATAAGCTGGTAAGGTTTCCTTCTCTGGAGGAAGACGAAGACTAGAGTTTCTTATCTACCAAAGAGTTGAAGAAACTTTTGGCGGAGGAAGCTCAGTTGTTTGGATTGTTTGTATCCTTGGCCGTGGATAGTCAGGTGTCGCTCAAGGTGTTTCCTGTTGTGTGTGAATTTCCTGAAGTGTTTCCTGAGGATATTTCAGACTTGCCGCCAGAGAGAGAGGTGGAGTTCTCGATAGATCTAGTTCCTGGTACTAGACCTGTTTCTATGGCACCTTATAGAATGTCGGCATATGAGTTGGTAGAGTTAAAGAAGCAGTTGAATGACTTGTTGGAGAAGAGGTTTGTAAGGCTAAGTGTTTCTCCTTGGGGTGCGCCAGTTTTGTTGGTGAAAAACAAAGATGGAAGTATGCGATTGTGTATTGATTATCGCCAGTTGAATAAAGGGACGATTAAGAATAAGTATCCGCTCCCGAGAATTGATGATCTGATGGATCAGTTGGTTGGTGCTTGTGTGTTTAGTAAGATTGACTTGAGGTCAGGGTATCATCAGATAAGGGTGAAGGAAGAAGATATTCAGAAGACGGCCTTTAGGACACGATACGGTCATTATGAATATTCTATGAAGCCGTTCGGGGTTTCTAATGCCCCTGGTGTGTTTATGGAATACATGAATGGGATTTTCCACAAGCATTTGGATCGATTTGTTGTTGTATTTATTGATGACATTTTGATTTATTCTAAGTCTCGCGAGGAGCATGCGGAACATTTGCGCATTGTTTTGCAGGTTTTGAGGGAAAGGAAGCTTTTTGCAAAATTGTCCAAGTGTGAATTCTGGTTGTCTGAGGTGAGTTTTCTTGGACACGTGATTTCAGGTAAGGGTATTTCTGTGGACCCATCTAAAGTAGAAGCAGTTCTACAATGGGAGGCTCCGAGATCTGTTACTGAAATTTGTAGCTTTTTGGGTTTGGCCGGTTATTATCGACGGTTCATTGAAGGGTTTTCTAAGCTTGCATTTCCTTTGACCCAGTTGACTTGTAAAGGTCAAGCGTTCATTTGGGATATTCGGTGTGAGGAAAGTTTTAATGAGCTGAAGAGAAGATTAACGACAGCTCCGATTTTGATTTTGCCGAATCCTACTGAACCATTTGTGGTTTATTGTGATGCTTCTTTGATTGGTCTAGGTGGTGTTCTGATGCAAGAAGGTAAGGTTGTAGCTTATGCTTCGAGGCAGTTGAGAGTGCATGAGAAGAATTATCCTACTCATGATCTTGAATTAGCAGCTGTGGTTTTTGTGTTGAAGATTTGGAGGCATTATCTTTTTGGTGCGAGGTTTAAAGTTTTTAGTGATCACAAGAGCTTGAAGTATTTGTTTGATCAGAAGGAATTGAATATGAGGCAACGTAGGTGGTTAGAATTCTTGAAAGACTACGACTTTGGCTTGAATTACCATCCTGGTAAAGCTAATGTGGTAGTTGATGCGTTGAGTCGGAAATCGTTGCATATGTCGGCTTTGATGGTTAAGGAATGGGAACTTTTGGAATCGTTTAGAGATTTGAGTTTGGTATGTGAGGTGACTTCGGATAGTGTAAGGCTTGGGATGTTGAAGGTTACTAATGATTTTCTGATGACGGTTAGTGAGAAACAGAAGTTGGATTTGAAATTTATGGATTTGATGTTGGTTGGGGGAGGAGATGCGAATAGTGATTTTCAAGTAGATTCTAATGGTGTGTTAAGGTTTCGTGGACGGATTTGTATTCCGGATGATTCGGAGTTGAAAAGGATGATTTTGGAGGAGGGACACCGGAGGAATTTGAGTATACATCCTGGAGCGAATAAGATGTATCAAGACTTGAAGAAGATTTTCTGGTGGTTTGGTTTGAAAAGAGACGTGGCTCAGTTTGTGTATGCTTGTTTGACTTGTCAGAAATCGAAGGTGGAGCATTTGAGGCCTAGTGGTTTGTTGCAACCGTTGGATATTCCTGAGTGGAAGTGGGATAGCATTTCGATGGATTTTGTAACGGGGTTACCGAACACTCAGAGGGGGCATAATGCTATTTGGGTGGTTGTTGATAGGCTGACTAAATCAGCTCATTTTATTCCGATTGACATCACTTTTTCTTTGGAGAGGTTGGCTGAGATTTATATCAGTGTGGTGGTGAAGTTGCATGGAGTTACATTGAGTATTGTTTCTGATCGAGATCCAAGGTTTACATCGAGATTTTGGGAAAGTTTACAGAAGGCTTTGGGTTCTAGATTGAGATTGAGTTCGGCTTATCATCCGCAGACGGATGGTCAGACGGAGAGGACGATTCAGTCTTTGGAAGATTTGTTGAGGGCTTGTGTTTTGGAACAAGGTGGTTCGTGGGATAGTTATCTAGCATTGATTGAATTCACGTATAATAACAGTTTTCATTCTAGTATTGGTATGGCGCCGTTTGAAGCATTGTATGGATGAAGGTGTCGGACGCCGTTATGTTGGCACGAATCTGGTGAGAGAACGGTGGTAGGACCGGAGTTGGTACAACAGACGACAGAGAAAGTGAAGCTTATTCGAGAGAAAATAAAGGCTTCTCAGAGTAGACAAAAGAGTTATCATGATCGGAGACGGAAGGATCTTGAGTTTCAAGAGGGCGATCATGTATTTCTGAGGGTTACGCCGGTAACGGGTGTTGGTCGTGCTTTGAAATCGAGGAAACTTACTTCTCGGTTTATTGGTCCTTACCAGATATCTGGTAGAGTGGGTGTTGTGGCGTACAGGGTGGCGTTGCCGCCGAATCTGTCGAATTTGCATGATGTGTTTCATGTTTCACAGCTTCGGAAGTATGTTCCGGACCCTTCACATGTGATTCCGATGGACGAGGTTGAGGTAAGGGATAACCTTACGGTCGAGGCATTACCGGTTGGTATTTTGGATCGCAAGGTGAAGCGGTTGAGGGGCAAAGAGATTGCACTTGTGAAAGTGGCGTGGGGAGGCGCTGTTGAGGGTAATTTGACTTGGGAGTTGGAGAGTCGGATGCGGGAGTCGTATCCAGAGTTGTTTGTTTCAGGTGAGATTTTCGAGGACGAAAATTTCTAAGTGGGGGAGAATTGTAACGCCCCAGTTTTGCCAGGTTTATTTTTATTGAGTCTTTTTTATTATTGTATTATTATATTATTTTATTTCTGACTTTATGTGAAAATATGTTATTTTTCGTCGTGAATATATTTTATCGGGTTTTGGGAACGTTTGCGAGATATTTGAGTGTAAGGGTATTTTGGGCATTTGGGTGTATTTTGTTAAGTTAGTAAAGAAAAGAAAAATAGAAATAGAGAGAAAAATAGTAGAAGAGAAAGAAAGTAAGAAAAGAAGAAAAGAGAAGAAAAGAGGAGAAGAGAGAAAAGAGAGAAATTGGAGAAAAAGCTTGGGAAATCAAGAGAACAAGTTCTAGGAATCGATTAAATCGGGTAAGGGTGTGAAACTCGATTATCTTATTGTTGTGTATGATTATGTATGTGTGGTTGCATGTTGGATTATCTCGTTCGGTAGTTTTTCGGATATAGGTCGAAATCGTGTAATCAAGTAGAAATCGATGTTTTCACGGACGGAATTCGATATAATTTGTGTTGTATGATCTATGTATGTGTATGAACCATTGTTAGTAATTGTTTTGCTGTTGGAAATGATTTGGGGAAGAAAATGGGAAAAATTGGAGGTATGGAACAGTGTTCACGTAGCAGAATTTTTCTGCTTCTGGTGCAGAGCGTCGGGCGAAAGGCCCTGAGCGCCGGGCGATGCGTCCTTTTCGCCGGGCGGTTCGAGAGGCACAGAGGTGCCAAGCTTCTGCCTCTTTGAATTATTTTGGGGGATTGGTATCGCCTGTGTTTCGCCAGGCGAAGCAGAGGCGAAGCGCGTTTCGCCGGGCGGTGAGCATGCTTCGCCGGGCGGTTGGTTGTTTTTGAAAACATTTTCTTTTTTTTTAAATCCATATCTTTCGAACCGTATTTCCGAATTGAGTGATATTTATATCGTTGGGAAGTTTATGAAATGTACTTTTGGATGATGAGAATTTTGGAATTGTTAGCCGATTTAATTATGTCGAAAAATCGGGAATAGTGTCGTTTTGTCGACTTTTGCTGTTATAATTGTGTGAATTTGATGTGTAATGTACGTTGTACTGTTAATATGAATGTAGTATGGATTGTGTGCTGTGTTGGGGTAAGAATACCTGTGTGGATGATGATTTGTGGCCTAAGGGCAAGAAAATACTATGTGTGGTATTTGATGATAAATGCATGATTATGAAGGTGTGTATGTATGCAATGTGAATGTCATGAGTCATTGTATGCCAAGCATCATGATAGGTATTGTGGAAACGTCCTGAGTGGCGGTTTAATTCCTGAGGGAATTTGCTATAACATCGTGTGCCTCGAAAATATGAGGCGCTGCCTGAGGACCTAAAGCGATGGTTGTAGACGATCGTGTGCCCATGATGGGACTTAAAGCGATCCATAACGTCGTGTGCCTCGAAAATATGAGGCGATGCCTGGGGACCTAAAGCGACGGGTGAACATCGTAGGCCCGACGGGGTGTTACTTGAGATTCTCAGTAACGAGCGATGGTTCCAATAGTTCCTGAGTGAACTGGTGATGAAACATGAGAAACAATGGAAGTCGGTACCGCATGGCATATGCATAGAGTCGTTGTGTCGGTCTCTGTGTATTTGCATAATCATGGATTAAATGTGTATGTTAATTGTGAATGTGATAATGTGATGGAATATGTATAATTGTGTTGATGAGGAGTGTATTATGGGTGATTGACGTGTATTGGTGATGAATACCTGATAATTGTACTGTGTTATGTTTTATTCGATTGTGGTGCATTTGTGGTGAGAACTTTATACTTGTGTATTTTTGTGTTAATATATAATTTTACTCAACGGTATTATGATTGTTTTTCTCACCCTTCTGCTGTTTTATAATGCTCTATGAGGCATTGCAGATTAGAGTTGCTGGAGGTCTTTTTGTGAAGCTTTGCGTCTTCATTCTTTTGTAGGTCGGCTCTGATATGTGACACCGGGTAGTTAGGGTGGCCGTGTTGTGATTATTTGTGTATTCTGTATATATATCTTTTGACTTGTACATGTATGACTTGGTGTATGACAACTTTCATGATGTATATATGTTATTCAATTTTAGATTTTTTGCTTTTATTCTAAAATCTGAAATGTGGGTGTAAGGAACTGAGTTCCTCTGTTGATTGCTACCCCACTGTTGCATATCTTAATGAGCAGGTGTTGTATGTTATGTGGGTTTCAAATTGATGTGATGCTCTCTGTCTAAGCCATGTTTTTAAATATACTTTGATGAAATTTCGAATTTTTATTTCCCGCTTTAATAGCCTGGGGGTATTAGATTGGGGGGTGTCACATTATCCACGTCTTACCTTGTGGTCAAAGTCCAACTTACTTGGCGCCTACCAAAGCGTTATCCATCCTTTCATTCAGTGTCATTCCTGAATGTTGTTGTTCCCTTGTGCATCTAGTCCTATTGTTAGATGTTTGTCTTCTTCCATTCCAATGCCATTCTTGGATCCCTACCTTGTTCACAGTCATCTAAAGTCATTATTAGATATTGTGATTATACCTTTCATTCAAAGCCATTATTGGCTGACTGGTTTCTTGTGCTATTTTGGATCCCTACCTTGTTCACAGTCATCTAAAGCCATTATTAGATATTGTGATTATACCTTTCATTCAAGGCCATTATTGGATGTCTAGTTTCTTGTGCTTTTTTGGATCCCTACCTTGTTCACAGTCATCTAAAGCCATTATTAGATATTGTGATTATACCTTTCATTCAAGGCCATTATTGGATGTCTAGTTTCTTGTGCTTTTTTGGATCCCTACCTTGTTCACAATCATCTAAAGTCATTATTAGATATTGTGATTATACCTTTCATTCAAGGCCATTATTGGATATCTGGTTTTCTTTATCCAATGCTTTCTTGGATCTCTATTTTGTTCACTTTCATCTGATGCCTTCTCAGATATTATGATCTATACCTTTCATTCAAAGCCATTATTGGATGACTAGTTTTTTGTGCTTTCTTGGATCCCTGCTTTGTTCACTTTTATCTAAAGCCATTATTAGATATTGTGATTTGTACCTTTCATTCAAAGCCATTATTGAATGCCTGGTTTCTTTTGCCATCTGATGTTCTTCTGGATGTACCTTTCTCTTTCTGATGTTCTTCCAGATTGGGTCTTTGTTATCTGATTCCCCAGTGGAGACCGTCTTTTCGGTGCTACTTCCATTGAGGATCTTGTGCTATATTTTCTTTCTAAAGTGTCAGCCGGTCATGCTTGAACTAGTTGCTCGGTCACCTTCAGCTTCCCCAATATTGTTGTCATCCCCAGTGAGTGCCTATTCATTGTTATGGCTCTATCCCTGCTTGCTTTCGTTTTCGTCTGCATCTTGCATTTAGCATACCATCATCTCATCATACTAGAAGTTCATGGCATGTAAGCATTTGCATGTCTGTTACCTGTCCTTAGCATCTGCATTCCATCTAGGGGCAAAAATTTTGGTTTGCTATATTTAAATACCTTTCACCTTGATGTTCCGAGGATTTTCATTCCTCGTGTCATCCGGAAAAGCTATTCAAATAGGGGCAACTGTTGTACCCTAAATTTTACCCCTTAGATGTCATAACATCTTGCACTTGCATTTAGGTCTCAGTCATCTATGCATTTGTTAGCTAACCATAATGTCTTGCCAGTTTGTTTCTTTTGTGTAAAAGTTAGGGTTGGCACAAGAACGAGGATAAAATCAATAAGCCAAGCTCTCGACTCATTCAACATGATCAAGAGTTTCCCTCCATCAATAATCAAGTTTGAGTGTGCATTAATTCACGTTCACCAGGATCTCATGGCTTAGAAAGTGATTCAAAGGTTTTAAATGCATCTTTATGGCCCATTCATATGTTTAAAATGGCTCAGGAAGTTTGATTTATTGGTAGTTGAAGAATTTTGGTTCAATTGTTAAAAAGTCAACAGATGCTCAAAGTCAAAGTTTGACTTTTGACATTTTTTGGTCAACTACGAACTTTTCGAGTCAATAATCGAGAAAGTGTGGGAAATAATTGAGTTTGGTCAAGTTAAGTCGAGAAAATCGAAGAAATAAAATCATTTGATCAAAAGAAACACAAAGGAATAAAAAAATAAGGCAATGGCAAAATTGTAATTACCAATGGCAAAATTGTAATTACCAAAAAGCTGTTGAGGATCAGCGTGAGCATGAGGATCAGCATGAGGATCAACAAGTGAGGATCAGCAGCGTGAGGATCAGCATGAGGATCAACAAGTGAGGATCAGCAGCGTGAGGATCAGCAGCGTGAGGATCAGCATCACTCAATGGCAAAACGGTAATATTTGTGCTTGCTTGGGGATCAAGGAAGGAATATGCCAAACGTGGACTCCAAGCAATGGCATTTTTGTAATAACAAAAAGCAAGTGAGGATCAGCAGCGTGAGGATTAGCATCACTTAATGGCAATTTTGTAAATAAGTGGTCTTCTCATTTACACTACTAATGGCAGTTTTGTAATTACTGATGGCAAACATGTAATTAGAAGCTGATACTCAGGGCAGTCCTGGTACTCAAGAATGGAGAGGATCAAGAATCCTATATATAGCCCATTTGTTTTCTTCATTAAGGCAAGAGATTTTTGAGAGGATTAAGGAGATTCAAGGATTCATGGAGGATTAATTCAACAAAAATTCAAGGGAATGGTCATGAAATTCTTCCAAATATCATATTCTCACTAAATCCATTGTCACATAAGAGTCGAAACTTCAAATCTCCCGATTTTTCCACTTCTCTTACATCAAACATCACTCATCAAATGCATTGAAACCCATCATTCCCACACACTCCTGGGGACTCAGTGAAGTTGTAAACATCATCACATCTCATCTGGAAGTGCTCTAGAAGGTGCATTGGACACACTCCAATAGGTAAACCTTCTTGATTTTTGAACTCCCTCCTTAACGTATCATTTTCATCCATTCAAGTTACCATTGTGTTTGTTTTGAAATGTTGAGTGAAAAACCCCATGAAAATGGGTATTGATTTATCATATATGGTACTAAATTTTATTTATTTTCTTTTCAATTATTTTAATTTTCATCTTTATTTTAAATCAAAAATAATCAAAAACATTTTCTTTTCAATTATATATATATATTGTTTGCTAATTGTTTATACAAGAGAAGAACTATGAACATCCAAACTCTCAAACGTCTTTGATTGTTGATGCAGAGTCTTCTCTCCCCTTGATTCAAGACGAATCAAGTGCCTCGAATTAGGTTGAACAAGTCACTGTCCCACGCTACTAGACTGCAAGAAACCACCGTTCTTCAGTCACCTTCACTCGGCCGACTTCAATTCTCCGCAATTCGATCCCCAAACCTTTCTTCTACGATCCTCCGACTGTAGCTACTAAACCGAAAGAATACTCTGTTCTTCGGTTACCTTCGCACGGCTGAATCCCTGTAGAACGAAATGGTTTGTGCCAAAAACCCCCCAAAATATCCTTTGATTCTTGGAGGATAAAACCTAAGGTTTTATTTAAGAAACACCTACCAATTCTCAACCCAGAAATGAAGATCACACACTTCCTAATTCTGAACGTTATCACTTCAAAACAATGGGCGACACAAACAAAAATGATTATGTGTAATTATTTGTTTACTTAAGGTTGAAGATGAAGATGAAGAGAAAGATTGGTATCAATTTTCACGTTTCTTGTTTTTTGAAATGTGAGTTGACCCAACTATTTATAATGAGTAATGTGACCCACAATATGAAGTAACAGAAATAACAGAAAAAATTAATGCAGAAAAATAAGCTCAGGCACAGTTGGGTCAACCGTCCTTTTAATGAGGGTCGGCGTGAGCTTTCCCGCAGGGTTGTCTGTGCAAATTTGGAAGCCATGCGTCGAGCCATCCACACCTTACGTCGACGCAAGTCTGCAGATTTTGCAGAAAATCAAATTTCCAGAAGCATGCGTTGACTCATGCAACAGGGGAGGTCAGCGTGCGCTAACCCGAACATTTCACAAAACTTGTCCAAGACAGCATAAGTCGACTCATGCTCACCTTGGGTCGACTCATGACATGCATATTTTCAAAAACTCATTTTTCTGTATGTTTTTGCTGACCAAGACTCGAAACAAGTATACCAAACATCAATATTATGATCATGCACATATAGAAATTGTGTAGACTTCTTCCTATATGTTTAGACACATGAACATTGATGGTTAGATTCAATTTTCCCGATAATGAAGTGATACCACTCAAATTACAATCTAATGACTATCTTATTTGTTGACATCATTAAAACCAAAATAGATGAGAGACCTTAGCCCTCACATACTCCCCTTTTTTTATGATGGCAACACTGTCTATCTTTCTCTTGATTGTAATTGGAGAATGGAGAAACCCCCCCCCCCCCTATCTTTAACACTTTAATATCTGTTGCTTTAGTATTTTCTACTGCTAGTATCCTTTGACAACATCAAAAAGAGTAAAGAAGGTGGTCAAAGAGATATCATCATAACAAGTAATGGTTCATTCACCAATTTGTAAAATAGCGACACTAACAAGCATCCACATATGATACAGTTAATGCAATAGTATAAACGGATAAACACGGAACATAAGAAGCAAACATAATTCATTCCATAATAGTGCAAAATAGTAACATAGTCCTAAATGAAAAGCAAAAGCAAAACATCATGCAAGAAAAGAACAAGTCATACAATTAAAACACAAAATACAACATGCAACTCCTCTTGAAAAATTGGACCATTCTTGAGTCGACCCACGACACACTTTAGTCTACTCAACCAAGTATAAAATGGAAGAATTTAAGTTTTTACATACATATGCACCCATACATGATAAATAAATATGCTAACACATAATTCAAACATCCAAATGAATCATATAAGCTTAAAATGTGTAATAAACATCAATTTTTTTTAAAGCACTTAACATGGTACACACAAAAGAATATTACAAAGCGGTACGATATTACCTTGATCATGATGAAAGATGAGAGCCCTCACATATAGCTCAATAACTTTTTTGCATTGTTAGTCAACAACATAAACAAGTATATATATATATATGTGAAGATCAACTATCTTAGAGGAATATCAAACACGATCCGAGATGTCGAGAACACCAAGTTCCCTACGGATGTGAAAGAAAGGCTCTGTAGCTAGTGGTTTTGTAAATATGTCAGCAAGTTGATTTTTGGTATCAACATGCTCAAAGACCACATCACCCTTCTCTACATGATCCCTAAGGAAATGATGACGTATTTCGATATGCTTGGTGCGTGAATGTAATACGGGGTTCTTAGTTAGGTTAATAGCACTAGTGTTATTGCACAAAATAGGAATACGTTCAAGTTTTAAATTGAAATCAAGCAATTGTTGCTTAAGCCATAGGACTTGAGCACAACAGCTGCCGGCGGCAAAGTATTCCACCTCGGCTGTTGACAAAGCAACCGAAACCTGTTTCTTGCTATGCCAACTCACCAAGGAATTTGCGAAAAGGTGACACATGCCACTAGTACTTTTCCTATCCAACTTGTACCCGGCAAAGTCGGAATCGGAATAGCCAACTAAGGAATAAACACTACCTTTGGAATACCACAGCCCATACTTTGGAGTACCGGAGAGGTATCGAAGTATGCGCTTAACTGCTTTTAAGTGGGATTCCTTGGGACGTGCTTGATACCTCGCACACATGCATACACTGAACATAATGTCGGGTCGTGATGCGGTAAGATAAAGAAGAGATCCAATCATACCTCGATACTTCTTTACCTCTACATCCTTACCATTTTCGTCACGATCAAGATTGGCACAAGTAGGCATAGGAGTATCTATTGCCTTGCAGTTTAGCATGTCGAAGCGTTTGATAAGCTCAAGACAATATTTTGTTTGACTCACAAACGTGCCCTCTTCAAGTTGTTTGATTTGCAATCCGAGGAAATAGTTGAGCTCCCCCATCATGCTCATTTCAAACTCCCCTTGCATCAAACTAGAAAACTCCTTGACCAAGGTCATGTTAGTAGACCCAAAGATAATATCGTCAACATAAATTTGTACCAAAATTAAGTGTTTTCCTTGACGTTTAATAAAGAGGGTTGTGTCAACCTTTCCTCTTGAATATCCTTGATCAAGTAAAAATTTGCTTAGACGTTCATACCAAGCCCTAGGGGCTTGTTTAAGTCCGTACAAAGCACGTTTAAGTTTGTAGACATGATCAGGATATTTATGGGATTCAAAACCCGGAGGTTGGGTAACATAAACCTCTTCATTTATATATCCATTAAGGAAAGCACTTTTAACATCCATTTGGAATAATTTGAAGTTCTTAGTGCAAGTATAAGCAAGTAAAAGGCGTATAGCCTCGAGTCGGGCAACCGGCGCATAAGTTTCCTCATAGTCAATTCCTTCCTCTTGGTTATAGCCTTGCACTACAAGTCGCGCTTTGTTTTGTGTTATAACTCCGTTTTCATCAAGTTTATTTCTAAATACCCATCGGGTGCCGATTACTCGATGATCTCGCGGAGGGGGGACAAGGTCCAAAGCCTCATTTCTCCTGAATTGATTTAGTTCATCTTGCATTGATAAGAACCAATGCTCATCGAGTAATGCCTCCTTTGCGTTTTTAGGTTCAACTTGTGACACAAAAGCGGAGTAATAACAAAAGTTACTAAGTTTAGAGCGAGTGGTTACTCCCTTAGAGACGTCATCGATGATATTGTTGATTGGATGGTCTTTGGAAGACTTCCATGCTGAAGGAAGGTCATCTTCATTAGTTGGATGATCCTCCTCACTCTTCATAGGTTGTGATCCTTTTCCTCCTCAATACGCACTGCTTCGGGCTGATCAGTTCCTTTATCAGTGTCCTTGAGTATGTCTTCTGAAGATACGCCTACACCATGAAAAGAACTACCTTCTCCGACATTTTTCGGATAAGACTCATCAAAAGTAATGTGTGCCGACTCTTCAACACTTCGTAACCTTTTAGTATAAATTCTATAAGCTTTACTTTACTGAGAGTATCCAAGAAAAATACCCTCGTCGGCCTTGGCATCAAACTTACCAAGTGTCTCTTTCCCATTGTTTAACACGAAACACTTGCAACCAAAGACATGAAGGTGAGAAATATTTGGCTTACGCCCTTTTAAAAGCTCATACGGTGTCTTGTTTAGAATAGGTCGGATGAGCACCCTATTCAAAACGTATCAAGTCGTACCAATGGCGTCGGCCCAAAAGTATTTTGGAAGTCCACTCTCATTGATCATAGTCATTCCTAATTCTTCCAAAATTCTATTTTTACGTTCCACAACCCCGTTTTGTTGAGGGGTACGTGGTGCGGAAAAATTATGATCAATTCCATGGGATTCACAAAATGTTTCAAAAAATGGTTTTCAAACTCACCCCCATGATCACTTCTAATTGACACAATGTTCGTGTTTAACTTGTTTTGAGATAACTTAGCAAATCTCTCAAAGGCCGAAAATGTATCACTCTTGTTTGCTAAGAAAATGGTCCAGCAAAACCTAGAAAAGTCATTGACTATTACAAAACCATAATAGTTACCACCTAGGCTTTTAACCCTAGATGGTCCAAAGAGGTCCATATGGAGGAGCTCAAGGGGTCTCATAGTTGAAACGATGTTTTTAGATTTTAATGAGATCCTTGTTTGCTTCCCCATTTGGCAAGCATCACAAAGGTGATCCTTAGTGAATTTGATTTTGGGCAAACCGATGACTAGGTCTTTAGAGACTATTTTGTTAAGCAAATCAAAATTGATGTGAGCCAACCGTCTATGCCACAACCATGAATCTTCATTCATAGTGACTAGACACTTGTCTCCATTCAACGATACCTCATTTAAGTCTAGCATATAGACGTTGTTCACCCTCAAGCCCTTAAACACATTCTTTTTGTCACTATCATCAACTATGCAACAATCTTTTGAAAATGATACTTTATAATTCTTGTCACATAGTTGGCTAATGCTTAAAAGGTTGTGTCTAAGACCTTCCACAAGAAGCACATCAGAGTTAGTAGTAGATGAGGGGTTACCTACACTACCTTTGCCGAGAATCTGTCCCTTGTTGTTATCTCCGTAGGTGACAAACCTCTTTTTCTTCGCCACAAAGTCGATGAAAAGAGATATGTCTCCTGTCATATGTCTTGAGCAGCCATTATCCAGAACCCATCTTCTTTCGGTGGTCTCAAGACTTTGTACCTACAAAACAATCAAGGGAGAGTGGGTACCCAATTCTCATTGGGTCCTTTGCGGTAAGTGAAACCAAGATCGCACTTGAGCAACCATTGATAAATGCCTTTTGGAACAAGAAATCTTCTAAAACGACATTTAGCAATAGTATGACTAGGCTTGCAACAGTATAGGCAATCACGGTTCATTTGGAATTTACCTTTGCTATCTCTATCTCGAATCACATACATATACTTTTAATACGGATTGTTCATACTTTCTCGATAATGTGATCGATCAATAGCAAACGTAATTTTAGGCTTAAGAGCCTTGTCTAATTTGGCCTTAAGCGTTCTCACCTCTTTTTGCCAAATATGACAAGTATCACAGCCCCCAAACTTGAATCATGGAGAGTTATTCTTATCAATCTTAGCTTTTAATACATCCACCATGGAGTTTTTAAGAGTTTCCAATTTCTTTTCGAAATCGGAAACCTTTCTCTCCAAGTATTTAAAAATCTTTTTGTTCGAGGCTAGGCGTTGAAAAGCTTCCTTAGCCTCGTGGTGCAACATATCAAAATCCTTTTGTAATTCTAAATGAGGCATACTTTTAGAATGATCATATTTAGAGTGTTTTACCTCTTTCTTCTTGTTTTGACGTGCCATAAGACATAGATTAACGGATTCACTTTCGTCACTTGAGCTGTCATCTTTTTTTGACTCGCTATCGCTTTCCCACGCGATGTATGCTCATCTAGACTTGTTTTACTTTTTGTGTTGACGATTCTTATCCTTATCCTTATCCTTGTCTTTCTTAAGTGATGGACAATCCGGCTTGTAGTGCCCGGATTTTCCACAGTTGTAACACGTTCCTTTAACCTTGCCATTCTTATTTCCTTCATTTCTAAATTGCCTCTCAAATTTGACTAGATTTTTATCCGAGTGTTGATTCTCATTCTTCCAAACATACCTATTGTATCTCTTCACAAATAGACTCATATCATCATCGGAGTCATCATCTTCGTCATTGTTGGTTTCATCATCACTTTGCTCTTTAGATGTGGACTTTAAACAAGAAGCCTTGAGAGCAATCGACTTCTTTTCCGTATTTTTTGTTTTCTCCTTCTTTATACTCTTCTCATGTTTTTCAAGGCTAATAAGCACTTTCTCATGCTCATCGAGTTTGCCAAATAATGCGGTGAGGTCTAGAGTAGCTAGATTATTGGCCTCCTTGATCGCGGTGACCTTCGGCTGCCATTCCCTGTTAAGACACCTCAAAATCTTATTAGTAGCAACCTCGTTTGGAATTGGTTTACCAAGTACATGCAATTTGTTGATAATATGAGTAAATTGTTTTTGCATATTCGCAATGGTTTCCCCTTGCTTCATGTAAAAAAGATCGAACCCTTGTGTTAGTGTGTTGATACGGGCCATTTGAACATCATTAGTGCCTCCGTGGGCTACTTGTAAAGCATCCCACATGGCTTTGACCGTTTCACAATGAGAGACTCGATAATACTCGTCAACTCCCAAAGAGGAGATCAACATATTTCGAGCCTTCCAATCATAGCTGTACTTTTTCTCGTCCTCCTTATTCCATTGAGCTTCGGGTTTGGGAACGACAATGCCTTCGGCATTGGTCATTGTAATTTCCATAGGACCATTTAAAATAACGTTCCAAACCTTCTGATCCATGGAATTTATATGGACGTGCATACAATCCTTCCAGTAACTGTAATTCTCGCCTGTAAAAACTGGAGCTCTATTATAAGCCCCTTTAGGTTCGTTCGTCATGATCCAAGAAGTTTTACCGAAGCACCAGATAAACCGGAGCTCGTGATACCACTGGTTAGACGATGGCTAGGATCTAGAAGGGGGTTGAATAGATCCTTAGAGTTTTACACGCAAATGGCTTTCCAAAAATTGGTTTTAAAAGTTTGACGAAAGCGGCCACTGAATTACGTCTACAACGAACCTCTACTAGAGGGATCGGATATGCACGACAATATTGGGAATGAATTATGGATGAGAAAAATTTATATTGATTAACACAATTTAAACGCAGTCAACAATGTTTTATTTGCTTGATAGTTAATCTAACCCAACGAGGTAAATCGACAAACAGTTAATTGCAAATACGTTCGATTTTGCGTTGAAACAAAATTATCGAACACTTGGTGTGCGTTAACACACTAAGTGCTGATTTTAAAGTAATGTGATGTTGAGTTGTTCCTAAATACAATCCAAGGGATTGTATCAAATTTACAAAACAATTTAACAGCCCAATATAACACTAGCTCAGAAATTTTGATCAATTTAAACTTCGCAAATTCGAATGATATCAAACGTAAAGAGTTAAGGGAAAGAGAGAACAAACACGATTTGATTAGGCAGTTCCCCAATCGTCCTCGCTTTGGGAACCTCTGCCCCCAATTCCACAATTGGAATTGATATATATATATATATATATATATATATATATATATATATATATATATATATATATTGCTGTTTGCAAATTGTTTATACAAGAGAAGAACTATGAACATCCAAACTCTCAAACGTCTTTGATTGTTGATGCAGAGTCTTCTCTCCCCTTGATTCAAGACGAATCAAGTGCCTAGAATTCGGTTGAACAAGTCAGCGTCCCACGCTACTAGACTGCAAGAAACCACCGTTCTTCAGTCACCTTCACTCGGCCGACTTCAATTCTCTGCAATTCGATCCCCAAACCTTTCTTCTACGATCCTCCGACTGTAGCTACTAAACCGAAAGAATACTCTGTTCTTTGGTTACCTTCGCACGGCTGAATCCATGTAGAACGAAACGGTTTGTGCCAAAAATCCCCAAAATCTCCTTTGATTCTTGGAGGATAAAACCTAAGGTTTTATTCAAGAAACATATACCAATTCTCAACCCACAAATGAAGATCACACACTTCCTAATTCTGAACGTTATCACTTCAAAACAATGGGCGACACAAACAAAAATGATTATGTGTAATTGTTTGTTTACTCAAGGTTGAAGATGAAGATGAAGAGAAAGATTGGTATCAATTTTCACGTTTCTTGTTTTTTGAAATGTGAGCTGACCCAACTATTTATAATGAGTAATGTGACCCACAATATGAAGTAACAGAAATAACAGAAAAAATTAATGCAGAAAAATCAGCTCAGGCACAGTTGGGTCGACCGCCCTTTTAATGAGGGTCGGCGTGAGCTTTCCCGCAGGGTTGTCTGTGCAAATTTGGAAGACATGCGTCGACCCATCCACACCTTGCGTCGACGCAAGTCTATAGATTTTGCAGAAAATCAAATTTCCAGAAGCATGCGTCGACTCAGGCAACAGGGGGGTCAGTGTGCGTTAACCCGAACATTTCACAAAACTTGTCCAAGATAGCATGAGTCGACTCATGCTCACCTTGGGTCGACTCATGACATGCAGATTTTCAAAAACTCATTTTTCTGTATGTTTTTGCTGACCAAGACTCGAAACAAGTATATCAAACATCAATATTATGATCATGCACATGTAGAAATTGTGTAGACTTCTTCCTATATGTTTAGACACATGAACATTGATGGTTAGATGCAATTTGGCCGATAATGAAGTGATACCGCTCAAATTACAATCTAATGACTATCTTATTTGTTGACATCATTAAAACCAAAATAGATGAGAGACCTTAGCCCTCACATGTCTTTCACTTGAAATTACCTTAGTGCATATGAGTGAAACTTTGCTTGTTAGGACGATTTTTTGTAAGTGGTCTTGTTGTTTGTTTAATTTTTTAGAGTGTGATATTGTTGAGATGATTAAGTTCCGTTCGTGAGATAAACCAATCTTAAAATCTTCGTTTTGGTTTATTGAGCTTTACCGAAAAAAGATATGCTTTTGTTTATTGAGATCAGCCTGAAAAATCTCTAAGAAGGGTCTAGCTTAGCTTGTGGTAAAAGATATTTGTGGTTGGAGATAAGCCTGTGAAAATATCAAGATCAGCTTGTGTAAAGGTTTGTGGGTATAACCTTCAAAATCTCAAAGTTTATCGTCAAACTCTCAAGAAGACGTCTTGGTGACAAGATTAGGCCAACATTCGGTTAAACATCCAAAAAAAGCTTTGATCAAAAATTTCCAATCGCTGACAAATGCTTTCAGGAAGGAAGAAGAGAAGACGTTTTATAGAAAGAGTGACTATGAATGAACTTAAATGCCAAGGATTTTTAAAAGTTCCATCGGTGCTCAATTCCTCCTATATATAGGCAAAGACGGTTGAACGAGCCAGATTAGATATGATAAGGAGCTACAAAATCAACGACTGAATTTTCTCTTAGAAAGGAAAATAAACTCGAGTGCGCTCGAGTTCACTAAAAATAATGTGATACATTAACTATTCACGTCAACCCATGTGTCAAAGGGAAGCAGTGAAACACTTCAATTGTGGAAATTCATTTAATGCCCTCATTCCCTGCTACTTTTTAACTAATTCTAAATATTTTACTTTCTATTCGCATCGGACAACTTCCTTGGAGGTTCGCCGGAGCCGCTAAAAGGCTTCTCCACCTCCCTCGGTATCCGACAAGCCTTTGGAACAACTGTTATGGGCCGACCAAACGCCAGATAGTTGAAGCCCATTTCAACTCAAATCTACTTCACTTGACCCAAAATATAAATTCATTTCAAACGGAAAGCAATGTACATTTTTATGATCTCCACTTTTACTGCACTCATCTTGAATCTTGAATTGACTTAGGTATTGGAGTGTTAACCTTGCAGGTCCACCATTCGTCATCGTGTCAGAGATCAGCACCATCCGTTCAAGATTCCTTGCAGTCTATTCCAACTATTTCTGGTTCTAGTACGAAAAAATGCGCAAATCGTTTTGGGTATTCTTGCGTTAGTAAAATTCATATTATCTCTAGATTTCCAAATAGAATTATGATCATAGAAATAAGATGAAGCATCATATTTATCATTTTTTCCATGATATTCTTTATAGAAGTGATCAGGAGAATAAGTATTTTTTTACTTTCATTACTTTTTCTAATAAAACATAATAAAGTAACAAGGTCATTGTTACCACAATAGATGCATCTATGCATACTACATTTAGATGTCTTATTAGCATGACAAATATTACTATAACTTTTAGCATCGATATTTGGTTCCTAACCGAGACCATTTTTATCATAGTTTTCTCTTAGATTACCTAGAATGAGATTCAAGTTATCTCTCTCTTTGATAAACTTATCAAGTGTGTTATGCAAGTCATCAATTTTGTTTTCTTAAAGGTTACAATTTTCACACTTTATAGGTATGCCAAAATTTCCATAGAATGAGAAGAAAGATAAGGAGAGTTTTGAACTAAAATACTTTGATTTTCTCTAAGACACACTATTTCTTCTAACATATCTTTATTTTCTTTTTCAAGAGAATAAATAGTAGCCTTAGAGAAATAAACAAGTTTTTTTAATTTACTTGACTTGATATCTAAGTTTTTTACAAATGTAAAATAAGTCATTATAAATAAATTTAGAAGTTATACTCTTTACCTTATTTTCTTCGTGATTTTTAATGGTACATAGGTGGATATATATTTTAAAGAGTTTGTATATTATTTGTCAATCACAAAAATTAAACCATTTTATATATTTGATTTGTATCATGGTTATCATTAAAATCATATTTATGAATGATTATGATATATTGATATTCTATAACTTTTTATATTGACAATTATGATAACCAAACTCCAAAAAAAAAAACTAAATTCTCTTTTGTGATGTGTTCTCGACCGGTCAAAGGCCCAACGGACTAAGGCCAATCTATCTCAATTTTATTCCACTTGATATAATGTATAAAATTAGCACACGCACAAGAGTAAGGTACAATCTCTGATTTCCACTTTTGTTACACTCATCTTGAATCTTGAACTGACCTGGGTATTTGAGTGCTAATCATGTAGGTCCACTCCCGCGCCACCATAAAAAAGATCAGAGCCACCGTTCAAGATCACCAGTTTTCCAACTGCACCCATTTCTGGTTCCCTAACATAACAGTAACACTGTATGTGGGAATCAACTTTTGATTCATACGATTTTCACAATTTTAGATATAATCTTTGATTTACTAGTTCGTAACCTTCTTAAGTCAATGAATCAAGAACAAATTGATTTTCTATTTTTACACATTCTGTGAATCTGCAATCACCTTCCAGTTCCATCGTGCACTATAACGCCTTAGACTGCTTTCAGGATTACTGACTGGCCTCACAATCTAACACGGGTCTTTTCAGCATGCTTTGTTCTCACTCACACGATTTTTGGGCAACTTCCTAGAAGGTCACTCATCCAAATACTACCCGAAGTCAAACCTCCTTAACTATGGAGTTCTTATTTGTTAGGCTACCGAAAATAAGATGTGTCTTGTTGGTATAGGTAGTACCAATCAATCCTTATAAGCATTCCTTCCACCATGCAGTCTCATCCCTACACAATCTTAGCATCCCTCTCATTCTGATGTCAATTCGGTGACCACTCTCCACCCTCTTTGGCCTCGAGTGTTACATCCACTCTCCTCCCTCTTCGGCCTTGGGTGTTACATGCCCACCAGCTTCCGCTTGGTTCGTCCTCGAACCACATCGTACTGGGAGTGGTCTAGCTCTAATACCATTTGTAACGCCTTAGACTGTTTTCAGGATTACTGACTGACCCCACAAACCAACACGGGTCTTTTCAGAATACTTTGTCCTCACTCATATGTTTTCAGAATACTTTGTCCTCCTTAACTATGGAGTTATTTGTTAGGCTACCGAAAATAAGATGCATCTTATTGGTATAGGTAGTACCAATCAATCTTTATAAGCATTCCTTCAACCATGCAGTATCATCCCTACACAACCTTAGGATCCCTCTCATTCCGATGTGAATTAAGCGACCATTATCCGCCCTCTTTAGACTCGAGTGTTACATCCACTCTCCGTCCTTTTCGGCATCGGGTGTTACATGCACAACCTTCTGAGATCTAAAAGTTAAGAGCGTTCAGAGGTATACACGAAGATATACCATAGTTGGTTTAGTTAGACTTCGTTTCGGTCAAGATTCATTAGATTCAGATCTCTGATTTCCTCAAGAACTCTACAAAATAGAAAAAAGGAAGAGTCTTAGATCCAGATCTAGGGTTACACCAGGGTCTGAAGGCGATTTCCATGAAGTTTGTGCCGAAGGTTCACAATTCAACTTCTGATCTAATGTCGTCCTCACTTTTCCCTCTTACCGCGACAATTACCGAGGCGGCGTCTTCAAGATATGAAAAGTCCATAGTTAACATAGATCTCAAAATAAGCACTGAGGCGCCCATTATGGGTACTAAGGAATCTCAGACCTGCATCCAGAACCTCATCATGCCAAGTCTAGTAAACCAGAATGAAGCGGGCTAATTTAACTGCTCACTTTCCATATCGTTTAGATTAAGACCCCTATGATAGCAGTTGATTCCAGCAACGACTACTGGTTAACTACCTTGTCGCTACTATTCTGGGGCAATATATCAAGAAGAATAGTCTTTGGACCAGAAGATGGCCGGAATAGAAAAATTAATGGGGCTAGCTGATCGTGCAATCAGATAGAAGACACCCTGGACTCTGGTTGTAAAACGAGCGTTTAACTGTAATCTCAAACTTTTGACCAACATCTTTGTCTGAAAGGAAAGACAATAAGGGGTGGGTTATCCAACCTGTTAGACAAGTGACTTCAAGCACAAGCGGGGGTGAATATGGTATTCAAAATTCATGATTAATTTTAACATTTTCTCGTTTAAGATAGTATTAGTAATTTTATATGAGTAATTGTAGTACCCTAATTTTTTATTATTTTATTTTAATTGAGTTTTAGAGTGTTTTTCATTTATTTATTTAATTTAATTAAATGAATGAGTGTGAGTAGAATTATGTAACAGTAAGTATGAATGCTAAAGGTTGTGAAAAACTTCCAAATACTCAATTCATTGTATTTATAAACAACGACATCTGAAAGGATCATACCAACTATGGAAAGAAATCGATCAAGGACTAGATTTCCACTCATGGATACAAGCCAACTCGAGTACACTCAGGTACTTCATAAATTGCGTCATACCTTAGATGATCACATCATTGCACTATCAGAAAAGGGTGACGAAACATTTCAATGATGGAATCGCATTAAATGCGCCTAGACCCCAGTTTTCAAAAACTTATCCCAATCGTTTCAGTTTCATTCTGTAATACCCCAAATTTTGACCACTTAGATTTCCCATCATTGTGAAAATCATCATCACAATATGGATGAACCATCATGCTTCATCAGTCTCCCCAAAGATGGGTGAGCATCCAATACAAGCAAAATTAGGGTTTCAAGCCCTCTCTGAGTGCTTAGACAAAGGATCAATCAAGAAATGACATGATCTTCAACTTGTCTAATCTCTCAAACATCCACAATGGATCAAAAAGGACTCCCACTTCAAGGATTAAGCGCAAGGCTGCTCCCTTCTAGGTGGATCAAGTCTCAAGATCGACAGTGTCACCAAATTAGAGTTTTGGTCGACCAGGGCCTCCAGATGGAAATTTTCATCTGGACACAAGGAAATGATCCAAAACATGACCTAATGTGCTTCATGGAACCTCATGAACCCATGAATCAAGTCAATTTTGCCTCAGGGAATGCATTCATCAAAAATCAGGAATTAGGGTTTCTTGACCTAATTCACCCCTAAGTTGACTTTTGGGACAAACCATGAGCCAAGACCTCAAGAGATGATTTGAGGGTCTCTAATACACCATATTGATCCATTTGGAACAATGGATTGATCCAAGAAGTTTGAGCAACAAGTTTCATTTTCATCTGCACCACAATTAGGGTTTTAAGGGAAAAGTCAACTATAACTTTGACTTTTGACCAAGACATGCTCCCAAACCCTAATACATGATTGAATATACCCTATGACACCCATGGAACATGTCCATCAAGTTTGATTTAGGTCAAGGACATGATTTCCTGAAGAATTGCACAGTTTGGAATTCATCTGATAAAAAGTCAACTGTGCACAAAAGTCAACTTTGACTTTTTGAGATTTTTCACCAAAATGGATTTTTAACCCTAAAATGATGTTAATGTATGATTTGAATCATCATTCATCAAGAAAAATCAAGAAAAGTGAGATAACTTGTAAAAGGGGTAACCATAAAACTTAGAAATTTTTCTAAGTTAAAAATAAAGTGGCAAAGGTACCAAATTTGGAGGACCATAACTCCTAAACCACAAGGCCATTTTTTCTCATCCAAAGATGGATTTGTAGCCCTCATTATCACCTACAAAAACTTCTACTACAAGTCATTCCAATTCATTAAGGATTTTGAGTTATGGAGTGATCAAAGTGGTTGAAAAGTGAAAATGTCACTTTTTCCAACACTTAGTGAAATTTTCACTACGTCAGAATTCTGCTTCACTTTTTGCCAAATGTAGGGGGATTTTTCACTTGGAATCAAAAGAGATCAAAACCAAACTTGTTCAAACAGTTGTTGTATCATGTAAGAGCTTTCCAAAATGGCCAAGAACATTGCCAAATTCAACCTAAACAATGAGATACAACATTGGCAAGTTGCCTTGCTGAAATCTGTCAAAGCAAGGTAGAATTTGCATTTTGGCTCGATTTGCCAAAATCAGCCAATTGCAATTGCTCCAATCCACTTGGACACCTCAGAGGATTGAATCCAAAGGGGACAATCACTGAGCCAAGCCTCCAAGGTCCAAGGAACAAAGAATAGCATGTTGAACCTAGAATGGCCAAAATAGGGACAAGACTTCAAATTTGGAATGAGGCATTCAATGGAACCATCAAGGTGGCATGGACTGAGCCATTCTCATCTGAAATCAGTCAAGACTTATCCAAGACCAAGGGGACCAAAGCTCTGTGCCCTAACCTCTAGTCAATGGCTAGAGGAGACTTTCATTTCCATTGGCCAACATTGAGGAAACCTACTTACCAGCTGCCATGTACTATTCCTTGCAAAACAAACTTGCTCTACTATAAATAGAGCTCAATTGTGGTCAGTTTAAGTACACCAAAGCCATCTAACAGATGCTTTCCTTAAAATCTCTTTCTCTTGGCAAAAATGCCTTTCTTAGCAAGGTAGCTATCGGGTTTTGAGTTTGAGAGCAATTCTGCACAAACCAATCACTCACACACCTCACATACATCACATATGAGCTGATCAAACACTCACATCACATCTGAAACATCAATTTCACAAAATCACTTGCCATCCACACAAGTTTGAAGTGAAGTTGCAGCTGAGATGCCATAAACCGATCCAGTCCATTTCAATTCAATCCAAGTGTTCAAACACACTCCATATGGTGTAGGGAAGCTGTCCAGATCATCACAACTTGTCTGTAACACCTCCAACTCAAAATCACATCTGCTCTTGCTGTCACGACTTGGAGGTAAGCCTAAACTTGGTCATCTCTCAATCTATACATATTTCCTCGCACAATAATTTGGCCATATGTTCATAATCATGCATGGAATGTTTTCCCTCAATTAATTGCATTGTTTGAATCGTGTATCAAAAATCCTAGCCTTCATGCAGAAATTAGGGTTCTTGAGGTTTCTTCGTGATTTCTTGTTATATGTTTAATTTAAATGAAATTAAAGTACATAGACATGATCGTGAGGTTGAGGCGAGCATAATGATATGTGGATTGCATGTTATAATTACGTATTCAGTGAGATTGGATGGAAAATGCAAATCTGGGTAAACTGAAAAACGCGCGTGTTCTTGGTGTTGTTCTTGGCGCCATTTTCATATATTTGAATATTTGAATTTTGTGATTTTACTATGACCGAATGGTCGCCAGTGCGCCCGGTGATTTCACCGAGATGGTCGGTATGGGTGTACGTCTTGAGGAAGCCGTCCGAGAAGGACGTTTGGTAAAAGACACTGGATCAACGAGCGGTACCAAAAAATACGATAGTGCTCTCCCTAAGAAAAAAGAGCAAGATATTGGGAATATCTCTCTCGGAAAGCAAAGGCGTCGTTATCAGCCAGTAGCAGCTGTTACTCCTGCTATCGGCCCCGTGCCTGTTCCTATGTATCAACCTCAGGTTGCGCAGAGCCAGCCTGACCAACAAAGGACACAACAGCCTCTTCAGCAGGCTCGTCCTCCATACAACAACAACCGTACAACACGGCCACCAGGATTTGATCCTATACCCATGTTGTACGCAGAACTATTTCCGTTACTGCTGGCTAAGGGGCACATTCAGACTAAGTCTCCTCTTACAGTTCCGGAAAATTCGCCTTTCTGGTTTAAGGTGGATCAAACATGCCCTTATCATCAAGGAGGTTCAGGGCATAACATTGAGACTTGCCTCAATTTCAAATCCGACGTGCAAAAGCTTGTTAGGAGCGGGCTCTTATCTTTCAATGATACGAATCCTAATGTTCTTACGAACCCGCTGCCTCAACATGAGAAGGCTGCAGTCAATCTGATTGAGAAAGAGACTAACAATGTCTATCAAATTCACGATGTACTCTTATTGGGGACCGATCTGGTCAAGATGCATTGTAGACAGAGTGGCCATGTGCCACCTCATAATTATCACCAGTGTGATATCTGCTCTAAAGACAACCAGGGATGTTCTGTAGTGCAAGCAGCTCTACAGGAACAAATGGATCTTGGATGGATCCAAGAGCACCGAGTTCGTGGAGTTAACATGGTTTACACAAATTCCAACATCATTCAAAACCACGACATCCGTGCGATGAATGTCAACTTGGTGGCGATGCACTCAAGGCAAAGCCAGTATCATAATCTGCCGCGGCACGATTACAGTTCTTGTCTGATTTGCTCGGTAAACAAACAGGGATGCTCTTTCATACAAGAGGCCCTCCAGTGTCAGATGGATCTTGGATGGATCCAAGACTACCATGATAGGAACTCCTATCAAATCAATATGGTTCAGATCTTTGACATTCGCGTGATGAATACCAACCTGGTAGAGTTACATGTTGAGCAGGTCCGACTGGGATTCTTAATATCACATGATTATCAAAACTGTAAAGCGGGTTGCGAAAACGATCGAGGTTGTACCCTTGTCCAGGAGGCACTTCAGCACTTGTTAAATCACTGGTGGATGCCAATCTATATGGACGAAGATACTCAGCAGATTAGTATCAATAACAGGAATCCTACTCGTCGTCAAAGTCAGGATGTCTGATCAATGGAAGGTAACCTAGTGAGGTTACATTGTATTCAAAGTGGGCGTGGCCAGGTGCCACCACACAACTCAGACAGTTGTAGCGTCTGTTCGGAAAGTAACCAAGGGTGTTACCTTGTGAGAGCAGCTCTTCAGGGTCAGATCGATCATGGAGAAATTCGTCCATATCTGGGTTCTGGACCCATCATTTGGTCGCCGAACTACCTTGCCGATCAAGTTGAGGATGTTGTCACGATCTCTGGTCATCACAGGACCAGGGATGTTTTTGCCATCATTCCTCTACTTGACGAATCTAGAGTTCCCAACCGAGAACGGATCGAGGTTACTTATGACGGTCAGAAAAATTAGAAGGTTCACATAATCATCTATCTACCGGGGCCATTACCGTATGAATCAGCTAAGGCGATCCCTTACAAATACGGTGCAACAATAATCGAGAATGGAAAGGAAATTCCATTACCCTCCGTCGTGAATATTGCAGACATCATTCGTGTAACACGGAGCGGTCGAGTCTTCAACCGAGGGGTTGGAGAATCCAACAAAGAAAAGGAACTTCAGGCGGAAATTCCTGATCCACCAGTCAGTCAATCTGGTAATCCCGACTTTTCAAAATACCAAGATGAGATGCTAAAGCTCATCCAAAGGAGTGAATATAACATTGTTTATCAACTGTTACAGACTCCTTCAAAGATCTCAGTATTATCACTGTTACTCAGTTCAGAAGCACACAGAGAGGCTCTACAGAAAGTCTTGGAGCAAGCCTTTGTGGAACAGGATGTAACAATCAGATAATTCGATAGCATTGTCTCTAACATCACTTCCTGCAATAATTTGGGATTTAGTGATGAGGAATTACCTGAAGAGGGTCGTCGTCATAACATGGCGCTCAACATTACGGTTAACTGCCAGGGGGATGCTTTAGCCAACGTACTGGTAGACACAGGGTCAGCCCTGAATGTTATGCCGAAGTCCACTTTGATGCGATTATCATTCAAGGGCCCTCCGATGAGAGCCAGCGAGGTCGTCGTCAAAGCATTCGACGGATCCAGAAAAATAGTTATCGGCAAAGTGGATCTTCCCATAACTATTGGTCCTCACACTTTCCAAGTCACTTTCCAGGTCATGGATATCCGGGCAACATACAGTTGTTTATTAGGAAGACCTTGGATACATCAGGCTGGAGCGATCACTTCAACCCTCCACCAAAAGCTAAAGTTCGTTCAGAACGATCAACTTGTCACGGTTTGTGGGGAACAAGCCTTGTTCGTGAGTAACTTATCATCATCTACTTGTGTGGAACCCGAGGAGGTTATTGGAACTCAGTTCCAAGCACTGTCGGTGAGCAAGAACGATCAATTCAAAGAAGGAACTTCAATTTCTTCATACAAAGATGCTATCAAAGCGCTAGAGAGTACCGATACAAAAGGATGGGGACGGCTTGTCATTCCTATTGACAATAAAACAAAGAAGGGTCTTGGTTTTTCTGCAACCTGTACCCAGACAGCCGCCAACGATGAAAGTCTTCATCCCCTTCAAAACTTCTTCCACAGTGGAGGTTTTCTTCACCCAGTGTCTCAGACAGTTCATGCAATCAATGAGGAAGATTCCACTGACACAGATGAAGAATGGAAGTCCTACCTTAACAAGGACGGCTATATGTCTCAAGAAGAGGTGCCTATGCCTTTTTGCTTTCCTACAGAAATCTGAGATTTATACCAAGATCAGATGTCGAAATGATCTACGGGGATTGTGATCCGGAAGGATGCCGTGCTCCGCCAAATTCATTGGAGGAGGACACTCTGATGAAAGACAACTTTGACCGCAATTACTATGGCCCGATGGATGGTCTGCCAATGTGGCAGCCTTACCCAGGAAACTTGGGGCAAGAAAGTCAGCCGAGTAATGAAACTTAGCTGAGCGTCATTGAAGAGAATACCTATGTCCCCACCATGTCATGGGATCAACATTCAGGTCATTCGAAAACTACTCAACATGAAGATGAATTCGCAACGTTTGCAGGACTTGAATTCATCAACTATGCTTTTCCTGAGGTCAACGTCATCGAAAGGGATGATTTCTCCAGTTCCAAAGAAGTTTGGGACACTTTGGGACAACCAAGTGGAAAATACGACTTTATGGTCAAGTACACTGCTCCCGAAAGCTCTCGTATCAGGCTCGAAGATATCCAGCCAACTGGATGGGGAGATACAGCTGAGAGCACCAATGTTATGCAAAATGCAACAGAGGAATCCTCCTACAACAATTCTGCTTGGGAGACAGATTCCAATGATCCTGCTCCACCAGAAATCAGCGTCATTTCTGAAGACAAATCAAGGAAGGTGCCAGACTTTGTGATTCACCGAGGAGTTCGCCGCCAATGGGTTGCCGTCGAGGTTCCGAAAGTCGTTCGTCAGTCAAAGTAATTGCCATCTTTTAACCTTTCACCCTGCCCAGGTGAAACGGATGTTTTGATAGGGCTCGCTTTCTGTAAATTTCCCTCTTCGCTTTGCCCAAAGCGAGTGAGTTTTGTTTTATAGGGCTGTAGTTTCAAGATTCAACTTGTTCATTAATAAAATAACGTCGTTCTGTAATTTCCGCATTAATTGTTGTTTTCTCTTTTTGCTTTTTCAGAAAATGGTAATCCTAAAAAAAACATTCAATAATAAAAACAAGCAGTAAAATCAAAACACTGCACACACTTGCATTTTCTCTATCTCTTCTAAACACGAATCATCACGTCATGCAGATTGCTTGATTTATACCCCGTTGAAACATACGATCCGATGTCTTCTCCCAACTTTAAATTCCCGGTATTCGAGGCTGAAGAATAAAATGACAACGAAATTCCAGAAGAGATCTCCCGACTACTCAGACAAGAGGAAAGGTCCATTGAACCTCATAAAGAACCATTGGAAATGGTAAACTTGGGTTCAGAGCAAGAGAGAAAAGAAATCAGGATCGGAGCATTGCTCAGTCCAACTACCAGAGAGGGTTTGATAAAGCTTCTCAAAGAATTCCCCGATGTATTCGCTTGGTCCTATCAGGATATGCCAGGGTTGGATACCAGCATCGTGGAACATCATTTACCGTTAAGATCGGAATGTCCGCCAGTAAAGCAAAGGTTGAGACGGACTCACACGGACATGGCCATCAAAATCAAAGAGGAGGTACAGAAACAGATTGACGCGGGTTTCCTCGCTACATCTGAATATCCTCAATGGTTAGCCAACATCGTACCCGTTCCCAAAAAGGATGGAAAGGTTAGAATGTGTGTCGATTATAGAGATCTGAACAAGGCAAGTCCAAAGGACGACTTTCCTTTACCACACATTGACATGCTGGTTGACAACACAGCAAAGTTCAAAGTATTCTCCTTCATGGATGGATTCTCGGGCTATAACCAGATCAAAATGGCGCCGAAAGACATGGAGAAAACTTCGTTCATTACCCCATGGGGTACCTTTTGTTACAAGGTAATGTCGTTCGGTTTGAAAAATGCCGAGGCAACCTATCAAAGGGCCATGACTACTCTGTTTCATGACATGATACACAAAGAGATCGAGGTATATGTCGATGATTTGATTGCAAAATCAAGAACAGAGGATGAGCACGTTGAACATCTATCAAAATTGTTCGAACGTCTAAGAAAATTCAAGCTCCGCTTGAATCCTAACAAGTGCACCTTCGGTGTCCGTTCAGGGAAACTGCTAGGTTCATCGTCAGCCAGAAAGGGATTGAGGTTGATCCTGACAAGGTCAAGGCCATTCAAGAAATGCCTTCTCCGAAAATAGAAAAACAAGTCAGAGGATTCTTGGGATGTTTGAACTACATCTCCAGATTCATATTCCTTATGACCGCGACGTGTGCGCCGATTTTCAAATTACTGAAAAAGAACCAGGATTGCGTTTAGTCAGAAGACTGCCAAACTGCCTTCGACAGTATTAAGGAATACCTGTTGAATCCTCCGATCCTATCACCTCCAGTGGAAGGAAGACCACTAATCATTTACCTCACAGTCCTAGAGGACTCAATGGGATGTGTACTTGGCCAACAAGACGAAACTAAAAGGAAAGAGTCTGCCATTTACTATCTAAGCAAGAAATTCACCGACTGCGAGACTCGGTACACGATGCTTGAGAAAACTTGTTGCGCTTTGGCTTGGGCAGCCAGACGTCTTCGCCAGTACATGATTCGTCATACTACTTGGTTGGTCTCCGAAATGGATTCAATCAAGTACGTTTTCGAAAAACCTGCTCTCACGAGAAGGATTGCCCGTTGGCAGATGTTACTATCAGAATATGACATAGAGTACCACGCTCAGAAAGCCGTTAAAGGAAGTATTTTAGTCGATCATTTGGCTCATCAACCGATTGACGATCAAGAATCAATCGGGTTTGACTTCCCAGACGAAGATGTCATGTATCTAAAAATGAAAGATTGCGATGAACCGCTACCTAGTGAAGGGCCGGAACCAGGTTCCCAGTGGGGACTTATCTTTGACGGAGCAGTCAATCATTATGGAAACGGAATTGGGGCAATCATTGTTACCCCTCAGGGTTCCCACATTCCTTTCACTGCCAGACTTACGTTCAAATGTACGAACAACGAGGCCGAATACGAAGCTTGTATCATGGGTCTCGAGGAAGCAATTGATTTAAGGATCAAAAACTTGGACGTATACGGCGATTCAGCTCTGGTTATTAACCAGATAAAAGGAGATTGGAACACATACCAATCAGGATTGATTCCTTACAAAGACTATGCAAGAAGGTTGTTACCCTTCTTCAACAGAGTCGACTTTCATCACATCCCTCGTGATGAGAATCACATGGCTGATGCATTAGCCACTCTCTCTTCCATGATTAGCGTAGGTCGATGGAACGACCTACCTAAGATCGACATATTGCGCCTTGAACGGCCCGCTTACATCTTCGCGATTGAAGCAGTCATAGACGACAGACCTTGGTATCACGATATCAAATGCTTCCTTCAGAAACAAGAGTACCCATCTGGGGCACTCAGAAAAGACAGGAAAACCCTCAGAAGATTGGCTGGAAACTTCTTCCTGAGCGGTGACACTCTTTATAAGAGAAATTTTGACATGGTTTTGCTCCGATGTGTCGACAGACCAGAAGCAGACATGCTCATGAAAGAAATTCATGAAGGATCCTTTGGCACTCATGCCAACGGACACACAATGGCGAGAAAAATTCTCAGAGCAGGGTACTATTGGTTGACAATGGAATCCGACTGCTACAAGTACATGAGGAGGTGTCACAAGTGTCAGATATACTCCGACAAAATTCATGTACCGCCATCACATCTCAAAGTTCTTTCTTCCCCATGGCCATTTTCCATATGGGGAATCGACATGATTGGTATGATTGAGCCCAAGGCTTCAAACGGACATCGGTTCATCCTGGTGGCCATTGACTATTTCACCAAGTGGGTCGAAGCAGCGTCATTCGCCAATGTAACCCGACAAGTGGTGGTCCGATTTATCAAAAACAATATCATCTGCCGTTATGGTGTTCCAAGCGAGATCATTACTGATAATGGATCTAACTTGAACAATAAAATGATGAAAGAGTTGTGCACAGAGTTCAAGATCGAACACCATAACTCATCTCCCTACCGACCCAAGATGAACGGAGCGGTAGAAGCGGCTAACAAGAATATCAAGAAAATTGTTTAAAAGATGGTTGTAACCTATAAAGATTGGCACGAAATGCTACCCTTTGCTCTTTATGGTTATCGCACATCTGTCTGTACTTCAACAGGGGCTACCCCTTTCTCTCTAGTATATGGCATGGAGGCAGTGCTTCCCATAGAAGTAGAGATCCCGTCAATCAGGGTATTGATGGAAGCTCAGCTCACCGAAGTTGAATGGTGTCAAAGTCGACACGACGAACTGAACCTGATCGAAGAGAAGAGAATCACGACACTATGCCACGGTCAGTTGTATCAACAAAGAATGAAGAGGGCGTTCGATAAAAAGGTTCGGCCTCGTGTCTTCAGAAAAGGAGACCTCGTGCTCAAGAAGATACAATCATTTCTCACTGACTCTCGGGGCAAATGGACCCCGAATTATGATGGCCCCTATGTGGTCACGAAAGCTTTCTCAGGCGGCGCCTTGAGACTTGCAACCATGGACGGAGAGGAATTTGCCTACCCCACGAATGTTGATGTAGTCAAGAAATACTTCGCCTAAACTAAAAAAAAAAACGTCTCGGTGGATTGAAAACCCGAAAGGGCGGTCTAGGCAAAAGTTAGAGACATGAAAAAAAAGAATCATCCCGATGGATTGGAAATCTCATAGTACAATCCAGGCAAAAGTTAGGGATAATGGCAAGTAACTATGTTCAACAGAGGCAAGTTCCTCGGCAGTAGTTACATCATCTATCAGAGGAAATCTCCAGTCCAAGGTCATCTTCGACAGAAGCTCAGGATGTCCCGAATTCAAAGTTGGTAGAAGGATAGTGGTCGTTATGTTTCAACGTAGCCCTTTTCCCTATAAATTACCATTTTCTAACTTTGTATATACTCTTTGGAATCATGCGTTTGGCTGATCTCCATCTTATCAATAAAATTTGAGCCTTTGTGCTTTTGTTTGTAATTCTTAACTTGCTTTAGCTTTACAGAACGACGTTGTTTAAACTTAATCAGCGATTCTTGAAATAAAACAAAAATGAATTTACTTGTTAAAACTTTTTCTGCTTTTAAATTAAAGATGGCATTTCTTTTGACTGTTGAACATCAGAAGAACATTGATTGCTTCTCCCGAAGTAAGCGAATTTCAAAGTGCAGAATCAAAGTACTCCTTCTAAGCCAGTATGCCTGAATGAAGGGATCAACTGTGTCAGAGACCTTGTTTCGTCTGACATCCTCGGCCGAGTTCTCATCTCCTAAGCCCGATCAACATAGCTCCCAACGGGACTATCTCTCCTAAGCAAGTTGGAATTGCTATTTTGAATCAACGGTACTTCTTCGCCCCGCGATGGCCGAGTATCCAATTGTGTTCATCCATTAGTCTGTATGTCGCGTCTGTTTTGTCAGCATAAACATACATACTTCATGCATTTTATTTGCGTTCGCATTTCGTATTGCATCACTATCACTTGAGTCGGTCTTGTCCCCTAGTGATAAACAGTTTTCTCAATCGAGTTTGTCAGTTCTTTCCTCGTCAGGAAGTGTTGCGTCTGCACAATCTCGCCACCAGTGTATCTTTAGATCAGAGTCGGCACTTGGCCACTTTGATAACTTGAACCTCTGAAAAATCAGAGAACCTTCAACAAATGTCACTCTTCGCCATTGAAGATGATATCCTCGCTTTCCCGGATTAAGGAAAATCCACAGAGAAAGCCTCGTGATCAGAGATTCGGCAGCATGCCAGTTTTGCTCCGAAAGGACCGCTGATGAAAAGGTCATCGGCCCCACAAAATTGGACCCCATCATATGGCGTTTCTCCGGGAAGATCCCGAGAAAAGTATGATGAAAGATCCCAAACGAAAACAGTCTCTCAAGAGACTCGCTTTCCCCAGTTGAATCGACAAATGGCGTCTCCAAAAAAGAGAAGTTTGTGTACCTCTACAACTCAGACGAATGGGTTCCCCAGCAAGTCTGACATCAAAACTTTTTCCACTCAAATGGCATCTCCCCAGGAAAATTCGGCGAGAAGTTTGAAGGAAAGCCACTACGAATAGCGTCCCTTGTCAGTAAAGTTTATTGACAAAAGAAACCAAGACCAGTTCTTGGTAAGAAACCAGGATCGAGGGGAAGTTTAAATCAGAAACTAAGACCAGTTCTTGGTAGGAAACCAGGATCGAGGGGAAGTTCAAATCAGAAACTAAGACCAGTTCCTTGGTAGGAAACCAAGAACGAGGGGAGGTTTATTTCAAAAGAAAACTGAGACCAGTTCCTTGGCTGAAGACCAGGATCGAGGGGAAGTTTACATTTTTTAAGCATCATTGCTTAGTTAAAGAAGATGAATGTGTAAGCTACGATTCATAACCACCATCAAAATTTCGGATATTTCGATATTTAATCCTCTTGCACCCCGAATGCTCGAATCCCTTCGTCATTCATACCTTCGGGTCCAAGAAGATTAAATAGGGGCATCTGTAATACCACAAATTTTGACCACTTAGATTTCCCATCATTGTGAAAATCATCATCACAATATGGATGAACCATCATGCTTCATCAGTCTCCCCAAAGATGGGTGAGCATCCAATACAAGCAAAATTAGGGTTTCAAGCCCTCTCTGAGTGCTTAGACAAAGGATCAATCAAGAAATGAAATGATCTTCAACTTGTCTAATCTCTCAAACGTCCACAATGGATCAAAAAGGACTCCCACTTCAAGGATTAAGCACAAGGCTGCTCCCTTCTAGGTGGATCAAGTCTCAAGATCGACAGTGTCACCAAATTAGGGTTTTGGTCGACCAGGGCCTCCAGATGGAAATTTTCATCTGGGCACAAGGCAATGATCCAAAACATGACCTAATGTGCTTCATGGAACCTCATGAACCCATGCATCAAGTCAATTTTGCCTCAGGGGATGCATTCATCAAAAATCAGGAATTAGGGTTTCTTGACCTAATTCACCCCTAAGTTGACTTTTGGGACAAACCATGAGCCAAGACCTCAAGAGATGATTTGAGGGTCTCTAATACACCATATTGATCCATTTGGAACAATGGATTGATCCAAGAAGTTTGAGCAACAAGTTTCATTTTCATCTGCACCACAATTAGGGTTTTAAGGGAAAAGTCAACTGTAACTTTGACTTTTGACCAAGACATGCTCCCAAACCCTAATACATGATTGAATATACCCTATGACACCCATGGAACATGTCCATCAAGTTTGATTTAGGTCAAGGACATGATTTCCTGAAGAATTGCACAGTTTGGAATTCATCTGATAAAAAGTCAACTGTGCACAAAAGTCAACTTTGACTTTTTGAGATTTTTCACCAAAATGGATTTTTAACCCTAAAATGATGTTAATGTATGATTTGAATCATCATTCATCAAGAAAAATAAGAAAAGTGAGATAACTTGTAAAAGGAGTAACCATAAAACTTAGAAATTTTTCTAAGTTAAAAATAAAGTGGCAAAGGTACCAACTTTGGAGGACCATAACTCCTAAACCACAAGGCCATTTTTTCTCATCCAAATATGGATTTGTATCCCTCATTATCACCTACAAAAACTTCAACTACAAGTCATTCCAATTCATTAAGGATTTTGAGTTATGGAGTGATCAAAGTGGCTGAAAAGTGAAAATGTCACTTTTTCCAACACTTAGTGAAATTTTCACTAAGTCAGAATTCTGCTTCACTTTTTGCCAAATGTAGGGGGATTTTTCACTTGGAATCAAAAGAGATCAAAACCAAACTTGTTTAAACAGTTGTTGTATCATGTAAGAGCTTTCCAAAATGGCCAAGAACATTGCCAAATTCAACCTACACCATGAGATACAACATTGGCAAGTTGCCTTGCTGAAATCTGTCAAAGCAAGGCAGAATTTGCATTTTGGCTCGATTTGCCAAAATCAGCCAATTGCAATTGCTCCAATCCACTTGGACACCTCAGAGGATTGAATCCAAAGGGGACAATCACTGAGCCAAGCCTCCAAGGTCCAAGGAACAAAGAATAGCATGTTGAACCTAGAATGGCCAAAATAGGGACAAGACTTCAAATTTGGAATGAGGCATTCAATGGAACCATTAAGGTGGCATGGACTGAGCCATTCTCATCTGAAATCAGTCAAGACTTATCCAAGACCAAGGGGACCAAAGCTTTGTGCCCTAACCTCTAGTCAATGGCTAGAGGAGACTTTCATTTCCATTGGCCAACATTGAGGAAACCTACTTACCAGCTGCCATGTACTATTCCTTGCAAAAAAAACTTGCTCTACTATAAATAGAGCTCAATTGTGGTCAGTTTAAGTACACCAAAGCCATCTAACAGATGCTTTCCTTAAAATCTCTTTCTCTTGGCAAAAATGCCTTTCTTAGCGAGGTAGCTATCGGGTTTTGAGTTTGAGAGCAATTCTGCACAAACCAATCACTCACACACCTCACATACATCACATATGAGCTTATCAAACACTCACATAACATCTGAAACATCAATTTCACAAAATCACTTGCCATCCACACAAGTTTGAAGTGAAGTTGCAGCTGAGATGCCATAAACTGATCCAGTCCATTTCAATTCAATCCAAGTGTTCAAACACACTCCATATGGTGTAGGGAAGCTGTCCAGATCATCACAACTTGTCTGTAACACCTCCAACTCAAAATCACATCTGCTCTTGTTGTCACGACTTGGAGGTAAGCCTTAACTTAGTCATCTCTCAATCTATGCATATTTCCTCGCACAATAATTTGGCCATATGTTCATAATCATGCATGGAATGTTTTCCCTCAATTAATTGCATTGTTTGAATCGTGTATCAAAAATCCTAGCCTTCATGCAGAAATTAGGGTTCTTGAGGTTTCTTCGTGATTTCTTGTTATATGTTTAATTTAAATGAAATTAAAGTACATAGACATGATCGTGAGGTTGAGGCGAGCATAATGATATGTGGATTGCATGTTATAATTACGTATTCAGTGAGATTGGATGGAAAATGCAAATCTGGGCAAACTGAAAAACGTGCGTGTTCTTGGTGTTGTTCTTGGCGCCATTTTCATATATTTTAATATTTGAATTTTGTGATTTTGTTTAATTGATTCAAAAATTAATTTCTCTCTGAGTTTTAATGATTTTGAGTTGATTCTTTTTTTAATAATTCACAAAAATGTTAAAATATTTTATTTTATCAAAAAATCCCAAAAATATTATTTATTTCATATAATTGATATTTTTGCAAAGAATTAATATTTTGATTGTTTTTGGCATTTTAAATATTTTTTCTACATTGATTTTGCAACTTTTAATGCTTTCTAATTATTTTGTAGGTCAATACTTAATTTTTGAAGCATTAATCCAAGATCACAATTTTTTTTCCATGTGTTAAACAATTTTTGATCATTTTAATTGAATTTTTATTCAATTAAATACATTTTTGAAAACAAATTAGGGTTTTGGATTAATTCAACCCTCATAAGTCATTCAAAACATTTTGGGCCTCTATTAGAGTGTAAGACCCAATCCTTTTTTTGACCAAATCATCTTTGGGCCTCACTTATTGTATAAGTCCCGATACCGTCAAAAAAAATAAACTGCGCGATCGTCGCCTTTTCAAAAATCATATGGGCCTCTCCTTGAGCTATAAGACCCATTCAAAACTTGTGGGCCTCTATTAGAGTGTAAGACCCAATCCCCCTTTTAACCAAAACATTTTGGGTCTCACTTATTGTATAAGTCCCTCTGCGTTAAAAGAAAACCTCGGCGCGATCGCCATTTTTAAACGAAAAATCATTTGGGCCTACCCTCGTGTTATAAGCCCCACTCTTTTTCTTTAAACCTTTTTGGGCCTCTTGAGAGAGTGTAAGACCTATCCCTTTGTACAGAAAACCTTTTTGGGCCACAGTCACTTGTATAAGTCCCTCTGTACAAATTCAAACCGTGCGCTCACTGATAAAACCCTGGGCCTCTCCTTGAGCTGTAAGCCCCAAATCTTTCTTTTTCAAAGCACTTTCTCCTTTGATTTTGAATATACTGTTGTTTTTAATCTTTCTTTGTTAAACAACTAACCAAACAGCATGGAAGCTCTACAACCGAGTAAGTGGTTATCGCTTTCGTTTACTGCTTTCATATTATAAACTGTATTGTGGGGATGCTCACTGTAAGTCTCCTTTCACAAACTCATATCTACTGTGTAATAATAGTATAGATATTTCGAGTTTCCCCGACAACTACGTCTAGAACTAAGTGACGCCGTTTCATTTATTCGTAGAAATAGACGCCTAGATCCCCAATAGGAGCACCAGATACAGTCTTCTCTTTGGTTGTCCTCCTTAGGAATCGTCAAGAAATTCTATCCCCCAGAGATGAATTATTCTCGGTGAAACTTCTCTTGAATTTCTTCAAACCGCCGAACGGTTCGGACTCTCTCTAAAAGTTAAAGTCACTGGATAGTAAACCTCGCACGTTTACCAGTGGTTTTAACTCTAAAAGAGTTTTCCTGAACTTTTCTTTGGTTTGGGACCCACGGGCTTCTTAAAAGCATCGGCCTCCTCTTGGGCATCATACAAGGACCCACAGGCTTCCTAAAAGCAACCCCGCCTCCTCTTGGGCATTATTCAAGGACACTACGGCTTCTTAGAAGTATTCACAGCCTCCTCTTAGGCTTCGTATAATGATCTCTTCCTCCGGGAATGATAGGCTCCTCTTGGGCTTCGTACAAGGACCCGTCGGCTTCTTAAAAGTTTCTAGCCTCCTCTTGGGCTTCGTACAAATTGTCCCGACGACCTCCTAGAGGTATAGGAACAGAACCTAGTCATCCTCATAGAACAGTCCTTTCATAGAGTCTACTACTGTTTCTCGAAGCATAGTACAAAAGATAAAACTCTAGACACGGACAGTCTAACTTCCTTGAGTCTCAAAGACATTCTCAAGCACCCTTCGTAAAATAGGAAGGAAACCCGCAGACTCGGATAGTCTCAATACCCTTTGGATTTCCCGTTTCCTCAAAGAAAAGGAAATATCCCTGATCCTCAAATCAAATCCCTGAGTACAGTGTTACTCATATAAGAACTTATTTTCTCTTTTAAATCAGTATATTAGATCTGTCACTCAACTGAAACAGTTACAATAGCCTCCATCTCGGGCTTCGTACGAGATACCAAAATTCTCCCCAGTGGAGTCAAAACAACCTTTTAGCCTCTCTCTCAGGCTTTGTATGAGACACAAAAGATTCCCTCGTTGAGTCAATCACCCTTTTTTTTGCCTCCATCTCGGGCCTCGTACGAGATATAAATCCCTTAAGCAAGAGTCGAACTCTTTGCTAGCCTCCTCTTAGGCTTTATATAATGATATGCCCCACTGGGTCAAAAACTTTTAGCCTCTCTCTCGGGCTTTGTACGTGACACAAATTAGCCTCCTCTTAGGCTTTGTATAAGAAAACCACTGGTTGATCCTTTTAGCATCAAAGTTGTGCCTCGTTCGCAGTACACAAACATCAACAACTCCTTTCCCTTCATCTAATCGCTGTAAGCGGCAAGCCTCTGGATCATCTATATCCATGCCACTGTCCCTCTTTTAGCATGAGAAATTCCTAAGGAAAGATGGCATTGCTCTACACTGAGTTAAAGTCTTCTCCTTCAGGTTAAAACCCTTTCTTCGGAAATTATGGCATTGCTCGGATCCGCGTATCCCAGTTAAAGTAATTCCCCTTCCCCCTCTTTAGAGATGACAAATTCTCTCTAAAGTCGAGGTCTTTCAGCTTCACGTCTTGGGCTTTGAACAAGACACAAATAGACCTTTTAGCTTCACATCTTGGGCTTTGAACAAGATACAAATCACCTTTCGCTTCATGTCTTGGGCTTTGAACAAGACACCAAAACACCATTTCCTCCCATAGAATAGGAGGAACTACGAACGCTCTGATTTCCCTGTTTCGGTAAACGGGAATACGTAGGCATAAGATCGAAAGAAAAGATCTTAGCGAGCGCAATCAACAAAAAACTCAAATCCCATATCTCCATCAATTAAAAGCAGTAATTCAAAAGCATCAGTCCTAACATCCTAATCCTTATTCCCCGCCAGAAACCCTTTGCCTAGAAAAAAGAAAGAAAGAACCGTATTGGTGAAATACGAATAACCAGTACAAAGCCCCCCCCCCCACATTGATAGCATCCGTAACCTAACAGACCGCTGTTTAAACTCAGTATGCAAGCAGGGTTAATTGGAGACATCTATTTCCCTTCCTTATTCAGCTCACAATAGGATAAAAAATGAATCGCCCTGTAGTTTTAAGCTCAGACCGCAGAGAGCGACCAGCGCTTAAGAACCGCGTCCAAAATCGCTCGCTACAGAAAAGTGGCGCCCACCGTGGGGCCGTTCAAAGTTAGATCTAGGCACGGTCGTCCCCATTTTTCACAGAAAAGTGGCGCCCACTGTGGGGCCTGTCTCTTTCTTTCTACTTCTCTTGTGTGAAAAATTACACAAATGGCGACTCTGCTGGGGAGTCTCCTTTTCTGCCTTAGGGCATCATCCCCATTTTCTACGGAAAATGGGAACTCTACCGAAGAGAAAGATTGACCTATGCTGGTCCATCTCTTAGGCAGGGAACCACAGATTGGGGCTTCCGCCGGGGAACCCATTTCTGTCAGGAACTTAAGATTCATAGCTTTATAAGTCTAGGATGATTAGGACAAATATATATACTGCTTTTCCTAATTGCTATACGTGTTTATTTTTCTGCTACTGAGAATGCGTGTGATGCCGCATGTGGTGAGATTGAGTATACACTTAAGAAAAGCCAACCTTTTTCGTAGTGCGGAAGCTATCGGAAATAGCTGTTACGCGATACTACCCTCATTTGAGGCTGGTGATCTATTCTCGGTAAATGGCACTTACTCTAAGATTGCACACAACTCGCTGGCGATCCGCTTGTTGTTTTGCTTTCCTGGGAGGAGCTGATGATAATGAGTACAGGTACAAAAATCACCCTAGTATAAACCTTTGGGGATGGGTAGAGCCTTGACTTCATGACAACGACCCTTTGACCCCATGTTTTTTCTATGTTTTTGTGTGCTTCATTCATGCATTCATTTAATAAAACATTAAAACATTCAAAAAACTTCTCTTCTAGTCTCTCTGTTTTTCAAATTAAACTAAGACTGTGATTGCAAATATCAGAGAAAAAGATTACGCTAATGGATTTTGGTAGAAGGAGAACTCACCAGTATACCTTCAAGGTTCCAAAACTAGGGGATTTGAGAAAGTTAGCGAGGATGATCGTTAACCCAGAGGCTTTCAGAGCCAAGCACGGTGGTTTGCTACCACTGTTAAGAGTCCATGTGATTAAGGGGATCATGGACGCGCTCATTCAGTTCTACGATCCGGTTTATCATTGTTTCCCATTCCCGGATTACCAGCTTGCACCAATGCTGGAGGAGTATTCTCATCTGACTGATTTACATATCACTGATCGAGCTCCATTTTCTGGACTGGAAGAAATTCCAAAGAATCAGACTATTGCAAGAGCAATTCATTTGGACGAGTCTGAGGTCAAGACTCACATGACCACTAAGGGTGGCACCCAAGGTTTGCCAGCCCAGTTCTTGACAAAAAAGGCTCTATACTTTGCTAGTATAGGGAACGGGACTGCTTTTGAAAGCATCTTTGTCTTGCTCACCTACGGGTTATTTTTGTTTCCTAACATCAATAACTTCGTCGATATCAACGCTATTAAGGTTTTTCTCATTAGAAACCCTGTGCCGACTTTGCTTGCAGATGCGTATCATTCTGTACACTTGGGAAATTTATACAGCGGAGGGGAGATCACATGCTGTGTACCTTTGCTTTACAAATGGTTTATCTCTCACTTGCCCAAGTCTGCTGCTTTTTGGGATTGCAAGAGTGTCTTACGTTGGTCGCAGAAGATCATGTCTCTCACCAACTCTGATATAGATTGGTGTAATAGGATTTATGAGGGAATCAGAATCATTGACCGTTGTGGAAACTTCCCCAGCGTACCCCCATAGGAACTAAAGGAGGAATCACCTATCATCCGATATTGGTTCTTCGTCAATTTGGATACCCGATGAGACACATCCCATTGGGTGTTCATCTGGAAGGTCTTTTCTTCAAAGAGGGAGAAAGTGACAGAGCACTAAAGATGGAAATAGTGCAAGCTTGGAAACAGGTTCATAAGAAAGGACGAGAGTCTCTGGGAAAACCGGATTGTGTCTCGTTGGAGCCTTATCTCCATTGGGTACAAACTAGAGCTCTCAAGCTAAAGATGCCTTATCCTCGTTACGGAATTCTTCCGCCGAGGGAAATTGTCATGTACTTCATGACGGAAACTGAAAGGCTTCAGGTTACTCTCAACAAAGTTCAAAAGGAAAGAAGGTCTTGGAAGAACAAGTATCGCACCCTCGACGTAGAGTGTATCCAAATACAGCAATTACTGAAAGAGAAAGATGCTCTGATTGAAATTTTGGAGCAGCATGTTGTAGAGAATCAAGATGACCAAAGGAATTTTTGCTCACTCCTTTCACCTGGCAAAGGAATGACAACCCGACAACGGCCCAAGAGCCCCGGTCAAAGAAAAGGAAAGTACCAGAGTCAGCACCCGATTTCTCTTCAGAGAGGACTCGGGACCCATTAGTTTAGGTTTCTGTTTCTGCACTTTGTAATCTACTGTATTTCCATTTCTGTAATCCTTTGGAATTCAATAAAAAGGGGTTTCCCCACTGTTTGATATTTGCAATCTAATTGTCGAAATTTATTTTGATTAAACCAAAAAAAAACAATAATTAATATAATCATTGCATTCATCATTCTCACATCGCGTATTCTCCTTACCTATGAATCTCACGTTTGTGTCTCGATTCTAGAGTCAAACTGTCTCATTCGTATAATACTCGGGCCAATCGTCAGAAAAAGATGGATGATCTTGAGGAAGAAAACAGAGAGTTGAAAGAAGAGATCGACACTCTGAGAGAGGATATGAGAAAGCTTCGTAACGACATGCAAGCCATGGCAGAGGCTCAGCTACAAAGAACTGTGATCTCAGAGATCACCGCAACACCCATCATAGAAAAGTATGATCCTAGGTATCAGATACTGAAAGATCGTCCTTGGGGCATGCCTGTTAACTATATCCCGGAAGGATATGTTTCGTCGATCACTGAAGATCAGGGAATCGCAACAGAAGCCGCTGGGCCTGAAGGTTACAAACTTCGGGAAAGCGAAGATGACAGGGGCATACTCAAGACTCCTGAAGGTTACAAACTTCGGGAGGCGCCAAGACTTACTGCCGTAGTCACGGTACCACCCCCTGTGGTGCACACTGTCCCGGAAGGACAGATTCCACCAACACCTTATGGTAAGAAGGAAACTATGTTTGACAGAATGGAGGAATTCCAGGAACAGTTCTTGGAAATGCAGAAAGAGCTGCAAGCCATTCGCGGTCAGGATTTATTCGGAAAGGACGCCGCAGACCTCTGCTTGGTCCCAAATGTAAAAGTCCCGCACAAGTTCCAAGTGCCCGACTTTGAAAAATACAAGGGTAACTCTTGCCCTCAGAGCCATCTGGTGATGTACGCTCAGTGGATGTCAGCTCAGACGGAGAATCAGGACCTGCTGATTCACTACTTCCAGGATAGTTTAACCGGTGCCGCACTCAAATGGTACATGGGTTTAAACCGTGCCACGATCAGTACATTCAGAGATCTTGGTACTGCCTTCGTCCAACAATACAAATACAATTTGGACATCGCACCCGACAGAGATCAACTCAGATCAATGTCGCAAAAGGACAAGGAAACCTTTAAGGAGTATGCTCAAAGGTGGCGTGAAATTGCCGCTCAAATTTGTCCACCTCTTGAGGAAAAAGAGATGACAAAGATCTTCTTAAAGACCTTAAGCTCATTTTACTATCACCGAATGGTCGCCAGTGCGCCCAGTGATTTCACCGAGATGGTCGGTATGGGTGTACGTCTTGAGGAAGCCATCCGAGAAGGACGTTTGGTAAAAGACACTGGATCAACGAGCGGTACCAAAAAATACAGTAGTGTTCTCCCTAAGAAAAAAGAGAAAGATATTGGGAATATCTCTCTCGGAAAGCAAAGGCGTCGTTATCAGCCAGTAGCAGCTGTTACTCCTGCTATCGGCCCCGTGCCTGTTCCTATGTATCAACCTCAGGTTGCGCAGAGCCAGCCTGACCAACAAAGGACACAACAGCCTCTTCAGCAGGCTCGTCCTCCATACAACAACAACCGTACAACACGGCCACCGGGATTTGATCCTATACCCATGTTGTACGCAGAACTATTTCCGTTACTGCTGGCTAAGGGGCACATTCAGACTAAGTCTCCTCTTACAGTTCCAGAAAATCCGCCTTCCTGGTTTAAGGTGGATCAAACATGCCCTTATCATCAAGGAGGTTCAGGGCATAACATTGAGACTTGCCTCAATTTCAAATCCGACGTGCAAAAGCTTGTTAGGAGCGGGCTCTTATCTTTCAAAGATATGAATCCTAATGTTCTTTCGAACCCGCTGCCTCAACATGAGAAGGCTGCAGTCAATCTAATTGAGAAAGAGACTAACAATGTCTATCAAATTCACGATGTACTCTTATTGGGGACCGATCTGGTCAAGATGCATTGTAGACAGAGTGGATATGGCCATGTGCCACCTCATAATTATCACCAGTGTGATATCTGCTCTAAAGACAACCAGGGATGTTCTGTAGTGCAAGCAGCTCTACAGGAACAAATGGATCTTGGATGGATCCAAGAGCACCGAGTTCGTGGAGTTAACATGGTTTACACGAATTCCAACATCATTCAAAACCACGACATCCGTGTGATGAATGTCAACTTGGTGGCGATGCACTCAAGGCAAAGCCAGTATCATAATCTGCCGCGGCACGATTACAGTTCTTGTCTGATTTGCTCGGTAAACAAACAGGGATGCTCTTTCATACAAGAGGCCCTCCAGCGTCAGATGGATCTTGGATGGATCCAAGACTACCATGATAGGAACTCCTATCAAATCAATATGGTTCAGATCTTTGACATTCGCGTGATGAATACCAACCTGGTAGAGTTACATGCTGAGCAGGTCTGACTGGGATTCTTAATATCACATGATTATCAAAACTGTAAAGCGGGTTGCGAAAACGATCGAGGTTGTACCCTTGTCCAGGAGGCACTTCAGCACTTGTTAAATCACTGGTGGATGCCAATCTATATGGACGAAGATACTCAGCAGATTAGTATCAATAACAGGAATCCTACTCGTCGTCAAAGTCAGGATGTCCGATCAATGGAAGGTAACCTAGTGAGGTTACATTGTATTCAAAGTGGGCGTGGCCAGGTGCCACCACACAACTCAGACAGTTGTAGCATCTGTTCGGAAAGTAACCAAGGGTGTTACCTTGTGAGAGCAGCTCTTCAGGGTCAGATCGATCAGGGAGAAATTCGTCCATATCCGGGTTCTGGACCCATCATTTGGTCGCCGAACTACCTTGTCGATCAAGTTGAGGATGTTGTCACGATCTCTGGTCATCACAGGACTAGGTATGTTTTTGCCATCATTCCTCTACTTGACGAATCTAGAGTTCCCAACCGGGAACGGATCGAGGTTACTTATGACGGTCAGAAAAATCAGAAGGTTCCCATAGTCATCTATCTACCAGGGCCATTACCGTATGAATCAGCTAAGGCGATCCCTTACAAATACGGTGCAACAATAATTGAGAATGGAAAGGAAATTCCATTACCCTCCGTCGTGAATATTGCAGACATCAGTCGTGTAACACGGAGCGGTAGAGTCTTCAACCGAGGGGTTGGAGAATCCAACAAAGAAAAGGAACTTCAGGCAGAAATTCCTGATCCACCAGTCAGTCAATCTGGTAATCCCGACTTTTCAAAAGACCAAGATGAGATGCTAAAGCTCATCCAAAGGAGTGAATATAACATTGTTGATCAACTGTTACAGACTCCTTCAAAGATCTCAGTATTATCACTGTTACTCAGTTCAGAAGCACACAGAGAGGCTCTACAGAAAGTCTTGGAGCAAGCCTTTGTGGAACAGGATGTAACAATCAGACAATTCGATAGCATTGTCTCTAACATCACTTCCTGCAATAATTTGGGATTTAGTGATGAGGAATTACCTGAAGAGGGTCGTCGTCATAACATGGCGCTCAACATTATGGTTAACTGCCAGGGCGGTGCTTTAGCCAACGTACTGGTAGACACAGGGTCAGCCCTGAATGTTATGCCGAAGTCCACTTTGATGCGATTACCATTCAAGGGCCCTCCGATGAGAGCCAGCGAGGTCGTCGTCAAAGCATTCGACGGATCCAGAAAAACAGTTATTGGCGAAGTGGATCTTCCCATAACTATTGGTCCTCACACTTTCCAAGTCACTTTCCAGGTCATGGATATCCGGGCAACATACAGTTGTTTATTAGGAAGACCTTGGATACATCAGGCTGGAGCGGTCACTTCAACCCTCCACCAAAAGCTAAAGTTCATCCAGAACGATCAACTTGTCACGGTTTGTGGGGAACAAGCCTTGCTCGTGAGTAACTTATCATCATCTACTTGTGTGGAACCCGAGGAGGTTATTGGAACTCAGTTCCAAGCACTGTCGGTGAGCAAGAACGATCAATTCAAAGAAGGAACTTCAATTTCTTCATACAAAGATGCTATCAAAGCGGTCGAGAGTACCGATACAAAAGGATGGGGATGGCTTGTCATTCCTATTGACAATAAAACAAAGAAGGGTCTTGGTTTTTCTGCAACCTGTACCCAGACAGCCGCCAACGATGAAAGTCTTCATCCCCTTCAAAACTTCTTCCATAGTGGAGGTTTTCTTCACCCAGTGTCTCAGACAGTTCATGCTATCAATGAGGAAGATTCCCCTGACACAGATGAAGAATGGAAGTCCTACCTTAACAAGGACGGCTATATGTCTCAGGAAGAGGTGCCTATGCCTTTTTGCTTTCCTACATAAATCTGAGATTTATACCAAGATTAGATGTCGAAATGATCTACAGGGATTGTGATCCGGAAGGATGTCGTGCTCCGCCAAATTCATTGGAGGAGGACACTCTGATGAAAGACAACTTTGACCGCAATTACTATGGCCCGATGGATGGTCTGCCAATGTGGCAGCCTTACCCAGGAAACTTGGGGCAAGAAAGTCAGCCGAGTAATGAAACTCAGCTGAGCGTCATTGAACAGAATACCTGTGTCCCCACCATGTCATAGGATCAACATTCAGGTCATTCGGAAACTACTCAACATGAAGATGAATTCGCAACGTTTGCAGGACTTGAATTCATCAACTATGCTTTTCCTGAGGTCAACGTCATCGAAAGGGGTGATTTCTCCAGTTCCAAAGAAGTTTGGGACACTTTGGGACAACCAAGTGGAAAATACGACTTTATGGTCAAGTACACTGCTCCCGAAAGCTCTCGTATCAGGCTCGAAGATATCCAGCCAACTGGATGGGGAGATACAGCTGAGAGCACCAATGTTATGCAAAATGCAACAGAGGAATCCTCCTACAACAATTCTGCTTGGGAGACAGATTCCAATGATCCTGCTCCACTAGAAATCAGCGTCATTTCTGAAGACAAATCAAGGAAGGTGCCAGACTTTGTGATTCACCGAGGAGTTCGCCGCCAATGGGTTGTCGTCGAGGTTCCGAAGGTCGTTCGTCAGTCAAAGTAATTGCCACCTTTTAACCTTTCACCCTGCCCAGGTGAAACGGATGTTTTGATAGGGCTCGCATTCTGTAAATTTCCCTCTTCGCTTTGCCCAAAGAGTGTGAGTTTTGTTTTATAGGGCTGTAGTTTCAAGATTCGACTTGTTCATTAATAAAATAACGTCGTTCTGTAATTTCCGCATTAATTGTTGTTTTCTCTTTTTGCTTTTTCAGAAAATGGTAATCCTAAAAAAAACATTCAATAATAAAAACAATAAGTAAAATCAAAACACTGCACACACTTGCATTTTCTCTATCTCTTCTAAAGACGAATCATCACGTCATGCAGATTGCTTGTTTTATACCCCGTTGAAACATACGATCCGATGCCTTCTCCCAACTTTGAATTCCCGGTATTCGAGGCTGAAGAAGAAAATGACAACGAAATTCCAGAAGAGATCTCCCGACTACTCAGACAAGAGGAAAGGTCCATTGAACCTCATAAAGAACCGTTGGAAACGGTAAACTTGGGTTCAGAGCAAGAGAGAAAAGAAATCAGGATCGGAGCATTGCTCAGTCCAACTACCAGAGAGGGTTTGATAAAGCTTCTCAAAGAATTCCCCGATGTATTCGCTTGGTCCTATCAGGATATGCCAGGGTTGGATACCAGCATCGTGGAACATCATTTACCGTTAAGATCGGAATGTCCGCCAGTAAAGCAAAGGTTGAGACGGACTCACCCGGACATGGCCATCAAAATCAAAGAGGAGGTACAGAAACAGATTGACGCGGGTTTCCTCGCTACATCTGAATATCCTCAATGGTTAGCCAACATCGTACCCGTTCCCAAAAAGGATGGAAAGGTTAGAATGTGTGTCGATTACAGAGATCTAAACAAGGCAAGTCCAAAGGACGACTTTCCTTTACCACACATTGACATGCTGGTTGACAGCACAGCAAAGTTCAAAGTATTCTCCTTCATGGATGGATTCTCGGGCTATAACCAGATCAAAATAGCGCCGAAAGACATGGAGAAAACTTCGTTCATTACCCCATGGGGTACCTTTTGTTACAAGGTAATGCCGTTCGGTTTGAAAAATGCCGGGGCAACCTATCAAAGGGCCATGACTACTCTGTTTCATGACATGATACACAAAGAGATCGAGGTATATGTCGATGATTTGATAGCAAAATCAAGAACAGAGGATGAGCACGTTGAACATCTGTCAAAATTGTTCGAACGTCTAAGAAAATTCAAGCTCCGCTTGAATCCTAACAAGTGCACCTTCGGTGTCCGTTCAGGGAAACTGCTAGGGTTCATCGTCAGCCAGAAAGGGATTGAGGTTGATCCTGACAAGGTCAAGGCCATTCAAGAAATGCCTTCTCCGAAAACTGAAAAACAAGTCAGAGGATTCCTGGGACGTTTGAACTACATCTCCAGATTCATATTCCTTATGACTGCGACGTGTGCGCCGATTTTCAAATTACTGAAAAAGAACCAGGATTGCATTTGGTCAGAAGACTGCCAAACTGCCTTCGACAGTATTAAGGAATACCTGTTGAATCCTCCGATCCTATCACCTCCAGTGGAAGGAAGACCACTAATCATTTACCTCACAGTCCTAGAGGACTCAATGGGATGTGTACTTGGCCAACAAGACGAAACTAAAAGGAAAGAGTCTGCCATTCACTATCTAAGCAAGAAATTCACCGACTGCGAGACTCGGTACACGATGCTTGAGAAAACTTGTTGCGTTTTGGCTTGGGCAGCCAGACATCTTCGCCAGTACATGATTCGTCATACTACTTGGTTGGTCTCCGAAATGGATCCAATCAAGTACGTTTTTGAAAAACCTGCTCTCACGGGAAGGATTGCCCGTTGGCAGATGTTACTATCAAAATATGACATAGAGTACCACACTCAGAAAGCCGTTAAAGGAAGTATTTTAGCCGATCATTTGGCTCATCAACCGATTGATGATCAAGAATCAATCAGGTTTGACTTCCCAGACGAAGATGTCATGTATCTAAAAATGAAAGATTGCGATGAACTGCTACCCAGTGAAGGGCCAGAACCAGGTTCCCAGTGGGGACTTATCTTTGACGGAGCAGTCAATCATTATGGAAACAGAATTGGGGCAATCATTATTACCCTTCAGGGTTCCCACATTCCTTTCACTGCCAGACTTACGTTCAAATGTACGAACAACGAGGCCGAATACGAAGCTTGTATCATGGGTCTCGAGGAAGCAATTGATTTAAGGATCAAAAACTTGGACATATACGGCGATTCAGCTCTGGTTATTAACCAGATAAAAGAAGATTGGAACACATACCAATCAGGATTGATTCCTTACAAAGACTATGCAAGAAGGTTGTTACCCTTCTTCAACAGAGTCGACTTTCATCACATCCCTCGTGATGAGAATCACATGGCTGATGCATTAGCCACTCTCTCTTCCATGATTAGCGTAGGTCGATGGAACGACCTACCTAAGATCGACATATTGTGCCTTGAACGGCCCGCTTACATCTTCGCGATTGAAGCAGTCATAGACGACAGACCTTGGTATCACGATATCAAATGCTTCCTTCAGAAACAAGAGTACCCATCTGGGGCACTCAGAAAAGACAGGAAAACCCTCAGAAGATTGGCTGGAAACTTCTTCCTGAGCGGTGGCACTCTTTATAAGAGAAATTTTGACATGGTTTTGCTCCGATGTGTCGACAGACCAGAAGCAGACATGCTCATGAAAGAAATTCATGAAGGATCCTTTGGCACTCATGCCAACGGACACACAATGGCGAGAAAAATTCTCAGAGCAGGGTACTATTGGTTGACAATGGAATCCGACTGCTACAAGTACATGAGGAGGTGTTACAAGTGTCAGATATACTCCGACAAAATTCATGTACCGCCATCACATCTCAAAGTTCTTTCTTCCCCATGGCCATTTTCCATATGGGGAATCGACATGATTGGTATGATTGAGCCCAAGGCTTCAAACGGACATCGGTTCATCCTGGTGGCCATTGACTATTTCACCAAGTGGGTCGAAGCAGCGTCATTCGCCAATGTAACCCGACAAGTGGTGGTCCGATTTATCAAAAACAATATCATCTGCCGTTATGGTGTTCCAAGCGAGATCATTACTGATAATGGATCTAACTTGAACAATAAAATGATGAAAGAGTTGTGCACAGAGTTCAAGATCGAACACCATAACTCATCTCCCTACCGACCCAAGATGAACGGAGCGGTAGAAGCGGCTAACAAGAATATCAAGAAAATTGTTCAAAAGATGGTTGTAACCTATAAAGATTGGCACGAAATGCTACCCTTTGCTCTTCATGGTTATCGCACATCTGTCCGTACTTCAACAGGGGCTACCCCTTTCTCTCTAGTATATGGCATGGAGGCAGTGCTTCCCATAGAAGTAGAGATCCCGTCAATCAGGGTATTGATGGAAGCTCAGCTCACCGAAGTTGAATGGTGTCAAAGTCGACACGACGAACTGAACCTGATCGAAGAGAAGAGAATCACGACACTATGCCACGGTCAGTTGTGTCAACAAAGAATGAAGAGGGCGTTCGACAAAAAGGTTCGGCCTCGTGTCTTCAGAAAAGGAGACCTCGTGCTCAAGAAGATACAATCATTTCTCACTGACTCTCGGAGCAAATGGACCCCGAATTATGATGGCCCCTATGTGGTCACGAAAGCTTTCCCAGGCGGCGCCTTGAGACTTGCAACCATGGACGGAGAGGAATTTGCCTACCCCACGAATGTTGATGTAGTCAAGAAATACTTCGCCTAAACTAAAAAAAAAACGTCTCGGTGGATTGAAAACCCGAAAGGGCGGTCTAGGCAAAAGTTAGAGACATGAAAAAAAAGAATCATCCCGATGGATTGGAAATCTCATAGTACAATCCAGGCAAAAGTTAGGGATAATGGCAAGTAACTATGTTCAACAGAGGCAAGTCCCTCGGCAGTAGCTACATCATCTATCGGAGGAAATCTCCAGTCAAAGGTCATCTTCGACAGAAGCTCAGGATGTCCCGAATTCAAAGTTGGTAGAAGGATAGTGGTCGTTATGTTTCAACGTAGCCCTTTTCCCTGTAAATTACCATTTTCTAACTTTGTATATACTCTTTGGAATCACGCGTTTGGTTGATCTCCATCTTATCAATAAAATTTGAGCCTTTGTGCTTTTGTTTGTAATTCTTAACTTGCTTTAGCTTTACAGAACGACGTTGTTTAAACTTAATCAGCGATTCTTGAAATAAAACAAAAATGAATTTACTTGTTAAAACTTTTTCTACTTTTAAATTAAAGATGGCATTTCTTTTGACTGTTGAACATCAGAAGAACATTGATTGCTTCTCCCGAAGTAAGCGAATTTCAAAGTGCAGAATCAAAGTACTCCTTCTAAGCCAGTATGCCTGAATGAAGGGATCAACTGTGTCAGAGACCTTGTTTCGTCTGACATCCTCGACCGAGTTCTCATCTCCTAAGCCCGATCAACATAGCTCCCAACGGGACTATCTCTCCTAAGCAAGTTGGAATTGCTATTTTGAATCAACGGTACTTCTTCGCCCCGCGATGGCCGAGTATCCAATTGTGTTCATCCATTAGTCTGTATGTCGCGTCTGTTTTGTCAGCATAAACATACATACTTCATGCATTTTATTTGCGTTCGCATTTCGTATTGCATCACTATCACTTGAGTCGGTCTTGTCCCCTAGTGATAAACAGTTTTCTCAATCGAGTTTGTCAGTTCTTTCCTCGTCAGGAAGTGTTGCGTCTGCACAATCTCGCCACCAGTGTATCTTTAGATCAGAGTCGGCACTTGGCCACTTTGATAACTTGAACCTCTAAAAAATCAGAGAACCTTCAACAAATGTCACTCTTCGCCATTGAAGATGATATCCTCGCTTTCCCGGATTAAGGAAAATCCACAGAGAAAGCCTCGTGATCAGAGATTCGGCAGCATGCCAGTTTTGCTCCGAAAGGACCGCTGATGAAAAGGTCATCGGCCCCACAAAATTGGACCCCATCATATGGCGTTTCTCCGGGAAGATCCCGAGAAAAGTATGATGAAAGATCCCAAACGAAAACAGTCTCTCAAGAGACTCGCTTTCCCCAGTAGAATCGACAAATGGCGTCTCCAAAACAGAGAAGTTTGTGTACCTCTACAACTCAGACGAATGGGTTCCCCAGCAAGTCTGACATCAAAACTTTTTCCACTCAAATGGCATCTCCCCAGGAAAATTCGGCGAGAAGTTTGAAGGAAAGCCGCTACGAATAGCGTCCCTTGTCAGTAAAGTTTATTGACAAAAGAAACTAAGACCAGTTCTTGGTAAGAAACCAGGATCGAGGGGAAGTTTAAATCAGAAACTAAGACCAGTTCTTGGTAGGAAACCAGGATCGAGGGGAAGTTCAAATCAGAAACTAAGACCAGTTCCTTGGTAGGAAACCAAGAACGAGGGGAGGTTTATTTCAAAAGAAAACTGAGACCAGTTCCTTGGCTGAAGACCAGGATCGAGGGGAAGTTTACCTTTTCTAAGCATCATTGCTTAGTTAAAGAAGATGAATGTGTAAGCTACCATTCATAACCACCATCAAAATTTCGGATATTCCGATATTTAATCCTCTTGCACCCCGAATGCTCGAATCCCTTCGTCATTCATACCTTCGGGTCCAAGAAGATTAAATAGGGGCATCTGTAATACCCCAAATTTTGACCACTTAGATTTCCCATCATTGTGAAAATCATCATCACAATATGGATGAACCATCATGCTTCATCAGTCTCCCCAAAGATGGGTGAGCATCCAATACAAGCAAAATTAGGGTTTCAAGCCCTCTCTGAGTGCTTAGACAAAGGATCAATCAAGAAATGACATGATCTTCAACTTGTCTAATCTCTCAAACGTCCACAATGGATCAAAAAGGACTCCCACTTCAAGGATTAAGCACAAGGCTGCTCCCTTCTAGGTGGATCAAGTCTCAAGATCGACAGTGTCACCAAATTAGGGTTTTGGTCGACCAGGGCCTCCAGATGGAAATTTTCATCTGGGCACAAGGCAATGATCCAAAACATGACCTAATGTGCTTCATGGAACCTCATGAACCCATGCATCAAGTCAATTTTGCCTCAGGGGATGCATTCATCAAAAATCAGGAATTAGGGTTTCTTGACCTAATTCACCCCTAAGTTGACTTTTGGGACAAACCATGAGCCAAGACCTCAAGAGATGATTTGAGGGTCTCTAATACACCATATTGATCCATTTGGAACAATGGATTGATCCAAGAAGTTTGAGCAACAAGTTTCATTTTCATCTGCACCACAATTAGGGTTTTAAGGGAAAAGTCAACTGTAACTTTGACTTTTGACCAAGACATGCTCCCAAACCCTAATACATGATTGAATATACCCTATGACACCCATGGAACATGTCCATCAAGTTTGATTTAGGTCAAGGACATGATTTCCTGAAGAATTGCACAGTTTGGAATTCATCTGATAAAAAGTCAACTGTGCACAAAAGTCAACTTTGACTTTTTGAGATTTTTCACCAAAATGGATTTTTAACCCTAAAATGATGTTAATGCATGATTTGAATCATCATTCATCAAGAAAAATCAAGAAAAGTGAGATAACTTGTAAAAGGGGTAACCATAAAACTTAGAAATTTTTCTAAGTTAAAAATAAAGTGGCAAAGGTACCAACTTTGGAGGACCATAACTCCTAAACCACAAGGCCATTTTTTCTCATCCAAAGATGGATTTGTAGCCCTCATTATCACCTACAAAAACTTCAACTACAAGTCATTCCAATTCATTAAGTATTTTGAGTTATGGAGTGATCAAAGTGGCTGAAAAGTGAAAATGTCACTTTTTCCAACACTTAGTGAAATTTTCACTAAGTCAGAATTCTGCTTCACTTGTTGCCAAATGTAGGGGGATTTTTCACTTGGAATCAAAATAGATCAAAACCAAACTTGTTTAAATAGTTGTTGTATCATGTAAGAGCTTTCCAAAATGGCCAAGAACATTGCCAAATTCAACCTACACCATGAGATACAACATTGGCAAGTTGCCTTGCTGAAATCTGTCAAAGCAAGGCAGAATTTGCATTTTGGCTCGATTGGCCAAAATCAGCCAATTGCAATTGCTCCAATCCACTTAGACACCTCAGAGGATTGAATCCAAAGGGGACAATCACTGAGCCAAGCCTCCAAGGTCCAAGGAACAAAGAATAGCATGTTGAACCTAGAATGGCCAAAATAGGGACAAGACTTCAAATTTGGAATGAGGCATTCAATGGAACCATCAAGGTGGCATGGACTGAGCCATTCTCATCTGAAATCAGTCAAGACTTATCCAAGACCAAGGGGACCAAAGCTCTGTGCCCTAACCTCTAGTCAATGGCTAGAGGAGACTTTCATTTCCATTGGCCAACATTGAGGAAACCTACTTACCAGCTGCCATGTACTATTCCTTGCAAAACAAACTTGCTCTACTATAAATAGAGCTCAATTGTGGTCAGTTTAAGTACACCAAAGCCATCTAACAGATGCTTTCCTCAAAATCTCTTTCTCTTGGCAAAAATGCCTTTTTTAGCAAGGTAGCTATCGGGTTTTGAGTTTGAGAGCAATTCTGCACAAACCAATCACTCACACACCTCACATACATCACATATGAGCTGATCAAACACTCACATCACATCTGAAACATCAATTTCACAAAATCACTTGCCATCCACACAAGTTTGAAGTGAAGTTGCAGCTGAGATGCCATAAACTGATCCAGTCCATTTCAATTCAATCCAAGTGTTCAAACACACTCCATATGGTGTAGGGAAGCTGTCCAGATCATCACAACTTGTCTGTAACACCTCCAACTCAAAATCACATCTGCTCTTGCTGTCACGACTTGGAGGTAAGCCTAAACTTGGTCATCTCTCAATCTATGCATATTTCCTCGCACAATAATTTGGCCATATGTTCATAATCATGCATGGAATGTTTTCCCTCAATTAATTGCATTGTTTGAATCGTGTATCAAAAATCCTAGCCTTCATGCAGAAATTAGGGTTCTTGAGGTTTCTTCGTGATTTCTTGTTATATGTTTAATTTAAATGAAATTAAAGTACATAGACATGATCGTGAGGTTGAGGCGAGCATAATGATATGTGGATTGCATGTTATAATTACGTATTCAGTGAGATTGGATGGAAAATGCAAATCTGGGCAAACTAAAAAACGCGCATGTTCTTGGTGTTGTTCTTGGCGCCATTTTCATATATTTGAATATTTGAATTTTGTGATTTTGTTTAATTGATTCAAAAATTAATTTCTCTCTGAGTTTTAATGATTTTGAGTTGATTCTTTTTTTAATAATTCACAAAAATGTTAAAATATTTTATTTTATCAAAAAATCCCAAAAATATTATTTATTTCATATAATTGATATTTTTGCAAAGAATTAATATTTTGATTGTTTTTGGCATTTTAAATATTTTTTCTACATTGATTTTGCAACTTTTAATGCTTTCTAATTATTTTGTAGGTCAATACTTAATTTTTGAAGCATTAATCCAAGATCACAATTTGTTTTCCATGTGTTAAACAATTTTTGATCATTTTAATTGAATTTTTATTCAATTAAATACATTTTTTAAAACAAATTAGGGTTTTGGATTAATTCAACCCTCATAAGTCATTCAAAACATTTTGGGCCTCTATTAGAGTGTAAGACCCAATCCTTTTTTTGACCAAATCATCTTTGGGCATCACTTATTGTATAAGTCTCGATACCGTCAAAAAAAACAAACGGCGCGATCGTCGCCTTTTCAAAAATCATCTGGGCCTCTCCTTGAGCTATAAGACCCATTCAAAACTTTTGGGCCTCTATTAAAGTGTAAGACCCAATCCCCCTTTTAACCAAAACATTTTGGGCCTCACTTATTGTATAAGTCCCTCTGCTTTAAAAGAAAACCTCAGCGCGATCGCCATTTTTAAACGAAAAATCATTTGGGCCTACCCTCGTGTTATAAGCCCCACTCTTTTTCTTTAAACCTTTTTGGGCCTCTTGAGAGAGTGTAAGACCCATCCCTTTGTACAGAAAACCTTTTTGGGCCACAGTCACTTGTATAAGTCCCTCTGTACAAATTCAAACAGTGCGCTCACTGATAAAACCCTGGGCCTCTCCTTGAGCTGTAAGCCCCAAATCTTTCTTTTTCAAAGCACTTTCTCCTTTGATTTTGAATATACTGTTGTTTTTAATCTTTCTTTGTTGAACAACTAACCAAACAGCATGGAAGCTCTACAACCGAGTAAGTGGTTATCGCTTTCGTTTACTGCTTTCATATTATAAACTGTATTGTGGGGATGCTCACTGTAAGTCTCCTTTCACAAACTCATATCTACTGTGTAATAATAGTATAGATATTTCGAGTTTCCCCGACAACTACGTCTAGAACTAAGTGACGCCGTTTCATTTATTCGTAGAAATAGACGCCTAGATCCCCAATAGGAGCACCAGATACAGTCTTCTCTTCGGCTGTCCTCCTTAGAAATCGTCAAGAAATTCTATCCCCCAGAGATGAATTATTCTCGGTGAAACTTATCTTGTCTTCAAACCGCCGAACGGTTCGGACTCTCTCTAAAAGTTAAAGTCACTGGATAGTAAACCTCGCACGTTTACCAGTGGTTTTAACTCTAAAAGAGTTTTCCTGAACTTTTCTTTGGTTTGGGACCCACGGGCTTCTTAAAAGCATCGGCCTCCTCTTGGGCATCATACAAGGACCCACAGGCTTCCTAAAAGCAACCCCGCCTCCTCTTGGGCATTATTCAAGGACACTACGGCTTCTTAGAAGTATTCACAGCCTCCTCTTAGGCTTCGTATAATGATCTCTTCCTCCGGGAATGATAGCCTCCTCTTGGGCTTCGTACAAGGACCCGTCGGCTTCTTAAAAGCTTCCAGCCTCCTCTTGGGCTTCGTACAAATTGTCCCGACGACCTCCTAGAGGTATAGGAACAGAACCTAGTCATCCTCATAGAACAGTCCTTTCATAGAGTCTACTACTGTTTCTCGAAGCATAGTACAAAAGATAAAACTCTAGACACGGACAGTCTAACTTCCTTGAGTCTCAAAGACATTCTCAAGCACCCTTCGTAAAATAGGAAGGAAACCCGCAGACTCGGATAGTCTCAATACCCTTTGGATTTCCCGTTTCCTCAAAGAAAAGGAAATATGCCTGATCCTCAAATCAAATCCCTGAGTACAGTGTTACTCATATAAGAACTGATTTTCTCTTTTAAATCAGTATATTGGATCTGTCACTCAACTGAAACAGTTACAATAGCCTCCATCTCGGGCTTCGTACGAGATACCAAAATTCTCCCCAGTGGAGTCAAAACAACCTTTTATCCTCTCTCTCAGGCTTTGTATGAGACACAAAAGATTCCCTCGTTGAGTCAATCGCCCTTTTTTTTGCCTCCATCTCGGACCTCGTACGAGATATAAATCCCTTAAGCAAAAGTCGAACTCTTTGCTAGCCTCCTCTTAGGCTTTATATAACGATATGCCCCACTGGGTCAAAAACTTTTAGCCTCTCTCTCGGGCTTTGTACGAGACACAAATTAGCCTCCTCTTAGGCTTTGTATAAGAAAACCACTGGTTGATCCTTTTAGCATCAAAGTTGTGCCTCGTTCGCAGTACGCAAACATCAACAACTCCTTTCCCTTCATCTAATCGCTGTAAGCGGCAAGCCTCTGGATCATCTATATCCATGCCACTGTCCCTCTTTTAGCATGAGAAATTCCTAAGGAAAGATGGCATTGCTCTACACTGAGTTAAAGTCTTCTCCTTCAGGTTAAAACCCTTTCTTCGGAAATTATGGCATTGCTCGGATCCGCGTATCCCAGTTAAAGTAATTCTCCTTCCCCCTCTTTAGAGATGACAAATTCTCTCTAAAGTCGAGGTCTTTCAGCTTCACGTCTTGGGCTTTGAACAAGACACAAATAGACCTTTTAGCTTCACATCTTGGGCTTTGAACAAGATACAAATCACCTTTCGCTTCATGTCTTGGGCTTTGAACAAGACACCAAAACACCATTTCCTCCCATAGAATAGGAGGAACTACGAACGCTCTGATTTCCCTGTTTCGGTAAACGGGAATACGTAGGCATAAGATCGAAAGAAAAGATCTTAGCGAGCGCAATCAACAAAAAACCCAAATCCCATATCTCCATCAATTAAAAGCAGTAATTCAAAAGCATCAGTCCTAACATCCTAATCCTTATTCCCCGCCAGAAACCCTTTGCCTAGAAAAAAGAAAGAAAGAACCGTATTGGCGAAATACGAATAACCAGTACAAAGGCCCCCCCACATTGATAGCATCCGTAACCTAACAGACCGCTGTTTAAACTCAGTATGCAAGCAGGGTTAATTGGAGACATCTATTTCCCTTCCTTATTCAGCTCACAATAGGATAAAAAATGAATCGACCTGTAGTTTTAAGCTCAAACCGCAGAGAGCGACCAGCGCTTAAGAACCGCGTTTAATATCGCTCGCTACACATTCCACATCGGACCACGTCATAGAGATCGTTCAATGATGCTTAAGGCTTCCTCCAGCTCCTTTAGTGTTTGGAAAAGCTTTAGGACCGAGGTCTAATTTATCTCAAATACATTTTACTTGACTCAAGATATAAAATCAATTCACGCATAAGAGCAAGGCACAATCTTTGATCTTCACTTTTACTACATCCATCTTGAATCTTAAACTGAGTTAAGCATTGAAGTACTAACCATACAAATATTCCTCGCATTACCATAATTGAGATCGGAGTCATTGTTCAAGATCATCTGTTTTTCAACTGCATCTATTTCTAATTCCCAAACAGATAATGATATGTGTCATAATTATCAATATTTCTATTTTATTTATCTCTCTCTTCTTTCATTAATCTTAACAATTTAATATTTTATTTTTTACATACTAATAATTTGATGGTTTTACAAATGTACCATATTTTTCCATTTAAAATACCAAACTATCGTACCTTTTCTTATAAATTTCAAAATACCATCTTTTCAAGACAAAAATATATTTTTTTTAAGTAAACCCATCAATTGAATAGGGAGTTATTCTATTTTAATTTTTTTAATTTATTTTATTTCCTGCATATTTTCTTGCGAAAACTTATTTTTATGAAATTTTGGAAAGATTTTTCTTTGAAATTTAGATTCTATGGAACTTTCGGCAAACTTTCCTACATATTTTAACAAAAACTATTTTTAAAAATCATATATTTAGAGAAACTATAAGAAATTCTATAAGAATACATTTTTACATAAAAATAAAATTCACAGATAATTAGAAAATAAAAATATATATATTATAAACTTGACAAAGCATTGGACGATCATTATTTTTGTTGTGAATCTTGTTGTGAATTATGACAAAATTCAATATCAATTTGTGAGGCAAAGAACAATAGTAACCAAAATAAATGGTTTTAGCAATAATAATCCGTACACAGATAATATAACAGAATAAGGCAAGGAAAAACAGAATGTTTGTTTACTCAGTTTGATCAAACGATCTACTCTGGGGGAGAGAGCTGCTCTCCAATTCACTATACTCAGAAATTTTACAAGAGATTACAGATGAGTTACAAGAAAATAGCCTTCACCTTCAGGTTCCCAAGAACAACCCTATTTTCTACCCAAGTGTTTCCCAACCTCTCCAACTCTCAATATATGAATCACTCAAACCCAATGTGTAACAGTGTTTCACAATAACCTTAAACAACTTCAAAGGTTTCCCTAAACATTTGATTTTCTAAGGTTTTCCTTGTGAATAGCTAAAACCCTATGTTATGCATTTAAACTCTTGCTCTCCCTTGCTGGTGTAAACTCTAAGATTGTCACACACCAAGCATATAAGAGATACATATTTATAATAGCAAATACCCAGCAAACAAAGCCCAAAATCACATGGATCCATGGACCGAATCGAAAAAGCCCGAAAACTCGAAAACATTATTCACCGTACAAACAACATTGTTCACCGTACGGACATTACTATTCATCTGTACGGGCGACACTATTCACTGAACGTTTTTTTTTCTTGATTTTTCATCCAATTTTCGCGGTAAATGCAATCTCCAAAATATGTTTTCTTTCTCTTCATCAACAAAGGTTTTAAGACACATTTACAACAATCTCCACCTTGACTTTAAATTGTGTTGATACCAATTTAACAATCAACAACATTGATGCTCTCTACCAAGTTGAAACTTTAATCAATAACTTTGATCAAATTCAAGCAACCCTTGAATCTTGATCTCGCAACTTGCATCCACTTGTTCCCAATTACCCTTTTCTGCCTAGGTAATTTAACAAGCCTACAAGTATGATTTTTCAACCACCCTTGACTCCACCTGTTTTCAAATGCCTCCCTAAATATTTTTCTTCTTTTATTTTGCAGTCCTTCAGCCACATTAAAAACATAATATCCAAGGCTAGCATAACTGTCCCTTTGAGATGCTACAATAACCCTCCTTACCTTATCATGAGTCAAATGATAATCAGAGATCTCTAAAACCGTTCCCTCACTACTGCTAGCATCCATAGTAGGAAATTCCACCTCAAACTGAGTTTTCTCCGTTATAGTTTCTCCCAGGTTTCTCCCTTGGTTTTCACTATTCTTCTTCTGAATAAATTCTCTACCAACCAAGTAAGTTATTTTAACCTCAGCTCTTCCCCAAAAACTCAATAACAACTCAGTGATAACATGCATTTTTATTCCTTGATTTCTGCAAAATTCATTGTACTCCTCTGAAACTTTCTCAAGGCATTCATAACGCCTTAAACTTAAATCCCATATCTATTCCTTGTCATGAAAGACTCCACTAGTTAACGATGAATGAATAATAACATTTGAACCTTCTAAAATATATAGGCCACATATTTTAGACCCTTTAGCAATAATCAATTCATCACGCGAAATCTTCAGCACTCCACGCTCAACTCTAGTACAATAGCCTATATCATCAAACATACTTATAGATAACAAATTTCTCTTGAGTTCTGGAACATACCTCACATTGTGAATAAGAAGTTCACGATCATTAAACATTTTAAATCTGACCGTAACTATACCATGAACCTTGCACGCCTTACTATTACCAAGGCGAACTACTCCACCTTGCACCATCTTCAAAGTTTCAAAGTATTCTATTCTTGAACACATGTGATAAGAGCAACCTGAGTCAATGACCAAACTATCTTCAGTTTCCAAACTTGATACTACTAGTGCTTCGGCATCCTCATAACTTTCCTCTCCCAATGCAACTACAGCTTGAACAGAATCTTCATTGACCTTTCTTTCAGGACAACCCCTTTTAAAGTGACCGATTTTCTGACAATTAAAACATTTTACCTTTGACTTGTCAGGCCTCTTTTATTTGGACATCCCTTTACGTTCACCTCCTCCTCTTGACACATTTAAGCCTTCACCATTATCTTCCATCTTCAAATCTTTCGACTTTGAAAAATCTTTGGATTTCGCCACCGTCTGGACTTCATTCAAAGTAATAGTACCTTCCTTACCATAAAGAAGGGCATCCTTAAAGTGCTCAAAGGATCTGGGTAATGAACTCAACATGAGCAAAGCCTTGTCCTCATCATCAATCTTCACTTCAATATTCTTAAGATCATCGATAATCTAGTGAAATTCTGTGAGCTGCTCAACTATGGATTTGTTCTCCACCATTCGGAATGAATAGAGTTGTTGTTTCATATACAACCTGTGAGCCAAAGACTTTGTCATATACAATTATTCAAGTTTTGCCCACATAGTAACCACAGTTTGCTCCCTGGCGACTTCTCTTAGAACTTTATCCCCGAGGCACAAGATAATGGCACTCCTGGCCTTATCCACCATCTCGGTCTTCTGTACCTGTGTAAGCCCTGCAGGTATCAATGCTTCACTCTTCAAAGCATCGATACACTTCTCTTGAATTAAAATTGCACAATCCGAAGTCGTTGTTACCGAAAAATTTATCGATTTGCCATCTACTAACCATGGTGCTCTCTTTGCTCCACGCTCACCGCATCACTTGTTGTGAATCTAGTTGTGAATTACGACAAAATTCAATATCAATTTGTGAGACAAAGAACAATAGCAACCAAAATAAATTGTTTTAGCAATAATAATCCGTACACAGATAATATAACAGAATAAGGCAAGAAAAAATAGAAGGTTTGTTTACCCAGTTCGATCAAACGATCTACTCCGGGGGAGAGAACAGCTCTCCAATTCACTATACTCAGTTTTACAAGAGATTACAGATGAGTTACAAGAAAATAGCTTTCACCTTTTGGTTCCCAAGAACAACTTTATTTTCTACCCAAGTGTTTTCAATCTCTCCAACTCTCAATATATGAATCACTCAAATTCAATGTGTAACAGTGTTTCACAATAACCTTAAACAACTCCAAAGGTTTCCCTAAACCTTTGCTTATCTAAGGTTTTCCTTGTGAATAGCTAAAACACTATGTTATGTCTTTAAACCCTTCCTCTCCCTTGCTGGTGTAAACTCTAAGATTGTCACGCACGCAACATAGAAGAGATACATATTTATAATAGTAAATATCCAACAAACAAAACCCAAAATCACATGGATCCATGGACCGAATCGAAAAAATCCAAAAACTCGAAAACATTATTCATTGTACGGACATCACTATTCATCCATACGGACGACACTATTCGCCGACTTTTTTTTTCCTCGATTTTTCGTCCGACTTTTTAAAACTTCAGATTTTCAAGACAAATGTAATCTCCAAAATATATTTTTTTCTCTTCATTAGCAAAGGTTTAAGGCACATTTACAACAGTTTTGTTTATAGTTTTATTTATGTATATAAGATGTGTTTTTATTGTTTTTAATTTTAAATGTCGTTGGAACCTTTAGTTTTTAATAATTTTATAAGTTTAATGGTAATTTTACCTTTAAATTTTATTTAAAGGGAATTTATTGATTTATTATAATAGATAAGGTCTTTATGTTTTAATTTAAAGAAATTTATTTTGAAAGATTGATACTCCATATTTTCAAACAATCATAAGTAAGAAATGTATGATATTCTTGTTGATAAACAAAAAAAAATGGTAGTTAGGTGAAAGAATCAAGTAATTTTACATATTATATTGTTGTCTATGTTTATGAATCACTGACCTTTGTATAAAATTGAAGTTCTCTTTTATTACGGGAACACGCAACAAAATTGATAGAAAAAAAACTAAACAAAATTTAAAAAACATAAATACCTTATTTATTAATAAGAGATTAAAAGTATTGCACTATTAATGTAAACTAATTTTACACTATTATCTAATAGAATTATAACATTTTACTATGTCATTTCAGTATTTTAAAATTAAACGTGTGACTTAGCAGAATACACGTCCGCAATTGGTCATATTCTTTTTTCTCCTATTAATAATAAAATTAATTTTTATTAATACATAGAGACCTCATCTATTATAATGAAATTCCTTTAAATAAAATGTAAGCGTGATGATGAATAATAAAACTTCTTTTAAAAACTAAAGGATGCAACTCATTCCGACATTTTAAATTCAAAACAATATAAAAAAAAACATCACATATACATAAAAACACATCTGATACAGACAAAAAAAATTGAGAAAAGTAAAGTTATAATATTCAAAAATATCTACGATGCCGATTCTTGACTCAAAACAATGATATAAAGATATCGCGAAAAAACAAGATATGATTCACAAACAAGAGATTCATTTCATTTATATAAGAAAATTACACACAAATTCAGATCTAATTCCATAAGAGATAAACAATAAAAACCACTTCCGAAAAACTCTATAAATTCTACAGTTTAAGAACTAGTAAACTTGGTCACAGCTTTTGTTCCTTCAGAAACAGCATGCTTGGCCAATTCTCCAGGAAGAACAAGCCTAACTGCAGTCTGAATTTCCCTTGAAGTAATAGTTGGCTTCTTGTTGTACCTTGCAAGTCTGGAAGATTCCGCAGCAAGTTTCTCGAAGATGTCATTGATGAAACTGTTCATGATTCCCATGGCCTTGCTTGAGATACCAATGTCAGGGTGAACTTGCTTCAGAACTTTGAATATGTAGATCTTGTACGTCTCAACGCTCTTCTTGTTTCTCTTCTTCTTCTTGTCGCCGGCGGCGGCACCGCCGTCCTTAGGTAGCTTCTTTCCGGCCTTTGGCTTCTTCTCGGCCGGAGTTTTTTCGGCTACGGTGGATTTCTTCTCCTCTGCGGGTTTCTTCTCCGCGGGCTTCTTCTCTCCCTTTGGCGCCATTGAAGGAATTGAGAATTTGAAACTTCAGAAAAGAATTTAGGGTTTTGAATTGGAAGTGAAATGCGTTTGAAAGATAAATGGCATTGAGAGGGTTTATATATAAGATAGTTCTCGCGTTGCTATTGGCTTGCGTGCTTAAACGCGGATCGATGACGTGGTGCTTCTTGTGCCGGTAAGATTGTTTTCATAGGGAAATAACGATAGACGGTCACGATCTTGCTTTTCCTCAACGATCATGAAGATGCTATGGTAATTAATTATGATGGGTGATCTTTTTAATTTTTGTAAATTTATCATTCACATAAGATATCTCCATTATGCTCACAAAGATATTAACTCAATGGAGTATCATTTTTCAAATAAGCTATCGCCATTGTGCTCACAAGATAATATCTAAATGAAACACCATTGAGTATCATTTTTCAAAAGAAAAAAAAAAGCTCGTCGAGCTATGAATATTATTAATATCTAAATGAAAAATTTGATCGCAAAAGAGAGTATTAATGTGGTATTTATAAACACGTAGAAAAATATTTTCCCTGCTTTAAAACGAGTGTTCATTAAAGATTTTGCACGCAAATTAAATAATGTAATAATTATGTCATAAAATATTGCACTTTTATTAAATTAATTTTATTACTTCTTTCGAAGGGCTGGAAATGAGTCGAGTCGAACTCGCCTTAACTCAGTTCGACTCGTTAAGAATTAGCCGAGTTCGATTTCATCACGAACTTTTTTTTCAGCTCAAACTCGACTCGTTAAGAATTGGTCGAGTTCGAGTTCATCACGAACTTTTTTTCAGGTCAAACTCGACTTGTTAGAAGTTCACGAATATCTCGGTTCAACTCGTTAGGTTTATCTTGTTAGGTTCAACTCGCTTATTTCACAGATTTAAATGTAATTTTTTAAAGTCTATTTTTTATATATATATTTGACATTTTAAATTAATATTTTTTAAATAAAAAATATAAAAATAAAATAAAAGTTATAAAATTGAAATTTATACGATGTTAATTTTATTTGTATAATTATTCGTAGAAATATTTTACTCATTTGAGAATATAAATTATCAATTAAAACCGCTAGATTAAAAGAAAATATGAGACTAAGATTTAGAACAAATCTTTAAACATACTCTTAAAGACAATATAATCTATCTCATATATAATCGAATTGACTCATGAACCTAACGAGTCGAACTATGTATAGTTCAAGTTCAAATTATTTAGTTAACGAATTTAGTTTTTAGCTCATATTCAGCTCATTTAGTTCATGAACCTAGTTCAACAATTTAATTTTCGAATCGAATTTCGAACTATTTTCGAGTTGGTTTGGTCATTGTCAGCCCTATCCCTCCGTCTCATAATAAAGGTCTTGTTTGAACTATGTGCAGTTCTTAAGAAAATGATTAGATATGTTGATTTTAATTATAAAATTAGTATCTTTTACTAAAATACCCTTATTAAATATAGTTAGTGGAGTAGTTGAAAAACGTAAAAGTTAATGAATAGGGGTAAAGTAGTGGAAAAAATAATAAATTTTGTATTGGTATTCTAAAGAGACATTTATTTTGAGACATGAGAAAAGTGCAAATGAGACACTTTTTGTGAGACGGAGGGAGTAATGTGTTAGAAGTAGTGTAAAGAGTAATAATTAAAAGACAAAACTGAAAAAATAACAATCATTACAACATTGAAAAGTGAAAATGGCATTCATTTTAAAATAATTATTTTTCTCTAAAATGAGAGTCATTTTAAAACGGAATGAGTAACTAATTAGCTATATTATAGGGACTAATAATAGAATATTAATTTTCCAATATCTCCATAAGTTGGAGGGAGGATGATGTAAACTCCAAGCTTTGAGATATTGTCGCAAAATGACTTTAAGTTAATGGGCTTTGTAAACATGTATGTCACTTTCTAAGACGAGGAAACAGGTAGCAGATGAAAGAGGCCATTCTGAAGCTTTTCTCAGACCAGATGACAATGCAACTTAATGTGTGTTTGTGCGCTCGTGGAGGATGAGTTGTTGGAAATGTGTCTTGTTGAAGCATTGTCGCAGTACGAAAGAAATGGTTAGGTGAATGAAATAGGGAGCTCCTTGAGAATATTAGTAAGTCATTGTATTTCGTAGACAGTTGAGGTCATTGCACGATACTCGACTTCAGTGGAGTTGCGATATATAGTAGGTTGTTTCTTTTATTTCCTTGAAATCAATGGATTGCCTAGATAAATGCAAAATCCAATGATAGATTTCTATGGTATATGGGTAAATCAGAGCCAGAGAAGGCTTTAAGTTGTAGAGGAGATGAAGATGGAAAGAATAGTCCTTGTGTTGAGGAATACTTAAGGTATCGTAATACTCGTATAGCAACTGCATGGTGGAGATTTGTAAGGTTGCTCGTGTGCTGGTTGAGTTGTTGAACAACGAATGTGATGTCTTGTCGGGTGTTGAGAAGGTAAATGAGTTGTCCAACCAGTTTTCTATAGGGTGTATGGTCAGATAGAGGTGTTCCTTCGTTGATTTTGAGCCTAGTATCTTTTGTCATTAGGGCTAGGGGTGGGAATGGGCTGGGCCGAGCTAGGCTTTGCCAAAGTCTAAGTCTGGCATGTAGCCTACCATAGGCTTATTTTTAGGCCTAAGTCTGGCCTTTTCGAATGCCCGATTGGCCTACTAGCCTATTTAAAAGCCTATTTCATTTGAACATTTGTAAATAAGAAATTCAACTAATGTTAAATAGACTAACAAGTTATAAAATCAATGAGATTAAATGTTTATTTTCATTGTCTCATTCAAGTTTACCTATTAGCATAAGTTTGGTGATACTATTTATTGGAGAGAACTTATGAAAAAGCTTATGACAACAACTTATGAAATTGTTTATAATGTGTTTTCAACTTATTTTCATAAGTTCTTCAAGATAAAAAGGTTTTATTTTCGTATTTTAATTAAAAGTACAAAATAGAATATAATAATAATAAATTTATTAAGTTTTTCTTAAATATGCCAGCCTGATAGGCTTAAAAGGTTTTTCTTACGGCCTGTGGCCTAGCCTCTTTATCTAAATAGGCTTACAAAAAAGCCTAGGCCTTTTTCTATTTAAGAAAAAGCCTGACCTGGCCTGGGCCTATGCAGGCTAGGGCGTAGGCCCCTGTTAGTTGGTCTGGCCTATTCCCACCCCTAATTAGGGTGGTGGGGGGTTTATATCCTAGTAAACCAGTTTAGGAAAGTATATCCAACACATATTTTCTTTGACATATGTTGATTCCTATTCTTGATCTTGTTATTTCCATCCCTAGAAAGTGCTTAAGTGTACCTAAATCCTTGATGTGAAAATATTGTTGGAGTGATGAGTTGATGTTATTGACGAACTCTAAATTGATGCCTGCAATAACAAGGTCATCAACATATATTAGCAGTGCAGTAAATGAATTAGTGGATTGTTGTATAAATAAGATATAGTCTGCAGAACAATGTTTGAAATTGTTCGATAACAAGACAAATGTTAGTTTTGCAAACCATTGCCTACTAGATTGTTTAAGTCCATAAATTGGTTTTAAAAGTTTACATACCTGATTTGGATTAGTGGGTTTTATGCCTTGGGGAAAGGACATATAGACCTCCTCATCCAAATCACCATGAAAGAAAAATCTCAAAGTATTTTAAAAATCATGAAAATTTGAGATTTTATGTGCATGAATTGAATCATATAGATATTCTGACTCAAAACAAATTAAACAGAGGCAAACAAAATTTTTTCAAAACCTGTGACTTGAATCATACTTTTAAATTGATTAGAATCAGGTAGCCTTATGACTCGAATCACAAGTTGTACTTGATTTAAATCACACAGATCTGGACAACCTCTGCCTCATTTGATTTGAATCAGACTTTACACTTGACTCTAATCAGACAAGATTTTCATATTTCTTTGTTTGGCTCTGTCTAAATTGACTCTAATCAGACTTTGTACTTGATTTTAATCATGAACCTTTATGACTCGAATCAGAATTATAAGATGATTCGAATCACACGAGAAATAGGTCAAATTATTTATGTTTTCTTATTCCACTTCACTTGCTCATTTGACTCAAATCATGAAATGTTTTTTACTCAAATCTAACTAACTTTTTCCATCCACTTTTGTGCTTAATATCAAGCACATATAATTTCATTGCCATATTATTTCCAAATAACAGTTTCATAATCTACATTATGATTTTGTGAAATCAACACCCTCCCATTTTTGAAAACTCAAAAACTCTTGCAAACAAAAATTCTTTCATTTTCAACCTCTAGTTTTGATTTTAGATCTTGATAATGAAAGATTTGTAATTTATTGAGGGAGACATTGTTTTGAAGCTAACCGTTCTTAAAGGTTTGGTAAGGTTTTTTTGGGAAACTTGCAATATTGAGGTTGTAGTCATTGGTAGTGACAAATTTCAGTGAAAAGGATAAGGTTTTTTCTCTCCAACTGACCTTGGAAGTGACTATGTGGAAGGCTACAGACAAGGTGTAGTTCTTCTTAAATCATCAGATAATTCATCGTCAAGAAATAGATGGAATAAAGGGGTGATTTCCACACACGAAAACTATGAGAAAATTAGTGAAGTTGGAAGATTCAAGAAGTGATAATCGAGTAAATATTTTGCATAAGAGTTTGGCATTAAGTTGTATACAAGTCAAAATCTAGATAGGAGATTTATTTTTCTCTGCATTGTTGTAGATTAGTGATTGTAGAACTCTTGCAATATTTGTCAAAATAAAAAGGAACAAAATATGTTCCAATGGGAAATCATTGAAAAGTAAAATAAGAAGAGCGAGGATGAACGTTGAACAACTATACATCTCGATGCTCTCTCTCTCTCTCTCTCTCTCTCTCTATCTATCTATCTATCTATCTATCTATCTATCTATCTATATATTTATCTATCTATCTCTATCTATTTATCTATCTATCTATCTCTCTCTCTCTTTCTCTCTCTCTCTCTCTCTCTCGCTCGCTCGCTCGCTCTCTCTCTCTCTCTCTCCCCCTCTCTCTCTTTCACTCTCTCACTCACTCTCTTTCATTTTCATTTTTGTAGGATAATTGCATGCTTAGGCTTACAATTATTAGCGTAGTTTATCGTTTATTCAGCTGGTAGTGATTTATTACATAAGGTTCGATTTTGTTAGAATTTGTACCTAATTGAGCTTTAGCGCTGATTAAACTCTAGAAAACTAGTGATGTTAGAATTCGATATTAATTGAATCATTGTATAGGACATATCTCGTGTAGTTTACAATTACTCAATTTATCATTTTCTTTAAATAATCTATGAATTGTGTATTTGTCAACGTGGTTTAATTTCAATACAAGCATAATATTTCTATTTCCGCTTTAAGACTTCCACGCGTTTTTGAAAAACCTATGATATTCAAATTTTGGAAAATCGGTCGAAATTTTTTAATAAGGGTTTATTCACCCCATCCCTTTCTAGATTATTTCTCCACTCCATATTCTCACCAAACAAGTGACATCAATAGCTGGTCTTTTGATCGTGTCTAATTGACTCAAAAGTTTGAGAATATGGCGAACGATGATGATCCTAAGGAAGCGTATAATAAAATACTTGTTTTTAAAGGCGACAATTATGATTAGAGGATAGAGAGCATGTATGTACATTTACTATTAGTTGACAAAAATCTATAGGCAGCCCTCGTGTATGGTCTTTTTATTCATAAGGGTGACAATGATGTTGTTAAACACCCAAAGGATTGGACAAATAATGAAACCAAACAGACTTCATATGTTTTGAAAGTGAGGAACATACTTATCTCTGCTTTAAGCGTGAAATTATTCTACTCAATTTCACATCATAAGAGTGCTAAAGGTATGTGTGACATTCTTCAAACTCTCTATGAGGGAACGAATGACGTCAAGGATTCTAAGATCAACATGTTGACAAGGAGTTTCAACTAAAAGTTACCTCTATAAAAGAATCTTACAACCTTAGTACTTTAGACATCACAAACTTATTTTTAAAACTAGTTGGGCATGAAAATGAATTGAAATGACTCGTGGATAGGGAAGTAAAGTCGAAAAGAAAGAGAAAGGGAAAAAAGAGAAAAATTGTCTTTTTTTGAAAGTTTCGTCATCTAAAGCGAAGAAGTCAACGGAAGAAAGTGATAGCTCTGACGAAGAAACTTCTAAAGAAGAGGAGATGGGTTTATTCACCAGACGTTACAATAAATACTTGAAAAGAAACAAGCTCAAGCATTTCGACAAATGTTTTGTAAATTTCAAAAATACTCACCCACGTAAAAGAGAACATAAGAAAAAGGTTGATGATGTTAAGTCTTATGAATGAGAAAAGTCAGAAAATTATAGAACTACTTGTCCAAGTCTCACCAAACATCATAAAAAGAAAGATAAGGAAGTCTACAAGATAAAATGCAAAAGCATCAAAGGTAAAAAGTGATTTAATTAGTTTTGGTGGGAATAATTAAAAGAATAATGGGAAATTGGTAGAAAGTTGAGATAATATTAAGAAATGGGTAAAAAGTGTAAATAATAAGAATTTTGAATGGTTGGTGGAGATAACTCATGTTTAAGTTGGGCAAAAGTTGGATTAAGAGAAGTTAATTAGGTTGTCTTATATATTTAGAAAATTAGAGAAATAAGGGTTCTTGAGAGCTTTTTGTCTAAACTTGAAAAAGAGAAGAGGAGGAAAACTAGGGCTTAAAGGAGAGGACCTTATATATTGCTTGAGAGCTTGTTTTTGCTGGAGTTACAAGGTAAGGGGGAGATTATTCATCTAAAGGTGCCTTAATCATGAAAGGGTGGAGAGATTTTTCTTAACCTCCATTAGGGTTTTCTTTTCTCTATTGCTTGATATGAATATGACAGATAATGTTCATGATTATGTTTTCACCATGAATTGATGTGATTATTGTGTTTGATGATGTGTTGTTTTGTGTTTCACGAGCCAATTGATTAAATGATGAATCAGTGTTGAAATTAGGTGTTTTAAGGTATGAACATAACCTCGAGTCTGTGATTAAATGGTGGATTAAAGTGTTAATTTATGTGAAATTAATGTGTTTAATGTGATATACTATACATGTGATGAATTATGTGCAATTGGGTGTTTTAGGGATCGAAATCGGAGTCTTGGAAGTGCTCCAAATTTTTGTGTTTCTGTACAGTGGTAACCGGTTAACACATTGGTATAACTAGTTACAGCTGAAGCTGATAATTTTTTTTTTTTGAAATTTTTGTGACTGTAACCGGTTACTAGTTTTGGTTAACCGGTTATAACAGTTGTTGTGTTTTCCAAAAATGTTGATTTTTTGTAAGTTTAGTTCCGTAAGTCCAAATGAGGTATCGTTTGAAGCACTGGAAAGCTAACGCACCGAGCTATATTATGGTAGTGCAATGTGATATGAATTTACATGTTTAATTGATGTGTGGATGCATGTTCAATGTGTGGATAAATGTTATAAATTGTATGCATAACTGTGTGAATTATTGTACATGCTTAATGATGAATCGATGTTAAGATGATTTAACATGATTGAGTGTTGTGTGTGGATATGTATCTGATATGGTGTTGATGTTGTGAAATGCAAGTTTAATTACATGATTTATTGTACATACTTGTTGACGATTAATGAAATGAGTAGTTCGGATGAGAACTACTGGTGATGCATTTAATGCATGATCATTTACAGTCAGAGTGCGGTTGTATTCATTGTTATGTGTTAAATATTAACAACTGGTCTAAAAATTATTCAGTTGTTATAATTAAATTGATTATGGTATTTTGTGTTGTATTGTGACAATGAAATATTATTTTTTGTATGCATAACTATGGTTGTTATGTTATGCTGGATTATTATCAATGTTGGATAATAATGAATTATTGATTGTTTTTGCTGTGATTGTTGGATAATAGTTCAAATGAAAGGACTATTATTATGTTGTCAATGCATGATTGTTTACGGTCAGAAGGGGCGCCTTAAACATTGTTGTTGCAGTTCCATTGAGTTGTATAACATGCATCATTATGTTGTTGTTGTTGAAAGAGGCAAGTTGCAAGTCTAGAAGGGTGGACTAGTGACTTGTCATGAACCTAGAAGGGTGGGTTTGGGGTCTAGAAGGGTGGATCTGGTTCGTATGAAGAACCAAATGTTGATTCGGTACCGCATGCATAGAGAGATGAGTTGTGAGTCCGGTTCAGAGTGGGGACCGTGACGAACATGGGTTGAGTTGATGTTGCATTGCATTACATGATGGTTGTACAAATGAAATGTTTGTGTAATGATTTATGTGATTGGCGATTGATCGTGATGTAGGTGAAATATGAATACGTGATTTTGTGTTGCATGTTGATATGCGCATGAATTGTGATGTGTGAATTTACTCCGATTATTTTTGTGCACCATTATTATTTGAATTTATTCTCACCTCTTTTTGTGTTGTTACGTCTATGTTCATCTACAGTACAGATAATCAGGTACCTGAGTAGGAGCTTGATGTTGAGAATAATGTTGTGCGTCCTTAGTTGCTTGTCGATCGAGTCATATAGTTAGAGTTGCTCTGATATGTAACACAAAGGGAATGAGTTATTCTTTTATTTGTTTTTCTTATGTTGCACATCTTTTCTTAATTTGGATATCGAACCACTTTTTCAAACTTATTGTTATTGAGGCTCTTTATACCAAGTATTTTATTATTTCCGCTGCTTATCAAACGATTTCATTTTCAATTATATGGTTCATATATGCTTTGTTGATGTTTGAGTAGCATCCTACTTGGAGGATTATGTGTCATACATGTTTTATTTAATTATTTATTGAGTCGAGAAGTAGAGTGTTTCACGTGGGAAGAAGAGGATGAGAGCTCCTCCTCAGATTCCTTCTCAAACTCAGATAATGAATGTGTCAATCTATGTTTGATGACATGTAAGAAAGGTGAAAGCTCACAGGTATACACTTCTAATCTTAATAATGAATATTCATATAGTAAGTTGTCGAAAGCGTTTAATGATATGCATGTGAATTCTATAAATGCTTTTAACAAAATTTCTCTCCAAAAAGAAATGATTTTAAAATTTGAAAAGGAGATAAATAATCTTAATAGCACTTTGAATTTTCTTAGAGTGTGTTTGGATGAGGAATTTGAGAATTTTTAGGGAATTTAAAATTCTAAGTAATTCAAATGATTCAATTGAAATTCATTCATTTTTAAATTCTTTTGTTTGGATGGAGTATTAAAATGATTCAATGTAAAAAATTTGAGATCATTTTTATAATTTTTAAAGCTTTTGGGTCAAACTTAAAATATGAAAAATAGAGACCAATTTGTAATTTTTGAAAATTCGAAGGGACCAATTTAAAAATTATTAGGGACTAATTTGCAATTTTTTGAAAATTTTGGTGGTGAATTTGAAATTTTCATAAAATATGAGGATCATCTTACAAAATTTGAAAAGTTAATAATAAACAATTTAACATTCATATTATATAGAGTTAAGAAGCAATTTGAAATTCTTTACTTTTTGATGTCATTTTAAATTCATTAAATTTAACATGAATAATATACTCCATAAATTTACATTATTTTAACAATTTTCCATATTTTTTATCCAAACAATAGATTTTGATAAAGTCATTTCAAATGCCCTCAAAAAATTACTTTCTCTCGTTAAAATCCTTCATCCAAACACACTCTTAAGGAAACACATAGATTTTTAGTTGAAGAGTGTTTTAATGTTTCTAAAGGAATTCTCATTTGAATGATGCATCACAATGGCTTAAAGATAAAACAAATGATGGCACGAAGACATATATGTGATCCTGATTATATTAATTGTGTATGTGTGCAGGAATTGATGATTCATGCAATTAGAGATTGTCCAAACGTGAAACAATCTGGCAGGAGCTTCTTAAACTAAGCCAGTGGGAGATTTTTTTAATTTGAACACTCAGGGTTGTCTTTCAACATGAAGAGCACAATCAATACTAAGGAGGAGAACAATTGACCAGAAACATGGGCAGCAACTTGTCATGTTTTATAGTATTGGAGGAATCAAATGCTCTTCGTGAATGACTATAACATGCCGTAAATTTGCTCATGATCATCAAGGAGTGTGTCCTTCAATACAAAGAAAGTGTGAAAATGTTGCAGAAAGTATCGAGCAATAATAGCATCACAACTTATAATTGATGGAAACCTCCTGAAAACAACCGGTATACTCTGAACATTGATGGTACTGTTACAAGTGAGTCAAAAGCAGTCGGTGGAGGTCTCATCAGAGAGAGATGGCAGAGGAAGATGGATCACAAGTTATACTAAATTCCTGGGAATATGCAGTCCAATTATTGCAGAATTGTGGGGATGATATAAGGTGTTAAACTTGCTCAAAGCAAAAGAATCCATAGAGTTGTGATCCAACTGATTCCAAGGAGGTCTATGAACCAATAACCACAGATAATTACTATATGGGAATAGGAAGGAACTTGCAAAGACAAATTCAAATGGAGCGATAGAGAAGAGAACAAATGTGCGGATGGTCTTCCGAAGATTGGAGTAAACCATAATTTAAGAACTTACTTTCTAGATACTTGTCCTAGGGAGATTCAAATGGCAGTTTTTTTTCAATTTAAAATTAATCTCAAACGCACGTAAACATAAAGCTACTATTTGTAGCTTCTTTAATTCACATTCAAAAATCAAAACTGCCTTGGAATGCGAGGCATGCGATTTTATCATTGGAAAAGCTACTATATTTGGTTTAGCGTTAGATTTCCACTTTTACACAAAAGCTAATACCTTTTATAATTTCTTTAAAATTATGCCACCGTGACATCTAAACGTGAATTTGCTTGCTGAAACGCCAAACAAACTAACAGGCTTTTAGTCATCCACTAATGAGATTCGAACTGATGTCCTTGTGAAATCTGAGCTGAATTATTACTAACTGAATCAATATGATTGTGCTTAAATAAACAACTTAGTTAAACTTTATGAAATAGTTTGAGGAGTTTTGGTAACCGTTGATTCATAAAGCCACTCTAACACATTTTTCAAAATAAGTAAGCAGCTAGTAGGCCCAAGTGTTGCCATTGACTCTGTAAAGTATTCCTAGCATTCAACATCAACAACTCTTTCTTTTCAGAAACCCTCTCTCCTCTATTATAGTAGCAGTAGTATTCTCATATTGCAGGCGCCGACAGACCAACCATTTTCAAAGTTGAATTTATTGCTTCTTTCAAACCAGTAGTCCCTACTAAGCACAAACTTTCTCTGTAGTATTCAAATAGTAGTCACACTCATTCATCTAGTGACACTCACTAATTATCCCTGCTAATTAAGAAATTCTAAAAGCAATAGTATATCATCTTGTATGTACAGCAAAGCAAGGTACTTACGTTCGTTACGATGTGTATGTTTGGATTGACAGTAAGCTTGACAGAATCAAAGTGTCCCCGTGATTTCGTCAAGCTTACCGCGTATCCAAGCAAACACCATGTCTAATGATGTGTATCATCATGTTCATACCCAGTTGGTGGAGGCCAATGAGAAGTCCTGGAATCTGAATGAGACATCCCCGGCTGTGCCTTTCTCAAGCTGCATAGACTGAGAGCTGTCACTGGTACTGATATCACCTGAATCAGAACCTTCACAGGATTGGACTTTAGATGGTAATGGTAACACGGATGGAGATAAGGGTTTTGATTTTGTACTCTCTACACTTGAGGTAGCCATTGTTCTGTCCCAAAGGAAGACGTGTAGGAGAATAGGAACTTTAGTGTGTCGGTGTAAAGAGAGTTTCTGGCTCAATGAAACTGTGTCGTAACATCGAATTGCTCCTGTTGATGAAACCATCCATGGAAGGACTCTTTGATTTGAAAGCCTTGAAACTACTAACAGCCTTGAAGTTTCTGTTGCTTGTTTGTATAGTTTGCTTAGACCTGAACGTGTGGCTGGTGAACTTTCTTTACCTTCATCAGCAACTGATGATGAGATGAATATAAAACCCTGTTGTACATAAAATTATTAGATCAAACATTCAACAATAAAATACTGTCTTTAACATAAGCATGTGTGTGCTTCGTAGTATGACCGACACTTTAGAGTAAAGACTTCATTAGTATCGGACAATTTTATTATCAGCGTTAGTGTTGTGTTTGGTGTTAATGTCTACGTAAATGTTCCATAGCAGGCATGCAAGATCCAAGAGAGAGAAACCTCTTCTGTACGACTAATCGAAAAGCCAAGCTTTGAGTCGTCGTCTCTTAGTTTTATCTCTATTGAGAACTCTCCTCCCATCGGAGCATACCATAGTCGGATTGCTCTAACAACACCAATGTCTACTCCGTGATAATCTTCGAAACCATAAAGGCTTGCATTTGCAATGTTGCATAAGTCGGATAAGGACCCTGTGTTTACAGTGGAAGAAGCAGTCTCTCCAGATATCTGTCATACAAGACAAACTCGAGTTATCACAGACAAAGTCTATAAGGACAGTGTTCGAATAATAAAATGGTCAAGGAGTTGATGGTTTACCTTGGTAAGTAAAGACTCGGTTTGAATATTCATAAAGACAATAGGGACCCCTGAACCTTGAGCCGCGTTAAGCCATGCGTTAGCCCTCGCTAGCGTGTCCTCCACGTCATTGTAGCGAGCAGCTACCCTATCTGAAACTTTGGGAAGAAGTAATATGGAAAGAAAGTTGCTAGAATTGGGAACTGATAGCAACTCCTGCATCCTCCTCTCCCATGGATAGGAGACAAATCCATCTTGTATTCGGGTTTGTGTTAGCTCGTTTACCATCCTACTGGTCCTTGTAGCTGAAAAGAACAGTTTTATCATTTACACATTAAATGAAGATATCATGAGTCATAATATGTAACCATTGCTGAGCAAATGAACATCTAGCAAACAATGAAACATAGACATGGTAAATTTATGAAAATAGAAGTGATTAAACATAGTTATACATGTTAGTGTCGTGTCGGTATCAACACTCATAAGCTTTTAATGAACTTTATCCCTACTAATACTAAAAGTAGGAAGATGTGTCCCTCACATTTATGTGAGATTGAGACAAGTACATGTACTATGTGGTAAAAAAAAAAGGGGGGGGACCTGAGATCTATGCTGCTTACTAACTAATCAGAACAAGAAAAAAACGCAGTACCTTGTTAGTTGTAAGATCTCACTCACCAAAAAATTAAATTTAAATTAAAACTATTTTATACATGAGTTAATCTTCATCGGCAAGAAAAAAATGTACCAGAGAAGACCAACGGTTGAAACTACCATGTGCTCGTTAATTAATTAACCAACGAAAATCACCAAAATCCTATAAGAAATCTGGACTTTTGTGTCTTTCCTTAACCATTTTGTCCCTACACAGAGCTTGTGCCCGAACCCACATACTATCAACAACCCTGGCCCATTCACCTTCCACGCGTGAGATGCACGGAGAGGACAAAAAAGAGGTTAGGCAAGGTGAGGAACGTGTCGATCGAAAGGGCAAACTCGCCACGTCTTGCTAAGTCATCGACAACGCATCACCCACCACACTACCTAGTGCAGCAGGGTAGTGTAACTTATTATCAAGGTCTGACTTGTTTCGCTAGTCACAATTTGCTATATTTTCGGTCATGACTCATCCACCACCACAGGGGAAGAGAGCGGGGTCGCATGAGTCATGCCCGAGAATATTGCTTTGAAATCCTGCACAGTTACCTAGGTCAAAAATATCTATATAAACCTACATCGGAGACTAGGTTAAATCATCATTTTTTTACATATCACCTCACTAAAGATCTCTTGCTTAGTGTTAAGAGTCTCACATCAGATAATTTGTAGGATGAATTAGATACAACCACCGTTCTTAACATGATATCAGAGCTATCATGTTTATGCTATCGGACCACTCACCACTATTTTAGTCACCGCAAGTACAAAACCCTTCCACATGGTTTCTAGATTTTTGGAAGTAATTTAACAACAGAATCACTCGTTCAATCTAAACATGCAAGAAAGTGAAACTAAGTAGTAGTAATACTAATAGTACCTTGGAGTTGGAAACACTCAGCTTCAGTTCGATCCAAAAAACCAACAAGATAATCAGGATCAGTAATAGACCTAAGAACATAGCACTTCTTAATCCCAGACAAATCATTAGGAACAATACAACCCTGAAACTCAGCGAACTCATCAATTCCACGGCGAACTCGAACAAGGATAGAACTCTGTTTTTTCTTATACGCATCCTGGAGGATCTTATTAACACCGCTCTTACCGTTCTTAAAAGGCGATTTAAACCGAATCAGTGAGTTGGCCGAGCCTCCGAGTCGGAGCTCTTCAACTATATCGCCGGTTTGTAGCATGTCGCCGGTCCGTTCGTCGGATTTGGAAGTTCCTCTGAAACATTCGATGGATAGTACTTTTGTGGATCGTGATGGTGAGTCTGGTGAACTTCCCTGTGATGAAGTTCGGTCCATGGTCATTTTACTTTTGAAGTCGATTAGAGTTATTAAATGTTAGTTATGGTTGGTTGAGAGAGAGAGAGAGAGAGAGAGAGAGTTGCACAAATGGTTGAATGATTTATTTGTTTTGTTTAATTAATGATGTTAAGGTTGAAATTTGAAGGAGATATTAGAAGGTGTAGTAGGCCTAAGGGATGTGACTGTTTTTTTGTATGAAAATGTAGAAAATATAAAAATAATGCTAGTGTTCGCTACAATTAACATAACAAGTCAAAAGTCAATGAAATTAGATGAGGTCAGTAGTGTGAATCCAAAAGAAAACTAATGGTTTACTGGTCTCTCACACGGGGTTAATCCATGTAATTTGACAGGATGTGATTTTGATTCCAACATGTAGAAGTGTTCATATTTGGTGTTCACGTTTAGGGTAACAATTTTTGAATGAAATGTTCTAGGATATATGAGAAAAAAATCTTCTACTTAAAAAAATACTCTTTGACTTGCTTAGAGAAAGATTATTTTTTAAATTTATGGAATAAATAATGTATTATATTTGGTCTAAACACATTAAAATATTGATTATTTAATTAATTTAAAAATTAAATTTTCTCTTGTAATAAATACCATAAGTAATTAGTAAGAATTCAACTCATATTTAATGATGTGAGTTTTAATCCTTCAATTAATATGAGAACGCTTTAATAAGTGAGAATTTTAGGAGAGTCTAGAGGTTTAAATTAATGGAAAATTGTATCTTTCACCAGAAATTACGTGGTTTGAGTAGGAACTTCGATCTTAAAAACGGTTATCTTATTACACGATATCTAGCAAAAATTATAAGACGATGCCGAATTATTATTTGGTAGTTGTGATTTGGCCACGTGACATGTTTCCTTGCATCATGGGTTACATTATGCTTATGTAGTTGCTCGTGTGTAATTTTGTGAATTGGATCATGTTTGCCAATTGGATTAGGAATTGGCATAGTCCAGAACAATCCCCCTTCCCCAAAAGCCAACGACTCTAGAATGAGGCAGTGACTTGTACTATAAAAGAGGGTCAGACCAAAGAAGTGAGACAATGTTTTAAAAAAAATTTCCTTCTTCGAGAATTTGTTGTGTAGTGTATTTGATGTCTAAATGTGAAATTGAGTGAGATGTCTCATCAAAGGCTGCATTGAGCACTTGAAAGGATACGAGGTTTTTGGAAGAAAAGAAATGTGTATAATTATTTGTGTCATTTGTGAATGAAGTTTCCGCCTTTTTTTTATGTTGTGTGGAATCCATCTCTTCATACATGTAATTCAGGCATGATATTTGAGTTCTTTGGTTGTGTTGATTGAGGTATTTTCGTATGTTGGATTGAATCAGTGTCTTGAGTATGTTGAACTCAAAATGGATGTTATTGGTACATCCTTCACTTTAATGTATCCATATAAATAATGCAATTTGCCTTTTTCTGCGTTATTTTTCCAAAAGTTGAGTTTATTTTTAAAGTGGTTATCTCTTGTGGGTATAATTTTTCTATGAGTTTTATTAGTGGATTATGATTGACCTTTGGTTGTTTGAGTTACTTTTGTTTGGTGGCCTCTTATTTATTTGTTATAGTGTTTCTCTTGAATCCGTTATTTTCTTTTCTGATGTAAAGGTACCCTTTCATTCTCTTGGAAATGTTTAGTGTTTTTAAGGTATTTATGATTTCAAAAATAATGGGTTTTATGTTCTGACGGAGATGGCATGTTTGACTCATGTGTCTCTCTTTCTTATCTTATTTTTCTTGATTTTATGCTTGAGTATCGTGTTGGCTACTACAATTTTGTTGAGACTTGAGACCCCCCGTGACCCTATAGTTTTTGTAAAGATGCTTAGGGTTTTAAAGCAATAGAATGTATAGATGTTGGGTCTGAACCAGACTGAGAAGTGATTTATCGTGAGTGGAACACAAGGATTTGTAGCTGTTATGACAAGGTTTCCTGCATGATGTGTAAAAAAACTTTTTCCAAATATGGGCTTTCAAAATCCTTTCTTAGACTTTGAAATATTTTTGTTGGGACGTATTTTCTTAGCCCCCTCTCAGATTCATCATAATACCAGAGCATATATTATTGGTTTCTATATGATTTGTTAGTATATGGATATTTCTCTTTGCGGTGTTCGTGCCTTAGAAATCTATGTTTTTGCATCATTTTGTTTCTACCTCACCTACGAGACATTTAGCAAGGTCCGCGAGGTTGATGGGCTTTTTCATTTCAATCATTTTGGTTCTTTCTCATCCTTAAGGTGAATAAGGTGAGGCATGAGGCAAATGTTAGCAGGCGCAGGGCAGTTTACATAGGCGTGAGGTGGTTGACACATGAGTGAGGCAGACATCTTGAATATTATGTTTGAATCATTCATTCCCCTATGTGTTTTAATTTTTTTCCCAACCCTTAGATGACTGTAATTCTCTTCTTGAGGGGGAAGATGTTGGAAACGATGTTGGGACAACTAGTCCAACTTGTTAAACCAGTATAACAACAATATAAAAACTATAATGACATAATGCAGAAAGCAATAAAACAACACAAAAGAATTAGTAACCCAGTTCGGTGCAAATAACACATATGTCTGGAGGGAACTCTACCCAAGAAAGGATTTTCACTACTTTGAATTAGTACAATTAATCTTATAAGAACACCAACCTCATGATGTTCAATGCCTATTTCTAATCCTATTGACTTTCTATTTAGGACTCCCCCTAAATATGAGAACCCTTCTCACTTTCTCTTAATCACTAATCCCAAGTGATCAACTTCAATAACAAGTCTATTTAATTTTGAATTTACGACTCAACTAAGACAAACCAACAACTATGCCAAGTTATTGAAACATAGTGCGGTGTACACAACATAACCACCTATAGCATTAGAGTCTTGGAACAAAATTTTATAACTCAACTATCAAACCAAACTCTATGTTTTAAGATATGAGTGGAGGCGCTAGAGTGGTGCACAAAAATAACACAAGCAAAGACTCAAAAGATAAGCTCGAACACAAGGAATCTTTATAACTTTCACACCTCAAATGTGAGGTTTGAGTATCCTTAAATAGAAATGCTTTTTATGGGCTTATTCCAATGGGCATTAATAGCTTTTGATCTCGTCCAAAAATATAGAGGATTTGCTTTTAATTTGTTCCACAAAATCCTTCAAAAGATATGATTTGTTTTTTATTCAAATTCAAATTTAAACATCTATTTAAATTGAATTGACCTCAGCCAATCTTAAAAAAAAACAAATCAAATAACCCATTGCTAAAAGATAGCAACAAATCTGATTGAGATCAATCAGAAATTTGGCATCTAACAACACTATCATGGTCTGGTGATAAGGGCCAGATATTGCATTGCACGCATACTGGAACATCGTGTTCCACATGTTGCATCAGAACATGTGTTGAAAGAATTTCAATAGAGAAAATCAATACCGAGAAAGAGAAAATAGAGAGGAACACTTATCACTTTATTTCGTATTTTCTTAAGTGTAAAGTTTGTTTATCATTGTGTGTATATGCTTATTTCAAAGCAATATTGTAAACACAAACCTTGTATTTAACAGTTGTTAAATTCCTTGAGGGACTAGGTTTCAGTCAGAAGCCTCAAGAAGTCATCGACAGTTAGTCTTTAAGTTGTAATTCCTTAAAGGACTAAGTTTAGTCAAAATCCTTAAGAATCATTGACGGGTAGTCTTAGAGTTGTAATGCCTTAAGGGACTAAGTTTAGTCATAATCCTTGAGAAGTCATTGACGGGTAGTCTTTGACATTGTAATCAGTTTGATTATTGGATTAAGTCTTGTTGAGACGGCAAAATCACTATGGCGAGTGCACTGGATTAACATAGTTAAATGTGAACCAAGATGAAAGCTCCAATGGTTTGACTAAATTTTGGTAAAACATAATGTTGGTAAAGATGTTCCAACATGAAGGTTTATGCCCCAGACCAAAGATGTCGAATGAAATGTCACAGCATGAAGATTCGACATCATGACTGTCACAACAGGTTTTATTGATAAATCTGTTCCAAGATTCAAGGCGGGATTGGCAGTGGATCAAGGAACAAAGATATGAAGCCCAAGACAGCAGAAGGTTATAAAAGAAGATCAAGACCTAGGCAGAAGAGAAAGAGAACGACATAGACTTAGGAATCCTATTTTGTAAAGTAGGGTTTAGGTTTTGAGAGTCGTAGGTTTCTCTTGTAAGTCTCCCTCTGTATCGATTTGATACTCTGTGGAAGACATGTGTACTTGTACAGATTCAGAAACCCGTATGTAATGAATCGTGTATTGTTCTTGGGTGAAGCTTTTAAGCAAATCCAAGTTAACTTGTTAGTCAAGGATGCTTGACTGAACTTTGTATTGAAAGGGGTGTCTTTCAATAGGATGATACAGTTATTGTGTTTATAATTGTTAGATAATCACAAGTTGTGATTTAGGGAGTGAGATGGGTTTCTCTTATCTAGGGGTGTTCGCGGTGCGGTTTGGGTGGTTTTGACGCTAAAAATCATCTGAACCGCAAGGGAAAAAAGCATGCGGTTTGGTTTGGTTTGGTTTGGTTGGCTTTTAAAAAAATCTGAACCAAACCAAACCAAACCAATGCGGTTTGGATTTGTTCGGTTGGTTCGGTTTTTTACAAGATTTTTATTGAGTGATATTTACATATATAGAGAACAACATAACGTTGTGTTTAGTCATTCATACATTGCCAAATAACAACAAAACTCATCATATTTAGACAAAAAGTTCTCATTCAATATACAAAAATCAATTTAAACAAAAGTGAAAAAAATAGTAGCATAAAACAATATCAAAATATTATAATAAAACAGAAAATATAAGAGAAGAGGGATTAGAGAATATGAAAGAGAAAGAACATAACAGATGTGAGATTAGAGAAGAAATGTGCGATAAAAATATAATTAGAAGAGAAAATAGTAACATAAAAATGAGAAGATGAAAAAAAAAGAACATGTGAGATGAGAGATTAGTGTAGAAGAGGCGAGACATACATGGCAAAGAAGATGAGAAGAGTGCACAATACTATTAGGAGAGATTTGAGAAGATTAAAACTGAAAAGTTAAGTGTGAGTAAGAGAAAATATTTCGTAATTGTAAGGTTAAGGCATAATGGGTTTGAGTTTTGGGTTAGATGTGATATAAGTGAAGTTTGGGTTGTAACATAATGCGGTTTGGTTTGGTTTAGTTCGGTTTGTAAAATACAAACCGCAAACCAAACCGAACCATGCGATTTTGTTAAAAGATGGCCCAAACAAATCTGAACCAAATGCGGTTTTTTGCGGTTTCGGTTTGGTTTGGTTTGGTTTGCGATTTTTTATTGGGTTGGTTCGGTTTTGAACACCCCTACTCTTATCTATGATGGAGTTCTTAGATAAAGTTTTCATTGGATAGTGATAGGTAAACCAGGGGTGTTTACTGTAAACCAGCGGTTGTTTACATAAAACTATACTACTGCTAGTGGATTCTTCTTCTTGGCTTGGTATGCCCCCAAATATAGGTGATTTGCACCGAACTGGGTTATCATATTCTGTGTTGTTTATCATTCTGCATTTACAGTTCAATTTTGATTAACATGTTGTAACAGATGTCGAAACATCTGTCTTACTGCAGTTAGTGATATTATGAATATCCATTTGCTGTTCTGTTCCTGGATTAAAGATTGTGCAGAACAATGTCTTGACATGTGTTAGGACATCTGTTATCTGCTATGCCAGAATTTCAATTGGTATCAGAGCAGGCATCCTGTCTGTTTCTGGATGAGATCTTGGGAGATACTTTCTAGCACTTTAAACAAGGAGGAGTTTTGGAGATCAGATCATTAACTCAGACATACTCAAGGGTATTAATGGATGGGATAGATGTTCTGGATCGAAGGTAACAACTACTATTGGTTGTTCATGTATTCTGAGGAGTAGCTACAACAACTGTAGGAGAAATGGCTAGTTCTCTCACTGAGGTATCTTATAAGATGTTCTGACATCTTATTAGGGCATGTTAAAGATGTTCCTAGGTGGTTCCACTGCATATGTTTCAGATGGAAGAACTCTGGTATTTATGGGATTCTGGAGTTGTGACTGAAGAAAGATGGTGGAAGATCTCAACTGATGGCTTCTATATTTGAATATATATATGCATCTTTTCATTCCAAAGTCGGGAGTGATGGAATGGAGAGACTTGTTGGTAGATGTCTGTCATGGTGACTTGGTACTTAGAAGCTTGGCTCCATTGTGTATCTTGAAGTCAGTGGAAGAGAATGTGAGTTGAGATTAAGTTTATCAAGTTCTTGCTATAAGAATTTGATAAATTATTATTCGGCTAAGTTGTCAAAGATACTTGAGAATTCTCTCAAGTCCACTCATAAAGGCATCTCAGTTGTGCATCTGGAGTCTTCAGTTACTCTTCTGACTATAGGGTGTTTATGTGAAACATAAACCTAAAGAAAGTGGAGGTGATTTATTTTCACCATCCAAAAGTGCAAGGAAGGATTCATCTTTCTTAATCTTGAGGACGAATCCAATCTGAATGGAGATTTCAAAACTATTGAGGTCAATAGGGTTCGTTCAGAGAGAATCTTAGTTACTTGAATCAAGGGTGGCAGCCTTGGTATCTCAACACTTTGAAGACACTTGCAAAGATGAAATACTTTATAAGTGTTCATCGAGTGATCTGTTGGAGTATGGCTTCAACAGTGAAACAGGGTTATTAAACAAGGATTTAAGATCAATCATTATTTGTGGAATTCACAAATATTTAATTGATTATTCTTGTATTTGAAGTTCAAGATTACTGATGTTCAACAAGATGTTGAAACATCTCTTCATCAGAGTTTGTGCAGAATCATGAGAGGGGTACTGCATACGCTTTTGGATCTATTTCTCTTAGGTGTTGACCAAAGAATCTGCTTCTGTCTGGTGTAGCAGAAGCATCTGGTCTCTAGAGAGTTTCCTGGCAAGAAACTGGTCTAGACAATGGTGTTATTAAAGATGAAGAAGAAGACATCACAATCTTGATGAATATTTCTTGGATCAGTTTATTTCTGATATAGGAGTATTGGAGTGCAGCAGGTGTGTTCCAATTGTTACTAAAAGCATTTGATGCTTATCTGGAAAGTGTCCTGGCAAGAGACTTGTCCAAAATATGGTGTTGGTGATGGCACAGCTTGGGTCAGTTTATTTCTGATCTAGGTACATATGAGCATGTGATCTTGCTCATCTTGGAGGTATAGGATAAGTGGCAGTTATCTCTGACTTTCTGCAGATTGCTCTACTTAAGGAAAGTGGCATTACTTTGGTATAGTTGTGGTGTAGTCTATGACTACTTCTTTTTTGAAGAATCAGACTTGGCACGTTTGAGTTTTTTGGAGTTATGAAGCAGATATTCATCAAGGTGTGAGCTTGAATTGAATACCTGTGATATGATTAAACAGGATGGAGGTTGTCTACTCAAACTTGGTTGTTGAATCAAGTCTATGAGAACATGGAACTCTTGTTCTGTTATATGGAGGAGGTTCTCCTAAGTGGCAGAAGGAATGGCTGAATTCCTCAGCTGGATGTCTGGTCAGATGTCATGACATCAAGCAGAAACTTCAGGGTCTTAGTTGATGTTGTGGCGCATCATCGTAAGATAAGTTGATCTTCTAAAAAATAAATGGAATTAACGCTTCAAAAAGGCCGATCTCATGTAGTTTACGGGAGCTGCAAGAAGGAGAGGATGTTACAAGTCTAAGGCTTGGTGGATCCAAGATGGCTTGCTATGGAGTAAGTGGACTATGTGACTTGAAGTTTAGGTTTCAATGGTGGATTAGAGGGTTTTCTGAAACTCTGAAAAAAAGCTAAGATTAACCAAACAGTGGCATTTGGTTGATCTTTATCGTGCATTCAAGCAGGGTGCTTGGAACTAATTACTCTTGGGCAGAAGGGTAGTTGGTTGAAGACTTAAGGAGGTTCTGGTCCAGTTCTATCTTGGAGCTTGTGGTAGAAGTTCTAAGTTGATTATGGAAGATTATCTTTGATGAGAGTTTATTTCTCTCTATGGTGGCCTGGAGTTCTTATTCATCGAGTTGGTGGCGCAGTGTTGTCTGAAGATCATCAGTTGGATTATTATGTAGTAGTAAGTCCAGTGGTGGAGCATATCAATAACCATGGTGTATGGTGTCTGTGATATGTGAAGGATGTCCTAAGTGATGTTAGAACATCATCTGGGTCGGTTATCCTTGGAGTAGGATTCTAACTTATGTGTGTGGAACTTGACACTCACATCTTGTCTAAGAAGAATTTTATCTTGTCATACTGTAGAATGATGAGTAAAGGAATGTCTTGGAAGTCTGATGTGAATGTGGTATCAGACTGAAGTGGATCATGGGTTGATTGCATGAAGGTATAGATTCTAATGTGTTCAGAATATGGAAGTGGATATTCACCAGTTGAATTAGAAGTGTTATATCTTATCATATGGGAGAATGATAAATTGAAGACTGTCTTGGATCATGGGGTGTTTATCTAGAAGACTGACTCTTTCTGAAGTCAAAATACTTGTGGAGAGGTGGTTTATTCTGTTACAAGTCATGCTAGAGAGAAGTGGATCAGTTTGGTGCTTGTGGAGCAAATCAGCTAAGGATTTTTAGAGCATGTGTTTGATGTCTTTCAAGTGTGGAGAACATCTGGGAGAGCTAGCAAACTAAGGGGATCTTTATGTCTCTTTGAGGAATGTGAAGAATTCCAGATTCAATTGGGTTGTATATCAGGGAACAAGGATATCTATACATGAGAATTCAGGAGGAATTCGTATGGTGTATGAATGGTTTCTAGACGAGAGGGATCAATGGTGTTTTGGTCTCAATCCAAGAGTTTGTTGGTTGTGGTACAAGGATGCGTTCCAGGTACTCTCACTGTATGATCATGAAGTTGTCATGGGATATCATGTAGTGATTTTGGGTGTTTCTTGCTGAAGAAGCATCTTTTGAGAAAGATATGGGGATAACTTTTGTCTGTTGAATGTACTAGTGTGGTACATGGAGTGCTTGAGGATCAAGAATCAGGTGAATGTGTTCGGTAGGTGTGTTGAACAGAGGGTGCGCTCTTGAAGACATGAAGATGCGCCTTATGTTTTCCATTCATTTAGGGTGTTCTTCTTGCAAAGGAGCACTGGTTATCTATGACAGAGGGAGTTAAACTTATGTTATGGATATATTGCTGTAGTAGTGAAGATTGGATATCAAGATTGTTTATGGTTTCAAGCAGTTTTTGATATATTGCCTCAGCTGAGGATGATATGTCAGACGAGATGTCGCTGTAACACCCCAAATTTCGTAAGAATATTTATTTAATTTATTTAAATATAATATTCGTGAATTTCTGTGGATTTTGGTGATTCGTGTTGATGTCGGTATTTTTGTGGAATTTTAGTTATTTAATTAAATAATAGTATATAATATGAAATATATTAGTATTATTATTAATTTAAATAATATTAGAGGAATTAAGGGTAAGATTGACTTTTGAGGAGGATTAGTGAGGGTAGTATGGAGAAAGCCCATTTTAGAAGCCCAAGGGTTAGGTTTAACAAAAAGGGGAATTTGAGAATAGGTTTCATTTTGTTAGACCGTGAAAAGAAGGAAAGAAGTGAGAGCTCTGAGGAAAAAGGAGAAGGCGAGGATTCGAGAAAGTTTCCAAAGACTCAATAGAGAAAGCTTCGAATCGACAATCTAAGGTATGGGGAGTATTGCCTTTCATTGTTTTCAATATAGGGATTCGATGTATTTAAAGTGGATTTTGAGGTTTATGAGGGTTTATGGGTTTTATGATAAACTGATGATTTGAGGGTATTTTGTGAATCGATTATTAAGGGTTGAATTAAATCGGATTAAATAGACCTTGAGGGTGATTTTCCCTGTCGATGTTGTTTCGACCTTGTGGTGAAACGGATTTATGGGGTTTATGGGAATCTTGAGAGTTTGTGAAGGTTTAGGTGATTTGAGGTTTTGAATAGTGTAAGGAATCGACCTAATAGACGTAGGTTTTATGCCTTTGATTTCCACGATGCATTAGGAATGTTGTAGGGATGTTTTTGGGGGTAATTGGGGTTGAAATCATAAGGGGTTTTGGACCTGTTGTGCTACTGATGCGTAGCAGCAATTTCCTGAAATCGCAGGTTCGCAAAGCGAACCATTCCTTCGCAAGGCGAACACTCGCCCCAGACTCGCAAAGCGAGCAGCGCAACGAATGCGCGATAATTTGTGTGATGATACTGGGATGGATTCTGAAGGGTGATTTTTAGCTCGCATAGTGAATGTCCAAGCGAGTGGCTTTGCAAGGCGAAATGGAGGCAGCGAGGAGGGACAGAGGGGAAGCCTCTCTGGTTTTGTATGGGGATAAGAATTCGCTGTTAGCTTCGCAAAGCGAAGTTCCCAGCGAACAGGTTCGCACAGCGAACTCAGTAGCGAACGCCTGCTGTTCACGAAGTTTTGTTATGATTCTGTGTTGTCTTGATGTTTTGATGCTGGGATTTTTCTGATGATTTACCTGGTGTATACTGATGATTATGAGATGATGTTTTATGATGTTTGACGAATATATGATGATACAATTTAACATGATATATTGATGGATGATGATGCACATAATGGTTTTTATTGATGATGATAATTATTAACGTTGTGTATCATGCATTCATAGCATTTTAGTGATGATGTTATACTTCATTCCCATTGTGCGGATATGAGGTAAATTTTGACGTGCTCCGGTTCTTGTGTGGAACCGATCCTAATGACGGGGATCTTTAGAGGGTGATGGCCTAGTGTCCATCGACTGTGACGATTGGTACCATATGCATGAGTCTTGTTGTGCATTGCATTTAATTGGCATTGATTTGATTTATGATGTTGTGATTTTGATGTTTTCCTTGTGATGACCCTGAAGATATTGTATATGATGATGACGCTATTTCATGCATATCTTAGTTTTATATTAATTATAATGATTTGTGATTACTCACCCTGCCTGTTGGAATGTTGCCTCCACGTGGGTAACGTGTAGGTGATCAGGCTTAGCTGTGGATGCCTTCGAGGACTTTTGGAGTTTATTTTGCTTTTGGTCGATGTAGAGGGTCTTGCTCTGATAATGTAACATCGGGTCGGGGTCGTTGAGTCAAACCATGTTGAATTGTTATTTTATTGTTACTTGTTGGTTATGGTTTATTTTGAAAACCTTTTATTTTGGATTATTGTGGTTTTGGTGGTTTCGCTGCTAATTGATGGTCTGTTTAATTATTTTTTAGGAAAACCCGTTGTTTACGGAGCAAATGTTTTAATTGATGTTTCTTGAGAAATGTGCACCCTTCAGAGGTGATTTTTCTCTAATAATTTGTGCATTTTGCCGTGTATATTCGTGGGGTAGAAAAGGGTGTTACATTAGTGGTATCAGAGCAGGTCGGTCCGTCCAGCCAGGTTTTTACTTGATGTCAGTCCCTGTCAGTCGACGAGTGTGTGTACACTATCGATATTTTAGTTCTTCTAACCTTGTTTGTGGTGTGCAGAATGGTTGGAAGAAATGATCGTGCAATTGCTGATGCATTGGAATCAGTTGCTAATGTGGTGGCACAACTCAATCCGAATGGTGGAGTCCAATATGAGTTTCGTGTTTTGGGGAAGTTTTAGAGGAACAATCCACTGACTTTTGTGGGTACTCACGATCCAACAAGTGCACACAAGTGGTTGAAGGCGATCGAGAAGATCTTCCGGGTGATGGGGTGTACTGATGAGCAACAAGTTCAGTTTGGAACGCATATGCTGGAAGAAGAGGCTAAGGATTGGTGGGATAACACCCGCCAGAGACTCACGGATGTTGGCACTGTGATAACCTGGGTTGTGTTCAAGCAGGAGTTTCTGGGCAAGTATTTTCCAGAGGATGCTCGTGGCAAGAGAGAAGTGGAATTTCTTGAGCTGAAGCAAGGTGACATGACTATGGCGGAGTATGCCGCAAAGTTCGAGGCTTTTGTGAAGTTCTGTCCGCACTACAATCATGCTAATGCTGAGATGTCTAAGTGTCTCAAGTTCGAGAATGGACTGAGACCGGAAATTAAGCAGGGCATTTGGTATCAACAGATCCGCAGGTATGCTGAGTTGGTTGACAATAGCACAATCTACGACGAGGATAGCCGAGCTCGATCTGCTCACTACAAGCAGTTGAGTGAGAAGAAAGGGCAGTATAGGGGTAAGCCTTATACAACTTCAGCTGACAAAGGGAAGCAGAAGGCTTTAGAGGGCAAAAAGACAAGTGGGGGAGGAGCTCCTGCTTCTGGGAAGTGTTATAAGTGTGGCAAGCAAGGCCACCGTGCTGATGTGTGTACCAATAATGTGGTGAGGTGCTATAGATGTGGTAAGAAGGGACATAGAGTTACTGACTGCAAGGACGATGGTCCAGCCTGTTTCAATTATGGTGAGAAAGGTCATATCAGTACTCAATGTCAAAAGCCGAAGAAGACTGCTACTGCCGCTCAGACCAGTGGCCGTGTGTTTGCTTTGAGTGGTGCTGAAGAGCCAGAGAAGGACAACCTGATTCGAGGTACTTGTTTTATTAAAAATATCGAGTTGGTTGCTATTATTGATACTGGTGCTACTCATTCTTTTACCTCACTTGAATATGCTAATAGATTGGGTTTGAAATTGGCTGATATGAATGGGAATATGGTAATAGAAACTCCAGCTAATGGTTCTGTTACTACTACCCTTGTGTGTTTGAGATGTCCTGTGACAATTTTTGGGAGGAGTTTTGTGATGGATTTGGTGTGCCTACCCTTGCACCAAATTGACGTGATCTTTGGAATGAACTGGTTGGAGTTCAACCGTGTTCATATCAATTGTTATAACAAGACTGTAGAGTTTCCTGAGATTGATGATAGTGGGGAGTTGATGTTCTTGTGTGCTAAGCAAGTAGACAAACTTATGGAAGACGAAGCCTTGGTGTTTGCAATGTTTGCATCGTTGCAAATTGATCGTGAAGCTGCGAGTGTGGAGTTGCCTGTTGTTTGTGAATTTCCAAATGTATTTCCAGATGACATCAGTGATTTGCCTCCAGAACGTGAAGTGGATTTTGTAGTGGACTTAATACTAGGTACGAGTCCAGTGTCAATGGCTCTTTAACGGATGTCCGCTTCTGAGTTAAGTGAATTGAAGAAACAACTGGAAGAATTGCTTGATAAGAGGTTTATCTGACTAAGTGTTTCTCCGTGGGGTGCTCTAGTACTGTTAGTGAAGAAGAAAGATGGTAACATGAGGTTGTGTGTTGATTATCGGCAGTTGAATAAGGTGACTATTAAGAATAAGTATCCGCTTCCGAGAATTGATGATTTGATGGATCAACTAGTAGGTGCTGGTGTGTTTACCAAGATTGATTTAAGGTCGGGTTATCACCAGATTCGGGTTAAGCCTGATGATATTCTGAAGACAGTTTTTCGGACGAGGTATGGACACTATCAATACACTGTGATGCCATTTAGAGTCTCCAATGCACCTGGTGTGTTCATGGAGTACATGAATAAGATTTTTCATGAGTATTTGGATAAGTTTGTGGTGGTGTTTATCTGAGAACTATGTTGCAAGTATTCAAAGAGATGAAGTTGTATGCAAAGTTGTCCAAGTGTGAGTTTTGGTTGAAGGAAGTGAGCTTTCTTGGCCACGTGATTTCAAGTGGCGGGATTGCTGTTGATCCCTCTGAAATTGATGTTGTGTTATAGTGGGAGACTCCGAAGTCTGATACCGAGATACGAAGTTTTCTGGGATTGGCGGGTTATTACCGCAAGTTTATTGAAGGCTTTTCTAAGCTGGCATTACCTTTGACTCAGTTGACTCGAAAGGGTCAAGCTTTTGTGTGAGATGTAGCTTGTGAAGAGAGTTTTGTGGAATTGAAGAAGAGGTTGACGACCGCTCCAGTGTTGATTTTGCCTTATCCGAGCGAATCTTTTATTGTGTATTGTGATGCGTCGAAGATGGGTCTTGTGGGAGTATTGATGCAGAATGGACAAGTTGTTGCTTATGCTTCCAAACAATTGCGAGCCCATGAGAGGAATTATCCTACACATGACTTGGAATTGGCCGTCGTGGTGTTTGTGTTGAAGATTTGGAGACATTATCTATTTGGCTCTAAGTTTGAAGTGTTCAGTGATCATAAAAGTCTGAAGTACCTATTTGATCAGAAAGAATTGAATATGAGGCAGAGGAGGTGGTTGGAATTGTTGAAGGATTTCGATTTTGATTTGAGTTATCATTCGGGCAATGTAAATGTAGTGGTCGATGCATTGAGCAGAAAGTCATTGCATATGTCGATGCTTATGGTGAAAGAATTGGAATTAATTGAGCAATTCATAGATTTGAGTTTGGTATGTGAAAAGACCTTTGACAGTGTGAAGTTGGGAATGTTGAAGTTGACTAGTGGTATTCTGGAAGAAATCAGAGTGGGACAACAATCTGATTTGAAATTGATAGACCGATTGACTTTGATTAACCAAGATAACGGAGGAGAATTCTGGATTGATGAGAATGGTGTGATGAGGTTTCGAGATAGGGTATGTGTTCCAGGTGTTCCAGAAATCAAGAAGAGTATTCTAGAAGAAGGACACCGAATTACGTTGAGTATTTATCCCGATGCTACGAAGATGTACCAGGATTTAATGAAGTTGTTTTGGTGGCCGGGTATGAAGAAGGATATCGCAGAGTTCGTTTATGCGTGCTTGCCTTGCCATAAGTCGAAGATTGAGCATCAAAAGCCTTTAGGTATGATGCAGCCGTTGAATATTCCAGAGTGGAAATGGGATAGTATTTCCATGGATTTTGTGTCGTGATTGCCTAGGACAGCTAAGGGAAATGATTCAATTTGGGTGATCGTGGATAGATTAACTAAATCGGCCAATTTCTTGCCGATGAAGATTAATCATTTTATGCAGAAGTTAGCCGAGATGTATATTGAGGAGATTGTGAAGTTGCATGGGATACCTTCGAGTATTGTGTCGGATAGAGATCTCAGATTTACATCGAGGTTCTGGAAGAGTTTGCAAGATGCTCTGGGTACTAAGTTGAGGATGAGTTATGCCTATCATCCGCAGACGGACGGTCGGACAGAAAGGACTATCCAATCTTTAGAGGATTTACTGAGGGCTTGTATGTGGGATCACGGAGGATCTTGGGATAGCCATTTACCGTTAATTGAATTCACGTATAATAATAGTTTTCATGCTAGTATTGGAATGGCGCCCTATGAAGCTTTGTATGGGAGAAGGTGTAGAACTCTATTGTGTTGGTATGAATCGGGCGAGAGTGTTGTACTCGGACTTGAAATCGTGCAAGAGACGATTGAGAAGATTAAGATTATCCAATAAAGGATGAGAGCATTGCAGAGTCGTCAGAAGAGCTACCATGATAAGAGAAGGAAAACACTTGAATTCCAAGAGGGAGATCATGTGTTTTTTAGAGTGACGCCAGTGACTGGTGTGAGTCAAGCTTTGAAATCTAGGAAGCTCACTCCATGTTTTGTTAGTCCATATCAAATCTTGCAGAGGATAAGAGAGGTAGCCTATCGAATTGCTTTACTGCATTCACTTGCGAATTTGCATGACGTGTTCCATGTGTCTCAGTTGAGGAAGTACATTCCGGATCCGTCGCATGTGATTCAGATGGATGATGTACAAGTGAGGGATAACTAGACAGTGGAAGCATTACCTGTGCAGGTTGATGGTCGAGAGATGAAGCAACTGCGGGGTAAAGACATAGCTTTGGTGAAGGTGTTGTGGAGTGGACCAGCCGACGAAAGTTGGACTTGGGAACGAGAATATCAGATGAGGGAGTCGTACCCGACTCTATTTCTTTGAGGTAATTTTTTAGGGCGAAAATTCTTTAAGTGGGGGAGAGTTGTAACACCCCAAACTTCGTAAGAATATTTATTTAATTTATTTAAATATAATATTCGTGAATTTCTGTGGATTTTGGTGATTCGTGTTGATGTCGGTATTTTTGTGGAATATTAGTTATTTAATTGAATAATAGTATATAATATGAAATATATTAGTATTATTATTAATTTAAATAATATTAGAGGAATTAAGGGTAAGATGGACTTTTGAGGAGGATTAGTTAGGGTAGTATGGAGAAAGCCCATTTTAGAAGCCCAAGGGTTAGGTTTAACAAAAAAGGGAATTTGAGAATAAGTTTCATTTTGTTAGACCGTGAAAAGAAGTAAAGAAGTGAAAGCTCTGAGGAAAAAGGAGAAGGCGAGGATTCGAGAAGGTTTCCAAAGACTCAATAGAGAAAGCTTCGAATCGACAATCTAAGGTATGGGGAGTATTGCCTTTCATTGTTTTCAATATAGGGTTTCGATGTATTTAAAGTGGATTTTGAGGTTTATGAGGCTTTATGGGCTTTATGATAAATTGATGATTTGAGGGTATTTTGTGAATCGATTATTAAGGGTTGAATTGAATCGTATTAAAAAGACCTTGAGGGTGATTTTCCTTGTCGATGTTGTTTCGACCTTGTGGTGAAAAGGATTTATGGGAATCTTGAGAGTTTGTGAAGGTTTAGGTGATTTGAGATTTTGAATAGTGTAATGAATCGACCTAATAGACGTAGGTTTTATGCCTTTGATTTCCACGATGCATTAGGAATGTTGTAGGGATGTTTTTGGAGTAATTGGGGTTGAAATCGTAAGGGGTTTTGGATCTGTTGTGTTACTGATGCGTAGCAGCGATTTCCTTAAATCGCAGGTTCGCAAAGCGAACCATTCCTTCGCAAGGCGAACACTCGCAAAGCAAGCAGCGCAGCGAATGCGCGATAATTTATGTGATGATACTGGGATGGATTCTGAAGGGTGATTTTTAGCTCGCACAGCGAATGTCCAAGCGAGTGGCTTCACAAAGAGAAATGGAGGTAGCGAGGATGGACAGAGGGGAAGCCTCTCTGGTTTTGTATGGGTATGGGAATTCGCTGTCAGCTTCGCAAAGCGAAGGTCCCAGCGAACAGGTTCGCACAACGAACTCAGTAGTGAACGCCTGCTGTTTGCGAAATTTTGTTATGATTCTGTGTTGTCTTGATGTTTTGATGTTGGGATTTTTCTGATGATTTACCTGGTGTATACTGATGATTATGAGATGATGTTTTGTGATGTTTGACGAATATATGATGATATGATTTAACATGAGATATTGATGGATGATGATGCACATAATGGTTTTTATTGATGATGATGATTATTGACGTTGTGTATCATGCATTCATAGCATTTCAGTGATGATGTTATACTTCATTCCCATTGTGCGGATATGAGGTAAATTTTGACGTGCTCCGGTTCTTGTGTGGAACCGATCCTAATGACGGGGATCTTTGGAGGGTGATGGCCTAGTGTCCATCGACTGTGACGATTGGTACCACATGCATGAGTCTTGTTGTGCATTGCATTTAATTGGCATTGATTTGATTTACGATGTTGTGATTTTGATGTTTTCCTTGTGATGGCCCTGAAGATGTTGTATATTATGATGACGCCATTTTATGCATATCTTGTTTTTATATTGATTATAATGATTTGTGATTACTCACCCTGCTTGTTGGAATGTTGCCTCCACGTGGGTAACGTGTAGGTGATCAGGCTTAACTGTGGATGCCTTTGAGGACTTTTGGAGTTTATTTTGCTTTTGGTCGATGTAGAGGGTCTTGCTCTGATAGTGTAACATCGGGTCGGGGTCGTTGAGTCGAACCATGTTGAATTGTTATTTTGTTGTTACTTATTGGTTATGGTTTATTTTGAAAACCTTTTATTTTGGATTATTGTTGTTTTGGTGGTTCCGCTGCTAATTGATGGCTTGTTTGATTATTTTTTAGGAAAACCCGTTGTTTACAGAGCAAATGTTTTATTTGATGTTTCTTGAGAAATGTGCACCCTTCAGAGGTGATTTTACTCTGATAATTTATGCATTTTGCCGTGTATATTCGTGGGGGTATAAAAGGGTGTTACATTAGTGGTATCAGAGCAGATCGGTCCGTCCAGCCAGGTTTTTACTTGATGTCAATCCCTGTCAGTCGACGAGTGTGTGTACACTATCGATATTTTAGTTCTTCTAACCTTGTTTGTGGTGTGCATAATGGTTGGAAGAAATGAGCGTACAATTCCTGATGCGTTGGAATTAGTTGCTAATGTGGTGGCATAACTCAATCCGAATGGTGGAGTCCAATATGAGTTTCGTGCTTTGGGGAAGTTTTAGAGGAACAATCCACCGACTTTTGTGGGTACTCACGATCCAGCAAGTGCACACAAGTGGTTGAAGGCGATCGAGAAGATCTTCCTGGTGATGGGGTGTACTGATGAGCAACAAGTTCAGTTTGGAACGCATATGCTGGAAGAAGAGGCTGAGGATTGGTGGGATAACACCCGCCAGAGACTCACGGATGTTGGCACTGTGATAACCTGGGTTGTGTTCAAGCAGGAGTTTCTGGCCAAGTATTTTCTAGAGGATGCTCGTGGCAAGAGAGAAGTGGAATTCCTTGAGCTGAAGCAAGGTGACATGACTATGGCGGAGTATGCCGCAAAGTTCGAGGCTTTTGTGAAGTTCTGTCTGCACTACAATCATGCTAATGCTGAGATGTCTGAGTGCCTCAAGTTCGAGAATGGGCTGAGACCGGAAATTAAGCAGGACATTGGGTATCAACAGATCCGCAGGTATGCTGAGTTGGTTGACAATAGCAGAATCTATAACGAGGATAGCCGAGCTCGATATGCTCACTACAAGCAGTTGAGTGAGAAGAAAGGGCAGTATAGGGGTAAGCCTTATACAACTTCAGCTGACAAAGGGAAGCAGAAGGCTTCAGAGGGCAAAAAGACAAGTGGGGGAGGAGCTCCCGCTTCTGGGAAGTGTTATAAGTGTGGCGAGCAAGGCCACCGTGCTGATGTGTGTACCAATAATGTGGTGAGGTGCTATAGATGTGGTAAGAAGGGACGTAGAGTTACTGACTGCAAGGACGATAGTCCAACCTGTTTCAATTATGGTGAGAAAGATCATATCAGTACTCAATGTCAAAAGCCGAAGAAGACTGCTACTGCCGCTCAGACCAGTGGCCGTGTGTTTGCTTTGAGTGGTGCCGAAGAGCCAGAGAAGGACAACCTGATTCGAGGTACTTGTTTTATTAAAAATATCGAGTTGGTTGCTATTATTGATACTGGTGTTACTCATTCTTTTATATCGCTTGAATATGCTAATAGATTGGGTTTGAAATTGGCTGATATGAATGGGAATATGGTAATAGAAACTCCAGCTAAAGGTTATGTTACTACTACCCTTGTGTGTTTGAGATGTCATGTGACAATTTTTGGGAGGAGTTTTGTGATGAATTTGGTGTGCCTACCCTTGCACCAAATTGACGTGATCTTTGGAATGAACTGGTTGGAGTTCAACCGTGTTCATATCAATTGTTATAACAAGACTATAGAGTTTCCTGAGATTGATGATAGTGGGGAGTTGATGTTCTTGTGTGCTAAGCAAGTAGACAAACTTATGGAAGACGAAACCTTGGTGTTTGCAATGTTTGCATCGTTGCAAATTGATCGTGAAGCTGCGAGTGTGGAGTTTCCTGTTGTCTGTGAATTTCCAAATGTATTTCCAGATGACATCAGTGATTTGCCTCCAGAACGTGAAGTGGAGTTTGCAGTGGACTTTATACTAGGTACGAGTCCAATGTCAATGGCTCCTTAACGGATGTTTGCTTTTGAGTTAAGTGAATTGAAGAAACAACTGGAAGAATTGCTTTAGAAGAGGTTTGTCCGACCAAGTGTTTCTCCGTGGGGTGCTCTTGTACTGTTAGTGAAGAAGAAAGATGGTAGCATGAGGTTGTGTGTTGATTATCGGCAGTTGAATAAGGTGACTATTAAGAATAACTATCCGCTTTTGAGAATTAATGATTTGATGGATCAACTAGTAGGTGTTGGTGTGTTTAGTAAGATTGATTTGAGGTCGGGTTATCACCAGATTTAGGTTAAGCCTGATGATATTCCGAAGACAGTTTTTCGGATGAGGTATGGACACTATGAATACACTGTGATGCCTTTTGGAGTGTCCAATGCACTTGGTGTGTTCATGGAGTACATGAATCGGATTTTTCATGAGTATTTGGATAAGTTTGTGGTGGTGTTTATCGATGATATCTTGATATATTCTAGATCTGAAGAAGAACATGTCGAGCATCTGAGAACTGTGTTGCAAGTATTGAAAGAGAAGAAGTTGTATGCAAAGTTGTCCAAGTGTGAGTTTTGGTTGAAGAAAGTGAGCTTTCTTGGCCACATGATTTCAAGTGGCGGGATTGTTGTTGATCCCTCTGAAATTGATGTTGTGTTACAGTGGGAGACTCCGAAGTCTGCTACCGAGATACAAAGTTTTCTGGGATTGGCAGGTTATTACTGCAACTTTATTGAAGGCTTTTCTAAGCTGGCATTACCTTTGACTCAGTTGACTCGAAAAGGTCAACCTTTTGTGTGGGATGTAGCTTGTGAAGAGAGTTTTGTGGAATTGAAGAAGGGGTTGACGACCGCTCCAGTGTTGATTTTGCTTTATCCGAGCGAATCTTTTGTTGTGTATTCTGATGCGTCGAAGATAGGTCTTGGGGGAGTATTGATGCAGAATAGATAAGTTATTGCTTATGCTTCCAGACAATTGCGAGTCCATGAGAGGAATTATCCTACACATGACTTGGAATTGGCCGCCATGGTGTTTGTATTGAAGATTTGGAGACATTATCTATTTGGCTATAAGTTTGAAGTGTCAAGTGATCATAAAAGTCTGAAGTACCTATTTGATCAGAAAGAATTGAATATGAGGCAGAGGAGGTGGTTGGAATTGTTGAAGGATTTCGATTTTGATTTGAGTTATCATCCGGGCAATGCAAATGTAGTGGCCGATGCATTGAGCAGAAAGTCATTGCATATGTCGATGCTTATGGTGAAAGAATTGGAATTAATTGAGCAATTCATAGATTTGAGTTTGGTATGTGAAAAGACCTCTGACAGTGTGAAGTTGGGAATGTTGAAGTTGACTAGTGGTATTCTAGAAGAAATCAGAGTGGGACAACAATCTGATTTGAAATTGATAGACCGATTGACTTTGATTAACCAAGATAACGGAGGAGAATTCCGGATTGATGAGAATGGTGTGATGAGGTTTCAAGATAGGGTATGTGTTCCAGATGTTCCAAAAATTAAGAAGAGTATTCTAGAAGAAGGATACCGAAGTACGTTGAGTATTTATCTCGGTGTTATGAAGATGTACCGGGATTTAAAGAAGTTGTTTTGGTGGCCGGGTATGAAGAAGGATATCGCAGAGTTCGTTTATGCGTGCTTGACTTGCCAGAAGTCGAATATTGAGCATCAAAAGCCTTTAGGTATGATGCAGCCGTTGAATATTCCAGAGTGGAAATGGGATGGTATTTCTATGGATTTTGTGTCGAGATTGTCGAGGACTGCTAAGGGAAATGATTCAATTTGGGTGATCATGGATAGATTAACTAAATCGGCCAATTTCTTGCCGATGAAGATTAATCATTTTATGCAGAAGTTAGCCGAGATGTATATTGAGGAGATTGTGAAGTTGCATGGGATACCTTCGAGTATTGTGTCGGATAGAGATCTCAGATTTACATCGAGGTTCTGGAAGAGTTTGCAAGATGCTCTGGGTACTAAGTTGAGGATGAGTTATGCCTATCATCCGCAGACAGACGGTCAGACAGAAAGGACTATCCAATCTTTAAAGGATTTGCTGAGGGCTTGTGTGTTGGATCACGGAGGATCTTGGGATAGCCATTTACCGTTAATTGAATTCACGTATAATAATAGTTTTCATGCTAGTATTGGAATGACGCCCTATGAAGTTTTGTATGGGAGAAGGTGTAGAACTCCGTTGTGTTGGTATGAATCGGGCGAGAGTGCTCTACTCGGACTTGAAATCGTGCAAGAGACGACTGAGAAGATTAAGATGATCCAAGAAAGGATGAGAGCATTACAGAGTCGTCAGAAGAGCTATCATGATAAGAGAAGGAAGACACTTGAATTCCAAGAGGGAGATCATGTGTTTTTCTGAGTGACGCCAGTGACTGGTGTGAGTCAAGTTTTGAAATCTAGGAAGCTCACTCCACGTTTTGTTGGTCCATATCAAATCTTGCAGAGTATAGGAGAGGTAGCCTATCGAATTGCTTTACTGCATTCACTTGCGAATTTCCATGACGTATTCCATGTGTCTCAGTTGAGGAAGTACATTCCGGATCCGTCGCATGTGATTCAGATGGATGATGTACAAGTGAGGGATAACTTGACAGTGGAAGCATTAGCTGTGCGGGTTGATGGTCGAGAGATGAAGCAACTACGGGGTAAAGACATAGCTTTGGTGAAGGTGTTGTGGAGTGGACCAGCCGGCGAAAGTTGGACTTGGGAACGAGAAGATCAGATGAGGGAGTCGTACCCGACTCTATTTCTTTGAGGTAATTTTCGAGGGGGAAATTCTTTAAGTGGGGGAGAGTTGTAACACCCCAAATTTTGTAAGAATATTTATTTAATTAATTTAAATATAATATTTTTGAATTTCTGTGGATTTTGGTGATTCGTGTTGATGTCGGTATTTTTGTGGAATTTTAGTTATTTAATTGAATAATAGTATATAATATGAAATATATTAGTATTATTATTAATTTAAATAATATTAGAGGAATTAAGGGTAAGATGGACTTTTGAGGAGGATTAATGAGGGTAGTATGGAGAAAGCCCATTTTAGAAGCCCAAGGGTTAGGTTTAACAGAAAGGGGAATTTGAGAATAAGTTTCATTTTGTTAGACCGTGAAAATAAGGAAAGAAGTGAAAGCTCTGAGGAAAAAGGAGAAGGCGAGGATTCGAGAAGGTTTCCAAAGACTCAATAAAGAAAGCTTCGAATCGACAATCTAAGGTATGGGGAGTATTGCCTTTCATTGTTTTCAATATAGGGATTCGATGTATTTAAAGTGGATTTTGAGGTTTATGAGGGTTTATGGGTTTTATCGTAAACTGATGATTTGAGGGTATTTTGTGAATTGATTATTAAGGGTTGAATTGAATCGGATTAAATAGACCTTGAGGGTGATTTTCCTTGTCGATGTTGTTTCGACCTTGTGGTGAAAGGGATTTATGGGGTTTATGGGAATCTTGAGAGTTTGTGAAGGTTTAGGTGATTTGAGATTTTGAATAGTGTAATGAATCGACCTAATAGACGTAGGTTTTATGCCTTTGATTTCCACGATGCATTAGGAATGTTGTAGGGATGTTTTTGGGGTAATTGGGGTTGAAATCGTAAGGGGTTTTTGACCTGTTGTGCTACTGATGCGTAGCAGCGATTTCCTTAAATCGCAGGTTCGCAAAGCGAACCATTCCTTCGCAAGGCGAACACTCGCAAAGCGAGCAGCGCAGCGAATGTGCGATAATTTATGTGATGATACTGGGATAGATTCTGAAGGGTCATTTTTAGCTCGCACAACGAATGTCCAAGCGAGTGGATTCGCAAAGAGAAATGGAGGTAGCGATGAGGGACAGAGGGGAAGCCTCTCTGGTTTTGTATGGGAATGGGAATTCGCTGTCAGCTTTGCAAAGCGAAGGTCCCAGCGAACAAGTTTGCACAACGAACTCCGTAGCGTACACCTGTTGTTTGCGAAATTTTGTTATGATTCTGTGTTGTCTTGATGTTTTGATGCTGGGATTTTTCTGATTATTTACCTAGTGTATACTGATGATTATGAGATAATGTTTTGTAATGTTTGACGAATATATGATGATATGATTTAACATGAGATATTGATGGATGATGATGCACATAATGGTTTTTATTGATGATGATGATTATTGACGTTGTGTATCATGCATTCATAGCATTTCAGTGATGATGTTATACTTCATTCCCATTGTGCGGATATGAGGTAAATTTTGACGTGCTCCGGTTCTTGTGTGGAACCGATCCTAATGACGGGGAACTTTGGAGGGTGATGGCCTAGTGTCTGTTGATTGTGACGATTGGTACCACATGCATGAGTCTTGTTGTGCATTGCATTTAATTGGCATTGATTTGATTTATGATGTTATGATTTTGATGTTTTCCTTGTGATGACCCTGAAGATGTTGTATATGATGATGACGCCATTTTATGCATATCTTGTTTTTATATTGATTATAATGATTTGTGATTACTCACCCTGCCTGTTGGAATGTTGCCTCCACGTGGGTAACGTGCAGGTGATTAGGCTTAGTTGTGGATGCCTTCGAGGACTTTTGGAGTTTATTTTGCTTTTGGTCGATGTAGAGGGTTTTGCTCTGATAGTGTAACATCGGGTCGGGGTCGTTGAGTCGAACCATGTTGAATTGTTATTTTGTTGTTACTTGTTGGTTATGGTTTATTTTGAAAACCTTTTATTTTGGATTATTGTGGTTATGGTGGTTCCGCTGCTGATTGATGGCCTGTTTGATTATTTTTTAGGAAAACCCGTTGTTTACGAAGCAAATGTTTTATTTGATGTTTCTTGAGAAATGTGCACCCTTCTGAGGTGATTTTACTCTGATAATTTGTGCATTTTGCCGTGTATATTCGTGGGGTAGAAAAGGGTGTTACAGTCGTGACATTGCTCTACTGGTATAAGTTCTAGGTGGACTTATCATGTTGTTCTGATTCTGTCATTGGGTGTCAATGGATTGAATTAGAAGTGATACAAGTATCTTGGGAGTCTTTGCTGCTGTTTGGAAGAATTTGTTTCTCTCTGCAGATTAGAAGGTCAATGGAAGCATTATGTTGATATGTTAAAAATGTCGTGATCAAGTATGCTAATTTTGGATTAAGGAATTGATTTATAATAAAAAGAGGAAGGTTGTAATTATCTTTGTATAACTTGTTTTGTCTATGATAGATGAAACAATGTTGTGGGGTCTTTAAATCTTTGATGGAAATCTGACAAAGTCAGATTAGGTATCAGGACATTGCTCAGAATCTATTTCAGATAGAGATAATCAAAGAGATGTTGGTTTCAAGGACAAGTCAGAAAAAGTGGAATCTTTTGAAACTAACTTGACCAGCAGTTATTGCATTCATTGACCAGTCTTTTGTTTCTTTCAAATGGATTACCTCTACCTATGTAGCTTCTTAAATATTTAAGGAGGATTGTGACGCTTGAGTTGTAAAACATCTTTCTTGTTAAGTTGAGAGCAAATGGGTTTTGTCCGTGTTTGGGTAAGCATTGTCTGGGTATGGGTCTGCATGGGTTATTCTTGCCAACTTTTGGCTAAAAAGGGGGAGAATGGATTCTTGCTTAAAGCTGAGAGGTGTATGTGCATTTGTGTTGCTGATCTGCAAAAATGTCTCAAAGGATGTTCTAACGTTCTGGGTTCTAACATCTTGGGAAGTTGTGTTTTGTGATCAGAGTTAGGAAACAAGTATATATTTGGTGTCACAAGGGAATGAAGAGAAGAGGGTCCCTCTTCCTTGGCACTTGCTTTGGGTTTTCCCACTGCATGCACCATCAAACTGAAGAATGTTTTAGCCAAAATTTGTCAAAATGGGGAGATTGAAAGCTCTAATGGTTTGACTAAATTTTGGTAAAACATAATGTTGGGAAAGATGTTCCAACATGAAGGTTTATGCCCCAGACCAAAGATGTCAAATGAAATGTCACAACATGAAGATTCGACATCATGACTGCACAACAGGTTTTGTTGTTAAATCTGTTCCAAGATTCAAGGCGGGATTGGCAGTGGATCAAGAAACAAAGATATGAAGCCCAAGACAGCAGAAGGTTATAAAAGAAGACCAAGACCTAGGCAGAAGAGAGAGAAAACGACATAGACTTAGGAATCCTATTTTGTAAAGTAGGGTTTAGGTTTTGAGAGTCGTAGGTTTCTCTTGTAAGTCTCCCTCTGTATCAATTTGATACATTGTGGAAGACATGGGTACTTGTACAGATTCAGAAACCCGTAGGTAATGAATCGTGTATTGTTCTTGGATGAAGATTTTAAGCAAATCCAAGTTAACTTGTTAGTCAAGGATGCTTGACTGAACTTTGTATTGAAAGGGGTGTCTTTCAATAGGATGATACATTTATTATGTTTATAACTGTTAGATAATCACATGTTATGATTCAGGGAGTGAGATGAGTTTCTCTTATCTATGATGGAGTTCTTAGATAAAGTTTTCATTAGGTAGTGATAGGTAAAGCATGATTGTTTACTGTAAACCAACGGTTGTTTACATAAAACTATACTACTGATAGTGGATTCTTCTTCCTGGCTTTGTATGCCCCCAGATGTAGGTGATTTGCACCAAACTGGGTTATCATATTTTGTGTTGTTTATCATTATGCATTTACAGTTCAATTTTGATTAACATGTTGTAACAGATGTCGAAACATCTGTCTTGCTGCAGTTACTGATATTCTGAATATCAATTTGTTGTTCTGTTTATGGTTTAAAGATTTTGCAGAACAATGTCTTGACATGTGTTAGGACATCTGCTATCTGCTATGCCCGAATTTCACAAGATAAAAATACATTATTATTTTTATCATTGTTGTTATTGTCTTTGGATCGCGAAAAACTGTCATATTTGAAACCTAATTAAATCCCCCCTCTCTTATGTTTCCTGAACCTTCACGCCCTTCGTCATTATTAACTCTTTAACCATGCACACATCTCCAACTTCCTCATCCAACACTTCAACTTTGATTCTTTGAAACTTGGTATAATGGTTTACATCTCGTTTGAAAAATAAATTACATCATCTAAACCCAGACCATTTACCAAATATAATCAACCCACTCATCCCACCTTTACATACATATTTGGATCCTTAAATCATCAAAACTATACATATTTTGACATTGCTTCAAATTTCCCAACCTGGAGTAATTTGCTTCAAATTTTCCGGATTTGGAAGAATTTGTTTTCATTTTACTTAATAAACTAGAAACAAACTTATGCCTACGCACGTGGACGGTTTGGTGACATGATATGTTTGTGCCCACGCTATTGTTTGTCAAATTGTAAGAAATGAAAGAAATTGAATCAAACCAAACTTTAAACAGACCAAACATAATAATGTAACATAGTTATAGGTACGTAATAAAGTATGACCATTGTTTTACAACCCAAGGTAACCAAATAGCGAAATAGTTTAAACACCATCACAAATCTAAAAGATTACAACATTTAAAAGAAACTTAAAAAAGTCATAATAAAGTTTGGAACAACTAATCCTTAAACCCAACCAAAATACTTATAATAGCAACAATAAATTCCTCCTCAAACTAACATATAAGTACTTAGAAAATTTGTGGATCTTGAATGCCAAAATAGCCCCGTTATGAATCTTCTTTATTTTGGTGTATTCATACCAACCCCGTCCCATGAACTTCTCTGTATGGTTCCTTTTCACCGTATGAATGAAGCAGTCGTAAATTTTGGTAAATTTAAGATCAATCAATTTGATCTCCTTCAACATGGGTCTGATACAATATTTGGTAATGTTTATGAGGAAGTGTTAGAAAACATTTAAAGATAGTATTGAGTTTTTAGTAAAGTGCTTAGAAAACAATATGATCAATCAAGTAGGATAAAGATTGAAAAAGACTTACCAAAACATTTTTTGATTTTTTTTTGGAATTTGTTATCCATTTCCCCAATCATATTGAATCTTGCATGCAGTCAGACCAGAAAGAGCTGCATTATCTGTTGTAACAGGGTTGGCCTTCAAGTTTTCACCGTTTCCCTTATGAACACATTCATTAGTCTTCGACTCTTCACCATTTTCTATTTCAACTACAGTTTAAGTAACTGTTCCTCTATCCGATTGTTTGTAGCCAGAAGTGTAATTACAAGATCTATCTTGATGGTCAGGTTCATGAACAACCTTCATATCATTATGGTTGTTAATATGATGAAGATGTTTGTGTAGCAGTTTATTTTTTGCATAATTTTCACAAAACCTGTCAACATTTGATATGGTTTGCATCACAAAGTCCCATTCTTCATCAGATGAACTTTAAACAGTAATATAATAATGTCAAATACCAATAAGTCCAAACATTTAGGTATTTGGAAACTATCAACAAATTCTAAAAGTCAACTTATGAATGCAGTTGTATCAAAATCCATAATACTAATGCCAATTTAAGTTATAGAACTTTTGTTCGTTTATCAGGTTTTTTTGCTAAGCATTTCATAGTTGATTACGAACATTAATATGTTATAATCACAAAAAAATAAAAAAAATTGAAATCGCATCTCTATTTATGGTAATACTGATACATATAACTTCATTTTTCATATGAACAAAACATCACAAAACGAAGAATATGAAATTTATAAACAGTAAAAATATTAATGCTTGTTGTACCTCATGATTGATGATGACGAAATCTTAATCACCATGGGCTTCGCCATTGTTTGATCTTTTTGTCTTCCCACAAGAAAGATGAAATACCGAAAACCGTAACTCAAATGTGAAATTTTAAGATTTAATATGTTTTAGTCGGTAAACTAAATGGTGGGTATTGAGGTATTGCTGGATGAGAATGCAAACGTAAAGTCATAAATGCAAAAAGATCTTAAATTAAATAGATTTAATAATATTTGGTATCCGAATTGTAACAACCAACAAAGTAATGGTTATAGTAAAGCCTGTGAAATAGTTGTATCTTAGAAAATGTTTTCTTCACAATAAAAGAATATAATATAATTAGGGATGACGTGTAGGTTGATATATTAATTTACCATTTTTAAATACGCGAGAAATTCATCAAACAGTAAAAGAAACGAATCTCTAAAAATGCATCAGAATCACAAAGGAATAATCCGAAAATACATCAGATAGGTTATGGAAAGGCATCAGAATAGAAGATTCAATCTGGGGATGCATCAGAGAGACAAAGGAATAATCCAAAAATTCATCGGAGAATGAAAATGAATTCTGAAAATACATCAGAATCACAAAGGAAATATCTGGAAATACACAGATAACACAAAAAAATAGTTCTAGAAATACGTCAGAACAAAAGACTCGATCTGGAAATACATCAGATAAGAAGATTCAATCTGGAAATACATCTAAGAGACAAACACATCTGATAATACCTCGGATAAAAGGTAAAAGAATTATGGAAATACATTAGAGTTGCAAAAAAATATCTGGAAATGCACCAAATAACAAGACTCAGTCTGAAAATACATCAGAGAGACGAACACATCCGGTAATACCTCGGATAGAAAGTAAAGAATTTTGGAAATACATCAAAATTGCAAGGGAGTATCTGGAAATACATTAGTTAACACAAAGAGGGTTCTGGAAATACGTCAGAACATATGAGACATGTCCGGAAAAAAACAATTGGATAGGGAGAGTCAAATTTGGTGGAACGTCAGATAAAACACAAAAGTATATGTTTGGTAGGTGCCAAGTAAGTTGGAATTTGACCACAAAGTAAGACGAGGATATCAACACGACCTATAGAGAATGCAAATGAGGATGCGACACTTTTGCTATGCATGGTATATGAATTTTGTTATGATGTATGATCAAATGCAAATGTCGACGGCATGGCTCAACTCCTTTGGGGAGAGGACGAGATTGGAAGACTGATTCCTCAACACGGAGATCACTACCATTCTGGTTGGGGACTAAATATGATACTGCTAAACACATGTCTACCACGCTGGTAAACTGTATCAAGTTGATGATCCTTGGAGGAAGGATGAAGAGTTGCTTGGGGATTCTTTAAGTAAGTTGCCCCTGATTAGCTAACTGTCGTAGATGAACTAATCATTGCTTCAGCTTGACTGATTCTGGAAATGACTGCTTTATTGTGCGCTTAGAAGACTTTCCCCAGTATGAGTCTTGAAAAATCTTCTGGATAAACCAATTTTGAGAAGGACTTGTACTGAACAACAAATCTTGAAGTGATTCTCAACAAGATTTGGAAGGAACTTGCCCCTAATAGGATCACTGACTAAGTTTCTCAACTGTTTGAAAATTCCTTTAGAGGAAAGCCAGTTTACAAACAAAAGTATTCGTTAAAACATGGTAATCTTAATGCAAAATGCATGCAACTTTTGAAATGAAAATCATTTTAGGAATGATGCAAAACGTATGAGCCATTGGTCAAAACATGGTGGTTCAAGACATTCAAAGTGAAAGGTAAAGCAAAGGTGTGGTACCAAAACGGATGATTCACAAAAATATTTTTGGAGTCAGATTACGCAACCTTGTTGTAGTATGCTTTCAAAATAACCTTGCTTCAGTTAGGTCTTTCAAGAATTGAAACGTGGTCTGGTTCACAGTTTATGAAACAAAGGATAAAGGCTCAAAGTTTATTTACACCCACCCAATCTTTGTGATGATCTTCGGTCTTACGCTCAGTTAACTCAGACAATGCGCTCAGGTTTCCAGAGGTTAGGAATTGTACTAACGGTAGTAATGATGATGGTTCAGAAGTCAAGGGACCCTTGAGATGGAAGTCACTAATTTCTTACAACATTGAGTTGTTTTTGCCATTGAGGACTTTCATGGTGAGGATTTAAGGATCTCTTCTTTTTATTATCCCTAACTTTTACCTGAACTGTTTCTTTTGAAGCTTACAGTCAGCGGGATGCCCTAATTTTTTTTGCCTAAGTCTCCTTCATAGGTTTTGACTTAGCGGGCCTTTTCTTTTGATTTTTTTCTTTTGTTATTTTTGAGAAAGAAAGTGACTACCTGGATCGACGATTACGGTGAACCATCATTGGCTTTCGACTTGAAAGACATCTTTAACACGTGCTTGTTGTGTGTGAAGGAAAACTTGTGAATGCAACCTTTATTGAAATGTGTCTTGCGTGAAGCTCTTGTATTTGAATGTACGACCAAGTTTACTAAGAAATACCCATCCCTATGTTAAGATTGCAGATTTTTTTATACAGAAAGAAACTCAAACTTTTAGGCTTGAAAGGGTTGACAAGGGAATAACTTCCTTATTTCTCCAGTGCTTGGGGAGATTGAAACAGCGCCTTAAATCGTCAGCAAAGTGTTGATCTGAAAGCATACCAACAGCAGTTATGGGTATTTCATTTTCATCATCCTCTCTCCAATTTTTGCATAATCAAAAGAAAGTGGACAAGAGGTATATATTTTTTGAAAGAGAAAGCATAAAGATGTAAATAACAGACATAAGTGAATTGAATCAAAATATTGCAATGCTCATTTCATTAACATGGAAGTACAAGCAGAATTTGAAAATAAACAACTAATACAAATAAAGGAAAATGCAAACAACAAGAAACATGGCCTAGTGACTAATCATCAACAAAGGTGAGCTGGCCTGTCTAAAAGACTGGCTTTAGGGGAATAGCTGGCTGAAGTTGACTGAAGCTTCACTTATCATGCCCTGGTAGAGGATTGTTGTTGACATTGAGAGCAACATCATGGAAAGTGATGATCTTGTCTTTGATCAAACCCCGCACTTTAGCCTTCAGTACATAACAATTTTCCAAATCATGACCTGCATCACCTTGATGGAATGCACAATGGAGTCAGACCTGAAACCAACCGGAAGAGGGTCTGGAGGAGGAGGTAGAGTCCTAGTGGTAATCCATCCTCTCTGAACCATAGCAAGGTACAATTCAGTGTATGTCATGGGAATATGATCAAAGTGGGTCCTATTGTGGTTTTGGTTTTGTCCAGCAGTCGGATGTTAAGGAGCTCGAACTGGTTAAGCAGCAACCATAGGAGTAACAGAAGCAACAGAAGTGTAATTAGCATACTGAGGTTTGTGACGAGGTATTCTCTCCTCATTCAAGACAACATTGGTTTGGTCTTCTCTCTTCTTCTGGAAGTTCCCATAGGATTTCTTCGCACCATTATAAGATTCAACGGCCTTAGACACTTTACCATTCTTGATACCTTCTTCGAGTCTTTGGCCAATGATCACCAATTTGTGAAGTTCGATGAGACACTACCATTCATCTTTTCCTAATAGAAGGGAGACAATGTGTCCGTGAACATTCTTGTGAGTTCTTTCTCTGCTAGAGGGGGTTTAATCTAATAAGCTAGTTCTCAACAGCATTGAGAATACTCCTTGAAAGATTCTCTCTCATTTTGAGACACATATTGAAGTTGATGACAGTCAGGAGCCATGTCAAGATTGTACTTGTATTGCTTCATAAAGGCATTAGCAAGATCCTGAAAGCACTGGATACTATTCTTTTCAAGGTTCATGTACCATTTGAGTGAAGTTCCCCTCAGGCTGTCTTGAAAGCAATGGATAAGAAACTTCTGGTTATTGGTGTAAGCAGCCATCTTTTTGAAGTACATAACCAGATGAGCTCTTAGACAGGAATGACCTTTGTATTTCACAAACTCGGGAGTCTTGAATTTGGCAGGCATGACAAAGTAAAAAATAAGGCACATGTTGTCAGTATCAACACTAAAGAAATCATTACACTCCATGACCCTAGTTCTTTTCTCTATAGTCTAAAATAATTCACGGATAACTTCAGGTTCAACAAAATCCTCATGATCTTCACTTTGAGCATTAGCAGCATTGTACTCAAAGAGATGGTTCTCATAGAGAGCTCGAGCAGTCTGGGCAACAATATGAACCACAGGTATGGGCTTGGAGAAAACAGGAGGTTAAAACACTGGTCTGGCAGTTTGACCAATCATAGAACTAGTAGCAAGAGGTGGAGAGTAGTTACGGGATAAACCAAACTCTGGCCATGCAGAAGTTGACATTATGACAAGTTGAGGATCAGTAACAACACCTGAAACCTCCTAGATAGCAGTTCTTTAAGGTTGTTCCCCCCTGGCAATCAGGACTTGGAGCATTTCAGTAAGCTTAGTCATGCCTGACTTCAAATCATTAATCTCTATTCTAATCTCTGCATTGTGTTATTCTTGCTCTGACATTCTGCTTCTGATATTAGCTCTAGTCCTGTATCAGTGACGAGGAATCAGCTTGGCGACTGATAGATGCGCTGGAAGATAGAGATAGCTGGAATGAGTTGCTGGACAAACTGGATGTATGCAATGAATTATGCAAAGTATGCAAATGTTATGCATTGTCATGCAACAAGATGCAGAACACAGACAACAAGATCAAAGGCATGGAGTCTAGGTGAATAATTAACCACAAGGTGTGTACTAGGGATAAAGCACATGCATAACAGGTTCTAACAAGGTTCCCAGAGTCATCGATCCTCTTTTGGATATTATCAGCTTGCACAACTACTTGCGCATGCCAATAATATTCACAAGAGAAACTCGTCTGAGTGTAGCATCGTGTATCAACTACCTCAGGTCTACACCTGGATAGTCACCACACTACATCCTAAGAGGCTAAGATGGGTAAAGGGGATCTAAAGGTCCACAACTTCTTGGACTCCCAGGTCAAAAGTAATAATGCCATTACGACTACTCACAATGACAAATACTACCATCAAAAGGATGTCCATTGAGTGTGGTTATATCATATGTTATTCATGTTCACGATTACTCCTGACATGTAACTTTTGATCATACCACTATCCTATCTCATGGTGAACTCAAGTCCGGGTTCAAACTTATCTCACACACATAGATCAACCTGAAAAACAAAAAAACCCAAGCAAAACAGCAAACAATAATAGCAACACAAATATGACAAGTTAGGTTTAACCCTCTAAACAATGATCCCTAGTGAAGTCGTCATTTTCTGTCGCGGTGAAAATCGGAGACCAAAGCTATTGGATTAGTTTGACTCGCAAATATAAGATATCACCACCAAACTTTTATTTATCCAAGGGAAGAGAGAAAAAATCGAACAAAAACTCACTAGTGCAGGAAAGAATTTTTACATCGGGCCAAAAGCACATTTTACATCGGGTCTAAGTCCGATGTAAAGCCAAGCGATGTAGTAAATTAAAGACATTTTACATCAGGCAATAGTCCGATGTGAAAAATACACCTACTACATCGGTTGCCTGTTACGTCTGATGTGAAATATGGGTTTAACTTTATTTTTTTTAAATAAATGCACATTTAACATCGGTTGCCTTTCTACGCCGATGTAAAATGTGGGTTTTTACATCGGTTGCCTTTCTGGCCCGATGTAAAATGTAGGTTTTTACATCGGTTGCCTTTTTGGCCCGATGTAAAATGCAATTTTTTACATTGGTTGCAAGGCGTGTCCGATGTAATATGTATGCTATCTTTCTTAAAAAATTAGACTATTTTTTAGCGGAATCGAGGTGGAATCCCTGTAATTTTTTTTGGTACCTAATTTTTCATATTTTTCCAACATCACACAAACCACATTTAAGTCGCTATTTGGTATCTAATTTTTCATATTTTTCCAACCAACCTGTTAATTTCAGTGCACCAAAATAGCTAGGATGCACATATTCTTCAAAATGAAAAATTGATTTACAAAATTACTAGTCTAGGATACACACAAGTGTACAAAATTATAAGTATGTTTACACGGTGGACTACTACAACAACAAAATCAGTGAAAACATACAAAAAATCCAAACATTTATAAGTCCTTTCCCACACTTGAATTACCAACATGCAATCCACAAGAAGATGAGTTGTAGCTTCAGTAGACAACACCAAAATCACATTTGCTGACAATAAATAATAACACCAATTAACATCAACAGACAACACCAAAGTCAAGAAACTCAAATCAGATATATATAGACAATTCTATATAACTCACGAGATAAAGGTTAATTTTTATATAACTCAAAGAAACATTTTGCCCAACAGAGTCGTAAATCATACAAATCATCTTGTGAATTCTATTGGGTCATCAAATACCTACAATACGTAAATAACAATATAAAGTTATTCTTTGAAAATTCACATTAAGTTGCAAAACGCAAAGTAAATAACAAAGTAAAGTTATTTTTATTACCTACATCCAAGATTCGATTATATTGGCAGAAACAATATCCAACATATTTTTCATAACATAGTACCCACAGTCAATAGAGTTATGTTGTCGCCTTGTCTACAAATGAATGACATAATTAGTGAATACTTATGATAAAATTAAATATAAAATTATAATTTACACCACGCTTACATTGGGTTGAACCATGCAACCTTTTTTCTATTGCCATTTGCCATTTGATAAACTCCAAAAGCACTAATTCAGGAAAAAAAAATCCATATAAAGTCACATAAAAGTCTCTACGTGAAAACACGTGGCATTAAATTAAATCATAAAACTTATTCCTAACAAAATGGTATTATCATAAAAATTCTATTACTCAATTTTAACCCAAATATAACCAAATTGACATCAAAATTATTTAGCATTTTTATCTTCAAGACTCACCCAAAATTCATTCAAACCAAATAGTTTCAACATCAAAATTCATCACAAATTGTCACGCAATTCAACAAGTTTATTAGCAACAAAACAAACATGATATCATCCAATTTCATCTTCCAAAATGGCACACAAAAGAGACATTGAAATGATAATTTCTAACTCAAATTCAACACTAATAACACTGTCATCTGAATTTCATAAACATCTATAAGGAACAACACAACAGATTTAAATAAATAAAAAATGAAGAAAAATAGTACGCACCTTAACAGATTATGTCGAAGACGGAAGACGAACATCAACAGTTGAAAGATTCGCGGAGATGCGAAGGTAGCGAATTGAATTATTTTCTATCCATATCAACAGAACCTAAATCAATTTAACATCAAAATTATTTTCCAAAATTAAAGATTAAATCAAGTAAAAGTCTATTTCATATTTCATAGTATCAGTACACGGTTTCTAAAATCTATAAAAGTGAGAGAGCCATAGAGTCAAAGCTATAGTAATTTGGGTTTACGCTGTTTCACCTCACTATATTTGGGCTTTAATAGTGTATGTGTATTATAATCAATCATATAGTGAAAAGATAAAAATAAAGGAATAACTCTTTTCTACATAAATTTTTCTACCTGATTTATAATTTTCATCAAATTCACAACTTCAACTTTAACAAACAACTAGTTCCATCAAATTAAAGTTATCAAAATAATTTGCCTCGTAAAAGAAAGGTTGGTGAATCTCATGATGTTAAACGCTGATGGAATAGTATATATTCTTCAAGTATGTTAAGCAAGTTAAAGGAATAATTTATATTCTTCAAGTATGTTAAGCACGTTAAAGGAATAATTTATATTCTTCAAGAATGTTAAGCATGTTAAAGATAAAATCAAGTAAAAGTCTCTTTCATATTACATAGTATCAGTACACGATTTCTAAAATCTATAAATAAAAAAATTTATTTTAATAATCAGGTCTTAAATATTAGGAACTTATTATTATGCTTTAATTTCCATAATCAAGTTTTTATCTTTATCATTATGCTATTAAGGATGATTAATTTTGCAATTAAAAAAGATTTGGAAGAAACAGAGGGATGCTTCGTTCACACACACGCAACACGATTGCTGGAGATGTCAAAAACGAATCTAAATCATAAGTGTATCAGATTTTCCCATTTCAAAATGAATTGAAGTCGGTAATACATAATAAATAGAAATCAAATCTAATTTACTCCAAAACTATGACTTCATACAAGCAACAATAATTCATATAAATCAATAACAACTCAAAATCAGATTTGAAGAACAATGAATTAAATTCCCAAATTTTTTATATGACGATGGATTCGCTAAAATCAAATGGTGATTTTCCAAAAGGTACTACTATTGTGGCTCACCAACACACAAATCACCAAAACTACGAAATTAACAAAAGCTATAAACACCGAAAACAGAATAAGCAGAAAGAGTAAAAACCTAGATCTTGACTTTTTTCTTGTCGTGGTGGCGGAACCTTTTGTTGCGCTTCCCTTCTCACGGTGGTGCACGTCGCGTAAGATTGTTTCGACTTTTGTTCTCGATTCTGGTTTGTATATGGTGCAAGTTTGTGATTTGTGGAAAAGATGGATTCAATGGGTTTTGTGGTGGCGGAACCTTTTGTTGCGATGGGAAGAACAGAGGGAATGCGGTTTTGTGAGCCATAGTTTTAGGGTTTTAGTGAGAAGTTTTCACATCAGTTGCAAAGAGGATCGATGTAAAGGCCCATTTTTTCACATCGGGTGCAAATCCAGGCCCGATGTGAAATCTTTTATAACAAAAATTCATATAACTTTTCACATCGGGTGCAAATCCAGGCCCGATGTGAAATCCTTTATAACAAAATTTCATATTATTTACGAAACTGCCACCTTATTATTTTTTCATCAGTGAACTTTCACATCGGGTGCAAATCCAGGTCCGATGTGAAATCCTTTATAACAAAATTTCATATTATTTACGAAACTGTCACCTTGTTATTTTTTCATCAGTGAATTTTTCACATCGGGTGCAAATCCAGGCCCGATGTGAAATCCTTTATAATAAAATTTCATATTATTTACGAAACTGCCACCGCGTTATTTTTCACATCAGTGGAAATAAATGTCTGATGTAAAATCCCTAAATCAAATATTTTTCACTTCATATTGTTATGAAATCTGATGTAAAATCATTTGACAAATATTTTTCACATCATATATTTTGAAATATGATGTAAAATCATTTAACCAAATGTCTTATTTTTAGTAGTGACCCTAAGTAAACATTTAAAGCAAACAACAAGGCCTAAAGCTAAGCAAAGAAAGATCAAAGGTACGAGGGTTGGTTATACTAAGGGAAGGTACTAACACCCTAATCATCTGTAGTACTCTACAGGAACCTTTTGAAATATTTGTGTTTTGGCTAAAATTGTTTGCTAAAGGTGAAAGATGGGCAAAGAAAGACAAAGACATGCAAGATAAAGCAACAAACATATAATGGACATGCACATGACAATAAGTCAACAATACACTCCCTTTCCCTTGGATTAGGTTACAACATCAAGAGAAAGCAACAAATAAAATCCACAGACACATGGTAAAACATCATGTAGTAAACAAGTATACATGGCAAATCATCATGTATGATAAAACAAATACATACAAAATCATCATGTAATCAACAGGTACATGGCAAGAACATCATGTAGAAGCATCAACCAATAAAATCAATAATGTACATGGCAAAAACATCATGTATGATCAACAACAAAGGGGATCAACAAAATACTCATGGCAAAACATCATGGAAAAACATCAATAAAGTACATGGCAAAGCATCATGTAGAAACATCAACAAATAAAATCGACAACGTACATGGCAAAGCATCATGTAGAAACATCAGATGAAATCAATAACGTATATATGGCAAAACATCATGAGAAAGAAAACAAAGTACATGGCAAAGCATCATGTAGAAACATCAGATGAAATCAACAACGTATATATGGCAAAACATCATGAGAAAGAAAATAAAGTACATGGCAAAGCGTCATGCTAAATGAATTCAATAAACACACGGCAAAACATCATATGAATCAATAAACACATGGCAAAACATCATGGTAATCAACAAATACAAAGTGTGATCAATAACACATGAAATCAACAAAATACACATGGCAAATCATCATGTATAATCATCAACAAATAAAATCAACAATGTTCACATGGAAAAGCATCATGTAGCAACAAATAGAATCAACAAGGTATACATAGTACATGACAAAGCATCATGTGATTAGTAGCAGATACATGGCAAATCATCATGTATGATAAAACAACAGATAAAATCAACAATGTACATGGCAAAACATCATGTAAAATAAACAACAAGCTCAAAGTATGATCAATCAGGGATCAAATGAAATCAACAAAGTTCACATGGCAAAGCATCATGTAATCATCAAGAAATAATCAAGGAAAAACATCAAGAATTAACCACGGAAAACAAAGTACATGGCAAAACATCATGTAGATAAAACAACAGATACAATCAACAACGTTCATGGAAAAGCATCATGAATATAAAACAACAAAAATCGACAAATGTACATGGCAAAACATCATGTATGACAAGACAACAGATGGAATCGACAAAGCACACATGACAAAGCATCATGTGAAGACACAAAGTACGATCAACAGCAGATAAAACCGACAAGTACATGGCATAAGCATCATGTAGAAACATCAACAAGTAAAATCAACGAAGTACACATGGCAAAGCATCATGTGAGTCAAGCTAAATGAAATCAACAAACACAAAATACATGGCAAAACATCATGTATATCAACAAATATAAAGCATGATCAACAACATACATAAAATCAACAGAGTACACATGACAAAACATCATGGTATCATCAGGAATTAATCAGATTCATCAAGGAAAATAAGCCCAAAACATGGAAGCAAACAAGTTGCAGAATAGGATTGGACAACAAGGTAATAATTAATCAAGTTAAATAAAAATATTTAATAAGATTAATTAATAATTTAATTAATCAATATTAAATAAAAATATTTAAATTAATTAATAATTAATAACATATTTTTTGACATTTTTAATATTTAACAAATCACTAAAGAAAAATAATTAAAACAACAAAAAAATATTAAAAGGAGATAAAATAAATAAAGATGAAAATGGGTCGGGGTTGCTTCAGCAAGGTATAGGGTGCGAACAAAATCATAAACAAATGGGCTTGGAAGCCCATAATTCACAACAATGGGAATGATAAAAAAAGGTAAAAAAAAGGGCTCAGCCTCACGTGAGGCTCTCCACATCTCACATATTCACTTATCTTTCTCATTTAAACTCTTCTCTCTTGTGTTTCTTTTTCCAGAAACAAAGTCAAAAATCTCATCCTCCATACAACACATGAATCTCATAAAACAACAAATCAAGGCTATGTGATGAGGTGGAGGCGGTGAAGTAATGAAGCTTACGTGAACATGAGGGTTGTTACATGAATATGCAGCAATTGTTAAAATGCAATTCATAGTGTCGAAGCCGAAGTCGAAGTCGAAGTCGAAGCATTCATGTGTCGAATAGTGTCGAAGGTGTTTCGACAGATTCATTTTAGATTTGATTGGATTCTGTTTTGATTAGATTAGATTTTATATGATTTAGATTAGATTTTATATTTTGGGCTTCTAGAGTTTTGGGCCTTTGTAATTCTAAATCTATAAATAGGGAGTTACCCTTGAACATTGTAATACAATTGCATTCACAGTTTGTAGATTAGCAAGTGAATAATAGCAATAGAAGAAATCCCACAGTTCGTGGGTAGAAACACTTTTCTCCAAATATTTCTCTTCTCTCTCTCTTTTCTTTCTTGCTGTTAGTTTGTTCTTCTTCTTATTTCTTTGTTCCTTCATTATCATTACGTACAGTTTGTGGGTTGGTGATCAATCTTGAGATCAAGATTGAAGCGAAATCATCATAGGGTATGGTGAATTTCCAACATCTGGTATCTAGAGCTCCAGTTGCAATTCAAGGAGGAAAATCGTGATGGCTATGAATCATTCAAATGGACACTTTCCGGCGACCCTACCAATTCTCAAGAAAGATAATTATGAGAATTGGTGCAAGCAGATCAAGGTGGTTTTCTGTTATCAAGATCTGTGGGATCTTGTGAAGGAAGGAGTAACACCGCTTGGGGAGAACGCGACGAATCAAGAAAAGGTTGCACTCAAAGATTTGAAGAAGAAAGATTATAAAGCGCTGTTTATAATCCATCAATGTGTTGATCCAGATAAATTTGAAAAAGTTAGCGATGCAGAATCAGCAAAGGAAGCATGGGAGATTCTTAAAAAGTCATTTGGAGGTGCAGAGAAGGTGAAAGAGGTGAGGTTACAAACTCACAAGAGAACCTATGAGTTGCTTCAGGTGGAAAACAACAAAAGTATTACAAATTTCTTCGCCACAGTTACAAAACTGGTGAATCAAATCAAAGTATGTGGAGAAACGCTGACGACGAAAGCAGTAGTCTCAAAGATTTTGAGATCGTTGGCTCCTAAGTTCGACCACGTGGTAGTAGCCATAGAAGAGTCGAAAGACTTATCAGTATTGACGAAGGAAGAGCTTCAAGGGACGCTTGAGTCTCATGAACAAAGGATGGCTGAGAGAGCTGCAGGAAAGTCGAAGAGTGATATGGCTTTGCAAGCGCAGTCAGAAAAGGAAAGGAAAGGCAAAGGAAACGTGAATGGCAACAAAGATAGATGAGGCAGTAATTCGACTCAGAAGAAACATTGGAACCAAGGCAACCAAAGAGGTGGTGCTGCAGGTAGAGGAAGAGGTGGTGGTCGAAAGCCAGACAAAAGTCACATTCAATGTTTCAATTGTCAGAAGTATGGCCATTATGTTAGTAACCGTCCAGAAAAGAAGAAAAATCAAGAAACTGATGCAAATCTGGCGAAGCATGAAGAAGAAGAGACGTTGCTGATGGTCACAACGAAAGATGAAGAGAGATTCCAAGATCAGTGGTACTTGGACTCAGGATGCTCATCACACATGACTGGAAGGAAAGATTGGTTTGTCAACATGAAGCCCCCGTCAAAGAACACGGTGAATTTGCAAATGACAACACTCTAGCAGCTGAAGGTGTTGGTGATGTTCTGATTGTGAAGAAAAATGGCAAAAGGTCAACAATTTCCAATGTGTTGTACATTCCGGGTATGAAGAGTAATTTGCTCAGTATAGGGCAGCTAGTCGAAAAGAACTACAAGGTAGTTGTCGAAGACAAGATGATGAGAGTTCTCGACGCAAGTGGTAGGTTGATCTTGAAGGTTCCAATGTCTCAGAATAGGACCCTCAAGATTGAACTCAATTTGATGGAGCACAAGTGTCTAGCAACAGCAGCCAGCAGAGATGAGTGGTTATGGCACTTTCGACTAGGCCATCTCAACTTCAATGACATCAGAGAACTGAAGAGAAGAAATATGGTTTCAGAATTACCAGAAATTGACATTCCAAGTGAAGTTTGTGAAGAGTGTGTTCAGTCGAAACAAAACAAGAATAGCTTCAACAAGGATGCAGGAAGGAAGTCGAAGGCAATACTTGAAGTCATATACTCTGATGTATGTGGTCCAATCCAGGTGGATTCGATTGGTGGCAACAGATATTTTGTCATGTTTATAGATGATTTCAGTCGAAAGTTATGAACCTACCTCATCAAGAAGAAAAGTGATGTGTTTGAGGTATTTGTCAGATTCAAATCCATGGTCGAAAGACAGAGTAGTCGAAGGTTGAAAACTCTGAGAACTGATGGTGGTGGAGAATATGTGTCAAAAGAGTTCGATGCATTGTGTAGAAAAGAAGGGATTGTGCATGAGGTGGTGCCACCCTACACTCCACAGCAGAATGGGATTTCAGAACGCAAGAACAGAACCATCATGAACATGGTAAGAAGTATGTTGAATGGAAAGCATCTACCTAAAGAATTATGGGGAGAAGCAGTTTCGACAGCAACATATATTTTGAACAGATGTCCGACGAAGAAGCTTGAAGGAGTCACACCAGAAGAATGTTGTTCTGGTGTCAAGCCAAGCCTCAGTCACTTAAAGGTGTTTGGATCTATAGCACATAGACATGTGCCAGATCAGTTGAGAAGAAAGCTTGATGACAAGTCGAATCAGATGATCTTGATAGGATATCATTCGACTGGAGGTTACAAGCTGTTCGACCCAGTGAATAAGCAGGTAGTGATCAGCAGGGATATGATCATAGATGAGCTTAAAGAATGGGATTGGGCTGAGAATGCCAAGAAGGATTCAGTGAGAATCTCTTGTGAAGAACCAGCCACTGATGTCGAAAGAGAAGTTCGACAGGAACCAGTTGCAGATGAAGCAGGTTCAAGCAGACCTCGACGAACAAGACACATGCCTGCAAGGTTACAAGAATGTGTAATTACATCAGATGATGTGGTCGATGAAGAAGGTGAACTAGTACATTATGCTTTTTACGCAGATGTTGAACCAGTCAATGCAGCTGAGGCATTGAAAGATTCGAAGTGGGTGAAAGCAATGAATGAAGAGTTAGAATCCATCGAAGTCAACAACACATGGTCACTTATCGAATTGCCTCAAGGCAAGAAGGCAATTGATGTGAAATGGGTTTACAAGGTAAAGGTGAATCCCAGAGGAGAAGTAACTCGACATAAGGCGAGACTTGTGGCGAAAGGATTTCTTCAGAAAGAAGGAATCGACTTCAATGAAGTGTTCGCACCTGTTGCTAGGATCGAAACAATCAAGTTGGTTGTTGGTCTAGTAAATATGAACAATTGGCACACATGTCAGATGGACGTGAAGTGTGCATTCCTTAATGGTCCCCTAGATGAAGAAGTTTATGTCGCACAACCAACTAGGTATGTGAAACGAGGCGAAGAAGGAAAGGTGTACAGGCTGCATAAAGCCCTGTATGGACTTAAGCAAGCTCCAAGAGCTTGGAATAAGAAAATCGACAGCTTCTTAAGGGAGAAGGAATTTTTGAAGTGTACAACTGAGCATGGAGTATATGTAAGAAGAAGCAATGGCGAATTGCTTATACTATGTCTCTATGTCGATGATTTGTTGATAGCAGGAAGTTGCAAGAAGGAGATCAAAGATTTCAAACATGACCTAAGTGAGGAGTTTGAAATGTCAGACTTGGGAGATCTCTCATATTTCCTTGGCATCAAATTCTACAAGACTATTAGAGGTTTGATGATGCACCAACGAAGATATGCAGGTGAAATACTCAAGAGATTTGAGATGCAAGATTGCAACTCAACTTCGACTCCAGCTGAGACCAGACTGCAGCAAATGTCGAAGGACCCAGACGAAGATGATGTCGACCCAACCCAATACAGAAGACTTATTGGGTCACTTAGATACCTTTGTCACACAAGGCCTGACTTAGCATACAGTGTGGGTATAGTAACTAGATTCATGCAGAAGCCAAAGGTATCACACCTAACAGCGACGAAGAGGATACTGAGGTATCTGAAAAGGACTCTCAACTATGGCATTTTATTTCCTGCATCTGACGAAGGGAAAGAATGCAAGTTAGTGGGATACACAGACTCTAGCTGGTGTAGTGATGCAGAAGATAGAAAATCCACAGCTGGATATGTGTTTATGTTAGGTGGTGCACCAGTTGTTTAGAGTTCGAGAAAGGAGCCAGTAATGGCATTGTCATTATGCGAAGCAGAATATATAGTTGTTTCTCTTTGTGCATGTCAAGCAACGTGGATGGTGAACTTGGTCGAAGAGATTACAGGGAAGAATCATGGAGCAATTACCATGAAGATCGACAGCATGTCAGCTATTAACTTGGCGAAGAATCCAATAGCACACGGTCGAAGCAAGCACATCGAAATGAGGTTCCATTATCTTCGAGAGCAGGTAGCAGGAGGGAAGATAAATTTGGAACACTATAGAACTGAGAATCAGATTGCATATATCATGACGAAGGGAGTGCAGGTCGAAGTATTCAAGAAGCTAAGATCGATGATGAATGTAGATAGTTTAGACACAATGAATTAGGTGGTGTGTTAAAATGTAATTCATAGTGTCGAAGCCGAAGTCGAAGTCGAAGTCGAAGCATTCATGTGTTGAATAATGTCGAAGGTGTTTCGACATATTCATTTTAGATTTGATTGGATTCTGTTTTGATTAGATTATATTTTATATGATTTAGATTAGATTTGATATTTTGGGCTTCTAGAGTTTTGTGCCTTTGTAATTCTAAATCTATAAATAGGGAGTTACCCTTGAACATTGTAATACAATTGCATTCACAGTTTGCAGATTAGCAAATGAATAATAGCAATAGAAGAAATCCCACAGTTCGTGGGTAGAAACACTTTTCTCCAAATATTTCTCCTCTCTCTCTCTCTTTTCTTTCTTGCTGTTAGTTTGTTCTTCTTCTTCTTTCTTTGTTACTTCATTATCATTACGTACAGTTTGTGGGTTGGTGATCAATCTTGAGATCAAGATTGAAGCGAAATCATCATAGGGTGTGGTGAATTTCCAACAGCAATGTCATGCTTTTGATTGGTGTTGGAAAGGGAGTTTTTATTATGGTGTTATGGTTTATTTATGGTGTATATTATGAACACAAACATGGTGGGGAGATAGTTGTTAGAATTGCAATGATGTTGGCTTAGAGAGTATGTGAATGGAGGTTGGAGAAGGTGAATAGTGAGTTGGGGTAGTGTGTCGTGAACAAGAGATGAAGGGTTGTCTCGCGTGGCTTTTGTTAACGTGATGATCCGAAAAAGGAGAGGAAAAAGATGATAAAGGTTGATGTGTGTATGTATTGTCTGAAAAAAAATGTGAAGAAGATGGATGAAGGTTTGAGAGGTTCTGTTAAGGTTAATAAAGGGTCGTGGTGTGTAGTTACATGATGGTGAAGTATGGAAAAATATATCCTTTTTAACGTGATGGCTTTTTCATGTCATGAATGTGAAGGCCAAGTGAGGTTTTTGAGAGTGAGGAGGATGATTTTTGGAGACAGGTCTTGAGAGTGAGAAGGAAAGTATTTCACATGGAGAGTTTAATGAAAAGGAAAAATGGTTAGTTTCTTAGGTGATGATGGAGTAGTGTTGAAGTGGCTTCAAGATACCTCTCCTATTTTTTAGTAAGCATCCCACTTTCTTGAAGGTGTATTATGTGGCTTTTTTTAGCTTTCTCTATTTGAAGTGTGGTGGCTTGTGATGTTCCCCCCTTTTATTCTTTTATTTTTATTTTTTGAATTTCAAAATGTGAGAAAGTGTTATGGTCAAAGTGGCTAGTGAGGTCTCTTTCTCTTGTTCAACATGTGTAGTGCTACGTACTAACAAAATGGAGTAAAGACAAAAATATCTTTATGAAACTTAAGGAATAAGTGCTTCTAGAAATAGGTAAAAAAAATTAAATATTAAAAAGAAAATGATAAATAAAATAAAAAATAGGCTTAATTGCAATTTTGATCCCCTATTTTTATTATATTTTAGTTTTGATCTCCTTATTTTAAAATCTGGAATTATTGTCCCTCTATTTTTAATTTTTTTTTATAGTTTTGGTCCCCTATTTTAAAATCCAGAATTCTGGTCCTTCTATTTTCATTTTTTTTGAGTTTTGGTCTCCTATTTTAAGTTTTGTTTTGGATTTTAGTCCCCTTTCCAATTTGGAACTAATTTAATAGGGGGACCAAAAGTTTAAAAAATAAAAATAAGGGTACCTAAACTAAAAAAATGGAAATAGAGGGACAAAAATTCTGGATTTTAAAATAGGGAGACCAAAATTCAAAAAAACTGAAAATAGAGAGATAAAAATTATGGATTTTAAAATAGGAGGATCAAAACTAAAAAAAAAATGAAAATAGGGGGACCAAAATTGCAATTAAGCCTAAAAAATAAAATAAACTATTAAAAATAAAATCTAAAATAAAAATATGATGGTTTAAAATATGTATAAGATCCCTACAAATATTCCAACTTTCAAGTTTGGTCCCTCCAAAATTTTTCTTCAAACAATGGTCCTCTAAAAGTTTTTCATCCCTAACTTTAGTCCCACCCGTTAGTTTTCACTAACAGTGGCTTATGTGGCATGCCATGTGAAAATTTTTTGATGACGTGGCTTACATGTGTCAATGTCAACGTGGCAAAAAATGCTGACATGTATGCTACGTGTCAATTGTTTCAATTTTAATTTTTTTATATTAATATCATATTTAAACTCAGAAATGGTAGCTAATCTGCAGCTACTTCCTAGGTAATCTCTAGCTAATTTAAACACACTATTCTAATAATTTGTAGCTAATTCATAGCTAATCCCTAGCTAATTTAAACACTCAATAATATTAATAATACATATAAGGCAAAATACCCTTTTTTGTCCTTTAACTTTACCTCAGGGTTCATTTTGGTCCCTTAACTTTAAAAAGTATCATTTTGGTCCCCTAACTCTTCAAAACGTTTCATGTTAGTCCTTTTGTCTTATTAGCAATGAATTTAGCGATTGATTTTTGAATTTTTCCATCGCTAATAAGACGAAAAAGACTAATATTGAACGTTTTGAAGAGTTAAGGGACCAATATGACACTTTTTAAAGTTAAGGGACTAAAATGAACCCCGAGGTAAAGTTAAAGGACCAAAAAGAGTATTTTGCCTACATATAACTCATTGATTCTCCTTTTTTATTCCATAAAATGTTTGATGAATTATAAATTATGTTAGATGAATTCTCTCAATTCATCTTTATTAATACAAAACAGAAAGTTGAAACAAAAAAAAAACCAATAGTTATAGGCTATAACTCAAACATTAATAGAGATCCATCATTTAGATTAATGAACGCACTTGAATAAATTAAGGACTAAATTGCCATAGGCTATAACTCAAACATTAATAGAGATCCATCATTTAGATTAATGGACACACTTGAATAAATTAAGGACTAAATTGCCAGTGAAGTATAATTTCTATAATCAGTATATTATTTTTCTCAATTAACAAAATATTCTTATGAAAAAATGATGTTAATTATACAAATGGAAAGGAGATCTATCTGAACATTGTATTGGCAATTAGAATGTTTTCAAAGAGCTGTTTACGAGCTTTTAAACATCTCAACGTTTTTCTCTTTATAAGCCTGCAAATTCCATTGAAGGAGGTGGAGTTGCTTCTGATTATGTATTGATATAAACTGATATCTATGAATAAGAAAATTAAGGGATAAACATATAATTTATTACTTCAAGTTACACATACGCAAATTATACATACACAGATTACCAAAATTGTCTCTGAAGCGAATTTTATCTCCTCTCCGTTGAACCAAATAGACTCTAAATTATACATAAGCAAAGTACCAGAATTGTCGTGGCAAACAAATATTTCTACATTGATTCAGTTTACAATGCTGACATATCGTCCGACTTCAATAACAACCTTCAATATGAAAAGACTTCAATAACTTACAAATTAACTTAATAAAGTAAAACCACTTCCTTATGTCAAAACAATTAAACTAAAACCACTTCCATGTTTGAATCAACATATACAATATGAACGAAATAAGTGTGAATTTCAAAATGAGAGTCACGTGAAATTTACACAAATCATGACACTAAAATTGACAGAGGATAATACCTAAGTTGATATAAATAACCATATGAGATCATGTAATGAAATGAAGTTCCATAAAATATAATAATTGAATGTATCAAACAAAAAATAAAACGAGAGAAATTAAAAAGTAGGGTTACCTGTTTTTTATTATTGATAGCATTTGGTTGGTAGGTATTGTCGCGACGACGGTTACAAACGGATTTAAATAAGAAGATGATGGTCAGTTAATAATTTGATGAAGACGAAGCAGTGTCTGCATAATACTCTCTGTCTCAAGGATTCATTTGTCACCTATGTTCTTTGTTTTTTCTTTTCAAATAATGGTCACGTTTTGATCATTGATAAAACATTTTATGGAATAAAAAAGGAGAATTAATGAGTTGTGTGTATTACTAATATAATTGTGTATTTAAAATAGCTAGGGATTCGTTATGAATTAACTACAAATTATTAGAATGATGTGTTTAAATTAGCTAGAGATTAGTTAGGAATTAGCTAGGAAGTAGTTGCAGATTAGCTACCATTTCTGGGTTTAAATATGATATTAATATAAAAATAAATAAAATTGAAATAATTGACACGTAGCATACATGTCAGCATTTTTTTGCTACGTTGGCATTGCCACATGTAAGCCACGCCATCAAAAAATTTCCACATGGCATGCCACATAAGCCACCGTTAGTGAAAACTAACGGGAGAGACTAAAGTTAGGGACAGAAAACTTTCAGAGGACCATTATTTGAAGAAAATTTTTGGAGGGACCAAATCTGAAAGTTGAGATATTTGTAGGGACCTTATACATATTTAACCCAAATATGATTAAATAAAAAAATATTAATTAAAAAATTAAAAAGAAAACGATTACAATCGAATAAACGAACTGATATCGAAGTGCTCGAAAAAATAAAATGAATACACCAAAATGACCAGCGCAAAATAAACGACTCAGAAAAATACAATGTTTGGTCAAATTTCGAAATAAATTATTCCCGGTTTAAAGGCTCAGATTGATAAAAAAACGGACCAAAAAGCACTCAAAAAATTAAAACGAGCACGCTAGGTTAAACTACGCGAAACATAGATTAATATCACTGACAATTGCAAGCTCAATTTTTGAAACTTCTCGTCCACTGATTTTATGCACAATTGACTTTTAGTTTTATCGATTCGATTGTAAATCCGACAAGTTTATCCTGGCTGATAATTCGGGAATTATGCGTGATGAAAAATATGATAGGCTATGCAGATGATGCAAAGAGAGACGGAATCTTAGGGATAAAAATTAGGGTATGCCACTGGGTTGATGCAGAGCCTCTCAAATGCATTCCAATAAAGGATATTTGTAGAGCTTCCTAAATCTTCCAAAATTATTCGAATATCCCAATTATTGCACCTCATGGTGATGACCATGAAGTTGTTATTATGTGGAGTACAACCTTGTCGTTATCTTATTTGGATGACTCTTTTCCCTTTTTGGGTCAGGGGATTCCCGTATTGTCACGCTTGGGGGAGCTGGCACTTTTCGACCCTCTGAGGAGTCACCTTTGACATATTTCTTAAAGTGTTCCTTCTAGCTCAGAAATTTTTGTACATCCCGAAAAATTAATTTGACCGGACGAGGTCTAAGCTCAGAGGATGACCTGTTATGTGTGCTAGAAGTCCTAGAGGGTCGAGTTAATGAAACAGGTCGACTGATTATAGCTACTCGGACAAATCAATGACCGTTTAAAAGGATTATCCTAGGGCCGACCTTATTGGTATCAATCTGGGTCAACTTCATTAGTATAAATGGCGGATTGGAATACCACTTGAAGAGTCATAAGGAACAATTACAAAACGATAACATTATGACTTGAGAGTTGTAATCATTGAAGAGACAGACATTATAGGAACAATTATGGGAGCGACAGACGTTACATGAAGGTGTATTAGTGAAAAGAGGCCTATAAATAGGATGCATTTGAAAGATAAAATGCAAGCAACAACCTGCAAAAACATACATAACAGACATTCAACCAATCGTTTAAGGTTCTCCTTGAGTTAAAATGAGGAAGTAAACCTTTTAGTGTTTTTAGCAAGAACAACTTCATCTATTTCTTAAGTTGGCAGAAGTCTTTTGTGTGATGTCCTTTAACCTTATAAAACTTACACTATCTGACAGGCTCAGGTCCTATAACATCCGCTTTTGGAGCTGAGGCGCATGGATAACATGCAAGTGGAGAATCTCTCGCCATATCTGCTTACAATAAGTGTTTAGGGGTGTGAAGCTCTCCACGACCTTTCCACCACGCTTAAACATAGTTTTGTCCCTTATGGACAAGGTATAAATGTTCTTCCGCAAGTGTTGTGAGCTTTCGGCATTGCCACATGTCTTATTCCCGGTGTTACTTTCCTCGCCCTTTATAAAGCATTCCATCATTGTGACCTTCTATGCTAACGAAGATGTCGATATTTGGGCGAATGACTCGTTGAAATGCTATACTATGAGTCTATTTTAAAATTCTTCTACAAATATTTTTTGGTTAGGGTGGGCGACTTTTATGGTGGATTCGTTGAAACACGGAAAATATTCCCTAAGTGACTCTGATGTGCCTTGCAGAATGTTAAACATACTGGTTTTGGACATCTTTATATGCCAAATGGTTGGGAACTGGGACTAGGGCTGGCAATGAACCGAACCAACTCGAAAATAGTTCGGAACTCGGTTTGACTATTAAATCGTTGAACTAGGTTCATGAACCAAATGAGCTGAATATGAGCGAAAAACTATGTTCGTTAACTAAATGAGCTGAACTTGAACTATTTATAGTTCGACTCGTTAGGTTCACGAGTCAACTCGATTATATATGAGAATTATTATATTATCTTTAAGAGTATGTTTAAAGATTTACTCCAAATTTTAACCCTATATTGTCCCTTATGTACTAGTTATGGAAATAAAGATAACAATTGCATTTAGAGTCGTTTTTGTTGGAGACATTATGGCATTAGGTAAAATAACATATGCAATGAAGGTTGCAAGTTGTGTAATTCTTCTGTGATGAAAATGTATCAATTTCTAGTATTTTTCCGGACTATTTCATTAAATTTGTAAGCTTCCTAAATATTTGATTAAATTATAGGTTATTAGATAAATTTAAACTTCAATTGAGTGTTTTTTGAATTAGACTTTCAAATGTATCTCTTGAAAGTTGTGTAATTTTTGAATTAGTAGATTTTTGAAACAAAGTTAAATTTCATACTCATAACTTTTATTTTATCTCAATATTTTCTTTAAAAAAATATTAATTTAAAATGTCAAATATATAAAAATAAAATAGACTTAAAAAATGACTTTTAAGTTCGCGAAGCAAGTGAGTTTAACCTAATAAGATGAACCTAACGAGATGAACTGAATAGTTCGTGAACTTTTAACGAGTCGAGTTTGAGCTTAAAAAAGGTTCGTGTCAAACTCGAACCGAGATTTGAGCTGAACCAATTCTTAACGAGTCGAGCTGAGTTAAGGTGAGTTCGACTCGACTCGACTCATTTCCAGCCCTAACTGGGACACACGTTTTTTCACCATCTCCTGGTAGCTGGTTATGGAAGCTCGAGGTATGCCCATATACCATCGTAACCCTAAACCCTAAACCCATACAAAAGTTTGCATTTTAGAGAGTCGGATGCTCTGATGATGTCCATCAATGTGTTGATAGAGATGACATACTCTTAAGGTCGCTACGCCCATTAAACTTCGCCAAGGAGGGAGGCTTAAAATTAAACCTTTGAAAATAAGTGTTTCTCATATCCCGTTTTAGAGTGGCTATGGGTGTAACACTTCCATATCATTTATGAGGGTATTTTCATATTGGCATTGTTGGATGTTGAGGACATTGTCCGCCATATTTTTATTTTGGCAGCGTAATTCGTCCATGGTGGCGCGCATCTCTGATATGGCGTTTGAATCATTTCTACCTCCGATATCTTTTTGTGTGGGGGATTGTGCCCGCATAACAACCATGATTGGGAACATTTAGGGCTAGAAGTGGAGATTTTGGTGAGTGTCGAAGTAATGATGATAATGGAAGGTGTGGCTCAAGTTAGTTTTACCAGAGCCTTACAGTAGCCAGCATTGTACTAACTAAAAAAAGTATAGATGTGTGGCATAACCTATGCTAGTAGGGGTGCCCATAAACTTTATAATTGCGGTGGTTTAGGGCAAGCTCACATTGGCGAGAGGCCCTAATTTGAGGTGTTTTTTGTGAGGTGAGAGCAAACTCACGAGAGTGAAAAACTCTATATTTGGAGGGTATTTCATGGTGAATTCAAAATATTGTCTCAATCTCGAGGATGTGATATTTATAGAGATATATGGGCATGGATTTAGGGACCTCTAAGAAGTAGTAACCACCCTACCTTGACTAGAAAAGTTGTTGATTGTCTACTTCTTATGGAGTAGTGACCAAGATTTCTTACACATATGGTTATAGACTATGTTGACGTCACCTCCACGTTTGTAATCAGGGCAAGCCACCTACCGAGTAGGGGTTACTCCTGTGCGATATATTTTTGGAGGCTAGCACCGAATGAGCCCTGGTTGCGTATTGTCCTATTTTCAAAAATTACTCAATTCCTCTATTAAACTTAACACCAAATATTCAACACTTTGATCTTCTTGAATGATTAATTATTTTTGTTAAGTTAATTCTCTAGTGTTTAATTAGTACACAATCTGGTCACTATTATAAACAACAATTTTTTTAGATTTATTGAATAATTATGTATTTGAAATATACTAATGATCAGATACATTATTAATGAACTTAATTTTTTTCTTTTTCTTATTATAATGACATAAGGATATATGTATTTAAAAGTTTATACTTTAGACAAAACTTTAATGATTTCAATGTTAACGTAGTGTATTTAAATTTAAATATTTGGGAGACTTAATATTAAATGACATAAATAACAGTCAAGTGTTATCACGATTAAATTCAATATCTCCTCTTTCACTTTCTCCATTCAAAAAATATTTATCTATTTTTTTCTTTTTCTTTTATCTTTTTTATTATTTTTTTTATAGAAAAAACTAACATCTATACTTATTTTCAGTGTTTTAAAAATCGGACCAGTTATCAAACCGGTGAGGGTACTGGGTCACTGGTTTATCGGTCGAACCACTGGGTCATTGGTCGAACCGCATGACCAAACCGGATTAAACCGGATAACTCGGTTGAATAAATCTGTCATTATAATAGGTATAAAACCGGTAAAATCGATCGAACCGGATGATTCAGTCTCTAAAAAATATAACTAGCACTTAAATTTTTTGAAAATATCATATCATAAATTCACAGGTTTGTAATTTAAATTCAAATTTTAAACAGAGTCTAATTGTAAATTTTAAACAGAGTATAAATTAAACAGAGTTTAATTTAAATTCATAGTTTTAATGTTAATAAAAAATCAGTTTTAATGTTAATAATTAAAACAATACAAATATTAACATTATTCTAAATAATAAATTTTCCAAGTCTATATATAATGAAAATTAGTTAAGTCTAAAATTATATTATATTTAATTTTTTAATATGTGTTCTTAAATTTCTATACAAATATTTATATGATGGTTTTTCAATCAATATAAATACAAAATAGTAAAAATAGTTTTGTGGATATTACGAAATTTAATTTGTGTATCACTTGAATCAAATGAGTGATCACTATTATTCTTGGAGAACAGTTTCTATGTATTTGAGTAAAAAAAATTTAAAAAAAAATTAAATTTTTTTTAAAAAAAAATAAGCAGTTGAATCACCGGTTTGCGAAAACCGCCGGTTTCCCCGGTTTTTCCGATTCGCACCGGTTCACACCGATTCGAAGACATAACCGATCGAGCAAGTGAACCCGGCCAATTACCTGACCGGTTCCCGGTCCGATTTTTAAAACACTGCTCAGCTATATTTGTTTTTTCATAGTGTCACACGGATAACAATCCGTGCCTTCAGTTAACTAGACACTACATCCGTCGATTAAGATTCTTATCCACGGTCATAATACCACCTCAACGAAACTCAACAAAACCGCACAATTTCAAAAAAAACATTTCAAACCTCCCGCCCCACCTTTTCACAACTTCCTCCACCTTATAAATACACCTCCTCTTACATTCCACTTCATCAAGCAAAGCACTTTCGATTCTCATTACTTCTCTAATTTCAAATCAATTTTCAATTTCAATCCTAATGGCTCGTACCAAGCAAACCGCCAGGAAATCCACCGGAGGAAAAGCCCCAAGGAAGCAGCTAGCCACCAAAGCCGCTCGTAAGTCCGCTCCTGCCACCGGAGGAGTGAAGAAGCCTCACCGTTTCAGGCCCGGAACCGTCGCTTTGAGGGAAATCCGCAAGTACCAGAAGAGTACCGAGCTTCTCATCAGGAAGCTTCCATTCCAGAGGCTGGTTAGGGAAATTGCTCAGGACTTCAAGACTGATCTCCGCTTCCAGAGCAGCGCTGTTTCTGCTCTTCAAGAAGCCGCTGAGGCTTACTTGGTTGGTTTGTTCGAGGACACTAACCTCTGCGCCATTCATGCCAAGAGAGTCACCATTATGCCCAAGGACATTCAGCTTGCTCGTAGGATCAGAGGCGAGAGGGCTTAGGGTTATTTATGTAATTCAGTTTGAAATATCATGTTTAGGGTTTCGTCTTCTATATGTAATCGCATCATGCTATTTGTATTAATCAAATGAAATTCCTTGTTTCATTATATCTGGCTTGTTTATTAGTTCTTTATTGCGTTAATATTTCTTTATTCGACTATATAATATAGTTATACTAATTACAAGATTATTCATCGCAAAGTTAAATAAACGGGCTTGTTTAAATATTTGAGGCCCAAAACTATCTAGTTCCGTGGCCCAATAAATTGGCGGGAAAATTATAACGCTGTTCTCGAAAGTGTTCTTTTGTTGAAATTATTTCTTGGTTTTGTGGTTTTGTTAAACTTTTATTTGCAGAGAGCGCGTAAAAATGGAGAAATATCTGCTAACAAAAAAACCTTGTAGAGAACGGATTAAAGTTCCTCTTAGGTAAATGTGTTTTTAATTTGCATTTTATTTACTAAAATATCAATTTTGTTGAAATTTGTGTATGTGCAATTGGAGGTTTCGATGGAAGAAGAGTTTAGTTGAACTGAATGGGAAATTTGAGGCGAACTTTCGTCATGAAACGATGAATTTGCTTATGAGTTCATATTCTGAGGTTTGTCTGGGTTTGTTTTTTATGGTAGTTAGGGTTTGATTGATTGATTACCTGTAAATTTGATTGTTTTATCATATTATGTGCAGGTGGGATCTTTTCCGCATCTGTATAGCTTGGATGATGCGACACTTTGCTGCTCTAACGTATGATATGATTATTTAGTTTTATAGTTTGCTTAAATTGAGTTTGTTTAATGCATTATTTTGGGGCTTGTGATACAGATTAATCGAGTGCTCGCTGAGGCAAGTGTTCAGGGCAATCCTTTATATAGAAGAAGGTAAATGTTTTGATTGGCTTTTCCCTTTTATGTAATACTTTCTCTGGTCTTATTTATAAGAAAAAGTTTGTTTTTTAAATTCATTGAATAAACATTGTATTTCAGATGCATAAGTAATTGAAAGAGGAGTAAATAGTAATTCGTAAATGCCAAATTCACTACCACTAAATTATCAAAACCAATGTTTTTAGAAACGCATTGGTTCTGTTGCTGCCATGTCTTTCACACAGTTTTAAAAACAAACCTGCTGGACCATAATATCAGATGCAGAAAGCAACAGAAGAAGCTCTCGTATCAGTGCATGATGGCACATGAATTGGATAGGGGAGGACAGCTCCTTTTTATTTCCCAAATTTCCCCTTCTTGGGACAATATTTTGGGCCAGTCTCAAAAAGATGCTTTGAGCACTTTGTAACACCCTTTTTCTTTAAGTGTGCTAGTCTATCATCCAACTATAAAATAGGTTTGTTTACTGCTCATTTTTAGAACAGGCTAAGTTGTCCTTTCTCAATTTAAGTTAGATGGAAGAATATTGAGTAAACTTGTTTTACCAACCATAAATTGGGTAGTTGTGCTGGCAATGATAGTGATGCAGGAGAGATGATGTGTTTGTAGTGGTAGTGATAATGGAAGTGGCTATGGTGGTGGTTGAAAACTTAAAATCAAGTTTGAGAAAATAGAAATAACAGCTCCTTGTCCCTAATTATAAGACCCAGTTTCTATATTTGTTGTCCTTTAATATAAGACTAAAGACTCTCTTCAAACTTTCACATGCATTAATGATTTCTTTACAACAATGTATTACTTTTATAATTGAGAAACACAAATTTGGATTTTCTGTTTTATTATATCATTAATTGTAGGGACAACTATGTAAAAGTAACACACCTATTTACACAAATTTATCATTACAATCATGTAATGTAATCAATAACACATAATCAACTACATGAAGATTGATATTTTAACCAACTTTATATTGGTATAAGGATATTACTCTACACTTTCTAGTTTATGATAATATTGTAAAACAGAAATGTGTAGTAGTTAGCAATGACATGAACTCTTGGGCATCTAATGTTCCATTAATATTGTATAATTTTACATGTTTCTAGTGAACTCTCTTTACAAATGTCTCACATTTGTTTGTTAACAGGAACGGTGTAACTTCTGTAGACTTTGACAACAAGGTAATTCAATTGGGTTAACTTATGAGCGTGATACTAATTTCACATGTTTGAGGCATGTCCATCCTTTGATTATTTTCATTTGCGACACATTTTTAAGAATGTATTATATTTCTTCGATGCATGTCTATCTAAAGTCACCAAAATGCTTTTGCATGAGTATCTTTTTTCACCGTTTTTTTCCACCTTATTTTTAAATTTTTCTAGGGAATATACTTGGCGTCTGTCACGAAATCAGGTTGCTTAACGGTTCATGACTTTGAAGCTCTTTATTGCCGGACAAACAAATCAACTTGTAAGTTCGGCTTTAGTTAACGCTGTGCAACTCATTGTTAGAGTGGCACTATGGTATTAGTTTCAATCTTTATCTTTTGAGTTTTGGTTTTGACCAAACTATTGACTCAGATTTTTGGGGAGTTAGTCTAGAATAGTGTTCCATGAGCAATGTTCTTATTTGGTTTGTTTCTGTATTTAAGCAGCAAACGATATGTGAACTTTAAATCCATCGATTTGTTGTGTATTAAAAATGAGTATTTAATTTTCTTTCAAAATTGTGAGAAAATATTCCTGATTTGGATTTTTCCTGCTTTTTTTTACCATGCCTACGGGAGAGTAAGAAAAAAGCACCCGGGAGCTCCCATTTTGGTTCTTATTCTTAACATTTTATTTCTTAGGTAGCCTTTTTCTGTTTTATCATTGGGTGAGGGAGGAAATTAAAAATGCAGTAGTGTGTTTACACTTGCTAAAATGTTTATTGTGATGGCAGGCTTGCAAGAAGACCAGAGCAAACTTTTACTGCATCTCTCACCCGATCACCAACTTGATGTTGTCAAATGGAATCCTCTTGACCAGAATGAGGTTTAAAGTTAATTAATTTACCCTCTTACCTGCACTGTATTGTGAAATTGTACTATCAATTATTATATCTAAATAATATCAACCACATTATTATATACTCCGGTTTATCTTTCTAGTTTTGCATTGTTATTTTGTGGAGGATGCTATTTTGATAATTTTCGCATTATTTTTACGAAACCACGGCATCTACAAGTGCTTGTGCATTTTGTGCAAGACCGAGACATGCGATTTGGCAAATTCATGATTCATGAAATTATTTTGTTCTTCCAAACAAATTAACGTTTCATTTTCCCTTCAATTTAAACTTTACCCTTTTCTTTTCAGGTTCTCTGTGCCTCTATGAAACGTAATGTTCTACTCATATTTGATGTTACATATATGATGTCAGAACCAATTTATGTAAGTTTCCATTATAATATTTTTATTGCACTTCCTGTAGAATCTAGCTACTGCTCACATTATTATGCCACGACTCTTTTTTTTTTTAATCCAAAACATTTTGTTTATCCAAAACATTTTGTTTCTACTTTTGATACTTGTTACTCCATACCATTCAGGTTGATATCATTTTCTTAGTGCATTATGCCATTACTATTTAGTGGTGTTCTGTCTTCTAAATTTTTGTTTTTTTGTTAAAATAACATGTTACACCTAAGAAGGTGCACCGGACTAAAACTATGCCATACATTTCTCATATCCTAGGTGCTTATCCAAACAAATGAACCTAGAAACACAGTACAAACTAAATATCCCTCTATTATAGGACATCTATCTTTTTACATGATCACAAATTCCCCATCTTTCTGATTTTGAGGGATAGGCTAATTGCTAAGTGCAAGTGTTTTTAAATTATATGCTAGTCCCAATAAGAAAATGCTAAGTAATGTTTTCATACTAAAATGGCATGATATAGGAGTTACGTACAAGAAATACCGCCACAGTTAGTGGATCCAACACATCCAAAGGTCTATCTGATGTTGCTTTTGCATCAAATGATTCAAGGTTAGTGAACCTAAATTCAGAGAAGCTGTTTCTTTTGCTTACCAGGAATGATGAGTTTCTAAAACAATGCAACTTGTTCTTATATTTAAGGTGTCTTAAGATTTAATATAAAAGCTTCTGTTGATCTATACTTGTCCACTGTTTTTGTTGTGACTGATTGTCGCAAGACGGACAAATATGCTACTCAACATGATTCACCTGACAATAAGCAACTGGAAATTAAGCAGATCTTTGAATGTTGTCTAGCTTTCCAAAACATCGATCACTGTCACTAACCAAAAATTCATTAACTATAGCCTGTAACACTTATGTTATATCTAGTTTTCAAAGTGTACACAAGATATGCATGTTATATCTAGCGCGGCTACTCATACAATCCTAAAGAAGAGGAAGATCCCATCCTTACAGCTGCATTATACTGATGCCAAGAAAGCATTAGCAACCACTCAAACAGGGTCTACCATAATAAAGGAACTCACGGAGATCTGCGAATCCAAAGACAAACTACTCTGCAACCCGTAAGTTTGGAGAAAAGAGAAAGGAAATGGGGGTGAGTTTGAATTGTGAATTCTAATTTGTTTCAATTTAGTTAGAGCATAATAAACAAAGTGGATAGGAAGGAGAAAGTGAGAAATACGGATTTGCCCCAGTGTTTAACTAAAATCAAACTTCAAACTTAAAGTTGTATCCTTTGGAAACTTATTCATGGTTTTGGAAGTATTCGAAAATCAGGATAACACTTTTCTATAAATCTCATAATGAATCCTTAATGAGTTACACATGCAGAACAATAGCTTTCGAAATCATAATGTAACTGCGCTGTGTGTCGTATATGGCAGTTAACATGTTGGTAGCATTTATGAGACGCTGGCAACCAGATCTGATACTATTGGTTAAGCATCCACACACACTTGGAGAGCCCTCAAAAGTTAGCTGTCTTATAGAAGAACCGAGCCACCTACTTAAACACTCCACCGTGCATTCAATATAACTCGACATGGTACTTCGTCACCATAATACTCAAGTTCTATCAAGCCCATTCTTCCAAATTCATCTAGATTTATAACTTCAATAGAAAGTGCAAGGTGCTTATCATGACAGAACAACGTCACAGAAATTTCCAGATCTTATACCCTTGTCTTGAAAGATTATTCACCTGTGGGTGCAAAAACATTCTGTCCTTTTAAAAATTGTTTTCATTTCTACATTTATAAAAAAAATCGCAGAGGTTAGGTTGATTAGTACTTATTACTAACTTTACATGCTCAAATCTTAACGGTGAGTAAAGGCTCACTCAAAGGTTTTTAAGGTGTCCTTGTGAGCTCATAGTCCTTGTGGGATCCAGAGGATCTCCTCAAAGATAGCAAATGAAAGGCCCGTGTCTCTTTCCTTTTCAAGATAGCTGAGTCTAAGTAGGATTTTACTCTTGATAATGATTTTTATTGTGTGAATTCATCATTATTTCTGTCACTGTGTTGTTCTTAATCTGCTAGCAAATTTAACAGGATATTTGGTTCTGATACGCATGGTACGGTTAATGTTTGGGATAGAAGAGCGAAGAGTCTGCCCTGCCTCGAACTTACATCTGCTTCATTTGGTACCCTTAACAGCATCCAATTAGACGCAGAAAATCAGGTCAGGAATTATTTATGTAGGCTGTCAAGTTATCTTTCAATTCTCTTAGAACACTAATGAATTTGCTCTTTTTTTCTTGAATTGAGTTAATGAAAGCTTTTCTAGTTTCTTGTTCTGACTTTTGTATTTGAGGGGTCTTCACATAGTTAACCATAGACACAATGACTAATCAGGGAACTGGTGTTGACTTGGCAGTATTTAATATGGGTCATGCTAACTTGTGCCCTAAAGTCACATGCTAGCTAAGCAATCCAAAAGTATACGTTTTATATTTAAAAAACATTTTTTAAACTTTGAAGTAATTGAAGGCACAACTTTTAAGACAACATTTCTATATTAAGTTCCTTAACATGCGCCCTAAAGGCGCAAGTTAGCATTTCCCTCTAATTATCTATGAACCCAAAGCAGATATCCTAGGCAGTTGAAGTCCTAAATGATCTAGCTGAGCAGTATGCAAATCCAATACAGTTGCAAGGTAATCGTTTTGCCATATTTTATGTGATTTAAATTAGTAATATGTAAACGAAATATACAATTGAGCCATTTTTTGTAATTTTAATTTTTAATTCTAGCCAAACAACTCGCTGTTCCTGGTCCACCTCAATAGAACTGCACTAACAGAACCATTGCAATTGCATCAGGTTTTGGTTTTAACATGTTTAAGACCACATATTGTTTATTGTGTTCGGTCAACAGTATATATGGAGAAATTATGAACAACGGTTATTCTACCTTTTCCAGATTATTTTTGGTGCTGGGAGGCATGGGATTGTGTATGTGTGGGATATACGTGGTGGAAGAGCATCTACTTCATTCCTAAGTCAGAAAGAGGTTATTTCTGTACTATGTGTTTTTTCTTGCTAATATGTTATGAAAAAGACAATCTAAAGACAAGGAGTCAAGGCTAGTTGGACAAAAATTAACTCTGTAATGCATCTGCTCCTCCTGCCGTGGTGCCTAAGGGCCAAACCTTCTGAATCTTAGGCGTTTGCATTCAACTGGCTACTTGTTAATGGCTTAGTCTCTGCTTGTTTATAAATCAAAAGCTTTGCATGTTTTTCGTTTTAAAATGTTATCAGCATGCTAATAAAAAGTAACGATGTTCTAGTATTGAGATTTTGTAGAAACATATAGTATACACACTATTTGATTAAAGGTTACCTTGTAAGGTAGTATAAATTTGTTCTAATGCTGTAAATTGGCAATATAATTGTCCCGTTCCAGTTTTCAATTGATCTAGGATATTACAACTTGCCTGATAATATTGATATTGAGGTGCATGCACCTTCTTAGGCCAGGGGGATAAATTAGCCTGATAGAGGTTTGATATTAGCATAGCTAACATGGGTCAATACTTTGCCGACATAGTTAAAATTACATTGCCGAAATTCCAATTCACAGAATTAAAATATCATTATATAATTAATTATATGTCTGCATTAATATCTATTATATGAATTTATGAATTGTAATAAACATAGATGCTGAATGTCTCGTGACCTCTTGATGCTCTCAGCATACCTTTGTTGAACAAAACACGACTTGGACAAATGTTATTCTAAGATATATCTTCCAATATTTATTGATCTTATGGTGATTTATTTGGCTTTTTAGATATGCCATCCACCAGTAACATCAGTGAAGTTGGCAACATTACTAGAGAAGATTGGATCCTTGAAGGTGTGGTTGATATCTATTGCTTTTACAAATTAAATGGGACAAAAATACTTCCTTTCTTGTGTGATGCCTATATGTTTTCCATCTTAGACTAATTCTTAAAATTTTCTGTGCCTATTAATTAAGCATGTGCGTCAGCTGAAATTGATGTTATTAATTGTGGAAATACTTTTGATGCATTTAAAAATCTCATATCTATGCTTTTGATGCATTTAAATCTCATATCTCTATATGTATATCATAAATTTTCCATATTTGTTGTGTCTGATTGACAACCATAGAGTGAATAAAAGTATTAATTTGAACAGCAATAAGCTTTTTGTTTGCAGTACAATGACTGGATTTCACCAGGAGACAATATGTTTTACATACAAGAATTTATAGGCCAAGTCATTCATTCTTATTATTCTGTAGGCACAAGCAGAAATTGTTCCCAAGGAGATTCACTCTATTGGTCTTAATCCATCGTTCCCAAATCAGTTAGCATTCCATATAGCAGACGGATGGTAAGTTTGCAAATGTATTTGGTTTTCTTTCCCCTCTATCATGCAGGACATCATTTTAAGGTTATGCTCAGTGTGTTTCTTGCATGCCTGATTTCTTTCTTCAGCTAGGAGAATTTCCTATCATTTCACTATGTTCAATTTGTTTGGTAAGTGAGCGGAGCGGGTTGAGGGAAAAGAGAGGAAGAAGGAGGAGAATGCTCCCTCACCTTGCTAGGGGGTTCTATATTTCTCTGTAAAAGAATAAACCCCTTAATTTGGGGGCGTACTTAAAAAATGAATTGGACGAGGACTTCAGAGGGTTTTGATTAAATGTTTGTTCAACTCCTTTCCCTCTTTCTATGATACTCACTAAAGAAGGAAAATGTTAGTCGGTAGCCTTCCCCTCCTCTCTGAATACACTTTCTCCATCCATGTGAGGGATTTCCCTCCTCTCCCCTGCTCCCAATGCCCTCCCTTCTCTTCCCCTCACAACTTTTAAATATAGTCTATAAGTAAGATTGCCAATTGCATAACTTACTAATGATAAATTGCTTTTGAGCGGCCTTATATTTTCTTGAAGGTTGAATCTGGGAATAAATTGTTTCTATGATGGAAATAGTGGTACATAAGAGGCCATGAGAGAAAGCTATATGTTGGAGAAATCAAGAATGAATGCTATATGTACTCCATGAAGATGAGAAGTATCTAAGTTCCTGGAGAACCCTCCCTTAAAACCAAGTTATCATGGTGGGAAAACCAAACTACTTAAATATTTCACGAGTATCCTATACTACTTGATTTGGGACCTTGTTGATCACCCCCATAATACCCAATTCCATATCATAACACTACCCTTGAGAACTGTCATCTCGACAGTTGCACTCTACAAAACTTTTATTCTGCCTTTTCAGTCAGCCCCTTTGTAGGTAACCTTTTTTCAAGCCACCAACGACCAACTCCGTTACCAATTGGTAAGTGCTTAAGCATTTGGATAATTCTCCCTTCTGAGCTAGCTATCAAAGTGGAAGAGCCAAGCCACTTTAATACTCCAGAGCATTCCAAGATACTTGATGTGGGACTTGCACCCCATAAATACCCAAGGCCCTTTTAAGAAGACTGACAGAAGAATATCAAGAAAATCTAAATATGATTTTCATCAATTTATAGAAGCCTTGTGATAGAGTATCGAGATAGGTTTTTGAAGGTTTCTAGAGAAAAAGAGTTTGGTTGCTTATATTATTTTTTCAAGCTATAGGCTTGCACCATGGCTCAACTTTGAGCCTTGTATTTTTATATATGTTTTTGATGTTCTTGCAGAAACATATCTTAGAGACTTTGTCCATGGTATATGCTTATTGTGGAATGTAGACGATATAGTCTTTGTTGGAGAGTTCATGGAAAAAATAAGTGGTAGTTAGATATATAGAGAAAACCTTGGAAGCACATGGTTTTCATCAAAGTAGAAACAAATCAGACTACATAGAAATCAAGTTTAGTTAGAGACAAATTATAGCTTTGAGATACAACTGGGAGACATAAAATACCGTAATTGTAACATTTCGAGTGCCATAAGTCCATCATCCAAAATGGCAAGGACATAGAGGGAGGTGTCAAACATAGTATTCGATCATGATGGATGAAATAGAGAAATGTTTTATGTGTGATAGAAAAGTTCCGTTCTAGCTTGAAAAAGTAAAGCTTTTTTCCAACAATTATATATCCTGTAAATGTCACTTGAGACTAAATGTTGGATGGTAAAGAACTAATACAAAAATATTTTTAGTGTTGCAGGGATGCAATTGTTATGATAGACGAGTTGTTATATAAGACAAAAAAAATTAAAAATACTACTATTAGAAAAAGTTTGAATAACTCTTAACTTTTACGGTAGAAAAGAAAAAAGTCTCATCTTTAGCTAGTTTGGGTGTTTGTAGAGAATACTTGCTGAACAAGTAAGATGACAGTCCAATGCATAGAAAATAAGTAAAACTATAGGCCAACCATTGAGAGAGATTTAGAGGTAGTTAATTTATCTTTTTTTTTTTGAAGAAGCACTTTATCTTTGAAGTTAATTCATCACAAGGTATATGGCATCATTTAATGTGTGCTGCTGATCTCATCTAGTGAGAAGAGACTTGTATATTGTTTTTAGGCTTAATTAGTCCCGTGATAATTTAACTTAATTTAAAGTTTCACTTTGGTCCTTTATTTAATAAACATTACGTTTTAGTCCTTCAATAACTATTCCGTTAGCCAATTTAGTCAATTCTGTTAACTTTTAACTTTAAATGTCTTGGGTGAGACATTATTGTTGAGTGTCTACCATAGACTTTATTATTTTATTTTATTTTAACCATTTGATTATTTTAACAAATATCCCACCGTTGTATATTGATAATCTACCAAATGTTACAATAAACTGTCAACACATAATTTTTTTGATATAATTTTATCTTCTTCCCTCTTCTCCTTCTTCATCTTCCTCATCACATTTATCAAACATTCATCTTAAAATCCAGAAACATGAAAATTAAACCTAGAAAAAAAACATATTTTTTTAATAACATACTTTAAAAAATTGTTCTTTTGAAATATTAGAAAGTTAAATTTGAGAAAAAAAAGAAAAGAAAAACAAGATTTGGGGTTTTGATTTTTGTTCTGTGTTATGACAGCAAAAACAAATTTGTTCTTAATTGCACACAACTTTGTTCTTAATTGCACACAACTTTGTTGAATAGATCCATTTACAACAAAAAAAAACCTTTCACCACTTTCATTCATTCTTCTTTTTCATTATTAGCTAGACCCGTTTTCTTCTTCCTCCAAGGAAAGTGGTTAATGAAATTGAGTTCCTATTAGCTAAAACTCATGTGGTAAGAAACTCATTGCATTTTATCCTTTTAGCTGGATATAGAAATTAGAAGTGATTGCTGTGCATAAGTTTAGAACTTGGAGTCTAGGCCACTTGTGTACTGCTTCATGGAACAAAAAGTTTTATTGGTTCTAGTTTCTGAGGCATCAAAACTAATGGCATGTATTTTAAGCATCTTAATTTCTCAACAATAATTAATGCCAGGCATCCCTTTAGATAGTTTACCCATGAAGAATTTTCATTTTTTTTTCTGTTTGACTTCTTTGATTTTAGTAATTGTCATTATTCTTACAAGATCAAGCATTAACCCTTCTTTACTATCCATTTCAATGTTGAACAGAAAATTAGTATGTTAGTGATGCCTTGGTATAAAAAGTATGTTTCTTTTTTTTCTGGGTTAAATTTTAATTTTTCTGGATTTGAGATGAATGTTGATGAATATGATGAAGGAGAAGAGGGAAGATGATGATGTTATATAAAAAATATTATGTGTTGACACTTCATTGTTATATTCTGTATACTATCAATTTACAACCGTGAGATATTAATTATAAGGATCAAAGGGTTAAAATTAAAAAAAATAATAAAGTCCATGGTAGACACTCAACAATATTGTCTCATCTAAGACATTTAAAATTAAAAGTTAACAGAATAGACTAAATTGACTAACAAAATCCTTAATTGTGGAATTTGGCTTACCTTCATTGCAGCTCCCAACACCTTCATTGTGTTGGGTTTGAAGGGATGAATTTAGTCCCAAATTGCTTAGAGATATGGCCTATGTTGTGTTTATAAGTGGGGACAATGCTCACCTTACCGGCCGGTTTTGTAGGGATGAGTTACATCCAATCCTTACCTATGTTAATCCATCATGCTAAATTGTTGCTTTAATATCATTGTAGGTCGGGCATTTTGGATATTAATAATTTTAAAGTTACACATATTCATTGCCCACCCCCAGCTTGGTTGTAAGTTTGTTAGTTGTCACATCTAGATTTGCTTCGTTGATATTTGTGAAAAGGCTTTGTGGAATACATCTAACTATTTTTTGTACTGTTCATTTTTGTTAGAAATGATTCCTACGCTTCTCTTGATCAAATGGATTTAAGAAAACCTTCATGGTTATCGACATGTTCGGTAAGAACCTTTATTAATGTAATTTACCCCTTTATCTTCAAGTTCTCTGCAAAATAACATTTAGTCATGTTGGCAAGTTATTCAGTTTCTATTTATTTCTATCAATACATAAACTGATTGTGTCAACCTAGTGCAGATCTATTTGGCAGGGTCACCGTTTAACCGTGGCCTTCATATGTTAGATTTCTACCCGAGTATCAGCTCACCTTGTCACGTGGATTACAAGTAAGTTATTCCAACTGTGTTATAGATGGTGAAATCTAGAGAACAACACACAAGTTAACCAGGTGTACATTTGTATGCCTGGATTTTGTTCTCAAAGGGTGTTGCAAAATTTTCTTTCTCACTAGTTTGCAAGTTTTCTTCTTTATAGGGATGATATACCAGAATTTTCCAGTTCGACAAAACAAAAGAATCAAAATAGATTCATTCCTTTAACTGAAGAAGTTTTGTCATGTGCTGCTCATCCTTTGTACAATGCCATCGTAGCAGGAACAAAGGTTTGTGCTGGACTTTTAATTATTTTAATCTTGATTATAATCTACTTCATTCATAATCAGATTCATTTTCTTCTTTTCTAACATGGGTGTTCAAGCATATTAACCGGTTGAACCAAATACTGTGATTATAAGCAAACATGTCATCTTTGAAGCCTGACTTAAATTATAATTAGTCTTGGATTTCTTCTGACTTTTGCCTGTTTGGCCGTTGACACCACTCCAACTTCAGCTTATCATGGCGTTAATTCTCTGTCTTGGCCTAAAGTTGATTGATATTGTTGGTTTCAGGAAACATCTTTGCTTGTGATTTCCCAAAAACGCAAGTCATGCAAAGGAGAAGATTAGTATCAAGCATTTGGCAGATTAAATTGTATTGTAGTGGTAATGGTAATTGGAATGTCTTTCTTCAACCAAATTCAAGCGTCCTAATATATGAGTCTCCTAGAACATACCCTTTTTGGGATTCTTTTCTTGTACAATAGTTGTATGAGCTTAGTTCAAATTAAAATTGTTGTTGTATCTATCTCACTCTCAATACTTACAAAAGTCAAATTATTATAGCTAATATTGACAGAACTCAATCAATTCACCAGAACCAGTATTATCAGTGTTCTACCAATCTAAGTTCGACATATCAAAGATGTTTTATTCATCACTCACAACCAAAAAGTTTAGTGAAGTGATTTTGTCATTTCATACTAAGTGGGTTTTATTCCTAAATATATTTTTTTGAAGATGTTTGGTTAATCTTTATAATATTATAATAAGTTATTTTAAAAGCGATTTATTGGCAGTTGCACGGATTTATTCCAACCTCTAAGAAATCTTTTCACCTATTTATTTTGGGAAGAAAACAACGTTTCAAGATATCTTTTGTACCTGGGAATAAAATTATAAAAAAAAAACAGATGTAAGAATACAAGTTTTCTATTATTATATTTTAACGAATTTGCTAAGATAACTTGATGCATTGTATAAATAGAGAGAATCACATTTGTTATACTTAGAGAAAATTTATTTTTTAAATTTATTGAATAAATAATTGTTGGGTTTGGGTTCCCTTCTTATGTGGAGAAAAACCCAAATATGAATAACCTATTTGTCTTACTTATTAAAGTGGAGGGGATTAATTTAGGGTTGAGAGAGATAGAGAAAAATAAGGATTCAAAAAGAGAGAAAAGAGGAGAGAAACTCATTCTCGTTTTTCTGCAATCAGTCTCACTTTCGTTAACCATTGGATCGTACTCAAATTTGGTGGGCAGGTTCGTAACACGTATATCTAACTTTTGACCGTTCAGATTTTCAAAACAACGTCCGAGGTGAAAGTTATTTGCTTTGCACTGAAGCTGCAAATTTGTGAAAAATTTTCAGCTTTTTGATTCTTATTTGTAAGGTAGTTTGCTTTGTGATTTGCGGTTGATAGCACTAGTTTGTGAATCACTTTAAGACTCTCTTGTACCCTTAATTGATTATAGTGGAGTTATTTCTTTGGTCTGGACGACTCGTGGTTTTTACTCTCATATTGAGGGATTTTCCACGTTAAAAATATCAGTGTCTTTTGTGCCTTTATTTGTTCGATTTACCGTCTTATATTTGTTTTTGATCCTCAAGATTCCTAAAAGTTTGGGGGAGTTTTATATCCGTTGCGTATTGGTCTATTATTGTGTCTTAATTTTCCATCAGAGTGGTATCAGAGCTCTTGGTTAAGGGCTATTTTACTTGTTTGAATGATGGAGTCAAATACAAAGATGAAGATGGTTTTGTTGAATGGTTCTAATTATCATTTATGGAAGGGAAAAATGAAAGACTTACTATTTGTGAAGAAATTGCATTTACCAGTTTTTAGTTCTGCAAAGCCGGATTCTGTGTTTGATGAAAAATGAGAGTTTGAGCATCAACATGTATGTGGTTTTATTCGATAATATGTAGTAGATAATGGTTATAATCATATTGCTAATGAGACACATGCAAAAACTTTGTGGGAGAAGATAGAGTCCTTGTATGCCTCTAAATCAGGGAATAATAATTTTTTCTTATTGAATAACTTCATAAGTTTGAAGTATAAAGAGGGGACTTCTATTTCAGATCACTTGAGTGAATTTCAAGGCCTCCTTGATCAAATGTCAGAAATGAGTATCAAATTGGATGATGAACTTTTGAGACTATTTCTATTGCTATCTTTACCAGAGTCTTGGGAGACATTTCGGATTTCTATCACAAGTTCTGCTCCTAGAGGTGTTGTTTCTTTGGAAACGGATAAGGGTGGTATTATTAATGAGGAGATGAGAAGGAAGACACATGGTTCTTCATCTCAACCCGAGGTACTTGTCACTGAAAATAGGGGGAGAGGTCATAAAAAGGAACCGAAAGGTGGCAGAGAGAATAGCAGAAGCAAGTCCAAGCCGCGATACAAGAATCTGGAGTGTCATTATTGTCACAAAACAAGACACGTACATAAGTATTGCTATCAGTGGAAAAGAGATAACAAAGGCAAGAAGGGTAAGTCTAAACACAAAGACCATGAAGATCATGATGATGATCGTGTTATTACTGCTACTAGTGATGATCTTGTTATTCTCCATGATCATGAGTTTGTTAATCTTGTATCAGACGAGAGCATGTGGATAGTTGACAGTGGTGCTACATTGCATATTACACCAAGGAAGGATTTCTTCACATCTTATACTTCTGGTGATTTTGGAGTATTGAAGATGGGTAATGATGGTGTATCTAAGGTAATTGGTGTTGGTGATGTTTGCTTGCGAACCAACAGGAGAATGCAATTGTTGCTTAGAGGTGTCAAACATGCTCCAGATGTCCGCTTTAATTTGATATCTGTGCATATGCTAGATGATTGTGGTTATGATAATCACTTTGGTTCTGGAAAGTGGAAACTAAAAAATGGTAACTTGGTTGTGGCTAAAGGGGAAAATCTTTCTAAATTGTATTGGACAAAAGCTTTGGTTGCTAGGGACAGTGTGAATACTATCGACATGGAAGCATCTTTGTGGCACCAAAGACTTAGTCATATTCGTGAAAAGGGGCTGAATGTTTTGGACAAAAAGGATGTTCTTCCTGGATTAAAGAATGTAGATTTGGAGAAGTGTTCTCATTGCATGGATGGTAAAAAGTCTAGAGTATCTTTCAAGAGACATCCTCCTTCAAGAAAGTCAAAGTTCCTTCAATTGGTACATTCTGATGTTTATGGTCTACTGAAGGTAAAATCCTTTATTGGTGCACTTTATTTTGTTACCTTTATTGATGATTGCTCCAGGAAACTATGGGCTTATGCCTTGAAGACAAAATACCAAGTTTTGGAAAAGTTAAAAGAATTCCATGCTTTGGTTGAGAGGCAGACATGCAAGAAGCTGAAATGTGTTCGTTCAGACATGGTGAAGAGTATTGTGGACTATTTGATTCCTATTGCAAGCAACATGGTATTGCACATGAAAATACTCATCCTAAAACTCCTCAATTGAATGGTTTAGTAGAGAGGATCAGTCGAACATTAATTGAGAGAGTAAGGTGTATGCTCCCTGAAGCTAAGTTTCCTAATCATTATTGGGACGAGGCACTATACACGGCAGTGCATGTTCTTAATCTCACTTCTACTGTTGCTTTGGACAGTGACGTTCCAGACAAAATTTGGTTTGGAAAGAATGTCAAGTATGATCATTTGAGAGTCTTTGGTTGTAAGGCTTTTGTGCATATTCCAAAGGATGAAAGATCCAAGTTGGATGCAAAGTCAAAACAATGTATCTTCATCGGCTATGGGAAAGATGAGTTTGGCTATAAGTTGTATGATTCCGTAGGGAAGAAGCTTATTCGAAGCCGTTATATGGTGTTTATGGAAGACCAAACTATTGAAGATATTGATAAGGTAGAGAAGACTACACCCAAGAAAGATATTAGTTTGTCTAATGTTGATCCAGTTCGATTACCTAGCCATAATCTGGATGCTATAGGTGGTGATGATCACAATGGTGAGCCATATGATTATGTTGATGATCAAAAACTCGGAGATGAGGTAAATATTCCAACTAATGATGGTGAAGGGGAGAGCGAAATTGTCACAGGATGAAAATCTTGGTGAAACTCCAGAATTATCTCAAGTTCAACCTAGGAGGTCTAACAGGCAGAGACAACCTTCTACAAGGTATAATTCTGATGAGTATGTGACCTTGATTGATGCGGGTGAACCTGAGTGTTTCCAAAAGGCCATGGAAAGTGATGAAAATCAAAAGTGGATGGATGCAATGCATGATGAGATGAAATCATTGCACGATAATCACACTTATGATTTAGTGAAGCTGCCTAAAGGCAAAAGAGCTTTAGAAAACAAATGGATTTATAGAGTTAAACATGAGAGCAACTCTAAGTCTCCAAGATATAAAGCCAGATTAGTGATGAAAGGTTTCCGTCAAAGAAAGGGTGTTTATTTTAATGATATTTTCTCACCTGTTGTAAATATGTCATCTATTAGAACCGTGTTGAGTTTGGATGCTACTCTTGATTTAGAGGTTGAGCAAATGGATGTGAAAACGACTTTCCTTCATGGTGATTTGGAGGAAGAGATCTACATGAAACAACCCGATGGTTTTTAAGTTAAAGGTAAAGAAGATTATGTGTGTAGATTGAGAAAGAGTTTATATGGGTTGAAGCAAGCTCCAAGGCAGTGGTACAAGAAGTTTGAGTCTGTTATGTGTGATCAAGGATACTAGAAGACTACTTCAGATCATTGGTCTTTATTAGAAAGTTTTCTAACGATGACTTCATAATCCTGTTGTTATATGTTGATGATATGCTTATTGTAGGGAAAAGTATTTCTAACATTAACATGTTAAAGAAGCAATTGGGAGAGTCATTTGCCATGAAAGACATGGGAGCAGCTAAGCAGATTCTTGGAAAGGTTCAATATGGAAAGTTCTAAGGTGGTAATCACTCCTCTTGCTACTCATTTCAAGTTGAGTTCTAATCAAAGTCCTTCAAGTGAAGATGAAGAGTTTGATATGAAACGTGTTCCTTATGCATCTGCTATGGGTAGTTTGATGTATGCAATGGTGTGTACAAGACCAGATACAACAGATGTTATTGGTACAATCAATAGATTTTTGTCAAATCCAGGTAGAGAGCATTGGAATGGTGTAAAATGGATTTTAAGATATCTTCGCGGTACTACTTTTATGAGGCTTTGTTTTGGAGGAGATAAACCCACTCTAGTGGGGTACTCTGACTCTGATATGGCCGGAGACATTGATTCCATAAAGTCCACTTCGAGCTACATGATTAAATTTGCAGGGGGAGCTGTTGCTTGGAAGTCCAGATTGCAAAAGTGTGCAACACTATCTACTACAGAGGCTGAGTTCATTGCAATTACCGAAGCATGCAAAGAGTTACTATGGTTGAAGAAATTTTTGTAGGAGCTTGGTTTTGTTCAAGACAAATATGTGTTATTTGTTGATAGTCAAAGCGCTATTCATCTTGGTAAGAATCCGACTTTTCATAATAGGTCGAAACACATTGACGTGAGATATCATTGGATACGTGATGTTTTGGATGCTAAGGTGTTGGAGTTGGCTAAAGTTCATACATATGATAATGGTTCTGATATGATGACTAAAGCATTACCAAGAGGGAAATTTGAAGCTTGTTGTGATATCGTCGGTTTGGCGATTTCCTCTAGATAATTGTGAGGGGGAGATTTGTTGGGTTTGGATTCCTTCTTATGTAGAGAAAGACCCAAATATGAATAGCCCATTTGCCTTACTTATTTAAGTGGAAGAGATCAATTTAGGGTTGAGAGAGATAGAGAAAAATAAGGATTCAAAAAGAGAGAAAAGAGGAGAGAAACTCATTCCCGTTTTTTTGCAACCAGTCTCACTAAATCGACGATCCCCGATTCGATAACCGTTGGATCGAGCTCAAATTTGGTGGGTAGGTTCGTAACACATATATCTAACTTTTAACCGTTCAGATTTTCAAAACAACGTCTGAGGTGAAAGTTATTTGCTTCACACTGAAGCTGCAAATTTAGGAAATTTTTTAAGCTTTTTGATTCTTATTTGTAAGGTAGTTTGCTTTGTAATTTGCGGTTGTTAGCACTAGTTTGTGGATCACTTTAAGTCTCTCTTGTACCCTTAATTGATTATAGTGGAGTTATTTATTTGGTCTGGACGACTCGTGGTTTTTACTCTCATATTGAGGGGCTTTCCACGTTAAAAATATCAGTGTCTTTTGTGCCTTTATTTTGTTCGATTTGCCGTCTTATATTTGTTTTTGATCCTTAAGATTCCTACAAGTTTGGGGGAGTTTTATATCCGCTGCGTATTGGTCTATTATTGTGTCTTAATTTCCCATCAATAATATATAGTCTATTAAATTAATATATATTAATTATTTAATAAATGTAAAAATTAAATTTTCTCTATTATAAATAATAGTAGAAACTAGAAAGTGTATTGTTTTATATTCTTTTTTTTTTTAAGTATCATTTTTTAGAAAAAAAAAATATTTTTAAGTATCATTTTAAAGTTTAAAATAATATTAATTGTAATTTTAATTACATCTAATTATTATTATTTTTTTTTTGGAAATAATGAATTTTTATTACCAAAGAGATAAGTACAAACTAATTACAACCACTTATAAGTCTATGATTAGGCGAGCAACATGCACCCTAATTTTAGGCTTCATCCACAACCTATGTATCACTATATCTATTATATTTTGACTTATGTTTCCTCTTCTATATGGACTATCCATTACATTACTACTCCTATGATTCCAACAAGCATAAACGGTTTCAGTAAATGCAGCCTTGAGAACAATAGCTTGCTTGCTTCTACTTTTACTTTTTTGCAGCACCCAATTCAGTTCCTCAGTCCATGTCTTAGGCTTCCGCGGGATTTGAATCCACCTACAAACATTAGTCCAGATTTGCTGCATTTCTGTGCATTGGAACAACAGGTGTTCCAAACTCTCAGTCTCAGTACAGAAATCACATTGTTGGTTGTCCACAAACCCCATCTTATACATCCTATCCTTTGTTGCAAGCCTATTATGGCATGCTAACCATAACACAAATCTGGCTCTAGGTCTGGCCCAATTATCAAACAGCATCTTCTTCCAATTGACCTGAGGAGAATCTTCAAGTAACTCATGATACATCTTCCTGTTGTTGAATGTCCCTCTTTGCACAGCCTGCTGCCATTCAGTCATGCCTGCTACTACCTCTCTCTGGTTCAGAATAGTTTTCAGTATCCACGAGCATGTTGGATTTATAGAGACTTCCATTATATCCTTCTGTTTTGTATAGTAAGTGTGTATTCATCTGATCCACAAGCTGTCCCTCTTTCTGTGCAGATCCCATAACAACTTAATCATTTGCATTTGATTCCAATCCTCCAAATTCTGAATGTTTAAACCCCCATGGTTCTTGGGTTTGCAAGTCTTTTTCCAAGAGATAGGGGTTTTCCTGCTGATTACACTCTTACCTGTCCACAGAAAGGATCTACAATGGGCTTCAATCTTTCTAATCACCTGTTTTGGAAGAAGGATGCAGGTAACCCAGTAGTTAGTAGTGGTATTAAGGACACTTCTAATTAACTGAACCCTTCCAGCATAGCTTAAGAATTTGGCACTCCAATGGTTGATTTTGCTGACTATTTTCTCCACAAGGCTCATGCACTGGGTAACTGTAAGCTTCTTGCAAGATAGAGGTATGCCTAGATACTTAAAAGGTAATTAACCTACAACATAAGAAGTCACTTGCAGAATTTCCTCTTTAACATTTGTCTCCACTCCACCCATATACACTTTACACTTTCCAGGATTGACAAAAAGGCCAGTTGCTTTTGAGAATTCCTCAATCACCTCCATGAGGATTTTCACTGACTTTGTATCTCCACGAGTGAATAACAGCAGATCATCAGCAAAACTCAAGTCTATAAGCTTCATACTTTCACATTTAGAATGAAAATTGAACTCAGGATTGTTCTCCAATTTCATCAACTTCCTGTGCAGATACTCCATTACCACAACAAATAGCAGTGGGGATATTGGATCCCCCTGCCTCAGCCCTCTCTTGGCTTCAATATTCTTAGTGTAGGTTCCATTTATGTTGAACTTGTAAGTCACAGTAGTCACTGCAACCATAATCCAATGCATAAACTGTCTAGGAAACCCAATCTCCTTCAGGATTGTTTCTAAAGCTATCCAGTCCACAGTATCATAAGCTTTCCTTATGTCCATCTGCAACATACATCTAGGGACTCCATACTTTATAGAGTAACCCCTGATCAGTTCATAGGCCAACAACACATGGTCATGAATCTTTTGCTTGGGTACAAAAGCTGCTTGGTTCCTACTGATTATGCTCCCAAGAACATTGCTCATTCTTGTTGCTAAGATTTTTGAGATGATTTTATAAATTGTTGAACAACAAGCAATAGGTCTGTATTCCTTGATTGTTTTAGCATCTTGGGCCTTAGGGATGAGAGTCACAATGGTTTCATTGACATGTATATATATTCTACCACCTTCAAAAAACTCCTTGACTGCTGCATTTACATCTGCTTTAACAATGTTCCAGGTCGACTTGAAAAATTTGGCTCCATACCCATCAGATCCTGGAGCTTTCAGGTCCCCTATGCTCTTTAAAGCAGTCTCAATCTCCTTTTCAATGACAGGCTTTATTAATTATTTCCTTTGCTCAGTATTCAGATGGTTCCCCATTCTCATGGCTATGATATCAATGCTCTCCATCTTGCCACCAGCCTTCCCCATGAGATTCTTATAGAACTTCAGAACCTCTTCTTCTATGTCCTCCTGATTGGTCAGCTTCTTCCCATCATCTTGTATCAGTTGGCTAATCTTAGACTGCTTCTGTTTATGTTTCAGAGTGGCAAAGAAATAAGCAGAGTTACTATCTCCTTGCTTAATCCAGTCCACTTTAGCTCTTTGTCTCAGATTCTCTTCTTCAATATCATTCAACTGGAGAACCTTCTCAGTGCAATCTCTAACATTTCTGATCAGATCCTTATTCATTTTGTCTTGGCTAATTTGATTGTATGCATCCTCCAATCTTTTCCTAGCTTCTTCTATCTGCTCTTTCATGTTTCTCATACCTTTGCTAAGTTTCTTTATGGTTCCTTTCAGTCTGTGAAGTTTATTCCAAATGGCACACATAGGATCTCCATAGGTGATCTTTGTACAATCTCTCTCCACTGCCTCTTGGAATCCTTGTATCTTTGTGGTGCTATTGAGGAATTTGAAATGTATAGGTCTTTTAGTTTTCTCCTCCTCTCCTTTCAGCCATAACATGTTGTGATCAGATATGCCTGGATCAAACACATGGATTGTTTTGTCCATATTTTCCTGCAACCACTCCATATTACCAAGACCTCAGTCAATCTTTGAATATATGGCATCCTAAGTATGTTTATTAAACCAAGTGTATTTTTCACCAATGCTATCAATTTTAAGCAACCCATTTCTTTCCATCATACCAGCCAGATCACTAAACTCACTCTTCTGCACAGGTCTACCACCAATCCTATCATGAGTACTCAACACATTGTTGAAATCCCCCATAAGACACCAGGCACCTGTTTGAGTTTGATTAATCTTTTCTATGTCATCCCACAGTTTCTTCCTTTGATTGAGAGTGTTAGCAGCATATATGGCAGTTAACCAACTTCTGAATTTTCCATCTTTACTTAGCACACAACAATGAATCAGTTGATCTATACACTTATGGAATTTTATGTCAACCTTAATATCATTCCAAAGAATCCAAATTCTTCCATTGGGATGATGAGTATAATTGTCAATGTAGTTCCACTGATTGCCTAAAATCTTCCTACTCTTCTCAGCTTTATTGCACTTCACCCTAGTTTCAATAATGATAGCTATTTCAGGTTGGCACCTATGGAGACGAGAGCTAATCTCCTTTGTTTTAGCTATCTTGTTCAGCCCCCTAACATTCCAGGCTATAATCATTCTCCAGGGTTGTGTGTCATTAAAGGATCATCCCAAATCCATAATGACTCAAACCCATTCTTACAATTCATATTGCTAGCTATAGGAGTGGACCATGTGTTCTTACCTCTTTCTCTTGTTCTGCTAGTCACCTCAATCCAGTTTTCAGATGGTTGAGATTCATTTTCTCCCAGCTGTTTCTTCACTACAGGTTCTTCATCCTTTGGCTCTTCTGCTTTGTTGATTGGCTCTTCCACAACTGGTTTATCAATTTTAGGCTTCCATAGTCTCCTAGGCTCAAATTTTTTCTTCTTGTTATTACAATTGTGTCCTACTTTCTGGCATGTCTCACAATAGGTTGGCCTCCATTCATAATCCACTTTTTGCTTGATCTTTTTCCCTTCATTATCTTTGATGGTTATTTCCTCTTTCAGCTTTTGTGTCACATCAATCTCAACAAGTATCCTAGCATAAGACACCCTGAGTTTATTGGCTGTGCACTCATCTGTGAACATTGGGTTTCCTAACACACTACCTATCTTCCCCAAGCTTTGATCTCCCCATAAATTCAGAGGTAGTTGTGATAGTTTTACCCATATCGGTACAACCCTAAGCATATCCTTTTCCATTGTAAATCCTGGTCTCCAATCAGTGATGAACATAGGTACATTTTGGATTGTGTAAGGCCCCCGCATCATGACTTCATCTTTGTCCTTGCTCTTTTTGAATTTCAGTATGAAGTATCCCTCATCATTGAAATAAATCTCTGGTAGCGTGACAAAGCTCCAAGTCCTTTCCATGTAGTTTTTCACCGCATTCATGCTTAGATTCAACCCAATCACATACATTATGATCGAATTGTCCCAAAACCGCGTTTCCGACTCTACGTCTTCATCTGTTATCTCCACTTGTACCTCTCCATTAGCAATGGTTGGTGCCACAAACTGCAGTGCTCTTCCATTGGTTGCGATACGGTTGCCACGGATCACATCCACCGACAGTTTCGGTTGTACCTCTATCTCCTTCTTCTCTTCTGATTTTTCCTCTTTCTCAGTTGTTGCATCCCCGTTAGGGTTTCCTTCGTCCCTCTGCATACTTGGTTCTTGAATCCTCTCATGCTCTTCCTCTTCTTGCTGATTCGAATTGACATTGTAAGAACTTTCCCCTTCCTCAATTGTGGTGGTGCTTGGTGAGACCCTCGCCGGAGGCGTCATCACCTTCTTCTTTGTCCGGCCTCTCCCCATGCCAACCCTAGAAATAAAATCTCATCCTCAACTCCACTTCCTCGGATAGACTAGGAACAATCGTCTACGGTTGCGACGGTAGCAAAGACCCCTCGTAACCGCTTCTCGGAGCTTCAATCGAATGTCACCGGAAATCTAATTATTTATTGATTGTAATTTTGATTACTCCTAAGTATTTATTATAAGAAGAGAGAAAAATCAAATAAATTAATAGAATAATATAAAAATATATTTTAAAAAAAAATAATATTTATTATTTTTTTCAATGCGTGTAAAAAATAAAAAAAATAAAATTAAAATGTAAGGCACCGAGGGAGTACTTGATTTGGTTGTTTTCTTAGAAATTTGCTCTTTTATTCTTTGGAAGGGTACCCCGACAAAATAATATCACTAGTTTCTTTCATGCTAGGCTGTGATTGTGAGTGAAATTGAAATAGAAGTGATTCTCTTACCATATTTTGTGTGGAGTACTAATTTTTATGGAATACGTACTGAATGGCCATTTCCTAGTTGGATGTGACATTTGTTTAACGGTCCCATTGTTTTTTGTCTGAGATTTTCCAAAGTGTTTTCCTTTTATAACCCCAGATGCGCAAGAACTATGATTGCAATTTGCAAACTAAAGTTGTCTCCAAGATTTGAGTTATCAAAAAAAGTTAAAGGATATTTGAATTTTGATTAGTGTGAATTGGGAGTAGACAAATTTGAACCGACCGATTGAAACCGACCGACCCGTTGTATTTTTTGTGTAAATGGATCGGATCGGGTCGGGTGTTGGGTTGATTCAGTTGTTTAATTTGGATATTAAAGGGTTGCTTCGGTCGGGCTCGGATGCTAATTTTAAATCCGACGAAAACCGAAACCGACCGAACTTAATTAATATATATTTTATTTATTTTTATTACTATATGAATAACTCACTATATAAAAATGAGATTCATAATGTTGCAGGATACTGTCATTTTTATAAATTGATGATTGCATTGTATACTCCCAAAAATACAAGATATGTAATATAAAATTTTGTATATTATTTAGTTTATCGGTTAAAGTATGATAATGATCAAAATTAATGTCAAATAATATTAAAAATATTATTTCATAATAATAATTTTTATTAAAAAATAGTTTTATTCTAAAAATTTAATATTTTTTATACAAAAATTAAAAAAAATCATTTTTATAATTTTTTTCTAATAAATATTAATCCGACTTAACCGCCAAACCGACTTAACCGAATCCGACGAAAACCGAAATTTTATCGGTCGAAATTGAGCCATAAAAATGAAACCGTGGTTTACGTCAGATTTAAATTTTGAACCCGAAACCAACCGTAACCGACCGATTGTCCACCCCTAGTGTGGATTATAGAGGTACTCTCTTAGGAGAACTTTGTTGTCCCCTGTTGTGACAAACACCATCAAGAATAAATTAAACTATGAGAAAGATTGAATTTATGTAACAATATAAGATATTTTTTTTAGTTTTCCAAAAAAGAGTAAGACAGATAGAAGAATAAATATTGGTTAAAATTATTTTTTTATTCATTTTTTTTAATTAAGATAAGATGTTACAAGTGAATAATAACAATTAATGCTCTGACAACAATTTAAGAGAACAGTCTATTTATAAACTACTAAGTTACCTTAAACACTAACCTAACTTAACCAACAAACTAACTTAGAAAACTACATGCTTGATTAGACTTCAACTACAACATGCACAACTCTGTCGAAACATGAAGTTATCCTTGTCAAAACTAGAGTTGGATAAAAAATACCACAAATCTTCACCTTCGAAGACATTGGTGAACAAGATTTATCATTTGGGTTATGGTTACGTGCTTCCCCGTTACCAAATATCACAGAAGAACAACGCAAACGGGATTCCAGCTCCAGCAATTGCAGCAAAAACCTCTTCAACACCAACAATTCATCTAGCCAGAGCAGATGCGAAAGATAAAGCAAAGGGAAAGAGGTTGAAGGGAATGAAGTCAACCAAGTAGCAAATTCGCAAGGTGGCATTGAGACTCCTGGCCCGACCCTAAGACCTGCTGAATGCCTTGCTATAGAGACAGTTGCCGAATCCTTGGGTGCTGTTGACATCTCCAACAAAGGAACAAAATCAAACTACAACATTGTGAAGAGAAACAACAAGGGGAAGAAATGGACTCGACGGAAAGCTTTGAAGCCGGGGCAACCTTCAGTTTCAAAGATTCTGGAAGTGGAGATAGGCAAAAGGCAGTTGATTGATGTCATGGTGATAGAAGGGGAGATAGAGGGTTGTGGGAGTAATGAAAAAAAGAGGAGAAACGATATGCAAATAGGCATTCCGAACGAGTTACCAGAGGTGGTGTTGGAGACCCAACACCGCCTACCTCAATGAAGATCTTGAGTTAGAACTGCAGGGGGTTAGGGAGTCCCCGTGCAGTTCGAGCCTAGTCAAAGCTCCTCCGTTTGGAAAATCTGGATTTGGTTTTCCTAATGGAAACTTGCCTGAAGGTGGAGGAAATTGATACCATTAGAGTGCGTTTTGGTTACTCTGAGAGTTTTGGAGTTGACTGTCCTGGAATTGGCAGAAGAAGATCTGGTGGACTTTGTTTGTGGTGGCATGAAAGTAGCTCCGTGGTTGTTTCGTCTTTTCAAACAATAATATCAGTGGTTCAGTGGATGAGGTTTCAGATGGAGGAGGGTGCTTCTTCAATGGGATTTATGGTTATCCGGAGGTGTGTAATAAATGGAAGACGTGGAAGCTCATTGAAGATCTTCACAACAACAAAAGGGACATGAGTATTTGGTTTGGTGATTTCAATGATATTGTGGAGGCTAAAGAGAAAATGGGGGGTGCTACTAGATCAGAGTCCCAGATGTACTTGGGTCGTAATACTTTTGATAACTGTGGATTACTTGACTTAGGTTTCATTGGGTATCCCTTTACGTGCCTAATGAAAGACGAAATGATGACGATATCCAATGTAGGCTTGATAGAAGTGTTGCCACGGGAGATTTTATCTATAAGTTTGATCCGATTGTTGTGAAGCACTTGGGGAGTCATGGTTCGGACCGCACTGCACTGTCTATTGAGCTAGAGTCCTGGGGGGAGAATATCAGGAGGAAGCGGAAACATGTTTTCAGATTTGAGGAAGTATGGTTTCGTGATCCAAATTGTAAGGATTTAGTTGATAATCTCTGGCATAGTTCGTCTCCGTCTGTCATCAATCCCATCTTATCAATGAAGGAATTGGATTCTCATTTTAGGAATTATAGAATTAGCCACATATCAAAGGAATTGTCCAGATTGGAAGAGTTGTTGAAGAGTGATGATATTTGGAGGGTTGACTCGGAGACTGTTATAACCTACAAAGCCATGGAGGAACAACGTAACAAACTGCTAAGCATGGAGGAAATCATTTGGCGTCAAAGAAGCAGGGCTGTTTGGTTACATCATGCCGATCGTAACACCACATTCTTTCACGGGAAGGCTCATCAACGAAGAAAGACTATTTCGATTAAGAAACTGAAGGACAGGATGGGCAATTGGGTCAAAGGGGATTATGAGTGTGAAAACCTCCTTGTGAATCATTTCTCCAACATTTACAAATCTTTCAATCCGTCTAATCTGCTGGAGGTTTGTGATGTGGTGAAAGACACTCTATCTGAGGAATTGCAGTCGTGGGGTGATGCTCCTTTCACATCTCTGGACATTCAAGAGGCCATTTTTCAAATGCATGCCCTTAAGGCTCCTGGTCCGGAAGGACTACAGGCGTTATTTTATCAAAAGTTCTGGCAAGTGGTTGGGCAGGATGTTACAACGATGGCTTTGGGAATCCTTAACAATAATGAGGACCCTAAGCCTTTGAATGCCACATTCATTGCTCTCAATCCAAATTGTAAAAACCCCAGCACACCAGCGGAGTTCTGTCCTATTAGTTTGTGCAATGTGATAATGAAGATTGTTTCAAAATTAATTGCTAACCGGCTGAAGAGAGTGCTGTCCCATGTGAAAGACGAGGAGCAAAATGCTTTCGTGCAAAACCGCTTGATTACGAATAATGCTATCATTGCTCTTGAATGTTTTCACTGGTTGAAAAAAAAAGGAAAGAGGGGAGTCATGGCGATTAAGCTTGACATGTCGAAAGCGTATGATAGGTTGGAGTGGAGTTTTATTGCTCAAACTATGATGTCGATGGGATTCTCTAGAAGATTTGTTGATCTCATTCTCAGATGTGTGTCCACGGTTTCTTATCAAATCCTCCTCAACGGTCAACCTTCTCGAAGTTTCATAGCGGAAAGAGGTCTCCGTCAAGGAGATCCTTTTTCTCCATATCTTTTTATCTTATGTGCTAACGTTTTTTCAGGTTTGATTAAAAGAGAGACTCTTCTTGGAAACATTCACGACATCAAGATTGCTAGGCAGGCTCCTATTATTTCCCACCTTCTATTCGCGGATGACAGTTTGGTCTTTTCTAGAGCATCTACTACTGAAGCTGCCAACATTGTGAATATTCTAAACAAGTACCAGGACGCTTCAGGCCAAGTGGTGAATTGGGAGAAGTCAGAAGTTTCTTTCAGCAAAAATGTTGGGGAAACTACTATTCATGGTATAAAGGCTATGATGGAGGTGCGTGAAGTCTAGAGTCACGCGAAATACCTTGGTCTCCCTGTCGTGTTTGGAAGATCAAAGAAAGTAGTGTTTGATATGGTAAAGGATAGAGTTTAGAAGAAGGTTAAGGGTTGGAAGGAAATATTTCTCTCAAGAGCAGGGAAGGAAGTTCTCATTAAGGCAGTCGCACAGGCCATCCCAAATTTTGTCATGAGTTGCTATAGGCTCCCGGATAGTGTTTGTCATGAGATTGAAGCAATGGTGGCTCGCTTTTGGTGGGAAGCTAAAGAAGGTAGAAGAAAGATCCATTGGTTGAGTTGGGAAAAACTCTCACGTGCAAAAGCTGACGGAGGACTGGGTTTTCATGGTATAAAGGATTTTAACACAAGTCTTCTTGGTAAGTGTTATTGGAAGATATTGAGTGGTGATTGTTCCTTGCTTAAAAGAGTGCTTAAAGGAAGATGCTTCCCTAGGTGCTCCATTTCGGAGGCTACCGTGGGTTACAATCCAAGTTACGTTTGGAGGAGCATCATTGGTGCAAGGGAGCTAGTGGAGGGAGGGATTTATTGGCGAATTGGTAACAAATATAGTGTCAATTTCTGGAAGGATAATTGGGTTCTGTGCAGACCTGGTTTCAAGGTTTGGAGACACCAGTCGGAAGTCAACCTGGATTTAAAGGGCAGTGACTTCATTGATCATGACATTGGAGCGTGGAAGGTTGAGGATCTGCAATTAGTCCTCCAACCTGACTCAATTGCGCAGGTTCTAAGCATTCCTATTTCTAGAAATCTCCCTCCGGATAAAAGAATTTGGAATTATGAGCGTAATGGCGAATATTCTGTTAAGTCCGTACATCACTTCCTCAAGAAACAAAGCCAGTTTAAGGAACTGAGACCTTCTACATCTAACAATGCTATGGTTTGGAAACAAATTTGGAAGCTTCCTATTCTCTCAAAGGTTCGGAACTTCATTTGGAGATTAGCAAAGGATATCCTTCCCCTCAGGAGTTCTCTAAGAGCTAAAGTTATGCATCCTGATGATTCTTGTCCATTCTGTCATGCCTCGGTTGAAACCAGGCAGCATTTGTTCTTGGATTGTGATTTTGCCCGTGCCTCTTTCTTCTCCTCTCCCATTGGTTACCGTTGTCCGAAAGAAATGGATTTTCTGGATTGACTTTTATCATTTGTTTCTTTGAAGGATAAATGCACTGTTCACATTCAGTGTTCCACTTTGTGGAATATTTGGAGAGCAAGGAATGAGCTCATCCACAACAGTAAGGTGATTTCACCATCTCAGGTGGCTGATCTGGCTTGGAATGGTTGGATGGAGTTTAATTCAATGGCGAGAGGTGAAGGTGCTGTTGGCGTTGTTCCTACTATTAGGTTGGAAGAAATTTTTCCTCAAGATATGCTGGTGCTTAATGCAGACGCTGGGATTATGGAGGGCATAGGTTGCACGTTAGGATGTGTTGTCAAGGATTGTGCAAAGAATGTGTTGCTTGCGGCGTGCTCGAAGACAAATGTCTGTTTTGATCCTGGCCAAGCAAAGATGCTGGCATTAAGGTGGAGTATTGGCCTGGTGCGAGACATGGGGGCTTCTAAAATCATTGTTTTTTCTGACTACAAGAATTGTGTTGATTCTATCAATGGGATATTGGCTGATGCGAGATTGGAAATATTAGCAGTAGATTGTAGATCTCTTTTGTCTTGTTTTTCCTTTTCGTCTGTCGTTTTTATTGGAAGAGATTGTAACATAGATGCCCACCATATGGCCATGTTGGCTAAACCGGTGGGTTCTAGGACTTGGATTGGATGCATCTCCCCTGTGTGTAACTTTTCTGCTGATGCCTTGGAGGCTTAATGAAATCAGGTTTGAATGTAAAAAAAAAGTTTTTACCATGCAGCTTTATCAGCTGCATCGATGAAAGAACTTGCTACTTGACAATGACTTAATAATCATATCTGCAGTATTGTGATCAGTCGAAACCTTCATCACTTTCACTTCTCATTTCTCAACTTTCTCCCTGATGAAATACAACCTAACATTGATGTGCTTAGTCCTCTCATGATAGCCTGAATTCTATGACAAATATATAACACTTTGACTATCACAATTAACAATGATAACTCGACTTTGAAATTTCAATTTATTGAAAAAACATTTTGGTTGCCTAAATATTCTTTAGGATCCCATGCCAAATTCATGACTGATTGCCTTCAATTTCTCTATATTAAAGTTTTTCTTTGAATGTTTTTGGATTTAATCCTGATCTAGGAGGTAGTCACATGATGGATCTAGTGCAGAGACAAGATTTATGGTTGATGAATGTGAGAGAAGTGTGAAGATGAAGAAGAATAGAGTAAATCACGTAGTGTTTTGTTACTGTACTGTGTAAAATAATTGCTTAGGGGTGTTCAAAACCGAACCAACCCAATAAAAAACCGCAAACCAAACAAAACTAAACCGAAACCGTAAAAAATCTCATTTGGTTCGGATTTGTTCGTGTCATCTTTTAACAAAACCGCATGGTTCGGTTTGGTTTGCGGTTTGTATTTTGCAAACCGAACTAAACCAAACCAAACCGCATTATGTTACAACTCAAACTTCACTTATCTCACATCTAACCCAAAACTCAAACCCATTATGCCTTAACCTTACAATTACGAAATATTTTCTCTTACTCACACTTAAATTTTCAGTTTTAATCTTCTCAAATCTCTCCTAATAGTATTGTGCATTCTTCTCATCTTCTTTGCCATGTACGTCTCGCCTCTTCTACACTAATCTCTCACCTCACATGTTCTTTCTTTTTCATCTTCTCATTTTTATGTTACTATTTTCTCTTCTAATTATATTTTTATCGCACCTTTCTTCTCTAATCTCACATCTGTTATGTTCTTTCTTTTTCATTTTCTCTAATCTCCTTTCTCTTATATTTTCTGTTTTATTATAATATTTTGATATTGTTTTATGCTACTATTTTTTTTCACTTTTGTTTAAATTGATTTTTGTATATTGAATGAGAACTTTTTGTCTAAATATGATGAGTTTTGTTGTTATTTGGCAATGTATGAATGACTAAACACAAAGTTATGTTGTTCTCTCTATATATAAATATCACTCAATAAAAATCTTGTAGAAAACCGAACCAACCGAACCAATCCAAACCGCATTGGTTTGGTTTGGTTCGAATTTTTTTTTAAAAGCCAACCAAACCAAACCAAACCGCATGCTCTTTTCCCTTGCGGTTCGGATGATTTTTAGTAGGGCTGGAAATGAGTCGAGTCGAGTCGAACTCGCCTTAACTCAGTTCGACTTGTTAAGAATTAACCGAGTTCGAGTTCATCACGAACTTTTTTTTCAGCTCAAACTCGACTCGTTAAGAATTGGCCGAGTTCGAGTTCATCACGAACATTTTTTCCAGGTCAAACTTATTAGAATAATAATTTATATTTTATTTTATATTCACAAACTTAGTCATTAAGTTTGTTAGAGGGTATTTTAGTATTTTATTGTTGCTTTTGGTAACCCTAATTTTAGCTTATAAATAGGGTAGTTGTCATTCCAATCATTTGTGTCTTTTTATCCTTGTGTAGCCGTCATTCAATATAATATATTCTCTTCTTCATCTTCATTATTTCACCTTGTACACCAACAATTGGTATCTAGAGCTCCGGTTCGGATCATTGGGAAACACGGGAAACACGAGTGAAACGTGAGGATTTCTTTGTGTGATTGATTTTGGTTCGTGATTCTTGTTGAATCTTGAACAAAATCTGATCAGAATCACATTTTGTTGTGATTTTGTGGGTTGGGAAACACTGTGTGCGGTGAAGTTCTGAGTGTACTGTACAAGGTTGAAGGTTGAAGATGATGAACGGCGGCGGCGGAATGAACACCAAGCTTCCAGTATTTGATGGGAAAAACTGGAATCGTTGGATGATTCAAATGCGTGTACTGTTCGGTGCTCAAGATGTTCTAGATCTTGTCACCGAAGGTTACGTTCCGGTAGCAGCAGATGCGACGGAAGAACAGAAGAACGCGCAGAAGGATACAAGGAAGAAAGATCAGAAAACATTATTCTACATCCATCAGTGTGTGGATGCGAATGTGTTTGAGAAGATTGCAGATTCTACGACGGCGAAGGCGGCGTGGGACACACTGGTCAGATGTTACGGTGGTGACGCATCAGTGAAGAAGGTGAAGCTTCAGTCTCTACGTAAGCAGTATGAGAATCAGAACATGAAGAACAATGAGAAAGTTTCTGAGTACATCTCCAGAGTGATTGTGATCACTAATGAGATGAAGGCGTGTGGAGAAACTCTTTCTGAACAAGTAATCATTGAGAAGGTATTGAGATCCCTTACTCCTCAGTTTGATTACATTGTGGTAGCAATAGAACATTCTAAAGATCTGAGCACCATGAGAATTGAAGAGCTGCAAAGCAGTCTAGAAGCGCAAGAGTTGCGTCTGACTGAGAGAACTTCTGAAAGGGAAGTAGAGCAGCAAGCTCTGAAAACAGTTTCTGATAAGAAGCATCAGAAGCAGAGAAGATCTGATGGTGGTCAGAAGTCAGAAACTTCAACTTCTGATAGGCAAAAGAATGCTCAGAAGGGAAAAGAGAAGTATGACAAGAAGAAGATCCAATGTTACTGTTGCAAGAAGTTTGGTCACTTTGCTAGAGATTGTTGGTCAAACAAAGAAAGGAAGTCAGAAGAAGCAAATATAGCCAGAAGTTCTGATGATGAATCTGTGCTACTGATGGCTTCTGAATCTGATGATCAGAATTTGACAGACTGGTGGTATATGGACACTGGCTGCTCAAATCATCTTACTGGAAATAAGAAATGGCTGGTTGATTTTGATTCTGAGAAGAGGACAAAGATCAGATGTGCTGATGACAAATATCTTAACGCTGAAGGTATGGGAAATGTCAGAGTTGTTCTGAATAATGGGAAAACAGCATTGATTCAGAATGTGTGGTATGTACCTGGCATCAAAAGCAATCTGATGAGCGTGGGACAATTAATTGAGAAAGGTTTTTCAGTTACCATGAAGGACAATCTTCTGAAGCTGTATGACTGTAATCAGAAGCTGATTATGGAGTCAGAACAAGGAAGGAATAGAACATTCAAGGTGAATGTCAGAACTTCTGATTCTGAATGTCTTAGTGCAACAAGTGTTGTGAAAGAAAGTGAGCTGTGGCACAGAAGATTTGGTCATTTGAATTTCAGAAGCTTAGAACATCTGAATTCGAAGAAGCTGGTACATGGAATTCCTACAATTAAGAAGCCTGAGAAGTCATGCAGAGTGTGCATGGAAGGAAAGCAACCAAGATTGCCATTTGCGTCAGAAGTTGCTCCAAGAGCAAAACATGCCTTGGGAGTAGTACATTCTGATGTGTGTGGTCCATTTCCAGTAGAATCGTTCGGAGGGAATAAATACTTCGTGTCATTTGTTGATGAATTCACAAGAATGATATGGGTATCCCTTATTAAGTTCAAACACAAGGTGTTTGGTGAATTCAAGAAGTTTCGAATGAAGGTTCAGAATCAGAGTGGTCAGACTCTGAAGATTCTCAGAACCGATGGTGGGGGTGAGTATAACTCCAAAGAGTTTCAGAAGTTCTGTGAGGAGAATGGAATTGAGCATGAGGTTACTGCTCCTTACACTCCTCAACACAATGGTCTTGCTGAAAGAAGAAATCGTACTTTGCTTGATATGGTGAGAAGCATGCTGAAGGAGAAGAAGCTTCCTCAGAACTTCTGGGGAGAAGCTGTTGCAACCGCAGCATATGTGCTCAACAGATGTCCAACGAAGAAGTTGAAGGAAATAGTTCCTATTCAGAAGTGGACGGGAGAAAAGCAAAGTGTTAGTCATCTGAAGGTTTTTGGTTCTGTTTGTTACAAACATGTTCCAGAAGCTAGAAGACAGAAGTTGGATGATAGAAGCAAAGTAATGTTACTGGTGGGGTACCACAGTACGGGTGCGTACAAGCTTTATTGTCCAGAAACTAATAAAGTTGAGTTCAGCAGAGATGTTATTGTGAAGGAATCAGAAGTTTGGAATTGGGATAAGTCTCAATCTGATCCTGATGTTAGAACTTCTGAAGAAAGGTCAGAAATAAGAATTTCTGAAAATGATGGTGATTCTGATTCTGAAGAAGACTCAGAAGATGAAGGTGATTCTGATGATCCAGATTCTGATGATGATCAAGATTCTGGTGGTGATTCAGACTCTGGGAATATGCCAGACTCTGAAGGTGGTCAAGGTTCTGGAGGAAGTCCAACTTCTGAAGCAAGAACTTCTGAAGGAGAAACTTTTGAGGACAGAACTTCTGAGGTTCAAGCATCCGGAGAAAGTTCTGAACGAGGTCAGAGGCCACAGAGAATCAGAAACATTCCAAGAAGATTTGAAGAGTTTGACATGTTGCAAGACACTGAAGTAGATTCTGAGGGAGAAATTATTCAGTGTGCCATGTTAGTAGACTCTGAACCTGTGAGTACAGAAGAGGCTCTCAAGCAGAAGTTCTGGCTAAAGGCCATGAAAGAAGAACTTGAGGCCATAGAGAGAAACAAGACTTGGAAGCTGACAAAACTTCCAAAGGACAAGAAAGCCATCAGCGTTAGATGGGTTTTCAAGCAGAAGCTAAAGCCAGATGGATCAATTGGCAAATACAAAGCGAGGTTGGTAGCAAGAGGATTTCTACAGAAACCTGGGCTGGATTATTCTGAAGTGTTTGCACCTGTAGCGAGACATGAAACAATCAGATTGGTGATTGCAATAGCTGCTAACAGGAATTGGCCTCTGATGCATTTAGATGTGAAATCTGCATTTCTGAACGGTCCATTAGAAGAAGAAGTTTATGTGTCACAACCTCCTGGATTTGTGAAAGAGAATAAGGAAGGGATGGTGTACAGATTACATAAAGCTTTGTATGGATTAAAGCAAGCGCCCAGAGCTTGGAATCAGAAGATCGATTCATTTTTCAAGAAGCAAGGGTTTCAGAAATGTGAGATGGAATACGGTGTTTATGTTCAGCATATTTCTGAAGGAAATATGATTCTGGTGTGTTTGTATGTTGATGACATACTGTTGACCGGAAGTTCTGAACAAGAATTAGCTAAGTTCAAGAAGGTGCTGATGAATGAGTTTGAAATGACTGATCTCGGGAAAATGACATACTTTCTAGGGATGGAGTTCAGATATTCTGAGAAAGGTATCATTTTGCATCAGCTGAAGTATGAACGAGAACTTCTGAAGAGATTTAAGCTGCAGAATTGTAAGGCTGCTATCACACCTGCAGATACAAATCAGAAATTAGATTCTGATTCTGATGGTGAGGATGTGGATGCTACAACCTTCAAACAGTTGGTTGGTTCTCTGAGGTATTTGTGTAATACCAGACCTGATATTTGCTATGCAGTTGGAATGGTTAGTAGATTCATGAGTAAACCTAAGTGGTCCCATTACCAAGCTGCTGTCAGGATTCTGAGGTATATCAAGGGAACTCTGAAGTATGGAGTGCTGTTCCCTTCTGGAAGGAAGATTGAATCAGAACTTCTGAGTTACTCAGATTCTGATTGGTGTGGAGACAGAGTTGATAGAAGAAGTACTTCTGGATACTTGTTCAAGTTTCTGGGAGGTCCTATTTCTTGGAGTTCTAAGAAACAACCTGTTGTTGCGCTATCAACCTGTGAAGCTGAATACATTGCAGGCGCTGTTACCGCATGTCAAGCTGTGTGGATTCTGAACTTGCTGGAAGATCTGAAGATCAAAGTTGACAAGCCTCTGAAGCTGATGATTGATAACAAGTCTGCGATCAACCTTGCCAGAAACCCAGTGTTGCATGGGAGAAGCAAGCATATTGAGACAAAGTATCACTATCTGAGAAGTCAAGTTCAGAATGGAGTGTTAGAAGTTCTGCACTGTAGTACCCAGAAGCAGTTGGCAGATGTTCTGACGAAGGCTATCAAGACTGATCAATTCCTTCGCTTAAGGGATGGAATTGGAGTTGTTAGTTTTGAGGAAATATAAATTAAGGGATGGTATTAGAATAATAATTTATATTTTATTTTATATTCACAAACTTAGTCATTAAGTTTGTTAGAGGGTATTTTAGTATTTTATTGTTGCTTTTGGTAACCCTAATTTTAGCTTATAAATAGGGTAGTTGTCATTCTAATCATTTGTGTCTTTTTATCCTTGTGTAGCCGTCATTCAATATAATATATTCTCTTCTTCATCTCTTCAACTCGTTAGGTTTATCTTGTTAGGTTCAACTCGCTTATTCCACAGACTTAAAAGTAATTTTTTAAAGTCTATTTTTTATAGATATATTTGACATTTTAAATTAATATGTTTTAAATAAAAAATATAAAAATAAAATAAAAGTTATAAGATTGGAATTTATACGATGTTAATTTTATTTGTATAATTATTCGTAGAAATATTTTACTCACTTGAGAATATAAATTATCAATTAAAACCGTTAGATTAAAAGAAAATAGGAGACTAGGATTTAGAACAAATATTTAAACCTACTCTTAAAGACAATATAATCTATCTCATATATAATCGAATTGACTCATGAACCTAACGAGTCGAACTATGTATAGTTTAAGTTCAGATCATTTAGTTAACGAACTTAGTTTTTAGCTCATATTCAGCTCATTTGGTTCATGAACCTAGTTCAACGATTTAATTTTCGAATCGAATTTCGAACTATTTTCGAGTTGGTTTGGTTTATTGCCAGCCCTAATTTTTAGCGTCAAAACCGTACCGCAAACACTCCTATAATTGCTTACTGTTACTTTTTTTTTCCAGAATTCTAAAAATGATGATTGGATTAGGTGGTTAATTGGTGATGAATTTATTTTAAATAATTTGTTAATGTTATTCTTTAAATGTAACGTGAGTTTTATATAAAGGAAGGAATTAGAAGACATTGACATGAAATATATACTAATGTTATATTGTGAAAATGAATATAGTTTAAATCTGATAAATTTTGATTGAGAAAATGAAAAGACAAAATGGATTGAAAAACAATAACAGATTAAAGCAAGGTTCATGTATTAATTAAATGAGGTCTATTAATCTCATTAATTTATTTTAATCTAAAGACTCATAAGCAATCCTTTCATTCACACATATAAAAGACATTTTCATTAGATTTATTTGGTCTATTTGATATATATTAAATGAATCTCTTATCATATAATATTCGAGGGAGTGAAATTTGGATTCAGATTTGCTGCAGTCAGCAAATCCTGCATTCACACAGTCATGTGATCTCGACCGTCTGATGAGGATCTGATGGTCTTCATTTAAATACCGTATTTTTAAATTATAAAGTGAAAATAAAATATATTTATTCTAATCCATCCGATCAGGATCAGACGGCTAGTAATATCTTTGATTGCGTGATTGCGTGAAACTGTTGACTGCAGTGGATTCAAATTCGTGAAATTTCCGCTAAACATAAGTGATCAGAGATGACCAGAAGGAGATCGTCGCGGCCTTCGTATAGGGCAAGTGCAACTGCTTGTTGGAGAGAAAAGGGGGTGGAGGTACCTGCAAGGTACTCCGATGCCAAAGTAAGTATTTGGTCAAAGAAGGGGGAAAGCAAGTAAGAGAAGTCAAGTATGTGATTCGTGATACCTGCCCCTCTCAAGTGAGGGGGTTTTTATAGATAAATGGGTGGCGAGCAAAGCGCGTGGTCTTCTAACTGTTTCCGCAATATCCGGTGAGGCGGCTGGACGTGTGACCTATTCTGCGCGTGAGGGGGACACGCCCAACGGTCATATTGTGCCCAACGGCTATATTGTGCATATTGGGCCTGTTCGCCAGTTATGCTGGATTGGGCCTGGCCCTTAAGGGCAGGAAGCCCTGCCCAGTCCAGAACAGGAGCCCCCCAAGTCATTGCTCTGTTGTAGAGTAATGACTTAGGCAGCTGTTACTCGTATCGTCGGGCAGGTAGTAGATCGCATGGAGTACTTCATTCGTGCCCCTCGACGTGGTCGTCAGTCTTTAGCGTGAAAACGATGATCAGGACCTGCAACGCCTTCGGAGAGATGGCTGTTTTTTGGCGAACATCTCTGCTCGGAAGTGTTCACTTTGACGAGGAGGTTTGCTCGTAGGGCCAGGCGTTGTTGCATTTGTGCGCCGACCAGATATGGTCGTTAGCTACTAGCACGCGATGTCGACCAGGAGTTTCGTCATCCTCGTAGAAATGAGAGTTTCTGCTCGTAGACTTGTACGGATGTGTTCGTTTTGACGGGGAGTCTTGTTCGCGGGAGTTCAAGGGTTGGTGAATTTTTTGCGCTGAACCAGGCGAAGCGTTTTTGTGACACGTGGTGTGTATTTATGGCCTTTGTCAGTCCTAGGGGCGTATAGGCTATGATGACCTTCACGATCCCCCACGATCTAATGGTTATAAAAAAGGTGGGGGGACGGTTTCATTTTCATAATTTCCCAAGTTTTTCACTCTTTGCTCTCGCTTGCTCTGCAATTTGTCTTCGCCGGAGCTTCTCTTCGCCACCGTCAACTTCTTCTACTTGTAAGTTCCCTCTTCCCGCTCATGTATTTTTATGAGTTTTCCGGTAGAAATTCATGTTTTCCGGTTGAACTTCATGTGTTCTTTGATGAACACATGAATCCCAGGAAACTTTATGAAGAACGTGATGAACTTTATGAATTTCTAGAATTTTGTAGAAATTGTTAGCGTAGATCTTTGTAGAATCTGGTTAGGTGTAGAATTTAGTTTGTAGTCGGGCACTAGGCCTGTTCGGGACATTGGAGTGAGTTTGGGACGACCACGCGTCCTCGCATATGCCTCTGTGAGTCCTGGTCGCAGGGACCTTCTATCTAAGTTATTTGTAGGCATTTTAGACGAGCATATGGTTGTCCTCGGGTTCGTTACGCCCTTTCACTTGATCAGTGGTGGAAGGGTGGATTTGATCATGGACGTCGAATTCACTTCTCTTCCTCTGCTTTTCAGGTGGAAATGGCTGAACACCGTGATGACGTTGTGCCCGACGCCCAGGAGGTACCCGAGGATCCCGGTGTGTCCGCCGACTATTCGAATATCAAGGTCGCGGGAGGGGACCTTGAATGGCTTGGACACGAGCCTTTGTCTTTTCGATCAACCTTCTCCGAGGAGGAGATACGGGATTTCGACCTGTTGGAATTGCGCGACGAGGATACTCCACGGGCCTGGAAAGCTTTTCGTCCCGGGGAGCACGATAGAATCTGTTCCGCGTACCCGGGACTTCGCTTTCCCATGTACGAATTTGCATTTACAGAGGCCAAGATGCGTCTTCCTTTCACTGATTTCCAATCATCTTTGTTCACCCACTTGGCGTTGTGCCCGTCCCAGCTTCATCCGAACGCTTTGGCTTTTATAAGGGCCTTTGAGTTAGTGTGTCGTTATCTACAAATCGGGGCGACCACGGACCTCTTCTTCTGCCTCTTCCAGATTCAGCGGAGCACGGCGGGGTCGAAGCAGAGTTGGGTGTCGTTCAAGCAGCAGAATAGGCTGTTCTGGCCGTATTCTGATTCGATACGTAACTTCAAGGATAGGGTTTTGGTCGTGAGGCCTATGACTGAGGAGGCGAGAAGGAGCATTTCGACTATCGAGAGGGTGATGGTGGATGGTCGGGAAAGGGATAGTGTGGTCTCCATTTTCCCTTTGGAATGGGTCTTTACCCATTTTAGACGCCGAACAGATCAGTTCCTGGTGAAGCATGAGCAACTTTGCCCGACTGATAAGGAGTCGTACAGGATCCTTCACGCTTACGTGGAGAGCTTCTCTCCGGCCTACGTCGTCGATCGGGACGGGAATCAGCTGGTCGGGGAGGATGGACCTGTCCGAGCAGCTAGATACATTAATGTCAAAGCTCTCCTTGAGTGTGATAACGATGACGATGCTATGACCTTGCTTGGTATGCTTCACTGTTTTGTTTTATCTTTTTAAGTTCTTCTCGTCCTGACTTGTTATGTGTCTTCGCAGGTATGATGGCTGATATGCGAGAACGTTTGATGAGGTCGCAGGCGGCCAAAGTCCATAGGAAAGCGACCGCAGGTGCCAAGACCGGTGCAGCCAAGCAGACGGTGATAGAGAGTTTTACCGCCAGACCTTCCCCTGACCCGGAGAGAGCCTCAACGCCGCTGACCCCGGTGGGTTCCCATAAACGGAAGAGAGATGCCGCGGGGACTTCTGTGGCCGCTGGTCCGGGCGGGTCTGGCGTCGGACATCTTATTCTTCCCGCCTGCTATACTCGTCGGGATTTGTTCGCTGAAGGGGATTCAATTGAAGTCCATGAGTCTGAAGGCGTGGCTATCCTGAACGCCAATTCTAAAGCGAGGAGGAAACAACTGTGCCAGGATGCGGCGAGCATGTTTAGGGTTCTTGAGGCTGCCCTTGTCCTCGCAGATGACGAAGCTGCTACTCGGGCGAGCCTTGTGACATCTAAGAATAGAGTAGCCGAGCTGGAGGTAGAAAACAACCGACTGTTTAATGATTTAAAACAGTTTGAAGGTCACCAGGAGGCCAGAGTGCTGCTCCAGGCGGAGGTGAGTCAGCTAAAGCTGGCCGCGCTCAATGCCGACGAGGAGAGGAAGAAGATGCAGGCGAGGATCGCTGAGTTGGAAGGTTTGACTTCAGCCGTCCAGGATGAAAATGATGATGAGCAAGCCTTGAAGTCGCGGGCTGATCTGATCGGGAGGATCAGGATCCTTGGCGAGGACAACCTAAAAGCGGCTGAGTTCGGCTTCAACGCGGCAAAAGAGCAGATGGTGGCCCTCAACTCCGACGTTTAGCTCCTGACAGATGGAATGGGTCTGTTCAACACGGTAGTGGACGACAAAGTTGTCCCCGCGGAGGAGGAGAATGAAGTCGTAGGGTAGGACTTTGTTTTTGGCATGTTTTGTGGGCCTGCGTGCCCTTATGAATTTGTATTTATCACTTTGTATGGGCGCTGCCCCTTTTTTGTATTAGTGACATTATCTGGCCGTGGCCGGTACGTTAATATATTTGGATTTTGTGGACGTCGTATTATGAATTTGCTCTGTTTGTTTATATGTATGTGCGTGCTCGGATAAGCGAGGAACCTACCGAGGAGGGCGACGTGGTTCTGCCCGTGATGAGACTAGGACTTCATTTGAGGTACTAGTCTCATAGGCTTGGACTGTTCTCATTGCGAGCTGGGTGTCCTGCCTGAACGGTGCGGCAACGGCGGAGCTCGGTTGAGGTATCCCCGTTGTGCGTAGGATCTGCTCGTTCAATGAGCAGAAGCTGGCCGGCGTTGTAACGCGTGTCATGCTTCACCAGGGCATGATACGAAGGTCGCGCAATTCTCCCCGTTTTGGGTTGATTATGTCGGCGACTTATCTATCCTCGTAGTTGAGGACTTAGCTATAGTATAGCTTGAGTTTTTCAGCATTCCATGGTCGAGCAAGTTGTTTTTCGTCCAGTGTTTCCAAGTAATACGCTCCCGTGCCCGTTTTGGACTTGACCCTATAAGGTCCTTCCTAGTTCGCTGCCAGTTTCCCTTCGCGAGAATCCTTCTGGTTTCTGCGCAGGACCAGGCTGCCTACGGGAAAGTCACGTTTTATGACTCTGGCGTCGTGTCGCAACGTTATTTGTTGTTTCAACATGGCCTCGCGGAGGGCAGCCCCTGATCTTATTTCTTCGACCAGATCGAGCTCCTCGCGTAGAGCCTCGTCGTTCATTTCTTCGTCGATGGCAGCTTCTGTCCTTCTCGAGGGTTCCCTTATCTCCGCCGGTATTACCGCCTCTGTTCCATACGCTAGTCGGAAAGGGGTTTCCCCGGTGGTGGAGTGAGGTGTCGTCCTGTACGCCCAGAGGACGCTGTGGAGCTCCTCGACCCACCTCTTCTTGGCCTCGCCTAGTCTTCGCTTCAATCCGCGTAGGATTACTCTGTTCGCGGCCTCCGCTTGCCCGTTGGTCTGGGGATGCTCGACCGAAGTAAAGTGTTGTTTCGTTCCCAATTTGGCGACGAAGTCTTGGAATTTTCTGTCCGTGAATTGGGTTCCGTTGTCGGTCACGAGGGCCTACGGTACCCCGAATCTGGCGAGGACGTTTCTTTTGTAGAAACACAGTATGTTGAAGGCTGTGATCTTGGCGAGCGCTTCGGCTTCGATCCATTTTGTGAAGTAGTCGACGACCACGATTAGGAATTTATTTTGATAAGATCCCATTGTAAAGGGGCCTAGGATGTCCATCCCCCACCAGGCGAAGGGCCACGGCGAGGAGAGGGTCTTCAACTCGTTGGGGGGTGCCAAATGCATGTCCCCGTGGCGCTGGCAACGGTCACATTTTTGCACGTGTTCTTTGGCATCTTGCTGCATGGTCGGCCAGTAATATCCTGCGCGCAAAGCTTTTCGAGCCAAGGATCTTCCCCCTAAGTGTTGTGCGTTGATGCCCTCGTGGATTTCTTGTAGGATTTCGGGGACCTGGGCCTCGTCGACACACTTTAATAGGGGAATGGAGAACCCTCGTTGGTATAACTTGTCCTCGACCAGTACGTACGAGCAGGCTCGTCGTTTGATTACACTGGCTTCCTTACTGTCTTCGGGAAGTTCCCCATTGGTGAGGTAATTGTATACCGGGGTCATCCAGCAATGGGGGTCTCCGATGACGTTAACATCTACCAGGTTGGACTTTGTAATGCTCGGGCTGACCAGTGTTTCTTGTATGACATATTTGTTTCCGCCTTTTTTTCTGGTGCTGGCTAATTTGGAGAGGATGTCTGCTCGGGTATTCTGTTCACGCGGGACGTGCTGGACTTCACATGCTTCAAACTCCGCCATTTTGTCTTTTACCACGGCCAAGTATTTGGCGAGTTGGTCGTTCTTTGCCTGGAATTCTCCTCGCACTTGAGACGCCACGAGTTGGGAATCAGTGCAAATTTTTAATTTCTTCGCGCCGACGTCTTTGGCTAGTCGTAATCCTGCGAGGAAGGCCTCATATTCGGCTTGATTGTTGGATATATTGAATGAGAGGACCAGGGACACTTCGATCAGGGTCCCTTCTTTGTTTTCGAGGATTATTCCTGCTCCACTGCCCGAGGGGCTTGATGCGCCATCCACGTAGATGATCCAACCCTGTGTTCCTCCCGGGGGGGATGGTTCTGGGGTCATCTCTGCCACGAAGTCGGCCAGGACCTGCGCCTTGAGGGCTTTCCTCCCCTCGTAGTGAATGTCGAACTCGGCCAGTTCGAGGGACCATTTTAGCATCCTGCCCGCCATACCTGGTCGGGTTAACAGCTGTCTAATAGGCTGGTCGGTTCTGACAACGACAGTGTGTGCCAGGAAGTAATATCTGAGTCTCCTCGCGACGGTTATGAGGGCAAGGGCTACCCGTTCTATCTGCGTGTACCTAACTTCGGGTCCTTGTAGGGCTTTACTGGTGAAGTAGATGGGTTTCTGCCTGGTAGTAGTTTCGCGAATAAGTGCTGCATTTACTGCTTCGTTGGCCACGGAGAGATATAGGTATATGGTTTCCCCGCGGTCTGGTCGTGACAATACTGGTGGGGCAGATAGAGCTTGTTTGAAATGGGCAAGGGCCTGCTCGCATTCGTCCGTCCACTCGAAGTTTGCCTCCTTCCTAAGTAATTTAAAGAAGGGCAGGGCGTGCTGGGCGGACTTGCTTACGAAGCGAGCAAGGGACGCGAGCATCCCGTTTAGGGATTGTATCGCCTTCTTCGACCGCGGCGTGGGGAATTCTACGAGTGCCCGGCATTTGTCTGGGTTTGCCTCTATTCCTCTTTCGGTGAGGTAAAATCCGAGGAATTTCCCTGCTCGTACACCGAAGGTGCATTTTTCTGGATTAAAACGCATTTTACACTTTCGAGCTTGGTCGAACACCTTGCGCAAGTGGGTGGTGTGGTCGGATTCCTCTTGGGATTTGACGATCATATCGTCCATGTATACTTCGAGCATGTCTCCGATTTCTGATCGGAAGACTTTGTTCATCATGCGCTGGTATGTGGCCCCGACGTTTTTTAGTCCAAAGGGCATTGCGTTATAGTAATAATTTCCCGAGGAGGTCATGAATGCTGTGTATCTCTTGTCCTCGTCGGCCATTGGGATTTGGTTGTATCCCGAATATGCGTCCATGAAGGACAAGAGCTTGAAACCGGCAGAATTGTCTACGAGCTTATCTATGCTCGGCAGTGGATATGCGTCTTTCGGGCAAGCCCGGTTGAGATCGATGTAGTCAATGCACATACGCCATTTTCCATTACTCTTTTTAACAAGTACAATATTTGAGAGCCAGGTCGTATACCTGGCCTCGGAAATAAAATTTGCCTCTAAGAGGTCTTGTACAAGTTTTTCGGCAGCCTGTGCCTTTTCCTCGGACTGTTTCCTTCTTCGCTGGGCGACGGCGCGGGCAGCTGGATCGATTGTCAAGTGGTGACAGGCAGTTTCTGGATCCAAACCGGGCATGTCTGCTGCACTCCAGGCGAACAGGTCGGCATTGTCGTCGAGACATGCTTTCAATTCCTTCTTTACCTCTTCGGGGAGGCCAGCGCCGATCTTTACCCCCCTGCTGGGGTTGTTACTGAAGGTGATGACCTCGAACTCTCCATCTGGGACTGGTCGCAGAGGTGCAGGCGAGGGGGAGCGCGTTGCTCCCGAGTTATTATCCTCGCCCCAATTTTTGTGTCCTTCAGCGAGCCTGCTGTTGAGGTCGACGGTGTGTACGGGAAGCGTGGGCTTCTTCTCTCGCTGTCCATCTTCGGCTGGAACTTTGTCTTCCCTGGTGCGCTTCGTCGACTTTGCGGTCGCTGCAATCTGGTTCTGCCCCCTCGTGGCGGCCTCGAAGCATCTGCGAGCAGCCTCGATGTCGCCGTGCAGAGTTGCAACGTGTCCCTTCTCAGTGTAGTACTTGAGCTTGAGGTGGACCGTAGAGGGGATGACAACGAGTTCGGCAAGGGCTGGTCGGCCGGGATGCACTGATAGAGTGACGGGCAATCTATGACCAAGAACTGCATCTTGATCGTCCTCGACGCCTCTTCTTCGCCAAACTTGACTGGTATCTCTACGTAACCCCACGGTCGGGCCGTTGCTCCGTTGAACCCTTGGAGATCAGACCCTACGTACGGGGAGAGATTGGACTTAGCCAGTTTCAGTGCGTGGAACAGGATGGAGTACATGATGTCCACGGAACTGCCCTGGTCGACCAGGATTCTCTGCACATCTGTTGACAATAACTTGGCCCTAATCAGCAAAGGGATGTGGGAATTCGGGGATCCCTCGGGGAGCTCTTCCTGGTAGAATGTGATTGGTTGTGAACGCCCTTTACCTTTGCCGATCGTGTACAACTGGTCGGGGCTGCTGTCGATCAACTGTTCAAACTTTCGTTTGATGGAACCGACCGTGAGCTCATGGTACCCCCCACATGAGATAACCATGGCTGTAGGAAACGCTTCCCAGGTGCTGTGCATGAATGCCTGGGAAGTCGGGTCGATGTGACTTGGGATGAAAAAGTCCTCTGGTCGGCTGATGGACATTGCGACCTGTGGGGGAGGACTGGAGGGTGTTGACTCTGTTTCTTTCTTTTTATCAATCGCGTCACGTCGGGAGGATTCTCCCTTCTTCACGTACTGTTTCAGATGTCCCTCTTTGATGAGGATTTCTATAGCGTCTTTAAGGTGCACGCAGTCCTCCGTTACGTGCCTGTGGCTACGATGGAAACGACAATACTTGCTCTTGTCGACGTTTCCTTTGGCCGAGGTCGGTTTAGGGAACCGGACACCTCCTTGTTTGAACTCGGTGTTGATACAGTCGGAGAGAATACGCTCGCGTGAGGTAGTGAGCACAGTGTATTCATTAAATCGGCCAGCTGGCCCTTTGCCTTCACGAGGACGCTCCTCCCGTCGCTTCTCCTTGCCTTTATGGGATGGCTCCGACTCCTCCTTTTTAGGTGCTCGGGGTGCTTCCCAATCTCTGGCATCCCGGGCTCGATATGCGGCCTCCTTCTCCTCATAGCGGATGTAATCTTTGGCCATGTGGAGAAGCTCTGTCAGCGTTCGAGGAGCTTCGATCCCGACAGCTTTGCGGAAGTCGCTCTTCGGGCGGAGTCCTTTCTCGAGGAGGTATTTCTTCATATGGTCGGAAGTTCTGACTTCCACCGCCTCCTTATTAAACCTCTCGATGTACTCCCGCAGAGGCTCTTCTCGGCCTTGTATGATGGCTTCTAAAGTTGCCTCCGTCTTTGGGTGTCGTCGGGAGGCTGTGAAGTGGAGGGTGAACTGGCCTTTGAGGTCGCGCCAGGAGGAGATGGATCCTCGAGGGAGTCTTTTGAACCATGCCATCGCACCTTTCCTCAAGGTGATGGGAAATATTTTGCACCTGATGGCTCCGGAGACACCATGGTACTGGAGCATAGCTTCGATGTTCTCTAGGTGCTCATGAGGATCTGATGTGCCATCGTACGTTGCCAGCGTGAGAGGTTTCTCTAACCCGCAGGGAATCCGGGTGTCTACGATGTTCCTCGTGAACGGGCCTTGAACTTCGTCGTCACTGCTAGAGCTGTGAGAGAATGACGGAGAAAGGCTTTGGTCGCGGCTTTGACTGCAGCGAGGAGCGTGTCTGCGGATATGCCTGTGCTCGTGCTTGTCCGAGCGTCGATGTCTTTTGGAAGCAGGGGAGTGCCTAGTTGTCCTAGGAGAACGACGATGCCGGCGAGCACGGTCGGGTGTTGGACTTCTTGATCTTGATCGTTCCTTGACCGGGGAGGGGCTATCACGTCTCCGCTTTGAGTGATCTCGCGGAGGCGGGGAGAGGTCCAGCGTCTCCGAAGCGTGGTGCTCTTTAAGGGCGTGCTCGAGGGCGCTGATCTTTTCTCCCTGCTGGATGATGAAACGATTGGAATTGTTCAGAGAGGCGATGAGCGCCGCGGTGGTCGGATCAGCGCCTTGAGGAACCGGAATGGGCTCGAAGGAAAGTTCCACGGCTTGCGCCCGTGGTCTTTGTTCGTCGGGCTTTGGGGAAGCCGGTCCACCGTTGCGCTGGACGTTCTCGGATGGGACGTTCCCGACGATAGTGTCGGTACGGGTAGCGGTGGTCAGAGGTTCTTGGACGTCACTCTTAACGAAAGCCATGACGATCTGGGATTTTGGAGAGATGAAAGCTTTGGTCTTTTGGATGAAAAGATGAGGGATCTTGATTCGAAAAGACGGGGGAGCTGAGTTCCCACAGACGGCGCCACTGATCGGAGATGACCAGAAGGAGATCGTCACGGCCTTCGTGTAGGGCAAGTGCAGCTGCTTGTTGGAGAGAAAAGGGGGTGGAGGTACCTACTTTGGTCAAAGAAGGGGGAAAGCAAGTAAGAGAAGTCAAGTATGTGATTCGTGATACCTGCCCCTCTCAAGTGAGGGGGTTTTTATAGATAAATGGGTGGCGAGCAAAGCGCGTGGTCTTCTAACTGTTTCCGCAATATCCGGTGAGGCGGCTGGACGTGTGACCTATTCTGCGCGTGAGGGGGACACGCCCAACGGTCATATTGTGCCCAACGGCTATATTGTGTATATTGGGCCTGTTCGCCAGTTATGCTGGATTGGGCCTGACCCTTAAGGGCAGGAAGCCCTGCCCAGTCCAGAACAATAAGTTAATCAGAAAGCTTTTAGATTCAAACAAAATTGATGTATGTATGTTATACGAGACAAAGATACAACTTGTAGAAGATTATGTTATGCATTCAATTTTGGGAAATAAAAAGGTAAGGTGGACGGTAAAATGAGCAGCAGGAAGATCAGGGGTTTACTTCTCATGTGGAATCATGATAAGGGTAATTCTTTCTTTAGTTTTGAAGGAGAGAAATTTATAGGAATTCAATCATCTTGGAAAGATCTAACCATCTACTATGTCAACGTGTATTTCTACAGTCTTCTTCAGAAAAACGAAATTGTTGGGCTGATTTATGCAGGTTTAAACTCTCTTTGCCACCAGGTGAATGGTGCATCAGAGGGGATTTCAGTGCCATTAAAAGATCTAGTGAAAGGAGGGGTATTAGAGTTCAAAACAACTTCGTAGAAATGAATGAGTTTGGAGATTTCATAGAAGATATGAACTAATATATCTTCCAGCCACGGGAAACAAATTCACTAGGTTCAACGTTGCGAGTACCTCCATGAGTACACTCGATCGGTTTCTAACCTTGAAAAATCTGATTAGTAAATAAGGCGTAAAAGGGCAATTCATAGGGAATCATGAAGTTTCAGACCACTGTCTAGTTCCCATCAAATTAAATAATGTTAACTGGGGACCAAAACCTTTCAAGTTTTTTTCAGCTTGGCTTGATCATCCAAGCTTTCTTTCAGTGGTAGATGAGGTGTAGAATTCAGCCAATATACAAGGTTTGAAAATGTTTGTTTTTAAGGAGAAACTTAAAATTTTGAAAGCAAGATTGAAATCTTGGAATGCCGAGGTTTTCAAGAAGTTAGACTTGGAGATAGTTGATGCAGTCACTAAGTTAAATGAGCTAGATCAGTAGGTGACACATGATGATACAATGTTGGGTTTGTCCATTTTGACTCGAGAGTAGAAGCGCAGAACCAAGTGTGGTACAAGATGAACCTCAAATAATTTTTTCTTAGGCATAAATTCAAGTGTAACTAGTTAAAGAATGGTGATCAGGACTTAAAAAAATTCCACTCTTATATGACAGCTAGATACAGGCGAAACAAAATGGTGTCCCTTTGGTTAGGAAATAATCTAATAGAGGATGTGGAAGGTATTAAAGCTTTGGCTCTAAATCATTTCACAAAAAATTTTGAGGAATCAATCTTCAGGCGCCCTAGATTGGATTGTGTGGACTTCAAATCTCTGACTTCGGATGAAAGGGAAAGCTTGGAACTTCTTTTTTCAATCCAATACATAAAGGAGGTAATTTGGAATTTAGTGGGGGACAAAAGTCCCGGTCACAATGCATTTTCCATGTCATTTTATAAAGCTTGTTGGAACATCATTAGTCACGATCTTTACGAGTGTGTCAACGAGTTCTTCATAAAGGCTCACCTTCCCAAAGCTTTCTCAGCTGGGTTTATTGCTCTGATCCCTAAATCTCAGAACCCTCAACCCTTTAATGAATTTCGTCCTATTTGTCTCATCAATAGTGTTTACAAGATAATTTCTAAATTACTAGCCGGAAGGTTGAATATTATCATTGGAAATATTGTTTCGCATAACCAATCGACATTCATCCCTAATAGAAGCATACTAGATGGTGTTCTAATGGTTAACTAAGTTGTTGATTATGATTGAAGGAACAAGAAAGATCTCTTCGTATTCAAGGAGGACTTCAAGAAGGATTTTAATTCGGTATCCTGGGAATTTTTGTTGTATGTTCTTAGAAAACTTAACTTTGGAAATAAGTGGTTAAATTGGATCCGGTCTTGTATGTGTTCTAGCTCTTTATCGATCTTGATAAACGGTAGTCCACCATCAAAATTTTAAGGAAAACGTGGACATCGACAAGGCAATCCTCTTTCTCCATTCCTTTTCATCTTAGCAATTGAAGGCCCCACTGGCTTATTGAAAAATGCAACTGCAAATCTGGTGTTTGTTGAAAGTGTTTTTTGGTGAGTAACAGTTTTATCGTCTCCACGGGGATTTAGTGATATCACTTGCCATTCTATAGTTCAAAGAGTTTTAAGTAGGGTTTTCAAAGATGTTTGTTTTGGATCATAAGTTTGTCATAAGTTTAGTAGCAAAGATTAAATTCTAAACGATATTTATTTAACAAAGCATATCAAAGATAGATTTCATCAACCTAACTTGTATATATTCTATTAATCAAGCATGTGAATTCGTTTCCGATTAATATAATCACGTATTCTCTCAATACTGTCTATGTCTAGAGCAGTGTCGTGAGTATTATTATATCCTTCATTAGATGATGTCTCATGCTAACAACAAATACAATAATCTTTAAGATCAACACAAACCAAATACCAACTCACAAATTTATGTTTAGAGTTTTTTTATTGATAGATGAATATCTTAAATCAAGTTTTGTAAAATCTATGTCTAAAGTGATACAAATCATAAATAGATCTTTAAGAGCAAAAACATTCACCATATATTAATCATCAACTTGTTCACATACAAAGAGATCAAAAGAAATACATACAAGTTAAGATAGACTACATCTACCTTTGATGCAAAGGATTTAGCTACCCATCACCATGGTAGCTTGCTTCATAAGGAAAGATAGAAGATGAATGTTCATCCACTATGAAGAATCAATCTAGGATGCGAATCCAGCTTCTACTTGTAAAATATCACTTCTTGATGAAGAAATGAAGAACTTAGGGTTTTTGTCTCTAAGCCAATGTTTTTATTTCAGAAAATAAGGTTATAATCCCCAAAAAGCAAGAAAAGTACATAAATATCTTTATAAAATCTGTCTCGCTCGCACTGCGAACTTCAGCTTTAGGCACATGAAATGCCTCTGAACAGTTAAATTGTCCCTGAGGATTCTTTGACTTTGCACTGCGACTTCTTCGCCCAGGCCTCGCACTGCGTTCAGTGAGGCGTTTCGCTAGTGCCATGAATAATGCTTTGGTTCGGTGGCCTTCGCCTTGAGCTCGCACTGCGAGCTCTCCTTGACTTCGCAGTGCGAGCTTGTTGAATATTCTTATTTTCTTTGGCTTCCTTTTCTCATTCTTTTGTGCCTTTTTTCTTTGATATTCAAGCCTAATGCTTACACAATAACACACAAATCAAGGCATCCAAAGGTACATGCAATTTTATTCAAGATTCACACAAGAACATTGAATAAATCAATTAAAACATAAGTAAAGAGTTGAAAAATGCCAAGAATAATGGTTCAAATTAAGACATATTTGGCATTCAACATACTCTCCCCAACTAGATCTTTGCTTGTCCTCAAGCAAAGTATGCCCCTCATGAAAACAAGAAGATTTACTCAAGCATAAAATTCAACCAAGAAAAGATTTATGGTTCAAATTCAACATAAGAATGGACAAAAGCAATGTTCACTACTTCCTAGAATCAAACAATGATAAAGAATTTAGTTCTTAAAAAAAAATCATGCAATGCATCACAAAACAACTAAATTCTCATACTTAAATCACTCTAACACTCCTCTTCATAAAAAGGATGAAGAAATTGCGCGTTTGCAACCGTGGGACAATTACACTCAACTGAAAACCAATGCTAACAACAACTCAATTCATACATTTATCAATCAATCATATAAGAAATTATGGAAGAAAGAGATCACTAAGGGCTTGTAAGGTTGTAGCTTGGTCGGGTTTCACAACAAAGGGTCATTTCTTCAGCCAATGAAACAAAGTTTCCAATCAAAAAGACATTCACTATACAAGGTATTTACACATCACAACTTCATTCACCAATCTCTTTTCTCTATTGCTCATCCTTTTCAAACTTCCTTTTGCAAAATTATTTGCATTCTCTATTTTTTCTTTCTTTCAAACAAGCATGTTTTCTTTTCTTTTTCACATTCATATTCACAATTTTTCTTTGCTTGTTTGAAATTTTTCAAATTTTTTAGCAACCTACCAGTTTTCTTTCATTCTCCCAAACTTGAATACAATCAAACCTCAAGTGAATGCTCATTGCTTTTTATGGCAAGGAAATTAATTTATAACAATGATCAAAGTTCAAAGGTTTCAAGATTTTTTTTAGTAACCCACAAAATTCAATGATGAACTAAACTTTCAAGTTTTTATATGTACACAAACCAAGTTCATCACTAAAATGAGATCTAATCTATTAAGCTCAAAGAGGTTAATGAATTCTCACTACTCACGGGTAAGTTACTTTTGGATATGGTTGTCCACAAAATCACAATAATCCAAAGATTAAGCATGAATCTAACATATTAAACAAAGTTATCAGTCATCCAAGCATTTAGTAAGCAATGGAGGTTTCTCACAATTTGTGGCTTTTGGACCTAAGTGACTCAAGCATTCAATTAAGTTGTAAAATGAAACAAGAATACACATTTGTACAAAGCACAAAATTCTTAATCATTCTAACATTCTAGAAAGCAGTAACCATGTACCTTGCCTGCATTCATCACATTCAAAATCCTATCAGCACCATCCAATCTTGGTAGAATCTTCATTGGATATTTTTGTTGTTGTTGCAAAAGAGCAACCAATCTAGAAGTTCTCATCACTCATCGTCAAGGAAGAAGCATAAAAAAATAAAATAAACAAACATAAAAAATAAATGAAATAAATTAAACATTCATAAACTGAAGAATTAAACTCATAAGACAAAAGTACCCAAAAGTGGTACATAATACATAATCAAAATAATCTAACTAACATGGATAGTGTACAAAAACAAAATAAAATACAACAATATCAAAATATAGCAATGATCAAAAGCTTAAACCTAAAGCTTCACTTTGTTGAAACACAAGGAAGTAAGCTTAAGATCATGCTAAAAAACAATCATCAAAAACTAATTCGCATCAGTATCAGACTCCGTCTCCTCAGTACCAGCAACACCATCATCATCATCACCTGAACCTGACTCATCATCATCCTCAGAACCTACTTGACGAGATAAAGGCCTACTTGACAAAACCTCCCATACTAATACCTCCTGCAAAAGGGAAGCCAATGAAATTATGCATCTCTACAATAGAGTTAACAATGGCCAGTATGTTGGCCCAAGAGGATGATGATGACGTCGAAAGGGCCATGTATTATCTTAGTATGGTTCTGAATGATACATAAACTAAATATAGTGAAATAAAAAAATATGTTTGTGCTTGTACTTTTCTTGTACTAAATTGAATCATTATATAAAGTCATTTGATGTTTATGTTTATTCGCATTTCGACGTGATCAAGCACATGATTTCCAAACCCATTTTGTATAGTCGAATTGGGAAGTGGGCCTTAGCCCTAATTAAATATTATTTAACATATGCGCCTCTAAAGACCATGATAGGACAAGTTGTGGCTTACTTTATAGTCAATCACACAGTTGTTGAAACAATACAGAATTACATAGTATTAAAACCTTATAATTTTTACTTCGACGGTTAAAGTCATATAGAGGGAACCGGGATTGGATTCTTAGTAATCTCACCCAAAGGAATCCCAACCAAATTCAAGTTTAGAATTGAGGATCATTGTTCTAACAACGAGGCTAAATATGAAACATTAATAGCATGCCTTGAAATTTTACTTGACTTGGGGGCAAAAAAAATCAAGATGCAAATGATTTAGCTCAAGTTGCTTCAGGCAACAAAGTTCCCAAGGAAAAGTTGTAAGAGCTAATCGAGGTTAGAGAAAAATTAATCTCGACTAGCATTCCCCCTCCAAGATTGTTAACATCAAAACCTACGGGAGCAGAAGAACTTGTAATAATTAAGTACAAGGAATCCAATGATTATGATGTTCTCGCCATTGAAAATATGTTGAATGATGACTGGAAAAAACTTATTGTGGAATACTTAGAAAATCCTATAGGGACAATGAATCGAAAGATCAAATATAGGGCACTAATTTATACCATCATGTTTAAAGCCCAAGATTGAAGCTAACAGGGTGTTTGTATCTTGTTTAAAGCCCAAGATTGAAGCTAAAAGGGTATTTGTATCTTGTTTAAAGCCCAAGATTGAAGCTAAAAGAGTGACTGAGAGAGAATTTGTCATCTCTAAAGAGAGAAATCTCACCTATTCATCACAAATGTTGAGTAACTGGTTATAAGGGAAGTTACTTTAACTGGGATGTATGGAATCAGCAATGTCATATCTTCCTTTATAAGAGAAATGTCATGAAGGAATAAGCTTTAACTCAGTGTAGAGTAATGCCACTTTTTCCTTTATGAATTTTTCATGCTAAGAGAGTGACATTGGCTTGGATGTGTAGAATCCAGAGGCTTTCCACTTACATCAGTTTGATGAAAGAGAAATTTTAGCCATGATAAAGGAGAGACCCCAACTTGGATTTTAAATCAATAAGTGTGCCACTTACATCAATTATCTGGAAAAAAAAATTTGATTGTTTGTTTTTGATATGTGATGTATAGAGGAAATGTCCTCTTATAGAGAAGACTCATGGTCTCATTTGTGGGGATGATGGATTTTGTGCCTTGATCAAAGCCCAAGGTTGAAGCTGAAAAAGTTGAAAACTGACTCAACTAGAGATTTTTTATTTGAGTATCTTGTTTGAAGCCCAAGATGATGAAGCTGAAGAGTTTGAGTATAGCTTTAAAGTAGACTGACTCAGCTAGGGAGTATGATATTTGTCTTGTACAAAGCCCAAGATTAAGGCTGACTGGTTAAATCATTATATGAAGCCTAAGAGGAGACTGACTCTTGCTGAGGATTTATCCAAATCCAAGAGAAGGTCTAAATTATTTTGAGGAATCAAAAGGGAAACTAACTCTTGCTGGTGATTGGAAAAGAGTTGAATTACCAGATGCCATGAGGCTCTGATACTTTTTGGGGATTTGTTGATGGTAACCTGACCCTGGCTGGGGATTTTAAGGTGAAAGTTAAGCCTTGTTGGGGGTCAGAAGGGATTTAAAGATGAGTTTGAATGCCTTAGAGTTTTCAACTCTTCTGGGAATTGATGTATTAGTAAAGATGATTTGGATTTATCTTAAGTTTTTAGGAAGCCTGAGGGTTCTTGTATTAAGCCCAAGAGGAGGCTATGGGGGTGAGACTTTCCAAGTCTACTTGTATGAAGCCCAAGAGGAACCTGAGACTACCCAAGTCTCTTAAGAAGAGGCAGACTCTGGTTGGAGAAAGATCTTTGTATGATGCCCAAGAGGAGGGTGAGGGTTCTAGGGATGAAGATCAACCCTTGAATAATTAGATGTTCTAGAGTTTTGACTTTCCTAAGGATTGAACTAGTAGAGATGACTAAACTCTTTCCTATGCTTTCAGGAAACCTTTAGGTCCTTGTACTAAGCCCAAGAGGAGGCTGGGATGCTTCTAGGAAGCCTGTGGGTCCTTGTACTAAGCCCCAGAGGAGGTTGTGGGGAACTTCTAAGAAGCATGTGGGTACAAGCCTAAGAAAAGTTCAAGGAAGGTTTCACCAGGAAATAATCCTTTCTTAGCTGAACAGTTCTAAGGTTTGAAGAAATTCCAAAGATCTTTCACCGGGAATTAATCCTCTTTGGGGAAATGAATTTCTTTGTATAAGAATAAACTAGTTGATGAAACTAGGTTATAAGTATCCTACTATTTAACCTAAGTGTGAACTGAGGATGACCTAACTGCTGAGGGAACTCTAGACAGGTATGTACAAGTATATATAAGTGAACAAGCATATAATTGAATTGGAAAAAGTGGTGGGTCTTATTCTTTGGATAGAGGCCTAAGTGTATTGTGATTGGTTGTATTGATTATCACCGTATGATTAGGGTTTTGAGAAATTGAAGAAAGTTTTGAGAAAACTTCGAATTTGAATTTGAATTAAAAGAATGTTGTTGTTATTTGAATGATTTGAAAATAAAGTTTTGGGGCTTATAACTCAAAGAGAGGCCCAAGTGGTCTAAGAGCAGGTTCACCGGGAATAATGCTCCTCTTAGTACCAGTGTAATTTGAATATTTTTATTGTAAAAAACAAAGAAAAGGGTGGGACTTACACTCTATCTAAGAGGCCCAAGTTAAGGTATTTTTGAATGAAAGAATGAAATAATAGCATTGGGTCTTATACTCGGGGAGAGGCCCAGTTGTTTTCAAGCAGTTCAAAATAGACAGATGATTTTGAAAACAGAGGTATGAGGCTTACAACTCAAGGAGAGGCCCATGGAGGTTGTTTATTGTTTAAGACAAAGTTTATGTACAAAATATTGGGGCTTATACTCAAGAAGAGGCCCAAATGATTTATTTTGAAAACAGTGATCGCACTGCGATACCGAAAGACGTTGTGGGACTTATACTATAGTAAAGACCCAAAATTTATTTATGTACATAGGGGGGTTGGGTCTTACACTCTAATAGAGGCCCAAGTGTGTTTGAAATGAAGTTTTGAAAGATTGAATCAAAGAAAACCCTAATTTCATTTTTTAAGATATTTTTCAATGAAAAATCAATTAAAAATGATAAAAAATACCAAAAAATTCAATAAAACATGTTATAAATTATGATTAAGGTTTAGAAATGAACTAATTTTTGGCAGTTTCTGGCTAGTTTCTTCTATAACACCATCTATAGAAATGAGTTCCTTTATATGATAGTGTCCTAAACATACTGGTTATCTTTGCAACTTTATGATCAAATGAAGTTCAATACAAACATTTTATTGACTCTGGTGGAGGAAAATGGTTTATTCGGAATGTCACTCCCTTGTTGTTTGTTGCATCAAGTTATTGTTTCCAATTTGAGTCCTGAAAACCAATTTAATTGAGTTTGGACCACACTTCCTGGTTGGAAGCTTCTGCAATTTCAGACCAAGGTGTAGGTACTGACAGTGAGAATGACACATAGCACTTCTTAGTATTTGTAGCTCCTGTGATCTAATTTATGATTATTTTGTTTGCAGAGGTTCACTCTGCCTGATTTTGGGTCGAACCCCACCAAGGTTAAAGTACGCGCATCCAAAATTAAGACTTGGAGATTTATAGAGTCTGAATGCATTGCCGGTTGCCGTTTGCAGAAATATTGCAAGCAAAATCCTTGAAGTAGCATATCCTAATTCTTCTGAGGCTGATGCAACTAAGTTATTAGCAGGAATCCAAAAATTTGCTACCTCCAGAAAACTTGGGGCCTTCATTGCTGACATTTTTGTTTTTTATTGAAACAAATACTTATAATGATAGCACAAGTTTCTTTTCGTATGCTTGTTGGGCATCACGTCAAATTATAATCTTTGTCTTTCACTGTTGCCAAGCTTGTAGCTTCAACGTGTTTCTTTAGCTGTAAGTTTATGTCTCTTTAGAAATCTTGATGTATGAGCACACTTTGATTAGCGAATATAACATGTCCTTATCAAAATCATCACTCTTATCACTAATCTCTTTATAAAAGTTAATATGGCCCTTCTGTGTAACAACTGTCATGGACCTTTAATTGTGAAGAACAAATGAACTTGACATGCGAGTTTTATGAGGAAATGCTTTGAAATGTGAGAATCCAATTTTGTATAATGTGAACTTGGATCTTAGAATCATCTCGAGGTTTTAAAAGTGGATGAGATTTGGAATTGTTAAACCTTGGATTTGAATCTTGCATTTAAAATCTCTTGCGACTTGAATAGAACTTTGAAAATATACCTTCTATAACATCGAACATGACATGAAACGGAGCAGCATGCCTTAAAATTTAAGTAAGAAATCCATTAAACTTATGGATTCACTTGTAACAAAATCCAAACTACACCTTAATTCCCTTCCTCCGCCAAAGGAACATCATTTCAAAGTGCATACTTTGTGAACTACCAAAAGTCCAAACCCTTCCCATTGATAATTGATGATCCATCTTCGCGAATAAGTCTAAGTTATGCCACAAGAAAATCCTTATCTTTATCTCTACAGGATTTCCATAACTTGCAAGGACCAGAATCCCAATGATCACACATACGACCTCCATGGCCTTTGGACCTTTTGTAGCCACCTAATTTCACAAATGAAACAAACAAAAAAAGTCTAATAAATTCGGTTAGCGATGCATGGATGGTTAACCTAAGATGATGTGCAAAAGATCAATGAATCTAAGGGTAAAATTTGGGGTATAACACCCTAATTCTTGATTTTTGATAGATGCATCCCCTGAGGCTATTTTGAACTTATAAATGGACTCATGAGGTTCTTTTGAGCTTCTTGAATCATGTTTTGAAGTATTGACTCATGCCTAGATGAAAATTTCTCTTTGGAGGCCTTGGTCAACCAAAACCCTAATTTGGCGACACTGATGATCTTGAGGCTTGATCAACTTGAAATGTTGCATTTTTGTGTTAGATTCTTGATTTAGGAGACCTCTTGATCCTTCATGGATGTTTGAGAGGTTTGACAAGTTGAAGACCATGTCAATTCTTGATTGATCCTTTGCCTGGATGCTCTGAGAGGACTTGAGTGAACACTCAATAATCTTTGAGAGGATTGATGGGGTATGAAGGTATATCCATATTGTGGTGATGATTTGCACAATGATGTGAAATCTTGTGGTCAAAATTTAGGGTATGACACAACCTACATCTTCTAAAGGTCATAGGTATATCTTAGTAGGTATTGATTACTTTACCGAATGGGTGGAAGAATTACCATTGGCAAATGTTGACCAAGATTCTATGATAAGGTTTATTCATAGTCATATTATCTACATGTTCTGATTACCTGAAACCTTAACCACAGACTAAGGCTCTGTATTCACCAGCCGAAAGATGGCCGAGTTCGCCTCAGAATTTGGAATCAAACTTCTAGCATCCATGCCTTACTACGCTCACGAAAATGGACAAGTCGAAGCGGCCAACAAAATAATAATCAGTTTGATTAAAAACATGTAGGCAAAAAGCCTAGAAATTGGCACAAAACACTAGATTAAGCTTTGTGGGCTTGTCGAACTTCCCCTAAGAAAGCAACTGATGCAACTCCTTTTCGACTAACATTTGGGCATGATGCAGTTTTGCATACTGAAATTTACTTGCAGTCAACGAGGATTCAAAAGTAAAATGAAATAGCTTCCGATAACTTTTGGAATATGATGTTAGACGAGTTAGTAGACCTTGACGAGGAGAGAATGACTACACTGGACATGCTCATAAGGCAAAAAGAAAGAGTAAATAAGACTTACAATAAGAAGGTGAAGCCTAAAAAAATTTGGGTCGGCAGCTTGGTTTGGAAAGTTATCTTGCCAATGGACAAAAAAGATAGAGTTTTAAACAAATAGTCACCTAACTGGGAAGGTCCTTTTTTAATCACTCATACGTTTTCAAACAATGCCTATGAGATTGAAGAGACTAACCCAGAACTTCAGACCCTGAGCATAAATGGGAAGTATCTAAAAGGTACAAACCTATGTGGCAGGAGATTCAAATAATAGAATAAATAGTTTAACACAAAAGTAAGCCAACATGGTATTTGAAAAAGAGTGGCAAAATGGTAATGTGTTGAATGCTAAATATGTCTTATTTTGATCCATGATTATTGGCATTTTTCAACTTATTTCTCAAGTTTTAATTGAATTATTCCATGTTCTTGTGTAATTCTTCAAGATAATTGATTTTACCTTTGGATGCCTTGATATGTGTACTATTGTGTATGAAATAGGTTGAATTATCAAAGAACAAGGCACAATTCAATGGACAAGGAAGCCAAAGAAATGAGAAAGAATCCAACATGTTTGTTGTATGAAGTAGTAGCAAGGCCAAGGCGAGCTTGCAATGCGAGCTCAAAGCGAAGGAACAACGAATTGGAAATCTAGGATGGCAGTAGCTAAACCCCTTGTTGATGGCAGTGCGAGGTCTGAGCAAGCAGGTTCATAGTTCAAACAGGAGCTTCGCAGTGCAAAGTTAAGGAAACCTTATGGGCGGTTTAACTATTTAGAGGCACTTCAAGTGCCTATAAATGGAGTTCGTAGTGCGAACATGGAGCTCGCAGTGCGAACATGACAGATTCTGAAAAGATATTTATGTACTTTTTCATACTTTTTGGGGATAGAACTTAAAAAATTCATTTTTCATATAGAGTAACATAGGCTTGGGAGAAAAAAACCCTAAGATCATCATTTCTTCATAAAGAAGTGATATTTTGCAAGTAGAAGCTGGATTTGCATCCTAGATCGATTCTTCATCTTAGATGCTCATTCATCTTCTTTCTTTTCTTGTAAAGCAAGCTACCATGACAATGGGTAGCTAAATCCTCTGTATCAAAGGTAGATGTAGTCTATCTTAGCTTGTATGTATTTCTTTTGATCTATTTATATGTGAACAAGTGAATGATTAATATATGTTGAATGTTTTTGTTCTTAAAGATCCATTTATGATTTGTATCACTCTAGACATAAATTTTACAAACCCTGATATAAAATATTCATCTATCAACAAACAAACTCTAGACATAGATTTGTGAATTGATATTTGCTTTGTGTTGTTATTAAAGATTATTGTATTGGTTGCTAGCATGAGACATCATATAATGACAGATACAATAATATTCACGACCCCGCTCTAGACATAGACGGTATTGAGAGGATACATAATTGTATTAATCGGAAACAAGTTCACATGCTTGATTAATTGAATATATACAAGTTAGGTTGATGTAATCTATCTTTGATATATCTTGTTAAACAAACATCTTTTAGAATTTAACCTTTGCTACAAAAATCGTGACAAACTTATGATCCAAAACAAACAAACTTTGAAAACCCCACTTAAAACATTATAAACTACAAAATGGAAAGCGATATCACTACAATCCTTGTGGAGACAATATACAAAACCCCCATTTAACTAACAATTCAACAAAATGGCGCTGTTGCCGGGGATTGTTTGATTGATATTGCAAGTATTGCAATAGTTTATCTTGTTTTAAGATTTGTATTGTTATCTCTCACCCCTGTTTATATTCCTTGTGCTCGTTGATTTGTTTGGTTAGTGTTTCAGAAATCTGTATATGTGAGGAAGTGTGCCCGCAAACCAACTTCTATTTGATCTTGAGATTGATAGAGAACTGTGCGGAAACTTAATAGCAAAACCAGAAGACGAAGGCTACTAGCTAAAGAAAGAAGGGAGCACGAAGGAACTTCTTCAAGTAATCCACCAACTACACCCATTATTCCGCAAATCACGACAGAAGTACCACCACCACCACCTCCCCGAGGTCCATGCACTAATAGTCCAAGACACAATGCTCGTAATGCAAACAACGAAAGGCATGCGGAGATGAAGACGAGAATTCTTCAACTTTTGTATTCAAATCCCTTTACAGGGCTAGATCATGAAGATCTGTTCACTCATCTCACTAAATTCTATGAAATTACAGGAGCAACTAGAGCACTGGAGGCGGAAGAAGAATCATTATTCAAGAGATTATTCCCACACTCATTGATAGGGAAAGCTAAGGAATTGTATCTTGATCAATCAACTCTTGTGATGACGGATTGTAATTTGTTGGAGGAGAAGTTTCTTGAATGAATCTTTCCTTACGATAGATTTATGGAGGCCAAGACGACGATTTCCGTATTTGCTCAAGGTGGAAGTGAATCTCTCAATGAAGGTTGGGAGAGGTTCAAATCAATGTTGCGGAAATGTAAAGACCACGAATTTGATGATTTAAAACAAGTGCATATATTCCGAAATGGATTCCAACCGGTTCAGAAAACTCTCTTAGATGCTACCGCGGGTGGATCTTTAATGTCAAAGAGTGCGGAGGACACAATTGCTATCATTTATAGGATGGCACTCAATAACCATTAAGGTCAACATAACCGTGGTACAACTCAAAGGAAGCTGAGAGTACTTAAATTGGGTACTAATGACGCTATTCTTGCGCAAAACAAGTTGCTTTCACAATAAGTGGAGTTGTTGACATAAAAAATGTCAAAACTTCCACAACAAATCAAGGAGATGCATGAAGTTCCCAACAAGGCTCAACAAATTGCAAGTTATGAATTATACAAAAGAGACCATCCTACTGGGTATTGTCCTCCAGTTGTAGAGGAAGAAAATTATATGGGAAACCAAAATCAAAATCAAGGCTATCAACCAAGGCAACCTCTGTATCAACAAGGCAACCAAGGTTACCAACCGCGAGGTAATAACCAAGGTTATCAACAAGGATGGAGGCAAGATGCCGGTACTTCAAATCGTCAAAACCAATACCAAAACTACACTCAACCTGCACAAGCTCAAGGTGGAAATTCAAAATTGGAAGACACATTCACCCAATTTATGAAAATGCCAATTTCTAACTAAAAGAACACAAATACTTTTATTAGGAATCTTGAGACTAAATTTGGGCAATTGTCTAAGCAATTATCCAAACAACCCAATGGGCCATTTCCGGCTAACACTCAAGTGAATCCTAAAGAGCATTGCAAAGCTATTTTTACTAGAAGTGGAAGGGAGATTGATATGGGCATTGGTGAGAAAGTTGTGGAAGAGGAGGTTGTAGTTGAAAAGAAAAATGAAATTGTGGAAGAAGAAGTTGGAAAAAAGTGGAGGATGTTTTAATTGAAGAAGTTGAAAAGAAAATAAGAGAAGAGATAAAGAAGAGTAGAAAGTGAAGGAACATGTAAGTGACATTCCAACGAAAAAGTTACGATATGCGCAGGCTCCTACAAAAAAAGATAATGAGAGGCATTATGCTAGGTTCGTGGATATTTTTAGCCATTTGCAAATAAACATTCCATTTTCTGAAGCTCTTGAACAAATGCCCAAGTATGCCAAATTCATGAAAGAGATACTCAAAACGAAGAAGAGATTTACTAACAAAAGAAACCATTCTGTTCAATGCGAATTGTAGCACTATCATCCAAAGTATTCTTCCCCAGAAAGAAGGTGATCTGGGAAGAGTGGCTCTGCCTATAACTATAGGTAATGAATTCAATTGTAAAGCTTTGGTTGATATGGGTGCTAGCATAAACTTGATTCCATTGTCCGTGGTAAAAAGCTTAAAAACATGGAAATAAAACCAACGAACATGACTTTGCAATTGGCGGATAAGTCAAAGACTCATCCTCTTGGTGTCGTGGACGATGTGCTATTAAAAGTTGATAAGTTCTTATTTCTGGTTGATTTTGTTGTCATGGATATGAAGGAGGATGAGATACACTAATAATTCTTGGTCGATCCTTTATGAAAACCGCAAAAATGTTGATTGATGTTGATGAAGGCATTATGAAGGTGAGGACTCAAGATGATGAGGTGTGTTTCAAACTCTTTAAAGGTGTGGTGTATTCCAATCAAGTGGAAGATGGTTATCATGTGAGAAAAAAAGATGAAGATGCAAGGGTTGCAAATATGAAAAAGAAGGATGCAGAGGCTAAGGAGGCAATGATGAGATCTTGTTGGGATTTTTCATTCTTGAGAAAAACTGGTCATGACAATGGTTGAAGACCTTTGTGTATCGAGAGTTTGAGCCGGTTGCTATTAGCTTCTTTGTGATTTTCGTGGTTTCATCTTCAGACCGTCGAGCTCAAACGACGTTAAACAAAGCGCTAGTTGGGAGGCACCCCAACATTGTAAGTAATCTTTCATCTTTATTGCATTTTTGTTGTTAGTATAATCTAAAAGTTTTATGGTGAAATGAGAAGAAAACCTGATTTTTTTTTAAAATTCTGTCACATTCGCCTTGTGTTCGCAGTGCGATCCTGGGGCGTATGTTCACTTGGAGTTCGCAGTGCGAACTATGCGAATCTAGACAAAATTACACTTTTGTCTGCCAAATCACTCTTTAAATGTGTTGAATGCTAAATATGTCTTATTTTGATCCATGATTATTGGCATTTTTCAACTTATTTCTCAAGTTTTAATTGAATTATTCCATGTTCTTGTGTGATTCTTCAAGAAAATTGATTTTACCTTTGGATGCCTTGATATGTGTGCTATTGTGTAGGAAATATGTTGGATTATCAAGGAACAGGGCACAATTGAATGGACAAGGAAGCCAAAGAAATGAAGAAGAATCCAACATGTTTGCTGTGCGAAGTAGTAGCAAGACCAAGGCAAGCTCGTAGTGCTAGATTAAAGCGAAGGAACAACGAATTGGAAATCCAAGATGGCAATAGCTAAACCCCTTGATGATGGTAGTGCAAGGTCTGAGCAAGCATGTTCGTAGTGCAAACAGGAGCTTCGCAGTGCGAAGTCAAGGAAATCTCAGGGGCGGTTTAACTGTTCAGAGGAACTTCAAGTGCCTATAAGTGGAGTTCGCAATGTTCAGAGGAACCTCATTGCGAACATGACAGATTCTGAAAAGATGTTTATGTACTTTTTCATACTTTTTGGGGATAGAACTTAAAAACTTCATTTTTCATAGAGAGTAACATTGGCTTTAGAGAAAAAACCCTAAGATCATCATTTCATAAAGAAGTGATATTTTGCAAGTAGAAGTTGTATTCGCATCCTAGATCGATTCTTTATCTTGGATGCTCATTCATCTTCTTTCTTTTCTTGTAAAGCAAGCTACCATGACAATGGGTAGCTAAATCTTCTGTATCAAAGGTAGATGTAGTCTATCTTAGCTTGTATGTATTTCTTTTGATCTATTTGTATGTGAACAAGTGAATGATTAATATATGTTGAATGTTTTTGTTCTTAAAGATCCATTTATGATTTGTATCACTCTAGACATAGATTTTACAAACCTTGATCTAAAATATTCATCTATCAACAAACAGACTCTAGACATAGATTTGTGAATTGATATTTGCTTTGTATTGTCCTTAAAGATTATTTTATTGGTTTCTAGCATGAGACATCATCTAATAACGAATACAATAATATTTACGACACCACTCTAGACATAGACAGTATTGAGAGGATATGTAATTGTATTAATCAGAAACGAATTCACATGCTTGATCAATCAAATATATAGAAGTTAGGTTGATGAAATCTATCTTTGATATATCTTGTTAAACAAACATCTTTTAGAATTTAATATTTGCTACAAAAATCATGACAAACTTATGATAAAAAACGAACAAACTTTGAAACCCCAACTTAAAACATTATAAACTGCAGAACGGCAAGCAATATCACTACAATCCCTGTGGAGACGATATACAAAACCCCATTTAACTAATAATTCAACATAATGACATTACATAAACTTAGTCAAAAATAAATGACTTAAATGAAATTTGCCTTGTCGTTGTCGAGGCACGCTTTCAAAAGAGAGAACCTACCATCGAGTCGAGAATCCTCAGCTTTCTGAGTCCAGTTGAGAATCATCATTCACATGCTTAATGCCAACGTGAGCTTCTCGATCAATGAGATCTTTGGTTGAAGCCAACATGAAGGCTTCTAGTTCCTTCTCCCTTTTTCTCAAATCATCGACCTGCTTCATCAACTGCACAATCCATGCTTCATAGGTGGAAATTTATCCCCTATAGGCGGATAGTTGATCTTTATCTTTTTGGGCCTTGGCCTCCAAAGCATCCATCTTCTACTACGACGCTATGATGAGATCCCACTCTTTTGTCGAGCTTTCAGCTTTATGTCAAATAAGATCAACTAATTTTGTTTTTTTTGCAATAGAGTGGCAGATCCGATCAAAGAGAGGCATGAAGTCCACCATAAAAGGAACTGCAGATTTAGGTAGCTTTTTACCACTAAGTTTCTTCAGCAGCTTCCTGATGTCAGATTCTGTTGAAGTGTCTTGCTCGATGGCTTGAAAAAGGTCATCACCAAAAACATAGGCTTTCAATTTCTCGACTAGCAAACATGTATAACCTTCATTAACGTTACTTTTAGCAGCAGAGGAACTTGAAGATCGACTAACAACACTCTTCCCCGACTCTTTACCAATCTTCTCAGGGCCTCAGCAGGATTTTGCTCTTTGATGACCATGATTTTCTCTCGACTAAGAGAAGTATTAGGTGAATAATATTTTATTATTTGATGTGTGATAGTTTTGGTACCAGAAGATTTAGTCATACAAGGTTGTGATTCAGCATCATGAGCATCTGCAGTTTTGCTAGCTTATTTCTTCGACTAAGACTTTGCGTCCTCATAGTCTTTATCTTTTTTTCTATTGGTGTTTCCTCACTATCCTTAGACGAGACAATTGAATTCTCTCTATCAAAAGTAGTTGGGCCCCCAGTCGATTCACCAGCCTCATAAGAATCTTGACTCTCCCCAAGAGATGACGCAAGACTAGTTGTTGCTATTGGTTTGATGATTTGGTCTTCACCTTTGCTCAGATCTTCATCTCTACTTTTCTTATTGGTCTCTGTATTGTGTTCCCCAGTGATAGTCAGATGAACCTAATGGGAACTAGTATTGGGAGGCGTCGACCAATCAATACTGGAGAAAATTGGTGCTTTGGGATCCTTGTTGGGAAGTGGACCTTCCTGCAAAAAAGGAAAGCTAGTCGACACACATAAAATCATCATGAAGTTCTTTAAAATAATTCTAACATACCATGGCTTGTGCAAAGGTGTCATTGGAATCTTCTCCCACGCATGCTCAACACTTTCCATTAACTAAGGAAAAACATTGGGGTGAACTTCAGTGCTATTGTCTCTGATGTTTATGGTAGCTTCATCCAGAGGTTTCTGTCGGGAGGCATTACTGGAATCAGAAAGGTGAGTTTTTCTTAGTTTATTCTTCTTCTTCTTGATTTGTCAAGCTTCAGAGGTTGCAACAAGAGGTTGTTCAGGATGAGACACTTCCAGTTTAAAGGGCTTCAAAGATGACTTAGTCTTAGTATCATAATCTTCCTCCATCCCTTGAGATTCTTAGAAAAAAAATGGAAATGAGAAAAGTTAGATGAAGAAGCAAGATTGAGAAAGAAATAGAGAGTCGGAGACTCAAACTTGGGTTTTCTTCGACGCTCCACCAGGCAAGTCCTTACTCTTCTTCGACAGATGCAGAGAAGTGGTTACAGTGTTTGAACACTTTTGGCTCTGAAAAAACAAAGTATTGTATTGAACTTTACCAATAAAGGTAAAAAGAGGTGATATAAAAACATGGCTTGCTACATCATCTTCGACATGAGTTTCCTCCTTTTGCTTCGCCTTCCCTTTGGGGAATCAATAGTCGAAATCTCTTTTATCTGACTTTGCAGATTAAAGCGTAAGTTATATTACTTCTACCATGGAATGCAAAGTAGAAGAAAGATGCTAGGGTTCACTTCACATGATTTAGGGAGGAACTTTTCTTAACCCAAAAAAAGTTATAATAAGAAGTAAATAAAAATAATTGAGAAATATTAAAATATTGTAATTAAAATATTTATGCTTTTTAATATAATGATTTATTAAATTTATTGAAATTGTTAAATAGAAAGTATTTAAGTTTTTGATAAAATGATAGAAAGAGTTTTTAATAATTTGAACTGGTTTTAAAATTCATTTAGATTAGTTGAATTGGTTAAAATAAACAATTCAATTCAATAATTATTTAAATCGTTTAAGTTTTTTATGGTTCAATTCAATTCAGATTAGCTATTTAGTTTAGTTAACCAAATTTTTTAATACCTCTATTAAATATGTCCCGTATATATGGAAAGCTAACACACCCAAAATTGGTAGGCCCCACACAAAAATACACTACATCTATTTTCTTTCTATTTTTTTCTTCATCTTTCTAATGTGGGTCCCACCCAAAATTGGTGGACCCCACACAAAAATACACTAAAGTGTATGTTGCTAATGCACACCTACATGGGTGTGTATTAGCATGACCTATATATATATATATATATATATATATATATATATATATATATATATATATATATATATATATATATATTGTTAAAATCATCTTAACAATCACATACAGTAGAAACTCTTTAAATTAATACTCGGTAAATTAATAAACGGCAAAATAACTTTTTTCGTCCCTTAACTTTACACCAGGGTCCATTTTGGTCCCTTAACTTTAAAAAGTGGCTAGTTCGTCCCTTAACTTTTAAAATGGTGTCAAAGTAGTCCTTGCCGTTAGTTTGGTCAAACGTCCGTTTAGTATTGATTACGTGGCAGGTGACATGGACTTGGAATATCATCTTCTTCCTTCTTGGTTTCCTTTTGCAGTCGTTTCCCCCATTTTTTGTTAGGGCAAATACAATTCATCTTCTTTCTTTACAATTTCTCTCAAAATTAAAAGTTAGGGTTTAGGGAAACATGAAATTGGGTAGTTCTTCTTCTTTGTTAAGTAAGAAAAATTCAGAAAGTGGGGATTCGACAGACAGTGGAAGTCTTAGAAGGAAGCCCATGTGTTATTGTGGAGACATGGCTATACTTCAAAGGGGAAAAACTGTGAAGAATATGGGAAAATTATTTTGGGGTTGGTTGCGTGTATGCAAACTTGAATTATGATGATTTTGATTTTAGTTAAAAGTTAACTTGAAATGAGTAATTTATGTTTGGAAAGTTCTATCTCAGAAGTAGGTTTTTTTTTTGGAAACTTTTTATGAAATTATCAACCAAACACAAAAATTGTGTTTTTTTCACTTTAATCTAATGTGTCTTTAGGAGGGTTCCTCATAGTTAGCAAGATAAGTATATGGCTAAAAAAAGTCTATATTGTGTTTTGCAGCGGAAATATGTAGTAATATTGGACCTAAATTATAATGATACCACATTGAAATAAATAAAACAGTGAAAAGAATCACAACTGCAAATTAATGACACAGAGAGTCTAATATGAGACGATGTCACCAACATAATCATTCTAATTGATAAAATAAAGAGTTAATGATGAAATATGGTTTTTATGTTGCTTCAATGTCACCAATAGCAGATTAAGGGAAAATAGTGGAACTCTAAAGATTCACTATGTAAAATAGCAGGTAGCATTTTCAACAAATAGTAAAAACATCGCGTTTGGAATAACTCAATTATATGTATAATAAACATGCTGCATACATATAAAAAAAGGAAATCGATGCAAAGCATAACTTATATATTGAAAAGTTTACATACTAAGGTGAATACAGGAGTATTACTCATTGAATCTTCACTTTTTTAATACAAAAATATGTCAAATTTAGGCTACAAGCAGATTTTTCAGTTTAACTTTTTCTAAAAACTTTAAAATTCTATTGCAGGTACATTAGCCAACAGAAATTGCAATTTCTAATGACGAATGAGACGGTGACGCGGTTTGGGATACATGACGATGAGAGTTTGAGACCGGATGATTTTGTTAAAATCTTTAAGAGTTTAGAGAAGAATGCGAGTTTGAAATGTTTGTCTTTGCAAGGTTGTAAAGGTGTTCAAGGAGATACATTGCTGGAGATAATTATGGAGACATTGCAGATTAATCCTTGGGATGAAGAAGTTGGTCTTTCAAGAACACCTTTACATAACTCTGGTAAGACTATTGGTGTTAGAATCTGTTTTATTAGCTGTATTATTTCTGTCAGAATCAGTGTTTTATTAGTTGTAGTATTTCCTTATTTAGCAGATTACAATTATAGTGTATGAGGGAAATATCCCTGAATCATAGGGATCTGATAGTTTAGGTGTTATTGTATTTCCTAAAATAGATTTCTAGCCTTGTATATATGACTGATGTATTCTCAGCATAATTCATATAAGAAAATCAATTCATTCTACCCTAATTTCTGAGATTGTATCAAAGCTCTCAAATTCTGGGAGCCGCCTCTGACTGCGCAAACCAAAAACCCTAGACGGTAGCCTTCATTGCTGCTAATCATCCTTTTTATTTTCAGCCTTCATTGCTGTCCATCATTCCTTTCAGGGCAGCCTTCATTGCTGCTGTGATTTGCAGTGTTATTCCTTTGTTGTCGTCGCAACAATCAAATACATCCTCACTGCATTGAGGTTGTTGTACTGCTGTGGCCATGGCAACTGATGAAGTGGTGCAGAAAACTCAGGAAGAGCTGCAGAACATCAACACTGCCTACCGATTGAATGGGAAGAATTACTTGAAATGGTCCCAGCTTGTTAGTAGAACTTTGAAAGGTAAAGGGAAAGCTAACCACTTGACTGATGACACCCCTAAAGAAGGAGATCCCAAATTTAAAAAATGGAACGAAGAGGACTCTATGATCATGGCATGGCTATGGAACTCAATGATCCCAGAAATCACTGATACTTGTATGTTTCTTAATTCTGCAAAGGAGATTTGGAAGGCCATGGAGGAGACATACTCCAAAGCTAAAGATGTTGCTCAAATATATGACGTGAAGGTGAAGACTATGGCTGCAAAACAGGGAAACAAGACTGTTACAGAATACGCCAATCAACTCAAATCATTGTGGATGGAGTTAGATCACTACAGGGTCATAAAAGCCAAGTGCCCAACAGATTCAGCAATGTTCAAAGAGTATATTGAGCAAGATAGAGTCTATGATTTCTTGGTGGGGCTTAACTCTGTTTTTGATCAAGTGAGAGCCCAGATCCTTGGAAAAGAAAAAGTTCCAGGAATTAATGAAGTAGTAGCTATGGTCAGAAGTGAAGAAAGCAGAAGGGGAGTCATGCTAGAAAACCTAACCACGGAAAATTCAGCCATGGTAGCTTCTGGGGCCTCGCCCATGATGGCAGACCAGAAAAAGTGGGGCATAAGTAATATGGAAAAGAAAGGTGAAGGAGTGTGGTGTACCTACTGCAACAAGCCTCGCCACACTCGTGACAACTGCTGGAAGCTGATCGGAAAGCCACCTAGTAGAGAATGGGGGCCTCAAAACCGAGACAGGAAGTGGGGAAAAAAAGGAGACAACACAAGAAAGGGAGGACAAGCACACATAGTTGTAACCAGTGAAGAAAACAAGGGAGGAGCGATTCAACTTAACCAAGATGAAGTAGAGAAGATGAGATCATTCCTCAACAAGTTGGATAAACCAACAGGTAGTTGTTCTCTAGCATATTCAGGTGAGTTTCTTTCCTTTGGACTTAATGCCTCAGATAAACACTATAACCAATATTGGATACTGGATTCTGGGGCTACTGACCACATGACACCCCTACCTAAACATTTCTCCTCTTACACCCATTTCCCTAGCAATAAGAAAATATCCACAGCAGATGGCACTCTGATGACTGCAGCAGGTCAATGAGAAGTTCAAATAAGCTCATCCAAAACCCTTAAAAATGTCCTTCATATTCCTAAACTATCTGTCAATCTGATTTCCATAAAAAAAACTCACAAAAGACCTATCATGTAATGTTATTTTTTATGACAATGCTTGTATACTGCAGGACAAGCACTCGGGGAGGACGATTGGACATGCTAGAGAATGGAATGACCTTTACTACTTGGACAACCCGAATCTGCCACCAGACCTACAAAATAACAACTCTTTTTTCTCTGACTCAATAAAGCCCAACAGGGTGAAAGTCCTCCTACATCATTGTCTTCTTGGACATCCTTCCTTTATAGTCATAAAAATGTTATTCCCTTCTCTTTGTAGCAAATTAGATGTGGAGAGTCTTCATTGTGAAGTGTGTGAGCTTGCTAAGCACAAGCGTGTACCTTTTCCAGTTAGTAATAATATGAGCACTTTTCCCTTCTATTTAATTCATACTGATGTGTGGGGACCCTCAAATGTCCCAAATGTTTCTGGTGCCCGTTGGTTCCTTACCTTTATAGATGACTGTACTCGGGTCACATGGGTTTTCTTACTTAAACAAAAGTCTGAAGTCAGCTCTGTGGTCCAACATTTTTTCTCCATGGTAAAAAATCAGTTTGGTGTTAGCATTAAAAGGATTAGATCCGATAATGCCAAAGATTACTTTAATCATGAGCTTATTTCCTTTTGTCAAAAGGAAGGTATCATTCATGAGTCATCTTGTGTCAAAACACCTCAACAAAATGGGATTGCTGAGAGGAAAAATGGACACCTACTAGACCAAACTCGGGCTCTTCTTTTTCAACATAAGGTTCCTAAAAGGCTTTGGGGAGAAGCTGTTTTGACTGCATGTTATCTAATTAATAAACTACCTTCTAGTATTCTAGCCTCAAAAAGTCCTATGGAGGTTCTGTCTTCTTTCTATCCTAATGTGTCCACATCCAATCAACTCGTTCCAAGAATATTTGGGTGTGTATCTTTTATACATGTCCACAGTGGTGATAGAGGTAAACTTGATCCTAGAGCCTTAAAATGTGTTTTCATAGGATACTCATCCACACAAAAGGGGTATAAATGCTATCACCCACCATCCAAAAAATTCTTTGTGTCCAGAGATGTCACTTTTTTTTAGCAAGAAAGTTACTTCCACCAAGATCATCTTCAGGGGGAGAATACAAGAAAAGAAGATGGTCTCCTTATGCTCCCTGACTTAAGTTTAGGACCAGAAGTAGGGACTAGAAGTGTAACAACTTCTGAGAAGGAGGCAACTTCTGAGAAAGAGGCTCAACCCACTAAGTCCACTCAAGATGGAGCTGATGTAAGATTTGGGAAAAATCTGGTTTATACAAAAAAGACAAAGGCCATTCCAGAATCTGTCCATGTCCAAGAATCCAACCCAACACTACATGAGGTAACTACCCTTGATCCTTTAATCTCCACTGAATCAATCTCTGATTTTCCCACTGTACAGGAACCCGAATCCGGTTCAGCACCACTTCATGAGGACCTAGATATTCCAATTGCCCTTAGGAAAAAAACTAGGAAATGTACCACCAAGCCACTTTACCCTCTGGCCAATTACCTATCATTTAAAAAATTCTCACCTACCCATAAAGCCTTCCTCACAAGCCTAAACACTACATCCACACCTACCTCCCTATCTGAGGCATTGACTGATAGGAAATGGAAACAAGCCATGGACTTGGAAATGGAAGCATTAAAAAAAATAGCACCTGGGATTTGGTTACTCTCCCAAATGGAAAAAAACCAGTAGGATGCAAGTGGGTATATACTATAAAATACAAGGCTGATGGATCCATTGAGAGGTATAAAGCAAGGTTAGTAGCTAAGGGATTCACTCAAACTTATGGAGTGGATTACATGGAAACATTTGCTCCAGTTGCAAAAATGAATACAGTTAGGGTGATATTATCCCTAGCGGCTAATTATGGTTGGAACTTGCAACAATTTGATGTTAAAAATGCATTCCTCCATGGAGAACTTGAAGAGGAGATTTACATGGAATTGCCCCCTGGATATGGTGGAAAAAATGCTGCCAACACTGTTTGCAAGCTAAAAAGGGCACTGTATGGGCTGAAACAATCACCACGAGCGTGGTTTGGTAGGTTTACTAAAGTTATGATAGGTCTGGGCTTCAAACAAAGTCAAGGAGACCACACTTTGTTCATTAAACACTCTAAGTCAGGGGGAGTAACAGTGTTACTGGTTTATGTGGATGATATTATAGTGACAGGTGATGATGAGGAGGAGCAACAACTGTTAAGCCAACATCTAGCCAAGGAATTTGAAATTAAGACCTTGGGAAAATTGAAGTATTTTTTGGGAATTGAAGTGGCTTATTCTAAAAATGGAATCTTCATATCTCAACAGAAATACATCACTGATTTGTTGAAAGAGACTGGTAAGACAGCATGCAAGCCTGCAAGTACACCAATTGATCCAAACCTGAAGTTGGGAAATGTAGAAGAAGATACTGCAGTTGACAAGGAAATGTATCAAAGACTAGTTGGTAGACTGATATATTTATCTCACACTAGACCTGATGTTGCATTCGCTGTGAGTCTAGTCAGCCAGTTCATGCACCAACCGAAGGAGGTTCACTTACAAGCTGCACTAAGAATTGTGCAATACTTGAAAGGGACCCCAGGCAGAGGACTTCTGTTTGAACGGAATAGGAGTGTAAGTCTCGAAGCATATACAGATGCAGACTATGCAGGGTCGATTGTGGATAGGAGGTCGACTACAGGATATTGCACTTTCCTTGGAGGGAATCTTGTGACTTGGAAGAGTAAAAAACAAAGTGTGGTGGCTAGATCCAGTGCTGAAGCAGAATTCAGGGCAATGGCACAAGGGATATGTGAGCTATTGTGGTTGAAGATCATCTTTGAAGACTTAAGAATAAAGTTGGATGAACCAATAAGACTTTATTGTGATAACAAATCAGCTATTAGCATAGCCCATAACCCAGTGCAGCATGATAGAACCAAACATATTGAAGTTGACAGACATTTTATCAAAGAAAAATTAGACAGTGGCCTGATCTGCACTCCATATGTCTCCTCACAAGACAACCTCGCAGATATTCTAACGAAGGGGCTGAATAGCAACAACTTTGAGAAGATTGTTTCCAAGCTGGGAATGGAAAATACCTATTCACCAGCTTGAGGGGGAGTGTTAGAATCTGTTTTATTAGCTGTATTATTTCTGTCAGAATCAGTGTTTTATTAGTTGTAATATTTCCTTATTTAGCAGATTACAATTATAGTGTATGAGGGAAATATCCCTGAATCATAGGGATCTGATAGTTTAGGTGTTATTGTATTTCCTAAAATAGCTTTCTAGCCTTGTATATACGACTGATGTATTCTCAGCATAATTCATATAAGAAAATCAATTCATTCTACCCTAATTTCTGAGAGGATTTATCAGAGATTAGGGCAGAATGAGAATCCTGAACCAGAAATAGATTTGATCAATGACATGCCACTGACTGAGCCTAAGAGTTGCAGAGTTTTCTTTTGTGGACAAGAATATGCAGGTAAGGTTGAGTATTTATGCTATAAGCGCTTAATTAAATAGTTTATTCAAACAGAATCAATAATATCACAATAGTGAATCTAGTGGAGCAGGCTGTGAAAACAGTAGGAATGAAGATAAAAACATTCAAGGATGAGGATACAAAGATTTCAATATGGAATCTTGCTGGTCAGCACGAGTTTTTCTCCCTCCATGATCTTATGTTTCTGGGGCACGGTAGTGCATCGGTTTTCATCATCATATCGAGTTTATTCAAGAAGCCGAGTAATAGAGAACCAAAAAGCATTGCAGAGATTGAAGAAGATGGAAGAACACGGCAGAGATTGAAGAAGATGGAAGAGCACTGCAGTGTTTGGTTAGACTTTTCATTTTCTACAAATTCTTTTAAGACTTCCAAGTTTCCACATCACCCACCCAACGCCCACCTGGACATTGATTTTAAAATTGGACTAACGGAACCTAACGGAAGGATAAACGTGACACATTTTAAAAAGTTAAGGGACGAACTCGCCACTTTTTAAAGTTAAGGGACCAAATTAGACCCTGGTATAAAGTTAAGGGACGAAAAAAGTTATTTTGCCTTGATAAACTCTCTAAAATAATAAATTTGTCCGGTCCTGACTTGGGCCAATATAAAAAATTGAAAAACTCGATAAAATAATAAGATAATAATTTTTCGGGAGATCGCTTTATAATTTTCGGTCCCAAGAAAATCATATATTAATAATTCATAGAAACTAAAAAAAATATATTACACTCTATTGAAATATGATTCAATAGTTGTCTATTTTCCTTTAAAGTTCAAAGTCTATTTGGAGCTCATCTCTAACTTTTCTTATTGCATCAAATAGCCCAGGTGTTGTATTTTTGTATTGTATCATAAAGTTGTGAAGAGTGTTCGACGCCATCTAAGAGACATAGACTAATTTGCCTTTTTGTTTGGTATGTACAGTATAATTACTTAAAAACTCTTTAAATTAATAATTATTATTTTATCGATAAATTAATAACTCTCTAAATTAATAAATTTCTCCCGTCCTGACATTATTAATTTATAGAGTTTTAACTGTATTTGGCCTGTTTGATATATATGTATCTCTCTTGTAAAGATCCCTTCACTTTTGAAAAGTGTTATTCAAAATATGGCATATGAGGACCATTATGTAATTAAATTAAAAATTCTGTCCATACCCTCTTTCATCACTTGACACCCACAATGACACCCCGTCTCTTATATATGATTCAATGCTTGCAATGTTTAGTTATTTTTCTTTCTCCTTTTTGCCAACATAACTCCACCTTTACGCCTCACCAGCATTCATATTCAATTCTATTTTTAATTTAAAAAATACTGACCTCAGCCAACATAATTGCACTGTTATGAATCTGCGAAAGTAAATAATAAAGGCACTTTTTTCAATTGACCATGTTAAAAGCTTTTTAAGTGGTCCAATTTCAGCTCAATTCCATGAATTATGCAGTGCTTTCCCTAGTTGTTAAATATGCACACACCCTTTAGGTTTAAGCAATTGGTTCCACTATTCTAAGTATTGTTTTATCACTTACATAAGACCCTGTTTTTTCATTATGAAAATTAATGTTAAAATGACACAATCAATACATTTAGCCTATCTTTAATAACACGGTGACCGCACGTTTAAGGTCTTTTTTACCGTGATTTTAATAAGTTTATATGTGTAGTTTCTATCCTATCGTGATTTTACTTGGCCACATATATATATAGTGATGGCAAGGAACCTAAGTTCGTACTAAAGTAATAATTATAGGAAATAAAACATTGGTACCACACTATCACCACCTATTTTGGTCAATTTTGGAATATACATATATAAGGGCATATTGGTAAATTAACAAAACACTATGTATTAATGCACACATAAGAAACTATGAAAGAGTCAAAACTTCATTCTCTCGTTTTCACTTTTCTCTTCAGTTTTCACATCATCACATTCACATACTTTCTCATTCCATTAATTTTTCTAAGAGAATAAAAACAAAAATAGTTAGACTTAAGTGATTCTCTCTATCTCTCATTCTTTAAATATAACTCCCAAATCAAATCCAACCTATGAATTCAACACCACTTAACCACTTTGTGATTATCATCACCTATAAGAAATAGGCTTTATCTATAGTGAATATATTATTATTATTATCTTCTAGAAAATTTACATGTTCTGTTTTGTTCTGTTTCATGGCTGCAACTAGTACTTCAACACAGGTTTTCAAAGCCAGCAACAATGGAAACACAGAAGCTACAAGACAGGAAATTAAGGCTGCCATAGCCAAAGCAGTGGAGTTAAGAGCTCTTCATGCTGCTTTAATACAAGGGAATAGCTCTACTAATGCTAAATTTCCATCTCCTTCCTCTGTTCCACGCTCTGTTTCTCAGTTCTCTGCTCATGATTACCCTGTTTTCACACCTGTGAGAATTTCTTTTTTTACTTCAGTTTTGTTTTTCTTGCTTAATTGGGTACTCAAATTTATGTTCTATTAATTTCAAAAAAGCTTTTTTCGTTAAAAAAAAGTTACTTTAGATTTTTTAGATTATGCATGAAATGTGATTATTATGGTTTATCATGATAGAGACAGAACCCAAATCACCTGAACTTATGGGACATGGAATAATTTATAATTCTCATCTGTGATAGTTACTAAATTATAAAATTTATTCTTTTCTATAACTTGTTTGGTAGATGTCAGTGTTGTTTTAGTTGCATCTTTAATTTTTGCTCTCATTTCCCTATCTTATGTATTCTCGAAGTTTTTAACTTTATTTTTCTTGTCATGTAATGTAATCACACGTGTCAGTGTCGTTCGGTTCTGACATGTATTAGACATCATACACGTCTTCAATCTGAAGTGTCAATGCTACATAGTTTGTAATTCCCTAATTTTCACCCCAAATTAATCTTAAATTTCGACGGATAGTAAATTTCTAAATGTGATAATTATTGACAGAGCTATGAAGATGACCCGATTGTATTGTACAATCAAAACCACATGAAAAGCCTAGCAATATCAGAAAGTTGGGATGGAGAATCAGGAAACAGCATAGAAACCATTGAGAAACCAAGTTCAAGGAAAGGGATACTACTACCTTGTGATTATACCAATTCAGAATCTCACGTTTGTCCGGCTGATGACACCAAATCTGTAACTGGCTCTTGTGCAAATCACATCACTGTTCTTCAAACATCGCCTACGAGGAGAAACAGTTTAGAGGATTATAAATCGGTGTCCTCCTGCAATAAATGCAACCCTGCAATCATAACGAGCGAGTTAGAGAGTGCAAGGAACAGCAAGAGCTCCAATGTTGTTGTTTCGGTTGCAGAATCCCACTCGTCATTTCAGTCCGAAACCAAAAGCAAAGGTGTGATTTCGTGGCTGTTTCCTCGGCTAAAGAGGAAGCATAAGAATGAGAATTCTCCGAATAGAGCAGAATCTGAGGATGTTTCTCAGGTTTTAAAGGACATAGGAATAACGTCAATTGAGGCATTGAAGAAAGAGATGATGGAAGCAAACGGGAATAGAGATGCAGCTTTAATGGAAGTTTCTGAAATGAGAACTTCGCTGGGAGAGCTGAGACAGAAGATGGAGTACTTGGAGAGTTACTGTGAAGAACTGAAGAAAGCTTTGAAACAATCCATGCGGATGCAGGCAAAGGGTTCTGAACTTTGTGAACAGGTTAAGCTTAGTAATCTTCATCGGAGAGGAAAATCAATTGATGAAAATGTTGAAAATACAATGCCAGTGAATGAGGAAGTAATGATAGAGGGATTCTTGCAGATAGTATCAGAGTCGAGGTTATCAGTGAAACAGTTCTGTAAGACACTTATAAACAATATCGAAGAAAATGATAATTCTATGACAGAAAAATTGAACTCGCTTCTTCAACCATATAAGCTGTCACTAAATTCCAAGTACTCAAAAGCAGTTCTATACCATTTTGAAGCTTTCATAAACCAGACTCTCTACCAAGACTTTGAGAATTGTACTTTCCGACAGAACGGTTGTCCGAAATTCATAGACCAACATGAAGATCGTAAAGCGAAATTCTCGTCATTCGTTGCCCTTAGAAATTTGAGCTGGAATGAGGTACTGAGAAAGGGAACAAAGTATTACAGCGAAGAATTTAGCAAATTTTGTGATCAGAAAATGAGTATTATTACCAGTACTCTAAATTGTACCAGGCCTTGGCCCGAGCAACTCCTTCAAGCTTTCTTTGTGACTGCAAAATGCATGTGGCTGCTACATTTGCTTGCCTTTTCTTTCAATCCGCCATTGGGAGTTTTAAGAGTTGAAGAGAATAGAAACTTCGATCCTCGCTACATGGAAGATATGTGTTCAAGGTCACAGGGTCCAAGCAAAGTTAAGATCATGGTTATGCCAGGGTTTTATGTTAAAGATAGGGTCTTGAGGTGTAAGGTTCTTTGCAGGTACAAATCTACAGCCTAAATAAAACTAGAAAATATTGTTTTATTTCACTGTAAGAAATCAAACATGTCATAACTAATATTAGTTCAAATTCGTTTATGAATTTTTTATGATTGTCACCGAGTAGGTGAAGAATCAGAAGTGTAACAGATAATTAGCAAAATAAAATTACTCTTACGACTGCAAACCACACACTCATGTTTAGAAGCAGATAAATGCAGGATTTCCAAAGTTTTAAGTCTACCTTTTAAAGCTTATTTCAAGTGGTTGCTGTTATAATCACAATTCGCAAAAGATTATGGAAAATAAATCAAACCCTCTTGTTTATAATACTGCAACAGACCAATGTAGCAACGAATGAATGGAACATACCACTAATTGTATTTGTGTGGTGTTGTCTATCCATTTTTTATATCACAAGTGATAAGGAAGAACCAAAATAGACAAAAGCAAGAAAAAAATGAACAGATAAATAATCAAGTACCAACATGAAACAACTTAGTCAGATGAAACGTTCATGCATAAACCAAAGCTTGAATATTTTAGCAAGATCTACTGTTTTCATATTCAATACAAACAGACAAGAGTATCACATTGATTCATACTTTGAGACTGAAGATTCACAACCTTTATAATCAGTGATTGAATTAAAGGGGATGGATCCCAGTCAAATATCAAAATGTTTGCTTGACTAGCTCTATAATACATGTCCTTATGTAAATAAATTATGGCGATGGCATCGGGTGCTGAAAATGATGTTCATGCACGAGGATACTACTGTAATTGGGATGTAAAAGGATCAATCACATAGATATCAGCAACGCAACTTAGGATATGCTGGTGTTCTCCATTAATAATGACATTAGGATGGAGATGAACTTTCACCCTCACTCCACCAAAAGCTAACTGATAAACTGGTAGTTAAAGACCGCACATAGTGCCACCACTTTGGCGGGATGTATAACATTTCACCTTCCTCTAAAATACAGTCTACAAATTCCAAGTCTTGCACCTTAGGAAACTTCATTTCATCTACGTCATCTAAATCAACCTTCAAACAATAAAAAAATGACCAGTGTTAACATGGAGACATACTTTCAAAAATATCAAAAGCAACAATACAAACACTAAACTAAATGAACACATAGGGAATGGATCCAATTATTCTTCAAAGCAAAGGTATAAGTTGACTGCACAGGAAATTATTCAATTATATACAGTTCAAGAAACTAATTACCTGGCTGGAATTGCTAAGCATGGTTTCTGAGTAGGGGAAAAGTTCCTCAGACAAAGATGCTGGATAAAGCCTAATGTATTTTTTCCCAACAACCTGCAAGTGTGAAACAAGACAATTATCCATGTCAAATAGATTATTCCATGGTGCACAAAAATCCTTTGCATATCTGCATCAATAATGTAAGCAGCATTTTGCAAAGAATTTAAATAACTAGAATATTAGCTAAACCACACCATCATCCTCACGTGTTTCTTTTTAAATAAGGCATAGAATCTGAACTTTGTATTTTGGTTTGCTGGAAGTATATCAACAATGCCATCCAGGTTGCGAGCTATAAAGTATAAATTTAGAACCATAATAACAGTTTTGTCTAGTAAGGAGCATGAATAGATTGCTCGATAATAGTAAGGATCTCTATTTCAGTAATAAATGCTTATAAATGCTTACAAGTGCTCAAAACAAACAAGAGCCATAACATCAAGGGGTATCTAACATGATTTTATTTCGGGCATGGCCCAGGAGAGGGGAGGGGAGGGTTTAACAAGCAGCTTTAAATTGCAATTGTTCAATACAAGTATACAATTTTTTTAAAGTATACACAGAAATACCTGTGCAAGTATGTTATGATGTGGATCATGGTGTAATGGTGTTACTGTTCCAGCTGGACCAAACCAGGCATTGAGAGATCTTAGCTCCCCTCCACCAGCAAAACAATAGTCAGGAATAAAGATATCTTTCCTAAGCTCATTTATCTGCCAATTCAATAGTGTCAGAAACTGAAACAAGCAGTACAAGTCCTGAACTTGAATGTCAGAATTGCAAGAGTTGGATAAGAATTGTAGACAAAAATAAATCTAAACTTTGAATACCTGATCAAATAATGGATGCTGAGCAAGATATGTAGGATCACCCGAGGAACAGCCATGGGACCTTATCCGCTCAAGAAACTCTGAAAATGTAACTAGCTCTTGCTTCCAATCTGAGCATAAATAGTTTTTCCCAACCTGCAAACAATGCTGCACACTTACTCTTTTCTTCCAATATTTTGTTTAAAAAAATTATAAATTTATAATACACCAAAATATCCACTCTACCCCATTCTTCCTTTTTGGGGGTTGTGTTTGTGTGGATTTCCAGTATACTGTTAAACAAATTCAACAACCTTGCCAGAAAGAAAAAAATTACAAGAGGTAACGAGACATGAATTCAAACAACACTAGAGGTAACACAAATTACAGTGTAAAGATGTAAGGTACTGCAATTACAAATAACATTCACAATCATATGAAGCAAATCTTTCAACTTTTATCTCATGCATTTCCAGTTCAACAACTTGGTGGCTAAAACAGAATCTGCTAGGAATTGTCACAGAAGAGGGGTGAGTGGGTGTGAGGTCTTCACTCACCAACTGTTGCAACCAAAATAAATTGTTTATTCACTTGTTAGAAGTATGACAGGATATCTACATAGAGCATTTGTAAGACTACGCAAGCAGAGATATATGAAGGGATTAGCATGCAATGCAAGAAATTAATTGCATTAAAGTATGTTCCAAGTGAATGAATAAATTGTTCATGAGTTCATGACCAATTTAGCTATTTACAAAGCCCGGACAATGAATAAGTTATGCTTAGAAGATAATAATTACATTGTATATGCAATCAAAACGTATTAAGTTTGGGCTTGTCAATGAAGTGTCCAATGAAGGTTTTTCGCTTAATAAAATTTCACTTGCAATACTTTTCTCTACGGTCGTACACCTTTACTTTTCCAAAAATACTAGTAGTAGTAAGAAAGATTACCAAAAAAAGAACTTAAATTTCAGAATATAACTTTGAATCTACCTGCTAATGAACATATAAGACCAAGGATTAGTTACAGTTTAGTCATTGCTAGTTAAACAACCATGTGTTTGATTAAAGTAGAAAATTGTCAATCAGAGTGTTTTTCCCTGTGAGTTCAAGAAACTAACTAAACCGATGCAGCCAGTTTTAAAAACTTTCTCTATATACATTTGCTCTTCAAAGAGAGTACCACACATTATAATAACAAATATATCAACTAGAGTAATTACCTCAACCGGAACAGTGCGGTCACCAGCAACTCTTAGCAAGTAATCTTTATTATTCCAGTTTTTCTTGGCTGGCCAGTGCGCCATGCAATCACTAATGATAACCGGGGAGCCAGACAGGTAATGATCTTTCAGGAACTTCTCCAGCGACAGGGCAGACCTCTTCACCACAAGCTTCGAAGCAAGGGACTTAACCGGTAAAAGTTGGAGCACCTACAGTGTAAAAGCTATAAAGTAAACGTTAGAAGGGACAAAAAGCAAATGCAGCCATAAAATAATCATCTTACTCATTTCCTAACTTCGCAAGTACAGAAAGAAACATAAAAGAGCAACATAAGGCCGTGTTTGGATATATAATGGAGAGTGAAACCAAACAAAATGGGATTTATTGGAGTGAAGTAGAATGGAATAAAATAACAGAATGCAACCAGAACGTATTCCTATTCCATCATATCCCACTTGTTTCCATCCTATTTTAGTCAATTCAAACAATGGAGTTCATTATAAATCCATTTAATTTTCACTTCATTATTGACCTGTTTGGATTGTCTTATTGGAGCTTATCTACTTGCATTAGTTTTGTGACACTATCTGATAGTCTTAATTACAACAGCTTATGACATACTCCGTTTCAAAATGACAGGCGTTTTAGAGGAAAATTTTTGTTTCGTTTCAAAATGACTGACGTTTTAGAGGAAAATTTTTGTTTCAAATTGACTGTCGTTCTCATTTTTCAATGTAGTAATAATTACTATTTTTCTAATTGTGTCATATAATTATTACTTGGTACACTATTTCCAACACATTAATAAGACTAATTTAGTAAAAGTGCAATGTCTTATGACAATATCATTGCATTCCTCAATCTGTGTGAAAAAATCTTAAACGACAGTCATTTTGAAACAGATGGAGTACTAACTAATTTCAGTTTCTTTTTACAAGTTCTCCAACATAACATAACAGTCTAAACTAACGACCATGTATCCTGCCACATCACTTTTATATTTAAAAAAAAAAAATTAATGACATGACAAACTGTTAGTTTTCTATTGGATGACAGTGTAAAACTGCATATCCATTAAACTCTACGATTCAAATTTATTTTAAGTTTTATTATAAAAATAGCTTATTCATAAGCGCTTATTTGATAAGCACTTAAGCTATAAGCTGCAAATAAACTGTTCATCCAAACAATATCATTTTTTCATCAATCCATACATAACCTAAGAAAAAAACCTTCAAATTATAATACTAATTAGCACTCAATCTTTATCATATTTTTGGACAAATACATAACTTTCTTTGATCAAAATCTTTCTAAAAAAAAAAGAGGAAAGAACCTCACCTTAGACACATCAAAATCTTGATCAACGAGTCGATGATCGTCGCCACCAAAATCTTGGCAGCTTCTATCAGAAACCCTAAGGATCCTAGCCTTTTCAGAAACCTTACCAATGGCAGAGTCCAAATCCTTTCTAAGCAGACTCCCTCCCATGATGATCCCCATATCCAAAGCCCTAAGCGCCTCCTTAAACTCGCCGTGACCATAGTGGTGCTTTGCCACGTGAAGACACGCCATCGAGTAAGCGTCACGCCACACCGGCAACACCGAATGCCACGGTCCCGAGTGAAGTTGCTCCCACGCCATCTCCCTAACCGCCTCCGCCGCGCGAACGTCGCCGGCGGCGGCTAGTGACTCCATCCTCACGTAGGCGTATCCGCCGTGCTCGGAAATGGAGTGGAGCAGAGTGGGAGACTCGGTGTCTAGTGTCGGTGTTTCGAAGTCGTTATGTGGAGAGTCGGTGGTGGATGCGGTGGTATTCGACATGTTATGGCGGCGCGGCGAGGTGGTTTGGCGAGTTAATTGAAAAGTGAATGTACTGAAAGAGTGTTAGATATTTTAAACAGGAGAAAGATATTTTGAAGTATCTTTAGGGTGGGACCATAATGTTCGATAAATCATGTTAGATATTTGGATTCAATTTTGCGCTAGAAAAAAAAAAAAAAGATAATTTTAAATGCAAATTATGTTTGCTATTATATCATTTTAATGCCAAAGTATGTTTGCTATTATTCTAATTTCTAAATCACCAATACTTTTTTTTTTTTTCAGAAAGTTAACAAATGCATGAAACAATTTTTATGCCTTTAAATGTGTGAAAAATATATCACTGATGTTTGATTTTATATTTAAGGTTAATCTTTTTTTCAAGTTTAATTCAAGGTTCTTTCTCAACTTAGGGTTGTTCAAATATTTTTTCTTAAAATGAATTATTGATTTCGAACTCTTTTTCCTTCATAAAAATATCAATCTCGATGCCTATCAATATGAGGAAAATATGTGACATGTTTAAAGTCGATTTCTTTATTTATATAAAACAAAAGCACAAATTGATATTTTATGTCTTGATAAATTTTCTACATATATTTTGTTCTGGACTGGACCAATGGCTAAAATTGGCTCAATCCGCCTCTGCTACAGAGCGGCCCAAATTGCCTAAGTCCAATCCACAGAAGGGCAAAAGTTACCTTTCTGCCCCTCCTACCGGGCAAGGAACATAACGTTCCTCCCCGGATATTCTGCCCGTCACACAGCTTCAGTGCTCCCCGAACAGCCATGGGCAGGTGCCCGAAACTACGCATATGCCCGACATAACGGCTAGTTTTGGACACCCTGCCCGTCATAACGGCTAGTTTGGGCAGTTACCGATTCTTTAGGGAAAACGGTTATTTCGCCCCGAAAATAAGACCGTTAGCCACGTGCTTGGAGCTCTATATAAACCCTCTCACTTAAGAGGGTCAGGTATCAAATATTCACCCTACGAACTAATACTTTGTGCTTGCCCCCTTTTTCTGACCCTTTCTTACTTGAGCGTCGGAGTGCCTTGCAGGTACACCACCACCTCTCCTTTCTCACAAACCGGACAGTCTGTACGACCAGCACCCATCCGGGCACCTCACTGACGACCAGCTCGCGCGGACCAGTTCGAACACTTCGGATCAGTGGCGCCGTCTGTGGGAACTTCTTGTTCTCCCCTTCTTTCTTTCCTCCTCGGAAACCGAAAGATCAAAACATACTCTATTTGATCCGCCCGCGTATGGCTGCTCAGAATTCCGCGATAGGTGCTGACACCGCTGTCCTCGTCCCCGTCAACAAGATGGACGTTGACGGCCATTCTTTGTTACTTTCTGACCCCCGTTTCCGTCGAGACGGGGCTACTGCATCTCCAACTCCTCCTCTCGCCGGGCAAGGAGACATACAGAGTCCGCCGGTAGACCGGCCAGTTCCCGGTCCTCCCAGCGCCGACTTGGCCGTGGCAGCCCTTCTGGAAGCTGTCAACCGCACGAACCTCCTCATCCTACAACAAGGAGAAATGATAGGACCCCTTAAGGAGGCGTCTTTCCTAAGATCCTCTCCTCCCCGGACTAAAGCCCGAAGATCCAGAAGCCCGCCGCCCAGGCACGGGGAAGACCGTGTGGCTAGGCACGAGCCTGAGGTACAACCCACTCGCAAGCGCGACCAGATCTCCCCGCGAGATCGATCCCCATCAATACACAAAAGAACAAGGCAAGATAGGCCTTCTCCACCGGTCAGACCTCGTGACCGGTCCCGTTCGCCCTCACCTCGCAGAAACCGTCACCGCGAGCGCAGACGACGATCACCATCAGAGCCAAGTTCAGATAGCGACGACGAGCCTCGCGGCCCGTTGTCCCGCAAAATCCTAGCAACCCGCCTTCCTAAGGGGCTAGAGAAGCCCCCCTCGCTGGGAACGTACGACGGAACCACCGACCCAGACGAGCACGTAGAGAACATTGACGCTCTCTTGGACTACAGAGGGGTACGGGGAGCCATCAAGTGTCGTCTGTTCCCAACCACGCTCCGTAAGGGAGCGATGACGTGGTACAAACAGCTGCCTGAGGAGTCCATTACGTCGTGGAGACAGCTGGGGAGGATTTTCTCCCGTCACTTTACTGCTTCACGACGCCACCCCAAGACCGAGGCGTCCCTAGGAGCTGTTTTGCAGGGCAGAGATGAGCCTCTCCGGGCTTATATCGAACGATTCAACAAGGAGGCTGTTCAGGTGCCAACGACTGACACCATGAAGAAATTCTTGCTCGATCAGGGGTTACGTCCTGGTTCCGATTTCGCGAAAGCCATCGGCCTCGACCCACCGAGGAATCTCAATGCACTTCTCCACCAAGCCCAATCACATATACAGTACGAAGAGAAGGTCGCTGCCCACTCAGTTCGGACATCTCGCAACCAAGAAGGTGCCCGGACGTCCAGAGCTGAAGAGCCCTCAACGTCCCGCCGAGGAGACAAGAGACGCGACGATCGACCTCGCGATACGCGCGAGCATAGGGCACCTTCCGGGCGATTCCACGATTATACCCCTCTCACTGCCTCGAGGGAGAAAATCCTGTCCGAGTGTGCCAACTCGGAGTTCAAACAGGCGGGAGTCCGTTTCCCCAAGCAGTGCCGGTCAGGCCAGGTATGGACAAGTCCAAGTACTGCCGTTTCCACAAGAGTCACGACCATACAACGGAAGAGTGCATCCACCTCAGAGATGCCATAGAGATCCTCATTCACGACGGCCACCTGAAGCAGTTCGCGAAAAAGAAAGACGCTCCCCGGCAAGAGACCCAGGAAAGCAAAAAGGACGCAGAGGAAATCCCGCCCTCCGACGACGCCAACGTTCAGGTCGCCATGTCCGTGACCCGACCAGAAGACTTCCGCATCCCGGAGGATCTATTCGCCTCCACATACCTCGCTGCCAGCAGCCCGTGGGAGACCTTTCCGTCGGCAATGGAGATCTCCGGGGGTGGATTCAACAAAGTCACAGTTGGCTCGGTCAAGAGGAGGTTCGACCAACTGATCAGCAAAAGCTCCAACGAGGTCACCACGCACAAAGGGTCCGCCCCTATTTCCTTCTACAAGGAAGAGCTCCTCGGCGGGGCACCGAACTCGAGCATCCCGCTGCTTATCCGGGCGAGGATGGCGAATTTCGATGTCCACAGGATACTCGTGGACCAGGGCAGTTCGGTTGACATAATGTACAACCACCTGTTCGAGACATTGCAGCTGAACGACTCTCACCTTACTCCATACGTCGGATCCGACCTGCAAGGGTTCAACGGAGCGGTGACAAAGCCCCGAGGTTACGTAGAGCTCATCGTAACCTTCGGTTCAGGAAAGACAACCCGAGCAATCAAGGCACATTTTTTGGTAATCGATTGCCCGTCACTATACCAGTGCATCTTCGGAAGGCCAACTCTGGCAGAGTTGATTGCAGTACCTTCCACCGTACATCTCAAAATGAAGTACTACACTTCTGAAGGGATGGTCGCCACCCTCCACGGCGACATCGAGGCTGCCCGTCGCTGCTTTGAAGCAACATCGAAGGGACTTAACACCATCTCGACGAAGCCAAGAGCGTCTGGTCGTCCCCCTTTGCCCAGCAGCTCCGAGCATCCAAGACCACTTCCCCAGGTCGAATCAATCGATCTGGACAGCCGGTTCAACGAAGAAGATCGCGCCAAGGTTCCAACGCCGTCGGGCGGGCAGTCCGACAACAGCGGCCAGCTCCTACGACCTGTCCCAGATGGCAACTTCGAGATCGTTCCGTTTGGAGAAGACCCCCAGCGGGGAGTGAAGATCAGAACAGACCTCCCCGACCTAGCCAGGAGACAACTGAGAGCGTGCCTCCTCGAAAACGCAGATCTGTTCGCGTGGAGCGCTGCTGAGATGCCCGGATTAGACCCCTCCGTCGCTTGCCACCAGCTCACGATCGACCCGACCGTCAAAGCCGTTGCCCAGCGCAGAAGGAAGCAATCCCCGGAGAAGACAGAGGCCGCGGAGAAAGCTGTCAAAGACCTTCTAGAAGCTAGGTTTATTTTCGAGGCCAAATATACTACATGGCTCTCTAATGTTGTACTTGTACGAAAAAATAATGGCAAGTGGAGGATGTGCGTTGATTATACTGATGTTAATAAGGCCTGTCCGAAGGACGCCTACCCCCTCCCCAATATAGACAAACTCGTAGATAACTCGGCCGGTTTTAAACTTTTATCGTTCCTCGACGCCTACTCGGGCTATAACCAAATACCAATGGCCATGAGCGATAAAACGTACACGGCCTTCATGACCGAATCGGGCAACTATTTCTACAACGTAATGCCCTTCGAACTGAAGAACGCCGGCGCAACGTACCAACGAATGATAAACAAAGTCTTCCACGAACAGATAGGCGATATGCTCGAGGTATACATGGACGACATGATCGTCAAATCCCACGAGGAACTAGACCATGTCGCCCACCTCCGCAAAATTTTCGAGCAAGCAAGGAAATATCAAATGCGTCTCAACCCAGAGAAGTGCACGTTCGGGGTACGGGCAGGTAAATTCCTCGGCTTCTACCTAACGGAGCGAGGAATAGAAGCTAACCCCGACAAATGTCGGGCATTCTCCGAGTTCCCAACGCCCACATCTAAAAAGAACATCCAGTCCCTCAACAGGGTACTGACCTCGCTATCCCGCTTCGTTGCAAAGTCCGCCCAACACGTCCTTCCTTTCTTCAAGCTCTTGCGAAAAGAGGCAGCGTTCGAATGGACCGAGGAATGCGAAGTATCCCTCCGTCACCTGAAGCAAGCTCTATCGGAACCGCCCGTGTTATCACGACCAGATACCGGGGAGATCTAATTCCTATACCTTGCCGTCTCCGCCGAGGCCGTTAGCGCCGTTCTTATCCGCGAAAATCCTGGCGGGCAAAAGCCGGTATATTTCATGAGCAAGGCACTGCAGGACACAGAATTGAGATATCAACAGATAGAGAAGGTAGCATTGGCCCTCGTCAACACTGCCAGACGACTAAGACACTATTTCTTGGCCCACACGATCGTGGTAAGGACAGATCAGCCCATCAAGCAACTACTGGGACGGCCAGACATGGCCGGGCGAATGCTCAGATGGTCGCTAGAACTGTCCGAATTCGACATCCAGTACGAAAGCAAGAAAGCTCTTAAGGCTCAGACCCTGGCCGATTTCGTAGCAGAGGTAACTTTCTCAAACTCCTCGCCCCACCTAGCAAACAGATGGACCATCTATGTGGACGGAGCATCCAGCTCGCTTGGCAGCGGGGCAGGCGTAATCCTGGAAAACGACGAAGGGACCATAGTCGAGGCTTCCCTCACATTGTCTTTTCCCACGTCGAACAACCAGGCCGAATACGAAGCCTTCCTCGCCGGGTTGCGCCTGGCCGAAGATCTAGGGGCCGAAGAAGTCATCGTCTGCACGGACTCACAACTCGTGGCCAACCAGATATCCGGGGAATATCTAGCCAAAAACGACAATCTCTCTGAATACCTCGCCCTCGTCAAGGAAAAAATGTCGAAATTCAGAACAGTAGAAGTGAGGCACGTTCCACGCGAACACAATGTGCGAGCAGACGTATTATTAAAATTGCGAGCACCAAGAGGAAAGGCGGAAATAGGTCAGTCATCCAAGAGATACTTCCCCGGTCCAGCATCACTAAGGGGTCTTCGACCCTACACATACACGCGATCGGGGATAGCGATTGCTGGATGACGCCCGTTTACAACTACCTCACCAGGGACGAACTTCCAGACGACCCCAAGGAGGCCAGCACCATCAAACGAAGGGCCTGCTCGTACGTTATCCTCGAAAACAAACTCTACCGACGGGGCTTCTCCATCCCACTTCTTAAATGTATAGAAGAGGAGGTCGTCCCCCACGTATTGCGAGAGATCTATGAGGGCATCAACGCCCAGCACCTCGGAGGAAAGTCCCTTGCCCGTAAGGCCCTCCGAGCAGGGTACTATTGGCCGACCATGCAACAAGATACCAAGGAGCACGTGAAGAAATGCGACAAATGCCAACGGCACGGGGATATGCACCTAGCTCCGCCCAACGAACTAAAAAGCATGACCTCCCCGTGGCCCTTCGCTTGGTGGGGCCTAGACATCCTGGGACCCTTCGTCACGGGGTCCATCCAAAACAAATATCTGATAGTGGGCGTAGATTACTTCACAAAGTGGATAGAAGCAGAGGCCTTAGCCAAGATAACAGCGCTAAACATTCTGCGCTTCTACAAGCGAAATATACTTGCCCGGTTTGGGATTCCCCAAGCAATTGTCACGGACAATGGAACACAATTCACAGACAAAAAGTTCCAAGACTTTGTCGCCCACCTCGGAACGAGGCAACATTTCGCTTCTGTAGAGCATCCCCAAACCAACGGGTAGGCAGAAGCGGCCAATCGTGTAATTCTGCGCGGCCTCAAGCGAAGGCTGGATGAGACAAAGAAAGCCTAGGTCGAGGAGCTCCACAGCGTCTTATGGGCATACCGGACTACTCCCCAGTCCACCACCGGGGAAACACCTTTCCGTCTGGCATATGGCACTGAAGCAGTCATACCCATCGAAATTCACGTACCGTCCAGGAGAACGGAATCACCCCTGGACGAGGAAACGAATAACGAGGCAATAAGAGAGGAACTCGACCTCGTCGAGGAAATCCGAACAGGAGCAGCCCTCCGCGAGGCATCCCTCAAGCAGAAAATAGCGATCAGGCACAACGCCAAAGTCTTACGATGAGAATTCGACGTGGGCAGCCTTGTCCTACGGAGAAACCACAAGGACTCTCGCGAAGGCAAACTAGCAGCCAACTGGGAAGAACCATACCGAGTCCGCGCCAAAACGGGGAATGGTGCCTACTTCCTCGAGAACCTCAACGGGGAAGCACTCCCTCGACCATGGAACGCTGAAAAACTTAAGCAATACTACAGCTAAAGGCACAAGAAGCTTCCTCGCGTCACAAGGCCATCTAACGGCCATCATGCTCGTTCAGGTACAAGCGACGCATACGTACAAAGTGGAATCCCGCTCAAATAATTGAGCCGGAGCTCTACTCGTCGGCGGTCCTCGATCGAGCACCGCCTTCGCCCAAGTACCATGATTGGCAGAACCCCAGCTCGCGATGGGACGTTCACGCCGCGACCTCAGGCCTCAATCGCGACCTGAGATCCGCAACCTCGCCAGGATCTTCTCCGGCTATTCGACCAGTTCTCCGCACTGGCGAATTCATACGCAACGAGCAATCTGTCAAAGATAAGCCTTGTTAACAAACACACCCTCCGACGGGCAGTCACACATGCACAACTAAAACAAAGTACAGCAACATAAAAAGAAATTGTACAAATTAGCCGGTCATAAAATTAAAAGGCCACAAGGGCCAAATATTGTGCAAGTTACATTAAAAAGGGGGCCACGCCCCAAAAACAAAGATTACAACAATTCAACGGCACGCAGGCCGGACAAAGTAACAAAAACTCTTCAACCCTCCGCCCGCTCGGTCGACACAGCCCCAGGCCCTTGTTCCTCCACTGGCTGTTCCCCGGGATGTTCCTCGGGAGTATCAAGAACCAGACCCTCAGGCAGGATAATGCGGCCACCCTCCACACGAGCAAGATAGTGAGTACCCTCGGTCAAAATCTCGAACCCAGGGTTCACCACCCGCAACTGGGCCACAGCACTGTCGAAAGACTCCGCGGCCACAGCAATACCGTCATCCTCAGCCTGCAAGATGCCAGCGACCAGTTTCGCCCGGGTCTTCAACGCTCTAATCTCCTCCGGTTCGTCAGCGCCCGGGGCATTGGCCGACATCAATTCCGCGTTCAGCTCCTCGATAGCCTTCTTCTCCGACCTCAGCTTGGTGACCTCCTCCCTCAGCGTTGTCGCTTCCTCCTCGGCCTTCTTCTTCGCTTCGCGAGCACGCTTGACCTCCTCCTTCAAAGCTGTTTCGGAAGCCCGAGCGGCAGTAAGTTCAGCCTCGAGCGCATAGTCCCCCTCAGCATACACAGCTGCCATCTCCAGCATCCTCACGAGGGCAGAAGCGTCCTGGGCCACCATCGCCCTCTTGCTCGCACGATCCATGTTCCCTAAGCTAAGAGATTCAGCTCGAGGAACGACCAAGGTGTTACCCTCAAAAAACCTCTTGTCGTTAATACACGGAGGAAGTTCGAACTTCCCCTTCTCGGGTGCCCCTCTCAGGTCCACCATATCTGCCGCCCGGGGCCGTTTCGTTCGCCCGACCAGAGGCAGTGGAGAGTCCCGTAAACCAGGAGTAGGAGAGGAGGAGGTCCCCGGAGCAGTTTGAACAGGGGGAGGCGCACGAGCACCAGCAGCAGTCCGGGTCTTGGAGGGAGTCGCTCCAACCTTACCCCTCGCCATGGCATTCCTCACCACACGATCACGGGCTTGAGGCATCTCACCTGCACAAATAAAACAAGCGCGTTAGAAACGGAGAAGAAAGAATAGCAAATAAAGTCTAAGTAACTAAATCTACCGAGCAGCGCCGTGACATCCGCAGGAGTCTTGCACTCCAGCAGTGCCTTGACGGGGATAAACCGGCGCTCGACCCTTTGACTCCCATCCTCCTCGAAGATAGGATCACCCTTGCTCGTCCAACAGGTCGCGGGCTGAAAGGAGTTGACCCACTTCACCAGGGTCTCATAAGACGCGGCATCCTGCCCGCGTAAAGCACTCGGCTCAAAAACATAGGCACTGGGCTTCTTTGAGAAGTGGCCGGGTGTCCAGCGGATTGGAAACTTATACACCCTCTCCCCGACGTACTTCCCATCCTCGGTGAGCAGCTCCTCTCCGTTCTCGTCACACTCTAACTCCCAGGCATACACGCTGTCCCGAGCAGCTTCGGACAGAGGCTCGACGATGTAGTACCGTCCCTTGAAGTTTCAGATGGACTCCGAGAACGACTTGAACAGTTTTTTAGGCTGCTTCAAAGAGACCCATCCGTACCTCTTCCCCGTCAGCTGCCGCTGTAGGTGGAAAACAGCAAAGAACAAAGGGATGGTGGGCCCCAAAGCAAGGTGCTCGCACACCAACTCAAAAGCCCGTATAAAGGCCAGCGAATTGGGGTGGAGTTGGGAAGGCGCCAACTTCAGATGATGGAACACCGACCGCTGGAAGTCAGTGAAGGGCAACCTCAGCCCCAGTTCTTTGAAGACATATTCGTACATCCCGAAGCAGTCCCCGAAGCTCGAGCAGATCCGCTCGCCCACATTAGGCAGAAGCACCCTCCATTCACCTGAGGGCCCCACCTCAGTAAAAGCGTCAGCCGCAGACCTCGCAAACGTGGAAGTACGTTCAGAAGGCTCGGCCACCTCCCACTCTTCCGGGCAGAACGCGTCTACGTCCTCTTCCATTACATCTTCCTCCACGATCCCCAAGTCATCTCCCTCCTCAGCATCACTCGTTTCCCCCTCGACGTCGCTCGAGGAATTCGAAGCCGACGAACTCGAGGACGCAGAACCCGAGGCCGTTGCACTGCTGCTCTCATCGGAGACAGTTTCTTCAGATGTGACGGGGATAACCTCCCTCTCTGGCTCCATCACCGCTACGATCACCTAAAAAAGCAGAGAAAGACAATGAATTCGACAGGAAATCAAATCCACCCTTCCACCGCTAAGTCAAGTGAAAGGGCACACAGAAGGCTAAGGACAACATCCCCGGCCTAGGCCCTAACATCAAACACCTTCTCACGAAGAGATGCCCGAGACAAACCAACTTCCCACGAGGAACCTTTCCGCGTTCGTACCCAGATTCTGTTTAAAGCTCCACCGAAATCTGGGAACGTTCTACCGGAAATCTCACCGCTCCATCATAAGATGGTAAGACACGGTGGTCACAACTCGCAACCACAATGTAGACCACCACGCTCAACAAACACGCTACATGCTCCGGCGACGTGCTTGAAGCAGCAAAAGGGCAGAACCACCGCCCGCCACCAACACTCGCCGGAAATCTACCTACTGTGTCACCTAAAACTAACACTAGCCGCATGCAATCTACCACTAACAACAAGGGAAAATAAAACAAGCTGAAAATCAGAAAACTTACTTGTTCTAGCTGGAAGAGAAAGGCTGCTCGAAACTTGGCACGGTGGTCGGTTGCTCTGAAGACGACGACGGGCAGGAACGCTGACGACAACGAAGAAGAATCAGAAAGGAAAAAGTGCAAATGGGACAACCTCCCCCCTTTTTATACTGAGGGGCACGTGCGCACACGCGCCCGTAGGTAATAATGACTGCCCACTAGCCATGATTACCTATTAACTGCTACGCAGGGCTCGAGGCACACGTGGCAACCCAACGTTTCCCATTCTGTCTGGCGTTCCATCTCCTCGAATACCGGGCAATTGGTTCACGACCACAAACATCACGGACACAGAGGTCCACGGGCACCTCGAGATAATCGTCCTCGTCTCAAACGACGACTCCGCGCTAGCTCCGCGGAACACCGAATAGTCCTTAAGTCATCACTCCCATGCTCAGGAGCAACGACTTGGGGGGCTCCTGTTCTGGACTGGACCAATGGCTAAAATTGGCCCAATCCGCCTCTGCTACAGAGCGGCCCAAATTGCCTAAGTCCAATCCACAGAAGGGCAAAAGTTACCTTTCTGCCCCTCATATCGGGCAAGGAACATAACGTTCCTCCCTGGATATTCTGCCCGTCACACACAGCTTCAGTGCTCCCCGAACAGCCATGGGCAGGTGCCCGAAACTACGCATATGCCCGACATAACGGCTAGTTTTGGACACCCTGTCCGTCATAACGGCTAGTTTGGGCAGTTACCGATTCTTTAGGGAAAACGGTTATTTCGCTCCGAAAATAGGACCGTTAGCCACGCGCTTGGAGCTCTATATAAACCCTCTCACTTAAGAGGGTCAGGTATCAAATATTCACCCTACGAACTAATACTTTGTGCTTGCCCCCTTTTTCTGACCCTTTCTTACTTGAGCGTCGGAGTGCCTTGCAGGTACACCACCACCTCTCCTCTCTCACAAACCGGACAGTTTGTACGACCAGCACCCATCCGGGCACCTCGCTGACGACCAGCTCGCGCGGACCAGTTCGAACACTTCGGATCATATTTGTTTAGAGTTTAATGATAAGTTATTTGAGTTTTTGTCCATTTTTGTTAGAAACTAAAACATTAATGCTTTTTTTTTTAACTTTTATTCAATAATTTTGTTAATACATCTTGTATTTCATAACCATGTCTACAAACATTTAAAGTATCATCTCATGAATTTATCCGCGATAAAAATTAGTTTGAAAAAGTAAAAAAAAAAATTCTTATAATTTTGTTAATATATCTTTTGTGTATCAATTCAATTTTCATGGTTAAAAAAAATTCAAACTCGATTTTATAACATATTAAAACATATGGTGCAAGCTATACGAGGAATTTATCCGTATCACTGTTTTAAATTTTTCTGCTACCATTCAATGTGCATGTTAACATAAGTCTTCTTGAGTGTACAATACTAAGTGTGTGTTTGAATTAGCTTTTATATCACCGCCACCGCATGTTTGAAGACAATTTACCGTAAAAATCAGAAGTTATAAATGGTGTGTTTGTTTCTGCGGTGGGAAACCCAAAATCGCACGTTTGGCCCAAAAGCTGCAAAGGTTTTCACGGTACATTGTCTTCAAACATGTAGTGGCGGTGGCGTATAAGCTAATCCAAACACACACACAAAGTGTAACGTTTGGGTCAAACGTGCGTTTGTGGGTTTTCCACCGCGAAAACAAATACATCATAAAACTAAAATTTTGGATGATCACAACATATTAGAAATGTAAGGTAGTCATATTTTTTTAAAAGAAAACTTTTAGCTTTCCACGACATACATGACAAACTTTTGTACCATTTAGAATATAGAAATTTCTTAATAAATGGAAATAAATTAAAAAAAAAGGTGGTGATGATTCTTCTTTTATAAAAGATTTCAACATAGGTATAAAAGGTTGGTTTAGAAAAGGAGGTGGATCATGTGTATGTGTATGAGAGATTCCTGGTGCAATTTTGAAATGTTTGAAATTTGAAACATGGCTAAATAAAAAGGTATACTTTTAAACCGTCTCACACTATCTTATAAGGAGAATCCATTTTACATCGCCAAACTCTTATTTTCAAATTTCAATTGCAAACGAATTCTTCTATAGCATGTCATTTCAGGTATGATTTTCACTCTCATTTAAAAGTTCACTATTCATTTTTTTTTCCAATTAACTTGAACGTTTGAGTGTTAATCTTAAAGGTTACCCTCGTCTACCACATCAGAATCCAACTTCACCATGACAGAACAATTAACTCTATTTTTCTCATCATCATTTCGTACTCGAACAGAATAATATATATTATGTATAGAATATTATCAACAATATATGTGGTCGTTGCTATGTTAAAAGAAAACTTTTAAAAAATAAAAGGCTTAAATGCACTTTTAGTCTTCCTATTTTGAATTTTTTTAAAATTTAGTCTCCTCATTTTAAAATCCAGCTTTTTGATTCGTAAAGTTTACTTCCCTTAAAATTTTCATGGTCTTCCTCCATTTGGCAGTGTCATTAATGACATGGCACATGTGTCGTACATCAGCGTCATATTTAATAAATATTTTATTTTACAATATTTAATGTAGTATTAAAAAATAATTTTAAATTAAATAATTACTAGGATAATTTTTTATTAATATTTTACTAATAATTTAATTAATATTGTTTAGAACTTTTTTGAATTATTTAATTAATTCAAATTTTAAAAGAAGTGTTTGGAGTAGAATCCCAATCCACAAATAGATGCTAGTAAGTGCGTTTGTGTGAGCTATATAAAGACTAAAATTATTTGTGAGTAAAACCAATGTGGAATTCAATAACAATTTGCTTCTAGTTTTTATGACTGCTGCTTCTAATTATGTATTACTCTCTTCCTTACAACACCATCATTCTTCCTTAACTATAATAATATAGAAAACATACCTAGCAGCAACAACCGTTAGTAATTACCAAAATTGTGTAACATGAATCCAAAACAAGAAAAACATTCTCCCTAATTAACTACGTTCAACACCACAACTCATTGATGGAAAAGACAATGATCAACTAGGTAACATACTGTTAAGAAAAACACATATAAAACATTAGTAACTTACCAACCTTGTCTGATAGTGAAACTTGTACTCGTTATAGGTTGGAAATGAGTCAGAATGTATGAGCTTTGATCTTCGACCTTCAGATGTTATCAACACTGCTGTCAGATGCAAAGTAATTCATGCATGTGAATTCAATCATATGAATACATGATCACTTATTAGTGTATTTTTCTATTTCTTTGCTTGCTGGTTGTTGATTTGTAAAAAAATGTTATTCATTCAAGTTTCAAATGCCTCATATTCACTATTAGTTAAGCAAAGCATGTTTATCAAAGGTTTAACTGGTCCACCAACATTGTAGGTGCCAATACAAGTCAATAGGTATTTGGCATATAGTGATGGAATGAGAGTTGTTGAATAAGGCAAATTGTAATCACAATCCCCTGGTTCATTAATGGTAAGAGTATCAGTGGATTGCTTAACATGGATAGAGGACATGTTATTAAAGAGGACCAAAATGATATTAACAAGGTTGGTAAATTACTAATGAGTTGTGGTGTTGAATGTAATTAATTAGTTAGAATGTTTTTCTTATTTTGAATTCATATTATATAGTTTTGGTAATTACTAATTGTTGTTGCTGCTACGTATATTTTTCATATTATTCTAGTTGAGGAAGAATGATGGTGTTGTAAGGGAGAGACTGATGCATAGCTAGAAGTAGCGGTAAAAAAACTAGAAGTAAATTGTTATTGAAGTCTCATATTAGTTTACTCACAAATAATTTTAGTCTTTATATAGCTCACACAAACACCTACTAGCATTTATTTGTAGATTGAGATTCTACTAAATGGACTTGGGTCTGAAGCCCAAACACTTTTTTTTTAATTTGAATTAATTAATTAATTCAATTATTAATTCAAAAAGAATTCTAAACAATATTAATTAAATTATTAAATTATTAATAGAATATTAATGAAAGAAATATCCTTGTAATTATTTAAATTAAAATTGTTTTTTAATATTAAATTTAAATATTGTAAAATAAAATATTTATCAAATATGATTTGGATGTACAACACATGTGTCATGTCATTAAGAGCATCTCCAATTGTGCAACTCATTTTAGGGTTTTTTGTGGAACCCATTAAACCACATCATCTTGAAATAATTCATTTCATTTTTACTCTAATGGTGCAACTTAAATTGGGTCCCACAACTTTATCTCATACAGTATATTAATATTTTATTTATATTAATTTTTCTCAAACTTAAAAAAAATTAAATTTAAATATTTGAATGTATAAAATTTAAATTATTATAATTTAAAAGCAAAAGAATAATTAAAATAAACTAAAAGATAAAAAAAAAATAAATAAAACCTGATACTCTAACTATTTGCTGTGTTTATATTATTATATTCATAACAAATCCAAAGCACTGTTGCATTGTAATGCAACGGTTGTCCAGCGTGGACAACTCCATTGGTCTTTATCTTTTAAGAACAGTGCGCCAACATGGAGAACCAAGTGAAAAAATTACCGTTGGAGATGGTCTAATGAGACTGTGAAATGGATAGGGATGACAACGGGTCGGATCGGGTGCGGGTTTCACACTACTCAAACCCGCACCCGAAATTACTACCCAAACCCGAATCCGTAGCAAAACCTCAAAAACAAAAAAAGTATATATATATATATATATATATATATATATATATATATATGGAAATGCTAACATACATCCAAAATTGGTGGACTCCACACAAAAATACACTACATCTATTTTTCTTCAACTTTTTTATGTGAGTCTCACCCAAAATTGGTGGGCCCCACACAAAAATACACTAAGGTGTATGTTACTAATGCACACCTACATGGGTGTACATTAGCATAACCCATATATATATATATATATATATATATATATATATATATATATATATATATATATAGCGGGTGTGGTTTCGGGTTTCGGACACGGGTTTTACACTATCCAAACCCGCACCCGAACCCAGTCAACTCGTGTTTTCACCCGTTGATTCGGGTTCGGGTGAAGGTGGGCTCCGTGGGTTTGGGTTTACCTGTTATCCCTAGAAACGGAGGAGAACTATAGAAATTCTAAAAAAAAATTAAATTTTTAGGAGACCAAAAAACTGATTTTTAAAAATGAGAGAACTAAATTTTAAAAAATTTCAAAATAAGCATATTAAAAATTCATTAAAGCCAAAATAAAATTATTAAATATTATTTAAGATCTATAAAGTCACATGAAAGATCAAATGAGGGTTTATATAAATTAATTTTATTAAAAAAAAAAGTGATAATTACGTCTAGATTCCAAGTTAAGAAAATCTATAAATACTAATATCTTAAAGATAGTAATTTGAAACTTGTGAAATAAAATAAATTAAAATAAACAATTTCTATTATTAGTAGTAAAATTATGGCTTAATGCCTTTTTGGTACTATATCTTAATTTCAGGAATATTTTGATTTCTTAACTTTAAAAAAAATTATATTGATCTTTTAAATTTTTAAAATATTTTATATTAGTCTTTTTAGCTTAATAGTGGCTGAAAAATTTAAAAATTATTGACTAAATTTGTTGTTAATTAGATAAAAATAACTAATATAAAATATTTAAAAAAATTAATAAACAAATATAAATTTCGGGACAAAAATAAATCGATACTAAACCAAAACATATTAAACCTATAATTATGGGTGGGAATAGGCCAGACCACCTAACAGAGGCCTACGACCTAGTCTACATAGGCTCATGCCAAACCAGACTTTTTTTTAAATTGAAAAGGCTTAGGTTTTTTTATAAGCATATTTAGCTAAAGAGGTTAGGCCACATGCCGTAAGAAAAACCTTTTAAGCCTATCAGACTGACCTATTTAAGAAAAAATCAATAAATTTATTAGGGTTAATACCTATTTTCCCCCCTGCCATATGGGCATGTTTTGAAAAACACCCCTGCGAAAAAAAAAGTTGCATAACTAACCTTAACAAATTTTAAAAGTTTTGATTTAAACCTTTGTCAGGCCACATCATAAAAAATGCTTATGTGACAATCATTTTTTTAATGTTTAATTGTAACATATTTCCACATCAGTTAATGAGGACATGCAATGACCATTTTGCCCTCACACAATTTTCTTAAAAAAATTGTATTGATTCAAATCCTTCAAAATCCTTCTTCAACATCACGACCATAATCTCATATCACCCACTCAAATCCTTCTTCAACATCACGACTTTCCTTCGAAATCATCCCCAATTTCATTCTCGTATTGATTCAACCCACAACCTTTTCAAAACCATAACTCAACCAAACCGAATCACCACCTTCTTCTCCCCTAAACCGCAACATAACCTCTCCATCAAAACCTTTCGCTCACCATTAAACAACTACCCCCGCTTCGCTTACCAACAACACCCACAAACACCATTTCCAAATCAACCTCAAAACCCTTTTAAAGCAAAACCCAGAAAATCGAATCAGAAAAAAGGAGACGAAGAAGAAGTAGAGAGAGAGTTTGAAGCGAAACCCATAAATCGAACCTGAATCTTGCGAGATTGAAGGCAGAGACGGAAACAGAGCCAAAACGATCTTGATTCAAACGACTCATAGCGAGAAGACGAGAAATAGAAACGAGCTATTGCGCAAGGGAGAAGGTTGAAATGGTGTTTCTTCCTCCATGACTCACGTTTCACAGATCTGTGTTTCCAAAAGTGTTGACTCTCTTTTATTTTTGTGTTTTTATGTTTTTTTTAAAAGAATTTTGTTTTGTTTTTTTAAAAAAGAAAAAATATTGAAAGATGATAAGCTGATGAATGTTGGATCATGTCTCTTCTAATTTTCCTATTTTTTTAACCTTGCTTTTTTATTATTTTTAACAAAAGATGATGATGGGCTCTGATTTAGAAGCCCGTATGAATCCCTTCATGACCATATGCAAATTGCCTTCAACGACTTAGAAGACGAGAAGAAGACTTAGAAGAAAACGAAGGAGAAGAAAACAAGGAAGAAGAAAACGTAGAAGATGATGGGTTAGGGTTTTTTTTTAAGAAAATTGTGTGAGGGTAAAATGGTCATTGCATGTCCTCATTAACTGATGTGGAAATATGTTATAATTAAATATTAAAAAAATGATTGCCACATAAGCATTTTTGATGATGTGGCCTGACAAAGGTTTAAATCAAAACATTTAAAATTTGTTAAGGTTAGTTATGCAACTTTTTTTTTCGCAGGGGAGGTTTTCAAAACATGCCCATATGGCAGGGGGGAAAATAGGTATTAACCCAATTTATTATTATTATATTCTATTTTGTACTTTGAATTAAAATACGAAAATAAAACTTAGTTATCTTGAAGAACTTATGAAAATAAGTTGAAAAAATATTATAAATAATATCATAAGTTGATGTCATAAGTTTTTCTCATAAGTTCTCTTCAATAAATAGTATCACTAAACTTATGCAAATAAGAAAACTTGAACGAGACAATGAAAATAAACATTTAATCTCATTGATCTTTTAACTTGTTAGTCTATTTAACATTAGTTGAATTTCTTATTGACAGATGTTCAAATAAAGTAGGCTTTTAAATAGGCTAGTAGGCCAATCAGACCTTCGAAAAGGTCAGGCTTAGGCCTTAACATAAGTCTATGATAGACTACAGGTCAAACTTAGATTTTAAATTTTTTAACAGACCAGACTCAAACTTGGCAAAACCTAACTCAATCCAGCTTATTCTCACCCCCTACCTATAATTAACAAGTGGCGAATGACACATCTTGCATTTTGTACACTCTTATAATATACTAATAATCTCGACAATATGGACTGTAGCACCGAGATATTTTTCTCTTCACTTTTTGGATAGAGATATTTTTCTCTTCGCTTTTTTATTATAGGGTTCCACTTTTTGTGACGCTTAGAGTTTACTTGTCTTTCCTTTATTTTTTTTATTTAAATTATATTATTTGGGCTTGCGACCAACTAACCAAGAGGACCAATTCCACAGTTGATTTTTGCTTTTTGCTTTTTAATGTACTGTACATCAGTGATCGACACGTATGATTTAGGAGCCATTAAGATGTGAAACTTGTTTGATTCTGCACATGAAGCCACGTTATATGCCCAAAAGTCACAAAAATTTTAATATAAGTGAATTATATATATATATATATATATAAAAGAAATCTTCATATATATATATATATATATATATATATATATATATATATATATATATATATATATATATATATATATATATATATATATATATGAAGATTTCTTTTATATATATATATATATATATATATATATATATATATATATATATATATATATAGAGAGAGAGAGAGAGAGAGAGAGAGAGAGAGAGAGAGAGAGAGAGAGAGAGAGAGAGAGAGAGAAAAGCTTTCAATCTAAAAGTGAATTACAATTTTTAAAAAAATCAATTTAATAATTATTTTTAAAATATTGTTTCAAATACTTTTTGAGATATGTTTTTTTTTTAAATATAATTTTAACTATATTTTAATCTTTAAAAACGAATATTTATGTTACACGATGTCAAAAATAATTTTACAATTTATAATAAATAAATTATGTTTAATAGTTTAAACAAAAATTTTATACATTTTTTAAAAAATACAAAAAAAAAATCTATGTTTTAAAATTCAAACAAACAGGCGTGTTGTCTTTGCAAAGACTCTAATTCTCAATAGTATTTTTTACAACAATTCAATCAATATATTTAAGACATTAAACTCACATTACAAATCAAAATGATAAATTAATTAAATAAATTTTTACAAGAAAAAAAAAAGTCAAAATAAAATATCTCAACGGCAAAAGTGAATGTCATTTCATATATATTTTTATTGAAAGACCAAATACTTGTATTGAGCAAAATTTCTATCTTTTCTCTAAGTTTTATTTTGTAAACACTCAAACGCCTTTTTTATTTCAAGTTGTAAGTTCCTTAAAAGTACAAATGTGTAACAACCCCTGGTGATTAAGGACTGTGAGAGGTTTTAAGGTTGTTATGAGGTTGAGTGTTAACTCACGTGGGGTGAGAAGCTCTATATGTAGGTACTTCTGTATTGGAGTTAGGTTCCTCTTTCTATTATGATGTTGAGGTATTTATAGTCACCTTGGGTATGATTAGTTAATTCCCTGGAATTCGGAGAGCGTGGGTAACTCCCATGGATCCCTTAGTTTCGTTGTTGACCAAATATGTATTATCCATGTGATCACGCATTATGAATAGAGACATGAAGGATTTGGGAGACTTATCTGGAAAAAGGGCGCCCTATCTAAAAAGGGGCCATCGAACAAACAAATAGGTTATCTGGAAGAAACGACATGCAAAGCACAAGTCATTGCCACACCCCCACAGTCACTTCCAATTACACCACTACATAGTCCCTCAAGCACAAAGGCTCGTAGAGGCCGAAGTATTTTAGTCATTTATTCACCTTTATGTTTTCCATACCTTTAATTTGCAAAGCTTAAGTGAGTCCTCCTGAAGAGACTCAGTAGAGTCCCTCATGTGATACTTAGTTGAGTCCCTCAAGTAAGACTTAGTTTTTTCCTCCTGACGAGACTTAGTTGAGTTTTCCTGACGAGACTTAATTGAGTACCTTAAGCGAACTTAGTTGAGTCCCTCAAGTGAGACTTAGTTAAATCTTCTTGAAGTGACTCAATTGAGTCTTCCTGATGAGAATCAATTGTGACCCTTAGGCGAGACTTGGTTGATTCCATCATGAGAGACTTAGTTAAGTCTTCCTGACGAGACTCAGTCAAGTACCTCAGGCGAGACTTAGTTGATTTTGTCAGGTAAGATTTAGACAACTCTTCCTAAAGAGACTTGGTAGAGTCTTCCTTGTGGTTGGAAAATATCTTTGTAGTGCAATTACTCGCAGGCGGAAAGGATCTTCATGTGGAAGTCCAACAAGTTAATTACCTTGTATAGCGGCAAAGACCTTCAAGTGGAAGTTCAATAATTTAATTACCCCGTTGGGTGACAAGAATCTTCCTTTGGAATACCATTAATTTAATTATCCTATATGGCAGAAAGGATCATCATTTGGAAGTTCAACAAGTTAATTACCCCACAGAACGATAATGATTTTCTGTAGAAGTTTAAAAATTTAGTTTCCTTATAAGGCAACAAGGATCTTCCTGTGGAAGTCCAACAATTTAATTACCCCTGATCAATCACCATTTTTTTTGTATTTATCATTATTGGAACATTTATTATACATGAATTTATTTGCATTTGTTATGTTGCTTGAGACTTTGAGTCAATTAGTGGTAAGTTTATTTAGTTTTGTAATTGTTGATGTTTTAATTACTCCTGGTCTTTTTGATCTTTTTGGGAAGGTTTTCATGTGTTTTACAGGTTTGGAGAGAAAAAGAAAAGCGATTGGATCAAAGTCCAAGCCAAAATGCAGAAGTTGAAGCTAAGGACCCAAAGACATTGCACATATGCCCATACATGTATGATAAGGTCTATACACGTATGGAAGAGCTCAGCAAGAACCAATATGTTTCCTTACGTGTATCAATCCAAAAGGATATACCTTCTGTCAATACGTGTATCAGAAGCACCAAAGCAAAACGGCCATACGTTGTCATACGCGTATAGGGTGTGGGAAATGAATCCATACGCCTATGGCATGAGTCAATAAGCATATGGGAAGCCCATAAGTTAAAAAAGCCCAGTTTTAGATTATTAAATTCTAGGAAGTGATTTTTGAAGGGGGGCTTTTGATTTTGATGGCAAGTTAGGAATTAAGGGCTGGAGAACGCAGTAGAAGTAAGGTGGAGCATCATCTTCAAGGAAATTCACCATTGAAGACTCTATATCTTATAATGTTTGACCCTTTTATGATATTTATTGTTATTACTATGAGTAGTTAAATCCCTCAACGCTAGAGGGTGGTCCATGTTCTTGAATTTGTTAATTTTTTGAATTTAACCTTGTAGTGAATGGTATTTTATTCTTATCTGATTTACTTCAGTCTTAGTTTAATGCTTTCTCTTTCGGTCAAATTGAGAATTGATTTACGGTTAACTATTAGGAAGGACTTTCAACAGTAACGTTTGATTGGTGTATTTTATATTAGATATCACCTAGGACTAGGGATACCATATATAAATCGTTATGTTCTTAATAATTAACTGCTTAATTTTATTTGTAGTTCACTACAGGCATAGGAATTAATTTTAATGTTTAAAGATTTACTTACTAAGGACTTAGGAGAAAAAACTCTTGAGAACCAATAATCTGTAGGGATAAAATAAGTTGTTACAAGGTCAATTCAGGATTGTTGATAATTCAAGTTCAAATCATCCTTCTTGGCATCCTTTGCTCATATTATTTTCTACTCTATGCTCTGTTTTACTCTTATTACTCTTTTGAAATCAAACCTTACTTAAAAATCCCCATTTTCTTTTGTTTAACTAGAGTGAAACACAAACCTTATATCATCATGCAGTCCTTGAGATCGATACTCTGAGATTTTCCATTATTATTATTTTGACATATTATTACACTTTCTAATTTACTGATCATTCTCATAGGGCATCAAAGATCTTGTGGAAGTTAAACAAGTTAATTACCCTGTAGGGTATCAAGGATCTTCCTGTGGAAGTCGAGAAATTTGATTACCCCATAGGGAGGCAAGGATCTTTCTGTGGAAATCCAACGATTTATTTTGACAGCCAAACCATAATAACCTATTGTAAATATTAGAGTATTTTTACAAGATTTTTCATAGATAGGAGAATCACTTTCTTACCAATCAAGTATAATAATATCTCAAATTTACTAAATTCCAAGTTCTAGGAATGAGTCTTTCATCCACCTTTTTGAGCTTGTAGGCTCCATAAGGCAGCTTCTGACATATGTGTTATGGTCCTTCCCAGTTAGGTTGTAGCTTTACATGTAGGTGTTGGTGTAAGCCCTAGAGGCCAATACTTTTGGTACTTGTATCAAATTATTTATTATTAATAAAAGGCATTTCTTTATTATGTTTGTTTTTCCAAAATGATAAAGTCCCTAGAATAGCTAGTTCGTTTAATGAAACATTAAGTATGACTTAATCATGAGATTCCATTAAACATAAGGACACTATTCTTAAAGCATCCATAGTCGAGCTTTAATGTGAAATGGGATAACCTTAAAGCATTAAGACTATTATGTAGATAGACTGATGATCACATCTCATGGATCATGGATAAGGAGTTATCAAGTCTTGACATAAGTATGAATATTAAGAGTAATATTTATACTGGATTGACCCACTATGAGAGTACTACATAGAATGTTATGCAACGTGTCATAAGTTACTCTCATGGTGATAGTGGTGTATACCACCCTTCGACCTGAAACTACTATGTACCCTAGATGTAGAGTCAAGTACTTTATTGTTGATCAAACATTGTCTGTAACTGGATGATCATAAAGACAGTTGATGGGTACTTCACAAAGCATGCTGAGGGACATGAGTAGCCTAGATGGAATTTGCCCATCCTGCATAACAGGATAAATGTCTAAGGGCCCAATATTGAACTGGACAAGGATGACACGGTATATACCTTGTGTTCAATATAGACATAGGGGCAAAAGGGTAATTGTACACACAAGTACTATCACAAAAGGTTTTGTCAGATCACATGATTTAATATAATTGCCAACGTCGCGAAATCCTACGGGGTCACACACATAAGGACAGTTGGAGAAGAGATAAAGTAAATAAGGAACACCGTAAGGTACGGTGCACTTGAATGGAATACGGAATATGGTAAGGTACCATGTAATATAATAATAGTTATTATTAATTTTATAATAGTTATAAAATATAATAATAATAAAATTATATTTATTATAATAATAGTTATTATAATAATATAATAATATTATTATTGAGTTGGGCTTTTTAGCTTGTAGCCCACACAAGTAGTTCTATAAATAGAACCCTTGTGCAGAAGCTCAAAGTTGTTGTTGTAGAAACCCTGGCCATATTCTATTTTTCCTCTCCCTCACTTAAAACCTTCATTCGTAATCAGCTAGCACTGTGACTGAAGGAAGCTGTTCGTGTGGACTGAGTAGAGGCGTTGTTCATCGTACAACGCTCGTGATCATCCATAGATTTGGAATCAAAGGTTTTATCTCCACAAGAGGCAACCTTTCTATCACAGATCATGATCTTTCGTAAGGATCTCTAAAGGGAGATTTTTATTTTCCGCTGCGTTTAGATCGCAAATTTCCCTTCAGTGGTATCAGAGCCACTTACGAAACCATGAGTCTGGTAATTATTTATTTTCTGTCATTTTTGTTTTAATTGGATTAAAACACGTAAAAATTAAATCAAATCCAGATATTGAATTTTTGGCATCAGATTGTGTACGGTTTGGATGATTGATATTGACTATGCTTCGGAATCCGACAATAGTATGGTGAAGCAGTGATATGTCAATCGTCCATAAGTTACACATATATGATCGATCTAATTCATATGTGATATGATTAACTTTGATGCAAAGATGGTATATTGGATATACTATTTTATTTCGTTAGTTCAAATCACGTAATGATTATCATTCGATTGAGCGATCTGTGGTTATCTGCTTCGGAATCCGACTTTAGTATGGTAAAGCGATAGCATACAGATCAATCATACTGAATTATTGATCATGGTGTTTTGATGGTATAAAATTGTTGCATCAAGGTTTATGACGGTACAAGGGTTGCGCCGTCAAAGAGGTATCAAAAGTCACGCGTTCTGTTAGCATGACGGTCTCCATAGTTTCAGGTGTGACAGTCGCCATAGCTTTGTGACGGTCGTCATAGGCTGATGTGTGACGGTCGCCATGGAAACTGTGACGGTCGTCACAGGCAGTATGACGGCGCAAATGTTGCGTCAATGCAGTATGCGCTTTAGGTCATGCATTCGCTGAAAATTTAATTTGATTTATTTAATAAACGGGATTTAAATTAATAATAATAATAAATTATTTATTATTTTTCTTGTGGTGATCAGTTATGGCCTTAGTTTATTTTTCTTTGTTTTGGATTTTATAAATACGACCTGCGTGTCGTGCCTCTCTCTTATTCTCATCATGTAACTTCTTTTCTCATCTCACTCCCTCGTATGTAAAACGAGTTTCCTTTATGTAATGTATTATTATGAAGAAAGAGAAGCCTACAAAACAAAGAAGGACAACCTTGGAGATCTTGCTTGGAGAAGTGAAGATCGTTATTAGGTTTAGCTTAAGTTCTCTCATTGGCTTGGGAGAACAATTGCGCTAGGGGCCATAACTGTTTCATTTGTATGTATGTATGTTGATATATATTGTATGTATGTTGATGCATGTGCGAGGAACGATTTATATGATAAATAAGCCGGTGAGATCAAACTAATTAAAAATCCCTCAAAACTAAATATTAAGTTTTTGCTTTCCAAGTTTTAGAACTCATCAAGACTAGTATCGAATATTGTAGGTTTCGCCTAACGCGAGGTGCATGTTCCATATTAGTAAGGTGCGATGGGATAATTGTAATATCCAATTTCTAAAATAATGGGTCAAACTTAACTAAACAAAATATAATAAGATTATATGCGTTTAGAAGCAAGAGTTGGGAATAGTCCATATGATGGATTGGAATAAGGAGTTATTCACCCAACTGAAATATTCGAGAATTGCATTGGATACAATTGGAAGGAGTTTCTATCTAAATAGCTAAGTTTTGTGTAATCAACCTAACGTTGACTTAAAACAAAGTGAAATATGGATCTCGATCCACTAGAAAATCTTCCAACGGGATTTTTCGAATCAAATGATGAGGGTCATTTGGTTTGAGTAAAATAGTGGGAGCATATTTAATTAAAGGCCTAATTGAATATGTTATGATACTTATATTTTTCCATTCCATTTTGTAGATTACCATGACAACAAACACATCTAATAACATTTTGCGAACAATCCTGGATAAGGAAAAATTGTCTGGGGCAAATTTTCTAAATTGGCACCGAAATCTGAGGATTGTCCTCAAACATGACAGAAAGCTGTATGTCTTAGAGACACCTGTTCCTGATGAGGAACCTCCTAGTTCCGCTCCTAAGGCTGAAAGAGATACTTATAAAAAGCATGTCGATGATGCCAATGAAACTGCTTGCCTCATGCTGGCTACCATGAATTCTGAATTGCAAAAGCAACATGAAAACATGGCAGCGTTCGATATGATCTAACATCTGAAAATGCTCTATCAAGAGCAGGCAATGCATGGAAGGTTTGAAGTTTCAAAAGCCCTTTTTCAAGCCAAGCTTTCTGAGGGAACCCCAGTAGGTCCCCATGTACTCAAGATGATTGGGTATGTGGAGAATCTTGAAAGATTGGGATTTTCCCTCAAAAAGGAGCTTGCGACTGATTTGATCCTGCAATCGTTGCCGGAAAGCTTCGGTCAATTTGTCCTTAATTTCAACATGAATGACATGGACAAAACTCTTCCTGAATTGCTAAGCATGTTAGGAACTACTGAGCAAAACCTGAAGACAAAAGGGAAATCCATTCTGATGGTCAGTAATGGAAAGAAACAGAATAAAAGGCCCACCAAGCAGGTTGGTAAATGGAAAGGCAAGGAAGTTGCCAAACCCAAACATACTACCCTTGCTTTGAAGCCTAGTGGAGGTATAGCAAAGGAGGGCACTTACTTCTATTGCGGTAAGACCGGACATTGGAAGAGAAACTGCCCAAAGTACCTGGAAGATAAGAAGAATGGAGTGGTGACTTCGACTTCAGGTATTTTTGTTATAGAAATAAATTTATCTACTTCTGCATCATGGGTATTAGATACTGGATGTGGTTCTCACATTTGTACCAATGTACAGGGACTAAAAAGGAGTAGAGATTTGGCAAAAGGTGAAGTCGACCTACGAGTTGGAAATGGAGCAAAGTTTGCTGCTTTAGCCGTAGGAACTCATGTTTTGACTTTACCTAGTGGTTTAATAATTCAGTTAGAGAACTGTTATTAGGCACCTGCAATTAGCAGGAATATTATTTTCGTTTCTTGTTTGGACAAGTTTGGTTTTTCATTTATAATAAAGAACAATTGTTGCTCTATATGCTACTGCACAAATGAACAATGGATTATATGTCCTTGATCTTGAAATGCCAATTTATAACATTAATACTAAAAGGATGAAACCTAACGAGTTAAATCCAAGTTACCTTTGGCATTGTCGTTTAGGCCGTATAAATGAGAAACGCGTCTCCAAACTCTATAAAGATGGACTATTGAACTCTTTTCATTACGAATCATATGATACATGCAGATCTTGTTTAATTGGAAAGATGACAAAGTCCCCATTCACGGGAAAATGTGAAAGGGATAATGATCTTTTGGCCCTCATGCACACTGACGTGTGTGGACCACTGAACATACCAGCCAGAGGAGGTTTTCAATACTTCATCACATTTACCGATGATTTCAGTAGATACGGTTATGTCTATTTAATGAAACACAACTCTGAATCCTTTGAAAATTTCATGGAATTTAAGAATGAAGTACAAAACCAACTAGGTAAGAATATTAAAACTCTTCGATCAGATCGAGGCGGTGAATATTTAAGCCTAGAGTTTGATGACCATCTAAAAGAGTGTGGAATTCTATCCCAACTCGCTCCTCCTGGAACACCACAATGGAATGGTGTATCTGAGAGAAGAAATCGAACCTTATTAGACATGGTCCGATCCATGATGAGTCATGCCGATATTCCAAACTCCTTTTGGGGACATGCACTACTGACAGCAGCTTACACACTTAACCGTGTTCCATCCAAAAAGGTTGAAAAGACACCATATGAAATATGGAGTGGTAAGAAACCACATATGTCTCACATGAAGATTTGGGGTTGTGAAGTTTATGTAAAACGACAAATTTCAACTAAGCTTGAGCCCAAATCTGACAAATGCTTATTTGTGGGGTATACTAAAGAAGCAAGAGGGTATTACTTCTACAATCCTTCTGAGGGCAAAGTGTTTGTCGCTCGAACTGGAGTTTTCTTGGAAAGGGACTTTATTTCTAAAGGAATCAGTGGGAGGAAAGTAGAGCTTGAAGAAATTCAAGAATCATAAAGCATTGATACACCTATGGAGGAATTAGAGCAGGAACCACAAGTAGTTGTGGAAGAGCAACCTGCTCAAGTAGAACAAGATCAACGTAGGTCGAGCAGGATACGTCACCAACCAGAGAGATATGGATATCTCATAAATGATCAAGGTGAAGTATTACTCACGGATCAAGATGAGCCTGTAACCTATCAAGAGGCCATAACTGGTCCTGAGTCTGAGAAGTGGCTAGAAGCCATGAAATCTGAAATGGATTCCATGTACACAAACCAGGTTTGGACCCTGGTAGAGCCTCCTGTAGGAATTAATCCTATAGGATGCAAGTGGGTCTTCAAAAAGAAGACTGACATGGATGGTAAGGTACATACCTATAAGGCAAGACTGGTTGCTAAGGTTATAAATAAATTCATGGTGTAGACTATGATGAAACCTTTTCACCAGTTGCAATGCTTAAATCTGTTCGGATTTTACTTGCTATCGCTGCATATCATGATTATGAAATATGACAGATGGATGTCAAGACTGCTTTCCTTAATAGGATTCTTCATGAGGATGTATACATGACACAACCTGAAGGATTTGACATACCCGAAGAAGCCCAAAAGATATGCAAGTTATAGCGATCAATCTACGGATTAAAGAAAGCTTCCAGAAGCTGGAATCTTCGTTTTGATGAAACTGTAAAACAATATGGATTCATAAAGAATGAAGATGAGCCTTGTGTCTACAAGAAGGTTAGTGGGAGCATGATCGTCTTTCTGGTATTATATGTAGATGACATATTAATTATTGGAAACGATGTCCCTACCTTGCAACAAGTAAAAACCTGGTTAGGGAAATGCTTTTCTATGAAGGACCTTGGTGAAGCAGCCTATATATTAGGAATCAGGATCTATAGAGATAGATCACAAAAACTGCTTGGTCTAAGTCAGAGTACATACATAGACAAAGTGTTGAGACGCTTTAATATGCATGATTCCAAGAAAGGATTCATACCTATGCAACATGGCTTATGTCTATCAAAAACACATTCCCCTTCAACAAAGAAAGAAAGGGATCGCATGAATAAGATTCCATATGCATCTGCAATAGGATCTATCATGTATGCCATGTTATGTACTCGATCAGATGTCTCGTATGCTTTAAGTGCAACGAGTAGGTACCAATCTGATCCTGGTGATGCTCACTGGGTAGCTGTCAAGAATATCCTTAAGTACTTGAGAAGGACTAAGGACTCATTCTTGATATATGGAGGTCAGAAAGAGCTCGCGGTAATTGGTTACACCGATGCTAGCTTCCAGACAGATAAGAATAAAATTAGATCGTAATCTGGTTATGTGTTCTGCCTAAATAGTGGCGCTGTGAGCTGGAAAAGTTCAAAGCAAGAAACAGTTGTTGATTCTACAACCGAGGTCAAGTATATTGCTGCCTCAAATGCAGCGAAGGAAGCTGTTTGGATCAAGAAGTTCATTAGTGAACTTGGCATAATCCCTAGCATTGTGGACCCCATTGATCTCTATTGTGATAACAATGGTGCTATCGCACAAGCTAAGGAGCCTAGATCTCACCAACGATCCAAACACATACTTAGGCATTATCATCTCATTCGAGAGATAATAGATCATGGAGATGTAAAGATATGTAGAGTACCTACACTTGACAATATTGCTGACCCGCTAACAAAACCTCTTGCGCAGCTGAAGCATGATGGTCATACTAGATCTATGGGTATTAGGGGTATGCCTGATTGGCTCTAGTGCTAGTGGGAGATTGTTGGTGTAAGCCCTAGAGGCCAATACTTTTGGTACTTGTATCAAATTATTTATTAATAATAAAAGGCATTTCTTTATTATGTTTGTTTTTCCAAAATGATAAAGTCCCTAGAATAGCTAGTTCGTTTAATGAAACATTAAGTATGACTTAATCATGAGATTCCATTAAACATAAGGACACTATTCTTAAAGCATCCATAGTCGAGCTTTAATGTGAAATGGGATAGCCTTAAAGCATTAAGACTATTATGTAGATAGACTGATGATCACATCTCATGGATCATGGATAAGGAGTTATCAAGTCTTGACATAGGTATGAATATTAGGAGTAATATTTATACTGGATTGACCCACTATGAGAGTACTACATAGAATGTTATGCAAAGTGTCATAAGTTACTCTCATGGTGATAGTGGTGTATACCACCCTTCGACCTGAAACTACTATGTACCCTAGATGTAGAGTCAAGTACTTTATTGCTGATCAAACATTGTCCGTAACTGGATGATCATAAAGATAGTTGATGGGTACTTCACAAAGCATGTTGAGGGACATGAGTAGCCTAGATGGAATTTGCCCATCCTGCATAACAGGATAAATGTCTAAGGGCCCAATATTGAACTGGACAAGGATGACATGGTATATGCCTTGTGTTCAAAATAGACATAGGGGCAAAAGGGTAATTGTACACACAAGTACTATCACAAAAGGTTTTGTCAGATCACATGACAATTTTGTGACTTGGGTAGCAGTGATGTGTTGCTAGATACCGCTCACTGTTTATTATGTTAAATACATGATTTAATATAATTGCCAACGTCGTGAAATCCTACAGGGTCACACACATAAGGACAGTTGGAGAAGAGATAGAGTAAATAAGGAACACCGTAAAGTACGGTGCAATTGAATGGAATACGGAATATGGTAAGGTACCATGTAATATAATAATAGTTATTATTAATTTTATAATAGTTATAAAATATAATAATAATAAAATTATATTTATCATAATAATAGTTATTATAATAATATAATAATATTATTATTGAGTTGGGCTTTTTAGCTTGTAGCCCACATAAGTAGTTCTATAAATAGAACCCTTGTGCAGAAGCTCAAAGTTGTTGTTGTAGAAACCCTGGCCGTATTCTATTTTTCCTCTCCCTCACTCAAAACCTTCAATCGTAATCAGCTAGTACTGTGACTGAAGGAAGCTGTTCGTGTGGATTGAGTAGAGGCATTGTTCATCGTACAACGCTCGTGATCATCCATAGATTTGGAATAAAAGGTTTCATCTCCACAAGAGGCAACCTTTCTATCACAGATCATGATCGTAAGGATCTCTAAAGGGAAATTTTTGTTTTCCGCTGCGTTTAGATCGCAAATTTCCCTTCAGTAGGGAGAGCACAACAACTTGTCATATCACTAAATTTCCTTCTTGAATCTCTCTTTGAACCACCTTGGAGATATATCTTTTGGCTGCTATTTGTTTGGCAGAGAACTCTTAAATGTGAACGACATATCTTCTCTCATCAATTAGGCCAGTGACACATCTCAACCCTGCCTCATTTTCCTCCTCATTAAATTAAGTATTTCACCATAATAATATGTCAAGTTTGACATGCAGCGTGACATCCTCTTCTTATACTAGTGTGAAGGGAGTTTCCCTGGTGGTGGAGTGAAAGGTGGTGTGATATGACCACAACAATTCGTGCACCTGCTCGGCCCATAATCCCTTGGAATTATCCAACATATTCTTGATCTCCTTCAATATTACTTTATTTACTGACTTTGCTTTCCCGTTCACTTATGGGTGAATGATCAAAATAAATTTAGTTTTTTCTTCTAAGTCATTCCAGAACTCGACCACGGTAGTATTGGAGAGATGAGTTCCATAGTACGAAACAATAACTCTTGGTAAATCAAACATGCACATAATCCTTTACCAATAAAAGTGAAGGACCTTTTAAGTTGTAATATTGGATACAACTCCCTCCTCTATCCATTTCGTGAAGTAATCCACTCTTATGATCAGAAACTTTATATGGCAGGGAGAAATAGGAAAAAGTCATATAATTTCCATGCCCCAGTGGTAAATTGGCCAAGGAATTGTCACATAATGGAGGAGTTGAGCTGGTGCATTGTGTAAATTAACATGTTAATGACACTTATCACATTTCTTGATAAAAGCCATGATATCCCTCATTAGTGAAGGCCAGTAGTAACCTACTTTTAACAACTTGTGGGCCAAGGCTCGCCCACCATTATGGCTGTCACAATCCCCTTAATGAATTTCAGCTAAGACTAAGGCATTTTTGTATTCACCCAGGTACCTTAACACAGGAGAGGCTCTTCCCATTTTATTGAGTTTTTCAGACATTAAAATGTGTTTCATTGCACACTTGTAGATTTGCTTAACTCTTACTCGTCTTGTGAAAGTTCTCCTAACTGCATATAATGGATTATAGGCGTCTTCTAACTACCAGTTAGGGTGATGTCAATAGTGTTTGCCTCCATCGCCTCTATGCTAGGGATGATGAGCGCTTATTGTATGACAGTGCAGTTAAACCATATTTTCTTCGAACTGGGGTGCTATAACAACATATTTACCCTCAAATTATGTTCCACGGGCACATGTATTATCTCATAAGTTTTGAAATAATCAGAATATTCATGTACCTTCTTCAAATATTTGATGAGTTTTGGTTCCTTCGCTTGGCACTCTTTGGTGACTTGTTTCTCCACCAGCTGAGAATCGCAGGGCGAGGGACATGCCGATGATGAGAACTTTATTGAACATGTGACTCCATATACAAAAGGGGGTGAATTCTGATGGTTATAAAGTAGTTAATTTAAAACAAAATCATTTTTAAAATCAGTGTTTGAAATTTTTTTATAAAAAATGTTTTAATAAGTATGCAACAGAAAAAGAAATTAAGTGGAAAATAAAAGAGATAAGGGAATAGAGATGACACCGGATATTTATAGAGATTCAGTCTTAAAAAAGTGACCTAATCCTTTCCCCAAGAATTAATTTCAAGAGTAACCACTATTACTTGAGATCTTTGAAAAGGTTGTTCCATGAATCCCCTTATATAAGGAAATGAAGTTTTAGGATAACTTTCAACCAAACAACGAACTGAGGCTTGAAGTGGTTAGTCTCCAAACAAACAATGAACATTGCTTTGAGAATTTAGTCTCTAAGTCAAACAAAGATTTTGCACAGGCTCATCTTAAACCTAGATGGAGTTTTGAGTTAGCTATCCTCCAAACTAAATTGATGTTTTACAAGGGTTGGCCATGAACCGAACTGATATTTTTACCGGGTGGTCGCGACTTTGTGTAATGGTCGGATTACTGCTGCAAGTATACAGCTTATCGCGTAGTCTTAAAAAGGTTGTCGAACCCACAGGGACTAATAATCAACCTAGAGTGATTGATTATTGCGGTGTAAAGCTAAGGCTAGATTTGGCGGTAAAAGAAATTTGGTTAATAACGGGATTTTAAAAACAATAATAAAGACGAGACCGGAGAATGATTTTCGTGCTCTTTGGGACTCCGTAAGATCCAGGTGTTAACAAAGGTCTTGAAGTTGGTCTGTAGGATATACCAGTTTAAAGGCTCAACGTCACGCTCTCGCGGTCTTAACCAAGCCACGCCTAATGACCCCAAGATTTTGCTCTCGCTCGCTCGGTAGTTAAGAGGTGCTTTTTGAAAACTAACATAAATTAAATGAGTCCCTAAAGCGCTCTCGCTGCATTTAGGCTCAATGTCCGATGTCTACTATCCGACGATTACCTCAAACTCTCGCTCTGTTGGACACGCCTTAGTGTGTTTCTCACTCTCGTGACGAAACACTGTTAAACAGCCCCTCGCTCTCACGACAAGGTTGTCTAAATTTAGTTTAGACACCAAAACCAGAATTTTAAAACAAAAGCTAAACACTGAAGGTTTCTATAGAGTCCCGTCGGAACGACAGTCCTCAATCTACGGACTCGAAACAAACTACTCAGACATACTTAAATTAAACATTAATACATTAACATTTCTGGATTTTAGAGCATACATAATGGCTTGTTCTTAATTAAATTCAGAATTAAGTTTATATGCGAAATCAGAATTATGCGATTAATCGAAAGAAAACAGAATGCGGTAAAGTAAATAAATCGTAAATGACCTGAAGTGCGAGTGATTAAAATAGAAAATAGACTTTGTATTAACTAATTGATCCAAGTATACATCAGCAGCAAAAGAAATGAAAATACAATTGGTGTATCAATCTCTCGATGTGATCGATTGATACTTTGGTTAATGATCTAAGTGGCTAGGAATTTCGGCAGCGCTTCCGCAGGGTTCTTGGATATCAAATGCAGACCTCAAGTCCTCTATATATAGGCAAAATGGGCTCCAAGACAGTTAAGTTCGAAATTTGAATTCTCCCTTGCAAACTGCCAGAACTGCATAAAGGAAACTGCTCCCGCGCACAATGGCGATCGCCTTAGGGCAAACGGCGATCGCCTTTTCTTTAAATGCTTGAATTTCCCTCCTTTCTGACATGGTGAGCGCCATTCATTTGCACTGAGGGGAATGACGAACGCCATTCATCTAGGAGAGGCAGAACCTTGTAATTTTCTCCACTTTTCTTCTCTTTGAGCTCATATCTTGGTCTTTTCTTCTCTAGAGCTGATATAGGACCTGTAAATGGAAAAGAAACAAAAACGTAAGCAAACAATACACGAAATGACAATGACTCGATAAAAATGCGATAAAATATGCACGAATTGAATTGAATTAGACGATACGAAATTGAGTCATCAAACTCCCCCACACTAAGGCTTTTGCTTGTCCTCAAGCAAACTCCCAATGCAATAAAACAGTAAGCATTATGTTTCAACTCTTAGGCACGACAAAAACAATCTAAGCACAAGGTTGCTAGGCTACAGTGAAAACGGATAAGTACTGAATAGTGAAAACAAGGATACCGTAATGACACGACTCCACAAAAGCGGACGAAAACTCCCTTCCTATGCAATACCAATTCAAATCACGAAATTATACCTAGACCTATATCCTTCATCTTATTTCACCTCTTTTTCATTCGAGCGCAATCACATTAAGCCCGTTATCCTTTGTACTTACATGGTAGTCGAACCTGTTAGTGTTATGATCTCTTATTCAACAAGAATTTTTTTCTTTTTCGCATTTGTGCATTTTTTTGCTTACGAATTTCAAGAGTCCGAACCTTTAGGCTAAATGGTCGGGTGAGGACCACCTAACTTAGCGGGAACATGTCTTTCATTCGCATTTTTCTATAAAAATCATATAAATCACATTTTGAGATCACACATATTTGCATCAGCTCGTCACTTAGTTCGAACATAAGGATGGTGTTGACTGCTAGAATAAACTAATCAAGAGGTTAACTCTAAGAAACTAGGCATAAGGTCATGGCATAATGTCTATTTAAATCAATATCACATATTTAGGGAATCTAAGGTGTAAGAACGGTACCGATATTTTCAAAACTTTCCCAAGTCCGCCTACCTAGCCTAAATCAAAGAATGAAACAACCTATACTATACACGTCATGCCTTTGAGTCTAAACAATTTTTTTTTAAAATTTGGGGTCAAATAAGGGGATTGATAGACATAGGGAAAACGTAAAGTAAAAACGACTCAAACGTGCATATGACTCGATAATGAAAAACAAACTAGACTTGAAAGCAAGGAAAACAAACTAAACTAGAAAGCAAGAAATAAATAAAAGCAATAAACGATAATAAATGACTCCTCCCGCACACTTAAATTAGACAATGTCCTCAATGTCTTAATCTAAGTTGAAAGTAGGAGCAATAGAACCTGGATACATCAGTGGTAGCGAGCACGCCCTCCACGGTGGTGTCTATCCTGCCTGATGGCTGGGTTATCCTGTGGGACATGCTGGACACAATCTGCAATTTGGCTTACCTCTCTGCACAGTCCCGCCATCTCCAAAACAACATCTCTCAAATCCGTCTCAGCCCTGGCCATAAACTCGTACTGTCTCCTCTCTAACTCCTGCATCTGCACATCACGCGCGACATCTCTCTCTCTATGCTGCCTGAGCTCTGAAAGAACTTCATCCAATGACGAGCGAATACCTGCAAAATCAGCAAAAGGTGTCGTGTGTGCTTGGGTACTAGACCCAGGAATGTCAGTGGCATGGCTATGAGCACAGGGTTGCTCATGATGCTATCCCATACTCTCACGGTAGTGCCTCTCTGTGCTCTCTGCCTCTACATCACGGGCTCCTAAATCAAACAGCCAATTAGTGCTTTGACGCACGTTAATATGCTCAGCATTAGGCAAAGAAAAACCTCGAAACTCGTGTGTCTGGACCATAAAGTGATACTTGTTACCATGCAAATTCTTGATAAGCCGCGCATTACGACAAAAGTCAATGTCGGCATAGAGACAAGGTATTTTTTCTTCATTTTCTAAATCGGCGTCTAACTCTAAACAGATGGAAATGGCAGTAATGATACCGCCTATACAGATGGAACTGCCGACTCTGTTTGCTACACTGATAAAGTGGGCAAGAAGGAACGGTGTTGGATTTACACGGGTCCAGGAAAGTGCACAGTGGATAAAGAACAAATCCTTAGAGTTCACATTTCCGGGATTTTCACGGCCGAAGATGGTGGAGGCGAGGGCGCGGTGAAAATAGCGAATAACAGGGTTGTGGATTATTTTCGCTTTCAAGCCTTCCCATCTGGTGGCTCTCGTGTTTGTTATTTGGTGCTAAAATTGGAAGGCTCCTTCCTCCCAATCACTGTCTAATGGTGCTTGAGTCGTAAGACCCTCACCGGTAGGAAAACCAAAGAACTCGGCTATCTGCTCATGAGTGAGCGAATAGTCAACGTTAAACATTCTGAATTGAAGGGTTCCGGTGGTGCGGCTAAGGTCATGGGCATATCGGACCGAACTAAGAAACTCATAGGTAAGCCTAGCCGAAGAGAAATTAAACATAGAGCAAAAACGGGTCATACCTAAATTTCGGAGCATCCACGAGACACTATCAAAAATCCCCAAGGCGTGAAGAGTTTCGGGCTCTGGATACCTCGTGGCGTAGACAGGCCTTTTGGATACTCGGTGGAAGTTGGAACGCATGGTGGCTCCAAGCACTCCGTCGGGGAACTCAATGCCCATGTAGTCAACTTCTTGGTTATCAGCCATGGTTGTTTCTTAGCAAATGGGTGTTGTGGAAATTTTCTGAAGTGGATAGAGAAATGGGTAGTGGGTATGAGAAAGATATATGGTAATGTGTGGTTAGGGTTGCTTAAATAAGGATTTAGTGGAAGAATATGGATAGATGGAGTTAATGTGGGATGGTGAAGGGTTACTAGGTAATTAGGGGGTCTAAGAACATGCAAGAGTGCATTGAATGGTGAATGGAAGAGGCAAGGGAGCGTTTTACAAAGAAAAACACGCGTTCTGCCACTTCGCATGCACGGCGAGCGCCGTTAGGCATTAGGCGGTCGCCTTTTGCTTTCAGCATGCTTTTTGAATTTTTTTTTTGGTTTGCAGAATGCATTTTGGTATTTAAATTTTTTTTGTTTTTGGTTTTTTCTTGACAAGCCTAGGGTTGCTAAACTTTAACAACAAGTAAAGTAAATATGCAAAAACACTAAAATAGAAATTAGAGAGAAACTTGCATTAAATGGAACTAAAATATACTACAATTACGCGTCGGCATCCTGACGGTACACAGCAGAATGGAAATTACAATTCAAACAATACAAAAAGGGGAAACACTATACGTGTAATCAAACTAATCTAAGAAAACAGGAAAAAGAAATGTGCAGCTACGGATCATCCATGGTGTTGTTTAAGAGAGTAGACAATTTGGAACATATGGTCCAACTCTTCGTGAACAACATCCATTAGGCCGATGAAGTCGACTCGGAGAGAGGAAATCTCGTCTCTGAAGAAATCTACTTCAGCCTGGAGAGCATTTATAGCAGCGACAACATTCAAAGGGGGCATATCAGGATCGACCTCAGAACCTTGAGTGGCCTCAACGGACATAATGGTATCTCTATTTTCATAAGCCTGAGGAGAGTCGGGCGGAGTTAGAAACTCGTTGACGACCTCCAAATCATAGAGCCAATTGTCTTTGTTGTGCACACTGGTCTTAGCATGGTTATGCAAAGTGAAGGCATGGACCACAGAATTATTGATAAGCAGCTCTAATTCTACCGGGCCAAGGTTAGCAATAATGCCTCTGTTGAAACAGAAGCTAATATCCATCGGGCGGAAACCACCGAATGCAAAGGATCGGTTCAGATGGTACCTCATCCTAATTGCATCAGCAATCATGGTCACCAGTCTGCCTATTAAAATTGGTTGGAATGAATCACGGGCAATATGACTGAGATTAGCAAGTAAGTACGGGGCTGCATTAATCGGCTTTCCTTGGGATGCGCAGAGCATGATATATAGCTCATCCCTTGACACAGACGTTACATTCTCTTCTTTGCCAAAGAAGGTGTGAGCCAGGACCTTATAGAAATATCTCCATCCATGGTTGTGAATACTTTCGGAGAACATAGCATTAGGTTCAGCATTACCGCTTCCTGTTATAGTGCCCCAGAAATGTTCAAGATCATAGCTAGTGAAGGCATCAACAGGGGTTTTGGTCACAACATCGGGTTCATTAGGAAAACCCAATAATTCAGCGAATTCATGGTGGGTGAATCTGTACTTGTTTCCAAATAACCTGAAGGTGGCCAATCCACGGCCAAATCCGAAACCACGGGTGGCATCATAATAGAGGGAGCTTAGGAACTCCAAGGTCAAGCTATGGTATGTGTTAAATCTCTTCTCTAAAGCAAAGTGAGACCATCATATCTGGCTCAGAAGAAAAACAACACTGTCTCGGATGCTAAGGGTTTGCATGGCAGAGTCGTCAGGATAGATGAACAGACCAAAATCTCTCTGAGACAAAGCCTCAAATCGACGCCTCTGGACATCGTTCCTGAAAACAACGACACGGGTTTCAAATGTCTGCATGGTTGCTGGTCAAAGGTTTCCTAGAGAAGGGTCTCCTAAAAAATTGAAAAACATTACAATATTAGGGAAAAACACTATTAGCTACGTGTTAGTAAGATAAAAATAGTAATAATAATAGTAATAATAATAATAATAGCAGAAATAATGAGATGCAATAAATAGTGATGTATAATGCATAGACTTTAAACTAAACATGCATGCAATGTCCTAAAAATTAACAAAGTAAAATAGAGGGCAAAATAAAAACTAAAGATCGTGGTTTAGCTCCCACAGAGTGCTTTGTTTAATGTCGGAAGCTCGACATTAGAAATGGATAGGGCATCATTTGTCAGGAAGAGCGGGAAGCTCTTCCAACTTGTAATAGTTGATGAATTCCTTGTTTTCTACTAAGTGGTAGTGTTTGAGTCTCTGGCCGTTCACAAAGAACGTCTCATTCTACTTTCCTCTAATTTCAATTGCTCCACTTGGTAGGACTTTTGTAACCTCGAAAGGACCAGACCATCTAGAGCGTAATTTTCTGGGAAAAAGTTTAAGCCTAGAGTTAAAGAGAAGAACTATATCTCCTTCGTTAAACTCCTTCTTCGTTATTCTTTTATCATGCCACTTCTTGGTTCTTTCTTTGTATATTCGGGCATTTTTATAGGCATCTAGTCTTAGTTATTCTAATTCATGGATATCGAGAATTCTTTTCTCGCCTGCTGCCTTGTAATTCATATTCAGGGTTTTAATGGCCCAATAAGCTTTATGCTCAAGTTCTACAGACAGATGGCATGACTTTCTATAAACTAGTTTATACGGTATGGTTCCTATGGGGGTTTTATAGGCTGTTCTATAAGCCCACAGAGCTTCATGAAGTTTAGTAGACCAATCCTTCCTAGAGGTTGCAACGAATTTTTCCAAAATTTGTTTAATCTCCTTATTCGACACTTCTACTTGTCCACTAGTTTGAGGGTGATAGGGTGTTGCTACTCGGTGTCGTACTCCGTATTTAAGTAATAGCCTCCCGAAAACATTTGAAATGAAATGGGATCCGCCATCACTAATGACGATTCTAGGTACACAGAATTTGGGAAAGATTATGTTCTTGAAAAGCTTTACCACCACTCGTGCATCATTTGTAGGTGAAGCTACTGCCTCAATCCATTTTGATACATAATCTACTGTGACGAGTATGTATTTGTTTCCAAAAGAAGATGGTAAAGGTCCCATGAAATCAATGCCCCATACATCAAAGACTTCGACTTCCAAAATTCCCCTTTGAGGCATCTCATCGCGTCTAGAAACATTTCCAGTGCGTTGGCACCGGTCACAGTTCATAATGGCAATGTGAACGTCCTTCCAAAGGTTTGGCCAAAAGAGGCCAGATTGTAATATCTTTGCGCATGTTTTTGATGTACTGGCATGTCCTCCGTACGGTGCAGCATGGCATTGGGATATGACATCCTCTATTTCCGATTCAGGAACACATCGACAAAATATTCCATCGGCGCCTCTCTTGAATAATAGGGGTTCATCCCAGTAATATTGTTTAAGATCATGGAAGAATTTATTTTTCTGTTGGTATGTTAGATCTGGTGGAAGCACTTTGGCTGCTAGGTAGTTGACAAAGTCAGCATACCATGGCAATGTGGTTTTTGTATAGATTGCTTCTACTACTTCATTTGTCTCTTCATCGTTAAATAACAAGGAACATTCTATAGTTTTTCTCTCCCTTTCCAACTGGGCTACTAGTCTGTCGTAAGGAAAATCATCGTTTATAGGCACTCTTTCGGGCTTTAGATCCTCAATCCTAGAGAGATGATCTGCTACCACATTCTCTGTACCTTTCTTATCCTTTATTTCCAAATCGAATTCTTGCAAAAGCAAAATCCATCTCAAGAGTCTTGGTTTGACATCCTTTTTAGCTAACAGATACCTAATAGCGGCATGGTCGGTGTAGATAATAATTTTTGCTCCTACCAAATAGGAACGAAATTTGTCTAAGGCGAACACAACAGCTAGGAGTTCTTTTTTTGTGGTCGCATAGTTCATCTGCGCGTTGTCTAAGGTTCTACTTACGTAGTAAAAACCGGCATGACCTAAAAAGCTTCGTACTTCTCTAACTGTTTTGGGTGGTTGAAGGTTTTCTATGACTTCTATCTTTGCTTTGTCTACTTCAATACCTCTATCGGATACTACATGTCCAAGAACTATACCTTGTCGCACCATGAAATGACATTTCTCCCAATTTAGTACAAGGTTCACTTTGACGCATCGTTCGAGTACCAACTCAAGGTTTGACAGGCAGTGTTCGAAACTTCCCCCACATACAGAGAAATCATCCATAAAGACTTCCATTATGTCGTCTATGAAATTTGCAAAGACCGACATCATGCATCTCTGAAATGTTGCGGGAGCATTACACAGTCCAAACAGCATTCGGCGATAGGCAAATTTACCATAAGGGCAGGTGAATGTTGTCTTCTCTTGGTCATCAGGGTGAATAGGTATTTGGAAAAATCCTGAGTATCCGTCTAAGTAACAAAAATATGAATGTTTGGCTAGCCGTTCGAGCATTTGGTCTATAAAGGATAAAGGAAAATGGTCTTTTCTAGTAGCTTTATTCAGCTTCCTATAGTCTATGCACATCCTCCATCCAGTTTGAGTTCGTTTGGCTACGGACTCGCCTTTTTCATTGGTTACAACTGTAACACCACCCTTCTTTGGTACGACATGCACTGGGCTGACCCATTTGCTGTCAGATATTGGGTATATAATTCCTGCTTCCAATAGCTTTTGCACTTCTCTCTTCACTACATCGCTTAGGACAGGGTTCAACTGTCGCTCCCAGGATTTTCATCCAGGTACAAACGCGAGAGTGGCGTGGAAAAACAGAGTCTCCAGCCGTGTAAATTTATCCCAAGAGAGGGAAAGGGAACACCGCATAAACCTGAGGAAAAGGGAAAGGAATGGTCATCGCAACCATAGCCTAGGTTCGGGAGTCGGTTACGCGAGGGGAAGGTTCTAGCACCCCACGCGTCCATCGTACTCGATGGGATCCACGCTTGTTGTCTATTCTAAGGGTGAGTTATCCTATCATCTATGGTTGTACTAAGACGGGAGAGGGGAAAACAAAGACAAACTCGGTAGGACGTCGACGTCCTAGGCCTACGTACCCCCCTTGTGCAATGGGGAATTCAGAGTCAACGTAGTTCGGACCAAGTTCTTTTTGTGTTTTTTATGAGCAACGTTAAGTTCGCGTCCGGCAGTTAGGGTCGATGCCTATTTGCGACTCAGACAGAAAGTAACGTGCCCTTTTTGAAAATAACCTTTAGTTTGACAATCCCGAAGGACAAAAAGGTTTGAAGTTTGTTTGTATTTTTTAAGACAGAAGTGACTTGAGTTAGTTCATAACTTGCATTGCACCAAAGTCTAGGGCACAGGGACAAATACTTAACGAATCGTCCCAAGACAGGACGCTCGCTAAGCACTCTAGAAAGATGAGAGGAAGTCCCTCATTTCTCATTCCCCACGCTTAAGGCTCGTGCGCAATACACTTTACCTTTATTAAGTTTTTTTAAGAAGTTTTGAGATGAGAAGAGAGAAGACCCAAAGGAAACTCTAAAGGGAAACTAAGAGTCCTAATGTTATCATGCAAAGGTGGCCCTAAGGGGAGGTTTGGAGGGAGACTATCCTAGGGAATTTTGTCCTAATGTTATCACGCAAAGGATTGAAAGCCTAATGTCTCTCCTACCTCAAACTTAATCGGAAATTAAGTCGAGCTAGGAATCCTAAGGGATCATGTGAGCAAACACAAGTAAACATAGGATGAATCAATCACAAAACGAACTAAAAACAAACGAAAGAATAAACAGTGTTAGTCACCAACAATGTCACACAATCAAAGTAAAAAGGGGGGAGCTTTAGCCAAGGGGTCATATCAACCGAGGCAAACAAGCTAGCTATAGGAAATAGGGGTACTCACCCAATGGTATCGAGAACCATGGAGAGCAGAGAAAGGGGGATGTGAATAAGATCACATAAGCATCAGCATCGGTCAATGCGAGCTATAGACAAGGCATGGGGTTTGATTGCGAAACCCTTCTTCCACTTGACGGACTCGATAACAAGAGTAAGCTATGTTCAAAGCTTCGACCATGTAATGAGAGCTAAGAACGACTCGACTAAAATAACGGGGGTCGATTGCGAACCCTACCTTCCGTCAATTGCCTTCTTGGAGGTCTTACAAGGGGATACGGGAGTGGGATGCCTCTTTGGAGGTCTTTAGGCACAATATTAAACAAGCACAATCATGGCCTCACTTGAGGACTTTTCCAGAATGCCGACCAAAGAAAGGAACGGACTTCCAAGCATGCATCTCTATTCCTACTTCTCATGGCATCGAAAGCAGTAAGTGCGGAATGAGATAAAAGGGAAAAGAAACTATACCAAACGGATAACAATCCGTAGCAAAAGCAAACAAAGTAAGAAACCCGGAATACTTCGAGCAAGCTAGCATCACCAAACAAAGCAAGTCAGAAATCGTATATCTGATATAAGCGTCAAAGCATGGTCGGTGTGAAAATAAATCACAACCGGCATGTGGTGTGTATCAGACACAACCACCCAATCAGACAGTACACCTGCAAGAAACGCAATCCAGACACAATACCACAAATACATATGCACGCCTCAAGAATGAGAGACAAAGAGAAAGCGCATCGGACGCGAAGTAGCATCCAACAAATAAAGTGGAACACCCAGCGGATAAGCACCATTGGAGACTCTTTCAGAAAAATTCCTTGCACACAAGTTAGTAATAACAAGCAAACGCAACTTTCGTATCACAATATCAAATCAAGAAATCGCACGAAAAGTGACAATGGTTATGTCAAAACACAATATGTACATGGAATCAATCCGAAATAAGCGAACATGAATGCGATAGTACACAAATCACTAAGTAAGCATGAATATGCATCAAGTAGCAATTAGTATGCAAAGTACATCACAAACGGAGGCAAATAACACGAAATCGGAAAATAAGCGTTAAAAATCACCGACTCGGAATTGAACGAAAATCGCATGGTTGACCGCAAACGTGCCAACGGACTCAAAAACGAACTCGGTTTGAATTAATTCCGCTCGGAAGTGGGACTTTTAGGCCAATTTCGTCGGCTGGCAGTAGCGAAACGGTAAAAAAAAGTTGTCCGAAATCGACCAAAAAGTCCACCAACAGCTCCAGAATCATCAACAAAGTCAAGTTACATTATTCGTATTCGCAAAAACATGCTACGGTTAAGAAGTTATGACCAAAATGAGCTAGCATCAAGTATTAAAACCAAATTCAAGAATTGACATAATTTCATTCGATTCAAGCTCTTCGTTTGCAAAATTGAAATAATCCATGCTTTGAATCGAATAGAAATTATATGAACTCATGAATTGCACAAGAATTAGTAAATGAACACAAACATCGACACTTACATTAAATCAACAAAACCACACCGGTAGCACTATTTTCAAGTTTCGAAACTAAATATCATTCAACAACTAATTATCCGGAATCAAAATCCAACTCTTGGAAAGTGAACAACATCACAACCATTAATATCAAAACTATAATTCGATTCAAGAATCACAAACAATTCACGAAATAACTATCCAATTCCGGATTTAATCATATTTCACCAATTCAAGAATCAATTCACAAATTAATTCACTAATGCAAAGCTTAATCCAAGGTTTGATTCACAATTTTATCACAAGAAAATTAAGTTCAACAATATAATCTCAATTCACAATCAACTATCAATTAAATCCTAATTCACCCAATTCAACAATTATTCAAGAATTAAAGTGAAGAATTATTACCAGAAAGTGAATCTGAGGAAGAATTGATGGAATCCGAAGAGAAACGTCGGAAGCGGACAGAGAAGACGCTCGAAAACTCACGCGACGGAGGAATGAATCCGCGACGGCGCTCGCGGTTGAGGAGGGTGGCCGGAAATCGCGGCGGTGGTCTGGCCAAGGGAGATCGGATCGGAAGAGATCTTGAGATATTTGGTAATTTGCCTTTGAATGTCCTTGAAGATTGGTGAACTTGATGAATATTCTTGAGAGAATATGAAAACCTTGTTGTTTGATCCTTGAGGGAAATTTAGGTTTGATTTTTGAGTGTTTATGAATTATGAATCAGGGTTTGTGAAAATGAGAAAATTTTGAATATATAGTGTGATAAAAAACAAAGTGAAACGGTAAAATTCCAGCTTGTCGGCAGCTTAAGCAAAAATAACACCTTGCCCGGTACAAAATTTCGACTCTGAGCCTCTTAAGAAATTGTCCGCGTCTGAGTCACGGACGCAACGCAAAAAGAATGGACGTTATTCGATCAAAATCGAATGAGTTCGATACGCTTAAGCTGCAAGACGTCACTGAATAAGTCATTTTTTTCAGCTTATTTGGTGTCCGCTACTCGAAAACATGATGAGGTCAACCTCTTCGGAGCATAATCTCGACTCGACTTTGTCAGCAAAGTTGTAGATCTATGAGTCATTGACCTCGTGTCAAAAGATGAGCGCGATCGGATAAAAAAAGAGCGAGATATGCATTTTCCCGTGAAACAACTTTCAGCCTTTTTCTTCGGTTCAACACTTCCGTTTTGCAAAATAAACCAAAACGATGATCTTCGGAGCATCGTTCAAACTCGAGCTTGTCTTGGAACTTGAAGATGATAAAATTTTGAACCAACGTTTCGAGAATGGATGCAATCCGATGAAAATTGACCGAGTTGTGAATTTTACAAAATCTGACAGACAGTGCACTACATCAAAGAACCCCACTGGTAATTCACATTTTCGGGGTCCTTCCGCTCGGACCTGACCCAAACTGAATTCACGGCACGAAGATAACATCTAAACGGAATTTTAGGCACTGGAATGGCATCAATCCGATAAACGATCTGAGAGTTATGAATTTTTTAGTGTCCGAAATACACCGGTTCAACACTATTTTTCACTGTTTTTTGCACTGTATCGACTCTGAAAACTCGCGTGTTCAGAGATCTTCCTCAAAGAATCAGCCCTCGGTCCAAACACAAAAGTTGCAGATAATTTCAATATGGAATATTTTGGAATAGGAATATCTCAGAAATGATGATCCAATCAGAAGTTAAGCCCATTTGAATACCACTGACGCAATTATCTAGCGAAACCGAAATTCCAGAAACAAGTAATTCCCACCACTTTCCTTGATGAATTGACTTCCGAGCCGAACATAAAAGTTGTAGAGAATACCAAGACGGTTGTAACTGTTGAATATCCAGCCAAAACGAGTTTCAGAGCAAGAGTTATGAATTTTGCAAATTTGCACAGCAAACTGATTTTCTGCTCAAAGTGTTCTGAATCGGCTGAAAACTTTAACTTCCTCTGAGATTCTTGACATGAAAAATTATGTTTGATAAGAGCTTTGCTGACCCGTTGATTACGTAACCCGGAGAAATACTTTGCGCATATGTCGAGTGACGAAATAAACGTCTGTTGCAACCTGACGATGCTTGAACAGAGAACCTTGATCCCATAACCACATAGCCAAATGATATGCATGTATGTACCCGATGACCTAGCTAAAATGCAAATGAAGCATAAGACACTTGAGTTAGAAAAGTGAAGGCAAATTTTGGGGTGCTACAGCTGCCCCTATTCAATCAACTTGGTCCTGAAGGTATGATAGCGACGACTTTCAGACATTCCAGGATGCACGGGGATTGAATACCGAAAGAGCCCCGGAAATTTGCTAAAGGTGAGAATAACGAAATGGAGCGTGCTGAAAAATAAGGAGTATGACCTCAACCATATCCACAAAATAAGACGAATACGACCTCAATCGTGCCCGCAAAGGAAGACTGACCTCAATCACTCTACCCATAAAGAAAATAGGAATACGACCCCAATCGCACCCACAAAACGAATACAACCTCAATTGCACCCACAAACGAAGACTGACCTCAATCACTCTACCCACAAAGAAAATAGGAATACGACCTCAATAGCACCCACAAAATGAATACAACCTCAATTGCACCCGCAAAGGAAGACTGACCTCAATCACTCTACCCACAAAGAAAATAGGAATACGACCTCAATCGCACCCACAAAACGAATACAACCTCAATTGCACCCGCAAAGGAAGAATGACCTCAATCACTCTACCCACAAAGAAAATAGGAATACGACCTCAATCGTACCCACAAAACGAATACAACCTCAATTGCACCCGCAAAGAAAGACTGACCTCAATCACTCTACCCACAAAGAAAATAGGAATACGACCTCAATCGCACCCACAAAACGAATACAACCTCAATTGCACCCGCATAGGAATACTGACCTCAATCACTCCACCCACAAAGAAAATAGGAATACGACCTCAATCGCACCCACAAAACGAATACAACCTCAATTGCACCCGCAAAGGAAGACTGACCTCAATCACTCCACCCACAATGAAAATATGAATACTACCTCAATCGCATCCACAAAACGAATACAACCTCAATTGTACCCGCAAAAGATAACCAACATAAAGTGGACTTCGTCGGGGATAACGTGAAACAAAACTTCCAGGTTATGTCATCTCTGCTGATAAAGAGAACTGACAAAGGAATCTCGAAATATGCCATCCCTGCTGATAAAGAGAACTGACGAAGGAAATATTCAAAGGATTTCTATCTCTGCTGATAAAGAGAACTAGCAAAATAAATGCCATCCCTGCTGATAAAGGGAACTGACAAAGAAAATCTTCAAAAGATTGTTATCTCTGCTGATAAAAAGAACTGGGTTTCACGAAATAAGTCGGACGAGAACTGACTACCAGACGGGAACTAGATTTACCACAACAATAGGTCAGACGATAACTGACTATCAGGCGAGAATTGGATTTACCAAAGAGATGTCAGACGATAACTGACTACCAGGAGAGAACTGGGTTTACAAAAGAGATGTCAGGCGAGAACTGACTACCAGGCGAGAACTGGGTTTACACCAAATAAGTCAGTCAAGAACTGACTACCAGACGAGAACTGGATTTACAAAATAAGTCAGACGAGAACTGACTACCAGACGAGAACTGGGTTTCACCAAGTAAGTCAGACGAGAACTGACTACCAGACGAGAACTGGATTTACAAAGAGATGTCAGACGAGAACTGACCACCAGACGAGAACTGGATTTCCCAAAAGAGAAAGGCCAAATAAAGGCAAACTTCTAATGGACTCACGATCCACAGATAAGATGACTCCGTCGGGGAAAGGAGAAGTCTAAATAAAAGACTCTGCCGGGGGGCACCAGTATGAGGAACGCATCCCTCCAAAATCTCCTGAGTTATGCCATCTCTGCTGAGAAATAGAACTGGCAAGGAAAGTACCAAACATGGCTTATGCTTTGAATGCAGATGTTTGAATTTTGCTGTAATGCTCCATACGAAATGGAAATGCTACGCGTTTGAGGATGCAATGCGAATGCTTATGATATGCAAAAAGGGTCCCTCCAGCAAAATAAATGCCGGAGAGGAAAGACCAATTCAGCTGGGGATGACAAAAATAAATTGTCCTCTGAATCCAGGAACTCTGCTGAGAAGGGTCATACTGATCGACTCTTCGGATCAACAACTTCTCCTGGGGATGAAATCCCGAAAGAACTACCGGGGGCTACACCTATCTTTCACTGAAGGTAACATCCAAAACCTGAGATTTCTCCTCTACTGGGGGAGTTGAGGATGAACGCCAATAACGGACCCGGAAATCTGTTACTGAAGATTGCTAATATCCAATTGGACTCAGAACCTGCTGGGGGATGCCAGCCCATAATACCATCCTGCTTGGGGAAAACAGTCCATAATACCATCCTGCTTGGGGATACTGCTGAATTTAGCCTGCTGGTGGGGAGAATGACTTTACTTCCACCTTGTTGGGGATTAGAATATGACATTGTCGGCGAAAGCCCGCTTCCTGACTGGATGGGGGAGGTGAACACCCTGATTCTGTGGGGAGATAACGTCTTGATCCGGAGAAAATACTTCCCAAGTCTCCTGCTGGGGAAGGTCTGCTCTGCTGAGGAAAGTGCAATCTCAATGCCGGGGAGAGCAAACTGTTGGGGAAATACAATCCTGTTGCCATCCAATCCTGACTTGTTTCTAAGGTCGTAAATGGCCCTTTGAACTTTCCACTTGCCCCAGACCACCAGGTCTAACGGAAGAAATCATCTCAAGAGGATTTTATAGAAGACCGGGCGTTCGCACTGCCCCAGGGTCTTCAAACTCTTGGAGAGATTTATCCTATCTCGACATAACTGCCCCAGTCTTCATAATCCATGAAGTGCATTACCTCGAAAGGGATTGTAATGACTTGAAAATACTCTGCTTTAGTATCTTGAACCTTGAGGAGGTGTTCTCAATTAACCATTTTTAGAAGTGGACAATCTCCCACGCTCTAGAGGTGGCCTGCCCCAATATGAGCTTTGAAGTGACTTTGCCCCTGATCTTAGAATGAAAGCCCCAGAATAACTGAATTTCGGAGAGATTTCTCGACGTGACTGCCCCAGGTTGGCCACATCTTAACACGACTTACTGGGGAGAACTCACTCTACACGGAGTCTCTTGGGAGCATGCCCTTTGATATGATTGTCCTTCAGAATTTTCAAGCATCCCAACTTGGCAGGATCAAGCTTCTTGACTGACGTTCACTGTGTAAGCTGCATTGATGCTTAGGCACATATATGCAAACAAAAAATGTTTATTATGAGAATGACAATTCTAATGCAACACTCATGTTAACCTTGAAGTTTTTTTATCGAAAATGCGTCACCAAGCCTTATGAATGAATCACTTGCTGGGATGCGACCTTGATTTTTGAATGGCAAAACAATGCGCACATGCAATACCAACAAATCTTATTAGCACAACTCGTAGGAGTCAGGAACGCTATCCTGTTGAAGTACGCTTTCGGAATAAACCCTGTTTCAATTAGGACTTTTAAGGGTTGCAACGTGGTCTGGTTCACGGTTTCAGAAAAAGGATTTATGGCTCACAATTCATCGATGCCCACCCACTCTTCGTGATGTTATCCAATCCTATGTTCAGTTAATCTGACCCAAACGCTCATCTCTCGAAAGGTTTATGATCCTTAAGGAACCTATACCACTAATGGTTTGGCACCTAAGGAAGTTTTGGAATGACAGTCACCCCTTTTTATCTTTTGCATCTGTAATCACACGAATTTGTTCTTATCGAGGATTTTCTTTTGTAACGCTTTTTGTTTTTTCTTTCTTTTGCTTTTTTGATCCCTAATTTTTGCCTGACTCTTTTGAGTTTTTCGATTTTGAAGTCCAGCGGGATGCCCTAACTTTTGCCTAAGTCGCTTGTTCTCAAGTTTCGACTTAGCGGGCTTTCTCTCCCTTTTTTTTATTCCTCTTTTTGAACAAAGCGTGTGACACTGGTTGTCTTACTTGCTTGAAAGGGCTGTGACTGCCCCACTCCTTAGTTGTTGATGGATAACCATCGTGGTTTCACATCTCTTGACCTCTTAACGGTGGGATAGAAGGTAATGGTTCCTCGAATGCACTCTCTCCTTGAAATTTGAACGCTCGGTCAAACTAACTGACGCCTACCCTGCCCCTGGGTTAAGTATGAGGGTTTTTAGTACGAAAGAAGCTCCTTCTCCAAGGCTCAAAAAGGTTAACGAAGGTTTATCTCCTTATATCTCCAATGTTTAGGGGTTTGAAACAATGCCTGTACATCCTCAACAGGGTTCTATCCTTGAACATTCAACCAGAGATTTTGCGTTTTCGTCTCATCATCCTCCCTCAAGAGTTCTAAACAAGAAAATTGGTATTGCAATGCATATAAACATTTAGGAGTGAACACGAATGGATTACTTCAAGAAAAACATACTCATTGCATTAATATCATCATTAAAAAACAAACAAGTCTTACATGCATACGATGCTTTAACAAGAAATGAAAAACTACAAATGAAAATGCAGTAAAGAAGATGAGATTGCCATTGCTGAGGAAGCTTAATTCTGTCTGGATGTACTTGTAGACTGAGTGTTCATTTGAGAAATGAGGCTTCCGTTGATGTACATATCATCTTCAGTGAATACAATGATCTCTGAGTCTACCAGGTCTTGCACCTTGTGCTGGAATACATTACACTCATCAATCGTATGCCCAAACGTCCCCGAGTGGAACTCGCACCTAGTTGTCATGTCATAATCCGGAGGAATAGGGTACGGTACCGGCGTGGTATTCCTCGTTTGAATCAGAGAGTTCTTGAGCAGACGAGCAAACAACTAACTATAAGGGATAGGAATAGGATCAAATATCCTCTTGGGCCTTCTTGGTCTCAGTTGCCCCTGTTGCTGATAATTCTGCTGTCGGTGCTGATTTGGGTGCCTCACCTGCGCTTGCACTACATTTGGCTGAGGCATAGACAAAGGTTGCTGACGTAGCGCTTCTGCAGCAAAAGGTTGTAGACAAAGTCCATGACATGAGGTGGATCCTACAAAGAGGGGAGGAGTCTCCACTTCTTTCGCAACAATTGGGGTAAAATCACCTTGTATATTCACGCCGCCCGACGTGAACTCAATTGCCCCTGCATCAATCAAATCCTGGACTTGGTGCTGAAAGGCCCTACATTTCTCGACATTATGCCCTGGTGCCCCAGAATGGAAATCACAATGGGCTCTTGCATCATAGCCTGGTGGAGGATTACCAGTGAGAGGAGCCAAAGTCCTTTTCTGTACCAGTTGCAACTGAAGGAGATGCTGCAATAGTTGAGCATATGGCATAGGGAGCGGATGAAAAACTCTTTCAGACTTCTTTTGTCTCTGTGTACACTTTTTGCCCTTGGGCTTCTCTTGGGAGCCAAGACCTAGCTGCTGTTGGGAAAGTTCTGGAACTTCCGCTTGTGGAAGAGATTCACGAGGTAATCCACGATTTAAATCAAATTCCAAAGAGATGGGAGGAGTAAGGATCTCTGTTGTGGAAGCGTGCACATGACTGTCTTCCTTCTTCAACACCCTATTCAAAATTTCCATGGCCAAACCCATCTGAGTCTTCATCTGATTGACCTCCTCCCTCAGCATCTTCTGGTCTTGCATGAGAATTTGCATATTCCCCATAAGCTGCCCCATCTAGCCTCGCATTTCCCTTAACTCAGCTTGAACTTTCTCCATGATCAACTCTTAAATGGACTGAGGAGTTAAGTCTGCAATTTAGAAGAAAACCAGATCAAAATAATAATAACCAGCCTTGAACACCTGTTATGCACAATGATTATGCAAAATGATTATGAATATGCAAATGAACATGTTTGAATATCCGCAGGGCGATCCACCCCTTGATTCCAGTTTAACAACAATATAGAACGGAACTTCTGCTCGTATATTAAGAAAACCAGAGGAAAACCAAATGTCAACAATCACAAATCCAAGATAACAAGTCTGAACACAATAATCATAGATCCCAACCAACAAGCCTGGCGGTGGTCCAAATAACGAAAGAAACTAGAAAACTACGGCATGTCATCAAAGTCTACAAGCATCAATCCCCCCATCCATTATGCTTCTTGCTCCAGTCTTGAATTTCTTTGAACAGCTTTTTGGTGTCGGGATGCTTCGGTCTCTGAATTAGCTCTTGAATGAGAACGTCTCTCCTATGCATGATCCCTTCCAAGTATCGGCAATGTAACTCCCAAGCGTCTTCTCCAGAAACACCATCCATGCTAGGACCCTCACTTCTAGGTCTCTTCACTTCAGCTTGGATCTTCAGTTCCTCTATGGAGGCTATGGCTTCATTGAGTCGACCCTCGACTGCTTGTCTCTGGAATATCCCTGATAGGATCTCAGCGTCTTTCTTCTTGAGCTGCGACTTCAATTGAACAATCTGAGCCAGGTAATCGTCTTCCTTTCTCTTATTCTCAGCCATTGCAGTTTCTCGGTGAGCATTGAACCTGTGAATTTTTAACAAAGCCTTGTCCAATTCCTCCTTCTTAGACTCGAGAACCTTACTGATACCATCTAAAGCTTGTTTCATCCTTTGTCTGGCCGCGACCTTGTCAGCTAGCTCCTTTTCTGCTTCAGCAAGAAGCTCTGTCTTCAACTTGGCGATATGAATAGCTTCACCCCGCTCATGTTTCAACTGATAAATCTCCCTTAGTAGCTCATTGTTTTCTTCTCGTAGCTTTTCCTTTTCAGCCCACAACTTGTTAAACTTCTCTATCTCAACTGTGGTAGGAGGCTTAATCAGCAAGGGGTAAGATGGTGGTTCTACCGGGAAGGGAAGAAGCTCCTCTTCTGCTCTCTTCTTAATCCACTCTTTATAGGAAGGGAAAACCCGGTTATTACATTTCCCGAATGAAGTTTTTCCCTTCTTTGTCACCTGTTTCCAAGCATTCACGATATTCCTTATCATCTCTTGATCCTCAGTACCATTGAAGAATAAGGACTCTTTGACATCTCGCTCTTCAGGTGGACCTTTCAAAGGATAACCAAACTGCCTGATAACAAGGGAAGGATTATAGTTAATTCCACCTCTTCTCCCTATCAAGGGTACATTAGGGAATTCTCCGCACTTGCAAATAATCTCTATTCCTAGCAAATCACGGTTGAACCCGACAATGTTGTCAGCAGTCAAGCCCATTAACCTCTTTGACCACTTCAGAGAATCTTTCGTATCAACAAAGGCACCAGTTTCGGGGAGATGGCTCAGAAACCAAGTAGATAAGAGTGGTGGACAACAACTCACGATTTTTCCTCGCCTATTTTCATTCTTGTAGTGGACTGAGTGATACACATCACCTAGCAAGGTAGGTATAGGATTCTTTGAAATAAAGATTCTGACAGCATGCATATCTACCAGATCAGGAACATTGGGAAACAGGACAATCCCATAGATGCACATAGCCAGAATAGCTTGGAAAGCAGTCAAATTCTTCTCTTTAACATGTATGCAAGCTTGATCAAACAAGAACTTCAATAAGAAACCCTTAGCTCCTTGTTTTTCCTCAATATTACTGCTCAGAACGGATTCACCAATATGAAGAGCAATAGCCATTTCCTTTATCCCGGGGTGTTCTTCAGAAAAGAATACTATGTCATGCCTGATGGGGATTCCCAAAATAAATGAGAACTCCTCCAACGTTGGGGCCAAGATGTAGTATGGGAAAGTGAAGCAATGCAAAGACGGATCGTAAAACTGAAGAAGTGTATGAATGACATCCTTCTCATACTTGGAGATATTGTAGACAAACTTCAGAAGTCTCCCATACCCTCCACTGAACTCTGTACGAACTCCGGGACCAGCCATACTAATCAGTTTATGAATCAACATCAAGGTCGGATCTGGGAACGAATAGGCAACAGTCTTCTTTCTCTGGACATCCATGCCAAGGTAACCTCAGAAAACCGGAATCAAGAGTAAGATGCAAGCCCTGAAAAATATCAAACATGTTAAAATGCAAGAAAAATGATGTGCTCATGCAAACATGGGATCAAGGCAACACTGCTGGATGTGCTGTGCTGTGCTGTTAACTGAACGAGAACCACAACCCAGAAAACCAGAATTCCAAAATACCGAACCACTGAGATAACCAGGAACCCAGATAATCGAACATTGATGAGAAATCCAGAAAAACCGGGTAGGTTGAAGGTTTCGGTTACCTGCAAACCTGCAAACACCCATCCCCTCTCACGTGTGGGTACTAGGATGTTCAGTATCCCGGGCTCTCAGGTCGAGAAATGATGATACGTTCACCATTTCTGGTTTGGCATCATCATCAATCGAGGAGGCCTCAACTGATTCTCCAAAACAGAAGGTCCTCAGCTTCTGGCACTGAGGTCGAGAAACAATAGTACATTCATCCCTCGGGGTACAATACTATCATCAATCGAGGAGTGCCTCCACTGATTCTCTTCAAAAAATAGGGGCTATCATATGCGAGTTCCAAAGTGGGCCCTCGGGTGCGAATGGGTTTGCCACAGGATGTGGTCTGCCACTGTCACCACTAAAGAGGGATGTTTCCACTAAGGTCCTCGATGATCGGTCACCAGAGTCGACAACTCTCTAGATCAACACCCTAACATGCGCAAGACACACACGTCAGAATGCGTCCCAAGATAGCCTCGTCTGGTTGTGAATTTCGTGAACACACAAACGTACCAAGCGGGCATGTAGGTCCCACTACTTTCCACTCTAGTCCTAGGGTGTACTCAAGCCTGGGTATTGTGCTTATCTCTCAAAACAACCCAACCTGCAAAACAAGAACAGCCAGTACAACAAAGTAGTATGACAGTAATAAAAACGAAATGCAATGCAGAAAATGCGGTAAAAATAAAATACAACAAATAAAGCAAAACAAGCACAAAACACCCAAAGAGAACAAAGACAAGCAAGCGCTAGGATTGACTCGCTTAGGGATGGACCAGCATAGGTCAACCAGAGTCCCCAGCAGAGTCGCCAGCTGTCGCTCCCAGGATTTTCATCCAGGTACAAACGCGAGAGTGGCGCGGAAAAATAGAGTCGCCAGCCGTGTAAATTTATCCCAAGAGAGGGAAAGGGAACACCGCATAAACCTGAGGAAAAGGGAAAGGAATGGTCATCGCAACCATAGCCTGGGTTCGGGAGTCGGTTACGCGAGGGGAAGGTTCTAGCACCCCACGCGTCCATCGTACTCGATGGGATCCACGCTTGTTGTCTATTATAAGGGTGAGTTATCCTATCATCTATGGCTGTACTAAGACGGGAGAGGGGAAAACAAAGACAGACTCGGTAGGACGTCGACGTCCTAGGCCTACGTACCCCCCTTGTGCAATGGGGAATTCAGAGTCAACGTAGTTCGGACCAAGTTCTTTTTGTTTTTTTTATGAGCGACGTTAAGTTCGCGTCCGGCAGTTAGGGTCGATGCCTGTTTGCGACTCAGACAGAAAGTAACGTGCCCTTTTTGAAAATAACCTTTAGTTTGACAATCCCGAAGTACAAAAAGGTTTGAAGTTTGTTTGTATTTTTTAAGACAGAAGTGACTTGAGTTAGTTCATAACTTGCATTGCACCAAAGTCTAGGGCACAGGGACGAATACTTAACGAATCGTCCCAAGACAGGACGCTCGCTAAGCACTCTAGAAAGATGAGAGGAAGCCCCTCATTTCTCATTCCCCACGCTTAAGGCTCGTGCGCAATACATTTTACCTTTATTAAGTTTTTTTAAGAAGTTTTGAGATGACAAGAGAGAAGACCCAAAGGAAACTCTAAAGGGAAACTAAGAGTCCTAATGTTATCATGCAAAGGTGGCCCTAAGGGGAGGTTTGGAGGGAGACTATCCTAGGGAATTTTGTCCTAATGTTATCATGCAAAGGATTGAAAGCCTAATGTCTCTCCTACCTCAAACTTAATCGGAAATTAAGTCGAGCTAGGAATCCTAAGGGATCATGTGAGCAAACACAAGTAAACATAGGATGAATCAATCACAAAACGAACTAAAAACAAACGAAAGAATAAACAGTGTTAGTCACCAACAATGTCACACAATCAAAGTAAAAAGGGGGGAGCTTTAGCCGGTCATATCAACCGAGGCAAACAAGCTAGCTATAGGAAATAGGGGTACTCACCCAATGGTATCGAGAACCATGGAGAGCAGAGAAAGGGGGATGTGAATAAGATCACATAAGCATCAGCATCGGTCAATGCGAGCTATAGACAAGGCATGGGGTTTGATTGCGAAACCCTTCTTCCACTTGACGGACTCGATAACAAGAGTAAGCTATGTTCAAAGCTTCGACCATGTAATGAGAGCTAAGAACGACTCGACTAAAATAACGGGGGTCGATTGCGAACCCTACCTTCCGTCAATTGCCTTCTTGGAGGTCTTACAAGGGGATACGGGAGTGGGATGCCTCTTTGGAGGTCTTTAGGCACAATATTAAACAAGCACAATCATGGCCTCACTTGAGGACTTTTCCAGAATGCCGACCAAAGAAAGGAACGGACTTCCAGGCATGCATCTCTATTCCTACTTCTCATGACATCGAAAGCAGTAAGTGCGGAATGAGATAAAAGGGAAAAGAAACTATACCAAACGGATAACAATCCGTAGCAAAAGCAAACAAAGTAAGAAACCCGGAATACTTCGAGCAAGCTAGCATCACCAAACAAAGCAAGTCAGAAATCGTATATCTGATATAAGCGTCAAAGCATGGTCGGTGTGAAAATAAATCACAACCGGCATGTGGTGTGTATCAGACACAACCACCCAATCAGACAGTACACCTGCAAGAAACGCAATCCAGACACAATACCACAAATACATATGCACGCCTCAAGAATGAGAGACAAAGAGAAAGTGCATCGGACGCGAAGTAGCATCCAACAAATAAAGTGGAACACCCAGCGGATAAGCACCATTGGAGACTCTTTCAGAAAAATTCCTTGCACACAAGTTAGTAATAACAAGCAAACGCAACTTTCGTATCACAATATCAAATCAAGAAATCGCACGAAAAGTGACAATGGTTATGTCAAAACACAATATGTACATGGAATCAATCCGAAATAAGCGAACATGAATGCGATAGTACACAAATCACTAAGTAAGCATGAATATGCATCAAGTAGCAATTAGTATGCAAAGTACATCACAAACGGAGGCAAATAACACGAAATCGGAAAATAAGCGTTAAAAATCACCGACTCGGAATTGAACGAAAATCGCATGGTTGACCGCAAACGTGCCAACGGACTCAAAAACGAACTCGGTTTGAATTAATTCCGCTCGGAAGTGGGATTTTTAGGCTAATTTCTTCGGCTGGCAGTAGCGAAACGGTAAAAAAAAGTTGTCCGAAATCGACCAAAAAGTCCACCAACAGCTCCAGAATCATCAACAAAGTCAAGTTACATTATTAGCATTCGCAAAAACATGCTACGGTTAGGAAGTTATGACCAAAATGAGCTAGCATCAAGTATTAAAACCAAATTCAATTCGATTCAAGCTCTTCGTTTGCAAAAATGAAATAATCCATGCTTTGAATCGAATAGAAATTATATGAACTCATGAATTGCACAAGAATTAGTAAATGAACACAAACATCGACACTTACATTAAATCAACAAAACCACACTGGTAGCACTATTCTCAAGTTTCGAAACTAAATATCATTCAACAACTAATTATCTGGAATCAAAATCCAACTCTTGGAAAGTGAACAACATCACAACCATTAATATCAAAACGATAATTCGATTCAAGAATCACAAACAATTCACGAAATAACTATCCAATTTCGGATTTAATCATATTTCACCAATTCAAGAATCAATTCACAAATTAATTCACCAATGCAAAGCTTAATCCAAAGTTTGATTCACAATTTTATCACAAGAAAATTAAGTTCAACAATATAATCTCAATTCACAATCAACTATCAATTAAATCCTAATTCACCCAATTCAACAATTATTCAAGAATTAAAGTGAAGAATTATTACCAGAAAGTGAATCTGAGGAAGAATTGATGGAATCCGAAGAGAAACGTCGGAAGCGGACGGAGAAGACGCTCGAAAACTCACGCGACGGAGGAAAGAATCCGCGGCGACGCTCGCGGTTGAGGAGGGTGGCCGGAAGTCGCGGTTGTGGTCTGGCCAAGGGAGATCGGATCGGAAGAGATCTTGAGATATTTGGTAATTTGCCTTTGAATGTCCTTGAAGATTGGTGAACTTGATGAATGTTCTTGAGAGAATATGAAAACCTTGTTGTTTGATCCTTGAGGGAAATTTAGGTTTGATTTTTGAGTGTTTGTGAATTATGAATCAGGGTTTGTGAAAATGAGAGAATTTTGAATATATAGTGTGATAAAAAACAAAGTGAAACGGTAAAATTCCAGCTTGTCGGCAGCTTAAGCAAAAATAACACCTTGCCCGGTACAAAATTTCGACTCTGAGCCTCTTAAGAAATTGTCCGCATCTGAGTCACGGACGCAACGCAAAAAGAACGGACGTTATTCGATCAAAATCAAATGAGTTCGATACGCTTAAGCTGCAAGACGTCACTAAATAAGTCGTTTTTTTTCAGCTTATTTGGTGTCCGCTACTCGAAAATGTGACGAGGTCAACCTCTTCGGAGCATAATCTCGACTCGACTTTGTCAGCAAAGTTGTAGATCTATGAGTTAGTGACCTCGTGTCAAAAGATGAGTGCGATCGGATAAAAAAAGAGTGAGATATGCATTTTCCCGTGAAATAACTTTCAGCCGTTTTCTTCGGTTCAACACTTCCGTTTTGCAAAATAAACCAAAACGATGATCTTCAGAGCATCGTTCGAACTCGAGCTTGTCTTGGAACTTGAAGATGATAAAATTTGTGAACCAACGCTTCGAGAACGGACGCAATCCGATGAAAATTGACCGAGTTATGAATTTTACAAAATCTGACATACAGTGCACTACATCAAAGAACCCCACTGGTAATTCACATTTTCGGGGTTCTTCCGCTCAGACCTGACCCAAACTGAATTCACGGCACGAAGATAACATCTAAACGGAATTTTAGGCACCGGAACGACATCAATCCGATAAACGAGCTGAGAGTTATGAATTTTTTAGTGTCCGAAATACACCGGTTCAGTACTATTTTTCACTGTTTTTTGCACTGTATCAACTCTGAAAACTTGCGTGTTCAGAGATCTTCCTCAAAGAATCAGCCCTCGGTCCAAACACAAAAGTTGCAGATAATTTCAATATGGAATATTTTGGCATAGGAATATCTCAGAAATGATGATCCAATCAGAAGTTAAGCCCATTTGAATACCACTGACGCAATTATCTAGCGAAACCGAAATTCCAGAAACAAGTAATTCCCACCACTTTCCTTGATGAATTGACTTCCGAGCCGAACATAAAAGTTGTAGAGAATACCAAGACGGTTCTAACTGTTGAATATCCAGCCAAAACGAGTTTCAGAGCAAGAGTTATGAATTTTGCAAATTTGCACAGCAAACTGATTTTCTTCTCAAAGTGTTCTGAATCGGCTGAAAACTTTAACTTCCTCTGAGATTCTTGACATGAAAAATTATGTTTGATAAGAGCTTTGCTGACCCGTTGATTACGTAACCCGGAGAAATACTTTGCGCATATGTCGAGTGACGAAATAAACGTCTGTTGCAACCTGACGATGCTTGAACAGAGAACCTTGATCCCATAACCACATAGCCAAATGATATGCATGTATGTACCCGATGACCTAGCTAAAATGCAAATGAAGCATAAGACACTTGAGTTAGAAAAGTGAAGGCAAATTTTGGGGTGCTACATCAACCGTCTTTGATGCTCTCTGGACGTTTTACAGTCCTCCTCTATCATGATGCGGTGCATGCATATAGAGGGACTTATCCCTTTTAGATCAGAGATGTTATATCCGAGAGCTGTGGGATACTTCCTTAAGACTTCCAATAACTTCTCGGTTTCTATTTGTCCTAAATCGGCATTAACTATTACTGGCTTTTCAAGTTCAGTATCTAGGTATTCATATCTTAGATCTTTGGGTAATGTTTTGAGTTCTACAGATGGTTTCTTTGGGCAAGGCATTGGATCGGGTGTGAGTGCTAGGCATTCACTTAGACTGTCATTTTCATATGGCTCACGCCAATTATCGTCTTCGAATATTGGAGGGGCTGGAATCTTTAGTACTTCTGTGTACCTTGTCGGTTCCTTCTCTAATTCTCTGACTCATTCGTCGATAACGTCTAGAAAACAGCATGAATCGTCTAAAACAGGGGCTTTAGGAATTGGGCTAAAATAAATTCGACTTTTTCTTCCCCTACTTCGAAATTTAATTTTCCTTTCTTCACATCTATTATAGCTCCAGCTGTTGCTAAGAACGGTCTACCTAAAATAATTGGTATATTAGAATCTTCCTTAATGTCCATTATCACGAAATCTGTCGGAATATAAAACTGACCTATGCGAACTGGCACATTTTCTAGCATACCTACTGGATATTTCACAGAACGGTCTGCTAGTTATAGCGACATCTTCGTTGGCCTCAAGTCTCCTAATTCAAGTTTCTTACATGTGGATAGGGGCATTAGGCTAACACTGGATCCTAAGTCACATAGCGCTTTGTCTATGACAGTTTTCTCGATTACACAAGGTATGGAAAAGCTACCTGGATCTTTTAGTTTAGGAGGCATGTTATTTTGAAGTATGGCACTACACTCGGCAGTGAGCATAACGGTTTTGTTATCTTCTAACTTTTTCTTGTTTGACAGGATCTCTTTAAGGAATTTGGCATATGAGGGCATTTGCGTAATAGCTTCTGTGAAAGTATCGTTATATTCAGTTGCTTTAGAAGCTCTACGAATTTCTTAAACTGTCCTTCGTTTTTGGATTTAGCTAGTCTTTGGGGATAAGGCACAGGTGGTTTATATGGTGGCGGAGGCACATAAGGTGTTTCTTCCTCTGCGGCCTTTCCACTTTCATCTTCCTTCTCCATGTTAGGTTCTTTTATTTTCTCAGTTCCCTTTGGTGAATTTTGGTGCATGGCTGAATTTTGGAATCTCGGGTCAAGAGGTCCATCGTACTCTGTTCCGCTTCACAAAGTTATAGCGTTAGCATGACCTTTTGGGTTTGGTTGTGGTTGGCCAGAAAATGTTCCAGCGGGGGCTGCGTTAGTTGATTGTTGTTGGGCTACCTGAGAAATTTGAGTTTCTAACATCTTGTTATGGGTAGCCATAGCATCAAGCTTGCTTGACAATTGTTTCATCAATTCGCTCGTGTGAGCGTTTTGATTTGTGAAATCCTTGTTTTGCTGAGCTTGAGCGTTCATAAAGTTTTCCATCATGATTTCCAGATTTGATTTTTTTGGTAGATGTGGAGCGGGTTGCGCTCCTTTCTGAAATCCGGGTGGAATAGCAGGTGCTGAGTTAGGTGGATTCAAAGCATTGTTATTCTTATACGAAAAATTCGGGTGATTTCTCCAGCCAGGATTGTAAGTGTTTGAATACGGGTTCCCTTGAGCGTAGTTCACTTGGTCAGTAGGAGTACTAGCCAAAACTTGACATTTAACGTTTGTATGCCCAGGGTTTCCACATATTTCACAGTTTGGGGTAAGTGAAGCTACAGTAGCTGCTTGAGGTGCTATTGCTAAACTTTCGATCTTTTGAGCAAGTGCGTCCACTTTAGCATTGACTCGGTCTATACTGTTAACTTTGTGCATTCCTCCTTTCGGAGTCGGTTTCTCTATACCAGCGCGTTCACCTTCCCATTGGAAATGGTTTTGAGCCATAGGCTTCTGCATATAGTTTATCCATTGGAGCACAAAGTCATTTTGGTATTGTACAGCAGCCCACCGTAAAAGGTATGTATTATCATCCATTCTTTAAGTCCATGGTGTGGGCGTAACCTTAACATGTCCTTGTATCTCTCCCAAGCATCGAATAAAGATTCGTTGTCCTTTTGCTTAAATCCGTTAATTTGGGCTCTCAGCATAACGGTCTTGCTTGGTGGGAAATATCTGGCTAAGAAGACTTTCTTCAACTCGTCCCATGTCGTCACTGAGTGAGATGGTAGAGACTGGAGCCAAGCCCTTGCTCTATCTCTCAATGAGAACGAAAAAGTCTCAGTCTGATTGCTTCTGGACTAACCCCGTTGGCTTTCACGGTGTCTGCATATTGCACGAATATTGATAAATGAAGGTTCGGGTCATCCGTAGCATTACCTGAGAATTGGTTTTGTTGAACTGCGGATATTAGCGAAGGTTTCATCTCGAAATCATTACGGTTAATGGTTGGGGCAGCAATGCTATTATGTGGTTCATCCTGCGACGGAATGGGGAAGTACTTTAGAGGACGGTTTTGCGGGCCTTTGTCGCACCTCGAAAAATTCATCGAAAATACGACCCTTCGCGCGAAAGGCACGGAAAACGGTTCGACAGAGTCGCCACCGAACTTTATTTATCCCAAAAGAGGGAAAGGAGAATATCGAGAAAACCTTTTAAGGGAGCGGATAACAACATGGTCGTCGCAACCACATTCTGAGTTCGGGAGTCGGTTACGTGAGGGGAAGGTACGCGCACCCCTCACGTCCGTTGTACTCAACGGGAACCTCTTGATTCGAATCACGATACTCTTTAGCTAAGTTTGTCTATTTTCTTCTCAAAAATAAATGCAAAACAGTAAGATAAAAGGGAAAAGATGCTAAGGGGGAATGGGTGGTTTTAGGATAGGGTGCTCGGCAAGATCATCTCGACCTTGGGCCTACGTATACTCATTCGGACGAGAATGAGAAATCAGAGCAATCGTAGTTCGACTACGGGAAGGGATGGAGGGAATACGGAAGATGAAGGAAAGGTAGACGCAAATGGTGGAAAAAGAAAAAGTGTGGACACAAACGGGGGAAAAAGAAAAAGTGTGCTCGCCAAGATCATCGCAATCTTGTGCCTACGTATCTTTACTCGGACGAGAATAAAGAATTAGAGCAGTCGTAGTTCGTGGTACGCCCACGAAACAAGTGGAGTTGGTTGATTTTAAAGAAGAGGCGTCGATTCCTCACACACGAGTTAGAGAACTCGCACCCAAACAATCGAAGGAAGATCAAAGACTTGAACCCCCCATTTATCACCTTGAAATAGTTTCGATAGTTAGTAGTCGTTTTGAGATTTGTTGTGAAAATCCGCTTGATGTTGGATCAAGGGTTTATTGCGTGCGCTTGGTGGATTTGAAAAAAGTTTGATTTGTTTTAGAAAAGAAGAGGCGTCGATTGTTCACACACGAGTAAGTGAACTCGCACCCAAACAACCGAAGAGAGATCAAAAACTTGAAATCCCGTTTTTCACCTTTAAAAAGAAGTTACGATAATTGTTAATTGATTTGGAGTTTATTTATGAAAGTCCGCTTGACGTTGGATCAAGGGTTTATTTGTTTATGAAATGAATTTGATTGAAAAGACTATGGTTTGGATGTTGATTTTGAAAGTGGCTCGACGACGAATCGAGAGTTTGGTTGGAAAAAGGTTTGTTTGAAAATGGCTCGACGACGAATCGAGAGTTTGATGAAAATGAATGAGAATCGACCCTAGTCCCTAAGGGTGCTCCTAGTAACGATGTCACGATGGGTTGTTTTGAAAATGGTCTCGACGACGAATCGAGCATTAGTTTAAAAACGGGTTGTCTATGTTAGTCCCTAGGGGTGCTCCTAGTAAACAAACTGCAAACAAAAGGAAATAATAAATACGTACATCGGAATGGGGGAGGGGTACATGTAAAATACAAGTGTTGACAGAAATAAATGGTCTCATTGTAAGGTAGCCCAAGAAAAAGCCGTGTGTGTGCAAAGTGTCCTAAACTAAACCTTGAATATGCGTCGTCAAGCAAATAAGAATCGTAACCAACAGTCCGTTCATTGATTATTTTTATGGTTTCGATATTTTATTATTTGTTTTCGATTAAAGGTGAGTAAAATGAAATGGATATGAATATGGATACAATATGATGATAATGTTTACAACAATAATATAATATAAAATGGACAATATATAATATAGATATAAAATCGGGCTCGTCTTAATCGCGATTTAATCGGTAAATTGATAATCCGATTTTTGACCTTCATTGACCCAAATGAAAATAAAAGAATATAAAATGACAAAAAGGAAATTAAATCGAAAATACGAATACAAAGAATAAAGGTCTCACCTTTATCGAGATTTAATCGAGAAATCGATAAATCAATCGATATTTAATTTTCATTGACCAAATTTGAATAAAATAATAATGAATAAATAATGAATAAAATAGTGAATAAACATTAGTGAATAAAAATCATAAAATGGAATAAAAATAAAAAATGATGCTAAAAATAATAAAGGTCTCACCTTTATCAAGATTTAAGATTAAAAATGAATAAATCTTGATATTTTGGTTTTCATTGACCAAAAATACTAAAAAATGAAATAAAAAATTTAAATAAAAAAAATGATAAATACAAAATAAATTGAAATAAATGAACTAAAATGATAAATATTACATAAATCGAAATAAAAATGAATAAAAATGGTAGGCCTCAAATAAATCAAAATTTAATCGGTTTGATTAAACTATGAATTAGGTCATATCATTGGCCCTTAAAATTAAAAGGAAATAAAATCTAAAATGAAATAAGAAATTAAATAATAAAAATTAAAAAAAAAATTACAAGTTATTAACAAAATAAGAACAAGAGAGGGGTCAGCCGTGTAAATGAGTGTGTGAGCAGAAACTTCAAATGGGCCTAGAGTCCCCAAACAACCATCCGATTTACCTCTCTTTTTTTACAAATAAACAAATAAATTTAATAAATAAATACAAATAATAAAGAGAGGCATGGTCAGTGAAAAAGAGATGGGAAACAGGGGAAGCTCGCACAATCTTAACGAGAATTGAAAAAAATGTTCAGATGCTATCACCAACGCGTTTCGCAACCTTCGTCTCTCTCGATTTTGGTTCGATTCCAATCTCGATTCGATTTCTCTCGCTTCAAACAGGTTTGATTTCGAATTTGGGTTTCGATTTCTCTACTTCATCTCCCTCGTTCTCGATCTGCTTCAAGCTCGATTCAGGTTTCTAAAGTTTGTGTTTCAGTTGTGCTTGGATCTACTCTGTTTCATCTTCTTCCTTTCTTTCGTTCTAGATTTGGGTTAATGATTTGAAGGTGGGTTTGAATGATTTTGTTCGGATTCTGAGTTTGTTGCGATTTGGGTTTGATTTGGGTGTGTTGTTTGAAGTTATTGAGTGAAAATGAAGAACTGATATGGGTTGAAGAAAATGGATTTGAAGAAGGTTTTGAGCAGGGTATGCGGCGGCTATGGTTTGTGAAGGAGGGTCAATGTTTGTTGTTGATGTCCATGGTTGATGACGAATCGACGAAGATGGAGGGAGGTCGGTTGTGGAATCCGGCGTGAATAGTAGCGTAGGGTGGTGGTGTTGATGTTGCGATGGTGGAGCAAAAGAGATCGAAGGGGGTTGGAGAGAAGCTGAGTTAAGGTTTTTGATTTTTGTCAGGAAATTTGGGTATGGTTTTTGAAGAATTAAAGAAGAAGGTTGGAGATGAGCGGTTTCGTTCACAGGTTTGTCTGCTAATTTTTCTTCCCCCTCTTTACTGTTGTTTCCTCTCCCCCTTTTAAAATCAAATTCAAACTTTGATTTTTGATTCTTAATTTGTCTTGTTATTGTGATAGGTTGTTTTCAATTTCAGATTGCAGGCTGCTGTTGGTTGGTGAAGTGAGAAGTCGTTGTCGCGTGGTTTGCACCGTTTTGGTATGACGTGGAGGTCTGTTGGTTTTGTGATGGGTTAAGGTCGTACGATTTGGGTGATGGCTAGTGGTGTGAGGACAAGATCCTGAGCTGATGTGGAACTTGTGTAGCATATTTATTGAAATGGCTTTTGCTTTTTATTGTAGCACTTTTCTTTAATATTTTTGTTGCAAGGTGTATTGGAATTTTGTACGGGATTTTTTTGTAATTTTTATATGAATGGACTTGTACAATTTGGGATTGGGCTTAAAAAATAATATGGATTATGGTCTTGAATATGAGTTTGTGAATTGGATGAATAAAAGTGGTTTTGAGAGAAACAAAAAAAAAGGAAATGGATTTAAGAAGAAAATGGGTTTAAGAAAAATGATATTGGATATGTATTTAGAAAAGTGGGTAAGAATGGATAATGGATAAATAAATGGGTATGGATGGATAATTTGAGAATTGGTTTTGGATATGAAATAAATATGGGAAATTTAAATGAATATGAAGTTGAAGACAACATATTTTTTTGAATTTTCTGAATGACGGTTAGTGAATGGATAGTACAGATGAAAATTATACAGGTAGGACAAATTTGGAGTATGACAGATGCCCCTATCTAGTTAGCTTGAACCGAGTTAGATGAACTGATATGGCGTTCATCTTTCGAGGTAGAAGACAATTAGATATAAAGAAGACCACGAATTTGTCCGACAAGAAAGAAAATGCTTGGGAGGTGGAATAACTGATCATTGTTAACCCTCGAGTAGACACTGAGAACTGGCAAAGACCATTTATCACCAAACGGATGATAACAGGAAAATCTGACACCAAAAGGATGGCAGACCTATCACCAAAACGATGATAGTGCACACACACACACAGACCCTTCCACCAAAAGGATGAAAACTGAGGTTAAAGCCTGCTATTACCGACGAGATAATAGGGCACACACACAGACCCTTCCACCAAAAGGATGAAAATAAGGTCAACGCCTGCTATTACCGACGAGATAATAAGGCACACACACACAGACCCTTCCACCAAAAGGATGAAAATGAGGTCAACGCCTGCTATTACCGACGAGATAATAGGGCACACATACGCAGACCCTTCCACCAAAAGGATGGAAATGAGGTCAACGCCTGCTATTACCGACGAGATAATAGGGCACACACACAGACCCTTCCACCAAAAGGATGAAAATGAGGTCAATGCCTGCTATTACCGACGAGATAATAGGGCACACACACAGAGACCCTTCCACCAAAAGGATGAAAATGAGGTCAACGCCTGCTATTACCGACGAGATAATAGGGCACACACACGCAGACCCTTCCACCAAAAGGATGGAAATGAGGTCAACGCCTGCTATTACCGACGAGATAATAGGGCACACACACACAGACCCTTCCACCAAAAGGATGAAAATGAGGTCAATGCCTGCTATTACCGACGAGATAATAGGGCACACACACGCAGACCCTTCCACCAAAAGGATGAAAATGAGGTCAACGTCTGCTATTACCGATGAGATAATAGGGCACACACACAGACCCTTCCACCAAAAGGATGAAAATGAGGTCAACGTCTGCTATTACCGACGAGATAATAGGGCACACACACACACAGACCCTTCCACCAAAAGGATGGAAATGAGGTCAACGCCTGCTATTACCGACGAGATAATAGGGCACACACGCACAACCTGCTATTACCAAAAGGATAATAGGGCACACACACACAGCCTGCTACTACCAAAATTATAGTATGGCACACAACACAACCTGCTATTACCAAAAGGATAATAGGGCACACACACAAAGGCTGTCACTCACCAAAAGGATGACACACAGACCAAGGGTTTATGGATCGGCGACACCAAAAGGATGACGAATTAAAACAAGCTACTACCACCAAAAGGATGATAGGAACTTCTTATTTGTGAGGACCAACATCAAAAGGATGAAGGTTAAATTGAAATGACATGGTTTCGACTATCACCAAAAGGATGATAGAAAAGTTTTTATTGGAGGATTACCAACACCAAAAGGATGCAGGTTGAGTCGAGTTGATTGGGTTTGGCTATCACCAAAAGGATGATAGTAATGCAATTGACAAAAGGTCAAGTTTACTGGGGATGTGATGAGATTTATTTGGAGACATCAACAAAAGGTTGAAGTAAAGAATTCAATGAGGAGAGCCCACGAAAAGGAAAGGGAAACCGTGAAAAATGGAGAAGGTAACCCGCCAAGATCTACGCAATCTTGTGCCTACGTATCTTTACTCGGACAAGAATAAAGAATCAGGGCAGTCGTAGTTCAACTCGAAGAAAAGATTCAATGAGGAACGCCCATTGACTCGGAGGAATGTTTATTGGTTGGGATGAGGACGACGACCTCAGCAACAAAAGGTTGAGGAACACAACCCAATGAGGAATGCACACTGACTTGCTTGGAGATCACAACTTCATCAACAGAAGGTTGAAGACTTTCATGAGGAACACCCATGAACTTAAAGAAGATGCCCCAGACTGGGCAGAAGGTTGCCTTGAGATCTTGTCTTGATCAAAAGGTTGAACCAACTTCGTGAGGGATGCCCACAGATTTGTAGTAGATGCCCTTGATTGGGATGAAGATCGTCTTGGAATAAATTTGTGAAGAACGTCCACGGATTTGATGAAGATGCCCCTGCCTGGGCTGAAGATCATCTTGCAGTCTTGAGATTGATCCTGGATCTTGCGTATGTATGAATGCTTGATTTTGTACTGATGTGCAATGCAAATGCTGATGCGCGGAGATGCAAGTGCTGGGGAAGTATGATTTGGTTTTTGTATGCAAATGATGTTGAATGCGACGTGTATGATGCTTATGATGACAGATGCATATAATTGCAGCCGGGTGATTGGATATGTTTCAAAGGTGCCAGCAAGGTGGACTTTTGGGTAGCTGCCAATGCGGATTGGACTTTTGGGCGAAGGGAGGGATTCGATTTCCTCGACACTCAGTTTGTTGAAGATGTCGTGATTGAAGCAGACGAAGATGCTCTTGAAGCCTCAAGTTTGATGACTTATTGATTTGTGCTTGTCGGTTAGGATGACCTTCTGCAACAAGGCTTGCCCCAGTCTGAACATGGTAATGATCTGCCTCTGCTTAACCAGTTCTGAAGCAGTCTGATCTTTGGAAGATCAACTTTGATGTGCTTTGAGGTGGCTTGCCCCTTATTGAGTTGTTGAAAGATTTGCACCAGCCTGTGGGTTTTGAGGGAGTCTTGCTTCGAGTTGGCACCACTGAAATTTCAAGTTCCTCTTTGATTGCCCCTTGTTGGAATTGCTTTGATGTCTAACACTGATTTGCAGTTAAAATTGCACATCCACAAATGGTAATCTTAATACAATGCTCATGCAAGTTTTGAAAAAGAGTCGTTTATTAGAGTGTCGTGATAGTGAGACGAATGGACCGTTAGCCCAAACGTGTGCTGATTTTGATGGTGTGAAGGATATAGCAAGGAGAATGACACCAATGTCGAAGATTAGCAAATATGGGGAGTCAGTTTACGCAACCTTGCGATAGTATGCTTTCAGAATGAACCTCGCCTCAATTAGGTCTTTCGAGGGTTGTAACGTGGCTGGTTCGCGGTTTAAGAAACAAAGGATATAAGGCTCAAAACTTGGTTTGTACCCACCCCTTCTTCGTGATGAACTCCAGTCCTACGTTCAGTTAAATCTGCACAGGTTTGTATTCCAAAAGGGTTGACGGTGTAAGAGTGATAATCCAAGGTTTGCTTGACATGACAGTCACCTTATTTTGTTTTTGATGGGTGTCAGTGACCCTTTGGTTTTGATATGGTGGTCACTGGTCTTTATTTTGTTTTTGGTGAGGATTTGAGGGCCTCTTTTGATTTTGCTTTTGATCCCTATCTTTTGCATGGACTAATTTCGCTTGTCGAGTCCATCAGGGTTGTCTTGATTTTTGCCTAAGTCTCCTTTGAGGTGCTTGACTTAGCAGGCTTTTGATTTTTTTGTTTTTGGTTTCGTTGGAGGATTGTGACTGCCAAGTCATAGGTATTGATGAACAACCGTCATGTCTTTGGATTTTGCTTTGTGATTTGAGTGCGTAATTGGGTTAACTGAACACTACCCTGCCCCAGGTTGAGTGTAAGGGTTTATAGGTCCAAAGGAAACTACTACTTCTAGGCTCGAAGTGGTTTACTAGGGATTAACTCCTTGTCTCTCCAGTGTTTGGGGAATTGAAACAATGCCTGTACATCATCGACGAGATTCTGTCCGAAAGCATACATTTTGCAATTATGGGTATTTCGTTGTCATCATCCTCCCTCCAATTATTGCTAACAACAGTTTGATATAGAGAGTGAAGTGGATATATGTGTCGATGTTTTGCAGTAAAATGGAAAAATGAGTGAATACGACATAACTGATTCAAAACATGCATAATCAATACATTAAGAAAACCAAATACAAACGGCAATGTTCAAAGCATACAATACTTAAACAAATAAAGACAAAATACAAGAATCCAAATGATGGGATGGCAACATGACTGCCTTCTTCGGGGAAACTTTTGACTTGATGCTGGCACTAGCTTGGCGGTGGCAGTGGGTTATTGATGACGTTTGGAGCCTTCCCATTGAACGCGAGATACTTTGAGTCGATCATGTCTTGAACCTTGTGTTTGAAAGCTCTGCAGTCCTCGATCGTATGCCCTGGAGCACCCTTATGAAACTCGCAATGAGCATTAGCATCATAATCTGGAGGAATGACAGTTGGAGGAGCTAAGTCCCTTGGAGTAATGGCCCTCTTCTCCATCAACTGAGCAAAGATCTGAGCATATGATGTTGGCAGACGATCAAAGTTTCTATCTGGCCTCCTTGTCCTTTGTTGATTAAGCTGACGTTGTTGAGCAGCTCTCTGTTGTTGATGTTGAGGAGGATACTGATACCCTTGCTGGTTGTATGACTGTTGCTGAGGAACCTATTGTTGAGGCATTGGAGTTTGAACAGCTTGAACAGTTAGCTGATAAGGCATTGGAGCGTATTGCGCAGCAGCAACATACGGATACTGAAAGTATGGCATTTGAAAATGCATTGGAGGGGGAACGTGTTGAGCTTGCCCTTTTTGAGCAGAGACAACATTTGTTTCGCCCTCTTTTTTCTTGTATCCATTATTGAAAGGTTTCTTGGCTTGAGATTGGCTGCTAGAACCTCCTTGGATCTTTTCGCTCTTCAGACCCTCTTCGATTCTCTCACCGACAATCACCAAATCAGAGAATCCGGCAGAAACATTACCAATCAACTTCTCATAGTATTGGCCTTGCAAAGTACCCATGAAGATGTCAATCAGTTCACGGTCAACCAGAGGTGGATGCACCCTTGCAGCTAGCTCTCTCCAGCGTTGCGCGTACTCCTTAAATGATTCATTGTCCTTTTGAGCCATACTCTGAAGTTGAGTACGATTTGGAGCAAGGTCAGTGTTGTACTTGTATTGCTTGACAAATGCATCAGCTAGATCATCCCAAGTGCGCACATTGCTACGCTCCAGCTGCATATACCATTCGAGTGATGCCCCAGACAAGCTGTCTTGGAAGCAATGGATCATCAGCTTTTCATCTTTGGCATGGGCAGCCATCTTGCGGCAGTACATCCTTAGATGCACGTGGGGACAACTGAGGCCTTTGTACTTCGGGAATTCCTGTACTTTGAACTTGGGAGGAATGACAACATCTGGCACCAAGCACATCGCCAGAGCGTTCAGAGATTTTGAGTTGCGCCCCTCCATGACTCGAAGTTTTTCAGCTAGATCGCGACACATTTTGATGGCTTCAGAATCCTGAGCAGCAGTAGGATTGACAATTAGGATAGCAACATGGTAGTTCTGAACTTCATCATACTGATCCACCAGATTTTCTTCGGCATGAGGAATAGGAACCTGAGTGACAACAGGTTGGGCTTGTGGAATAGCACCAACAGCGACTCCAGATGTTGGAGGTGGTTGAGAAATGGCTCCTTCAGCGGCAGGCGTAAAGTTCATTGGTATCCCATAATTGATAGGGTTGGGAATAGGAACTGAGAGCCTTGAGGGAGACCCTTGCACAGGCACAATGTTGTTGGCAGCAGCGACTTCTCGCAATTCTTCTTCTCTTCTGGCCATCATGATGGCTTCAAGAATCTGATCAATCTTTCCCTTCATAGAGTCCATTTCTTCTCTGAAGGCAACTTGCTCTTACTGAATCTGCTCCATCGTTCTTCTTGTGTTGGCTCGAGTTGCGTACTGGTGTCGAGGAATCAGCTTGATTTACTGGAGAAGGAAGGAAGTTGAAGTGAGATTCTGAGGTTGAAAATGTAATGCAAGATGCGTAACAAATGCAATGCAATGAAATGAAATGCAATGCAAGATGCAAGATCCAGGATCGCAGGATCAAACAGCTTCAAACAGTTCTGAGGTTGGCCGGAGGAACGGGTCAAGAACCACAACTAGGACCAAGAAAACCCACAGGTAGGTTTCTAAGACGGGTAGGTGCCTAGAGTTATGGATATATTTCGAAAACATTATAACCAAGACGAAGAGACATCCGACTATAATATCCTCGAAATAATCTCATCTAGGTGAGGTCTTCGTTTCTTCCCCACAAGAAAGATTCCTCGGAGGCGCCCACTACACAACCATCGACACACGGGTTCTTAATAAGGTTCTCAGAATCCTAGATTGAGGTCAAAGATATTACTGTCAGGAAGTAATACGTTCGAGGGATCTCATCTGATTGGGGCGTTCGCATTAACTCACATAGAATTAACGCTACCAACCTCCATGGGTAAATGGGTTAATGGTCCTTGGGATCGACGACCCACCTCGAAAGTATTACCACCATGGCAAAGATTCACCACAACAATATTATCTCCAAGGGAATCTACTCCAAGCGGTGGTTTTCGCTTCAACTCACGCAGAAGAGACCACGCAAGCCTACACTACACAACCACCATCCTAATCCAAGGGTTTTTCTCGACTCGGGTGTAGAGCCATCTCGCAAAGTTCCCAATATCAGAGCAACCCAACAATGTCACAAAAGGTAACACAAATAAGGAAATAGGAAAGCAAGTAAGTAAGCAAATGAGAAGAAAAAGATAAACAAAGCTAAAGAGCTAGCGATTCGAATCAAGATAGGCTTGACTCTCTTTTGCATGGAGCAAATATTCCCCAGCAGAGTCGCCAACTGTCGCACCTCGAAAAATTCATCGAAAATACGACCCTTCGTGCGAAAGGCGTGGAAAACGGTTCGACAGAGTCACCACCAAACTTTATTTATCCCAAAAGAGGGAAAGGAACATATCGAGAAAACCTGTTAAGGGAGCGGGTAAGAACATGGTCATCGCAACCACATTCTGGGTTTGGGAGTTGGTTACGTGAGGGGAAGGTACACGCACCCCCTCACGTCCGTTGTACTCAACCGGAACCTCTTGATTCGAATCGCGATACTCTTTAGCTAAGTTTGTCTATTTTCTTCTCAAAAATAAATGCAAAACGGTAAGATAAAAGGGAAAAGATGCTAAGGGGGAATGGGTGGTTTTAGGATAGGGTGCTCGGCAAGATCATCGCGACCTCGGGCCTACGTATGCTCATTCGGACGAGAATGAGAAATCAGGACAATCGTAGTTCGACTACGGGAAGGGATGGAGGGAATACGGAAGATGGAGGGAACGTAGACGCAAATGGTGAAAAAAGAAAAAGTGTGGACACAAACGGGGGAAAAAGAAAAAGTGTGCTCGCCAAGATCATCGCAATCTTGTGCCTACGTATCTTTACTCGGACGAGAATAAAGAATCAGAGCAGTCGTAGTTCGTGGTACGCCCACGAAACAAGTGGAGTTGGTTGATTTTAAAGAAGAGGCGTCGATTGCTCACACACGAGTTAGAGAACTCGCACCCAAACAATCGAAGGAAGATCAAAGACTTGAACCCCCCATTTATCACCTTGAAATAGTTTCGATAGTTAGTAGTCATTTTGAGATTTGTTGTGAAAATCCGCTTGATGTTAGATCAAGGGTTTATTGCGTGCGCTTGGTGGATTTGAAAAAAGTTTGATTTGTTTTAGAAAAGAAGAGGCGTCGATTGTTCACACACGAGTAAGTGAACTCGCACCCAAACAACCGAAGAGAGATCAAAGACTTGAAATCCCGTTTTTCACCTTTGAAAAGAAGTTACGATAATTGTTTATTGATTTGGAGTTTATTTATGAAAGTCTGCTTGACGTTGGATCAAGGGTTTATTTGTTTATGAAAAGAATTTGATTGAAAAGACTATGGTTTGGATGTTGATTTTGAAAGTGGCTCGACGATGAATCGAGAGTTTGGTTGGAAAAAGGTTTGTTTGAAAATGGCTCGACGACGAATCGAGAGTTTGATGAAAATGAGTGAGAATCGATCCTAGTCCCTAAGGGTGCTCCTAGTAACGATGTCACGATGGGTTATTTTGAAAATGGTCTCGACGACGAATCGAGCATTAGTTTGAAAACGGGTTGTCTATGCTAGTCCCTAGGGGTGCTCCTAGTAAACAAACCGCAAACAAAAGGAAATAATAAATACGTACATCAGAATGGGGGGGGGGGGGTACATGTAAAATACAAGTGTTGACAGAAATAAATGGTCTCATTGTAAGGTAGCCCAAGAGAAAGCCGTGTGTGTGCAAAGTGTCCTAAACTAAACCTTGAATATGCGTCGTCAAGCAAATAAGAATCGTAACCAACAGTCCGTTCATTGATTGTTTTTATGGTTTCGATATTTTATTATTTGTTTTTGATTAAAGGTGAGTAAAATGAAATGGATATGAATATGGATACAATATGATGATAATGTTTACAACAATAATATAATATAAAATGGACAAGATATAATATGGATATAAAATCGGTCTCGTCTTAATCGCGATTTAATCGGTAAATTAATAATCAGATTTTTGACCTTCATTGACCCAAATGAAAATAAAAGAATATAAAATGACAAAAAGGAAATTAAATCGAAAATACGAATACAAAGAATAAAGGTCTCACCTTTATCGAGATTTAATCGAAAAATTGATAAATCAATCGATATTTAATTTTCATTGACCAAATATGAATAAAATAATAATGAATAAATAATGAATAAAATAGTGAATAAACATTAGTGAATAAAAATCATAAAATAGAATAAAAATCGAAAATGATGCTAAAAATAATAAAGGTCTCACCTTTATCAAGATTTAAGATTAAAAATGAATAAATCTTGATATTTTGGTTTTCATTGACCAAAAATACTAAAAAATGAAATAAAAAATCTAAATAAATAAAATGATAAATACAAAATAAATTGAAATAAATGAACTAAAATGATAAATATTACATAAATTGAAATAAAAATGAATAAAAAATGGTAGGCCTCAAATAAATCAAAATTTAATCGGTTTGATTAAACTATGAATTGAGTCATATCATTGGCCCTTAAAATTAAAAGGAAATAAAATCTAAAATGAAAATAGAAATTAAATAATCAAAATTTTAAAAAAAAAAATTACAATTTATTAACAAAATAAGAACAAGAGAGGGGCCAGCCGTGTAAATGAGTGCGTGAGCAGAAACTTCAAATGGGCCTGGAGGCCCCAAACAACCATCCGATTTACCTCTCTTTTTTTACAAAAAACAAATAAATTCAATAAATAAATACAAATAATATAGAGAGGCATGGTCAGTGAAAAAGAGATGGGAAACAGGGGAAGCTCGCACAATCTTAACGAGAATTGAAAAAAATGTTCAGATGCTATCACCAACGCGTTTCGCAACCTTCGTCTCTCTCGATTTTGGTTCGATTCCAATCTCGATTCGGTTTCTCTCGCTTCAAATAGGTTTGATTTCGAATTTGGGTTTCGATTTCTCTACTTCATCTCCCTCGTTCTCGATCTGCTTCAAGCTCGATTCAGGTTTCTAAGGTTTGTGTTTGAGTTTTGCTTGGATCTACTCTGTTTCATCTCCTTCCTTTCTTTCGTTCTAGATTTGGGTTAATGATTTGAAGATGGGTTTGAATGATTTTGTTCGGATTCTGAGTTTGTTGCGATTTGGGTGTGTTGTTTGAAGTTATTGAGTGAAAATGAAGAACTGATATGGGTTGAAGAAAAAGGATTTGAAGGAGGTTTTAAGCAAGGTATGCGGCGGCTATGGTTTGTGAAGGAGGATCAACGTTTGTTGTTGATGTCCATGGTTGATGACAAATTGACGAAGATGGAGGGAGGTCGGTTGTGGAATTTGGCGTGAATAGTAGCGTAGGGTGGTGGTGTTGATGTTGCGATGGTGGAGCAAAAGAGATCGAAGGGGGTTGGAGAGAAGCTGAGTCAAGGTTTTTGATTTTTGTCAAGAGAGTTGGGTATGGTTTTTGAAGAATTGAAGAAGAAGGTTGGAGATGAGCGGTTTCGTTCACAGGTTTGTCTACTAATTTTACTTCCCCATCTTTACTGTTGTCTCCTCTCCCCCTTTTAAAATCAAATTCAAACTTTGCTTTTTGATTCTTAATTTGTCTTGTTATTGTGATAGGTTGTTTTCAATTTCAGATTGCAGGCTGCTGTTGGTTGGTGAAGTGAGAAGTCGTTGTCGCGTGGCTTGCACGGTTTTGGTATGGCGTGGAGGTCTGTTGGTTTTGTGATGGGTTGAGGTCGTACGATTTGGGTGATGGCTAGTGGTGTGAGGACAAGATCCTAAGCTGATGTGGAACTTGTGTAGCATATTTATTGAAATGGCTTTTGCTTTTTATTGTAGCACTTTTCTTTAATATTTTTGTGGCAAGGTGTATTGGAATTTTGTATGGGTTTTTTTTGTAATTTTTATATGAATGGACTTGTACAATTTGGGATTAGGCTTAAAAAATAATATGGATTATGGTCTTGAATATGAGTTTGTGAATTGGATGAATAAAAGTGGTTTTGAGAGAAAAAAAAAGGAAATGGATTTAAGAAGAAAATGGGTTTAAGAAAAATGATATTTGATATGTATTTAGAAAAGTGGGTAAGAATGGATAATGGATAAATAAATGGGTATGGATGGATAATTTGAGAATTGGTTTTGGATATGAAATAAATATGGGAAATTTAAATGAATATGAAAATGGTTATTTAACTGGATAAATGACTAAAATGGTTATATATATATATATATATATATATATATATATATATATATATATATATATATATATATATATATATATATATATATATATATATATAAAATTAAAAGAGGGATGTAGTTGAAGACAACATATTTTTTTGAATTTTTTGAATGACGGTTAGTGAATGGATAGTACAGATGAAAATTATACAGGTAGGACAAATTTGGGGTATGACAGACGCCCCTATCTAGTTGGCTTGAACCGAGTTAGATAAACTGATATGGCGTTCATCTTTCGAGGTAGAAGACAATTAGATATAAAGAAGACCACGAATTTGTCCGACAAGAAAGAAAATGCTTGGAAGGTGGAATAACTGATCAATGTTAACCCTCGAGTAGACACTGAGAACTGGCAAAGACCGTTTATCACCAAACGGATGATAACAGGAAAATCTGACACCAAAAGGATGGCAGACCTATCATCAAAAGGATGATAGTGCACACACACACACACACACAGACCCTTCCACCAAAAGGATGAAAACTGAGGTCAAAGCCTGCTATTACCGACGAGATAATAGGGCACGCACACATACCCTTCCACCAAAAGGATGAAAATGAGGTCAATGCCTGCTATTACCGACGAGATAATAGGGCACACACACACAGACCCTTCCACCAAAAGGATGAAAATGAGATCAACGCCTGCTATTACCAACGACATAATAGGGCACACACACGCAGACCCTTCCACCAAAAAGATGGAAATGAGGTCAACGCCTGCTATTACCGACGAGATAATATGGCACACACACAGACCCTTCCACCAAAAGAACGAAAATGAGGTCAATGCCTGCTATTATCGACGAGATAATAGGGCCCACACACACAGACCCTTCCACCAAAAGGATGAAAATGAGGTCAACGCCTGCTATTACCGACGAGATAATAGGGCACACACACACAGACCCTTCCACCAAAAGGATGAAAATGTGGTCAACGTCTGCTATTACCGACGAGATAATAGGGCACACACACACACACAAACCCTTCCACCAAAAGGATGGAAATGAGGTCAACGCCTGCTATTACCGACGAGATAATAGGGCACACACGCACAACCTGCTATTACCAAAATGATAATAAGGCACACACACACAGCCTGCTACTACCAAAAGGATAGTATGGCACACAACACAGCCTACTATTACCAAAAGGATAATAGGGCACACACACAAAGGCTGTCACTCACCAAAAGGATGACACACAGACCAAGGGTTTATGGATCGGCAACACCAAAAGGATGATGGATCAAAACAAGCTACTACCACCAAAAGGATGATAGGAACTTCTTATTTGTGAGGACCAACATCAAAAAGATGAAGGTTAAATTGAAATGACATGGTTTCAGCTATCACCAAAAGGATGATAGAAAAGTTTTTATTGGAGGATTACCAACACCAAAAGGATGCAGGTTGAGTCGAGTTGATTGGGTTTGGCTATCACCAAAATGATTATAGTAATGCAATTGACAAAAGGTCAAGTTTGCAGGGGATGTGATGAGATTTATTTGGAGACATCAACAAAAGGTTGAAGTAAAGAATTCAATGAGGAGAGCCCACGAAAAGGAAAGGGAAACCGTGAAAAATGGAGAAGGTAACCCGCCAAGATCTACGCAATCTTGTGCCTACGTATCTTTACTCGGACAAGAATAAAGAATCAGGGCAGTCGTAGTTCGACTTGAAGAAATTATTCAATGAGGAACGCCCATTGACTCGGAGGAATGTTTATTGGTTGGGATGAGGACGACGACCTCAACAACAAAAGGTTGAGGAACACAACCCAATGAGGAATGCACACTGACTTACTTGGAGATCACAGCTTCATCAACAGAAGGTTGAAGACTTTCATGAGGAACACCCATGAACTTGAAGAAGATGCCCCTGACTGGGCAGAAGGTTGCCTTGAGATCTTGTCTTGATCAAAAGGTTGAACCAACTTCGTGAGGGACGCCCACAGATTTGCAGTAGATGCCCTTGATTGGGCTGAAGATCGTCTTGGAATTACTTTGTGAAGAACGTCCACGAATTTGATGAAGATGCCCCTGCCTGGGCTGAAGATCATCTTGCAGTCTTGAGATTGATCCTGGATCTTGCGTATGTATGAATGCTTGATTTTATACTGATGTGTAATGCAAATGCTGACGCGCGGAGATGCAAGTGTTGGGGAAGTATGATTTGGTTTTTGTATGCAAATGATGTTGAATGCGACGTGTATGATGCTTATGATGACAGATGCATATGATTGCAGACGGGTGATTGGATATGTTTTGAAGGTGCCAGCATGGTGGACTTTTGGGTAGCTGCCAATGCGGATTGGACTTTTGGGCGAAGGGAGGGATTCGATTTCCTCGACACTCAGTTTTTTGAAGATGTCGTGATTGAAGCAGACGAAGATGCTCTTGAAGCCTCAAGTTTGATGACTTATTGATTTGTGCTTGTCGGTTAGGATGACCTTCTGCAACAAGGCTTGCCCCAGTCTAAACATGGTAATGATCCGCCTCTGCTTAACCAGTTCTGAAGCAGTCTGATCTTTGGAAGATTAACTTTGATGTGCTTTGAGGTGGCTTGCCCCTTATTGAGTTGTTGAAAGATTTGCCCCAGCCTGTGGGTTTTGAGGGAGTCTTGCTTCGGGTTGGCACCACTGAAATTTCAAGTTCCTCTTTGATTGCCCCTTGTTGGAATTGCTTTGATGTCTAACACTGATTTGCAGTTAAAATTGCACATCCACAAATGGTAATCTTAATACAATGCTCATGCAAGTTTTAAAAAAGAGTCGTTTATTAGAGTGTCGTGATAGTGAGACGAATGGACCGTTAGCCCAAACGTGTGCTGATTTTGATGGTGTGAAGGATATAGCAAGGAGAATGACACCAATGCCGAAGATTAGCAAATATGGGGAGTCAGTTTACGCAACCTTGCGATAGTATGCTTTCAGAATAAACCTCGTCTCAATTAGGTCTTTCGAGGGTTGTAACGTGGTCTGGTTTGCGGTTTAAGAAACAAAGGATATAAGGCTCAAAACTTGGTTTGTACCCACCCCTTCTTCGTGATGAACTCCAGTCCTACGTTCAGTTAAATCTGCACAGGTTTGTATTCCAAAAGGGTTGACGGTGTAAGAGTGATAATCCAAGGTTTGCTTGACATGGCAGTCACCTTATTTTGTTTTTTATGGGTGTCAGTGACCCTTTGGTTTTGATATGGTGGTCACTGGTCTTTATTTTGTTTTTGGTGAGGATTTGAGGGCCTCTTTTGATTTTGCTTTTGATCCCTATCTTTTGCACGGACTAATTTCGCTTGTCGAGTCCATCAGGGTTGTCTTGATTTTTGCCTAAGTCTCCTTTGAGGTGCTTGACTTAGCAGGCTTTTGATTTTTTTGTTTTTGGTTTCGTTGGAGGATTGTGACTGCCAAGTCATAGGTATTGATGAACAACCGTCATGTCTTTGGATTTTGCTTTGTGATTTGAGTGCGTAATTGGGTTAACTGAACACTACCCTGCCCCAGGTTGAGTGTAAGGGTTTATAGGTCCAAAGGAAACTACTACTTCTAGGCTCGAAGTGGTTTACTAGGGATTAACTCCTTGTCTCTCCAGTGTTTGGGGAATTGAAACAATGCCTGTACATCATCGACGAGATTCTGTCCGAAAGCATACATTTTGCAATTATGGGTATTTCGTTGTCATCATCCTCCCTCCAATTATTGCTAACAACAGTTTGATATAGAGAGTGAAGTGGATATATGTGTCGGTGTTTTGTAGTAAAATGGAAAAAATGAGTGAATACGACATAACTGATTCAAAACATGCATAATCAATACATTAAGAAAACCAAATATAAACGGCAATGTTCAAAGCATACAATACTTAAACAAATAAAGACAAAATACAAGAATGCAAATGATGGGATGACAACATGACTGCCTTCTTCGGGGAAACTTGAGCTTGACTTGACTTGACTTGATGCTGGCACTAGTTTGGCGGTGGTAGCGGGTTATTGATGACGTTTGGAGCCTTCCCATTGAATGCGAGATACTTTGAGTCGATCATGTCTTGAACCTTGTGTTTGAAAGCTCTGCAGTCCTCGATCGTATGCCCTAGAGCACCCTTATGAAACTCGCAATGAGCATTAGCATCATAATCTGGAGGAATGACAGTTGGAGGAGCTAAGTCCCTTGGAGTAATGGCCCTCTTCTCCATCAACTGAGCAAAGATCTGAGCATATGATGTTGGCAGATGATCAAAGTTTCTATCTGGCCTCCTTGTACTTTGTTGATTAAGCTGACGTTGTTGAGCAGCTCTCTGTTATTGATGTTGAGGAGGATACTGATACCCTTGTTGGTTGTATGACTGTTGCTGAGGAACCTGTTGTTGAGGCGTTAGAGTTTGAACAGCTTGAACAGTTGGCTGATAAGGCATTGGAGCGTATTGTGCAGCAGCAACATACGGATACTGAAAGTATGGCATTTGAAAATGCATTGGAGGGGGAACGTGTTGAGCTTGCCCTTTTTGAGCAGAGACAACATTTGTTTCGCCCTCTTTTTTCTTGTATCCATTATTGAAAGGTTTCTTGGCTTGAGGCTGGCTGCTAGAACCTCCTTGGATCTTTCCGCTTTTCAGACCCTCTTCAATTCTCTCACCGACAATCACCAAATCAGAGAATCCGGCAGAAACATTACCAATCAACTTCTCATAGTATTGGCCTTGCAAAGTACCCATGAAGATGTCAATCAGTTCACGGTCAACCAGAGGTGGATGCACCCTTGCAGCTAGCTCTCTCCAGCGTTGCGCATACTCCTTAAAGGATTTGTTGTCCTTTTGAGCCATACTCTGAAGTTGAGTACGATTCAGAGCAAGGTCAGTGTTGTACTTGTATTGCTTGACAAATGCATCAGCTAGATCATCACAAGTGCGCACATTGCTATGCTCCAACTGCATATACCATTCGAGTGATGCCCCAGACAAGCTGTCTTGGAAGCAATGGATCATCAACTTTTCATCTTTGGCATGGGCAGCATCTTGCGGCAGTACATCCTTAGATGCATGTGGGGACAACTGAGGCCTTTGTACTTTGGGAATTCCTGTACTTTGAACTTGGGAGGAATGACAACATCTGGCACCAAGCACATCTCCAGAGCGTTCAGAGATTTTGAGTTGCGCCCCTCTATGACTCGGAGTTTTTCAGCTAGATCGTGACACATTTTGATGGCTTCAGAATCCTGAGCAGCAGTAGGATTGACAATTGGGATAGCAGCATGGTAGTTCTGAACTTCATCATACTGATCCACCAGATTTTCTTCGGCATGAGGAATAGGAACCTGAGTGACAACAGGTTGGGCTTGTGGAATAGCACCAACAACGACTCCAGATGTTGGAGGTGGTTGAGAAATGACTCCTTCAGCGGCAGGCGTAAAGTTCATTGGTATCCCATAATTGATAGGGTTAGGAATAGGAACTGAGAGCCTAGAGGGAGACCCTTGCACAGGCACAATGTTGTTGGCAGCAGTGGCTTCACGCAATTCTTCTTCTCGTCTGGCCATCATGATGGCTTCAAGAATCTGATCAATATTTCCCTTCATAGAGTCTATTTCTTCTCTGAAGGCAGCTTGCTCTTGCTGAATCTGCTCCATCGTTCTTCTTGTGTTGGCTCGAGTTGCGTACTGGTGTCGAGGAATCAGCTTGATTTACTGGAGAAGGAAGGAAGTTGAAGTGAGATTCTGAGGTTGAAAATGCAATGCAAGATGCATAACAGATGCAATGCAATGACATGAAATGCAATGCAAGATGCAAGATCCAGGATCGTAGGATCAAACAGCTTCAAACAGTTCTGAGGTTGGCCGGAGGAACGGGTCAAGAACCACAACTAGGACCAAGAAAACCCACAGGTAGGTTTCTAAGACGGGTAGGTGCCTAGAGTTATGGATATATTTCGAAAACATTATAACCAAGACGAAGAGACATCCGACTATAATATCCTCGAAATAATCTCTTCTAGGTGAGGTCTTCGTTTCTTCCCCACAAGAAAGATTCCTCGGAGGCGCCCACTACACAACCATCGACACACGGGTTCTTAATAAGGTTCTCAGAATCCTAGATCGAGGTCAAAGATATTACTGTCAGGAAGTAATACGTTCGAGGGATCTCATCTGATTGGGGCGTTCGCATTAACTCACATAGAATTAACGCTACCAACCTCCATGGGTAAATGGGTTAATGGTCCTTGGGATCGACGACCCACCTCGAAAGTATTACCACCATGGCAAAGATTCACCACAACAATATTATCTCCAAGGGAATCTACTCCAAGCGGTGGTTTTCGCTTCAACTCACGCAGAAGAGACCACGCAAGCCTACACTACACAACCACCATCCTAATACTAGGGTTTTTATCGACTCGGGTGTAGAGCCATCTCGCAAAGTTCCCAATATCAGAGCAACCCAACAATGTCACAAAAGGTAACACAAATAAGGAAATAGGAAAGCAAGTAAGTAAGCAAATGAGAAGAAAAAGATAAACAAAGCTAAAGAGCTAGCGATTCAAATCAAGATAGGCTTGACTCTCTCTTGCATGGAGCAAATATTCCCCAGCAGAGTCGCCATCTGTCGTATCTCGAAAAATTCATCGAAAATACGACCCTTCGCGTGAAAGGCGCGAAAAACGGTTCGACAGAGTCGCCACCGAACTTTATTTATCCCAAAAGAGGGAAAGGAAAATATCGAGAAAACCTTTAAAGGGAGCGGATAAGAACATGGTCGTCGCAACCACATTCTGGGTTTGGGAGTCGGTTACGTGAGGGGAAGGTACGCGCACCCCCTCACGTCCGTTGTACTCAACGGGAACCTCTTGATTCGAATTGCGATACTCTTTAGCTAAGTTTGTCTATTTTCTTCTCAAAAATAAATGCAAAACGGTAAGATAAAAGGGAAAAGATGCTAAGGGGGAATGGGTGGTTTTAGGATAGGGTGCTCGGCAAGATCATCGCGACCTCAGGCCTACGTATGCTCATTCGGATGAGAATGAGAAATCAGGACAATCGTAGTTCGACTACGGGAAGGGATGGAGGGAATACGGAAGATGGAGGGAAGGTAGACGCAAATGGTGAAAAAAGAAAAAGTGTGGACACAAACGGGGGAAAAAGAAAAAGTGTGCTCGCCAAGATCATCGCAATCTTGTGCCTACGTATCTTTACTCGGACGAGAATAAAGAATCAGAGCAGTCGTAGTTCGTGATACGCCCACGAAACAAGTGGAGTTGGATGATTTTAAAGAAGAGGCGTTGATTGCTCACACACGAGTTAGAGAACTCGCACCCAAACAATCGAAGGAAGATCAAAGACTTGAAACCCCCATTTATCACCTTGAAATAGTTTCGATAGTTAGTAGTCATTTTGAGATTTGTTGTGAAAATTCGCTTGATGTTGGATCAAGGGTTTATTGCGTGCGCTTGGTGGATTTGAAAAAAGTTTGATTTGTTTTAGAAAAGAAGAGGCGTCGATTGTTCACACACGAGTAAGTGAACTCGCACCCAAACAACCGAAGAGAGATCAAAGACTTGAAATCCCGTTTTTCACCTTTAAAAAGAAGTTACGATAATTGTTAATTGATTTGGAGTTTATTTATGAAAGTCCGCTTGACGTTGGATCAAGGGTTTATTTGTTTATGAAAAGAATTTGATTGAAAAGACTATGGTTTGGATGTTGATTTTGAAAGTGGCTCGACGACGAATCGAGAGTTTGGTTGGAAAAAGGTTTGTTTGAAAATGGCTCGACGACGAATCGAGAGTTTGATGAAAATGAGTGAGAATCGATCCTAGTCCCTAAGGGTGCTCCTAGTAACGATGTCACGATGGGTTGTTTTGAAAATGGTCTCGACGACGAATCGAGCATTAGTTTGAAAACGGGTTGTCTATGCTAGTCCCTAGGGGTGCTCCTAGTAAACAAACCGCAAACAAAAGGAAATAATAAATACGTACATCGGAATGGGGGAGGGGTACATGTAAAATACAAGTGTTGACAGAAATAAATGGTCTCATTGTAAGGTAGCCTAAGAGAAAGCCGTGTGTGTGCAAAGTGTCCTAAACTAAACCTTGAATATGCGTTGTCAAGCAAATAAGAATCGTAACCAACAGTCCGTTCATTGTTTGTTTTTATGGTTTCGATATTTTATTATTTGTTTTCGATTAAAGGTGAGTAAAATGAAATGGATATGAATATGGATACAATATGATGATAATGTTTACAACAATAATATAATATAAAATGGACAAGATATAATATGGATATAAAATCGGTCTCGTCTTAATCGCGATTTAATCGGTAAATTGATAATCGGATTTTTGACCTTCATTGACCCAAATGAAAATAAAAGAATTTAAAATGACAAAAAGGAAATTAAATCGAAAATACGAATACAAAGAATAAAAGTCTCACCTTTATCGAGATTTAATCGAGAAATCGATAAATCAATCGATATTTAATTTTCATTGACCAAATATGAATAAAATAATAATGAATAAATATTGAATAAAAAAGTGAATAAACATTAGTGAATAAAAATCATAAAATGGAATAAAAATCGAAAATGATGCTAAAAATAATAAAGGTCTCACCTTTATCAAGATTTAAGATTAAAAATGAATAAATCTTGATATTTTGGTTTTCATTGACCAAAAATACTAAAAAATGAAATAAAAAATCTAAATAAATAAAATGATAAATACAAAATAAATTGAAATAAATGAACTAAAATGATAAATATTACCTAAATTGAAATAAAAATGAATAAAAAATGGTAGGCCTCAAATAAATCAAAATTTAATCGGTTTGATTAAACTATGAATTGAGTCATATCATTGGCCCTTAAAATTAAAAGGAAATAAAATCTAAAATGAAAATAGAAATTAAATAATCAAAATTAAAAAAAAAACAAATTACAATTTATTAACAAAATAAGAACAAGAGAGGGGTCAGCCGTGTAAATGAGTGTGTGAGCAGAAACTTCAAATGGGCCTGGAGGCCCCAAACAACCATCTGATTTACCTCTCTTTTTTTACAAAAAACAAATAAATACAATAAATAAATACAAATAATATAGAGAGGCATGGTCAGTGAAAAAGAGATGGGAAACAGGGGAAGCTCGCACAATCTTAACGAGAATTGAAAAAAATGTTCAGATGATATCACCAACGCGTTTCGCAACCTTCGTCTCTCTCGATTTTGGTTCGATTCCAATCTCGATTCGATTTCTCTCGCTTCAAACAGGTTTGATTTCGAATTTGGGTTTCGATTTCTCTACTTCATCTCCCTCGTTCTCGATCTGCTTCAAGCTCGATTCAGGTTTCTAAGGTTTGTGTTTGAGTTTTGCTTGGATCTACTCTGTCTCATCTCCTTCCTTTCTTTCGTTCTAGATATGGGTTAATGATTTGAAGGTGGGTTTGAATGATTTTGTTCGGATTCTGAGTTTGTTGCGATTTGGGTTTGATTTAGGTGTGTTGTTTGAAGTTATTGAGTGAAAATAAAGAACTGATCTGGGTTGAAGAAAAAGGATTTGAAGGAGGTTTTGAGCAGGGTATGCGGCGGCTATGGTTTGTGAAGAAGGGTCAACGTTTGTTGTTGATGTCCATGGTTGATGACGAATCGACGAAGATGGAGGGAGGTCGGTTGTGGAATCCGGCGTGAATAGTAGCGTAGGGTGGTGGTGTTGATGTTGCGATGGTGGAGCAAAAGAGATCGAAGGGGGTTGGAGAGAAGCTGAGTCAAGGTTTTTGATTTTTGTCAAGAGAGTTGGGTATGGTTTTTGAAGAATTGAAGAAGAAGGTTGGAGATGAGCGGTTTCGTTCACAGGTTTGTCTGCTAATTTTTCTTCCCCCTCTTTACTGTTGTCTCCTCTCCCCCTTTTAAAATCAAATTCAAACTTTGCTTTTTGATTCTTAATTTGTCTTGTTATTGTGATAGGTTGTTTTCAATTTTAGATTGCAGGCTGCTGTTGGTTGGTGAAGTGAGAATTCGTTGTCGCGTGGCTTGCACCGTTTTGGTATGGCGTGGAGGTCTGTTGGTTTTGTGATGGGTTGAGGTCGTACGATTTGGGTGATGGCTAGTGGTGTGAGGACAAGATCCTAAGCTGATGTGGAACTTGTGTAGCATATTTATTGAAATGGCTTTTGCTTTTTATTGTAGCACTTTTCTTTAATATTTTTGTGGCAAGGTGTATTGGAATTTTGTATGGGTTTTTTTTGTAATTTTTATATGAATGGACTTGTACAATTTGGGATTGGGCTTAAAAAATAATATGGATTAAGGTCTTGAATATGAGTTTGTGAATTGGATGAATAAAAGTGGTTTTGAGAGGAAAAAAAAAAGGAAATGGATTTAAGAAGAAAATGGGTTTAAGAAAAATGATATTTGATATGTATTTAGAAAAGTGGGTAAGAATGGATAATGGATAAATAAATGGGTATGGATGGATAATTTGAGAATTGGTTTTGGATATGAAATAAATATGGGAAATTTAAATGAATATGAAAATGGTTATTTATGGTTTTGTGTTGCGATTTGGGATTGAAGGTGTTTGAACGGTTTGCGGGTTTGATTTAGGTTTGTTTGAAACTCGATTGGTTTCGGTTGAAGAGGTTGGGTTGGAGTTTTAGGATTTTTTGGATAATGATGGAGGAGTTTGGAGTTGGGTTCAGAGGAATTTTGATTGAAGGTTGTTGTTATTTTTCGGTTCGTCTGCTTTGTCTTTCATCTCCTTATGCTTCTGTTTGAAATAGCTTACATCGGATTACCGTTTGGGATTTGTGGTTGAGTTTCAGTTGAAGAAGGTTTTGAAAGGATGGGTTGAGAATGGAGGAAATGGTGGTGTGGCCATGTTGTTGAGTATGAAAATGGAGGAGTATTGTGAGTATGTTTGAGTGGTGTGAAGGGAAAACTCAGTAGGTTTGGATCGAAACTAGTGGAAGAAGATTAGTATGGAGATAGTGGTGAATGGTTTTCCTGAAGTTGTTTAGAGGCAGGTTTTATTTATGGTTAGGGAAGCGAAGTCGTTGACAAGGGTGGCACGATGATGATTTGTGTGAGAAGAACAGGTGAAATAGATTAGATGCAGGGAGTAATGAGACTGGGTTGAAGAAGAAAGAGTTGGTAAAGTGGTGGATCCGATGGGAGTTGTTTCGTGGCTCTTGTGTGAAGAGATTTCTGAGGTTTTAAGGTGATCGGTTAGAAGCTGGTTATAATTTTATTTTAGTTATTCTTGCTGTTCTGATTTCTCTCTTCCCTTTTATGCTGTTTCCGTTCTCCTGTTTCTCTCTCGTTCTCCTATTTTCAAATTTTTGAACGTTGGTGATGTGTCGTTTTCACACTGCAGGTCTGTTGTACGGTACATGTTTTGTGTGGAAACTGCAGGGTGATGCAGGTTTGGCGCAGGGCTGTGGTGGAAACAGGTTTACGTTGGAGAAGGTTTTTGCTTTCCTTTTGGTACAGATGGTCTTTGGGAAGTTTATGATGAGCTTTGTTTTGTAAATTAAACGTAAAGAAAGAAAGAGACTGGGCCATGGGCTTTTGAATTATACTTGTAGAGATTTGTTATGGACATGGTTTAAAGAAAATAAAATGGGCATGAAATTGAATTGGACTCAAATCCTAATTAAAAGAAATTGAATCTTGGATGGATTTGGACTAAAATTGAAAAATGGTTTATGGTTAAAGATAAATGGATAATTGATGTGAAAATGGATAATGCTTCTTTTTTTAATAATATGATTAATAAAAATAATAATAAACTAATTAATATTCTAAATTAAAATTAGTTAGAAAAATAAACTAAATGGATAATTAATCTAATTATTAAAATTAATTATTAAAATTAAATTAAATTAAGATTAATTTAAATCAATAAAAATAAAACAACTTAAATATAAATGAAATAAAAATAGGCCACATTGAATATAAATTAAAATAAAGACAAATAACGATGTTAAAATAAATATTAAGTTAAATAAAATAAAACATCAACTAGCAGAAAAAATGAGGGTAAAATTTGGGGTACAACAGTTGCCCCTATTTAAATATCTTCACCGGATGACATGAGAGATGAAAATCCTCATGGAATCAAAAGTGAAAGATATTTAAATACAGATAACCGAAAATTTTGCCCTCAGATGCGCAAACATGCAATGCAACAAACATGATGCCAAGAAGATGCAAAGATGCAGACACAACAAGACACCAAAGGACAAACAGGAAGCAAAAAGATGAGATTCACTGGGGAAGGAGGAAGGTTAGTATCCATGAGAAACACTCACTGGGGATACAAGCCAACCACCAAAAAGAGACCCACCGGGGAGACTCCAAAGAAACACTGGGGAAAAGACCACAGACAATCTCACTGGGAAAGATCCGGGGAGATAGACTACTGGGAACAAAACAAACCCACATTCTTCCTGGGCATGAAACCAGGAAGAAAAACCTGATCACTGGGGATCAGTCAAAAGGACAGACAACCAAACATAAACTTCCTGGGGATTCTTATACCGAAGAGTTCAAAATGGGATCTTCAAGAAAAGCCAGGAAGACAGAGACAAACTCTGCGCACCAGATAGGAGTCTTAAGGTTGAAGAAATTTGTTCCAAGAAGCTTAGCTTAAAGCAAGTTTTCAAAAATCCAAGGTAAGGGTTCAATGTCCGACACGATTCGAACAAGAACGGTTTTAAAACAAGAAGACAGTGCTTGACATGATTCAAACAAAGTCCAAGTTCAAGTTTGACACGATTCAAATGAGAACGGTTTTAAAACACAAGACAATGCTTGACACGATTCAAACAAAGTCCAAGTTCAAGTTTGACACGATTCAAACAAGAACAGGTTTTACAAAATCTTTAATGTTAAACTTCGTGGGGAACAACAAAAGGCTTTAAAGATTCAAATCTGGCGCGCAAAAGTTAAGACCAAACAAGCACGACACAAAGCAAACCGGGAATGTCTTTACTTCACTGGGGAAATAAAGACAGGCACAAACAGCGGACCACAAGCAAAACAGAGCACAAAGATGCAAAGATGCTAGGGGTATGATGCATATGCTTAGCTATATGTGAGAAACGACGCGAACAACACGAAACAGGAAAGAAGAAAGGATAACACAAGCCAACACCCTGAAACCCAAACATCAAGGATAACCGGGGCAATCTTCTTTCCCTGGAGATGGCAGGTCCATGCCAAAAATATAGTACTGCTAATCCTTCCTGTACAAACTTGATTCCAAAACGTCTTGATACTAGAGTAAAACTTAGTTTATCTCTGTGTTTTCTTAAAACTTTTCCGTTTCCAAGAATCAGATGAGAATGACGAAGTTATTGTATTCAAAGACCAATAACAATTCTAGTGACTAAGAATTTTGTCGTCTAACAGCTGACTTCTCTGGGGATTCTTATACTGAGGAGTTCATGATGGGAGCAAGGTTAATGTGCCAAGAATAGACTCTGGTACTTAAATAAGAGTTGGTTGAGATAACACATAATCTGCTTCATGAAGGAAAAACCGGTAGGAGCCAGAAAGGTAACCTCATTGGAGATAGAACCAAGAAATGGGCTCCAACAAAGGTATCTAGAATGATTGATCATCAAGGCTAAACGCAACTAGATGACATTCTAGAAAGGATCCGCAATGAAGGTTGAACCGAAAAACGGTCTTCACTGGGAAAAGATATCCAAAGTGATGGAACAACAGGTTCAAGCATGACCGGTTGGTACTTTGGAAAAAGAAGAACCTTATTGGAGATTGAACCAAGAAATGGGCCCCAATAAAGTATCTAGGATGATTGATCATCAAGTCTAACGCAACTAGATGACATTCTAGAAAGGATCCGCAATGAAGGTTGAACTGAAAAACGGTATTCACTAGGAAAAGATATCCAAAGTGATGGAACAACAGGTTCAAGCATGACCGGTTGGTACTTTGGAAAAAGAAGAACCTTATTGGAGATTGAACCAAGAAATGGGCCCTAATAAAGTATCTAGGATGATTGATCATCAAGTATAACGTGACTAAATGACATCCTAGAAACACCTCTAAAGTGATGGAACAACAGGTTCAAGTATGACCGGTTGGCGCTTTAGAAGTAACCTTGTTGGAGATAGAACCAAGAAATGGGTTCCAACAAAGTATCTAGAATTATTGATCATCAAGGCTAAACGCGACTAGATGACATTCTAGAAAAGATCCGCAATGAAGGTTGAACCAAAAGACGGTCTCCACTGGGAAAAGACATCCAAAGTGATGGAACAACAGGTTCAAGCATGACCGGTTGGCACTTTGGAAAAAGAAGAACCTTATTGGAGATTGAACCAAGAAATGGGCCCCAATAAAGGTATAGAATGTGATAGGTTAGTACCGAGGTTGCGTAACTGAAGATAAGGTTTCCTGGGGAATACCCAATTACAGTCGCGAAGAGGTTGAATAGTATCAGAGATAGATAAGCTGCTTATAAGAGACTGCCAAGCTTCTTCAAGAGATTGATGCTTCAAAGATATGTTAATATCATAATAATGTTGGAGAAATAATGTCTTCAATGAGGATCTGTAAAAGATTCTTCTTGCGAGAAACGGTGCAAAATAAATGTACATTCAAAGATAGGTTGAAAACCACACCTGCCAGGGACCAAAGTTCAATCTAGGAACAACTAGAAAGAAACGGTCAAACAAGACTCCAATTGAAGAAAGAACTCAAATGGGATTTATCTTATCCATATGTGGAAAAGATAACTGAACCAACCATCATCCACGAGGATAAAACTCTTTGGGGAATTCAGAAAAGAATGGGCACTTTATGCCTAGGGCTGACTTTCTATTAGAGAGAATAGACACACCCAGTCACTTGGGGAGATAAACGCCAAAGTGAACAAAAAAAAATAGGTAAACACCAGGAAAGGAAGCAGAAATGCTAAAATGCTACACATATGAGTGCTAATGCCATGCTTATGCTTATGCTGACAAAACAGACAAGCGAAACTGGAGACGAAGAAAACGTCTCGACAAGGATACCCAACCAAACTCAAAGGGCTGGACCAATACTGGTGATGAAGAAGAATCAACAACTTCACTGGTGAAAAGAGTATTCCACCTGAGGTATAACATCATGAGGATCGCCATTATGAGCTTGATTTCTTTGTCAGTAGAGGATCCATGGATAACTGTCAAGATTAGCTGAGGTAACAGCTTATTGGGGAGCTAACAAAGTAATTATGCATTCTACTGGCATAACTACCATCTTCAAATCTTATCTGCCCCAGGCTAGACGGTCTATACGATAACAAGAGGATTTTATAGAAGAATTGGCATACAGGGTGTTTCAATATCTCCAAACTCTTGGAGAGATCTCGGCATAACTGCCCCCGATTAACCGCGTTTGCACAACAAATCCTTGGAACTTGCTTCAGACTGACTGTTTGATGATTTGGGGAACAAACTTTTCCCCTGTCAGCTTGGTTGATCTGTGGCGGGGATGTCCTTGACTGACTGTTTTTTAGAGATTTGCCGAATCCCGACCTGATTGCCCCTGATTAACTGGTTCGTGAGGGTAAGTCATCAAAAGGATTTCACAGAAGAATTGACGCACCAAATGCTTCAATGTCTTCAAACTTTTGAAAAGAAATGAACCTAGACATAATTGCCCCAGTTCAACTGTATTCGTGATACTCAAACTGTAGTAGAAACGACTGGGGAACAACACTTGCCCCTGATTCGGTAGATTGGCAAATCCTTCTACTTGGTTGCCCCTGACTGAGCTTCCTTTATCAAGTCGAATCCCCTAGCTGGCTGCGTTTGTTGGGATTCCTTTGCCATTGAATTGTTTTTGCAAACAAGTATTGTTCATTAGAATTGGCAAAATTTAATGCAAAGTTTGAAAACAAAGCTTTGATAAAACGCACAGTGAAATGATTAAATAGTCAAAAACAAAGGTGGGTCTAGTCATTAAGGAAGTGACCAACACACGCGAGCAACAAAGATTATCAGGAGTCAGGTTAATTAACCTTGATGTAGTATGCTTTTCAAAACAACCTTACCTCAATTAGGTCTTTTAGGGGTTGTAATGTGGTATGGTTCATGGTTTATGAAACAAAGATAAAGGCTCAAATCCTACGCTCAGTTAACTCAAGATATACGTTCAACTCTCCAAAAGTAGGAAGTCACTCGATTTAAAAGCTGACTGGCGCCTTATATGAAGCGCTCGTGTTTGAATGCATAATCCGAGTTAAACTGAGAACTACCCTGCCCCAAGGTTGAGATTTAAGGTTATTTTTGTGTGTAAGGAAAGAAAACTCCTACTTCCAGGCTCGAAGGGGTTAACAATGTTTAGGAAATGTGAAACAATGCCTTACATCCTCGGCGAGGTTAATTTGAAAGTATACCACAACAATTATGAACATGAGGTACATGGCTCTCAAATGTTGTACTTGTAAGAAAAAATAATGGCAAATGAAGGATGTGCGTTGATTATACCGATGTTAATAAGGCCTGTCCGAAGGACGCCTACCCCCTCCCCAATATAGATAAGCTCGTAGATAACTCAGCAGGTTTTAAACTTTTATCGTTCCTCGACGCCTACTCGGGCTACAACCAAATACCAATTGCCGCGAGCGATAAAACTTACACGGCATTCATGACCGAATCGGGTAACTATTACTACAACGTAATGCCCTTCGGGCTGAAGAACGCCGGCGCCACATACCAACGGATGATGAACAAAGTCTTCCAAGGACAAATAGGCGACATGCTCGAGGTATACATGGACGACATGATCGTCAAGTCCCACGAGGAAATAGATCATGTCGCCCATCTTCGCAAAATCTTCGAGCAGGCGAGAAAATATCAAATGCGTTTTAACCCAGAGAAGTGCACGTTCGGTGTACGGGCAGGAAAATTCCTTGGCTTCTACCTAACGGAACGAGGAATAGAAGCTAACCCCGACAAATGCTGGGCATTCTCTGAGTTCCCAACGCCCACGTCTAAGAAGAACATTCAGTCCCTCAATGGGGTACTCACCTCGTTGTCCCGTTTCGTCGCAAAAATCCGCCCAACACGCCCTTCCTTTCTTCAAGCTCTTGCGAAAAGAAGCAGCATTTGAATGGACCAAAGAATACGAGGCCGTCACTGCCGAGGCCGTTAGCGCCGTTCTCATTCGCGAGAATCCTGGCGGGCAAAAGCCGGTATACTTGACGAGCAAAGCGTTGCAGGACGCGAAATTGCGATATCAGCAGAGAGAGAAGGTAGCATTGGCCCTCGTCAACGCTGCCAGACGATTGAGGCACTATTTCTTGGCCCACACGATCGTAGTGAGGACGGATCAGCCCATCAAGCAATTACTGGGACGACCAGACATGGCGGGGCGAATGCTCAAATGGTCACTAGAACTGTCCGAATTCGACGTCCAGTATGAAAGCAGAAAAGCTCTTAAAGCTCAAGCCCTTGCCGATTTCATAGCGGAAGTAACCTTCTCAGAATCCTCGTCCAACATAGCGAACAGATGGACCGTCTATGTGGACGGAGCATCCAGCTCGACCGACAGCGGGGCAGGAGTAATTCTGGAGAACGACGAAGGAACCATAGTCGAGGCTTCTCTCACATTGTCCTTTCCCACATCGAACAACCAGGCTGAGTATGAAGCCTTCCTCGCCGGGTTGCGCCTAGCCGAAGACCTAGGGGCGGAAGAAATCGTCATCTGCACGGACTCTCAGCTCGTAGCCCACCAGATATCCGAGGAGTATCAGGCCAAAAACGACAGTCTATCTGAATACCTCACCCTAGTCAAGGAAAAAATGTCGAAGTTCAGAGCAGTAGAAGTAAGACATGTTCCACGCGAACATAATGTGCGAGCAGACGTCTTGTCCAAACTAGCGAGCACCAAGAGGAAAGGCGGAAACAGGCCAGTCATCCAAGAGATACTTCCCCTATCCAGCATCGATAAGGGGTCCCCGACCCTACACGTGCACGCGATTGGGGACAGCGACTGCTGGATGACGCCCGTGTACAACTACCTCACCAGGGACAAACTTCCGGATGACCCTAAGGAAGCCAACACCGTCAAACGAAGAGCTTGCTCGTACGTCATCCTCGAAAACAAACTCTACCGAAGGGGCTTCTCCATCCCACTACTCAAGTGCATAGAGGAGGAAGTTGTCCCCCACGTACTATGAGAAATTCACGAAGGCATTAACGCCCAGCACCTAGGAGGAAGGTCCCTTGCCCGCAAGGCCCTCCGGGCAGGGTATTATTGGCCAACCATGCAGCACGATGCCAAGGAGCATGTGAAGAGATACGACAAATACCAACGGCACGGGGATATGCACCTAGCCCCACCTAACGAGCTAAAAAGCATGACCTCCCAGTGGCCATTTGCCTGGTGGGGCCTAGACATCCTAGGACCCTTCGTGACGGGGTCCAGCCAAAACAAATACCTGATAGTGGGCGTAGATTATTTCACAAAATGGATAGAAGCAGAAGCCTTAGCAAAGATAACGGCACTTAACATTCTACTCTTCTACAAGCGGAATATCCTTGCCCGTTTTGGGATTCCCCAAGCAATCGTCACGGACAATGGAACACAATTCACGAACAAGAAGTTCCAAGACTTTGTCGCCCATCTCGGAACAAAACAACACTTCGCTTCTGTAGAGCACCCCCAGACCAACGGGCAGGCGGAAGCGGCCAACCGCGTCATCCTTCGTGGCCTCAAGTGAAGACTGGATGAAACGAAGAAAGTCTGGGTTGAGGAGCTCCACAACGTCTTATGGGCATATCGCACTACTCCCCAGTCCACCACCGGGGAAACGCCTTTCCGCTTAGCATATGGCCCGGAGGCTGTTTTACCCATTGAAATCCACGTACCGTCCAGAAGGACCGAATCGCCTCTAGACGAGGAAATAAATAACGAAGCGATAAGAGAGGAGCTCGACCTTGTCGAGGAAATCCGAACAGGAGCAGCCCTCCACGAAGCATCTCTTAAGCAAAAAATAGCAATCAGGCACAACGCCAAAGTCTTACGACGAGAGTTCGATGTGGGCAGCCTTGTCCTACGAAGAAACCACAAGGACTCTCGCGAAGGCAAACTAGCAGCCAACTGGGAAGGACCATACAGAGTCCGTGCCAAAACGGGAAATGGTGCATACTTCCTCGAAAACCTTAACGGGGATGCACTTCCTCGACCTTGGAATGCTGAGAAGCTTAAGCAATACTACAGCTAAAGTAGCCATAGGCTTCCTCGCATCAAAGGACCACCCAACGGTCATCATGCCCGTCCAGGTACAAACGACGCATGCACACAAAGCAGAATCCGCTCAAGTAAATGAGCCGGAACTCTGCTCGTCGGCGGTCCTCAACCGAGCACCGCCTTCGCCCCAAGTACCATGATTGGAAGAACCCCAGCTCGCGATGGGACGTTCATGCCGCGACCTCAGGCCTCGATCGCGACCTGAGATCCGCAACCTCGCCAGGACCTTCCCTGGCTATTTGACCAGTTCCCCGTACTGGCGAATTCAAACACAGCGAGCTACCTTTCAAAAAGGAAACTCCGCTAACAGACACACCCTCCGACGGGCAGCCATACATGCACAACAATAATGTAAAGTACAATAAAAATTGTATAAATAACATCAACCGAGCATTAAATAAAAAGGCCACAAGGGCCAAAGATTGTACATATTACATAAAAAAGGGGGCCATGCCCCCCCCAGAATAATAAAAAAAAAAAGAGATTACAGATAAATCAACGGCACGCAGACCGGACAAAATACAACAACATCAGAATAACCAAAGCTCCTCATTCGTCCGCTTGCTCGGCTGTTTCCGGCTCGGGCCTCTGCTCCTCCTCGGGCTGCTCCTCGGGCTAAACCTCAGGGGTGTCAAGAACAAGGCCTGCGGGCAAGACGATGCGATCATCCTCCACTCGCGCAAGGTAGTGGATACCATTGGTCGAAATGTCGAGCCCAGGGTTCACCGCCCACAACTGGGCCACGACACTTTTGAAGGACTCCAATGACACAGCGATGCCGTCCTCCTCGGCCTACAGAATGCTGGAGACCAGCTCAGCCCTAGTTTTCAACACTTTTATCTCGTCCGGTTCATCAGCACCCGGGGCACTGGCCGCCATCAGCTCCTTGTTCAACTCCTCGGCAGCCTTCTTCTCCGCCTTCAGCTTGGCGACCTCCTCTTTCAGCTTGGTCGCCTCTTCTTCGGCCTTCTTCCTAGCCTCACGAGCACCCTTGACTTCTTCTTTTAGGGACGCCTCGGAGGCCCGGGCAGTAGTGAGTTTAGCCTCAAGCACGGAGTCCCCTTCCGCATAAACGGCCGCCATTTTCAGCATCCTCACCATGGCAGAAGCATCCTGGACCACCAGCGCCCTCTTGCTCGCTCAGTCCATGCTTCCCAGTTTGAGTGATTCTGCCCACTGAAAGATCAAAGTGTTGCCCTCAAAGAACCTCCGGTCAAGGACGCACGGGGGGAGCTCAAACTTCCCTTTCTCAGGCGCCCGAGTCAGGTCCACGGCATCCGACGACCTTTGCCGCTTCGCTCGCCCAGCCAGAGCCTGTGGGGAGTCCCGGGGAGCTGAAGTGGGAGAAGCAGAGGTCCCCGCCGCAGTTTGAGCAAGAGGAAGAGCACGAGCACCACCAGCAGGACGGGTCTTGGGAAGAGCCGCTACAGCCTTACCCCTCGCCATGGCGTTCCTCACCACACAATCACGAGCTTGAGGCATCTCACCTGCACGAATGAAAACAAGCACGTTAGTTACGGGGAAAGGAAATAACACAAACAAAATCTAAGTAACTATGACTACCGAGCAGCTTCTCAGCATCCACGGGAGTCTTGCACTCCAGCAGTGCCTTCACGTTGATAAACCTGCGCTCAACCCTCTAGCTACCATCCTCCTCGAAGATGGGGTTACCCTTGCTCGTCCAACAGCTCGCGAGCTGAAAAGAGTTGACCCAGTTCACCAACCTCTCATAAGACGCGGCATCCTGCCCGCGTAGCGCGCTCGGCTCAAAGACATAAGCACTAGGCTTCTTTGAGAAGTGGTCAGGTGTCCAGCGGATCGGGAACTTGTACACTCTCTCCCCGATATACTTCCCTTCCTCGTTGATTAACTCCTCTCCGTTCTCATCCACCTCCACCTCCCAGACGTACACGCTGTCCTGGGCAGCCTCAGACAACGGCTCGACGATGAAGTACTGCCCTTGAACGTCCGGATGGACTCCGAGAACGGCTTGAACAACTTTTTGGGCTGCTTCAAAGAGACCCATCCGTACCTTTTCCCCGCCAGCTGCCGCTGTAGGTGGAAAACAACAAAGAATAGAGGAATGGTGGTCCCCAGAGCAAGGTGCTCGCACACCAACTCAAAAGCCCGTATAAAGGCCAGCGAATTGGGGTGGAGTTGGGAATGCGCCAACTTCAGATGCACAAACACCGACCGCTGGAAGTCAGTGAAGGGCAACCTCAGCCCCAATTCCTTGAAAGCATATTCATACATCGAGAAGCAGTCCCCGAAGCTCGAGCAGACCCGCTCGTCCGAATTAGGAAAAAGCACTCTCCATTCACCCGCTGGTCCCACCTCGGTAAAGACGTCCGCCGGAGACATCGCGAACGTGGAACTATGCTCGGAGGGCTCGGCCACTTCCCACTCGTCCGGACAGAATCCTTCAACGTCTTCCTCCATGACGTCCACCTCTCCTTCCCCGTCAACTTCGCTCGTTTCCCCCTCGACTTCGCTCGGGGAGTTCGATGCCGTCGAGCTCGAAGACGCAGAACTCGAGGCCGTTGCGCTGCTACTCTCCTCGGAGACAGTTTCCTCCTCGAATGTAACTGGGATAACTTCCTTCTCTGGCTCCATCGCCACTACGATCACCTGAAAAAGCAGAGAAAGACAGTGAATTCGACAGGAAATCAAATCCACCCTTCCACTGCTAAGTCAAGTGAAAGGGCGCGCAGAAGGCTAAGGACAACGTCCCTGACCTAAGCCCTAACATCAAATGAAGAAAGAAAAACCTCCCCGCGAGGAGATGCCCGAGACATACCATCTTCCTACAAGGAACCTCCCCGCGCTCGTTCCCAGATTCCGTTTGAAGATCCGCCGGAAACTGCAAAGCTCCACCGGAATCTAGAAACGTTCTACCGAAAAATTCACCAATCCATCAGAAGATGGTAAGACGCGGTGGTCACGACTCGCAACCACGACGTGGACCACCACGTTCACCGAACGCGCTACCTACTCCGGCAAGACGCTTGATACAGCAGAAGGGCAGAACCGCCGCCCACCACCAACACTCGCCGGAAACCTACCTATTTTGTCGCCTAAAACTAACCCTAGCCGCATGCAATCTACCATTCAACAATAAGAGAAAGTGAAACAAACTGGAAATAAAAAAACTTACTTGATTTAAGTAGAAGAGAAAGGCTGCTCGAAACTTGGCACGGTGGTCGGTTGCTCTGAAGACGGCGACGGGCAAGAACGCTGATGACGACGAAGAGAAATCAGAAGGGAAAAAGTGCAAAATGGGACAACCTTCCCCCTTTTATACTGAGGGGCACGTACGCACATGCGCCCGTAGGCAATAATGACTGCCCACTAGCCATAATTACCTATTAACTGCTACGCAGGGCTCGATGCACACGTGGCAGCCCAACGTTTCCCATTCTGTCTGACACTTTATCTTCCCGAATACCGGGCAATAGGGTCACGACCACAAACATCACGGACACGGAGGGCCACGAGCACCTCGAGACAATCATCCTCGTCTCCAAACGACGACTCCGCGTTAGCTCCCCCGAGCGATGAGCAGTCCTTAAGTCATCACTCCCATGCTCGGGAGCAACGACTTGAGGGGCTCCTGTTCTGGACTAGACCAATGGCTAGAATTGGCCCAATCCACCTCTGCTCCAGAGCGGCCCAAAATGCCTAGGCCCAACCCACAGAGGGGAAAAATTGACATGTCTGCCCCTCCAACCGGGCAAGGAACGCAACGTTCCTCCCCGGCTCTAATGCCAGTTACGCACGACTTCCTCGCTGCCCGAACAACAATGAACAGGTGCCCGGAACTGCGTCTATGCCCGACATAACGGCTAGTTCTGGCACCCTGCCCGACATAACGGCTAGTTTGGGAAGTTACCTATTCTTTGGGGAAAACGGTTATTTCGCCCCGAAAATAGGACCGTTGGCCACGCGCTGGGGCTCTATATAAACCCTCTCGCTTGAGAGGGTCAGGTATCACATTTTTCACCCTAAGAATACACTTTGTACTTGCCCCTTTTCTCTGACCCTTTCTTACTTGAGCGTCGGAGTGCCTTGCAGGTACACCCCCTCCACTCCTCATTCACGAGCTGAACACTTTGCACGCCTGACGACCAGCATCCATCTGAGCACCTTGCCATCTGACGACCAGCCTACGTGGACCTGTTCGAACACTCCGGATCAGATAACAAGCTATTAATTAACTTGCATCATTTTCTTTTACAACCGACTTTGATTTATCCAAAGGAAAGGTTCAAGATCGTTAGAAAAACCTAAAGGGGAGAGATCCAAGGTTCGGGGGTTGGTTACGCCTAGGGAAGGTATTAGCACCCTAAACGTCCGTAGTACTCTACGGGAACCTCTTGTTTTAATGTTATCTTATGTTTGCTAAAGGTTCTATGCTAAAGGTTGAAACCCTAGGGGTTAGTATCTAAGTATACTCGATAAGGCATCGCACCTTACGCCTACGTATCCTCGAGGATAGAATCAGAGTATGCGTAGTTCTACTTCTACTGAATTATTGACTATGGCCAATATTCAGAGGGGAAATGAGTACAAGCTCATTGTAGAGTTTAAGAACTCTCTAAGTCTAGTTGTAATGGACCTATGTTATGTTTTAGTCAGTAGGGAAAGTGATAAATTCATTAGGATGAATATCACTAAGAGTTTAAGAACTCCTCCTAAAGCTAGTTGTAATTTCTATGGCTCTGATGAGGCCAAGAAATAAGGTTTCTCCTAAGAGGTTACTTAGGTTAAGGTGGGAGGTCATGACTTTAGGAGTCAACATGCTTAACCTTCCTTTGGAATGGGGGGATAAAATAGTTGATAATATACTAAAAGATAACAAGTTAATAATTCAAGGACGATGATGTAAAGGACATGAATAAGAGAGATGAGATAAAATCATAATATCAATGCAAAGTGAGAATTAAACATGTTAGACAATGATTAAATATGAGATGAAATAAAATAGAAATAGTCTTGTCTTAATCATGATTTAATCGAGAAATCGATAATCAATGATTCTTCATTTTCATCGACTAAATAGGAAGTGGTCTCATGTTGATCAAAGTTTTGTCAACTCAATGAAATCAACCAAACCATGAGGTTTGTTATGTCATCGACCAAAATAAAGAAGGTGGAATCTAAATAAAAACGGTCTCGTCTAAATTAAGAATTAATCGAGTAATCGATAATCTTAATATTTGACTTTCATTGACCACCAAAAACGAATAAATAGTAGCCTCACATTTATCAAGACTTTATTGATTCGAAATGATCAAAGTCAAGATTCGTGTAGTGTCATTGGCCTAAATAAAGATTATGAAATAAAACAAGGTTGATCTCGTTTAAATCAAGATTTAATCGACAAATCATAATCTTGGATTTTTAACTTTCATCGACCAAAATAAAATAAAAACCAAATTGGTCTCGTTTAAATCAAGATTTAATCGATAAATCGATAATCTTAGATTTCTAACTTTCATCGACCAAAATAGCATCGGAAAATAAAACAAGTCTCGTATACATCAAGATTTAATCGACAAATCGACAATCTTAGATTTTTAACTTTCATAGACCAAAATAAAATAAAAACCAAATTGGTCTCGTTTAAATCAAGATTTAATCGATAAATCGATAATCTTAGATTTCTAACTTCATCGACCAAAATAAAATAAAAACCAAATTGGTCTCGTTTAAATCAAGATTTAATCGATAAATCGATAATCTTAGATTTCTAACTTTCATCGACCAAAATAAAGTCGGAATAAAACAAGTTGGTCTCGTTTAAATCAAGATTTAATCGATAAATCGATAATCTTATATTCTTGACTTTCATCGACCAAAATAGCATTGAAAATAAGCTGGTCTCGTCTAAATCAAGATTTATTCGACGAATCGATAATCTTAGATTCTTGACTTTCATCGACCAAAATAGCATTGAAAATAAGTTGGTCTCGTCTAAATTAAGATTTATTCGACGAATCGATAATCTTAGATTTTTACTTTCATCGACCAAAAATAGAATCAGAAATGGCCTCCTATAAATCTAAACTTTTAATGATTTTGAGATAATCAACAAAGTCAAAATTTATATGATATCATTGGCCAAAAATAAATGAAATGCAATTGAACCACTATGAATAAAATTAGAAAGAAAAACATAGAAAAACTAGTGATTAAAACTCAACAAAACTAGTTTAAAAAAGATTTTTTTAAGAAAAAGTGGAGAGGGGTGCAAGCCTATGTGGGTATGCGAATATGAATGAGGAATCATGTGGGCTTATGGGAGCCCATCATCCCCTACCAAAAAAAGGAACACGGCTCTCATTAAAAAAAGGGTGATGTGAAGACAAAATGGGTGTGTAAAGAAACCACACACAAGGCCCAAAGATCCATCAACCCACCAGAAAACACCATTCTAAATGAAAATAAGGCTATGAAAAAAAATCAAAAATAAAAACAATAAGAATCCTAAAACGAAACATGGTTTCCTCAATCAACAAACATTGTTCTCTCATTTTCTTAAGAAAAAAAGGAACAAAACGAAACATGGCGAAGACGAAACGGAAATCGCGATGCAACACGCCTTCAACCCTTTTCTGCAAATTCGTCTCAAATTTCACCTGTCCAGTCTCGCGATTCAAGATCGCTTCACGATTCGGTCTCTGATTCAATTCGATTCAGGTTCGTGCGGCGTTTTGATTCATTTTGTTCTCTATTCCTCTCACTCTCTGGATTTGGGTTTATAGTTTTGTGTTGCGATTTGGGATTGAAGGTGTTTGAACGGTTTGCGGGTTTGATTTAGGTTTGTTTGAAACTCGATTGGTTTCGGTTGAAGAGGTTGGGTTGGAGTTTTAGGATTTTTTGGATAATGATGGAGGAGTTTGGAGTTGGGTTCAGAGGAATTTTGATTAAAGGTTGTTGTTATTTTTCGGTTCGTCTACTTTCTCTTTCATCTCCTTCTGCTTCTGTTTGAAATAGCTTACATCGGATTACCGTTTGGGATTTGTGGTTGAGTTTCAGTTGAGAATGGAGGAAATGGTAGTGTGGCCGTGTTGTTGAGTATGAAAATGGAGGAGTATTGTGAGTATGTTTGAGTGGTGTGAAGGGAAAACTCAGTAGGTTTGGATCGAAACTGGTGGAAGAAGATTAGTATGGAGATGGGGGTGAATGGTTTTCCTGAAGTTGTTTAGAGGCAGGTTTTGTTTATGGTTGGGGAAGCAAAGTCGTTGACAAGGGTGGCACGATGATGATTTGTGTGAGAAGAACAGGTGAAATAGATTAGATGCAGGGAGTAATGAGACTGGGTTGAAGAAGAAAAAGAGTTGGTAAAGTGGTGGATCCGATGGGAGTTGTTTCGTGGCTCTTGTGTGAAGAGATTGCTGAGGTTTTAAGGTGATCGGTTAGAAGCTGGTTATAATTTTATTTTAGTTATTCTTGCTGTTCTGATTTCTCTCCTCCCTTTTTATGCTGTTTCCGTTCTCCTGTTTCTCTCTCGTTCTCCTCTTTTCAAATTTTTGAACGTTGGTGATGTGTCGTTTTCACACTGCAGGTCTGTTGTACGGTACAGGTTTTGTGTGGAAACTGCAGGGTGATGTAGGTTTGGCGCAGGGCTGTGGTGGAAACAGGTTTACGTTGGAGAAGGTTTTTGCTTTCCTTTTGGTACAGATGGTCTTTGGGAAGTTCATGATGAGCTTTGTTTTGTAAATTAAACGTAAAGAAAGAAAAAGACTGGGCCATGGGCTTTTGAATTATACTTGTAGAGATTTGTTATGGACATGGTTTAAAGAAAATAAAATGGGCATGAAATTGAATTGGACTCAAATCCTAATTAAAAGAAATTGAATCTTGGATGGATTTGGACTAAAATTGAAAAATGGTTTATGGTTAAAGATAAATGGATAATTGATGTGAAAATGGATAATGCTTCTTTTTTTAATAATATGATTAATAAAAATAATAATAAACTAATTAATATTCTAAATTAAAATTAGTTAGAAAAATAAACTAAATGGATAATTAATCTAATTATTAAAATTAAATTAAATTAAGATTAATTTAAATCAATAAAAATAAAACAACTTAAATATAAATGAAATAAAAATAGGCCACATTGAATATAAATTAAAATAAAGACAAATAACGATGTTAAAATAAATATTAAGTTAAATAAAATAAAACATCAACTAGCAGAAAAAATGAGGGTAAAATTTGGGGTACAACACATATTCTCGCAGTGGAAATCAAACCAAACCCGATAACGGCGAAATGTCGTGACACAATACCCCAACACAATATTAAGAATTTATGTGCAAACGATATTGAAATCATTGACAAACAGTTGTAGCGCCACTATAGACAACTTACATCAAGAAATAGCTAACAATCAGCACCAATATTCGCCATTTTCAATTGGAATTCAAAAATGTAAACTGAAACTTTGAACAACATCATACTCAATATTATCTTAGTCCAACACAATGACCAAAACATGATAAAATCAAACATCCAAATAGCTATTAGATGTACCTCCTTAAGGGAGAAAATATGCAGACTTCTCATGACCTTCTTACAGTAACACATTATTCTTAAAGTTGCAGCATGTACAAATTGCCAAATGCCGATAATCATTGCGAAAATCCTGGTGAGCTACTGCGAAGTGTTGTCAAGTTTGTGCGAAAATGGAATGATGTCGTCGCTGTTGAAGTTTAAAGGTGCTACAACTTCGATTACTCACACGGTATTAGCGAATATTCTCCTCCTTGTGATGAACTAGCAACAATCTTCCTCGCAGCGTCAAGCAAGGCTCGCTTCATCTGCAGACTTCAGAAGCAACGATGGAAAACAAAAGGTGCTTGTTTGCCCATGGTGAGGTTTCTTTGAAGAATTTCAATGGACGAAAACCACCAACGCCGTCAGCTCGGTCAACAGTCTCAAACAATTCCTGAGCTGCTATGTGGCATGTGCAAGGGGATTGAAGGTATGGTGGTGGTGATTGACTTGCAGTGGTTATTTGGTGAATCGAAATGTTGTTGTGGTTGTAGAGACGGAAACGAAATGGGTTTAAATCGTGATGAAGAGGATGGTTTGAGGTGGATATTTGTTTGATAGAAATAGGGGTTCTTCACAACGTTCTTCTTATGTGTTGCTCTCGAGTTGCGTTCTGACGGTGGTTTAATAATGGTTCCGAGCTGATTCATGGTAGAAACGACAGAAGAGGGTAAGATGGAAGTTAAGGGTGGGGAGGAAATTCTGAGGTCATGGTGATGATGAAACCGGAAGTATTTTGTGGGTAACGGTACAACAAAGGGATTATTGTTGGAGCAGAGAAAGTTGGTTCAAAGGGTTTGGTACATAAAAGATGAAGGAGGGAGATTACCAAGCCTGAGTAATTTTATTTTGGTACTTAAAATAAATAAAAAATTTCATAAAAATATAATAAGATAAGTTCTTTTTATTTCATAAAAAAAAAAAGTTTCCCTGATAAAAATATAAGTACTTTTTACTTTTTTTTAATTTGATTAAAAAATATTAAATAAAAAAATAATAAGATAAGGGTTTTTTATGAATTGGGGGACAAATTTTCCCTTTTTATTTACCATTCAATAGAAAAAATATTTTATAAATAAAAAAATTAAGTAAAAAACATAATAAGGCCGATTTTGTGACAATTGTCGTGAAAACCGCCGCAGTTCAGTTTTTAACTGTTGTGACAACCGTCGTAGTCCAGAAATAAGGACAGTTTTATGATAACTGTCGCAAAAAAATTGCGATAGTTAACCCTAACTGTCGTGACAACCGTCGCAGTTTAGGAATAAGGACGGTTTTGTGATAACTGTTGCAACTCAAGTGTCGTAAAACTCCTTTTCTTCTTGTAGTTTTCTTGAGTTGCAATGGACATGAAACTTGTTCCTCTTCCTCTCTACTTCATTTTTGAGCCAAAATTTCCTCCATTTGGACAATAATCCACCAAGTTATAAGGCTTCAAAGTTAGGTTGTCACTTGATTCTAAGTATGAAACATAACATGGTTTTCAAGGCATTCTTGGCATATTATGAACCAATTCTTGAAGCATGACCTTGCTACTAAATTCTACACGTATGAAAACCTCATTTTGTGACACCAAAACATTGTCATAAGTGACCAAACAAACCATGTACCATTCATGCACACTTTTGAATCTTTTGCCATAATGAAACAAGTGAAAATTTGCTCACCAAGAATAACCCTTCCACTCTCCCTCATTCTGATCCCTATGCTACACAAGGAAAGGACAACCAAACCACAATATGCCATGTGAACTTGTACCACCACCATTTTCACTTTTTTTCAAATTTTCCTCAAAACTTTAACCTTAAGTTTTAACCACAATAAGTTTGTCTGTACCACACCAAAGCTGCATATATAAGCTAAAGATGAAACCCTAGCTTCATTCACTCATTCTCAGCAGCCACAAAGAGCAAACTCTCTCTCACTCTCAAAACTTCTCTCTCTTTGAAACTCTCATTTCCTTCAAGTTTCTCTGTATTTTTCGTTTGGTTCTTCATCACTGAGACACAAGGAGATCATTGGAAGGATTTGTTTGAAGGTACTACATAGTTTCAAGGGCCAACGGAGCCACTCCGTTGAGTAATTTTCTTCAACTCTAAGCTTGCATTTTAGATCTGTTTTAGGTTCATGTTGGGTGCATCTGAAGTCCTACCTTAGGGTAGGAAATGTTTGCATAATTATTTGTGTGTTTTAATGAAGTTTCATTTAACGGGTACAAACTTTAATCCTTGTTTTCTTGAGTTTTAGTGGTTGCTTTTCATTTATTTTTGCATATTTGAAACCACCATGGAGTGCACTATATTGTAGTATATTGGTTGTTTTGATTTGAGGTTATGGATCCATGAGTGTTCTTTCTTGAAGCTTGTTTTTCATGGCCATGGAGGGAGATTTACAAGAAAACAGTGGCATTTTTGGAAAGTAAATACAAAAATAAGGGGGGTGACCTTGTTCCGCGTCTCCGGCCGCGCCAGCCGCCGCCGGCGGTGGCCGGCCGAACTGAATTTCCGTTTTCGGCGCGGTTACTGTTCATGTGTGCTGAAGGCCATGCATTGCCATGAAGATGGTGATGACGTGACAACTTTGTGTGGGTCATGTTTTCTTTTTTGTCTTTAGGCACTTAAAGAAAGTGTGACCAATTGATGTATGGTTCCACATGGTTTTGTTACATTTTAATTCAATTTATTTTCTTTTTATTTTTGAAAATTCTGAATATAAGTAACATCTTTATGGGCCCAGTGAATTTCCCATTCGCACCCCCTGTCCAGGCCCAGATGCGTTGTGGCCTTGTTTTACATTGCTAACACACCCTTCCTTTTTATTTTCGTAGTCCCATGAACTACGGACGCTCTGATTTCCTCTCTCTGGCTAGATTGAGGATACGTAAGCACAAGACGGCGACGTCTTGGTGAGCAACCTCCCCCTTTAGTGCGTAGTCCGTCGAACTACGTCGACTTTGATTCTTCGTTCGTCCACGAAGATACGTAGGCATAGGATTGCGATAATCCTTGTGAGTCCGTTTTTGTTTTCCTTTTTTGTGTCGCCTTTCCGTTTAGCAGTAGGCTTTAGATAACTCACCCATTGATTAGACAACAAGCGTGGATCCCATCGAGTACGATGGACGCGTGGGGTGTTTATACCTTCCCCTCGCGTAACCGACTCCCGGACCCGGACTATGGTTGCGATGACCATGTCTTTTCCCTCTTCAGGTTTTCTTCGATTGTTTCCTTTCCCTGCGTCGGGATAAATAACGTTCGGTGGCGACTCTTCTGTTCTTGTTTTCGTCGGTTGATTTTCGCAGTTGCGACACATCATAATAATTAGAAGAAATTAAATAACATAAGTTAACACTCTTATTTGTAAAACTAACTAAACGATTCCCATTTGATATAATGGATGTGTGGGGTGTTAATATTTTTCCCGTGCATAATCAACTCCCAAACCTGAATTTGGTTGCGACTACCATATTTTTTTCTTTAAGGGTTTTATCGATGTTTCCCCTTTAAAAATAAAACTTTGGTGGCAACTCTGTTTTTATTTCGAGTGTTCGTACGCTCGGGTATTTTTGTGCCACGAAGGTTGTACCTCGTTTTTGGTGTTATTGTTAATAATCATAAATGAACAAACAATTAAGACTTTTAGTGACGGTATTTATAACGGGGAATCACTTGCCGTTAGCATAGTGGTGCTTTGCGACGTGAAGACACGCCATCGAGTAAGCGTCACGCCACACCGGCAACACCGAGTGCCACGGTCCCGAGTGAAGTTGCTCCCAGACCATCTCCCTAACCGCCTCCGCCGCGCGAACGTCGCCGGCGGCGGCTAGTGACGCCATCCTCACGTAGGCGTATCCTCCGTGCTCGGAAATGGGGTGGAGCAGAGTGGGAGACTCGGCGTCTAGTGTCGGTGTTTTGAAGTCGTTATGTGGAGAGTCGGTGGTGGATGCGGTGGTTTTCGACATGTTATTTGGCGGCGCGGCGAGGTGGTTTGGCGAGTTAATTGAAAAGTGAAGTGAGAGTAAATGTACTGAAAGAGTGTTAGATATTTTAAAGAGGAGAACGATATTTTGAAGTATCTTTAGGGTGGGACCATAATGTTCGATAAATCATGTTAGATATTTGGATTCAATTTTGACCTAGAAAAAAAAAGATAATTTTAAATGCAAATTATGTTTGCTATTATATCATTTTAATGCCAAAGTATGTTTGCTATTATTCTAATTTCTAAATCACCAATACTTTATTTTTTTATTTCTATTAAATTTTTTTTTTTTTCAGAAAGTTAACAAATGTATGAAACAATTTTTATGCCTTTAAATGTGTGAAAAATATATCACTGATATTTGATTTTTTATTTAAGGATAATCTTTTTTTCAAGTTTAATTCAAGGTTCTTTCTCAACTTAGTGTTGTTCAAATATTTTTTCTTAAAATGAATTATTGATTTCGAACTCTTTTTCCTTCATAAAAATATCAATCTCGATGCCTATCAATATGAGGAAAATATGTGACATGTTTAAAGTCGATTTCTTTATTTATATAAAACAAAAGCACAAATTGATATTTTATGTCTTGATAAATTTTCTACATAAATTTGTTTAAAGTTTAATGATAAGTTATTTGAGTTTTTGTCCATTTTTGTTAGAAACTAAAACATTAATGCTTTTTTTTTTTTAAACTTTTATTCAATAATTTTGTTAATATATCTTATATTTCATAACCATGTCTACAAACATTAAAAGTATCATCTCATGAATTTATCCGCGATAAAAATTAGTTTGAAAAAGTAAAAAAGAAAATTCTTATAATTTTGTTAATATATCTTTTGTGTATCAATTCAATTTTCAAGGTTCAAAAAAATTCAAACTCTATTTTATAATATGTTAAAACATATGGTGCAAGTTGTACGAGGAATTTATCTGTATCAATGCTTTAAATTTTTCTGCTACCATTCAATGTGCATGTTAACATAAGTCTTCTTTAGTGTACAATACTACGTGTGTGTTTGAATTAGCTTTTATACCACCGCCACCGCATGTTTGAAGACAATTTACCGTAAAAATCAAAAGTTATAAATGGTGTGTTTGTTTTCTCTGTGGGAAACCCAAAATCGCACGTTTGGCCCAAATGCTGCAAAGGTTTTCACGGTACATTGTCTTCAAACATGTAGTGGCTGTGACATATAAGCTAATCCAAACACACACAAAGTGTAACGTTTGGGTCAAACGTGCGTTTGTGGATTTTCCACTGCGAAAACAAATACACCATAAAACTAAAATTTTAGATGATCACAACATATTAGAAATGTAAGGTAGTCATACTTTTTTAAAAGAAAACTTTTAGCTTTCCACGACAGACATGATAAACTTTTGTACCATTTAGAATATAGAAATTTCTTAATAAATGGAAATAAATTAAGAAAAAGGTGGTGATGGTTCTTCTTTTATAAAAGATTTCAACATAGGAGTAAAAGGTTGGTTTAGAAAAGGAGGTGGATCATGTATATGTGTATGAGAGATTCCTGGTGCAATTTTGAAATGTTTGAAATTTGAAACATGGCGAAATAAAAATGTATACTTTTAAACCGTCTCACACTATCTTATAAGGAGAATCCATTTTACATCGCCAAACTCTTATTTTCAAATTTCAATTGCAAACGAATTCTTCTATAGCATGTCATTTCAGGTATGATTTTCACTCTCATTTAAAAGTTCACTATTCATTTGTTTTTTAATTAACATGAACGTTTGAGTGTAATCTTATAGATTATCCTCGTCTACCACATCAAAATCCAACTTCCCCACGACAGAACAATTAACTCTATTTTTCTGATCATCATTTCGTACTCGAACAGAATAATATATATTATTTATAGAATATTATCAACAATATATGTGGTCGTTGCTATGTTAAAAGAAAACTTTCAAAAAATGAAAGGCTTAAATGCACTTTTAGTCTGCCTATTTTGAATTTTTTTAAAATTTAGTCTCCTCATTTTAAAATCCAGTTTTTTGATTCTTAAAGTTTACTTCCTTTAAAATTTTCATGGTCTCCCTCCATTTGGCAGTGTCATTAATGACATGACACATATGTCATACATCAGCGGCATATTTAATAAATATTTTATTTTACAATATTTAATGTAGTATTAAAAAATAATTTTAATATAAATAATTACTAGGATAGTTTTTTATTAATATTTTACTAATAATTTAATTAATATTGTTTAGAACTCTTTTTGAATTAATTTAAATTTTAAAAGAAGTGTTTGGAGTAGAATCCCAATCCACAAATAGATACTAGTAAGTGCGTTTGTGTGAGCTATACAAAGACTAAAATTATTTGTGAGTAAACCAATGTGGAATTCAATAACAATTTGCTTCTAGTTTTTATGACTGTTGCTTCTAATTCTGCATTACTCTCTTCCTTACAACACCATCATTCTTCCTTAACTATAATAATATAGAAAACATACCTAGCAGCAACTACCGTTAGTAATTACCAAAATTGTGTAACATGAATCCAAAACAAGAAAAACATTCTCCCTAATTAACTACGTTCAACACCACAACTCATTGTTGGAAAAGACAATGATCAACTAGGTAACATACTGTTAAGAAAAACACATATAAAACATTAGTAATTTACCAACTAGGTTGGAAATGAGTCAGAATGTATGAGCTTTGATCTTCGACTTTCAGATGCTATCAACACTGCTGTCAGATGCAAAGTAATTCATGCATGTGAATTCAATCATATGAATACACGATCACTTATTAGTGTATTTTTCTATTTCTTTGCTTGCTGGTTGTTGATTTGTAAAAAAATGTTATTCATCCAAGTTTCAAATGCCTCATATTCACTATTAGTTAAGCAAAGCATGTTTATCAAAGGTTTAACTGGTCCACCAACATTGTAGGTGCCAATACAAGTCAATAGGTATTTGGCATATAGTGATGGAATGAGAGTTGTTGAATAAGGCAAATTGTAATCACAATCCCCTGGTTCATTAAAGGTAAGAGTATCAGTGGATTGCTTAACATGGATAGAGGACATGTTATTAAAGAGGACCAAAATGATATTAACAAGGTTGGTAAATTACTAATGAGTTGTGGTGTTGAATGTAATTAATTAGTTAGAATGTTTTTCTTATTTTGAATTCATGTTATATAGTTTTGGTAATTACTAATTGTTGTTGCTGTTACGTATATTTTTCATATTATTCTAGTTGAGGAAAAATGATAGTGTTGTAAGGGAGAGACTGATGCATAGCTAGAAGTAGCGGTAAAAAAACTAGAAGTAATTTGTTATTGAAGTCTCATATTAGTTTACTCACAAATAATTTTAGTCTTTATATAGCTCACACAAACACCTACTAGCATTTATTTGTGGATTGGGATTCTACTAAATGGACTTGGGTCTCAAGCCCAAACACTTTTTTTTTAATTTGAATTAATTAATTAATTCAATTATTAATTCAAAAAAGAATTCTAAACAATATTAATTAAATTATTAAATTATTAATAAAATATTAATGAAAAAAATATCCTTGTAATTATTTAAATTAAAATTTTTTTTTAATATTAAATTTAAATATTGTAAAATAAAATATTTCTCACATATCATGTGGATGCACAACACATGTGTCATGTCATTAAGATCATCTCCAATGGTGCAACTCATTTTAGGGTTCTTTGTGGAACCCATTAAACCACATCATCTTGAAATAATTCATTTCATTGTTACTCCAATGGTGCAACTCAAATTGAGTTCCACAACTTTATCTCATATATTAATATTTTATTTATATTAATTTTTTTCAAACTTAAAAAAAAAATTAAATATTTGAATGTATAAAATTTAAATTATTATAATTTAAAAGCAAAAGAATAATTAAAATAAAATAAAAAATAAAAAGTGAAATAAAACCTGTTACTCTAACTATTTGTTGTGTTTATATTATTATATTCATAACAAATCCAAATTTGTCCAACGTGAACAACTCCATTGGTTTTTATCTTTTAACAACAGTGCGCCAGCATGGAGAACCAAGTGAAAAAATTACCGTTGGAGATGGTCTAATGAGACTTTGAGATGGAGGAAAACTATAGAAATTTTTAAAAAAAATTAAACCTTTAGGAGACTAAAAAACTGATTTTTAAAATGAGAGAACTAAATTTTAAAAAACTTTAAAATAAGAAAATTAAAAATACATTAAAGTCAAAATAAAATTATTAAATTTTATTTAAGATCTTTAAAGTCACATGAAAGATCAAATGAGGGTTTATATAAATTAATTTTATAAAAAAATTTGATAAATACGTCTAGATTCCAAGTTAAAAAAATCTATAAATACTAATATCTTAAAGATAGTAATTTGAAATTTGTGAAATAAAATAAATTAAAATAAACAATTTTTATTATTAGTAGTAAAGTTATGGCTTAATGCCTTTTTGGTACTATATATTAACTTCAGGATTATTTTGATCTCTTAACTTTAAAAAAAATTATATTGAGAGAGAGAGAGAGAAACTTTCAATCTAAAAGTGAATTACAATTTTTAAAAAAAATCTATTTAATAATTATTTTTAAAATATTGTTTCAAATAATTTTTGAGATATTTCTTTTTAAATATAATTTTGACTATATTTTAATCTTTAAAAATAAATATTTATGTTACACGATGTCAAAAATAATTTTACAATTTATAATAAATAATTGTTTTTTAATAGTTTAAACAAAAATTTTATACATTATTTTTAAAATACAAAAAAAATCTATGTTTTAAAATTCAAACAAACAGGCGTGTTGTCTTTGCAAAGACTCTAATTCTCAATACTATTTTTTACAACAATTCAATCAATATATTTAAGACATTAAACTTATCATTACAAATAAAAATGACAAATTAATTAAATAAATTTTTACAAGAAAAAAAAAGTCAAAATAAAATATTTCAACGGCAAAAGTGAATGTCATTTTATATATATTTTTATTGAAAGACCAAATACTTGTATTGAGCAAAATTTCTATCTTTTCTCTAAGTTTTATTTTGTAAACACTCAAACGCCTTTTTTATTTCAAGTTGTAAGTTCTTTAAAAGTACACATGTGTAACAACCCCTGGTGATTAAGGACTTTGAGAGGTTTTAAGGTTGTTATAAGGTTGAGTGTTAACTCACGTAGGGTGAGAAGCTCTATATGTGGGTACTTCTGTATTGGAGTTAGGTTCCTCTTTCTATTATGATGTTAAGGTATTTATAGTCACCTTGGGTATGGATCTAAGACTTCCTTGAAAATAGAGATCATTATGGGTATGATTAGTTAATTCCCTAAAATTCGGAGAGCGTGGTTAACTCCCATGGATCCCTTAGTGTCGTTGTTGACCAAATATGTGTTATCCATGTGATCACGCATTATGAATGGAGACATGAAGGATTTGGGAGACTTATCTGGAAAACAGGCGCCCTATCTAAAACGGGGCCATCGAACAAACAAATAGGTTACTGGAAGGAACGACATGCAAAGTACAAGTCATTGCCACACCCCCACAATCACTTCCAATTACACCACTACATAGTCCCTCAAGCACAAAGGCTCGTAGAGGCCGAAGTATTTTAGTCCTTTATTCACCTTTATGTTTTCCATACCTTTAATTTGCAAAGCTTAAGTGAGTCCTCATGACGAGACTCAGTAGAGTCCCTAATGTGATACTTATGTTGAGCCCCCTCAAGTAAGACTTAGTTTTTTCCTCCTGACGAGACTTAGTTGAGTTTTTCTGACGAGACTTAATTGAGTACCTTAAGCGAGACTTAGTTGAGTCCCTCAAGTGAGACTTAATTGAGTCTTCTTGAAGAGACTCAATTGAGTCTTCCTGATGAGAGTCAATTGTGACCCTTAGGCGAGACTTGGTTGATTCCATCATGAGAGACTTAGTTGAGTCTTCCTGACGAAACTTAGTCAAGTCCCTTAGGCGAGACTTAGTTAATTTTGTCAGGTAAGATTTAGACGACTCTTCCTGAAGAGACTTGGTAGAGTCTTTCTTGTGGTTGTAAAATATCTTTGTAGTGCAATTACTCGCAGGCTGAAAGGATCTTCATGCGGAAGTCCAACAAGTTAATTATCTTTTATTATAGCGGCAAAGACCTTCAAGTGGAAGTTCAATAATTTAATTACCCCGTAGGGTGACAAGAATCTTCCTTTGGAATACCATTAATTTAATTATCCTATATGGCAGAAAAGATCATTATTTGGAAGTTCAACAAGTTAATTACCCCACAGAACGATAATGATTTTTCTGTAGAAGTTTAAAAATTTAGTTACCCTATAAGGCAACAAGGATCTTCCTGTGGAAGTCCAACAATTTAATTACCCCTGATCAATCACCATTTTTTTTATTTATCATTATTGGAACATTTATTATACGTGAATTTATTTGCATTTGTTATGTTGCATGAGACTTTGAGTCAATTAGTGGTAAGTTTATTTAGTTCTGTAATTGTTGATGTTTTAATTACTCCTGGTCTTTTTGATCTTTTTGGGAAGGTTTTCATGTGTTTTATAGGTTTGGAGAGAAAGAGAAAAGCGATTGGATCAAAGTCCGAGCCAAAATGCAGAAGTTGAAGCTAAGGACCCAAAGACATTGCACATATGCCCATACATGTATGATAAGGTCTATACACGTATGGAAGAGCTCAGCAAGAACCAATATGTTGCCTTACGTGTATCAATCCAAAAGGATATACCTTCTGTCAATACGTGTATAGAGGAGCCAATACGTGTATCAGAAGCACCAAAGCAAAACGGCCATACGTTGTCATACGCGTATAGGGTGTGGGAAATGAATCCATACGCCTATGGCATGAGTCAATAAGCGTATGGGAAGCCCATAAGTTAAAAAAGCCCAGTTTTAGATTATTAAATTCTAGGAAGTGATTTTTGAAGGGGGGCTTTTGATTTTGATGGCAAGTTAGGAATTAAGGGCTGGAGAACGCAGTAGAAGTAAGGTGGAGCATCATCTTCAAGGAAATTCACCATTGAAGACTCTATATCTTATAATGTTTGACCCTTTTATGATATTTATTGTTATTACTATGAGTAGTTAAATCCCTCAACGCTAGAGGGTGGTCCATGTTCTTGAATTTGTTAATTTTCTGAATTTAACCTTGTAGTGAATGATATTTTATTCTTATCTGATTTACTTCAGTCTTAGTTTAATGCTTTCTCTTTCGGTCAAATTGAGAATTGATTTACGGTTACCTATTAGGAAGGACTTTCAACAGTAACGTTTGATTGACATATTTTATATTAGATATCACCTAGGATTAGGGATACCATATATAAATCGTTATGTTCTTAATAATTAACTGCTTAATTTTATTTGTAGTTCACTACGGGTATAGGAATTAATTTTAATGTTTAAAGATTTACTTACTAAGGAGTTAGGAGAAAAAACTCTTGAGAACCGATAATCTGTAGGGATAAAATAAGTTGTTACAAGGTCAATTTAGGATTGTTGATAATTCAAGTTCAAATCACCCTTCTTGGCATCCTTTGCTCATATTATTTTCTACTCTATGCTCTGTTTTACTCTTATTACTCTTTTGAAATCAAACCTTACTTAAAAATCCCCACTTTCTTTTGTTTAACTAGAGTGAAACACAAACCTTATATCATCATGCAGTCCTTGAGATCGATACTCAGAGATTTTCCATTATTATTATTTTGACATATTATTACACTTTCTAATTTACTGATCATTCTCATAGGGCATCAAAGATCTTCTTGTGGAAGTTAAACAAGTTAATTACCCTGTAGGGTACCAAGGATCTTCCCGTGGAAGTCGAGAAATTTGATTACCCCATAGGGAGGCATGGATCTTTCTGTGGAAATCCAACGATTTATTTTGACAGCTAAACCATAATAACCTATTGTAAATATTAGAGTATTTTTACAAGATTTTTTTATAGATAGGAGAATCACTTTCTTACCAATCAAGTATAATAATATCTCAAATTTACTAAATTACAAGTTCTATGAATGAGTCTTTCATCCACCTTTTTGAGCTTGTAGGCTCCATAAGGCAGCTTCTGACATATGTGTTATGGTCCTTCCCAGTTAGGTTGTAACTTTACATGTTGGGAGAGCACAACAACTTGTCATATCACTAAATTTCCTTCTAGAATCTCTCTTTGAACCACCTTGGAGATATATCTTTTGGCTGCTATTTGTTTGGCAGAGAACTCTCAAATGTGAACGACATATCTTCTCTCATCAATTAGGCCAGTGACACATCGTAACCCTGCCTCATTTTCCTCCTCATTAAATTAAGTATTTCACCATAATAATATGTCAAGTTTGACATGCAGCGTGATATCCTCTTCTTATGCTAGTGTGAAGGGAGTTTCCCTGGTGGTGGAGTGAAAGGTGGCGTGATATGACCACAACAATTTGTGCACCTGCTCGGCCCATAATCCCTTGGAATTATCCAACATATTCTTGATCTCCTTTAATATTACTTTATTTCCTGACTTTGCTTTCCCGTTCACTTATGGGTGAATGATCAAAATGAATATAGTTTTTTCTTCTAAGTTATTCCAGAACTCGACCACGATAGTATTGGAGAGATGAGTTCCGTAGTATGAAATAATAACTCCTGGTAAATCAAACCTGCACATAATCCTTTGCCAATAAAAGTGAAGGACCTTTTAAGTTGTAAAATTGGATACAACTCCCTCCTCTATCCATTTCGTGAAGTAATCCACTCTTATGATCAGAAACTTTATATGGCAGGGAGAAATATGAAAAAGTCATATAATGTCCATGCCCTAGTGGTAAATTGGTCAGGGCATTGTCACATAATGGAGGAGTTGAGTTGGTGCATTGTGTAAATTAACATGTGTATGACACTTATCACATTTCTTGACAAAAGCCATGATATCCCTCATTAGTGAAGGCCAGTAGTAACCTACTTTTAACAGCTTGTGGGCCAAGGCTCGGCCACCATTATGGCTGCCACAATCCCCTTAATGAACTTTAGCTAAGACTAAGGTAATTTTGTATTCACCCAGGTACCTTAACACAGGAGAGGCTATTCCCATTTTATTGAGTTTTTTAGACATTAAAATGTGTTTCATTGCACGCTTGCAGATTTGCTTAGACTCTTACTCGTCTTGTGGAAGTTCTCCTAACTGCATATAATTGATTATAGGCGTCATCTAACTGCCAGTTAGGGTGATGTCGATAGTGTTTGCCTCCACCGCCTCTATGCTAGGGATGATGAGCGCTTATTGTATGACAGTGCAGTTAAACCATATTTTCTTCAAACTGGGGTGCTATGACAACATATTTACCCACAAATTATGTTCCACTGGCACATGTATTATTTCATAAATTTTGAAATAATCAGAAAATTCATGTGCCTTCTTCAAATATTTGATGAGTTTTGGTTTCTTCGCTTGGTACTCTTTGGTGACTTGTTTCTCCACCAGCTAAGAATCTCATGGCGAGGGACATGCCGATGATGAGAACTTTATTGAACATGTGACTCCATATACAAAAGGGGGTGAATTCTGGTGGTTTTAAAGTAGTTAATTTAAAACAAAATCATTTTTAAAATCAGTGTTTGAAATTTTTTTATATAAAATGTTTTAATAAGTATGCAACAGAAAAAGAAATTAAGTGGAAAATAAAAGAGATAAGGGAATAGAGATAACACCGAATATTTATAGAGATTCAGTCTTAAAGAAGTGACCTAATCCTTTTCCCAAGAATTAATTTCAAGAGTAACCATTATTACTTGAGATCTTTTAAAAGGTTGTTCCATGAATCCCCTTATATAAGGAAATGAAGTTTTTGGATAACTTTCAACCAAATAACGAACTGGGGCTTAAAGTGGTTAGTCTCCAAACAAACAATGAACATTGCTTTGAGAATTTAGTCTCTAAGTCAAACAAAATATTTTGCACAGGCTCATTTTAAACCTAGACGGAGTTTTGAGTTAGCTATCCTCCAAACTAAATTGATGTTTTACAAGGGTTGGCCATGAACCGAACTGATATTTTTACCGGGATGATCTCAAACCCATTGAGCTTTTACACTGTCTGAACTCAGAAACCGAGTGAAATTTTACACTAGGATGATTTCGAATCAATAGAACTTTTAATCGAGATGAGCAAAAGACCCGTTGTGAATATTTTTCACTAGTTGATCTTCACGAACCCAAAAGAGAGCTTTTCTTCAACGATGGAGCTCATGTACCAAACAAAGACTTCTACTAATCCCCCACAGAACAAGCAAAGAGCTTTTACAATAATTTATCTCCTAACCAAAATAATCTCTTCCTAAGTAAGAATAATTTACTCAAGTGAAAATTCTTAGTAAATTACAATTAAGCCCTCACCCATAATAAATTCCTCATTAAACATAAGAACACTCTTAAAGTATTATGGCAAAAATATGTGAGAAAAATATAAATGATTTAGATAGATTGTGAGAGAAATGAAAAGTGAGGTTTTTCAAATTTTCTAAATGATTTGAAATGATATATGAGATCTCTATATATAGACCAAGAAATGTTGTAAATTTGGAAACAATCCATGGGCCAGGTACCAACTTATCTTTATATCGGTCTAGGTACCACCCCTCGAGTTTGATTTTTTTTTCATATTCCCCAATAAAGGCATTTTGCCAAGACACCTGTAATTTCATTTTTTTCCACTTATTGAAGGACAAAATTTGGGTCTTTTTGTATTTAATTATCTTCTACCACGATTACATGAAGACTATCGTCATTCATGCACTCGGCAGGTTAAAGGTAATTAAATAGGGGAAGCCATGTCGTAACCTAATTTTGTCCGGACTTTTATATTTTTTAGGAAAATATCAAGTTTAATCGCATTTTTTTAGTTTGATTTCAAGTAGTATTTTATTTAGTAAGAAAATTCAATTTGTTTTAGCCGTTTATTTAGTCATTTATTTTGATTTCTATTTTAGAATCACAAAAAATACAAAAATGTTTTATTTTAGTCATTTATTTGAATTCTTATTCTATCCACCAAAAAAGTACAAAAAGTTATTATTTTAGTCATTTGTTTTAATTTTTGTTTTAATCATAAAATGCAAAAAAAAAAATTGTTTTTGTTATTGATTAAGAAGCGAAACAAAAAATATTTTGGGTGTTTTTTCACACAAATAATATTTTGATTTTGATTTGTCACTAATTAATTTTGTTTCCTTTTAACTTTAACCTAATTTTATAGTATAAAGAGAGTCTCAATTTCCACACAACAAATCGCCCCCAACAATTCCATACCATCACACATACACAAAAATTCCACACAAAAAGCCAATCTCCGACCCTTTTTCCTTCCACACACATGTTTTATAGAAAAGAAACACCAAAATCATTCATCTTTATCATCATACTATCACCAACCTTCAAACCTTCATCCAATAATCCTCACATTCTCTGCATAACAACCAACCGTGGCAAAAAAAAATAACACCAATCATAGTATCATTGTCTTCCACTAACAACCATCAAGAAACTTGAAAATCTTATTCAAGTTCAACCATAACCTTCACTACAACAAGCCATAATAACAACAATAAAGAGAAACAGAAGCAAGAAAACAAAAAAACAAAGACCTATTGTGTACAACCGACTGCCATTCGCCGCCACCGGCAATCGCACGATCCACCACCCCTCACCATGGATCTACGACAACCAGCCACCATTGGATCTCTTCCGCATCATACACTCCATCATGTGCACCACGGTAACACATCGAACCGTCGTTGCTCAAGACTCCAAAACCGATTTCCTCCTCTACAAGCGTTGCTATTAAATTCTGGTGGTACCATCGTCCTTTCTTTTTTATCTTTGATCTTGAGTCATGTTTAAATTTTGGTGATAAAAAAAGTGAAAGTTAGGGTTTGTTTGGTTCAATCGAGGGGAGGGGAAGGGAGGGATTTTATCAAGGGGAGGGGAGGTGAGGGGAGGGATTTTAATTACATATATGTTTGGTTTAAAATATGAAAGGGGAAAGGAGGGGGGAAATTTTATTTACAAATATGTTTGGTTCACAAGGGGAGGGGAGGTATTTTAAAACTATTTTACTTTTTTATACTTGTAATTTTACCATAAAACTCATGATATTTACCGTTTATAATTCAAATACAAATTCATTAACTAAATATAACTATTCAATCAGAGAACATCATCAAAGATTTTATAAAAACGTAACGATTATAATATATAATTTTAAAAAGTTTATCAAATACAATAAAATCTAACAAAAAATTATTATAAAGAAAAACATTACGATAATTAAAAACGAACATAAAAATATATAAAAAAAAAAAAAAAACTTGAACACATATAATAATAATAATAATATGAAAATATAAAAATACAAGAAATATAAAAAGAAGATAAAATTTGTTCAAAATAGAACTTTTAACATTTAATAAATTAAATTTATATTTAAATAAATAAATAAATAAGGGTAAATATGTAAATATAATTATAATTAAAATGAAATACCTCCCCTCCCCTCCAAATCCCTCAAAATTAGAGAGGAACAAAAAATGGTTCAGGAGGGATTTTGGTCCCCTCCATCTACCTCCCCTCTCCCTCTTAAAATTTGAACAAAACACATAAACTATTAAATATTGTCTCCCCCCTTCCTTTTACTCCCAACCAAACACACCCTTAATTGTTGTGTTGTGTGAATCAGAAAAAATGGAGAATAAGAGGGAGAGAAAAAAGATTTTTAGCATTGAGAGAGAGAGAGTGAGAGACGTGAGGAAGGAAGAGAGATATAAATTTTGTGTTTCTGTTGCATTTTATTTTTTATTTATTTAGTAAAAAAGCCATGTGTCACGCTTTCGTTGTTGGAATTTAAATGATGAAAGAGATCTTGTATAGGATCCCCATCATACTTACCATGGGCATGCATTTTATTGGCCATACGATGACCATCAGGAGGCCAACATCTCATCATCTCACCAGTTAGATCTGGATCGTCTGATCTTCATCCGAAGGTCAGGAAAGAGTCCAAGTTTTATTTTATTTTATTTCTATTTGCCTACTGGACTTTAACCACCGAGCCTTAGAGGTTATTAGGTTCTCACCCTTTATTTAGTCTTGCACCCATTTTCCTTTACTTATAGTTTTTTTATAAATTTTTTGTAATTGTTTAATTAAATATTTTATTAATAGTTTAATTATTATTTTTATTTATTAACATGAATAATAAAAAATCAAATAATAGAGAGTTTCTATCAAATTATTTTCACAATAAACTCCACATCATTTTCATTTAAAAAACAACTATTTTTCATAATTTAGACTTAAAACATTTTTCATAATTAAATCGGATGAAAAATGACTAATTGGCGTAGGCCATTTTCTTCCCCGAGTATTCTGATACAATCTGTAGAGCTTGCCTTTTGAATACTCGTCTTTCTGCCAAAAACAAAATAATTAAACGAATTTAGTTCATTCTTTCGTGGATGAAAAATGATTAATTGGGTGTAAGCCTATTTTTTCCTTGAGTATTCAGATACAAGCTGTAGAGCTTTGCTTTTGGATGTTTGTTTTCTATTAGGGACAGTTTGGTTGGGGTAAATGGAGAGGAGTGAATGAGAGGGGAGGGAATAGTTAATAGTTTATATGTTTCGTTCAAATCTTAAGAAGGGGAAAAGAGGTAGATGGAGGGGACCAAAACCCTCTTGAATTACTTTTTTGCTTCCCCCCAATTTGGAGGGATTTGAAAGGGAGAGGGTGTGTTTCATTTTAATTATAATTATATTTACATATTCACCCTTATTTATTTATTTAAATATAAATTTAACTTATTAAAATGTTAAAAGTTCTATTTTAAATAAATTTTATCTTTCTTTTATATTTCTTGTATTTTTTATATCTTCGTCTTATTATCATTATATGTGTTTAATTTTTTTTTTTTTTTATATTTTAATGTTACTTTTTCGTAATGTTTTTTTTAATAATATTTTTTTGTTATATTTTAATGTATTTGATAATCTTTTAAAATTATAATTATAATCATTACATTTTTATAAAATCTTTCACGATGTTCTCTAATTGAATACTTATATTTTGTCAATGAATTTGTATTTGAAATATAAGCAGTAAATATCATGAGTCATAAGGTAAAATACTAAAATTAAAAGGATAAAAAAGTAAATTAGTTTTAAAATATCTCTCCTCCCCTTGTGAACCAAACATATTTGTAAATAAAATACCTCTCATCCCCTTCCCTTTCATATTTTGAACCAAACACACACACACACACACACACACACACACACACACACACACACACACACATATATATATATATATATATATAAAATATTAAAATCCCTCCCTTCCCCTCCCATCCCCTCGATAAAATCCTCTCCCCCCCTCCCTTTGATTAAACCATGACTCAGTTTGCTTCACATATCTTATCATAAAATCAGACGATAAAGGATTAATTGAGCGTACGCCTCTTTCTTCCCCGAGCATTTGGATACAAGTTGTAGAGTTTATCGTTCGAATACTCGTCTTCCACATAAAAGACAAGTCCAACTCATCAAACATATCTTTTTCCACCTTAGTGTGACGTCGAAAACTTTTTTTCTTCATAAACAGATAGTGTTTTATCCATTCCAACGCGAAACAAGCAAACACTTTATTTCGCCCATGCGCGACGAACAAGCAACACTTAACTGTTCGAATGCGACCAACATTGTTCACTAAAATCCATCAACAAGCAAACATTTTCTATCTATAACTATGTAGCTTTGAGTCCTCCATCGCACCTGAGAATATGTAGGAGTAAGATTAGCAATCTTGTCAAGTACCCTAATAAAAAATCTAATTTCCCCCTTTTGTATATACATCATGTAGCACCCCAAAATTTGCCCTTTTGTCTCTAACTTTAACTGGTTTGTGTTTCTTTTCATTTGGCATTAGCATCTGTGCATATCATTGGTTCTTTGCATGGGATCAAGGTATCTTGGTCAGCTCAAGAAAAGGAGATGTTTTTCAGAGGTTCAAGCAATAGATCATGTGAGCATAGAGGAATATTGTTCAAGATACCAAGGGAAGAGAAATTCTTCATATCACCATTACCCAAGCTACCATGGGTTCTTAGGCTTCAAGGCATCCTAATGTGTTCATCACCTCATCAGATAATTAGGTTTGGCAAGAGTTTTAAAGTGGACTACTTCCTGCTATCTGGTAGTCACCAAATTAGGGTTGTGGATATCTGGGAGGGTATTGCTCCAATGGACAAGATCTTTGAAGCTTTATCATCATTATGTGGCATATTTCAGCTTTATTTAAGAGGATTTATATCATAATCAGAGGAGTTTGAGTTTTGAGCTTGGGTCGATTTCTCCTAGACTGTGGGTGCCAAAGCTAGGGTTTGTGGTAAAATCAGTTTATTTCTGATTCTCTGAGCAAGACTTGATTCCATCGTATTCCATATGTCCCTAAGTGTCTAGGAATGGAATATTGGCCATCAATTCGATTCAGAAGGGTTTCAATTGATTAGAGGATTGAAAATTAGGAGAATCGGGGATAAAGTCAACTATGCAGTGAAAAAGTCAACTCCTGACTTTTTGAGGTCAAACTCTCAATCTTCATGTCAAATGGATCAATGGATGGATTTTGGTCAAGAAATGTCAAGGGATTCATAAAAAATTAAGAATTTGGAAAATTTGCCATTTATGGAGGATTAAGGTTTTAGAAAGTTTCCATTTTTGGAAAGTTCTAGCCCAAAATCAGTCAACTTCACGGCCAATTTTCTCTATGCTCTAGACTTCATTTCAACCTTTGGCAAACATGAAAGTTGTAGGCCTTGATCTAATCTTTCCAACCATTACTATAATATGTTCATTGGATCAAAACTCACCAAGTTATGTTGCTTCAAAGTTGAGGTATCAATGATGTGAAAGTTGCCATAACTTAGAATTTTTTCATGTTGCTCTTGGCAGATTTTTATACAAATGTTCATGGCCAATTTTCATGATCCTCCAAACCTTTTCTTGAGTTGCAATGGACATGAAAATTGTTCCTCTTCCTCTCTACTTCATTTTTGAGCCAAAATTTCCTCCATTTGGACAAGAACCCACCAAGTTATAAGGCTTCAAAGTTAGGTTGTCACTTGATTCTAAGTATGAAACATAACATGGTTTTCAAGGCATTCTTGGCATATTATGAACCAATTCTTGCAGCATGGCCTTGCTACTAAATTCTACACGCATGAAAACCTCATTTTGTGACACCAAAACATTGCCATAAGTGACCAAACAAACCATGTACTATTCATGCACACTTTTGAATCTTTTGCCATAATGAAACAAGTGAAAACTTGCTCACCAAGAATAACCCTTCCACTCTCCCTCATTCTGATCACTATGCTACACAAGGAAAGGACAACCAAACCACATTATGCCATGTGAACTTGTACCACCACCATTTTCACTTCTTTTCAAATTTTCCTCAAAACTTTAACCTTAAGTTTTAACCAAAATAAGTTTGTTTTTACCACACCAAAGCTGCATATATAAGCTAAAGATGAAACCCTAGCTTCATTCACTCATTCTCAGCAGCCACAAAGAGCAAACTCTCTCTCACTCTCAAAACTTCTCTCTCTTTGAAACTCTCATTTCCTTCAAGTTTATCTGTATTTTTTGTTTGGTTCTTCATCACTGAGACACAAGGAGATCATTGGAAGGATTTGTTTTAAGGTACTACATAGTTTCAAGGGCCAACGGAGCCACTCCATTGAGTAATTTTCTTCAACTCTAAGCTTGCATTTTAGATCTGTTTTAGGTTCATGTTGGGTGCATCTGAAGCCCTACCTTAGGGTAGACAATGTTTGCATAATTATTTGTGTGTTTTAATGAAGTTTCATTTAAGGGGTACAAACTTTAATCCTTGTTTTCTTGAGTTTTAGTGGTTGCTTTTCATTTATTTTTGCATATTTAAAACCACCATGGAGTGCACTACATTGTAGTATATTGGTTGTTTTGATTTGAGGTTATGGATCCATGAGTGTTCTTTCTTGAAGCTTGTTTTTCATGGCCATGGAGGGAGATTTACAAGAAAACAATGGCATTTTTGGAAAGTACATAAAAAAATAAGGGGCGCGATCTTGTTCCGCGTCTCCGGCCGCGGCAGCCGCCGCCGGCCGGACTGAATTTCCGTTTCCGGTGCAGTTATTGTTCATGCGTGCTGAAGGCCATGCATTGCCATGAAGATGGTGATGACGTGACAGCTTTGTGTGGGTCATGTTTTCTTTTTTGTCTTTAGTCACTTAAAGAAAGTGTGACCAATTGATGTATGGTTCCATATAGTTTTGTTACATTTTAATTCAATTTATTTTCTTTTTATTTTTGAAAATTCTGAATATAAGTAACATCTTCATGGGCCTAGTGAATTTCCCATTCGCACCCCCTGTCCAGGCCCAGATGCGTTGTGGCCTTGTTTTACATTGCTAACACACCCTTCCTTTTTTTTCGTAGTCCCACGAACTACGGACGCTCTGATTTCCTCTCTCTGGTTAGATTGAGGATACGTAGGCACAAGACGGTGACGTCTTGGCGAGCAACCTTCCCCTTTAGTGTGTAGTCCATCGAACTACGTCCACTCTGATTCTTCGTTCGTCCACGAAGATACGTAGGCATAGGATTACGATAATCCTTGCGAGTCCGTTATAGTTTTCCTTTTTCGTGTCCCCTTTCCGTTTAGCATTAGGCTTTAGATAACTCACCCATTGATTAGACAACAAACGTGGATCCCATCGAGTACGATGGACGTGTGGGGTGTTAATACCTTCCCCTTGCGTAACCGACTCCCGAACCCAGACTATGGTTGCGATGACCAGGTCTTTTCCCTCTTCAGGTTTTCTTTAATCGTTTCCTTTCCCTGCATCGGGATAAATAACGTTTGGTGGCGACTCTTCTGTTCTTGTTTTCACCGGTTTATTTTCGCAGTTGCGACACATCATAATAATTAGAAGAAATTAAATAACATAAGTTAACACTGTTATTTGTAAAACTAACTGAACGATTCCTATTTGATATAATGGATGTGTGAGGTGTTAATATCTTCCCCGTGCATAATCGACTCCCAAACTTGAATTTGGTTGCGACTACCATATTTTTTTCTTTAAGGGTTTTATCGATGTTTCCCCTTTAAAAATAAAACTTTGGTGGCAACTCTGTTTTTATTTCGAGTGTTCGTACGCTCGGGTATTTTTTGTGCCACAAAGGTTGTACCTCGTTTTTGGTGTTATTGTTAATAATCATAAATGAACAAACAATTAAGATTTTTAGTGACGGTATTTATAACGGGGAATCACATACTGAGAATACAACCAAGTTTATACATGTAAATTTTCATATACGAATATGATAAGGGAATAAAATGAAACATAACCAAGCGAATATCCTGCTACTTATTTCTTGTGATGGAATTTTCTTTGCTTATCCATGTTTCGGAGTACGAGTATTCAAATTTTGAAGTTGCCCCACAAGGGAGGTTACGTTGATCTCCATAAAAAAATTATCTCCCTGGTCTCGGTGGAACGTGTTATGTAGCTTTTTGGCTGCCTCAAAATCGGCAAGTAAAACTTTTGGATCATTGTGGAGGTTATGGTACTTGAGTTTGAGGTGTACGGGCGAGGCCATGACGTCTAATCCTACAACAAAGGGTCTACCCAAGATACAATTGTAAAAGCTTCTGCATGGCATGCACGAATTGGTTATTAATGCCCTGAATGTCCCTGCCCTCTCCCACGGATACCATAAGCTCTATATAGCCCCGGGGATGAGTGGTAGACCCATGAAATTCTTGTAAATACGAAATGTCTTATGGTATTAAGCTCCCCAATCTAGACCCATTTTCTCGAATAACAATGAGTAGAGGATGCCATATGAGCTTCCTCCATCAATTAGGACATGTGAGACGTCGACTTGTCCCACAGCAGCTGTGATCACCAAGGGGAATATCTCGTTGGGGATTCCTTCATTCTTTTCAGAGTCTCGGAACCCCAACATGGGCCGGTTTAATGTACAAGGAAATGAGTTACCTCCTCCCTTGTAAGCGAACATCATCTTAGTGATATTTCTCTCGACTGTTCCTTTGGAAGGGGGATTTACACGAGGTGTTCCTCCGGTGATGGTTGTGATATACGAGTGTTTTCCCTTTCTATTTTATGCATTTTCAACACCAGGACCGAACCTGGGAATCCACGCGAGGGATTTAGTTTTAGTGGATCCTCCTCGGTCTCATTTGCTGCCTTGAACGTATTCAGATAGATGTCCTCTCTTGATCAAAGATTTGATCACGTCCTTGAACTGAATTTAATCATCAGTGTTATGGTCATGTCACCTATGGAAATGACAATACTTTGATCTATCTGTCCAGGCGGATTCTAGCACAATGTTAGAAGGTAGGATTCCTACTTTTCATAACTCGGTGTTTGCACATTCTTGGTATATTTATCCCAGGAAGTGTTTAGGGGAGTATACTTATCATATCGGCTGTATGTCCCTTTATCGCTATCCTCTCTTTGCCTGCGGGGATTCTTTCTCGGCGGGTGATCAAAGGATATCAATGGACGAGGTCGGATTATTGAAGTGAGTGTTTAGTTTCTCCTCTAATGTTATATATGGTTGAGCCAAGTTTAACATCTCTTAAGTCGTCTTCACCATTTTCTTTCCCAGTTTGGTGAAGAAAGGATGGTCACGAAGGAGACCATTCTCAAATATTCAACACTGAAGATACTCTTTTGATCCTTCAACTTCTACTATGACTTGAGTGAATCGTTTGATGTAAGATCTCAGGATCTCTTTCTCTCCTTGTGTTGTTCCTTTTGGGTTTGCTGCATTATGCAAAACAACATGGATTATGTTAAAGCTATTTCTGGTGCATAAGGGACACATGTGGAACACAATATTTTAACATGTGTGTTGCAACATCTAGTCTTTGGCAACAAACATATGTCATTGTAATTTTGGTTCAAACTTATTATACCCAAGATTCACTCTTTAAGAAGACCTTTAAAATGAGTTAATTTGTATGTTTTGGTGCAACATGTGGAACACGATGTTTTGACATGTGTGTAGTGCAACATCTAACCTTGGTTAGCAAACCATAATGGATGTTGTTTGGTGCAAAATTTCTGATTGAATCTCAATCAGGTTTGTTGTAAATTATTTAGTAATGTTTGTGTGATCTGTCTGATAGATGTTAAAGATCAAATAATATTTAAATGGAGATTTAAATTTAAATTTGAAATATAACTAATCATATTTTTGTTGGAGACATTTATGGAGCAAATAAAATCCAACAAATTAAGCTTTTATTCTAGACAAAATTAAATTAGAAGCCCAATAGAAAAAGCCCAAAATTTCATTTTTATTTAAGGAGACTTAAACCTCACATTTGTGGTGTGCATGTTTTGAAGATTCCTTGTGTTAGGGTTTATCTTTTGAGTTTTTGTTTGTATCTTTATGCACCACTCTAGCGCCTCCTTTCATATCTTAAAGCATCGAGTTTGGTTTGATAGTTAAGTTGTAAAAACCTTGTTCCATGATACTAAGTCTATAAGCTTGAGAACAAAGTGTTTGTGTTTGTGTACACCATTATATGTTTCAGTAACTTGGCATAGTTGTTAGCTTATCTTAGTTGAGTTGTAAATTCAATAATCAATAGAGTTGTTATTGAAGTCAATCACCTGGGATTAGTGATTGAGAGAAAAAGATAGGGGTTCTCTTATTTATGGGGAATCCTAAATAGAAAGTCACTAGGATTAGGAAAAAGCATTGAACATCGCGGGGTTGATGTTCCTATAAGACCAAATTTACTAATTTGAAATAGTGAATTTCCTTTCTTGGGTATAGTGCCCCAAATGTAAGTATGGTTTTCACCGAATTGGGTTAAAAATTGTTGTGTTCTTTGTTCCTTTTCTGCTTCATCATCTTGTATAAACTAAACCATTATATCTTGCTTGAAAATTGGTTTTGGTTCTGGTATACATTATCCCAGAAATCGTGTCTGACATCTATCCTGAGAAGTTATCATATGTTATAAACCAAGTATACTCATTGTCCCAAGCATCTGGTCCAACATTAGTCCCCTCATGAACAGAATCTCACCTTACATGTACAATTGAGGGAGAATATAGTATTTGGCTGTCTTTTCCGCGCGATAAAATAAGCGGTAAGTTGATCACATAAATCCGACCATAATTTAATGTAACCATCATAATGGCCGCTGAACTATAGTAGTACTGATCCAATTAGTGCCAATGCCAACAACTTGCATTTGGTGGCATCGTCAACAAAATAGTAGTTGAGTCGGTCGTTGACAAGTTGCATGTGCTTGTAGGGATCCCTTTTCCCGTTGTACTCCTCCAATTTGGGAGGTTGTTTGCATGGATTTGGGGATTTTTTCTTCAAGGGTTGAGTATATAAAGGATGCTAAAGTCGCGCTCGATTTGGTTGAATATCGTTATGATTCGGGGATTGAACATAACTCCCTCGATCTACTCCTAGACTTATAGGAGGAGAATTACGCTTATCGCATTTGGAACGTTCTTTTGATTTCTAGAATTTTCCTTCTTCTTTTATTGCAAACGACTTTAGTTATTCGAATCGATTTCTTCTTGAATTGACTTTTTGCACTTTATTTTCCCGAAGTTGAATGTGTTGGAGGCTTTCCTCCAAATGCATGAACCTTTCTTTCACCACCTTTGAGTTTTGAGGTTGAACGATATTGTAAATGTTGTTAATCAATTTGTCCACGCCTTGAGATTAGAGGTTTGCCTCAAGAATTCTAGAACCTCATGAGATCCCAGGTTACTCCCTAGGATTTGGAGATCGAATCTGAAGCATCGTTGTTTGGATTGTTATCGCCTGTGGTGGAGGGAGAATCATGTTTGATTGTTGAAAAGCGTTGTTATTGAGGTTTTCTTTGCCAGTAGGATGAGTAGTGTTTAGTCGACTGGTGGTTAATGGCATCACACCAATGACTACCAAGGTGGCTTCACGCATGGTGGTGGAACGAGTGGCTCTTGATCCCGCCGTTTGAACAACTCAACAAAGTCCTAAAACACTAAAAAATGAAGATCTGAAGAATCAATATATCTTTATCAGATTGAGCTTGATTTTGTTGGACACAACTGAATCTTCTTTAAGTTGTTAAATCCTCTGGTTCGAAGTAGAGGAGAGTCCTATGCTAGAGGAATGTACTTGGAGATAGGGAATCGCAAGTTACGCGAGAATCAAATGTAGATTCCCACGGACGACACCACTATTTTGTACCAGAATAAAAAATATGTGTAGTCATGGAAGCTACGACGGAGGAGAGCTACTGATGCGATAGAGTGGGGGCGTACCTACAAGGTTAGCACTCTGACGCTCAAGTCAGTATGTGTATGATGAAAGAGTATTCAAATTGTGTACGAAACTTGTTACTTGAAATAGATCCACTCGCATATATAGAGGAGTTGAACAACTAACTTGCTAACTTTACAACGTAGAATACAGAGGACCGTTGGATACGTTAGAGGGATGGATCCTCTACTTCCAGATTAATGAAGGTTCAATTGTCAGAGAATGTTCCAGAAGCTTTAGCATGCACTTGAACTGGATCCTGGATGTTATGCCTGGAAGTGGCCGTACTAGAAATGGTGAAGCCTGGATCGAATCAATTTAGGGAGTTCTTTCATTATAGTGGTCGGATCTTTGGGGATGGTCCAAACCGTCAAGGATATGATTGGCCCAGAACAAAATGTATTCTCCTATTTTTCCCATGACTGGGCGATAGGGAAACCCAGGGGTGAGGTGATACCTTTCTTGGGGCAATATATGATCATCGCCTTTCCTAGGGCGTCCTACAGTCATCATCCTAGGCGAGTCCTTTTATAAATATAATACTATAATATTATAATAGGAGTATGGTTCATTTAACATGAGTGTTACGGTACAACTTAGCTCATTTGTAATCCTAGACGTTGTGGGTCTAAGGACGTCTAGAGAGAGTTTTGTAGTATGGGGAGCATCTCACATGTCCTCCTAAAATATAAAACTCAGGAAGAGTGTTGTGGTACAGAATGTAGCTGTTATGTACATCCATGAATAAGCCATGAGCTCGGTGATGGTACCACATGCATCAGAGTATAATGATAATGTGCATTGCATAATCATTCGTGTGTACATTGTGTAACATCGTGAAACTCTGCGTAATGTTGTATGATTATGTAGTGTTGTATGTTGTAATTTATACTACCTTGTGCTATTATTATACCTTGTAAATTGTAGAATGTATTATCAGTCCTTTTATTCTATGTTCCTATGGTTTGAATCTATGTGCAGGATATCCTCATATTGAGACTAAGGAATAGTAGCATGGTTATTCAGGGTGATGTATAAGGCTGATCCATTAGTTTACTTTGTGTTAATGTATGTTGCATTGATGAGTAATCTAGTTTGTTTGGGTTGTAATAAGGCCTGTTATTGTGACATCGAGGTCAGGATTCACTTTTAATCTCTATGTTTGATTCAATGTTTTGAACAAGTACTCATATGTGAGAAAATGTTATGTTAATTGTGTTAACGTGATGCCCTATTTAATTATATGATATAAATATTCTGCAATGCATGTTCTATAAAAATAAAATTGTTTTGGGGGTTTAGGGTGTCACAAAACTAAAGACCATGGTTTGGAGTACCGTTTAGATACCTTAAAATACATTTAACTATCTTAAAATGTGATTTTCTAGGGGAAGCTTGAAACCTAGTACATATGCAAACACTAAACATAATATAAGGCATGCTTGCAGTTAAATAAAGCATAGATCCAATCATACCTCAATATTTAGTAATTTCTTTGCTAATCAGTAAATTTGAAGCAATTGGTGTAGACATTAATTTTGCATTCTTCATTTCACACTTATTTAAAACTTCCAAGCAATATTGATTTGACTGATATAAGTTCTATTATTAGTTTTCTTTATTTAAAGTCCCAAGAAATATGCAAGTCCATTCATCAATGATATTTCAAATTCTCCTTTCATAATGTTAGAAAACTTCCTACATATAGATTCGTCAGTATATCCAAAAATAATGTCATTTGCATATATCTGAACCAATAAAATATGTTTTCCTTTATGTTTTATAAATAAAGTCGTGTATACAGTTTCACGACTAAATCCCTTCTATAGTATAAAACCACTAAGACACTTATACCAAGCTCTAGGAGTTTGTTTGAGGCTATATATGGCTCTCTTAAGTTTAAAAATGTGGTCAGGATTCTCATGATCCTCAAAAGTCGGAGGTTGAGAAACATATACTTCTTCATTTATAAATTCATTCAGAAAAGCGGACTTAACGTCCATTTGATATAACTTGAAATAAAGACAACACGTGAAGGCCAAGAGGAGTCTAATAGCCTCTAGACGGGCTACAAGAGCATAACTATCCTCCTAATCTATCCCTTGGGCTTGGTTACACCCTATTTGTAATGCCCTAACTTATTTTATTTATTTTCCGTAATTTAATTATGTGATATTTTGGTGATTGTGTTGTATGGTTTGATGTTTTGATGTGTTTGGACTACCCTTAGGTGTGGAGGTAGTGGCCTTAAGAATAGACTTTAAGGTGTTGGGGGGGATGAGAAATAGAGTAAAGATTGATGGTGGGAAGAGTAAAACTAATTAACTTATATTAGTTACTATTTATTTATTTAAATAATATAGGGTAAATATGATTTAGATTAAATATTTAGTATTATTATTATTATTATTATTATTATTATTAATTTAATTAGTTGGGATTAATAATAATAATAATAATAATAATAATAATATAATAATAATAAGAAATAAGGGATAGAGGGAGAGAAACTATCAGATCGTGAAAGTTTGGAGAAAGGAGAAAAATGAGAGCTAGGGCAATGAGGAAGAAACACCATTGTTAGAGGTAGAAGAAGCTTTTGCAAGAAATCTAAGGTAAGAGTAGGGTTCTAATTATCTAAGGGATTGTATGATGATGGTGGGTAGATTATGTCATGTTTAGGTTGTGTTTCTCTTCTCTCTATGCTATGAATATTGTTGCAATTGTATGTTGTCGGATTAAATCCTTGATTTCTGAACTATGAATGTATGATTGATGTTGTGATCGTTGAATTGATGTGTTGTTGCTGTTAGAATTATGCAATTGATGGATTGTATGATGTAGTTATTGTGTTGTTGACGGTGGATTACGAGTCAGAGTCAGAACCTAAGTTATGGATGTTTTTTGGGGGAATAATTGGGGTTTTGATGTTTATGAAAACTGATTTTTGAGTAAAACTATGTGTTACACAAATTGGATGAAAAATGGGATTTTGGGGTGTGTCAAAAATTGATTTTCGTACTAATAAGCAGCAGAAAAATGCTTCTGCTGCAGGTGTAATCGGTTACCAGAAAAGGGGTAACTGGCTACACTGTTGAAAAATGGTGTTTTTGGGCAATTCTATGAGGGTGTAATCGCGTACCATGATTTAGGTAACCGGTTACACTGCCTGTGTTTTGCGTAGTGAGGATGGTTACAAGGGGTGTAACCGGTTACCTCATTTGGAGTAATCGGTTACACTGGGAATAATTTTTAAAAATCTTTGAAAATTCATAACTTTAGTTCCAGGTGTCCGATTCGGGTGCCGTTCGAAGCGTCGAGAAGGTGACGTGAAGAACTTTATTCTAAAAATGGTTTCCATATCAAAAGTTGAATAAATTGTTGTGTGATGGTGTTAAATGCATTGTAACACTTATGTGGTAGTGTGACATAATCTGAAATGCATTGTTGTTGGTTGCTATATTGCTGTTGTTGAACTGTTGTAGCATGTGTTGGTGCATGGTGGCCAGTATTGGCAGAATACATTGACTATGGAGGTGTTGGTCATTGTGCTTGGTATTGTTGTTGCATGTATAATATGTTGCATGCATTCATGTTATTGGAAAATGGTCCGTTGTTGGTGAGCCTTAATCCCAGGAGGTGGGGATTGGGTGCCAGTAGTGATTTCGGAGGTGATGGAATAAGTGAAGCGTTATTGGAGGTGACGGTAACAAATTGGTGAACTCTGATCCTAGGAGGTGAGGATCGGAGCGATGAACCTGAGTGTTCACGTATTGGTACCGCATGCATTGATTCGAGTTGTTGAGTCTCATTGCATTGGATATTGGTTATATTGTTATTGTGTTGGTTGGTTGTTGTGTTTGGATAACTGTTACGTTGATGGTGTGGATGTGTGTGGTGGAATGAGTGATGTGCATGTAATAATCTTTTGCTTACTTATTATCATGCTTTCCTTTATATAATTATGATATCTCAACCCTTCTGTTTGAATGATGCCTTTACATGGGCATCGTGCAAATAACTCGCAGTAGAGGAGTTGATGTGAGTGGAAGATGAAGTCTTTCTTTTTATTTTATAGAGTCGGTATCTGCTATGATGTGTAACACCGGGGAATGAAACACTTTTATGTCTTTTATGTCTGTTGGAGATTATTTGGATATCTCTTAATTATATGTTGTTTATGTTTACTTTAAAAACATGATTGTGCTTTGAATCATTACATTATCAAGTATGTTGAAGTTTTCGCTGCAATATGAACTAACTTTTCAGACATGTTTTCTGTTATTATTAGTATTAATAATTTTTAAAAGTACACGTGTTATATATCATAAAGTATGAGTAGGTTTTTGGTGAAATGTGACATCCTAAATGCTTATGTTTTATATTTACTCTGATATTTTATTATAAATTACGCAGAGGATTTAGGGTGTTACATTAGTGGTATCAGAGCAGGTCGGTCTATCCGGCCAAGTTGTTGAGTCGGTGTAGTGTGACAGCTGAGTACTATCAATGTTGTCTTCTAACCATTATTGTTGTTAATGGTGGAAAAACGGAAATGGTTGAGAGAAACGATGTTGTGATTGCTGCTGCTTTGCAAGCCGTTGCTCAAGCTATTTAGAATCAGCCTAATGATGATGAGAATGATGAGTTCTGTTATCTGGGCAAGTTCCAGAGGAACAATCCACCTACTTTCAAGAGTAGATATGATCCTGATGGAGCGTAGGCTTGGATCAAAGAGATTGAAAGGATCTTTCGTGTGATGGATTGCTCTGAGGCGCAGAAGGTACGGTTTGGTACTCATATGCTTGCCGAAGAGGCTGATGACTGGTGGGTTAATACTTGTCAGGTGTTGGAGATTTCAGTTGAAGTTGTTACCTGGGCTGTGTTTCGTAGGGAGTTTCAGAGGAAGTATTTTTTTTGGAAGAAAGAGATTGATTTTTTGGGGCTGAAATAGGGTAATTTTACTATTACTGAGTATGCTGCCAGATTTGTGGAACTTGCTAAGTTCTATCCGCATTATAGTGAGGCGGCTGTTAAGTTCTCAAAGTGTATCAAGTTTGAGAATGATTTGCGTCCTGAGATTAAGCATTCGATTGGCTACCAACAAATTCAGAGGTTTCTAGAGTTGGTGAACAGTTGTAGAATTTTTGAAGAGGATAGTAAAGCTTGGTCAGCTCATTATAAGAGTCTGAGTGAGAAAAAGGGAAAGCAGAATGTGAACCGTGGGAAGCCATATAGTTCTCCAGTTAAGAAGGGTAAGCAGAAGGTTGTTGATGGTAAGAGGCCAAGCGGGGGAGGTGCTCTCGCTCCTTTTAAATGCTATAGATGTGGATATTTGGGTCATCGTGTAACACCCTCAATCTATCCCCCGAGCAAATAAAGCGATAACGAATAATCAGAGTATAATTAAAACATTCATGGCATAGACGGAGGCGTCACATCAATTGAAACAAAATACAACAACATGCTCATATAGATATGCAACAATCAGGTAGCACATAACAAAGGAACTCAATTCCTAACACCCACAATTCAGATACAGAATAAAAGCAAAAAATCTGCAGCTGAATCTCATATATATAACATAAAAGTTTGTCTGTCATATACAGAGTCATACATGTACAATCCAAAGAACATATATACATATACAAATAATCACATAACGGTCTCCCCGACTACCCGGTGCTACATATCAGAGCCGACCGACAAAAGAATGAAGACCTAAGCTTCACAAAAGACCTCCAGTATCTAATCTGCAATGCCTCATAGAGCATTCAAAACAGCAGAAGAGTGAGAAACACAATTATAATATAATTGCCTACAATTATATAATAACACAAAATACACATGTAAAACACTCTCACCACAACTTACACCATAATTCAAATACAAAACAACACAAATCATATCTCATATATCCGTCACAAAGGCATATCACTCATGCACAATACATTTATCACCAACACACACACACACACACATATATATATATATATATATATATATATATATATATATATATATATATATATATATATATATATATCAACTCACCAATTCCATTCACAATTCCACACAAAATCAATCCATTCATGACTTATGCAAATGCAAAGAAACCGACACAACGACTCGATGCAAATGCAATGCAGTACCGTTCCATCCATCATTCTCATCATTAATTCACTCAGGAATTATTGGAATCATCGCTTGTTACTTAGTGTAACTCCCCGTCGGGCAACCGATGTTCCCCGTCGCTCACACCTCTTTGTATAAGGCACACGACGTTTATGGACCGCTCACACCTCTTTGTATAAGGCACACGACCCGATCGCTTTCGGCCCTCTTTGTATAAGGCTCACGATCGTTTATAACGCCGCTTTCGGTCCTCTTGGTATAAGGCTCACGACCGTTATAGCAGATTCCCTCTGGAATCATTTCGTCGCTCACACCCACTAGGGCACACGACATCACAAGAATGAATATCATGATGCTTGGCATACAATGACTCATGACAATCAAATGCATACATATACACATCCATGTGAACCATTCCAACATCCATAATCATGCATATACGATCAACCACAATCACAATGCATTTACTTGCCCTTAGGCCACAAACCATCATCACAACATTTCATCACATGCATTTACATTATACCATAGTGCACAAGTCATACATCATATATCAAAAGCATATTGCATGATAACACATCAAATACACACAATTAAGACGGTAAAAGTCAGCAAAACGACACATTTCCAAATTCCCGACACAATTAAATCGGCCACCAATATCAAAACTATTTTAATAAGAAAGAACATTCCATAAGCTTCCCAACGGTACCAAGAACGCCTCGATCCGAGTTACGGATCAAAAGTTACGGCATCGGACGCGAAATTGGGAACAATTCTGCACCCTCTCTGGTCCTACGCGTATTGCCCTGGGCCATACGCATATTGCCTAGTTCGCTCGCCCATCCATACGCGTAATTCCCTAAGTGTTACGCATATGGGCAGAGACTAATTTCACCCAAAAAATTCCACTAAAAACCCCGTACGCGTATTGCCTTCCTATTTGCGCGTATTGCCTTGCCAAGTACACATACCATTACGCATTTCAACAGAGGGCCGTGCAAAATGGGTTCCATACACGTAATGCCCACATTTTCCCCTTGCCATACGCGTATTGCCCTAACCAATACGCGTATTGCCTTGCCAGTTACGCGTATGGGCAGCGAAACCCAGAATTTTTCCTGCAGAATTTCTGCTGCGAAATTCATCCAATTTCTCTCCCAAATCTCACCTAAACATCAGCAAATTACCAATTGAATGCACAACAACATATATCTAACATGTATCAACAATAAGGAACCTTAAAACATGATTTCCGACACAAATTATATCAAATTCTAACAATCTCAACATATTAATGGTTTTAGTTCTCTATTCAATTTCAACCCAACAACAAACAAATACATACATACATAATCATACACAAGCATAGAATAATCGAGTTTCGTACCCTTACCCGATTAATCGTGTTTTGAAATGTCGGTTGATTCGATTCCTTAAACCCCAAGTTTTCCTCTTTTTTCTTCTTTCCTTTCTCTTTTCCTTCTTTCTCTTTTCCTTCCTTACTATTTTCTCTCTTTTTTTCTCTTTAAGTTTCTAACTTAAGAAAAATAAGTAAAATGACCAAAATACCCCTACACTCAAATATCTCGCAAACGCTCCCAAAACGCGATAAAACATAATAACGATGAAAAATAATATATTGCCAAATAAAAGTCAAAAATAAAATAATATAAAAACAAAAATAATTAAATCGACTCGATTAAATAACTCTAACAAAAACTGGGGCGTTACACATCGTGTCAGTGAATGCACGAGTGATGCGAAGAAGTGTTACCGGTGTGGGAAGACAGGACATCTGGTTGCTGATTGCAAGAATAATGTGGTGACTTGCTACAACTGTGGTGAACCAGGACATATCATTTCTCATTTCCAGAAGTCAAAACAAGCTTCAACTAGAGGAAATATGTTTGCTCTGTCGGGGACTCAGAATTCCAGTGATGATAGGTTGATCAAATGTATATGTTACATTATTAATACACATTTGATTGCTATTATTGATACTAGGGCTACTCATTCTTTTATTGCTGCTGATTGTGTGAAAAGGCTAGGCCTTGTTGTGTCTGCTATGAAGGGAGAAATGATTATCGAAACTCCTGCTAAGGGATCGGTGACTACTTCTCTGGTTTGTTTGAATTGTCCTTTGTCAATCTTTGATAGAGATTTTGGTGTTGATCTTAGTTGTTTGCCGTTGAGAAATCTTGATGTGATCTTGGGAATGAACTGGTTGGAGTTCAATCATGTTCATATCAATTGTTATAATAAATCAGTGTGGTTTCTTACTCCTGATGATGAGGAAGAAGATGGTTTCTTGTCTGCTAGAGAGTTGAAAGAGCTTTTGGAAGAGGAAGCTCAAGTGCTTGCATTGTTTGCGTCTTTGCCTGTGAGGAGTCAAGCCGTGATTGATGAATTGCATGTGGTATGTGAATTTTCGAATGTGTTTCCTGATGATATTTTAGATGTATCGCTAGAGAGCGAGGTGAAGTTTTCTATTGATCTTGTTCCTGTTACCAGACCTGTTTCTATGGCACCATACGAGATGTCAGCGTTAGAGTTAGTAAAGTTAAAGAAACAATTAGAAGAATTGTTGGAGAAGAAATTTAATTAAAAAATATAACTTCTTTTCATTTTAATTTCTATAAATATTTTCTCTTTGTAATAACATCTTTTCCCATTTTTATTTTAAAATTTGCAAACATTTTTTTTCCTATATTTTTTTCAATTTTTATTTTAAAATTTGTAAATATATTTTTTTCTATAACACTATTTTAATAATAGAGAGAAGAATTGAAAATATATAATATACTAAAAAAAAGTCAAACAAAAAAATTGAGTTTTTTTTTTTTTTTTTGCATGCGTATGTTAAAAAAATAGAGACACGGACAAGAGAGTGGAGTATAATTTAAGTAATTGTTACATATATTTAAATTCCATGTTTTAAAGTTTTTAGTTGTTTGATTCTACTGGTTGGATTTATTTTTGTAAATAGTATATTAAAATCCTAAACATGTGCTTCAACTTATAAAACAACAATTTTGTGAAAACTATTAGATCTTTTATTGTTGTGTAAGAACTCAATATCATAATACTATTATTCACACATAATATTTAGTCTCCTTATTAAAGCAAATTAAAGATAACAAAATAACTATATAATCTTTATAAGGCATTGATTGAGCGTTAGACAATACTCATACCCATCCTTCCTTGATAATTAAATATTATCATGCCACGTACCAATATAATATTATAAATAATTTAACTTAAAACTTAAATTTAAAAATAATATATTATTTTATAATTTCTTACATATGTGTATTAAAAAAACCAAAATAGACAAAGATGATATTCACTATATATTATAATTTGTTGCATAAATAATTTAAATTAAATAAAAATATTCAATAACACATGTGACGAATATTTGTTTAACACTAGTTTGAAAAACAAACATCAAGAGTAATATAGAAGGAGTTAATATTATTTTCTTGCATAGTTTAAAAATTGTAGTATCTATGAAAACCATAAAGGGCCATGTTGTATTGTTGTGGTGGAAGTTATCTTTCATAGTAAGCTACTGGTATGTGGGTATGTAGTAGGTGCATTTCTTTTTATTTTTTAATTTTAATTTTAATTTTAATTTTTGTATTCTAATCTTTATCCTTTATCTATAGGTGCATTTCTTTTTATTTTTTAATTTTAATTTTAATTTTCTTATTCTAATCTTTATCCTTTATTTAGAGAATTTCTTAATACACCACCCAAGTTTCTTAGGCACCACATGAAATTTCTCTTTTACCCCCTGATTTCGGATGTGTACATCCGGACGCACCGTAACCTTATAAAAAAAAAGTTGTTCCGGATGTGCATATCCGGTAGGCCTCCGGATCTGTATATCCGGAAGCATGGCTGATATATTTGAAGCTACATGATCACTCCCCCTTCCCATTCTCAACATTTCTTCTACTACACTCACTCTCATCAACTCAAAAAACCCTACTTCATCAATCCCATTTCTCACTCAAAAAGTTTAAGTTTTTGGTGCAACAAATCAAAGTGAGCAAGAAAAGACTGAATTTCAGGTAAATATTCAACTTCATCCACTACATTGCTCACATTATCAATATACATTTTTGAAAAAAACTAGTTACGCTACTTCCGGATCTGCACATCCAGAACGAATTGAGCATGAACATTTCCGGATGTGCACATCCGAAAAAATGTCTGAACCTAATTAATTTAAATTTTCAGCAATTTCGAATATATTTTATTTATACATATTAATTGTTCTATTCTTGTTTATAAATAAATATGGTGCACCCCGATAACATGTCAAAAGAATTAGTTACGCCGATTTCCCCAAAAGATGAAGGCATGCTCGTAAAGTCGGTTGATGTCGGCGGTGACTTTAACAACAAGTAAGACTTTGATGATCGTGAAAGCATGATCGCATACATTCGTAGGACGGCTATTGAGCTTGGCTTCGGTGTAAATATCGGGAGATCAGATAATGGGTCGGATAGAAGAAAAGCTTTTGTAATTTTGGATTGCGAAAGAAGTGGCAAATATCAAGCACCTCTACGGAAGTTAAAGAAAGACTAGACCAGTACTAGAAGATGTGAGTGCCCTTTTAAGATTGGTGGTTACATATTAGCTTCCAAGAAATGGAGATTTACCGTTCGTTGTGGTATACATAACCACGAAATGTGCTCAAAGTTTCAAGGTCATCCAAGTGTATGTCGGCTCAAGGCGGAAGAGAAGACATGTATAGCCGACATGACCTTGAACCTTGTCCAACCGAAAAATATACTTGCGACGTTGAAACGGAAAGAATCCGAAAATGTTGCAAACATAAAACAAGTGTATAACATTCGGTATCAAACGAACAAGACAATTAGGGGAGATATGAGTGAGATGCAACAACTGTTGAAAGTGTTGGAGGACAACGATTACGTGTCTCGATACAGATATCGCGATGATGGAATTACGGTCTGAGATATTTTTTGGACTCATCCGGATTCTATCAAGTTGTTCAACACGTTCTCGGCAGTGCTCATTCTCGATAGCACCTACAAGACAAACAAGTATCGTCTTCCATTGTTTGAGATGGTTGGCATTACGTCTACGGTTAAGACATATGTCATCGGCTTTGCCTTTTAAGAGTGTGAGAAAGAGGACAATTTTACGTGGGCGTTGGAGACTGTTAGCTCATAAATTCGACGCCCACATTAAATTGGAAGTGTTAATTGGAAAGCTAAACTCTTGAAGAGGTTTAAAAGAGCTTTCGACTGGATTGTTGTGAGAGGTTTTAGTCGAAGATGCTCATAAGAGTGAGAGATACTTTTGGGACTTAGAGAATATTTCTAAAAAGTTGGGCGAGTCACCTTCGACCGAGAATACTAATGACGACCGACGCTGAGAAGTTCAAATTCAAATAAAGGAGGGAGTAGTTACTTGTGTTTTGCTCCTGAACAGACAAATGGCACATATCCAAGGGTCAGAAGCATGCAACGCGACACTTGTCATGTGTTGATTGTCTTAGGAAGTTAATAGCAGTTAGTTTTAGTATTATAAATAGGGGTTCTAGCAATAGGATTTGGTGTGTTGTGTTCACTTTGTACAAGTTACTCCAAAGTTACTCAAAGTATCCGTGTGTAGAGAAAAGAGTCTTGTGAGAATGTACGTGATGTAAACATCATTTATCTTTTCAATGCAATTTACTTCAATTGTTCATTAAGAACTTGTCCTTTATTTTTAATGCAAGTTATGTTTCTGCACTTTGTCTTATCTTCATATTTCCGACTTTTACCGCACACCTCCGACCCTTTCTTTTACATTTCCAGCCTTTTAACTTAACATTTTAGAACGTTGTTTAGATTATATTTTCAACAAACCTTTCTTCATGTTCACTGTCGAAGTGCTAGTTCTTTAGAATTTACTTTAGGTTAGCAGTTAGCACATATCCTAGGATCAATCTGATCGATCCTGTGAGTCACCAAAGTTAGATTTGGAAGATCAGCGGTTGTTTACCAATTTTCACGGTAAACAAATTGGCACGCCCAGTGGGACAGTGCTAACTCTATAAAGATCTTTACAAATTTTGAAAATCTGTACATATCAATCTTTTCCTTCTTAAAAAACTTCGTTGCATGTTATTGAGAAGTGGTAAGGTAGCCACTACAAAGGAAGAGAGACCAAGGAGAAGATACACAAGAAAAATGGCGACGAACACTAGTCAGCCAAATAATCCAAACCCTCAGGAGAGTGGTTCTAATCCTTAACCAAGTAATTCGAATGCCCAGCCTAGTAACACTAACCCTCAAAATGTTTCTAGGAACGATGTGGTACCACCCCCAGTCCCCTCGACAGGAGAGCCAATACCACCGCCTGTTATGTCTGAACCAATGCCATCAGTGACAGGTTCAGGGTCAACATATACCAGATCTTACACTCAGCCCATTTTGGAGTACATTGGGCCACAAGGATCTAATCCCCAAACTCCACCAGGAAGAACTTCGACGTTTAGGTATTTTCCCCCTCCAGGATTTTCACAACCATTGCCAAGGAATCCACCTTATGGAATGCCAACGTCAATAATGCAAAGCCTCCAAAATGCCCCCCAGTATTCTCAAACAATGTAATGTCTTCGCCATTACATGGATCGGGATCTGGGATAAATGTGGGTCGAAACAGCCAAAGTGTAGGTGTGGGGTATTCCACTCAAGGTCCTAGTTTAACCAATACCTCTATAGCATGTTTAAGATAGCAAATGGATGAGAGTAACCTACAAATGGTACAAACCTTATCCCAAACTATGGGGGAAATTTTCCAGTCTTTGATCCAAAACACTACCCAAACCAATCAATAATTAGCAGCGCAATTGGCGCGCATGGCAGAGTTTATAGGTGTACCAACCCCCGTACGAGATGCGACTATTGTGGAGAACATCCCACGGCGCAACCTAGGGACTATACCTGAGGCGAATCTAGAAAACCAGGAGATAGTCGAACCCCTTAGAGTCGAACCACCTAGGAACCAAGTGCCAATTCATGTAGAAAGGGAGCAAGGGGTAGTTATAGTAAACAAAAATCAAGATGTTGACCATGTTGTACAACAGGTTCGACGTAACAACATAGCAGCAGATAATAACCTAGCAGCCATGGTTGAAAGAATAATGGATCGAAATGGGATAAATTTTGGCTTTACTAGGCCAAACTATACATCACCGATAGTAGATTACATTCTTCAAGCAGAATTACCTCCTAGGACGAAGGTCCCAAAGTTTACTAAATTCTCAGGAGATACTACAGAATCTACTGTCAAACACGTAGCCCGGTATATTATCGAGGCCGGAGAGATTGTAAATGATGAAAGTCTTAGGGTAAAGTATTTTCTAAGTTCTCTTACCAAAAATGCTTTTACTTGGTTTACAACCCTACCCCCTAACTCAATCAGTAATTGGACCCAATTAGAACGTTTATTCCATGAACAATTCTATATGGGACAAACTAAGATTAGTTTGAAGGAATTGGCTAGCATAAAACGAAAGTTTACTGAGCCAATAGACGATTACCTAAATAGGTTTTGATTACTTAAGGTCAGGTGCTTTACACAAGTGCCAGAGCATAAATTGGTCGAAATGGCCGCTGGTGGCCTTGATTACTCTATTAGGAAGAAGCTGGATACCCAGTATCTGAGAGATATGGCCCAACTGGCTGATAGGGTTCGACATTTAGAACGTCTGAAAGACGAAAAGGTTAAGTTCAATAAGGGTAAAAAGGTAGCCTATGTTGAATATAATGAGGATGTCGAAGGTTTATACGACGAACCATTATATTTCGATGAGAGTGAGGTAGACGTTGTTGAGTTAAAGCAAGGTTCTCCGTATGCTTGTAAAATGTTAACCCCTTCGAACGGAAAAAATTTTGTCGAATCTGAGAAGAATGATAAGTTTCCAAAGAAAACATACACTTTCGATATCACTAAATGTGACGAAATTATTGATTTGTTAGTAAAAGATGGGCAAATGATAGTGCCTCCTGGCGCTAAAATACCACCTTTAGAGCAAAGAAAAAAGAGAGGATTTTGTAAGTACCATAATTTTCTGGGTCATAAAACTTCTCAGTGTTTTCTTTTCAGGGATCTGGTGCAAAATGCTATTCAGGAGGGCAGGCTGAAATTCAGGGAGAAGAGCAAAGGTCAAATGAAAATTGACTCCGACCCATTGCAAACAGCGGAGGCCTATTATGCTGAGCCAGAGGTACATATGGTTGAGGTTGCTGATAACTTCGACTGTTCAGTCAACATGGTGGAAATTACTGAAGATTTCACCAACGATGCTGTGTTAGCCAAGGTTACTGAAGACATTGACATTAATGTTGTGGAGAAACTCATGAGCGAGGCCGATGATGGCTTCGACAAAGCCACTGAAGGCTTAAATGATGGGATCACTGAGAGTTCCAACATGATGTTGGTTACCAAAGAAACTGCTGAGAGTTTCGTTAAGATGGATAAGGCTGCTGAAGGCCTTGATGTAGACTTCTACAATCTGAACCTTAGTGTTGATGTCGACATGGAAGAGCGTAATAAAGTGGCGTATCCAAAATAGGATGAGACTATCATTGAATTCCTTCACCGCTGCCAAAAGAAGGGATCAGGTGTCATGCTATGCCCCAGGTGCAGTGCAATCTTCGACCAGAAAGTTGCCCATAATCTTGAGGGGGTTAGGAAGGCTAAAGAAAGAAGGGAGCAAAGAATGTCTCAGGGTCAAAGGAGTTTCGATCCTAAAAGGTCTTCGTCAAAATAAGTGGGTGGAAAGACACAATTCACAGGGGCCAGGCCAAACACCTTCAAACCAACAAGTAATGCGTCAGTCGGTAGCTGGATGAAACCTGTCGAAGGAGAGAAAAAAGGTCAGAAAAAATGGCAGAAGTTTGATGTGAATAGAGTCTCTTCAATAGTGTATCGAAAAGAGTTTCAGACTTCCAATAGGTCGGCTTATGTCTCTGAAAATTATAAAGGGAAGAATTCGATGTCGCGACCTCAATGGAGGAGAGAGTAACATAAAAGGAAGGCTCTCAGGGAGGCTCAGTCGAAAGACCGAGGAGAATCTCATACTAATGTCCCTACTGATAATCTTGCAGGGAATCAAGTAAAGATCGCTGAAAGAATGCCCGTGGGGCGAAAGTTGTTTTCCTCTCAAGAGGACAAACATGAAAAGACAGTCGAAGATGATGAAGAAATGACAGATAACTTCGACTCCGAGTCCGACGCTTCTCTCGACATCATAGTCAATATAGTGTCTGTAATGCCAAGGGAGTTCGACCAAATTACAGAAGTCGAAGATTTGGATGCCTGCACTGAAGCTAAGATGGAAGCACACAAGCCTGTGTGCTATTATATTATGAATAATGGGTGCGTTGAAGAGCAGAACGACTTTTTCGAGCGACCTACAAAGGCAATGAAGGGTCACCTAAAGCCCCTCTACATTACCGGAAAAGTGGAGAACGTACCAATAAATAAAATATTGGTTGATTGTGGCGCAACAGTAAACTTGATGCCACATTTCTTACTGAACAAGATTGGCAAGTATGACACTGATACTAAGCCACATAATATGGTTCTTTCAAACTACGAGGGAAAAGTTGGCTCTACACTGGGTGTGATACAAGTGGACTTGACAGTTGGGACAATAATTAGGCCTATTGTCTTCATGGTAGTGGAAACAAAAGCCAACTACAATCTGCTCTTGGGACGAGAGTGGATACATGGCATTGGTGCAGTGTCATCTTCAATGCATCAATGAATCACCATCTGGAGGCCAGATGGCATAGTCGAGAACATTGAAGCTGACCAGGGGTATTTCAAGGCACCAATGAATCATGTCGACAGACGTCAGTTCGACAAACATTTAGCTCACATTGCCCCTTGTGGCCCAGCAGATTTTAAGTTTGTCCCAGATGACGAAACATTTTGCTCACTGTACTTACATCCCGTCGATAGTTTCCGATGGGATAAGGAGGTGCCAGGGGAAACGCTTCCATACCTTGGCGAACATGCAGTAGACCCCACAGGGTGGGGAAGTGAATTTAGTGATAATGATTGAGTTCAAAGCATTGAAAAGAATTTCGGCCTACGTGGCTGAAACTAGACTACAAGCGGCTTTGGAAGCTGCTAATAAATACATGGCTGTCGAAGCCAATTCTGAATGTCACCAAGAAGGTCCTGGTAAGGACTTCGACCCAAAGCCACCTGATAAGGTTCGGGGTGTAGAGGAAGGCCGGAGGCTTGACGCCATCTATGACGATGAGCCTTTGGGATTTGAAAAAGATCCGCTAGCAAATAACATTAAGATTCTAGCGCAGGATCCGTTAGAATAAATCGACCTGGGTGAAGGGGCAACTAGAAGGTCAACATATGTCAGCGCTAATCTGGACCCACAACTCAAGGTCGAAGTTACCCAGTTGCTGCAGGAGTTTAAAGATTGTTTCTCCTGGGACTATGATGAGATGCCTAGTTTGAGTAGAGAGTTGGTTGAACACACGTTGCCAATCAAGCCTGGGAAGAAGCCACTCAAATAGAATCCAAGACAGTTTGCCCTAGAAATTCTCTCGAAGATAAAGGAGGAGGTCGAAAGACTCCTTCGATGCAAATTCATCCGCACTTCCAGGTATGTCGAATGGTTAACTAACATTGTGCCTGTTATTAAAAAGAATGGTTCCTTAAGAGTTTGCATAGACTTTAGAGATTTAAATTCTGCAACTCCTAAGGATGAGTATTCTATGCCTATGGCAGAAATGCTAGTCGATTCTGCCGCAGGACATGAGTATCTTAGTATGTTAGATGGGTACTCTGGTTATAACCAAATATTCATTGCTGAGGATGATGTCCCCAAAACAGCTTTTCGTTGTCCAGGAGCCTTAGGCACCTACGAGTGGGTGGTAATGCCTTTTGGCCTAAAAAATGCTGGGGCAACATATCAATGAGCAATGAACTCAATCTTCCATGATTATATAGAGACTTTCATGCAAATATATATCTATGATATTGTGGTTAAGTCTGTTTCAGGGAAGAGTCATTTAGACCATCTTCGACAGTCCTTTGAACGGATGAGAAGGCATGGTCTCAAAATGAATCCTCTCAAATGTGCATTTTGTGTGCAGGCAGGGGATTTTTTAGGCTTTGTGGTCCACAAAATGGGGATCGAGATCAACCAGAATAAGATCAAAGCCATCATGGAGGCGAAAGCGCCATCAACAAAAAATGAGTTGCAATCACTGCTGGGCAAGATTAATTTCTTGAGAAGATTCATATCGAACCTAAGTGGAAAAACACAGGCCTTTTCACCATTACTTCGATCCAACAAAGATGGGTTTGACTGGGGGCAAGATCAGCAGGAAGCCTTCGACAAGATCAAGGAATACCTGAGTCATCCTCCAATTCTTTCACCTCCTTGTAGGAATAGGAGTATGAGATTGTACATAGTTGCGTCAGATAAAACTTTAGGGAGCATGTTGGCTCAAGAGGATGAGAATGGCGTTGAAAGGGCCATTTATTACCTTAGTAGAGTTTTAAACGATGCAGAAACTAGGTATAGCATGATCAAAAAATTATGCTTATGCTTGTATTTTTCTTGTACAAAATTAAAGCAATATATAAAGCCAGTTGATGTTTATGTTTCATCTCATTTTGATGTTATTAAACATATGTTGTCTAAACCTATCTTGCATAGTCGAATTGGTAAATGGGCACTAGCATTGACTGAGTACTCTTTGACGTATACGCCTCTGAAGGCAGTTAAAGGACAAGTGGTAGCAGACTTTATAGTCGACCACTCCATAAATGAAAGCACTTTGAATTATGTCGAATTGGAACCTTGGAAGTTATACTTCGATGGCTCCAGCCACAAAGATGGCACAGACGTAGGTGTGCTAATTATTTCTCCTGATAAAATTCCAACAAAATTCAAGTACAGGGTCGAAGGACTTTGTTCCAACAACGAGGCTGAGTATGAAGCATTAATCGCTGGACTTGAAATTTTGTTACAAATGGGGGTAACTCGAGTCGAAATAATGGGAGACTCAGAGTTGGTCATAAAACAAATTACAAAGGAGTACAAATGTGTTTAGGAAAATCTTATCATGTACTTCGTAATAGCCAATAGACTACTAAAGAAATTCGAAGTGATAAGCATTCGACACATACCTTGGCTAGAGAATCAAGTGGCCAACGACTTGGGTCAGATTGCTTCTGGGTATAAGGTTTCGAAGGAAAATTTACAAGAGGCAATCGAAGCTAGAGGTAAAGTCGTATCTGTTGGATTATGCCCATCAGATCTAGAGGTAACGAATCTTGAATACGCTGATGAAGAAAATTTTGAGATTTTTGCAATAGACGGCTTGACAGACAAAGATTGAAGGAAGCCTATAGTCGAATACTTGCAGAATCCAACAGCGTCCACAGAGCGAAAGGTCAGGTATCAAGCTTTAAGTTATGTCCTTCTAGGTAATGAGTTATTTAAAAAGACCCCTGAGGGAGTCTTACTTAAATGCATTAGTGAATCAGAGGTGTATCTTGCCCTTTCGACTGTCCATAGTGGGGCACATCAAGTAGGCCATAAGATGAATTGGCTATTGTTTCGACAAGGCATGTATTGGCCTACTATGCTAAAAGATTGTATTGATTTCGCTAAGGGCTGCCAGGAATGTCAAGTTCACGCTGACATACAGCATATCCCTGCAAGTGAGTTGCATTCCATAGTCAAACCATGGCCTTTTAGAGGTTGGGCTTTGGATTTAATCAGAGAGATTCGACCTGCATCCTCCAAGAATCAGAGATACATTTTGGTAGGAATTGACTACTTTACAAAGTGGATCGAAGCGATACCATTGCCAAATGTTGATCAAGAAGATGTGATTGAATTCATTTAAAAATACATCATTTATAGGTTTGGAATCCCAGAAACGATCACGACGGATCAAGGATCAGTCTTTACTGGTCGAAAGATGCAGGAGTATGCTAGAGAGATGGGTTTCAAACTCTTAACCTCTACACCTTATTATGCTCAGGCTAATGGTCAGGTCGAAGCGACTAATAAAGTGGTGATTGGGTTGATAAAAAAACATGTGGGGAAAAGGCCCAGGAATTGGCATAAGACCTTGGATCAGATCCCGTGGGCATGTCGAACTTCTTCCAAAGAGGCAACTAACACTACTCCATTTCGACTAACCTTTGGTTATGATGCAGTTTTACCTGTTGAGATCTATCTCCAGTCGATAAGGATTCAGAGACATCATGAAATTCCTTCTGAGCATTATTGGAATATGATGTTAGATGAGTTGGTAGATTTGGACGAAGAAAGACTTAAAGCTTTAGAACTTTTGAAGATACAAAAGAAAAGAGTAGAAAAGTCTTACAATAAAAAGGTTAAGGGTAAGACCTTTTCGCTTGGAGATTTAGTTTGGAAGGTAATCCTGCCTATGGATCGAAAGGTCAGAGCCTTGGGTAAATGGTCCCCAAAATGGGAAGGTCCGTTTCAAATTACGCAAGTATTTTATAATGGAGCCTATGAAGTGGAAGAATTAAATGAGGATAAAAGAATCTTGAAAGTAAATGGCAACTATTTGAAAAAATATAAACCAGCACTTCAAGAAGTTAAAATTGCTAAAGAGTAATTCAACGTAAAAAGGGCAAAGCCAACAATGGTATTCATGAATGCCAAAATGGCTTAAGAAACATTACAAATAAAAGCATCAAAGGGCTATGGAGCATTATACAAAAAAGGAAAGAACTACAAAGAAATTAACAAGCTAAAAGGGGAGATTCTCCTTCATCTTCAAGTACTTCGAATTCTAGAGATCAAGACGCCTTTCACATAAGGCCTTGTCAGATTTTAAATGTGAAACCTCCTTCTCCAGTTGTTGAGCTTTCTCAGCAAAAGTTATGGCATTTTCAAGCTCTTTCGGCAAGCCAGTGTCCTCAAAGGCAGACAATTCAGCGTTACGCTTTTTGGCCTTTGAGATCTTGGCTCGAAGTTTCTTGATCTTTCGCTCCCAAGAAGCAATACTTTCTTCATTGGAGGTGATTTCCTGCTTGTTCTTTTCTTTAGTTTCCTCCAATTCTGCTACCTTATTCTCAGAATCAGTGGCAGTAGTCCAAGCAGCAGCCTCACTTCCAGCTTTGGTTGAAATTGCATTTTCGATTTGAGGCAGGCGTTTCACTATAGACTTGGTCAATCGCCAAGCTCTAAAATGACGTTGGCAGATTCTGGAGAAATGGCATGGATGTCGACTTGTTGGATTAGATTTTTCAGAGAGATATGAGTGACATCATCCATCTGTAAGAGTGTGAAAAGGTCACCCTTAAAGATCTTATTTTTGATCTTCAGAAGGATATTGTCCCCAGCTTTGCTTGAAGGCTGGTCCCTAGAGGCAGTCGAAGCACTAGGAGTTTTTTCAGATGAACTCCCTCGACGACCAAGAAGGATCTTTATGTATTGTCGAGGGTTGCTAGTCTTCAAGGCATCCAGTTCTTTTTCAGAAAGTCCAGCTCTATACATAGTTGAGGTTGCCTTGCCCTCAGTTGCAGCAGTAGTTGCTGGGGTAGTAGTAGCTTCGACATGGGTTGGCTTATTGATAGGTTCTTTGTCGGTCTTCTCCTCTTTACCGTTGTCCTCTTCTTCTTTATCTTCGTCCATTTTGTCATCAGCATTTTCATCACCATGGCCATCAAGTTCAGACTGGTGCATTGTCTCATCATCATCTTCTTCCATCTCCTCCTCTCCTTCTGGGTTAGCATTGGTAGCCCCGACAGGTTCGTCTATGGGGGATCCCTCTTCATCGACCAAGGTTGTATCTTCATCCATGGCAGCTGCTCTTGGATTCTCTGTTTCAGGATTCTGCTGATCATCGTTGTCCTCATGGTCGGAGCCATCTGTTTGAGATTGCTGGGTAGTAGTCTTTGTTGGCGAAGGAGGAGCTGTTTCAAACCAGGTTTGTTAATTTCACCTAGTGAACTCATTCCAGAGCCCAAGTCGGAAGTGGGATGGTATGTGGGATCACCTTGGCTATTCAGGAGAGTGATTGGAGAAGGGGGATTATCCACCGGCGGCTTTGAGCCACTTGCATCAACCAGAATCAAATCGAAGCAAATTAGAACAAAAGGAAACAAGGTAGATAAATTGACTCTTTAAAGAATAATATGACAAGTTACCTTGACACCTTCAGCATCAGGGCTAGAGTTATTGCTTTCAGCATGATCTGCGGCTGGTTTAGAGGCAACTCCAGAAGAGGCTTCTGCAACTCTACTCGTAGTGGTGATCTTTTTGGGGACTTTAGCCGTTTTAGGCTCAGATTGGCCACCAACAGCATCTGTTTCTTGGCTTGGTCTCTTCCTCTTTTTGAGCTTCAGGTCTTCAGGAGGGGATTGGTCCTCATCCTCCGAATCAATGATAATTTGGGCAGTGCCCCTCTTTGATTTCCTTTGAGGTGTCGGAGGTGGTTTGCGAGAAGCCTGAAATAATGAGAAGCATTAGGGGGAGAAAGAATAATCAACGTAAGGAAAAGGTGTTTGATGTACCTTGTTGCCTTCACCTTTGGCTTCGACTAGTTGCTGAGGGGTGTTCTTTTTGGGTACAGCTACAAAACAAATCAAGTTGCCACAAGTCAGTAATGATAAAGTTCGAATAAAAGAACATAAAATCGAAGAATCCAAACCTTCATGTATTTCAGATTTGATGCGAACATCTTCAATACCGACGTGAAGGTGTCCTTTGAAACTGTCTAGTGTATGCTTAGTATGAATCACCCACTGACCCGTGGGTTTCGACTGCTGGCGAAGGATTTTTATAGAATCCCCATAGATGAACCAATATGGAAATGGAGGGACAAGAGCCACTCCAAAATCAGCAGATGGCAGTCGAGGAGTCTTTGGGGGAAATAGTGCGAAAACCGCTTCATAGCGTTTCTCAGGAGGAACGTATGGGGGGAGTTTCAAACTCTCCATTTTCTTTAAAAATTTCTCCTTCAGCGTAATTGCGGCTTCACGGACGGTTTGACTAATATCATCTGGTCGATAAACAGTTTCAAAGTACTTATGGAAGGCTTGAATCTCTTTAACGTGAGTAGATGTACCTTTCTTGATCTTCTCCTGCGCATCAACAAAAGCTTGGTCAATCAACTGAGCGAAGCTAGAGACGTCAAGGAGTTCTGCAGCATAATGCTTCGACCACCAGTCGTGGAACTCTTGGGTACAGAGGTGAGAAGGTTCAAAATAGACAGGAGTTAGGAGTGATCGATGAGCATGTCGAGCGAGGTACGTCGGACTCTCTATGGCATCGTAGATAGTGTTGGGAAGGATAACACGGACCTTCTTTTCGTACAGGCACTTGGGTAGAGTCTGGACCAAACCAAATTGTCGAGAGACAAGATTTGGTTGATAGGCCATCAGAGATGTTTGGCCCTTTAGCAGGTTGAGTCGATGAACGATAAGTCTAGGAATCAGGAATGCCTCCCAGACACGCTGCGATTCTTCTTCATGTTTTTTAAACGAGGGAGGAAAGGGCCTGGTAAACCATTCAGGACCATATTTTCTTTTAGCAAAGGGCACCATCCTTGGTGTGAATTCATAGCGCTTGGCAAACATTTTGAAGAAGCCAGAGAAGGATGCCCTAAGTGTCTGCCTTTCTTCGTTTGGGGTTAGCTGCACCAATCGAATCCATTCGACTCGTCTCTCTTTAAATTCTGCAGCCTCTTCGTCCACAGACCCTTTGTTAGGGAGGCTCGCTTCAAAAGTGGCATTAAGCCAAAGCTGGAGTAGCCAAAAGGGTCCTGATAACAGGAGGTTCCCGTTGCTCTCTTGGTTTTTCAGACGACCAGCACCTTCACTTAAAGACTCGTACATACTGTCCAATATCATTTCGCTTAGGCAGATACCTCGATTAAGGTGCAATTGATTGGCTAGGGTTAGATATTTTCTTGCCACTTGCAAATATTTGGTGCAGAATACACAGCGAGAAAGCCACATAGCCAGAAATGCTATGTGCTCTTTGTCTTCGACTGTGTCAGTTTGCTTGTTGTGGTAATGGTTCATGAAATGAGTGTAAGTGTGTTTGGTGGTTGCGAATCCTATAGTGTCTATAGCATCTATTTCAGGGTCGTAAACTAGCCCATGTGGTCTTAGCCCTGTGATAGCGGCTATGTCGAAGAGAGTGGGTGTCATCATCCCACAAGGGAGATGGAAAGTATAACGGGTACTATCCCAAAAATACAAAGATGATGCCAGTAAAGCCGGACAGTAAGCAGGACCCGTCTTCGACATCATAATCAAGTCGTAGATTCCTAAACTCTTCCAAGTTTCTGCTTTGACTTTCTCTAACTTGGTCAGCCAGTTCAAATAGAGGTCAGAGTCCTTGAAATACGGGGTTGCTCTAAATAGCCTAGACTTGTCATTCAAATACTTCAAATCTATGTTCTTTAGGGCTGCATTATCATGGGGTTCAGATGTTACCCTAGTTTTGTCTTTCTGCTCTAAAGGTTTGATTTTGCGATATGACGGAAAGAAATCACTAATGGCTGTATAATCTGTATCTAAAGAAGACAAAGGACCAAATAAAGCTAGCGGTTTCCCAGAAACAATAACAGGAATCAATACCTGAGTCTCGTAGATATGTCTTTTTTCTTCTTTGAGAGACTCAGGGATGAATTGCTGGTTCTTTACCACTTTGGGTCCATTCAATGTAGCAAATGGAGGAAGTAGTGGCGTGCTCTTTGGCCCTCTGAACTTCTGGCTTTTCTTTGGGTCTTGAGTGGTAGCAGTTGAAGATGCCATTGTTGAAAATTTGAAGAAAATTGGTTCGTTGAAGGTAAATGGTTGAAAGTTTTGGAAGAAAGGAGAAAGTGCGTAGTGAATACTTGGGAGTTGGAAAAAATAAAAATAGTTTCTGGAGAAACCATTTATAAAGTGTTTTGGAGACACTAAAAGGTCACTAACCATCATTAAGGAGTTAAAGCTAGTGGGACACGTGTCCTCCCAAGAGGCAAAGTAGGGGCGGTGACAGTTGCTACCTATGTCCACGATCTCCTAGACTCTAGGAGAGGTTATGATGGTTGAGTTTTGATGTGATTTTCGAGGAGACGTTTTAGTTATAATCATAATTGGCTGTGACGTCATAAATTTTATTGAAAAGAAACTGAATAGTTTCTTGAGACGTGGATTAGTCAGTTTTTGATGGACACTTTTGCATGGTTGAAAGATGGCGTCGAATGGACACTATAAAAAAATGACATTTCCTCTATTATTGTCGAAAAGGGCATTTTTGGGGGGAAATTTGTTAGCTCATAAATTCGACGCCCACATTAAATTGGAAGTGTTAATTGGAAAGCTAAACTCTTGAAGAGGTTTAAAAGAGCTTTCGACTGGATTGTTGTGAGAGGTTTTAGTCGAAGATGCTCATAAGAGTGAGAGATACTTTTGGGACTTAGAGAATATTTCTAAAAAGTTGGGGGAGTCACCTTCGACCAAGAATGCTAACGACGACCGACGCTGAGAAGTTCAAATTCAAATAAAGGAGGGAGTAGTTACTTGTGTTTCGCTCCTGAACAGATAAGTGGCACATATCTAAGGGTCAGAAGCATGCAACGCGACACTTGTCATGTGTTGATTGTCTTAGGAAGTTAACAACAGTTAGTTTTAGTATTATAAATAGGGGTTCTAGCAATAGGATTCGGTGTGTTGTGTTTACTTTGTACAAGTTACTCCAAAGTTACTCAAAGTATCCGTGTGTAGAGAAAAGAGTCTTGTGAGAATGTACGTGATGTAAACACCATTTATCTTTTCAATGCAATTTACTTCAATCGTTCATTAAGAACTTGTCCTTTATTTTTAACGCAAGTTATGTTTCTGCACTTTGTCTTATCTTCATATTTCCGACTTTTATCGCACACCTCCGACCCTTTCTTTTACATTTCCAGCCTTTTAACTTAACCTTTTAGAACGTTGTTTAGATTATATTTTCAACAAACCTTCCTTCATGTTCACTGTCGAAGTGCTAACTCTTTAGAATTTACTTTAGGTTAGCAGTTAGCACATGTCCTAGGATCAATCTGATCGATCCTGTGAGTCACCAAAGTTAGATTTGGAAGATCAGCGGTTGTTTACTAATTTTCACGGTAAACAGAGACGTGTCGGTCACTTTTGAAGAAACATGTTCAAATGCCAAAAGCAATTGTTACGGACCACGACAACGCCTTGATGAATGCGGTTGCAAAGGTCTTTTCTTCTTCCAATGCACTACTTTGTCGATTTCACATAACAAAGAATGTGTGAAGTCGGGTTAAGACCGCGGTGGGTACGAAACAAGTGGAGTCGGAAGACGGAAAAGTGGTCAAGTCGAGTGTCAATGTAGAGAAAATAATGGATGCATGGACTCATATTCTAAATTCTTCCACAACGGAATTATATGCCGATTCGGTCATGAAATTCCGGGAAGTGTGCGAAAGGTACCCCGCTTTGTTGAAATATGTTGAATGCACCATTCTTGATCAAGTGAAAGAAAAGATTGTTTGTGCGTGGACCGATAATGTACGACATCTTGGAAACACTACCACCAATAGAGTTGAGTCGGCACATGCCACTTTGAAGAATTATTTGGGGAACAGCAAGGAGGATTTATGTCGAGATTGGGACTTCGTGCATCTAATGATTAAAAACCAACACAATGAGATACAAACCACTTTCGGTCGGAGCATTACGGTTTTGGAACATCGGTTTGAAGGTAACTTCCTCTACTCTCATTTGATCGGCAACATGTCTCGGGCGGGGTTGGGCTATATTTTTCACGAGGCCAACCGAGCCGAAACGGTAGGTTCCGATAGCGCAAAGTGTGGTTGCACTATTGTGAAAACCTACGGTCTTCCTTGTGCTTGTGCCATTGCTAAAAAGTTGAAACTAGGTGAGCCAATACAAATTGACGAAGTTTGCCCTCATTGGATGAGACTTAGTTTTGATGATGATGGTTGTAAGGAAGGAGATAAACCGAATATCTCTATTTTGGCCGAATTGGAAGCGATTCAAGCGAGATTTTCGAAGGCCGATGACAATATGAAGCTACACATCAAAGAAGAGTTGAGGAAGATTGCCTTCCCCGAAACAACTGCAATGATACCTCCGTTTCAACCGGTTAAGACAAAGGGTGCTCCGAAGAAGTTGAAGCCTACACCAAATGACAACTCGGTCTCCTTCATATTATGAGCACGTTGACCAAATATTTCCGGACTCTCCGACTCCTAAATCTCTACAAATAGGGATGTTCGCGGGCCGGTTTGGTTCGGTTTTGAGTGAATTCGATACCCAAACCGATTAAAAACTTATGGATTGGATTTTCTCATTTTTTATATAAAACCCAAACCGAACCAAACCGAGAAATAACGGGTTGGTTTGGGTTGGATTAATCGGATACATTAGAAAAAAAATGCGAAATTTTTTTTTAAAATTTTCTAATTTACATCAACTAATTTTCTATAATAATATAATTTTTTATTTATTTTCTTGTTTTCATATAGATTGTGAATGTCACAAATGATGTTTCATTTTTCTTCATTCTTAAAGTTGAATATTTTATACTAGTTTCCCTTATAATGATATATATTATATGAGTTAATATGGTTGGTTCGGGTAGACGGACTCGCGGGTAGAATTTTGAAAATCCGTTGCCCGAACCAATTAACACCGGGTTTCATTAGTTTGATTCGGTTAATGTCCGAACTAAAAAAATACCCGACCCAAACATCATGGTTTGGTTCAAATTTTCCCGAACCAATGAACACCCCTATCTACAAAGTGTCATGAAAGGAGCTCGCATTTCCAAACCGGCTCTGACACCGATTCCACGAGTTCCGACTCCGACTCCGACTACACGTATGATTTCCTTTATTGACGAGATGCCGGTTTTTATGAACAAGCATATCGACGGTATCATCGATGTTGTAGGGGATGGTAATTGCGGTTACCGAGCCGTGTCGGCTCTACTCGGTAAAGGAGAGGAAGGTCATGCACTTGAATGTCATCAACTTATCCTAGAGTTGGAGACGCATAAAGAAGCATACTTGCGTCTCTATGAAAATCAAGAAAAATATGACAAGGTTCACGAGTCACTTGTTTCGTGGTTGAGTGGTCCAGCACCGGTATCGAAATGGATGAGCTTCCCCGAGATGGGTCATCTTATAGCATGCGCCTACGATATGGTGTGTATCGACTTGACGCGATACGGTTTTTCGGAAACCTTTTTTCCACTCCACACCGCACCTCAGTCGAATCCAAATGATCGCATCAGGTGTATCGGATGGCTTGCGAAATCAAGACATTTCGTACAAGTTATCTTGAAACCCGGATGCCCGATACCACCTAAATCACTGCAATGGGCGACGCATGCAACCACAATTGCCGAGTCTTGGACGGATAGTTTTGTCGAAATGATGCTTGAATTCGAAAGATTGCACGCAATTGAAAAGGCATTAAATGCGGAAAAGTCGAAAGTTCAAGCTCCTATAGATTTAGACGGAGAATTTTGTTTTAACTCTTTTGTATAATCATACGACACAATGTACATTATTGAAGTGAAATATATTGTATTTTTATCCATATGTCTTTTTAATACACTTATGAATTTTATTGCAATGAAAGCATTCCAATTGGCTGCATAACATATTCAATTTTGTTTGAAATTGTATCAGTAAAACATTCTGATTTGCAGATCCGGGAAATTTCCGGATGTGCATTTCCGGAATCAATATTTGTAAGGTTTGTCCGAATCTGCACATCCGGAACTAACTTATGCAGAAATAACTTTATCCTAACTTTTCTATAAATTAGGGGTTTCATTTGATATCATTCACACAAACACTAAATGTCTCAATTGTATGATATCAAGATCCATTGATATGTCGCAAGTGTCTCCTATACCGACGGCATAACATGCGGTCGCAAGTATAAGCTAACGAGGGACATCTCCATCGGCGAGATCATTGACGACATCGAACATCTCCTACCTTACGGAGACAAACAAAAGGTTGCAAAGCTTCAGTATCGTTCACCTTCCGTTGACAACGAAGGGAACGTCGCTTACAACCTTGTTGAGCTCAAGAATCAAGAGAATGTTAGAGCGATGTGGCAAACTTTTTTCGGCTACGAAGAAAATTTCTGTCGATGTCATGACGATTTTCTCAATGTAATCCCGATTTTATTTTATGAATGTGAAAAACTTTGTTGGATTTTTGGTGTTCTGCATAAGGTTTTATTTCGGATTTGCACATCCGAGAAAAACTGAAAATTTTTAAAAAAACGGTGCGTCCGAATTTGCACATCCGAAACGCAGGAGTATTTTTGTCAACACGCATGGTACTTAAAAAGGTTGGGTGGTGTGGTAAGAAATCCCCTTTATTTATATTTATAGGTATAGACCTTTATCTATATAGGTATCGATTATCATTCGATATAACATATGTAGCCGTGTTTGATTGTTGTTGTTGCAATATTTAGATTATTTAAAGAATTATTTTAACCCATTCGTTATAATCTATATAACATTTTATGAGATGTTTTCACTGGTCACCCTTAGATTTTATACCATTTATCTTTTCCCTCTAAATCTTATTTTCTTGAAGGAGCTAAAATTGATTCATAAGAAATCTGGCTCCCTACTTCATCTCCATTAATCTTCATCAAAAGAATCGATCAAAAAATTTCAATGAAGATACTAAATTCAGCTTGAACACTAATTACCGAGCTTGAAATATCATCTAACCAGCAAAAATAAAAAAAAATAAAATGGAACCACCACAACTCTGAACTTTGTACCAATTTGCAGACTAGTCATTCCTTTCCACTATTTCCTCTAAATTTGTCAAAGAAATGAACTCCATTCTTTGTTTTCTTTGTCATCTTTAAAATCTCAAAAGGGTAAACAAAACGCAATCACCAACATTGAAAGCAACAAACACAACTAAACTACAGAAAATAAATTTTAAACTTCCAAATGTAATTTGTCTCTGATTTTGTACAAAAACAAGATTAATATTGCAGAAGATACAAAAACTTGAATACTAACTGAATAATACATGATATTATCATATTGAACCTTAAATCAAAATGTGCTATATAGGAAAGAGTTAGTGCTAATAACAACTAGTTAAGGTTGTAAAGGGTTGTTGTTGTGATGAAGAGGGTCAGGTCCTGTTGGGACTTTTCTTGCTGAGTCTTCAACTGTGCCAGCAGAAACACCTTCTTTCTTAAACCTTGCAATTGCAACCTAACAAGAAAGCAAAGAGAGTTTTGAAAGTTCAACATTGAATAACCAAAAAAACAAAGTTTCCATCTTTTGTTTACTTCTCACCTTAATGCTTGTTGCTATGTGTCGACTAGTTCCTTCCATTTTTGTTCGATAGATACGAGCTGCGCAATAATATCAAAACAAAGGTTTTTTTAGTACAACAAACAAAACAAAAAAACAAGAAACTAAGAAGAGTGATTTGGTTGAACTTTAACTCACTTGAACTAGAGCATTGAACAAACGTTAGAATCATATAGATCAAGAACAGAGTGTTAAGTTTCTTCATCTTCATTGTTTTGGGAAAACAAAAACAAAAAAAAAAACAGAACTAGCAGTTGCTGAGAATCATGTGGAGTGGAGTATAAAGTTTTTTGTTTTATGTTGCTCTTTTTCCGTTATTTCTTGCAAGAAATGAGGAAGCTTTTTGAAAAACCACTGAGAAAATTGGTGTGATGGCTGAGTCTGAGACTGAGACAGAGAGACTTATGTGAATGAAATGGCGGAATGGTTCTTACAGTGTCGTGTTTTGTACTGAAATTTTGGGGTTGTGTTGTTTTACGATTATAACCTCTTTGGTGTTACGAAAACAGATGTAAGAGGAAAAGACAAAGAAGGGGTAAAATTGGTATTAGTGGAGAATGTCATGGTGAACGACACTATTACGAGGTAATGAGACTGAGACGTTTGACAGACTGGCACGTGTTGGATGGGTATCCTCGTAGGGATGTTGGTGGCGGCGTGAATGGACAGGTGGGTGTTTTTGATTTGTGGTAAAATATGTTATGATGGCCCACGTTCAATCATTTTGGTGGAGCCAGTTTTTTATCATACATTAGAAATGATGCCATGCTTCTGTCTTGCAACAATTCATACGGTTTTAATTAGGAATTTTTTTTTCTTCAAAATAATCATTTTCAATTAAAATATTACAATAATCATGATTCTTTATAATCTATCTACTAAATCTAAATTCAAGTTTGTCATGATGACAACTTTGGTCACAATCCTAACCTTAATTATCTACGTGGCAGTTTCTCTATTTCTAATAGTCTATGTGGCATTTTCTTAGATTATTTCATATTATTTCTAACCCTAATTATTTACGTCTAATAATAATAATAATAATAATAATAATAATAATACTAATTATGATAATAATCATTTAGCACTTGGTTTATAAAAATTATAAGAAAATTTTATCATTTAGCACTTAGTTTATACAAATTATAAGAAAATTTTGTCTCTATTTTATTTAATGACTAAATCATATATTTAATTTTATATACAATTAAGAAATATAATAAAAATATTTTTAATTAAATTAATTTTGTACAATAATTTTAAAATTCAAATTAAAAATATTATTTTTAACTTTAAAACTGTTTTTGAAAATTAGTCTATCAAATAAGTTTTTGTATGTATCATGATAAATAATAACTAAATAAATAGTAATAAGGTAATCAACAAAATAAAAATAACACTTATAAAAATCAAAATTTAATATATAATTTTAGAATATATTTATTTCTTTTTTATAAATTTGTAGTGGATTAATTTGGAGTTTTTCACAATAAAAATAATGGAAAACTTAAGACTATAAATTCATTAAAAGACTCTTAAATTTTTAATTTTTTGCACTAAAAATTCATTAAAACAATTTTCATTTTCTAACACTATTGAGTGTGATATACCTCAATTTTTATATACAATTAATGCCTAATTTTAATCTCTCGCACTTTTATTTGTTAATTTATAGTGGAGTAATTTTGATTTTTTCTCAATAAAAATAATAGAAAATTTAAGATTAAAAATTATGATATTCAAGACTATTATAAATTTATAATAATTTTATATTATAATTTTCTTAGTTAAATTATGATATTAAAATATAAAATTTATATCTAAATATATATCATGTAAAAAGTACCTCTCATGCAAAAAGAATAAGATAAAAAATATAATATGAAAAAACGATATCTTTATTATTTCTTAATTAACACTTTACTATCTTCATAAATTATATATTGAATTGTCCGTTTCACAAAACTCTTAATTAATAGTTTACTATCTTCATAAATTATATATTGAATTGTCCGTTTCACAAAACTCTTTATTTTTGTAACTTAAATTCTCATAAATTTTAATTTTATTTATTTAATTATTATTTTAATGGTCATTAAAACTATAATTGATATACACAATAAAATAATGGTTTGTAAACTAATAATTCATTCAAACATTCTTCAATTTTTAACCTTTGTGCACTTAAAATGATTTTTCAGAATTTCTCTATTTATAACTACGATTCATTCATTTTACACTCATTAGAATAATTAAAATCACTTTTCACTTTATATAAATTAGAATCACTTTTCACTCCTTATAGCAACAATATTTTATAATCAATATTTTATGTATTGATTAAACATATTTATTTTGAAGTAGTGCATATGAAATGGTGGTTGAAATCATATAATATTGAAAATAAAGGCAAGATCAAAAGTATCATTTAAGATGTGAAACAACTATCTTATTTTGGTTTGTGACACTATAAAATTTAGTTTGACTTCCTGCAATCAACTCTTGAGAGGTATATTTCAAGACATTCTAATATATAGTTTGGTAGAATATTTGAACCCTATTTTTATTGATATCAAACATTTGTTCATCTTCTTTTCTAATTTTATTTATTATTTAATTTATTTAAGTTAGTTAATTTTTGATATGTGTCATTTTTTTTTTACTTTTTTAATGATATTTTTATATATTTTATAATAAATATTTTATGTGTTGATTAAACATATTTTTTTGAATGAGTGCGAATGGAATGATGGTTCAAATCGTATAACATTCAAGAAGCGTATTGGAAAGAAAAAAATTAGAAAAGAAGGAAAGATCAAAAGTTTCCTTTAAGATATGAAGTAACTATCATAAATTTAAAAGTATTATATGGTAATTACAGAAAAATTAAAAATATTGTATGTTTAACCTTTAAGAAATTGTCTGTTATGATTTTATTTACAAATTTTTTATGGGTTGGGCTAAAATGGTGATAATTATTTAAGATATTATTTTATTTATTTGTAAAATGGTATAAATTTTGTTAATCGTTGATAATAAAAATCTTTTTTTTTTATATTACATTAACATATATTTTAACTATGATCATTCAATTTTTAAAAAATATAACATATACTCATCAATTTATTAATTATATTAATAAAAATTTAAATATTAAAATAATAAATAATAGATTATATTGAGGTTAATTCTACCAAAAGAAATATTGTTTGTAAATTTGTCTTATAAACTTTTAGTTTGGATTTTCTCCACTTTTTCCTATCAACTTTTCAAATGTTATTATTTAATGTCGAAGTCAGGAAATAACTGATCTTATATGTTTAATTTTGGTAGAATTAAATATAATTTTAAAATAATCTATAATTTCATATTTAGTTATGTTATATTTTTTTATAATTCTTATTTACACACAATTTTATATAAAAAATTATATATATATATATATATATATATATATATATATATATATATATATATATATATATATATATTTGTAAAAATCGAATATCCTCTATACAATTGCAGAGACTAATTCCTCAAGCCGTGTAGGACCATAATGAATGGAAAAGCTTTTCCTCAAGATAATTAAATGCTAGGGCGTGCCTATGGCTGGGTTTGAAAACACAACCTCCGATTAATCTGGAAGAAATTAGTATCCTTAATCTAAATAAATTTAAATATAATAGTATGCTTAAGAATTTTATTGTAAGAAAAAATATTATTTTTTTCATAAATTTAATCTTATATTAGTACTTATTCAATTATTTTTTATTGGATTTAAATAATGGTCATATAAATATATGTAATAATAATTTATATTTGTAATAAGAAATATATTCATGACAATTAAATTGACAATTATACCTAATTTTAGTTTAGGTGAAAGTTAAAATTTTAACTTTTGCTATTATATTATATAATCAGTATAAGTCTGAAAAATTATATATCATTTAATATACAATGACATTAATATATTATAGGTCAACCGTGCAACGCACGGGTTTTACTCTAGTTTAGATAACACCTGCACTTAGATTAATTGCATTTTATTTTAACATTAATTAATTAATCAGTGATACTTTACGATACTACATTTATGAATAGTAAAATGAATTTTACAATATTTAAATACAAATTCATTTTGTCTCTATTTTATTTAATGACTAAATTATATATTTAATTTTATATACAATTAAGAAATATAATAAAAATATTTTTCATTAAATTAATTTTGTACAATAATTTTAAAATTCAAATTAAAAATATTATTTTTAACTTTAAAACTGTTTTTGAAAATTAGTCTATCAAATGAGTTTTTGTACGTATCATGATAAATAATAACTAAATAAATAGTAATAAGGTAATCAACAAAATAAAAATAACACTTATAAAAATCAAAATTTAATATATAATTTTAGAATATATTTATTTCTTTTTTATAAATTTATAGTGGATTAATTTTGAGTTTTTCACAATAAAAATAATGGAAAACTTAAGACTATAAATTCATTAAAAGACTCTTAAATTTTTAATTTTTTGCACTAAAAATTCATTAAAACAATTTTAATTTTCTAACACTATTGAGTGTGATATACCTCAATTTTTATATAAACAAAAACAATTAATGCCTACTTTTAATCTCTCTAACTTTTATTTGTTAATTTATTGTGGAGTAATTTTGATTTTATCTCAATAAAAATAATAGAAAATTTAATATTAAAAATTATGATATTCAAAACTATTATAAATTTATAATAATTTTATATTATAATTTTCATAGTTAAATTTTGATATTAAAATATAAAATTTATATCTAAATATATATCATGTAAAAAGTACCACTCATGCAAAAAGAATAAGATAAAAAATATAATATGAAAAAATGATATCTTTATTATTTCTTAATTAACACTTTACTATCTTCATAAATTATATATTGAATTGTCCGTTTCACAAAGCTCTTAATTAACAGTTTACTATCTTCATAAATTATATATTGAATTGTCCGTTTCACAAAACTCTTTATTTTTGTAACTTAAATTCTCATAAATTTTAATTTTATTTATTTAGTTATTATTTTAATGGTCATTAAAACTATAATTGATATACACAATAAAATAATGGTTTGTAAACTAATAATTCATTCAAACATTCTTCAATTTTTAACCTTTGTGCACTTAAAATGATTTTTCAGAATTTCTCTATTTATAACTACGATTCATTCATTTTACACTCATTAGAATAATTAGAATCACTTTTCACTCTTTATAAATTAGAATCACTTTTCACTCCTTATAGCAACAATATTTTATAATCAATATTTTATGTATTGATTAAACATATTTATTTTGAAGTAGTGCATATGAAATGGTGGTTGAAATCATATAATATTGAAAATAAAGGCAAGATCAAAAGTATCATTTAAGATGTGAAACAACTATCTTATTTTGGTTTGTGGAACTATAAAATTTAGTTTGGCTTCCTGCAATAAACTCTTGAGAGGTATATTTCAAGACATTCTAATATATAGTTTGGCAGAATATTTGAACCCTATTTTATTGATATCAAACATTTGTTTATCTTCTTTTCTAATTTTATTTATTATTTAATTTATTTAAGTTAGTTAATTTTTGATACGTGTCATTTTTTTTTATTTTTTTAATGATATTTTTATATATTTTATAATAAATATTTTATGTATTGATTAAACATATTTTTTTGAATGAGTACGGATGGAATGATGGTTCAAATCGTATAATATTCCAGAAGCGTATTGGAAAGAAAAAAATTAGAAAAGAAGGAAAGATCAAAAGTTCCCTTTAAGATATGAAGTAACTATCATAAATTTAAAAGTATTATATGGTAATTGCATAAAAATTAAAAATATTGTATGTTTAACCTTTAAGAAATTGTCTGTTACGATTTTAATTACAAATTTTTTATGGGTTGGGCTAAAATGGTGATAATTATTTATGATATTTGTTGCGGTGAAAATCGGATAACAAGCTATTTATTAACTTGCATCATTTTCTTTTACAACCGACTTTGATTTATCCAAAGGAAAGGTTCAAGATCGTTAAAAAACCTAAAGGGGGAGATCTAAGGTTCGGGGGTTGGTTACGCCTAGGGAAGGTATTAGCACCCTAAACGTCCGTAGTACTCTACGGGAACCTCTTGTTCTAATGTTATCTTATGTTTGCTAAGGGTTCTATGCTAAAGGTTGAAACCCTAGGGGTTAGTGTCTAAGTATACTCGACAAAGCATCGCACTTTGCGCCTACGTATCCTCGGGAGTAGAATCAGAGTATGCGTAGTTCTACTTCTACTGAATGATTGACTGTGGTCAATATTCAGAGGGGAAATTAGTGTGACCTCATTGTAGAGTATAAGAACTCTCTAAGTCTAGTTGAAATGGACCTATGTTATGTTTTAGTTAGTAGGGGAGGTGATGATTCATATGATGAATATCACGTGGAGTTCACGATAACTCCAACCTACTGCTAGTTGTGATTTCATGGCTCTCGATTAAGCCAAGAAATAAGGTTTCTCCTAAGAGGTTACTTAGGTTAAGGTGGGGGCTATGACTTTAAGAGTCAATGTTAATCACCTTCCTTTGGAATAGGGGAAAACAGTTGATAATATAACAATAGATAAAGACATGATAAAAAGATAAGACATTGATACAATATGAGGAGATAAAAGCAACACAAGCATAAGGATGGCAAGATGCTTCATGATAAAGTATGGATAAGATGATCATGATAAGGACATATCAATATGTTTCAATCTTAAGGAAGACAAACATAAAGAATACTCACAAAGATGAAGAGAATGATATCAAGGATGACATTTAAGGAAGAATAACATTCTCATCAAAGTCAAGCATATGATAAATCAACATGGATAGATTAATTCAACACTTAAACAAACATTAGTGAAATAACACTCAAGATCAACAAAGGTGCTCGCAAATGATATTAACAATTAATCGAAAATTGATGATTAATTGACAACACAATTAAAATTAACAATTAAAACACATATTGGTAATTAAAATTAAAAGGTTGACAATTAACAACTAAATGCAAATTGATAAACAATTAACAATTAAAATGCAAATTGACAATACAAATTTAAAAGTTAATACAACAATTAACAATTAAAAAGCATAGTCATTAACAATTAGAAATACAACACAATATTAATTAATAATAACAATCAAATAAATAATTAAGGGGCAAACTATGAAAATAAATATTTTTGAGTTTTGAATATATAAAATATTTTAAGCAAAATAAAATAAAAGAGGTTTTTCTTAAAAAGAAAAGATTTTGAAATTAAAAGTTTATATAAACGCATGAGGGGTGTATAAGTGTTTTCTGGATAGTTAAAAAACAAGAAGGATTGAAATTGGGCCAATGCTGGGGTGGCAGTAGCAATTGGGGCGCAAGGCCCAGGTGAGGAAAGAAGAGAATCAGGCGAAATAAAGAAAAAGGACCAAAAGGGTTGATCCGCAGGATCGAACCCAGGTCATGTGAGTGAAAGGGTTAATGGCAAGGCAAGTTAAACCGTTGGGACGACACATACATCCGGTAATTGTATGCTTCAGTTTCATTATAAACCAAAATAATTCCATTAAATAAATAAAAAAGAATGCGCGTATGTGCTACGTGACTGAGTGTGTAGTAACATTTAACAATTGGTCATATGGCTATTAAATCACTAAACGACAAAGAAGCAACCTAGCCATTCACGCGTTGCCACGATTTTCCTTTCTCCATGCAACGTGAAGACACAAACTAACAATCATCGTGGAAAAACCAGAAGGAACAAAAAAAGCAAACCCTCATCTTGTTCAATTGATTACAACCTCAAATCTTAATGAAACCTCACGAAATAAAGCACCATGCTGTAGTGCTCACTTAGTAGAATAAAACTAAACCCTAATCCATTCAAAACAATGACTAGAACCTGAATATAAATGGGCATAAAACTCACGTATCCAAACTGACATAAGCTAAACAAGCAAGAACACTCATGCCAACTCAAACATTCATTCATATTATCATTAAAAAGGATACTCATATGCACAAAATAGCAACATGGTAATAACAAATTCTCAACCTATCAAGCATGGCGCTATGAATTAATGGATAGTGAGGATAACTATAAGCATTCAACTCTTATCATGATATTATGAATATGGAAAAAGGAACAACTTACTGAGTGGAGAGTTCTTACTGCCTTTTTATTCCCAGAGCTTGAAGTTTCAAACAACTGGGCCTCCCTTCTCCAAGATGATGCTATGCCTAGTTCTGATGTCCTCTCCCTTCAACAATGAAGAATGCAGCTCCTTTTGACTGCCCACTCTTTCTGTGATATATTCATTGCAAATGGTGAGAGTTGATATTGATGACTCTCGAGGGTTGTGTTTAGATTCTCATGTGTTGTGGATTGTGGTGTTGGTGGTTTGTTGATATTGTGTTGATGGTTGGACCGAGAAACAGTTTGCAAGTCGTGTCGGTGTAAGATTGATTGTGTGGATGATGTTTGTTGCTGTTTGGTGTTTTGGTGTTTTGGTGTTTTGGTCCCAAAGAGAACAGGTTTATGACGCTTTATAAGAGAGAAGAAGCAAGAGAAAGTGGTGGTTCTTTTGGATGAAAGTTGTGGAGCGTACCGTCTTCTTGTTCAGATCGTCCCCCCTCTGAGCAAAGGATAATGCCTCCTTTTATAGTGGAAGCAACTGGTTTATAGCATCCATGACATGAGAGATAAAAGCTTTATCTACAGGAGAAAGATCAAAGGGGAGGATTCTATGCGCATGATTTCCAACTTGTTATCTCGAGCTCAGTGCCATAACAATCTGCTTGTTTCTTTTCCTAGAGCTTGAGTCAGAAGAGAAAAAAGAGCTCACGAACTAGCCGTTACAATGCCACCAAAAGGTTTACACGATGGTCCTTCTTTTTGACCTTTGTGTCCATTTGTTAAGTACAAAAACAGTTGTGCTTTGGAACCTTCTATGCTCAGATTTTGTGGAAAAAGGTGTTGGAAAATGATCAGTAGGGTGTACTTGACCTATAGTCACGCTTCATTTCAAATGGAGCATGGTTTGGATTGTAACCAAAGTCATGTTATAAACTTTGCCACATGACAGCCCTTCGTTAAATGTAAAAAAAGGTTAATAAATTATGTGGCAGTTGGCATGTAATGGAGCAATTGATGTTGTGATGAAGGCCAATTGGTGAGAAAACTGAAAATGTTTCTTTTATTAATTTTGGATTAACAAAAAGATTAATAATAACAATATTAAACTGATTAATATCCTAAATTAAAAATAGTTAGAAAAATAAACTAAATGGATAATTAATCTAATTAAATAAAACTAATTATTAAAATTAAATAAAATTAAGATCAATTTAAACAACTTAAAATAGGCCATATTGAATTTAAACAAAAATAAAACAAATGAAAAAAACCAAGACAATTATTAAATTAAAAATATAGAGAAAGATGATAAAACATCAACTAGCAGAAAAATGAGGGTAAAATTTGGGATACAACAATATTATTTTCTTTATTTGTAAAATGGTATAAATTTTGTTAAGTGTTGATAATAAAAATCTCTTTTTTATATTACATTAACATATATTTTAACTATGACCATTCAATTTTTAAAAAATATAACATATACTCATCAATTTATTAATTATATTAATAAAAATTTAAATATTAAAATAATCAATAATAGATTATATTGAGGTTAATTCTACCAAAAGAAATATTGTTTGTAAATTTGTCTTATAAACTTTTAGTTTGGATTTTCTCCACTTTTTCCGATCAACTCTTCAAATGTTATTATTTAATGTCGAAGTCAGGAAATAACTGATCTTATATATTTAATTTTATATTAAATATAATTTTAAAATAATCTATAATTTCATATTTAGTTATGTTATATTTTTTTATAATTCTTATTTACACACAATTTTATATAAAAAATTATATATATATATATATATATATATATATATATATATATATATATATATATATATATATATATATATATATATATATATAGGGACGGGATCATTTGACACCGGTGTCAAAATATTAAATTTGACACCAAATCCTAACCGTTTATTATTATTAATTCAAAGGTTAAGATATATTCACTTAAAATACATAAAAAGAAGCTTCAATTTGTAACAACGGCCATTGAATGAAAAATAATAAAGGGGTAGGATTTGGTGTCAAAGTTAATATTTTGATACCGGTGTCAGATGATCCCCTCCCATATATATATATATATATATATATATATATATATATATATATATATATATATATATATATTTGTAAAAATCGAATATCCTCTATACAATTGCAGAGACTAATTCCTCAAGCCGTGTAGGACCATAATGAATGGAAAAGCTTTTCCTCAAGATAATTAAATGCTAGGGCGTGCCTATGGTCGGGTTTGAAAACACAACCTCCGATTAATATGGAAGAAATTAGTATCCTTAATCTAAATAAATTTAAATATAATAGTATGCCTAAGAATTTTATTGTAAGAAAAAATATTATTTTTTTCATAAATTTAATCTTATATTAGTACTTAGTCAATTATTTTTTATTGGATTTAAATAATATGGTCATATAAATATATGTAATAATAATTTATATTTGTAAAAAGAAATATATTCATGACAATTAAATTGACAATTATACCTAATTTTAGTTTAGGTGAAAGTTAAAATTTTAACTTTTGCTATTATCACTACTACAAAACGGCCAAACAACAACGTCAGGTTTACAACGGCATCCTATACACCGTTCTTATAGTGCGTACTGGATGCGAGCGTATTATTTTAATTACAAATCTCAAGGGTATAATAACGGTTTTTATGAAAACCGTGGTGATACAATCTAGCTATCATGGGTTCGAACCTCATCGCCCTCAAATAGTTTATCCCTTTGATGTAAATGCTCCCTTTTTAAGTTTTATTAATATTTAACTAAAAAATAATAAGGATATCACGACAGATATTTATCAAAACCGTTGTTACAAATTGAAGCTTCTTTTTATGTATTTTAAACACCAAGTATATATATCAATTTATCCATCGAAACAACCCTAACACCAACGCCGTCACCATTGTCGGGAAGAAAACAACAACAACAACAAAGTGTTCTACTTTAAGGTGTTGCAATGTCACATTTGAAGACAAAATCATCCAAAGGTGTTTCTACGTCTTGTTCCAGTGTAAAATCTCGATCTGGAAATTTTTGTGGTTGTGATGGTCGTATGGTTTCGTATCAATGCAAGAAGGGACAAAATAAAGGAAGGCTTTTTTGGAGATGTCCATTTTGGAGGAGCGATGAAACATGTAATTTGTTCATATGGGATGAAGACGTGGGAGAAAGAGATGGAAATGACGATGAGAGCATTATGAAGTCAGAGTTGGAAGTTGTGGGCTATCTGAAGGTTATGTATGAGAATTTAAAGAAAAAGAACAAGAATTTGAAGAACAAACTGAAATCAGAGATATTTTCTGGAAATATCAAGATGTTATGTTTTTTTGTCTCCTTTATGTTTAATATTTACTTTGTTATGAAATGTAATAGTTGAATTAGGGTTCGAATTACATTGTTGATGTTTAAACTGCAGATGCATTGTGAATTACATTGTTGATGTTTAAACTGCAGATGCATTAAGTTAGAAATTAAGGCGCACATTTTTGTTTTTATTAATTTTAAAAATCATAAATAAAAGGGTTATCACTACGGTTCTTCTGGTTAACCGTAGTGATATATTTATAATAAATAAATACCTATGTATACGGTTTTTATTTATTTTAAAATTCACAGATAAAAGGGTTATCACTACGGTTATTCTGGTAAACCGTAGTGATATATTTATAATAAATAAATACATATCTATACGGTTGTTATTGTTAACCGTTGTGAAATAGTTTACCCATATATAAGCGAAAAAACTTTCACTTAATTGACAGTAACGCCTTGCCTTCAAAGTGAAACCCTAGAACCCATTTTTTCTCTTCGTTTTCACCATTAGCCGTGAATCTTGTGCTTCATACATTAAGGTATTCTTCTTCTTCTTCCATCTATTGTTAGATATTTCCCATTATCTCGTTTGTTGCATGTTGTTTTTGTTGATTGTTCTCATTTTTTCAGATTCGTTTTCACTACCTTAACAAAGACCATACTTTGGAAACTTCGTAATGTTTGTGTTGCTATGGAAAAATGTATAAGAAGCATGAAGCTATGATGGAGACTTCATCCACCTTGTATTTTTTTTCATAGCATCACGAACAAGATGTTAGTAAATGAAGAAACAATAGTGTAAGCAAACTTTATCTAGTTTTAGAAGCAATGAAAAGAAGTATAAGAAGTATGAAGCTTTTGTGTAAGCTTCTTCCTCCTTATATTTCTTTTTCATGGCTTCCCAAACTAGTTCAACATCATAATTGATTCCTGTTCCGCGATTAGTTTCATTAAAAGGTGCGTTATTCCTGTTCCTCTCTTTACTCATCACTGGATTATGGTTTTAGGGTTTGTTTTCAACTGAGGATGCTCTTTTTTGAAGTTTGCTTTGTTTCCTTTCAGGTTAAGGGGATGATACAGGGTGATGATGCTGGTGGAAGCAAGCGTATTATATTAGTTTATAATTTCTGGATCTGGTATAGAATGTTGTTTGAGTTTATCATATTCTATTTACATTGTTTGTTTAACTAACCCTCACTTAAAGTTTGCTGGTGGTAGCAAGCGTATTATATGAGTTTATAATATCTGGATCTGGTATAGAATTTTGTTTGAGTTTATTATATTTTATGTTGATTGTTTGTTTCACTAACCCTCACTTAAAATACATTCAGTTAGTTTGACATAGATACTTATAATCTGCAAATTAAGTTGTATTTGAAAACCAACTTAAACAAACCAATGTTGTTTTCTGATTGCATGCCTCTCATCATTTATCCCACGTTCTTTTATATATAGATTATGGTATAATGATCTCGCTCCTTAGATGCATCGCCATCTTCCAATATAGTTAAATCAAAGATGAGGCAAATTATCCAATGTCTTGTTTATCTTATGGAAATTTAACTATAATCGAAGATAGCGATATATCGAAGGAGTTAGATCAATAAACCACAATATATGTAAAAGAGCGTGAAATGCACGATGAGAAGAATGCAATCAGAAAACAACATTGGTTTGTTTAAGTTGGTTTTCAAGAACAGTTTAATTTGCAGATTATAGACATCTTCATCAAATTTAATCCATGAATATTTATTTAGTGAGGTGTTTGGAAAACAAGCAATCTACATTTAATATAATAAACTTAGGGTACTTACAACAACGGTTATATATTGTAACCGATATCATAAGTAATTTATGTTTTATATAAATTCGCTACTGATGGGTTTCGAACCCAGAACCTAAGCGTATGTATCGCAACGGTTTATTATCATAATCGTTGTGATATATGGCGCGCGTCCTGCCTTTCAACAACGGTTTCCAGACCGTTGTAGAAACAGCGAACTTACAACGACAATCTACATAACAACGCCTTCGCCCGCGGCATTATATGTCATTCCCAACCGTTGTTAAATGTGTTTTTCGTAGTAGTGTATATTATATAATCAGTATAAGTATGAGAAATTATATATCATTTAATATACAATGGCATTAATATATTATAGGCCAACCGTGCAACGCGAGGGTTTTACTCTAGTTAATTAATATATCAATGTTTTAAATATTTTTTTTTCAGCAAAGAGGAGGTATCAGAGTCACTACGCATGCACTAAAAATAGAATTTTTAGGCGTCACACACATTAATGAATGCACCACTAATACGATAATGAGTCTGACACATGTGTTGCATGAGTTGTTTTTTTATTTATAAATAAATTAACAAGTAAATAATAATAAAAAATTATGAAATAAAAAATTAAATACTAATGTTATTTAATTAAAATAGAATTATATGCGAGAAAATTTTGTACACATATTTGAATGACCTGCTTGACCATAACAGCCACTAGTTCCACACCCTGGCATTGTCCTTTACCGTTGAGGCATCCCACGATTCCCCCGAGGTGTTTGGTGTGAGGTCACTGATAATATTATTCATGAAACCTAGCATCTCTCGCCAACTATATTGGGACGCGCTGCCGCAATCGATTTTGGTGGACATGTCGTCGTAGTTTGGTCGTGTTGGTTGGGTTACGGGTGGGCAGATTAGTCGGTTAAATTGGGACATTTATTCGTTTTGGAAACGAAGCAAAGGTTGTTATGGTGTTTGGTAGGCATATGTTGGTTGAGTGCTTGGAGGTGTGATGTTTGAGAGCTTTAGTGGTGTGGTGTTTGGGTGTATGTTGGTTGGGTGCTATGGTAGGATGTGGTGGTATCATATGTGTTGCAGTGAAAATCGGATAACAAGCTATTTATTAACTTGCATCATTTTCTTTTACAACCGACTTTGATTTATCCAAAGGAAAGGTTCAAGATCGTTAAAAAACCTAAAGGGGGGAGATCTAAGGTTCGGGGGTTGGTTATACTAAGGGAATGTATTAGCACCCTAAGTATCCGTAGTACTCTACAGGAACCTCTTGTCTAAGTTTGTGTTATGTTATGTTTGCTAAAGATTCTATACTAAAGGTTGAAGCCCTAGGGGTTAGTATCTAAGTATACTCGACAAGGCATCGCACCTTGCGCCTACGTATCCTCGAGAATAGAATCAGAGTATGCGTAGTTCTACATCTACTGAATTATTGACTGTGGTCAATATTCAGAGGGGAATGAGTACAAGCTCAATGTAGAGTTCAAGAACTCTCTAAGTCTAATTGAAATGGACCTATGATTATGTTTTAGTCAGTGGGGGAGGTGATGATTCATATGACGAATTAAACATGGATGGACTAATTCAAGGTTTAAACAAGTATTAGTGAAATAATCACCCAAGATCAATAAAGGTGCTCATAAATAAATGTTAACAATTAATCCAAAAGTGATAAACAATTAACAATTAACAACACAATTAAGATTAACAACACAATGAGAATTAACAATTAACAACACAATCAAGATACATATTGATAATTAAAATTAAAGGTTAACAATTAAAATACAAATCAATTAACAATTGCCAATTAAAATGCAAATTGACAATTTAAAATTTTAAAGGTTAACACAACAATTAACAATTAACATACATAGCAATTAATTAATTAGAAACACAACACATGTTAATTAATGATAATTACATAAATAATTATGGAACAAACTAGGAAATTAAAATAAATATTTTTGGAGTTTTTGAATAAAGAAAAAAAAAAGATAGAATAAAAATGATTAAAAAACAGAAAATAAAATAAATAATAAAAGGAAAGGCGCAGGGGGGTGTATGAGTGATTCTGGATAGTTGAAAAAAACAAAGGGAGCAGGTTGGGCTGAAAAGGGGGGTGGTAACATCAAAAGGGGCGCAAGGCCCAAGGGGGAGAAAAGAGAAGCAGGCGAAATAGAGAAAAATGACCAAAAGGGTTGATCCGCAGGATCGAACCCAGGTCATGTGAGTGAGAGGGGTAATGGCAAGGCAAGTTAAACCGTTGGGACGGCATGTACATCCGGTTAATACTTGCTTCCATAAATACATAAAGCAAACACAGCCAAGAAACATACTAAATGGAAATAACACAAGCGCGCACATACTGAACATGTAGTGCACATGGTATCAATTAGTCATGCATCATTAAAACAACTACACGACAAAAAACAAAACCCAGCCAATCAAAAGATGCGCATGGATATGAAACATGCAGCAACACATAAAACTATCGTGTTCAAATTCAAGGCATCAAAACAAAAGTTGAACTTCAATCCAACACAAACCATTAAAATCATCACCAAATATCATGAAGTAAAATATCATTTGGAAGCACCCAAAACATAGAATACAAAGGAGCCCTAAGTTGAACAAGTTAGTGACTATATCATGAGCAGCAAGCAAAAGAAAACCAGTGTTCAAAAAAGAAAAATAGTTCAAGAAAAAAAAGTGAGACACCAGCTTCTGTTTCAAATCTTAATCCAACATTTTGTTTCAAAACTTAATCAATAAACATGTAATAAACCAGAACTTCATAAACTTCATTCATACAATGACATGAGCAATAGTTAATAGATTAAAACTCAAACATTAGAAACAAAACATACAACCAGCATACTCTTCAAGTTATCATTTCAAACAAAACTCAAAACAATACATGGACATGGCAGAGGCAAAGCATAAAACCAACAGTATTTCAATCATGTTATTATGAGCACATAACCCAATGATACCTGACTGAACTTGTGTGTATGAACAAGACATGATGAGTAGAAAACAAAAGCAATCATCGTTCAAAATGAGAACCTAGCAGAGGTTAACTAATTCCAATCACAAACAACATAAACTCTAACAACTTAGTAATGACATGAACTGTGAATAAACCACACCAGAATGATCATTCAAACAATATCTAAAGTTTAAACAATTAGAGATAGCATCACACGGGTTGGCATGCATCCCATACAAGACTCACACATGATAATAATGTTTAAACCATTAGGGCAGCCATGGATAAGTATGAAGCTTCCAACACAGACTCAACCAGAGGTTCATAATAATATTCATGCCATACAAATACAACACAACATTAAAACAGCATAGTATTTCTAACATTAACTAAAACATATTCATCCTAACATATGAATAAGCATGATAAGCATAATTAATGGAAGTTTGAGAAACTTACCTGATTTCCAAGCAAGTAGCAAGAGCTTCCCTTCCTTCCCCAGCTAGCTCGTGTGCTCCTCCAAAGAAACAAGTTTTCAGAATGGTTTTAGTGTTTTTTGTTGGTGAAAAATGAATGAGAGGATGGTGCCTTTTATAGAGGGAGTTCAGCTGGACAATAAGTGAAGAACCAATGGGCCACGAGTTTGTTCTTGAAGAGAAAATCGTGAGAAGATCTCAAGAGGATGGCTGTTCTGAACACTACATTATGGAGCCAAGTGAAGTTCTTTCTTTGGTGCAACTAGGTCAGAAAGTGTAGTATGCTTTGGATTGTAACTGATGGACTTTTTGTGTACACAAGGGACGGTTTTGTTTGCTTGCAAATGTCAACATAAAGTACAAAAGAGAGTGTACTTTGGAAGCTTGTCACACGGGTTTGGTGGCAAAGTGAAAGGTTGGAAGAGATGTGAAATGGATCAGAACATTGTATTTGGAGAGAGGGAATGAAATTTCAAATTCAAAACTGATGTGTAACTTGGTGCAAAATCAGTTTCGCATGGCCTTGTTCCACACATGATATTTCTCAATTTTGTGATCCAAAATTCATGCTCTTGAGTGCTATGGAAAGCCCTTGCATAATACTACAATGTTGGTGTTGAAAGGTAGTTGAAATGATGCCTTGAATTGGTAGAAACATGGCTTACAAATCGTGTCCACCAAGCTGCCAAAATGAACTTAGAAAATTTCTAAGTTATAGAAATTTGACAACTTCAAGTGACTTTCTTTGACAGTCCATAACTTGAGAATGGTTTATCCTAATGAAATTTTCCACATATGGTTGGAAAGCTCTCATCATGCTCTACAACTTTCATTTGGGGCCCAAGTCTTGAATTCAAATGGAAATGGGTGAAAAATGAGGTTAAAGTTAAGAAAAAGAGTGATGAAAAGTGCTGAAAATTTTCTAAGTGTTGGTCAAAATATCTTGCAAGCTTCATAACTCAAAAACCAAGCATTTCTGGACAAAAAGTCATGTGAAACAAATTGAAGATCTTGAAAAGAGCTTTCCAATGAACTTTGAGTCACTCCAATTGGATGTGTGGTTTAGGAGTTATGGTCATTTCAAAATATGCTATTAGGGAAAAAAATCACACAAATGACACCTTTCATGGTCAAAACCCTACTTCTCTTGCAAGAGACCTCATGAAACTTGATGTGGATACTTTGAACACTTCATGAGACATTATATGATGATTAGAACCAATGATTGCTTCATTTGAACCAAAACTTCAAAGATTAGGGTTTCAGTCAAAACCCCAATTTGACTGTGAATGCACTGAGGTTAGATCTTGTAGGCTTGCTTCTTTCTTCACATATAAAGTTCTTAGGAGACTCTTGAGGATGTTTGATAAACCATAGAATCATGAATTAGGGTTATAGGGTTCATCTTGATGAAAATCAGAGCCATTGACTGACATGTCTCAAGGACACCCTAATTTGAACACAAGAAACAAACTGCAAGATATGGGTTAGTTTAAACAATGCAGATGATTGACCTAAGATGCAAAAATGAAGATGACATCTAAGGGTAAAAATTTGGGGTACAACAGTTGCCCCTATTTAAATAGCTTTACCGGATGACACGAGGGATGGAAATCCTCGAGAGATCAAGGTGAAAGGTATTTAAATATAGCAAACCGAAAATTTTGCCCTTAGATGACATGCACATGCTAAGGACAAGCAACAGTCATGCAAATGCTGACATGCCATGGACTTCTAGTATGATGATAACGATGATAGATGCAAAGATCCAGACAACCCAAACTCTAACAGATAAGGAGCAACCCACCACGGGTGAGCTTACTGGGGAAGGATGAAGGTTCGTATCCATGAGGAAAACTCACTGGGGATACAGTCTGATCAACATAAGAGACTTACTGGGGAGACTCTGAGGAAACACTGGGGAAAATAAAAGCACACTCTTTACTGGGCATGGAACCAGAAAGAAGACATGATCTCTACTGGGGATCAATTTGGAATAAGAGGATAGACACCAACAAAAGATTTTCTGGAATTTTCTTATACTGAAGAGTTCAAACGGGATCTTCAAGAAAAACCAGAAAAGACAAAGAAAGACACATCCGGAAAAACATCAGATGGCAAAAGAAACCAGTCATCCAATAATGGCTTTGAATGAAAGGTACAAATCATGATATCTAATGATGGCTTTAGATAAAGTGAACAAAGACTCTATCTGAAAAATATCAGAAAGAGAGACACATCCGGATAGGCATCAGATGGTAAAGAAACCAGACATCCAATAATGGCTTTGAATGAGAGGTATGACTCATAATATCTAATAATAACTTTAGATGAATGTGAATAGAGACTGCATTCAAGAGTGGCATTGAATGCAAAGAAACCAGTCACTCAATAATGGCTTTGAACAAAAGGTACAAATCATAATATCTAATAATGGCTTTAGATAAAGTGAACAAAGTCTCTATCTGAAAAATATCAGAAAGAGAGACACATCCGGATAGGCATCAGATGGTAAAGAAACCAGACATCCAATAATGGCTTTGAATGAAAGGTATAAATCACAATATCTAATAATAACTTTAGATGAATGTGAATAGAGACTGCATTCAAGAGTGGCATTGAATGCAAAGAAACCAGTCATCCAATAATGGCTTTGAACAAAAGGTATAAATCACAATATCTAATAACGGCTTTAGATAAAGTGAACAAAGACTCTATCTGAAAAATATCAGAAAGAGAGACACATCCGGAAAGGCATCGGATAGTAGAGAAACCGACATCCAATAATGGCTTTGAATGAGAGGTATGACTCATAATATCTAATAATAGCTTTAGATGAATGTGAATAGTGACTACTTTCAAGAATGGCATTGAATGCAAGGAAACCAGTCATCCAATAATGGCTTTGAACAAAAGGTATAAATCACAATATCTAATAACGGCTTTAGATAAACGTGAGAAAGGTAGAGATCCAAGAAAGCATTGGATAAAAGGAACCACAATATCCGAGAAAGCATTGAATGACTGTGAACTTTCAGGAATGATACTGAAAGTGAAAGTAAATCACTATATTCAGGAATGGTATCGAATGATAGTGAGAAAGACATCCAGGAATGACACTGAATGAACAGATAAGACTTTCAGGAATAACACTAAAAGGTATCCAAGCAAATTTGATGGGAATCACAGAAGAGAGGCAAAACTTCTAGGAATAGCACTGAGAGAAACAAGAGGAACAAGATATCCAGGAATTGCACTGGAGATCACAAGAGACAGACATCCAGGAATGGAACTGGAGTGAGAGAATATAAAGATCCAGGAATAGCACTGGAATGAGAGAATATAAAGATCCAGGAATAGCACTGGAATGAGAGAAGACCAACATCTATCAACAAGATTGGATGCGCAAGAGAATGACAACATTCAGGAATGGCACTGAATGAAAAGGATAGGTAAGTAAGACGTGGATAACGACACGACCTCGGGAGAAATGCAAAAGAGGATGAAACACTCATGCTATGCATATGGTATAAATTATGCAGATGATATATGATCAAATGCAAATGTAGATGTCGATGCTGACGACACAACACGACTCTTTTAGTAAGAAGACAAGACTGGAAAACTGATTCCTCAACACAGAGATCACTGTCATTCTGCTTGGGAACTAGAGATGCTACTGCTGAACACACCATTGCCACACTGGTAATTTGTATCAAATCATGGTCCTTGTAGGAAGGATGAAAAACTGCTTGAAAGTTGCATGGGGACTCTTCAAGTAACTTGCCCCAGATTAGCTGACTGTTGTAGATAAGCTGATCATTGCTTCAGTTTGATTGATTCTGAAATGACTGTTTCATGGTGCTCTTAGAAAGCTTGCCCTAGACTGAGTCTTGAAAGATGATTGTTTTACTGTACACTGAGAAAGCTTGTCCCAGTATGAGTCTTGAAAAATCTTCTGTATAAACCAATTCTAAGAAGTCGCCATTAAACCACAAATCTTGAACTGATTCTCAACAGGATATGGAAGGAACTTGCCCCTGATTAGATCACCGACCAAGTTTCTCAAATGTTTGAAAATTCCTTAAGAAGAAAGCTATTTTGCAAACAAAAGTATTTATACATACATGGTAAATGCAAAGTTCATGCAACTTTTGAAATCAAAAATCATTTTTGGAAAGAAGCAAAGCATATGGGTCACTGGTCAGAACACGGTGGTTCAAGACATTAGAGTGAAAAGTTTAAGCAAAAGGTGTGATGCCAAAACAAATGATCCGCAAAGATCTTTAGGGGTCAGGTTATGCAATCTTGCTGTAGTATGCTTTCAAAATGACCTTGCTTCAATTAGGTCTTTCGAGGGTTATAACGTGGCCTGGTTCACGGTTTAAGAAACAAAGGATAAAGGCTCAAAGTTTATTTGTGACCCACCCAATCTACGTGATGAACTTCAGTCCTATGCTCAGTTAACTCAGACTATGCACTCAAATTCCCATGAGTTAGGAATTGCACTGATGATAGCGATGATGGTTCAAAATTCAATGGACTTGAGATGGCGATCACTGCTTCCTTACAACTTTTGGTTGTCATACAAGCTTGTTCTTTCTTCTTTTCTTTTCTTTTTTTTAGTGACTGCCTGGCTTAGGGATTACAGTGAATCATCATTGGAGTTTGACTTGAAAGACATCTTCGACACTTGCTTGCTGTGTGCGAAGGAACATTTGTGAACTTTGTTGAGAGGCGTCTTGAATGCTACTCTTGTATTTGAATGCACAATCAAGTTAACTGAGAACTACCCTGCCCTAGGTTAAGATTGCGGGTTTTTATTTGTAAAGAAAGAAACTCCTACTTCTAGGCTCGAAGGGGTTAAAGAGGGGTTAACTTCCTTATTTCTCCAGTGTTTGGGGAGCTGAAACAATGGCTTACATTGTCAGCAAAGTTTTGATTTAAAAGCATACCAACAGCAATTATGGGTATAACGTTTTCATCATCCTCCATCCAATCTTTGCATAATAAAAAAGAAAATGGAAAAGAGATAAAGTATTTATTGAAAAAGAAAGCATGGAGATGTAAATGGCAAACACAAATGAATTGAATCAAAAAGTTGCAATGCTCATTTCATTAATTGAGAAAGTACAAACATAATTTGAATGCAAACAGCTATTACAAAATAAAGAAAGTGCAAACAACAAGAAACAAAGGCCTAGTGACTAATCAAACACAAGGATGAGTTGTCCTGTCTTTAAGAAGTAGCTGAGCCGAAGTCGACTGAGGCTTCACTTGGCGTGCCCTGGCAGAGGATTGCTCTGAACATTGGGATTGTCCTTAAAGGAGAGGACTCTGTTCCTCATCAGCTCTTGTACTCTAGCCTTCAATGCAAAGCAACTTTCCAAGTTATGGCCTGCACCACCTTGATGGTATTCACAATGAAGATCAGCACTATAGCCGGCTGAAAGAGGATTTGGAGGAGGAGGCAGAGGCCTTGTGGTAATCAAATCTTGTTGAACCAAACTAGGATAAAGTTCAGTATAAGTCATGGGAATGGGATCAAATTGACCCCTATTATGATACTGGCTCTGTCCTGCAGCTGGACGTTGGAAAGCTTGAGTTGGTCGTGGTGCAGCAACCACAGGAGTGACAGCAGCAACCGTAGGGTGAACAACATACTGAGGTTGGGGACGAGGCCTTCTCACTTCAAACATTACAGTGTTGGTCTGATCTTCCTTCTTCTTCTGAAAGTTCCCGTAGGATTTCTTCACAGCATTAGAAGATTCAGCAGCCTTGGATACTTTTCCTTTCTTAAGACCTTCCTCGAGTCTTTGGCCAATAGTAACCAAATCAGTGAAATTAGAGGAAACACTTCCAACCATCTTCTCCCAATAGAACGGGGACAAGGTATCCATAAACATTCCAGTTAACTCCTTCTCGGCCAAGGGAGGTTCCACTTGGGAAGCCAATTATCTCCAGCGCTGAGCATACTCCTTGAAAGACTCTTTATCATTCTGAGACATGTTTTGCAGTTGACGGCGATCAGGAGCCATGTCAAGGTTATACTTGTACTGCTTCATGAAGGCATTGGTGAGGTCTTGGAAGCTATGGATAGAGTTTTGCTCGAGACCCATGTACCATTTGAGTGATGCTCCACTCAAGCTGTCTTGAAAACAGTGGATAAGCAACTTCTGATTCTTGGCATGAGCAGTCATCCTGCGAAGGTGCATGACCAAATGAGCTCTTGGGCAAGAGTGACCCTTGTACTTCACAAAATCTGGAGTTATGAACTTAGTAGGTATGACAAGGTCTGATACTAAGCACAGGTTGTCTGCATCTACATTAAAGAAATCAGTACCCTCAACGGCTTTGAGTCTTCTTTCTATGCTTTGAAACTGCTCTCGGACAACTTCGGGTTCAACAAAGTCCTCATGGTCCTCACCTTGAGCACTGGCAGCATTGTACTCATAGCGGGGATCCTCAAAGGGAGCTCGAATAGTCTGAACTATAGGTTGTGGCTCGGTAAAAACAAGGGCTTGAAACACTGGTCTAACAGCTTGACTAATCATAGCATTAGATGTAAGAGGTGGAGAATAGTTGTGTGGCAAACCAAACTCTGGCCAAGTTGAAGGTGGCACTTGAACTGGTGGAGGATCAGCACTTGAAACTTCCTGGATGACTGTCCTTTGGGTAGGCTCTCCTCTAGCAAGCAAAACTTGAAGCATCTCAGTCATTTTAGTCATGCTCGACTTAAGGTCATCGATTTCCATTCGGACCTCAGCATTGTGTGCCTCTTGCTCTGACATCCTTCGTCTGTAGTTAGCTCTAGTCCGGTATCGGTGTCAAGGAATCAGCTTGATGAATCACAGGTGAACTCTGGAATATGGAGACTAGTGGAAATGAGTCACTAGACAGATAGACGTATGCAATGAGACATGCAAAGATGCAAATGATATGCAATGCGATGCAAACAGGATGCAAAACACACATAGCAGGATCAAGGGTTCGAAATCACAGCATGGAGTCTGGGTAGAGAGCCAACCAACAGGGTGTGTACTATGGGTTTTCATCTGCAGAACAGGGTTCTAAAAGGTTCCCAGAGTCGACAACCCATCTTTCGGATTTTAAGGATTTCCCAGATGACTTGGTAATCAATAAAATTCTCAAGAGGATCTCGTCTGAGTGTAGTATCGCGTGACAACCAATTCAGAAATAGACTCCATCATGGTCTCCGCACTACATCTAAAAGGCTTAAGTGGGGTTTGGTAACTACGGTTCTCAATATCACGGGCTCCTAGGTCGAGAGTAGCACGCTTTCACGAACGAATCCGTTCAACATAACTAGACTCTCGAGAGGGCCTCAACTGAGTGATGGTGTTATCAATTCAACTTTTCAGGATTCGAATCCCTCAAAGCCTCCTTGAATACCATCGTCCTATCCTAAGTACACTCAAGTCCGGGTTAGGACTTATCTCACCACTCAAAAGTAGTACCCTGCACACAGAAGATCCCAAGCAGAAACAGGTATACATATATAAATATACAAATGTACAAGCAAGCAAGCATATAAATAACACAAATACAAACAAGATAGGCTTAACCCTCAAAGTGATCCCCAGTGAAGTCGCCATTTCTGTTGCGGTGAAAATCGGATAACAAGCTATTTATTAACTTGTAACATTTTCTTTTACAACCGACTTTGATTTATCCAAAGGAAAGGTTCAAGATCGTTAAAAAACCTAAAGGGGGGAGATCTAAGGTTCGGGGGTTGGTTATACTAAGGGAAGGTATTAGCACCCTAAGTATCCGTAGTACTCTACGGGAACCTCTTGTCTAAGTTTGTGTTATGTTATGTTTGCTAAAGATTCTATACTAAAGGTTGAAGCCCTAGGGGTTAGTATCTAAGTATACTCGACAAGGCATCACACCTTGCGCCTATGTATCCTCGGGAATAGAATTAGAGTATGCGTAGTTCTACATCTACTGAATTATTGACTGTGGTCAATATTCAGAGGGGAATGAGTACAAGCTCAATGTAGAGTTCAAGAACTCTCTAAGTCTAATTGAAATGGACCTATGATTATGTTTTAGTCAGTGGGGGAGGTGATGATTCATATGACGAATTAAACATGGATGGACTAATTCAAGGTTTAAACAAGTATTAATGAAATAATCACCCAAGATCAATAAAGGTGCTCATAAATAAATGTTAACAATTAATCCAAAAGTGATAAACAATTAACAATTAACAACACAATGAGAATTAACAATTAACAATTAACAACACAATTAAGATTAACAACACAATGAGAATTAACAATTAACAACACAATCAAGATACATATTGATAATTAAAATTAAAGGTTAACAATTAAAATACAAATCAATTAACAATTACCAATTAAAATGCAAATTGACAATTTAAAAATTTAAAGGTTAACACAACAATTAACAATTAACATACATAGCAATTAATTAATTAGAAACACAACACATGTTAATTAATGATAATTACATAAATAATTAAGGAACAAACTAGGAAATTAAAATAAATATTTTTGGAGTTTTTGAATAAAGAAAAAAAAAGATAGAATAAAAATGATTAAAAAATAGAAAATAAAATAAATAATAAAAGGAGAGGCGCACGGGGGTGTATGAGTGATTCTGGATAGTTGAAAAAAACAAAGGGAGTAGGTTGGGCTGAAAAGGGGCGCAAGGCCCAAGGGGGAGAAAAGAGAAACAGGCGAAATAGAGAAAAATGACCAAAAGGGTTGATCCGCAGGATCGAACCCAGGTCATGTGAGTGAGAGGGGTAATGGCAAGGCAAGTTAAACCGTTGGGACGACATGTACATCCGATTAATACTTGCTTCCATAAATACATAGGGCAAACACAGCCAAGAAAAATACTAAATGGAAATAACACAAGCGCGCACATACTGAACATGTAGTGCACATGGTATCAATTGGTCATACATCATTAAAACAACTACACGACAAAAAACAAAACCCAGCCAATCAAAAGATGCGCATGGATATGAAACATGCAGCAACACATAAAACTATCGTGTTCAAATTCAAGGCATCAAAACAAAAGTTGAACTTCAATCCAACACAAACCATTCAAATCATCACCAAATATCATGAAGTAAAATATCATTTGGAAGCACCCAAAACATAGAATACAAAGGAGCCCTAAGTTGAACAAGTTAGTGACTATATCATAAGCAGCAAGCAAAAGAAAACCAGTGTTCAAAAAAGAAAAATAGTTCAAGAAAAAAAAGTGAGACACCAGCTTCTGTTTCAAATCTTAATCCAACATTTTGTTTCAAAACTTAATCAATAAACATGTAATAAACCAGAACTTCATAAACTTCATTCATACAATGACACGAGCAATAGTTAATAGATTAAAACTCAAACATTAGAAACAAAACATACAGCCAACATACTCTTCAAGTTATCATTTCAAACAAAACTCAAAACAATACATGGACATGGCAGAGGCAAAGCATAAAACCAACAGTATTTCAATCATGTTATTATGAGCACATAACCCAATGATATCTGACTGAACTTGTGTGTATGAACAAGACACGATGAGTAGAAAACAAAAGCAATCATCGTTCAAAATGAGAACCTAGCAGAGGTTAACTAATTCCAATCACAAACAACATAAACTCTAACAACTTAGTAATGACATGAACTGTGAATAAACCACACCAGAATGATCATTCAAACAATATCTAAAGTTTAAACAGTTAGAGATAGCATCACAAGGGTTGGCATGCATCCCATACAACACTCACACATGATAATAATGTTTAAACCATTAGGGCAGCCATGGATAAGTATGAAACTTCCAACACAGACTCAACCAGAGGTTCATAATAAAATTCATGCCATACAAATACAACACAACATTAAAACAACATAGTATTTCTAACATTAACTAAAACATATTCATCCTAACATATGAATAAGCATGATAAGCATAATAAATGGAAGTTTGAGAAACTTACCTGATTTCCAAGCAAGTAGCAAGAGCTTCCCTTCCTTCCCCAACTAGCTCGTGTGCTCCTCCAAAGAAACAAGTTTTCAGAATGGTTTTAGTGTTTTTTGTTGGTGAAAAATGAATGAGAGGATGGTGCCTTTTATAGAGGGAGTTCAGCTGGACAATGAGTGAAGAACCAATGGGCCACGAGTTTGTTCTTGAAGAGAAAATCGTGAGAAGATCTCAAGAGGATGGCTGTTCTGAACACTACATTATGGAGCCAAGTGAAGTTCTTTCTTTGATGCAACTAGGTCAGAAAGTGTAGTATGCTTTGGATTGTAACTGATGGACTTTTTGTGTACACAAGGGACAGTTTTGTTTGCTTGCAAATGTCAACATAAAGTACAAAAGAGAGTGTACTTTGGAAGCTTGTCACACGGGTTTGGTGGCAAAGTGAAAGGTTGGAAGAGATGTGAAATGGATCATAACATTGTATTTGGAGAGAGGGAATGAAATTTCAAATTCAAAACTGATGTGTAACTTGGTGCAAAATCAGTTTCGCATGGCCTTGTTCGACACATGATATTTCTCAATTTTGTGATCCAAATTTCATGCTCTTGAGTGCTATGGAAAGCCCTTGCATAATACTACAATGTTGGTGTTGAAAGGTAGTTGAAATGATGCCTTGAATTGGTAGAAAAATGGCTTACAAATCGTGTCCACCAAGCTGCCAAAATGAACTTAGAAAATTTCTAAGTTATAGAAATTTGACAACTTCAAGTGACCTTCTTTGACAGTCCATAACTTGAGAATGGTTTATCCTAATGAAATTTTCCACATATGGTTGGAAAGCTCTCATCATGCTCTACAACTTTCATTTGAGGCCCAAGTCTTGAATTCAAATGGAAATGGGTGAAAAATGAGGTTAAAGTTAAGAAAAAGAGTGATGAAAAGTGCTGAAAATTTTCTAAGTGTTGGTCAAAATATCTTGCAAGCTTCATAACTCAAAAACCAAGCATTTCTGGACAAAAAGTCATATGGAAAAAATTGAATATCTTGAAAAGAGCTTTCCAATGAGCTTTGAGTCACTCCAATTGGATGTGTGGTTTAGGAGTTATGGTCATTTCAAAATATGCTATTAGGGAAAAAAAATCACACAAATGACACCTTTCATGGTCAAAACCCTACTTCTCTTGCAAGAAACCTCATGAAACTTGATGTGGATACTTTGAACACTTCATGAGACATTATATGATGATTAGAACCAATGATTGCTTCATTTGAACCAAAACTTCAAAGATTAGGGTTTCAGTCAAAACCCCAATTTGACTGTGAATGCACTGAGGTTAAATCTTGTAGGCTTGCTTCTTTCTTCACATCTAAAGTTCTTAGGAGACTCTTGAGGATGTTTGATAAACCATAGAATCATGAATTAGGGTTATAGGGTTCATCTTGATGAAAATCAGAGCCATTGACTGACATGTCTCAAGGACACCCTAATTTGAACACAAAAGAAACAAACTGCAAGATATGGGTTAGTTTAAACAATGCAGATGATTGACCTAAGATGAAAAAATGAAGATGACATCTAAGGGTAAAAATTTGGGGTACAACAATATGCCTCATCGGTGCTACGGTAAAATATGGTGGAGGCATGCGTTTGATGGTGGTATGGGTCGTGTTCTTGGTTTTGTGTTTGGACGTGTGACATGAATTGGTCGCGAGTTTGGGTGTATGTGGCTTGATAATCATGTTTGGTTGGTTGTTAGGTGTATGTGGTTTGGTAATGTTGTTGGATTACTTGTTGGGTGTAGGTGGGTTGGTTATCATGTTAGGTTGGTTGTTAGGTGTAGGTGGGTTGGTTACATGTTGGGCGTTTGATGACGAAACTCGTAGGTGTGTGTCTACTAAATACCTCGGGCCAGACACAATTATTGTAATCGATCTATACCAATTCATATAATTTTTAGTTGGTTAAGATTCATATGATATGACAAGCTCGTTTATGACCTATTGATGACATCGCTTCCACTGGCGACACCCACCCTTAGCAAAGTCTATCCAATCGATAAAATTCCATTGGACATCGACTCTAAGTTGATGTCATTGTTCCAAACACGTAGAGGAATCTGGGATTTATTGACGCACGCATGAACTGCAATTTGACACAGTCACTATAGTGCATTTCCACAGTAGTGAACCTAATGATCATTATTTTTGTAGTCCAAACTGCAGCACCTTCGGGGTTAATTTCATTGTCCAGCCCTAAATATGGCCTCAAAATAAACTGTAGAGGAAAAAAATATATTATTAGATTAGTAAATGGTTAATATTAAAACTAAATTACGAAGATAATGAATAGTTTAGTTGTAATATATCGTTTGGACCAAGGTGATCCAAAAGATTTTGATAGACCATTATATAGTGTTTAGGACATTTGTTGTAATTCATCCCTCGAGTGGACCACCAAAACCAAAAGAGTGAAATTAAATTATTTAGAGTTATATATAGTATAAAGTAAGTAAATGGAAACAATGTTATAAACTTACTTTGTCGCGTAAGAAAGTGTGAAGTCGTTCTCGTTGACAGGGGCTTGGGACAATATTCTCGACCAAGCCCATGCTTAAGGCAAAAGAGCGCAAGAATAAAACGAACAAGTACCTTTATGTAACTTTATGTCACGTGGGACATATTTGTGTACACGACAACGAAATCTCTTTGGATCCTAAAAAAAACATACATAAGTTTTTTTTAATTATTAATGAAAATAAAAACATATATTCTTGCCAAATAAAAACTTACAAAACTTGCAATGTTATCGATGGTTTTTCTATGCGTATCACCCATTGTTAAGAACTCCATTGTTGATGATGGAAATGAGTAAAGTTTGTGTGTTTGTTGATGATGAAAATGAAGTGATTGAAAGTGGTATTTATAATGGATTGAGTGAATGGTTGTTTGTTACGTTTCTGCATGCATGTTTTCTCCTTGGCGCCATAGCTATTGGAGCATACATTATATTTACACATATGCGTCATTCAAAGTGGCACATACATTGTAGAAGCATGGCAACGTCTGCATGGAAGTCGACATGGCAAGGTGGCTATATGGTAGGGTGGCAGCATGGCAGTCAACATGCATAAAGGGATATGCCATTCAATATGGCGCATGAAGTGCCAGTGTCTACATGGCAGGGTGTAGTCTGCATGCATGTATAAAGGGATGTGCCATACAAACTAGTGCCTGTGTGATTTTTTAAAGGATGTGTCACTATGTGTTGCGTCTTTGTGTTTTTTCCCATGCAAATTTAATAAATTTAAGCTCTTCCAAACCTATTATAAACACATCTCAAACATCAATCCTATACTACTCACAACCCAAATTACACACGAAATGGCTTATGCCCCAAAATACATTATCAATGCTCACATCAATGGTGAGACATATTACTGTGAGATATTCAAGTTTAATTTTTGAAATACTGATATTACCAGGTTTGCAATAAATAGAAAATCAAATTTCTTGCATTTCAAAGAGAGATGATAAATATGTTCAAAATATGTTTCGTAGTCATGAGTTGTATATTTTACTACAACAACCTCAACAGTCTAATTTGTCTCAGATTGTTCATCAGTCACAAGTTTTTTATCAAACTAACAACGACAATCAAACTAAAGTCGATGTCGTTGACGATGAAAAAGAAGAATCTGATACATAAGTTGATTATATAGTGAACAATGACTCTGTAGACCATGAGCAAGAGCCATTACCTTTAAGCCATGTGTGTTGTCCACCTGACCCCATGACAAACTTGAACTTAAATGAAGACGTGCCATCCTCAGATATCTTTTACAGCCCCTATATGTAGACGGAGAAAGCGTTAAAAGTGGGAGACATGTTTTTGTACAAAAGAAGACTGTGTGAGAGCTATAAAAATTTTTCACATGGAAAAATATGTTAATTATACTGTAGATCACACTGATGCATGGAGGTACGTTATTCTGGGTCGTAACGTGCTCTGCATGTTTTGGATGACAACATCTTACAGGAAGAGAAACGATTCTTGGAAGATAAGTTCTATGGATCCACCTCACACTTGCATTACCGCCAATCTGATGCAAGATCATCTTAAACTAAGTTCTCAGATAATATGCCAAGAAATCTTGCCTCTCTTTAGCAAGGATTCATTATTGAATGTGAGTACAATAATCTCCCATATTGTTACACGATACAATCATACTCCCTCATATAGGAAGACATGGATAACGAGGACTAAAGTTGTTTAACGAGTATACAAAAATTGGGAGGATTTGTACAAAGAAGTTCCTTAATATTTGGTGGCACGTAAGACATATTCTGCTGGAACTATGGAAATTTTGGAAACACTGTTGCCATTTTCGCCAGACAGAACTTGTGTAAGTGGAAATAGAATATCCCATCTACTCTTATGGGTGTATCAACCTTGTACCAAAGGTTTTGCGTTTTGCAAAATTATTATTCAAATTGATGGAACATGGTTGTACGCGAAGAGATCAGATTGTCAAATGCGGATGCGCTAAGGTGGATTGATAATATTCCAATGGAGAAGTGGACTAGGGCATTGTTGGTTGTAGAATAGGGCAAGCAGCAAAAATATTTATTTTCGGAAGAATTCCCTTCGGGATTTATGTCGTGTCCACAGAGATCGATTCGAGGGGAAGAACGTCGTTCGATAGTCTCTCGCGTTTATGAGTTTTGATTAAAATGGGTTTCAAACAAGAAAACATAAAAGTAAACATTAAAACAAAAAGAAATCATTCTTCAGAGAGAAAAACTCGTCCGACAATGCATATAAATCACTCCTCACAAACTTAAACTCACCGACCAGTTATACTCCACCTACAATACTCCTCAATATCACCCAGCATCGCTCACAACAAAGGTTATGTCTAACGTATAGTTAAGATAACAACCGTGTCACTCTCTTCGTCACTCTCGCGAGCGAAGCCTCGAAACACGGAAGGCATTAAGATTTGACGCCTATTGAAAATTGTTAGCTCATAAATCTATCTCTAGAGTCCATAAACTAACAGATAATCATCCCTAATCGAAGTCCGCGAAGGTTATGTCTAACGCAACCCAAACCCCGCGCATAAAGCAAAAATCAGAGACAATCACCAATAAAGATTTGTAAAGCAAGTTTTATACAACGCCATGGGCGACAAATATACATGAGATCATAGTCAATACATATACACAACCCAACCATAAAGAAAAACACAAAGAAAAAGAGAAATGAACCAAACATCTCGCGGATTGTCAAAGCCGATCGACAAGAGATCCACCTCGGTTCATCCGTATGCATGCTCCACAGTTGTTTTCTAAGTTCTCCAATGAAAAATGAAGTTTGATGGAATTAGGAACAAGAATCCCCAAAACCATGCCTATAAAAAGTGACTAAAATGAATTATATACATTACAAATTCTGCACTGTTCGCTAGGCGAACAAATCATTCGCTAGGCGAATGCACGAAAATGGCACTTAAGTGCCTCTGAATAGTTAAACCGCCCTTGCAAAATTCCAGAAGTTCGCTAAGCGAACGTTTTATTCGCCTAGCGAATGCTCGCCAGGAAGTTTGCGAAGCGAACATTGGTCTCTTTCTCCTCTGCCTCTTTCTGGCCTCCTTCGCTGGGACCTTCGCCAGCCTTCGCTAGGCGAACATTCGCTGTCACACTCGCTAAGCGAACATGACAGAAAAATAGCCCCTTATTTGACCACAACTTCTGCACCGTAGCTCCGATTTACGCACGGTCGGAAGCGCTGGAAAGCTTATTAGATGCTCTACAAGAATATGGCAAGATGGACTTTATTAGTTACCTACAAAAATGAGACCAAATCAATTAAACTCAACGATATATACAAGAAAATGCAATATACACACGAAAACGTAAAGTAAACGTATTTACACATAAAGTGGGATTTATTCAACCAATATTAACACAAAGTAACGATAAGTGCAACAAAACTTATATACAATAATAGGTACACTTTGCACTTATCAGGCATTTGACAATGGTTAACGATAGGCCACATGATAAAAAATCTTGTGGAATCAATGAACTATGTCTTCAAAGGCATCAGAAACCTACCCATAATCGCGTTGGTGTGAGAAACTTATTTTAGGTTAGGGTTATTGTTCGCAACCAGAGGTTCAAAGTGGAGTTTAGTGTTAGAATCCGGATAGTTGTTCATTGAAAGTTGTATGATATTTATTAAGGAGGAAACTACCAAAGCTAACACACATAGGCTTACAATCTTTGACCGTAAAAAACACGCTTTGTATGTACAAGAGACAATGGACTATAATGAGGGAAGGCCTAGAGAATACTATAGGGTCTAACTAAATAGAGGTTGGTTCGAATGTAATGCCCATACTACTTTCACGATTACCGACTGACCCCACACACCAACACGGGTCTTTTCAGCATGCTTTGTCCTCACTCACACGCTTTTTGGAAAAAACTTCCCAGAAGGTCGCCCATTCAAATACTACTCCAAGTCAAGCACGCTTAACTATGGAGTTCTTATTTGTTAGGCTACCGAAAAGAAGATGCATCTTGTTGGTATAGGTAGTACTAATCAATACTTATAAGTCTTACTTCAACCATGTAGTCTCATCCCAATACAGCCTTAGGATCCCTCTCATTCCGATGTGAATTCGGTGACCACTTTATGCCCTCTTCGGCCTCGAGTGTTACATCCATTCTTCGGCCTCTTCGGCCTCGGGTGTTACGTGCCCAGCGACTTCCGCTTGGTTCTTCCCCGAACCACATCGTATTGAGAGAGGCCTGGATCTAATGCCATTTGTAATGCCCAGACTGTTTTCAGGATTACTGTCTGACCCTATAAACCAACACGTGTCTTTTAAGCATGCTTTGTCCTCACTCACACGCTTTCCGAAAAACATCCCAGAAGGCCACTCATCCAAATATTACTCAAAGTCCAACACGCTTAACTATGGAGTTCTTATTTGTTAGGCTACCGAAAAGAAGATGCATCTTGTTAGTATAGGTAGTACCAATCAATCCTTATAAGAATTACTTAAACCATGCAGTTTCATCCCTGCACAGCCTCAGGATCCCTCTCCTTCTGATATGAATTCGCTGACCACTCTCCGCCCTCTTCAACCTCGAGTGTTACATCCATTCTCCGCCCTCTTCGCCTTGAGTGTTACATCGATTGCGAAAAGTTTCAAGCTTTCTATATTCCTTTCTCCCATGTCATTGCGACATGCTCATATGCTCGACGGGACCCTTCAAACATTTACCTGTCGCTTCCAAAGTCATAAACATATTCAATATGTACAACAATAGCTTCCCGATGGTAGAAAAGGAGGAATATTAGCCTACATATCAAGGGGACATAGTTTGGCACAACAAAAATATGCGAAGGAAGAAAAAGGGTCACTCTAACATTACGTATATTAGAACCGAAATATATTTGACTGATAAATGGTAAGATTGTGTGGTATATGCCGCTCGGATACACATTGACACGTTGTCCAAATCTTGGAACAAGCTCCACAACATAATCATTGTATGCACTTTTGATATGTAATTTATTTTTTGTAACCAAGAAATTTAATATTGAATATAATTTTTTGTTACAACAAAAAGAACACAAACACACCTAAAACAACAACAAGAAGAACAAATAAAATGACTTAACACTTAAAACATATCTAAGAGATCACAACCATCAAAACAATATCATATGGTACATGCATCATAACACTGACATCACTGTCAGTTTTAACTGACTCCCACACACGTTGTACTTTGTTATCCTCATTCGCAATGTTAACACATAAACAAATCTATCAATTCTTCTAATTTTTTAATCGTATTTCATCTCACTGTCTAACCAACAGATCAATCTCCTCTCTAGATGCTCGAAAGTAAGGGTGTTCCAAAGTAGAATCTTCAACTGAGACTTGAGAATCGAATAACAAACATACATATCTCTTTTAGTAATCATGTTAGAAAAATTAAAGAAAAACTTAAGAATGAAATGAGAAGATGTGTGGAAAATGGTGGGGAATGAAGGACCTATTTTAGAAAATGCAAATACACATAGGCGTCATAGCTATTGGTGCCTCCTCTTTGGTCCACAACACATGTGCCACAACTATTGCTGCATTGGTGGTGCATGCGCTAGTGGGCGTGTCGCCTATGTGCTTTTTTAAGTGCATGCACTAGTGGCTGTGGCACTTCCTCTTTGCTGTGAATTTTTTTGTTTTGTTTGAAACATGTATAGTTTGGTATATTGTGAGGAAAGACGATCATTGTGGTAAAAAATTGAAAAACTTGGTTATTCTAAAAAAATCCTAATTAGGTGTGTTAAAAACTAAATTGATCCAATAGAAAACCGTTAATCGAATTGAAACAAATTAAAAACTGCAACAAATTGCATTTGGTATGCATCTAACACCCCATTTTCAATTATTTATTTTTATTAAATTATTTGTGAATTATGTGTGTTTTTGTGTGCTTTGAATTATTGATGGATTTGGTTAATTAAAATAATTAGGTGGTCTAGAAATTAATGGAATTATTTAGGGTTCTTTTAATGAAAATAAGGATGTGTAGAGGAATTAAGGGTAAGATGGTAAATTGTGGGGATGAGTTGGGGGTAATAGAAAAAGGAGAGAAGTTGAGAAATAGTCAATTTTGCATAGTACGCGAAAACTTTGAAGAAAGAAAAGAAGGGCTAAGGCAAGAGGAAGAAGAAGAAGGGCTTAGGAGAAAAGTTCAAGGATTCTCTCATCTTTGCTGTAATAATCAGGTAAGGGGAGGGGGCGATTATTCATTTATGGGTGCTAAATCATAGAGGGCAGGGAGGTGTCTCTTGGCATCCATTAGGACTTGTGTGTTATTTGGTGTTGACGAATTTGATAAATAATTATGTGTTTTATGGTTGTATGCGTGATTCAATTATTGTAAGTTGTTGAATCTGCCATTGAATTATGTCGATAAGTGATTGTTGTTGTGTTGAATTCTTGAGTTTTGTGGTGAATTGAGTTGTCCTAGAGGGTGAATCTAAATTAGTAATTCATGAAAAACTTAATGTTTATGATCCATAGAATAAAATAGGTGTGATAATGTTGATAGATCATGAATCAAAGTAAATTAGAAGAATTGGTTCTGGTATAACACTGAGCGATTGGAAAACTAGGCACTGTCAGATAATAGTAAACTGGGATTTTTTAGAAAAACACACAGTGACAATCGGTTGCTTCAAAGTAACAGCCGATTGCACTAGTGTAAATTTTGGAAAATTATACTCATGAAAATCGGTTGTGGCAATTGTCAATCGATTGTCATGCTTCAAAAATGTGATTTTTGGGGTCTGGTACTTGGTGACAATCGGTTGTTATCTATGTCAATCGGTTGTCACTGTATTAATTTTGAAAACTTCTTATTTTGAACTATGACATGCTTTGATGTTTTACCTCATAACTTTTTAACCATGTATCCAATCAACGTTCCGTTTGAAGTGTTAGGAAGCTAACGCTCAGAGCTATAACATGATAGTGATAGGTGAATTGTTTAAGTACTATTCATATGCCTACCGTGTTGGCGAACTTTTGTTCATATGTTCGATTAATGAATTGTTGCAACTGTTGTGATAATGTTTATGTGATTATGAGATGAATTGTTATACATATAATGATAACATATTGAGTTGAGATATGTAGTTTCGGTGTGGAAACTACCTTGTGGTTGTTGTATAAGAATAGTATGATTTAAAGTGATATCGTGCATTGTTGTTGAATTGTTGTGATGATGCACTTATTCATTCATGTAGCTTATTTTGTGGTTATTGGTGAAAGTGGTGGGCTACGAGTCTCGGTGAGGGGACTTGTGACTGTCCCAAGCTCGGTGTGGGGCTCATGGATTTGGAAGATGGAACTCGGTTCATAATGAGAACCATTGTTTAGGTTGGTACCGCATGCATATGAGTCATTAATGTGTTGTGGGTTGCATTGCATGGATAGATGCATATGATGGTGTTGTGGGTAGGTTATCAATATTTGTGGATGTGGTGCATGATTGATTTATATGTGAATCTATATGTAGTGAACTACTCTGATTATGTATGCACCGTTAATTATTTGAATGTATTCTCACCCTTGTTTGTGTTGTTGCGTCTGTGCTCCTCTGGAGTACAGACAATCAGGTACCTAAGTAGAAGCTTGAGGTTGAGGACAGTGTTGTACCTCCTTAGTTTCCTATCGATCGAGTTATTTAGTGAAGTTGCTTTGATATGTAACACCAGGGGAACAAACTGTTATTTGTATATGTTATGTTGCATATTTTCCCTTTTGTTTTAGATATGAACCATGTTTAATTTTGAGTTGTTGTTGAGGCTTTTAATGCCATAATACTTTCAAAACAAAATTTTGTTGCATATTGAATGGTTTAATTATGATTAAATGTTTCAGTTTGGACGATGGTTTTGATGTGAGTAACATCCTGTAAGACCCTAATTTTTGACCCCTAAGATTCCACATATCATTCACATCTCATTTTGCATCTTTACCACAAACAAGATCGTGCTTTGGTTTCTCTATCCCTCTCCTCATTGGGTTTATGCCTTGCAGGGATCACCGAGCATTTGTGTGTTTCTTATTTGCCTTTATTTGCTTATTTTTACTAACCCTTAAATCAAAATCCAAAAATATGTTTGTTTCCCCTTTACTAACTTTTTCAGGAAGAATCTGGATCAAGGATATCAAAGTTAGTCCCTCAGCTCAAATGATATTCATCTGAACAAAGTCAAAGTTGATCTCCAAGCAATTCAAATTCATCTGATCAAGAGTTCTCAAGTTTTGGATTGATTATTATTCAAGAAACTCCAAGGTTCATGTGTTTATTTACATGCCTTCTTTGACAAGCAAGAAAAATCGAGCCAGAGCCAAGACAACACCTCAAAAAGCCAATCTTCTCATCTTTTCACTGTGTTAATCAATTAACACATTTTGCACTGCAAATGGTTAATCGATTAACACGTGCATTTTTTTTGGCTAAAAACAGCAAATTCAAATTCTGCAGCATTTTGGTACCAATTTTCAAAAATGATCATATGTGGAATATTCTAGACCACCTCCTTTTAATTCCCCTACATAATCAAAATTAATTCTCACCATACACCTTCACTAATCACCACTTGATCTTGAATTTCCCTCCAAATTCAAATTCCAAGCCTAATTTTCATTTCCAAACCAAACTCCAATCCACCAAAATTTCCAAGCCTAAACTCTATAAATAGAACCCTAATTTCATTCATTATTCAAGCTTTTGATAGCCAAATTCACCTTGTCAAAATTCTTCATGACTCTCTCAATTTTCTCCAACTACCAAATTCACCAATGCTCTTTCTTCCATTGAAAGTTAGTAAGTTCATCATTAGAACTTACTAATCTTTGAGCTAAACCTTCATCCATTCACCTTTTCATCACCAATTTCTGTAGATCAAGGCTTTGGAGCTTGGATCTTGGAGTAATTTGAAGCAATTTTCAGATTTGGAGTGGTAATCTCATTTCCACCATTGTTGTTCTTGATACCTCCTTCACAATGTGATCCTTCAATAATTCTTGTTGCTTGATCTTTGGATCTTGCAAATTGTGATCCATTGGTGTTATTTGCTGTTGTTTTACTTGATTTTTCGTGCAGAATTGCATCCTTGATCATGAGGTATTTGAAGAAATGATTGATCAAGGATTTTGCAATTTTCAAATTGATTTGCTGCTGTTTTTACAGTGTTAATCGATTAGCCAAAACAAGCACAAATTGGTTAATCGATTAACAGTTGAATTTTGCGCCCAGAATTACAATTTTACACTGGTTAATCGATTAACACTTTTACACATGAAATGGTTAATCGATTAACCAGTGTCCAGAATGTGAAAAATGCTTGTTTTTGGGATTGTTTTGGTTGTTTTGCCATTTTCTTCCCTTTCCCTTTGTTCTTAGCCTTAGATCACATAATTTTGTGGTTTAATTTGGATTTCTCTTCATCTATCTCTCTTTTATTTGGATCGATGAAAGTCTTATGGATCTTAGAATTTCCTTGTTGAATTATCGATCAAGACTAGATCATTACCTTTTTTTCTTTTCGTGCGGTATTGCTTTCGGATGACGATTTACATATCGTTCATCTAGTATGCATTAGCACAAATATCACTATTGACCGACCTCGAGTAGGGTGACTTCTTTATAAGTCACTTGGCGATTGCTTAACATAGCGCTACATTTGTCCCTCCCTCCGAATCGGAACTTGATCTTTCGTGGCCCAAACCTTTTGGTTGTGTAAGCCCAATGATGGTTAATCTTTTGCATTAGGTTCAAAATCTTTGAAGCTTGTTGTTGTAGAGGCTTTGATTCTATCAATCTTCTAACAAGTCTTCATTAACCTTGACCTAAGTACATTGTTTAATCATTATAGTTCAAGACGCGAGACGGCATAATCGGTGTACTACTAATCGCTAACTTACTAACAATATTATTGTACTAATCTTGTTTATGCTTCCTTCTCGCTCTCTATATCTCTTTACTTTTTTTTTATGCTTTATGTCATTTTATCATCTCATATCATGTTTATGCTTCCGCAATTTTTCCTTTGTCCGTTGGACATATGTTTATGCTTCCGTCATTTTCACTTTGTCCACTTGGACACATGTTTATGTTTATGCCTTTTTCTCTTTGTCCACTTGGACCAAAAACATTAGTAAAGGCCAAAACCTCTAAAAGACTTGTGCTTCTAATCTTGGACTATGGTTGCTATCCTTTGCAATAGACATGGAGTTTTACACCTAGACCTTGGACTTCAATGCTATTCTTGGATCCTTGGACTTAAAACTAGGACCTTTTCCCTTTGCTTTGGAATTATGGTTTGAAGACTATGAAGTTTGCTTAAGTGGTTAGACCATTCTTATCCTTAGCTTTTACTTTATGCTTTAGGATAGTCACTTCTTCTCCTCCCCATTCTTCAATTTTCAAAACTCTCTCTTTTTCAAAACTTTCTTGATTTCTAACTATCACCTCTTTCATAATAAACCTTGACTTTTGTCAAGTGCTTTTTCAAACTTCCATTTCTTAATAAATGCTGAACTACATAAGCATATTGACACTTTTTTCAAAAGACTTTAAAAAAACATTCAAACTCATTCAAACTCTTTTTGTGCGTTATGCACTTTTTCCTTTAAAAATTTTTCATAAGTTTAGACATGATTCATTTCTTTAAGCGGAATTATTCGCTTGGAAATAACGACTTGTCTTTACATTTAAAATCAACCATAACAAACTAATTTTGTTCTTTGTACCACGAACTACAAGGTTTTGATCCCATATTGCACTTTGTGGGTACGTAGGCATGAGACGACAAGTCTCTCCAAACACAAAAATCTTAAAAACAATTTCTCTTCTCATCTCCTCAATCACTTTTCAAACAACCTTTTCAAACCAAAAAGCGTAGATATTTCAAAGGGTTCCTATAGAGTACTATAGACGTTTTGGGTGCTAACACCTTCCCTTAACGTAACCAACCCCCTTACCCAGACTCTGTGCACTTGTTCTTGTTTTTAGAACTCTTTTGGTTTGGTTCGCTCTTTTTCCTTTCCATTTTTGGATAAAATAAAAGTGCGGTGGCGACTCTTGCTTTTCGAGTTAAGTTAATCAATAGCTTACACTCACAATTTTTTGCCGCTACACATCCTACTTGGAGAATTACATATTATATATGATTATTTGATTTAATTATCAAGTCAGAGAGTAGGGTGTTACAATGCATGTGTTTGGACAGTTTTCTAACAGAACTGCGCTGTTCGGTTCAGTTTATGGTTTGTATCTTGCAAACCAAACCAATCTATACTGAACTACATTATGTTACAAAATTTTATCGAACATTATATATTTTTAATTCTTTATAGAAATTAACAAGTACTATATGTATACTTTATCATTTTTTTTTTTGTATAATATTTATATTAATTTACATATCAATAAAAATAATATATTATTTATTTATAATAACTATTATTTTTATTTAAAATGAAATTATTATATATTTATTTTTGTTTTTATTTTAATTTGTTAACATTGATAAGGATAAAATTAAAAGAAAAGTTTAATTTACATTACTTTTGTGCCTCTTTATATGTAAAATATTGATTGTAAAATTAGTGTTATCCTGTTAGCATAAATACATGCATGCACTTACTCATAACTACACAATATAATATTTCAAATTTATTTAATAATTTAATTTCATGTACTCCTTTAGACATAAGATAAAATTTCGTAAGACACAATTCATATTTATACATCAAATTATAAATTTATTTTGGTAATTATAAACTTATTTTATGGTAATGTATGAATGACTAAACACAAAGTTATGTTGTTTTCTATATGTGTATATATGCCTCAATAAATTTTTTGTTAAAAATTGAATCAACCGAATTAATCAAAACCGTATTGGTTTGGTTTGATTTGGTTTTATTTTATTTCTAAAAGTCAATAGAACCAAACCGAACATTTTTTCTCTTATGGTTTGGATGATTTTTAGCGTCAAAATCGCTCAAATCACACCGTGACCACCCCTAGTCCCAATGCATTTTATATTTGTCTTAACCGGTTTCCTTTGAAATAATAAAAAAAAATATAAAAAAGAGATAATGATATATTTAAATATTTTGGTCAATTTTTTTGTTATACTGCTAAAAAAAGAAGAGAGAAAAAAAATATAAGCGTAAAAATAAATTTCAACAGCATCAACTACGAGGATCGTTACTCGATTTCGGCATAGGGAGTTGTAAATCAGGAGATCATCGTTAGTAGATGCATCAAATTTTTTCATCTAATTTGGACTTTTGATTGCTTCAGAGAGGGTGTGAACAACTCTAACCAAGGTGTTTTCAAACAAGATATATTTAATATTCTGGATTAACACTACATGTTTATGATACTTGTTTAAGGTGGTATTGATGAGGCGAATACTGATGGATGAGTTTGTGTAACATACCAAATCAATAATTCTCATACCTTTAGATACTGAGAGTAGTACGATCCCTTTGTGGATGAACCAATGTTTTACATGAAGAATATATCTGAGGAGTTTAGGATGAACCTAGAGAAGGCACATTGCCATGTTCCAAATGAGGTTCGAATGGTACCACCTAATCGAGCGTGAGTTGGTGTTCTATTACAAATTTCATCGACATTTATAGTAGTGCATGAATGGTTGAGGGAGTTTCAGTTAACATATCAATTTTTTTAATTTTGAGGTTTGAGAAAGCAATTGGTGAAGGATTCCGCCATGGAGTGGGTAGCATGAGAGAAACAATACATATGAATGGTTTTATGTGATATGTAAGTAGAGTTATGAATTCTCCAAGCCCTCAACATTCCTACAGAAAAGGGGTTATGATGGGCATCGTGAATCTCTAATTAGTGTAAGTACTTATCATACCAAATGCAGACATCTTCTGTATTAGGGTTGAATATAATATTTTTGCTGGTGAGTTCTGTGATGGTGTTATAAGATGGTTGAGTGTACAAGTTGTTAATGTGAGGTGGTGTCGTAGAGTACAAATATTTAACGAATAAGTTAAGGTCATAAATGTGAGCATAGTCAACAAGGGTAGCAAGATGACTAAGAAAGGTCCAAAAGTTGTATCGAAAAGATAAGGAGTTTGAACTAGGCCTTGAATCAAACCCATATTTAATGACGTTCTTCAATTTCCAATAGAGGTCCATGTGATAGAACCTATGGTGATAAAAAGTGAAAATAATTGGGAACCCAACAAATATTTGTGGGAAAGGATACATACCCAATGTTTATCAGTATTTTGAAGTAAATCCTAAACCAACTTTTCAGGAAGGGATGTGTTGACATCTCTAGTTGATCGAAACCCCCAAGCCATCTAACTTTCTTGGGTGAGTAATTTTTTTTCCAAATAAATAAATAAATACATGTAGTGATAATACCTTTCCAAATAAAATTTCCAATCATACAATCAAATGTGTCACAAGTGTTTTGAGGGAGCCATGTGGTTTCCATGTACTAAGAGTGAATCTTGATGATAATAGATGTAGTAAGAGCTAGTCTACCACGTTTGTTGAGAAGCTTATTTTTCCAAGAAGCCATGCGAATTTGCATTTTTTCCATGATGAAGTTAAAATATAATCTTTCACCTCTAACTCTGAGAATAGGAAATCCAAGTTATTTTTCCAGTGAAGTACTCCCTCCATTCTTTATTATAAGCAAATGTTACTATTTAGACTCATTGAGTAATTGATGTATCTGGTCTATATATAGTCCAAATACATCATTTATTGAATGAACTTAAAAGTCAAAATTTGCTTATAAAAGAGAATGAAGAGAGTAGTAATCTAAATGCTAAATATTGTAGTAAATTGATTTATTTTTGTCCGAGGAATGTTATAGGAGTGGAAGGCCCGAGATTTTTCAGATCTGAAGCATGACTAAATATTTCGAAGAGGGTGACAATATATTTAATTTGAAACTTCTTAGCCTTATAAAATAGAAGAACATCTTTAGCAAATAGAAGATGCGACATATGAAAACCATTGGCAGATATGAAAACATGCTTCCAAGAACCACTACAAACAACATTTGTGATGACAATAGGAAGTTTCTCCATGCACATGATGAAGAGGTAAGGTGATAACGGATCACCTAGACGAAGGCTATGAGAAGGCTTGAAAGCCAACATTTTATTCCCATTCAATAAAATAAATAAAGCTGAAAGGTGATGTAGTGCATAATGATCTGAATGGTGATCTAAGGAAAAAAATTCCACCAAGAAATTTTTAAGGAACTCATAATTAACATTATCAAAAGTCTTTTTGATATCTATATTAAATTGAAAAATCTCTATAAATTTTGATTGGATAAAGATTAAATAGTTAAGTTATTAAATAAGTGATTGTACTGGATAAAAGTACAATGAGTGTGACAACCCCCAACAAATAAGGGTTGTCAGAGGTTTTAGGGTTTTGTTGAGGAAAGTTATCCCACACGGTGAAGTGAAAAACTCTGTATGGGTGGGTTTTTGTGTGTGTTATAGATTGGATCCCCTTTTAGCGTGAAGGCCCTGAAGTATTTATAACCTCCCAAGGGCCTTGGATTGAGCGAACCAAGTCTCACTAGAATATAGAAACCCTCACGAGCATGGGTGGTTAATACCCAGAAATTTAGGAGAGATAGTTAGAGCCCACAAATCTTTTGATGAGGTCCAATCAGGCCCTTCGGGAGATACGTGTTGAGTCCCTCTGACGATACTATGTTGACTCCCTCTTATGTGACTATGTTGAGTCCCTCTGATGAGACTTCGTTGAATACCTCAGGAGAGACTATGTTGAGTCCCTCTGACGAGACTTTGTTAATTTCTTCTGGCGAGAGTATATTGAGTCTCTCTGATGAGACTTTGTTGAGTCCCTTAGGCAAGACTATATTTAGTCCCTATTTTGATACTTTGTTGAGTCCCTCAGGTGAGACTATGTTTATGAGACGTCGCCTTGCATGGGTAGTCGAACCCATGACGTGTACCTAGGTGTCAGAGATGAAACTTATGCGTCATCTAATTTTAGCCCTTCAACTTCAAAACTTCTAAGGAGCCTGATCGAGGCGCTTACCCTTACCTTTAGGTGAGGATTTGACACAAATCTCCTGATGAGGTCCATTCTGGTCCTTCGGGCGATAAGTGTTAAGTCCCTCTGGCGATAGTATGTTGACTCTCTCTTATGTGACTATGTTGAGTCCCTCTAATGAGACTTCGTTGAGTACCCCAGACTAGACTATGTTGAGTCCCTCTAACGAGACTTCGTTGAGTACCTCAGACGAGACTATATTGAGTCCCTCTTACGAGACTTTGCTGAGTCCCTTAGGCAAGACTATATTGAATCCCTATGTTGATACTTTGTTGAGTTCCTCAGGCGAGATTATGTTTACGAGACGTCGCCTTGCATGGGTAGTTGAGCCCATGACATGAAACCGGGTGTCGGAGATGCAACTTAGGAGTCAGCTAGGTTGATTCGAATGTCCATCACTAAAAGAAATGGAACATCATTTGGCTAAGAAAAATCGAAACGCTGCTTAAGGAAATTGTGTGTTGCATTAAATACAACTAATGATGACTTTCTTGGGAAAGCAAGTTTAGCCTTACTTCCTACGCGTGTGTAAGATTCAAAGGATTTTTCCACTTTCTTTTAACTATTGCGATACTCAGATGGGGATATGTTGTTTTTCCCTGTAATTACCCTTATAGAATCTGCCTCCTATTCCTTTTCACTTTTTCCGCTCAGTATTTTTCCAAGGTTTGTACTAGTGTAAAACATATCCTCCAAAATTTTATCAACATTACTGATATATTTTGTCAGTCCGCTCTTGATTTTCCTCTATCCTTTTGAAACAAGAAACAGTGACCTTGATATCTTTATTAGTAACATTCTAGTTTCTTCTGAATTTTATCAGGATTCAATAGGGGAAATGTGACAAATGTGTTAATGTGCAAGACTTTGCATACATTTATTTAGATGAGAAGATGGCTGCGGCCTTTCGACAGCAAATTGGTCATTCCAACACTAGGCACGAAGAAGACATGAACCTGGAACCCTGTTTCGAAGAGGAGAGGGTTAATATGTCCACTGGGAGCGTTTCACTCGTACCGTATTTCTATTTTCATCTTCCCATTATTTTTTATTTGGGATCTTAATCTCTATTTAGTATAGACTTTATTTATTTATTTTTGGTCAAGTAGTTTAATGGTTGAAATTCACCTTTTAAAGGTGAGCAAAATGACATGTCGCATATTAAAAAAAATGACATGTCGCATAGTAAAAAAATGACATGTTGCGGGTTCAAATCCACGTCCTTGCATATGATGTCTCTACACAACTAATGACTAGGTTGATTTAACCGAACTTCTTCAATTTTAGACCGTTACATTATTTGCTTGGTTTTGGTTTTGTTTGACATTCTAAGTCATTCCTATTCATTTAATAAGTCATTCATATTCATTTAATGACAAAGAGATTCCACTTAATTGAGCAACACTTATGCACACTCTAAGAATTTACTATTTAATTTAATGACAAAGAGATTCCACTAAATTGAATTGATTAACACTTATGCTTTATATATTACAAACACATTCCAACAATATCAACATACATGTGGAATTTGAGTGAAATTTCACACTATATCTTGAATTTATTCAATTCTGCTAGATCCTAAACCAGATTTACCAATCTTCACTCTAATCAAACTCCAAACCACATATTACAACACATAACCCAAACACTACTCAACACTTTTCACCTTGACCTAACAACTTCTCCTTTCATTACAAGTGACAAAGCACCAACATCAGCCCCATTCTCCAATCTCACACCAGGCATAACCATAGCTCTACTCCCAACAAACCCATCTTCACAAACCTTAATTTCTCCAAACTTCACCATCCCCCCTTCATCACCTTCATATATATGTCCAAACAACAATGCTTCTTTTCCCACACAACCACCTCTCTCTATCTTAACCATCTCAGGGTTCAACAATGCTCCCATGCTATCAACATATACATCACCATCATCCATGTCTACATCAACACCCATCATCTTCATCCATTTCACAAACATAAATGACCCACATGTCATTTCCATGAAATAATCACAGGTTAATGTTCTTATAGCTTGCCATGTACTATCCAAGATTATGCTTTTACTCCATATAGCTACTTTTTCACCTTTTTTCTTTCTTCCTACAAGAACCCATTTGGCTATAACACTTGTTAATGCAGCCATAGTACCTGAGAGGATCCATATCAATGGAAGTAGCCAAAAGATTGGAACTTTATTGGTGTTCTTTAGGTGGAAAACCAAGTTCAAAGGAGCATAAATTGCTAATCCTAATAAGATATGAGGTAAAACTGTTTGTAAAAATGGCTGAATGAAAAGTGATGATAAGGTTTGATACCATTTCCTTGTCAATGTGAAGGTTACTTTTGGTGATTCTTGTTTGTGCACTGGTGAAGTTAAGTTAGCTATATGGGATTGTGAACCGATATATAAACCACCCTCTTGGAGTATAGAATTCATTGGAGCTATTGAAAGTGCACCAAGGATCACATTCTTTTGGATGAGAGAACCAGGGAGAATTAGGCTTTGACTTCCAATAACCGAGTTATCTTGAACTTCGATTTTTCCACGAGTGTATCCGTTGGAAGAATAAAACCCTGTAATCATTTTGCTAAAATCTCCGAGATGGACGCCGGCGCCAATTGACATTAACTCTGGATTCGAAACTGGGTTGATGGCTCTAATGGAACAATGCTTGCCAAGTTTTGCTCCCATAAGGCGTAAGTATACGCAGAAGGCTTCTGTTCCAGAGAGAAGCTTAGCACATCTAAGGTGGCAAGAAATGTTTATTCGGCATTGAAGCCAGGTTTTGAATTCGGTTTGGTTTTGGTTAAGTATGAGAAGACGAGTAAGAACTGCGCTGAGAGTGATGAGTATGAGACTATGAAGCAAGTAGGCGCTGGCAAATGAAATGGCAATGGTGACGGGGTTTGTCGGGACATCATAAAACATGGAAGCATATGCAATGACGGTAAACGGGATCCAGTGAAAGGCGCCACATATGCAAACAAATGAAAAGTGTTGGAGGGATGGAGGATGCTTGGAGAATTTGATATATAAGAAATATGTAATGGCTGCAGCAAGTGAGGAGAGAAAACCAACAAGATAGATCCCCATAAAGTGGTAGATGGTATCATATTGAGTTTTGCTGTTAATAACAGGAAGATCTGCATTCTGAAATAAAAATGTTAAAGGTATTAGTTAATCGTTCAAACTTCAATTATCTTATGTATTTAATTTATGATGTAGATATAAGTTTTGTTGGGATAAACAACTTAATTGAATATATAACGTATTTTTCTAAGCATTGTCTAATGGAACATTCCCTATGAAGCACGGACATCAGAAACATGACACTAACACTGATACGTCAACATCGGTAATAATTCGAAAAATGAATAAATTAAAAGTAATCATAAGTATCGGTGTCGATTTCAGACACTGACACAGACACATCTTTTTTCAGAGGTGTTAGTGCTATAGAGAACATACCTTATCAATATTATCAAGGTTATTTGGCTTTAGCGCATGTTCACCTCCTCCAACCTTTTGCAAAGCCTGTACTTCAACACTTTCTCCAACAACACTTCCTTTTTGAACAACAGCATAAGGTCCAATAGAAGAACAATTTCCAATCCTAATGGGGTGGAGACTTAGAACTCCTTTCTTTACCTCATGGCTTTGAACCAAAACACCTTCCGCAACAACAACTTCGTCTCCGATTGACACCAGAGCCGGGTCTGTGATGTCAACTGTATCAAGAACAACTGATGATCCAATTCTTGCACCCAACATCTCAAACCAGTAGTTCAGAAACACTGTTCCTCTGAGGTGTGTTGCTAAAACTTTAGAGGAAATTTCTTGAGTCTTATATAGTGCCCACCACTTGACAAAATCCATTGAATAGATGGAGATTTCCGAGGTAAGATCATAGTTTAGCCCCAATAAAGAACTTCCAAACACTGAAATGCAAATGCAAGTAGAAGCAATGCAAAGAATCCAAGCAAAAGGTGCAAAAACCAGCGAAATTATGTAATTTAACCAAGGAACTCCAGCTACTGATTTATTGGCACATAGGCTGGAGTTTAAAAAAGCAGTTATGGATAGATAGGCAGGAGAAGCCAGCATGATTGATATATAAATAAGAGCCAGGAATTGAAGTAAACGGATACCCAACTGGCGAGACTTGGATACCTCCACAACTGATTCAGTTGAATCAATTTCCACTTCTAGAACATCGGATGGATTGCTTGAAAGCTGAGTCTGAGTCTTTGATAGAAGATCTTCAGAGAAGTTAGCCAATTCTTGAATGCAGGACGCAGTGAAAACATCTATTGCTGCAACCGGTGTTCCAAGAAAATCTGAGAGTTTTTGAGTTGCTTTAACCACACCAATTGAGTCGATTCCATACGATGTCAGGTTGTCTGTGACTGAGACGTTGTCAATTGGTACTCCAGTCTGCTCAGAGATAAGCACTTTCAAAAACTCTATGATGTCGTTCTTGTTGATCCTTTTAACAGGGACAGGTATACTTCTCACTATCTGAGGCTGAGTCTTTGACAGAAGATCCTCTGAGAAGCTAGCCAATTCAAGGATGCATGATGCAGTGAAAACATCAATAGCTGCAACTGGTGTTCCAAGAAAATCTGAGAGTTTCTTAGTTGCTTTAACGACACCAATTGAGTCAATTCCGTAGGATGTGAGGTTGTCTGTGACTGAGACGTTGTTGATTGGTACTCCAGTCTGCTCAGAAATAAGAACTTTCAGAAACTCTACAATGTCGCTTTTATTAATCCTCTTACTATCTGCAGGTGCACTTCTTACTAGCTGGAGCTGGAATGGTTTTTCTGCTGTGCAGGTTGATGTAGTAAATGACCATACCTTAGATTTCCTTGTCATCATAGGTTTTGTACGTAGAGGTACCAAGTGCAGTGTCTCATCTGTAAATTGTTTGATACATTCAAATCTCTTGATCTTTCCTGATGTAGTTTTGCTGATGGTTCTAGGCTTTATCAACTTGACCGAAGCAAGACTGACTCCGTGTTCTTCTGCCACACGCATCTTAATGATGTCGATCACATCCTTGCTAACTGGCTTACCATCCCTTACTTCTGCAATCACAACCAAGGCAACCTGATCAGAGCCATCCGGAATGGAAATCCCTTTTGCTGATAGAATTTCCTCTGGGACACCAATGACAGCACAGCAACCAGGACGAAGAAATTCAGATGAAGTCTCAATTGTCTTTTCCACGTCAGACGAGTAAATGTTTCTTCCCGCAACAATGATAAGATCCTTGATTCTTCCAGTGATGAATAGCTTCTGATCTATTATTCGTCCCAAGTCTCCAGTTCTAGTGTAGTTACGTCCGGGATGATTTGTAAGTTCATTCCTGAAAGTTTTCTGACTCAATTCTTCCCTTCCCCAGTATCCTACTCCTGCACTTGGACTACTAATCCAGATTTCTCCCTCCGTCCCGTCTTCACGAAACTCTTCACAAGTGTCTGGATCAACAATTCTAATGTCGATATCTTTATCCGCTGGACGAACATACCCACAACAAACTCTTCCCTGCCAATCAACAATAATAGGCTTACCTTCTCCAAATGCACAGCTTACAAACACACAATTTTCTGCCAAGCCGTATCCAGGAGCGATCACCTTTTGAGATAAGCCGAAAGGAGTCGTTAGCTCAATGAATCTTTTCAAGGTTTTCTGTCTCACTGGTTCAGCAGCAACCATAAGAAAAACCAAAGAAGAAAGGTCTAAATTCCGTAATTTATCCTTGTCAGACTCTAATCTTCGAATCAGTAACTCGAAGGCAAAGTTAGGGCCGGCACTATGAGTTGCTTGATACTTGCTGATGATTTCAAGCCATAACATTGGCTTCTTGATAAATGTCATTGGTGAAAATAAAATCGCAGATCCACCACTAACAAGAGAGGTAAAAAGGCCTCCAATAAGCCCCATATCATGATATTGAGGAAGCCAACTTACCAGTTTAGTCCTCGAGGTACTTTTGTATCTACTTTGCATCAACTTCACATTATGAATTAGTCCTCCATGAGAGATCATGACTCCTTTAGCATCACCGGTTGATCCCGAGGTAAATTGCAAGAAACATGTATCGTCAGGATGTGGTTCGTTTTGATCATCAAGATGCTCCAAAACAATGTTCTTAGAATTCTTAACCCAGGTATCAGTATGCAACCACGGAAGATTTGGCCAACGGCCGGATGACTTCCCATTTTTCCGTGTTAGTAAATTTTTCAATGAACCTGCACGGACGGCCGAGTGATAAGCTTTTGTTGACAAAATCGCGACAATGCCACATGATTTTGCAACACTTTCAATTTTCATTAGTGCCTGTCCACTTCTTTGCATGGGATCCGGGGGAATAATTGGGACCGGCAAGACTTTAGCTCTTATGCATCCAAAGAACGCATCTATAAAATCTAAACCGGGGATGTAGACGAGGAGAACTCGGTCACCAGGCTTGATAACTGGCTTTTGGCTCGTCAAGAGCTTCTGAGCAACACAAGAAGAATAAAAATGTTGTTCTCCAAAGGTCCTGCGGCTCACCGGATTCCCTTCTTCATTAATCCATGTATAAAGAGTCCTATCTTGAGTGATTGGATGAGTCCCCCAGTACTTTAAGTAGCTATTCAAAGTAGGCAAATTAGGAAATTTCACTTCTGGCAATTCATCTAATTCTCTAGGGTTCTTCTTTTGTAGCTCAGTTTGTAAGGGAAACAAATTCTGCATTAGGCACACTTCTATTAGATGCAGGTCTATATGGAAAAGAGCAATGCTAATAACACTCTCTCTAACACTCGCTCTTTTATAACTATCTAAGATCTATAAAATATATAGAAATGATAAATTACCTTAGTGTAAGGAAATGTTGGCAAATCATTTCTATTGGCAAAGTTCTTGCAAATTAGAGCCATGGCATAAGATGAGTTCCTTTCTGTAAGCTCAAATGCCATAAGCCCACCTACATAATAAGTATGATTTGATCCTTGAAGCTCAGACTCCAACTTTTCGTAGAATCCTTCTTTCATATCTGCATTAAAGCTTCGAAATTTAGAGTCTTGGAATTGAAAGATGGATTTGAAAAGTGAAATCTAAAAAAAATTAAAGTGCATGAAATACCTTGGCTGCTAACATGAGGAAAATATTTAAAGCAGCGTTGAAGAATGAAACTCTCGACTTCTCCTCCCATGGCTTCTACTGTCTTCATTGCAAGCTCCTTGACAGTCGGTCCCTTAATATCAACCGAGTTTCCGTAGGACCAGAACAGGAATATATTACTGTCATCATAAAATTTCTGCATTGCAACTGGATTTCCAATTGTGCTGGGATCTTCCATATATTTACTAAAATAATAAAATCCAATAGGAAAATGTTCTAGCCCTTTGATCTTCAAAACAGTGGTGTAGTAGTCGTTTGTCTCGACTTTCCTGAATAAATCCTTTTCAAGGTCACTTGCATCCATTACTTCTTTTTCGCATTCTGCTATAAGACTTGTTCAATAAGTTACCATGCCGAAGAAAGAAAGAAAAACAGAAAAATATTTATCGGTGAGAAGTCTACATACCTATGAAAGTAGAAGGCGATCGGTAAATTCTTCCATAGTTTAATGGAAATGAACCAGAAATTATGATCTTATCGAATTCCAATGATTCAACTACATTTATGTTCTTGATACAAACCACGACCCTGCCTGAGTTCCGCTTGATTGACAATACTTCAGTGTTGCATAGAAGTCTCAAAGGAAGTGATTCAGCAATCTTCTTCCAAAGACTTGTATATCCACCTTTAAATCGTCGTATTTTTCCAGCCATTGACGTTCGAGTGAATTCATGAAGGTATGCATAAGGCATGTCTTGAACAAACCCATATCCCGAAGCAGTGTAACCATAAGCTACAGATTTAGGAACAGATTTGAGTCCATGACACTCTAGATACTCCGGAGTTAAGTCCGAAGCAATGTCGCTAACAGCATGAACCCCGATACGACCACAATTCTTCACTTTTTCCTGTCAGCATCACAAAAACAATCAACAACAGCATCATTCAAATTTCAAGTCAGAGAACAATGGAACAATCTCTATGACCCGTTTGATATTCGAAAGATTATAAAATTGACGAGAAAGTAGAGACTAACTTGTATTTCCAAGGTAAGTGACATAACGGATACATAATCATCAGCAACTTTAATATCTTGATATTCTCCTGATGAAGGATCAACAACAGCAAGCTTGTGAGAATCCATTTCTTCTAATGCCGAATCCATCTCTTTCGCCAAGTGAAAGATGACCGGAGCACTGCTTGCAGCAAGAACTTGTCCTCCCAAATCATAAACATTTCCTGTATAGACATTTGCACACATTCAAAAAGCTTAGTTGTAAATTGCACACTGCAACCACAATTGTGATCGCATTGATCACATTTTACAGCGATTCGAAAACATTTAGAACCAGGTACAGTGTGAAGCTAAACTATGACATACCTTCAATTTCTACTGATTCACACATGCCACCAACTGTGTGATGTTTCTCCAAAACTGTAACATTCTTATAACCAAGCCTGGCTAATGCATAAGCAGCTGATAAGCCGCTTGGACCGGCACCGATTATTCCGATTCTTGTGTTTTCTGGTAAAGAGGGATGTAGCTTGGAGAATTGGTCTTCTATTGATCTCTCAGTGTCCATTTTTTTATTTGAAAAAAACTAGCAGTCTTTGAAATTTTAATGTGCCTCAGAAGTGTGCATGAAAATAAAAGGCTTGTAATGAATTACTGAGTTCATTAATTACTCTTAATCAAGTCTTAATTTATATATAAACAAAGGGTCCAAATTCCAGTCAATCCACGCTAGGATCATAAGATATTCTATTTTAGATTCTTACCAATTCAGCTTCATGCTAAATGTAACGTTTGAAGAATCCATCAACACGTCGATAATTATGAACTTTTCATACTTTCATGCATTATAAGTTGGGTTTCTTCTAGACTTAAGAATAAGTCAGACGAATAGTTATTTTATTACATAATTAACGACTTTTTCAGATACTACTAGATACTAGAATGAAAGCAGAAGATGAAGTTTGTTTGTTAATTAAACTGAGATTAATGGATTACTAGAATATGGCCCGCGCGATGCGCGGGTTGTAAAAAGATAATGCGGATGGTAAATAGAAGTTGTTGAAATAAAATATACATTTATGAATAATGAAAATGCAATGTGAGACATCAAATTAAATATTAAAACATGAAAGAAGTCTATAAAATTAGAATCAATTTTTAAGGTTTTTGGTTGTTTTTATTCTTAGATGAGGCTTTGTTGTTATAAAATCTACATTTATGAATAATGAAAATGCAATGTGAGACATCAAATTAAATGTTAAAACATAAAAGAAGTCTATAAAATTAGAATCAATTTTTAAGGTTTTTGGTTGTTTTTATTCTTAGATGAGGCTTTGTTGTTCCTTTGTTTTTAGAATGGATTTTTGAGTTTTTATTTTGGGTATGAGAAGTGACTTGTCATCAGATGACATTGTTGCTACTATTATTTTTTTAATTCTCTTTGATATGTGTTTCATCAATAGATGTTGTAATGATTAGCATTCATTTAGCACTATGAGTTTTTGTTTTTATTTTCTTATATGGTTTATCATTAATGTTGCCATCATCATTTCCTCTTTCACGCTCTTCTTCTTAATGATCTTTTTTATTTTAAATCATTTATGGTGATATATACTCCTATATGTAATAAGTATATTGTTAAGATTCATAAAGTTAGTAGCATATTCACAAAAGAGTTTTTAAATAAAATTTATAGTGTACCGAATATCTCACTCTCATGTCATTGTCATTATATTTTGTAGTGCAGTTAAAATTTGAGTCATTCTCTTTTGAGTAGACATATTTGAAAACTTAGTTATTGGAATTTACTTTATTTTTAACCGACCATTTGATGGACTGTATAATTTATACAAAATAAAAAAGAGATAGTAAAAGATTATCTTTAAATTTTAATTATCTAAAAATGATAGTTCATAATTGTTAGTAAATTTTGATTAAGAATATTTTTTATAGTAATATTTGTTTTTTTTATATGTATATAAATGGAAATGATTTGAGATAAAGGTGTGAAACTAATTCTCCTAATAATAAAAAATATGTGCATTTGATTGAATATAATTTAATTATCCAATTAGTTTTTAATTGTCATAAAATTAATTGTTAAACGTGTAAAATATGATTGTCATAATAAAAAATGATTTTTTTTTTTAATATTGAGACAATTAGAATTCAATTAATTCTTAATTATGATAAAATTGATTTTTTTTTTAATTATTTAACATGTATGAAAAAATTGAATGTTAATTATTCAATCAGTTTTAAAATGTATGAGTTGTGAGTTACAATGAACAATAAATCGTATAAATTTTATTATTATATTCATCATAAAGTCCATCAATTCATCGATTTTCTAATCTAAAAAATAGTCTATTATATTGTTTGTCATTATTTCATGAGTTTTATTTTTTTAACGGGATATAAATAATAATAATAATAATAATAATAATAATAATACACATCTTTATTGAAGTATTTAAAAAAATAAAATAAATTATTTTTGTAACATTATATTATGTACTATTAATATAATTGGGATAAAATATTTTATTTATTAGTTTTTTAAATGTGTAAGAATAAAATAATATATTTATTATTCATATGCATATTTCATATGCATTTTTCAAATTTTAATAATAATGTTAATAATACAAAATTTAATTATTTATTATATTCATTGTTTAATTTTTATGACATTAATTTTTTTAAAAAAATTTACAATCATTTATGACATTTTTGTTCTTATAAATACTATTTTATTTATTTATTTTTGGATAAAAAATATAATATATTAAAATGATAGTATTAAAGGTTAAAAGTAAGTGTAGTGTAATTGTTTCATTAAATATATAATTAAAGTTTTTATTAAATTTTTATTGGTAATAAATATTTCAATTTAGTTTACAAATGAAATTGATAATTTTTTTTTATTATCATTATGAAATAAATAATTATAAATTTGATGTGACTTTATTGTTTAGTAATAAAAAATTAAATTAAATTACATATGGATAGTCAAAAATATAATGTAATATACTAGTATTCAATTAATTTTTCAATTTTTAGTAGTGATGTTAATAACATAAATTTTAAATATTTATTATATTCAGCATTGCACTTAATTGTGAACAACTTTAAATATAATTTTTACTAAATATTTAATATGCATTCGTTTCTTAATAATGGCATTAATTTTTATGATATTAATGTTCTCAATAACTTTTTACAACGATTTCCAACGTTTTTATTTGTAGTAATATTTGTTATTATTTATTTGTATATAAATGAAAATTATTTAATCTTTGTGTTCTGGACTGGGACGGGGACTGCTACTCAGTCGAGCAGGCCCAACCCACACATCCTGGGATGGCCCAACAAGGGCCTTTTGGACCGACCAGTGTCGGGCACTTGCGCCTCCCCCATGGCGTCGGGCACACGCATGACACGGAGCGTCGGGGATGGCGTTGCCTCCCCGAGTTCGTTCCTCCTCGACACTCCTATGCTCCTCCCCGCGAGGAGCCCACCTTCTGCACATGAGGGTCCCTCCCGCGAGGACACGTCTCTCCCCGACACGACTGAGTCCTCCCCGCGAGGACACGTTCTCACGTAACCGCTCCACTCCCGATGGAATCGGTCTGCCCTAATTCCGGATATCTAGGAACGGTTACCCCAGGGTGAAGACCACGTGCTGGTCTTCACTACGCCACGTAAGCCCTGACAGTTACTTGGATTGGGCCTGACAATCCAGCCCAATGCAAGTAACCGTTGGCCCCGCGCTGGGGGCTTTATAAATACCCTCTCACTTGAGGGGGTCAGGTTAAGTTGACTTTCACCTTCTTCTTCTGTACTTGCTTTCTTCTCTGACAACCACCTTACTTGAGCGTCGGAGTACCTTGCAGGTACACCCCCCCGCCGTCTTCCAACCTCACCGGAGCTGAAGCCCAGACGACGTCGTTGGCCACTAGAAACTGTCTGATCCAGGTACTATCACTTTGTAATATTTGAGATAATCATAAATATATATATATATATATATATATATATTAATTTTCTAATAATAAAAAATATTTAGATTTGACTGAATATAATTTAATTATCCAATTAGTTGTTAATTGTCATAAAATTAATTATTAAACATGTAAAAAATGATTGTTATAATAATAAATGAATATTTTTTTCTAAATTATAATACTATTAGAATTCAATTAATTCTTAATTATGATAAAATTGAATAAGTTAGTTATTTAATAAGTAAACAGTCATATCAATCAATTTTAAATAATATGAGTTGTGAGTTATAATAAATCTTAAATCGGTATAAAATTTTATTATCATGATCTAAAAACAGTCTATTATCATTATTTCTTGAGTTTTATTTATTTTTAAAATGATATAAATATTTTTAATAACAATAATACATCTCTTTGTTAAACAAATTAGAAAAAAATTATTTTTTGTAATATTTTATTTTGTGCTATAAATATTTGGGATACAATATTATATGTATTAGTTTTTTTAATGTTTAGAAATAAAATAATATATTTATTATTCATATGCATTTTTCAATTTTCAACAATAATGTTAGTAACAAAGTTTATTTATTTATTATATTCATTATATAATTTTCATGATACTTTTTAATGATGGAATTAATTTTATGATATTAATTTTTTCAATATTTTTTACAATCATTTATGATCTTTGGTGCTCATAAATAATATTTTATTTATACCTTTTATATAAATAATGTAATATAATAAAATGATTATATTAATAGTTAAAAGAAAGTGTAGTGTAATTGTTACATTATAATTATAATTAAATTTCTTATTAAATTTTTATTGGTAATAAATATTTCAATATAGTTCACAAATGTAATCGATAATTTTTTATTGTTATTATGAAATAAATAGAAGTAAATTTGATGTCAATTTATTGTTTAGTAATGAAAATTAAAAATTAAATTAAATTTCATATGGATAGTCAAAAGCATAATTTAATAAAATTCAATTAGTTTTTTAATTTACCAGTAATAACGTTAATACTATAGATTTTACATATTTATTATATTCATTATTGCATTTAATTGTGAGCAACTTTAAATATAATTTATTGGAAATATTTTATCAACATTCATTTTTTTAACGATAACATTAAATTTTATGACAATCCTGTGATGATGTGGATTATGTGTAATATTTTTTTAAAATCGAGTGATATTTCAAACAGTACTCAAAGAAATCTAAAATAGAATTCTGCAAGAAAAGCAAACCAAAATCTATTTGTCATTTTACATGTAGTTTGTGAAGAAGGTGAATATAGCATGTTTTTGGTAGCATCAAATTCATAAAGAAACAAAATCAAATTGTACCAAATCATACTCTGCAAGAAAATAATCTAAGCTTAAAGAACAACAGCTTCGTCATTATACATATTTTTCAACAAAGGAATTCTAAGAATCAAAGTATTAGGAAGTGTTAACCATGATTAACCAGTTATAATCCATTTCAATCCACATTTTCGGGAGATCTTAATAATTGTGGTTAAGAGAACAAATGCAAGTAATTTCTAAATGAAATCAGCATACATGAGGTTTAAGCTCATTTTGTAGATATTGTTTGATGCAATTACTTGAAATGAAAGAAGAGGGATTGAGAATGTTGCAAATCTAACCGTAAAATGAGAAATCCAAAATAGAATTCTGGTAATGATAGGAAGGAGAAAATCAAATAGTAATAGGAGAAATCAAAAATAGAATTCTGCAAGAACAACAATCCAAAATCTATTTGTCGGTAACGTAGGAAGTAGAAAATATAATCGTGATCAAAGAAATCAAAAATAGAATTTTGCAAGGACAACCGTACACATACCTAATGGTGTAATCATAATCCAAAATCGATAAACCGTAATCCGAGAAACCGAAAATCAACTTTTCATGAACAACCACACTTCCTGAGATATTTACAACAGGAGTAGTGATTGCTTTGATTGTTGTCTTGTTCGACTGGTCAGTACTTGAAACCACTTTCTTTAAGGTACAAAGTTATAAGTTCCTTCCTTTCTCTAATTTTTGTCACTCGTAACTTGGTATTGGAGAATTAAGGAAGGGGAAAAGGGGTTTTAGTATGGAAAGAGTCAAAGAATATCAGATGGCGTGTTGGCAGATAATGGTGTTTTAATTGGTGGTGTAATAAAAATTGTACACATAAGCTAATAGGATGATGTGAATTATTTTTGAAGAAGTGAGTGTTAGGTGTCACAAAATAGTTTGATACATTGGATTTAATATATATAAATAGATGCTTTAGAAGATACGAATCAGTGCACATTATATATTGCTGCTTAAATGTTTCATTTCATGAGAAGCACGATTGGTTCTTAGCAGAAGTTCCAATGATTGTTGTCAATTTGTCGTCAACTTTTTGAATTTTTTGTTTCGGCCATTTATAAGATAGTGTACTAGTTAAAAATTAATATTGCATGCTTAAGATTAGTTGTAAGATCAGTGCACATTATATATATATATATATATATATATATATATATATTTCTGGGGCGAAACTAAAAAATGGAGAGAATCGTGGAAACTATGGCGGAGCTAAGTTTATTAGGTTATTCGGCAATACAACACCTTTATATATATATATATATATATATATATATATATATATATATATATATATATATATATATATATATATATATATATATATATATATATAGGGCCGGTCCTGACTTTTTAGAGGCCCTGGACAAATAATAAAAATTAAGCCCTAATAAAATACTAAGCAACTAACCTTGAATTTATATTTTATTTTGTTGGGTTTTATTTTTTTCTTTTATTTCAGAGAGGGAAGAAGGATAATGTGTACGACTAAAAGAAAATGACGGTAACTGTGGTGGTCATTAGAGGTGGCGCCGGTGCGGTGTGAAATAAAATTCGTCACAATCACAATTAAAATTATATATTAACTAATTAAACAAATTATATAAGAAAAGTTAAACTAATTAAACAAATTATAAAATCTTATAAATAATACATCAAATTAGATTAATTCTAATTAAAGTGTTGAAAAAAATTAATTTTATTAATTTAATTTGTTATTTATTTAATTATGTTGTCTTAATAAAAAATAATACTGAATTTCTTAAATTTTAATTTATTATTATAAACAAAATTTAATAATATATTTTTCTATAAAATAAAATATAAAGTAATAGAATTAGATACAAACAATAATATATTATATTTTATCATAAAAATTTAATAATAAATGAATTTATTATATGATGAATTTTTTAAATATAAATCAAATATAATTTATATATCAATAAAAAACTTTTTAAAAATTGAAAACGTCCATATGGGATGCACATATGATTTTTTTTAGTTATATTAATACAAGTTGGCTTTTCAAAAATATAAAAATATGAAATTGAAAAAAGAGTAATGCTATAATGAGCAAAATATTTCATCAACAAAAGCAACCAATATGTGCATCGCTTTACATCCTTTCATTAAAGAAAATGTTCATTATTTCCATTGGAAAAACAACTTTTTAATAAGATAAAAATAATAAGTTATAAAAAATGCCAACGTCATGGCTCGTACACACAACCATAATGCCCCACAAGCATATAGACTTCTGCCAGGCTAACATTGCAACATGTTCTATATTTAGCAAACATAATATTTATTACTTATAAATTATATAATTTTTAAGTCTATTTTCGATTTTTGAGGCCCCGATTTTTTGAGGTCGTGGGCCTGCTTGCCCTGGCCCAAGGCCGGCCATATATATATATATATATATATATATATATATATATATATATATATATATATTTTTTTTTTTTTTTTGTTCCGGGGTGGAACCAAAAAATGGAGAGAATTGCGGAAACTATGGCGGAGCGAAGTTTTTTAGGTGATTCAGTGATACAACACCTTAGATCGAAGGTTGTTATCACGGTGCTTTTTGAATTGGAGACATTGATCTTGAATTGACATTACCAATCGATGTCGATCTTGAATAAGTATTGCTAATCTCCGATACGACGGATCGGGGGGGAGGGGGTACCTGCATGGTTAACACTCTAACCCGTAGGTCAGTTTAGGGTTCAAGATGATTGTCGTGAAAGTGAAGATTAGAGATTATGTACCTAAAAAACCTTTTATGAAGGTATTTATAAATTGGGTTTAATGGAGCGGGTAGAATAAGTGGGTCTTCTCTTATTGGGCCTTTTTGTCGGCACAAAACATTTTCCCCCAAGACTCCCAGGCATTCTGGATGTTAGAGGAGTCTTTTAGCAGTCATGGCCGACCTTCGAGAAAAGTTGTCCAAGCGTCGGTTGGCATGCACTGCTTTGGTTTTGAGAAAGCATAATGCGGAACGTGCGCATTAAATACAGTTCCATCATTAAAATGTTTCACCATTTTTTCTTTACGTGTGACCTGAAAAGGCAGAGATTGGCGTGACATTGCTTAATGTGCAATTGAGTGTACTTGAGTTAGGTTGTGTCCCCGAAGAAAAATCTGATCGTTGATCCATACTTGCATCTTACCTTTAATCTAATCAGTCTGATATTGTCTTTGCCTATATAAGGATAGGAAAAATGTGGAGATATTTTTTCGTAATCTTTTAGGTTAAGTTTCCCTTATTTCTTTTAAATCCCCCCTCTTATCTGAAAGCATTTTTACAAGAGTAACCATTGCAACATATCCATAGCTTCAATGCTTTGACTTTTAGACTTCTATTTTTCTTTATTGCCTTCGACCTTATATTTCAAGGTACATTCTCGTCACCTCAGCTTTTCATTTAAGCATTTATTGTATTTCCGAAACGATGAGCGATTGCCTTATTGTCATAGAGAATGATTCAGAAAGAAACACTTCTCCTTTTTCAATAGGGGGAATGGAGTCTAAATCATATTCCTTTTCTTCTGTTAGTGGGGATTTTAAACCGGAGACCGTCTCTTTAGTTGGTGATTCAGAAATGGAGGAAATGTCTAGAGATTCCCTTTTAGAGAAGTCCCTTCCAGAGTTTCTTCAGAGGCTTTATTCTAAAAGAAAGCCAATGGGGTGAGAATTTTGCTGAGAAGCCGTTGCCTCCTTTTGTCTTGACCAAGGCTGAAATAGAAGTTTCTTATCAAAGAAGATAACATGTTGGTAGCTTTGTCCATCTATATATGCGAATGAATGTCGTGAACCTATCGATGCTAAAATCAAACGTCATTTGGAATGCCAAAGGCAGTCTAATGTTGTGTCTTGGATCAGCCCCGACGATTATTATAAAGCTGATGCATTTGCCCACACGGGACTTCGTTTGGTTGAGCTGGCTAATGTCAATAGATATCATTGGGTAGGCTTCGAAGTGGTTGAGACTTCTTCCATTTTGAGTACTCTCGAGGCTATGTAGTGAATGTTGTTATTACAATCAGCAACCCCTCAGATGTTGAACAATTGACTTCAAGCACAAGAGAGGGGGGTGGGGTGAATTGTGGTATTTAAAATTCATGATTAATTTTATACTTTTCTCGATTAAGATTGAATTAGTAATTTTGGTTGAGTGAAATGCAGCAGAAATAAAATAATAAAAGTAAATTGCATAAATTAAAAGGATAAGGTTAAAGAGATTACACTTGAGATTTATACAGGTTTGACCGAACGTTGGTCTAGTCTTGTCCCCAAGAGGTCTTCTTGAGAGTTTTACTATAAACGTTGAGATTTTAAAGGTTATGTCCACGAACCTTAATACAATTTGATCTTAAGATTCTTACAGGCTTATCCCCAACCAATGACAACTTTTACCCTATGCTAAGCCAACAATGTTTATTCTATTGGCTGTTTATTGGTGTGCAGAGAAATGGATGGAAGAAATGATTGTGCAATCGCTGATGCTTTAGAGGTTATGGCTCACATGATGAATAAGGAAAATCAGGTGTTGTAGAATCAACATGGGATGATAGATAAATTTTGTGGGCTGAGTAAGTTTCAAAGGAACAATCTGTTGACTTTTAAGGGGATGTGCGACCTAAAGGGTGCTCAGGTTTGGTTGCAAGAGATTGATAAGATCCTTAGGGTGATGGCTTGAAACGACACGTAAAAGGTCCTGTTTGATACTCATATGCTAGCAGATGAAGCAGAGTATTGGTGGGACACTGAACGTCAGAGGCTTGAGGCTGCAGGTACTGAGATCACTTGGGAAATTTTCAAAATTGAGTTCCTTGAGAAGTACTTTTCTGCTGGTATCCGTAGCAAGAAGGTGGTTGAGTTCCTTGAGCTGAAACAAGGAAACACGACGGTTGTTGATTATGCTGCAAAGTTTGAGGAGTTGTCTAGGTTCTTCCTCTATTACAATAGGGTAGTAGCTGAGGGTTCTAAGTGTATCAAGTTTGAGAGTGGCTTGTGTCTAGAGATCAAGCAATTCATCAGGTAGCAAGAGATTTTTCAGTTCTCTATGCTGGTTAATAAGTGTATAATCTACGATGAAGATAGTCGTGTTAGATCTGCCCACTATAAGAGCATTAGTGAGAAGAAAAGTGGAAATAAAAAGCGTGGAAAACCTTATGGGGCTCCAGCCTATAAAAGGAAATAGAAGGCTTTAGGTGGGAAAGAGACAAGTGGGGGAGGCACACCTATTTCTGTCAGATGTTTTAGTTATGGAGGGGTGTGTCATCGTGCTAATGAATGCAAGAGTTCTGGTCAGAAATGTTTCAAGTGTGGGAAGCCAAGGCATCATATTGCTTATTGTAAGAGAAATGTTATAACTTGCTTCAACTGTGGAGAACCAATTCACATTAGTACTCAGTCTAAAGGGAAAGTTTGTGCTTTGAGTGGAACGGAGACTACTAGATATGATTACTTGATTCGAGATACATGCCTTATTAATGGTGTTTCTCTGATTGGTGTAATTGACACATGTGTGAAGCATTCGTTCATATCTCTTGATTGTGCTAGAAAGTTGAATCTTGAAGTGTTTTCTATGGTTGGAAGTATGGTCATTGATACCCCAACTAATGGTTTGATGACTACTTTATGGATTTGTTTGAATTGCCCTTTGAATATCTATGGTAAGGACTTTGGTATTGACTTAGTCTACTTAGCGTTAAGTAAACTTGATGTTATCTTGGGAATGAACTGGTTGGAGTTCAACTGTGTTCATATCAACTGTTTCGACAAGTCCACGTTGTGTCCAAAGTTCGGAAAAGATGAAGATATGATGTTTATGTCTGATAATCAAGTGGAGGAATCCTTGAAGGATGATGCTCGGGTGTTTATGATGTTCGCTTCTTTCAAGGCTGAAAGGAAAGCTTTGATTGGTGATCTACCAGTTGTGTGTAACTTTCTAGAGGTGTTCCCATATGATATTAGTGATTTTCCGCCAGAGCGCGAGGTTGAGTTCGCCATAGACTTAGTACCTGATACTAGTCCTGTGTCGATGGCACCTTATAAAATGTCTTCTTCAGAGTTGTGTGAGTTGAAGAAACGGATAGAGGGTCTGCTTGAGAAGAAGTTTGTTCGACCTAGTGTTTGACTGTGGGGAGCGCTTGTGTTGTTGGTTAAGAAGAAAGATGGTAGCATGAGGTTGTGTGTTGACTATTTAAAGTTGAATAAGGTTACTATTAAAAATAAGTATCCTCTTCTAAGAATTGATGATCTGATGGACCAGTTAATGAGTGCTTGTGTGTCCAGTAAGATTGATTTGCAATCGGGTTGTTGACCGCGTGTCAGTGCCTTCCGCAAGTATACGGACTACGTCAGAGTAATATAAAATATTATTGTTCCCACAGAGACCAATTTCAAGCTATCAATAACTATTGTTACGGTGTTCTATTTTAGGCCAATCAAATAGGGTTTGCAAAGTTCACAGAAAGTAACGAAGATGAAATAAATTCAGAGAAACAATGCTAAAATGCAATTCACATCAATCAGACAATACTCCTAATGTATCTAAATAAAATTACTTATAGGGCAATATTTTCTTCCTTGAAAAAGAGTTAATTAAAAAGGAACTGTCGCGTTAGCGTAATCGGAACCAGATTTGACCTCTAATCTATACCAGTCGCTCACGCTGCACCGGTCGCATCGATGACATGACTTCCTAAAACACAAGGTATATAAAAACTTCCAGGGTCTTTCTCCTTTTTAGCTAATTTATTTTCGGCAATAGAGTTGCATTTTAAAGGTTTATGGCCATCAAGTCTACGTTTATTGGTTAGAATGTCTTTAAGGAATTTAGCATAAGATGGTATTTGGGTGATGGCTTCGGTGAAAGAAATCTCAACGTGGATTTTCTCGATCACTTTTACAAACTTTTTGTATTGGTTGTTTAATTTGGTTTGTTTAAGTCTTTGCGGATATGGGATAAGTGGTTTATAAGGACGAGGTGGAATATAAACTTGGTTATCTTTAACTCCTTCCTTATCTTTAACTTCTTTTTATTTTTCAGGTTCTACACTCTCCTCATTTTATGTCTCAGGTATGGCTACAACATTTTTTGTTGGTTGTTCTGGCTTCTTTAACCCGGGATCTTCTGGTCCATCATAAGTGGTTCCACTCCGTAGGGCGATAACGTTAGCATGCCCCTTGGGGTTAGGTTGAGGTTGTCAAGGAAATTGTCCTCCTGGCGTAGCCTGAGCAGCTTGTTGTTGAGCTACTTGAGAGATCTGGGTTTCAAGCATTTTGTTGTGGGTTACCACAGAATCGACTTTGGTGCCTAATTAAGTAATCAGCTCTTTTATGTGAATGTTTTGGTTCATGAATTCTTTGTTTTGTTGAGTTTGGGATGAAATGAAGCTCTCCATGATTTTCTCAAGATTTGATTTTTGAGGAGCAGCTTGCATAGGCTGTGTCGGTCTTTGGGCTTGAAAGCCTTGGGGTCTTTGGGGTGCAGAATTCTGATTAGGGTTATTATTTTTATAAGAAAAGTTTGGGTGGTTCCTCCATCCAGGGTTATAAGTGTTGGAAAAGGGGTTTCCTTGGGCATAATTAACCTGATCCGGGGTTGGTTCATCTAAGAGACTACATTAAGCAGTTATATGACCTAGGGTTCCACATATTTCGCATCCGGGTTGCACTACAGCTACGGTAGCTGTAGGGTTAACAGACATACTTTCAACTTTTTGAGCAAGGACATTCATCTTAGCCTTCATCATGTCTAGGAAAATGACTTCATATATACCTCCTTTGGGCTCCTTCTTCTCTACTGATGTTCGTTCCATCCCCCATTAGTAATGGTTTTGTGCTATATCTTCAATGAGAACGCATGTTTCGGGGTAAGGTTTGTTTATCAGCGCGCCACCAGTGACAGCGTCAATGGTCATTTTTGTGTTATAAAGAAGTCCATTGTAAAAGGCGTGAATAATCAGCCATTGTTCTAAACCATGATGTGGAAAGGATCTTAATAGTTCCTTATATCTTTCCCAAGCGTCGAAGAGAGATTCACCATCTTGTTGGGTAAATCTAGTGATTTGGTTTCGTAGGACATCAGTCTTACTTGCTGGAAAATATCTAGCAAGGAAAACTTTCTTTAGGTCATTCCATGTGGTTATTGAATTAGGTGGAAGGGAATCTAACCATGATCGTGCTCTATCTCTGAGGGAAAAAAGAAATAGTCTTAGACGTATCGCCTCAGGAGGACATCCATTGGCTTTTAAGGTATCTGCTAATTAGATAAAAACTTTTAAATGTTGGTTCGGGTTCTTAGTAGGGAAACCAGCGAATTGGTTTTGTTGTACTAATTGTAACAGAGCGGATTTCAACTTAAAGTTATGAGCTGCAATAGCTGGCTTTACTATACTTGAATGGGGTTCTTCATTAGAAGGTAGGGCAAAATCCATAAGAGGTTTTTGGTTTTGTTATTCAGCCATAGCTCTTCCAATCTTTTGGAGTAAAAAACGTGCACGTGCGTATCTTTCAGGCTCTTCTATTGGATCTACAAAGTTTTCGGTACTGCGAGATCTTCACATTTACCGGTAAACAGAAAAGGAAAATGCCTAAATCTAGACAGTGTAACAACAGGGTACGAAAATTTGACAAAGTTGGTCCTCGACAACGGCGCCAAAAACTTTATCGCGTGTCAGTGCCTTCCGCAAGTATATGGACTACGTCAGAGTAATATAAAATATTATCGTTCCTACAGAAACCAATGTCAAACTATCAATAACTATTGTTACAGTGTTCTATTTAGGCTAATCAAACAGGGTTTGCAAAGTGCACATAAAGTAATGAAGATGAAATAAATTCAGAGAAACAATGCTGAAATGCAATTCACATCGATCAGACAATACTCCTAATGTATCTATATAGAATTACTTATGGGGCAATATTTTCTTCCATGAAAAAGAGTTAATTAAAAAGGATCCGTCGCGTTAACGTAATCAGAACCAGATTTTACCTCTAATCTATACCAGCCGCTCACGCTGCACCGGTCGCATCTTGCGTTAAAGTGAAAAATCCTTTTTTATATAACTACCTCTAAGACTCAGTTAAAAAGTGCTTTTGATTGGAAACTTTTAACACAAAAGGGTTTCCGGCATATGCTCGGCCAACCGAATCTTAAACCTATGAACGCGTCCGAAAATAGTTTTAAAATCACTTTCTAATAATATTAAACTTTCCTAATTAATTAACAAAGTGCTTCCGTTGTGTTTCTTAATAAAAAACTAACCAATTTTTATCTTAAGTGTCAGACGGCTTTCGATCTTACCCGACGTAATCGCGGATCTACTTTCGTAATGTCCGATTAGATGAACCACAGAAAAATTGCATTAAAACCAAAACAACCCTTAAAACATTCCTACAGACACAACATACAGAGTATCATCGAAACGACGGTCCTCACATACCAGCACTGGAGATTTAGCTGGACATGACTACAGTAAACAACATAGCATATAATTGATTATCGGAATAAGTCATTTAGGGAAAAAGGTGTTAAGTGTGAAATTAGTTTTGAAAAGGTAGCGACAGAAACAATAAGATAAATCAAAGTAAACGTGCGAGACAATAAAGAAATTAAAACATAACGATTAAATAAAGGCAGTGCGAGAAATAAATAAAGGTAACGACAATGTGGGAAATAAACAAAAGTAAATGCGACGCGAGATAAATAAATAATAAATGCGAATGAATTAAAATCCTACTCCAAATCAGAGACTCGAATCTGATACAAGATTGGTAAAGAAAATAACGGCAAACTTCTACTCTACGATTGCTCCACACTAGCTCACAACAATGGTGTGATAATTCCTCGATGTGACAAATTATCGCTTTTACAAAGTGATTCTATGCCTATGCTGCGACTAAGAGTGGATGATCAAAAAATGAGAAACTAGGTCCTATTTATAGTGCAACATTTCCTTGGATGCCAAGTTGGGCCTTCAAAATACGTGGGAGAGAAATCCTCTGGTCATGGCTTCAACCTCCCAACCGCCCTTGACTGACTCCATCATTATGAAGATGACACCCGCCACCAAGGCATGGCGTCCACCATGTGTGTAAATGGTGGTGGACGTGGTTTTTTAGCCATTTAGTCGTGGAGGAAACCCTACACCTCATGGCTAACCCCATGACCAACGCCATGTGGAACTCCATGTGTGTAATTAACCCTAAAATCTCTGTTTTTCGCCTGTTTTGCTTCGTTTCTTCGTGAGAGGCTCTCATCGGTCAATGTACCTAAAAATAAGACAAAACACAAACATAATGCAAGAAAATAATAATTAAATGATAATAAACATGTGCAATCCGAGTCAAATATGTAGTGTGTTTTAGTGTTATCAGTTGTTATCTTATTCGTGTGAAGCCAGAAGATATTTCAAAGATTGTGTTTAGGACCCGGTTTGGTAACTATGAGTATTTGGTGATGTCGTTCAATGTGTCTTGTAACGCCCCGACTTATTTAATTTATTTTTTCGTAATTAAATTATGTGATATTGGGTGTTGTTTGATGTTTCGGTGTGTTAAAGAACCCTTGGGTGTAGGGTAGTAACCTTAGAAATTAGAAATTAAGGTGTTGGGGGGGTGTGTGAGCAAAAGTGTAAAGACATGAGGGTGGTGGAAGAGTGTCATTTACTATTATTATTTAAATTAGAGTTTATTTAAATAATAAAAAGGGTGGTAATAATTAAATAATTATTTAATTATTATACTAAAGTGATATTATAGAATAAATAATTATTTTATTGGAATAAGGAGTAATTATAATTAAGGAAAATAATAAAATAAAGAAAAAGGGGAGAATATGGGAGAAACTGTCAGATACGTGATTTGAGAAAAGGAAGAGAAGGAGAAGAGTGCTAGGGCATACGAAGAGGAATCTCCATAGAGACGTTGCAAGCTCATCATCTAAGGTAAGGGTGGGATTTCCGTTCATATATGGATTGATAGGATAATATGTGGGTGGGTTTTTATCTCTATATGATTTGCTTATCTCTTTTCTCTATGTTGTGATCATTTGATGTGAATTGATGCAATTGTGTGTATATCTGATGAGTAGTGTGATTGATGAATTATGAACTTGTATCGTAATGTTATGTTGATGATTGTTTGGTGAATTGTGTGTTGGTGCTTGTAGAATCATGTATTTGATGGGATTACATGATGGTGGATGTTGTGTTGTTTAGCATTGTTGTGAGTCAAAGTCGGAACTTGAGTATGCGAATCTTTATAATAAAAGTGTGGGTTTTGAGACTTTTTAAAAGTGATTTTTGTGTGGAAAAATGTGGTAATTGATTTGTATTGATGAGTCCAAGCTTTTGAGGTTGACATCAATTTTGGTAAAACTAACCTAACAGAAAGATGTTGGACAAGATGTCCTATCTGATGATTCGACATCTTTGTCTGTTACTTTTTAGTTATTTTTTTAATTCTGTTATTTTTATGTTCAGATTATTCTAGGAATATTTGTTTATCCTAGGTGGCGTTCCAAATTGAGGAATCAGAGATTCTTATGGTAATTTGAAGATGCCGTTTTCTAAGTGTGGATACATTTTAGGAAACTTTGGATTGAAGAAACTATTCTTGAGGAGAATCTGTTGCAGGTTATGTGTAACAGAATTGCTGCATTTTGAAGCCCAAATCCAGTCTAGTTTATGGTTATAAATTGGATGGATTTAACCTAGTAATGTTGTGGAAAATACATTGTTGCTTAGTGAGTTTTAGGGTTTGTATTTGTAAGCCTCTCTTGTGTCGTGTGGATACTAGAGCTGGACTATTTACATTGAGTTGTAATTTTTATCACTGATGTGATTGAAAGGGAATTGAGAAGGGTTTCATACCTAGGAAGAGTCAATAGGTAGAAATTAAGCACAGGTAGTGATTAAGTGATAAGTTGTAAATCAGAGGTTGTTTAGCTTAGAATTAATACTATCTAGTGGATTTCATTCCTGGCTTAGTAGCCCCCAGAAGTAGGTGTCGTTGTTCACCGAACTGGGTTAACAATTACTGTGTGTTCGTTTACTTTCTGCAATTTGTATTGTGATCCGTTTTGTCATTATGTTTGAAGCAGAGATCAAGTGTCTTGACATCTCTCAGGACATATGAGATATGCTACCAAAATTTCAATTGGTATCAGAGCAGGCATCCTGCTATGCATATGGGTGAGATTTAGGGAAGTTACTTTCTAGTGCAATGGACAAAGAAGGAGGAATATTGAACAGACCACCCATCCTTGATGGATCCAGTTATGAATATTGGAAAGTGCGCATGATGGCCTTCATTAAGTCCATGGATGGTAAAGCTTGGTAGTCTGTGGTCAAAGGATGGGATCCACCAAATTCAAACGATCAGGAAGGTAAGATTACTGATATGATAAAGCCTGAGGAAGACTAGGATGATGAAGACGACAAGCTTGCTCAAGGTGATTCCAAAGAATTGAATGCCTTATTCAATGGTGTGGATAAAAACATCTTCAGATTGATCAAGAATTGTACTGTTGCCAAGCATGTCTGGGAGATTTTGAAGACTGCGCATGAGGGAACTTCTAGGGTGAAATCATCTAAACTTCAACTTCTTACAACCAAGTTTGAAAACTTGAAGATGAAGAAGGATGAAAGTATTCAAGACTTTCACATGAACATTGTTGATATAGCAAATACTTCAAGTGATCTAGGAGAAAAGATTCTAGAAGCTAAGTTGGTTCAGAAAATCCTAAGATCTCTTCCAAATAAATTTGATATGAAGGTGACTGCTATTGAAGAAGCTCAAGACATAAACACCATGAAGGTGGATGAGCTCATGGGATCATTTCAGACTTTTGAACTAGCAATCAGTGAGAAATTTGAAAAGAAGAAAAGCATAGCCTTGGTGTCTAATCAAGATGAATGTGACCCAAGTTCCAATGAAGAATTGTCCAAGGCTGTGGCGCTTATGGAAAAACAGTATAACCAACTGTTGAAAAAACTGGATGAAAAGTCAAGATCTAATGTTAAGACTCAGTCATCCGACATCAACAGAAGGAAGGATTCTGGAAGAAGAACCAATAATGATAAGAAAGGTAAGGGAATCCAATGTTATGAGTGCAAAGAGATTGGACACACAATAGCTGAGTGTCCTGCCTTTCTTATGAAGGAGAAGAAATGCTTGTCTACATCTTGGTCTGAAGATGACTCTTCAAGTGAAGGAGAAACTGCTAAACATGTTTCTTCACTTACTGGAGTATATGTTTTTGATAAAGAATCAGATGGTGAAGAACTCGCTTTTGATGAATTGGATGCCTCTTACAAGGAGTTGTGCATCAGAAGTGCAATAGTTTTTCAATTAGGACAGGATCAACAGGATTTTATTGCTCAAATCTGTGATGAAATATTAAAGCACTTGGCTACCATTTATGGTCTGGAGGATGAAGTTGTATTGCTCAACTCTAAACTTGACAATATGACTAAATAGATAAGAATGCTCAATAGCAGTTATGATGTGCTGGACAAAATTCTTCAATCAGGAAGGAATGCTGGAAATGTTAAGGTACTTGGTTATAATGACCAAGTTAAGAATAAAGGGAAAAGACATGTTGTGAACTCCGCCCAACACAAAGGTGATGCGCTTCGAGTACACTGATGTGTCTGTCGAATAAAGACTGCAAGTATACAACTGTTTGCGTAGTTTTAAAAAGGTTGTCGAACCCACAGGGAAGGGATAATCAAACTAATGCAATCTATTGTTGCAGTGCAAAGCTAAAGCTAAGGATTAACGGATTTTAGACGGGAAAAAAGAATTAATAATTCTAGAGGTTTTTAGAAATAACAATAAAGACGAATTCGGAATATGGATTCTGCGTACCTAAGGGACTTGTAAAAATCGGGTGCTAATTACGACTGAACTTACTTCCAAAGAAAGTACTAACTTAAAGATTCCGTCTCACACTCTCGCGCTATTGACAAGAACCACACCTTTCAACCGCAAGATTTTTCTCACTCTCGCCTATTCAATTAAAAAGCGTATTTTGAAAGTTAATGAAATTCTAAATGATGCCTAAAGCGCTCTCGCTGTTTTTAGGATCGATGCCTAGTTTCCACTATCAGTTCATCCCTCACACTCTCGCACTATTGGTCCGAACTTAGTATATTCCTCACTCTCGTGTCGAAATAATAAAACATAAAAATTAGAAACAAAGACCAAAACTAACATACAATCAATAATTTTTCACCTAAGTTTTCTACGGAGTCCCGTCGGTAACGACGATCCTCATACGCCGAACTCAATTAATTTAGCAAGACATGATATTTTTCATAGCAAACATGTTAACAGTAATCAGACTTAAAACTAACATTGCATACAAAATTAAAGTAATTCAAATGCAAAAGTAAAAACAAGAAATAACCTGTAGAGTAAAAATATGGAACTGGAATTGAAATAATGCCAGCAGGCTTGTTCGTAATCCAACGGTACAACAATGAAAAGAAAAATACAATAAAAAGTGCGACAATTCCTCGATGTGAGTAATTTCCGCTTTAAAACTAAATTTATGCCTAAGAATCTAAACGGAATTTTAGCAGAGCTTCTGCGCGGTTTCTGGTTGTCCGGAATATGACCAAAGAGTCCTATATATAGAGAAAATGTTGATCCCAACTGTTCTGGTCGTGGCCTTTGAGTGGAGGGAAAAAAGGAGGTGTAGTAACTGCTCAAAACGGTTGCAAAATTTGAATTCTGCAACTGCGCTGCTATGTCGAACACCATCAAGTCATGGTGAACGCCATAACCTTCTTTCATTTAACTATAAGGCAGACTGATGTATGGCGAACACCATATAGCCATGGCGAACGCCATATCACCAAAAAGGGCAGAATTCTTCTTTCTTGCTGCATTTTCCTTCTTTCACTCTTTTTCCGCTTCGCTCCCGATTTCGAAATAGACGAAGCTATCAACTGCAAAACACAACAAAACAGAGTAAAATTCAAATAAAACGCGATAAAAATGAACAAATAATATGCGCAATGAGCCTAAAAATATGATACGATTTCTCGTTATCAAACTCCCACACTAAGACTTTTGCATGTCCTCAAGCAAACTACCAACACACATGAAAATAGTAGATGCAATATCCGAAACAAAAGCACGACATGACTCTAAAACAGTACACAACTCTTAGGCTAATGCTAAAAGGATAGGTACTAGACTTTGATAACAAGGGTACTGTAATGTCACATATCTGCATATGCAGACAAAAACTCCCCCTATGCGATACTAATCCAGATCATACCATTATAAACCGACCTACATTCCTTGTTTCTTTTTCCCTCTTTTTCATTCTCACGCTTTCACATTAAGCCCGTTATCCCCACACTCGCATGGTAAATGAACCTGTTAGTGTTTATGATATCGGTATTCGACTTTTTGCTCTTTTTCTTCTTTTCTTTTTCTTCTCTTTTCAAATTTCAGAAATTCGACCCGTAAAGCTAAATGGCCCGGTGAGGGCCACCTAACTTAGAGGGAACCAGATCTTTTCATTAGCTTTTCTATAAACAACTCTATTCAAATTATTTTTAATTTTTTTCGAGATCACCACATATTTGTATCGGTTCGTTACTTAGCGTGTGCCTTAGGATGGTGTTGACCGCTAACATAAACTACTCAAGAGACTACTACACAAACTCCGAAATCAAGGTCTCGGCATAATGGTTATTTAGATCGGTGCCGCATACTTAGGGAGTCTAGGGTGCTAGGACGGTACCGACGATATCAAGACTTTCCCAAGTCTAATTAACATAGCCTATAAGTGAAAAGTGTCATGCTATTGAATCAGAAGAAATTTTTTTCGTTGGGGTCAATTTTTATCAATCTTAGGGGAATTATCTAACAAAAGAAAAAATAACATACAATAGGACTCAATTGACGCATAAAAGACTCGACACAACTAAAACAGAAATAAACTAACTAGAAAAAAATAAAAACAACATAAAAATAACGGAAAACTAAAAACAAAGCAATAAAGCTCCTCCCCCACAGTTGAACGAAACATTGTGCCAAATGTTTTAGTACAAGGTGAAAGAAGGAGTGGAAAAACCTGGTGGAATCAATGGTGAAGGCCTCAGCAGCAATGGCATCCAAATCCTCTGCCAAGGGCAGGGTTAGGAACGTGCTGCACAAACTCTCTTAAAGAAGTCACCTTCATCCTCATACTCTCCATCTGCTTAGTAAGATCTCCCATGTCATGCTCTATCCGGTCGGAAAAATCGATTTCCTGCTGGTTGAAACAGTCTAAGGCAACTCTGAGGTCCTCCTGCTGTCGCTGCATACTCTGAAGTAGGAGATCATACTCCGCATCTTTGTCATTCCGATACTGTAGCTCAGACAAGATGTCATCTAGACTGCTCCGGATGGCGACGTAATCATACTCCTCACAGGGCTGGTATGTACTTGAAAACTGATTAGAAAAAGTAGGTGTAGTGTATGCACGTGTACTAAGCCCTGGGATATCAGCAGCATTGGCACAGGTGCTAGTCTGTGGAGCAAACCCCATAGTCTCAACATAGGCCCTGTTAACAGTCTCCTCCTCTAGGTCTGGGGCCTTAGTGTCAAACAATCAGTTAGTGCTAATGCACACATTAATGCGCGCCGCACAAGGTAATGCAATGCTCCTCACCCCTCTGTTGCTAATCATCAGCCTATATTTGCCGCTCGACAGATTCTTAATGAGGCGCATGTTACGGAAATACTCTAAGTCAGTAAAAAGAATGGCCAACTACTCAAGGGCAGCCAACTCAGCAGTCAGGCCAAAAGCATAGGCTATGGAGGTAATCACTCCTCCGACATAGATATGGCCAGCGGACCTACCGGCAACAGATGTAAGATGAGATAACAAGAAAGGGGTAGGGTCTACCTTAGTTTTGGATAAAGCACAGTGGATAAAAAATAGGTCTTTGGAATTGACATTCCCTGTGTTCTCCCTTCCAAAATTTGTGTTTGCTAAATGCGGTGAAGGTATCTTATGGCGGGGTTGTGGATTGTAGTGTCTTTTAGACCTTCCCAAGAGGTGGAGGTCTTGCCAGTAATCTGGCGCCAAAAGCCTAAAGCTCTGGCCTTCCACTCACTTTCTAGTGGTGCTTAGAAAGTGTAAGCCTCTCCGCTTGGAAGCTAAAAAATAGCGCCTACTCTCTCTTGTGTCAGTGTATAGTCCATATTGAACATTCTAAAATTGACAGTGCCATAAGTGTGAGACAGATCCATGAATACTGAAAAGTGCTTAAAATCCGTAAGTTAATCTAGTGTAAGTGGGGTGAGTGAGAGAGCAAAAGTAAGACAAACCTAGATTAGTCAGCATCCAGTTGATGCTATCAAACAGCCCCAAAGCACGAACAGTATTAATGTGAGGGTATCGAGTTGCTACAACAGGTCTCTTAAAAAGTTTGTGGAAGATGGTTCGTTAATGTTCACCAACGATTCCTTCCGCGAACTCGATTCCCGTGTAATCGATTTCTCGAGAAACTCTTGGAGGCATTCTGGAAATTTTGAAAAGATTAAGAGAGTTTGGAAGACTAAAAATAGTGAGTAAGAGAAGAGTTTAAGAGTGATGGTGATGATGGAGTTAGAATGAGTGTTTGTGGTATTTATAGAGAAAGAAAAGGTATATGAATGGTTGGGGGTCAGGATAAAGATTAATGGGTGGTTATTGAGAAGTTTGGGAATTTGAAAAGGTTTTGTTTGGAAACCGTGCAAAATGCAACAGAAAAATGCGTTGAACTTCTGCTCGTTCTGTTTCCATGGCGAACGCCATTAAGCACATGGAGAACACCATGTGTTTAAACGTTGAAATTTTAAAAATACGAACTGATGGCGAACGACATCTAGCAATGGCGAACGACATTTAGCTAAATTGCGCAAATTTCAATTTTGAGGTTCAGAACCAAGAATTTATTATTTTTATTATAGTAAACAAGTATATTTTAAAAAGCTAAATGTGTAGAATTTAAACTGAGATAAAAAGATGCACAAACATAAAAAAGTATAGAATACTGGAAACATAGATAAATGACATAAAAGGGAATCACATTAATTAATAACAAAAACAACATGTTTTCGCTGATAAATCGACGATACAGTAAATTAGAACAACAATGGAAAGAAATACAATAATAACTAAAACAATCCAAAACATAAAAACAATGAAACACCATCGGCACAAGTCATCAATCATCTTTTAAAGTGCCGACTAAATGAATGGACTTGCTAAAACAAATGATCGAACTGCTCATTGGAAACATCCATAAAACCAACGAGATCTCCTCGGATGAAAGTGATCTCATTCCTAAGAGTCTCTACTTCAGATTGCAAAGCACCAATGACAGCAGCATAGTCTACACGAGCTCCAGAGACATGAGAAGTGGCATCAGGGGGAATGGCATCCCGGACTTCATACGGTTAAGGACTATAAGGTGGGATGGGTGGTGCACTCTGCTCCTCTAAGTCATACAACCAGTTATTCCTATTGTGCACATTGGTCCTCTCATGGTTAGGTAAGGTGAAGTTGTGGACCACTTTGTTATCAATTAGGAACTCAAATTCAGCTGGTCCTAAGTTAGCTAAAATACCACGGTTGAAGCAAAAATTCAAATGCATGGGACGGATGCCTCCATAGGCACATATACGGTTAAGTTGGTATCGTAAGCCTATGGCATCTGCAATCATGGTGACTAATCCTCCAACAAGAATAATACCATGGGTCTCATGTGCAATATGGTTCAGATTTGCTAACATAAAAGAGGTGGCATTCACAAGCCTTCCCTGTGAAGAAAAACACATAATAAACAACTTGTCCTTAGAAACAGAAGTGACATTTTCCTCCTTACAAAACAAAGTGTGTGCCAGAATCTTATGGAAATACCTTAGGGCTGGATTGTGGATATTTTTTGAGAACATGGTGTGAGGTTCAGGGTGGTAATTACTGGTTATGGTTCCCCATAAATAATTAAGGTCGACGTCGGTGAAGGCGTCATCAGGTGTCAGGGAATGGGCATCAGGCCCATTCGGGAATCCTAATAGGTCAGCCATCTCATGATGGGTAAAGCAGTATTTTGTTTCGAACCACCTGAAAGTGGCTAAACCTCGGCCAAAACCAAGACCTCGGTTAGGGTCATAATAAAGTGAGCTAAGGAACTGGAGGTTAAGCATGCGGTAAGGCCTAAATCTCCCCCTCACACCAAAATTCACCCAACCAATTTGGTTTAGCAGATACATAACACTGTCCCTGAGTCCTAGGGTGGTCAAAGTAAGTCCATCTGGGTATATAGGTGTGCCAATTCCCTCTTAGCCAGGACATCGAATCGGCGTCTCCGAGCTTCATTCCTAAACACAATATCCACATCAATATTAGGCTCCATACTCTAAGTCAATGACAGCTATCCTAAGCTAAGCTAGCCTGAAATTAGTCAAAGATTATATTATCAATGAACTGTACCGTGGAAGGTGTCAAAATAGAAATAATAATAATAATACTCGTAATAATAATAATAATAATAATAATAATAATAATAATAATAATAATAATAATAGTAATAATAGTAATAGAAATAATAGTAACGACAACAATACACAAAAATAGATAATTATGGTAACAGACAATAAATATAAAAAGTAAAATCTAAAGGTCGTGGGTTGCCTCCCACGCAGCGCTTGTTTAATGTATGTAGCTCGACATCAGATCTGAGTCGAACTAATCCTTCGAAAGAGCGGGCAGCTTCTCTAACTTATAACTTATGCAGAACTCCTTGTTTTCAATGTTATGGTAATGCTTAAGTCTCTGTCCATTCACAATAAACGTCTCATCAAATTTCCGTCTAATTTCTACGGCTCCGCTTTAGAGAACTCTTATAACCTCGAAGGGGCCAGACCATCTGGAATGGAGTTTTCCATGAAATAGCTTAAGTCGAGAGTTAAAAGGAGAACTATGTCACCCTTGCTGAACTCTCGCTTAGCTATTTGTTTATCATGCCACTGTTTGGTTATTTCCTTATAAATTCAGGCATTTTCGTATGTGTCTAATGTAAGTTCCTCTAGTTCATGGATATCCAGAATTCTCTTCTCTTCTGCCGTCGTGTAATTCATATTCAGGGTCTTAGTGGCCTAATAAGCTTTATGCACAAGTTCGACAGACAGGTGACATGATTTGCCATAAACTAGTTTGAATGGTGTGGTTCCTATCAGAGTTTTATAAGCTGTCCTATAAGCCCACAGAGCTTCATGAAGTTTCGCAGACCAATCCTTCCTAGAGGTCGCAACAGTTTTTTCTTATATCTGCTTGATCTCTCTATTAGAAACCTCAACTTGTCCACTCGTTTGAGGGTGATATGGTGTTGCTACTCGATGTCGCACTCCATACTTAAGCAACAATTTCCCAAATATGTTCGAGATAAAATGGGATCCACCGTTGCTAATGACAACTCTCGGCACACCGAATCTAGGAAAAATTACATTCTTGAAGAGTCTTATTACTACTCGTGCATCGTTGGTAGGAGAAGCTATTGCTTTGATCCACTTCGACACATAATCTACTGCGACGAGTATGTATTTGTTTCCAAAAGAAGATGGAAAGAGGTCCATGAAATCTATACCCCAAACATCAAAGACTTCTACTTCCAGAATACCCCTTAGTGGCATCTCATCGCGTCTAGAGATGTTACCAGTGTGCTGGCACCGGTCGCAATTTGTAACCGCGGTGTGGACGTCCTTCCAAAGGTTAGGCCAGAATAGGCCAGATTGTAAGATCTTTGCGCAGGTCTTTTAAATGCTTGCATGTCCTCCATAGGGTGCAGAGTGGCAGTGAGATATGATGTCTTTTACTTCAGATTCAGGGACACATCGATGGAAAATTTCGTCGGCACCTCGCTTGAAAAGCAGGGGCTCATACCAATAATAGTGTTTAAGATCATGGAAGAATTTCTTCTTTTGCTGGTAGGATAAATCTGGCGGAAGCACCCCAACTGCTAAGTAGTTGACATAGTCGGCATACCACGGCAGTGTGGTCTTTATCTAGATTGATTCCACAACTTCATTTGTTTCTGCATTATGATAAATTAAAGAGCATTCACTCATTTCACTTTCACTTTCTAACTGGGCTACAAGTCGATCATAGGGAAAATCGTCATTGATGGGCACTCGCTCAGGTTCTTGATCCTCGATTCTAGAAAGATGATCCATTACTACATTTTCAGTCCCTTTCTTATCCTTGATTTCTAGGTCAAACTCTTGCAAAACAGGATCCATCTTAAAAATCTCGATTTAGCATCCTTCTTATTCAACAGGTACCTAATTGCGGCGTGATTGGTATAGACAATTATTTTCGCTCCCACCAAGTAAGAACAAAATTTATCTAAAGCGAACACAATAGTCAGGAGTTCCTTTTCTGTGGTGGCGTAGTTCATCTGCGCACTGTCCAAGGTTCTACTTGCGTATATAGCATGAAGCTTTTTGTCCTTTCTTTGTCCTAAGACAGCACCAACAACATAATCACTAGCGTCACACATTATTTCAAATGGTTTACTCCAATCAGGCGGTTGCATAATAGGTGCAGTTATAAGAGCATTTTTCATATGTTCGAATGCTTTTAAGCAATCCTCATCAAATATAAATTCAGCGTCTTTCATTAATAAGCCGTTAGTGGTTTGTTTATTTTAGAGAAATCTTTAATGAATTGCCGGTAGAAACCGGCGTGTCCTAGAAAGCTTCAAATTTCTCTAACGGTTTTTGGAGGTTAAAGATTTTCTATGATTTCAATTTTTACCTTATCAACTTCAATTCCTCGGTTGGATACTACATGTCCAAGCACAATTCCTTCTCAGACCATGAAATGACATTTTTCCCAATTCAGCACTAGATTGACTTTAACGCAATGTTCGAGTACCATTTATAGGTTCGATAGACATCCTTCAAAACTTTCCCCACAGACAGAGAAGTCGTCTGTAAATACTTCAATTATGTTGTCTATAAAATCGGCAAAGATTGACATCATACATCTCTGAAAGGTTGCGGGTGCGTTACACAGTCCGAACAACATTCCTCTATAGGAAAATGTACCATAAGGACATGTAAAAGTAGTCTTTTCTTGATCGTCAGGATGGATAGGAATTTGGAAGAATCCTGAGTATCCGTCTAAATAGCAGAAGTGAGAATGTTTTGCCAGTCACTCGAGCATTTGATCTATAAAGGGTAAAGGAGAATGATCCTTGCGAGTGGCCTTGTTTAGCTTTCTATAGTCTATGCACATCCTCCATCCAGTTTGAGTTCGTTTTACAATGGATTCGCCTTTTTCGTTACTAACAACCGCAACACCTCCCTTCTTTGACACAACATGCACAGGATTGACCCATTTACTATCAGATATCGGGTATATGATTCCTGCTTCTAGTAGCTTTTGTAACTCCTTTTTGACTATATCGCTCAAGATAAGATTTATTCTTCTCTGATGCTCTCTAGGGTCTTACAATCTTCTTCAATCATAATGCGATGCATGCTTATAAAGGGACTTATTCCTTTTAGGTCCGAAATGTTATACCCCAATGCTTTAGGATACTTTATTAGAACATGTAGTAGTTTTTCGGTCTCTATCTGTCCCAAGTCAGCATTGACTATCACTGGTTGTTCCAGTTCGGTGTCTAGGAACTCATACCTTAGGTTCTTGGGTAGCATCTTAAGTTCTACAGAAGGTTTCTTTGGGCATGTTATTGGATCGGGTATTAGTGCTAGACATTTCCTCAGACTGTCATCTACGTATGGCTCACGCCAATTATCGTCTTCGAGTATCGGAGGTGCTGGAATCTTTAGTATTTCTGTATACTTAAATGGTTCCATCTCCATTTCTTTTACGCATTCGTCGATGACGTCGAGGAAACAACATGAATCCTCTATAGCGGGAGCTTTCAAGAATTGGGCTAGAATAAATTCGACGTTTTCTTCACCAACTTCAAAAGTTAGCTTTCCTTTCTTAACATCAATGATGGCTCGAGCTGTAGCTAAAAAGGGTCTTCCTAAAATAATAGGAATGTTGGAATCCTCTTTTATATCCATTACCACAAAATCAGTTGGAATATAGAATTGTCCTATGCGAACGGCCAAGTTCTCTAGCATACCTATAGGAAATTTAACAGAACGGTCCACTAGTTGTAGAGAAATTTTCGTTGGTCGCAACTCTCCTAAATCGAGTTTCTTACAGGTGGATAAGAGCATTAGACTAACACTGGCTCCTAAATCGCATAGAGCGTTGTCTATGACATACTTTCCGATTACACAGGGTATGGAGAAACTACCTGGGTCTTTCAGCTTAGGAGGTATGTTGTTTTGAATGATGACGCTACACTCGGCAGTAAGCATAACGATTTCATTATCCTCGAACTTTTTTTTGTTAGATAGGATCTCTTTAAGGAATTTGGCATATGAAGGCATTTGCGTTATGGCTTCAGTGAATGGTATAGTAATATTGAGTTGTTTCAGAAGCTCCATGAACTTCTTAAATTGTCCTTCATGTTTAGGCTTAACAAGCCTTTAAGGATAAAGTATTGGTGGTTTGTATGGTGGCGGAGGCACATAAGGTGTTTCTTTCTCTACGGCCTCTTCGTTTTTGTCTTCCTTTTTGTCATTATTCGGTTCTATTTCCTTTTCATCTCCTTTACTAGGATTTTAATACATGGCAGGATTTTGGAATCTTGGGTCCACTGGTCCATCTAGTTCTGTTCCGCTTCACAGTGTGATAGCATTAGCATGTCCTTTCGAGTTTGGTTGTGGTTGTCCAGGAAATATTCCTGCAGGGGCTGCTGTTGTTGCTTGTTGTTGGGCTACTTGAGAGATTTGAGTTTCTAACATTTTGTTATGGGTAGCCATAGCGTCAAGTTTAGTTGCCATCTGCTTCAACAATTCACTCGTGTGCACATTTTGGTTGGCGAACTCTTTGTTTTGTCGAGTTTGGGTTGCGATGAAATTTTCTAATAATAGCTCAACGTTTGACTTTCTTGGTGCTTTAGGGGCAGCGGGTGCTCCCTGTCGCAACTGCGAAAAACAACCGGCGGAAAAAATAGAAGAGTTGCCACCGAATGTTATTTATCCCGACGAAGGAAAAGGAAAAGATCGAAGAAAACCTCAAAAGAGAAAAGACATGGTCATCGCAACCATAGTCTGGGTTCGGGAGTCGGTTACGCGAGAGAAAGGTATTAGCACCCCCTCGCGTCCATCGTATTCGATGGGATCCACGTTTGTTGTCTATTCAAAGGGTGAGTCATATAAAGCCTACTGCTAAACGGAAACTAAAAACAAAATACAAAAGGAGACTCGATAGAACTTCGTCGTCCTAGGCCTACGTATTCCCTCGTGCAATGAGAAAGTCAGAGTCAACGTAGTTCAGAGGACTACGGGTGAAATGGGGAGAGGTTGCTCGCTAAGACATCGCCATATTGTGCCTACGTATCCTCAATTGGACAAGAGAGAGGAAATCAGAGTAGTCGTAGTTCGACCTACGAAACCACAGACTGGTTAAGTGTTTTTCTTATGAGCGATGTTAGGTTCGCATCCGGCAGTTAGGGTCGATGCCTGTTTGCGACAGAACGGAAATAACACACTCTTTCTGAAAATGATTTGAAACCTATCCCGAAGGATAAAAAGATTTGAACTTTGTTTGTGTTTTTTAGACTGAAGTGGATTAAGTTAGTTTGAAACTTGTATTGCACTAAAGTCTAAGACATAGGAGCGAATGCATTGCATGGTCGCCCCCAAACGGGACATATGCTAAACACCCTAGAAAAGTGAAGGGAGATCCCTCATTCTTCATTTCCCATGTACTTAAGGCTTGTGGCGTACAATACTAATTGTATTTATTAAGTGTTTTGAACTTGTTTTGAGATGAGAAGAAAAAGGACTCAAGGGTTGAAAAGAAAACAACTAGGGGAAACTAGGTCCTAATGTTGTCATGCATAATGGTCCTAAAGTTGAGATAGAAGGGAACTCTACCTAATGTTAGCATGCAAAGAGATAGACCTAAGGTTAAGGTTTGAAAGGGACTATCCTAATTGTTATCATACAAAGGATTGAAAGCCTAATGTCTCTCCTACCTCGAGGTTAATCGGAAATTAAGTCGAGCTAGGAATCCTAAGGGATCATGTGAGTAAACACAAGTAAACATTATACTAATCAATCACAAACAAAAGAAAACTTAAGACTTAAACAAGTCTTAAGGCTTAAAAGAGAAGAAAGAAGAAAGAGATGAAGGAGAAGATGCAACATCAAGCAACTCAAGAAATGAGATTAACATAAGCAATGAGCAATGCAAGCATCATATTTAATCATCCAAGACCAACACCAACATCAAATGTACACACTTCAATCCAAACTTCAAGAATGAAAGTCAAAACAAATTAGGCAAAATAATGCACTAATGAACACACAAATGAATTAAAACCAAACAAGAAGTATTATCAACCAACAAACATAGTGAAGTGAGGTCAAATGATATGAGAAACAAGATGGGGCAGTATCTAAATTATATCACACTCATCTCATGTCAATGAGCAAAGAAAGAGCAAGGAAGTTCAAGGTATGCATCTTAACAACAAACAAACATTTGTCAACAAAAAGCTCATGTAAGGCACACTTCAAAGGAGCAAACATGTGAGATTAGGGTGTGAACCCAAGTAGGGCAGTAGCATGATCATGTATATCAATCAGAACATCAATTCATGAATGGCAAGTAGCAACACCAAGGATCAACTTCAAAACATGCATCAAAACTAGGCAAACATTCACTTAAGTTATCCATATGAGAAACAAAAAATCATGTGAGGCAAGAAGTGAGAAATGATCACACAATGGACAGCAAACCAATAGGATAAACATCTTAAACATGTTATTCAAAGAAAACAAGAGTCCACATGCATCCATTAGATCATACAAGCAGGCATCACAAAGAAACTAGTTCAAGAACATCAAAAGAGCAATGCCAAAACATAATCAACTTGGAAAATCGACCACAAATAGAAAAATGATCGAATGAGAATGATTCCAAATCCATAATCAAGACAAAACAGTATATGATCACATCAACTAATCATTTCAAGCTTCACTTAAGCACAAATGGTCAAAAAGAATCCAAACTAGGTCAAGTATCAAGCATATTCCATTCAAATTCAAACCATATGTAAGCATCAACCCAAAATAGAAACATGCCTTATAAAAATCCAAATAAATTCTCAAACTGATGTTATATCCATCAAGAATAAATGTGAAAAAGATCTCAACAAGAATTGCAAAATTTCACCACAAATTGAATCAAACAATGTCACATAGCAAGCTAATTGAGCAACAATCGAGGAGCATCAAAGACCACATGAATAACAATAAAACATTGATCACCAAGACAGCATAATGGCATTCAAAAAATACTCATTTAAGTGTCAAGACATGGCAAAAATATTGGCTCAAGAAGTATCTCACACAACATCAAATGCAAACCCTAATTGGACAACTAAGCAAATTGACCACTTTCCACAAATAATTCCTATTAAAATAGCAAAATTAATTGAAAATAAAAATAAAAATGGTGAAAAATTATTTAAAAGGTCAAGGAACATCAAATATATTTTTATGGAATTTTTGGATCATTAGAAGTATTTTTGATAAAATAAAATGAAAAAGAAAATAAAATGAAATAAAAAAAACAAGTAAACATGGTAGGAGGTGTAGTAGCAATTCAGTACAAGAATAATTCACATACTCACGCGTTGGGTCAGTGAAAGGAGGTGCGAATATCAAAAAGGGCACAGGACCAATCCACATTGCCATGTTATTCCATCATATTTAATAAAATGAAAAGAAAAGAACATGAAGTGTAACAAAACACCATGTCACATATTATCAATCGGTCACTCTCACTTAAGTGGGAAAATGACACTAAATTTCATCAGCGAACCACATGATGCCAACACATCATCTTCTCCATGAAGAAACCCTAAACAACAAACATGCATCGTGAAAACATACATCCATGGATAACATAACATCAACAACTTCCACAACAAATATCTCCATCAAATTTCAACCAAATCAACCAAAATAAAATAGCAAATTGAAGTACGAAGAACATAGATCAACATAGTGCCATTGATTTTTCAAAATAACCACAACATAGAGAAAAAAGAGGCTAAAGACACGGGTACAAACAAGATTTCAAGTGTTCAACAATGTTAACAACTTCATATTCAAAGATTCAAACAATGCCATCATTTTAGGCTCCTCCAAATGCAATGCATGATCATATCATGTAGTTCTCAGATCTAAAATGGAAGAGATGAAGTTTAAAGAAGCTTACCTAGTGGAGTATGTCCACTTCTTCTTGCGATGTTTAGAGCTCAAGAAAACCAAGGACCTTGTTCTTCACCCTTCAAAATGCACGAAATAATCCAGACACTGAAGCTTCCTTGTGAGAAAAGAGGGATTCAATGGAGAACTTGTGAGAGAAAGAGAAGAGTTCAGATCTGAGCTTGCTCCAAAATGAGGTCTTCCTCCTTCGTTTTAGGGTTTATCACACTTAAATATGATGGGTTAGAAGGTTTAATGGGCATATGATAAGTGTGATTGATTTTTGACAAAAAAATTGGGAGAGAGAGAGAGAGTGGTACGGGTAGTCATTTTTGAGGGTGTATGGTGTGACTTGGTGAGCAAAAAGGAGTGTGTGCAGGGAGTGAAATGAAAATGATGTGGGCCAGAGTGCTGATCATGGTTTGTTGTACACTTACTCCTTTCCATGTTTAAACAAAAGATGCATGGAATGCATGGTGACGTGGTGTGAGGGGTTTGTTCATTTTAGGTAATGAATTTGACACAAATAATGCACTATGACTCGTATGATAAAGGTACAATATCATGATGCAAAAAGTGCTCCTCATGTACCACCAACTAATGCCCTAAAATACAAGTCATGTCTAACACTTTCAATGTTCATAACTTGGTGCATTTTGTTCCATTTGAGTCAAACTTGTAATCAATGGAAAGTAGGAAGAATGGAGACCAAATTTGACGTTGAAATGAAGTTGAAATAAGGCTTAGAAGTATGTGAAAAATGGCCATGAACATTGGTTTTCAAAACTGTCCAAACAATCTTAGAAAAAATTCTAAGTCTTGTCAATTTCACCATATGAACCATTGATCTTATGAGCAACATAACTTGCACAATAATGAACCAAATGAAGCATACTTGTACTCTTTGGAAATGTGGGATTGCAAGCTACAATTTCCCTTTGGAAATGATTTCCAAATGAGGCTTGGAAGCCACTCAAAACTGAGTTAGAACATTGGCACAAAAAATTGACTTTTAACACTTAGAAAAAATTTCTAAGTGTTGAAACATGAAAGTTTGAAATTGCCAACTTCCAACAATCATAACTTGCTAAAAAATGATCCAAATGAAGCATTATTTACATGGTTGGAAAGCTTGGAATGAGTACTACAACTTTCATGTTTGACAAAAAATGAAATGAAGCGTTGAACTAGGAAAAAAACGGGTCTTGAAGATGGCTGCAAAACATGAAAACTTTTCCAAAATAGAAAGCTCTAAAACCCTAATTTTGCCAAAAATAGTAACTTTCCACAATCCTTGATTTTTCATAATTCCCTTGCCATTTCTTGATCAAACTTCATCCATTGGTCCTATTTGACATGACAAACATGAAATTGACCTCAAAAGGTCAGGAGTTGACTTTTTCTCTGCCTAGTTGACTTTATTCCCAATTCTACTGATTCTCAATCATCTAATCAATTGAAAGCCCTCTGATTCAAATTGATGATCAATCTTCCATCCCTAGACACTTGAGAGCATATATGAGGCCATGGAATCAAGTCTTGCTGAAAGAATAAAAAATGAACTGATTTTATCACAAACCCTAATTTTGGTCCCAAAAAGATATGAGGTGAATGCACATTTTCAAAACCCTAATTCCTCTGAACATGATGTAGAATCCCTTAAACAAAGATGATTTGTGCCATAAAAGGATGATGAGCCTTCAAAATTATTACCCATGGAGGTGCCACACACCCAAATATCCAAAGCCCTACACTGATGACCAAAGATAGGAGAAGGTAATCCACTTCAAATCTCTTGCCAATTTGAAACATCTGATGAAGTGATGGACACATTAGGATGTCTTGAGGACTAAGAAGCCATTGTAGCTTGAGTGATGGTAATATTGAGAACATCTCTTCCCTTGATGCCTTGAACAATGTTCCCCTATCTTGAATATAATCTTTTGCTTGAATCTCTGATAAACATACTCTCCTCTTGAGCTAAACAAGATACCTTGATCTCATGCCTAGAATAAATGATATGCACACATGATAATGCAAAAAGAAATGAAACATAAGCCAGTTAAAGTTAGAAAGAAGAGGGCAAATTTTGGGGTGCTGCACTCCCTTATGATATCCTGGAGGAACGACAAGGACTTGGTTTGGAGCAAACAGAGCGTTGTTGCTCTTGTAGGAAAAATTAAGATGATTCCTCCAGCCATGATTGTATGTGTTTGAGTACGGGTTTCCTTGGGCGTAATTCACTTGGTCGGTAGGAATACCAGCTAATAAATGACATTCAGCGTTACTATGCCCAGGGGTTCCACACAATTCACAACTTGGTGTCACAGCGGCCACGGTGGCTGCTGGAGCTATAGTCAAACTTTTGATCTTTTGAGTAAGCGCGGCCACTTTAGCACTGACACAGTCCAAACTATTAACTTCGTACATTCCCTTCTTCGTAGCAGGATTTTCTGTCGGAGTTCTCTCGCCTCCCTATTGGAAGTGGTTTTGAGCCATATTTTTAATGATTTGATAAGCATCTTCATATGGTTTGTCCATCAGAGCGCCGCCAGCTGCAGCGTTCAAATTCAGCTTTGTGTTGTAAAGAAGACCATTATAGAAAGTATGGATTACCAACCTTTGTTCAAATCCATGGTGCGGGCAAAGCCTTAGCATGTCCTTGTATCTCTCCCAAGCATCGAAAAGAGATTCATTGTCTTTCAGCTTAAATCCATGGTTTCAGTATGGCTTCGTTACTAACACCATTTGCTTTTACAGTATCAGTATATTGCACGAACATAGATAAGTGAAGGTTCGGGTCATCCATGGAACTTCCAAAAAATTGGTTCTGTTGAACGGCTTGTAACAGCGAAGGTTTCAGTTCAAAATCGTTTCAATTGATGGCAGGGGCAACAATGTTGTTATGCGGTTTATATTGCGATGGGACAACATGTTTCTTAAGAGGACGGTTCTGTGGGTTCTCAGCCATGGGAATTCTTAATTTTGGGTACGGGATTTCAGGTTCAGGAAGATTGTACTTAATTCAGAATTCGTTAATTCGGCGTCTTAAATTAATAAAACGCTCGATGTCGTCAATCAGTTGTTCAAGCTTGTCGCCTCAAAAGCGAGTGTTTGGCATCCAATAAAAGAATTAGAGAAAAAGGAAAAATATTGGTGCCTTAGTCTATACTGCGCAACAATGGAATCACAATATTGACTAAATCAACCCTCCCCGACAATGACGCCAAAAACTTGATACGCTTTGAGTACAATGACGTGTCCGTCGAATAAAGACTACAAGTATACAACTGTTCGTGTAGTTTTAAAAAGGTTGTCAAACCCACAGGGAAAGGATAATCAAACTAATGCAGTCTATTGTTGCAGTGCAAAGCTAAGGCTAAGGATTAACGGATTTTAGACCGGAAGAAAGAATTACTAATTCTAGAGGTTTTAAGAAATAACAATAAAGACGAGTCCAGAATATGGATTCTGCGTACCTAAGGGACTTGTAGAAATCAGGTGCAAATTAAGACTGAACTTACTTCCGTAGAAAGTACTAACTTAAATATTTCGTCTCACACTTTTGCACTATTGACAGGAACCACACCTTTCAACCACAGGATTTTGCTCACGCTCGCCCGTTTCAATTAAAAAGCGTATTTTGAAAGTTAATGAAATTATAAACGATGTCTAAAGCGCTCTCGCTATTTTTAGGATTGATGTCTAGTTTCCACTATCAGTTCATCCCTCACACTCTCGCGCTATCGGTCCGAACTTAGTATATTCCTCACTCTCGTGTCGAAATAATAAAACATAAAAATTAGAAACAAAGACCAAAACTAACATACAATCAATAATTTCACACCTAAATTTTCTACGGAGTCCTGTTGGTAACGACGGTCCTCATACGCCGAACTCAATTAATTTAGCAAGACATGACATTTTTCATAGCAAACATGTAATCGGTAATCGGACTTAAAACTAACATTGCATACAAAATTAAAGTAATTCAAATGCAAAAGTAAAAATAAGAAATAACCTGTAGAGTAAAACTACGGAACTGGAATTGAAATAATGCCGGCAGGCTTGTTCGTGATCCAATGCTACAGCAATGAAAATAACAATACAATAAAAAGTGCGACAATTCTTCGATGTGAGTAATTGTCGCATTAAAACTAAATTTATGCCTAAGAATCTAAACGGAATTATAGAAGAGCTTCCGCGAGGTTTCTGGTTGTCTGAAATATGACCAAAGAGTCCTATATATAGAGAGAAAATGTTGATCCCAACTGTTCTGGTCGTGGCCTTTGAGTGGAGGGAAAATAGGAGGTGTGGTAACTGCTCAAAACGGTTGCAGAATTTGAATTCTGCAACTGCGCTGCTATGGCGAACACCATCAGGTCATGGCAAACGCCATGGCCTTCTTTCATTTAACTACGTGGCAGGCTGATGTATGGCGAACTCCATATAGCCATAGCGAACGCCATATCAGCAAAAAAAGGGAAGAATTCTTCTTTCTTGCTGCATTTTCCTCTTTTTTCACTCTTTTTCCGCTTCACTCCCGATTTCGAAACAGATGAAGCTATCAACCGCAAAACACAATAAAATAGAGTAAAATGCAAATAAAACGTGATAAAAACGGACAAATAATATGCGCAATGAGCCTAAAAATATGAAACAATTTCTCGTTATCAAAAGGAAAGTAGAATTGCAAGATGTCAAGTAAGATGTCTCAACATCGCCAAAGATCTCAAAAGAACTCCTCAGGCAGAAAGAACCAAGACTGGAAATGTCATCATTGTGGTAAGTCTGGCCACATAAAGCCTTATCGCTACAAGTTGCATGGTTATCCCAAATTTGCGACTCGATCTAGAAGGAGAAAGGATGCTGTTAAAACAAAGAAGAAGTGAATTCCTAAGAATGGCTCTGTTGCTCTCATAGCTCATACCTCTCTAAGAGCCTTTGCTAAAGAATACTGGTATTTTGATAGTGGTTGTTCTAGACACATGACTGGTGTAAAGAAGTTTTTGGTAGATATTAAACCACATTCTACTAGCTATGTCACCTTTGGAGATGGATCAAAAGGTGAAATAAAAGGTGTTGGTAAGCTAGATCATACTGGGCAACCTAGTATGGATAAGGTGTTGTTTGTAAAAGGGCTGACTGCTAATTTGATAAGTATTAGTCAACTGTGTGACCAAGGTCTCAAGGTTAACTTTTCTAAATCTGAGTGTCTGGTAAGAAATGATAAAGAGGAAGTTATCATGAAGGGTGTCAGATATAAGGATAATTGTTACTTGTGGACTCCTCTTGAAACAAAGTGTTCCTCCACCTGCTTGATGTCAAAAGAAGATGAGCTGAAGATGTGGTATCAGAAACTTGGCCACTTACACTTGAAGGGAATGAAGGAAGTCTTGTCAAAGGAAGCTGTCAGAGGTATTCCTAATTTAAAAATTGATGAAGGAAGAGTCTCTGGAGAATGTCAAATTAGAAAGCAGACAAGGATGTCACATAAGAAGCTTCAACACCTGACCACTTCAAAAATTTTGGAGCTACTTCATATGGACTTGATGGGACCTATGCAGGTTGAAAGTCTTAGAGGAAAAAAGTATGCTTATGTTGTGGTGGATGACTTCTCAAGATACACCTGGGTGCATTTCATCAAAGAGAAGTCTGAAATGTTTGAAGTATTCAAAGAACTGTGTCAAAAACTTCAAAGAGAGAAGGACTGTGGCATAGTTAGAATTAGAAGTGACCATGAGAAGGAATTTCAAAAGAACAAGTTTAATGATTTCTGTTCCTATGAAGGAATTATCCATGAGTTTTCTTCACCTATCACTCCCCAATAAATGGTGTGGTTGAGAGAAAGAATAGGACAATTCAAGAATGTACAAGAGTCATTTTTCATGCCAAGAAACTTCCATATCATTTTTGGGTTGAAGCCATGAATACTGCTTGTTATATCCTGAATAGGGTAACCATTAGATCTGGCACATCTGCTACTTTATATGAGCTATGGAAAGGAAGGAAGCCAATTATGAAATATATCCATATTTTTGGAAGCAAATGTTACATTTTGGATGACCGTGAGCAAAGGAGGAAGATGGATCCTAAAAGTGATGAAGGAATCTTTCTGGGATACTCTACAAATAACATAGCCTATAAAGTATTCAACTCCAAAACTAAGGTTGTGCTAGAATCCATAAATGTTGTGGTTGATGAGTCAACTATAAAAGCTGTTGTCACAGATGATGTAGTACCCCAAATTTTGACCAATGATTTTTCATCTTTTTAGGGTTTTTGGTGTTACTAGGGGGTGTCATTTGGGCTTTGGGGTGTGCTATTACTTTTGGGCCCATTTTTGGTTTTTGGGTTTATATAAAGTTTTTACATTTAGGATTTAGATTTATTTTCTATTTCATTTTTTGCTCATTTATTTTAAGGTAAAGTTTTATTTTGAGATTTTATTGATTATAAGAAATTATTGGGGATTTCACTCATTTTAGATTTTTAGAGTAGAATGAATTAGGTTTTTATTTTATTAGAAAAAAGACTTGGGCTTTTTTAGATTTTTATTTCTTTTAGAGTTTATTATTTTAACAGAAAATTAAGTGGGTATTATTTTAGAATTTTGTTTTTATTAGGAAATAGTTAGGTCTTGTTTTAATATTAATTAGTTTAAGTATTTTATTAATATCCTTTTATTTTATTATTAATTAGGAATTTTGTTTTAATTAAGATTTAGAGGTCAATATATTTAGTTATTAATTAAGGATATTTTCGTGTTGATTATTAGAATTTAGGTGATATTTAGAATTTTGATTTAAGTTAATTTATTTTTTGTTTTTTATTTCGGTCAAACGCGTTGACCCAAGTGGGCCGTCCCCTTCCCCATTGCTAACCCTAAATTCTGCGCAGCTGAAAAGAAATTGGATAAAAAAATCAATCAAATCTAATTGTTTGAATCAAACCAAATCTGTACAAACGATTACAATCCGATTACAAAATCAAATCGAATCAAAATACATCAGTTTTTCCTAATACAGAATCAATCTAATAAATTAAAAAAAACCTAATTTGTACCTATAAAAGCTAAAAGAAAATTCAGATTAGTGGACGGAAAAACCCTAGGCAAAACACTCTTGCGGCTGCATGAATCCTTCCCTTCACCTAAAGCTCACGATCTTCAAATAGAGACTTAGGGTTCATCACTAGAACCCTAATCACTCTGCGCTAAGCCACATCCACACCTGCAAATAAGAAAAGAAAGGAGATTAGAAGAGAAAAGGATAAACAAATATACGACTAGTTTCACGTCACGGACGGTAAATGACGAAAAAACTTAGCTTTTTTTAAGATTGTGTGTCTGATTGTTGTTGTTGTTGTTTGTTTCTGGGTTTTTTTTCGTAAAATTAGAGTTAGGGTTCATAGGATGTAGGCTTAGGGTTCTTGGGGGTTCAAAGGGTTTTTGGGTTTTGGTTGAAGTTAGGTTAAGGTTCATATGGTAGGGTTAGGGTTCATGCAATTCTGGGTTAGGGTTCGTTTATTTTGGGTTAGGGTTCATAGATTCTGGGTTGGGGTGGGGATAGGGTTCTTGATGTTTGAATTTCCCGGTTGAATCCTCAACCGAATTCTGGAAATAGAGGGTGGTTTGGGGTGGTGCGCGGTGGCCGGAGGACTCACCGGCGGTAGGTTGTTTAGAGAGAGAGAGTAGAGAGAGAATTAGGATAGAGAGAGAAGGAGAAGATAGAGAGAGAAAGAAAAGGAGAAAATGAGAGAGTGCTGAGAGGAGTACAAAGGATATACTCCCTCTCTTCGCTGCAGTATTGAAGGCACGTGGCCCCTTCAGGGCCGTATGATTAGGAGACGTTGACCTATCCAGGGAACGTTCGCCTCCCGTAGACCTTGTCTGACTTATCATCTGAACCGTTCAAAGGCATTACTTTAAAAAGTATGCAGATCTATCGCTCATGGTTCATTCAGGTTGTGATGCGTTAGATGGATCTGACGTTCTGTAGATGAGTCAATTGGTTGACTCTCTCCCGTGGACTCCCAAATTGAACTTTGGATCCTTTAGCTAATGGGCCTTGCGCCCTAACGCTATTAGCACCCCCCAGAAGCCCATTTGCTTTTGCTTCAATAGAAAATACTCCCCCTGTTTGTTTTTTTAATAAATAAATTAATAACTTAATTTATTTAATTAGAATTTAAATCTTAATTTAGTTCTTTAATAATCAATTTAATTACTCAACTTAATTAGTAAAGTAGGTTTTAGATTTTAAGTTTTTTTAATAATTAAATTAATTACTTAATTTAATTAATTGATTAGGTTTTTTAACTTAGGTCTTTTTTTAAATAATTAGGTTAATTACTTAATCTAATTACTTAATTGGGTTTTAAAATTTTAATTAGGGTGGGGAAATAGGATTTTAGGGATTTTCTAGTATTAGGTCAAGTATTTAAATTTTTTTAAAATTGTTAACAAGGTTTTATAATGGAGTTTGTTTCTAAATTTTTTTTAGGGGATGGAAGGCTTCTTTGTTTTGGAATTTTTATAAAAATTAGGTTGTAGGATTTATTTTAAAGAAAATAGTTGTAGGTTTTATTTGGATAAATTTGAGTTATACTAAAATTTTATTGTATTTTTGGGATTACAATACTGTTTTTGGGTTTATTCTTAAATTTCAAGAAAATTATCTTTTATCTATTGGGATTAATTTGGGGGATAAATTTCGGTTTTTAGCATAATAACATTTTGGACTTTATTCTTTTTTTTTAATGGAAATTCAAGTCATTTTATGTGGGATATCTAAGGGACTTCTAGGGTTTTAAACATGGGATAGAGCTCTAATTTCCGAGAGCATAAATAAAGGAATATGATTTTTTGGGATAAGGGATAAAATATGGTTTTTTTTTTGTAAATTATTAAAATTAATTTTCTGTTTTTCTAAATAAATTAAGGGACTAATTTTTAATAAAAATAAGGGATGAGATAAGGGATAAAGCTCTTAGGTTCCAAGAGTTAAAATATAGGCCAAAGGGATTAAGGGATAGAACTCTCTGTCCGAGAGTATAAATAATGGATAAGGGATAGAACTCTCCAACCGAGAGTATAAATAATGGATAAGGGATAGAACTCTCCATCCGAGAGTATAAATAATTGATAAGGGATAAAACTCTTGATATCCGAGAGTATAAATAAATGGATTAGGGATAAAACTCTTGATATCCGAGAGTATAAATAAATGGATTAGGGATAGAACTCTTGATATCCGAGAGTATAAATAAATGGATTAGGGATAGAACTCTCCATCCGAGAGTATAAATAAGGGACAAGGGATAGAACTCTCCATCCGAGAGTATAAATAATGGATAAGGGATAAAACTCCTTATCTAGGAGTATAAATAATAGACCAAGGGATAGAACTCTTTATCCAAGAGTATAAATAGTGGATTGAGTTTAGGATTAGGAATGAGAATGGGATTAGGGGGTAGGAATAGGGGAGGTGAACTACGGTTAATCTGATCCTTCAAAATTGAAGGTACGTAGGCATCGGGTTGTAAACCCTAGCGAGTACAATAATAAAAAACTTAGGATTCTTTTGTAAAATAAGTAAAAAGTCAGACAACAAAAAAACAGACCCTAAAATCTAAGGAGGATCCCATTGAGTACAATGGAAGTGAGGGGTGCCTAACACCTTCCCCTCACTTAACCGACTCCCGAACCGTAGGAAGCTCTGTTCGTGGGATTAAGGATTTTTAGGTTTATCATTTATTTTCCTTAAAAAAATATGATGGCGACTCGAAATTTTTACCCGGCCGCGACAGTTGGCGACTCTGCTGGGGACAGGGTAACCTAAAGAGAGTCCCTCCTAACCTTAGGTCTTAGGGTCCTTGTTTGTTTTGGATGTTTTTTGTTTTTATTTTTTTATGATTTATTTTATGTTTGAATTTGTTTTTATTGATTATATTTGTCTATGATATTTTTTTTTGTTTTTGTCATCATGCATTGGATTGGGGCAAATAATGTGTGAAGCTAAAGCCCAAGCTTGGAGTATAACCCTAGATTAGGACGTGGAACAAAAATGTTTTTTGGGGGGATGCGACATCCCCAACAATTCATTGATGTCACACTCAGAATAGATCCTTACAAAGGCGTCCTCATGAAAGGGCTAGCCCCTAACGTAGAGGATGATTTGGATGTGGTCCGAGACTCTGAGAACTTTTAGCCTACCCCTTACCAACTCATGGAGACCCTATGTATTCAACCTTCAAGGGCTGTTACTAGGGTCCTACCCAGATGAGACTTATCCCGAAGGATTACCATAGGAAGGCATGCTCCTTCTCATAGTAAAACAAGGGTATAGTCCGTACGTTATAGGGTCGTTATGCTGTCCGAACTTTATATCCTACATGTGAGGGGATTGGGTAGACAAAACATAGATCCAACCTATTCTAGGGAGCTTACCTTTACTAGGGCATGCTTGCATTTCACATTACCCTAATCAAAGCATATAAAATTTGCATTCATCATCCTCATAAATTCTTTTTACATTATCATGTCACAGGAATCTTAAATATTTTCAAAAAGGGTTAAAGTCAAAGACAATGGAATTCGGGAAAAAGAAAACTATCACGATCAAAGTAAAAACGTCTGACATAGTGAGCTTAAAATCTTATGTTAGGGGGTTACCTCAAGAAATAAGAAAGCTCCTAATTCGTAAGTATGGGGATATATTAGATCTGGTCACTACTCCTATTCAAGAAGAGGGTCTAATCGCCTTGGCTCAGTTTTACGACACAGAGTTAAGGTGCTTCCAGTTTCAAGACTTTCAAATAGCCCTCACTCTTGAAGAAGTTCGTAGGATACTGGGTCTCCCCAAGAACAACAAAGGTCCATTCAAGGCTTTAGGGTATCGCCCTACCTTCAAAGAAATGGCAAGTGGTTTTCATATCCGTGAGGAAGACTTGCAAGCTAACTTAAAGGTTCAAGAAGACTTTCATGGGTTCTCTAAAGGGTTCTTGGAGAAGAAAGCCAATCATTTTGCTGCTTGCAAAAATTGGGCAGCCATGGACGCTATCACGGTACTCCTCATCTTTGGGTTAGTTTTATTCCCGAGCACGAAGAACTTTGTAGACGTCACTGCCATTAATTTATTCTTGGTTGTGACCATTGGAGAAGAAGATCCTACACCGACCTTCCTCGCAGATATATACTTTACCCTTCACCAAAAATTTGAAAGAAGGGGAGGAGCTATGTTGTGTTGCTCTCAGTTATTGTACAAATGGTTGTGTTCTCACCTAGTAAGGGATCTAAGGGATATGGAAAAAATGAAAGCCTATGATTGGTCTCAATATTTGGTATCTCTTGGTGATAAAGACATCTCGTGGTTACCTCAAATACTCTAGCGAGACGACGTGGTCCTAAGCTGTGGGGATTTCCCTAATGTACCCTTGATAGGATCAAGAGGGTGCATAAGTTATTATCCGGTCTTATCAATGAGGCAATTGGGGCATCCATTGGCCTACAAGCCAGAGGATAGGTTATTAGAAGGCTTCGTCCTACAAAATGTAGCTGGAAATCATCCAAATGTTCTAAAGATTGCTCAAGCTTGGAAGCTAAGTATCAAAGGGAAGGGCAGTCTTAAAAGACCAAGAGAAGAATCTAGGGTACCATATCTGCAATGGATGAAAGAAAGGGTGAGCATAGTGAAGTTGCCTTTTACTTTGGATCGTCCTATTAATCCAAGGGTTCCCCACCTGCCGCAATCTCCATAGAGGAAAGTGAAAGACTCAAAGAGACTATTGCACGATTACAAAAAGAGAAAGAAGAGTGGGAAGGTAAATATTACCAAGCCACTGGAGAAAGTAGTCAGTTAAGAAGGAGTCTCAATGAAGTTATGGAGAAATCAAAGATTAATAAGGGGATAGCTAAAATGGAGGAAGAGAAGAAGGAACAAGCTTACGCCGACCTTCAAGCTGTGAGTTCACGCCTCAAAGACCACAAGGAGCAACTAGATAGAGCCTGGCGTCAAAGGGACGAGTGGAGGGACATTTGGATGACATCAACACAAATAGAGTTCAAGGAGGGATATGATAGGTGTATCCACAACCTTGAAGCTGAAGTCCAAAGCTTATCTAGCGCTCTTCTCGAGAGCAAAAGGCAAGCCCTAGATGCAACTGTGCAATTGAGATCAGCCGAAGAACTTCTTGCCCTACGGCCAGAAGGATGGTTAGAAACTCAAGAGGAGAACCAGGAACTTAGAAGGCTATATGGGGAGCTTCAGGATTCCTACGAAGACCTAAGGGCATGGTGCATTTATGTTGAAGAACATAACCAACAGCTAGAGCAAACTACTAGGGAGGATTTAGAGATCATGGCAAAGTTATGAGATGACGAGGCATATTATCGAGAAAGGTATCAGAAGTTGGTCTTACTATCCAACGATCTCATCCACGAGATCCCTCGAAGTTTAAAGGAAGCTGAGTATATGGCTGATATCTTCAAGCCGGTCAAAGAGATTGCCGATTTTCTTGCACTTTGTCGTGAGATGGTAGAGGAGTTTACGGCTAGGATTAGGAGGAGGACTTAACTTTTCTATGTAATGACTTCTTACGTTTGGTTTTTTGTTATGAATAATTTAAGGGTTTATCCCTAGTTTGGTTTTCCTTATGTAATAAATGGGGCTTTGACCCTAGTACTTTCTTTTCATTAATAAAAGTACTTGTTTTCCATTATCCTTGGCTTTAATCTTAATAAATGAAAGTTTAAGATTCCTGAAATAAAATAATTTCTGCATACTCATACATTCATGCATGCATAACATAATTAAAAAAAACATCAAATGAAAATCATTTTTCGATATCTTCTCTCAGAATCATCGCAACAATCTGACGTCTCGACCCAACACCCGTGCTCACCAAAAGAAAGTTATGGAACAAATGGAGTTGAACCACGCTGCTCTAAAGGGAGATGTGGATGTTGTCAAAGGAAATGTGGAGGAGATGAAGGACAAAATCGACCAGCTGACTCGAGCTATTCAGAATATGATAGCAAGAGATACCGAGGCTAGTAACCGTAGGAGTGTCCCTACCCCTCCTCCCCAGTATGAAGATAATAATCCTCTTTTGGGATTTGTGGCTGACTTGGAATGTGAAGCATTAGAGGCTAGTAAAGGGAAGGCTAACACTCAACCTCCTTTAGGGTCTGTTCCTCCACCCGAGCATAATGGAGAATCACGACCTATACAGATACCTGTGACTCGTGAAGTCTCTGATGACTGGCACCTCCAACATGGAGAGGAAGACTCAAGGCAAGTAGGTCGTGAAACCAAACTGGCTGCCATGGAAGGAAGAAGGGAGGATGAAAAGTACAAGATAATTGAGGAACGGTTAAGGGCTGTGGAAGGATCCAAGATCTTTGGGATCGATGCCTTGGAAATGTGTTTGGTACCCGACGTGGTCGTGCCTCCTATGTTTAAGGCACCTAACTTCGAGATGTATAAAGGGGTTAGTTGTCCCAAAAATCACATCCGGATGTTTTCCCGAAAGATGGGGGCATACGGTAAGAATGAAAAGCTGATGATGCATGTTTTCCAAGACAGCCTTAGTGGGGCATCCTTGGACTGGTACATGCAGCTGGAAAGGACCTACATCAAGAACTGGGAGGATTTGGCAAGTGCCTTCATAAGGCAATACCAATATAATGTAGACATGGCCCCTAATCGCATGCAATTGTAAAACATGTCTCAGAAAGGGAATGAATCTTTTAAGGAGTATGCCCAGAGATGGAGGGAGCTAGCCTCTCGTGTGCAACCTCCATTGCGGGAAAGCGAGCTAGTAGATACATTCATGGGAACTCTGCAAGGATTATACTATGAAAAGATGATTGGATCTGTCTCAACAGGATTTGCGGATTTGGTTATCATTGGGGAAAGGATCGAGAATGGATTAAAAAGCGGAAAGATTGGAACACCGTCTTCCAATCAACATAACAACAAAAGGTACTCCGGAAACAGTTCGAAGAAGGAGGCCAATGCCATTTCTGCTGATAGGTATACTCAAGTACCTTATAACCCTTACGTGGCGGCCACGGACTCTGGTCAAGCGTCTCCTATGCTCCAGATCCAACAGCCAAGGGCGCCACCCTCTCAAAATCAGCAACAACAGAAGCATCCCCGAAGGGAACAAAGGAGGCATTAGAAGGACTTTGACCCTATACCCACTACATATACTCAGATCCTGCCAATGTTAATCCAAAAGGGATTGGTAGAAATCAAGCTGTTAGGGCCCCCTCCTACGCCTCCTCCTCGAGGGTATGATGCCAATGCATATATGATTACCATGCTGGATCGCCGGGGCACACGACTGAAAAGTGTTTAGCCTTCAAGTTTAGGGTGCAAGATTTGCGGGATCAGAAAGTCATTAACTTCAGTTATGACACTCCAAATGTAGGAGATAACCCTTTCCCAGGGCACGCCGGACCAACTGTTAACTCCATTGAGGGACTAGGAGAGAATGTCCTAATTAAGGGGGTAGAACAAGTAAAGACCCCTATGACGAAAGTAAGGGAAGTAATAATTGGGTACAAGGAGTTTGAAAGGCTGCACGATGACTGTGAGGATTGCGCGGCTGATCCCAATAGCTGTAAGAAGATGAAGGAGATCCTCCAACAACTAATGGACCAAGGGATAGTACAGATTGGGTACTTAAGGAATATGAATGAGGTGGCTGCCTTAGACTCCCAGGGGCAAGCACTTTCTGAGATTCCATACCAGAAAAGAGGAGTCACGACTCCTATTTAAATATCAATTCCAAGGTCTGCACAAGTGCCTATTCAAATACCAGTTCCCAGGCAGGCACAGGCGCCCATCCAAATACCAGTTTCAAGGCCTGCGCAGGTTCCTATATCAATTCTGGTACCTGCACGAACACCAATTCAAATACCTGTTCCTGCGCCAGTCAAAGCGCCGATGCCTGCAACGTCAGAAGGTCCTATCACGTTCCATGTACCAACGCCATTTCCTTATGAAAGCACCAAGACTGTACCTTGGAAATATGACATCACTGCGTCAGTGGGAGGGAAGACTATAATGCCGTCACCAGCAGTTACTAACATAGCTAGTGTTGGAGGAATGACACGTAGTGGAAGGGTATACTCGTCAGACCAACCCAAGAAGGATATCCCCAAAAGCTCAAAGGGGAAGGAGACCACAAGTATAGGTGAGGGACCGTCCAAGAAGGGCATATCTCAAGAAGACGCCGAGGAATTTTTAAGAATCATAAAGAAAAGTGATTATAGGGTGGTGGACCAACTAAATCAAACACCATCCAAAATCTCTATTCTATCCTTGTTGTTATGCTCAGAGGCACATAGGGAGTCCCTGCTGAAGGTCCTAAATGAAGCCCATGTCACCAAAGACATATCAGTAATTCAGTTCGACGAGGTAGTCACTAATATCGCCGCCAGCACCTGCCTGGGTTTCAGTAGTGAGGAATTACCCCCCGAGGGGTAAGCACATAATAAGGCCTTGCATATATCAGTCAAATGTTAGGACACTATTCTCTCAAGGGTGCTAGTAGATACAGGGTCTGCTCTAAATGTCATGCCTAAGGACACCCTTATGAAATTAACATCCGTAAGGACCTTTATAAAGACCAGTTCCCTGATTGTTAGGGCTTTCGACGGTTCGAAAAGAATGGTAATTGGGGAAGTAGACATACCTACGGTGGTGGGATCACATACCTTCATGATCACTTTCCAAGTCATGGACATTAATCCCTCCTACACTTGTCTTCTAGGACGACCATGGATTCATGCTGCAGGCGCAGTTACTTCCACACTTCATCAGAAGCTGAAGTTCATATCTGGGGACAATTTAATAATTGTTGATGGGGAGGAAGACATCTTCGTCAGCCATCTCTTGTCATTCAGATACATAGAAGTGGTTGGGGAGACATTTGAAATACCGTTCCAAGCTTTGGAGATTGCGACGGTCAGTTGTAAGCAAGTCGTTCGACAGGAGGAAAGGTCGAAAAGGATCACAGACTTGATTCAGAATGGGGATACTAGGGGCTGGGGCAAAGTAATAGAGATACATGAAAAGAAGGATCAATTCAGGCTGGGTTACAAACCAACTAATAAAGTGGTTCAGAAGTCTCGACAAATGATATTTCCTCCTCTTGAAGAAACTTTCCATAAGGCCGGATTCAGAGATGAAGATTAGATGACTGCAATTGAAGAGGAAAATAGAGGGATACCAGATTGGGTGCGCCATTGCACACCAGATACAGTTCTCAACAATTGGAGGGCCATCGAGATTCCAGAGATTATTTCTATTTCCAAGTAATTTACTTTTCTAAAAAAAAAAAATAATAAGTCCTTTGCTATGCCCAAGGCAAATGGACAAGCTTTGTAGGGCCACCGTTTGTTTCTTTGAAATTATTTAATAATAAAATCACATTTTGTTTTCAATCAAGATCTTTTTTCTTTCTTAGTTATTCTTTTTTCAAATGGCAATACACTTTCTTTTCAGTATTTTCATTTGCACCAATTCAAAAAATAATAAGCATAAAATATCTCCCTCATGCAGATTTAAAAATGAACCTATTGAAAATGACACCGCTATAATTCCTTACAACTTCGAGTTCCCGATTAACCAAGCGGAAGTGGGTGATGAGGACGATTGTGAGCTCCCTGAAGAGCTAGCCAGAATGTTAAAGCAGGAGGACAAAGTGATACAACCTCATCAGAAACCAGTGGATGTGATCAATCTGGGAACTGAAGAGGACAAAAAGGAGGTTAAAGTCGGTGCTTCTTTAAACAAGGACGTCAAGAGGAAGTTGATCAAGTTACTACAAGAGTATGTGGATGTGTTCGCTTGGTCTTACCAAGATATGCCCGGTTTGGACACGGATATTGTTGAACATAAGCTACCGCTTAAACCCGAATGTCCACCGGTCAAACAAAAGCTAAGGCGGACTAGACCAGATATGACTCTCAAAATCAAGGAAGAGGTTAAAAAGCAGTTTTACGTAGGGTTCTTAGCCGCAGTGAAGTATCCAGAATGGGTAGCCAACATTGTGCCCATGCCAAAAAAGGATGGAAAAGTCAGAATGTGCGTAGACTATCGAGATATCAACAGAGCAAGTCCTAAAGATGACTTTCCACTACCCCACATTGATGTGTTGGTGGATAACACTGCTCAATTCTCAGTCTTCTCATTCATGGATGGATTCTCCGGATATAATCAGATCAAGATGGCTCCCTCCGACATGGAAAAGACTACTTTTATTACTCCATGGGGAACCTTCTGTTACAAGGTAATGCCCTTCGGGTTAAAGAACGTTGGGGCAACCTATCAAAGGGCAATGGTAACTCTCTTTCACGACATGATGCATAAGGAAATAGAGGTTTACGTCGATGATATGATTGCTAAATCACAAACTGAGGAAGAGCACATAGTCAATTTACAGAAGTTGTTTGAACGGCTAAGGAAGTTCAAGCAACGACTAAATCTTGCGAAGTGTACTTTTGGGGTCAGATCTGGGAAGTTGTTGGGGTTCATAGTCAGTCAAAGAGGTATAGAAGTTGATCCGGACAAAGTGAATGCCATCCAAGAAATGCCAGCACCGAGGACTGAAAAAGAAGTGCGTGGGTTCCTGGGAAGATTAAATTACATCGCCAGGTTCATCTCACACCTTACTGCTACTTGTGAGTCAATCTTCAAGCTGTTGAGGAAAGGTCAAAGCCTCGAGTGGGGTGAAAATTGTCAAAAGGCCTTCGATCGAATCAAGGAATATTTACAAGAGCCACCCATATTGGTACCACCCGCACCTGGAAGACCACTCATAATGTACCTAACGGTGCTTGACAATTCGATGGGCTGTGTACTCGGACAACAAGACGAAACAGGGAGAAAGGAGCACGCAATTTATTACTTGAGTAAGAAATTCACCGATTGTGAATCCAGGTACTCCCTCTTGGAGAAGACCTGTTGTACTCTTGTATGGGCCGCCCGACGGTTAAGACAATACATGGTGTGCCATACTACTTTCTTAATATCAATAATGGACCCCATCAAGTATATATTCGAGAAGCCTGCAGTGACTGGAAGAGTGGCTCGGTGGCAGATGTTACTGACTGAATATGACATCCAGTATGTTACCCAAAAGGCCATAAAAGGGAGCGTGTTAGCCGATTATCTCGCTCATCAGCCAGTAGATGACTATCAACCTATGCAATTTGATTTCCCTGACGAGGATGTGATGGCTGTAAGAGACGATGATATTCCGGATTCTTACGAAGGACCTGAGCCCGGACCCCGGTGGAAGCTTATATTCGATGAAGCCTAGAATGCAGAAGGACATGGGGTAGGAGCTGTTATAACTTCTCCAACAGGATTCCACATACCTTTTACTGCGAGAATATGCTTCACGTGTACCAACAATATGGCGGAGTACGAGGCGTGTATCTTGGGAATTAACGAAGCCATTAACCTCGGAATCAAAATCTTAGAAGTATATGGAGAGTCGGCTCTCTCCATCAATCAAGTCAAAGGAGAGTGTAGAACACTTAATGCCAAGCTGACTCGATATCGAGATTGTGTCTGTAAAAGGATAGCATACTTTGATGAGATCACCTTCCATCATATCCCCAGAGATGAGAATCAACTGGCAGACGCTTTGGCAACTTTGGCGTCCATGTTCAAAGTCAAATGGTATAACGAAGCACCGGCTATAAGGATTAATCGCCTAGATGAACCATCGTATTGTGCAGCAGTGGAGGCCGAAGTGGATAATATACCGTGGTTTTACGATATCAAACAGTTCCTCCACAAACAAGAATATCCTGTGAATGCCTCAAGTGGGGACAAGAAAACACTTAGAAGACTGGCTGCCCAGTTTTTCCTTGATGGAGAGGTACTGTATAAAAGGAATCATGACATGGTGTTGCTCCGGTGTTTAGATGGACATGAACAGGACATGCTCATCAGAGAAATACACGAAGGATCCTTCGGAACCCATGCAAATGGGCATACTATGGCTAAGAAGATTCTCCGAGCAGGGTACTACTGGCTGACTATGGAGTCCGACTGCTTTAAATATGTCATGAAGTGCCACAAGTGTCAAATCTACGCTGATAAAATTCATGTGCCGCCAACTCCCCTGAATGTATTAACTGCTCCGTGGCCCTTCTCTATGTGGGGGATAGACATAATAGGGATGATTGAGCCAAAGGCATCAAATGGACACCGGTTCATTCTGGTTGCTATCGACTACTTCACCAAATGGATAGAAGCTGCTTCCTACACCAATGTGACAAGACAAGTAATTGCACGATTCATCAAGAAAGAGATAATTTATCGCTATAGGGTTCCTAACAAGATCATCACGGATAATGGGCTCAATCTAAACAATAAAGTGATGGATGAGCTATGCGAGAGTTTCAAAATCGATCACCATAACTCGTCGCCTTATCGCCCGAAGATGAACGGCGCGGTAGAAGCAGCCAATAAGAACATCAAGAAGATTATCCAGAAAATGGTGAAGACCTACAAGGATTGGCACGAAATGCTCCCTTTCGCATTACATGGCTACAGAACCTCAGTTTGTACTTCGACAGGAGCTACGCCTTTTTCCTTAGTATATGGCACAGAAGCGGCACTCCCTATTGAAGTAGAAATTCCTTCACTTAGGGTCATAATGGAGACTAAGTTAGATGAAGCGGAGTGGGTACAAAATAGACTTGATCAACTGAATCTCATAGAGGAGAAGCGCATGGCCGCTGCGTGTCATGGTCAGTTATATCAGCGGAGACTCAAGAAGGCATTCGACAAGAAAGTTCGTCCTCGCCTATTCGAAGAAGGAGACATGGTATTAAGAAAAGTGCTACCCATCTATAAAGATCCTCGTGGCAAATGGGCCCCAAACTATGAAGGACCGTATGTTGTAAAGAGCGCCTTCTCTGGCGGAGCTTTAATGTTGACTACTATGGATGGAGCGGATTTACCGCGACCGGTAAATTCCGATTCAGTCAAAAAATACTATGCCTAGAAAAAGAGGATAAAAGCCCACTAAGTCGAAAACCCGAAAGGGCGACTTAAGAAAAAATTAGGGCGTCCCGGTGGATTGAAAACTCGAAAGAGCAATCCAGGCAAAAATTAGGGACTTAAATAAAAAAAACGATACCCGACAAGTCGAAAACCCTAAAGGGCGGCTAGTTGAAAAAAATGGTATATTATCCTGATGGACTAAGACTAAAAAAGAATGGTCCAGGCAAAATTAAGGATATCCAAAAGGCATATGACTGATAGCATTTACGGTCACGCAACGGGATTCGGAAAGGAAGGCGCAATCCAATCGTCATCTTCAGAAGCGAAGTGTCATGACCTCGGAGATTTAGGGATATTAGCTGGTGTTTGAATTCAATAGGAACATAGATAATTTTTTTTTTCGTATTGCCATTTTTCATCTTATAGATTTGTAGTAATTCCTCCTTATGAGGATTACTTTCCTTATGTACTGTTTCCGGTTTATGGGTCATTTTTCAATAAATAAAATTTTCTTTTCTTCCCAATTATTCCGTGTGATTACAAAATGCCGATTAATTATAGAATAATGCATTAAAACATTGGGCATAATCAAAAGCTTTCAAAAAAAAAAGAGAAAAAGGAAAGGTATTTTACTTCGATTTGGAAACAGTGAAAGGATCATATTTCCTCCAAGTCAAACACAGGGTCTATATATTAACGGTCACGATTTTAATCATTATGGAAGTTTCGTTAAAAAGAATGATACGCATCTCCAGATAGCAAGAATATATGACTTGTTACGCTCATCAAAGGAGTCAAGGGTTCAGGGGGTTGGGAAGTCGGAATATTGCACTAGGTTGGGTTTCCATAAATACATGCATTGCATATCATAAAAGAGGCGTTAGCCCAAAAAATGCATCATGCATAAAAGCACACATACTTTTGAACATACCTACATGACATAGGGCTCATAGCTTACGCTCAGGGATAAAGGGGTTCAATCGGGTATTTTGCCAAGGGTTTATTACCAGGGATATTATACACAAGGATATTGAGATACTAACGGAGCATCTGGAATCGGTCCACATGGACGCTGAACCTATCAACTCCGCGGTCAAAATTAGGGTTCCTTTATATTTAATCATCTCCTCCTCGCGAAGATGAAGACTCACCGTCATCATCATCCTAGGCTGAAGCTGATTAAATAGGGGCAGCTGTAGTACCCCAAATTTTGACCAATGATTTTTCATCTTTTTAGGATTTTTGGTGTTACTAGGGGGTGTCATTTGGGCTTTGGGGTGTGCTATTACTTTTGGGCCCATTTTTGGGTTTTTGGGTTTATATAAAGTTTTTACATTTAGGATTTAGATTTATTTTCTATTTCATTTTTTGCTCATTTATTTTAAGGTAAAGTTTTATTTTGAGATTTTATTGATTATAAGAAATTATTGGGGATTTCACTCATTTTAGATTTTTAGAGTAGAATGAATTAGGTTTTTATTTTATTAGAAAAAAGACTTGGGCTTTTTTATATTTTTATGTTTTTTAGAGTTTATTATTTTAACAGAAAATTAAGTGGGTATTATTTTAGAATTTTGTTTTTTATTAGGAAATAGTTAGGTCTTGTTTTAATATTAATTAGTTTAAGTATTTTATTAATATCCTTTTATTTTATTATTAATTAGGAATTTCGTTTTAATTAAGATTTAGAGGTCAAATATATTTTTAGTTATTAATTAAGGATATTTTCGTGTTGATTATTAGAATTTAGGTGATATTTAGAATTTTGATTTAAGTTAATTTATTTTTTGTTTTTTATTTCGGTCAAACACGTTGACCCAAGTGGGCCGTCCCCTTCCCCATTGCTAACCCTAAATTCTGCGCAGCTGAAAAGGAATTGGATAAAAAAAAACCAATCAAATCTAATTGTTTGAATCAAACCAAATCTGTACAAACGATTACAATCCGATTACAAAATCAAATCGAATCAAAATACATCAGTTTTTCCTAATACAGAATCAATCTAATAAATTAAAAAAAAACTAATTTGTACCTATAAAAGCTTAAAGAAAATTCATATTAGTGGACGGAGAAACCCTAGGCAAAAAACTCTTGCGGCTGCGCGAATCCCTCCCTTCACCTAAAGCTCACGATCTTCAAATAGAGACTTAGGGTTCATCACTAGAACCCTAATCACTCTGATCTAAGCCACATCCACACCTGCAAATAAGAAAAGAAAGGAGATTAGAAGAGAAAGGGATAAACAAATATACGACTAGTTTCACGGCACGGACGGTAAATGACGAAAAAACTTAGCTTTTTTTAAGATTGTGTGTCTGATTGTTGTTGTTGTTTGTTTCTGGGTTTTTTTTCGTAAAATTAGGGTTAGGGTTCATAGGATGTAGGGTTAGGGTTCTTGGGGGTTCAAAGGGTTTCTGGGTTTTGGTTGAATTTAGGTTAGGGTTCATACGGTAGGGTTAGGGTTCATGCAATTCTGGGTTAGGGTCCGTTGATGCAATTCTGGGTTAGGGTTCATAGATTCTGGGTTGGGGTGGGGATATGGTTCTTGATGTTTGAATTTCCCGGTTGAATCCTCAACCAGATTCTGGAAATGGAGGGTGGTTTGGGGTGGTGCGCGGTGGCCGGAGGGCTCACCGGCGGTGGGTTGTTTAGAGAGAGAGAGTAGAGAGAGGTGAGAGAGAATTGGGATAGAGGGAGAAGGAGAAGATAGAGAGAGAAAGAAAAGGAGAAAATGAGAGAGTGCTGAGAGGAGTTTAAAGGATATACTCCCTCTCTTCGCTGCAGGATTGAAGGCACGTGGCCCCTTCAGGGCCGTGCGATTAGGAGACGTTGACCTATCCAGGGAACGTTCGCCTCCCGTAGACCTTGTCTGACTTATCATCTGAACCGTTCAAAGGCATTACTTTAAAAAGTATGCAGATCTATCTCTCGTGGTTCATTCAGGTTGTGATGCGTTAGATGGATCTGACGTTCCATAGATGAGTCAATTGGTTGACTCTCTCCCGTGGACTCCCAGACTGAACTTTGGATCCTTTAGCTAATGGGCCTTGCGCCCTAACGCTATTAGCACCCCCCAGAAGCCCATTTGCTTTTGCTTCAATAGAAAATACCCCCTTGTTTGTTTTTTTAATAAATAAATTAATAACTTAATTTATTTAATCAGAATTTAAATCTTAATTTAGTTCTTTAATAATCAATTTAATTACTCAACTTAATTAGTAAAGTAGGTTTTAGATTTTAAGTTTTTTTAATAATTAAATTAATTACTTAATTTAATTAATTGATTAGGTTTTTTTAACTTAGGTCTTTTTTTAAATAATTAGGTTAATTACTTAATCTAATTACTTAATTGGGTTTTAAAATTTTAATTAGGGTGGGGAAATAGGATTTTAGGGATTTTCTAGTATTAGGTCAAGTATTTAAATTTTTTTTTAAATTGTTAACAAGGTTTTATAATGGAGTTTGTTTCTAAATTTTTTTTAGGGGATGGAAGGCTTCTTTGTTTTGGAATTTTTATAAAAATTAGATTGTAGGATTTATTTTAAAGAAAATAGTTGTAGGTTTTATTTGGATAAATTTGAGTTATACTAAAATTTTATTGTATTTTTGGGATTACAATACTGTTTTTGGGTTTATTCTTAAATTTCAAGAAAATTATCTTTTATCTATTGGGATTAATTTGGGGGATAAATTTTGGTTTTTAGCATAATAACATTTTGGACTTTATTTTTTTTTTTTTTTATGAAAATTCAAGTCATTTTATGTGGGATATCTAAGGGACTCCTAGGGTTTTAAACATGGGATAAAGCTCTAATTTCCGAGAGCATAAATAAAGGAATATGGTTTTTTGGGATAAGGGATAAAATATGGTTTTTTTTGTAAATTATTAAAATTAATTTTCTGTTTTTCAAAATAAATTAAGGGAATATTTTTTAATAAAAATAAGGGATGGGATAAGGGATAAAGCTCTTAGGTTCCAAGAGTTAAAATATAGGCCAAAGGGATTAAGGGATAGAACTCTCCGTCCGAGAGTATAAATAATGGATAAGGGATAGAACTCTCCATCCGAGAGTATAAATAATGGATAAGGGATAAAACTCTTGATATCCGAGAGTATATATAAATAGATTAGGGATAAAACTCTTGATATCTGAGAGTATAAATAAATGGATTAGGGATAGAACTCTTGATATCCGAGAGTATAAATATATGAATTAGGGATAGAACTCTCCGTCCGAGAGTATAAATAAGGGATAGGGGATAGAACTCTCCATCCGAGAGTATAAATAATGGATAAGGGATATAACTCTTTATCTAAGAGTATAAATAATAGATCAAGGGATAGAACTCTTTATCCAAGAGTATAAATAGTGGATTGGGTTTAGGATTAGGAATGAGAATGAGATTAGGGGGTAGGAATAGGGGAGGTGAACTATGGCTACTCTGATCCTTCAAAATTAGAAGGTACGTAGGCATAGGGTTGTAAACCCTAGCGAGTAAAATAATAAAAAACTTAGGATTCTTTTGTAAAATAAGTAAAAAGTCAGACAACAAACAAACAGACCCTAAAATCTAAGGAGGATCCCATTGAGTACAATGGAAGTGAGGGGTGCCTAACACCTTCCCCTCACTTAACCGACTCCCGAACCGTAGGAATCTCTATCCTTGGGATTAAGGATTTTTAGGCTTATCATTTATTTTCCTTAAAAGAATATGATGGCGACTCGAAATTTTTAGCCGGCCGTGACAGATGATATTGGAGCATTCTTTCCCATGAGTGATGAAGATGTCACAGAAGATGTTGGAACATTACACGATGCTCCTGAAGATGCTGCAGACTCAAATGTTAATCCTGAACCTGCAAAAACTGAGAAAGTAGACAAGGGACCTTCCACCAAAATTTAGAAAGATCATCCTAAGGAGCATATAATAGTAAATGGTGGAAGAATGACTAGATCAAGAGAAGTTATTGCTGGTGCTTGTTTTGTCTCAAAGTTGGAACCCAAAAATATCAAGGAGGCTGTGACTGATGAATTCTGGATCAATGCTATGCAAGAGGAACTGGGGCAGTTCAAAAGGCATGAGGTCTGGGATCTTGTACCAAGAGTTGAAGGGTCAAATGTTATTGGTACAAGATGGGTGTTTAAAAACAAGTCTGATGAGCAAGGCGTGATCACTAGAAACAAGGCTAGACTTGTTGCTCAAGGGTACACTCAGATTGAAGGTGTGGACTTTGATGAAACTTTTGCTCCTGTTGCTAGATTGGAGTCTGTTAGATTGTTACTTGGAGTGGCTTGTCTGTTGAAATTCAAGCTATTTCAAATGAATGTTAAGATTTCCATTTTGAATGGATACTTGAATGAAGAAGTATATGTGGAACAACCAAAAGGATTTATTGATCCTACATTTCCAGATCATGTGTTCAAATTGAAGAAGGCCTTGTACGGGTTGAAACAAGCTCCAAGAGCTTGGTATGAGAGGCTAACCGAGTTCCTCGTCAACCATGGATACAGAAAAGGTAGAATTGACAAAACTCTCTTTGTTAAAGAGAGGGATAGGAAACTCAAGATAACTTAAATCTATGTAGATGATATTGTGTTTGGAGGAATGTTGGATGAGATGGTTCAACACTTTATCAAGCAAATGCAATTTGAGTTTGGGATGAGCTTAGTGGGTGAATTAACCTACTTTATTGGTCTCCAAGTCAAACAGATGGAAGACTCCATATTTCTTTGTCAAGGGAAATATGCAAAAAGTATTGTGGAGAAGTTTGGTTTGGAGAATGCTAACCACAAAAGAACTCCTGCTCCTACACACTTGAAGTTGTCTAAGGATGAAAAGGGGGTTACTGTTGATTAGAGTTTGTATAGAAGCATGATTGGAAGTCTTCTATATCTTATTGCAAGCAGACCTGCCATAACTTTTGTTGTAGGAGTTTGAGCTAGATATCAAGTTAAACCTAAAGTCAGGCATATCAATCGTGTCAAAAGGATTATGAAGTATGTGAATAGTACATGTGATTATGGTCTGTTATATTCTCATAGTTCTAATTCCATGTTGATGGGATATTGTGATGCTGATTGGGCCGGTAGTGCTAATAATAGTAAGAACACCTATGGGGGATGTTTCTTTCTGGGGAACAACTTGATTTCATGGTTTAGTAAGAAACAAAATTGTGTTTCTTTATCTACTGGTGAGGTTGAGTACATAGCTGCAGGTAGCAGTTGTTCTCATATGATGTGGATGAAGCAGATGCTGACTGAGTATAATGTTACACAAGATGCCATGACACTTTTCTATGACAACTTGAGTGCCATAAGTATCTCAAAGAATACTATTTAGCACAGTAGGACCAAACATATTGACATCAGGCACCACTTTATTAGAAATCTTGTGGAAGACAAATTTATAACATTAGAGCATGTTGCCACAGAGAATCAGTTAGCTGACATCTTCACTAAAGCCTTAGATGTTAATCAATTTGAGGTGTTGATGGGCAAGCTTGGGGTTTGTCTGTATGAAGATTTGTAGCAGTTAACTTGCTGTGGGAATACCATTCGTGTGAATGTATATATGTTCCCGTCAAATAGAGAGAGGCCTTCAAAGCCAACTCTCATTTGTAGCATTATTCATCAACAATATCCTGATATTCAGATGAGACTGATGATGATCATGATGAAGAGAAAGATGATGATGAGGCTGCTGAAGATGATATCTGAATGTAGTTTCATTCATTTTTTTTTGTTATGTAAGGGCTAAATGCCCAGGATATTTTTGGTACTTCATGTGTTTGTTATGTACTTTAAACTTTTGTGTTATTGTTTGGTTGTTTAGTTAGTTTAACTACCTTTGTCATATTATGGCTAAAAAGGGAGAGTAATACTAACTTTACTAACCACTCTACTGCTAACCACTGGCTGCTGCTATTGAGGGGGGAGTACTAACCATTTGCTGCAGAAGAAGGAACTGTTTGAGGGGGAGGCTTTAATAGGCTTTAGTTTTCCGCTGCTGTTATGTTTTTTTTTTGCCTCTGACCTTGTGTTTTTGCTTGCAAGGGTTATTTAGTTATTTTTAGCCAAAATCTGCCAAAGGGGGAGATTGATGAGTCCAAGCTTTTGAGGTTGGCATCAATTTTGATAAAATTAACCTGATAGAAAGATGCTGGACAAGATATCCTAACATGAAGAACTAACTGAAGATCAAGATGTTGGACAAGATGTCATATCTGATGATTCGACATATTTGTCTTTTACTTTTTCAATTTTTTTCTTAATTCTGTTATTTTATGTTCAAATTATTCTGGGAATATTTGTTTATCCTAGGTGGCATTCCAGATTGAGGAATTAGAGATTCTGATGGTAATTTGAAGATGCCGTTTTCTAAGTGTTGAGACATTTTAAGAAACTTTGGATTGAAGAAACAATTCTTGAGGAAAATTTGTTGCAGATTATGTGTAACAGAATTGCTGCGTTTTGAACCCCAAATCCAGTCTAGTTTATGGTTATAAATAGGATGGATTTAACCTAGTAATGCTGTGTAAAATACACTATTGCTTAGTGAGTTTTAGGGTTTGTATTTGTGAGCCTCTCTTGTGTCGTGTGGATACTAGAGCTGGACTGTTTACATTGACTTGTAATTTCTGTCACTGCTGTGATTGAAAGGGAATTGAGAAGGGTCTCATACCTAGGAAGAGTCTTAGGTAGAAATTAAGCACAGGTAGTGATTAAGTGATAAGTTGTAAATTGGAGGTTGTTTAGCTTAGAATTAATACTATCTAGTGGATTTCATTCCTGGCTTGGTAGCCCCCAGACGTAGGTGTTGTTGTTCACCGAACTGGGTTAACAATTATTGTGTGTTCGTTTACTTTCTGCAATTGGTATTGTGATCCTTTTTGTCATTGCGTTTGAAGCAGAGATCAAGTGTTTCGACATCTCTCAGGACATATGAGATCTGTTACCAGAATTTCATGTATGAAAAGTGAAGTTTTGGGATGGGTTGAAAACAATTTTCGTAGTGATAAGCTGCAGAAAAGTGCTTCTGCTACATGTGTAATTGGTTACCAGAATTGGTGTAACCGGTTACACTGTTAAAAACCACGCTTTCTGGGCTTTTGGAGAGGGTGTAACCGGTTACCAGAATTGGTATAGTCGGTTACACTGTGAAACATTAGCGAGGCAGTGGCATGGTTACCGGGTGTAACCGGTTATTGCATTTGGTGTAACCAGTTACACTGGGAGGAAAATCTTAAAAACTTTGAAAAATCATATCTTGAGTTCCGGGTGTTCGATTCGAGTGTCGTTCAAAATGATAGGAAGCTAATGCAATGAACTGTATTCTAAAAATGATTCCAGTACCTAGAAGTGATTCAATTGTTACGTGATAATGTTGTATGGTATGTGAAGTATGTTTTGTGTTGTGGTGTTGTGTGTGGACAACATATTATTACTTACTAAGTTATTATATTGCTGTTGATGAATGTTTATAACATGTGTATGGTGTGTGGTGGTCATCATTGGTGTGGTACATTGGTTAAGGTGAATACCATTGTGCATGTTGTTGTTGTTGTTGTTGTTGTTGTTGCATGTCTAGTATGAAATCATACATCATGGTGTTTAGACGGTGGTCCGTTTTGGTGATTCTCAATCCTATGGTGGGGATTGGGTGCGAGTATCTAATTCCTATGGTGATTGAATTAGTGAAGCGTTACCTATGGTGATGGTAATAATTTTGGTGAGCTCTGGTCCTATGATGGGGATCGGTAGCTAGTGAACCCGAGAGTTCACTATTGGTACCACATGCATTGAGTCGTGATAGAGTCTCATTGCATTCGCATATGTGTTGCATTATTGTATGTGTAGATTTGTGTGAGGTGTGAACTGTGGATTGGGTGATTTGTATGTAATGTTGGCGTGCTTACATATAATTATGCAATTCTTTATATGTTTGTGATTTCTCACCCCTTATGTTTGAATGATGCCTTCACATGGGCACCGTGCATATACTCCGCAGTAGAGGCGTGGATGTGAGTGGAAGAGAGTGCTCTTCCTTTTTCCTTGTTGAGTCGACATCTGCTCTGATGTGTAACACCGAGGGGGGATAGAATGTTGTTGTTACTCATTCTATGTTTTATGGAGATTATTATGTGTGGTTCCCATATTTGATGATTCCTTTGATTTCGTTATGTTCTGATTATATTTGGACCGTTGAAATAATTACTTGGATGATGTTTCCGCTGCTAATAATAAAAGTTGAAGTTGGGCTATTTGATTAATGTTATTATTATTATTATTATTATTATTATTATTATTATTATTATTATTATTATTATTATTATTATTATTATTATTATTATTATTATTACTATTATTATTAATTTTCAAAAGTGACATGTGTTGCATATCTGATTGTATGAGCAGGTTTATGTTGAAAGGTAGCATCCTAATTGCCAAAATGTTTCAATTACTCTGATTTTTATTATAACTTATGCGGGGAAAATTAGGGTGTTACATGTCTAATGTGCTAGGTGTATTCATGGAGTATATGAATAGGAACTTTCATCCTTACTTGGATCAATTTGTGGTTGTGTTCATCGCAATATTTTAGTGTATTCCAAGACAGATGAAGATCATGCATAACATATGAAAATTGTGTTACAAACTTTGCAGGAGAAGAAGTTGTATGCTAAGTTGTCCAAGTCTGATTTCAGGTTGAAATAAGTGAATTTCCTTAGTCATGTGATTTCTAGTGGTGGTATATAAGTTGATCCGTCCAAGGTCAATGTCGTGTTGCAATGGGAGACTCCGAAGTCAGTTACAAATGTCATAAGTTTTCTGGGTTCGGCAGGTTACTATAGAAGGTTTATAAAAGGATTTTCAAAGTTAGATTTCCCTTTGACTCAGTTGAATCTTAAAGGTCAAGTGTATGTGTGAAATGTTCAGTTTAAAGAGAGTTTTCAAGAGCTCAAGAAGAAGTTAACGTCAGTGCCAATTTTGACTTTTCCAAGTCCAAGTGAATCTTTTGTTTTGTATTGTGATGCATCTAAGATGGGTTTAGGTGGTGTGTTTATGCAGAATGGACAGGTCGTGGCTTATGCTTCGAGACAATTGAAGGATCATGAGAGGAATTATCCTACCCATGATTTAGAGTTGACAGTTGTGGTGTTTGTGCTTAAAGTTTGGAGGCATTATCTGTTTGGCTCTAGATTTGAAGTGTTTAACGACCATAAGAGTTTGAAGTATTTGTTCGATTAAAAAGAGCTGAATATGAGACATAGGAGATGACTTGAATTTATGAAGGATTGTGATTTTAGTTTGAATTACCATCCTGGTAAAGTCAATAAGGTAGGAGATGCTTTGAGTATGAAATCTTTGCATATGTCAATGCTTATGGTTCAAGAATTGGAATTGATTGAACTGTTCTGAGATCTTATTTTTGTGTGTGAGATGACTCTTAACAGTGTGAAGTTGGGTATGCTGAATCTGACTAGTGGTATTCTTGAAGAGATTAGAGAGGTTCAAAATGCCGACTTAGGATTTATTGAACGATTGGTGTTGATCAATCAAGGTAATGAAGTATTACAAAATTGATGAGAATGGTGTTATGAAGTTCAAGGATAGAGTCTGTGTACCGGAGCATAAGAAGAGAATTCTTGAGAAAGGTCATATGAGTGGTTTGAGTATTCTTCCCGGTGCTACCAAGATGTATCAAGATATAAAGAAGATGTTTTGGTGGCTAGGTATGAAGAAGGAGATTGTTGAGTTTGTTTATTCTTGTTTGACTTGTTAGATGTCAAAGATTAAACATCAGAAACCGTATCGATTGATGCAACCATTGAGTATTTCGGAGTGGTAATGGGACACCATTTATATGGATTTTGTGACGAGTTTGCCTAAGACTTCTAAAGGAAGTGATTCGATTTCGGTTGTGGTGGGTAGGCTGACTAAATCGACTCATTTCATTTCGATAAAGATCAGTTATCTATTGAAGAAGCTGGCTGAGGTTCATGTCGAGAAGATTGTCAGTTTGCATGGTATTCCTTCGAGTATTGTTTCAGATAGAGATTCTAGGTTCACTTTGTAATGCCCTGCTTATTTTATTTATTTTTATGTATTTTAATTATGTGATAATTGTGGTTGTGTTGTGATTTGATGTGTTTGAGCTACCTTGGTGCGGGGTAGTGGCCTTAAGAATATACTTTAAGGTATTGTAGGGGTGTGTGAGCAATTTTGTAGAGATGGGTGGTGTGGAGAGTAAACCTAATTAGTAATATTAGTTAGTAGTTATTTATTTAAATAATATAAGGTAAATATTATTTAGATTAAATAATTAGTTATATTATTATTATTATTATTTTTATTATTTAATTAGAATGGATTAATATTAATAATAATATAATAATAAGAATACGGGAGAGAGGGGTAGAAGTTGTCAGACACGTAGAAACAAGAGAAAGTGAGAAGAAAGGCTAGGGCAAGAAGGAAGAGAAGGATCCATTGTTGAGAAAGAAGAAGATTTTGCAAGAAATCTAAGGTAAGGGTTGGGTTCTAATTATCTAAGGGTTAACATGATGATGGTGGGTAGCTTATGCCATGTAGGGTTTGTGTTTTTTCTCTCTATTCATAATTTTGATGAATTGGTAATTGTTGGATTTGATTAATTTCTTGATGAATTGTGTGGTGTGTCGATGTTGTGACTGATGTTAGAATGATGCATTGTTGCAATTGTTGTTTTTGGAATCATATAATTGATAGTTGTATGATGTTGATGTTGATGTTGTTTGTTGTGTGTGATCGCGAGTCAGAGTCGGAACAAAGTTATTAGTAGTTTTAGGGGTTTGAAAATGTAGAAAAGTGCTTTTTCGTGTTAAAATGTAGCACAATTGATTCATGAGAAAAATGGGGTTTTTGGTTGGATTAAAAGTGGTTTTTGTTTTAAAAAGTTGCAGAAAAATGTTTCTGCGCACAGTGTAATCGGTTACCAGATATGGTGTAACCGGTTACACTGCTTTTAAAATGAGTTTATGGGCATTTTTGTGAGGGTATAACCGGTTACCTTGATTGTGGTAAACGATTACACCATAATTCAGTAGCGAAGGGTGGCTGGTTACAAGGGGTGTCACCGATTACACTGGGACTATTTTTGAAAAATCTCCGAAAATTCATAACTTTAGTTCCGCGAATCTGATTCGGGTACCGTTCGAAGCGTCAGGAAGTTGATGTGACGAACTTTATTCAGAAATTGGTCTTTATACCAGAGGTTATATATTTTGATTTTTGATTGTACGAAAAGTGTTGTGATGCTTATGTTGTGATGTTGCATATTATTAAATGTGTTGTGGTTGATTACATTATCATTGTGTTGCTGTTGTAGTATGTATATGGTGCTTGTTGGCCAATATTGGTGGAGTACTTTAACTATGGAGGTGTTGATCATTGTGCTCGATGTTGTTGTTGCATGTATAATATGTTGCATGTATTTATGAGGTTGGACATTGGTCCGTTGTTGTTGAGCCTCAATCCTATGAGTTAGGGATTGAGTTCCAGTAGTTGATTTCGGAGGTGGTGGAATCAGTGAGACATTATCGGAGGTGATGGTAACGATTAGTGAGCCCTGATCCTAGGAGGTGAGGATCGAAGTGGTGAACATGAGTGTTCACATATTTGGTACCACATGCATTGAGTCCAATTTTGAGTCTCATTGTATTGCACAATGATTGCATCGTTGTTGTGTTTGGTTGATTGTTGCGTTGATTGTGTTGTAATGTGTTGTGGAATGGGTGATGTGCATGTAATAATTTGTTGCTTACTTATTATCATGCTTTTCTTCATATAATTATGATATCTCACCCCTTCTATTTGAATGTTGTCTTCACACGGGCATCGTGCAGATAACTCACAGTAGAGGAGTTGATGTGAGTGGAAGATGAAGTCTTCCGTTTTATTTTAGTGTCGGCGTCTGCTCTAATGTGTAACACCGCGGTTATGGAACATTTATGTCTGTTATGTTTTGTTGGAGATTTTTGGATATCTCCTAACATTGTTGTTATTTATGTTTAGTTTGAAAACATGGTTATGTCCTGAATAATTATTTGATAATGATGTTTCCGCTACTTTAATAAAGTTGATTTTCAGACATGATTTATTATTATTATTATTATTATTATTATTATTATTATTACTACTATTATTAAATTTTAAAAATTAATGTGTTACATATCATGTTATATGAGCAGTTGTTTGTTGATTTGTGACATCGTAAAGGTTATCAATTTAAATTTACTCTGATTTTTATTTAAATTACGCAGGTTTATTTAGGGTGTTACATTAGTGGTATCAGAGTAGGTCAGTCTGTCCGGCCAAGTTGTTGAGTTGGTGTTGGTGTGGTAGTTGAATATTGTCGGTGTTGTCTTCTAACCATTGTTTCTATTTATGGGGGAAAATCAGAAATGGATGGAAGGAACGATGCTGCTGATTTGCAGGCTGTTCAGAATCAACCTAATGCTGGTGGGAATGATGAGTTCCGTCACTTGGGGAAGTTCCAGAAGAATAATCCGCCTACTTTAAATGATAGGTATGATCCGGATGGAGTGCATGCTTAGCTCAAAGAGATTGAAGGAATCTTCCGTGTGATGGATTGTTCAGAAGAGCAGAAGGTGCAGTTTGGTACTCATATGCTAGCTGAGGAGGATGATGACTGGTGGATCAACGCTTGTTAGGTGTTAGGGACTTCAGGTGAAGTTGTTACCTAGGATGTGTTCCATAGGGAGTTCTTGAGGAAGTACTTTCCTGAGGATGTTCGTGGGAAGAATGAGATTGAGTTTCTGGAGCTAAAGCAGGGTAATTTGACTGTTATTGAGTATGCTGCCAGATTTGTGGAACTTGCTAAGTTCTATCCGCATTACAGTCAGGCGACTAATGAGTTCTTAAAGTGTATCAAGTTTGAGAATGGTTTGCGTCCTGAGTGGACGAGATTGATAATAAACCTCTGATGTCCAAATTGCTACCACATGCATAGAGTCGAATTATGAGTCACATTGCATACATAAAGGCTATGTGAATTTGAATTATTATTTTGTCGTGTAAATTAAATGTGTGATTTAAGCTACCCTTGCATTCTTTTACACAGTTAATATATTCAATCGTATTCTTACCTCTTTATTGTTTGTTTTGTTTGTTGTGTACAATGATGTACATATATTGAGGAGGAGTAAGTGTTGCTATGAGTTAGAAGAGGACTATGAAGCTCTCTTCGTTTTCTTTATTGTTTTATCGTCATTTAGTTGGAACTATTGCTCTAATCTATAACTTCAGGGAATGGGCCGTTTGAATTGTTTTAAGTTAATGTTTGAATCTTGTTAATTTAGTTAAGTACTTCATTTGAAGAGGTAATGGAAGTTTATGTTAATTATTTTGAATTCCGTTGCGAGTTTCGAAATTAATTGAAAAGTATGCATGTTATGTTTGAGTAGCATCCTAAAATGTTGATTTTATTCTTTAATTATGAGTCAGGATTTTAGAGCGTTACAGAATGTGCTTTAAACCCTGAGTTTTTACATAGAATTTGTTAGCAATAAATTCAAATACCACATCATTATCCTTCAAAAATTTTGAAACTGATAGCAGATTTCGTGTAACTCAAGGAACATGTAGAATGTCACTTAACAATCGAGGGGAATGATGCAGATTTTTAGAGATGACACACAAAATAACTATGCATGTAATTGCTAAGGACTAACTATTGACAACACATACACTATTTGGACCTGCATAAGATTACTTAACATGCAAGAAATATGCATAGGGAGTAAGATGGTGAGAAACACTTGAGTCAGCGAACCATGCTTGTTTCTTAAGGGCTTCACGTAAGGAATACTCATGTGCGTGAGCCATCATTGCTATATCTTGTGTGTCTGATGTGGAGGCCTCAGTATGATCATTTGAGGAAGGAAGTGCATGCATGTTTGAGAAAACACTTATTGGAGTGAAGGTTTCATCAAACATATGCCAACAATCCGGTACAACATGGTCATATTTGCCACATAATTGGCATGTAGGTCTAGATCCTTAGGAGGAACGTCCTTGTCCATGCCCTCTGCCACGACTCATGTTTCCTTTACCACGATTACCTGTTGAAGTTTCACGCACACCACCTGGTTGAGAATTTCCGTGAGCAAAGTTTGCTGAGACATTTGGAATTGTTAACTCATACATGAACTTGTCAAGCTGAGCTTCTTGCACATAGAGAAGTGCTTCAACATCAAAGGGTGAGAGAGGTTCATGGCTACAATAAATTTTCATAACAAAGGAGTTTACTCTTCATGTAAGCCATCAAGAACATAATCAATTTGATCTTGTTCAGTGATGGAATCACCAGCTGTCAAGAGAGAGTTAGTGATAAATTTTATAATAAGAACATATTCAGTTACAAATTTGTTGTCTTTCATCATAGATTTCAGTTCAACTCGCAACTTCCTTACACGAGCTTTCATGTGAGCATTGAAGTAACGATAAATTTTGTATGATACTTTGAACGCATGCTTGCAAGCTAATACTCTTAGTAACACAGACTCAGATATTATTGAGAGAAGCAAGATGAACACGACCTGATTTTGTACTATCCATGCTTCATATTCTATAGATGCATTTCCGTCAATGCGATCTTGTTCATTCTTGAACTTTGATGTAATATGAGGGTATACTACTAATTTGCGCACTCTATGAGTGAGTATGACGACCTCAACTTACAAATTCTAGATGAGATAGTCGTTCTCTTGAAGTTTGATGGAGAGTTTTTGGCCGAAATGATGAGTTTAGTTTAATCAGAGATATTGTGGAAAACCGTAGGTGTTGCTGGTGCAAGTGAGTCAACGGTGACTGCATGGGAGGAATCTGCCATGACAGCTCAAGGAAGAAGATCGAGGATGAAGTTTGATCTGTTAGAGCTAACCAAATAATGGTTAAAGTTGTTAGAAAGTTGTTAGAGAGCGGAAAAAATCGTAACTAGTGAATAATACTATAATAAATTTTGAGTGAATCATATTCAATTTTGCTTGAATCACTAGCGCAAAAACGGTTTTAGACAGCGCTTTAAAGCGCTGTATAAACCAGCGACGCTATAGGTTTAGACAGCGCTTTTGGTATTACCAAAAGCGCTGTCTAAAGGGGCGTGTATTTAATGAAAAGCGCTGTCTATGGTACCTTTAGACAGCGCTTTTTCACATTATATGGATTACTTTAGACAGCGCTTTCGTCAAAAGCGCTGTCTAAGCCCTACCTTTTTTTGACTTTTTTGGTACACCTTAGACAGCGCTTTCTCCAAAAGCGCTGTCTAAGACCTTCCTTTTTTGACTTTTTTAGTACACCTTAGACAGCGCTTTCACCATAAGAGCTGTCTAAGACCTTCCATTTTTGACTTTTTTAGTACACCTTAGACAGCGCTTTCACCATAAGCGCTGTCTAAAGTGGACCTGAGACAGCGCTTTCACCAAAAGCGCTGTCTAAGGTGTACGAAAAATTTTATATAATTTTTTTTTAACCACAATTTTACCAGGTTTTTTCAACCAGAATTTGACCTGTAATTTTCAACCAGCAATTTTTTTCAGAATTGGCAATTCAAACCATTGGCCTTTCTACACCAAAATTATATATCCAAAATTGGCATTTCATAACAATATATATATTTAAAATTACAAACCAAAATTGTATATACACCTATTTATAATTACAAATCATTACATTTTTCTACAAATGCACATTTTACTTATTCACCAAAATTGCATCCAACCAAAGCATTGCTTCCAACCAAAGTTATTGCTTCCAACCAAAGCATTTTTTCTACAATGCACATATTACTTATACACCAAAATTGTATATACACCAAAATTGCATCCAACCAAAACATTGCTTCAATCTACATTATAGGTCCTGAAAACACAAAGATTGTAATTCAAAGTATTAAAATTCAAAGTATATACACCAAAAATTGTAATTCAAAGTATATACACCAAAATTGTAATTCAAAGTTTGTAATTCAAAGTATATACACCAAAATTGCAATTCAAAGTATATACACCAAAATTGTAATTCAAAGTATATACACCAAAATTGCATCCAAAATTGTAATTCAAAGTTTGTAATTCAAAGTATATACACCAAAATTGCAATTCAAAGTATATACACCAAAATTGCATCCAACCAAAGCATTACTCCAACCAAAGTTACACATATTAAAATTCTCATCAATTAAAGTAAGAGTATAATATTATACCTTAAGTTTGTAAAATTCCGAGCTCCATAATGTATTGACACCACTCCTCTTTGATTTCATCCAATAGAGCCTTTGTGTAAGTAGCACTCCTGAATTCTTCAAAATACTACATAATAATATAACATATAGTTTGATTTAGTTTTAACTATTTCATTAGACAATATGAGAGATATGTGTTAAAATAACTCATAAGTTAGAAATACATACATCGGGTGGAATCTCCATTCGATCCAACGAAATAGTGTCTCTCATAAATCTTAACATGAAATAGCCGCAATCTATTTGATTGCGTTGCCGAGGACACTACAAATGAAAATAAAATATGGATAAATTCTAAGTTTTATCAAGTAAGCATCACTAATATAATAAAACATGTGATAATTAATATACCTTCACATAATTCCATGTAATGGTGTGGTCGATTCCCCGATGTTCTAGGAATGCTTGTATAGTGCTAATAAAATATAAATGAATATTTAGAACAATTCACATAAATAAATAAATATACACATTTCTATTTAGAACAATTTCACTTACGTGTCAATACAGTCCTTCATATCCGGGTATGTGGTCCAATCATTTCCTACGGAATCCAGATAATACACTACTCCGCGGATAGGATTGATTGCAACCAACAACCAATGTCCACTGTAAGATTAAACAAGTGTTAGATAGAAACTTTCTACACGAAGTCAAAATACAAAAAAAAATATAATAGATGAATTTAGAATGAAAATCTAACCCAGTATTAAACGGTAAAAAGTACAACTTTTCCGTTTCTTGGTTGTCCATAAAGACGTTGCGTATATACGCATGGACCTCATTTGGTTTCGTCAATATTTCGGTTAAGTTGACAGCGCTGGGGCATAAGAATGCAAATCTTTGCTCCAATCCCCGGGGGCGCATAAAACTGTCATACAGAAACCTGAAATAAAAACATCATTAACATTAGAATATTCATTTGAAAAATAAAGTAAATAAGTTGTTCAATTACCAAAGTAGATCGGATATACCTCAAGTATATATTGACAACAGTGACGCCCAATTCTGTATGTTGGAAAACTTGCTCGAAGTCTTCATTACCAACATTCTGGTCAAATTCAAAGCCATACAAATCTTTCTCCATAGTTATCAGACGAACACCTCCAGTCGGAATATCCGTCATTAATTGTAGAAAGGTCTGAAGGCACGTCCTAACCTTGCCGATAGGTTGTTTTCTAACCCTGGTATTCTTAGCACCAACAGTTTTTTGCGTTGAAACGTTGCTAATCACTTTACCAGGCAGCTATAAATCATATAATTTGTTAGATGAAGTATAAGATATCCAATTTATCATTTTCTATGCATATAATTGTGATGTACCTCTTTTTTTGAGACAACGGACTCGGTATGCTCCGGAATCCGCTTATCCTTTGTTTTGGATTTTGTTGGAGTCTAAATAACATTGCCATGTAAAAAATGAAAATAAAATGCTCGTAAAATCTTTGAATTTACACATTAAGATTAACAAAGGTTTATAACGGTTTTAAGCATATATACCTCATATCCTACGAGTATGAGATTTGACGGCCATGCAACAAACGACCCTATAGCTTGTCCCACCACTCTTACCTCCGAATCATCGTTAGGATAGGGTAATAGTGCTTCATTCTCCATAGCAATATCAACTGATACTTTCAAACTTCCAGTAGGGAGGGATTCATTATGAAGTACTGTGACCCCATTGTTAAACACTTTTCCCTTGGCAACCATCCGATGAATTGGTGAAGATAAGAATAGTTGACATTGGTGAATGCCCTAAAACCAAAAATACATATGTCATTGTTAATGTGTATATATGTAATTAAATAATTTAAGCTACTAATATAATTTCATAGATATATATATATATATATATATATATATATATATATATATATATAATTACCTCTGGAATAATCGGATGAAAGCTGCAGTTGATACTATCCTTCTCTGATCCATCTCTAACACCAGAAGCGTTATCCCTTTCTTTTTCCTTTCTTAATTCCCGCACCTCGGCTTCTAGTGCTTCCAATTTAGCTTCAAGTACTGAATAACTAGCAGCCTTTCCCTTTTTAATATTCAGGGAGGTCGGGGTGATCCCAAATGCCTTACCCCTCACCCGACCAGGATACTCAGGGACATCTAATGCCCGACTAAGTATGCTCCTGGTATCATCTGCAGGTACAGACTGAGATAACGCCTCCTGAAAATCAGATGAATATCGAATATTTGTCAAATATTTGTTAATAAAGTTTTGACTTAATTAAAGAAATATTGTTATACTTACACATTTCTCATATACTTGTAGAACCTCTTCTGGAACAGATCCAGACTTGCCCACACGGGCTTCCTTCCACAAGACATGTGCAGGAAGAGATGTTTCAGAGCTACCCGCCTTTTGTAACTACATATAAAGCCAAATAATATGATCAAATATAACTCATGATGAACAATTATTATGTCATTGCAATTTATTGATACTTACCAATTGTTGCTCCAAACGTCCATATCCAGTACGTCCTTTCCTGTATTTATATTGGGGATCTGATGCTCTATCCCGATTAATTGCACTTAAACTCTTAAATTGCTCGGTTTGTCGTTTGGCTTTAAACTTCACCCATTCTTGTGGTGAAATGAAACTTGCATATTTAGATGGAAACTCTCCATCAACAAAATTACCTTCAGCATCCTTAAGATAGGTTTTGTTTAAATATGTCCTAAACCCTCTTAGGAGCTTCCCTGCCAATCTCATCAAATAAGCTTTTCTGTCGTCCTCGACATTAAAGCACCTCTAAAAAAACCATACACATTGGTTAGTACAAATAATTTAAACGACATAATTAGTTGGCATAATTAAAGACATAATTATGGTACCTTTATCTCATTCCAAATTTTTTCTTTGGTTTCCTTCAACTGTTTGTTTCTCCAGTCATCTAAAGTAATAGGAACCTCATTCCTTACAAGTGTACCAATGAAACTTGTCAACATATGACCGTTAGGCTCAACAAGTGTGCCTGTTTCGCTCCAATGCACATTATAAGTCATGCCTTGATTTCTAGCATGGATCACTCTCCTCATTATGGTTATTCCTCTCCTAATCTCTTCTTCCATAGTTCTGCTACTTCCAACCTGATCATCATGTGGATGATCATCATCATGTGCGTGATCATCAGCATGTGGGTCATCATTGTTAGTAGCCATCTAACCTGTAATAAATAAATCAAGGATATCAAATATAATATATAACAAATATAATAAAGAAATAAAGGATATCAAATATAAAAAATATGACATAATATATAACAAATATAATAAAGAAGTCAAGGATATCAAACATAATATATAACAAATGTAATAAAAAAATCAAGGATATCAAATATAACAAATATGACATAATATATAACAAATATAATAAAGAAATCAAGTATATAACAAATTTTACCTCTTTCACTAACATCTCTTTCTTTTCTTGGTTGGAATATGAATTACTTGTTTCTTATCAATGCGGACGGATGAATGGATCCAAATTCCCTCGTTATGGTCATTTCTGATATATGACCCATCCGCTATAAGATCCTCATCTTGATCATTTCTATTCAACCCATTCTCAACATCAATATCACATTGATCTACACCGCTATCACATTGATCTACACCGCTATCATCAACCACTTTGTTAGATAGAAGCACTATAGACCATTTCATACTCGTCGGGTCAGTGACATAGAACACTTGTCTAGCTTGCGATGCTAGAATAAAAGGCTCATCTTTGTACCCCACCCTATTAAGATCCACTTGCAAAAATCCAGACTTATCCATTCGTATGCCACTACTATTTACCCACTTGCAACCAAAGATTGGAATCTGAAACTTCTCGTAATCAAACACCCAAATGTGCTCAATAACTCCAAAATATGACAGATTTGCATATTTGGGGTTTAAGTCCTTCATACTTGATATGTACATTGCTTCAGCTAGGACGGTGACACCACTATTTTGCATAGTACTTTTATCGTCTTGTTCTTTGGTATAAAATGTGTATCCATTAATTGCGTATGCGCTATGAGAATACACATGCAAAGTTGGACCATATGCCAAACATCTCAACCTTTCTGTTACTGAAGCAGGATCTGAAGAGCGCTTCAAATAAATATGATCCTTTAACCATTGTATGAAACTTTGATTGTGCTCTCGTACTATCCAATTTTCATTTCTGTTCTGATTTAACCTTCGGAGTACATCCTTGTGCATCTCAACATATGGCTCAACCTCATTATCATTGTGCAGAACATACAAATGCACTTGATCCCGTTCATCCCTTGATACTGTCACAATTTTATTTCCAATTAATTTTTTACCATCCTTTTTTTCGAAAATATGAGCTTTGGGGAGTCCAATCGATTGAACATTGGACAAATATTCAGTACAAAACTCAACCGCTTCTTCAACAATGTATCGTTCAACAATACACCCCTCTGGTCGACTTCGGCTTTTCACGTACCCTTTTAATATTTTCATATAACGTTCAGCAGGGTACATCCATCTCATATAAGCTGGTCCACACATCTGTGTCTCTTTCACAAGATGAACAACAAGATGTACCATTATGTCAAAAAAAGAGGGAGGAAAATACATTTCAAGCTCACACAAGGTAATAACTATCTGTTTTTGTAGTGTTGGTAAGATATCGGGATCGATTACCTTACTACAAATTGACCTAAAGAAAAAACACAAATTAGTTATGGCGCTTCTTACTTTCACTGGCAAAATAGAACGTATACCTATTGGTAGAAAGTGTTCCATTATAACATGGCAGTCGTGTGTCTTTAAACTCTTCAACGTTAGATCTTTCATAGACACAAGTCTTCTGACATCTGAAGAGTATCCTTCTGGAACTTTAACTTCACTCAGAAACTTACACAATATTTTCTTCTCCTTTCTAGACAGAGTAAAAGCAGCAGGTGGTAGATATGTCCATCTTCCTTTCTTCACGGGTGCTAATTCAGTTCTAATCCCCATCGCTTCCAAGTCTTTTCTTGCTTTAAGGCCATCCTTAGTCTTTCCTTTTATATTGAGTAACGTACCAATAACACTTTCAAATACATTTTTCTCAATATGCATAACATCGAGAAAATGTCTCACGTACAAAGACTTCCAATATGGCAATTCAAAAAATATCGACCTCTTTTTCCACCCACCTTTGACAACCTTATGTGCAAAAGGTTTGCCAAACTCAGTACGCATATCTTTCACCTTTTTAAAAACTTGGTCACATGACAACATAGGTGGAGCTCTACCTTCTTCGGTGTCTCCATTGAATTCTTGACTCCACCCACGGTAGTGATGTTTGGCATTTAAGAATCTACGATGACCGAGAAAGACATTCTTATGACCAAAGTCCAATCGCTTCGAAACTGTTTTATCTTCACAAATAGGACACGCTTTTTCACCTTTTATGCTGTACCCTGATAGATTCCCGTAAGCTGGAAAATCATTAATTGTGCCAAACAACATCGCCCTCAAATTGAAACTTTCTTTCCTATATCCATCATAAACCTCCACACCGTTCTCCCACAATATCTTTAAATCTTCGATCAAAGGTGTCAAGTATACGTCTATGTCATTCCCTGGTTGTTTAGGCCCAGAGATTAACATAGATAACATCATGTACTTACGCTTCATGCATAGCGACGGAGGTAGGTTATAAATCATAAGAATCACAGGCCATGTGGTATGTGAGATACTTTGAAGACCATGCGGGTTCATTCCATCAGTAGATAATGCCAGACGAAGGTTTCTTGCTTCTTCCCCAAAGTCAGGATAATCATTATCAATTTTCGACCACTGTGGTGAATCAGCCGGATGTCGCAACTTTCCATCAATAATTCTTTCATCTGCATGCCAAGTCAGGTGTCTTGCATCGGTTTCACTACGAAACATGCGCCTAAATCTCGGTATTATAGGAAAATACCATAAGACCTTGGCTGGAGACAATTTTTTCTTATATCGAGACAAACCGCATTTAGGGCACTCAGTTAACGATGCATATTCCTTTCGAAACAAAACGCAATCGTTTGGACAAGCATGTATTTTATCATAGCTCATGCCAATAGAGCACAACATTTTTTTGGCCTCATAGGTTCGATTGGGAAGAACATTATCTTCCGGTAGCATTTCTCTCAAAAGGGCCAACAACTCTGTGAAACTTTTATCCGACCATCCATTGCCCGCCTTTAAGTTGTACAACTTCAATACCGCAGACAGTCTTGTGAATTTAGTGCAACCTTGATAGAGCGGTTTCTCTGCATCGCTTACCAACCTCTCAAACATTTCGGGACAATCCTGAAGATCTTCTACAACTGCTTCTGCAATCTCTTCGACTCGATCACAATCGTATGTTTCCGTGTCTTTGTCATCTGAAGCATAGGTTGTATTACTTTTCCTCGTCGGTTCAACATTCTCGTTAATTTTCTCACCATGATGTATCCAACACTTATAACTTCGATCAATTCCATTCATCAGTAAATGTGATTTCAACCCATCTGCGTCAACCCTACCAACATAACAACAACCCAAGCAAGGACATTTTATTCGATTGAGCTCTTCAGCGTCAGCGTGTTGAACAACAAACTTAACGAAATCCAATACCCCATTCTCGTACTCTTTGGACAATCGATCGGCATCCATCCATTTTTTATCCATGGTTTTCCTACTTATTAATCCTAACAGTTAGAAAGAATTTAACATTAGCATAACAAGTCCAAACTAAGAAATTCAAAGCAATTAACTTCATTAACAAAATTGCTTTGAATTTCGGTTCTTTAGAACAACAACCTCAAGAATTTACATTATTAACATTAACACTAACACTAACACTAACACTAACACTAACCTAACACTAACACTAACACTAACCTAAACTAAACTAAACTAAACAAACACATTATATAGCAATAGTTAACAATGTAGAAAAATGTTAACAAGAACAAACTATAATAGATGTTCTAAACTAACACTAACACTAACACTAACACTAACCTAACACTAACACTAACACTAACCTAAACTAAACTAAACAAACACATTATATAGCAATAGTTAACAATGTAGAAAAATGTTAACAAGAACAAACTAAACTAACACATTATATTGATTCTATTCCTATATCACCAAAAATGAAGTTAGCACATATTTTATTCTTATATCCAACAACAGTCCAACATTAGCAACAACATTAACAACATTAGCAACATTATCAACATTAGCAACAGTCCAACATTAGCAACAACATAAACAACATTATTATCAACATCAACAACAACATTATTATCAACATCAACAACAACATTATCAACATTATCAGCAACATTATCAACTGAAACTCTGAAACTCTGAAACTTCCAAACTGAAACTCTGAAACGTGTAAAATGTGTAATACTCTGAAACGTGTAAAATGTGTAATACATCAACAACAACATTATTATCAACATCAACAACAACATTATCAACAGCAACATTATCAGCATACCTTATAAAATGTGTAATAATCTGAAACTCTTAAACTTCCAAACTGAGTGACGAAAACGCGAAATGAGAGAGGAACAGACGGTCACGGTGGAGTAAAGGTCGTCGGAGTCGCGAAATGAGGGAGGAACGGTGGACGACGGCGCGGTGGACGACGGCAAGGGTTTAGCTCAGGTTCGCAAGTATCCGTTCGCAACAGGGGAGGGAGAAGAAAGAGCGCAAAACTGAAAATGAAAACTGAGTATATTCATATATTTTAATTTTATTAGACCTTAGTCAGCGCTTTTCAACAAAGCGCTTTCTAAGGTGGCCCTTAGACAACGCTTTAAAAGCGCTTTCTAAGATTGGCCTTAGACAGCGCTTTTGTTTTTATTTTTTTAAATATTTAAGACCTTAGACAGCGCTTTCCTTAAAAGCGCAGTCTAAGGTCTTATATTTTTTTTAAATTTAAAAGGCCTTAGACAGCGCTTTTAAGGAAAGCGCTGTCTAATATTTTCCATTAAATTTTTTTAAAAATTTAAAAGGCCTTAGACAGCGCTTTTCACTAAAGCGTTGTCTAAGGTCTTATATTTTTTTGCGCTTTTCCTTTATTAAATTAATAGATTCCGTGTTTTTGACCTATAGCAGCGCTTTTGTAATAAAGCGCTGTCTAAGGTGAGATGTTATAAGTCCTTTTTGTTGTAGTGAATGATTGATTACATTTATAATATACAACATGCTTATATAGAGAGCTTACATGACGAAGGTGCACAACCTCCATTGTCATGCATATGTCCTAGTGCCCACATACTTCAGAATGCTACTACATGACTAGGTTCTTCTACATATTACACATAGTCTATATATTGCATGCTTTATATAATGCACCTACATGACTTGCTTCTTTTACATACTACACATAGTCTCCTCTTAATAAGAGTGCATTGGTGCACAAGCTCCTTGGCTATTATAATGGCATGTTTGCTTAGAGAAGGGCAACATGTTCCATGTCATTAGACCATACAACATATTTGATGCAAGGGGTATGAAGATCACCAAGAACAATCCTCTATAGAAGATCAAACACAACAACCCTAATCTCAGACCTACAAAGTAAGATGCTTGTTCCTGCATAGAATATAGCATCAGTGACAATTGGAAGGGCTTTCTTTCAACAATCTCGTTCTTCAAACTTTTGATAAGGACTTGATTGTTGCACTTCTCAAGCACGACAAAAGAAATGCATTTTTAGTTGGGCTATAGGAAATAGTCTTTGGATTTTTATTCAAGCTTCAAAAACCCGGTCAAAATGGAAGTAGCACAGTTGGTAGTAGCACAGTTGAGAATTCATAGAAACACCTCAAGGTATGGTAGTAGCACAGTTGGTAGGCGCAAATGTCTAAGCATCTCAAGGGCTTTTGAAATTTTTGAAAATTTTAATTAACAAATTTTCAAGTTAATTTAAAAAAAAAAAATCCTAATTAAACTTAGCAACTATTTTTTTTGTAAAAAAAAAAACTATGAAATTTCTTATAATTTAAATGTTGATTTTTTACTTTTTAAAAAATATAATCATTTATAATATTTTAAATATTGATTAATAATTTTTTTTTATCTTAATCTTCATTATCACTCTTTAAAAATAATTTTTTTATCCTAATCATTAGTATCACGTCTATAAAAAATAGAAGGAAATAACAAAATTTTAAAAATTGTGACTGAGTTTTGAAATCAGAAATTAAAAAGTTAAATTATCAAAGGAGACAAAAAAGTGTATTTTAAACTAATATTAATATGCTTATTGAATAATATATTTAATAATTATTTTATTATTTATTTCATTAAAAAAAGGAAAAAAAATAGCTCTCCATTTTAAAATTGCATTTTTCTTTCCGTAATTTATTATAGATAATGAGCTCGAATGTTTTATTAAATTTATAATTATTGAATCACTGTCTTATTCCTATTTTTTTTGGTTGAATTCTATTTTTATTCTTAATCATCTCTCATAGCACAAGAAAACAATCTCCACGTTCCCATCAATTTTTTTGCCCGTTGTACGATCCTTCCTCTCATGGTTAACAGTAGTAGCTCCAAAATTAGAACACGCGAGGTTGGACCCATGAAAAGATTGTTACACCAACTGACCATTACATGATTCTAAAACGTTTTCGGAACGTTATTCATATTTGTAGGTATCCTCTTGGATCCATTTTGAATTTGATGAGGAAAATTTACTTTGATCGGATATGAGTTTGAATTTGCGTTTTTCTAGATTACATAATATAGGAACTAGTTGTGTAATGGAAAAATAATACTCATTCCAAACTCTCCGAACTTACCTGATTTATTTTATTATGCATTTTATTTTATTGTTTATTTATGATAATTTAGAATACTATAATATATTTAGATATTTTTATTTTTATTTATTATTTAAAATATTTAAAAAATATATAAAAAAAATTTATATTGTTTTATTTGATTATTTGTAGTATAATTTTATTTTGAAAAAAAAATAATTTTTTACAATAAATAAAATTAATTTCACTAAATGGATTGTGACAAAACGATGATATCTAAACCAAACCTGAATCTGTTTAAGACGAGTTGAACATTTATTTCCCATCTTCGTTGGAGATTGGGGCGGGAAATTGAAATTGTTCAAAAATTCAATTTTGAAATTGAGGGAGATTAAAATCATCTCCGATCTGCCTTGTTTTGAAAATTTATTTAAAAAGCACACTTTGATATGTAATTTATTTTTTCAATTTATGATTAAAAATTAAATTAAATTTTTCTCTCTCTTGACAATTATTATTTTTTTTTACAAATTTTAATTATTTTACTAACTTCATATAAATAATAAATAACAAATTTAACATGAAATAAAGGAAATATATTATTCGTAAGGAAAAAAAAAGCAGAAATTAATTGGAAGAAAGAAAAACAAATTTGACGATTCATAATTTAAACATGTATATTACCATTATAATGAGTGATTCAATTGTTAAAAACATTATTGCAAAATTATTGATAATTTTAAATTTTTCATGTAATATTAATTCCTTTTTAATTGTATTATCTCATTAATACTATTTGTATAAGTTCAAATTCATTATATTTAAAATAATAGAAAAGTTGTTTGTATTAAAATTTATAATTTAAATCATGTATACATATTTTTAGATCATATTTTAATTAAAAAACAATAGTCATATTTTTTTATAAAATAAATAAATATTTAAATAATATTTTTTCATCTCTTATCAATTATTTTTTGTAATTAATGGGGGAATAATAAATTTAAAATGAAACATAAATGATTGTTATTGACGTTAAAAAAAATATTGTTATGAAAATAAGTTAATGATTTAAAAAATGAATTGGTTTTATTTCATATAATTTTAATAGAGAAATTACATTCATGCAACATAGTATGATTTATTGATAATTTTAATAAGAACTAATTTTACGTAGTGTTACTCTAATTTAAACGTTTTATTTGCGAAATTTTTACCAAAATAACCTAATTTTTTTAAAAAATTCTCAAAATACTATATATTTCAAAATATTTTTTAAAGTATTCCACTTTGGGGTGGACTTGAGAGGTGTCTTCAATCCAACTGACAACTGAGTGTTAAACTTATAAGGGTATCTCCATCTCAATTGATGACACACTTGTAAGTTTAACACTCAGTCGTCAATTGGATTGGAGGCACTATGAGATATCTCCAATCCAATTGGTGACACCTCTCAAGCCCACCTCAAAGTGGAATACTTAGGAAAATAATTTAAAATGTGGAGTATTTTAGAAAATTTTTATAAAGCTGAGTTATTTTTGTAAAAATTTCTTTATTTGCGATAATGTCTATGTTATACAAAAATGACACTATTTCTATTTTCTTTATTGAAAAAACTTTTGTTGAGGTTAAAAAAATTATGAAATCATTCTTGTAGACTATCATACACATTTTTTTAACAAGTTTGATACTGAGATTTTTCTAATTTAATTGTAATTAAGATATGCATAATAATTTGAATTAAATCGGTATAATAATATAAAATTTTTTAAAATATTAAAATTTAGATTATTTACTTTATTTTTATTCCCATTTTATTAGTCAAAAGATGAGTTTATTTTTTCTTTTCATATTCATGAGTTAACTTGATTTGGACGAGACTTCTTTCTTTATGTCATATGTATGTTAGTCTTGGAGAGAGATTTATTCTCTTAAATTTTGCCCTTAATACTATTCTTGTTTTTTTTCTTTTCTTCTTAAAAGTGTTTGTGAAAGCGTGGAAGAAGTTAGTTAGGATTTAACGAAGGTTTTTTTGGAGAGGTGTAAAAGGGGATTCTAGGATTGTTTGAGTGAGATGGTCTGATGTGTGTAAGTCTAAGAAGGAGGGAGATTTTGGTGTTAGAGATCTTCGGTTGGTTAATCTTGCTCTCTTAACTAAATGGAGATGGAAACTTATGTCAGGTGCTTCTGGTCTTTGGTTAGACATTTTTTTTCTGCAATATATGGTCATTCCCTCATAACCTCTTTGAGCGAGGGTCAACAATGGGTTTTCGTTCTTTGTCTTCTTGGTGGAAATGAGTATCTCTCACTGGTTCCAAAAAGGATGATCCTACAAATTGGTTTAAGGTAGCGTGCGTTAAAAAGGTTGAAATAGTCTTCACACTTCTTTTTGGGAAGACCCTTGGATAGGGAATATACCTCTTAGGACTCGATTTTTGAGACTTTTCACCATTTCCCAAAGGCAAGTGTGGGTGAGATTTGAAGGAGGGGGGAAGGGGGAACTTCTTAAGATCTTGGTTGGAGGAGACTTTTCTTAGTCCATAAAGAATCTTTGGTCTCTGGTTTATTTTTGGTTCTTCAAGAGTTTCAGTTTGGTGAGGAGAGTGATATGTGGGTTTGGAATCATTCTAAAGATGGTTTATTCTTTGTGGCATCTGCTTACCAAACTCTAGTTTATTGTTATTCTCCCTCTGAGCCCCCTTTATCTGGGGTGAATTCGACTCTTCCCTTTATCTAGGATAGTTGGGAAACCTTTAAGGTGCTAGTCTTTTCTTGGAAGCTTCTCCAGGAAAAATTCTCGTCAAAGGAAAAATTGATCAAAAGGAAGGTCATTGTGGACCTAGAGGGCGTCTCATGTATCTTTTGTGAGGAGTGGCACGATGTAGCCTCTTAACTTTTTTTATTTAATTTATATCCTAACTTATAATGTTTTGTATAGAATTTTTAGATGTTTAAGGGTTGAGTTGGCACTTTTTGGGGAGTTTGGATTCCTTTTCGAGTTCTTTATTTCTTTATTTTGAGGGCTAAGTATATGGGTGGTCTTGCCATGATTTGGTATGCAGTGGTGTGAACGATTTTGTTAGTTCGTAATGATTAAGTTATTTTTTGGATTGTCAACAAACGTGAAAGAGCTGGAGGATAAAATCTTTTTTTTTGCTTGAAGTTACATTCTTAACAGGTCAACATTGAACTCACCCTCCTTCACCGTTTGGCTTTAGAACCATATCTTATGTCTTAACCAATAGCGGATCAAGAGTCCCGACTTTCTCCAGAATGTTCAGTAGTCTTGGTGTTGCTAATGATTCTCCTAGTCTGTTGATGATGGGTCTAGTTGTTAGAGCTCTAATTGATTTTCTGTCGGACGGTGCTTTGCAGTTTTCGTACTTGGTATGTGAGTTGCTATGTTTTGGGGCGTTCTTCTACTGTTGTATAATGATGTTATTATCCCTTTTATTTTGTCTTACGTCTTTTTACTTTTTGTTTGACACTCCTTGTACAAACTTACTATGCTTTATGTATTATTGGGTTTCCCCAACTTCCTTTTAAAAAACATAAAATTGAGTTAAAGTGTAGTTAACTCTAATTAAAAATGAAAATAAGTGCTAATTGTGATACTTGATCTTGTTAAGGCCAATGTTTTTCACAAAAAAGATAGTGAATTTAAATTTGACGATGAACTCTGATGTGTTATTTATACTTCAGTGTTTTAATCTAGCAAGGTACTTGCAAAAAATTTGACGCAAAGTTAGTGATGGCTGAAAGTGAGAGGTCTTTATAGTTATAATAATGTTTACCTTGATGTGACTCCTTCTTTATGCTTTTATAGTAAGGTTATAGGTTTTCATAGGCTTAGAACCTTCCGTTTTTGGACAAATGTAATAAAGGGCATGTGTCAATAGATCATTCCCAAAATGATTTGATGACTTTACTCCTTATGATTTCTCTGATCAAGTATCCTTATTGGTCATGTCCATCTTAGGTTCTGCGATGTTAGAGCTTTCTTGTGGATAACTACTATAAAAGAGTGACATCACTTAAGTCAGGTCATTGTGGTGACTTCGGTCTCCTTTGATATTTATATCCCACGACCCATTATCCTCTTATCATTTTATTCTCTGGGACTCTCAATTGGGCCGAATGACCCTCAATTGGGCCTTAAGCCCAAGCCAAAACAATAGCCCTCCATGTCAGGGCCAAGTGGTTGTTTTTAGTTTTGAATATCCCGAGATGTGGTCTACAGGAATGACTTCATCAGTATATTTAGAGTTAAACTACTAGAAAATATACCTTCGGTGACACAATATTACAACGGTCGTTTTGCCATCGTAGGCATATCACATTTTTTACGCACATGTTTTTTTACTAAGAAACTTTTCATCACGGTTCCTAAAAATAACTGTGGTCATAGAATTTGGATGACAAGCTTCGAATCCTAGCATCAAGATATTTCCATTTTTTCAATAAAATTAAGTGCGTGTCCCGTCACATTTATTATTATTTAAAAATTGAAAGTATAACAACTACGGTTGTTTTATTCAACTGTGGTTATATGCTCCATATTTCACTACGATTGAATCTTGTAACTGTTACGAAATAATTTCCCACAAAATTAAAACATAATAGGAACTTTATATCATTCATAACTCACAAGGGTGCCCCCAGCGAACGAGACGACAATGATAGCAAAATCTTCACCATCTTCATTCATTTCTGGAAACGAATATCATTTATGGAAACAAAATCGTCATCCTCTTCGAATCACGGTACATTACCATTCTCTCTCTAATGCTTTCGAATGTTTAAGTTCTTCGTTAGGGTTATTTACCATTCTCTCTCTCTCTCTCTCTCTCTCTCACACACACACACACACACACACACACACACACACACACACACACACACACACACACACACACACGCTTCTGAATGTTTATGTTCTTTGCTAGGGTTACTAGTTTATTTTTTTAACAGATAAATAATATTAGGGATTTTTTGTGTGTATTGAAATTGTCATGTGTATTATTCATGTTGCTATGTTCATGTTTTATTCAGATTTTGTGAATATGCTTTAGGTTTTGGTGTTGGATATGCATATGTATATAATCATATTAGAATGTTGTGTGTGTGGAATTAATGTGTCATTCACATTAGTCTTTTGATATAAATTTCAGAATTTGTTGTGGATTGTAGTTAGATGAAAGCTGATAGATTAGGTCCGGTGTATGAGAAATGAGTTCTTGAATTCCTTGAATTCTCCGAAAAAAATGTTCCTGACAATAATGGTATCTTTTATTGTCCTTGTGTTGTTTGCGGGAATATCAAAAAATGGTAAAAGAAAGAAATTTTATATCAACTATGTTGTGATGGAATATTTCAAAATTATACAACATGGACGTGGCATGGAGAAGTGAATAATAATCAAAATGCGACGTCACAAATGGTAAAGATGATGATGGTATGGATGATCAGATAGAAGATAGGACCTATAATATTGGAGAATCGTCTTATATGAAAGCTCATATTTATGATACTTTATGTAGCAAAAAAGACGAGCCTTTATATATGGGGTGCACCAATTTTACACGATTGTGTGTGTTGTTAAAATTGTTTGATTTTTTGAAACAAATGCTACCAGAAGATAAACATTTTTCGGATCGTTGTTATGAGGCCAAGATGATATTATGCTTAATGGGTTTGTAGTATGTCAAAATAAGTGGATGCCCTAATGATTGCATATTATACAAGAAAGAGTATGAAAATTTGGATCAATGTTCAGAATGTTGTGAATCGTGCTACTAGTTGAAGAACAATGGTGATGACAATGACAGTGTTAGTAAGAAGCGTCCTCCTACTAAAGTGTTATGGTACTTGCCAATAATTTTAAGGTTAAAGAGACTTTTTGCTAATACAAATGACGCAAAGAATATTAGATGGCGTGCAGATGAACAAAAATATGAGGAAACATTCGCGATGTAGCTGATTCTTTGCAGTCGAAGAAAATTAATTCATTGTTTCCGGATTTTGGCCTTGAGCCAAGAAATCTTAGGCTTGGGCTTGCCATAGATGGAATGAACTCCTTTGGTAATCTGAGTACTAACCATTCTTCATGGCCTGCTCTTCTCACAATTTACAGCCTATCTCATTGGTTGTGCATGAAACGCAAGTATATGATGCTAAGCATGATGATTTTTGGACCATGACAACTTAGAAGCGACATAGATGTTTATCTAATTCCATTAATTGCAGATTTAAAACTTTTGTGGGATAAAGCTGTTGACGTTGATAATGCATATTATGGTGAAAAGTTTAAGATGCATGCAATTTTATTTTGTGCAATCAACGACTTTTCTGCATATGGTAATTTGGCTAGATATAGAGTCAAAGGACATAAAGAATGTCCTATATGTGAATTTTATACCCCTTTTCACCAGCTTGAGTTTGGAAAAAATTCCGTTTACCTTGGGCATCATAAATTTCTAAAACTCAATCATCCTTATCATAGATTGCGGAAGGCTTTTAACGGAGAGCAAGAGCTTGAAAGCGCTCCTAAACCTTTAACTAGAGATGAAGTCTATCAATGACAAGAACACCTTACGTTGTCTTTGGAAAGAATAAAGACGGTCCTATTGAGAGAAATATTTGGTAAAAGAGATCGGTGTTCTTTGATCTTCCATATTGGTCTAGACCCGATGTAAGACATTGTCTTGATGTGATACACGTGGAGAAAAATGTGTGTGATAGTTTGATAGGAACACTTCTAAACATTCCAAACAAGACTAAAGATAATAAGAATTCTCATTTAGATATGGTGGAGATGAGTATACTACAACAATTGGCTCTAGAAGAAAGAGTAAAAAGATCTTATTTACCTCCGGCATGTCACACTCTATCTAAAAAGGAAAAGAAAAGTTTTTGCGAGTGTTTGCATGGTATCAAAGTTCCCCATGGTTACTCTTCAAACATCAAGAAACTTGTATCCATGAAAGATCTCAAGTTAATTGGCTTAAAATCTCATGATTGTCATGTCTTGATGCAATAACTTCTACCGGTGGCTATCTGTGGCATCCTTCCAAAAAATGAAAGAGTAACTATAACAGATTGTGCTTATTCTTCAATGCTATATGTAATAAAGTTCTTAATTTCAAAAAAATTATATGAATTAGAAGATGAGTCTGCAATAATATTGTGTCAATTGGAGATGTATCTTCCTTCATCATTTTTTTACATATGGTCACTTACTTGTTCATCTAGTCAGATAAATTTGAGTTTGTGGTTCAGTTTATTTAAGGTGTGTCGCGGTGAGAATCGGAGACCATAGCTATTGAGTTAAATAGGCTCACAAATCTTAATTCACCACCAATCTTTAATTTATCCAAGGGAAGGGAAAAAGAACGAATAAACCCATAAGTATGCAATGCAAAAACAAAACAAAAGAGAATCTAAGGTTCGGGGGTTGGTTATACTAAGGGAAGATACTAGCACCCTAAGTATCTATAGTACTCTATAGGAACCTATTTTCGTATTGTGTTATTTGTTAATTGTTTGCTAAAGTGAAAAGATGGGTAAAGTTAAAGAAAAGGTGGAAAAAGAAAAAGGTAGCTCGCTATGATCATCGCGATCCTATGCCTACGTATCCTGTATAGGAAGTCAGAGCAATCGTAGTTCGGCTAACTACGAGTGAAAAAAGAAAAGGGTGCTCGCCAAGGATTGAGACCTTGTGCCTATGTATTCTCAAAAGGAAATGAGAAATCAGAGCGTCTGTAGTTTGAAGAACCACGGGTAAAAGCAATGTTTGTTGGTTGGTTTTAGGAGAAAAGACAAGTTGTCATCTTAAGGAGAATACTCAACTAAACCACCAGAAACATGTGGAAGATGGATCTTTGCTTCACATTTAGACAAGGGCTCCAACTCGGATATAGAATCAACGAGTATGCCACATACCTCTCTCAAGTGGAAAAGAAATAAACATCTTTCTCATCTATGTCATAGGGTAGGAGAATTACATCTCGACTAAGGTTGACTAGTGTCTAATCTCTTTCATGAGAAAGGGGAACTTAACTGTGAGTTATCTAAAGTTAAAGTATCCTAAGGGTAACTACCTAAGAGGATTACAACCTAAAGTAAAAGTCAACAATTTAAATATGTACTTCCTAAGGTAATCAACCTAAATGGAAACGTGGGTCATACAATGGATGAAAGATGCAAGAGAGAAATGCAATGCACATGACTATATAGTCAACCATGAATCCTTCCCTTGGACTTAAACATGATTAGTATCATGAAGATAGTAACCATTAACTGAATGAACAACAAGAGCAATTAATTCAATATCTCTAATTAACTAATCAATTAAATAGATAATCAATCAATTAATTAATTAAAAGGTTAAACTAGACCAAAATAAAATAGAAATTACAAGAAAAAAAATAATTAAGAAAACAAATGGGGGATTGCAAATGAATGGTAAAAGTGTAAGAATAAGAGCCAAATGGGCTTGGAACAAAATCAAATAGGGCTAAAAAAAATTAAAACTACCCTAATTAATCTTAACAATAATAATAATATAATGGTACAAGATAGAATAAGACAACAAAAACATTAATTATCAAAAGAAAGAAAGAAAAAACGTACATATAAGTGCATGCACATACACAAGGGGAAAGAAGTTTCGCAGCATACAATAACCGGATACGTTAATAGGCATGCTCTCCCTCATGCATTCATGTCATTCACAATGAGAAAAATCATGCAATCAACCCTCTTGTTCCAAGAACCGCATGAAGATTACTCATACCAACACTATATCAAATAGTAAAATCTCAATGCACATTAATATACAAACTTGAAACGAAATCACACCGCCAATCAAATACAACAGGTCAAAACTAATTTCTAGTAAAAGCTCATAATCTGTGAAAATAAAACAATAATCGACACGATACACGACTCGATATCGAATCATAATACGAACCAAATTAAACCATGCTCATGTAAACTGAAAATAAACAAAGAACATTCCATGCAACTTGTCTTTAATGTTAGACGACAACAATTGATCTAGAAGGGGGATTGAATAGATCACTACTTTTTAATAGAGAGTCGGCGCTTAAATTTGATTTTAAAAGTTATTTGCGGAAGAGGCCGAGGACTATATCGTCTAAACGAACCGGTTACCGAAAGGACCGGATATGCGTAAGCCAAATGGAACGATAGGCTCGATAAGCAAATTGAATCACAACCTTTACTATTAATCAATTTACCAACAACACTCAATGTTATGCAATTTCCAATGACCAATCAAAAATTAAACAAACTTGACAATTTATCAAACACCTTGTAAGCGTTTAATTAATCGAGTACTTGGAGTGTGAAACGCTCCAAGTTATAACTTCTATGTTAGTTAGTGCAGAATTTTCACCAAGCTCAATCCAAAATGTTTGTGCAATGTTTTCAAATCAGGTTTTCTGCACTATACTATACCGGAATTTTTATCGATCAATTGAACAATCACAAGCGTAAACAGTTCAAAAATTAAAGAGATAGGGAAAGAGAAAACGACACCAAGTTTGTTTAGGCAGTTCCCCTTTCGTCCTCGCTTTGGGTACGTCTGCCCTCAATTCTAAATCTAGAATTGAGATATCTATAATCTTGTTGCAAATTGTTTTTACAAGATAAGCCTTAGCTATCACACACTCAAGAAACTCCGTTGATGTTGATACTATGTCTTCTCTTCCCTTGATTCGAGTCGAATCAAGTGCCTCGAACGTGTTGAATAAACCTCTGTTTACCTCTACTAGATTGAATAAACACACCGGTCTTCAATCACCTTCGCTCGGCTGATTCCAATCCACACACAATTTGATCCCCAAACCTTTGTTGCACAATCCTCCAGTTGACGCTACTAGATTGACAGAACCCACCGTTCTTCAATCACCTTTGCTCGACTGAATTCAATGCACATAAAGATCTGAACCAAAAACCCCAAAATCCAATTGATCTTGGAGGACAAAACCCTAGAGGTTTTATTTAAGAAAAAACTCACTGAAAAACTCACCCCAAACAAGATACACTTCTATGTTTGGACGTTATCACCTCATGATGCAAAAGATCAACAAAAATGATTATGTGTATTTGTTGAGAAAATGCAAGAATGGGGATGAAGATGATGAGAGAAAACTTTCAATGTAAATCTTTCACTTTTTCTTCTTATTGTGTAAAAATGAGGAACAAAATATATATATGATGCTAGGACCAACTACCAAAAAGTAACAGCTTCTTGAAACTTAGAAAAACCAGAAAAATGACCCACATTTAGCGAAGAGTCGACCAAACTTCTTTGAGGGTCAGCCTGCGCTGACCGTGGGCTATACTCTGCAAGTTTAAGTACCTTGCGTCGACCGCCACAGGGTCATGCGTCGACGCATGGCTGATAAAAAACCACAATGAAGAAAAGGTTCCAGTATGCGTCGACCGGTGGATTGGTGTGAGCTGACCCGAGGGAAATGTGACAAAATACACATTTCATGAGTCGACCAAAGCATGGTTTGGGTCGACTCAAACTTCGAAAACTCCCAAAAATCAGTTTTTACACATGTTTTCATCTACCTAGGCCATGTTAATGCATACCTATGACACATAGCATGATCAAACACATATAACTGATGTACAAGACTCTTCATATATGTTTGGACACATGATTATTGATTGTTTATGCATTATGAAGTACGAATCCTGACAATGATGAGATGATACCGTCCAAATTACATACTACGAGCTAGTACATGTTTTGACATCATTAAAATAAAGATTGAGTGTAAGTGATCAATGGTTTTCATACGTTATTTCACTATTTGTTTTAGTTAATATTTTATCATTGTTTATTTGTTCTACATCTCTTTTACCACATTTTATGCCTTGGTTGTGTTCTTTAGTGTTTTCAGGTTCATATAAACATTTAGGAGGAATCGAAGCGAAAAAATGAGAAAACTCGCAAGATTAGGAATGAAATTGGAATGAAGACAGTGGCCTGACATGGCCACCCGTGTCACCTGACACTGGCCGTGTCAGGAAGAAGCCAAGAGAACGAAAACATGAAGAAAAACAGTGCGCTGACACGGGTGCCCGTGTCACCTGACACTACCACCCGTGTCAGCAAGTCTGGCACTGAAAATTTTTATTTTCGGAGTAACAGGGAGCCAACACGGCCGCGCGTGTTAGCTAACACGGCCAGTGTTGGCTTGGACGCTTCATCTTCTTATTTTCTTGGATTTTTGACCTTGGTGTTCCATGAGGGTATTGTGGGCATTTCCCTATTAATGTATTGAACCTGAGAGTATTTTAGACACTTTCTGAGAAGGAGAAAGGGACTTTTACTTTTACGAACAATTTTACGTTAGAGTTTCATGCGATCAAGTGATCTGGAGGAGGGAGATTCTTCATGAGTGCTAACAATTGAAGATCAAAATCATCCGATTACTATTGTAATGTCTACTTTTCGTATTGTATTTCTTTTTAACATTATGAATAGCTAAACCCCCCAATGCTAGGGGGTGTCCCTAAATTGCCATGTAATGAACCTAATTTGAATTATTTTATGAGATTATGCATTCTTCCTTTATTCTTTTATTTTGCAATGTTCTTAATGCTTTTTCGATCGGACAAATTGAATTTGATTCACGATTAGGATTAGGTCGGACAAACCACCCTAATGTTTTTGTAAAATAATACTGTGGTAGATATTGCTTAGGAATGAGGATACCCCGCAATAACCTCTAAAAATCTTGTCAAAACTATTACTTGATGTTATTCTGAGATTGCTAAGGAATGAGGATCAAGGGAGAATATCAAAGGTTTTTTTGTTAAGGAATTAAGGAAAAACACTAATAAGATTGGGTAAGAAAAGGATTGATGCATGTCTCTTGAATGAAAAACGGGTTTATTGCAGAGCAATTTATACACTCTCCCTAGCATACTTCTCATATTTGTTTAAGTCATTTTACTCGTTCTGCTTATTTTCTTGATAGTTATTATAATTTTTACAACAAACAAACCCTAAAGGCATTTTTGTTTAATTGAAATAGCATATGCACTTATAATTACACGCAGTCCTCGAGAGATCGATTTTGGGGATAACCCCAACTATTACTACATCAGTAAAAATAGTACACTTGTTATTTTAACGATCAAGTTTTTGGCACCGTTGCCGGGGACTGCCAAATTATAAGTTCGTGTGTTAATTCAATTGAAATTTTGTCACTCTGTGACTAAAATTTTATTTTTCTGTTATTTTTATTTTTTTATTTTTATGTTATAACTTTTGGATTATTACTGTTACTACTAATCCGCGTCTAACATTTTTATGCGAGGAGAACCCTCAGCAAATTTTAATTTTGACGCAGAAATCGAAAGAACTTTACACGCAACGCGTAGACTAGCAAGACTGGCAGCTTCAGAAGCAGAACCGTCAGTCCAAACACCAGAAGAAGAAAAAGTTTATGTTCACTCAGAACAATCAGATTCAGGTTCAGAAACAGGTTCAGAGGCGGACAGAGATATTGTGATTATGGCTGGAAATCAACCAGCGGAGAGACTTCTAGGCGATTACGGTGGGGTAAATGCACCGGCTGGTAGGTTGACCATTGTGAACCAACCGGTGAATGTGCCGAATTTCCAGCTGCATCCTAGCACCATCACTCAACTTGAGATGAGACCTTTCACCGGAAAGGTTAATGAAGATGCCAACGAACATCTGTAAAGATTTCTGACTATGAGCACCACTCTCAAGATTGAGGGGCACACGGAGGAAGCAAAAAAGTTAAGAATGTTTCCTTTCACTCTTACGGAAGAGGCTGAAGAGTGGTTCTACTCGTTACCTGCTGAGAGTATTACCACTTGGGAAGAGATGGAGAAGGCATTTCTGAATGAGTATTTTCTGGCCTCTGTTTATATCCGAAAAAGATATGATATTGTGAACTTTAAGCAAAAGGATGAAGAGTTACTCGGAGAGGCATATAAGAGATTTAAGAGATTGTTGAGTGCATGTCCTACTCATAACATGGATGCAACCGAACAGATGCAAAACTTTGTTAATGGCCTCAAGTTGAAGACTAAGCAACTAATTGATACAGCTGCCGGTGGCTCATCTAATTTTACAACAGCCACTGGTATCAAAAAGATCTTTAAAGCCATAGTCGCAAACGAGCATTTGGAGTTGTATGATCACAGTGTGAGCCAACCAGAAAGGATGATTAATTTGAAACTTACTGAGCAAGTGGTAAAGATGGAAGACCAGATTGCAGTTGAGGTAGAAAGAAGACTTAAGAAAATGAATATTGGTACTCAGACTGTGGCACAGGTTCAACCAATTCAAGTTGTTAGTTGTGAGATTTGTAGTGGACCCCATTATACTGCACATTGTGTTGCGACTCCGCAACATATTGAAGAGATAAAATTCCTGAAGCAGAATAATCCCTACGCTCAAACTTATAATCCAGGGTGGAAGAATCATCCTAACTTCTCCTGGAAAGATCAGAATCAACAACAATACCCACGCAGCAACAAGCTCCCCAAAAAGCACAATGGGAAATTGCCATTGAGAAGATGGCAGCTCATAACATGCAATTTCAGGAAGAGACCATGAATAGTTATAGGAATACCACAGCCTCCATAAAGAATCTGGAGGTTCAATTGGGTCAGATAGCTCAACAAGTTGCGAATTCTCAAGCACCAGGCGCCCTCCCAAGCGCCACAATACCCAATCCAAAGAATCACGAGAATGTCAATGTTGTTACCACAAGGAGCCGGAAAGTTGCAGAAGAAGAAGAGAGGGGAGCCAATGAGTATCAGTGTATAGAAGTGGATCTGGAAGTGTGAGAAAGTCAGAGAGAATCAGAAGAAACCAGGCCAACCGAAGAGAAAAGAAAAGAAGCGGTTAAACCTAAGATCAAGTTACCGTACCCCTCAAGAGTGACAAAGAAGGAGACATAAGAAAAAGACTTTGAGAAATTCAGCTCATTGTTCAAAAAGTTAGAGATTAATATGCCCTTCTTTGAAGCACTTGAAAAAATGCCTCTATATAAGAAATTCATGAAGGAGGTCATTGGGAAAAAGAAACCTAGTGGAGAGGAGCTAAAGAGTATAATTGAGGAGAGTAGTGGGGGATCACAAGGTAGGAGAATTCCAATCAAAAGGAAAGATCCTAGTTCTATATCAATTCCCTGTACCGTAAAGGACAAAACTTTTAAGAAGGTCTTGATTGATTCGGGTGCTAGTGTGAGTCTCATGCCCCTCTCAATTTTCAAAAAGCTGGGTATACAGAAAATAAGTGAAACGGGAACAAATCTGAAGTTTGCCGACCTCACAACCAAGCGGTCATACGGCTTAGCAAAAGATGTGCTTGTGACCATTGATAACTTCACATATCTAGTAGACTTTGAGATCATTGATCTACCTGAGGATGAGGAGATGACTATCATACAGGGTCGACCTTTCTTGATGACTAGTAGGTGCAGTGTGGATATTGAGGCTGGTACTTTAACCTTGAAATATTTTGAGGAGGAAAGAACCTTAAAAGTGTTGGAGCTCGAGAAGCAAGGTCAAGAGGAAAGCAATCACCTATCAGTTTTGAATGATCCGAACAGTGGGAAAAAGCAAAAGCTCAAAATGTAACACCCCAAATTTCGTAAGAATATTTATTTAATTTATTTAAATATTATATTCGTGAATTTATGTGATTTTTGGTGGATTGTGTCGATGTCGGTGTTTTTGTGAAGTTTTGGTTATTTTAATTAAATAATAGTATATAATATGAATATATTAGTATTGTTATTAATTTAAAATAATATTAGAGGAATTAAGGGTAAAATGGACATTTAAAGAGGATTTTGAGAATAGGATTCATTTTTGGTGAACCGTGAAAAGAAGGGAGAGCTCTGAGGAAAAAGGGAAAAGGCGAGGATTTTTCGTGAAGGTTTCCAAAGGCTCAAGAGAGAACTCATCGGATCGACAATCTAAGGTATGGGGAGTAATTTCCTTTCATTGTTTTCATTATAGGATTCGATGCGATTAAAGTGGATTTTTGGGGATTTTGAAGTTTATGAGGGTTTATGGGTTTTGAGGTAAATTGATGATTTTGAGGGTATTTTGTGAATCGATTAATAAGAGTTGAATCTAATCGAGTAAAATAGACCTTGGGGCTGATTTCCCCGTCGTTGTTGTAGTTTAACCTTGTGGTGAAGGATTTATGAAGTTTATATGAAGCTTGAGAGTTTTGAAGGTTTAGGGAAATTAAGGTTTCCCGTAGTGTCCTGAATCGACCTAACAGACGTAGGTTTTAGGCCTTTAAATTCCGTGAGTCATTAGAACTGTTATAGGGATGTTTTTGGATCATTTGGGGTTGTAATCGCAGGTGCTTGGAGGTTGTGGAGCTACTGATGCGTAGCAATGATTTGCTGTAATCGCAGGTTCGCTAGGCGAACCATTGCTTCGCTAGGCGAACCATTGCTTCGCTAGGCGAATGTTCGCCAAGGCTCGCTAAGCGAGCAGCGCAGCGAATGCGCGATAACGTGGGATGGAGTACTAAGATGATTTTGGAGTGGAAAGGTGGGTTTCGCTGGGAGTTTCACTAAGGGAAGGAATCAGCGAGCGAGTTCGCTAAGCGAGTCAACCGGCGAGTGTGACAGATGACTGTGTTCTGGTGTTGAATGTGGGGTCTGTGAGATTCGCTAGCCGCTTCGATAAGCGAAGGCCACAACGAACAGGTTCGCTAGGAGAACCCTGGAGCGAACTTCAGCTGCTCGCATATTCTTGTTTATGCTGCTGTGCTGTTTTTGATGTTTCGATGCTGTAATGTTATTATGACTTGCCATGATGTTCTTGATGATATTGAGGTAATAACTTGTGATGTTTTAATGAATACATGATGATATGAGTTTTATGAAAATTGATGAATGATGATGCACATGATGATGTTTACTTGATGATGATGAATTATTGATGTTTGTGTATCATACATTCATATGCATACTCTGTGACGACGCTTCATTCCCATTGTGCGGATATAAGGTTATTATGACGTGCTCCGGTTCCAAATGCGGGATCGATCCGATTGACGGGGATCTTTGGAGGGTTGATGGCCTAGTGTCCATCTATTATGACGATTGGTACCACATGCATGAGTCTTGTTGTGCATTTGCATTTAATTGGCATTGTTGTATTTTATGATGTTGTTCGTGATTTTGATGTTTCCTTGTGATGACCCTGAAGATGCTGTATATGAAGATAATGCCATTTTATGTATATCTTGTTTTATAATGATTATTATGAATTGTGATTACTCACCCTGCCTGTTTGAATGTTGCCTCCACGTGGGTAACGTGCAGGTGATCAGGTTTAGCTGTGGATGCTTTCGAGGACCTTGAAGTTTATTTGCTTTTGGTCAATTTAAAGGGTCTTGCTCTGATAGTGTAACATCGGGTTGGGGTCCTTTGAGTCAAACTATGTTGTTTCCTTATTTTGTTGTCATTTGATGGTATGGTTTTATATGTTGAAAACCTTTTTGGATTAATACGATGTTTGTTGAAAACCTTTTAATTGAAAATTTTGAGTTCCGCTGCCATATGAAGGCTTTTGAGTTATTTTGAGGAAAACCCTTTGTTTATAGGGCAAGTGTATTATTTTGACTTAAACGAGAAATGTGCACCCTTTGAAGTGATTTTAATGCTTTACTATGATATTTGAGTTGTTTCTGCTGCAACATTTGTGGGGGTAGAAAAGGGTGTTACATTAGTGGTATCAGAGCAGGTCGGTCCGTCTAGCCAGGTTTTTACGTGATGTCAGTCCCCTGTCAGTCGACGAGTGTGTGTACACTGTCGATGTTTTAGTTCTTCTAACCTTGTTGGTGGTGTGCTGGATGGCTGGAAGAAATGATCGTGTGATTGCTGATGCGTTGGAATCGGTTGCTAATGTGGTGGCGCAGCTGAATCCAAATGGTGGAGCTCCTGATGAGTTTCGTGCTTTGGGGAAGTTTCAAAGGAACAATCCACCGACTTTTATGGGCACGCATGATCCAGCAAGTGCACACAAGTGGCTGAAGGCGATCGAGAAGATCTTCCAGGTGATGGGGTGTTCTGATGAGCAACAGGTTCAGTTTGGAATGCATATGCTAGAAGAAGAAGCTGAGGACTGGTGGGATAACACCCGTCAGAGACTTGCAGATGTTGGCACTGTGATAACTTGGGCTGTGTTTAAGCAGGAGTTTCTGGGGAAGTATTTTCCAGAGGATGCTCATGGCAAGAGGGAAGTAGAATTCCTTGAGCTAAAGCAAGGAGATATGACTGTGGCAGAGTATGCCGCAAAGTTCGAGGCTTTGGTGAAGTTCTGTCCGCACTACAATTGTGCTGATGCTGAGATGTCAAAGTGTCTCAAGTTCGAGAATGGGCTGAGACTGGAGATTAAGCAGGGTATTGAGTATCAGTAGATCCGCAGGTATGCTGAGTTGGTTGACAAGAGCAGAATCTACGATGAGGATATCCGAGCTCGATCTGCTCACTACAAGCAGTTGAGTGAGAAGAAAGGGCGGTATAGGGGCAAGCCTTATACAACTTCAGCTGACAAAGGGAAGCAGAAGGTTTCAGATGGGAAAAAGACAAGTGGGGGAGCAGCTCTCGCTTCTGTAAAGTGTCATAAGTGTGGCGAGCAAGGTCACCGTGCTGATGTTTGTACCAACAACGTGCTGAGGTGATATAGATATGGTAAGAAGGGCCATCGAGCTACTGATTGCAAAGATGAGGGTCCGACCTGTTTCAATTGTGGTGAGAAAGGTCATATCAGTACTCAATGTCAGAAGCCGAAGAAGACTGCTACTGCTGCCCAGACCAGTGGTCGTGTGTTTGCTTTGAGTGGTGCAGAAGTGCCAGAGAAGGACAACCTGATTCGAGGTACTTGTTTTATTAATAATATCGAATTGGTTGCTATTATTGATACTGGTGCTACTCATTCTTTTATCTCGCTTGAATGTGCTAATAGATTGGGTTTGAAGTTATCTGATATTAATGGTAATATGGTAATTGAAACTCCAGCTAATGGTTCTGTTACTACTACCCTTGTGTGTTTGAGATGTCCTGTGATGATTTTTGAGAAGAGCTTTGTGATGGATTTGGTGTGCTTACCCTTGCACCAGATCGATGTGATCTTTGGAATGAAATTGTTGGAGTTCAACCGAGTTCATATCAATTGTTATAACAAGACTGTAGAGTTTCCTGAGATTGATGATAGTGGGGAGTTAATGTTCTTATCTACTAAGCAAGTAGACGAACTTGTGGAAGACGAAGCTTTAGTGTTTGCAATGTTTTCATCATTGCAAATTGATTATGAAGCTGCGAGTGTGGATTTTCTTATTGTTTGTGAATTTCCAGAGGTGTTTCCAGAGGACAACAGTGATTTGCCTCCAGAGCGTGAAGTAGAGTTTGCCGTGGACTTAGTACCAGGTACGAGTCCAGTGTCAATGGCTCCTTATCGGATGTCAGCTTCTGAGTTAAGTGAATTGAAGAAACAGTTGGAAGAGTTGTTGGAGAAGAGGTTTATTCGACCGAGTGTTTCTCCGTGGGGTGCTCCTGTGCTGTTAGTGAAGAAGAAAGATGGAAGTATGAGTTTGTTTGTTGATTATTGGCAATTGAATAAAGTGACTATCAAGAATAAGTATCCACTTCTGAGAATCGACGATTTGATGGATCAGTTAGTAGGTGCTTGTGTGTTTAGCAAGATTGATTTGAGGTGTGGTTATCATCAGATTCGAGTTAAGCCTGATGATATTCCGAAGACGACTTTCAGGACGAGGTATGGTCACTATGAATACACTGTGATGCCGTTTGGTGTATCCAATGCACCTGGTGTGTTCATGGAGTATATGAATCGTATTTTTCATGAGTATTTGGATAAGTTTGTGGTGGTGTTTATCGATGATATCTTGATATATTCTCGATATGAAGAAGAACATGCCGAGCATTTGAGAACGGTGTTCCAAGTGTTGAAAGAGAAGAAGTTGTATGCAAAGCTATCGAAGTGTGAATTCTGGTTAAAGGAAATGAGTTTCCTTGGCCATGTAATTTCAAGTGGTGGTGTCATTGTTCATCCTTCTAAGATTGATGTTGTGTTACAGTGGGAGACTCCGAAGTCTGCTACTGAGATACGAAGTTTTCTGGGATTAGCGGGTTACTACCGCAAGTTTATTGAAGGTTTTTCTAAGTTGGCATTACCTTTGACTCAGTTGACTCGAAAGTGTCAGACTTTTGTGTGGCATGTAGCTTGTGAAGAGAGTTTCGTGGAATTGAAGAAGAGGTTGACTACTGCTCCAGTGTTGATTTTTCCTAATCCGATTGAATCTTTTGTGGTGTATTGTGATGCGTCGAAGATGGGTCTTGGTGGAGTATTGATGCAGAATGGACAAGTTGTTGCCTATGCTTCGAGACAATTGCGAGTTCATGAGAGGAATTATCCTACACATGACTTGGAATTAGCCGTGGTAGTGTTTGCGTTGAAGATTTGGAGACATTATCTGTTTGGCTCTAAATTTGAGGTGTTCAGTGATCATAAAAGTCTGAAGTACTTATTTAATCAGAAGGAATTGAATATGAGGCAGAGGAGGTGGTTAGAGCTGTTGAAGGATTTCGATTTTATATTTGAGTTATCATCCGGGAAAAGCAAATGTAGTGGCCGATGCATTGAGCAGAAAGTCATTACATATGTCGATGCTTATGGTGAAAGAATTGGAATTAATTGAACAATTCAGAGATTTGAGTTTAGTATGTGAAGCGACTCCTGACAGTGTGAAGTTGGGAATGTTGAAGTTGACTAGTAGTATTCTGGAAGAAATCAGAGTGGGGCAGCAATCTGATTTAAGGTTGGTTGACCAATTGACTTTGATAACCAAGGTAACGGAGGTGAATTCCGAATTGACAAGAATGGTGTGATGATGTTCAGGGACAAGGTGTGTGTCCCAGATGTTCTAGATATTAAGAAAAGCATTCTTGAAGGACATCAAAGTAGGTTGAGTATTTATCCCGGTGCTACGAAGATGTACCAGGATTTGAAAAAGTTGTTTTGGTGGCCAGGTATGAAGAAGGATGTCGTGGAGTTTGTTTATGCGTGTTTGACTTGCCAGAAGTCGAAGGTTGAGCATCAGAAGCCTTTAGGTATGATGCAGCCGTTGAGGATTCCAGAATGGAAATGGGATAGTATTTCCATGGATTTTGTGGCGGGATTGCCGAAGACTGTTAAGGAAAATGATTCAATTTGGGTGATCGTGGATAGATTAACTAAGTCAGCTCATTTATTGCCGATGAAGATTAATCATCCCATGCAGAAGCTAGCCGAGATGTACATTGAGGAGATTGTGAAGTTACATGGGGTACCTTCGAGTAATGTGTCGGATAGGGATCTGAGGTTTACATAGAGGTTCTGGAAGAGTTTTCAAGATGCTTTGGGTACGAAGTTGAGGATGAGTTATGCCTATCATCCGCAGACGAACGGTCATACAGAAAGGACTATCCAATCTTTAGAGGATTTGTTGAGGGCTTGTGTGTTGGATCATGGAGGATCATGGGATAGCCATTTACCGTTGATTGAGTTCACGTACAATAATAGTTTTCATGCTAGTATTGGATGACGCCATATGAAGCTTTGTATGGGAGAAGGTATAGGACTCCGTTGTGTTGGTATGAATCGGGCGAGAGTGTTGTACTCGGACCTGAAATTGTGCAAGAGACGACTAGGAAGATTAAGAAGATCCAAGAGAGGATGAAAGCTTTGCAGAGTCGTTAGAAGAGTTACCATGATAAAAGGAGGAAAGCACTTGAATTCCAAGAGGGAGATCATGTGTTTTTGAGAGTGACGCCAGTGACTGGTGTGGGTCGAGCTTTGAAGTCTAGGAAGCTCACCCCACGTTTTGTTGGTCCATATCAGATATCGCAGATGATAGGAGAGGTAGCCTATCGAATTGCTTTACCGCTGTCACTTGCGAATTTGCATGACGTGTTCCATGTGTCTCAGTTGAGGAAGTACATTCCGGATCCGTCGCATGTGATTCAGATGGATGATGTACAAGTGAGGGATAATCTGACTGTGGAAGCATTGTCTGTGCGTGTCGATGGTCGAGAGATAAAGCAACTGCGGGGTAAAGACATAGCTTTGGTGAAGGTGTTGTGGGGTGGACCAGCTGGCAAAAGTTGGACTTGGGAACGTGAAGATCAGATGAGGGAGTCGTATCCGACTCTATTTCCTTGAGGTAATTTTCGAGGGCAAAAATTCTTTAAGTGGGGGAGGGTTTTAACACCCCAAATTTCGTAAGAATATTTATTTAATTTATTTAAATATTATATTCATGAATTTCTGTGATTTTTGGTGAATTGTGTCGATGTCGGTGTTTTTGTGAAGTTTTGGTTATTTTAATTAAATAATAGTATATAATATGAATATATTAGTATTATTATTAATTTAAAATAATATTAGAGGAATTAAGGGTAAGTTGGACATTTAAGGAGGATTTTGAGAATAGGATTCATTTTTGGTGAACCGTGAAAAGAAGGGAGAGCTCTGAGGAAAAAGGGAAAAGGCGAGGATTTTCGTGAAGGTTTCCAAAGGCTCAAGAGAGAACTCATCGGATCGACAATCTAACGTATGGGGAGTAATTACCTTTCATTGTTTTCATTATAGGATTCGATGCGATTAAAGTGGATTTTTGGGGATTTTGAAGTTTATGAGGGTTTATGGGTTTTGAGGTAAACTGATGATTTTGAGGGTATTTTGTGAATCGATTAATAAGAGTTGAATCTAATCGGGTAAAATAGACCTTGGGGATGATTTCCCCATCGTTGTTGTAGTTTAACCTTGTGGTGAAGGATTTATGGAGTTTATATGAAGCTTGAGATTTTTGTAGGTTTAGGGAAATTAAGGTTTCCCGTAGTGTCCTAAATCGACCTAACAGACGTAGGTTTTAGGCCTTTAAATTCCGTGAGTCATTAGAACTGTTATAAGGATGTTTTTGGGTCATTTGGGGCTGTAATTGCAGGTGCTTGGAGGTTGTGGAGCTACTGATGCGTAGCAGCGATTTGCTGTAATCGCAGGTTCGCTAGGCAAACCGTTGCTTCGCTAGGCGAATGTTCGCCAAGGCTCGCTAAGCGAGCAGCGCAGTGAATGCGCGATAACGTGGGAGGGAGTACTAAGATGATTATGGAGTGGAATGGTGGGCTTCGCTAGGAGTTTCGCTAAGCGAAGGAATCAGCGAGGGAGTTCTCTAAGCGAGTCAACTAGCGAGTGTGACAGATGATTGTGTTCTGGTGTTGAGTGTGGGGTCTGTGAGGTTCGCTGGCCACTTCGCTAAGCGAAGGCCACAGCGAACAGGTTCACTAGGTGAACCCTGGAGCAAACTTCAGCTGTTCGCAAATTCTTGTTTATGCTGCTGTGCTATTTTTGATGTTTTGATGCTGTAATGTTATGATGACTTGCCATGATGTTCTTGATTATATTGAGGTAATAACTTGTGATGTTTTGATGAATACATGATGAGATGGGTTTTATGAAAATTGATGAATGATGATGCACATGATGATGTTTACTTGATGATGATGAATTATTGACATTTGTGTATCATACATTCATATGCATACTCTGTCACGACGCATCATTCCCATTGTGCGGATATGAGGTATTATGACGTGCTCCGGTTCCAAATGCGGGATTGATCGTATTGACGGGGATCTTTGGAGGGTTGATGGCCTAGTGTCCATCTATTATGACGATTGGTACCACATGCATGAGTCTTGTTGTGCATTTGCATTTAATTGGCATTGTTGTATTTTATGATGTTGTTCATGATTTTGATGTTTCCTTGTGATGACTCTGAAGATGTTGTATATGAAGATAATCCCATTTTATGTATATCTTGTTTTATAATGATTATTATGAATTGTGATTACTCAGCCTGCCTATTTGAATGTTGCCTCCACGTGGGTAACGTGCAGGTGATCAGGTTTAGCTGTGGATGCTTTCGAGGACCTTGAAGTTTATTTGCTTTTGGTCGATTTAGAGGGTCTTGCTCTGATAGTGTAACATCGGGTTGGGGTCCTTTGAGTCGAACTATGTTGTTTCCTTATTTTTTTGTCATTTGATGATATGGTTTTATATGTTGAAAACCTTTTTGGATTATTACGATGTTTGTTGAAAACCTTTTAATTGAGAATTTTGAGTTCCGCTGCCATGTGAAGGCTTTTGAGTTATTTTGAGGAAAACCCTTTGTTTATAGGGCAAGTGTATTATTTTGACTTAAACGAGAAATGTGCACCCTTTGAAGTGATTTTAATGCTTTACTCTGATATTTGAGTTGTTTCTGCTGCAACATTTGTGGGGGTAGAAAAGTGTGTTACACAAAACCACTTATTGAAAAAGTCTCTGGAATAATCCATCAAGTTGCAGCATCTGAGTCATCTATTGCAGCTAGCAAGACTCCTAAATCCAGTCAAGAAGTCGATAAGAGGAAGAAACGTCAAAGAAAGAAGAGAAAAAGACATCAAAGGAAGAATGTGGAAGTTGGATGTGAGTTGAATCACAATGTAGCTCTTAGTCCTGAATCTGATCGGTGCTCTGTTGTGGAAAGGTCAAACAACAAAACGTGTAAGCTGAAGTACCCCCTATAGCATTGGGGAGTAACCCGTCGAGCCATGCGACGTTAACGAAGCGCTACGTGGGAGGAAACCCACGTTTGTCTGATTAATTTATTTCTTTTTGCTATTTGTTTTGTTTTGGTTGCAGGAAATAATCTGGATCCTACATGTGCAAACGATGATGTAGCAGTGGTGTTGCATTACCGTTAGCATCCCGAGAAGGATCTTTGTGAGTGACCTCTCTCGCTCTTGTTCTAACACATTGGGGCCAATGTGTAGTTCAAGTTTGGGGGGGGATTTACTGCTTTTAGTTTTTCCTTTTTGTACGGGTCATGTCTGTTTTGTGTGTTGAAAACCATTCTGAATTCTCCCCGAATTAGAACCGTTAACATTTTTTCCTGTGAATACTGTGATTGTGAGGTGGTCAAGAAAGTATATAGAGTTTGAGGGAAGAGGAGCCAGAATTAGGGACATTGGGAAAGTTTGGAAAGTGAGGTATGACCTAAACACCCTAGATTCCCTGGAGTAAGGAAACGAGTCCAACGTGTAGATTTGTGCGATAATACTTGGATTTGAGAAGTATTCCCCGATTAGTTCATAGTGATAGTCCGGCATGACTAAAAAGAACCGCATGTATAGGGTTGATTGAGAGAATGAGTTAAGGCACCGAAAAAGTCAATAATGGCGATAAAGACAACTAGTCCTTCTAAGTTGGGTAACCCTCACATGGTTACTTAGCCTAACGGCGGTTGAGTCCCAATTGTCGTCCCAAAGTGGACTAATAAACGCCAATGAGCGAGAAAAAAGAGAAAATGGTGCCTAAAAAAAGTTTCGATCAATCTTGTACATGTGAGGGAAAACGGAATAATGCCTTAATCTAATTATCCGAATGAAAGGGGTAGAAAATCGAAGAGAAGACTTAAGCCCAAAGCATAGTTGGAGAGGTAACCGAAAGGGGGATTTAGGTCCGTGGTTTTATCGCAGTATGTGTTTGTGTAATACCTTCGTTAACAGACGATTACCAAGAGAACTAGTTTTAGCCAATCGTAACAAGGGCTCACGTATGAGTATCAACACACCTTACCTTCACAGGTCTTTCATTTGATATGTACCGTTTGATCTGAAAAATCTTTATGCAAGCTTGTTGCTTGAGGTCAAGTAACAGTTTAAGTTTGGGGGAGTTTGATCAGTGGTTTTCATACGTTATTTCACTATTTGTTTTAGTTAATATTTTGTCATTGTTTATTTGTTCTACATCTCTTTTACCACATTTTATGCCTTGGTTGTGTTCTTTAGTGTTTTCAGGTTAATATAAACATTTAGGAGGAATCAGAGCGAAAAAACAAGAAAAATCGCAAGATTAGGAATGAAATTGGAATGAAGACAGTGGCCTGACACGGCCACCCGTGTCAGGAAGAAGCCAAGAGAACGAAAATATGAAGAAAAACAGTGGGCTGACACGGGTGCCCGTGTCACCTGACACTGCCCGTGTCACCTGACACTGCCTCCCGTGTCAGCAAGTCTGGCACTGAAAAGTTTTATTTTTGGAGTAACATGGAGCCAACACGGTCGCCCATGTCAGCTGACACGGCCCGTGTTGGCTTGGACGCTTCATCTTCTTATTTTCTTGGATTTTTGACCTTGGTGTTCCATGAGGGTATTGTGGGCATTTCCCCATTAATGTATTGGACCTGAGAGTATTTTAGACACTTTCTGAGAAGGAGAAAGGGACTTTTGCTTTTACGAACAATTTTACGTTAGAGTTTCATGCGATCAAGTGATCTGGAGGAGGGAGATTCTTCATGAGTGCTAACAATTGAAGATCAAAATCATCCGATTACTATTGTAATGTCTACTTTTTGTATTGTATTTCTTTTTAACATTATGAATAGCTAAACCCCCCAATGCTAGGGGTGTCCCTAAATTGCCATGTAATGAACCTAATTTGAATTATTTTATGAGATTATGCATTCTTCCTTTAATCTTTTATTTTGCAATGTTCTTAATGCTTTTTCGATCGGACAAATTGAATTTGATTCACGATTAGGATTAGGTCGGACAAACCACCCTAATGCTTTTGTAAAATAATATTGCAGTAGATATTGCTTAGGAATGAGGATACCCCGCAATAACCTCTAAAAATCTTGTCAAAACTATTACTTGATGTTATTCTGAGATTGCTAAGGAATTAGGATCAAGGGAGAATATCAAAGGTTTTTTTGTTAAGGAATTAAGGAAAAACACTAATAAGATTGGGTAAGAAAAGGATTGATGCATGTCTCTTGAATGAAAAATGGGTTTATTGCAGAGCAATTTATACACTCTCCCTAGCATACTTCTCATATTTGTTTAAGTCATTTTACTCGTTCTGCTTATTTTCTTGATAGTTATTATAATTTTTACAACAAACAAACCCTAAAAGCATTTTTGTTTAATTGAAATAGCATCTGCACTTATAATTACACGCAGTCCTCGAGAGATCGATTCTGGGGATAACCCCAACTATTACTACATCGGTAAAAATAGTACACTTACTATTTTAACGATCAGTAAGACACCTTGCCCTCACATACTCCCCCTTTTTGATGATAGAAAAATTCTTTAGCTTGTCTTGTAATTTGAAACTCGTCCTCCCCCTTGTAGCACGCGATTTTTGTCGGTGACGCGACCACCTTATCGCGGGAATTGGGTTTTCTCAATGAAGAGAAGGGGGTGCTACTTTCTAATTTCTTATTTATCCCATGAAGCTGGAAGGGAAAGGGATGCTATCTAAAACTAACCTTGCACGCGAATGTTTAACTGGACAAACGCTTAAAGAGATTCGGGGAGTTCGGGGTCAGGTTATACAATGGGGAGTTGTCAATTACCCATCCTATATGTGGTTATCCACAGGTTGTTAGCTTTAGGTTTTGCTTTGTACTTGATGGTGTTTATCCATTAATGGGTTGGGAAAGTTTCTGGGGAAATATGAGAGAGTGAGTTTTTGTTGATTTTGATGAGGTACTGGACCTCAATTTTGATTGGTACGAAGGTATTGGACCTAGAGTTTTTTATTAGTATGCTCGCTAAGATTTCGCAATCTTATGCCTACGTATTCCCGTTTAAATGAAACAGGGAAATCAGAGCAATCGTAGTTCCTCCTATTCTAAGGGAGGAAAAAGATGTTTTGGTGTCTTGTTTAAAGCCCAAGATTGAAGCTAAAAGGTTGAGTGTTTGTGTCTTGTTCAAAGCCCAAGATTGAAGCTAAAAGGTTTGACTGAGAGAGAATTTGTCATCTCTAAAAGGAGACATCTCGTCTGTTTATCACAACTGTTGGGTGACTATTTATAAAGGAGAATTACTTTAACTGGGATATGAGAATCCAACAATGCCATAGTTTCCTTTATAGGGGTGTTATCCTGAAGGAGAAAACTTTAACTCAGTGTAGAGCAATGCCATTTTTCCTTAGGAATTTCTCATGCTAAGGGAGGGATAGTGGCATGGATGTAAATAATCTAGAGGCTTGCCGCTTACAACAATTAGATGAAAGAGAGGATTTACCAGGATAAAAGATGGACAAAAACTTGGATATTTGAATCAACAAGTGTGCCACTTGTAGCAGTTATCTGGGATTAGGGTTTGTTTTGAGTTATCTATTTTGATATGTGATAACATAGAGAATTGGCTTCCTACAGTGAGATTTTAATTTCCTCTGAGGGAATGTTGATTTTTGTGTGCCTTGATCAAAGCCCAAGGTTGAAGCTAAGAGGTTGATTGACTCCACTGGGGAAGTCCTTATACAAAGCCTAATAGGAGGCTATAGCAGGCTGACTTAACAAGAAAGTGTTTATATATGTCTTGTACAAAGCCCAAGATTGAGGCTAAAAAGAGACTGACTCTTTGGGGGATATCATTATACAAAGCCTAAGAGGAGGCTAAAGGTTTGACTTTTCCGGGGAAAATGTACCGTTTGTCTTGTACAAAGCCCAAGATTAAGGCTAAATAGGATTTTGACTTCGTTGGGGAGGGTTTGTATGTGTATTGTATAAGGCCCAAGATTGAGGCTAAAAAGAAGACTGACTCGATGGGAAAGAAATCTTTATCTGTCTTGTACAAAGCCCAAGATTGAGGCTAAAGTGAGACTGTACTGACTCAGCTGAGGGTATTATAGGTGTCTTGTATAAAGCCCAAGATTGAGGCTGAAATGAGTTTGACTCTGCTGGAGAGTATTATCTGTCTTGTACAAAGCCCAAGATTGAGGCTGAAAAGGAGAGGATTGACTCTACTTAGGGATATTATTTCTCAAAGCCGAAAAGAAGGCTGGGAGGAATTGACTCAGTTGGGGAAGATATTTATCCAGAGCTTAAGAGAAGGTTACAAATATTTGGACTTTGTTGTAGAAAGCTTATATATGTCTAGTACAAAGCCCAAGATTGAGGCTGGAAAAGGTTTGACTCAACAAGAGAGTGCTTTTATCTGTCCTGTACAAAGCCCAGGATTGTGGCTGAACAAGCTGGAGAAATCATTATACAAAGCATAAGTGGAGGTTGGCTTCTGCTAGGGGAAGTATTTATACCAAGCCTAAGAGGAGGCTGGAAAAGATTGACTCAACAAGAGAGTGTTTTTATTTGTCTTGTACAAAGCCCAAGATTGAGGCTAAAAGGGGTGACTCAACAAGAGAGTGTTGAAATATGATTGACTCAACAAGAGAGTCTGAAAAGGTGATTGACTCAACAAGAGAGTCTGAAAAGGTGATTGACTCAACAAGAGAGTCTGAAAAGGTTAGCTCCGCTGGGGAGAATCATTGCACAAAGCCTAAAAGGAGGCTGACTATCCTGAGGAAATAAAAGATCATTATACAAAGTCTAAGAGGAGGCTATCTTCTTCTGGGGATTATTGAGATCCCGAGGCAGGTCCAAATGGGGAATCAACTCTTGCTGAGGATTACAGAAGAGTTGAGGTATCAGAGACCTTGAGGTTCTGATTTAGGATAGTGTTATACTGATGATAAACTGACCCCGACTAGGGATTTTTAGGAGAGAGATTGGGTTTTATACCCCATGGGTTTTAACTCTGTTGGAGATTGATCCAGAATGACCAGGGTTTCTCCTATGTTTGTAAGGAACTTGAGAATGTCTTTGAGACTCAAGAGGAGATTTAGACTGTCCAAGTCTACTGGTGTGGAAGAGTTTATCTTTGTACGATGCCCAAGAGGAGGCAGGTGCTTTAAGGGATGATAATCAACCCTCAATTGGTCTGAGATTTGACACTGGAAAGACTGCTCTAGCAAAGGATGACTAAGTTCTATCTTATACCTTTAAGAGGTCGTCGGGTCCTTGTATTAAGCCCAAGAGAAGGCATGAGAACTTCTAAGAAGATGGAGTGTCCTTGTACAAAGCCCAAGAGGAGGCGGGGATGCTTTTAGGAAGCCTGTGGGTCCAAACTTAAGAAGAGTTCAAGAAGAGTTTCACCGGGAATAATCTTTTCTTTAGTGAACAGTTCTAGAGTTTGAAGAAATTCAAGAGAAGTTTCACCGGGAATTAATCCTCTCTGGGGAAACTGAATTTCTTTGACAAGTTCTAATAGTGACAGTCTGAGAAAAGGTTCACCGAGAATACTGTCTTTCTCTTTGTTCCATATTGTTTAAGCCCAAGAGAAGGCAAGACTGTATCTGGAAATCCTATGGGGATCTAGTTTTGACTGTATTAAAGAGTGACCAATTGGTTTTACCTAGTTCTAGACCTAGTTGTCGGGGAAAACTCTAAATAGATATACTAGTATATATACAGTTGATATATGATAAGTATTAAAGGGGATGAAAGAAGGACTTACAGAGGAGCAGCTTCCCACAATACAATTATATATATAAAAACATGTAAAGAAAACTGATAAAAACTTACAGGTGAGCAAGCTTTCATGCTGTATTGTTAGTTGTTCAAAGAAATTAAATAAAGTTTTGATAACAACTGTATATTTGAATCTAAATCAAAAGAGAAGTTGTTTTTGAAAAGTTTGTTGGGGCTTATACTCAAAGAGAGGCCCAAGGTTTAACAGTGATCTCACCGTTGTTTTGAAGATCGTATCGGGACTTATACAACGACTGAGGCCCAAAAAGGTTTATTACAAAAGGGTTGGGTCTTACACTTTTTCAAGAGGCCCAAAGATGTTTTGAAAAAGAAAGATGGGACTTACAACACGAGGGGAGGCCCAGATGATTTTGTTTTAAAAGGCGACGACCGCGCCATGCTTTTGAAAATATAGTGGGACTTATACAACATCTGAGGCCCAAAAATGGTTTGTATTTACAAAAGATTGGGTCTTACACTCTATCAGAGGCCCAAAGAATTTATTTTAGACAAAAAGATGGGGCTTACAATTCCAGGAGAGGCCCAGATGAAAACCACAACCGCACTGTTATTTTGAAAATCGCGTCGAGACTTATACAATGACTGAGGCCCTAAAAGGATGGGTCTTACACTCTATTAGAGGCCCAAAAGAGTTTGAAAATTTAAAATCGAGAGAAAACCCTAATTTTAAATAAAAATTTTATTTTTCAAAGGAAATTAAATGAAAAAATGATATAAAATACCAAATATATTCAAAAATAAGTTGTACACTTTGAAAAATATTTTGAAAAATCATGTTGAATTACATGAGAGTTTGAAATTCAATTGGTTTTGAAAGATCAAAGTGGGAATTCCATTTAAAAATGTTTAAAAACAAATAAAATGAAATTAATCACAAAAATTCTAACTATATTAAATAAATAATATAAATTGGATTTTTTTTGTAAAATAAAATATTTAAACATTTTAGTGAATTTTGAGAAAAAGAATCAATTCAAAAACATAAATATTCAGAGAGAAATTAATTTTTGAATCAATTAACAAAAATAACTAAAATTCAAAATTTTGAATTATGGTGCCAAGAACACTTGGTTCTTGCCCGCGCCCTCTGTTTTTCAGATTTACGTTTTCTCACTTTTCTCCATGATTTCTCAATGGTTTTTCACGATTCAAACACCAATCATGTTAGTTTTTGAACAAGGATCACAACCATATAGATTAATTGCATTTATTTTAAGTATTGAGTGAGAAATCAGAAGAAAACCTCAAGAACCCTAATTTCAGCATGAACACAATGAAATTCAATACACGATTGATTCATGGCAAATGATTGAGGGTTATCACTCTATATACATGCAGGAACAAGATGGTAACTCACAAATTCATTTATGACGCATGGAACATAGAGTTTGAAGGGTTCATGCTTACCTCTTGCAGCTGGTGATCGAGTTTGGTGATGGAGGTGTTACAGCTAGGTTCCAATGATCTGGACAACTTCCTTAGGTGCCAAGGAGTGTGTTTGAATGCTTGGAATTGATGGAAATGATCTAGAACTGGTTGTGGTACCTCAATTGCAAATCTATCAAGAACTTGTGCAATTGGCTGGTGATTTTGTGAATTTGATGTTCCAGATGTGATTTTGTGTTATGGATCACTCATACATGATGTTTATGAGGTGTGTGCATGTGTGTGTGTGATTGGTTTGGTTGGAATTGCTCTCAAACTCAAAACCCGATAGTGACTTGAGTTAGAAGGCAAAATTGGAGTGAAAGGGAGATTTTGAGGAAAGCATCAGTTTGGGTGCTATGGTGTACTCAAACTGATCACAATTGAGGCCTATTTATAGTGTGTCAAGTTTGTTTTGCAAGCAACAGCGTGTGGCAACTGCAGCAGGCCTTTGGCCAATTGTGATCAAATCGAATCTCAAGTCTCCTCTAGCTATTGACTTGAGGTTAGAGCACAGGCCTAAGGTTCTTTGGTTCAGGGATAAGTCTTGACTGAACTTGGATAACATTGTCTTGATGAATGCCACCTCTATGCATCAGTTAAATGCTTTGAGACAAAATTGAAAATTTGAAGCATCTTGAATTCTAGGGATGACATGCCTAAACATAGACTCATGGACTTGTGAGGCTGATGAATCAATGTTTGTCCCTTGGTTGTTCCCTCTTGAGGTATGCAGATGGATAACCATGCTTGAATTTGTCCAAATTGATCAATTCGAGCACTAAGGCACAAATCTGCCTTGCAAAAACAGTTTGCAGCAAGGCATGTTCCAACTGTCATAACCTCTAGCTCAGGTGGAGTTTTCTCATGTTCTTGGGCTCATTGGAAAGCTCTCATATGATACAGCACATGTGTGATCATATTTTGTCTTGAAACTATTTGGATTCAATTGAAAAAACCTCATGAACATTGATGTTCAAGGCTGGTAACTTAGGCAGATTTTCACTAAGTGTTGGAAAAGTGTCATTTTCATGTTTTCAGCCACTTTGATCACTCCATAACTAAAGATCCATGAAGAATGGGAGCTCTATGTAGTCGAAGCTTTTGTAGAGTGTAGCAAGACCTACAAATCCAGTTTTGGATCACCCAAAATGGTTGCTTGGATCTCAAGTTATGGTCCTTGGAAGTTGGTACCCTAGCCACTTTGTTCCATAACTTAGAAAAATTATAAGTTTTTTTATGGTTACCCCTTTAACAAGTAAAATCACTTTCTTTGATTTTTCTTGATGAATGATGATTCAAATCACAAATTAACATTGTTTTAGGGTTAAGGAACGTTGGTTGATCAAAAATTCAAAAAGTCAAACTTGGACTTTTGTATAGTTGACTTTTTCATCAGATGAAATTTTGACTTTGTGATTCTTTTGTGAAATCAATCCTTGGGTTCAATTAAACTTCATGGATGGCCTCCAAGGGTATTTAGGAATGTCTTGGACCCCTCCCCAAGGTTTGAGATCAAGGGTAGGCCAACAGTCAAGGATAGGGTTGACTTTTTCCATCAGAAACCCTAATTTGTGATCAGATGGTTTTGAGCTCTTGTGGCTTATGACTTGAGCTCTTTGTCATACCCCAAATTTTGACCACTAATATTTCCCATCATTGTGTAAATCATCACCACAATATGGGTGAATCCTCATACCTCATCAGTCTCCCCAAGGATGGGTGAGCATTCACTACTATAAAAAATTAGGGTTTCAAGCCCTCTGAGAGATTTAGACAAAGGATCAATCAAGAAATGACATGATATTCAACTTGTCTAACCTCTCAAACATCCACCAAGTATTAAGAGGACTCCCACTTTAAGGATTTAGCACAAGGCTGCAACCTTCCAAGTGGATTAAGCCTCAAGATCGCTAGTGTCACCAAATTAGGGTTTTGGTCGACCAGGGCCTCCAGATGGAAATTTTCCTCTGGGCATGAGCCAATGCTTCAAAGCATAACCTAAAATGCTCAATGGAACCTCATGGTCCCAATCATCAAATCAATTTGGCTTTAGGGGATGCATTCATCAAAAATCGGGAATTAGGGTTTCTTGACCTAATTCACCCCTAAGTTGACTTTTGGGACAAATCATGAGCCAAGACCTCAAGGGAAGATTTGAGGGTCTCCAATATACCACATTGATCCATTTGCAACAATGGATTTATCCAGGAAGCTTGATCAACAAGTGTCAATTTCATCTGAACCACAGTTAGGGTTTCGCGGGAAAAGTCAACTGTAGCTTTGACTTTTGACCAGGACATGCTCCCAAACCCTAGGACATGATCCAATACACCATATAACACCTATGAAATCAATCCATCAAGTTTTATTTAGGCCAAGGACTTGATTTCACAGAGGATCACACAATTTGGAATTCATCTGACAAAAAGTCAACTGTGCACAAAAGTCAACTTTGACTTTTTGAGATTTTTCACAATTATGGTTCTTTGACCCTAAAATGATGTTAATGTGTGATTGGAATCATCATTCATCAAGAAAAATCAAGAAAAGTTGGATAACTTGTAAAAGGGGGTAACCATAAAAAACTTAGAAATTTTCTAAGTTATGGAATAAAGTGGCAAGGGTACCAACTTTGGAGGATCATAACTCCTAAACCACAAGGCCATTTTTCCCCATCCAAAGCTGGATTTGTAGCTCTCATTACCCTCTACAAAAGCTTCAACTACACCTCATTCTAATTCATCATGGATTTTGAGTTATAGAATGATCAAAATCACAAAAAGTGAAAATGTCACTTTTTTCCAACACTTAGTGAAATTTTCAATAAGTCAGAATCTGCCTTCACTTTTTTCCAAATGTAGGGGGATTTTTCACTTGTATCCAAAAAGTATCAAAACCAACTATGATCAAACAATTGTTGTATCATATAAGGGCTTCCCAAAATGGCCAAGAACTCCATCAAAATCCACTTGAGCCATGAGATATGGCAATGGCAATATGCCTTGCTGAAAACTGTCAAGGCAAGGCAGATTTGTGCATTTTGCTCGATTTGCCCAAATTTTGCAAAGAGCAAGCAACTCTATCCATCTGAACACCTCAAGGGGGGACCAAGGAGGAACCAACTCTGATCCCAAGCCTCCCAAGTCTTTGGAACCAAAAATAGCATGCTAAACCTAGAAATGCCTAAAAGAGGGACAAGACTCCAATTTTGGATTGGAGCATTTAATGGATGCACCAAGGTGGCATGGACTGAGCCATTCCCAACTGAATTCAGTCAATACTTATCCAAGACCAAGGGAACCAGCAGCCTGTGCCCTACCTCTAGTCAATGGCTAGAAGAGACTTGGATTCTCATTGCTCAACATTGGCCAAACCTATGCAACAGTTGCCATTCACTATTCCTTGCAAAACAAACTTGCTATACTATAAATAGAGCTCATTTGTGATCAGTTTGAGTACACCAAAGCCATCAAACAAATGTTTTCCTCAAAATCTCTTCTTTCACTCCAAATTTTCCTTCCAAAGCAAGTCATTATCGGGTTTTGAGTTTGAGAGCAATTCCAATCAAACCAATCACCCACACACCTCACATACATCATATAGAAGTGATCCAAACACTCACATAACATCTAGAACACCAAAATCACAAAATCACCAGCCAATTGCTCAAGCCTTTGACAGATTTGCAGTTGGGGTACCATCTCAAGTTCCAGATCATTTCCATTCACTCCAAGCATCCAGACACACACCATGGCTCCTAGGGAAGCTATCCAGATCATTGGAACCTAACTGTAACACCTCTAACCCAAAACACGATCACCAGCTGCAAGAGGTGAGCATGAGCTCTTTTAACTCTATGATCCATGCATTTTTTGCTGCACAATAATTTGGCCATATGTTCATAATCATGCATAGAGTGTTTTCCCTCAATCAATTGCATTGTTTGAATCGTGCGTGGAATTTCTGAACCTTCATGCAGAATTTAGGGTTCTTGAGGTTTCTCTTTGATTTCTTATTCCATGCTTAAAATCAATGAAATTAAAGACCATAGACATGATCGTGAGGTTGAAACGAGTAGATTGATATGTAAATTGCATGATATAATCAAGTATTCAGTGAGATTGGATAGAAAACACAAATCTGCAGAAACAGAGGAAGGGCACGTGTTCTTGCCATGTTCTTGGCGCCATTTTTCAAATATTTGAATATTTGAATTTTGTGATTTTATTTAATTGATTCAAAAATTAATTTCTCTATGAGTTTTAATGATTTTGAGTTGATTCTTTTTTTAATAATTCACAAAAAGGTTAAAATATTTTATTGTACCAAAAAATCCCAAAAATATTATTCATTTCATATAATTGATATTTTTGCAAAGAATTAATATTTTAATTGTTTTTGACATTTAAAATATTTTTTCCTTCTTGATTTTGCAAATTTTAATGATTTCTAATCATTTTGTAGGTCAAAACTTGATTTTTGAAACATTAATCCAAGATCACAATTTGTTTTCCACATGTTAAACAATTTTGAGTATTTTAATTGAATTTTTTATTCAATTAAAATACATTTGGAAAACAAATTAGGGTTTTGATTAATTCAACCCTCATCAAACCTTTTAAAAAAACTTTTTGGCCTCTAATAGAGTGTAAGACCCAATCCCCCTTTGTACCTAAAACTTTTTGGGCCTCAGTCATTGTATAAGCCCCGATACAGTTTTCAAAACAACGGTGCGATCGTTGTTTCTAACCCTGGGCCTCTCCTTGAGTTGTAAGCCCCATATCTTGTACAAAAATAACTCTTTGGGCCTCTAATAGAGTGTAAGACCCAACCCCCTTTTAACCAAAACCTTTTTGGGCCTCAGATATTGTATAAGTCCCTCTGCGTTAAAAGAAAATCTCGGCGCGATCGCCATTTCAAAACAAATCCCTGGGCCTCTCCTTGAGCTGTAAGCCCTACCACTTGTATAAAAATAAACTTTTGGGATGCTTGAGAAAGTGTAAGACCCATCCCTTTGTACAGAAAACCTTTTTGGGCCTCAGTCACTTGTATAAGTCCCTGTACAAATTCAAAACAACAGTGCAATCACTGATAAAACCTTGGGTCTCTCCTCGAACTATAAGCCCCAACAAATCTTTTCAAAGCACTTTCTCCTTTGATTTTGAATATAATATTGTTATCAAAGCTTTCTTTGTTGAACAACTAACCAAACAACATGGAAGCTCTACAACCGAGTAAGTGTTTACCCGCTTTCTTTATCCGCTTTCATATATATATATATAACTGTATTGTGGGGCTGCTCACTGTAAGTCTTCTTTCACATACTTTATATACCGTGTAATACTAGTATAGCTATTTAGAGTCTTCCTCAGCAACTACGTCTAGCACTAGGAAAAGCCTCATTGATCACTCTTAAAAATAGACAAGACTAGATCCCCTATAGGAGCACCAGATACAGTCTTCTCTTTGGCTGTCCTCTGTAGAAATTGTCAAAGAAACTCTAACTCCCCAGAGACGATCTTTTCTCTGTGAATGGCATCTCTTGAGTTTCTTCCAAATTCTCAGACTTTCCTAGCTTGATCTATTCTCTGTGAATAGCCTGTCTTGAACTTCTCGGGGTTTGGGGACCCATAGGCTTCTTAAAAGCATCCCCGCCTCCTCTTAGGTGTTGTACGAGGACCCGTCGGCTTCTTATAAGTTTTCACAGCCTCCTCTTAGGCTTAGTATAATGATTCTTCCTCAGTGAAGATAGCCTTCTCTTGGGCTTCGTAAAAATTGTCCCTTCGGCTTCTTAAAAGTTTTTCTGCCTTCTCTTGGGCTTTGTACAAATTGTCTCGGCGGCCTCTTAAAGTTATAGGAACAGAAACTAGTCATCTTAATAGAACAGTCTTTCAAAAGAGTCTAGACCTTCATTCCTTAACCTTCCAGCCTTCATTCAGGCATCATACAACATGCCTTCGCTATCTGAGAATCTACTTCTCAAACACCAGTAGACTTGAATGGTCTCAATACCATTTGGATTTCTCATTTCCTTAAAGAACAGGAAATAACCCTAATCTTTTGATCAGTACCAAAGTACAACCCCACCTGGAATCAGTCTCTTTATAAGAACTGATTTTCTCTTTTATATAACATACTGGATCTGTCACTCAACTGAAACAGTCACTAACCTCTTTAGCCTCTATCTCGGGCTTTGTACGAGATACAAAAACACTCTCTTGTTGAGTATAAAAGATCCTCTTGTTGGGTCAAACACACCTTTTGGCCTCCTCTTGGGCTTTGTACAATGATTCTCCCCACACTCTCTTATTGAGTATAAAGGACTCTCTTGTTGAGTCAAACCCCTCTTTTAGCCTCCGTCTTAGGCTTCGTATAAGACAAATAAAAACACTCTCTTGTTGAGTATAAAAAACTCTCTTGTTGAGTCAATCACCTTTAGCCTCCATCTCGGGCTTCGTACGAGATACAAATCACTCTTTTGTCGAGTATAAAAGACTCTCTTATTGAGTTAAACACTTTCAGCCTCCATCTCGGGCTTCGTACGAGATACAAAGACACTCTCTTGTTGAGTATAAAAGACCCTCTTATTGGGTCACAAACCTTTTAGCCTCTGTCTTAGGCTTTGTACAAGACATACAAAAACACTCTCTTGTTGAGTATAAAAGACTCTCTCATTGAGTCAAACAACCTCCAGACTCTCTTGTTAAGTCAATCATCTGTTTAAGACTCTCTTGTTGAGTCAAAACCCTTTAGCCTCTATCTCGGGCTTCGTACGAGACACATAAAAACACCCTCTTGTTGGGTCAATTGCCTCCTATTAGGCTTTGTATAAAGAAAACCCCAGCTGAGTCAATCAACCTTTTAGCATCAAAGCTGTGCCTCGCCACAGTATACAAACATCAATAACTCCTCTTTAGAGATGACAAATTCTCTCTAAAAAAACTCTTTAGCTTCACATCTTGGGCATTGAACAAGATACAAATAGACCCTTCAGCTTCACGTCTTGGGCTTTAAACAAGATACAAAACCACTTTTAGCTTCACGTCTTGGGCTTTGAACAAGACACCAAAACAACCTTTTTCCTCCCATAGAATAGGAGGAACTACGATCGCTCTGATTTCCCTGTTTCGTCAAACGGGAATACGTAGGCATAAGATTGAAAAATCTTAGCGAGCATACTAATCAAAAACCCAAAAAAACACCAAATTCTAACATCCTACCAAAAACCTCACAAATGATCCAGACATTCGAATCTTAAACAAAATAAACTAAAGAAGGACCCATATCTTAACCGCATCTGTAACCTAACAGACCGCTGTTCAAACTCAGTATGCAAGCAGGGTTAATTGGAGACATCTATTTCCCTTCCTTAGTCAGCTTCAATAGGATAAAAAATGAATCGACCTGTAGTACCCCAGAGCGGCAGTGCTTAAGAACCACGTCCAAAAATTGCTCGCTACACTCTTTAAGTCATCAAATCTTGTAAACATGTCATTATGATGTATTTGAGGTCTTTGAAGTTCATTTTGGAGCCTTAAGCCATGCCTCACTTCACAAATTAACTCAAGGGATGAATTAGGTCAAAACCCTAATTCCTGATTTTTTGATAGATGGACCTTCAAGGTGATTTTGCCATTGTGGATTGGCTCTTGAGATCCTTTTGAGTTTGTTTAGACCATACATTGAGGTATTGGCTCATGCCCAGATGGAAATTTTCATCTGGAGGCCTCAGTCGACCAAAACCCTAATTTGGTGACACTGGCGATCTTGAGGCTTGATCCACTTGGAATGCTGCAACCTTGTGCTTGATTCTTGATGTGGGAGTCCTATTGATCCTTTGTAGGTGTTTGAGAGGTTAGACAAGTTGAAGATCATGCCAATTCTTGATTGATCTTTTGTCTAAATGCTCTGAGAGAGGTCAAAACCCTAATCTTCGATTGTGAGGAATGCCTAACAATCCCTGAGGAGATTGATGAGGCATGAAAGTACATCCATATTATGGTAATGATCTTCACAATGACAGGAAATCTTGGTGGTCAAAATTTGGGGTATGACAGATGCCCCTATTTAATCTTCTTGGACCCGAAGGTGTGAATGGCGAAGGTATTCGGGCATTCGGGGTGCAAGAGGATTAAATATCAGAATACCCGAAATTTTGATGGTGGTTATGAATGGAAGTTTGCTCATCCATCTTCTTTTGCTAAGCAATGATGCTTAGAAAAGGTAAGAACTTCCCCTCGATCCTGGTCTTCAGCCAAGGAACTGGTCTTAGTTTTTGAAAAAAACTTCCCCTCGATCCTGGTCTTTAGCCATGGAACTGGTCTCAGTTTCTTTTGTCAATAAACTTCCCCTCGATCCTGGTCTTCTACCAAGGAACTGGTCTTAGTTTCTGATATAAACTTCCCCTAGATCCTGGTCTTTAGCCACGGAACTGGTCTCAGTTTCTTTTGTCAATAAACTTTTTTGACAAGGGACGCTATTTGTAGCGGTTTTTCCTCAAACTTCTCGCCGAATTTTCCTGGGGAGATGTTATTTGACGGAAAAAGTTTTGTTGTCAGACTTGCTAGGGAACCCATTCATCTGAGCTGCAGAGGTGTACAAACTTCTCTGTTGGAGATGCCATTTGTTGACTCTACTGGGGAAAACGAGTCTCTTGAGAGGCTGTTTCCTGCTTGGGGAAATTACATCATACTTTTCCTCGAGATCTTCTCGGAGAAATGCCATGTGATGCAATCCAATTTTGAGGTGTCGATGACTTCATTATCATTGACTTTCTTGGAGAGAAAAATTAATGTGTTGCTGAGAGTCTTTGGTGATGAAGCTTTCTCTAGGGATTTTCCTTAATCCGGGAAAGCGAAGATATCGTCTTCAATGGAGAAGAGTGACGTTTGTCGAATGTCTTCTTGCCTTTCAGAGGTTCAAGTTATCAAAGTGGTTGGGGACCGTCTCCAATCCAGAAATAAACTGGGGAGAAATTGTTCAGACACAACATTTCCTGATGAGGAAAGAACTGGCAACTTGATTGATAAGAGAACTTTTATCACTAGGGGCTAAGACCGACTAGAGTGATAGTGATGCAATATGAATATGAGTATGAGTTAATAATGCATGATGTATGTATGTTTACGCTGACAAAACTGACACGACATACCGACTAGTGGATGAACATGACTGGATACTCGGCCACTGCAGGTGATAAAAAGTATCACTGGTTCCAGATAGCAATTCTGACTTGCTTAGGAGATATAGTCCCTGCGGGGAAAAACGTTGGTCGGGCTTAGGAGATAAGAACTCTGCCGGGGATATCAGATGGGAAAATCACATCTAATACAGTTGATCCTTCCTTCAGGCGTACTGGTTTTAGAAGGAGTACTTTGATTATGCACTTTGAGGTTTAACCCCCTTCGGAGAAGTGATCGATATTCTTTCGATGTTCAACAGTCAAAAGAATCGCCATCTTTATTTTTAAAAAGCAGAAAAATTTTGACAAGTAAATTCATTTTTTTTTATTTCAAGAATCGTTGATCATGTTAAAAATATCATTCTGTAAAGCTAAAAAAAATAAGAATTGCAAACAAAAGCACTAGGGCTCAAATTTTATTGATGGGATGGAAATCGGCCAAGCGCGTGATCCCATAGAGCATTACAAAGTTTAGAAAAATGGTAATTTAAAGGAAAAGGGATACATTGAAACATAACGACCGCTAACCTTCTACCAACTTTGAATTCTGGGCATCCTGAGCTTCTGTCGAAGATGACCTTGACTGGAGTTTTTTGATGGATGACGCAACTGCTGAGGAGTTGAACTGATTAGACGTAGTTACTTGCCATTAATCCCTAATTTTTGTTTGGATTGTACTTTGAGATTTCCAATCCATCGGGATGATTTTTGTTTGCTTATGTCTCTAATTTTTGCCTAGACCGCCCTTTCGGGTTTTCAATTCCACCGAGACGGTTTTTTTGTTTAGGCGAAGTATTTCTTGACTACATCAACATTTGTGGGGTAGGCAAATTCCTCTCCATCCATGGTTGCAAGTCTCAAGGAGCCGCCCGAGAAGGCTTTCTTGACCATATAGGGGCCGTCATAATTCGGAGTCCATTTGCCCCGGGAATCAGTGAGAAATGATTGTATCTTTTTGAGCACGAGGTCTCCTTTTTGAAAGACACGTGTAATACCCCAAAATTTTCCCTCCTATTTTTCTCAGTATTAGGCTTATGTTTCACTCATTTGCATTTCATAATAGGTCATATTAAATCATATACATCATTGGTTGCAAGGCATGAGATCAGGTGTTTCAAGGTATAAACAGTTCAAAGGCAAAGGACAAGAGAAAATCATTTCCAAATAAGTCACAAGGGCTTTTCATACCTCAAGTCATCTCATTTGAGTCCTCAAGGTATCACAACATGAGAATTCAATAGGAGATTGAAGAAAGTCATACTCTCCTAGCCATTGCAAACTAGGGTTTTGGAAATTCTGAAGTATAATACCCCCATGGGTAAGCCCTTTGAGCTTTTAGCATCTCCAAATGGCATATCTCATCTTTGTTGGAGAAGACATACATCATATTCAGAGGAATTTGGGTTTGGAGGATGTGCTGATTTCTCCTAGACTAGGGGGTGAAAACTAGGGTTTGTCACAAAATCAGTTTATTTCTGATTTTTTGGGCAAGACTTGATTCTATGGTATTCTACATGTCCTCAAGGGTCTAGGAATGAAGAATTGTCCATCAATTTGATTTGGAAGGGGTTCAATTGACCAATTGATTGAGAATTAAGAGAATTGGGGAAAAGTCAACTGTGTAGAGGAAAAAGTCAACTCTTGACTTTTTGAGGTCAAAACCATGTTCCTCATGTCAAACATGATCATGGGAGAGGGTTTGGTTAAGAAATAATGGAAGATTCATCAAAAATCAAGAAAGGTGCAAAGTTGCCAAAAATATAGCAAGTTTTGGCAAGATAAGAGGTCAACTTTGGGGCTTTCTTTCTTTATGTTACAAGAACCAAATGGAGGGGCTAGGGAGGCCTATCAAAATTTCACATTTCAAGCTTCAAAACCATACCAAGAACTTCTCCATAGGATCAAAATTGAGAGAGTTATGATTGATTAAAGTTAGAGGTTTGTAGGGCATTTTTGACCAGCAAGGCAAGGCATGGGCGAGCCCGCACGCAGTCATTTCATCAAACATCTTGTGTGCATGTTGTGTCCAACTTCCAAGCCAAATTTCTCATTGATGCAAGCTTCAAATGGAAAATTGTTCAACATCAATCTTGTTCATTTCCATGTCCTCTTCAACTCTTATATTGGACAAATTTTCATCTGATCAATCATTGAGGAGATATAGTAGTTCAAAGTAGGGTTCCAAGCTGATGCATATCATGCGCATAGAGGCAAGACATGACTAGGTTAGGCTGACCTGCCAAGACAGTTGTGTACATGCCATTTCATGAGCCATTTCAAACATGTTAGAGGCTTCATTTGCAATTGGTTTCCACTACAATGTTGTTGCATTACATTTCCTCTTTCCAAATCATCCTTTATCATGCCATTTGGTTACATAAACATGAAGATATACATGCACAAACTCACTATCATGCTAGCTGCTTTTTCTTCCATGGCAAGCAAGAATCATATGCATTGTTTTGTTCATTCCACGTATGCTTCACATACATGACATCAACCATTTCCTTTTCAAACCAAACAAACACTTTGCATCACATGCCATGCTCATGTATTTTTTTCCTTAAGTGTCCAAACCAAGTAGAAAAAGAAAAAAGCTTGTGTGATAAGTTGTGCAGTGGCTGCAAGCTCAGAGAATCATCACCATCCAACTTCACTACCACCATAGCATGCCATGTTCTTTCCACACTTAAACAAAACCATGTAACTCGTGCCATAACCAATTCAACTCAGTTTGTTAACTTACCAACTCATTTAACTGACTCAATTAACCTTAGTTCTAACTGTCAACTAGGACAGTTAGAAATTGACCAAGAGTATATAACCAATCTCTAACAGAAATCAAAGGAGGATTGGTTCATTCTTCATTTTCTCTGAAACTTTGCACACTCTCTCTGTCTCTCTCTCTCTCTCTCTCTCTCTCTCTCTCTCTCTCTCTCCATTTTTCTCTCATTTTAGAAGCTTTATTGTTATCACTTTCCTCTACACTTTTCTCCATTCTTCACCAAGCATCATCAAGGAAGAGTTACTGATCCAAGGAAGCTGCTACATCAAGCTTTGTTCAGTTTTTTTCATTGAATCTCAAGAGAAACTGAAGTTCATCCTTGCCTTTATTTGGCTTATCGAATATCAAGAAGCTTGGAACCTCCTCTCTGGTCTTCTTTTTTAGCAAAGGAAGCATTCTCATTACAGGTTTTTTCTCTCAATCTGGCTGATCTCTCTATGCTCTGATTTTGGTTGTTTTATGTATTGTTGAGCTTAATAGAAGCAATGTGAATATCCGGCTAGTTGATAGGCATCTTAGATGCTTAGTTGAAATTTTTAGGGCATTTTGTTTTGCTTCGGTTTGCATCGTGTGTGCGTTATTTGTGAATTTTAATGGTGGAGAATGAGGTATGGATTGCTAATTTCTGATGACCTGCAACTTGAGCCACGACAGAGACTCACCGGAGAAGACGATCAGAGTCTTCTCCAGCCACCTGAATCTTCAACCTCCCCTAAACCCTAACACTTTGCCAGAACATGTCCCAGCCGTTGATGTCTTCTAATCCAACGCACCAGATGCTGCCAGCGAATAAATGAGGAGCATCCCTCTCACGTTCCTCTTTTGGTTGACTTCAGATGGTTGTATGTGGGGGTCTCATCATTGTTACCATGCACATGTTTTCTGATTTGCATGATTGGTTTGCTTTAGATGTTGACTTCATCAAGTGGCTCTCATTGAGTCAAATTGTTGACTGGTCCCTATGCCATGCACCCTATCTGACTTGCGTATTATTGGACTGGGCTGGTTTGCTACACGCACCCCCCATTTGTTGAGCCCAAGCGTTTTTTAACTGAGGTTTTACTAACGTTGCACCCCCTGGCACATTTACTTTGTTTCTTTTACTTTCTTTACATACATGTTTGGTTTTTAATTTTTAATTTTGTTTTTACTCATCAGAAAATTCTACAAAAATTCATAGAGCATAATAACACATAAAAATAATTTTTGGTCATGTTATTTTCTGATTTTGTTATGTTTTGCCATATTTCCATGAATTTTCTTTCATTTTCTTTTGTTTATCCATTTCATCATGACACATGCTACATGTTGATTCTATTTGACATAGTTGCACATTGTATTTTTGCATAATAATTGGTATGTACCTCTATAATATGTTGAGGCATGTTAGTCATTTTTTGTGAATTTTTTAAATCATTTCTTGATGAGTTTTGAGTGAGGTCTTTGGGCCATTTATGTGGATGTTGTGTATGACATTGTGAGACATGTTTATGTATGTTTGTTAATGATTTTTGAGCCACTCTTTTGGGACATGCTTACATACTGGTTGCACCTCATATGACTTGAATATACCAATTTACTTGAGCCTTTAACCCTACTTTTGATTCATCCTTATTGCATTAAAGAAGGTGTGTTTGTTAGATGACTTCTATTAGGGTTTTGAAATGCTTTAATCATGTTCTTTTGTGATGTTTGTTGAGATGTTTTGGCATCATTTGATGTGCATATTATAGGTCATTCACATTGCATTATAGGTCACTTATAATTCACATTTACTTGATTTGTGCACACTTGCTTAAGATTGTGATGTTGTGTAAACTTGTTCATCTATACGTGCTCTTCTTGATTCATTGGCTTGCATCAATGCTTGCATGACATTATACATCCATTTCAACACAGTTCCACTTCTGTTTGCAATCATTCTTGACCTTATGCCATGAATACTAACTTCACCTTGCATGTTCTAAACTTCATGAATATAGGAGAACTTGTTTGACATAATTTGAACTTGTTTGCTCTTAATCTTTTAAGTGCTTCAACATGATATTTGTATGAATGTTGTGCTTGCTCTCTCTTGACCTCTAAATGTCATTCCAAATGTCCTAAACTACTGACTTGCATTCATTTTGTTTGATTATTCAATTTATATATTCATTTCTTACTTGCATGTCTTGTATGGTGCATTGTTGGAACTTTAATGATGTTTGCTCTCATCTTTTGCTTGCTTGATCAATGCTTGCTCTTGTGAATCATATGCCATTTAGATAACATCTTCACTCATTCTTAAATGTCATTTACTTCTGACTTTGATATTTACATATCCATTTATTCATATTTACTTTCCATTTGCATCCATCTTGCATAAGTAATACATAACTTGCATTTGTGTGATTTCTTAGTGCATAGTTTGGCATTATTTGATTTCATTTGACTTGTTTACATTAGTATGACACCTTTGCATATACCTACTGACTTGGCATGTTCCTCAACCATTAGGACCTTTCCCTTTTGGTTTGAACTTCATTTTCTTAGTAACTTGTCTTCTTGAATCAAATAGTTTTGTTTGGTTTAAGTTTCTTGTTCTAGTTTTCATTACTTGTGATAATAATGCACTAACCTTTTGTGTAGGGGCAGAGGTAAGTCACTTGAGTGAGTGGATGTTAATCCATACTCATCTCTTCTTTCATCTCTCATCTTTTTTACTTCTCCTTCTCTTTTGTGAATAGCATGATATAATGCTTGTGTGTGTAGAATTTTCTCACAACCCTTAGGGATCCTAGCTCATCCTTAATTTTTGATTAAGGTGATGTAGGATAACCATTAGGTAGTGCTATCCCTCTCTTTTCTTTAGGCTTAGGTAGTCCTTATACCTCACACAACCTTAGGATCTCCATGCATGATAACTTTAGGGTAATTAGTCCCCCACTTAGACTTTATCCTTTCTTCCCTTGAGTCTCTTTCTCATCTCAAAACAAAAAGCAAGAATATCTAATAAAGGATTAACATGTATTGCACATGAGCCTTGCATGTGGGAAATGGAAGAGGAGGGTTTCCCTCCGCCTTCTAGAGTGTTTAGCATACGTCCTGTTAGGACGACCATGCGAAGCATTTGATCCTATGTTATAGACTTTAATGCAATACGTGTTATAAACACAAAAATAATCAAAACACTTCTTCTTAAAAGACAAAAACAAACGAACAATTCTCTTCTCATCTCCTTCACTCCATTCTTAAGGATTCGTCACGTCCGTTCTACTGCAAACAGGTAAATGCCTAAGACTCCGTACAACGAGCTGCGACACCTAACTACTGGAACGCACGCCTGGACGTATTCCACTTAAAAGACATAAACAAAACAAGTCCACCCCTAGTGAGGGGAACTACGTCGCTCTGATTCTCGCGTGCGAGCGGGATACGTAGGCAGGAGATCGTGCGAGATCTCTCCGAGCACCATCCTTCTCTTTTCCCCTAAACCGTAGTCCGAACTACGTTGACTCTGACTTTCCCATTGCACGAGGGAATACGTAGGCCTAGGACTCCGAGGACGTCCTACCGAATCACTTCTTTTTCTCTTCTTCCTCGTTCTTTCTTTCTTTTTCGTGCCTGTTCTTTCGCCTTTCCAGTAGCAGTGGAGCTCCAGACGACGACACCCTTTGATCGACAACAAGCAAGCGTGGATCCCATCGGGTACGATGGATGTGAGGGGGTGCTAATACCTTCCCCTCGCGTAACCGACTCCCGAACCCAGTTCTCTTGGTCGCGAGACCATGCTTTTCCTTTCCCTCAGGTTTACGCAGTGTTTCCTTTCCCTCTCTTGGGATAAATACACATTGCTGGCGACTCTATTTCTGCGCTACTTTCGCGTTTGTACTTGGATGAAAATCCCGGGAGCGACAGCTGGCGACTCTGCTGGGGATCGAACCCAGAATCCCTGGTTCCCTAAGCGAGTCAATCCTAGCGCTTGGTTGTTTATTTTCATTGGGTGTTTATTGTGGTGCTTTATTTTGCTGTTTTTACTATATTGCTGTTTATAGTATTACCGCTTTACTGTATTTACTGCATTTACTGCATTACATATCATTATTATGCTGGACTGTGCTGGATTTTCTGTTTGGTGGGCAGGGTGTTCTGAGAGATAAACCCACTACCCAGTCTTGAGCATACACATAGGTTTTAGAGTGGATAGTCGTGACGCTTGCGTGGTGGTGACCATGTATTGTTGTTCATGAGACCCACATCTAGACGAGGTTCTATCAGGAGCTATCTGCTACTGTATGTTTATACAGGACGGTAGTTATTCTCTTGAGGAACTGTCGACTCTGGTGACCATTCCCGAGGACTCAGTTGCGGCACTTCTCCCGAGATGTGATAATGGCAGACCAGAAATAGAAAACCCATTACACATTCTTGATCCGAGGACCCAATGTTGGGAACTTGCTGTAGGACATCCTTTTTGAAAGAGAATCAGTGGAGAAACTCCTCGATTGGCGATAGTACTGTACCCCGAGGGATGAATGTACTATTGCTTCTCGACCTCAGTGCCAGAGCTGAGGACCTTTCGTTTTGAGGGGAATCAGTTGAGGCCTCCTCGATTAATGATGATGCCAAACCAGAAATGGTGAACGTATCATCATTTCTCGACCTGAGAGCCCGGGATATTGAGGATCCTCGGTTTTCTAGTACCCACATGTGAGAGGGGCAGGTTGTTTACAGGTTTGCAGGTAACCATAACCTCCTACATACCCGGTTTTCGGATGTCATTACACAAAAAGAGGATTCATCCTATTGCATTCAGTTGGTTCTTGTCCATAGTTCTATAATTTTCTCAGAGCTACATTGACACCGTTCACAGTCCAGCACAGACACTTGGCACATTTATACCATGCCTTTTGCATTGCATTTTCATATCCTAACATACATGTTTACTCATTTCCAGGTTCATATTTTACCCTTGATTCCAGTCACCGGGTTCTCACAAGGATGAATACTAAAGAGAAGAAGAACATCATCAGTTACAAATTCCTCACGCCTACTCTAGGCCCTATTATTGTCCTGAAAGGAATGGCAAGCCCTGAGGTGTTGGAAGCTTTCAAAGAAAAGTATGGGTGGGTTTTATCTTTTGTTCACAATGTCAGTGATTACGAATACCAAGGTCTTCATACTTTGATGCAGTTCTACGACCCTCCTCTGAGGTGCTTTGTATTTCCAGATTATTTGTTGGTACCTACCTTAGAGGAGTATTCCAACATGCTAGGGATTGCTATCAAGGAGGAGCCTTCATTCTTTGGGTCTAGGGGCGATCTGGACTTTGGGAAAGTGGCTGGTGCTCTTTATTTGAGCAAGTCAGAATTAGAAGCCAATATCTCTAACAAAGGAAAGCTTCGTGGTTATAAGCTGGGGTATCTGATAAAGAGGGTTCAGGAGGCAGCGAAATGCGAGACATGGGTCGTTTTCAATGCATTGCTGGCCCTTTGTGTATATGGTATTGTATTGTTCCCCAACGAGCCTGATTTTGTTGATGTGGATGCCACTAGGATATTCATGATGAAAAATACAGTACCAACACTATTGGGAGATATTCATTACGCCCTATACAATAGAAACGAAAAGAAAAGAGGAGGGGTAGTTCGTTGTTGTGCACCTTTGTTCTATAAGTGGTTCGCAAGTCGCTTACCGCAGTCAGGGGCTTTCATGGATTCTAAAGGTTCCCTAGAATGGAGTCAGAGCTTAATGGGACTAGTTGCCAAAGACATCATATGGATAGATCATGGGCTAATTGGCAAGAACATTATCCATAGCAGTGGTGAGTTCCATAATGTTCCATTGATAGGAAGAAAGGGGGAGTCAATTACAATCCTTCTTTGGCCATTAGGCAATTTGGGTACGCTCTGATGGGTCCGCCCATTAAGAGGGATGTAGAAGAGTCACTGTATTTCCACGCATCAGATGGTTTGGAAACATCAGAAAAAGCCTCTGAGAGCTGGGCCAGTGTGCTAAAGAAAGGAAGAGTCGCTCTAGGCAAACCCAACAATCGGGCTTATCCAGCATATGAAGAGTGGGTGAAGAAGAGAGTTGAAGATTTTCACTTTACTTTTTGTTAGTTTCTTGGATTGGCTGGAATTTTGGTAAAACAAAGGTTGTTCAATGTTTGATGTCATATGGGTGATGTCACAACATTGAGTCTTAACACTGGGTTGTGTTAAGAGTTAAGATGGATGTCTGATGTCACAAGCGATGTTGTGACATTAGATCTACAGAATTAATAACATCAGGTTTGTGATGTTGTTAGGGTTTGCGTTTTAGCTGGAATTGTGGAGAGCAGGTAGTCTCATTGGATGCGAATATCTTGGGTTAGATATTCTCTGTTGCATAGAGATTTGATGCAGGTTTGTAGGAGATTTAAAAGGTGAAGATTTAAAAAGATTTTGGGGGATAAAATCTGTTTTGAAGATTCAGTTTTAAATAACAAATAAGATCAAATATTGCAAGAGATCCAAGCCCAATTCAGGTGGCTATATAAAGCACATAGATCAAAGGAAGAAGGTACAGAAATACAGAGAGAAGATCAAGAGCATAGGCTGAGTGTCTTAAGTATTTTGTACGAGTTTTGTATACACCATTCTAGGCTGAATTGGTGAGTTGTTTTCTGTTCTCTCTTAGAAGCTGTGAAGCGATAGAGAGTTGTCACTTGATCAAAGCTGTGAAACAGGATCAAGGTTTCTCAAAGAGGGTGTTCTTTGAGAGGTTTTATGGATTGAGTAGTGTTCTCATATCTAAGTGGTTTCTTATGTAGAAAGTCACTAGTAGGAATTAAGATTAGGAGATTGTCAACTAGGTTGTTGAGTTTGTAATTTAATTCTACAAGTGGTGAATTTCATCCCTGGCTTGGTAGCCCCCAGACGTAGGTAGTTGACCGAACTGGATGAACAATTCATTGTGTTGATTTATTGCTTGTTATTGCATTGTCCATTATAGAGTGCGTTGTTGTGACATTGCACTTAACATCACACATCTGGTACCAGAATTTCAATTGGTATCGGAGCAGGCATCCTGTCTGTCTCTGGGTGAGATCTAGGGAAGTTACTTTCTGGTGTAAAGATGGAAAAATAAGTTGGAGGATTTGTCAACAGACCCCCTATTTTGGATGGCTCGAATTATAATTATTGGAAGCCAAGGATGATCACCTTTTTGAAATCCTTGGACAGCAGGACTTGGAAGGCTATCATTAAAGAATGGAAAACACCTGTTGTGTTTGAAAAAGATGATGCTGGGAAAGATAAAGAGGGCACCTCAAAGCTGAAGCCTGAAGAAGAATGGACCAAGGAAGAAGATGAGCTTGCCCTTGGAAATTCCAAAGCTCTGACTGAAATCTTTAATGGAGTGGATAAAAACATATTCAGGCTGATCAATACCTGTGAAGTTGCTAAGGAAGCTTGGGATATTTTGAAGGCTACACATGAAGGAACATCTAGAGTTAAGATGTCAAGACTTCAGCTTCTAACATCGAAGTTTGAAAGTCTGAAGATGAAGGAAGATGAGACTATCCATGACTTCCACATAAGTATTCTTGAGTTGTCCAATGCATCCAGTGCTCTTGGAGAAAAGATGTCAGAAGAAAAGCTTGTAAGGAAAATCCTTAAGTCCCTTCCTAAGAGGTACAAGATGAAGGTGACTGCAATTGAAGAAGCTCAAGACATCAGCAAGATGAGGGTTGATGAGCTCATTGGATCTCTTCAAACTTTTGAGCTTGGGTTGAATGAGGAAGAACCAGAAAAGAAGCCAAAGAGTATAGCCTTGGTTTCAAATGATCAAGAAGAGAAAGGGAATAGTGCTGAATCCCAAGAGGATCTATCTCAGGCCTTTGTTATGTTGGGAAGGTAGTTCAACAAGGTGTTCAAAAGAATGAACAAGAACTTAAAGCCTAATGTCAAAAACGTCGCTTCTGACATCAGCAAGTCTAAGGAGAAGGATGAAGAGAAGACTGCCCAGGATAAAGGTGTTCAGTGCTTTGAATGTGAAGGGTATGGACATGTCAAGAAAGAATGTCCCACATTCTTAAAGAAGCAGAAGAAGGGCATGTCAGTTTCCTGGTCTGACTCTGATAGTGAAAGTGAAGGTGAGTCAGCAAAGCATGTCAAAGCTTTAACTGGAACAGTGGTTTCTGATGGTGACTCTAGTGATAAGGAACTGACGTTTGAGGAGTTAGCATCCACTTATCAAGAGGTTTGTCTAAAGAGTGCAGAAATCTGTCAAGAAAGTGAAAAATAGAAGAAATAGATTGTTCAGCTTGAGACTGCTAAAGCCGATTTGGAAAATGAAGTCTTATTAGTCAAAGCTCATCTTGATCATCTGACCAAATCTGTTAGGATGTTGAACAGTGGTACAGACACACTTGATAAGATCCTTTAGACAGAGAAAGCTGCTGGAGATAAATCAGGTATAGGATATGTGGTTGAGGAAAAGGGTTCTACAGAAGCTAGCACTTCAGGAACAAAGAAGGAGATGTCTCAACCATTGTCTCAACATCAAACTAAGAGACAGGATCCTACACCTAAGAAGGTTGTTCAGCCCAAGAATGTTGAGAAGAAAAATAGTACTCATCAAAGGAAGGTGCAGCCTCAAAGAGCTAGTCAGTATATGCCTCCTCAATATCACAAGAGCATGGAGGCTATTAGGTCCAATCAGAACAGGTTTCTTCAGATGTCTCAACATCAGGGTAACTGTTATGGATATGGATATGGACACAACAATGTTGTGCCTCATTACTATGGAAGAAGGAAGCCTCATCACCATAGGAGACAGCCTAGAAGATAGTATCCTCAGTTCAGGAGACAGTCTACCTATGGTAAAAGACAACAACACCATAGAAGACAGGCCAACTATGGAAGAAGGAGACAACATTATGGGTGGGAGCCACAGCAATATCATCATCATAATGGTAGGAGGTTTAACCACTTTAGAGATGACAGAGTTAGGTGCTTCTACTATGGAAGGTTTGGACATATGCAGTACTCGTGTTTTAAACTGCATGGTTATCCACAATCTGCTCCTCAAAGAAAACTAAAGGAGGTCAGGCCCAAAGTTGTTAAACAATGGGTTCCTAAGGAGAAAGTGAAATGTCTTTTAGCCCACACTTCAGATGGACATTTTGCTAGGGATGCATGGTACTTTGACAGTGGATGTTCAAAGCACATGACTGGATCCAAGAAGCATTTGGTAGAGTTCAATCCTTGCCATGCAAATGATGTTATTTTTGGCAATGGTGAAAAAGGAGTAGTAGAAGGAGTTGGAAGAGTGAAGAATCATGATGGTCTTACTCTTGATAATGTGCTCCTTGTTCAAGGGTTGAGTGCTAATTTAATTAGCATAAGTCAACTTTGTGATGAAGGTTAGAAGGTCAGCTACACCAAAGATGAATGTGTGGTAGCTGATGAGCAGAATGAGGTAGTGATGAAGGGAGTAAGATCCAAAGATAATTGCTATCAGTGGCTACCTTAAGTGGACAGCTTATCTAGTGATGTTAAGGTTGATGTTGTAACATCAGATGGTGACATCAAGTGTGAAAGTATGGCGAAAAGTCAATCTGGGTTAATGACTTATGGTGCTGTTACTCCTAAGTTGGATGATGAGTTAAAAGCCAACTTGAGTAGTCAGTTATGTGAGCAAGATTAAGGAGTCAACAATGCTGATGGAAGGATCAAAAGTTGTGACCTTAAGAAGTGTTGAGAGCTGAATACTTGCAAGGCCAAGAAAGATGACAACCTGACTAATGACTCCTATAGTTCAGAAGAAAAATTTCACAAGTTGACAATCCTTAGGTTGGAAGATGCAGATGTTAGAGCTGATGTTAAAACATCTCAAGTCAAGAAAGGTACTTCTAGCCTTAAAATAAAGAAGAGTGATGATGAACTAATTGCAAAAGTGGTTCCTGGGGTTGCTAAACGAATGAAATCAAGGAAGAGGAAAGCTATTGAGTCACCTCCAAAGATGAGAACTGATAAGCAGAAGATCTATGTGGATGGTACTACAAAATCCAGGAGTAAAGTGTTCATCTCTTCTAGAAATAGGAAGATCAGAGATAAGTCTGATGATAATGTCCAGGATATCTCTCAAATGAAGGAAGTTGTTGTTGTTAGAACTTCTGAGAAAATTCAAAAGGCCATACTAGATAACATTCCTGTGCTTTTCATAAAATGGTGGAAGTATGTTCTGGAAAAAGAATTTGGTATAGATACTCTGGATATGGTTGAGTTTTCTAGGATATGGTTCAGAGAGGGTGTGGGAACTTATGGTATTCAGGTGTGTATGAATAAGTTGCTCTGACTGTGTTTTATTGGGAGCTTCTTGAAGGACTTCTTTGTGCAATGAGTCATTTGAATGGTGATGAGAAGCTGATGTCCCAAAAAGATGTTATAACATCATGTTTGTTGGTGGTTATATCTGGAAGATGATTAAGATTGGACATGTGGAGTTGGATGCTCTAGCATTTTTGGTCAGAAGAGGTGGAGATTATGGTCATGTGTTTAGTAGTTTGTTCTGGATCTGAAGCTTAGTGCTTACATTATATCTAAGGAGCATCTACATAGTCATACGAGAGAATGATGAAGTAGAAGGTTTGCCTTGGATGGTGAAGATGAATTGTATGATAGCCTTTGGAGAAAGGGACAGTGGTACCAAAATGCATGTACTCATAAAATGTGCTCAAATGTTCATCTCCATCTAGAGCATTTGTTAATCATGACAGGGGGAGTACTTGTCTATGGATTTTGCAGCAAAGGTGCATTTATTGTGAAGATTGCATGCTGATCAAGCTTGTGTAGATTGGTCGCCTCTTATGAGGATATAATGTTAGATAGCATGTTATGACATTAGGCTGTTGATTGGTGTTTTGGTGTGGCCTTGAATGGTTCTAGTCATATGAAGCAAATTGTTTGAATCTTGTGCGCACATGCTTCTGAGGAGATGTCTGAAGACAAGATTGAATCATGACCTTGAATAGTGTTATTTATTCTAAGAAAGAGGAGTTGACTTAGAGTTCAGTGGAAGGCATTGTGTGTGTGCTTCAAATCTTGTGGATAATTGTGTGAAGCCTTCATAACTGGATGGATGAAGAATATGTCTGGATTTTCAAAATATGGATATTGCTGACAGAAGAAGTATGGTTTTGTACAGGGTGTCATAGGACTTACTTGTTGAGGTTTGTCCAATTGTGGCTAAAAAGGGGGAGAAATAGTCAAGAGTTAGTCAAGATGCAAGAGGTGCTGCAATGACAAGGATTGCTGCTAGTTGTGATGCAAAAGTGCAGATATTGAGGGGAAGAGTTGTTGAACAGCTTGTATGCTGGTTCTTGTCTTGAGGGGGAGATTTATTCCATGCTGCTGGTTAGTGTTGAAGGTTGTGTACAGCAGAGTATTGGAGTGTTTGTGCAGCATGCTGAAAGCATTATGAAGTGTAGCTGTTTGTGAAGACTGTGCTGCAGCTGCAAAGTTTTAAAAATATTCAAGTTTATTCTGCTGTTGAAGTCTCTGAAGGTGCAGAGATTGTTTTAGCCAAAATTAGACAAAGGGGGAGATTGTTAGTTTCTTGGATTGGCTGGAATTTTGGTAAAACAAAGATGTTCAATGTTTGATGTCATATGGGTGATGTCACAACATTGAGTCTTAACACTGGGCTGTGTTAAGAGTTAAGATGGATGTCTGATGTCACAAGCGATGTTGTGACATTAGATCTGCAGAATTAATAACATCAGGTTTGTGATGTTGTTAAGGTTTACGTTTTAGCTGGAATTGTGGAGAGCAGGTAGTCTCATTGGATGCGAATATCTTGGGTTAGATATTCTCTGTTGCATAGAGATTTGATGCAGGTTTGTAGGATATTTAAAAGGTGAAGATTTAAAAAGATTTTGGGGGATAAAATCTGTTTTGAAGATTCAGTTTTAAATAACAAATCAGATCAAATATTGCAAGAGATCCAAGCCCAATTCAGGTGGCTATATAAAGCGCATAGATCAAAGGAAGAAGGTACAGAAATACAGAGAGAAGATTAAGAGCATAGGCTGAGTGTCTTAAGTATTTTGTACGAGTTTTGTATACACCATTCTAGGCTGAATTGGTGAGTTGTTTTCTGTCCTCTCTTAGAAGCTGTGAAGCGATAGAGAGTTGTCACTTGATCAAAGCTATGAAGCAGGATCAAGGTTTCTCAAAGAGGGTGTTCTTTGAGAGGTTTTAGGGATTGAGTAGTGTTCTCATATCTAAGTGGTTTCTTAGGTAGAAAGTCACTAGTAGGAATTAAGATTAGGAGATTGTCAACTGGGTTGTTGAGTCTGTAATTTAATTCTACAAGTAGTGAATTTCATCCCTGGCTTGGTAGCCCCCAGACGTAGGTAGTTGACCGAACTGGGTGAACAATTCATTGTGTTGATTTATTGCTTGTTATTGCATTGTCCATTGCAGAGTGTGTTGTTGTGACATCGCACTTAACATCACACATCTGGTACCAGAATTTCACTTTTGATAGGGCACCCCTTTTGTATCCTGAGAATGAGAAAGAAGGAAATACTGCCACTATGGAAGAATTCAACAAGTTGCAAGCCTTGGTGAAAAAGCTTCGAGGAGAGAATTCTGAGCTGAGCAGCCGTCTTCAAGAAGCTCTACATACCAACAAGAGATTGAAACATAAAGATCAAGATGCAGAAAAAACCTTAGCAGCAAGGGAAGAGGATTTTGCTGAAAGGGCCTGACATTTCCGAAAGGTTAGTAAGGCTGTTGAAACTTCGGCTCGAACTCACAGGCAGACTAAACAGTCTTTGGCCCAAACAAAGGCCAAGCTCACTCAACTTCAGCAAGCCTGGGATGAAGTCAGAATGAAGAATGCAGAACTGCGAGAGCAATCAAAGGCCCGAGACGATGAACTCCAGAGAGCGCATGAACAACAGAGAAAACATCGGGAAGACTTTGGAAAAAGCCAGGAGCAGTTGAAGAATGTCCGGGATGAGCTGAAAATATCTAAGAAAAAGCTTGAAGATGCCATGATGGAGATGGGAGGACTCAAGATACAAGCTGGTGTGAAAAAGCCTAGACAGGGGAGTGAAGATGAAGCTCTCTTGATGCACGCGGATTCATTAGCCGAAGCTTTGAAGAAGAGGGAAATTTTGATCAAAGAGATGATCGAGAGGCCAAATGATCAGTGCACCAGAATACTCTTTGAAGAGATCAAGTACTCTAGCGAGAAGCTGAAAGACTTGGAACTGAATGATTGATAGTCTCCTCTTTGTTTTCCTAGTGTAGTTTTGTTGATGTACCGTGGTTACCATCAGGCTTGTTGATGGATCCACTATCTTGATGTATTTCCTGCTTTTGAATTCATTGTAGAATGCTTCAATGCGTATTAGCTTTCTGTTAAATTCTAATGAATCGTTTATTCAGAAATAGTTCTTTGGCAGCGCTCTATTCACAAGCACTTTATCACATCATGGTGTCACAACACAGTTTCTCTCGACAATATCTGTACATTACTCAACTTCTTGTGATTAAAACTGGAATCAAGGGGTGGATCGCCCTGCAAAGATTCAAGCATGTTCATTTGCATTTGCATCCTCATAACATATCATTTTGCATAACAGGTACCCGTCCCAGGGAGTTTCTAACCTTTATTTGGTTGCAGGCATAATAGCTGATTAAAACATTCATCGCTACGCGACTCGACAAAATCAAGCCAGAATCATGGAACAGATGCAGGCAGAGCTCGCTGAAATGAGGACTCATATGGAGCAGTTCATGAACCTTATGCAGGGCATAGCCCAGGGATAACAGGATTTGAGAACTACAGTCCAAAGGTTGGAAGTGGGAATTCCCAATGCTAATACTCCTGGCGGGGCAAATGTTAATCCTCCTGGCGGAGCAGCAGTTATTCCTCCTGGCGGAGCAGTGGTTGATCCTCCGGGCGGAGTTCTTGGTGGTGTTGGCCATAACAATCATCAACAGGTAGAGGACCATCAAGATGATCAGTTCTCTGTGGTGAATGCTGACCTGGGTGTTCAAAATGATGGTAATGACAGAAGATATGAAGAGTTGGCTGAGAAAGTAAGAGCTATTCAATGTCAGAACTCCATGGTGATCGATGTTGCTGACATGGGGCTGGTGCAAGGGATGAGGATTCCTCCAAAGTTTAAGCCCCCGACCTTTGACAAGTATAATGGCAGTACATGTCCTAAGACTCACATTCAGGCGTATTACAGGAAGATCTCTGCATATTCTGATGATGAAATGCTGTGGATGTACTTCTTTCAGGATAGCCTGTCAGGAGCGTCATTAGAGTGGTACATGAAGCTGGAAAGAGCTTATATTAGGAACTGGAGGGATCTGGGTGATGCTTTCTTGAAATAGTATCAGTATAATATTGACATGGCCCCTAACCGTACACAATTGCAGAATATGACACAGGACCCAAAGGAAGGTTTCAAGCTGTACGCCCAAAGGTGGCGTGAGCTAGCTGCTCGAGTACAACCCCCCGCTGATGGAAAGGGAAATGGCTGATATGTTCATGAGTACTTTACAGGGCCCATATTTGGACCGTTTGGCCGGATGTCCGTCCACTGGGTTCTCTGATATTGTGGTAGCAGGAGAGAGAATTGAGAATCTACTGAAATTGGGGAAGATTCAGGATGGGAGTAGGGCAGGCTCTTCCAATATGAAGAGGCCTTTTGGAAATGGCTCGATGAAGCGGGAAGGTGAAACTAGTGCTGCATACGGGCAGGGAGGCAAAGGTAAAAGACGTCAGGACGTGTACCATCAAGCAGCTGCTGTAACTATTCCGGTTCCGGCTGCCGAATCTCAGCCATAGCCTCAAAGGCAATACCAACCGAGGTAGAGAATGAGTGACCGTCACTCTAACACTTTACCTATGACATATGCTCATGTGTTGCAGAATTTGCTCAGTTTAAGGTTGGTACAGTTGAGAACACTGGCACCGCCAGCAGGCAAGTTACCGTATGGTTATGATGCAAATGCGAAGTGTGAATTCCATTCGGGTGCACCGGGCCACCATATAGAGAACTGCAAAGCTTTTAAGCACGTAGTTCAGGACCTGGTTGATTCAAAAGCTATCAATTTCGCTCCTCATCCTAATGTGATTCAAAACCTCATGCCCCCGCATAACGGACCAAAGGTCAATGCAATAGAGGAGGATAGAGGCTTGAATCTGGTGATAGATGTTAATCATGTTAGGACACCTTTGGCAGTGGTAAAAGGGCGTTTGTTGAAAGGGGATGTGTTCCCTGGTTGTCAAGAAAATTATTCAGAATGTTTGTCTGCGGTGAACGGTTGTGATAAATTGAGGAATTGCCTTCAGATTATGATGGATGAGGGTCGTCTACAGTTTGATCAGATAGGGAAACAGGATGATACAATTTCAACAACCACTATTTACTTTACTCTCGCAGAGATTCCTGTGCCTGCACCTACGCAGACCCCTGCACCTGAACAGGTAGCCCCGGTGACTATAACGATTCCAGGTCCTATGCCATACAAAAGTACAAAAGCAATCCCATGGCATTATGGAGCTGATGTTTATTATCAAGGGCAGAAGCAGGAAGTGGAGGTTCCCAAAGAAACTGGGTCAAGTATAGGGAATATAGGAGGAATGGGTGGTTTTACTCATAGCGGAAGGCTCTTTGCTCCATGGACGCTACGAAATGATGATGCTGAAACTTCAGTGAAAGCTAAAGGCAAGCAGGTAGTAAGTGAAGAGCCCGTGCCGAAGGTGGATCTTGGTAATTCCTTTGAAAAGGATGTTGAAGAGTTTATGAGGATTACCCGAAAGAGTGATTACAAGATAGTGGATCACTTACATCAAACTCCCTCCAAGATTTCCATATTGTCATTACTATTGTGCTCTGAGGCACATCGTAATGCCTTGCTGAAGATATTGAATATGGCGTACGTTCCACAGGAGATATCGGTGAACCAACTCGAGGGTGTTATCGCCAATGTCAATGCCAGTAACGGGTTGGGATATATCGATTTTGATTTAAAGTCGGAGGGGAGAAATCATAACAAAGCTCTCCATATCTCCAAGGAATGTAAAGGAGCAGTATTGTCTCATGTGTTAGTGGATACGGGCTCGTCCCTGAATGTGTTGCCGAAGAAAGCTTTGGCAAAGTTGGATGTTGAAGGGGTTGTACTCCGGCCATGTGATTTAGTCGTGCGCGCCTTTGATGGCTCTAAAAGAACAGTTTTTGGGGAGGTAGAGTTGCCTGTGAAGATTGGACCCCAAGTTTTTAATACGGTTTTCTATGTGATGGAAATCCAGTCGGCTTATAGCTGTTTGCTAGGACGCCCGTGGATACACGCTGCAGGGGCCGTTTTGTCAACACTACACCAAAAGATAAAGTTTGTTATGGACGGTCAGGTTGTCACGGTGTGCGGAGAGGAGAATATATTTGTCAGCCATCTGTCATCGTTCAAATATGTGGAAATGGATGGTGAGATTCACGAAACTCTCTATCAGGCATTTGAAATAGTTAATATTGAGAATGACGCTCCTTCCGGTGAAGCAAGGGCAGGGACTTCCATATTTTCTTATAAACAGGCTCTTGAAGTGGTACAGTCAGGCCATGCTGAAGGGTGGGGTGAGTTGATTGAGTTACCATTCAAAGAAGACAAGTGTGGAATTGGTTACCAGCCTACTCAAGCTTCGCAGCTAGGGGACCAAAAGCGTCAGGGACCTGTCATGTTTTCTAGTGGGGGGATCATCAACCCTGGTTAAGTCTTTGCTGCAAATAAAGATGATGGGGATAGCGACTATGATATGGACAATTGGGTGCGCCCATGTGTCCCAGGGCAGAAGCTGAACAACTGGTTCTCTGAAGACCTCATCCAAGTCACTATGCAGAAAGAGTAATTTTCTTTGTTTTTTCATGTTGCATGAATAATCATAGGCTCTGCCCAAGGCCTAGTGATTTCATTGTAGGGCTACATTTGTTTCATATGCAAATTTATCATTAATAAAAGGACATTTTTGTATTCAAAAAATTGTGTTCTCTGTCTTTCATTTTACGCTTTTCATTTTAAATAAAAATGGCAATGTTTTCTCCATAGTTTGTTTTCTTTCTTTTCAAAAAGCCTTCTCTAAAATAAAGCATGAACCATCATTCATGCAGAAATAATCCTCTAGATTCTGTTGATAACGGTTCTGCTATGGCTCGATATGACTTTTATAATCCAATTTACCAAGCTGAAGAGGGGGGTGAGGAAGATTGTGAACTTCCCGAAGAACTGGCCAGATTATTGAAACAGGAGGAAAGAGCTATTCAGCCTCATCAAGAGTCACTAGAAGTCATCAACCTTGGCACTGAGGATGTGAGAAAGGAAGTCAAGATAGGGGCAAGCCTAGCAAAGAACGTGAAGAAAGAGCTGATTGAGATGCTACGTGAATATGTTGATATCTTTGCCTGGTCTTATCAAGATATGTCAGGATTGGATACAAATATTGTTGTGCACAGGTTGCCTCTCAAAGAAGGTTACTCCCCCGTCAAATAGAAGCTCAGAAGAACTAAATCGGAAATGGCCATTAAGATCAAAGAGGAGGTGCAAAAACAGTTGGATGCAGGTTTTCTGGCCGTCACCAGCTATCCACCATGGGTTGCGAATATTGTCCCAGTACCAAAGAAAGATGGTAAGGTCCGGATGTGTGTTGACTACCGTGATTTAAATCGAACTAGTCCGAAAGATGATTTTCCCCTACCTCACATTGATGTGTTGGTAGATAATACAGCTCAATTATCGGTATTTTCCTTCATGGATGGCTTCTCCGGTTATAATCAGATTAAAATGGCACCGGAAGACATGGAGAAAACAACGTTTATTACCCCATGGGGCACGTTCTGCTATAAAGTGATGCCTTTTGGTTTGAAAAACGCAGGGGCAACTTATCAGCGTGCTATGGTGACACTCTTTCATTACATGATTCATAAAGAGATTGAGGTTTATGTTGATGATATGATCGCTAAGTCGCAGACTGAAGAAGAGCACTTGGTGAATCTGAAAAAGATTTTTGAACGGTTGAGACAATTCAGACTGAGGCTGAACCCGAATAAGTGTACTTTCGGGGTGACATCTGGTAAGCTGTTGGGCTTCATTGTCAGTGAAAGAGGAATCGAGGTTGATCCAGCAAAAGTAAAAGCAATACAAGAGATGCCCGAGCTAAGAACCGAAAAGCAAGTTCGTGGTTTCTTAGGGAGATTGAACTACATTGCTAGATTCATCTCTCAGCTTACAGCCACTTGCGAGCCAATATTCAAATTATTGATGTTAGTTTCTTGGATTGGCTGGAATTTTGGTAAAACAAAGGTTGTTCAATGTTTGATGTCAAGGTGGTAATGTCACAACATTGAGTCTTAACACTGGGCTGTGTTAAGAGTTAAGTTGGATGTCTGATGTCTCATGCGATGTTGTGACATTAGATCTGCAGAATTAATAACATCAGGTTTGTGATGTTGTTAGGGTTTGCGTGTTAGCTGGAATTGTGGAGAGCAGGTAGTCTCATTGGATGCGAATATCTTGGGTTAGATATTTTATGTTGCATAGAGATTTGATGCAGATTTGTAGGAGGTTTAAAGGCTGAAGATTTAAGAAGATTTTGAGAGAGAAAATCTGTTTTGAAGATTCAGGTTTAAACAACAAATCAGGTCAGATATTGTAGCAAGTCCAAGCCCAATTCAGATAGCTATATAAATCGCATAAATCAAAGGAAGAAGATACAGAAAGACAGAGAGAAGATCAAGAGCATAGGCTGAGTGTCTTAAGTATTTTGTACGAGTTTTGTATACACCATTCTAGGTTGTATTGGTGAGTTGTTTTCTGTCCTCTCTTAGAAGCTGTGAAGCGATAGAGAGTTGTGTAACTTGATCAAAGCTGTGAAGCAGGATCAAGGTTTCTCAAAGAGGGTGTTCTTTGAGAGGTCTTAGGTATTGAGTAGTGTTCTCATATCTAAGTGGTTTCTTAGGTAGAAAGTCACTAGTAGGAATTAAGATTAGGAGATTGTCAACTGGGTTATTGAGTCTATAATTTAATTCTACAAGTAGTGAATTTCATCCCTGGCTTGGTAGCCCCCAGACGTAGGTAGTTAGACCGAACTGGGTGAACAATTTGGTGTGTTCTTTTGTTGTTTAATTTGTCCATTGTGCAGAGTGTGTTGTTGTAACATCGTGTGTGACATCACACATATCTGGTACCAGAATTTCAATTGGTATCAGAGCAGGCATCCTGTCTGTCTCTGGGTGAGATCTAGGGAAGTTACTTTCTGGTGTATAGATGGACAAAGAAGTTGGAGGATTTGTCAACAGACCCCCTATTTTGGATGGTTCGAATTACGATTATTGGAAGCCAAGGATGATCACCTTTTTGAAATCCTTGGACAGCAGGGCTTGGAAGGCTATAATTAAAGAATGGAAAGCACCTGTTGTGTTTGAAAAGGATGATGCTGGGAAAGATAAAGAGGGCACCTCAAAGCCGAAGCCTGAAGAAGAATGGACCAAGGAAGAAGATGAGCTTGCCCTTGGAAATTCCCAAGCTCTAAATGCAATTTTCAATGGAGTGGATAAGAATATATTCAGGTTGATCAATACCTGTGAAGTTGCTAAGGAAGCGTGGGATATTTTGAAGGCTACACATGAAGGAACATCTAGAGTTAAGATGTCAAGACTTCAGCTTCTTACATCGAAGTTTGAAAGTCTGAAGATGAAGGAAGATGAGACTATCCATGACTTCCACATGAGTATTCTTGAGCTGTCCAATGCATCCAGTGCTCTTGGAGAAAAAATGTCAGAAGAAAAGCTTGTAAGGAAAATCCTTAGGTCCCTTCCTAAGAGGTACAAGATGAAGGTGACTCCTATTGAAGAAGCTCAAGACATCAGCAAGATAAGGGTTGATGAGCTCATTGGATCTCTTCAAACTTTTGAGCTTGGTTTGAATGAGGAAGAACCAGAAAAGAAGCCCAAGAGTATAGCCTTGGTCTCCACTCCTGCAGAAGCTAAGAAAGTCAAAGATGATGATTCTCAGGAAGATCTGTCTCTAGCCATTGCTATGTTGGGAAGGCAGTTCAACAAAGTATTCAAGAGGTGGAACAATAACTACAAGCCTAATGTCAAAAACATCCCTTCTGACATCAGCAAGTCAAAAGAGAAAGATGATGAAGAGAAGACTGCCCAGGATAAAGGTGTTCAGTGCTTTGAATGTGAAGGGTATGGACATGTCAAGAAAGAATGTCCCACATTCTTAAAGAAGCAGAAGAAGGGCATGTCAGTTTCCTGGTCTGACTCTGATAGTTAAAGTGAAAGTGAGTCAGCAAAGCATGTTAGAGCCTTAACAGGAACTGTTGTTTCTGATGATGATAGTGATGGAGAAATAACTTATGAGGAGTTAGCATCTACTTATCAAGAGCTGTGTTTAAACAGTGTTGAGATTTGTCAAGAAAACAAGTGTCACAAGCAACAGATTGCTCAGCTTGAGACTGCTAAAGCTGATATGGAAAATGAGGTTTTGTTGATTAAATCTCAACTTGACCAGATGACAAAATCCGTTAGGATGATGAACAGTGGTACAACTACTCTTGAAAAGATTCTTCAGTCAGAGAAAGCTGATGGAGATAAATCAGGTATAGGATATGTGGCTGAGAAAAAGGTATCAGCTGAAGCAAGCACTTCAGGAACCAAGAAGGAGGTGTCTCAACATCAAACTAAGAGACAGGAACCTACACCTAAGAAGTTTGTTCAGCCTCAAAAATATGAGAAGAAAAATGGTACTCATCAAAGGAAGGTGCAGCCTCAAGGAACTAGTCAGTATATGCCTCCTCAATTTCACAAGAGCATGGAGGCTGTTAGGTCCAATCAGAACAGGTTTCATCAGATGTCTCAACATCAGGGTAACCGGGATGGATATGGATATAGATACAACAATGTTGTGCCTCATTACTATGGAAGAAGGAAGCCTCATCACCATAGGAGACGGCCAAGAAGACAGCGTCCTAAGTTCAGGAGACAGTCTACCTATGGTAAAAGACAACAGCACCATAGTAGACAGGCCTACTTTGGAAGAAGGAGTCAACATTATGGGTGGGAGCCACAACAATATCATCAGTATAATGGTAGACGATATAACCAATTCAGAGATGACAAAGTTAAATGCTTCTATTGTGGAAGGTTTAGACATATGCAGTACTCTTGATTTAAACTACATGGTTATCTACAATCTGCTCCTCAAAGAAAACTAAAGGAAGTCAGGCCCAAAGTTGTTAAACAATGGGTTCCTAAGGAGAAGATGAAATGTCTTTTAGCCCAAACGTCAGATAGACAGTTTGATAAGGATACATGGTACTTTGACAGTGGATGTTCAAAGCACATGACTGGATACAAAGCTAAATTGGAAAATACTGTGGCTTCCTCTTCAAAAGATGTAATCTTTGGTAATGGAGATACAAGAGAGGCTACAGGAGTTGGAAGAGTAAAGTGTGGTGGTGGACCTGAACTTGACAATGTTCTGCTTGTCAATGGTTTAAATGCAAATTTGATCAGCATAAGCCAATTATGTGATGAAGGTTACAAAGTTAACTACACCAAAGATGAGTGTGTGGTATCTGATGAGCATAATCAGGTTGTGATGAAGGGTATAAGATCCAAAGATAATTGCTATCAATGGATACCAAAAGAAGTCAGCTTATATGGTAATGTTATGATTGATGTTGTAACATCAGATGGTAACATCGAGCATGAAAGGATACTGAAAGGGCAATCAGAATTAATGAATTCTGATGTAAATCCTTTTAAATATTTAAAAGGAAAGTTTGTATGGAGGGAGAAACTCATTGATCAGGCTCCATATATCACTCGCTTCATCAAACACCATAACCCTAGACCGTTCGTATCCCTCTCCATCAACAGAAACATCAACAGAACCAGGTTCAGAAGAAGATGATGAGGATGTTGATCATGGAGATGGATCTAGTGAAGACTAGTTTATTTGCTTCTAAGTAGTTTTAGTTTTATTTCAGTTGTTTTTGTTTCTGCACTATTGTGCTTGGTTTGTAATGTGAATATTGTGCAAGTATATGCACCTGTTTTGTTCTATGATTTGTTATGTCTTTTTGCTGTCTGTGAGACTGACAATGAGAGCTAGGGTGGTACTAACTGTAGTTAGAGTTACTTGAAGGTTGTCAAATTGTGGCTAAAAAGGGGGAGAAGTAGCCAAGGATGTAGCTGGTTCCTGATGTTATAGTACAGAAGTGCGGAAATTAAGGGGGAGTAATTGCTGATCTGCTGAACAACTGTTATGCTGGTTCTGGTTTTGAGGGGGAACTCCTTTGTTGATTGTTGAAAATTGTAGCTGTTGAAGATGGTGCTACAGTAGAGTTTTATGTGAAGTGAAGTCTTTATGTATTGAAGCTGCTGCTGCTTGAAGTTTCAGAAAATATTCAAGTTTATTCCGCTGCTGAAGTCTCTGAAGGTGCAGAGATTGTTTTAGCCAAAATTAGCCAAAGGGGGAGATTGTTAGTTTCTTGGATTGGCTGGAATTTTGGTAAAACAAAGGTTGTTCAATGTTTGATGTCAAGGTGGTGATGTCACAACATTGAGTCTTAACACTGGGTTGTGTTAAGAGTTAAGTTGGATGTCTGATGTCTCATGCGATGTTGTGACATTAGATCTGCAGAATTAATAACATCAGGTTTGTGATGTTGTTAGGGTTTGCGTGTTAGCTGGAATTGTGTATAGCAGGTAGTCTCATTGGATGCGAATATCTTGGGTTAGATATTCTCTGTTGCATAGGGATTTGATGCAGATTTGTAGGAGGTTTAAAGGCTGAAGATTTAAGAAGATTTTGAGAGAGAAAATCTGTTTTGAAGATTCAGGTTTAAACAACAAATCAGGTCAGATATTGTAGCAAGTCCAAGCCCAATTCAAATAGCTATATAAAGCACATAAATCAAAGGGAGAAGATACAGAAAGACAGAGAGAAGATCAAGAGCATAGGCTGAGTGTCTTAAGTATTTTGTACGAGTTTTGTATACACCATTCTAGGTTGAATTGGTGAGTTGTTTTCAGTCCTCTCATAGAAGCTGTGAAGCGGTAGAGAGTTGCGTAACTTGATCAAAGCTGTGAAGCAGGATAAAGGTTTCTCAAAGAGGGTGTTCTTTAAGAGGTCTTAGGGATTGAGTAGTGTTCTCATATCTAAGTGGTTTCTTAGGTAGAAAGTCACTAGTAGGAATTAAGATTAGGAGATTGTCAACTGGGTTGTTGAGTCTGTAATTTAATTCTACAAGTAGTGAATTTCATCCCTGGCTTGGTAGCCCCCAGACGTAGGTAGTTAGACCGAACTGGGTGAACAATTTGGTGTGTTCTTCTGTTGTTTAATTTGTCCATTGTGCAGAGTGTGTTGTGTAACATCGTGTGTGACATCACACATATCTGGTACCAGAATTTCAATTAGTATCAGAGCAGGCATCCTGTCTGTCTCTGGGTGAGATCTAGGGAAGTTACTTTCTGGTGTATAGATGGACAAAGAAGTTGGAGGATTTGTCAACAGACCCCCTATTTTGGATGGTTCGAATTACGATTATTGGAAGCCAAGGATGATCACCTTTTTTAAATCCTTTGACAGTAGGGCTTGGAAGGCTATAATTAAAGAATGGAAAGTACCTGTTGTGTTTGAAAAGGATGATGCTGGGAAAGATAAAGAGGGCACCTCAAAGCCGAAGCCTGAAGAAGAATGGACCAAGGAAGAAGATGAGCTTGCCCTTGGAAATTCCGAAGCTCTAAATGCAATTTTCAATGCAGTGGATAAGAATATATTCAGGTTGATCAATACCTGTGAAGTTGTTAAGGAAGCGTGGGATATTTTGAAGGCTACACATGAAGGAACATCTAGAGTTAAGATGTCAAGACTTCAGCTTCTTACATCGAAGTTTGAAAGTCTGAAGATGAAGGAAGATGAGACTATCCGTGACTTCGACATGAGTATTCTTGAGCTGTCCAATGCATCCAGTGCTCTTGGAGAAAATATGTCAGAAGAAAAGCTTGTAAGGAAAATCCTTAGGTCCCTTCCTAAGAGGTACAAGATGAAGGTGACTGCTATTGAAGAAGCTCAAGACATCAGCAAGATGAGGGTTGATGAGCTCATTGGATCTCTTCAAACTTTTGAGCTTGGTTTGAATGAGGAAGAACCAGAAAAGAAGCCCAAGAGTATAGCCTTGGTCTCCACTCCTGTAGAAGCTAAGAAAGTCAAAGATGATGATTCTCAGGAAGATCTGTCTCAAGCCGTTGCTATGTTGGGAAGGCAGTTCAACAAAGTATTCAAGAGGTGGAACAATAACTACAAGCCTAATGTCAAAAACATCCCTTCTGACATCAGCAAGTCAAAAGAGAAAGATGATGAAGAGAAGACTGCCCAGGATAAAGGTGTTCAGTGCTTTGAATGTGAAGGGTATGGACATGTCAAGAAAGAATGTCCCACATTCTTAAAGAAGCAGAAGAAGGGCATGTCAGTTTCCTGGTCTGACTCTGATAGTTAAAGTGAAAGTGAGTCAGCAAAGCATGTTAGAGCCTTAACAGGAACTGTTGTTTCTGATGATGATAGTGATGGAGAAATAACTTATGAGGAGTTAGCATCTACTTATCAAGAGCTGTGTTTAAAAAGTGCTGAGATTTGTCAAGAAAACAAGTGTCACAAGCAACAGATTGCTCAGCTTGAGACTGCTAAAGCTGATATGGAAAACGAGGTTTTGTTGATTAAATCTCAACTTGACCAGATGACAAAATCCGTTAGGATGATGAACAGTGGTACAGCTACTCTTGAAAAGATTCTTCAATCAGAGAAAGCTGTTGGAGATAAATCAGGTATAGGATTTGTGGCTGAGAAAAAGGTATCAGCTGAAGCAAGCACTTCAGGAACTAAGAAGGAGATGTCTCAACCATTGTCTCAACATCAAACTAAGAGACAGGAACCTACACCTAAAAAGGTTGTTCAGCCACAGAAAGTTGAGAAGAGAAATGGTACTCATTAAAGGAAGGTGCAGCCTCAAAGAACTAGTCAGTATATGCCTCCTCAATTTCACAGGAGCATGGAGGCTGTTAGGTCCAATAAGAACAGGTTTCATCAGATGTCTCAACATCAGGGTAACTGGGATGGATATGGATATGAATACAACAATGTTGTGCCTCATTACTATGGAAGAAGGAAGCCTCATCACCATAGGAGATAGCCTAGAAGACAGCATCATAAGTTCAGGAGACAGTCTACCTATGCTAAAAGAAAACAGCACCATAGTAGACAGGCCTACTATGGAAGAAGGAGTCAACATTATAGGTGGGAGCCACAACAATATCATCAGTATAATGGTAGACGATATAACTAATTCAGATATGACAGAGTTAGATGCTTCTATTGTGGAAGGTTTGGACATATGCAGTACTCTTGTTTTAAACTGCATGGTTATCCACAATCTGCTCCCCAAAGAAAACTAAAGGAAGTCAAGCCCAAAGTTGTTAAACAATGGGTTCCTAAGGAGAAGGTGAAATGTCTTTTAGCCCACACGTCAGATAGACAGTTTGATAAGGATACATGGTACTTTGACAGTGGATGTTCAAAGCACATGACTGGATCCAAAGCTAAATTGGAAAATACTATTGCTTGCTCTTCAAAAGATGTAATCTTTGGTAATGGAGATACAAGATAGGCTACAGGAGTTGGAAGAGTAAAGTGTGGTGGTGGACCTGAACTTGACAATGTTCTGCTTGTCAATGGTTTAAATGCAAATTTGATCAGCATAAGCCAATTGTGTGATGAAGATTACAAAGTTAACTACACCAAAGATGAGTGTGTGGTATCTGATGAGCATAATCAGGTTGTGATGAAGGGTATAAGATCCAAAGATAATTGCTATCAATGGATACCAAAAGAAGTCAGTTATATGGTAATGTTATGATTGATGTTGTAACATCAGATGGTAACATCGAGCATGAAAGGATACTGAAAGGGCAATCAGAATTAATGAATTCTGATGTAAATCCTTTTAAATGTTTAAAAGGAAAGTTTGTATGGAGGGAGAAACTCATTGATCAGGCTCCAGATATCACTCGCTTCATCAAACACCATAACCCTAGACCGTTCGTATCCCTCTCCATCAACAAAAGCATCAACAGAACCAGGTTCAGAAGAAGATGATGAGGATGTTGATCATGGAGATGGATCTAGTGAAGACTAGTTTATTTGCTTCTAAGTAGTTTAAGTTTTATTTCAGTTGTTTTTGTTTCTGCACTGTTGTGCTTGGTTTGTAATGTGAATATTGTACAAGTATATGCACCTGTTTTGTTCTATGATTTGTTATGTCTTATTGCTGTCTGTGAGACTGATAATGAAAGCTAGGGTTGTACTAACTGTAGTTAGAGTTACTTGACGGTTGTCAAATTGTGGCTAAAAAGGGGGAGAAGTTGCCAAGGATGTAACTGGTTGCTGATGTTATAGTACAGAAGTGCAGAAATTAAGGGGGAGTAATTGCTGATTTGATGAACAGCTGTTATGCTGGTTCTGGTTTTGAGGGGGAGCACCTTTGTTGATTGTTGAAAATTGTAGCTGTTGAAGATGGTGCTACAGTAGAGTTTTGTGTGAAGTGAAGTCTTTATGTATTGAAGATGCTGCTGCTTGAAGTTTTAGAAAATATTCAAGTTTATTCCGCTGCTGAAGTCTCTGAAGGTGCAGAGACTGTTTTAGCCAAAATTAGCCAAAGGGGAGATTGTTAGTTTCTTGGATTGGCTGGAATTTCGGTAAAACAAAGGTTGTTCAATGTTTGATGTCAAGGTGGTGATGTCACAACATTGAGTCATAACACTGGGCTGTGTTAAGAGTTAAGTTGGATGTATGATGTCTCATGCGATGTTGTGACATTAGATCTACAGAATTAATAACATCAGGTTTGTGATGTTGTTAAGGTTTGCGTGTTAGCTGGAATTGTGTATAGTAGGTAGTCTCATTGGATGCGAATATCTTGGGTTAGATGTTCTCTGTTGCATAGAGATTTGATGCAGATTTGTAGGAGGTTTAAAGGCTGAAGATTTAAGAAGATTTTGAGAGAGAAAATCTGTTTTGAAGATTCAGGTTTAAACAACAAATCAGGTCAGATATTGTAGCAAGTCCAAGCCCAATTCAAATAGCTATATAAAGCACATAAATCAAAGGGAGAAGATACAGAAAGACAGAGAGAAGATCAAGAGCATAGGCTGAGTGTCTTAAGTATTTTGTACGAGTTTTGTATACACCATTCTAGGTTGAATTGGTGAGTTGTTTTCAGTCCTCTCATAGAAGCTGTGAAGCGGTAGAGAGTTGTGTAACTTGATCAAAGCTGTGAAGCAGGATCAAGGTTTCTCAAAGAGGGTGTTCTTTGAGAGGTCTTAGGGATTGAGTAGTGTTCTCATATCTAAGTGGTTTCTTAGGTAGAAAGTCACTAGTAGGAATTAAGATTAGGAGATTGTCAACTGGGTTGTTGAGTCTGTAATTTAATTCTACAAGTAGTGAATTTCATCACTGGCTTGGTAGCCCCCAGACGTAGGTAGTTAGAACGAACTGGGTGAACAATTTGGTGTGTTCTTCTGTTGTTTAATTTGTCCATTGTGCAGAGTGTGTTGTTGTAACATCGTGTGTGACATCACACATATCTGGTACCAAATTTTCAATTAGTATCAGAGCAGGCATCCTGTCTGTCTCTGGGTGAGATCTAGGGAAGTTACTTTCTGGTGTATAGATGGAAAAAGAAGTTGGAGGATTTGTCAACAGACCCCCTATTTTGGATGGTTCGAATTACGAATATTGGAAGACAAGGATGATCACCTTTTTAAATCCTTGGACAGCAGGGCTTGGAAGGCTATAATTAAAGAATGGAAAGCACCTGTTGTGTTTGAAAAGGATGATGCTGGGAAAGATAAAGAGGGCACCTCAAAGCCGAAGCCTGAAGAAGAATGGACCAAGGAAGAAGATGAGCTTGCCCTTGGAAATTCCAAAGCTCTAAATGCAATTTTCAATGGAGTGGATAAGAATATATTCAGGTTGATCAATACCTGTGAAGTTGCAAAGGAAGCGTGGGATATTTTGAAGGCTACACATGAAGGAACATCTAGAGTTAAGATGCCAAGACTTTAGCTTCTTACATCGAAGTTTAAAAGTCTGAAGATGAAGGAAGATGAGACTATCTGTGACTTCCACATGAGTATTCTTGAGCTGTCCAATGCATCCAGTGCTCTTGGAGAAAATATGTCAGAAGAAAAGCTTGTAAGGAAAATCCTTAGGTCCCTTCCTAAGAGGTACAAGATGAAGGTGACTGCTATTGAAGAAGCTCAAGACATCAGCAAGATGAGGCTTGATGAGCTCATTGGATCTCTTCAAACTTTTGAGCTTTGTTTGAATGAGGAAGAACCAGAAAAGAAGCCCAAGAGTATAGCCTGGGTCTCCACTCCTGCAGAAGCTAAGAAAGTCAAAGATAATGATTCTCAGGAAGATCTGTCTCAAGTCGTTGCTATGTTGGGAAGGCAGTTCAACAAAGTATTCAAGAGGTGGAACAATAACTACAAGCCTAATGTCAAAAACATCCCTTCTGACATCAGCAAGTCAAAAGAGAAAGATGATGAAGAGAAGACTGCCCAGGATAAAGGTGTTCAGTGCTTTGAATGTGAAGGGTATGGACATGTCAAGAAAGAATGTCCCACATTCTTAAAGAAGCAGAAGAAGGGCATGTCAGTTTCCTGGTCTGACTCTGATAGTTAAAGTGAAAGTGAGTCAGCAAAGCATGTTAGAGCCTTAACAGGAACTGTTGTTTCTGATGATGATAGTGATGGAGAAATAAATTATGAGGAGTTAGCATCTACTTATCAAGAGCTGTGTTTAAAAAGTGCTGAGATTTATCAAGAAAACAAGTGTCACAAGCAACAGATTGCTCAGCTTGAGACTGCTAAAGCTGATATGGAAAATGAGGTTTTGTTGATTAAATCTCAACTTGACCAGATGACAAAATCCGTTAGGAGGATGAACAGTGGTACAGCTACTCTTGAAAAGATTCTTCAGTCAGAGAAAGCTGCTGGAGATAAATCAGGTATATGATATGTGGCTGAGAAAAAGGTATCAGCTGAAGCAAGCACTTCAGGAACTAAGAAGGAGATGGCTCAACCATTGTCTCAACATCAAACTAAGAGACAGGAACCTACACCTAAGAAGGTTGTTCAGCCACAGAAAGTTGAGAAGAGAAATGGTACTCATCAAAGGAAGGTGTAGCCTCAAGGAACTAGTCATTATATGCCTCTTCAATTTCACAAGAGCATGGAGGCTGTTAGGTCCAATCAGAACAGGTTTCATCAGATGTCTCAACATCAGGGTAACTGGGATGGATATGGATATGGATACAACAATGTTGTGCCTCATTACTATGGAAGAAGGAAGCCTCATCACCATAGGAGACAGCCTAGAAGACAGCATCCTAAGTTCAGGAGACAGTCTACCGATGGTAAAAGAAAACAGCACCATAGTAGACAGGCCTACTATGGAAGAAGGAGTCAACATTATGGGTGGGAGCCACAACAATATCATCAGTATAATGGTAGACGATATAACTAATTCAGAGATGACAGAGTTAGATGCTTCTATTGTGGAAGGTTTGGACATATGCAGTACTCTTGTTTTAAACTGCATGGTTATCCACAATCTGCTCCTCAAAGAAAACTAAAGGAAGTCAGGCCCAAAGTTGTTAAACAATGGGTTCTTAAGGAGAAGGTGAAATGTCTTTTAGCCCACACGTCAGATAGACAGTTTGATAAGGATACATGGTACTTTGACAGTGGATGTTCAAAGCACATGACTGGATCCAAAGCTAAATTGGAAAATACTGTTGCTTGCTCTTCAAAAGATGTAATCTTTGGTAATGGAGATACAAGAGAGGCTACAGGAGTTGGAAGAGTAAAGTGTGGCGGTGGACCTGAACTTGACAATGTTCTGCTAGTCAATGGTTTAAATGCAAATTTGATCAGCATAAGCCAATTGTGTGATGAAGGTTACACAGTTAATTACACCAAAGATGAGTGTGTGGTATCTGATGAGCATAATCAGGTTGTGATGAAGGGTATAAGATCCAAAGATAATTGCTATCAATGGATACCAAAAGAAGTCAGCTTATATGGTAATGTTATGATTGATGTTGTAACATCAGATGGTAACATCGAGCATCAAAGGATACTGAAAGGGCAATCAGAATTAATGAATTCTGATGTAAATCCTTTTAAATGTTTAAAAGGAAAGTTTGTATAGAGGGAGAAACTCATTGATCAGGCTCCAGATATCACTCGCTTCATCAAACACCATAACCCTAGACCGTTCATATCCCTCTCCATCAACAGAAACATCAACAGAACCAGGTTCAGAAGAAGATGATGAGGATGTTGATCATGGAGATGGATCTAGTGAAGACTAGTTTATTTGCTTCTAAGTAGTTTTAGTTTTATTTCAGTTGTTTTTATTTCTGCACTGTTGTGCTTGGTTTGTAATGTGAATATTGTGCAAGTATATGCACATGTTTTGTTCTATGATTTGTTATGTCTTTTTGCTGTCTGTGCGACTGACAATGAGAGCTAGGGTAGTACTAACTGTAGTTAGAGTTACTTGAAGGTTGTCAAATTGTGGCTAAAAAGGGGGAGAAGTAGCCAAGGATGTAGCTGGTTGGTGATGTTATAGTACAGAAGTGCAGAAATTAAGGGGGAGTAATTGCTGATCTGCTGAACAGCTGTTATTCTGGTTCTGGTTTTGAGGGGGAGCACCTTTGTTGATTGTTGAAAATTGTAGCTGTTAAAGATGGTGCTACAGTAGAGTTTTGTGTGAAGTGAAGTCTTTATGTATTGAAGATGCTGCTGCTTGAAGTTTTAGAAAATATTCAAGTTTATTCCGCTGCTGAAGTCTCTGAAGGTGCAGAGATTGTTTTAGGCAAAATTAGCCAAAGGAGGAGATTGTTAGTTTCTTGGATTAGCTGGAATTTTGGTAAAACAAAGGTTGTTCAATGTTTGATGTCAAGGTGGTGATGTCACAACATTGAGTCATAACACTGGGCTGTGTTAAGAGTTAAGTTGGATGTATGATGTCTCATGCGATGTTGTGACATTAGATCTACAGAATTAATAACATCAGGTTTGTGATGTTGTTAGGGTTTGCGTGTTAGCTGGAATTGTGTATAGTAGGTAGTCTCATTGGATGCGAATATCTTGGGTTAGATGTTCTCTGTTGCATAGAGATTTGATGCAGATTTGTAGGAGGTTTAAAGGCTGAAGATTTAAGAAGATTTTGAGAGAGAAAATCTGTTTTGAAGATTCAGGTTTAAACAACAAATCAGGTCAGATATTGTAGCAAGTCCAAGCCCAATTCAAATAGCTATATAAAGCACATAAATCAAAGGGAGAAGATACAGAAAGACAGAGAGAAGATCAAGAGCATAGGCTGAGTGTCTTAAGTATTTTGTACGAGTTTTGTATACACCATTCTAGGTTGAATTGGTGAGTTGTTTTCAGTCCTCTCATAGAAGCTGTGAAGCGGTAGAGAGTTGTGTAACTTGATCAAAGCTGTGAAGCAGGATCAAGGTTTCTCAAAGAGGGTGTTCTTTGAGAGGTCTTAGGGATTGAGTAGTGTTCTCATATCTAAGTGGTTTCTTAGGTAGAAAGTCACTAGTAGGAATTAAGATTAGGAGATTGTCAACTGGGTTGTTGAGTCTGTAATTTAATTCCACAAGTAGTGAATTTCATCACTGGCTTGGTAGCCCCCAGACGTAGGTAGTTAGAACGAACTGGGTGAACAATTTGGTGTGTTCTTCTGTTGTTTAATTTGTCCATTGTGCAGAGTGTGTTGTTGTAACATCGTGTGTGACATCACACATATCTGGTACCAAATTTTCAATTAGTATCAGAGCAGGCATCCTGTCTGTCTCTGGGTGAGATCTAGGGAAGTTACTTTCTGGTGTATAGATGGAAAAAGAAGTTGGAGGATTTGTCAACAGACCCCCTATTTTGGATGGTTCGAATTACGAATATTGGAAGCCAAGGATGATCACCTTTTTAAATCCTTGGACAGCAGGGCTTGGAAGGCTATAATTAAAGAATGGAAAGCACCTGTTGTGTTTGAAAAGGATGATGCTGGGAAAGATAAAGAGGGCACCTCAAAGCCGAAGCCTGAAGAAGAACGGACCAAGGAAGAAGATGAGCTTGCCCTTGGAAATTCCAAAGCTCTAAATGCAATTTTCAATGGAGTGGATAAGAATATATTCAGGTTGATCAATACCTGTGAAGTTGCAAAGGAAGCGTGGGATATTTTGAAGGCTACACATGAAGGAACATCTAGAGTTAAGATGCCAAGACTTTAGCTTCTTACATCGAAGTTTGAAAGTCTGAAGATGAAGGAAGATGAGACTATCTGTGACTTCCACATGAGTATTCTTGAGCTGTCCAATGCATCCAGTGCTCTTGGAGAAAATATGTCAGAAGAAAAGCTTGTAAGGAAAATCCTTAGGTTTCTTCCTAAGAGGTACAAGATGAAGGTGACTGCTATTGAAGAAGCTCAAGACATCAGCAAGATGAGGGTTGATGAGCTCATTGGATCTCTTCAAACTTTTGAGCTTTGTTTGAATGAGGAAGAACCAGAAAAGAAGCCCAAGAGTATAGCCTGGGTCTCCACTCCTGCAGAAGCTAAGAAAGTCAAAGATGATGATTTTCAGGAAGATCTGTCTCAAGTCGTTGCTATGTTGGGAAGGCAGTTCAACAAAGTATTCAAGAGGTGGAACAATAACTACAAGCCTAATGTCAAAAACATCCCTTCTGACATCAGCAAGTCAAAAGAGAAAGATTATGAAGAGAAGACTGCCCAGGATAAAGGTGTTCAGTGCTTTGAATGTGAAGGGTATGGACATGTCAAGAAAGAATGTCCCACATTCTTAAAGAAGCAGAAGAAGGGCATGTCAGTTTCCTGGTCTGACTCTGATAGTTAAAGTGAAAGTGAGTCAGCAAAGCATGTTAGAGCCTTAACAGGAACTGTTGTTTCTGATGATGATAGTGATGGAGAAATAAATTATGAGGAGTTAGCATCAACTTATCAAGAGCTGTGTTTAAAAAGTGCTGAGATTTATCAAGAAAACAAGTGTCACAAGCAACAGATTGCTCAGCTTGAGACTGCTAAAGCTGATATGGAAAATGAGGTTTTGTTGATTAAATCTCAACTTGACCAGATGACAAAATCCGTTAGGAGGATGAACAGTGGTACAGCTACTCTTGAAAAGATTCTTCAGTCAGAGAAAGCTGCTGGAGATAAATCAGGTATAGGATATGTGGCTGAGAAAAAGGTATCAACTGAAGCAAGCACTTCAGGAACTAAGAAGGAGATGGCTCAACCATTGTCTCAACATCAAACTAAGAGACAGGAACCTACACCTAAGAAGGTTGTTCAGCCACAGAAAGTTGAGAAGAGAAATGGTACTCATCAAAGGAAGGTGTAGCCTCAAGGAACTAGTCATTATATGCCTCTTCAATTTCACAAGAGCATGGAGGCTGTTAGGTCCAATCAGAACAGGTTTCATCAGATGTCTCAACATCAGGGTAACTGGGATGGATATGGATATGGATACAACAATGTTGTGCCTCATTACTATGGAAGAAGGAAGCCTCATCACCATAGGAGACAGCCTAGAAGACATCATCCTAAGTTCAGGAGACAGTCTACCGATGGTAAAAGAAAACAGCACCATAGTAGACAGGCCTACTATGGAAGAAGGAGTCAACATTATGGGTGGGAGCCACAACAATATCATCAGTATAATGGTAGACGATATAACTAATTCAGAGATGACAGAGTTAGATGCTTCTATTGTGGAAGGTTTGGACATATGCAGTACTCTTGTTTTAAACTGCATGGTTATCCACAATCTGCTCCTCAAAGAAAACTAAAGGAAGTCAGGCCCAAAGTTGTTAAACAATGGGTTCCTAAGGAGAAGGTGAAATGTCTTTTAGCCCACACGTCAGATAGACAGTTTGATAAGGATACATGGTACTTTGACAGTGGATGTTCAAAGCACATGACTGGATCCAAAGCTAAATTGGAAAATACTGTTGCTTGCTCTTCAAAAGATGTAATCTTTGGTAATGGAGATACAAGAGAGGCTACAGGAGTTGGAAGAGTAAAGTGTGGCGGTGGACCTGAACTTGACAATGTTCTGCTAGTCAATGGTTTAAATGCAAATTTGATCAGCATAAGCCAATTGTGTGATGAAGGTTACACAGTTAATTACACCAAAGATGAGTGTGTGGTATCTGATGAGCATAATCAGGTTGTGATGAAGGGTATAAGATCCAAAGATAATTGCTATCAATGGATACCAAAAGAAGTCAGCTTATATGGTAATGTTATGATTGATGTTGTAACATCAGATGGTAACATCGAGCATCAAAGGATACTGAAAGGGCAATCAGAATTAATGAATTCTGATGTAAATCCTTTTAAATGTTTAAAAGGAAAGTTTGTATAGAGGGAGAAACTCATTGATCAGGCTCCAGATATCACTCGCTTCATCAAACACCATAACCCTAGACCGTTCGTATCCCTCTCCATCAACAGAAACATCAACAGAACCAGGTTCAGAAGAAGATGATGAGGATGTTGATCATGGAGATGGATCTAGTGAAGACTAGTTTATTTGCTTCTAAGTAGTTTTAGTTTTATTTCAGTTGTTTTTATTTCTGCACTGTTGTGCTTGGTTTGTAATGTGAATATTGTGCAAGTATATGCACATGTTTTGTTCTATGATTTGTTATGTCTTTTTGCTGTCTGTGCGACTGACAATGAGAGCTAGGGTAGTACTAACTGTAGTTAGAGTTACTTGAAGGTTGTCAAATTGTGGCTAAAAAGGGGGAGAAGTAGCCAAGGATGTAGCTGGTTGTTGATGTTATAGTACAGAAGTGCAGAAATTAAGCGGGAGTAATTGCTGATCTGCTGAACAGCTGTTATTCTGGTTCTGGTTTTGAGGGGGAGCACCTTTGTTGATTGTTGAAAATTGTAGCTGTTAAAGATGGTGCTACAGTAGAGTTTTGTGTGAAGTGAAGTCTTTATGTATTGAAGATGCTGCTGCTTGAAGTTTTAGAAAATATTCAAGTTTATTCCGCTGCTGAAGTCTCTGAAGGTGCAGAGATTGTTTTAGGCAAAATTAGCCAAAGGAGGAGATTGTTAGTTTCTTGGATTAGCTGGAATTTTGGTAAAACAAAGGTTGTTCAATGTTTGATGTCAAGGTGGTGATGTCACAACATTGAGTCTTAACACTGGGTTGTGTTAAGAGTTAAGTTGGATGTCTGATGTCTCATGCGATGTTGTGACATTAGATCGGCAAAATTAATAACATCAGGTTTGTGATGTTGTTAGGGTTTGCGTGTTAGCTGGAATTGTGGAGAGCAGGTAGTCTCATTGGATGCGAATATCTTGGGTTAGAAATTCTCTGTTGCATAGAGATTTGAATCAGATTTGTAGGAGGTTTAAAGGCTGAAGATTTAAGAAGATTTTGAGAGAGAAAATATGTTTTGAAGATTCAGGTTTAAACAATAAATCAGGTCAGATATTGTAGCAAGTCTAAGCCCAATTCAGATAGCTATATAAAGCGCATAAATCAATGGAAGAAGATATAGAAAGACAGAGAGAAGATCAAGAGCATAGGCTGAGTGTCTTAAGTATTTTGTACGAGTTTTGTATACACCATTCTAGGTTGAATTGGTGAGTTGTTTTTAGTCCTCTCTTAGAAGCTGTGAAGCGGTAGAGAGTTGTGTAACTTGATCAAAGCTGTGAAGCAGGATCAAGGTTTCTCAAAGAGGGTGTTCTTTGAGAGGTCTTAGGGATTGAGTAGTGTTCTCATATCTAAGTGGTTTCTTAGGTAGAAAGTCACTAGTAGGAATTAAGATTAGGAGATTGTCAACTGGGTTGTTGAGTCTGTAATTTGGTTCTACAAGTAGTGAATTTCATCCCTGGCTTGGTAGCCCCCAGACGTAGGTAGTTAGACGGAACTGGGTGAACAATTTGGTGTGTTCTTCTGTTGTTTAATTTGTCCATTGTGCAGAGTGTGTTGTTGTAACATCGTGTGTGACATCACACATATCTGGTACCAAAATTTCAATTAGTATTAGAGCAGGCATCCTGTCTGTCTCTGGGTGAGATCTAGGGAAGTTACTTTCTGGTGTATAGATGGACAAAGAAGTTGGAGGATTTGTCAACAGACCCCCTATTTTGGATGGTTCGAATTACGATTATTGGAAGCCAAGGATGATCACCTTTTTAAAATCTTTGGACAGCAGGGCTTGGAAGGCTATAATTAAAGAATGGAAAGCACCTGTTGTGTTTGAAAAGGATGATGCTGGGAAAGATAATGGGGGCACCTCAAAGCCGAAGCCTGAAGAAGAATGGACCAAGGAAGAATATGAGCTTGCCCTTGGAAATTCCAAAGCTCTAAATGCAATTTTCATTGGAGTGGATAAGAATATATTCAGGTTGATCAATACCTGTGAAGTTGCTAAGGAAGCGTGGGATATTTTGAAGCCTACACATGAAGGAACATCTAGAGTTAAGATGTCAAGACTTCAGCTTCTTACATCGAAGTTTGAAAGTGTGAAGATGAAGGAAGATGAGACTATCCATGACTTCCACATGAGTATTCTTGAGCTGTCCAATGCATCCAGTGCTCTTGGAGAAAAAATGTCAGAAGAAAAGCTTGTAAGGAAAATCCTTAGGTCCCTTCCTAAGAGGTACAAGATGAAGGTGACTGCTATTGAAGAAGCTCAAGACATCAGCAAGATGAGGGTTGATGAGCTCATTGGATCTCTTCAAACTTTTGAGCTTGGTTTGAATGAGGAAGAACCAGAAAAGAAGCCCAAGAGTATAGCCTTGGTCTCCACTCCTGCAGAAGCTAAGAAAGTCAAAGCTGATGATTCTCAGGAAGATCTGTCTCAAGCCATTGCTATGTTGGGAAGGTAGTTCAACAAAGTATTCAAGAGGTGGTACAATAACTACAAGCCTAATGTCAAAAATATCCCTTCTGACATCAGCAAGTCAAAAGAGAAAGATGATGAAGAGAAGACTGCCCAGGATAAAGGTGTTCAGTGCTTTGAATGTGAAGGGTATGGACATGTCAAGAAAGAATGTCCCACATTCTTAAAGAAGCAGAAGAAGGGCATGTCAGTTTCCTGGTCTGACTCTGATAGTGAAAGTGAAAGTGAGTCAGCAAAGCATGTTATAGCCTTAACAGGAACTGTTGTTTCTGATGATGATAGTAATGGAGAAATAACTTATGAGGAGTTAGCATCTACTTATCAAGAGCTGTGTTTAAAAAGTGCTGAGATTTGTTAAGAAAACAAGTGTCACAAGCAACAGATTGCTCAGCTTGAGACTGCTAAAGCTGATATGGAAAATGACGTTTTGTTAATTAAATCTCAACTTGACCAGATGACAAAATCCGTTAGGATGATGAACAATGGTATAGCTACTCTTGAAAAGATTCTTCAGTCAGAGAAAGCTGCTGGAGATAAATCGGGTATAGGATATGTGGCTGAGAAAAAGGTATCTGCTGAAGCAAGCACTTCAGGAACCAAGAAGGAGATGTCTCAACCATTGTCTCAACATCAAACTAAGAGACAGGAACCTACACCTAAGAAGGTTATTCAGCCACAGAAAGTTGAGAAGAAAAATGGTACTCATCAAAGGAAGGTGCAGCCTCAAGGAGCTAGTCAGTATATGCCTCCTCAATTTCACAAGAGCATGGAGGCTGTTAGGTCCAATCAGAACAGGTTTCATCAGATGTCTCAACATCAGGGTAACTGGGATGGATATGGATATGGATACAACAATGTTGTACCTCATTACTATGGAAGAACGAAGCCTTATCACCATAGGAGACAGCCTAGAAGACAGCATCCTAAGTTCAGGAGACAGTCTACCTATGGTAAAAGACAACAGCACCATAGTAGACAGGCCTACTATGGAAGAAGGAGTCAACATTATGGGTGGGAGCCACAGCAATATCATCAGTATAATGGTAGACGATAAAACTAATTCAGAGATGACATAGTTAGATGCTTCTATTGTGGAAGGTTTGGACATATGCAGTACTCTTGTTTTAAACTGCATGGTTATCCACAATCTTCTCCTCAAAGAAAACTAAAGGAAGTCAGGCCCAAAGTTGTTAAACAATGGGTTCCTAAGGAGAAGGTGAAATGTCTTTTAGCCCACACGTCAGATAGACAGTTTGATAAGGATACATGGTACTTTGACAGTGGATGTTCAAAGCACATGACTGGATCCAAAGATAAATTGGAAAATACTGTTGCTTGCTCTTCAAAAGATGTAATCTTTGGTAATGGAGATACAAGATAGGCTACAGGAGTTGGAATAGTAAAGTGTGGTGGTGGACCTGAACTTGACAACGTTCTGCTTGTCAATGGTTTAAATGCAAATTTGATCAGCATAAGCCAATTGTGTGATGAAGATTACAAAGTTAACTACACCAAAGATGAGTGTGTGGTATCTGATGAGCATAATTAGGTTGTGATGAAGGGTATAAGATCCAAAGATAATTGCTATCAATGGATACCAAAAGAAGTCAGTTATATGGTAATGTTATGATTGATGTTGTAACATCAGATGGTAACATCGAGCATGAAAGGATACTGAAAGGGCAATCAGAATTAATGAATTCTGATGTAAATCCTTTTAAATGTTTAAAAGGAAAGTTTGTATGGAGGGAGAAACTCATTGATCAAGCTCCAGATATCACTCGCTTCATCAAACACCATAACCCTAGACCGTTCGTATCCCTCTCCATCAACAGAAACATCAACAGAACCAGGTTCAGAAGAAGATGATGAGGATGTTGATCATGGAGATGGATCTAGTGAAGACTAGTTTATTTGCTTCTAAGTAGTTTTAGTTTTATTTCAGTTGTTTTTGTTTCTGCACTGTTGTGCTTGGTTTGTAATGTGAATATTGTGCAAGTATATGCACCTGTTTTGTTCTATGATTTGTTATGTCTTTTTGCTGTCTGTGAGACTGACAATGAGAGCTAGGGTAGTACTAACTGTAGTTAGAGTTACTTGAAGGTTGTCAAATTGTGGCTAAAAAGGGGGAGAAGTAGCCAAGGATGTAACTGGTTGCTGATGTTATAGTACAGAAGTGCAGAAATTAAGGGGGAGTAATTGCTGATCTGCTGAACAGCTGTTATGCTGGTTCTGGTTTTGAGGGGGAGCACCTTTGTTGATTGTTGAAAATTGTAGCTGTTGAAGATGGTGCTACAGTAGAGTTTTGTGTGAAGTGAAGTCTTTATGTATTGAAGATGCTGCTGCTTGAAGTTTCAGAAAATATTCAAGTTTATTCCGCTGCTGAAGTCTCTGAAGGTGCAGAGATTGTTTTAGCCAAAATTAGCCAAAGGGGGAGATTGTTAGTTTCTTGGATTGGCTGGAATTTTGGTAAAACAAAGGTTGTTCAATGTTTGATGTCAAGGTGGTGATGTCACAACATTGAGTCTTAACACTGGGCTGTGTTAAGAGTTAAGTTGGATGTCTGATGTCTCATGCGATGTTGTGACATTAGATCTGCAGAATTAATAACATCAGGTTTGTGATGTTGTTAGGGTTTGCGTGTTAGCTGGAATTGTCGAGAGCAGGTAGTCTCATTGGATGCGAATATCTTGGGTTAGATATTCTCTGTTGCATAGATATTTGATGCAAATTTGTAGGAGGTTTAAAGGCTGAAGATTTAAGAAGATTTTGAGAGAGAAAATCTATTTTGAAGATTCAGGTTTAAACAACAAATCAGGTCAGATATTGTAGCAAGTCCAAGCCCAATTCAGATAGTTATATAAAGCGCATAAATCAAAGGAGGAAGATACAGAAATATAGAGAGAAGATCAAGAGCATAGGCTGAGTGTCTTAAGTATTTTGTACGAGTTTTGTATACACCATTCTAGGTTGAATTGGTGAGTTGTTTTCAGTCCTCTCTTAGAAGCTGTGAAGCGATAGAGAGTTGTGTAACTTGATCAAAGCTGTGAAGCAGGATCAAGGTTTCTCAAAGAGGGTGTTCTTTGAGAGGTCTTAGGGATTGAGTAGTGTTCTCATATCTAAGTGGTTTCTTAGGTAGAAAGTCACCAGTAGGAATTAAGATTAGGAGATTGTCAACTGGGTTGTTGAGTCTGTAATTTAATTCTACAAGTAGTGAATTTCTTCCCTGGCTTGGTCGCCCCCAGACGTAGGTAGTTAGACCGAACTGGGTGAACAATTTAGTGTGTTCTTCTGTTGTTTAATTTGTCCATTGTGCAGAGTGTGTTGTTGTAACATCGTGTGTGACATCACACATATCTGGTACCAAAATTTCAATTAGTATCAGAGCAGGCATCCTGTCTGTCTCTGGGTGAGATCTAGGGAAGTTACTTTCTGGTGTATAGATGGACAAAGAAGTTAGAGGATTTGTCAACAGACCCCCTATTTTGGATGGTTCGAATTACGATTATTGGAAGCCAAGGATGATCACCTTTTTAAAATCCTTGGACAGCAGGGCTTGGAAGGCTATATTTAAAGAATGGAAAGCACCTGTTGTGTTTGAAAAGGATGATGTTGGGAAAGATAAAGAGGGCACCTCAAAGCCGAAGCCTGAAGAAGAATGGACCAAGGAAGAAGATGGGCTTGCCCTTGGAAATTCCAAAGCTCTAAATGCAATTTTCAATGGAGTGGATAAGAATATATTCAGGTTGATCAATACCTGTGAAGTTGCTAAGGAAGCGTAGGATATTTTGAAGGCTACACATGAAGGAACATCTAGAGTTAAGATTTCAAGACTTCAGCTACTTACATCGAAGTTTGAAAGTCTGAAGATGAAGGAAGATGAGACTATCCATGACTTCCACATGAGTATTCTTGAGTTGTCCAATGCATCCAGTGCTCTTGGAGAAAAAATGTCAGAAGAAAAGCTTGAAAGGAAAATCCTTAGGTCCCTTCCTAAGAGGTACAAGATGAAGGTGACTGCTATTGAAGAAGCTCAAGACATCAGCAAGATGAGGGTTGATGAGCTCATTGGATCTCTTCAAACATTTGAGCTTGGTTTGAATGAGGAAGAACCAGAAAAGAAGCCCAAGAGTATAGCCTTGGTCTCCACTCCTTCAGAAGCTAAGAAAGTCAAAGATGATGATTCGCAGGAAGATCTGTCTCAAGCCATTGCTATGTTGGAAAGGCAGTTTAACAAAGTATTCAAGAGGAGGAACAATAACTACAAGCCTAATGTCAAAAATATCCCTTCTGACATCAGCAAGTCAAAAGAGAAAGATGATGAAGAGAAGACTGCCCAGGATAAAGGTGTTCAGTGCTTTGAATGTGAAGGGTATGGACATGTCAAGAAAGAATGTCCCACATTCTTAAAGAAGCAGAAGAAGGGCATGTCAGTTTCCTGGTCTGACTCTGATAGTGAAAGTGAAAGTGAGTCAGCAAAGCATGTTAGAGCCTTAACAGGAACTGTTGTTTCTGATGATGATAGTGATGGAGAAATAACTTATGAGGAGTTAGCATCTACTTATCAAGAGCTGTGTTTAAAAAGTGCTGAGATTTGTCAAGAAAACAAGTGTCACAAACAACAGATTGCTCAGCTTGAGACTGCTAAAGCTGATATGGAAAATGACGTTTTGTTGATTAAATCTCAACTTGACCAGATGACAAAATCTGTTAGGATGATGAACAGTGGTACAGCTACTCTTGAAAAGATTCTTCAGTCAGAGAAAGCTGCTGGAGATAAATCGGGTATAGGATATGTGGCTGAGAAAAAGGTATCTGCTGAAGCAAGCACTTCAGGAACCAAGAAGGAGATGTCTCAACCATTGTCTCAACATCAAACTAAGAGACAGGAACCTACACCTAAGAAGGTTATTCAGCCACAGAAAGTTGAGAAGAAAAATGGTACTCATCAAAGGAAGGTGCAGCCTCAAGGAGCTAGTCAGTATATGCCTCCTCAATTTCACAAGAGCATGGAGGCTGTTAGGTCCAATCAGAACAGGTTTCATCAGATGTCTCAACATCAGGGTAACTGGGATGGATATGGATATGGATACGACAATGTTGTGCCTCATTACTATGGAAGAACGAAGCCTTATCACCATAGGAGACAGCCTAGAAGACAGCATCCTAAGTTCAGGAGACAGTCTACCTATGGTAAAAGACAACAGCACCATAGTAGACAGGCCTACTATGGAAGAAGGAGTCAACATTATGGGTGGGAGCCACAACAATATCATCAGTATAATGGTAGACGATATAACTAATTCAGAGATGACATAGTTAGATGCTTCTATTGTGGAAGGTTTGGACATATGCAGTACTCTTGTTTTAAACTGCATGGTTATCCACAATCTGCTCCTCAAAGAAAACTAAAGGAAGTCAGGCCCAAAGTTGTTAAACAATGGGTTCCTAAGGAGAAGGTGAAATGTCTTTTAGCCCACACGTCAGATAGACAGTTTGATAAGGATACATGGTACTTTGACAGTGGATGTTCAAAGCATATGACTGGATCCAAAGATAAATTGGAAAATACTGTTGCTTGCTCTTCAAAAGATGTAATCTTTGGTAATGGAGATACAAGATAGGATACAGGAGTTGGAATAGTAAAGTGTGGTGGTGGACCTGAACTTGACAATGTTCTGCTTGTCAATGGTTTAAATGCAAATTTGATCAGCATAAGCCAATTGTGTGATGAAGATTACAAAGTTAACTACACCAAAGATGAGTGTGTGGTATCTGATGAGCATAATTAGGTTGTCATGAAGGGTATAAGATCCAAAGATAATTGCTATCAATGGATACCAAAAGAAGTCAGTTATATGGTAATGTTATGATTGATGTTGTAACATCAGATGGTAACATCGAGCATGAAAGGATACTGAAAGGGCAATCAGAATTAATGAATTCTGATGTAAATCCTTTTAAATGTTTAAAAGGAAAGTTTGTATGGAGGGAGAAACTCATTGATCAGGCTCCATACTTTAGGTTATCAGCACCTATCACTCGCTTCATCAAACACCATAACCCTAGACCGTTTGTATCCCTCTCCATCAACAGAAACATCAACAGAACCAGGTTCAGAAGAAGATGATGAGGATGTTGATCATGGAGATAGATCTAGTGAAGACTAGTTTATTTGCTTCTAAGTAGTTTTAGTTTTATTTCAGCTGTTTTTGTTTCTGCACTGTTGTGCTTGGTTTGTAATGTGAATATTGTGCAAGTATATGCACCTGTTTTGTTCTATGATTTGTTATGTCTTTTTGCTGTCTGTGAGATTGACAATGAGAGCTAGGGTAGTACTAACTGTAGTTAGAGTTACTTGAAGGTTGTCAAATTGTGGCTAAAAAGGGGGAGAAATAGACAAGGATGTAGCTGGTTGCTGATGTTATAGTACAGAAGTGTAGAAACTAAGGGCGAGTAATTACTGATCTGCTGAACAGCTGTTATGCTGGTTCTGGTTTTGAGGGGGAGCACCTCTGTTGATTGTTGAAAATTGTAGCTGTTGAAGATGGTGCTGCAGCAGAGTTTTGTGTGCAGTGAAGTCTTTATGTATTGAAGATGCTGCTTCTTGAAGTTTCAGAAAATATTCAAGTTTATTCCGCTGCTGAAGTCTCTGAAGGTGCAGAGATTGTTTTAGCCAAAATTAGCCAAAGGGGGAGATTGTTAGTTTCTTGGATTGGCTGGAATTTTGGTAAAATAAAGGTTGTTCAATGTTTGATGTCAAGGTGGTGATGTCACAACATTGAGTCTTAACACTGGGTTGTGTTAAGAGTTAAGTTGGATGTCTGATGTCTCATGCGATGTTGTGACATTAGATCTGCAAAATTAATAACATCAGGTTTGTGATGTTGTTAGGGTTTGCGTGTTAGCTGGAATTGTCAAGAGCAGGTAGTCTCATTGGATGCGAATATCTTGGGTTAGATATTCTCTGTTGCATAGAGATTTGATGCAGATTTGTAGGAGGTTTAAAGGCTGGAGATTTAAGAAGATTTTGAGAGAGAAAATCTGTTTTGAAGATTCAGGTTTAAACAACAAATCAGGTCAGATATTGTAGCAAGTCCAAGCCCAATTCAGATAGCTATATAAAGCGCATAAATCAAAGGAAGAAGATACAGAAAGACAGAGAGAAGATCAAGAGCATAGGCTGAGTGTCTTAAGTATTTTGTACGAGTTTTGTATACACCATTCTAGGTTGAATTAGTGAGTTATTTTCAGTCCTCTCTTAGAAGCTGTGAAGCGATAGAGATTTGTGTAACTTGATCAAAGCTGTGAAGCAGGATTAAGGTTTCTCAAGGAGGGTGTTCTTTGAGAGGTCTTACGGATTGAGTAGTGTTCTCATATCTAAGTGGTTTCTTAGGTAGAAAGTCACCAGTAGGAATTAAGATTAGGAGATTGTCAACTGGGTTGTTGAGTCTGTAATTTAATTCTATAAGTAGTGAATTTCATCCCTGGCTTGTTTGCCCCCAGACGTAGGTAGTTAGACCGAACAGGGTGAACAATTTGGTGTGTTCTTCTGTTGTTTAATTTGTCCATTGTGCATAGTGTGTTGTTGTAACATCGTGTGTGACATCACACATATCTGGTACTAGAATTTCAATTGGTATCAAAGCAGGCATCCTGTCTGTCTCTGGGTGAGATCTAGGGAAGTTACTTTCTGGTGTATAGATGGACCAAGAAGTTGGAGGATTTGTCAACAGACCCCCTATTTTGGATGGTTCGAATTACGATTATTGGAAGCCAAGGATGATCACCTTTTTGAAATCCTTGGACATCAGGGCTTGGAAGGCTATAATTAAAGAATGGAAAGCACCTGTTGTGTTTGAAAAGGATGACGCTGGGAAAGATAAAGAGGGCACCTCAAAGCTGAAGCCTGAAGAAGAATGGACCAAGGAAGAAGATGAGCTTGCCCTTGGAAATTCCCAAGCTCTAAATGCAATTTTCAATGGAGTGGATAAGAATATATTTAGGTTGATCAATACCTGTGAAGTTGCTAAGGAAGCGTGGGATATTTTGAAGGCTACACATGAAGGAACATCTAGAGTTAAGATGTCAAGACTTCAGCTTCTTACATCGAAGTTTGAAAGTCTGAAGATGAAGGAAGATGAGACTATCCATGACTTCCACATGAGTATTCTTGAGCTGTCCAAAGCATCCAGTGCTCTTGGAGAAAAAATGACAGAAGAAAAGCTTGTAAGGAAAATCCTTAGGTCCCTTCCTAAGAGGTACAAGATGAAGGTGACTGCTATTGAAGAAGCTCAAGACATCAGCAAGATGAGGGTTGATGAGCTCATTGGATCTCTTCAAACTTTTGAGCTTGGTTTGAATGAGGAAGAACCAGAAAAGAAGCCCAAGAGTATAACCTTGGTCTCCACTCCTGCAGAAGCTAATAAAGTCAAAGATGATGATTCTCAGGAAGATCTGTCTCAAGCCATTGCTATGTTGGGAATGCAGTTCAACAAAGTATTCAAGAGGTGGAACAATAACTACAAGTCTAATGTCAAAAACATCCCTTCTGACATCAGCAAGTCAAAAGAGAAAGATGATGAAGAGAAGACTGCCCAGGATAAAGGTGTTCAGTGCTTTGAATGTGAAGGGTATGGACATGTCAAGAAATAATGTCCCACATTCTTAAAGAAGCAGAAGAAGGGCATGTCAGTTTCCTGGTCTGACTCTGATAGTGAAAGTGAAAGTGAGTCAGCAAAGCATGTTAGAGCCTTAACAGGAACTGTTGTTTCTGATGATGATAGTGATGGAGAAATAACTTATGAGGAGTTAGCATCTACTTATCAAGAGCTGTGTTTAAAAAGTGCTGAGATTTGTCAATAAAACAAGTGTCACAAGCAACAGATTGCTCAACTTGAGACTGCTAAAGCTGATCTGGAAAATGAGGTTTTGTTGATTAAATCTCAACTTGACCAGATGACAAAATCCGTTAGGATGATGAACAGTGGTACAACTACTCTTGATAAGATTCTTCAGTCAGAGAAAGCTGCTGGAGATAAATCAGGTATAGGATATGTGGCTGAGAAAAAGGTATCTGCTAAAGCAAGAACTTCAGGAACCAAGAAGGAGATGTCTCAACCATTGTCTCAACATCAAACTAAGAGACAGGATCCTACACCAAAGAAGGTTGTTTAGCCACAGAAAGTTGAGAAGAAAAATGGTACTCATCAAAGGAAGGTGCAGTCTCAAGGAGCTAGTCAGTATATGCCTCCTCAATTTCACAAGAGCATGGAGGCTGTTAGGTCCAATCAGAACAGGTTTCATCAGATGTCTCAACATCAGGGTAACTGGGATGGATATGGATATGGATACAATAATCCTGTGCCTCATTACTATGGAATAAGGAAGCCTCATCACCATAGGAGACAGCCTAGAAGACAACATCCTAAGTTCAGGAGACAGTCTACCTATGGTAAAAGACAACAACACCATAGTAGACAGGCCTACTATGGTAGAAGGAGTCAACCTTATGGGTGGGAGCCACAAAAATATCATCAGTATAATGGTAGACGATATAACCAATTCAGAGATGACAGAGTTAGATGCTTCTATTGTGGAAGGTTTGGACATATGCAATACTCTTGTTTTAAACTGCATGGTTATCCACAATCTGCTCCTCAAAGTATTCTAAAGGAGGTCAGGCCCAAAGTTATTAAACAATGGGTTCCTAAGGAGAAGGTGAAATGTCTTTTAGCCCACACGTCAGATAGACAGTTTGATAAGGATACATGGTAATTTGACAGTGGATGTTCAAAGCACATGACTGGATCGAAAGCTAAATTGGAAAATACTGTTGCTTGCTCTTCAAAAGATGTAATCTTTGGTAATGGAGATACAAGAGAGGCTACAGGAGTTGGAAGAGTAAAGTGTGGTGGTGGACCTGAACTTGACAATGTTCTGCTTGTCAATGGTTTAAATGCAAATTTGATCAGCATAAGCCAATTGTGTGATGAAGGTTACAAAGTTAACTACACCAAAGATGAGTGTGTGGTATCTGATGAGCATAATCAGGTTGTGATGAAGGGTATAAGATCCAAAGATAATTGCTATCAATGGATACCAAAATAAGTCAGCTTATATGGTAATGTTATGATTGATGTTGTAACATCAGATGGTAACATCGAGCATGAAAGGATACCGAAAGGGCAATCAGAACTAATGAATTCTGATGTAAATCCTTTTAAATGTTTAAAAGGAAGGTTTGTATGGAGGGAGAAACTCATTGATCAGGCTCCAGACTTTAGGTTATCAGCACCTATCACTCACTTCATCAAACACCATAACCCTAGACCGTTCGTATCCCTCTCCATCAACAGAAACATCTACAGAACCAGGTTCAGAAGAAGATGATAACGATGTTGATTATGGAGATAGATCTAGTGAAGACTAGTTTATTTGCTTCTAAGTAGTTTTAGTTTTATTTCAGCTATTTTTGTTTCTGCACTGTTGTGATTGGTTTGTAATGTGAATATTGTGCAAGTATATGCACCTGTTTTGTTCTATGATTTGTTATGTCTTTTTGCTGTCTGTGAGACTGACAATGAGAGCTAGGGTAGTACTAACTGTAGTTAGAGTTACTTGAAGGTTGTCAAATTGTGGCTAAAAAGAGGGAGAAGTAGCCAAGGATGTAGCTGGTTGCTGATGTTATAGTACAGAAGTGCAGAAATTAAGGGGGAGTGATTGTTGATCTGCTGAACAGCTGTTATGCTGGTTCTGGTTTTAAGGGGGAGCACCTTTGTTGATTGTTGAAAATTGTAGCTGTTGAAGATGGTGCTGCAGCAGAGTTTTGTGTGAAGTGAAGTCTTTATGTATTGAAGATGCTGCTGCTTGAAGTTTCAAAAAATATTCAAGTTTATTCCGCTGCTGAAGTCTCTGAAGGTGCAGAGATTGTTTTAGCCAAAATTAGCCAAAGGGGGAGATTGTTAGTTTCTTGGATTGGCTGGAATTTTGGTAAAACAAAGGTTGTTCAATGTTTGATGTCAAGGTGGTGATGTCACAACATTGAGTCTTAACACTGGGTTGTGTTAAGAGTTAAGTTGGATGTCAGATGTCTCATGCAATGTTGTGACATTAGATCTGCAGAATTAATAATATCAGGTTTGTGATGTTGTTAGGGTTTGCGCGTTAGCTGGAATTGTGGAGAGCAGGTAGTCTCGTTGGATGCGAATATCTTGGGTTAGATATTCTCTATTGCATAGAGATTTGATGCAGATTTGTAGGAGGCTTAAAGGCTGAAGATTTAAGAAGATTTTGAGAGATAAAATCTGTTTTGAAGATTCAGGTTTAAACAACAAATCAGGTCAGATATTGTAGCAAGTCCAAGCCCAATTCAGATAGCTATATAAAGCGCATAAATCAAAGGAAGAAGATACAGAAAGACAGAGAGAAGATCAAGAGCATAGGCTGAGTGTCTTAAGTATTTTGTACGAGTTTTGTATACACCATTCTAGGTTGAATTGGTGAGTTGTTTTCTGTCCTCTCTTAGAAGCTGTGAAGCGATAGAGAGTTGTTTAACTTGATCAAAGCTGTGAAGCAGGATCAAGGTTTCTCAAAGAGGGTGTTCTTTGAGAGGTCTTAGGGATTGAGTAGTGTTCTCATATCTAAGTGGTTTTTTAGGTAGAAAGTCACTAGTAGGAATTAAGATTTGGAGATTGTCAACTGGGTTGTTGAGTCTGTAATTTAATTCTACAAGTAGTGAATTTCATCCCTGGATTGGTAGCCCCCAGACGTAGGTAGTTAGACCGAACTGGGTGAATAATTTGGTGTGTTCTTCTGTTGTTTAATTTGTCCATTGTGCAGAGTGTGTTGTTGTAACATCGTGTGTGACATCACACATATCTGGTACCAGAATTTCAATTGAGAAAAGATCAATCAATTCGGTGGAATAATGATTTCCAGAGGGCATTTGATAAAATAAAAGAGTATTTGCAGAAACCTCCGATTCTTATGCCTCCAGTTCTAGGGAAACCACTGATAATGTGTTTGTCGGTACGTGAAAATTCAATGGGTCGTGTTCTCGGTCAACAAGACGAGACAAGTAGGAAGGAACATGCCATATACTACCTGAGCATGAAGTTCACGGATTGCGAGTCTAGGTACTCAATGCTTGAGAAGACATGTTGTGCACTTGCATGGGCTACTAAGCGTTTGAGACAATATATGCTGACTCATACAACCTTATTGATATCAAAGATGGATCCAGTCAAGTACATCTTTGAAAAGCCAGCTCTCACCGGAAGGGTGGCCCGTTGGCAGATGGTATTGATAGAGTATGACATACAATATACTTCCCAAAAAGCCATAAAGGGCAGTATTCTATCTGACTATCTCGTTGAGCAACCAATCGATGATTATCAGCCAATGAAGTTTGAGTTCCCTGATGAAGACATCATGTACCTAAAAATGAAAGATCGTGACGAGCCACCAGTTGATGAAGGACCAGATCCTGATGACAAGTGGAAATTGATGTTCGACGGGGCTGTTAATGTGAATGGTAGCGGCGTTAGGGCAGTTCTCATAACTCCGAAGGGTTCCCATATACCTTTCACTGCCAGATTGACTTTTGATGTCACCAACAATGAATCCGAATACGAAGCCTGCATTATGGGTATCGAAGAAGCCATTGATTTAAGGATCAAGACTCTTGATGTGTTTGGGGATTCTACTCTAGTGATCAACCAGGTCAACGGAGATTGGCACACCAATCAATCCTACTTGATTCCTTACAGAGACTACACGAGAAGACTGTTGACTTTCTTCAAGACAGTGAAGCTGTACCATGTACCTCGTGATGAGAATCAGATGGAAGACGCTTTGGCAACGTTATCTTCAATGATTCAAGTGAATTGGTGGAATCATATACCCAAAATTGATGTGATGCGGCTTGATAGACCTGCTCATGTGTTTGCAGCCGATATAGCGACCGGTGATAAACCTTGGTATCACGATATCAAGCATTTCTTGGAGAGTCAAGAGTATCCGGCTGGAGCATCCAATAACGATAAGAAGACTCTGAGGACGTTAGCGGGCAGTTTCTTCTTGAATGAAGATGTGGTATTGTACAAAAGAAATTTTGACATGGTCTTGCTCAGATGCGTGGATAGACACGAAGCAGACATATTAATGCAAGAAGTGCACGAAGGTTCTTTTGGTACCCATGCTGGTGGGCATGCCATGGCAAAGAAATTGTTGCGAGCTGGTTATTACTGGATGACCATGGAGGCTGATTGTTTCAAATATGCTCGAAAATGCCACAAGTGCCAGATTTATGCTGATAAAGTGCATGTGCCACCGAATCCTCTAAATGTGATGAGTTCCCCTTGGCCCTTTGCCATGTGGGGCATTGATATGATTGGGAAGATTGAGCCTACCGCCTCTAATGGACATCATTTTATTCTGGTGGCTATTGATTACTTCACCAAGTGGGTGGAAGCTGCTTCTTTTGCAAATGTCACCAAACAGGTGGTTGCCCGGTTTATTATAAAGGAGATTATTTGTCGATATGGGGTGCCCGAAAGAATCATCACTAATAATGGTTCTAATCTTAATAATAAAATGATGCAAGAGCTGTGCCAGAGCTTCAAGATTGAACATCACAATTCTTCTCCGTACCGCCCAAAAATGAATGGTGCCGTCGAGGCAGCCAATAAAAATATCAAGAAGATTGTGCAAAAGATGGTCGTGACGTACAAGGATTGGCATGGGATGTTGCCTTTCGCTTTGCATGGTTACTGTACATCAGTACGTACGTCTACTGGGGCAACCCCGTTTACTCTTGTGTATGGCATGGAAGCGGTCTTACCGGTTGAGGTTGAAATTCCTTCTCTGAGGGTCATGATGGATGTCAAGCTTGATGAGGCTGAATGGGTTCGAACGAGGTTCAACGAGTTGAGTCTCATAGAAGAGAGAAGATTGGCAGCAGTATGCCATGGGCAACTGTATCAGAGGCGGATGAAATGAGCATTCCATCAGAAAGTGCGTCCTCGGAATTATCAGACGGGTGACTTGGTGTTGAAAAGGATTCTTCCTCCTAATACATATCATAGGGGCAAATGGACTCCGAATTATGAAGGTCCATATGTTGTCAAGAAGGTTTTCTCGGGCGGAGCCTTAATGCTTACAACTATGGATGGTGAGGATTTTCCGTCGCCTGTGAACTCAGACGCAGTTAAAAAATACTTCGCATAAATGGACCCGTTGGACAATAAAAAAGAGAGTCCAGGAAAAAAAGGGCATCCCGGCGAACCATAAAAAAAAGGAGAGAGAAAAAGGTTCGGGCAAAAATTAGGGATAAAATAAAAAAATGAGTACACCTGATAAGTTGAAAACCCGAAAGGGAAACTTAGGCAAAAATGGGTATCCCGGTGGATTGAAAACCCGCAAAGGGCGATCCAGGCAAAAGAGGGATTAAGCGAAAGGCTGCGATCTGAGTAACCTGTATCCTGTCTCGTTTCAACAAGAGGCATTCTGAAGGATGGGAATCAGTCCAATCATCCCTCTCGGAAAGCGAGGCACTTGGAGAGTCTTGAAGATATATGAACCATAGCAGGATTGAAACTCAATGGATTTTTGTTTCCCACATTGCCATTAGCATAGTTTCTTTTCTCTTTCAAGAAATTACCTCTTTCCAGGAATTGCCTCCTGATGTAAACGCCTATTTTCGGGCTTTTCAATCAATAAAATTTCCGTTATTCAGAATATCTGTCTTTTTTGTTTTCCTTTACAGTTTGTTTTGTTTACAAAAAACGTCCAAATTTTTGATAAACATTGCATTTGAAAACATAAAGGTTATACAATGACATGCGTGCAAAAGAAAACAGTTAAAATTGCTTTGAATGCCAGGTGTTCTTGGGTGGTGGATTCAAAATTCAGTCATACCCTGGGGCATGTGCGCTCACTCTTTTATTTGCAGGTGTTAATTTTGCTGGATAGCTCATCAAGAACACGTGTTGTCTTCAGTGTCTTTTCCAACAAGACTTAAGTAATAGTTCTCCCCAAGCAGAAGCGGGTCACTCAACAGGAAAGTTCTTCCTTGAGGTTGTTTTCCTCAGCAGTATAAAAGGATTCCTCATTCTGAGCAATGTAAAATGATGGGAGGTGCCCAAGCAGTTTTGAAGGTGGGGGAAAGTTAGAGTATTCTCCTCCTCCAGTATGTCATATCAATGATATTTCCTGCAATTAAAGTCCAGTGGTTATTGGAAATCCAGATTTACCTTCGTATCTCAAGATCATTATAGAGTTTAGAGGCTATCCCCAGCAGATATTTCCTTCCTCAGCAAGAGTTCGTTTGATCCTAACTCCCCAGCAGCCAGGTCGGAGGATTTTGATTTCCCCAGTGAAGTTCTATGGTTATAGTTCATCCCCCAAGCGGATTGGTTCAAATGATACCTCCCCAGCAAGGTCATCATTCCCTACAGTAACCTCAACAGGTTTGTCAGGTCTAAGCCCAGATCAGGAGATCAGGTCAATTTGTCTTCCCCAACATGAGTTGCGAATACGAGGTCAATTCAGCTTGTTATCCCCAGCGGAGTTACCTTCTTTTCCCCAGCATTTATTTTGCTGAGGAGCCTCCTTGCATTTTGCATATAGTAATCATTGCATCTTCAAAAATTGTGTAGCATTTCCATTTGGTATGGAGCATTACGCCGTAGAAAGAAAAATTCAAACATATGCATGCGAAGCATAAGCCAGTCTTGGTACCTCATGCGAGAGCCCAAAATTGTTTCCCTTCTATCACATTAACAAAACCAAAGAGAATGCCTCGCTCATTTCCTCCTCAACAGATATCTCAAGAGCAATACCAGGGTTTCATCATTGTTCTCCCCACAGAGTCTTATTCCTCGTTTTGTAAATCTTTTGATCTTACATTTTAACCGTGTGTTCTTGGAACCATTCCCGATAGGATTCCTTCCGCCATTCCCGATAGGTACCTCCGAGTTTTGAACCTTAGTCATTCCCGATAGACGTATAGGTCAACCTTAGTTCTTAGGAACCATTCCATATAGGATTTCTTCCGCCATTCCCGATAGGCACCTCCGAGTTTTGAACCTTAGTCATTCCCAATAGACGCATAGGTCAACTTTACTCCTTAGGAACCATTCCCGATAGGATTCCTTCCGCCATTCCCGATAGGCACCTCCGAGTTTTGAACCTTAGTCATTCCCGATAGACATATAGGTCAACCTTAGTTCTTAGGAACCATTCCATATTGGATTTCTTCCGCCATTCCCGATAGGCACCTCTGAGTTTTGAACCTTAGTCATTCCCGATAGACGCATAGGTTAACTTTACTCCTCAGGAACCATTTCGGATAAGATTCCCGTAGCCATTCCCGATAGGTAACCAGTAAGTTATAGACCTAGTCGTTCCCGACTGACCAGTTACCATTCCTGATAGGTAAGCCATAGGTTATAAACTTCAGCCATTCCCGATAGACACCCTTCGAGTTTTAAACCTAGTCGTTCCCGACTGACCAGTTACCATTCCCGATAGGTAAGCCATAGGTTATAAACTTCACCCATTCCCGATAGGCACCCTTCGAGTTTTAAACCTAGTCGTTCCCAACTGACCAGTTACCATTCCTGATAGGTAAGCCATAGGTTATAAACTTCAGCCATTCCCGATAGGCACCCTTTGAGTTTTAAACCTAGTCGTTCCCGACTGACCAGTTACCATTCCCGATAGGTAAGCCATAGGTTATAAACTTCAGCCATTCCCGATAGGCACCCTTCAAGTTTTAAACCTAGTCGTTCCCGACTGACCAGTTACCATTCCCGATAGGTAAGCCATAGGTTATAAACTTCAGCCATTCCCGATAGGCACCCTTTGAGTTGTAAACCCAGCCGTTCCCGACAGGTCCATTTACCATTCCCGATAGGTAACCAAGGTTCAAGCTCATCCGTTCCCGACAGGTTACCGTTCCTGACAGGCCCATTTACCATTCCCGACAGATTGTTAACCTTTCCCGATAGGTAACCTTAAGCTTTAACCTTAGCCGTTCCCGACAGGCGACCTTTGAATTTCATTTGTTCCGGACTCTTTCCCACAAATCTTTTACAGGCAACTGCTTTGTTTGTCGTATACCTCTTCCTTTTTATCCTCAGAGTGCAAATTTTTCGGTTATTTTTGGTATTCAATCCCTATGTACCTTGAATTTCTGACAGTCGTTGCTCTCATCCCTTCAGGTCCACAGTTGATTGAATAGGGTCAGCTGTAATACCCCAAAATTTGCCCTCCTATTTTTCTCAGTATTAGGCTTATGTTTCACTCATTTGCATTTCATAATAGGTCATATTAAATCATATACATCATTGGTTGCAAGGCATGGGATCAGGTGTTTCAAGGCATAAATAGTTCAAAGGCAAAGGACAAGAGAAAATCCTTTCCAAATAAGTCACAAGGGCTTTTCATACCTCAAGTCATCTCATTTGAGTCCTCAAGGTATCACAACATGAGAATTCAATAGGAGATTGAAGAAAGTCATACTCTCCTAGCCATTGCAAACTAGGGTTTTGGAAATTCTGAAGTATAATACCCCCATGGGTAAGCCCTTTGAGCTTTTATCATCTCCAAATGGCATATCTCATCTTTGTTGGAGAAGACATACATCATATTCAGAGGAATTTGGGTTTGGAGGATGTGCTGATTTCTCCTAGACTGGGGGGTCAAAACTAGGGTTTGTCATAAAATGAGTTTATTTCTGATTTTTTAGGCAAGACTTGATTCTATGGTATTCTACATGTCCTCAAGGGTCTAGGAATGAAGAATTGTCCATCAATTTGATTTGGAAGGGGTTCAATTGACCAATTGATTGAGAATCAGGAGAATTGGGGAAAAGTCAACTGTGCAGAGGAAAAAGTCAACTCTTGTCTTTTTGAGGTCAAAACCATGTTCCTCGTGTCAAACATGATCATGGGAGAGGGTTTGGTCAGGAAATGAGTTTATTTCTGATTTTTTAGGCAAGACTTGATTCTATGGTATTCTACATGTCCTCAAGGGTCTAGGAATGAAGAATTGTCCATCAATTTGATTTGGAAGGGGTTCAATTGACCAATTGATTGAGAATCAGGAGAATTGGGGAAAAGTCAACTGTGCAGAGGAAAAAGTCAACTCTTGACTTTTTGAGGTCAAAACCATGTTCCTCGTGTCAAACATGATCATGGGAGAGGGTTTGGTTAGGAAATAATGGAAGATTCATCAAAAATCAAGAAAGGTGCAAAGTTGCCAAAAATAGAAACTAGGGTTTCTATTTATAGCAATTTTTGGCAAGATAAGAGGTCAACTTTGGGGCTTTCTTTCTCTATGTTACAAGAACCAAATGGAGGGGCTAGGAAGGCCTATCAAAAGTTCACATTTCAAGCTTCAAAACCATACCAAGAACTTCTCCATGGGATCAAAATTGAGAGAGTTATGATTGATTAAAGTTGGAGGTTTGTAGGGCATTTTTGACCAGCAAGGCAAGGCATGGGCGAACCAGCATGCAGTCATTTCATCAAACATCTTGTGTGCATGTTGCGTCCAACTTCCAAGCCAAATTTCTCATTGAGGCAAGCTTCAAATGGAAAATTGTTCAACATCAATCTTGTTCATTTCCATGTCCTCTTCAACTCTTATGTTGGACAAATTTTCATCTAATCAATCATTGGGGATATATAGTAGTTCAAAGTAGGGTTCCAAGCTTATGCATGTCATGCGTATAGAGGTAAGACATGACTAGGTCAGGCTGACCTGCCAAGACAGTTGTGTACAAGCCATTTCATGAGCCATTTCAAACATGTTAGAGGCTTCATTTGCAATTGGTTTCCACTACAATGTTGTTGCATTACATTTCCTCTTTCTAAATCATCCTTTATCATGCCATTTGGTTACATAAACATGAAGATATACATGCACAAACTCACTATCATGCTAGCTGATTTTTCTTCCATGGTAAGCAAGAATCATATGCATTATTTTGTTCATTCCACGCATGCTTCACATACATGACATCAACCATTTCCTTTTCAAACCAAACAAACACTTTGGATCACATGCCATGCTCATGTACTTTTTTCCTTAAGTGTCCAAACCAAGTAGAAAAAGAAAAAAGCTTGCGTGATAAGTTGTGCAGTGGCTGCAAGCTCAGAGAATCATCACCATCCAACTTCACTACCACCATAGCATGCCGTGTTCTTTCCACACTTAAACAAAACCATGTAACTCGTGCCATAACCAATTCAACTCAGTTTGTTAACTCACCAACTCATTTAACTGACTCAATTAACCTTAGTTCTAACTATCAACTAGGACAGTTAGAAATTGACCAAGAGTATATAACCAATCTCTAACAGAAATCAAAGGAGGATTGGTTCATTCTTCATTTTCTCTGAAACTTTGCACACACTCTCTCTCCATTTTTCTCTCATTTTCGAAGCATCATTGTTATCACTTTCCTCTACACTTTTCTCCATTCTTCACCAAGCATCATCAAGGAAGAGTTCGTGATCCAAGGAAGCTGCTACATCAAGCTTTGTTCAGTTTTTTTTTCATTGAATCTCAAGAGAAACTGAAGTTCATCCTTGCCTTTATTTGGCTTATCGAATATCAAGAAGCTTGGAACCTCCTCTCTGGTCTTCTTTTTTAGCAAAGGAAGCATTCTCATCACAGGTTTTTTCTCTCAATCTGGCTAATCTCTCTATGCTCTGATTTTGGTTGTTTTATGTGTTGTTGAGCTTAATAGAAGCAATGTGAATATCCAGCTAGTTGATAGGCATCTTAGATGCTTAGTTGAAATTTTTAGGGCATTTTGTTTTACTTCGGTTTGCATCGTGTGTGCGTTATTTGTGAATTTTAATGGTGGATCTATGCTCTACGTGTTGAGACGAAGAGAATGAGGTACGACTTGCTAATTTTGGATGACCTGCAACTTGAGCCACGACGGAGACTCACCAGAGAAGACGACCGGAGTCTTCTCCGGCCACCTGAATCTTCAACCTCCCCTAAACCCTAACACTTTGCCAGAACATGTCCCAGCCGTTGATGTCTTCTGATTCAACACACCAGATGCTGCCAGCGAATAAAGGAGGAGCATCCCTCTCACGTGCCTCTTTTGGTTGACTTCAGATGGTTGTATGTGGGGGTCTCATCATTGTTACCATGCACGTGTTTTCTGATTTGCATGATTGGTTTGCTTTAGATGTTGACTTCATCAAGTGGCTCTCATTGAGTCAAATTGTTGACTGGTCCCTATGCCATGCACCCTATCTGACTTGCGTATTATTGGACTGGGCTGGTTTGCTACGCGCACCCCCCCCCCCATTTGTTGAGCCCAAGCGTTTTTTAACTGAAGTTTTACTAACGTTGCACCCCCTGGCACATTTACTTTGTTTCTTTTACTTTCTTTACATACATGTTTGGTTTTTAATTTTTAATTTTGTTTTTAGTCAATAGAAAATTCTACAAAAATTCATAGAGCATAATAACACATAAAAATTATTTTTGGTCATGTTATTTTCTGATTTTGTGATGTTTTTCCATATTTCCATGAGTTTTCTTTCATTTTCTTTTGTTTATCCATTTCATCATAACAGATGCTACATGTTGATTCTATTTGACATAGTTGCACATTCTATTTTTGCATAATAATTGGTATGTACCTCTATAATATGTTGAGGCATGTTAGGCATTTTTTGTGAATTTTCTAAATCATTTCTTGATGACTTTTGAGTGAGGTCTTTGGGCCATTTATGTGGATGTTGTGTATGACATTGCGAGACATGTTTGTGTATGTTTGTTAATGATTTTTGAGCCACTCTTTTGGGACATACTTACATACTGGTTGCATCTCATATGAATTGAATATACCAATTTCCTTGAGCCTTTAACCCTACTTTTGATTCATCCTAATTGCATTAAAGAAGGTGTGTTTGTTAGATGACTTCTATTAGGGTTTTGAAATGCTTTAATCATGTTCTTTTGTGATGTTTGTTGAGATTTTTTGGCATCATTTGATGTGCATATTATAGGTCATTCACATTGCATTATAGGTCACTTATAATTCACATTTACTTGATTTGTGCACACTTGCTTAAGATTGTGATGTTGTGTAAACTTGTTCATCTATACTTGCTCTTCTTGATTCATTGGCTTGCATCAATGCTTGCATGACATTATACATCCATTTCAACATGGTTCCACTTCTATTTGCAATCATTCTTGACCTTATTCCATGAATACTAACTTCACTTTGCATGTTCTAAACTTCATGAATAGAGGAGAACTTGTTTGACATAATTTGAACTTGTTTGCTCTTAATCTTTTAAGTGCTTCAACATGATATTTGTATGAATGTTGTGCTTGCTCTCTCTGGACCTCTAAATGTCATTCCAAATGTCCTAAACTACTTACTTTCATTCATTTTGTTTGATTATTCAATTTTCATATTCATTTCTTACTTGCATGTCTTGTATGGTGCATTATTGGAACTTTAATGATGTTTGCTCTCATCTTTTGCTTGCTTGATCAATGCTTGCTCTTGTGAATCATATGCCATTTAGATAACATCTTCACTCATTCTTAAATGTCATTTACTTCTGACTTTGATATTTACATATCATTTATTCATGTTTACTTTCCATTTGCATCCATCTTGCATAAGTAATACATAACTTGCATTTGTGTGATTTCTTAGTGCATAGTTTGGCATTATTTGATTTCATTTGACTTGTTTACATTAGTATGACACCTTAGCATATACCTACTGACTTGGCATGTTCCTCAACCATTAGGACCTTTCCCTTTTGGTTTGAACTTCATTTTCTTAGTAACTTGTCTTCTTGAATCAAATAGTTTTGTTTGGTTTAAGTTTCTCGTTCTAGTTTTCATTACTTGTGATAATAATGCACTAACCTTTTATGTAGGGGCAGAGGTAAGTCACTTGAGTGAGTGGATATTAATCCATACTCATCTCTTCTTTCATCTCTCATCTTTTTTACTTCTCCTTCTCTTTTGTGAATAGCATGATATAATGCTTGTGTGTGTAGAATTTTCTCACAACCCTTAGGGATCCTAGATCATCCTTAATTTTTTATTAAGGTGAGGTAGGATAAGCATTAGGTAGTGCTATCCCTCTCTTTTCTTTAGGCTTAGGTAGTCCTTATACCTCACACAACCTTAGGATCTCCATGCATGATAACTTTAGGGTAATAAGTCCCCCACTTAGACATTATCCTTTCTTCCCTTGAGTCTCTTTCTCATCTCAAAACAAAAAGCAAGAATATCTAATAAAGGATTAACACGTATTGTACATGAGCCTTGCATGTGGGAAATGGAAGAGGAGGGTTTCCCTCCGCCTTCTAGAGTGTTTAGCATACGTCCTGTTAGGACGACCATGCGAAGCATTCGATCCTATGTCATAGAGTTTAATGCAATACGTGTTATAAACAAGAAAATAATCAAAACACTTCTTCTTAAAAGACAAAAACAAATGAACAATTCTCTTCTCATCTCCTTCACTCTATTCTTAAGGATTCGTCACGTCCGTTCTACCGCAAACAGGTAAATGCCTAAGACTCCGTACAACGAGCTGCGACACCTAACTGCTGCAACGCACGCCTGGACGTATTCCACTTAAAAGACATAAACAAAATAAGTCCACCCCTAATGAGGGGAACTACGTCGCTCTGATTCTCGCGTGCGAGCGGGATACGTAGGCAGGAGATCGTGTGAGATCTCTCCGAGCACCATCCTACTCTTTTCCCCCAAACCGTAGTCTAAACTACGTTGACTCTGACTTTCCTATTGCACGAGGAAATACGTAGGCCTAGGACTCCGAGGACGTCCTACCGAGTCACTTCTTTTTCTCTTCTTCCTCGTTCCTTCGTTCTTTTTCGTCCCTGTTCTTTCGCCTTTCCTGTAGCAGTGAAGCTCCAGACGACGACACCCTTTGATCTACAACAAGCAAGCGTGGATCCCATCGGGTACGATGGACGTGAGGGGGTGCTAATACCTTCCCCTCGCGTAACCGACTCCCGAACCCAGTTCTCTTGGTCGCGAGACCATGCTTTTCCTTTCCCTCATGTTGACGCAGTGTTTCCTTTCCCTCTCTTGGGATAAATACACATTCCTGGCGACTCTGTTTCTACGTCACTTTCGCGTTTGTACTTGGATGAAAATCCCGGGAGCGACAACACGGGGTTGAACCTTTTTGTCAAACGCTTTCTTCATTCTTTGTTGATACAGCTGACCATGGCACAGAGCCGTTATTCGCTTTTCTTCGATCAGATTTAGTTCATTGTGTCGACTTTGACACCATTCAGCCTCTGTTAGCTTAGCTTCCATTAATACCCGGATTGATGGGATCTCTACTTCTATGGGAAGCACTGCCTCCATGCCCTATACTAGAGAGAAAGGGGTTGCCCCTGTTGAAGTGCGGACAGATGTGCAATAACCGTGAAGAGCAAAGGGTAGCATCTCATGCTAGTCTTTGTAAGTTACAACCATCTTTTGAACGATTTTCTTGATGTTCTTGTTAGCCGCTTCTACCGCTCCATTCATCTTAGGTCGGTAGGGAGATGAGTTATGGTGTTCGATCTTGAACTCAGCGAACAACTCTTTCATCATCTTGTTGTTCAAGTTGGATCCATTATCAGTAATGATCTGGCTTGGAACACCATAATGGCAGATGAGGTTGTTTTTGATAAATAGGACCACCACTTGTCGGGTTACATTGGCGTATGACGCTTCTTCGACCTACTTGGTGAAGTAATAAATGGCTACCAGGATTAACCGATGTCCGTTTGAAGCTTTGGGTTCGATCATGCCAATCATGTCGATTCCCCATATGGAAAAAGGCCATAGGGAAGAAAGAACTTTGAGATGTGTTGGCGATACATGGATTTTGTCTGAGTATATTTGACACTTGTGACATCTCCTCATGTACTTGTAGCAATCGAATTCCATGGTCAACCAATAATATCCTGCTCTCAGAAATTTTCTCGCCATTGTGTGTCCATTGGCATGAGTGCCAGAGGAGCCTTCGTGGATTTCTTTTATCAACATGTTTGCCTCTGGTTTGTCTACACATTGGAGCAAGACCATGTCAAAGTTTCTCTTATAGAGTGTGTCACCACTCAGAAAGAAGCTGCCTGCCAATCTTCTGAGGGTCTTTCTGTCTTTTCTGGATGCCCCAGGCGGGTACTCTTGTTTCTGAAGAAAGCATTTGATATCGTGATACCAAGGTTTGTCGTCTATGGCTGCTTCGATCGCGAAGATGTAAGCGGGCCGTTCAAGGTGCATTATGTCAATCTTAGGTACGGCGTTCCATTGGTCTACACTAATCATGGAAGAGAGAGTGGCTAATGCATCATCCATGTGATTCTCTTCACGAGGGATGTGATGAAACTTGATTCTGTTGAAGAATGGTAACAACCTTCTCGCATAATCTTTGTAAGGAATCAATCCCGATTGGTATGTGTGCCAATCTCCTTTGATCTGATTGATAACCAGGGCTGAGTCTCCATAAACATCCAAGTTCTTAATTCTTAAGTCAATTGCTTCTTCGAGACCCATGATACAAGCTTCGTATTCGGCCTCATTGTTTGTGCATTTGAACGTCAATCTGGCAGTGAAAGGAATGTGGGTACCCTGAGGTGTTATGATGATTTCCCCAATTCCGTTCCCTTAATTGTCGACAGCTCCGTCAAAGATTAGTCCCCATTGGGAACCTGGTTCTGGCCCTTCACTGGGTAGCGGTTCATCGCAATCTTTCATTTTCAAATACATGACATCTTCGTCTGGGAAGTCAAATATGACTGATTCCTGATCGTCAATCGGTTGATGAGCCAAATGATCGGATAAAATACTTCCTTTGACGGATTTCTGAGCATGGTACTCAATGTCGTATTCTGATAACAACATCTGCCAACGGGCAATCCATCCCGTGAGAGCAGGTTTTTCAAAGACGTACTTGATTGGATCCATTTTGGAGATTAACCAAGTAGTGTGACAAATCATGTACTGGCGAAGATGTTTGGCTGCCCAAGCCAGAGCACAGCCAGTTTTCTCAAGCATAGTATACCGAGTTTCACAGTCGGTAAACTTCTTGCTCCAGTAGTAGATGGCAGCCTCTTTTCTTTTTGTTTCGTCTTGTTGACCAAGCACACAACCCATGGAGTCTTCCAAGATTGTTAGGTAGATGATCAGTGGTCTTCCTTCCACTGGAGGTCATAGAATCGGTGGATTCAATAGGTATTTCTTGATACTGTCGAAGGCGGTTTGGCAGTCTTCTGTCCATACGCAGTCCTGATTCTTTTTGAGTAATTTGAAGATTGGCGGACATATCGCGGTCATGAGGAATATAAATTTGGAAATGTAATACAAACGTCCCAGGAATCCTCTGACTTGTTTTTCAGTCTTTGGAGAAGGCATTTCTTGAATGGCCTTGACCTTGTCAGGATCAACCTCAATTCTTTTCTGGCTAACGATGAACCCTAGCAGTTTCCCTGAGCAGACACCGAACGTGCATTTATTGGGATTCAACCGGAGTTTGTATTTCCTCAGACGCTCGAATAGTTTTAACAGGTGGGCCACATGCTCCTCTTCTGTTTTAGATTTGGCAATCATGTCATCGACATACACTTCGATTTCTTTGTGTATCATGTCATGAAACAAAGCAGTCATGGCCCTTTGATAGGTTGCCCCAGCGTTCTTCAAACCGAACGACATTACCTTGTAGCAAAAGGTGCCCCAAGGGGTGATAAAGGAAGTTTTCACCATGTCTTTCGGCGCCATTTTGATTTGATTATAGCCCGAGAATCCATCCATGAAGGAGAATACTTTGAACTTTGTTGTACTGTCTACCAGCATGTCTATGTCCGGTAAGGGAAAGTCATCCTTTGGACTGGCTTTCTTCAGATCCCTGTAGTCCACGCACATTCTGACTTTTCTGTCCTTTTTTAGAACTGGCACTATGTTGGCTAGCCATTGAGGATATTCTGAGGTGGCAAGGAAACCCGCATCAATCTGTTTCTGCACTTCCTCCTTGATTTTGGTGGCCATGTCTGTATGAGTCCGTCTTAGTCTTTATTTTATCGGAGGACATTTTGATCTTAAAGGTAGATGATGTTCCATGACGCTGGTATCCAACCCTGGCATATCCTGATAGGACCAAACAAATACATCGGGAAATTCTTTGAGAAGCTTTATCAAACCTTCTTTGACAGTCGGACTGAGCAGTGCCCCAATCTTGACTTCTTTTCTCTCTTGTTCTGAACCCAAGTTGACTGTTTCCAATGAATCTTTGTGAGGTTTAATGGACCTTTCCTCTTGTCTGAGTAATCGGGAGATCTCTTCTGGAATTTCTTCGTTATTTTCTTCTTCAGCCTCAAATATCGGGAATTCAAAGTCGGGAGAAGGCATTGGATCATATGTTTCAATGGGGGTTAAAACAAGCAATCTGCATGACATGATGATTGTTTTTTAGAAGAGATAGAGAGAATGTAAGAGTGTGTGTAGTGTATTTTCTGAAAAATACTTGTTTTTATTATTTGAGTTATTTTTTAGGATTACCATTTTCTGAAAAAACGAAAAGCGAAAACAACAATAAAATGCGAAAATTACAGAACGAAATTATTTTATTTATGATTTGGTCGATTCTTGAAACTACAGCCCTATAAAACAAAACTCTGTCGCTTTGGGCAAAGCGAAGAGAGACATTTACAGAAAGTGAGCCCTATCAAAACATCTGTTTCACCTGGGCAGGGTGAAAGGTTAAAACAAAGACAGCAATTACTTAGACTTATGAACGATTTTTGGGACATTGACAGCAACCCATTGGCGGCGAACTTCTCGGTGAATCACAAAGTTGTAAGTTATATGTGTGCCTAAGAGGGGGGTGAATTAGGCTCTTAGACAATTATCTGGATTTTTGACGGTTTTTGAATTTTACTTTCCTAAAAGTTTCTAAGTGAGGAAAGCGGTAAATGCGGAAAGTAAAGAACACCAAGACGTATAGTGGTTCCCCTCACAGGTCGAGAGTACTCCACTCCCCTTTCAACATGAAAGAGATTTTACTATAGTTTTGGACAAGACAAGACTCTTCCTAGTCTTTCTATACAAGTCACTAACTATCAACCACCAAGAACACCCTCTTGGATTTTACAAGTTTAAAGTCCAACCAAGAATCAACCTCTCACAAATGGACCTCTTGTATCCACAATCCGGATAACAAGGATTACACTTCACAACTTTATTCCTAACAATCCTAAGAATAAGATGTGACAAAGTAATATAGTTCTGATTTTTGTAGTAAGCGATGAAAATTGGATTTTGAACTTTGAATCAATCAAAAGATTGATCTTCTCCTTTGTAACAATCACTCTTAATGATATTATACAAGTGTTCGACTCAATAATAATGAAACTAATGCAATGAGTATGGAGGTTTAAGTGCATAAGTTTCTGTTTGAAAAGTTTGAAGAACACTCTTGTAAAAATGCAGAATTTTTAAGTGACTGGATGATTGAAAATTATAGCAAAAGGAGGTGAATAGAAAAACTGAACTTATGCTATTTATATAGCCCTAATACACCTCTACAAATGAGTGTTAAAATATGAAGAGATGCCATGATTCAATGAAAAAAACGTTTGAAAAGAAATCTGAAAGGTTGCAGAATTTTTCAGACTGTTTCAGTGTTAATCGGTTAACACTTTGTGGTAATCGGTTAACACCTTTCCAAAGTTAGAAATATTTCAAAATTTTCACTGGTTAACCGATTAACCTAATGTGTTAATAGGTTAACACTGTTAGAAAATGCAGAAAAACATAATTTTAATGCAGTAATCACATGGCATACTTTTCCAATCATTCTTAAACTTATGATGCATAAAAGAGACACTATTTGAACACTTGTATAAACATTATTAAGAGATGAAATGTTATACCTTTGATCAATCCAAGATAGTCTTCAATTCTTGAATGATATTTGAAATTTTGAACTTCTTGAATGAAGACATTTGATCCACTTCCTTTTTTAGCATGATTAAAGTTCAAGTAGTATTTGTTGTCTTCATCAAAATCACTTGAAAAGATTGAAATTACAAAAGTCGAGTACCTTCCTTCTTGGTTTGTCTTCAGAAATGACGCTGATTTCTGGTGGAGCAGGATCGTTGGAGTCTGTCTCCCAGGCAGAGTTATCGTAGACGAACTCTTCTGTTGTATCTTGCACAGTATTTGCACTCTTAGGTGGATCTCCCCATCCAGTTGGCTAGATGTTTTCGAGCCTGATACGAGAGCTTTCAGGAGCGGTGTACTTGACCAAGAAGTCGTATTTGCCACTCGGTTATCCTAAAATGTCCCATACTTCCGTGGAACTAGAGGAGTCATCCCTCTCGATGACGTTGACTTCGGGAAAAGCGTAGTTAAGGAACTCGTGTCCTGCAACCTTTGCAAATTCATCGTCGTGCTAGATATTTTCTGAATGCCCCGAGTAATGATCCCATGATTCGGTGGGGACACAAATATTCTTTTCAATGATGCTCAGTTGATATGCATCATTGGGCTGACTCTTTTGCCCCAAGTCTCCTGGGTACGGCTGCCAGATAGGCAGGCCATCCATTGGGCCATAATAGTCATAGTCAACATTGTCTTTCATCAGAGTGTCCTCCTCTAATGAGTTTGGTGGAGCACGACATCCTTCCGGATCACAATCTCCGTATATCATTTTGACGTCTGATCTTGGTATATATCTCGGACTCTGTGCGGGATAGCAAAATGGCGTAGGCATCTCTCCCTGAGACATATAACCTTCTTCGTTAAGATAGGACTTCCATTCTTCATCCGTATCGGAGGAATCACCCTCCTTGATGGTATGGACTTCTTGAGATATTGGGTGAAGAAAACCTCCACTGTGGAAGAAGTTCTAAATGGGATGAAGACTCTCATTGTTAGTAGCAGTCTGGGTACAGGTTGAGGAAAAACCAAGACCTTTCTTTGTCTTATTGTCAGTAAGAATGACAAGCCGTCCCCATCCCTTTGCATTGTTACTCTTGATCTCTCCGAGAGCATCTTTGTACGAGAAAATCGATGCTCCTTTTTTTGATTGGTTGTCATTGCTCACCGAAAGTGCTTGGAACTGGGTTCCAACAACCTCTTCTGGTTCTACACAAGTGGACGACGATAAGTTGCTCACGATCAAGGCTTGCTCTCCACAGACTATGACTAGCTAGTCATTCTTGACGAACTTCAATTTCTGGTGAAGTGTCGAAGTGACTGCCCAGCCTCGTGTATCCAAGGTCTTCCTAACAAACAGCTGTATGCTGCCCGGATATCCATGACCTGGAAAGTGTGAGGACCGATAGTTATGGGAAGGTCAACTTCGCCGATAACTGTTTTTCGGGATCCGTCAAATGCTTTGACGATGACCTTACTGCCTCTCATCGTAGATCCTTGAAATGATAGTCGCATTATAGTAGATTTTGGCATAACAATTAGAGCTGATCTGGTGTCTACCAGTACGCTGGCTAATGCATCGTCCTGGAAGTTAGCTGTAATATTTAGTGCCATGTTGTGATGTTTGCCTTCTTCCGACAGTTCTTCATCACTGAATCCCAAATTGTTGCAGGAAGTGATGTTGTAGATGATGATGTCAAATTGTCTTATTGTCACATCTTGTTCCACAAAGGCTTGCTCTAATACTTTCTGTAGAGCTTCCCTGTGAGCTTCAAAACTGAGTAAAAGAGATAATACAAAGATTTTTGAAGGAGTTTGCAACAGTTGGTCTACAATGTTGTACTCACTTTTCTGGATGAGCTTTAGTATCTCATCGTTGTTCTTTGAAAGGTCGGGATCACTGGATTGACCGACTGGTTGATTAGGAACTTCTGTTTGAGGTTCCTTTTCTCTGGTGGGTTCTCCAACTCCTCGGTTGAAAATCTGACCACTCTGTGTTACTCGACTGATGTCTGCAATATTCACGACGGGGGGTAATGGAATTTCCTTTCCATTCTCAATTTATGTTGCACCATATTTATAAGGGATAGCCTTATCGAATTTGTACGGTACTGGTCCCAGCAGATAGATAACTACAGGAGCCTTTTGATTTTTCTGACCATCGTAGCCGGCCTCAATTGGTTTGAGGTTGAGAATCTTTCCACTATCAAGGGGAACTCTTGATTCATGGAGTAGAGGGATTATGGCACATACATCTTTGGCCACTTCTCGTTTAGGGATTAAGACAACGTCTTTGCCTCGTTTGGGAGGATAGTCTAACATTATGTTGATCAAACCAGAGCTTGAACACGGTCGAACCTCTTTGTGGTCCAACTGACTTTGAAGGACTGCTTGTACGAGGTAGCATCCTTGATTATCCTCTGAGTAAATTCTACAGCGCTCATAGTTGTGTGGTGGCACCTGGTCACGTCCGCTTTGTACGCAGTGCAACCTTACTAGATCTGTTTCCATTGATCAAACATCCTGACTTTGATGCATAGTAGGTTTCCCGTTAGTCATACTGACTTGTTGTGTGTCTTTATCTAGATAGATCGGAAGCCACCGGTGGTTCAACAGGTGTTGAAGCGTTCTTTGAACGAGTGCACATCCTTGGTCACTCTCACGACATACCTTACAGTTCTGATAATCATGGGAAGTCAAAAAACCGAGCTGGACTTGCTTAGCGTGTGATTCCACCAGACTGGTATTCATCAAGCGAATATCAATAATTTGAATCATATTAACTTGATAATGACTTCTATCCCTGTAGTCCTGGATCCATCCAAGATCCATCTGACGCTGGAGGGCCTCTTGTACAAAAGAGCATCCCTGATTGTTTACCGAGCAGATCAGACAGGAATCCTAATCGTGCCGTGGCAGATCATGATGTTGGCTTTGCCTTGAGTGCATTGCCACTAAGTTGAGATTCATTACTAGAATGTTGTCGTTCTGGATGATGTTGGAATTTGTATAAGTCATGTTGGCTTCCCGGATTCGGTGATCTTGGATCCACCCGAGATCCATCTGTTCTTGTAGAGCTGATTGCACGACAGAACATCCTTGATTGTTCTTAGAGCAGATATCACACTGGTGGTAATTATGAGACGGTACAAGACCGTATCCGCTCTGTCTGCAATGCATCTTGACCATGTTGGCTCCCAATAAGAGTACATCGTGAATTTGATAGCTGTGGTTAGACTCTTCTTCTATCAAATTTACTGCAGCCTTCTCGTGTTGAGGCAACGAGTTCGTCTAAACATTTGGATTTGTATCCTTGAAGAATAAGACCCCGCTCCTAACAAGCTTCTGCACATCGGATTCGAAGCTGAGACAATTTTCTATGTTATGCCCCGGTCTTCCTTGATGGTAAGGGCAAGTCTGATCCGCTTTGAACCAAAAAGGCGGATTTTCTGGTACTGTAAGAGGATACTTGGTTTGGATGTGCCCCTTGACCAGTAGTAGTGGAAACAGTTCTTCGTACAACATTGGTATAGGGTCGAACCATGGTGGTCGCGTTGTAAGGTTGTTGTTGTATTGAGGACGAGCCTCCTGAAGAGGCTGTTATGTCCTTTGCTGATATTGTTGTTGATTCGGTTGGCTCTGAGCAACCTGAGGTTGATACGTTGGAACAAGCGCGGGCTTGATAGCAGGAGTTACAGCCGCTACTGGTTGGTATCTTCGCCTTTGCTTTTTGAGAGAGATATTACCAATATCTTGCTCTTTTTTCTTATGGAAAGCACTACCGTATCTTTTGGTACTACTTGATGGTCCGGTATCTTTGACCAGACATCCTTCTCGGACTGCCTCTTTAAGGCGTACTCCCATATTCACCATTTCAGTAAAGTCGCTGGGCGCACTGGTGACCATTCTGTCGTAAAAAAATGAGTTCAAGGTTTTTAAGAAGATCTTTGTGGTCTCTTTTCCCTCAAGAGGTGGATAAATCTGGGCGGCAATTTCACGCCATCTCTGAGCATATTCCTTAAAGGTTTCCTTGTCCTTCTGCGACATGGCTCTGAGTTGATCTCTATCCGGTGCCATGTCCAGGTTATACTTATATTGCTGAACGAAGGCAACGCCAAGATCTCTGAAAGGGACGATCTTGGTGCGGTTTAAACCCATGTACCATTTGAGTCTGGCACCGGTTAAACTATCTTGGAAGTAGTGGATCAGTAGCTATTGATTCTCCATCTGAGTTGATATCTTTCGAGCGTACATCACCAAATGAATTTGAGGGCAAGAGTTGCCCTTGTATTTCTCAAATTCGGGCACCTTGAATTTGTTCGGAATTTTCACATTGGGGACCAAACAAAGGTCTGCGGCGTCCTTTCCAAATAGATCCTAACCGCAAATGGCATGCAGTTTCTTCTGCATCTCCAAGAATTGCTCTTGGAACTCATTCAATCTGTCGTACATACTTTCGTTCCCACCAGAAGGTATCTGTGGAATCTGCCCTTCCGGGACAGTGTGTACCACGGATGGTGGTATATTCATTACGGCTGTGACTCTTCGTGCTTCCCTATCCCGAAGTTTGTAACCTTCAGGAGTTGATGTCGTGCCCCTTGCATCTTCGCTTTCCCGAAGTTTGTAACCTTTAGGCCCAGCGGTTCCTGCTGCAGTTTCTGGGTCTTCCGTGATCGGCGGAATATATACTTCTGGGATATAGTTGAGTGGTATGCCCCAGGGACGATCTTTAGGCAGGTTGTACCGAGGATCATACTTTTCCACTATAGGCGTAGATGTGATCTCTGAGATCACGGTCCTTTGTTGTTTTATCTGAGCTGCTGCCAGAGATTGCATGTCATTGTGAAGTTTTCTCAAATCTTCTTTCAGTGTGTCGATTTCTTCTCGCAACTCTCTGTTCTCTTCCCCGAGACCATCCATTTTCTTTTGTCGATTGGCCCGAGTATTGTATGAATGAGACAGTTTGACTCTAGAATCGAGACACAAACGTGAGATTCGTAGGTAAGAAGAATGTGTTACGTGAGAATGATGAATGATATGCAATGATTATATTTAAATTTTTTGTTAATCAAAAGAAACTTCAACAATTGGATTGAAAATATCATACAGTGGGGAGAACCCCGTTTTATTGAATTCAAAGATTACAGAAATGGAAATACAGTATTTTACAAAGTGTTGTAAAAGGAAATTTCTAGACTTATGGATCCCGAGTCCTCTCTGAGGAGAGCTCGGGTGCTGGTTCTGGTATTTTCCTTTTCTTTGACCGAGGTATTTGAGCCATTGTCGGGTTGTCATTCCTTTGCCAAGTGAAAGGAGCAAGCAAATTCCTTCGGTCTTCTTGACTTTCTACAGCATGTTGCTCTAAAATCTCGATTAGAGCATCTTTTTCTTTTAATAGTTGCTGCATTTTGGTACACTCCACATTGAGAATGTGGTACTTGTTCTTCCAAGACTTCCTTTCCCGTTGAACTTTGTTGAGAGCGACCTGGAGTTTTTCCGTATCAGACATAAAATAAAGGACATATTCCTTTAACGGGAGAACTTCTTGATGAGGGTAAGGCATCCTCAGCTTGAGAGCTCTAGCTTGTACCCAGTGGAGATAAGGTTCCATAAAGATACAGTCTAGTTTTCCTAGAGACTCTTCCTTTCTGGAGAACACGTTTCCATGTATGCACTATTTCTGTCTTTAGTGCCCTGTCACTTTCTCCTTCCTTGAAGAAAAGACCTTCCAGATGAACATTACGCGGGATATGTCTCATCGGGTATTCGAATTGACGACGAACTAAAACTGGATGATAATTAATTCCTCCTTTAGTTCCTATGAGGGGTACATTAGGGAAGTTTCCACAACGGTCGATGATTCTTATCCCGTCATAGATTCGATTGTACCAATCGATGTCAGAGTTGGTAAGAGACATGATTCTCTGTGACCAACGCAGAGTACTCTTATGATCCTAGAAAGCGGCAGACTTTGGTAAATGGGAAGTGAACCATTTGTATAGCAGGGGTACACAGCATGTGATCATTCCTCTGCTGTTCAAATTCCTTAAGTGTACAGAATTGTAAGCATCTACGAGCAAGGTCAGTACGGGGTTTCCAATCAGAAATATCTTAATGGCATTGATATCAATGAAGTTATCAATGTTGGGAAAAAGGAACAACCCGTAGGTGAGTAGAACAAATATCTCTTTGAAAGCAGTAACGTTTCCTATACTGGTAAAGTACAAGGATTTCTCTATCAAAAACTTGGTCGATAAACCTTAGATTCCATCCTTAACGGTCATGTGAGTCCTGACTTCTGACTCGTCCAAATGGATTGCTCTTGCAATGGTTTGATCCTTTGGAATTTCTTCCAGTCCAGAAAAGGGAGCTTGGTCAGTAATGGGTAAATCAGTCAGGTGAGAATACTCCTCTAGTGTTGGTGCTAGTTGATAATCTGGGAATGTGAAACAGTGATAAACCGGATCATAGAACTGAATCAGAGTAGACAGTATTCCTTCAATTACATGGACCCCTAACAGAGACAGTAGTCCTTCGGACTTAGCTCTGAAAGCATCATGGTTGGTGATCATCTTTGCCAACCCTTTCAAATCCTCTAGTTTTAGAACCTTGAAGGTGTACTTGTGAGTCTTCCTTCTACCCAAATCCATAACGTGATCTTTTTCTCTGATATTTACAATCATTGTCTTAGTTTAATTTGAAAAAGAGAGACTAGAAAAGAAGATTTTTTCTTTGTTTAAAAGTTTTTTAAATGAATGTATGAATGCATCACACAAAAATATAGAAAAAACATGGGTTCAAAGGTTCAGCGTCACGAGCATGGAGTCATGGCTCTACCCATTCCCAAAGGTTGTACTATGGTGAATTTTGTACCTGTCCTCAAAATCATTGACCCCTCTTGGGATAACAACAGCAAGTTGGTTCACCCGAGCGAGCTGTAGTATCTTAGAGTAATCTCAAATGAGGGTAGTATTGCGTGACAACTATTTTCGATAGCTTTCGCACTACAAAATAGTCACATGGTCTCAGTCTACTAAATCCTCAGTTTCATGGATACCACAATCGAACAATCTGCTTTTGCAACCGAAGTCACTAGAAATTGAATCTGCAAAGGGTATCTCCACTGATTCGATGGCCTACCGGGATCGTTTATTCGGGAATCACTCCCTGTAAGACCACTCGTCTATGCCATCACTTATCTTAGGTATCACTCAAACTTTCTACATGCGGCATCACCCGCAGTCCCATTAGCAGAAAAATAAACACGGATATCAAGTAGGAAAAGCGATATATATATATATATATATATATATATATATATATATATATATATATATATATATATATATTCATTCCTCAAACTAACATCGTAGACCTCTTAAGAATTCAAGTCTATAATCCTAACAGACAAAATGATTCTCCCCAGCAGAGTCGCCATTTTTCTGTAGCGCGCGATTTTTGTCGGTGACGCGACCACCTTATCGCGGGAATTGGGTTTTCTCAATGAAGAGAAGGGGGTGCTACTTTCTGATTTCTTATTTATCCCATGAAGCTGGAAGGGAAAGGGAAGCTATCTAAAACTAACCTTGCACGCGAATGTTTAACTGGGCAAACGCTTAAAGAGATTCGGGGAGTTCGGGGTCAGGTTATACAATGGGGAGTTGTCAATTACCCATCCTATATGTGGTTATCCATAGGTTGTTAGCTTTAGGTTTCGCTTTGTACTTGATGGTGTTTATACGTTAATGGGTTGGGAATGTTTCTTGGGAAATATAAGAGAGTGAATTTTTGTTGATTTTGGTGAGGTACTGGACCTCAGTTTTGATTGGTATGAAGGTACTGGACCTAGAGTTTTTTATTAGTATGCTCGCTAAGATTTCGCAATCTTATGCCTACGTATTCCCGTTTAAATGAAACAGGGAAATCAGAGCAATCGTAGTTCCTCCTATTCTAAGGGAGGAAAAAGATGTTTTAGTGTCTTGTTCAAAGCCCAAGATTGAAGCTAAAAGGTTGAGTATTTGTGTCTTGTTCAAAACCCAAGATTGAAGCTAAAAGGTTTGACTGAGAGAGAATTTGTCATCTCTAAAGGGAGACATCTCGTCTGTTTATCACAACTGTTGGGTGACTGTTTATAAAGGAGAATTACTTTAACTGGGATATGAGAATCCAGCAATGCCATAGTTTCCTTTATAGGGGTGTTATCCTGAAGGAGAAAACTTTAACTCAGTGTATAGCAATGCCATTTTTCCTTAGGAATTTCTCATGCTAAGGGAGGGACAGTGGCATGGATGTAAATAATCTAGAGGCTTGCCGCTTACAGCAATTAGATGAAAGAGAGGATTTACCAGGATAAAAGATGGACAACTGCTTGGATATTTGAATCAACAAGTGTGCCACTTACAGCAGTTATCTGGGATTAGGGTTTGTTTTGAGTTATCTGTTTTGATATGTGATAACACAGAGAAATGAATTCCTACAGAGAGCTTTTGATTTCCTCTGAGGGGATGTTGATTTTTGTGTGCCTTGATCAAAGCCCAAGGTTGAAGCTAAGAGGTTGATTGACTCCACTGGGGAAGTCCTTATACAAAGCCTAAGAGAAGGCTATAGCAGGCCGACTCAACAAGAGAGTGTTTATATATGTCTTGTACAAAGCCCAAGATTGAGGCTAAAAAGAGACTGGCTCTTTGGGGGATATCATTATACAAAGCCTAAGAGGAGGCTAAAGGTTTGACTTTTCCAGGGAAAATGTTCCGTCTGTCATGTACAAAGCCCAAGATTGAGGCTAAACAGGATTTTGACTCCGTTGGGGAGGGTTTGTATGTGTCTTGTATAAGGCCCAAGATTGAGGCTAAAAAGAAGGCTGACTCAATGGGAAATAAATCTTTATCTGTCTTGTACAAAGCCCAAGATTGAGGCTAAAGTGAGACTGTACTGACTCAACTGAGGGTATTATAGGTGTCTTGTATAAAACCCAAGATTGAGGCTGAAATGAGTTTGACCCTGCTGGAGAGTATTATCTGTCTTGTACAAAGCCCAAGATTGAGGCTGAAAAGGAGAGGATTGACTCTACTTAGGGATATTATTTCTCAAAGCCCAAAAGAAGGCTGGGAGGAATTGACTCAGCTGGGGAAGATATTTATCCAGAGCTTAAGAGAAGGTTACAAAGATTTCGACTTTGTTGTAGAAAGCTTATATATGTTTTGTACAAAGCCCAAGATTGAGGCTGGAAAAGGTTTGGCTCAACAAGAGAGTGCTTTTATCTGTCCTGTACAAAGCCCAGGATTGTGGCTGAACAAGCTGGAGAAATCATTATACAAAGCCTAAAAGGAGGCTGGCTTCTGCTAGGGGAAATCTTTATACCAAGCCTAAGAGGAGGCTGGAAAAGATTGATTAAACAAGAGAGTGTTTTTATCTGTCTTGTACAAAGCCCAAGATTGAGGCTAAAAGGGTTGACTCAACAAGAGAGTGCTGAAATGTGATTGACTCAACAAGAGAGTCTGAAAAGGTGATTGACTCAACAAGAGAGTCTGAAAAGGTGATTGACTCAACAAGAGAGTCTGAAAAGGTTAGCTCCGCTGGGGAGAATCATTGCACAAATCCCAAAAGGAGGCTGACTATCCTGAGGAAATAAAAGATCATTATACAAAGCCTAAGAGGAGGCTATCTTCTGCTGGGGATTATTGAGATCCCGAGGCAGGTCCAAATGGGGAATCAACTCTTGCTGAGGATTACAGAAGAGTTGAGGTATTAGAGACCTTGAGGTTCTGATTTGGGATAGTGTTATACTGATGATAAACTGACCATGGCTAGGGATTTTTAGGAGAGAGACTGGGTTTTAGACCCCATGGGTTTTAACTCTGTTGGAGATTGATCCAGAATGACCAGGGTTTCTACTATGTTTGTAAGGAACTTGAGAATGTCTTTAAGACTCAAGAGGAGATTTAGACTGTCCAAGTCTACTGGTGTGGAAGAGTTTATCTTTGTACGATGCCCAAGAGGAGGCAGGTGCTTTAAGGGATAAGAATCAACCCTCAATTGGTTTGAGATTTGACACTGGAAAGACTGCTCTAGCAAAGGATGACTAAGTTCTGTCTTATACCTTTAAGAGGTCGTCGGGTCCTTGTATTAAGCCCAAGAGAAGGCATGAGAATTTCTAAGAAGCCGGAGGGTCCTTGTACAAATCCCAAGAGGAGGCGGGGATGCTTTTAGGAAGCCTATGGGTCTAAACTTAAGAAGAGTTCAAGAAGAGTTTCACCGGGAATAATCTTTTCTTTAGTGAACAGTTCTAGAGTTTGAAGAAATTCAAGAGAAGTTTCACCGGGAATTAATCCTCTCTGGGGAAACTGAATTTCTTTGACAAGTTCTAATAGTGACAGTCTGAGAAAAGGTTCACCGAGAATACTGCCTTTCTCTTTGTTCCATATTGTTTAAGCCCAAGAGAAGGCAAGATTGTATCTGGAAATCCTATGGGGATCTAGTTTTGACTGTATTAAATAGTGACCAACTGGCTTTACCTAGTTCTAGACCTAGTTGCCGAGGAAAACTCTAAATAGATATACTAGTATATATACAATTGATATATGACAAGTATTTAAAAGGGGATGAAAGAAGGACTTACAGAGGAGCAGCTTTCCACAATACAGTTATATATATAAAAGCATGTAAAGAAAACTGATAAAAACTTATAGGTGAGCAAGCTTTCATGCTGTATTGTTAGTTGTTCAAAGAAATTAAAGAAAGTTTTGATAGCAACTGTATATTTGAATCTAAATCAAAAGAGAAGTTATTTTTGAGAAGATTGTTGGGGCATATACTCAAAGAGAGGCCCAAGGTTTAACAATGATCGCAACGTTGTTTTGAAGATCGTATCGGGACTTATACAACGACTGAGGCCCAAAAAGGGTTATTTACAAAAGGGTTGGGTCTTACACTCTTTCAAGAGGCCCAAAGAAGTTTTGAAAAAGAAAGATGGGACTTACAACACGAGGGGAGGCCCAGATGATTTTCTTTTAAAAGGCGACGATCGCGCCATGCCTTTGAAAATACAGTGGGACTTATACAACATCTGAGGCCCAAAAAATGGTTTGTATTTACAAAGTATTGGGTCTTACACTCTATTAGAGGCCCAAAGAGTTTATTTTAGACAAAAAGATGAGGCTTACAATTCAAGGAGAAGCCCAGATGAAAACAACGACCGCACCGTTATTTTGAAAATCCCGTCGGGACTTATACAATGACTGAGGCCCAAAAAGATTTTTTATTTCCAAGGGATGGGTCTTACACTCTATTAGAGGCCCAAAAGAGTTTTAAAATTTAAAATTGAGAGAAAACCCTAATTTTAAATAAAAATGTTATTTTTCAAAGGAAATTAAATGGAAAAATGATATAAAATACCAAATATATTCAAAAATAAGTTGTGCACTTTGAAAAATATTTTGAAAAATCATGTTTAATTACATGAGAGTTTGAAATTCAATTGGTTTTGAAAGATGAAAGTGGGAATTCCATTTAAAAATGTTTAAAAACAAATAAAATGAAATTAATCACAAAAATTCTAACTATATTAAATAAATAATATAAATTGGATTTTTTTGTAAAATAAAATATTTAAACATTTTAGTGAATTTTGAGAAAAAGAATCAATTCAAAAACATAAATATTCAGAGAGAAATTAAATTTTGAATCAATTAACAAAAATAACTAAAATTCAAAATTTTGAATTATGGCGCCAAGAACACTTGTTTCTTATCCGCGCCCTCTGTTTTTTCAGATTTGCATTTTCTCACTTTTCTCCATGATTTCTCAATGGTTTTGCATGATTCAAACACCAATCTTGTTCGCTTTTGAACAAGGATCACAACCATATAGATTAATTGCATTTATATTAAGTATTGAGTGAGAAATCATAAGAAAACCTCAAGAACCCTAATTTCAGCATGAACACAATGAAATTCCATACATGATTGATTCATGGCAATTGATTGAGGGTTATCACTCTATATACATGCAGGAACAAGATGGTAACTCACAAATTCATTTATGATGCATGGAACATAGAGTTTGAAGGGTTCATGCTTACCTCTTGCAGCTGGTGATCGAGTTTGGTGATGGAGGTGTTACAGCTAGGTTCCAATGATCTGGACAACTTCCTTAGGTGCCAAGGAGTGTGTTTGAATGCTTGGAATGGATGGAAATGATCTAGAACTGGTTGTGGTACCTCAACTGCAAATTTGTCAAGAACTTGAGCAATTGGCTGGTGATTTTGTGAATTTGATGTTCCAGATGTGATTTTGTGTTATGGATCACTCATACATGATGTTTATGAGGTGTGTGTGTGATTGGTTTGGTTGGAGTTGCTCTCAAACTTAAAACCCGATAGTGAGTTGAGTTAGAAGGCAAATTTGGAGTGAAAGGGAGATTTTGAGGAAATCATCAGTTTGGGTGCTTTTTGTACTCAAATTGATCACAATTGAGGCCTATTTATAGTGTGTCAATTGTGTTTTTCAAGCAACAGCTTGTGGCAACTGCAGCAGGCCTTTGGCCAATTGTGGTCAAATGGAATCTCAAGTCTCCTCTAGCCATTGACTTGAGGTTAGAGCACATGCCTAAGGTTCTTTGGTTCAGGGATAAGTCTTGATTGAACTTGGATAACATTGTCTTGATGAATGCCACCTCTATGCATCAGTTGAATGCTTTGAGACAAAATTGAATATTTGAAGCATCTTGAATTCTAGGGATGACATGCCTAAACATAGATTCATGAACTTGTGAGGTTGATGAATCAGTGTTTGTCCCTTGGTTGTTCCCCCTTGAGGTATGCAGATGGATAACCATGCTTGAATTTTCCCAAATTAATCAATTCGAGCACTAAGGTACAAATTTTCCTTGCAAAAATAGTTTGCAGGCAAGGCATGTTGCAGCTATCATAACCTCTAGCTCAGGTGGAGTTTTCTCATGTTCTTGGGCTCATTGGAAAGCTATCATATGATACAGCACATGTGTGATCATAGTTTGTCTTGAAACTATTTGGATTCAATTGAAAAAACCTCATGAACATTGATGTTCAAGGCTAGTAACTTAGGCAGATTTTTACTAAGTGTTGGAAAAGTGTCATTTTCATGTTTTCAACAACTTTGATCACTCCATAACTAAAGATCCATGAAGAATGGGAGCTTGATGTAGTTGAAGCTTTTGTAGAGTGTAGCAATACCTAAAAATCCAGCTTTGGATCACCCAAAATGGTTGCTTGGATCTCAAGTTATGGTCCTTGGAAGTTGGTACCCTAGCCACTTTGTTCCATAACTTAGAAAAATTTTAAATTTTTTTATGGTTACCCCTTTAACAAGTAAACTCACTTTCTTTGATTTTTCTTTATGAATGATGATTCAAATCACATATTAACATTGTTTTAGGTTTAAGGAACCTTGGTTGATCAAAAATCGAAAAAGTCAAACTTGGACTTTTGTGCAGTTGACTTTTTCATCAGATGTAATTTTAACTTTGTGATTATTTTGTGAAATCAATACTTGGGTTTAATTAAACTTCATGGATGGACTCAAAGGGTATTTAGGAATGTCTTTGACCCCTCCCCAAGGTTTGAGATCAAGGGTAGGCCAACAGTCAAGGATAGGGTTGACTTTTTCCATCAGAAACCCTAATTTGTGATCAGATGGTTTTGAGCTCTTGTGGCTTATGACTTGAGCTCTTTAAGTCAATAAAATCTTGTAAACATGTCATTATGATGTATTTAAGGTCTTTAAAGTTCATTTTGGATCCTCAAGCCATGCCTCACTTCACAAGTTAACTCAAGGGTTGAATTAGGTCAAAACCCTAATTCCTGGTTTTTTGATAGATGGACCTTCAAGGTGATTTTGCCATTGTGGATGGGCTCTTGAGATCCTTTTGAGTTTGTTTAGACCATAAATTGAGGTATTGGCTCATGCCAGATGGAAATTTTCATCTGGAGGCCTCAGTCGATCAAAACCCTAATTTGGTGACACTGGCGATCTTGAGGCTTGATCCACTTGGAATGCTGCAACCTTGTGCTTGATTCTTGATGTGGGAGTCCTCTTGATCCTTTGTAGGTGTTTGAGAGGTTAGACAAGTTGAAGACCATGTCAATTCTTGATTGATCTTTTGTTTAAATGCTCTGAGAGAGGTCAAAACCCTAATCTTCGATTGTGAGGAATGCCTAACAATCCCTGAGGAGATTGATGAGGCATGAAAGTACATCCATATTGTGGTAATGATCTTCACAATGATGGGAAATCTTGGTGGTCAAAATTTGGGGTATGACACCCCTCACTTTGTGCATTCTTCTAAATTTCAATTTGATGCTGCCTTTGCTTGTGCATTCTTCTCCCCCTTTGACAACATCAAAAAGAGAAAAAGACATGGTCAAAGAATAACATACTGCATAGTTATGAATTCACTCATCAATTTGCAACCAAGATACATTAACACACATCCACATATAATGATGTTAATGCAAAGATAATATGGATAAATAAAGTAAAGTAACGCATAGATAGAAACTCAAGTTACATTCCATAACCAAAAAAATGTCAACAAACTTCAAGTCATAGGAAGTACAAAAGCAAATCCAAACATATAATAGTCATGCAACATAAAACAAAGTATGAAATGCATTAAACTAAACATCCTAGTCCTCAAGGTCTCCTCCCCCTAAATTGGTTGCCCCTTCCTCTGAAGTAATGGTCTGGAAGTGGAGGAAGTGGTTGCTCATCCAAACGCTTATTAAGCTCCAAAATAGCCCGAGTAAGAGAATTAAAACTGTTAGTCAAACAACGAGTCTGACTTTCAGCAGTTGTAGCCATAGTGTCAAATCTAGTCATCACTGCAGAGGTAAATCGGTTAAAGTTCTGATTCTGAGCTTCTAACTAATCTGTGAGCAGTCATAAAGGTTTGTTGCTGGAGCTGCTTTGATCGCAACATTTCTAGGACTTCATCATTGTTTTGTTACGGTTGCGGTGTAGGAGTAGGAATGTAATACTCTTTCTGGTGCCACTCATTGGTTGGAGGATTATAGGATGAACCAAGTGAAGTCCATCCAGTATGTTGCCACTCACCTCATCCATGATTAGCATAGGGATCTTGAGAAGGAGAGTAACCCATCCACTCAGCATTGTCCTTTTCTGCATTATGATCATCTATTTGCATTTCGTCACCTGTTTCTTCTTCTTGCTTATTTGCTTCTTCATCTTCGTCTTCATCCTCGTCAACATATTGAACACCTAAATGTGTAGTTCTATGCCGAAACTTGTACTTTTTCTCTTGATTATCCCAGAAGTATCCTATCATTGTGAGTGTTTTTTGGCTGAACTCTTGATCAGAGGTCAATGACATATAAGGAATACCTTGAACTACTACTTCAGCCTTGTTCAAAATACATTGAATAAAAGATGCATAGTAAACATTTGACTTGTGATATAATGAGGCTAGTCAATACGCTTCTTATTTTTCAGCAAATAGATTAGATGAACCTCAGCCTGATCAACCCGGGAGTATCCTCCCTTCTTAGGACGGAGAACGTGAGCAATGATCCACTGTAGGATCCTATCAACAGTCTTCAAATGCCAAGTTGTAATCGTCTTGGGAAAATATTACTATTCGAAATGCTGTCAGGATAAGGATCTCGCAGCATAGAGTTTAAAGTAGTCTTAAATTCATATCCATTAACAAACTTAGAATCAGTAACCTTAGGAAGAGTAGATCCCTGTGGATCTATATTGATCAAATTCTTCTAGACAGTTACATTAACCGAGTACATTCTACCACCTATCTCGTATTTAAAAGCAGAACCTTTGAACTTACCCTGAATTCCTGTGTAGAACAGCTTAACCAAGTCATCATTGTACTTGGTATCACACTCCAAGAACTTATCAAACTTTTGAAAATTCAGCAGTTCAATAACTTCAGTCAAATGCAAACACTCAGCCCTCAAAGGATAATAAGCAAAGTGCTTGACAATGGACCGGTTACGAAAATTCTTGTTGTAAGTCTCAGTTAAATTTTTTAGATAACAGAGAGAGAGCAGTTACCGACATTGTAGACCTTGGTTGAGATGTACCAGCTCTTGAAGTATAAGCTCTAAGTGTTCTCTTTCCGGTGATCCTTGTGGAAGCCATTGAAATACACCCTTTTTGACACAGATGAACAGTACACGAAATTCTTGATGATGATGAACAATGTTCGAACCTTGATGATGATGATGAACAGTATAGGAAACCTTGATTTTATGTTGAGAAAACCCTTGAATACCTTTTAATTGTGGAAATCTTGTATTCTTGAGGAACTATTTGTAATGGGTTTCTAGGGTTTTTGGAAGTTTGAAGGAGAGGAGAAGAATGAAGAAAATTTTTAGATGCAATGTATAATGATGATGAGACTTGGAAAATGTAACAGACCATTAAATTGGTCAAAATCTCTTACACATGAGGGGGCGCATGCCTTTCCAAGAAAAAAATTTCAGATTCTGTCAGCGACGCGTCGACCGATACAGGTGTACGTCGCAAGAGGTTTGGTGAAAATATTTACAAGTTGATTCTTAGAATCAACATGCTCAAATACCACATCGCCTTTCTATACATGATCCCTAAGGAAATGATGGCGTATTTCTATATGTTTCGTGCGAGAATGTAATACCAGGTTTTTGGTTAGGTTAATGGCACTTGTATTATCACACAAAATAGGAATACGTTCAAGTTGAACATTGAAGTCGAGTAATTGTTGCTTAAGCCACAAGACTTGAGTACAACAACTACCGGAGGCAACGTATTCCGCCTCGGCTATTGAAAAAGCAACAAAAATTTGCTTTTTGCTATGCCAACTCACTAAGGAATTTGAGAAAAAGTGACAAGTACCACTCGTGCTTTTCCTATCCGATTTGCAACTGGCAAAGTCGGAATCGGAATAGCCAACCAAAGAGCAATCGCTTCCCTTGGAATACCAAAGCCCATACTTTGGAGTACTGCATAGGTATCTAAGTATGTGCTTCACGACTTTTAAGTGAGATTCCTTGGGACACGATTGATACCTAGCACACATGCATACACTAAACATGATATCTGGTCGGGATGCGGTAAGATAGAGGAGAGAGCCAATCATACCTCTATATCTCTTCACATCTACATCATTACCATTCTCACCTCGACTCAAATTAACACAAGTAGGCATCGGAGTGTCGATAGCCTTTGAGCTAGCCATGTCGAAGCGCTTGAGTAGCTCAAGACAATACTTCGTCTGGCTCACGAATGTCCCTTCTTCAAGTTGCTTGATTTGCAATACGAGGAAATTGTTTAGCCCCCCCATCATGCTCATCTCAAACTCTCCTTGCATCAACTTAGAAAACTCCTAGACCATATTTATGTTAGTAGAACCAAATATAATATCGTCTACATATACTTGTACCAAAATTTGGTGTTTTCCTTGACGTTTAATGAAGAGGGTTATGCCAACCTTCCCTCTAGAGTACCCTTGATCAAGTAGAAATTAGCTAAGGCGCTTATACCAAGCCCTAGGGGCTTGTTTGAGACCGTACAAAACACGTTTGAGCTTGTAAACATGATCGGGATACTCATGGGATTCAAATCTGGGAGGTTGGGCTACATAAACCTCTTCATTAATGTAACCGTTTAGAAAAACACTTTTTACATCCATTTGAAATAATTTGAAGTTTTTCGCACATGCGTAGGCAAGCAACAGACGTATAACCTCGAGTCGGCCAACAGGCGCATAAATTTCCTCATAGTCTATGCCTTCCTCTTGGTTATACCCTTGCGCAACTAAGCGCGCTTTATTTCTAGTTATAACTCCATTTTCATCGAGCTTGTTCCTAAACACCCATCGGGTGCCGATTACTCGATGGCCTCGCGGAGGAGGGACAAGGTCCCAAACCTCATTTCTTTTAAATTGATTCAACTCCTCTTGCATTGACAAAAGCCAATGTTCATCGAGTAAGGCCTCTTTTGAGTTTTTAGGCTGAACTTGCGAAACGAAGGCGGAGTAATAACAGAAGTTACTTAGCTTGGATCGAGTTGTTACTCCCTTTGAGATATCACCGAGAATGTTGTCAATGGGATGGTCTTTGGAAGACTTCCAAGTTGGAGGAAGGTAATCTTTATTAGTCGGATGATCCTCCTCACTCTTCATAGGTTGGTGATCTTTTTCCTCCTCAACATGCACTACTTCAGGATGATCAGTCCCTTTATCAGTGTCCTTGAGTATGTCTTCTGAAGATAAACCTGCACCATGAAAAGAACTACCTTTTCTGAATTTTTTTAGATAAGACTCATCAAAAGTAACGTAAACAGACTCTTCAACAGTAAGTAACCTCTTATTGTAAACCCTATATGCCTTACTAGACTGAGAGTATCCAAGAAAGAAACCTTTGTCGGCCTTAGCATCAAACTTACCAAGTGTCTCTTTACCATTATTTAACATGAAACACTTACAACCAAAAACGTGAAGGTGAGATACGTTGGGTTTCCTCCCTTTTAAAAGCTTACGGTGTTTTGTTTAGAATAGGACGAATGAGCACCCTATTCAAAACGTAACAAGGCGTACTAATGGCATCAGCTAAAAAGTATTTTGGAAGGCCACTCTCATTGATCATAGTCCTTCCTAATCCTTCCAAAATTCTATTTTTACGTTCCACAACCTCGTTTTGTTGAGGGGTACGTGGTGCGAAAAAATTATGATCAATCCCATGGCTATCGCTAAATGCTTCAAAAAGATGATTTTCGAACTCACCTCCAAGATCACTTCTAATTGATACAATGTTTGTGTTCAATTTTTTTTTAGATAACTTGGCAAATCTCTCAAAAGCCGAAAAAGTATCGCTCTTGCTTGCTAAGAAATAGTCCAGCAAAACCTAGAATAGTCATCGACAATCCCAAAACCATAATAGTTACCACCTAGGCTCTTAATCCTAGATGGTCCAAAGAGGTCCATATGGAGGTGCTCAAGGGGTCTCGTGGTTGAAACAATGTTTTTAGACTTAAATGGGATCCTTGTTTGCTTCCCCATTTGGCACGCATCACATAAGTGATCCTTTGTGAACTTGATTTTGGGTAAGCCGATTACTAGGTATTTAGAAACTATTTTATTAAGCAAATTCAAATTGACATGCGCCAAACATCTATGCCATAACCATGAATCTCCACTCATGGTGACTAGACACTTATCGCTACTCAACGATACCTCATTCAAGTCTAGCCTATAGACGTCATTGACCCTCAGGCCTTTAAACACATCCTTTTATCACTATTCTCAATTATGCAACAATATTTTGAAAATGATACTTTATAATCCTTGTCACATAATTGACTAATGCTTAATAGGTTGTGTTTAAGACCCTCAATACGAAGCACGTCTGAAATAGTAGTAGAAGAGGGATTACCTACACTACCTTTGCCGAGTATTGACCCTTTATTATTTTCTTGGTAGGTAAAAAATCCCTTTTTCTTCGCCACGAAGTCGATGAAAAGAGATATGTCTCCCATCATGTGTCTTGAGCAGCCACTATCAAGAACCCATCTTCTTTATGTGGTCTCAAGACATTGTACCTACACATTCAATCAAGGGAAATAGGTACCCAATTCTTATTGGGTTCTTGGTTGTGAGTGGAAATAGGATTGAACTTAGGCAACCATTGATAAACGCCTTTAGGAACTAAAAACCTCCTAAAGCGACATTTTACAATGGCATGACCCCTTTTGCAACAATACAAGCAAGTAAGGTTAACATGAGAATCACTTTTGCTAGGTTGATCTCTAATCACATAAGTGTATTTTTGATATGGATTAATCATGCTTTTCTTAAAATGTGATCTATCAATAGCAAAAGTGATCTTTGGTTCTAGAGCCTTGACAAGTTTGGCCTTTAGAGTTCTAACCTCTTTTTGCCAAATATGACAAGTATCACAACCAAAGTTTAACCATCTACTCTTAACTTCTTCAACATCTACTCTTGTTACTTCCACCATAGACTTTTTGAGAGCCTCTAATTCCTTTTCGGAATTGGAGATCTTTTGCTCTAAATGAGAAAATATTTGTTTATTTGAAGCTAAACGTTTAAAGACTTCCTTAGCCTCATGGTGTAGAGACATTGTATTAGAGTTATCATATTTGGAATGTCTTACCTTTTTGTTCTTTTTCCTTTGGTGAGTGGAAAGGCAAAAGTTAACGGACTCTCCTTCGTCACTTGAACTCTCGTCACTAGATGATTCACTCTCGCTTTCCCAAGCGATATAGGCTCTTCTAGGTTTACCTTGTTTCTTCCTTTGACGACTTTTATCCATTCCTTTGTCCTTCTTCAACAATGGACAATCCGGCTTATAGTGGCCGACTTTTCCACAGTTATAGCAAGACCCCTTAGTTTTCCCACTTTTTTTGTCTTCATTCTTGGAAGACCTTGATTTTTTCTAAAGTTAACGAGTTTCTTTTCTGAATGTTGAATACCATTTTTCTTTATATAGCGATTGTATCGCTTCACGAATAGTCCCATATCCTCATTCAAATCTTTTTGCTCGTCATCACTAGATTCACTCTCGCTTAGCTCATTTGCGGAGGACATTGAACTAGAAGCCTTTAGAGCTATTGACTTCTTTTCCGCATCTTTGGTCTTGGTCTTTTCATTCTTCTCTCTTTTCTCAAATTGGTCTAGACTAATGAGCATTTGCTCATGTTCCTCGAGCTTCCTGAATAAAGTTGTGATGTCTAACGTCATGAGGTCGTTGGCTTCTTTTATGGTGGTCACCTTTGGTTGCCAATCCCTAGTAGACACCTGAAGATTTTATTAGTAGCAACGTCATTAGAAATCGGTCTACCAAGTGAGTTAAGTCTATTGATTAAATGAGTGAACCTATTTTGCATATGGGCAATGGTTTCCCCTTGCTTCATGTGAAAGAGGTCGAACTCTTTAGTCAAGGTATTGATTCTAGCAAGCTTGACGTCGTTAGTTCCCTCATGGGTAACTTATAACGTGTCCCACATAGCTTTAGCACTCGTACAATGTGAAACTCTATAATACTCATCAACACCCAATGAGGAGATCGGAATATTTCTAGCTTTCCAATCGTAGTTGTACTTTTACTTATCTTCTTCATTCCATTGTGCTTCCGACTTAGGTACTACCACGTTATCTGCATTGGTCATGGTAATTTCCATAAGACCATTTTGTATAACGCTCCATACCTTCCTATTAATAGAATTAATATGCACACGCATATAATCCTTCTAGTAACTATAGTTCTCACCGTCAAAAACCCGTGCTTTATTGTAATCCCCTTTCGGTTCGTTTGCCATTTTCTAAAAGGTTATACTTGAAGCACTAGTTTAACTGGTGCTCCTGATACCACTTGTTAGACGATGACAATTGATCTAGAAGGGGGTTGAATAGATCACTACTTTTTAATGGAGAGTCGACGCTTAAATTTTATTTTAAAAATTGTTTGCGGAAGCGGCCGAGGACTATATCGTCTAAACGAACCGGTTATCGAAAGGACCAGATATGCGTAAGCCAAATGGAACGATAGGCTCGATAAGAAAATTGAATCACAACCTTTACTATTAATCAATTTACCAATAACACTCAATGTTATGCAATTTCCAATAACCAATAAAAATTTAAACCAAGTTGACAATTTATCAAACACCTTGTAAGCGTTCAATTTATCGAGCACTTGGAGTGCGAAACGCTCCAAGCTATAACTTCTATGTTAGTTAGTGCAGAATTTACACCAAGCACAATCCAAAATTATTGTGCAATGTTTTCAAATCAGTTTTTCTGCACTATACTATACCAGCATTTTTATCGATCAATTGAATAATCACAAGCATAAACAGTTTGAAAATTAAAGAGATGGGGAAAGAGAAAATGACACCAAGTTTGTTTAGGCAGTCCCCCTTTCATCCTTGTTTCGGGTACGTCTGCCCCCAATTCTAAATCTAGAATTGAGATATCTATAATCTTGTTGCAAATTGTTTTTACAAGAGAAGCCTTAGCTACCACACACTCAAGAAACTTCGTTGATGTTGAGACTATGTCTTCTCTTCCCTTGATTCGAGTCGAATCAAGTGCCTCGAACGTGTTGAATGAACCTCCGTTTACCGCTACTAGATTGAATGAACACACCGGTCTTCAATCACCTTCGCTCGGCTAATTCCAATCCACACACAATTTGATCCCCAAACCTTTGTTGCACAATCCTCCGGTTGATGCTACTAGATTGACAGAACCCACCGTTCTTCAATCACCTTCGCTCGGCTGAATTCAATGCACACAAAGATCTGAACCAAAAACCCCCAAATCCAATTGATCTTGGAGGACAAAACCCTTGAGGTTTTATTCAAGAAAAAATCCACTGAAAAACTCACCCCAAACAAGATACACTTCTATGTTTGGACGTTATCACCTCAAGATGCAAAAGATCAACAAAAATGATTATGTGTATTTGTTGAGAAAATGCAAGAATGGGGATGAGAATGATGAGAGAAAACTTTCAGTGTAAATCTTTCACTTATTCTTGTTATTGTGTAAAAATTAGGAACAAAGTATATATATGATGCTAGCACCAACTACCAAAAAGTAACAGCTTTTTGAAACTTAGAAAAACCAGAAAAATGACCCACATTTAGCGAAGAGTCGACCAAACTTCTTTGAGGGTCAGCCTGCGCTGACCCGTGGGCTAGACTCTGCAAGTTTGAGTACCTTGCATTGACCACCACAGGGTCATGCATCGACGCATGGCTGATAAAAAATCACAATGAAGAAAAGGTTCCAGTATGCGTCGACCGGTGGGTCGGCGTGAGCTGACTCGAGGGAAATGTGACAAAATACACATTTCACGAGTCGACCAAAGCATGGTTTGGGTCGACTCAAACTTCGAAAACTCCCTAAAATTAGTTTTTGCACATGTTTTCATCTACCTAGGCCATGTAAATGCATACCTATGACACATAACATGATCACACACATATAACAGATGTACAAGACTCTTCTTATATGTTTTGACACATGATTATTGATTGTTTAGGCATTATGAAGTACGGATGCCGACAATGATGAGATGATACAATCCAAATTACATACTACGAGCTAGTACATATTTTGACATCATTAAAATAAATATTGAGTGTAAGACACCTTGCCCTCACATTCAACGTAATGCAATGATGATTAGAACAAAACACGACATCAATGCCAAGCTAAAACAAGAATGATCAACAACAAAACACCATGCTTGCGTGGTTTACGACTTGATAATGCGAAAAGAGAAATACATAAACCAATGGAAACAACACGCAACAGAAACACAACCACAAGCAAGAATAATAAATAATCTAAACAACAGTGTAATCAGACAACAAATAAAACAAAAAAAATAACCGGAAATGAAACGCAGAGACGCGTCTGCTGTACGAAAAACAAAATAACTGAGTTGCGATGAATCTTTCGCCGAAAACAAACGAGAGCCAAAGTCTGTTCGTGCTCGATGCGTGTCATGTAGTTCTGAGTCGAAAATGTCGAGACAATGGTGGATGTAAACTGATATTAATGAGAGGTTGGAAGAAGGTTGCTGAGTGTAAATGAAAAGGAAAGGGTATTGTTGTTATAAAGGTTGTTTTTAAGTAGTATGCAACAGCTTTTGGTGTTGTTCTCACATGAAGATGGAGGGTCTGTGAGCTGAGGCGAGTCGTTCACAAAGGGAGTTGATGTATGTAGTTATGTCATAAAGGAAGTATTATGAAGAAGAGTGTACAATGTGTTTTCACATGGAGAAGATGATGGCCGCATCAAGAGAGGAGGAAAAGTTGCAGGAGTGAGTATGTCATTGTATGAGTGAGTTATGTGAGGTGTATGTGTGAGTTTTGTGTGTGAGGGATATTCTTCTATCTACCTTGTTTTAATGATGTCAACAAACATGTAAGAAATTAGATTGTAATTTTGAGCGGTATCACTTCATGTGTCGGGCATATTGCGTCTAATCATTATCGTTCATGTGTCTAGATGCATAGGACCTTGTCTTTCCCATAAATAAATGTCCATTATCATTTTAGTAGTGTTTAGTATGTGTTTCTGAACTTGGTCAGGTGAAAATTCTCAGAAAATTGAATTTCCTGAAGAAATGCAGTTCATGCGCTGACCCTACCAACTCATGCGCTAACCTCCCAGTTCATGCGCTGACCTAGCAAATCCTGCGGGAAAGCGCACAACTTAAATGACACAAAAACTGGTTTCTATGCGTCGACGCATGGGGTTGGTAGGTCGACGCATGCCTTCCAAAATCTGTGTTTTTTCACTTAATTTTTTTTCTGTTATTTCTGTTATTATTTTTTGTGGGTCATTTTTTTTCCTATAAATTGTTTTGGTCATCTCTTTATTCTAAATAAGAAACATGAAAAATATATGTCATTTCTCTCTTCATCTTTATCTTCTTCATTGACTAAACAAACAATCACACATAATCATCTTTGTTTGTGTCGCCCATTGTTCGAAGACATAACGTTCAGAATTTAGGAAGTGTGATCTTCATTTTCTGGGTTGAGAGCTTGGTAGGTGTTTCTTGAATAAAACCAGTTGGTTTTGTCCTCCGAATCGGATTGATTTTGGGGGGTTTTTGCACAAACCTTTTCATTCTACAGGGATTCGGTTGCGAGAAAGTAACCGGAAATTAGCGCAATTGTTCGATTTAGTAGTTGTAATCAGAGGATCGTAGAAGAGAGGTTTGGGTTCGAATTTTTGGTAGATTGCAATTGATCGAGTGAAGGTAACCGAAGAACGGTGGATTCTTTCAGTTTAGTAGCGTGGGACGATAATTGGATCAACCATATTCGAAGGACTTGATTCATCTTGAATCAAGGGAAGAGAAAATTCTGCATCAACGATCGAAGACGTTCGAGGGTTTGGATGTTCATAGTTTTCTCTTGTAATAAATAATTTGCAACAACTATATATATACATAGCTCAATTCCATTTGTGGAGTTGGGGGCAGACGTACCCAAAGCGAGGACGATTGGGGAACTGCCTAATCAAATCGTGTTTGTTCTCTCTCTCCTTAACTCTTTTACATTTCAGTTTGTTCGAATTTATGAAGTCGTAAGTTATTGAAATTTTTGTCGTAGAGTAATTGCAAGCTGATAAACTGTTTTGTTAAATTGATACAATTCCTTGAATTGTATCTTGGAGCAGCTTTACATTACCCTCCATAGAAATTCTGCACTTAGTGGGTTTACGCACACTAGGTGTTTGATAATTTTTTTCAAAGCAAATTTCGAACACGTTGCCTTGAATTGCTTATCACTTTACCTCATTGGATTAGAATAAACATCAAGCAAGTGATATTTTGTTGACTGCGTTTTTTAAGTGTAGTAATCAAACTGAATTTTTTCTCTTCCATACTCATTCCCGATATATTCGTGCTTATCCGATCCTTTTAGTAGAAGGTTCGTTGTAGACGATCTATCCAGTGGCTGCTTCCGTTAAACTTTTTTAAAAACAAATTTTTGTAATCCAATTGCGTGTAAAACTCAAGGGATCTATTCAACCCCCCCCCCCTTCTAGATCCATAGCCATCGTCTAACAAGTGGTATCACGAGCTCCAGTTAATTCTGGTGCTTCGGTAAAACTTCTTGGATCATGGCGAACGAACCTAAAGGGGCTTATAATAGAGCTCCAGTTTTTACAAGAGAAAATTACAGCTACAGGAAGGATTGTATGCGCGTCTATATTAATTCCATAGATCAGAAGGTTTGGAACGTTATTTTAAACGGTCCCGTACAAATTACTATGACTAACGCGGAAGGCGTTGTCGTTCCTAAACCCGAAGACCAATGGACTGAGGAGGACGAGAAAAAGTACAGCTATGATTGGAAGGCTCGTAAAATGATCATCTCCTCCTTGGGAGTTGACGAGTATTATCAAGTCTCCCATTGTGAAACGGCCAAAGCCATGTGGGATGCTTTACAAGTAGCCCATGAAGGCACTAATGATGTTAAGATGGCTCGTATTAATACACTAATGCAAGAGTTTGATTTGTTTTACATAAAGCAAGGGGAAACCATTGCGGATATGCAAAAACGATTTACTCATATTATCAACAAATTGCATGTTCTTGGTAAACTAATTCCAAATGAGGTTTCTACTAACAAAATTCTAAGATGTCTTAACAGGGAATGACAACCGAAGGTCACCGCTATCAAGGAGGCCAACGATCTTGCTACATTAGACCTCACAACACTTTTTGGTAAACTCGATGAGCATGAGCAAGTGCTCATTGGCTTGGAAAAGCATGAAAAGAGCATCAAGAAGGAGAAGACAAAAGATACGGAAAAGAAGTCGATAGCTCTTAAGGCTTCTTGTTCTAAGTCTACACACCAAGAGCTTAGCGATAGTGAAACCAACAACGACGAAGATGATGAATCCGGTGAAGACATGGGCCTATTTGTGAAGAGATACAATAGGTATGTACGGAAAAATGAAATCCAACACTCAGATAAGAATCTAGTCAAGTTTAGAAAGCAATCTAGAAACGAAGGAAACAAGAGTAGCAAAGCCAAAGGATCTTGCTTCAATTGTGGGAAATCCGGACACTACAAATCGGACTGTCCATTGCTTAAGAAGGACAAAGACAAGGACAAGGGTCGTCAAAATAAGAAGTCAAATAAGTCAAGACGAGCTTACATCGCTTGGGAAAGCGATAGTGAGTCCGGAAAAGGGGACAACTCTAGTGACGAAAGCGAGTCCGTAAATCTATGTCTTATGGCTCAACGAAGCAAGAAAAAGGAGGTACAAAGTCTTGAGACCACCGAAAGAAGATGGGTTCTGGATAGTGGTTGCTCGAGACATATGACCGGTGACATATCTCTTTTCATCGACTTTGTGGCAAAGAAAAAGGGTTTTGTCACCTACGGAGACAACAATAAGGGACAGATTCTCGGCAAAGGTAGTGTAGGTAACCCCTCATCTACTACTATCTCTGATGTGCTGCTTGTGAAAGGCCTTAGACACAACCTTTTAAGCATTAGTCAACTATGTGACAAGAATTATAAAGTATCTTTTTCAAAGGATTGTTGCATAGTTAAAAATAGCGACAAAAAGAATGTGTTTAAGGGCTTGAGGGTGAACAACGTCTAAATGCTAGACTTAAATGAGGTATCGTTGAATGGAGACAAGTGTCTAGTCGCTATGAATGACGATTCATGGTTGTGGCATAGACGGTTGGCTCACATCAACTTTGATTTGCTTAACTAAATAGTCTCTAAAGACCTAGTCATCGGTTTGCCCAAAATTAAATTCACAAAGGATCACCTTTGTGATGCGTGTCAAATGGGGAAGCAAACAAGGATCTCATTCAAATCTAAAAACATCGTTTCAACTATGAGACCCCTTGAGCTCCTCCATATGGACCTCTTTGGACCATTTAGGGTTAAAAGTCTAGGTGGTAACTATTATGGGTTTGTTATAGTTGATGATTTTTCTAGGTTTTACTGGACCATTTTCTTAGCAAATAAGAGTGATACCTTTTCAGTCTTTGAACGATTTGCTAAGTTATCTTAGAACAAGTTAAACACAAACATTAGGTCAATTAGAAGTGACCATGGGGGTGAGTTTGAAAATAATTTGTTTGAAGCATTTTGTGATTCCAACGGAATTGATCATAATTTTTCCGCACCACGCACCCCTCAACAAAATGGGGTAGTGGAACGTAAAAATAGAGTTTTGGAAGAACTTGGAAGGACTATGATCAATGATAGTGGATTACCAAAATACTTTTGGGCCGACGCCATAAGTACGGCTTGTTATGTTTTGAATAGGGTGCTCATCCGGCCTAGTCTAAACAAGACACCGTATGAGCTTTTAAAAGGGCGTAGGCCAAATATCTCTCACCTTCATGTATTTGGCTGCAAATGTTTTGTGTTAAACAATGGGAAAGAGACTCTTGGTAAGTTTGATGCCAAGGTCGACGAGGGTATTTTTCTTGGATACTCTCAGTCAAGTAAAGCGTATAGAATTTATAATAAAAGGTTACGTGTAGTTGAAGAGTCAGTTCATGTTACCTTTGACGAGTCTTATCCGAGAAATGTCGGAGAAGGTAGTTCTTTTCATGGTGCAGGTGTATCTACTGAAGACATACTCAAGGACACTGATAAGGGAACTGATCAACCTGAATCAGTGCGTATTGAGGAGGAAAAGGATCACCAACCAGTGAAAAGTTAGGATGATCATCATGCTGATAAAGATGAACTTCCTCCAGCTTGGAAGTCTTCAAAAGACCATCCAATTGACAACATTCTCGGTGATATCTATAAGGGAGTAACCACTCGCTCTAAACTTAGTAATTTTTGCTATTACTCTGCTTTTGTCTCCTAAGTTGAACCTAAAAATGCTAAGGAGGCATTACTCGATGAGCATTGGTTTTTGTCAATGCAAGATGAACTAAACTAATTCAGGAGAAATGAGGTTTGGGACCTTGTCCCACCTTCGCGAGATCATCGAGTAATCGGCACCCGATGGGTGTTTAGGAATAAACTTGATGAAAATGGAGTAATAACACGTAACAAAGCGCGGCTTGTAGCGCAAGGCTATAACCAAGAGGAAGGAATCGACTATGAGGAAACTTATGCGCCGGTTGCCCGACTCGAGGTTATACGCCTTTTACTTGCTTATGCTTGCACTAAAAATTTCAAATTATTCCAAATGGACGTTAAAAGTGCATTCCTTAATGGATATATAAATGAAGAGATTTATGTTGCCCAACCTCCGGGTTTTGAATCTCATGAATATCCTGATCACGTCTTCAAACTTAAACGTGCTTTGTACGGACTTAAACAAGCCCCTAGGGCTTGGTATGAACGTTTAAGCAAATTTCTACTTGATTAAGGGTATTCAAGGGGAAAGGTTGACACCACCTTCTTTATTAAACGTCAAGGAAAACACTTAATTTTGGTATAAATTTATGTTGACGATATTATATTTGGGTCTACTAACATGACCTTGGTCAAGGAGTTTTCTAGTTTGATGCATGGGGAGTTTGAAATGAGCATGATGGGGGAGCTCAACTATTTCCTCAGATTGTAAATCAAACAACTTGAAGAGGGCACATTCGTGAGTCAAAGGAAATATTGTCTTGAGTTACTAAAACGTTTTGATATGCTGAACTGCAAAGCAATAGACACTCCTATGCCTACAAGTGCTAATCTTGATCGTGACGAAAAGGGTAAGGATATTAAGGTAAAGAAGTATCGAGGTATGATAGGATCTCTTCTTTATCTTACCGCATCATGTCCCGATATAATGTTTAGTGTATGCATGTGTGCGAGGTATCAGGCACATCCCAAGGAATCCCACTTAAAATCTGTTAAGCGCATACTTCGATACCTGTCTGGTACTCCAAAGTATGGGTTGTGGTATTCCAAAGGTAGTGTTTGTTCCTTAGTTGGCTACTTCGATTCCGACTTTACCGGGTGCAAGGTGGATAGGAAAAGTACTAGTGGTACGTGTCACCTTTTCGCAAATTCCTTGGTGAGTTGGCATAGCAAGAAACAGGTTTCCGTTGTTTGTCAACAGTCGAGGCGGAATACGTTGTCGCCGGTAGTTGTTGTGCTCAAGTCTTATGGCTTAAACAACAATTGCTTGATTTCAATTTAAAACTTGAGCGTATTCCAATTTTGTGCGATAACACTAGTGCAATTAACCTAACTAAGAACCCCGTATTGCATTCACGCACTAAGCATGTCGAAATACGCCATCATTTTCTTAGGGATCATGTAGAGAAACGTGATGTGATTTTTGAGCACGTTGACACAAAAAATCAACTTGCCGATATTTTTACGAAACCATTAGCTACAGAGCCTTTCTTTCACATCCGTAGGGAACTTGGCATTCTCGATATCTCGGATCGTGCTTAATAACCTCTTAAGGTAGTGATCTTCACATATATACATGCTTGTTTATTCTTTTAACTAACAATGCAAAGAGATATTTAGCTATATGTGAGGGCTCTTATCGTCATGATGATCAAGGTAATATCGTTCCAATTTATAGATGTTTATCATGTTTTGTCCCATATTAATTACTCTAATCTTGATGTTTATTGCATTTTGAGCACTTATCGTTCATGTGGATGTTTTGGTCTATATATGTGCTTGTTTATTTATCTTTTGGAACTTAAATTGCAAAAATTTCATTTCTGGCTCAAGTTTGCATGTGCATGCGTCGACGCATGACTTATGCGCTGACCTAGGATAAACTTTCAGGAAAGCGCATAACCAAATGTTCAATTTTTAAAAAAAATTCAGGAATCATGCGCCGACGCACAGATCCATAGGTCGACGCATAAACCTAACATCAGATTTCCTTCTTTACTGGGACGCGTGCACCGACCTAGTGCTGCCTATTTTCACTACATATTTTCATTGCACATTGATGTATGTTTATTGCATGTCATTCCATTAGATTTTGTGGTCAATCTCTCCTTATCTTCCTCCATTAAACCTCATAAATACCCATTATTCTCCACTAAATCCTCATCAAAAACCCTAAAAATCAAAAATCCACCAAGAGTGAATTCTCTATATTACTACTACAAGGGTTTTTAAGGGCTGCACATATCCCCTCTTCACTTTCTGCGAAAATCAAGTGTCATCATCTTCTTTCAACTCTTCTTCAACCATGGCTTCAAGAAGAAATCCTAGTAGAAGGGGAACAAGAGGTTCATCTTCACAACCAGCAACAACCAGAACATCATCGTCCCAACGGGTAACTTTTAAGTCTTTAATTTCTGAAAGGCTAGCTAATCCTTTTGAGCAATTATTCTGTAACCGTGCGGTTATAAGACAACATGTTTTTTATCCTCTGATGGGTCCAGATTTTCACATTCCTGAGATTTCTGAACTTGTGAATTTTCAAAATCTTGGTGAATTTCTAGAATTTGATGATAAGTATAATGAAGATTTGACTCGGTTGTTCAACTGTGGAATCAAGGGTAAATTTCATGGGGCTGAATTTAAATTTTCTATGAATAATGCACAATTTGAAGTGACCAATGATGTATGGTCTACACTGTTTGTATTGGACACTGATGACACTCTCCCAAAGGTCACAGATAAAAATTTTGTTAAGAACTATGAGTTCAAAACTGCTCTGAATTCGATGTTACGGGAACCATATCCATATGATGTTGTGGCAAGTGGATTATTTCTGAAAATGTCACTACCGGGCACTTGAAATTTGAAGACCGAATTCTTCAATGAATTGGTGCTCACATCTTGAGGCCTAAGAAAGGAGGGTACTCAAGAGTTGAGCAGGCAGAGGTTCATCTCATTTATATTCTAAAGAATCAGATCAAGATCAACTGGCCTTACTATTTTGCTTATAGGATGTTCGTTACTCGCAGCTCCAGCAAATTTCCTGCACTTGGTTATGCATCTGTTGTTGCAAACATTTTGAATCACTTTGACGTTCCTGTTCCAAACATTTGTCATATTCATATTACAGTTGAACAACAATTTCTTGCCAAAACCCTTACCATGATGGGTTACTTTTGGGATTCACGAGAGAACAAGTTTACTTATCGACCTCGTTCCACCCATCCTGAACCTGATGAACCTTTTCATCTTGAAGGAAATGATGATGAGGATGCTCCAGAAAATGCTAATCAAGATGTTAATGATGAAGATGTGATTATGCAGGAAGAGAACAACGAGGCTTGGATGGGCAATCAACCTGAAGAACCTTCTAAAAATCAGGGCTGGGGGCAGTGGCAACAAAATTGCTGGACTGTTTTTGGAAACTCCTATGTTCCTCCAACCTATGGTGAGGACTCTGAATGGCAGCAACCTGACAATTCTGCTCCTCAAACTCCACCATCTCAGCATGATCCGCAGGTTTTTGAAGAAATTCTTGCTAGGTTGAACGAATTGACTCTTCAACATCAAGAATTTCAAGCTTTGCAAGATACGCGCTACACTGCTGAGGAAGAACGGTTCACCAATCTGTCTAATCAAGTATCCTCTCACATTACCAACTTCAACAATATTGCTAACGCCGCTATGAATCGTTTCAATCATATGGATGCCAACTTGACTCAACAAAACCTGAACCTGGAAAATAGTCTTGGCAACCTAAACAGCACGTTGATTGAACTCAACCTATAACTAGAGGATCTCCCACCACCAAGCCAACACTATAGGGGAAGAGGTCATCCGTTTAGGGGGAGAAGGCCATAGAGTTTAGGGCATCATATTTCATTTGTGCTTTCATTTATGTTTTGTGGTTTGTTTTTTTTTTTTACTGTTGCTTCACGTTGACTTTTGCTTCCGTTTGTTTGAACTCTTCCGGATTGAATGTATTGCTTTTAAGTTTTTTGTTCCTTATTTATCCATTCCTAATTTCTACATTAGCTGTATCATATGTGGATGCGTGTTAATGTTTGTATGTTGCAAATATGTGATGATCCCTTACGTATTATAGTGTTTTATTTTTACCACCTTCTTTTCTTCCTTTTGATGTTGTCAAAGGGGGAGAAGAATAACAATAAGCAGAAAGTTTAACAGGGATTAACCAAGTGTCAAAAACAGGGGGAGCTTTGTTCACGTTTCTCACTCTCAAATTACAAATCTCATGACAGCTGAGAAAGTGTTGCCATCATCAAAAAGGGGGAGTATGTGAGGGATATTCTTCTATCTACCTTGTTTTAATGATGTCAACAAATATGTAAGAAATTAGATTGTAATTTTGAGCGGTATCACTTCAGTGTCGGGCATATTGCATCTAATCATTATCGTTCATGTGTCTAGATGCATAGGACCTTGTCTTTCCCATAAATAAATGTCCATTATCATTTTAGTAGTGTCTAGTATGTGTTTCTGAACTTGGTCAGGTGAAAATGCTCAGAAAATTGAATTTCCTAAAGAAATGCAGTTCATGCGCTGACCCTCCCAACTCATGCGCTAACCTCCCAGTTCATGCGCTGACCTAGCAAATCCTGCGGGAAAACGCACAACTTAAATGACACAAAAACTACTTTCTATGCGTCGACGCATGGGGTTGGTAGGTCGACGCATGCCTTCCAAAATCTGCATTTTTTCACTTAATTTTTTTACTGTTATTTCTGTTATTATTTTGTGTGGGTCATTTTTTTTCTTATAAATTGTTTTGGTCATCTCTTTATTCAAAATAAGAAACGTGAAAAATATATGTGATTTCTCTCTTCATCTTCATCTTCTTCATTGAGTAAACAAACAATCACACATAATCATCTTTGTTTGTGTCGCCCATTATTCGAAGTGATAGCGTTCAGAATTTAGAAAGTGTGATCTTCATTTTCTGGGTTGAGAGCTTGGCAGGTGTTTCTTGAATAAAACCAGTTGATTTTATCCTCCAAGAATCGGATTGATTTTGGGGGTTTTTGCACAAACCTTTTCATTCTACAGGGATTCGGTTGGGCGAAGGTAACCGGAAATTAACGCAATTGTTCGGTTTAGTAGCTGTAATCAGAGGATCCTAGAAGAGAGGTTTGGGTTCGAATTTTTGGTAGATTGCAATTGATCGAGTGAAGGTAACCGAAGAACGGTGGGTTATTTCGGTTTAGTAGCGTGGGACGATAATTGGATCAACCATATTCGAAGGACTTGATTCATCTTGAATCAAGGGAAGAGAAATTCTACATCAACGATCGAAGACGTTCGAGGGTTTGGATGTTAATAGTTTTCTCTTGTAATAAACAATTTGCAACAACTATATATATACATATCTCAATTCCATTTGTAAAGTTGGGGGCAGACGTACCCAAAGCGAGGACGATTGGGGAACTGCCTAATCAAATCGTGTTTGTTCTCTCTCTCCTTAACTCTTTTACATTTCAGTTTATTCGAATTTGTGTAGTCGTAAGTTATTGAAAATTTTGTCGTAGAGTAATTGCAAGCTGATAAACTGTTTTGTTAAATTGATACAATTCCTTGAATTGTATCTTGGAGCAGCTTTACATTACCCTCCATAGAAATTCTGCACTTAGTGTGTTTATGTAACGCCCCAATTTTTGTTAGATTTATTTAATTGAGTCGATTTAATTATTTTTGGTCTTTATATTATTTTATTCTTGACTTTTATTTGGCAATATATTATTTTTCATTGTTGTTATATTTTATCGCGTTTTGAGAGCGTTTGCGAGATATTTGAGTGTAGGGTATTTTGGTCTTTTGATGGGTAGATATTATGTTTTTCATTTAGAATAGAACTTAGAGGTTAGAAAGAGAGAAAAATAGAGAGAAAGAAAAAGAGAAGAAGGAAAAGAGAAAGAAAAGAAGAAAAAGGGAGAAAACTTGGAGACAAAGAAATTGATCCAACCGACGTTTCAAACACGATTAAATCGGGTAAGGGTGTGAAACTCGATTATCTTATGCTTGTGTATGAATATGTATGTGTGTGTTTGAATGTTCTCTTGCCTTTCCATAGTTTTCAATTCTAGGTTGGAAATGAGAAAAATGATTGGGAATCGATGTTTTCGCAGTTGGAATGTGATATAAATGTTGTAGGATACTTGTTGTTATGATTGTGGTATGTTTTAGTGGTTATGTTATGGTTTGGAAGAGGTTTTGGTTGAAGAAATATGGTTTTTGGACCCATAACAGCGCTGCAGAATTTCTAAGTTTTCCTTGGTTTGCCTAGCGAACCTGGGGCGAAGCGAAAGCAAATGACTTTCGAGGGTTCGCCTAGCGAGCCCGTCAGCGAAGGACAGCGAATGTTCGCTAACGTTGTTCGCCTAGCGAACTTTGTATCTTTTCAGTTATGTTTGTTGCTGCCTTGGTTCGCCCAGGGATTCGCGAAGCGAACGGCAAGGCGAAGGTTCGCCAAGGAGTTCGCCTAGCGAACTTTGTGTCTGTTTTGGTCTGATTGTGGTTTCTCCTGGACATTCGCCTAGCGACGGTGGTAGCGAATGCTCGCTAGAAGGTTCGCCTAGCAAACATGACAGTTTGTGCAATTTTGTTTTCTTCATAACTTTTGATCCGTAAGTCGGATTGAGGCGCGGTTGGGTGCGTTAGAAAGCTATTAAGATGTTCTTTCTTATTAGAACGGTTTTGAGATTTTTGGCCGATTTAATTATGTCGAGAATTTGGAAATGTTTCATTTTGTCGACTTTTACTGTTTTAATGGTGTGTATTTGATGTGTTATCATGCAATGTGCTTTTGATATATACCGTATGACTTGTGTGCTGTTGTATGAGATAAGTGCATGTGATGAAATGTGGTGATGATGGTTTGTGGCCTAAGGGCAAGAAAATGCATTGTGTTGTATTTAATGGTATATACATGATTATGGATGTGTATATGTGTGCATTTGAATGTCATGAGTCATTGTATGCCAAGCATCATGATATGCATTCTTGTGATATCGTATGCCCTAGTGGGTGTGAGCGACAGAACGATTCCAGAGGGAATCCGCTATAACTTTGTGTGCCTTATACAAAGAGGTGTGAGCGATGATTATAGACGATCGGGTGCCTTATACAAAGAGGTGTGAGCGATCGGGTCGTGTGCCTTATACAAAGAGGTATGAGCGATCCATAAACGTCGTGTGCCTTATACAAAGAGGTGTGAGCGAAGGGGAACATCGTTTGCCCGACGGGGAGTTACACTAAGTAACAAGCAATGATTCTAATAGTTCCTGAGTGAACTAGTGATGAGAATGATGGATGGAACGGTACCGCATTGCATTGCATAGAGTCGTTGTGTCGGTCTCTGTGCATTTGCATAAATCATGAATGGATTGATTTTGTGTGGAATTGTGAATGGAATTAATGAGTTGATATGTATTTATGTTGGTGATAAATGCATGGAGCATGATTGATATGCCTTGGTGATGGATATATGAGATATGCATTGTGTTGTTTTGTATTTGAATTATGGTGTAAATTGTGGTGAGAATGTGTTATATGTGTATTTTTGTGTTATTATATAATTGTATGCAATTGTATTATAATTGTGTTTCTCACCCTTCTGCTGTTTTGAATGCTCTATGAGGCATTGCAGATTAGATGCTGGAGGTCTTTTTGTGAAGCTTAGGTCTTCATTCTTTTGTCGGTCGGCTCTGATATGTAGCACCGGGTAGTCGGGGAGATCGTTTATGATTATGTGTATATGTATATGTTCTTTTTGGATTGTACATGTATGACTCTGTATATGACAGACAACTTTTATGTTATATATATGAGATTCAGTTGCAGATTTTTCGCTTATATTCTGTATCTGATTTGTGGGTGTTAGGAACTGAGTTCCTCTGTTATTTGCTACCTGATTGTTGCATATCTATATGAGCAGGTTGTTGTATTTGGTTTCAATTGATGTGACGCCTCCGTCTATTGCCTGAATGTTTTAATTATACTCTAATTATTTGTTATCGCTTGAATTAATTGGGGGGATAGATTGAGGGTGTTACATTAAGTGGTATCAGAGTGAGTCTGTGTCAGTTCGAGCCAGTCCATGTCAGTTCATGTCAGTCCGTGTCGGTTTTTGTGTTTGGGGTGAGCTGTTTGTTTAAGCATAGTTGCTGTTATTGGATATGAACAGAATATGGTTAGTAGGAATGATGTTGCTTTGGCTGCTGCTATGCAAGTTATGGCTCAGGCTGTGCGGGGTGCACCTAATGCTGGTGGGAATGATGGGTTCAGGAAGAACAAACCGCCTATCTTCAAAGGGAGACATGATCCCGATGGTGTTCAGATTTGGCTTAAAGAGATTGAATGAATTTTTCGAGTGATGGACTGTGCTGAGGAACATAAGGTGATACTGGGTACTCATATGTTGCAGGAGGAGGCTGATGATTGGTGGGTTAGTAAACGTCATGTTTGGGAAGCTGCAGATGAAGAGGTCACTTGGGCTTTGTTTAACAGGGAGTTTTTAAGGAAGTACTTTCCTGAAGATGTTAGAGTAAAGAAAGAGATAGAGTTCTTGGAGTTGAAACAAGGTAACATGTCTGTTGTGGATTACACTGCTAGGTTTGTGGAGCTTGTTCAGTTTTATCCACATTATGCTGAAGCAACTGCAGAGTTTTCCAAGTGTGTGAAGTTTGAGAACAGATTGCGTCTTGAGATCAAGCAGGCAATTGGTTATCAAAGGATTAGGAGGTTTTCAGATTTGGTGGATTGTTATAGAATTTATGAGGAGGATAGCAAAGCTCGTTCTACTCACTATAAGAGTGTGAACGAAAGGAAAGGGAAGCAACCGTTTCATGGTGGTCCTTATGTGTCACTAGTTGATAAGGGTAAGCAAAGGGGTGATTTTGAGAAAAGGCCAAGTGGGGCAGGTATGTCTAATCCTCTGAGATGTTTTAGGTGTGGTGACTTAGGACATCGTCAGTTTGAATATAGAAAGGATATAAGGAAGTGTTCCAATTGTGGAGGTATAGGACATGTCGCGGCTGATTGTAAGAAGAATATGGTGAAGTGTTTCTACTGTGGTGAACCTGGTCATGTTAGTACGAAGTGTCTGAAACCAAAGCAAGCTCCAGCTGGAGGGAAAGTGTTTGCATTGGCAGGAACTCAGACTACTAGTGCAGACCGTCTGATCAGAGGTACTTGTTTTATTAATAGTATGCCTTTAGTTGCTACTATTGATACCGGAGCGACTCATTTGTTTATTTCGTCTGAGTGCGCGAAGTGTTTGAATCTTTTGTTGTCATCGATGGGTGGAGAGATGGTTATTGATACTCTAGCAATGGGGTCGGTAACTACTTCTTTGGTTTGTTTAAGTTGTCCTTTGACCATTTATGGTAAAGATTTTGAGATGGATTTGGTGTGTTTGCCGTTGGAGGGTTTAGATGTGGTTCTGGGTATGAATTGGTTGCAGTTTAATCGGGTTCATATTGATTGTTATCATAAGCTGGTAAGATTTCCTTCTCTTGAGGAAGACGAGGAATCGAGTTTCTTATCTACCAAAGAGTTGAAGAAACTTTTGGCGGATGAAGCTCAGTTGGTTGGGTTATTTGCGTCGTTGACAGTGGATAGTCAAGTTGCAATTGATGTGTTTCCAGCTGTGTGTGAATTTCCAGAGGTGTTTCCAGAGGATATTTCAGATGTTCCACCAGAGAGAGAGGTGGAGTTTTCTATAGATCTAGTTCCTGGTACTAGACCTGTATCTATGGCACCATATCGTATGTCGGCATCCGAGTTGGTTGAGTTGAAGAAGCAGTTGAATGAATTGTTAGAGAAGAGGTTTGTGAGGCCGAGTGTATCGCCTTGGGGTGCTCCAGTTTTGTTGGTGAAAAAGAAAGATGGAAGTATGTGATTGTGTATTGATTATCGCCAGCTGAATAAGGTGACGATTAAGAATAAGTATCCTCTTCCGAGAATTGATGATCTGATGGACCAGTTGGTAGGTGCGTGTGTGTTTAGTAAGATTGATTTGAGGTCAGGTTATCATCAGATTAGAGTGAAAGAGGAAGATATTTAGAAGACGGCCTTTAGGACACGCTACGGACATTACGAATATTCTGTGATGCCGTTCGGGGTTTCTAATGCGCCAGGTGTGTTTATGGAGTATATGAATCGTATTTTCCATGAGCATTTGGATTGATTTGTTGTTGTGTTTATTGATGACATCTTGATTTATTCTAAGTCCCGAGAGGAGCATGCGGAACATTTGCGTGTTGTGTTGCAAATTTTGAAGGAAAGGAGACTTTTTGCCAAGTTGTCCAAGTGTGAGTTCTGGTTGTCAGAAGTGAGTTTTCTTGGGCATGTGATTTTAGGTAATGGTATTGTTGTGGATCCATCTAAAGTAGATGCAGTTCTACAATGGGAGGCTCCTAGATCTGTTACTGAAATTAGAAGCTTTTTGGGTTTAGCTGGATATTATCGAAGATTCATTGAAAGTTTTTCTAAGTTAGCACTTCCATTGACCCAACTGACTTGTAAATGTAAAGCATTTATTTGGGATATTCAGTGTGAGGAAAGTTTTAGTGAGCTGAATAGAAGATTGACTACAACTCCGATTTTGATCTTACCGAATCCTACTGAACCGTTTGTGGTGTATTGCGATGCGTCTTTGATTGGTTTAGGTGGAGTGTTGATGCAAGAAGGTAAGGTTGTGGCTTATGCTTCGAGGCAATTAAGGATTCATGAGAAGAATTACCCTACTCATGATTTGGAATTAGCAGCTGTGGTGTTTGTATTGAAAATTTGGAGGCATTATCTCTATGGTGCAAGATTCGAAGTCTTTAGTGATCATAAAAGTTTGAAATACTTGTTTGATCAGAAAGAGTTGAATATGAGGCAACGGAGATGGTTGGAATTTTTGAAGGACTACGATTTTGGCTTGAATTACCATCCTGGTAAAGCTAATGTGGTAGCTGATGCGTTAAGCCAGAAATCTTTGCATATGTCCGCTTTGATAGTTAAAAAGTGGGAACTTTTGGAAGCATTTAGAGATTTGAGTTTGGTGTGTGAATTGAGATCTGATAGCGTGAGGCTTGGTATGTTAAAGGTCACTAATGATTTTCTGTTGACCGTTAGCGAGAAACAGAAGTTGGATGTGAAATTTGTTGATTTGATGACGGTTGGAGATCAAAGTGTGAATGGTGACTTTAAAGTGGATGGTAAGGGTGTTTTGAGATTCCGTGGTAGAATTTGTATTCCTGATGATTCAGACTTGAAAAAGATGATTTTGGAGGAAGGACACCGGAGTAATTTGAGTATACATCCGGGAGCTAATAAGACGTATCAAGATTTGAAGAAGATCTTTTGGTGGTCCGGATTGAAGAGGGATGTGGCTCAGTTTGTTTATGCGTGTTTGACGTGTCAGAAGTCAAAGGTAGAACATCATAAGCTTAGTGGATTGCTGCAACCGTTGGATATTCCCGAGTGGAAATGGGATAACATTTCTATGGATTTTGTGGCAGGGTTGCCGAATACACAGAGGGGACATAATTCCATTTGGGTAGTTGTGGATAGGCTGACTAAATCGGCGCATTTCATTCCAATTGACATCAATTTTTCTTTGGAGAGGTTAGCTGAGATTTATATCCGTGTGATTGTGAAATTACATGGTGTTTCGTTGTGTATTGTTTCAGATCGAGATCCGAGGTTTACTTCCAGATTTTGGGAAAGTTTGCAAAAGGCGTTAGGTTCCAAGTTGAGATTGAGTTGGCTTATCATCCGTAGACGGATGGTCAGACCAAGAGAACTATTCAGTCATTGGAAGATTTGCTGAGAGCTTGTGTTCTTGAGCAAGGTGGTGCTTGGGATAGTTATCTTGCGTTGGTGGAATTCACGTATAACAACAGTTTCCATTTGAGTATTGGAATGGCACCTTTTGAAGCGTTGTATGGAAGAAGATGTCGAACGCCGTTGTGTTGGCATGAATCTGGTGAGAGTTCGGTAGTTGGACCGGAGTTAGTGCAATAAACTACGGACAAGGTGAAACTTATTCGTGAGAAAATGAAGGCTTCTCAGAGTAGGCAGAATAGTTATCATGATCGAAGGTGGAAAGATCTTGAGTTTCAAGAAGGCGTTCATGTATTTTTGAGAGTTACACTGGTGGCGGGTGTTGGTCGTGCATTGAAGTCGAAGAAGCTTACTTCTCGGTTTATTAGTCCTTACCAGATATCCGCGAGACTGGATGCTGTGGCTTATCGGGTGGCGTTGCCGCCGAATCTTTCAAATTTGCACGATGTGTTCCATGTTTCACAGCTTCGGAAGTATGTTTCGGATCCGTCGCATGTGATTTTGATGGATGAGGTTGAGGTAAGGGAGAACCTTACGGTTGAGGCATTACCAGTGAGAATTTTGGATCGCGAGTTAAAGCGGTTGAGAGGCAAGGATATTGCGCTTGTGAAAGTAGCGTGGGGAGGCGCTGCCAAGGGCAATTTGACTTGGGAGTTGAAGAGTCGGATGCGGGAGTCGTATCCGGAGTTGTTTGTCTCAAGTAATATTTTCGAGGACGAAAATCTCTAAGTAGGGGAGAGTTGTAACACCCCAGTTTTTGTTAGATTTATTTAATTGAGTCGATTTAATTATTTTTGGTCTTTATATTATTTTATTCTTGACTTTTATTTGGCAATATATTATTTTTCATTGTTGTTATGTTTTATCGCGTTTTGAGAGCGTTTGCGACATATTTGAGTGTAGGGGTATTTTGGTCTTTTGATGGGTAGATATTATGTTTTTCATTTAGAATAGAACTTAGAGGTTAGAAAGAGAGAAAAATAGAGAGAAAGAAAAAGAGAAGAAGGAAAAGAGAAAGAAAAGAAGAAAAAAGGAGAAAACTTGGAGAGAAAGAAATTGATCCAACCGACTTTTCAAACACGATTAAATCGGGTAAGGGTGTGAAACTCGATTATCTTATGCTTGTGTATGAATATGTATGTGTGTGTTTGAATGTTCTCTTGCCTTTCCATAGTTTTCAATTCTAAGTTGGAAATGAGAAAAATGACTGGGAATCGATATTTTCACGGTTGGAATGTGATATAAATGTTGTTATGATTGTGGTATGTTTTAGTGGTTATGTTATGGTTTGGAAGAGGTTTTGGTTGAAGAAATATGGTTTTTGGACCCATAACAGCGCTGCAAAATTTCTGAGTTTTCCATGGTTCGCCTAGCGAACCTGGGGCGAAGCGAAAGCGAATGACTTTCGAGGGTTCTCCTAGCGAGCCCGTCAGCGAAGGACAGCGAATGTTTGCTAACGTTGTTCTCCTAGCAAACTTTGTATCTTTTCAGTTATGTTTGTTGCTGCCTTGGTTCGCCCAGGGATTCGCAAAGCGAACGGCAAGGCGAAGGTTCGCCAAGGAGTTCGCCTAGCGAACTTTGTGTCTGTTTTGGTCTGATTGTGGTTTTGCCTAGACATTCGCCTAGCGAAGGTGGTAGCCAATGCTCACTAGAAGGTTCGCCTAGCATACATGAAAGTTTGTGCAATTTTGTTTTCTTCATAACTTTTGATCCGTAAGTCGGATTGAGGCGCGGTTGGGTGCGTTAGAAAGCTATTAAGATGTTCTTTCTTATTAGAATGGTTTTGAGATTGTTGGCCGATTTAATTATGTCGGGAATTTGGAAATGTGTCATTTTGTCGACTTTTACCGTTTTAATGGTGTGTATTTGATGTGTTATCATGCAATGTGCTTTTGATATATACCGTATGACTTGTGTGCTGTTGTATGAGATAAGTGCATGTGATGAAATTTGGCGATAATGGTTTGTGGCCTAAGGGCAGGAAAATGCATTGTGTTGTATTTAATGGTATATGCATGATTATGGATGTGTATATGTGTGCATTAGAATGTCATGAGTCATTGTATGCCAAGCATCATGATATGCATTCTTGTGATGTCGTATGCCCTAGTGGGTGTGAGCGAAAAAATGATTCCAGAGGGAATCCGCTATAACATCGTGTTCCTTATACAAAGAGGTATGAGCGATGATTATAGACGATCGTGTGCCTTATACAAAGAGGTGTGAGCGATCGGGTCGTGTGCCTTATGCAAAGAGGTGTGAGCGATCCATAAACGTCGTGTACCTTATACAAAGAGGTGTGAGCGACGGGGAACATCGTTTTCCCGACGAGGAGTTACACTAAGTAACAAGCGATGATTCCAATAGTTTCTGAGTGAACTAGTGATGAGAATGATGGATGGAACGGTACCGCATTGCATTGCATAGAGTCGTTGTGTCGGTCTCTATGCATTTGCATAAATCATGAATGGATTGATTTTGTGTGGAATTGTGAATGGAATTGATGAGTTGATATGTATTTATGTTGGTGATAAATCCATTGAGCATGATTGATATGCCTTGGTGATGGATATATGAGATATGCATTATGTTGTTTTGTATTTGAATTATGGTGTAAATTGTGGTGAGAATGTGTTATATGTGTATTTTTGTGTTGTTATATAATTGTATGCAATTGTATTATAATTGTGTTTCTCACCCTTCTGCTATTTTGAATGCTCTATGAGGCATTGCAGATTAGATGCTGGAGGTCTTTTTGTGAAGCTTAGGTCTTCATTCTTTTGTCGATCGGCTCTGATATGTAGCACCGGGTAGTCGGGGAGATCGTTTGTGATTATGTGTATATGTATATGTTCTTTTTGGATTGTACATGTATGACTCTGTATATGACAGACAACTTTTATGTTATATATATATGAGATTCAGTTGCAGATTTTCCGCTTATATTATGTATCTGATTTGTGGGTGTTAGGAACTGAGTTCCTCTGTTATTTGCTACCTGATTGTTGCATATCTATATGAGCAGGTTGTTGTATTTGGTTTCAATTGATGTGAGCCTCTGTCTATGCCATGAATGTTTTAATTATACTCTGATTATTTGTTATCGCTTGAATTAATCGGGGGGATAGATTGGGGGTGTTAAAGTTTACGCACACTAGGTGTTTGATCATTTGTTTCAAAGCAAATTTCGAACACGTTGCCTTAAATTGCTTATCACTTTACCTCATTGGATTAGAATAAACATCAAGCAAGTGATATTTTGTTGACTGCGTTTTTTAAGTGTAGTAATCAAACTGAATTTTTTCTCTTCCATACTCATTCCCGATATATTTGTGCATATCCGATCCTTTTAGTAAAAGGTTCGTTGTAGACGATCTATCCAGTGGCTGCTTCTGTTAAACATTTTTAAAAACAAATTTTTGTAATCCAATTGCGTGTAAAACTCAAGGGATCTATTCAACCCCCCTTCTAGATCCATAGCCATCATCTAACAGTGTGAGGAAGAAGAAGTTGTAGCATGGTTTTCTATCTTTTCTTTTATGGAGTATGTAGGTAGATGGCGTGTGTTTGGTTAGTGTTTATGGTGGGCGGAAACAAGTGAGTTATTTTTGTGTGAAAAAAAATGGTTGAGAGCAACATGAAAATGGAAAGAAAAGGGAGGAATCGTGGTATCCTTTTTTCAGTAAATGAGGTTCTCTTTTTTGTGTGTGTTGTTTGTGATGTGTTAGTTTATGTCCTTTTGTTTTGAAGATGGTGAAGGGCAAGTGAGGAAAAAGTGAGGTGAACTGGGAGGCAATATGTGGCAGAGGGAGAAGCAGGTTGTGTTGAAAAAAATTAGTGTGAGGGAAAGTATATGAAATATGCAGAAGAGAAGTGAAGGGTCCATGTGGTTAGTGTGGAAGAATAGGCAGTGAGTTCTTTGCCTTTTTCTTTGTTTCAAAACCATGGAGAGAGAAGATATTTAAAAAAAATGATATATGAGTCTTGTATATGCAGGCCAGAGAGAGTATTTATTGTCTATTTCGTGTATGCCTCCCTTTCTTTTTAGTATGTGTGTATAATGAGTGAGGTTATTAATGCGCTGAGAAAAAGGGTCCCATGCATTGCCTTTTTTATGCTATATTTTTTTGAATTTTAAAATGAGAGAGAAAAGTATTGGTATACTGCTACTCTATGTGCACTGTATAGCATGCCTGCTACATACTAATTTTTCACCAAAATGAATAAAAAACAAACATGCTTTTCCAAACTTAAACATTAAGTTTTGTCAAAAATAAAATAAAGACAAATATCAAAATATTATTAAAAATAAAAATGATAACTAAATTAAAATAAAAAATTAACTATTAAATAAAATACCAAATTAAAAAACTGATTAATAAAAATTAATTATTAATTAAAAATTAAAATGAAATCGATTTAAAACGAAAAAACGGACCTATATCGAAGTGTTCAAAAAAATAAAATGAATACACCAAAATGATTAGCGCGAAATAAACGTATTGGAAAAATACAGCGTTTGGTCAAATTTCAAAATAAATTTTACCCACTTAAAAGGCTTAAACTGATAAAAAAATGCGATCGAAAAGCAGTCGAAAAATTCAAATGAGCACGCCAAGTTAAACTACATGAAACGTAGATTAATATCACTGACATCAGCAGGCTCAATCATGAAATTTTTCATCCACTGGTTTTACGCATAGTTGACTCTTAGTTTGACTGATTCAGCTGTAAATCCAAAAAATTTATTCTGACTGATAATTCGGGCATTATGCGAGATGAAATGCATGATATGCTATGCAGATGGTGCAAAGCGTAAATACAGATGAATAAAAAAATATTAAAAAAAGCCTGGTCAATATTTTGGGTATGACAAGGTGGATGTATTCTATAGAGAGATACATGAAGATATTTAAAGGATATACGAAGAATCATCACGACCTGGATGCTTCGATTATTGAAAGGTACATCATAGAAGAAGCTCTTGTGTTTTGTTCAAGCTATTTGTTGAAAACAGAGTCTATTGAAATTCCAAAGTCTCGTTATGCTGACAGAATTTGAAGATAGAGGTACTCAAGGTTTAAATTTTAAGTCAATGGATCACGATGTAGTACTTGAAACACATTTCTGTATATTGAATAATCTTAGTGTAGTTGAACCTTACATAGCTACTCATAAAACAATAAAGAAAAATATCCCCGAATGAATGAAAAGTGGTTGTTGACACGACACAACAAGGAATTCATAAGTTGGTTTAATAAGAGGATTTCTAATGATGATGGTGCATCCGAAATAATTAAATGGTTGTCGTACGTGCCAAATTTTATTATGATAACTTGGACGGCATACAACATTTCTAATTATTCTGTTTATACAAAAGAAAAATATGATCGTAGTACAATGCAAAATAGTGGGGTTATGGTTGAGGCTGAATCCATGTATTTCTCTAGTTCAAAAGATAAGAATCCTATTTTGACAACCACCGCATTCTATGGTGTCATTGAGGAGATTTTGGAGATTGATTATGTTATTTTCAAAGTGCATTTATTTAAATGCAATTGGGTTCCCATTAAAAATGGTGTACATATGAAAGAGTTAGGATTCACATGGGTTGACCTTGGTAAGGCAACTTATAACACCGAACTATTCATCATGGCTACTCAAGCAAAACAAGTTTTTTATGTGACAGACCCTGTAGACTTATCGAGGAGAAGGTCAATTGTTCTCAACACTTTCCTCATAGTGATAAAAGTTTTGATATACCTCTCACTCATTCTTATGCAACATAAGTGCCTACTTCATACGAAGAAGTTGATAGAGAGGATGTACATGCTATTCATAACTATCATCAATAAGACATATGGGAAAATTAACAAGTATTTTATATTCTTCATTCATAATTTATTGTATGTTATAATTTCTAATGATGTTATTTTCTAACGACTATTATTATTTGAAGTTATAGGTGTTTAAAGTCAAGACGCCAAGACAACAAGATAATATAATTTTATGTAATGATGTGTACATTGTAGGTTTTTTTGTGTCATTTTGGTTTTGATGTAATATACAATTTTTGGTTCCTAATGGAATTGTATCATTGATGTAATACAATTTTTTTCTAATTCAATTCAAAAATGGGTGTATTGTTGTTTCTTGTCTGATACGATTCAGAAATATTCAAGTTAAAAATTTATAAATACTATAAAATTGAAAAATATATATTAAAAAAACAAATAATATAACAATGGTTTTAATTCAACTGTTGTTATAATTAGAGCGTTATCCATAATAATAAAATGCAAGAATGGCGTTGTTGGGATTCAAACCCAGAACCTATAAATATTTCACAACAATTGTTTTCTTTACCCGTTGTTATAAGTAGCGTGCTAACTAATTTATAACCATGGTCACTTGCCCATTATGTAAACCAGCATACATACAATCACACACTATCTAACAACGGACGTGAAACCGTAATTATTTGTGTTTCACAACCCTCATTATATGTGTTTTTCCATAGTAGTGGTAGTGTGAGTTGTATGTTATGTGTTTTGACACTGGTGATGTTGCCTTGTCTTTAAAATCTTCCATTCTGATGAGGGATACTTTGGACAATCAATCATGAACTTAAGGTGTCTCTTCACATCGCCATATTCTTTAGTACATCCATCCCTATGAGCATTGGGTTTGAGGCACAATTAATGTTTTTCCATTATTCCATGGTGTGATGCTTACATCATAAGAGGGTTGCATGGTGATTTTGTAATAATGGAAATGTCCCCAAGTGGCCATTGAATATTTTTTTCTCGTCATATATGTCGTTTAAGGTTTTCCTCAATATCAAACTCCTTTAATTCAAAATACCTCTTATAAATAAGGACCATTATTTTTTTTCTTTTATGGAATTATTTATGCACTTATAATATACCTAGAATTTATGGGTTACTATCCCCAAGTTTCATCTTCGACGTTATTAGATTTCACTTCTTGTTAGTGCACTCATTTCTCTGTCAAATTCTGCTTCTTGCTACTGCATTCATCTTTCTATATGTTTTTCTTCTTCTTCTTCTTCTTCTTCTTCTTCTTCTTCTTATATTTCCCCCATGTTCTGCAGATATATGTTTTATGTATACATAGAGGGGTATTTGTCTCTTTGCGATATCATTCCATATCTCCTCTCCCTCTTTTCCCTTTAATGTTTCTCTCTACTACAGAGATCCTTCTAATTGTAAGAACAAGATTTGGTTCTGCATCTTGTCTCTATGTTTTGATGATAACAATGAAGTATTTGTGTGAGAACAATTATGGTGCTCTAACGTTTGTTACTCTGATGGCTTTAACAAACAGGTTCTAACTCTGATAAAGACCATGTGCCACTTCACTCTGATATTCTCTATGGTCACTTATGTATGAAGAAGCAATAATTGGTTCTAATATACTGCGCGTCAGAAAGATTCTGAGAAGACACTATGTTGATGTTGTAACGTCTCTTGGATTCTAATTTCTGAGCGCGACTCTGATGTTCTATTTATGAAGCCTATATAGCTTCTAAGGTCGTTAACTTTTGAAGACTAAGTGCTGAAGATTCTGAAGATAATGTTCTATTTAACGAAGTTCTGAAGACTCCGAAGACTTAAGTATTCTGATAACCAAGGGTTCTGAACTAGAAGTGCTGAAGACTCTGAAGACAAGGTTCGGATGAACAAGTTCTGAAGACTCTGAAGACTCAAGACTCCAAAGACCCAATGATTCATTCTTCTGATCATGCTTTAATCAAATCAATTCAGAAGCCTCTGATGAATAGAAGAAGATGAAACGTTTGTGTGGGAAAATAGTACATAGTACAGATAAAGCACGTTCCTTTCCACTACTCTGATTTGGTGGTACAAAGGACAACTTTAGTGTACGATTTTCAACCGTGTATAACGGCATTATTTCAAGTCGTCAGTACTCTTATCATATTACCGATCTGCCCATCAACGGATCTTTTTCTGGCTATATATAGACTTGATCATTCAACGAATCAGATGCGCGTGTGTGAGCGTATATGCGTACAAGTGTAAATGCATGCAAAAGCATGGAAGTCTGAAGTGAGCAACAAATGATGTAATACTCAGTTTAAAAGAAGAAGAATCAGAAACACTGATGTATATGAAGAAAGAACTCAAGAAATGAAGAAACTTATGAGTGAACAATAAAGCACCACAATACAAAGAAGAAAAATGTTATTACTGTAGATTCTCTCTAAGTTAAATTGAGCTTAACATGTATGTTTACCCTGCTTGTGTAGAAGCATCATTATTGTAAACAAACCTTGTAGCAAACAGTTGTTTGCGTTCCCTAAAAGACCAGTTGGGTCAGAATTTTTAGGGAGACTAAGACAGTGTGTCTTAGTGTTGTTAGTCACTTGCAGTTGGCTTGTGCGTTGTATTCCTTAAGAGACCAGTTGGGTCAGAATTCTTAAGAAGTCTAGGACTAGTGTGTCTTAGAGGTTGTTAGTCACCAGTAGTTGGCTAGTACAATTGTAATCAGTTTGGTTATAGTGGATTAAGTCCTTGTGTATAAGGCAAAATCACCTTGGCGGGTGGACTGGATTAGCTTAATAGTTTTCAAGTGAACCAGGATATATCGTGTGTCTTTCTTATTGTTAGTTTATTTATGATCTTTGTTTGAGTTTCATAAAAAGCTTTCAAAATAGAAAACCCAATCCAAACCCCCCCCCCCTTTCTTGTGTTTTTCTCACACCTTCAATTGGTATCAGAGCTCCGGTTCTGATTGTGATAAACGTTTTATCAGCACTTAACAGTGTTCAGTACTGATCCAGTATTTGTGTGAGATATCATAGCAGTTCCTGCTAAATCCACTACTGAAGAGAAAGATCATTACAGTGTCAAACTACCAGTCCTTGGTGGTGAAAAGTTTGATCATTGGAAAGACAAAATAGAAAGGTTCTTTCTTGGTTATGATGTAGATCTTTGGGATTTGGTAGTCGATGGCTACACTCACCCAGTAGATGTTACATGTGCTAAAATATCCAGATGTGATATAACCAACCAACAGAAGAAATATTATAAGAATCATCACAAGGCAAGAATCATAGTGCTAAATGTTATCTCTTATACTAGGTATGAGAAGATGATGTCAAATCCATTTTTGATTCTCTTAGGATGATTCATGAAGGAAATGCTCAAAGTAAGAAGACAAGGCGCTTGCCTTAATCCAAAATTATGAAGCATTCAAATGGAGGATGAAGAGACAGTTGAGACCATGTTTTCAAGGTTTCAAATGCTAGTCGCAGGACTCAAAGTTCTGGACAAAGATTACTCAACTGCTGAACAAGTGAAAAAGATCATCAGAAGTTCTCCTAAGAAATGGGTATCTATTGTAAACAACTCTAAAGCTATCAAAAGATCTCAATAGCATAAGTCTTGAAGAGCTTGTTAGTTCCTCGAGAAGTCATAAGATAGAGTTGGAAGAAGATGAATCTCTGAAGAAGAGTAAATCTATCATTCTTAAGTCTAAACCTGGAAAGGCAAAGGCTTATCAACCTGAGGAAGAATCATAAGATTTTGATGAAGAATCAGAAGATGATTTTTTGTTAATCTCCAGAAGAATCAACAAAATCTGGAAGCATTGGCAAGGAAACTTTAGAAGATCTAGAAGAAACAAAGGCCGCTCTGAGTCATCATCTGAACAGAAGAAGCATAACTCTGGAAAGAAGGTTATCTGCTGCGAGTGTAATGAGCTAGGTCGTCACAAGAACGAGTGTCCAAAGGTCAAGAAGGAGAAGAAGCCTAAGAAGAACTTCTCCAAAGCGAAGAAGATCTAATGGCAACTTGGGAGGATTCTAACTTTGAAGAAGAGGAATCTGATGAAGAACAAGCAAATGTTGTGCTGATAGCAACAACTGAAGATGAAGTTTCTGGAGAACCAGAAGACAAAATCATCAGAATCAGACTCAGACTCTTACTCAGAAATATTCATAGTAGCTCAGTTGAAGCACTAGTCGTGATACTTGGACAGTAGTTGCTCGCGACTCATGATGAGAAGAAGGCATATGTTTCAAAATATGGAACTTAAGCCTGGAAGTTTCGTCAGTCTCTGAGGAGATCAGAAAGAAGAAATCATTGGCTCTGGAAATTGTTGCTCAAAAGTGTTTACTGTTGGGATATTTTGAATGCTCTAAAAGCTACAGAATCTATGACGCAGAAACACGAAGTGTAGACTAATCAATTCATATCAGATTCAATGATAAGCTTAGCCCTGAAAATTAAAAGCTAGTTAAAAGGTTGCAGATCTGAAGATCACGTCATCAGAATCTAAGAAGCACAAGATTTAAGAGAAGCAGACAAATACACGAATTCTCCAAAATCCAGATACAACCTTATCAGAAGCTGGGAACTACTCATCTCATCAGAAGAAGAATAAATTAAAGACCTCTCATTCTGAAGAATTGATTCTGAGAGATAAAGTTGATCCAGTCAGAACTCGCTTACCCTTCAGATATTCTGAAGAAACTCTTCTGAGTGAAGTGACTCTGATAGAGCCAACAACAGTTGGTGTAGCTCTAAATGAAAATGAGTGGATTCTGACCATGCAAGAAGGACTGAACTAATTCATCAGAAACGTCGTCTGGAATCTTGTTCAGAAAACCAAAAGTGTCTACGTTGTTGGAACTAAATGGGCGTTCAGAAACAAGTTAGATGAGAAAGGCTGAATTCGAAATGAGTTTAATGGAAGAACTCAGATTCCTTCTGGGAATTCAAATTGTTCAAAGATCAGAAGGAACGTACATTCATCAGAGCAAGTATGCAAAAGAACCTCTGAAGAAATTCAACATGATGGACTGTACTCCAGCTAAGACTCCAACGCATCCAACACGTATTCGGGAAATGGAAGAGATTACGCAAGAGACAGATTGGAAAGAAGAAGCACCTCTGGAAGGTGTCAGTTTCTCGGGAAGAATCTGATCTCATGGTCAAGCAAGAGGCAATCAATAATTGCTCTCTCAACCGCAGAAGCAGAGTACATATTCGCGTCTCTATGCAGTACGTAGATGTTGTGGATGAAGAACCAGCTAGAAGATCATCAGATAAATGAGAGTAACATTTCTAACCTTCATGATAATATTGCTGCTATCTGTTTAAGTAAGAATCTAATCTTATGGACAAAGCACATAGAGACTATGTTTAGAAGGGAATTTTATGTTTAAAATTTACAGACCATCACTGGGCTGATATTTTTACAAAACCCTTGGCTGAAGATAGATTTTTATTTATTCTGAAGCATCTGAAAATGGACTATTGTCCAGAGTAAGATTTTATTAGAATCAGATGTGTTTAGTCAGAGTCTGAAAATGTCAGATTTTCATTTAAACTAAGAAGCATTTATTTTTAACCTCAGTCATCAGAAGATGCTTTGTCAGAAGTGTCTCTGATCAGAAGGAAACCTTTTGGTTTTCCAGACTTTGAGGATATCAAAGCGTGTCCAAAAGTCACCTCGAGCGTTGTGATTTTGTGTGACTAGGTTTTCAGTAATTATTACCTATTACGCATTAATATCATGTTTAACATTGGATTTGAAAAGTTATTTGATAAGTGTGTAAATCTTTACGTCTTCCTTCCTCCTTAGGCATTCATAAAGATGCATGTAAGACAAAGATTTCTTGGAACTTAACACTTGTTTTCCCTCCTTTATTCTCTGTCAGACTATGCCCTCTCATCTTTGAGTATACATTTATTTGTATTTATTGACTGATGTCATAATATCAATAATGTATACTAGTCCATAATCTTTTGGAAACTCATACACTTCTTCATCATTCCTATTCTTGTTTATATTCCTTGCATTGGAAATGATGAATTTCTCGTCTCAAGTTCATCCAGTCTTTATTACTATTTATAGCTATCACTCCTCTGTTGTCTTTATATACTACACTTCTCCTCTCAATTCTTCATCCGTTTCTATTGGTTGTTCACTTGTACTCCTATTGCTTTCACCATGTCTATCAAAACCTTTGCCGACAATGAAGAAACATTGGAAGTCATTAATGAGAAAAGGCCATGTTTCCCTAAACTGAAAGATGCAGGCATTTGTATTTCCACCAGCATGCAAATCCAAGGATGGTCAGGATACTTTGCAAGTCTGCATGGACCCATTTATCCTGTGATGATAAAAGAGTTCTGGAAATACGCAAAGATTGGTGAAGACAACAACTCTGTTTGGTCTTCCATTTTTGGTGTTCCGGTCATAGTAACACCTACCGCCATTGCCCAAGCCATTCATTGTGTTCAATCAAGAGTGACTATTGATAAATTCCATCTGAACTATTCCTTTGCTGGAGATCTCATTAGGATTCATGACGCGTCTCGAGACAAGTATGAACCCTATGATCCTGAAGGACTCCTCCCTGATGGAAAGTTATGGTTTAAACTACTGCTAACCAACTTCCACCCTAGAGGAATGGCCAAAAGTACCTTGACTCATGATGATAGGTTGTTTATCTATTTCATGATGTACAATGTCCGGGTGAATCTTCCACAAACCATCTTCAATCATCTGAAGAACTATGTTGAAATCTCCAGAAATCAGCTAAGTCCTTCATACCATATGGAAGAATTCTGTCTGAGTTATTCTACAGGGCTGAAATTATCACTTTAGCCAGAATACTTGGACTAGAAGATGCTACCTCTGAAGAGAGGTGTAAAAGGGTTGATGAGGTGGAGGATTTCTGATAGCTGGTTGGTGGTTGGCTCTCTTGGTCTTTTGACTTGTTTGGTGTCTGATCTTTCTTCCGTTTGTCATTACTACTCCTACTTGTTGTTCTTGTCGTTGTTTGTTTTCTGTTTTATGATTCTGTGTCTGTAATGCGCCTCTACGTTTTTTCGTTTTGTCAATGAAGTATTTTTCTTTTCTTTTATTTTGTCTTACTGCATTATTTAATGATTACCATAAAAAGGAAGGAAATGACTAAATCTAACTTATCTGAATTCTTTCAAAGCAAAATGATTTAGTTAAAATCTTGATAATGTGTGAATGATATGATAACAACTGTTGGACACATGAGTAACGTGAACTTCTTGAGAATAGGCTAAAAATATTTATGCATTTCCCCATGGTTGTGCAGTCATAAATGATAAGACATATGTGAGTTAAGATTTTCTTGAAAATAAGCTATACTCTCTTCTATCTTTACTATGCGTCGGTTCTCAATTGCCACTTATAAGTATACATTTATTGATTCCTATAGAACTTAAATATTGTATCCTTATTTGTGACCTTTTTGGATATTCAGTTTTAAGAGACTGCTACACTCCTTTCCTATTCCTTGATTTTCTTGTCTCTTACTCTGCCAATGTGTCCTTGGCATATCTTATGCGTGATACGCATCTTGACCTATGTCATTTTCTAAGTCAGTCACGTCTCATACCCATTTATATATATATATATATATATATATATATATATATATACTTCATCCCTCCTCTCATGATCTGAAGTATTTGAGCTTACTAGTTCAAAATTACCCTCACTGTATAAATCTTCTCATCATGTCTCTAATTACTTTCCAAGGAGATGAGAACCTTCTTGAGGTCATGTCAGAAGAACAAATCAATCTTCTTCATTTTGGAAATAGAGAAATTGCTAGCAGTATCACCTCAATCATGCACTATCAAGAATGGGCAAAATACTTCATGATTCTAGATAAACCAGTCTACTTAAATCTTGTAAAATATTTTTGGAAGCATGCCTACATTAATGATGAAGGTCGCTCAATTTCTTCTCGTGTCTTTGGTGTCCCCATAAACATCACTCCCTTCACCATTGCTCTAGCAATTGGCTGTGAGAACATTGGCTTTACTGTTGAACATGTTAAGTTTAGGTATCTTATTTCTGAGGAACTAGCCTCTCTTCACAACACATCATCCACATATGAACCTCTCAATCCTGAAAACCTTCTTCCCATTCCCAAATCTTGGTTTAAGCTTTTACTGACCAATTTTCGTCCTCAGGAAGAAACCAAAAATATCTTGTTTCACGATGATCGCGTTTTCATCTTTCTTCTGATGGCTCAGAGGCGAATTAATCTACCCCAGACTATCTTCAACTTCCTGCTAAAATCCATTACAGACTCCAGAAATGGCTATTTCATCAAGCCTTACATACCCTTTGGAAGAGCTCTATCTAAAATCTTCTTTATAGAAGGAATTGTTGAACTGGTCCAGTCAGAAGCTCTAGAAAATGGTATGTTAAAGAAACATTATGAAGTTTTGATGGTTAATCTGTAGCATGTCGTATTTTTGTGTTATCTGTCTTGTTTCTAGATTTTTCTGTGTTCAAGTTGTGCCGATGTATTTCGATCCATTATTAATGAAATTGTCTTTGTTTGTGAGTGCTATGGCCTATCTTAGAAATTTATTTCTCACATATTTATCATAATACTACACTATTTATTGCATTATCTTTTTGATTATGACAAAAAGGGGGAGAAAGTAAAATGATTTTGATAGTACTTATTCTCAAATCTCGAACTCAAACATTACATAATGCTTATATAATGCTTTTTACAACTAACTGTTTGTTTGATGTTTCAATTATGGAACTCTGAAAAAGTTCACTTAGCATTCTAGACAAGTTGAATATTGAAAATCTTATGGATAATTTCAACTCTGATAATTCATGGTTAAGAAGTTGTAGACTTTGAGAATATATGATTATTCAAACAGATGTTCTAATACTGTTCATAAGATGTGAACTCTCTGAAAGTCAAGAAATCTTGTTTATTCAAATAGATGTTCCAATACTGTTCAGAAGTTGTGAACTTTCTGAAAGTCAAGAAATCTGGTTTGATAAAACAGATGTTCCAATACTGTTCGGAAGTTGTGAACTTTCTGAAAGTTAAGAAATCTTGTTTGATATCATAGTGTTCAGAAGTTGTAAACTTTCTGAAAGTATGAAATTCAGACTTAAAGCGTCAGAAGCAGAAATCTCCTTGAAAGTAAGCCAAGTCAATTCTCTGAATCAGAAGACACGCTCTGCAACGGATGATATTCTGATAAAATCAGTCAGGCTCTGAATCTGATAAGATTGGTGAATCTAAGAAAAGATGGACAAAAGAGAAGTCACTTCCAATCAAAGTCTGATACTTAAGAAGTTGTGATTCTCCATCAAGATCTGATAAGAAGTTCTGATACGAGATGCGTGACATTATCCAATCAGACTCAAAACCAAGAGTTTTGATTTTTCATCAAAGTTCTGATAGTAACCAGGTTCTGAGATGAAGACCTAGTGTTCTAGCCAGACTCTAATGAGTTGTTGTAGGGAAGTATTCCTTCTCTATTGTCATGTTCTGAAGAACTCAAATTTTATTTTATGAGTCTTGGGATCAGGGGGAGACTCTGAACAAGCATAAATGAAATTTTGAGATTAACAGATTCAGGGGGAGCTGAGAGCTTAAACTCTGAATTTGTAGACTACGGTGGTTACCCTGTATAAATTGTTCTATCAAAATACATGGTTTTGTCATCATCAAAAAGGGGGAGATTGTAAGAACAAGATTTGGTTTTGCATCTTGTCTCTATGTTTTGATGATAACAATGAAGTATTTGTGTGAGAACAATTATGGTGCTCTAACGGTTGTTACTCTGATGGCTTTAACAAACGGGTTGTAACTGTGGTAAAGACCATGTGCCACATCACTCTGATATTCTCTATGGTCACTTCTATATGAAGAAGCAAGAATAGGTTCTAATCTACTGTGTGTCAGAAAGATTCTGAGAAGACACTATGTTATTGTTGTAATGTTTCTTGGATTCTAATTTTTGAGCGTGACTCTGATGTTCTATTTATGAAGCCTATATAGCTTCTGAGGTCGTTAACTTCTGAAGACTAAGTGCTGGAGATTCTGAAGACAAGGTTCTGTTGAACAAAGTTTTGAAGACTCTGAAGACTTAAGTATTCTGATAACCAAGGGTTTTGAACTAGAAGTGTTGAAGACTCTGAAGACAAGGTTCGGCTGAACAAGTTCTAAAGACTCAAGACTCCAAAGACCCAATGATTCATTCTTCTGATCATGCTTCAATCAAATCAATTCAGAAGCCTCTGATGAATAGAAGAAGATGAAACGTTTGCGTGGGAAAATAATACATAGTACAGATAAAGTACGTTCCTTTCCACTACCCTGATTTGGTGGTACAAAGGACAACTTTAGTGTACGATTTTCAACCCTGCATAACGGCATTATTTCAAGTCATCAGTACTCTTATCATATTACCGATCTGCCCTTCAACGAATCTTTTTCTGGCTATATATAGACTTGATCATTCAACGAATCAGATGCGCGTGTGTGAGCATATGTGCATACAAGTGTAAATGCATGCGAAAGCATGGAAGTCTGAAGTGAGCAACAAACGATGTAATACTCAGTGTAAAAGAAGAAGAATCAGAAACACTGATGTATATGAAGAAAGAACTCAAGAAATGAAGAAACTTATGAGTGAACAGTAAAGCACCACAATAAAAAGAAGAAAAATGTTATTACTGTATATTCTCTTTAAGTTAGATTGAGCTTAAAATGTATGCTTACCCTGCTTGTGTAGAAGCATCATTATTGTAAACAAACCTTGTAGCAGACAGTTGTTTGGGTTCCCTAATGGACCAGTTGGGTCAAAATTTTTAGGGAGACTAAGACAGTGTGTCTTAGTGTTGTTAGTCACTTGCAGTTGGCTTGTGCGTTGTATTCCTTAAGAGACCAGTTAGGTCAGAAATCTTAAGAAGTCTAGGACTAGTGTGTCTTAGAGGTTGTTAGTCACTAGAAATTGGCTAGTGCAATTGTAATCAGTTTGGTTATAGTGGATTAAGTCCTTGTGTATAAGGCAAAATCACCTTGGCGGGTGGACTGGATTAGCTTGATAGTTTTCAAGTGAACCAGGATATATCGTGTGTCTTTCTTATTGTTAGTTTATTTATGATCTTTGTTTGATTTTCATAAAAAGCTTTCAAAATAGGAAACCCAATTCAAACCCCCCTTTCTTGTGTTTTTCTCACACCTTCACTAATATGACAAGTAGTCATGCTAATTTGGAGCAAAGTGAAAACTCATAGGAAAATGGTGGTATTTGACCCACTTATTTTCGAATGTTTATCTATAAGTCATGATCCCTAATTTCCTCCAATAGTGTTGTTGTACCCACAGAACTAAAATACATGAGGGAAACCATGTACCAAGTTTATCTCAGGTTGCAGTTCATTTATTTTTACTTGAATGGTTTGCAAATGTTCAACTCTCAAACGTACTTTGGGAAACTGGCTGAATGGGCTATTAATTTTCCTGACACAGAAGACCTTGTATGTGACAGTGTATTTGTGCTTTAACCGTTGTTTATCTTATGACCACTTCAAAGGACGCGCAAAGGATCTATATGTAATGTCTTGTAACTTAAAAGGTGATATCATAAAATCTTTTTGGAAAATCCAAGACTACATGGCATCTACGGATGAGAAAAATCTACCTCGTAGGATATATACATGTTCGTGTAAGCCCTAGAGGTTAATATTTTTATTAGAACTTGGTACTTGTATCAAATTATCCATTAACAATAATAAGGCATTTATTTGTTATGTTTTTATTTTCAAAGTAATAAAGTCCCTAGAATAGCTAGTTCATTTAATGAAACATTAAGGGTTTGTTAATCACTAGATCCCATAAAACTTTATGACATTATTCTTAAAGTATCTGTAGGCAAGCTTTATTGTGAAGTGGGATAACATTAAAGCATTGAGACTATTATATGGATAAAGTAATGATCATATCTCATGGATCATGGATACATGATTATCAAGTCTTCACATAAGTATAGATATTAGGAGTAATATTTATACTAGATTGACCCGCAATGAGAATACTACATAGAATATTATGCAAGTATCATATATTATTCTCATGGTGAAAGTGTTGTATGCCACCATTCGATCTGAAATCATTATGAACCTTAGATATGGAGTCTAGTACTTTATTGTCAATCAAAAATTATTCATAATAGAATGACCGTAAAGATGGTTGATAGGTACTCCACAAATCATGCTGAGAATAAATTCTATTTCTGAAACACTGGCCTCTCTCTCTCTCCTCTCTCTCTATCTCTCTCTCTCACTCTCTCTCTCTCTCTCACACACACACACACACACACACACACACATACTCAAAGTCTTTATTTGTAGCAGATAACACTGAGATTAAAAGCATTTTGTTCATGTGGATTGAGTTGAGGCGTTGTTCTTCATTCATCGCATGTGATCATTTTATGGGTCTACATCAATGGTTGATCACCATAAGAGGTAAATATACTATCATTGATCATGTACATCCGTAAGGATCAACTTAATGGAAATTTTTATTTTTTCTCTACAGTTTATATCGCTATTTTCCTTCAGTGGTATTAGAGTTACTTATAAAACCATGAGTCAGATAGTTTTTTGTATTATGTACTTTTATGTTTTGTATAATTTGGATGTTTGGTGTTAATTATGCTTCAGAACTCAACATTTGTATGGTGAAGCAGCAATACTTCAATCATCCGTAGTGATATAAATATGATTGACTGATTTATCCATGATATAAATAATTATGGTGTGAAGTCAGGGTATTTTATATACTATTTTGTTTCGTCCATTCAATTAGTGTAATTATGTTATACATTTGAATTATCAATGTTCATTGTGCTTCGGAATCCGAAATTTGTTTGGTGAAGCAATGTCATTTTGATCAGTCATATTGAATATTCGATCATTATATTTTTTATGGTATGAATGGTTATGGCCTTAGTTTTATTTTATTTTATTTTGGGGTTTTTAAATACAACCCGTGTGTCGTTCCTTTCTCTTTACTCTCTATATGTAACTTTTTTTTTCATCTCATGGCCTCATATGTAAATGAGTATTCTATTATGTAATATAATGAAGAAAGAGAAGAAGACAATATCAAAGAAAGACAAACATGGAGCTCTTTCTTGGAGAAGTATCGATCGTTCTTAGGTTTAGCTTTGGTTCTCTCATTAGCTTGAAGGAACAATTGCGCTCGGGGCCATAATTGTATCATTTTATGTGAATGTATGTTGATTTCTATAAATGTATATTGATGCATGTGAGAGATGATTTATATGATAAATAAGCCGGTGAGATCAAAATTAATTGCAAATTAACTAAAACAAATATTAAGATTAAGCTTTTCAATATTTAGCACTAATTAAGACTAGTATTAAATAATGTAGGTGTTTCCCACCGCGAAGTGCATGTTATATATTAGTAAGATGCAATGGAATAAATGTAAAATTCAATTGCTAAAACTTTGAGTTTGACTTAATTAAACTAATTATAATAAGATAATAAATGTTTAGAAACAAGATTTAGGAACAATCCTTATGATGAAATTGAATAAAAAGTTATTCACCCAACTGATAACATTTAAGAGTTGTATTTGATACATTTGGAAGGATTTCATACCTAAATAATTGATTTTTGTGTAGTCAGCCTATCGCTGACTTAAAACAATGTGAAATATGTATCTCGAACCACTGCAAAATCTTTCAACGGGATTTTTCGAATCAAATGTTGAGGTTTCTTTGGTTTGAGTAAAACGGTGGGAGCATATTTAATTAAAGACCTAATTGAATATGTTTTTAATGATACCTATATCTTTGATAATTCTTTGAAACAAAGATTACCGTGTTAACAAACAATTCAAACAACATTTTGCAATCAATCATTGACAAGGAATAATTGTTTGGCAAAAACTTCTTGGAGTGGTATTGAAACTTAAGGATTGTCCTCAAACATAAGAAAAACTTGTATGTCTTAGAGACACCAATTTCCAAAGAAGAGCCTCTTAGTTTTACTCATAAGGCTGAAAGACATGATTATAAGCATGTTGATGATGCAACAAAAGTTGTTTGCCTTATATTGGCTACCACAAAATCTAAATTTAAAAAACAATATAAGGATATGGAAACATTAAATAGGGGTACTCTTAAAACAATAAAAATTTGGTATCTATGAAGGATCTCAAGTTAAACGGTTTAAAGTATAATGATTGTCATATTATAATAGATAATTGTCTGCCAATCTGTATACATTTAACTTTTCCTAAGAATGTGTGATAGACTATAACTAAATTATATCTCTTCTTCAAAGCTATTTGGGGCAAAGTTATTGAGCCTTGGAAGTTTTTGGCATCGCAGAAAGAAATTGTTGCCACTTTATGTGAACTTGAGATGTATTTTCGTCCCTCCTTTTTTGGAATAATGATTTATTTAACTATCCACCTTGTCATGGAAACACTACTTTTGATCATCTTATATGAGATGGATGTACCTGATTAAATGTTACATGAAGATATTTAAAAGGTATGTGAAGAATCAAAGTCATTCAAAAGGTTGTATTATTAAAGGGTACATCGTTGAAGAAGCTATTGAGTTGTTTTATTGGATCTCTTTCGTATGTAAAACCTAAAGAACTTTCAGTGTCACGTCACTTGAGAAAAACGACAGAGGAGATGGTGCAAGTAAGCTGGTGACCACATTAAACATTCAATAGAGTCAAGCACATTTATATGTTCTTCCAGAAGTCATTAGTATGAAGGAAATAACCATTAATATTGGTTGGAATTAATATTGACCCATTAATTTACTTATTACTTCCTATTACTTCTGTATATACAAAAAATGATGAGCTACACATGTGATTAGAATAGTGATTAACTTTGTTTAATTTACTTCATATAATAAAAATAATTGTATACGTACCCAACTATCATTTCTTTTTGTTTCGAGTCGGCCATAGGCTTAGAGCGACAAAACCAATTACCAAGGCTCAATCTAGAACTTCACCTAATAGAGTAGATGGATAGGTGGAGATCTCTTTGAGACACAAGTTACTTGATCCTAACCCTCAAACATTTCCTGACATTGGATACATCAGACGACTTCCTACATCACACGCTGGATCATACGAGGATGGTTTTGACCAAATGATGTATATAAACCACCCTACGCGGTGATTGTAGGTATTATTTCTTTCTCATTCTCAAACTATATTCTTGGAACTTCACTGACTTGGGAGTTTGAGTGCTAACCTTGAAGGTCCTCTTTACTCTACCATACTAAAAGCTCACCCTGCCGCATTAGAAGAGTTCATCCCCGTATCACCTATATTTCTTATTCCACCTCAGAATAGTGGTTCCATATGTAGGAGTCAAATTCAGATTCTCATGAATTTCAACATCAAATCCATCTAGTTCTGAAAATCACATTTCTCTAGCATCAATCTCTCACAATTTATGATGGAAATCTTCGATCCGACTTTCAGAGTTATCTCCCAAGCACCTACTTTGAGATCATCGGAAAATCTCATTGTTTCCTCTATTGATGGATTATATTTAAGTAAAGCAAAGTTAGACGAGAAAAAATTTGGCAAAAGACTTCTCGAACTCTCAAATGGAGGAAGGAAAACTAAAGAAAGGAAGATTGATCCTAGATTTTCGAGACAACAAAAAGTTGAGAGGGATCCCTAACATAATGTTTCCCTTAGTGGAAAATGTTCTTGCTAAAACAGTAAAAGGTTGACATCTTTGCTATTTGTCTGAAGAGAGCCTTAGATGAATGGTTATGAGTGTCTGTTCTGTGTCTTGGTCCCCTTTTCTTTCCAGAATATTCCCTATTTGTAGGTGTCTCAGTTGATCCCCTCCAATAACGTTTGACCTTTCATAAATACTCACATAACGTTTGACCATTCAATTATTGTAACTCCTTGGTCATAATGTATGTTTTCATAACAGTTCCCTATGACATTTAATGTTCTGTCAGAGTTATACATCCACTCTGCATATGTCGAGTTGCTTTTCATTCAAGGTGAGATTGACTTACTTCCATCTTATCCGACGTATAAGTAGGCATATAGTTTTTTGTTTCATACTCGGTGTATCACCGGGTTAGTCATTGGCCAGTCAACGTAATTTTCCGGGTACGTACATAAGCCCCCGAGCATGAAGCTTGGAAGACTGTAATGCTCGGACAAAAATAATACCTGGAAATTCCTGTCGTGCTTGCCCCTGAACCGAAAATGTCTTCTAGGCCCCTCCTTTAATGACGTGTCATGGTGTATCTTTTGCCAGATTTTCCTTTATCTCAGCAATGATGACTTTTATGGGAATTTGATCCTTTTACACCCCCTCACAGTTTTGAATTCCTCTAACATTTTTCTTTTTTTTTACAGACAAAATGACTAATCTATTATTGACAAAGCATAGGAGATTGATGTTAGAAGCTTAAGCAGCAAGGTACGCGGCTAGTCAAGTTGTTGCCAAGTCGAATTTTTCTGGCCTAGAAACTTGGGCCTTAAAGAAAAGGAAGCAAGCACCCAGCAAGGCGGTTTCAAACACCAATGGCTCTTTCGTTGCCCCCACTCTCCTCATATGGAGACCCGTCCGGGATCTCCCAAGGTGATGCAAACTTTGATAAGTGACGACGTATGTAAGGCCGACTGGGAGATTTCCTCTTTGATGCATGAAGCCGGAGGAAGCGATCATTCTAAATCGTCCAACAAATTCAAATTCTGGAGAAATAACTTTGATGGGTTGAAATTCCTTTTATGACCATCTGAACACTACGAAAGATGTGAAAAAGGTGAAATCCATCTATCGTCATAAATTGACTCAAAATATTAGTTCTTACTTAATGAGGTGTGTTATTCATACGAGGGGTTTGTTTGAAGTCGGGGATGATAGCAAGCAGATGGAGGTAAATCTTAGACAAGAGATTTCCTAGATTAAAGAAAAAGAGGAATTGCATGCGGCTAAGCTAGTCGAACTAGATAAGCAATTGTCGGAAGAGAAAGCTAAAAGGGAGAGATCAGAATCGTCGGAGCGAGAACTGCAGGCCTCTGTTGACAAACAATCTGAGGAGCATAAAGCTGCCCAAGACTTGATTGGTCATTTACATAGTACTTTGAAGAAATCTTAGATCGATGTCCTTAACGCCGACGACGCTACTTTCGACAGGGAGAAGGCTCAGGTTCTATGCCTCTACCCTAAGCTTGATTTGTCGGAGATGGATTTTTTCAAGGTCGTGGTCAATGGTCGTCTTGTGGACATGGAGGAGACTGAACTTCCTCCTACTGATAATTCAACCCAGGAATGGTCATCTATGAAGACAAGTCCAACAAATAGTTTTTGGCTTTCCTCTTTGTAATGCCTTAAGTATTTTTTTGTTATCCTCTTTTTGTATTCGGGCCTTATGATGGTCTATAAGACAACAACGTTTTATTTTATGAATGTGTTATTTCTTTGATTATGTGGTTGGCATTTATTTTGCTAAAACTATTCTAGAAGCAAGATGTTGAAACAAGATGTTCTAATTTTCTGCATTCAATATGTCGGATAAAGATGTCCCATCCTGGATCATAGGACATCGCGTCTGTTATTGGTTTACAAGGAAGATTTTGTTTGTTGTTATTTATTACTAAATATTCTGTGAATATTTAGTTATCCTATGTGGCGTCCAAAGTAATTAAGTTGAGATTTTGTGTTGGTTTTCGGATTTTCACTTCTTTCTAAATATGGAGACATATTAGGAAATATTAGATTGAAGATCTATTTTCTTGGAGTTTATTTTGTAGAATTATGTGCAGTCTCTCTGCTGCGTTTTGAAGCCCAACCCAGTCCAGATTTAATGCTATATATTGACTGGTGTTAACCTAGTTTAGGTGTGGAACTTACATGTGTTTTTGTTAGGGTTTTTGATTGTTAATTGTGAGCCTAACTGGTATCATTCTGATAACAGTATAAGGACTGGTTTTGTGTTGTAAGTTCTGTCAGTTACTCATAAGCTTTTAAGCATTGAGTTTCTTGTGTGTCAGTTCTCATAAGCTTTGAAGTATTGAGAATTGTGTGTTTTTGAAAGTGTGTCTTTCGTTTTGTTACTTGTGTTGAAAGGAACCAGTCACGGTTTATGATTAAATAGGGATTTGAGGAGAGCCTCATACCTAGGTGAGTCTTAGGTAGAAGTCATAGGAAGGGTAGTGATTAAGTGAGCAGATTGTAACCGAGTGTGGTTGTTGTGTGATCTGTGAATTGATACTATCGTATATTGATTTTGTCCCTGGCTTGGTAGCCCCCAGAGTAGGATTATTGATCCGAACTGGGTAAACATATCACTGTGTTCTTTACTTTCAGCACTGTTATTTTTATTGTTATCTTGTTCATTGTGTTGGATATTCGTGTCTCAACATCTGTGTAGGACATCTGATATATGTGCCAGAATTTCAATTGGCATCAAGAGCTTGCACCCTAGTTTGTTTCTGGGTGAGATTCAGGGAAGGTACTTTCTGGTGCAATGGACAAGGATGGAGGATTTTTTAATAGACCACCTCTGCTTGATGGTTCCAACTATGACTATTGGAAACCAAGGATGATAGCATTCATCAAATCCATGGATGATCAAGCATGGAAAGCTATTATCAAAGGATGGGAACCCCCAAAGGTTAAAGATGGAGAAGGTAATCCTACTGATGTGGTGAAGGAAGAGGAAGACTGGGATGATGCAGACTACAAAGGGTCCTTGGGAAATTCCAAATCCATGAATGCCTTGTTTAATGGTGTTAACAAAAGTATTTTTCAGGTTGATTGAACATTACACCATTGCCAAAGAGGCTTGGTAGGTCTTGAAGGTTGCTCATGAAGGAACTTCAAAGGTGAAGATGTCAAAACTTCAGCTTCTCACTACCAAGTTTGAGAATTTGAAGATGAAGGAAGATGAGAGCATTTATGATTTTCACATGAACATTATTGAGATAGCTAATGCCTCAAGTGCCCTAGGTGAAAAGATGTCTGATAGAAAACTGGTCAGAAAAATCCTCAGATCTCTACCTAAGAGGTTTGACATGAAAGTGACTGCTATAAAGGAAGCTCGGGACATAGATAAGATGAAAGTGGATGAACTTGTGGGATCACTTCAAACATTTGAATTGGGGATCAGTGAAAAGTATGAAAAGAAGAAGAGTATAGCTTTTGTGTTAAAGGCAGGTGACTCGGAAGGTGAAAGTAATTTGGACAGAGATGAAGGCCTTTCAGAAGACCTGGTGTTACTTGGCAAACAATTCAACAAAGTGTTCAGAAGGATGAATTGGAAGTCAAGATCAAATGTTAGGGATAAGTCATTCGACATCAGCAAAAACCAGAATGCTGGGAGAAATTCCAGAACTGAAGAAAATTTCAACCAAGGGAAAAGAGCTCAGTGTCATGAGTGTGAAGGTTTTGGGCACATAAAATCTGAATGTCCCACTTATCTCAAGAAGCAAAAGAAGGGGTTATCAGTTTCATGGTCAGAAGATGACTCTGAAAATGAAACTGATGAGAAGTCTGGAAAGCTGGTTACAGCATTAACAGGTGTGTATGAGTCTGATGAAGAGTCAGTCAGTGAAGAACTTACTTTTGAAGAGCTGGCTGCTTCCTATAAGAATTTATGCATTAAAAGTGAAGAAGTATGTCAGCAGAGAGAAGAACAAAAGAGAGTTATTGCTCATCTAAAAGCTGAAAAGGTAGAGCATTTATCTATTATCTCTGATCTGAAAAGTGAAGTGGTTGTACTGAATTCAAAATTGGACAATGTGATCAAGACTGTCAGAATGCTCAATAGTAGCTCTGATGTGCTTGATGAGATTCTTAAGTCAGAGAGAGATGTTGGAAATGTTAGTGGTCTTGGGTTTGAAAGTTCAAGTGAGATAGACAAAGGAAAATGGCCTGAAGTGACACTTGCTCAATCTAAGAAATAATTGAAGACGCCAAATAACATGTTACAACATCCTCACAGACATCAGAAGAATTTCACAAGAAGAAAGAATCAAAGATGGAGATGTCACTATTGTGGAAGGTTTGGCCATATAAAACCCTTCTGTTACAGATTATATGGCTACCCCAAAACTGGGTTACAGTCTAGTAGGGAACAGGATTGGGTTGGTGCAAAGAAGGTGTGGACTCCCAAGAATACTGTGGAAGAACACATAGCTCATAAGTCTTTCAGAGTCTCTACAAGGGAAAAGTGGTACTTTGATAGTGGCTGTTCTAGGCACATGACTGGTGTCAAGGGATGTTTGTCAGATGTTAAGTCTCATTCTATTAACTATGTGACCTTTGGTAATGGATCAAAAGGGAGAGTAATGGGTGTTGGAAAATTGGACTGTACAGGAACACCCAACCTGGAGGAGGTATTACTTGTTGAAGGCTTAGATGCAAACTTGATAAGCATAAGTCAACTATGTGATCAGGGTCTCAGGGTCAACTTTACCAATTCTGAATGTCTGATAACAAATGAGAAGGGTAAGGTTGTCATGAGAGGCGAGAGAGCATCAAATAATTGTTATTTGTGGAGTTCTGAAAGCACTGCAATATGCTTGGAAACTAAGAAAGCTATTGGAAAGAATACTGAGTTAAAATAGGTGCTGATCAATTTTAAAGCAACTCAAAATGTTAGCATGGTGAACTGTGATAATCTAAATAGAACCAATTCGAATAAGATTAAACTTAGTGAGTATGTCAGCGCGGAAAATTTTAAAGGGAAGTTTGATGGATGCACATTTGAGCCGAATCGGGTGTTCAAAGTTTGTGACTGCCGCGCTTCTCTGGGCCCACTTCTCAAAAATATAAATAAGCGGGCAAAAACACTTTACCTACATCAAACATATTGTACACAAATTTCTCCTGCCTTTTCTCTCCAAAGGTTACGGGCTTTAGGGTTTTCTCTTAACATCCTCAATATTGTGCTTTGTGATCAATCGAAAATGTCTCATTATCATGCATCAGAATCCGTGTATGGCTCTTCTGATAACTCAGGATCTCCTCGGACCAATGCTGGAGATGATGAACCACTTCGAATGATCAACCTCTCAGATCTTGTGCTTGATATTGCTCCTTTGAACGTAGCACCTGCTGATCCTAAAGGAAAACGACAAGTTTCTCCTTCAATGGATGTCAATATTTCTGGTAAGAAGTCTAAACCTTTTTCCTCTAGGAAGAAAGTTCACTCGATGACTAGTCTATATGTAGACCAAATAAGCCCTAGAAAAAATTTGTCTGAAAAAGGGTCTAAGTCTGGTTTGATTGAAAAGAAGAACGCTACTGAATCATGTGGTATAAACAAGAATCCTACTGATGCTGATGTAATCAGAAAAGATAAGGAACTTAGGAAGTTTGTTGTAATGGTTTTGAGTGGAGTTGATACAGATGTTGTGTCTGATGTTCCAACATCCTTGACAGGAAATGCCAATCCAAATGGCAGCCCTACAGATAGGACTGATGATGGTGTACCTATTCATGTGGGTCACGAAAGAAGGAGTAAAAAGAAAGCTGGTGTAGTTATTAATGTTGATGACCTCACTTCTGATGAGGAACCCATTGCAGGGATGTTAAGGAGAATTAAGAAAAGAAGAGAAAAAACTGTTATGATGGAAGGTTCAAATTCTGCAAAATCGCAGAGAAAGTCTGGAGGTGTGGATAGTACCAAGGGAAAAGTTCGAGCTGGGCCTCCTAAATAATGGAGTAAGGTTATTGTTCCAACAAAGAAGAGAAAAGTCACTACTCATAGTGAGTCTGAATATGAGGCTGCAACAGATGTTCAAGATATCATTGGTGTGAAAAACTCTACAAGCAAAAAGACCTATGCTGATGGTTCTGTGAGGAATGCAGATAGATGGAGAGTTGTGGATCAAAGGAGGATTGCCTTGGAGAGAGAGATGGGTAAGGATTTCAATAAATACAAAGAAATCATGGATCTTATTGCAGCTGCTGGGTTGATGAAAACTGTGTCCAAGATAGGACCCTGCTATGAAAAATTAGTCAAGGAATTTGTTGTGAATATTCCTGAAGATTGTGATGATAATAGGAGTAACAACTTCAGAAAAGTGTCTGTGAGAGGAAAAGTTGTCACTTTTTCTCCTGGAGTAATCAATAACTTTCTGGGCAGGTGTGAAGAACCTCAGCCTGAGTTAGAGGTCACAGACAATGAAGTGTGTAAGGAGATTACAGGTGGTTGTATTAAACACTGGCCAAATGAAGAAAAGTTGTCCTCTGGAAAACTGAGTGTTAAATATGCTATTCTCCATAGGATTGTTGTTGTGAATTGGGTACCTACCAATCATACATCTATTATTTCCTCCATACTTGGTAGGTTCATTTATGTTATTGGTAAAAAGGTCCCTTTTGATTTTGGGACATACATCTTTGAACAAATCTTGAAACAAGCAAGTTTAACTGCTGTCAAGATGCCTATTTGCTTTCCATCCCTGATCTGTGGTGTTATCTTAGATCAGTTTCCTAACCTTTTGTTAAGCAGTGACAATGTACTCAAAAGAAAACCTCACATGTCCCTACACTACAAGTTACTTGGTGGGGAACATGTTTCAGACATTGTTGGGACATCCTCTCAAACTTCTAGCCATGCTACCTTTGATGATGAAGTTATTGCACAACTGCAAGAGACGTGCAAGGAACTAGAAGATTCCATCAGAAAAGACACTGCTAGGAAGTCCAAACTTGAACAGTTAATTAAAACTTTCATGGAGAAAAAGAATGTTTCTGCTGGAACAGTTGGTAAAGACCAAGATAACAAGGAAACTGCTGAAGGTGATGCCTCTGGTGCTGACCACAGGATGTCTGAAGATAATACCTTTGTTGCTGATATTGAAACCAGTGGATCTGATAGAGAGAGTGCACAGGGTTCAGATGACTCTGTATCTGGGAGTGGTGATATTGATGCTGAGACTGATGGAGAAGGTGAAGAAATTGCGGAATCTGGGTTAAATGAAGATGATGATGATGCTGCAGAATAACGCATTGTTTCTTCTTTTGCTTGTTTTGTTGTTGTTGGTTCTGTAATGACTGAATGCCTAGGATAACTATATCTCTGTCTCTCCTTCTGAACATTATCTTTTGCTATATTATGTTTTTGTTTAGAACTGTTCTACTTGCCTTTGTCATATTTCTGGCTAAAAAGGGGGAGTAGTGTGCTTGTGGTATGATTGTGTTTTTGCAGTTGAGGGGGAGTTTCTGCAGTTGAGGGGGAGTTTTGCAGTTGAGGGAGAGTTTTTTTTGGTTGTGAATTTTTTGCTGCTGCTGTGTTTTTCGCTGTTGTCTCTGATAATTTTGTATTGTTTGTTATGTAGTTTTATCCAAAATAAGCCAAAGGGGGAGATTGTTATTTCTTTGATTACATGGTTGACATTTATTTTGCTAAAACTATTCTAGCAGCAAGATGTTGAAACAAGATGTTCTAATTTTCTGCATTCAACATGTCGGATAAAGATGTCCCATCCTGGATCATAGGACACCGTGTCTGTTATTGGTTTACAAGGAAGACTTTGTTTGTTGTTATTTGTTACTGAATATTCTGTGAATATTTAGTTATCCTATGTGGCATCCAAAGTAATTGAGTTGAGATTTTGTGTTAGTTTTCGGATTTTCACTTCTTTCTAAATATGGAGACATGTTAGGAAATATTAGATTGAAGACCTATTTTCTTGGAGTTTATTTTGCAAAATTATGTGCAGACTCTCTGCTACGTTTTGAAGCCCAACCCAGTCCAGATTTAATGCTATATATTGACTAGTGTTAACCTAGTTTAGGTGTGGAACTTACGTGTGTTTTTGTTAGGGTTTTTGATTGTTAATTGTGAGCCTAACTGGTATCATTCTGATAACAGTATAAGGACTGGTTTTGTGTTGTAAGTTCTGTCAGTTACTCATAAGCTTTTAAGCATTGAGTTTCTTGTGTGTCAGTTCTCATAAGCTTTGAAGTATTGAGAATTGTGTGTTTTTGAAAGTGTGTCTTTCGTTTTGTTACTTGTGTTGAAAGGAACCAGTCACGGTTTGTGATTGAAGAGGGATTTGAGGAGGGCCTCATACCTAGGTGAGTCTTAGGTAGAAGGCATAGGAAGGGTTGAGCAGATTGTAACCGGGTGTGGTTTCTATGTGATATGTGAATTGATACTATCGTATATTGATTTCGTCCCTGGCTTGGTAGCCCCTAGAGTAGGATTGTTGATCTGAACTGGGTAAACATATCACTGTGTTCTTTACTTTCTGCACTATTATTTTTATTGTTATCTTGTTCATTGTGTTGGATATTCGTGTCTCAACATCTGTGTAGGACATCTGATATCTGTGCCAGAATTTCAGAATGTTATTTCCACAGTTTATTATTTTTCCGTGCTCTGTGTTTTAATTTGATTGAGCAAGCTAATGATATGTAATTGGCTATAAAACGCCAGGGACCAAGGTGTTTATCCGAATTATACAATTTGGCGAATTAGAGAGTCCAGTTCTGAGCGGGAATTGGACTTTGTGAGTGTTCTCATTTAATCCTTTGAAACACTTAGTTCTCATTTTCTGTCAATAATTTATTTTTCCATTTAGGACATCCAATAATTAATCAGTTTACCTCCTTAACCGAAGTTTATTATACACACTTTTAAAGCACCATCTTTGAATTCTAGGGGCTTTTACGATCTTGAGGAGGCTCATTAGCTGCGAACATGAATCAACCAAATCCGAGTAGATAATATCAGGTATTTGATCAATGGTATAACACAAAGCCAATTTACGCCAGTGGTATATGAAGGTGAGGAAAAGTACACAAGAAGGGGGAGTTGAATTGTGTTCTTTTAAAAATATTTCTACTTCTGAACAGAGTTCGAATTCTAAACATATGTTCAGAACTTGACAACCAGTGCAGCGGAAAACATAGCAGAAGTAAAGTAAATAGAACAATGAACACAATAGAATTATCCTGGTTCCTCCCAACTAAGAGTAGTCCAATCCCTTGTTGTGCAAGATATTTTCCATTATAATCAATTCATGATTACAACTACTTATGAATTCAAGCACAAGACTTTCTTATGCTCAGACCTACCGTCTAAGAGTTTCTTGCTCAATCAACACCTGATCAAGATTTTTGCTTAGATCCTCAAATCCTAAGACTTTCCTTGCTTAAACCCACCTGGTTCAAGACTTCCTTGCTTAGATACTATGCCTAAGACTTCTGTCCTAAGATCCCTGGTCCAAGACTTCCTGCTCAGATTCCTCGAATCCAAGACTTCATTGCTCTGACGCACAGTCCAAGACTTCTTTGCTCAGACCATTAATCAAAGACTTATTTGCTCAGATTCCTCGAATCCAAGACTTCACTGCTTAATTAAAATTGATCAATACTTTCAATGCTCTATCACATAGTAAGAGACTTATTTGGCTTAAGCTTCTCAGCAAGAGACTTTGATGCTTAAGCACATAGCAAGAGACTTTATCTAAACTGTTGAACAACATGTTCAGTAGAATAGAGAACAAGGTGTAGATGATATAATATCATAGGTACATGGTAATCACCTTAACAAAGACCCTAAGCACTTAATATTTCTAAAATAATCATTGTTTGAGAAATCTTAAGGCTTTTTACAATTTACAACAAATGATAGAAAACTTCTGCATACTCGTTTATGTTGCTCATTGTTGATCTTGTTGATTCTTCATTCAAATAGAGGTACAAAATACTTCTATCCTTCTTGACTGTCCTTCTTCTTTTTATTTCTTGTTAAAGATTCAGTTTTAACCTTCAGCTACTTATATAGCAGTTGTAGAAGACTAGCCGTTGGAAGAGATAACTTGATCAAGTGTCTTTGCTTTCTCCATAGTACAAGAGACGTTGAAGATAGATACACCAAAAGATCTTGATCCATTGTGTAACATGTTTAACCATTGCGTCTTCCATGAGATCTTGTACTATATAGCCTTTGAGAGTAGATATCCATAAAGCACGTCAACTCTTCTTGAGCCCTGTGATCTTAGTCTCTAGCTGACAAACAGATTTGACAATGCAACTTGCTTTCTACAGTAAGGATAGCTTCAGCTTTATCACTAACTCTGAATGATCACCAGAAGCCAATTACATTCACCAAGTGTAGAGAAAATATGTTGCTTCTTCTGATGCTGAGACCTTCAGCTTCAGAGTCTACGCCAGACATCACTTAGAGAGTGTTTTTCATATTCTGCACCACCAGACGGTAGTAATTCAGCTCCTCTTAAGTGCGTTCTTATATCAAATTCTGAATGTATATCTTTAAGCATTAGAACCTTCATACTTGAAACACACATCAAATAATACCATTTTTCTTTTAATACTTTTGTTATCATCAAAACCCAAGGATTATATGTCATGAACAAATCTTGTTCTAACAGTATATTATCTAGGACTTTGGCCAGAGGCATCAAGTGGGCATAGCCTGGACAAAGCTGATCAGGGTAGAGGTACATTAACTTGGATTTTGGCCAGAGGCATCAAGTGCGCATAGCCCATACAAAGCCAATCATACCAGAGGTATGCTAACTTTGACTTTGGCCAGAGGCATCGAGTGTGCATATCTCGGAAAGAGTCGATCATGCCAGAGGTATGTTAACTTGGACTTTGATCAGAGGCATCGAGTGCGCATGACTCAAATAAAGTAGGTCATGCTAGAGGTATGTTAACCTGGACTTTGGACAGAGACATCGAGTGCGCATAGTTTGGACAAAGTCGATCATGCCTGAGGTATGTTAACTTAGACTTTGGCCAGAGGCATCGAGTGCGCATAGCCCGGACAAAGAAGATCCTGCCAGATGTATATTAACTTCGACTTTGGCTAGAGGTATCAAGTGCGCATAGCCCAAAGAAAGCCTATCATGCCAGATGTATGTTAACTTGGACTTTGGCCAGAGGTATCAAGTGTGCATATCCCGGACAAAGTCGATCATACAAGAGGTATGTTAACTTGGACTTTGGCCAGAGGCATCGAGTGAGCATAGCCCGAACAAAGTCGTTTATGCCAGAGGTATATTAACTTGTACTTTGGCTAGAGGCATCGAGTGCGCATAGCCCAGACAAAGCCGATCATGCCAGAGGTATGTTAACTTGGACTTTGGCCAGAGGCATCGAGTGTGTATAGCCCAGACAAAGACGATACTGTAAGAGGTATATTAACTTGGACTTTGGTCAGAGGATTCGAGTGCGCATAGCCCGGACAAAGCCAATCTGCCAGTGGTATATTAACTTGGACTTTGGTCAGAGGCATCGAGTGCGCCTATCCCAGAAAAAGTTGATTACATCCTAAAACTGACTTATCTACTTTACATGATATAGTTATTTAAATATGAGTGCCTCATTACATTCCCATCCTAGGATATCCTATTTTTCTTCATTCCTTTTAAGTTTTGAGCCCTATTGCTCGTGCCTTCATTCCTTGCCGTCGCTTGGTTTTTCTTGAAATCTCCCTTCTTTGCTTTTAAAGTATTTTTGTAAAACGTCATTTCTTCAATTCAGACATCAAGCCCCATGGTAGTTCCTAGTTTCGTAGCAAATTTTCTATTATAGGATACTTTTTTTATTGTCAGTCGACCTTCTTCTTTCAAGTTGATATCTACTAAATTAACTTTTAACGACTCCTCTTTGACAGGGCCTTTAGCTTGATCATTTCTTTTAAGCCTCAAGCTATCCTTGTAACATTTTCTGGCCAGTCCTTGGTCGCCTTTTATTACTCCCACTCGGCGGCCTTCTAGGGGATACTTCAGCGTGAGATACAACATGGACAATACTGCCTCTAGAGCATTGAACGATGGTCTGCCAATAATGATTTTATAGGGAGACGGGGCCTTAACAATTAAATATCTTACCTTAATACTTTTCGCATTGTTCCCGCTACCAAAACTTGTCATTATGGGTAGATGTCCGAGTACTTGTATCTGTTCACCCTAGAATCCCACAAGGGTACCTTTAAATGACAACAACTCCGAGGTGTCGAAGTTCATTCCCTTGAATGCATCCCAATATAAGACGCCCGCCAAACTTCCGGGATCTATCAAGACTCGTCTTACGCTCCAATCCCGTATCTAAACTTTGATCACCATTGGATCGTTTTCATAAGCTAACACACCCTCCGCATCTTTTTTGGAAAAAATGACTACGACCGAGCTTTATTTTTCTTCCGAATATGATATTTGTCTGACATGCATAACTGACCTGGCATACCTTCTTCTTGTTGAACTAGTTTCTCCACCTCGACTGAATCCTCCTGCAATGGTGTTAAGCGTATGACGAGCTACTCGGGTTTCACTTACCTCTGCAATATTCTTTCCTTTCTTCTGTGCCGAATTTTGTCCTTCTTCTTCTCGGGGGGGGGGGGGGGGGGGGGCTTCTCTTATCTGGTTTCCCTCCTGTGTCCTTGACATATGATAATAGCCCACTTCTCTGAATCAAAATTTCAATTTCCTTTTTTAACTAATGACAATTTTCAGTGTGTTGCCCGCGAACTCTATGGTACGCACACCATGCGCTTTCGTCCTTCCCCAATAATGCATGTACTCCTCCATTTGGGCACTTCGGTCTAGGCAATACATTGAGGTGATATAAATCCTTTAGGATATCAGACCGACGTGCATTTAATAGGGTGTACTCTGGTTCTCTTTTGAACGGATGCCGAGATGGTCTATGTGCATGCCGATCTCTAGCTCCATTCCTAGGATATTCCTTCCTATGATGTGCTCATTCTTCTCTCATCTGCGACTTTTCTTTAGCATCTTGAACCTTTTTCCATATTACTTTCTTCCCCCTTGATGTAGCACTCCGCTCGAGTAATGACTTCATCCATGCTAGACGCATGTTTCTGTGCTAAAGACTCATTAAATTGTCCTGCCCTGAGACCATGTTGGAATGTTCCGATGAAAATTTATTGATTTGGATGGGACACCTTGATGGTTTCTTCATTGAATCTAGCTAAGTACTCTTGTAGCGACACTGCATGTCCTTGTCGGACATTGAATAAACTGGTGGTTGACACCTTCCGGAGTTTGCTTGCTGAAAAATGTTGCATCATCTTTTTTGTTAGATCTTGATAACTAACGAGTGAAAACCTTGGCCGGCTCATATACCACCGTAAAGCTCCTTCCTTAAAAGTTCCAGCCATGAGTTTACATTTGAGGGAGTTGGATTCACACTAAGACATCTCCCAACAAAGTTACTTCATTCGCCTTTGGAAAGAAGATAGTCATTACTGAGTGAAGGCTCTGCAGATTTGAGCAAATTTTTGGTAAAACAAGGCGTTGAAGTTAATGTTCCAACATGAAGGAGACATGATGTCCTAACGAATGTCCTAACATTTTAAACTGATATAGCAGGCTGTTTCTAGGTCTGGTCCAAGAATTAAGTAAACAATCAAAACATGGATCAAGGAATCAGCAAACAAAAGATTGAAGCCCAAGGCAGTAGAAGCGTATAAAAGAAGACCAAGACCTAGGACTGAAGAACTGAACCTATTGTAACACTTTGAAGTTAGAAAATAGGGTTTAGGTTTGGAGAGTCATAGGCTTTCTTGTAAGTCTCCCTCGTATGTAATGAATCGTGTATTATTCTTGGATGATGCTTTGAAGCAAATCCAAGTTAACTTGTTAGTCAAGGATGTTTAACTGAACTTTGTATTGGAAGGGGTGTCTTTCAATAGGGATGATACAGTTATAGTGTCGTAACTGTTAGATAATCACAGGTTGTGATTTAGGGAGTGAGATGAGTTTCTCCTATCAATTATATGTGACTTCTAATAATAAAGTCATCATTGGGTAGTGATAGGTAAATGTGGTTGTTTACTGTAAACCTGAGGTTGTTTACATAAAACTATACTGCTGATAGTGGATTCTTCTTCCTGGATTGGTATCCCCCAGATGTAGGTGAGTTGTATCAAACTGGGTCATCATATTCTGTGTTGTTTATCATTCTGCAATTTACAGTTCAGTATTGATTAACATGTTGGAACAGATGTCGAAACATCTGTGTATCTGCAGTTACTGATAGTTTGGATATCAGTTTGCAGTTCTTTTCTTTGTTTAATAATTATGCAGACCAATGTCTTGACATGTGTTAGGACATCTGCTGTATGCTATGCCAGAATTTCAATTGGTATCAGAGCAGGCATCCTGTCTGTTTCTGGATGAGATCTTTGGGAGATACTTTCTGGCGTTTAAACAAGGAGGAGTTTTGGAGATCAGATCAATCAACTCAGGCATACTCAAGGGTATTAATGGATGGGATGGATGTTCTGGAACAAAGGTAACAACCCGGTGGTTGTTCATGTTGCTGAGGAGATTCTATAACAACTGCAGGAGAGGTGGCTAGTTCTCTTGTTGGGGTGTCTTATAAGATGTTCTGACATCTTATTAGGGCAAGCTGAATTTGCTCCTTGGTGGTTCCGCTGCATATGTTTCTGATGGAAGAGCTTTGGAATTTATGGGGTTCTGGAGTTGTTACTAATGACAGATGGTGGAAGATCTCAATCGTCGGCCTCTATATTGGAAGATATCTGCATCTTTTTATTCCAAAGTCGGGAGCGATGGAATGGAGAGAGTTATTGGAAGATGTCTGTTATGGTGACTTGGTACTTGGAAGCTTGGTTCCATGGTGCAGTTTGAAGTTAATTGAAGAGAAGGGGAGTTGAGATTAGGTTTATCAAGTTCTTACTCTAGGAGTTTGATAAATTATTATTCTTCTAAGTTGTCAAAGATACTTAAGAATTCTCTCAAGTCCACTCATAAAGGCATATCAGTCGTGCATCTGGAGTCTTCTTAAGGGTGGATCCAATCTGAATGGAGTTTTCAAAACTGTTGAGGTAAATAGGGTTCGTTCAGAGAGAATCTTAGTTACTTGAGTCAAGAGTGGCAGCCTTGGTATCTCAACACTTTGTTTGTCAAAGAAGATACTTGCAAAAGATTGAATACTTGATAAGTGTTCATGGAGTGATCTATTGGAGTATGACTTCAACAGTGAAGCAGGGTTATTGAACATGGATTTAAGATCAATTGCTATTTGTGATATTCACAAGTATTTAATTGATTATCCTTGTATGTGAAGTTCAAGATTGATGATGTTCAATCCGATGTTGGAACATCTCTTCATCTGGTTTGTGCATAATCATGGGAGGGGTGTAGCACCCCAAAATTTGCCCTACTTGTTTCTAACCCTTTTTGGCTTATGGTTCATTCCGTTTGCATCGTCATTTCTGCATTTGCATGTTTCTTTTGGGCATAGGATCAAGGTATTTTCCAGCAGCTCATGGCGTCGTCAGTTCCAGTATTATTTTCAATAGTGTTCAGAGCCAAGCAGATAGCTTTCAAAGTCTTTTTGAGCTTTTATTTTGCTCATTAGATGATCAGAAGCTCCGGCAGTCATTTCTGATCAAGTGATCTGGCACCAGACATTATTAATTCAGCAGGATATTTAGAGGTGTCAGGAAGAATTTGTGTTTCATTTCAGATGTTACTCAGTAGTAATATCAAGTTTTGAGTTTCGGAGGCGTAACGGGGTTCAAAACAGCGGGCAGAGGTCACTTTTCCAATTTTCCCTCCAAAAGGCGCCAAAATTCAAATTTTAAACTGAGTAACCGGTTACAGCATATCTGATAACCGATTACTCCTTTGTTTTTCTGCGCATTTTCAGGGTTTTTTAACTAAGTAACCGGTTAGCATATATGCTGTAACCGGTTACTCTGGGCACAATTTGAAAAAAATTCAGTTTGCATCATTTGTGATCATGTGCTTGGCTTATGCATGTGTGGGAAGGATCTAGAATTGATTTATTTTCATCATTTTCCACCCAAAATTCAAATTCCTTCCAACACTTTCCACTCAAATTCCCCATTTTTTTTCAAATTCCATTCCTAATCTCCATCCCACTCATTAACCCACACTCCAAACCACATTTGAATTCCTAACCTAGCTTCTATATAAATCAATTCATTCTAAACCTCACAGAACCTTGATTCATTTTCTGAATTTTTCTACACATCTCACTCCATTTTTCTCTCAACTTTCCTCTCATTTCAAAACCCTCACCCAAAGTTCCTTCATCAAAGTTCAACAAATTTTACATTGAAATTTGTTGATCTTGGAACTAAACCTTCATCATCCATTCACTAATTCTTGAAAGAATCTTGAATTTGCTGTTGTTTTGCTCTTGGATTGGAGCTTTTGGAACTGATTTTGGAGAAAGCTTGAAGCAAAATCATCACATTGTTTGGATCTTGAAGTTTCTCGCTAGGATCTTGAAGTTTCTCGCATAGAACTTGGATTTCTTGCTTGGATTTATCAATTTTCGTTTGCAACAATCACCAAAGCAAATCTCAGCTTTGTAGGTTGGTTTTCCTTAGATCTATACTTGATTTAGCTTATTTACAACTTATTCGATGTAGATCTTTGATTGTTGTTGATTTGAATCCATTTTGCTTGAATTTGATTCTTAATGTTGATGATTATTGGATCTAATTGGTGTTTGATTACTGATATTTGATGTGAATTTCATGATTAATTGATTGCATGATCCTTTGGATTTTTGGAGAAGTGATAAGCTGCTGAAAAGTGATTCTGGAAGCTTTTTTTTTTTTAATTCTGTTGCAGAGTAACTGGTTACAACGTATCTGCTAACCGGTTACCCTGTTATTTTTCAGCGTTTTTTGCTATTTTGAACTGAGTAACCGGTTACAGTATATCTGATAACCGGTTACCACTGCTGCAGAATGTGATTTTCTTGCATTTTCTTGTTTGTTTGAGATCCTTTGCATGTCTAAACTTCATGGATTAATATGTTGATGATTTGTGGATTATTCTTGAGCTGTTTCACCTCACACCATTGCATGAACACGATTCTTCGACACGCGATTCTTAGTTTTCATCGATGAATGTTTATGTTTGCGTTATTGATTAATTGATATGATAAACACGATGCACACACATTTGAATCATGTTAATTCTTAATGAATGCTCAACCTGCTGGACATGTGATGCATGATTGTTGTTTGTTTTCCGCGGTTGCTTATGCATGATGTTTTGATCAATGTTTGAACTATGCAACTTTGTTGAGTAATTATTATTGGTTTATTAACATGATCATTGTTGTTCATTCTTGATACTTGCTATCTATATGCTCGAATTGTCTAGATATGAATGCTTGTGTGCAATTGTTGTTTGCTTGGAGCATTGATTGAGCATTTGTTTGGATGCATTGCATGTTGTCCTGCTTTTCACAACTACTGTTCTGAATTGTTTATGTGCTGTCAATTGTATACCCTTGCTGCCTGCTGCCTTTTACACCTATTTTTGTGCTAAATGTGTGCTGTTGAATGTTGTTTCGTGTATTGGCTGGAATTTACCGCTGTGCAAGTGCTGGAGCATTATTGTAGCTTCTGTCGTTAGCTTATTTTCTTGTTTTGCTTGGTCTTTTGCTTGTTCCCTTAGGACTTCCTAGTCCAACTTAATCTTTGATTAAGATTGGAATGGGATAGACATTAGGATTCGAACCGTGCATGCTAACTTAGGTAGATCTTCCCCTCTTACCTCAATCTTAGGGCAATCTTTGCATGGCAACATTAGGATAGAATTCCCTTAGTGTTTTCTTTTCCTTTGAGTCTTCTCTTCTCATCTCTTAACATTTCTAAAACACTTAATAAATATAACGTATATTGCGCTCGAGCCTTAAGTGTGGGAAATGAAGAATGAGGGGTCTCCCATCCTCTTCTAGAGTGTTTAGCATACGTCCCATTGGGGGCGACCATGCGACGCATTCGTTCCCGCGTAGTAGACTTTGGTGCAATGTAAGTTATGAACTAACTCAACTCACTTCTGTCTAAAAAACAAAAAACAAATTCAAATATTTTTCATCCTTCGGGATTGTTAAGTTTCAAATCATTTTCAAAAAAGAGCACGTTATTTCCGTTCAAGTCGCAAACAGGCATCGACCCTAACTGCCGGACGCGAACTTAACGTCGCTCATAAAAAACACTAAGACCTCGATAGGTCAAACTACGTCTGCTCTGATTTCCTCTCTCTGGTTAGATTGAGGATACGTAGGCACAAGATGGCGATATCTTGGCGAGCACTCTTCCCACCTTTTCGACCCGTAGGTCGAACTACGACTGCTCTGACTTCCTCCTTCTGGTTAGATTGAGTATACGTGGGCACAAGACAACGATGTCTTGGCAACCAACCTTCCTCCCTTTAGTGCGTAGTCTGTCGAACTACGTTGACTCTGATTCTTCGTTCGTCCACGAAGATACGTAGGCATTGGATTGCGATAATCCTTGCGAGTCCGTCTTTGCTTCCCCTCCCCCGTTTCTGTTTATCCGTAGATTAGACTACAAGCGTGGATCCCATCGAGTACGATGGACGCGTGGGGTACTAATACCTTCCCTTCGCGTAACCGACTCCCGAACCCAGACTATGGTTGCGATGACTATGTCTTCTCCCTTTTCAGGTTTTCTTCGATCGTTTCCTTTCCCTGCGTTGTGATAAATAATGTTCGGTGGCAACTCTTATGTTCTAGTTTTCTCGCTGATTTTTTTTCGCGGTTGCGACAGCTGACGAATCTGCTGGGGACTCTGGTTCCCTATGCAAGTCAATCCTAGCGCTTGTCTGTTTATTTCATTGGGTGTTTACTGTTGTGCTTTATTTGTTGTATATTACTGTACATTACTATTTTTACCGCATTTATTGCATTTCATTGTTATCATATGCTGGACTGTGTTGTGCTGTACTGGTTTTTCTGTTTGGCGGGTTAGGATTCATTGAGAGATAAGCCCAATACCCAGGCTTGAGCATACACCTAGGATTAGCGTGGAAAGTAGTGTGACTTGTGTGGCATTTGGACAGACGTAGTATACACGAAAACTCCACATCCGGACGAGATTTTCTTTGGTAATGTTCTATCCTGCGCATTGGTGCAGATGATGGAATGTAACCTGGAAAACTGTCGACTCTGGCGACCATTCCCCGAGGACTCAATTGAGGCACTCCTCCCAAGAGGTAGTAATGGCAGACCAGAAATGGCAAACCCATTATACTTCTTGATCCGAGGACCCGAAGCTGGGAACTTATCATCGGGTGACCTCTTTCAGGGGAATCAGTTGAGGCCTCTTCGATCGGCGATGATGCCAAACCAGAAATGGTGATAGTATCATCATTTCTTGACACAGGAGTCTGATGCTGAGGATCCTCGGTTTTTCTAGAACCCACATGTGAGAGGGGCTGGGTGTTTACAAGTTTGCAGGTAACCTTAACCTTCATCCTACCGGTATTCTGGTTTTCTTATCAATGTGGACTTATCAGCCTGGTATTCTGGTATTCTGATTATCCGGTATTCTGGTATTCTGGTATTCTATTCAGAGCAGACCTTCGAGCTTATTCAGTCATCAGCACAGCAGGTATTCAGAATTTATGGAAGCTTTGATCCTATGTCTGCTGCATTCATATTGCATTGCATTTGCATCTTGCATCATTTTTGCATATCTGTCTCCGGCCTGATCAGAGTGCTCATCCATCCTTTGTCCAACCTGTAGTTGATTTCCCGACCTTTGTATTGGACTTGAATCAGAATTTTGGAAGGATCATGAACTCAGGAGAACAGAACCAGTTTGTGACACGGGCCGATGTTGAGTTGATGAAGAGTCAGTAGGACCAACTTGTGGAAGCTATGGCAGCCATGAATAGGGGAGAACCCAATGTTCAGAGGACTTCAGGAACTGGGAATGTCATTCCACCTCTGGTGAATAATGTTGTTCAAGCTCAGCTGGTGCGAATCCCTATTGAGAATCATATTATACAAGAGCGTACCATCGTCCGAGATGGACATTCTTCTTCTCTTAATGCCACAGACTATCAGAGATTTGCCTTCTCTATGTCGGATTTCTAAAGGGTAGTTCCATAGATGAAACCTAAAGATCCACGAGCTGTTCAGTTCGATGAAAAATGTCGTGTATTAGAAGAGAAGCTTAATGCCCTAATGAGGTGTGATACTCTTGATTTGAGTGCTTCAAGCATGTGTTTGGTACCCGACCTTGTGTTCCTCCGAAGTCCAAGATGCCAAAATTTGAGTAGTACAAAGGGGATAGTTATCCGAAGCAACATTTGGTGATGTTTTGCTAAAGAATGGCATCTTATGTTCGCAATGATAAGCTCATGATCCACTGTTTCCAAGACAGTCTGAGTGGGGCGTCGTTGAGTTGGTATATGCAGTTGGAAAGTGGTAGCATCCGATCATGGTCAGATCTAGCCAACGCCTTTGTAAAGTAGTACAGTTATAATCTTGACATGGCTCTTAGCCGCCTGCAGTTGCAAGGTTTATCTCAAGCGGATAATGAATCATTCAGAGAGTATGCTCAAAGATGGACAGAGTTAGCTGCTCGCGTTCAACCACCAATTTTGGAAAGAGAATATGTTGATATGTTCAGGGGTACTTTGCAAGGCCCATACTTCGATAAGTTGATTGGGGCATCAAAATTCTCTGACATGGTAATAATTGGAGAACGCATTGAGGTCGGCCTCAAGTGTGGAAAGATTCAAGATACCTCGAACTTCCCAGCTAATGAAAGTGAATCAGTTGTCAGTTCTCAAGAGGAATGGGAGGAAGAAAGTAATTCCGTCTGAGAATCTCCACTACCTCATCCTCAGTATTCAGGAATATCAACTGTTTAGAGTCAGCGATATTCTAGGTCTTCGAGTCAGGGACATCCTCAGAATCAACGGTCGTACCGCCGTTAGCCGCATCAGGACGCCCGACAAAGACCAAGGAAGCCATAGAGGCATTTTACTCAGTTGCCAATGTCGTATAGTCAGATGTTGCCAGATTTGATCGAAGGTGGATTAATATTGCCAAAGGAATTGATGCTAGTGCCTTTTCCGTGCCCACCAGGTTTTGATGCCAACGCCCGTTGTGACTACCATGCTGGGGCACAGGGGCATTCAACTGAAGATTGTAAGGTGCTTAGGAGCAAGATTCAGACACTTCTTGACTCCAATATGTTCTCATTCACGCCTCAGGGCATTCAGATCAACAATTCTCCTTCATCCAGCCAGGTGGGTTCATCAGTTCAAGTCGTGGAAGAAGTTACCGAGAGCAGTTGTGTAGATGGTTATCAGACTGACTTCGACGACCAATTCTGAAGATGGCTAGTTCAGTAGCAAATCAAAATTGGAAAGCCCAGTTCCCCGGAGCTGACTATCTTTTAGATCATGTCATTTCTTTGCATTTGTAGTATCTTTTCTGTTAATGTGCAAACTCATTTGTAAAACTTGTCTGTTTTCGGTTGATAATGATAATGAAATGAATATGCATGTTTTGTTTAAATCCATTCATGTTCACTCATATTTTCTTTATTGATATCTAACACTTGTTTAAGCAAGATCCGAGGGAGGATGATGAAATTCAAAGACGCAGAACTTCTGATTGTATGCTTTTGAAATAGAAACCATGCTGATGATGTACAGGCATTGTTTCAACTTCCCAAACACTGGAGACATAAGGAAGATAATCCCTTGTAAACCCCTTTGAGCCTAGAAGTAGGAGTTTCTTTCTGAAAACGAAAAAACCCTCAATCTTAACCCGGGGCAGGGTAGGTGTCAGTTAATTTGACCGAGCGTTCAAATTTAAAAAGGAGTGGGCATCCAAGGATCCTTTACCTTTTATCCTTCACAACCACAGTGGTTATCCCTCACCAACTGAAGAGTGAGGCAGTCACAACCCTTTCAAACAAGTCAGACAAGCCAGTGTCACACGATTTGTTCAAAAAAAAGAATACAAAAGAAAAAAGAGAGAAAAAAGGAAAGCCTGCTAAGTCGAAACTTGAAAACAAGTGACTTAGGCAAAAGTTAGGGCATCCCGCTGGACTTCAAAATCGAAGAAAAATTCAAAAGAATCAGTCCAGGCAAAATCAGGGAAAACAAAAGAATAAAAAGCGAAAAATGATAAGGAAAATAAAAGATAAAAATCCTCGATAAAAGAATAAGTCGTGTGACTACAGACAACAAAGACAAAAGGGGTGACTGTCACTCCAAAAACCGTGTGGGTTCCTTCTATCCTCCTACCATTCATTGACCTTTTTGAAAAGTAAGCGCCTGTGTCGAATTAGCTGAACGTAGGACTGGAGAACATCAAGGAGAATGGGTGGATTAAAACAAAACTTTGAGCCTTATATCCTTCCTATCTCAAACCATGAACCAGGCCACGTTACAACCTTCAAAAAACCTAATTGAAACAGGGTTGTTTCGAAAGCATACTTCGGTAAAGATCGCGTCAAAGCTGACTCCTAAAAGGATCTTCTTACCACTCATGTTGGTACCGGTGACATTCTAAACAGTGATTCATTCACTATATGTCACAATATTTTTCCAGTGAACAGACTTGGATTTCAAAACTGTCATATGCATTGCATTAAAATTATCTTTTCAAAACGAGTTGTTTTGCTTGCTAGTAAGAACTTGACATCAGAAAAGTTTCTGCAAGGGAAAGATTGATCAAGATAAGATGCAAAGCACCCGAGTACTCCGTTGAGCAGGGGCAAGTCATATCAAAGGGGAAATTCATTCAAAAATTCAGTTAATCTGGGGCAGTCAAGTCGAGATTCAACAAATCTCTCGAAGTCTACTCAGATAGTGGCAAAGTCACTTCAAGGCTGGGGTTGGCCACCCCAAAAGTACAAGAAGTTATCCTCTCCGGAGATCGGTTAATCAAAGTCATGGGGCAAGATATGTTAGATCTTCATGATACCTCCTAAAGACAAGTTCTTTTTGGGTTATGTTGCATCAGGGCACATTCTTTTGGTCACATCTGCAAGATTCACGTTGATAGCTAACACGTGACGTCCGTAGTAGAGTTTCTCTCCCCGGCAGAGATTGCTAAAGTTTTATCACTCTTAGCAGTGTATTAAGAAGATTGTGATTATGCTCCCCAACAAGAGTTCAGAAGTTCGCTCTCCCTTAGCCAGGTTGGTGAAGATTATTGCTCTTCATCCAGAGTTCATATTCCCGTACAGGATAGGAATGTTGGGTTTGTGCTTCCCCAGTGTGTGGCAAAGTGGTTCCTATCTCCCCAACAGAGTAAGGGTAGAAGATAAGTCTCCAACAGAGGAGTAAACTCAATGTTATCCCCTAGCAGAGTTGATGTCATCAAACATCATTCCCCAAGCAGAGTTGTTGGTGGTGGCTGGTATTCCCCAGCAGGTAAAGGGCGTTTCCCCGGCAACAGGTTAAGTTCAATGAATATTCTCCGGCAGGTTCAGTGTTATTGACTTCATTCCCCAAGCAGAGTTTGGTGCTAGTCATCTCAATGGCTTGGTAAACAGTGGTTGACATCCCCGGCAGATTCCAAGTCCAATGGTTATTGGCACCTTTTCTGTAGCAGTTCTCTTCAGGTTCATCTTCAGCAGTGGCTATATCAGGAAGACCGTTCAGTGTAACTTCCTCAGCAGGGTTTGTGACCTCGGAGACAGTTCAGTTTGTCATCCCCATCAGAGTTGGCCTCATCTCTTCAGCATTTATTTTGTTGGAGGGGTCCCATTGCATATCATAAACATTTGCATTTCATCCTCAAACGCGTAGCATTTCCATTTCGTATGGAGCATTACGCCTAAAAAATTCAAACATATACATGCGAAGCATAAGCCAGATTTGGTACCTTGTACAGAAGCCCGAATCAAATTTCAGTCAAGGCAGTGACATATCCCCAGAGAGAATGTCGAGCCATTCCCCAGCAGACAGTTTCTTCCCGTCAATTCTTTGATGATGTGTTTCGGGCTCAGGTTTTGTACCTTCGGATATGTTTGGTTTTCTTTCCGTCAACCCTTTGACGACGTGCTTCCTTCGGTCAGGATCTCTTTCCGTCAAACCCCTTTGACGATGTGTTCCTTCGGTCAGGTTTTCTTTCCGTCAAACCCCTTTGACGATGTGTTCCTTCGGTCAGGTTTTCTTCCCGTCAAACCCCTTTGACGATGTGTTTCCTTCGGTCAGATTTTCTTTCCATCAAACCCCTTTGATGATGTGTTTCCTTCGGTCAGGTTTTCTTCCCGTCAAACCCCTTTGACGATGTGTTTCCTACGGTCAGGTTTTTTTCCGTCAAACCCCTTTGACGATGTGTTTCCTTCGGTCAGGTTTTCTTTCTGTCAAACCCCTTTGACGATGTGTTTCCTTCGGTCATGTTTTCTTCCCGTCAAACCCCTTTGACGATGTGTTCCTTCGGTCAGGTTTTCTTTCCGTCAAACCCCTTTGACGATGTGTTCCTTCGGTCAGGTTTTCTTCCCGTGAAACCCCTTTGACGATGTGTTTCCTTCAGTCAGGTTTTCATTCTGTCAAACCCCTTTGACGATGTGTTTCTTTGGTAAGGTTTTCTTTCCGTCAAACCCCTTTGACGATGTGTTCCTACGGTCAGGTTTTTTCCCGTCAAACCCCTTTGACGATGTGTTCCTTCGGTCAAGTTTTCTTTCCGTCAAACCCCTTTGACGATGTGTTTCTTTAGTCAGGTTTTCTTCCCGTCAAACCCCTTTGACGATGTGTTCCTTCGGTCAGGTTTTCTTCCCGTCAAACCCCTTTGACAATGTGTTTCTTCGGTCAGGTTTTCTTCCCGTCAAACCCCTTTGACGATGTGTTCCTTCGGTCAGGTTTTCTTCCCGTCAAACCCCTTTGACGAGGTGGTTCTTTGGGTATGTTGTTTTTCAGCCAAATCCCTTGGATGAGGTGTGATTGGGCTCCAATCATTTTCTTCTCCCCACAGTTTGCAAATTTCGCGTTTCTTTTTGTATTCAGTCACTTTCTACCTTGAATGTCTGAAAGCCATTGCTATCTTCCCTTCAGGTCCAAGAAGATTGAATAGGAGCAGCTGTAGCACCCCAAAATTTGCCCTACTTGTTTCTAACCCTTTTTGGCTTATGCTTCATTCCGTTTGCATCGTCATTTCTGCATTTGCATGTTTCTTTTGGGCATAGGATCAAGGTATTTTCCAGCAACTCATGGCGTCATCAGTTTCAGTATTATTTTCAATAGTGTTCAAAGCCAAGCATATAGCTTTCAAAGTCTTTTTGAGCTTTTATTTTGCTCATTAGATGATCAGAAGCTCCGGCAGTCATTTCTGATCAAGTGATCTGACACCAGACATTATTAATTCAGCAGGATATTTTGAGGTGTTAGGAAGAATTTGTATTTCATTTCAGGTGTTACTCAGTAGCAATATCAAGTTTTGCGTTTTGGAGGCGTAACGGGGTTCAAAACAGCGGTCAGAGGTCACTTTTCCAATTTTCCCTCCAAAACGCGCCAAAATTCAAATTTTGAACTGAGTAACCGGTTATAGCATATCTGATAACCAGTTACTCCTTTGTTTTTCTGCGCATTTTCAGGGTTTTTTACTAAGTAACCGGTTAGCATATATGCTGTAACCGGTTACTCTTGGCACAATTTGAAAAAAAATCAGTTTGCATCATTTGTGATCATGTGCTTGGCTTGTGCATGTGTGGGAAGGATCTAGAATTGATTTATTTTCATCATTTTCCACCCAAAATTCAAATTCCTTCCAACACTTTCCACTCTAATTCCCCCTTTTTTTTTCAAATCCATTCCTAATCTCCATTCCACTCATTAACCCAAACTCCAAACCACATTTGAATTCCTAACCTAGCTTCTATTTAAATCAATTCATTCCAAACCTCACAGAACCTTGATTCATTTTCTAAATTTTTCTACACATCTCACTCCATTTTTCTCTCAACTTTCCTCTCATTTCAAAACCCTCACCCAAAGTTCCTTCATCAAAGTATAACAAATTTTGCATTGATATTTGTTGATCTTGGAACTAAACCTTCATCCATTCACTAATTCTTGAAAGAATCTTGAATTTGCTGCTGTTTTGCTCTTGGATTTGAGCTTTTGGAACTGATTTTGGAGAAAGCTTGAAGCAAAATCATCACATTGTTTGGATCTTGAAGTTTCTCGCTAGGTTCTTGAAGTTTCTCGCATAGATCTTGGATTTCTTGCTTGGATTCATCAATTTTCGTTTGCAACAATCACCAAAGCAAATCTCAGCTTTGTAGGTTGGTTTTCCTTAAATCTATACTTGATTTAGCTTATTTACAACTTATTCGATGTAGATCTTTGATTGTTGTTGATTTGGATCCATTTTGCTTGAATTTGATTCTTAATGTTGATGATTATTGGATCTAATTGGTGTTTGATTACTAATATTTGATGTGAATTTCGTGATTAATTGATTGCATGATCCTTTGGATGTTTGGAGAAGTGATTGAAGTGCGAGAAAGACACAAGAAAGGGGGGGTTTGAATTGTGTATTTGCTCTTTTGGCTACTTTTCGTTTCTTGTTGTTGAATCACTAAGGATTACATCAGAGCTCGTTGACAGACTCTGACTGGCAACGTTATATTCAGACTTGCTAAGCATGAGGCTTCAGAACTAACAAGAGTCTGAATATATCTCAGAACTTGCAGAGCGGAAGCTTATCAGAGTTAAGCTGCAAGGTTCTGACTTACTTGTGTAGGTTTCTGATACTCTATATAGAAACATAAGTAAGAACATTAAGCATAAGAGTAAAGAACACACGATATATCCTGGTTTACCACAAAGGCTAATCCAGTCCACCCTCCTCAGGTAATTTCTCCTTGAACACAAGGTCTTAATCCACTATAATCAATCTCGATTACAGATGCACGGCCAACAGCCGGTGACTAACCACTTGCACAGCCGCACTGTGACTAACATACAATGAACCGTTCAGGGATTTATCTTAATGAATATAAGGAACATTGACCTGTAGGTTCCAATCTCGCAAGATCTACTGCTAGGCTTTCACGGCTAGACGTTCAGGGATTCATCGCAATGAATATAACGCTACTTACCCTATTTCATGATTTTCCCACAATGACATCTCGCCATTGTCTTCTCGAGTCTCCGGTCACACTGACCACTCAAGGAATCCTAATTCACCAAGAATTAGTTATACAGGAGATTACAAAGGTGCTTCTTAACAAGCAGATTACTCCTAAGTTTAAGTACAAAAGAACACACAAGTGTTCAAGCAAGATGTGAGCAACAACTCCTTGCTATTCTAAGAAACTACGGAGATGTTTAAAGATTTGACAGTTGTTGACATCTTGTAGATCTTCTTCTTCTTCGTCTTCGGGGTGAGCAAGCTTTGAGCAACAACTCCTTGCTTCAGATCTTCAATGTAGCGCTGACAAGAAGGTGGTTGATGACTTGACTGATTTGCAATGTTGTCTTCTTCATTAACAGCTTCTGTACTAATTCATTGTTGTTGTGTTGAATGATGATCTTTGAGCTTCAACAACAATGGCCATGTGTAAATGGTGATAGCTTTGGATATTCTAAGTGTTACAACGAGAACTCATTGTTGTTGCTATCTTCACCCAATGACTTGATCAATTCACCTTTGATGGAATAAATCGATTTGTGGACTATGTCGTTGTCGACGTCCTTCGTCGTCGTTCAGTCGTCTATTAGAAGCAAATACTCTTTCCTTTAAATAGCCCGGTAGAAATATAGCCATTTGAAATACTGTTTGTTGTTGGAAAAGAGACGTTGTGTAATAATTAGTTGTACTGACTCATCTCCTTTTTGTTGTGGGAGAAGTGATGGGATATATGTTTCTAGGGCACCGTGTATAGTTAATCACAACGGTAACATGTGACATCTGAACTTCAGAGGCTTCTGATGTTTAATTGATGAAGCATGAGTAGAGTCTTCTTAATCAAGATATCTGATACATCAAGTCTTCAGTCATTTGAAGAAGTCCTTTAGGAATCAATCTTCAGAACTTCAGCACTTGTCTTTAAGCACGTTATCCTTTACTTCTTCAAGTCTTCCGAAACTTCAGAACTTGTCCATTAGGAATCTGTCTTCTGAGTCTTCTATACTTGATCTTCAGAACCTTAATCTTCAGAACACATAAGTCTTCAGAGTTTTTCTGCACTTGGTCTCCAGAGACTTCCGCCTTCAGAACTTTAAGTCATGAGAGTCTTCAGCACTTCGGTTCTCTTCTTCAGAAGCTTCGCAATCTTCAGAATCTCGATCACTTTCAGAGAGCATCCACAAAAGCATTGCATCCACAATATCGGCATCCTTGGATCTAACTGATCACGATCAGATACAGAAGCATTCTTGCTTCTTGCGACTTGTGTCACACATAGTAACTTCGCATATTATCAATTTCGCTCATCTGGCTGGTGCTTGTTGGATCTGATATATTCTATAATTATGATCTGCACACAACACACGTTAGAACATAAAATGGTTATTTTACAAATACGTATTGTTATCATCAAAACATAGATTGACTTGTAGAGACAATTCTTGCTCTCACAATCTCCCCCTTTTTTTATGATGACAAAACCAAGTATTTTGATTGAACATTTTATACCGGGTAATCACCAAAACAAACATATTCAGAGTCTAGAACAACAGCTCCCCCTAAATTTGTTATCCTCGAAGTTTTATCTGTGATCATCTAGAATCTTATATGATCCATAGACATACAGAATAACAACTTGAGTTGTCAGACGAAGAATAGGAAAGGACTGCTTCACTATCTTGTCTTTAAGAAAACAGAGAGTCTTTAGCATCTGGACTAGTTCATCAGAACTTCCATCTTCAGATCTTCAGAGCTCAGTTCTTTTGTAGTCGTATCAGAGCTTGTAATCTTCAGAGACTTCTGAAGCATTTCTACCTTTCAGCAGATTCATTTAAGCACAAGCAGATCAGTTCTCATCTGATAACATAGCCTTGCTATCTATCAAAGACACACATTGTCTTTTAAGAAACTCCCCCTGAGTTTAAGACTTTGTGAAGATTATAGGATTTATCATTTGAATCTTCTGGGTGGTCTCCCCCTAATTTCTATAACTCAAATATTGGGATCTTTCAGAACGTAGTTCAGGGATATTTAGTTTTAATCACCAATAAAGATCATGACTTTTCAGAGTTTGACTTTTAAACACAGGTCTTCATCTCAGAACCTTGTTATTGTCACAACTCAGTGGTTCATCAGAGCTTGATTTTTGATCAGATACCAATTGAAGGTTAATATTTGTGATCAATCAATGCTTGATTCTGAATCTGGTACTCATGATTTGATTCTGGTCTGATATAACGTGATGTGCTGAGTCTTATACCAGAGTATGTTAAGTCTGATACCAAGTGAATAATTTCTTCTTATACCACTTGAGAGGTATTTCCTTAATGTGCTGAATTGATACTAGTGAAGGTATTTGATAATAATTCACAGATTTGTTCTGATTGATGAGTCTGATACTAGTCTTTGTATACTGAGTCTGATTACCAATTATTGATTTAGTCTGATACCAAATCGTTTTCATTACAATTGGTTCCTGGTAAACATCAGAACAACTTCTTTCTTGGATCTTCAATCCAGATCTTCAAACAGCTCTTGACTTCTGATTTGCACAGTTCCTCTGAGTAAGCATCTTGAGATGTATACTTTGTCTTGACTGCTTTCAGAGTTTCCTTCTTCTGATTCTTAGACAGCTTCTATTATATGATCGGAGTTCTTCATTCTTATCCTGTTCCTGTTCTTAGAATGCCTAATGAACTTGTTTAGAGTTCCTCGGATAACATCAAACAACAAATGTTAGTAGTAACACATCATTTTTATGTGAGTACTTTGTTTGAGTTCTGCATTCTTTCAGTTCCTTTTCTCAATCAAAATCATTATATTTCTCCCCCTTTTTTGACATCATCAAAAAGTACTAGAGCATAAGGGCATTTAAGCATATAATTCCTCTTTCCAATGAACATCATATATTTCTTCCTTATTTGAGCATTTAAGCATTTAAGCATATTAACATCATCATATATGTACTGGATATGTTAAACAGCATAGAACCATAGAGCCAACATTTGAGCAGTTAAGAGCAATCCAAGTCATTTGGTGATAACCATCTTTAATCATAATCAATTTATTTTGAAGGATTTTTAGATGGAATCAACTGATTACTAATTGAAGATTTTAGATCATCGGTAAAGATTAATTACAGCATTTCATTTATGAACAATCAGATAGAAGCATCAACATAAAATAGTTTTAAAATGCAGAACATAGGTTGAGCTTAATTTTGGAAAATTCGAGATAATCAAAACATAGATATTTCATTTGATAATCTTAATAAAAGTACATAGAGTAGGAAACAACATATCAAGACAGAAATCTTATAACTTAATTTCTATTTTTCCTTAGGAACTTCCAGATAGATTTGTAAGATCTATGGGTGAACATTCAATGGTTTCTCCTAAGTGGTTTAGCCTGGTAACCATATCTTGAATTTCTAGGACTCGAGATATGACTCTTCCATACAGAATGCTGAGAGAGGGTTTGTTTTTAGACAACATAATTTGTTCTTTCAAATGATTGAACATAGTTAGGGGAAGGTTTATTTTCCTTCTGAAGATCAGAAAGAAGATGAATAGTCTATCTGAATGAGTTAGCACTTGTTCTCTTACTTCTCTAGGTCGAAGGTTTGTTTCCATTATTCTATGTCAGACCTTAGCTGAGGGTTTGAGTGTGGAGACGCAGTTGGAGGGACCATTTCCACAATGAATTTTGTAGATGAGATCATTGAAGATTTTCCTTTCCTTGTAGTCTTCAGTGGTGTCACCGTTTTCATCGCACTTGATTGCTTCCGCAATGACAGGGGGTTTAATTACCACTGGAATTCCAGAGACAGCTGATTGAATGATGTGTTGGTTGTATTCGTTAGAAAACACATCAGCATTTGCCCAGAATTCTTTAACAAGATCTGTGTAAATGAGACTTGGAAGCATCTCAAGATAACCTTCCCAGTTCTGACATCTTAATTCGGACGAAGTTCTAGTGAAGCCAAGTTCCTTGAGAGAACTGGTGTTCACGGAGAATTCATTCAGAACTCTTAACTTATCAATTTCACAATTAGTAGGTTTAGGACAAGAGGTGGACATCCTGGAGAAAATACTAAGGAAGGGTACTGACTGGGATGGTTTGGAATGATGGATAGAGGAGAGAACATGGTGCCTTAAGTAGGAAACGAATAGAGAGTCAATTAAATGCTCGTGACTCCAATCGTCAGGTTCGTCATTTTATAGACATCTTAGGTTGGGAATTGGGACTAGCACAGAGTCTGACAGATTACCATTCTCGAAAAAAACAAGAGATCATGCGTAGGAATCTCTAATTGATATTTGAAGGGAGTCAAGGATTCGTAATAAGTGCATATCTGAGAGTATTATCGTTCTCTAGTGTTGAAAACATATTTTCTTCTTTCAAGAGTTTTGTCTTATATGTTTTATAAGTGCACTTATATAGGAGTAAGCATAGAGAATTGAAAGTAACACATACTTCATTAATTTAATTGGCAGTTACACAGAATGAGCATGTGATCTTGATAAACCAGTACACACTAATAACTTAGCCTAAATATTACAGATAGTCTTCTAATTTTATAAGAACCATCTGTTGTCGAAGGTTTCACAAAAATTCTTATCCAGAGCAGTGTCTGGTCCACACTGAATTCTGCAAATCGCTTGCACAATACCAGCTCTGAAGAGAACTTCGGATAAGACTCTTCTGTAGGGAATGAATGACTTATCCATTGATCTTGACATAAGAATTGATTCCTTTAGAAGATCAAAGATTATTTGAGATAGATCAATATGAGTTAGCCTAAGGAGACACATGATGAGGAGCTTATCATCATGATACAGAAAGTCTTTGTTTGAATTGCGAGGCTTGATATTAGTTAAGATGAATTTGAACCATCCTATGGCAATTGGCACATGTTTTTCAGGATTTGTGGGTTCAAAGACCGATCCTTTATCAAACATATATTGCATTTCAGCATCAGAGGTGCATCGAATGGATGCATGGTTGGGAGTGACACCTTCTAGTGGACAGTTAATGGCTTCAGAGGTTTTTGTGACGTTGATGGTGACTAGAAGACCATAAATGTTAGAGGAGATAGTCAGACCATTTCTGCTAACGGAGGCGTTAATCCAAAAGGATTTTAAGAGGGTCGGATAAATTGAGACTCCAAGCATATGAATGTATCCATTCCATTTTTGGAAGTGAATACTAAGATGAAAATCACTATTAGTATCTATTGGATTTGGTCGTTTTTCATTGATGACTTCAAGAAGATCATCATTGCCATAAAAGGTTCTTGGAGTCATTTTAGATTGAGGATGAAAGGAAGGTTAGGACTAAGGGATAGTGATGAATTCTTTCGGAACAACTATGGTTTTAAATAGACAAGTGGAGGAGTTTGAACAGGATAAGAAGATTGGAATACTTAGGAGAAGTCTAAAGAATGAGGATAGCTAAGTAGTTTGTAATTCTAGGGAAGATCAAAGAGATATATACGCACTTTATTCTTAGCAAAAGTTAGGTGGATACAGTAACTGCTTTATGAGGTCATTAATTTTAGACGACACGCTTTTGAATTTCAAAGTTTAAATGGCATATAGTCGAGAATGCAAGCAAAGAGGATTTTTCATTGTTTCCAACACTTAAAGGGAATCATGACTTGTCAGAGCATAATTTTTCCGGCTTAAAGTCAGTAGCTTAGGTGAAGAGCTATTTTGGTCAAGGTAGCACGTTTCCTTATTCCGAGACTGAACAGATATCATTCAATGTGAGTAAACCAAGGAGATTTAGATGGCTGCAGAAATGTGCTGCCATTTAATTGAACATTCTGGTTTCATAGACTAACTAGGTAAGATAAAGAGGCTCTAGGAGAGAGAGAGAGAGAGAGAGAGAGAGAGAGAGAGAGAGAGAGAGTTAGGTCTGGAATAGGAGTACTAGTTGGAGTGTACTTATGGGTTATAGGAAGAGATCACGCAGGGTGAATGACATGATGCGGAGAATCTTACATATGTGGCGGTTTATACTATAACTATTTCTAAAAGGCATAAGCAGACATATACGAAAAGGGACAAAAAATTTCTAATTACTTTTTCGAAACTCAACACATCGTAATCAAGGAGGTTTGATAAAGTGATTCTGGTTGTTATTATGAAAGTAAGTCATAAGTGAGGGAAGGATGGTACCTGGAAATTTTTACAGACTAATCTGAATACATTTTCATCTTGACTCTGATCTTTCCTTTTCTGAGTGAACTACTGAGGGTTCTTGGATTCTTCAAGATTTTCCTGCATGTTGACTTCCTTTCCTGTTCAACCTTATTCATCTACTTCTGATTTCTTCATTCTGAATGACGTCTGCAACTAGAATCCTTAAGTCGAGGAACTAAGTGTTTAGATTGATATCTTTTGATTCCAATGAATAAAAGGTTCTGAGACACTTATCAGATATTGATCTGATCACTCATGTTTGGTTCAACTGAGAGATAGTCGTAGATTATCAGATCTTGGTTATACTGATTCAATCAAAACTCTAAGTGTTCAATCCTGATTAAGAACTTGATGAATCCATGAAAATCTTCTTCCTGTATATTCTTTCAGTTCCTTGTATAGCTTACAAGAAAACAATGTTCAGTTCTTCATTGAATTCATTAACTTCTGATCATTCCAGGATTTAGATGTTGAATCAGTTCCAAGAGTTTTGAATTCCTCAGCTTCCTGACTTCAACAGACTTTTCTTGAAATTCAATTTCATAGACCAACAATTTTTTCTTCTTTACATGAAGAGATTCTGAATGAGCTTTAACTGAGAAAGTCAAGGGTGGACCTAGTCCATTTCTTGAAAACATCTCAAGAGCTCATAAAGAGTTATTCTTCAATAGCCCAGACTTCTTGTCTTCTGATAATTTAACCTTGGGCAAATATGTGGTTCCTCTACACGTATCTTTCAAGATAAGCATTCAGCAGATACTACTTCTTATCTGATGAGTCCATCTGATCAGCTAATTCTTCAATCTTAAACAAGCCTTTAGGTGAGAAAAGATTTTGTTTATCAGCAAAATTTCCAGAATCAGTGATTTGCTCGAGTAGTCAGATTGATTACAATTTTGTACACAGTCAACTTCTGAACTGTTACAGAAATTGTAAGTGGATTTCAATCTCACCCAGAGTATTTCTACGCACCGCATCCGGATCTTTTTCTGACACTGTTAGGTGTTTGATATCCATCCAACCGGAGCTCTGATACCAATTGAAGGTGCGAGAAAGACACAAGAAATGGGGGTTTGAATTGTGTATTTGCTCTTTTGACTACTTTTCGTTTCTTGTTATTGAATCACTAAGGATTACATCAGAGTTCGTTGAGAGACTCTAACTGGCAACGTTATATTCAGACTTGCTAAGCATGAGGCTTAAGAACTAACAAGAGTCTGAATATAAGATCCACTTCTCAGAATTTACAGAGCGGAAGCTTATCAAAGTTAAGCTGCAAGGTTCTGACTTACTTGTGTAGGGTTCTGATACTCTATATAGAAACATAAATAAGAACATTAAGCATAAGATTAAAGAACACACGATATATCTTGGTTCACCACAAAGGCTAATCCAGTCCACCCTCCTCAGGTGATTTCGCCTTGAACACAAGGTCTTAATCCACTATAATCAATCTCGATTACAAATGCACGGGCAACAGCCGGTGACTAACCACTTGCACAGCCGCACTGTGACTAACATACAATGAACTGTTCAGGGATTTAACTTAATGAATATAACAAACATTAACCTGCAGGTTCCAATCTCGCAAGATCTACTGCTAGGCTTTAACAGCTAGACGTTCAGGGATTCATCGCAATGATTATAACGCTACTGACCCTATTTCAGGCTTTTCCCACAATGACATCTCGCCATTGTCTTCTCGAGTCTCCGGTCACACTGACCACTCAAGGAATCCTAATTCACCAAGAATTAGTTATACAGGAGATTACAAAGGTGCTTCTTAACAAGAAGATTACTCATAAGGTTAAGTACAAAAGAACACACAAGTGTTCAAGCAAGATTTGAGCAACAGCTCCTTGCTATTCTAAGAAACTACAGAGATTTTTAATGATATAACAATTGTTGACATCTTGTAGATCTTATTCTTCTTCGTCTTTGGGGTGAGCAAGCTTTGAGCAACAAATCCTTGCTTTAAATCTTTAATGTAGCGCAGACGAGAATGTAGTTGATGACTTGATTGATTTGTAATGTTGTCTTCTTCATCAACAGCTTCTATACCAATTCATTGTTATTATGTTGAATGATTATTTTTGAGCTTCAACAACAATGGCCATGTGTAAATGGTGATAGCTTTGGATATTCTAAGTGTTACAACGAGAACTCATCGTTGTTGCTATCTTCACACAATTATTTGATCAATTCATCTTTGATGGAATGAATCAATTTGTGGATTGTGTCGTCGTCGACGTCCTTCGTCGTTGCTCAATCATCTATTAGAAGCGAATACTCTTTCCTTTAAATAGCCCAGTAGAAATATAGTCGTTTGAAATACTCTTGGTTGTTGGAAAAGAGACGTTGTGTAATAATCAGCTTTACTGACTTATCTCCTTTTTTATGTGGGAGAAGTGATGGGATATATCTTTCTTGAGCGTCGTGTACAGTTACTCACAACGGTAACATGTGACTTTTGAACTTCAGAGGCTTCTGATGTTTAATTGATGAAGCATGAGTAGAGTCACCTTAATCAGGATATCTGATACGTCAAGTCTTCAGTCATTTGAAGAAGTCCATTAGGAATCAGTCTTCAGAACTTCAGCACTTGTCTTTAAGCATGTTATCCTTTACTTCTTCAAGTCTTCCAAAACTTCAGAACTTGTCCATTAGGAATTTGTCTTCAGAGTCTTCTATACTTGATCTTCAGAACCTTAATCTTCATAACACATAAGTCTTCAGAGTCTTTTTGCACTTGATCTTCAGAGCCTTCCGCCTTCAGAACTTCAAGTCATGAGAGTATTCAGCACTTCGGTTCTCTTCTTCAGAAGCTTCGCAATCTTTAGAATCTCGGTCACTTTCAGAGAGCATCCATAAGAGCATTGCATCCGCAATATCGGCATCCTTGGATCTGACTGATCACGATCAGATACAGAAGCGTTCTTGCTTCTTGCGACTTGTGTCACACATAGTAACTTCGCATATTATCAATTTCGCTCATCTGGATGGTGCTTGTTGGATCTGATATATTCTATAATTATGATCTGCACACAACACACGTTAGAACATAAAATGGTTCTTTCACACATACGTATTGTTATCATTAAAACATAGATTGACTTGTAGAGACAATTCTTGCTCTCACAGTGATAAGCTGCTGAAAAGTGATTCTGGAAGCTTTTTTTCAATTCTGTTGCAGAGTAACCGGTTAAAGCATATCTGCTAACCGATTACCCTGTTGTTTTTCAGTGTTTTTTTGCTATTTTGAACTGAGTAACTGGTTACAGCATATCTGATAACCGATTACCACTGCTGCAGAATGTGATTTTCTTGCATTTTCTTGTTTGTTTGAGATCCTTTTCATGTCTAAACTTCATGGATTAATATGTTGATGATTTGTGGATTATTCTTGAGCTATTTCACCTCACACCATTGCATGAACACGATTCTTCGACACGCGATTCTTGGTTTTCATCGATGAATGTTTATGTTTGCGTTATTGATTAATTGATACGATAAACACGATGCACACACATTTGAATCATGTTAATTCTTGATGAATGCTCAACCTGTTGGACATGTGATGCGTGATTGTTGTTTGTTTTCCGCGGTTGCTTATGCATGATGTTTTGATCAATGTTTGAACTATGCAACTTTGTTGAGTAATTGTTATTGGTTTATTAACATGATCATTGTTGTTCATTCTTGATACTTGCTATCTATATGCTCAAATTGTCTAGATATGAAAGCTTGTGTGCAATTGTTGTTTGCTTGGAGCATTGATTGAGCATTTGTTTGGATGCATTGCATGTTGTCCTGCTTTTCACAACTACTGTTCTGAATTGTTTATGTGCTGTCAATTGTATATCCTTGCTGCCTGCTGCCTTTTACACCTACTTTTGTGCTAAATGTGTGCTGTTGAATGTTGTTTGGTGTATTGGCTGGAATTTACCGCTGTGCCGGTGCTGGAGCATTATTGTAGCTTCTGTCGTTAGCTTATTTTCTTGTTTTGCTTGGTCTTTGCTTGTTCCCTTAGGACTTCCTAGTCCAACTTAATCTTTCATTAAGATTGGAATGGGATAGACATTAGGATTCGAACCGTGCATGCTAACTTAGGTAGATCTTCCCCTCTTACCTCAACCTTAGGGCCATCTTTGCATGACAACATTAGGATAGAATTCCCTTAGTGTTTTCTTTTCCTTTGAGTCTTTTCTTCTCATCTCTTAACATTTCTAAAACACTTAATAAATATAACGTATATTGCGCTCGAGCCTTAAGTGTAAGAAATGAAGAACGAGGGGTCTCCCCTCCTCTTCTAGAGTGTTTAGCATACGTCCCATTGGGGGCGACCATGCGACGCATTCGTTCCCGCGTAGTAGACTTTGGTGCAATGTAAGTTATGAACTAACTCAACTCACTTCTATCTAAAAAACACAAAAAAAATTCAAATATTTTTCATCCTTCGGGATTGTTAAGTTTCAAATCATTTTCAGAAAAGAGCACGCTATTTCCGTTCAAGTCGCAAACAGGCATCGACCCTAACTGCCGGACGCGAACTTAACGTCGCTCATAAAAAACACTAAGACCTCGATAGGTCGAACTACGACTGCTCTAATTTCCTCTCTCTAGTTAGATTAAGGATACGTAGGCACAAGATGGCGATATCTTGGCGAGCACTCTTCCCACCTTTTTGACCCGTTGGTCGAACTAAGACTGCTCTGACTTCCTCCTTCTGGTTAGATTTAGGATACTTGGGCACAAGACAATGATGTCTTGGTACTAACCTTCCCCCTTTAGTGCGTTGTCTATCGAACTACGTTGACTCTGATTCTTCGTTCGTCCACGAAGATACGTAGGCATTGGATTGCGATAATCCTTGTGAGTCCGTCTTTGCTTCCCTCTCCCCCGTTTCTGTTTAGCCGTAGATTAGACTACAAGCGTGGATCCCATCGAGTACGATGGACGCGTAGGGTGCTAATACCTTCCCCTCGCGTAACCGACTCCCGAACCCGGACTATGGTTGCGATGACCATGTCTTCTCCCTTTTCAGGTTTTCTTCGATCGTTTCCTTTCCCTGCGTTGGGATAAATAACATTCGGTGGCAACTCTTCTGTTCTAGTTTTCTCGCCGGTTGTTTTTTCGCGGTTGCGACAAGGGGTACTGCATAAGCTTTTTGATATATTTCTCTTGGGTGTTGACCTAAGAATCTGCTTCAGTGTGGTGCGGCAGAAGTATCTGATCTCTGGAGAGTTTCCTGGCAAGAAACTGGTCTAGACAATGGTGATGTGGAAGATGAAGAAGAAGACATCATAATCTTGATGAGTAGTTCTTGGATCAGTTTATTTATGATTTAGGAGTATTGGAGTGCAGCAGGTGTGTTCCAGTTGTTACTTGAAGCATCTGATGTTTATCTGGAAAGTGTCTTGGCAAGAGACTTATCCAGAATATGGTTCTGGTGATGGCACAGCTTGGGTCAGTTTATTTCTGATTTTGGTACTTAGGAGCATGTGATCTTGCTCATCTTGGAAGTCAAGGTTAAGTGGCAGTTATCTCTGACTTTCTACAGACTGCTCTACTTAAGGAAAGTGGCATCCTTTGGTAAAGCTATGGTGTAGTCTATGACTACTTTCTTTGAAGAATCAGACTTGGCACGTTGAGTTCTTTGGAGTTGTGAGCAGATATTCATCAAGGTGTGAGCTTGAATGGAATACCTGTGATAAGATTAAGCAGGATGGAGGTTTCCTATTCAAACTTGGTTGTTGAATCAAGTCTATGAGAGCATGGAACTCTTGTTCTATTAAAGAGAGCAGGTTCTTCTAAGTGGCAGAAGGAGGAACTGAATTCAGCAGCTGTATATCGTATCAAAATGTTCTAACATCAAGCTTAATATCAGGATCTCAGCTGGTGATGTGGCACATCAGCTTAAGATAATTTGATCTACAGGAGAATGGAAGTTATGGATGCTTCAAAAAGGTCTGTCTCATAGCAGTTTGCGGGAGCTGGAAGTAGGAGAAGATGTTACATGTCTAAGGCTTGATGGATCCAAGATGGCTTGCTATGGAGCAAGTAGTTCTTGTAACTTGAAGATCAGATTTCATTGGTGGATCAGTGTATCTTGTGGGAGTTCTGAAGAAGGGTGAGATCAATCAAAAAGTGGCATTTGGTTGGTTTCATATTTGAATTCAAGAAGGATGAGGCAACCAAAAGTGGCATTTGGTAGTTCTCATGTGTGGATTCGAGAAATCAAGATAATCAAACAGTGGTATTTGATTACTCTTGAGGAGTGTCTTGAAACAAATTACTCTTGGGTAGAAGGGTAGTTGGTTGAAGACTTAAGGAGGTATTGATTATTTTCTATCTTGGAGCTTGTGGCAGAAATTCTCAGGGGATGGAAGATTACCTTCTTTTGGTGGATGAGAGTTTATTTCTCTCTGTGGTTATGTGGAGTTCTTGTTGATCAAGCTGGTAGCGCAGTGTTGTTTGAAGATCTTCAGTTGGATTACTATGCAGATAGTAAGTCCAGTGGTGGAGCATATCAAGAACCATGTTGTTTAGTGTCTATGATATGTGAAAGATGTCCTAACTGATGTTAGAACATCTTCTAGGTTAGTTATCCTTGGAGTAGGATTCTAGTTCACATCTTGTCTAAGAGGTATTTATCTTGTCGTACGGGAGAATGATGGGTAAAGGACTGTCTTGGAAGTCTGATGTGAATGTGACATGCTAGATATGGATCAGTTTGGTGCTTGTGGAGCAAATGGGCTGAGGATTTCTGGAACATGTGTTTGATTTCCTTCAAGTGTGAAGAACGTCTGGGCGAGCTAGAAAACTAAGGGGCTCTGTATGTCTCTTTGAGGTTTGTGAAGTATTCCAGATTCAATTGGGTTGTATCTCAGGGAACAAGGAGATCTATACATGAGAATTCAGGAGGAATACGTGTGGTGTATAGATGGTTTCTGGATGGGAGGGATCAATGGAGCTTTGGTCTCAATCCAAGAGTTTGTTGGTTGTGGTACAAGGATGTGTTCCTGATACTCTTACTATATGATCAAGAAGTTGTCATGGGATATCATATGGTGATTTTGGGTGTTTCTTGCTGAAGAAGCATCTGTTGAGAAAGATAGGGGAGAACTCCTGTCTGTTAAATGCACTGGTGTGGTACATGGATTGCTTGAGGGACAAGCATTAGGTGAATGCGTTCAGCAGGTGTGTTGAACAGAGGGTTCGCTCTTGAAGACATGAAGATGCGTCTTATGTTTTCCATTCATTTAGGGTGTTCTTCTGGCAAAGGAGCACTGGTTATCTATGACAGGGGGAGTTAGACTTCAGTTGTGGATGTATGGCTGCAGTGGTACAGATTGGTTATCAAGATTGTTTGTGGTTTCAAGAAGTCTGTGATAGATTACCTCAGGTGAGGTTGATATGTCAGACGAGATGTCGTGACATTGCTCTAATGATACAAGTATCTTGGGAGTGTTCTGAGAGTCATTATCTGTTTCTAAGAGAATTTATTTTTGAAGAACCAGATAAGGTCTTTGAAGAGTCTTTGCTGCTAACTAAAAGATGTTTGAAGAAATGTCTTAACATCTTGGTCAGGTATTCTTGGTCTTCTGTTTAAAAGGATTATACTATAGATAAAACACAGGAACGATAACTTAGCTAAACAAAATCTGACAAGGGGTCAGGACGGTATGGGTGCGACATAATTGGCTGTTTTGGACGGTAGAGAGTGTAGACGTGTTAAGCATGTGTCTTGATACAAGTGCATTCTTTGGACGGTCTCTCATAAAGTTGAATCAGTCAAACTTTAGCTGGACGGTGCACAGTCATTTATGTTTACCTACCTTAATTTAAGTCTCCACATGAATTGCTCTACGGGAACTTTTATGGATCATAATTTTCAAGAAAAAATACGTTTGGGTATTTAAAGGCGGAGTCTGCTTCTGGTTTTCAAAGTTAGTATTCTGGGAAAGTTCTTCATGGCTTTTTTAAGGTCTGGATTAGTATCATGTGGGTATGGAATTACGTTGGTTATTTTTGTCAATTTTTAGCTAAAAAGGGGGAGAATGGGTATGGATTCATCTCAGTTGTGTGGTGGTTTCTACAACACATGCTCATTATTGCAAGTGTTCTGCAGGGGTGTTGGATGAGATGTTCTGACATCCTTGAGTCCTTCCCTTGTGCCTTGTGATCTGAGTTATGAAGCAGGTTGTGTCTTGTGACCTGAGTTACATACTCTATAGACTATGTGTTACGTATGATACAATTGTTTCTTCTTAAGCTCTTTCTGGACCTCCTAATGGGTTCTCTTATGCCCCTTAAGAGGAAGATTTATCCCTCCGTGGAAAGTACTGGTTTGAGAGGGAGTGGGTCATATACTCTTCCTTATGTACACCAACATACAGCTAGGAATTTCAGGGGTAAGAAAGAGTCTCAGAGGTGTTCCAATCATATCTACCAAACGCCGGACTCTTTTTTTCAACCGAAGGAGTTTTAACCAAAAATTAGTCAAAAGGGGGGATTGAAGGCTCTGCAGATTTGAGCAAATTTTTGGTAAAACAAGGCGTTGAATGTAATGTTCCAACATGAAGGAGACATGATGTCCTAACGAATGTCCTGACATCTTAAACTGATATAGAAGGTTGTTTCTAAGTCTGGTCCAAGAATTAAGGAAATAATCAGAACGTGGATCAAGGAATCAGCAAATAGAAGATTGAAGCCCAAGGCAGCAGAAGCGTATAAAAGAAGACCAAGACCTAAGACTGAAGAACTGAACCTATTGTAACACTTTTGTAAAGTTAGAAAATAGGGTTTAGGTTTTGAGAGTCGTAGGTTTTCTTCTAATTCTCCCTCTGTATAGATTTGATACATTGTGGTAGACATAGGTACTTGTACAGATTCAGAAACCCGTAGGTAATGAATCGTGTATTGTTCTTGGATGAAGCTTTGAAGAAAATCCAAGTTAACTTGTTAGTCAAGGATGCTTGACTGAACTTTGTATTGGAAGGGGTGTCTTTCAATAAGGATGATACAGTTATGGTGTAATAACTGTTAGATAATCACAGGTTGTGATTTAGGGAGTGAGATGGGTATCTCTTATCAATTAGATGTGACTTCTAATGATAAAGTCTTCATTGGGTAGTGATAGGTAAACGTGGGTGTTTACTGTAATTCGGAGGTTGTTTACATAAAACTATACTACTGATAATGGATTCTTCTTCCTGGATTGGTATCCCCCAGATGTAGGCGAGTTGCACTGAACTGGGTCATCATATTCTGTGTTGTTTATCATTCTATAATTTACAGTTCAGTATTGATTAACATGTTGGAACAGATGTCGAAACATCTGTTTATGTGCAGTTACTGATAGTTTGGATATCAGTTTGCAGTTCTGTTCTTTGTTTAATAATAATGCAGAACAATGTCTTGATATGTGTTAGGACATCTGTTGTCTGCTATGCCAGAATTTCACTGAGAAACTCATTGCCAAGCTCATTGATCATGATGGATCTGGGATAAGGTATGAATTGATGGGAGAAAGAATATCTGATCAGGTTGAGATGGCCAAAGTGATTTCCACGACTGGAATGCATACTTACAATATCAAGAATCTTCACCTTAATCTGCGGATTTGGGCAAGAATTCTTCTTGGTTGCATCGATCACAAAAATGCCAACCAATTCTCTTGCCTACATCAACGTCGATCAACAATATGTTATGTATTACATTGCTACTGAAAATATGGTGGATCCTCCTGCACTTATCTTTCGGTTCTTAAGAGATGTTACGAAGGAAATAAGGAATGGAAGCAAAAATATGAAGTCCTGGATACCTCTTGGTATCCTTATTTCTGACATTCTGATGGAGAGCAAGCTGATAGACTCTCTAACAGATGATGAAAAGTCCTAAGGGCTAGTGCCTGTTGCTAGTAATTTCTTCAATGCCAAGAGCTTGAAAAACATGGGCATGATTTCTAAATTAAATGGCTCAGTTGTTAAAATTCCCAAGGAAGACATCTACAGCAGAAGGATGCCTCTTGAAGATTTCCCTATCTTCTCAGACATAGAATCTTTAGATTCTTATGTAAGCTGTCATAACAACAATTCTGTTGGTGCTTCTCCTTCAGCTTATGAACCCTCTAAGAAAAAATAGAAAAAGGAATTTTGCCCAAAATGATTCTGAGAAGATTACTAAGAAGTCTAAGGTTTTTTAGAAGACTTTAGAGACTTCTTCTGAAGAACCCAGAACTGTGGTTGTTTTTATCTCTGCTAGAACTATTGTTCCTTCAAATACTCGTCCACTTACTGCTGTTAACAATTCATCCACCCTCTCAGACACTATTACTTACTCAATTCCTTTTGTTTTGGAACCCGTTCACATTTCTGCTCCCCAAACCACAAATCCAATTGTTACCTTTTCACCACCCCCACCATCTATTGTTGAACTTCTAACCTTTCCAGCATTTCTCTTAACCTAATCTTAACTATCTCAACTATCTCATCTAGTAATCTCTCTCCCCCAAAATACTCCAACAAACCTTCAACCAAAAAACCTTTCTCACTCTGACATTATTTTTGACGAATCAGATATTGATTCTGATACTAATTCAGATGTTGAGCTCTTAACCCTCCTAGATAGAACTCCTCACCCTTACTTTGACCAAACACTCTCTCAAACCAACATTTGTCCTGCACCTCTGGATGAATTGTTTACTCAGTTTGAAGACGAGGTTGCTGGCAAACTTGATGCTCTCATTGAGGATTGGAAGGATAAAGAAAACCTCTTCTGAAGTATATGCTCTGACCAACGACTTTAGAAAATGGATAGAAGTCAGCTATGAAGAGTTAGAGTTTGCTTGGCTGAAGAAAACTAAGAGGAATTTCCATGCCAGACTCTCTGGTATAGTTGAACCTCTGCCTCAAAAGGTTCCTCTTTCTCTTTTTCTTCCTGCTCTAGAAGTGATTCCGCCTCCGTCTCCTGTTCAGACTACATTGGTTGCTTCTAAGACTACTCTTGAAGTTGGAAGTGACTCTGGCGTCAAGAAGACTATGGTTTCTGAGGAGTGCATTTTGAAGACCTTGGAGCATCTGGCAGATGAGAATTCTAAAGTGAAGGAAAGGACATCAAAGATAGAAGGGCTGCTTGGACAGATCTTATCAAGACTACCTAAACCCTCATAAATCTTAGTTCTTAAAAACTTTTTGTTGTCTTTGTTTTCTTTCTTTTCATTCTGTATATGCATGATCTTTTTAATTAATGAAGTTATGTTTGTTTACTTTGTCTTTATTTTGTTTTCTTGAATGATTACAAAGTGGGAGAAAGAATGATTGGTTTTGATATATCTAATTCCATTATGAAATCTAAACATGTTTCTAACTATTTCCTGACTTGGTAATACTTCTGAGAACTTTGAGAAAGTTCATCATTTTAACCAAGGGTTTCAGGTTCTAACCTAACTAAGATGAGTTTATAACAATCAGACTTATGTTTAGGAACCAGGTGTTTATTGAACAAAGATCTTCCAGGCTGAAATAAGTTTCGATTAAAACAAGATTTCTGAAAGCTCTGACAAATCATGTTCTCGATGAGGCTGATAAACATACTTTCTGACACTCAAGCAATGGACTCTGAATGAAATACTTTTGTACCCAAGCTGTTACATTCTTGGAAGTTACTTCACCCATTACAACAAGGCCTCTACCTAATGGGAAGAGAGTAACCAGGCTTCTTCTTGAAGGGAAAGTAGCAACAACCAGGCTTCTGACTTATGGGAAACTATTTCTTTCATGCTATTTGAAATTCTTATATGTGTTAAGATTATTTTTAATTCTTAAATTCAGGGGGAGCTTGCAAACCTAACTCTAACTTTCTAAGCTGAAAAATAATTTTTAACAGTATAAAATTTAGGGGGACTTTACAAACCTCACTCTGATGTTTTTATGTGATTAAACCAAGTAAAAATTGTTCATCAAAATACATGGTTTTGTCATCATCAAAAAGGGGGAGATTGTTAGAACAAGATTTGGTTATGCATCTGGCCTTTAGTTTTGATGATAACAATGCATTGTTTCTTAGAAAACAATTTTGTACACTGATGGTTTTTTGTCTAGTGTGTAGCCTTTGCTAAACAGTTTCTGACTCTGTAGCTTTTGTCTAGTGTCTAGTGTGTTCAATAAACCCACATACGATATAATAAACTCGTCTTCTAGGACATCTTAGTTGAACAAAATGAAAGTTGCAATGTAGAAGGAATAACATTATCAATAATACAAACAACAACGTTTCTCAACAAAAACATCAACAAACTTTAACAAAAACGTCTAAAATAACACAAACAATAACATTTATAAACAAAAACGTCTAAAATAACACAAACAATTTACCTTAACATAAACAACAACTTACCTCCACAAAAACATCAACAATAACACATGCAATAACATACCTCAACAAACCTAATAAAAAACATCTACAATAACATAAACAACAAAATTTATTAAAAAAACAACTTACCTTAACATAAACAACAAATTACCTTTACAAAGCAACAACATACCTCAATAATAACTTAAAACCTTTACTAATCTAAAATAAACTAACAATATAAAAACTACAATTTCATCTTAACAACAAGAAAACAATAAACCCTATGTCTCACAGATATTTTGAACAAGAAAAACAAATATAAAAAAATAAAACAAATATTTTGAACATTAATAACGTCAACTCATAAAATGTTTTACGAACGTACCTTTCATTGAAAAGATTTGTGGAGAACGAAGACAAAAAAATGAGTTACTTGCCTTGTTTTCCAAAGATTCATGAAACTTTTCCGTGATTCATAATAGTTAGAGAACTTATGTTAGAGTTTTGAGAGATTGGAATAAGGCAAGAGAAGTCGGGGTTTCCTTTGCGCATAGTCTATTCTGAACTTATATTAGTTAGCTTTTATAGGTAATGTATTTTACCATGGTTGATTAAGAGAGCTATGGTGAAATGTCATAATATTAAACTATGGTTCTTTTTATGGACCGTGGTGAAAAGTGTTTAATTTAAAAAAAAAAAGAAATTAAGGGAACACACCCTTTTTAACTAGAAAATATAAAATTGCAGGTGTGGGGATTTGAAGCGTGTCACTGATTCACACATCACAACGGTTGTTTAAATGAATTGTGGTTATATGTTATTTACGAATAAAAAATAAAGGTGCCTAATGAACATATATTACTTCGGTTGGTTAAGTGGCTTTAGTAATATATTGTCATGAAAATTGCTTTCTATAGTAATGACAAGAAGTGTGGGGGTATACCAAATTACTAAGGCTCAATCCAAAACTTAGACTAGTAGAGCAGATGGACATGTTGAGATCTTTGAGACAAAAGATACTTGATCCCAACTCCCAAACATTTTTTGTCGTTGGATATGACCAGGCGGCTTCCCGCATCACATGTCTATTCATACATGGGTTGTTTGATCAAATGACGTATATAGACCATCTTTCTCTCTCTCTCTCTCTCTCTCTCTCTCTCTCTCTCTCTCTCTCTCTCTCTCTCTCTCTCTAGAATTCTAAAACTTCACTAACTTGCATGTTGAAGTGTTAACATTGTAGGTCATCACTTCTCTGTTATATGAAAAGCTCTTTCTGTCACACTAAAAGAGTTCATGCTTGCATGAGTCTTATTTTGTTCTACCATGGAACGCTTTTTATTTAGTTTTATATAGAAGTTTATTTAACAAATATCTACCATATAAGAAAGAAAAGGTCTCTAGAAAAAACTTTTCTAACATTTCCTCTTTTATCAACATGTCATCATTTAATGGGTAAATTGAGTCTTTAATTCCAAAATCATAACTATTAAATGGTTTTGGTTCTAACCGAACCATATGTGCCAACGCAGTACAAGTTATGCATCGCTTCTGGGTTTTCTGTTTCCAACATCTTCTCTTTACTGACATAGTTATCTCTTGTCCATCACATCATTGTCTTTCTTCCAACATCTCTCATATTACCAACTATAATATGAAGAGGTATTGGCTAAAAAATTTGGTTCTTCTACTTTTTCAAGCTTCAATTTCTTCTCCCACTTTCCTTCGGCGAGTTCAAATTGAATGTTGCAAACACCATATGCAACCCTAATCTCTGAGCATTAAACATGGCGAGACCATTCGAGCTGATAAACGAGATCAATGACCGTAAAGAGTTGTGGAAGATCGCGGTAAAAATTCACCACAAATGGAAGTTTTCTTCTACTACAAAGGAGAATTTTGAGATGGTTGTTGACAAACATGTGAGTTTCAATGGTCTTTCTTAAATTCGTCTTGCTTTACAATTTCTTTGCATCTTATTAGGTTTTCATTTTGATGATTTACGTTACTGATGTATCCAGAATATGTTATATGGTATATGGTGGTTATGGATTTAGGTTATTTGTTTTAGGATTTTCGTTTCATGTTGTTAGATTTATCATTTAATTTTGTTTTCCGCTTTTCGTTTCTTGTTGTGAAAGTTTGTATTTTTTCCGTTTGATACATAAGTATACTTTTGAGTTTCTTTTCCTAATATTTTTCGTTGTGAACTGATGTTCCATGCTTTGTCTCTTTAATAAAATTGTGTTAACCATTATAGGTTCATGATATTCAAGTCATTTTTGCGACAATTTTTAGGAAAGCCTTTGACTCGGCATTATTAGTTAACATGATTTGCACTATCTTAAACTTTCAAGTTCAGCCTAATGATTTACTCTTCAGACCTACTAACCACAAGTATCTGCTGAAATTCACCGGTGGGACAACCATAGGAGATATTGACAAACATGGCATCCCTGATAAGGTCATTAACTTTACCTCATTTGCTGATATCATTTCAGGAAAATGGAAGAAGAATCTCCTTATAAGTATTGTTTATTATGACCTCATTCAGTACTTCCATTTTGTGTTACAATTTTGTTTCTGATGCCTTATTGATTTTCATTTAAATAGATATCATTGGTATGGTTGACGAGGTTGGATACTCCCAGACATCATCAGGGGAAAGAAAGCGCAAGTTAACTTGGTGTTGAAATATTTAAGGTATGTCAATTAATGTTAATGGTTTTTTTCAATATATTGTGTTGTAAGTGTTTCGTTATATGCTAACCTGCTCCGTTTCACAACATAGTGACAACGACAACAACTGTTATTCTACTGCAGTATACAAAAGTTAAGGAAGAAGGTTGTCCATCCTTACATAGTTTTGCATATTTACACATTGGAACATCTCATTAATCTCTTTTTTATTTGTAGGGAAATATCCTCTTGCTTTAACAAACACCTACAATGTTACCAAGATCCATATCAACGATGATGTGCCCGACATTAAGGATTTTCTTAATAGGTAACCTCCTTATTTAATAAACATGGCTTGAGGACTTTCACTGGTGACTGTTATTTTTTGTAGTTATTTTGGGTTATTTCACACAAATCCGGGTTTCCTAAAGACTCAATTGTATGGAAATCGGTAAACAGCGTAAGTACTTACACCCTTGAATGGTCACAAAAATCTCAACTTACTCCTTTTGAAAAGTTTATGTCAAACTACCACTTAAACAGATTATCAAATTACTGGTGGTTTAAATCAATGCTTTCTTATTGGTGAATTCAATGTCTTCATTTAGTTGTATTGACATAAATCTTTCTATGTTGCTTTTCTATAAATCACATTGTGTGTCACACTTGCGATGACTGACAAACTCACCGCTTCACCTCACAGTTGGTACTATAAAGCTTGTAATCAATGTCTTAAATTGCAAAGGGAGTCAACCCATTTTTCTGCAGGGATGGGCATCAAACGAAGCTAAAATCGGGAGGTTAATCGTTCGCTAAAACATTCCAAACTCTTATTATTAATATTCCATAGCTTGCAAACTGACTTTTGTCCTAATTGTAGGTATAAGATAGAAATAGAAGTAGTTCATAATGGCTGTTGTTGGAACTTTGTGTTCTGGGACCGCGAATGTTCCCAACTTTTAGAAACATCTGCTGCAAAACTACGTGCAATAATGATAGAGGTTACCATGAAATGTTCTCATCCATATGTTACAAACTTCTTGTTTTCATGTTATATGTTGTGTACATTAAAAGCAATACGTTTTGTGCATTTAAATTCTAGGCTGGAATAACAGACCCACTCGAATTTCCTCTAGCAATGGATGCAATGTTGGGTTTGAAGTTGGCATTCAAAGTTAAGTGGTAGCCACAATAGGCAAGTTCCTCTGTTGTCCAATTTCTAAGAGATGAACAACTAATCAAGCCACTTGAATGTCCATGTAAAATAGAACATGTTCAAACTTTGTGGTTGTTTTGTTATTACCTTTACCCTTTTCATTATTGTGAGCATTATTGACTTTTTTTTTCATTCTATCAGTCAAATTCTATCAATGATGCCATACCCCTGTCAATGTAGGTATATTATCTTCATCCTGGATCATGAAATTCCTATTTCATTTTCTATTACTATATCTTTTTACTCCAACATTTTTTATTTTGTTCATATCAAATCATAGAGAGTGTTGACGAGGATGCCATCGTTGATGAATGCGAAGCGAGTAACAGTAAATTATCTAATTTCATTGAGAAGTACCTACATTTTCTTTTGCAAAATAACATAATCTTTCTAACATCACTTCTAACTTTTCTACCATAACTTAGAAATAACCTCTTCACACAATCCTGAACATGCCACACCAACCACAAATGTCAAGAGGGTTGCTCCAGATGCTTCCACAAATTCAACTACACAAAAAGGTTTGGGTGAAGGTGACCTCTCATCAACTAAAGTGAAGAAGGTCACCAAAAAGGGGAAAGTAATTTCACAGCTACTGCTTTTATGCAGCTTAACTGCATTCTTTTTTGAATCCTTGAGAGAAGTTTATCTTCAACTTTATGTTCCTTTACAATTAATTGTGATGTAATTTGTAAACTTATTTTGGATCACCTATGATTATTCCATTGAGATAATGGTTCCTTAAAACAATACTACTTATGAAATCTACTTATTTTGTATATAATTAGCCTATTATTCACCCAATATTTAAATTGAGTACCAGTTCTATTGTGCACCTGATTATGGTTATTCATTAGTTTAATTATTATCTTTCAAGTATAAAATAACTTTTGCCATAAACTTCAGTTCAATTGCTGTTCGTTAACTACATACCTACAATCTCCAAGGACAACCGTATATTTCACTATAGTGAGGATCTTATATATCAAAATTTACAGCAGTGGCGGAAAATTACTGTGTCATGTCACGTATGTCGCAATCACATCTGCCATCGAGCAAGCATGTCATGGTGGTATTAGTTTGCTTATTGCACTACATCTCCTTTAATTTAAATGTTTTCTTATACAATTTTGTTCTCATTTTCTTACTTTGTTTAGTATACTGTACTATTTTTAAGAGTATATAATACATTTGTTATTTCATTGCAACATGGTTGACTTTTTATCACCTACTATATTGACGAATGCCACCATCACCGTATGCTTTTTCTAACCTGTCACTTACAACTTTTTTCCAACTACTTTGCATTCTTCTCCTTGCATTTAGCCAAACAAACTTCATTCTTGGTCATCTGAAGGTTAGTGGTATTTACATTCCTTACTAACTCATACGAACAACTATACCAAATCAATTAATGTTGTACATCAGCATTGCCTTTGAGAATTCTACAATAAGCCACATTAAGTGAATTTTTTTCCCTTCAAGTAAACTCTTAATATCCATACAACATTTTAAATTTACATTCTCAACATTTGTATGATGAAACTTACGTTGTTAACACCAGTGTTACAATCCCCTTTCTATTTTACAGGATTTTCATGATATGTTTGTTACTAATGAATCACCTGCCTCCATTGCAAGAAATAGGAGAAAGTAAATGTTGATGGACAAGAAACTAATCAACTCAGCTTCCAACAAGGATAATTCACATTTTACCCCTTACACACCAATGATTCTATGTCAATTAACTCCCCACGGACTTCTACTACACCTATGACCATATATTGTTAACACCACTCATATTGCACCGTCTACTCGCCATATCTATCCAGCTTGCACTACTACGGAAGACCCATTTAACAACGGTTAGGAAAGATATATAATGACGTGGACACATGCGTTGTTATGTAGAGTGTTGTTGTATATATGATACTTACAATCACAATCCTGTGACCGTTGTAATAAATTGGAAAGCTCGTGCCCTATAACAACGGTTAAGAGTAATAACCATTGTGATATTGTTTATGAATAAAAAACAAACATATCATACCAGAATCAGCAATACACCACTTGTGAACAGATATCTAAACCATTATTACATCAAAATTACGAAGGAATATCAAAGGATGAAAAATGAAATTTCAAAAGACAAAGAGATATAATCATTAATTCAACAGCTCGAGGTTGGCAAAAACTTATCCAACTTCCAAGAGAAGATGAAGAATTAGAAGAAACAATATAAAAGCATAAGAGCCAAAACATAAAAACAACTTAATCCAAAAGAATCAAAATGAGTTCTACTGCTCAAGCTACCAAAAATGTTGAGAATGAAGTTGTTGCTATAGAGGGGGATGTAGTTCAAAACCTTCTTTAGAATCAACATGTTGCTGTAGAGGGGGTTGTCGTTCAAAACCTTTCTTAGAATCAACAAGTTGCTGCTGTAGAGGGGGCCGTTATGGAAAGAATGAGAGCTCTGAGGGTGGGGAGAAGAATTTTGAGAAGGCAGATGGTTGTTTTCGATTCTGATGATGATGAGGAGGCTGACTATGGTTGGTCAAACTTTCTCTCATCCAGAGCATTTAGATTTGATGGTTAAGTTTATGTAATGAAAAGTTTATGTAATGAAACTTAATTTATCTAATGAAATTTTAATATTTTTGCTTAACAGCTTAAACTATCAGCTATAATATCTATCAGCTAATTTACTAACAAACAGATAACTAATTGAAAATTCAAAAGTTTGTGTTGAACTTACTCGTAAGAAACCGTCTTTTATTAGTTGCATTCATGTCTTCATAATTTAATTCAAACATCAACAATGCATCTGCAGTTTAAACATCAACAATGTGATTCAAACCCTAATTCAACTATTACATTTCATAAGAAAGTAAACATTAAACATAAAGGAGACAAGAAAACATAACATCTTGAGATTTCCAAAAAATCTCTCTGATTTTAGTTTGTTCTTCAAATTCTTGTTCTTCTTCTTTAAATCCTCATACATAACCTTCAAATAGCCCACAGCTTCCAACTCTGACTTCATAATTCTCTCATCTTCATTTCCACCTCTTTCTCCCATGTGTTCATCCCATATGAACAAATTACATGTTTCATCGCTCCTCCAAAATGGACATCTCCAAAAAAGCCTTCCTTAATTTTGTCCCTTCTTGCATTGGTACGAAACCATACGACCATCACAACCACAGAAATTTCCAGATCGAGATTTTACAGCGGAAGAAGACATAGACGCGCCTTTGGATGAGTTTGTCTTCAAATTCGACATTGAAACACCTTAAAGTAGAACACTTTCTTGTTGTTGTAGTTGTCTTCTTCCCGATGATGATGACGGCGTTGGTGTTAGGGTTGTTTCGTCTTGTTTCTTTTTTCAGTGGATAAATGGATATATACTTGGTGTTTAAAATACATAAAGAAGCTTCAGTTTGTAACAACGGTTTTAAGAAATAAACGTAGTGATATCCTTATTATTTTTTAGTTAAATATAAATAAAACTAAAAAGGGGCGCATTTACGTCAAAGGATTAAACTATTTTAGGGCGATGAGGTTCGAACCTATGAAAGCTTGATTGTATCACCACGGTGTTCACAACAACCGTTATTATACCTATGAAATTTCTAATTAAAATAATATTAAAAAAAATTTAGCACATGAGTTTCGAAGTATCACCACGGTATTTGAAAAAATATGTAAAAAACCAAAAATGCTGGTGCTGGGACTTGAACCCATGACAAGATGCTATCTATAATGACGGTTTTTTAAATACCCGTGGTGAAAGGCCTCACATTTCACCACGGTTAGAATTTTAACCGTCATTATAAGCATTTTTATAAGACTTAAAAAAATGTGCCCATCCAGTACACACTATTACAACGGTGTATAGGATGTCGTTGTAAACCTGGCGTTGTTGTTTGTGCGTTTTGTAGTAGTGTTGCCATGAAAAGGGAAAGGTATTTAGAATGGTAGCAAGACGGAAAGGGAAAGGTGGTTGTCAAATTAAAGTGTGGTATTAATATTTGAAGGTGATAACAGTGTTATATATGACCAAGGCTTCTATTTATGAGTACTGCGCAACATTGATTGTCAAATAGACATAATCACGTGTGAGATGTTTTCTTTATCACTTATTGCTGAAATAGTAAAGGAACGCGTGACTCCCCTCATGTCACGTGGTTGATTTGTTATTGTCATTTATTGTTGCTCAGTGAATTATTAATATTCTTTATGCCACCTTTGTCAATTATTATTATTTCTTGGTATACCCATGCCTAAACTTCATACATACGACACCAAGTTTTAAACAACTTCCTTACATGTTAATAAAACACGATCATGTACCATCTTCAAACCCAACACCCATTTTGTAAAACATAATATATCACTCGATACCAATACATAAGCATTTATAACTAAACATGAGGTGTTCACAGTTCAAATATTATATAATTTCACACGTTAACAACTATATACTATTCAAACTTTTTATAAGTATTCACAACTACTTTTTCATTTCCAAATATATTTCAAACCATGTTCATAGATTTCATAATTAATACTTGATGTCATATGGCTTATAATAAATCTAACTCAATACCATATATAATTATCATTCATACACTTTACACAAAACAAACTACTTTAACATTAAAATAAGCCTGCTAAATACTACAATACAATACTTTAAGCTAACTTCAAATTGTTCATAAATAAAATCACTTGACTTCATACAATAGTATAACCAGCAGCCAAACAACAAAACTACTAATATCATATGCTTGCACATTACACACAAGCCAGAATTTCACACCAACCTAAGAACCATCTTGCACACCTCTTTCAACCTTACCATACTCATCTTTTTAAAATTGAAACATAAACCTGATCCGGAGGATAGCCTATTGTATACCCTAGCTTATCGCCCCACCTTAGTTTCTTATTCTTAGCATAATCGTACCATCCTTTACCGATGAACTTCTCCGTCTTTATGATCTTTTTGTTACGCCTTGCACTATGAACCTCTGCAGCATAGATTTTCTCTGTGTCATAATTAATCAACTCAATTGACATTTGTTTCCAATATAAGAATTTCTTCGTCACTTCTCTGAGAAAATGCTGTTGAATACCACAAATAACGACAACTTATTATAATTATGTTTTATTCTTATTCAAACAAGAATTCAATTTTTTCCAGCATACCATGACATTCTTGCGGGCTTTGTATCCACATCTTCTCACTTTTTCCCAATAAAAATTATCCTCATATGATTCCTCGCCCGATTCCTCATCTGACTCTTCATCTTCATTAGAATAAAAACCGCGGCTATGCATGTTAAACATGGGTTCCTTAAAATCTGATGTCGGTTTTTCATCAACGAGTCCATATACATGATCATCCCTACAGTTACAACATTAAAACAATTTAAGTTTATAACACTACTACTTAAGGTTCTTCTATAAATATAACCAATACTCTTTCATGCATATCCTATATAATCTAGATTTACGATATGTTACTTCATTATATTATTACTACTTTTTGTGTCTAGAATCACATCAACCATCATAGCTATTACAGAATACACATTTAGAATTACAAAGCCATTTGTCGGTTTACTTACTTTCGACTTTCTTACCATCAAAAGTAAAATTCCGTACAAACTATTCTATTTCTCTATTTTTTTTTCACAACATAACTTCTACTTTTCATCCTACAAAAATATTGTCTTTAAACTACCAAAAGGGGACAGCGATAATAAGAAGACAAAAAGAACATTATACCACACCCCATTAAGGCCACACCAATAAGGAGAGTTATGCAAATTAGTATCATGCATCATATTGTTCTAACCAGAGTTATATCATATCACTGTTTTTAACCTTTGCTTTCAGAAATCGTTTATTGCATGAATTATTTACAACACAAGAAAATGGTTTAACTGACTTTTTGTTTTCCAGCATCAGCGACATTCACGGCTTCGAAGGTTTTATGTCCGTCCAACTCAACTACTTCCACGAGGTCGGACACTATTGGCGATTCCCTTTCCCTTCAGTATTTTTCCTGATCTTCAACTGCTTCAGCATACAATAATCGAAGCTTTTCATGGATTATTCGTCTCTCTTTCAGCCACGCCTCACATGCTCTGCAAAAAAAATACATTACGTTATCTTCCTATTTATGCATGACTCAAGATAACAAACATGCAACGCTTTTTCCTTCATTATCGTAAACCTATTGAACCTCCTTTGTGATCGTCCATGGTTGCTCAAGAGATAATCCACAACAGTGTTTGCTCCTTGCTGAGAATACCCTCGGTTTATTCTTCAACTTTATAGCCACTTTATGGTTTCATAACTCATTCCATACAATTTCTTTTTCACTTTCTCCAATATAACATGTTACATCTTCTTTGCCCCTTTTCCAACTTACACTTTTAATTTCATTATTCAATATTACTTCATTTATATTCAATTTTTTCCTCATTCCTAACATTTGCTCTAATTTTATAATTGACTAATTTTACTTATTGTTTCCTACTATTTTAAATAACTATGCAACATGGATTATTTTACAACATTTTTATCATTTATACATTATTTATATTTCATCAATTTTTTCTCAGCAGCTAATGTTTATTTCTAAACGTTTGGCCAAGACACTTTTATATCTACATTTTTAAAACTTTTTTATGTTTTCATCCATGACTCATTTGCTTTATTTTAATTTCAATATTATTATTATAACTCTGTCATTTATAATAATGTTTATAACTATTTTTCATAATTTTTTTATTCAATATGCCTAAAATGAATTTTTAACACAATTGTTGTTTTACACACTTAATATAATTATTTTGAAATGTAAATATTTATTTCCGGTTTCACAATATATATTTTTTTCTGTTTCTAATTTCTTTCAAAATTTTCACTAAATGAAATACAGGGAGAATTACTTTCTAGGGTAACCATGAAAGTGCCTTCATCGTGAAAAACTATATCTTTTAAAATAATTTGGTATCCACAGATTTTGTTATTTTTCTAACTGTTAAAATTTTATCAGTGTCTGTAATAGTGCATTATATAATGCATAATAGCTGGGCATACACACCGCTTAACCAAAATACCAAAATAACCAATGTACCGTTTATATAACCATAACGCACAAATGATGTTCATCCAAAACACCATTTATATAACATTACCATCCTTGCAAACACACTGCTTAATGTTCCACCAAAATACAACTGATATTACATTCGGATTCTTCCAACATCTAAACTACTCAACAAGCTTCTGAAGATCATTGACATTGTTAAATAAACAGTTGATGTTCAAACAAACGATTAGACAACTTAATAAACCTACTTAATAACTACTTCATGCCGACACACAACTAAGACATACCAAAACACATCCCATCAACCTTCGACCTAAGAAAACGACCATTGTTATTCACAAGTTGGAACAATTAACGGCGGTTCAAGACTGTTACATAAATTCTTGTCACCGGAGGATAACTAAGGCTGAAATGCACAATATCTTCCCTTTTCAGATTCCTTTTCTTTACCAATTCGTTCCACCCATGATAAATTAACTTTTCTCCTGATTTGTTTCTTTTTGCAAAATGAAGTTTGCAGTGGTAGATTTCTCTTCAGTCACAGTCAATGAGATTGATCCACCAACATCCGGTAAAAAACACATCTCCTTATCACATCTCTTGGAATTTGCTACAAACATATAAATCTCAATTAATGTCTCTCCTACCACGTATATAATATATAACAATGCACTTTCTTTATTGTAACTTACCAAAACGTTTCTCTTGGCCACCTTAGCAGATTGTATGCGTAATTCCCACATGCATTCCACTTCTGGGAATTCCATGGAGTCTGAATTGGAACAGTCCTCCGATGTACTGCATTCACAAAACATTTCACAAAACAACTCATGGTTTATTTGCATGCATGACATGCATCTAATCAAATAGGTTTTCCAACCTTTACAAACACAAACGTATGTCAGTCTAATTTGTTTCGTATAATCTTTTCTCTTAAATCTCTAACAACATCCTTCTATTATAATCAACATTCAAATCTTCAACCTTATCTAATCTTCATGATTTCCTTGGTTGTTTACTATACAGGAAATCACAGTAAAGACACAGACTTACTTAACCTTATTAAACTCTTGGTAAACGTCTAAAATCTCAAAAACACCTGCTATCGTCCGACGAAATCATAAAAGGACACAGTCTCACTTAACATTCACGATTTACTTGGTTGTTTAAGAAGCTACATGTTTAAGTTACACATATGATTAACAAACCAAACTTGTTATCGTCCGACGAAATTGAGATGTGTGACACTACCGACTCGGCGATACTCTTTCTTTTGGGCGACTTCATGTCGGTTTGTCGTGCTTCTCCTTCTGCAGCATCACCGACATTTGATCGTCCATCGGTTTTGTTCTACTTCACAATATCTGTTGATTTTAATTGCTTCAGACTAGAGGATCTGCATTCACAAGCGCATTGAATGCAACAACATCAAAACTTATATTGGATTTCTGTAAATAACGTTACGTTTATAAACAATGATATGATACAACGCATATGAAACACACAAAGCGGACACAACGATTCACAGAGTCGTTCGATAGAGACTTCACCTGGAAATAAATTCTGGGAATAGAACCTTCTCCATTGACGAATGTAGCAACTATCAACCTTCCGTTTTTCTTCTCTTCTCAAGTGTTTTGACTCTGTTTTCCTTCCGTCTTCCTACTACACACAACCACAACTAATATAAACTGATATTGGACCCATAAACAATTTATTTACTTTTTTGATTACTTATGGCCCATCTTAAATAATAGCCTAGGCAATAATGAATGCTAAACTTGACCATCACTATTCAATTAGTTTAAATATTATTCATTATTATTTTATGTTACAATTTTAAATCAAATTAATGTTACAATCTTACAATTTTAAAATCATAAAATGTTACAATCTTATTTTGAAATTTTTCAGTTATCAATTCTATTTTTTTTTATCATTCCATTACTTTTATTCAATAATAATTTGGATAACTTTATTTTAATTTTTAAAAATTATTTGTTCCTAATTGATCAATTCTATCATACACATTTTTCTTCCTTTAAATTTTACATTTTTTTTATATTTTATAATATTTTTTAAACATAGGGGTGTGCATAGTTCTTGAACCAATTCAAATTAGACCAATTATATGGTTTGGTTTGGGTTTTAAAACCATTTCTATAAAATTGGTTAATTTTTTTTAAAACTGATTTATATTTGAATCGGTTTGGTTTAAAATCAGTTTCTACTAAAACTGATTTTTTATTTGATCCAATTTAAAAACTGGTTTCTCTCAAACCAAAATCTTAATACCAATTTTTTTTTCTTTTGGTTTAGTAAATTTTTTATTTAATTGATTTTAAAATTTTGGTACGATATTGTTGTGATGATAAACTTGACACATGTTTTATTTTAGTATGTTATGAACTTATGATTATTGTTTTATTTATTTTTTAATAATATTGTTTTCCCTTTTTATTATTATGAAATAAATTGAGAATAATATTTTCTAATAAATGCCTAGTATTGTGTGTCTCTACTTTAAATTTAGACATTGTTTTATCATATATAAGTGATTTTTAATTATTAAATAAATCTTAATTAGTATTATGAAGTGTTTTGAAATATAAAAGAGTAAAATTTAAATTTAAATATATACTAGATTTAAAGTAAAAAAAAATGTTATAAATGATGTATTTATTTTGTCTGGTGTGTATTTAATATTGCTGGGATTCAAAAAATTACTAATATATTGACTGGGAGATTTATTTTTTTCCTACGGTATCACAATATATTGTCTATGATATCAGCTCTACACACAAGGTATCACAATATATTGACAGAGTTTATTTGTTTTTTGTGCAGTGATATTGTATTTGTTGAAAGTTAAAAGAGAAAAGTTTTTGAGATTTTAAAAAATTGGATCGTAACCGAATTTTAATAATGGATAATCAAATATTATTGATTTTTTTAAAAATGGTTTGGATCAGTTAATAACAAATACAATTTAGACTTTTTAATTTGGTTAACCAAATTTATAATTATGGTTTGAAAGAACCGGTTTAAATGCACACCCCTATTTAAATAAATGCATGTAATACACCGAAACCCGTGCAAAAGCATAGAAATTCGACTAATTTAAAATAAAATGTACTACAGATGAAAGTAATTTAATTATATTTTATATATTAGCACACAAACTAACATGAAAATTTCGTGTAAAGTTTATGACTTGTCATGTGGCAGATTCTCGTATCTGATTTCTCTGGTCTAAAAAGGAAACAACAAAAATGCAATATAGATTCTTGCCGTATTTGAGCAGTGTGGTCCAATCAAATTAACAAGAGGCAAGAGCAATATTTTTAGCTTAAATCAGGCTAGTGTGGTCCTTCTAAAATGATAAGGTGGTTCATGCAGTAGCCTTGCATGTATAATTTACGTGTAATCTAACTGGAACCAAGTTCAATTCAGATAATTCATTTTTATCTTACCTTTTTTAGTGAATATCTTACATTGTTACTTGATTTGTACAAACAAAATACCGAGTACATGCAATTATGATTAGGCTTATTTAGACGATAATAGGTTGGTACTAATACGTTATAAAAAGATCATTAAAATTATAAACGATGTTTGAAAAAAAAAATGAAAGATTGTTTGTGTTCTATTGTGTATCCCAACTCAAACATTAGTGGCTCTAGAGACCCAAACCCTCCCGTGATTTATAGATCTTTTTATAAATACTACCTCCCTCCGTCCTTTTCTAAAGTTTTATTTAATATATACATATATATATATATATATATGAATCTTAAGAATAAAGCCTAACCATTATATTAAAGCATGTGGTTGAAATTAAAATATAATTTAAGTAAGTTATGTGCTTATGAAACAGAAAGAGAGTGAAAAGTGAGAATGTGTATAGCATATGATTCGCTTAAATTATGTTTCAATTTCAGACACATGATTTAATTTAAAGGTTATTATTTATTCCTATATATATATATATATATATATATATATATATATTACTAGAAAAATCGTTTTTAGTGACAGATTTAGTGACCGAAATATTTTGGTCACTGTGGCCACCGAATTTGCCACCAAAATTTGATATCCATGAGTAAATTTTTAGAGGTCACTAAATCGGTCACTAAATAAAAATTAGTCATCGATTTAGCGACCAAAATTTTGTGACCAACTATTCGGTCTCGAAAAAATATTTTTATATAATATTTAGTTTATATAAAAAATTTAGAGACCAAAATTCCGGTCACTGATATTTTTGTTGTTTTTTTTCTTTATTTTTTAATCCTCTTTAATATGTTACTATTTCTCTTCCAATTTTTTTAAAGATTTTAATTCTGTTTTTAATAAAAGATTCTTCTTTTTATTATTTTAACAAATAAAATATATAATTATATAAATAATTCTGCTTTTTTATTTTTATATATGCATAAAAAGTTAATTTTATTTTCATTATGCAATTTTTATATGTGCATAATGAAATTAAATTAATAAAATCAAATTATATTTTTATTATATTCAATTAAATTAAATAATAATTAGTAATTTTCCAAATATTATTTAATTTTTTTTTATTTTTTATATGTTTATATATTTAAATATAGAGAATATAACAAATAATATTTAGTGGTCTAATGGTAAGACATAATTGAAATAGCTAGAGATAATGGGTTTGATTCCCAAGTTTGACACCTTTTTATTTTATTTTTTGAAAAAATAACACAAAATTCGGTCACAAAATCGGTCTCTAAATTTCGGTCACTAAATTCGTCGCAAAAGCTTAGCGACTACCACTTTTACAACCGAAAAATGATGGTCTCTAAATTGGTCACAAAATGCTATAGTGACCGATTTTTAAGCTTTTTCGGTCTCTAATTCGGTCACTAAAAGCAAGTTTTCTAGTAGTGATATATATATATATATATATATATATATATATATATATATATATATATATATATAAAAGACTATTTTTATTATTAAAATATTATAGTAGACATCTTTATTTATAGAATAGTCATGATTGTATAGCAGACATATATGAAAATTAAGATTCTGTATATATCATTGGGAAATCAATGAAAAGGACGACTTATGATTCTTACATGATATTAGTAAGCAGTAGGTATTGATCCAAATATCAAACCCTAAACTCTAACTCGCTGCCTTCTCTTTCCTAACCCTAACCACGCCGCCCTAACTTTCTTCTTTCTAACATGTCCGACAACAACCACACATCCTCTTCTCCTACTAAAACCCCAATCTCTTCTCCCAAGTCTGTCACCACGACAACACCACCACCTCCTATCCACCCCGTTTTCACCATCTCAAACATTACAAACATCATCAAAATTACCTTGAGCATTGAAAAAGGTTAGTATAACACATGGTCTGAACTCTTCAAAATCCATGCTCGTGTACATCAAGTTATTGATCACACTATTCTGACCAAACATGCATCCTCTCCCAGCCTAAAAATCATTGACCATCACCTCTGGCATCGTCTAGATGATGTTGTCCTTCAATGAATTTACGATACGATATCAGATGATCTTCTTCACACAATTATCGAGTGTGATTCAACCGCAGAACATGCATGGAACCAGTCATTCAATATCTTTTATGACAACAAAAATTCTAGAGCTCTCTACCTAGAATAAGATTTTTTGAATGCTTGTATGGAACAATTTCCTGATGCCTCTGTAACGCCCCGATCAGTTTTGTCAGTTTTGTCTTTTTAATTAATTGAGTCGTTTTGAGTATTTTATTATTATATTATTTTATTTCTGACTTTTATGTGAAAATATGTTATTTTTCATCGTGAATATATTTTGTCGCGTTTTGGGAACATCTGCGATATTTGAGTGTAGGGGTATTTTGGGCATTTTGATTTATTTTGTTAAGTTAGAATATAATAGAATAGAAAGAGAGAAGAAAAAAAAATAGTAAGGGGAAAGAAAAAGAAGAGAAGAAGAAAAGAAAAGGAGAAGAGAAGAAAAAGAGAGAATTTGGAAAACTTGGAAATCAATCAACCGACTTTCTAGAACACGATTAAATCGGGTAAGGGTGAGAAACTCGATTATACTATGTTTGTGTATGATTATGTATGTGTTTGCTTGGATGTTTTCTTGTTTTCCCATAGCTTTGAGTTCTAGGTTGGAAATGAGAATTTTGTGAGAGATCGATGTTTTCGCGGTCGGAAATCGATATAATTTGCGTTGTATGATCACCATGTGTTTATGAGTCATTACTGATAATTGTTTTTCTTTTGGAATTGATTTGGAATGGAAAATGAGATTTTTAGGGGTTTTGGATCATGTAACCCGTAAAAGAATTTTTCTGGTTTTGGTGTGATTCGCCAGGCGAATTTGGCTGTTTCTCAATAAATTCTTTTCTTTGAAAATTCATAACTTTTGATCCGTGGTTCGGTTTGAGGCGTGGTTGGATGCGTTAGAAAGCTTATAAAATGTTCTTTTTTATGATGATGGTTTTGAGATTGTTGGCCGATTAAATTATGTCAGGAATTAGGAAATGTGTTGTTTTGTTATCGACTTTTGTCGTTTAATTGGGTGAACTTGATGTGTATGTGCAATATGCTGTTGGTGTGGATATTTATGACTTGCGTACTGTTGTGTGATGTAATTGTATGAAATGCATATGGTGATAATGATTGGTGGCCTTAGGGCAAGAAAATGAAACGTGTGGTATTTGTTGATATATGCATGATTATGGAATGTGTATATGTGTGCATTTGAATGTCATGAGTCATTGTATGTTGAGCATCATGATATGCATTCTGGTAACGTCCTGAGTGACGGATTGATTCCAGAGGGAATCCGCTATAACATCGTGTGCCTTAAAAATAAGAGGTGTGAGCGATCGGATGGATCGTGGCCTTAAAAATAAGAGGTGTGAGCGATGATTATAGACGATCATGTGCCTTATACAAAGAGGTGTGAGCGATCGGGTCGTGTGCCTTATACAAAGAGGTGTGAGCGATCCATAAATGTCGTGTGCCTTATACAAAGAGGTGTGAGCGACGGGGAACATCGTATGCCCGACGGGGAGTTACACTAAGTAACGAGCGATGGTTCCAGCAGAGTTCCTGAGTGAACTAGTGATGAGAAATATTGGAAGTCGGTACCGCATGTGCATTGCATAAGAGTCGTTGTGTCGGTCTCTGTGCATTTGCATAAATCATGGATTAATTGGGTATGGATTTGTGAATGTGATTGATGAGACGGAATATGTGTAATTGTATTGATGATGAGTGTATTGTGTATGATTGAAGTGTAGTGGTATTTGATACTTGAGAATTGTACTGTGTTGTGTTGTATTTGATTGTGGTGCATTTGTGGTGAGAATATTTTACTTGTGCATTTCTGTGTTAATATATAATTATATGCAACTGTAATATGATTGTGTTTCTCACCCTTCTGCTATTTTATAATGCTCTATGAGGCATTGCAGATTAGAGTTGCTGGAGGTCTTTTTGTGAAGCTTAGGTCTTCATTCTTTTGTCGGTCGGCTCTGATATGTGACACCGGGTAGTTAGGGAGGCCGTTTGTGATTATTTGGGTTATGTATATGTATCTTTTGAATTGTACATGTATGGTTGTATGTGACACCTACACTTCTATGATATATATATATATATATATATATATATATATATGAGATTCAGTTATGGATTTTCTGCTTTTATTCTGTAATTGGATTGTGGGTGTAATACTACCTGAATTGTTGCATATCTTTATGAGCAGGTGTTGTATGTTTTGTTTTAAATATTCTCTGATGAACTTTTGTATTTTATTTATCGCTTTAATAGCTTGGGGTATAGATTGGGGGTGTTACATTAAGTGGTATCAGAGCCAGTCCGTGTCAGTTCGTGTCTGGGTGTGTCAGTCCTGGTCTGTGTGGCATGTGGAGTGAGCTGTTTGTTTAACCATAGTTTCTGTTATTGAAAATGAATAGAATATGGCTGGTAGGAACGATGATGCTTTGGCTGCTGCGATGCAAGCTATGGCTTGGGCTGTGCAGGGTGCACCTAATGCTGCTGGTAATGATGAGTTCAGGAAGAACAAATCGCTTGTCTTCATAGGGAGACTTGATCCTGATGGTGCACAGATTTGGTTGAAAGAGATTGAAAGGATTTTTCGAGTTATGGATTGTGCTGAGGATAGTAAGGTGAGACTGGGAACTCACATGTTACAGGAAGAAGCTGATGACTGGTGGGTTAGTACTCGTCAGGTGTTGGAAGCTGGGGATAAAGAAGTTACTTGGGAATTGTTTAGCCAGGAGTTTCTGAGGAAGTATTTTCCCGAGGATGTTAGAGGAAAGAAGGAAATTGAGTTCTTGGAATTGAAACAAGGTAATATATCTGTTGTTGACTATACTGCTAAGTTTGTGGAGCTTGTGCAGTTTTATCCTCATTATGCTGAAGCGACTGCAGAGTTTTCTAAGTGTGTGAAGTATGAGAGCGGGTTACGTCCTGAGATTAAGCAGGCAATCGGTTATCAATGAATTGGAGGTTTTCTGATTTTGTGGAATGTTGTAGGATTTATGAAGAGGATAGTAAGGCTCGTTCTACTCACTACAAGAGTGTGAGTGATAGAAAAGGGAAGCAACAGTTATGTGGTGGGCCGTATGTAACACCAGCTGATAAAGGTAAACACAGGGGTACTTTTGATCGAAGGTCAAGTGGTGGAGGTATGTCTGGTCCTTTGAGGTGTTATAGGTGTGGTGAAGTGGGACATCGTCAGTTCGAATGTAAGAAAGATTTTAGGAAGTGTTCTAACTATGGAGGTATAGGACACATTGCAGCTGATTGTAAGAGGAACGTGGTGAAGTGCTTTAATTGTGGTGAGCTTGGACATGTTAGTACGAAGTGCAGAAACCGAAGCAAGCTCTAGCTGGTGGAAAAGTTTTTGCATTGGCAGGGACTCAGACTTCAAGTGCAAATCGTCTGATCCGAGGTACTTGTTTTATTAATAGTACGCCTTTAGTTGCTATTATTGATACTGGAGCGACTCATTCGTTTATTTCGTCTGAGTGCGCTAAGCGTTTGAATCTTGTGTTATCTTTGATGGATGGTGAGATGGTTATTGATACTCCAGCAATGGGGTCAGTAACTACTTCTTTGGTTTGTTTAAGTTGTCCTTTGACCATTTATGGTAAAGACTTTGGAATGAATTTAGTGTGTTTGCCGTTGGAAGGTTTGGATGTGGTTCTGGGAGTGAATTGGTTGCAATTCAATCGGGTTCATATTGATTGTTATCATAAGCTAGTAAGGTTTCCTTCTCTTGAGGAAGACGAGGACTCGAGTTTCTTATCTACCAAAGAGTTGAAGAGACTTTTGGCGGATGAAGCTCAGTTGTTTGGGTTGTTTGCGTCGTTGACTGTGGATAGTCAAGTTTCACTTGATGTGTTTTCTGTTGTGTGTGATTTTCCGGAAGTGTTTCCTGAGGATATTTCAGATGTGCCGCCAGAGAGAGATGTGGAGTTTTCTATAGATCTAGTTCCTGGTACTAGACCTGTATCGATGGAACCATATCGTATGTCGGCATCTGAGTTGGTTGAGTTGAAGAAGCAATTGAATGAATTATTGTAAAAGAGGTTTGTGAGGCCAAGTGTTTCTCCTTGGGGTGCTCCAGTTTTATTGGTGAAAAAGAAAGATGAAAGTATGTGGTTGTGTATTGATTATCGCCAGTTGAATAAGGTGACGATTAAGAATAAGTATCCTCTTCCGAGAATTGATGATTTGATGGATCAGTTGGTTGGTGCTTGTGTGTTCAGTAAGATTGACTTAAGGTCGGGATATCATCATATTAGGGTGAAGGAGGAAGATATTCAGAAGACGGCTTTTAGGACACGTTACGGTCATTATGAATATTCGATGATGCTGTTCGGGGTTTCTAATGCGCCAGGTGTGTTTATGGAGTACATGAATCGTATTTTTCACGAGCATTTGGATCGATTTGTTGTTGTGTTTATTGACGACATATTGATTTATTCTAAGTCTCGGGAGGAGCATGCGGAGCATTTGCGTATTGTTTTGCAGGTTTTGAAGGAAAAGAAGCTTTTTGCCAAATTGTCTAAGTGTGAGTTCTGGTTGTCGGAAGTGAGTTTTCTTGGACACGTAATTTCAGGTAATGGTATTTCTATGGATCCATCTAAAGTAGAAGCAGTTCTACAATGGGAGGCTCCGAGATCTGTTACTGAAATTCGAAGCTTTTTGGGTTTGGCTGGTTATTATCGAAGGTTCATTGAAGGTTTTTCTAAGCTAGCACTTCCTTTGACCCAGTTGACTTGTAAAGGGCAAGCGTTCATTTGGGATATTCGGTGTGAGGAAAGTTTTAATGAGCTGAAGAGAAGATTGACGACAGCTCCGATTTTGATTTTGCCGAATCCTAATGAATTATTTGTGGTGTATTGTGATGCATCTTTAATTGGTTTAGGTGGGGTGCTAATGCAAGACGGTAAGGTCGTGGCGTATGCTTCAAGGCAATTAAGAGTGCATGAGAAGAATTACCCTACGCATGACTTGGAGTTATCGGCTGTGGTGTTTGTATTGAAATTTTGGAGGCATTATCTTTTTGGTGCGAGGTTTGAAGTCTTTAGTGATCACAAGAGTTTGAAATATCTATTTGATCAGAAGGAATTGAATATGAGGCAACGTAGATGGTTGGAATTTTTGAAGGACTACGACTTTGGCTTGAATTACCATCCTGGTAAAGCTAATGTGGTAGCCGATGCGTTGAGTCAGAAATCGTTACATATGTCCGCTTTAATGGTTAAGGAGTGGGAACTTTTAGAATCGTTTAGAGATTTGAGTTTGGTATGTGAAGTGATGTTGGATAGTGTGAGGTTGGGTATGTTGAAGGTTACTAATGATTTTCTGATGACGATAAGTGAGAAACAGAAGTCGGACGTGAAATTAGTGGATTTGATGTTGGTGGGAGAAAATGATGCGAATAGTGATTTTAAAGTGGATGTTAATGGTGTGTTGAGGTTCCGTGGGCGAATTTGTATTCCGGACGATTCGGATTTGAAACGGATGATTTTGGAAGAAGAACACCGGAGTAATTTGAGTATACATCTGGGAGCGAATAAGATGTACCAAGATTTGAAGAAGATTTTCTGGTGGTCGGGTTTGAAAAGAGATGTGTCTCAGTTTGTGTATGCGTGTTTGACTTGTCAGAAGTCAAAAGTGGAACATCAGAGACCGAGTGGTTTGTTGCAACCGTTGGATATTCCGAAATGGAAATGGGATAGCATTTCGATGGATTTTGTAACGGGGTTGCGGAATACTCAATGAGGGCATAATGTTATTTGGGTGGTTGTGGACAGATTGACTAAATCGGCTTATTTCATTTCGATTGACATCAGTTTTTCTTTGGAGCGGTTAACTGAGATTTATATCAGTGTGATTGTGAAGTTGCATGGGGTTCTGTTAAGTATTATTTCGGATCGAGATCCAAGGTTTACCTCGAGATTTTGGGAAGGTTTGCAGAAGGCGTTTGGTTCTAAATTGAGATTGAGTTCGGCTTATCATCCGCAGACGGATGGGCAGACGGAGAGAACGATTCAGTCTTTGGAAGATTTGTTGCGAGCTTGTGTTCTTGAACAAGGTGGTGCGTGGGATAGTTATCTTGCGTTGATTGAATTCATGTATAATAACAGTTTCTATTCTAGTATTGGAATGGCATCGTTTGAAGCATTGTATGGACGGAGATGTAGAACACCGTTGTGTTGGTACGAATCTGGTGAGAGGATGGTGGTTGGACCGGAGTTAGTGCAACAGACTACGGAAAAAGTGAAGTTTATTTGTGAGAAAATGAAGACTTCTCAGAGTAGGCAAAAGAGTTATCATGATCGGAGAAGGAAAGATCTCGAGTTTCAAGAGGGCGATCATGTATTTTTGAGAGTTACGCCGGTAACGGGTGTTGGTAGGGCATTGAAGTCGAAGAAGCTTACTTCTCGGTTTATTGGTCCTTACCAGATATCTGCGAGAGTGGGTGTTGTGGCTTATAGGGTGGCGTTGCCGCCGAGTTTGTCAAATTTGCATGATGTGTTCCATGTTTCACAGCTTCGGAAGTATATTCCGGATCCGTCGCATGTGATTCTGATGGATGAGGTTGAGGTAAGGGAGAACCTTACGGTCGAGGCTTTACCGGTGAGTATTTTGGATCGCGAGGTGAAGCGGTTGCGGGGCAAGGATATTGCACTTGTGAAGGTGGTGTGGGGAGGCGCTGCTGAGGGCAATTTGACTTGGGAGTTGGAGAGTAGGATGCGGAAGTCGTATCCAGAGTTGTTCGTCTCAGGTAAGATTTTCGAGGACGAAAATTTCTAAGTGGGGGAGAGTTGTAATGCCCCGGTCAGTTTTGTCTTTTTAATTAATTGAGTCGTTTTGAGTATTTTATTATTATATTATTTTATTTCTGACTTTTATGTGAAAATATGTTATTTTTCATCGTGAATATATTTTGTCGCGTTTTGGGAACATTTGCGAGATATTTGAGTGTAGGGGTATTTTGGACATTTTGATTTATTTTGTTAAGTTAGAATATAATAGAATAGAAAGAGAGAAGAAAAAAAAATAGTAAGGGGAAAGAAAAAGAAGAGAAAAAGAAAAGGAAAGGAGAAGAGAAGAAAAAGAGAGAATTTGGAAAACTTGGAAATCAATCAACCGACTTTCTAGAACACGATTAAATCGGGTAAGGGTGCAAAACTCGATTATATTATGTTTGTGTATGATTATGTATGTGTTTGCTTGAATGTTTTCTTGTTTTCCCATAGCTTTGAGTTCTAGGTTGGAAATGAAAATTTTGTGAGAGATCGATGTTTTCGCGATCGGAACTCGATATAATTTGTGTTGTATGATCACCATGTGTTTATGAGCCATTACTGATAATTGTTTTGCTGTTGGAATTGATTTGGAATGGAAAATGAGATTTTTAGGGGTTTTGGATCATGTAACCCGTAACAGAATTTTTCTGGTTCTGGTGTGATTCGCCAGGCGAATTTGGGATTCGCCAGGCGAATTGAGTCTCGCCACTCTTTCGCTAGGCAACATGCTGGCGAAGGATGATTCGCCAGGAAAAATCGTAAGTCGCCAGGCGAATTTGGAATGGCAGAAATGGGGTAGCTTCTGTAACTCTTGGGGTTTTTCTAAATTTGTGACTCGCCACTAGTTCGCCAGGCGAAGTGCTGGCGAATGGAATCCGCCAGGAGAAATGTTAGGAGAAGTTCTGGTGAATGGAATCCTCCAGGCGAAATGCTAGGTGAAGTGCTGGCGAATGGAATCCGCCAGGCGAATTTGGTTGTTTCTCAATAAATTCTTTTCTTTGAAAATTCATAACTTTTGATCTGTGGTTCGGTTTGAGGCGTGGTTGGATGCGTTAGAAAGCTTGTAAAATGTTCTTTTTTATGATGATGGTTTTGAGATTGTTGGCCAATTAAATTATGTCGGGAATTAGGAAATGTGTTGTTTTGTTGTCGGCTTTTGCCGTTTAATTGGGTGAACTTGATGTGTATGTGCAATATGCTGTTGGTGTGGATATTTTATGACTTGCGTACTGTTGTGTGATGTAATTGCATGAAAAACATATGGTGATAATGATTGGTGGCCTTAGGGCAAGAAAATGAAACGTGTGGTATTTGTTATTATACGCATGATTATGGAATGTGTATATGTGTGCATTTGAATGTCATGAGTCATTGTATGCTGAGCATCATGATATGCATTCTGGTAACGTCCTGAGTGATGGATTGATTCTAGAGGGAATCTTCTATAACATCGTGTGCCTTAAAAATAAGAGGTGTGAGCGATCGGATGGATCGTGTGCCTTAAAAATAAGAGGTGTGAGCGATGATTATAGACGATCGTGTGCCTTATACAAAGAGGTGTGAGCGATCGGGTCGTGTGCCTTATACAAAGAGGTGTGAGCGATCCATAAATGTCGTGTGCCTTATACAAAGAGGTGTGAGCGACGGGGAACATCGTATGCCCAACGGGGAGTTACACTAAGTAATGAGCGATGGTTCCAGCAGAGTTCTAGAGTGAACTAGTGATGAGAAATATTGGAAGTCGGTACCGCATGTGCATTGTATAAGAGTCGTTGTGTCGGTCTATGTGCATTTGCATAAATCATGGATTAATTGGGTATGGATTTGTGAATGTGATTGATGAGACAGAATATGTGTAATTGTATTGATGATGAGTGTATTGTGTATGATTGAAGTGTAGTGGTATTTGATACTTGAGAATTGTACTGTGTTGTGTTGTATTTGATTGTGGTGCATTTGTGGTGAGAATATTTTACTTGTGCATTTCTGTGTTAATATATAATTATATGCAACTGTAATATGATTGTGTTTCTCACCCTTCTGCTGTTTTATAATGCTCTATGAGGCATTGCAGATTAGAGTTGCTGGAGGTCTTTTTGTGAAGCTTAGGTCTTCATTCTTTTGTCGGTCGGCTCTGATATGTGACACCGGGTAGTTAGGGAGGCCGTTTGTGATTATTTGGGTTATGTATATGTATCTTTTGAATTGTACATGTATGGTTGTATGTGACACCTACACTTCTATGATATATATATATATATATATGAGATTCAGTTACGGATTTTCCGCTTTTATTCTATAATTGGATTGTGGGTGTAATACTACCTGAATTGTTGCATATCTTTATGAGCAGGTGTTGTATGTTTTGTTTCAAATTGATGTGACCCCTCGGTCTATGCCGTGAATGTTTTAAGTATACTCTGATGAACTTTTGTATTTTATTTATCGCTTTAATAGCTTGGGGGTATAGATTGGGGGTGTTACAGCCTCCACCTACTGTGAACATCTGAAATCACTATCAGATTAACTCTCTAATGTCGGTGCTCCTGAGTCGAATGAAAGACTTGTACTTCAACTCATCTCTTGCCTCATTGATGCGTACGCAGGAGTCAAATTGCAGATTCGTCGTGAAGATTTTCTTCCCTTTTTTACCAAGCTCGTTCCATGATAATCCTAGAAGAAATAGCCAAGGCAAAGAAGGCAGCGAGTTCGGTTGAAAACTATATTTTCTTATCCTCTCAAGAAGATGTTCCAGCCTTAGCAGGTCATAACCGCAACAACAATTACTGTGGTTGCATCAATAGTGCTCGCGGTGGCTGGTATAATGGCTATGGCAGTTATAACAGTGGAAGACACAATGGTCGAGGTACTCTCAGTCATAACATCAACAATGGTTTCCATCTCTCTATCAGCAGCAATCGTGGGCATATTTGTACCAACCATGGGCAACTTCACCATGTCCCTATCCCAAAATAGATGCTTCACATAAACAATCTTGCATACTTGGTCTTAGGCCTCAGCAAGCCCATATACTCATTGTTCTATCGACCTCCACCGATCAGCAAGCACTACAAATACTATGCTCTGAAATACATCCAGACTGTTATGCACACTTTATCCATCTCTCCTCCTAAAGATCAATGGTACATGGACAATGGAGCGGCGTCTCATATGACGGGCAATGGAGGTAACCTCGCGTTTATTTTAATATGAGTAATAATATTACTGTTGAAAATGATCATCATATTCCTGTTATAGGTTGTCGACATGCATCTTTACCCAATCCTTTAACATTAAACAATGTCTTACATGTGCCGAAACTTATAAAAAATCTTGTTTTTGTCAGAAAATTTATAATTGATAATGATATCTCAATTGAATTTGATCCTTTTAGTTTTTTTGTGAAAGATTTTTAGATAGGAACACTTTTAATGAGATGTAACAGTTCTGGTGACCTTTACCCCATTCCCACAAGACAAAATACAACAACATTACCATCATCTGCTTTTTCTGCTTCATCTACCAAGTTATGGCATAGTCATTTAGGACATCCAAAAGCTCATATTTTAAATTCTCTTCATCGAAACAAACTTTTGCTATGTAATAAGTTTCAAAATGATTTATTTTGTCACTCTTGTCCATTTGGAAAATAAATAAAACTACCTTTTCATAATTCTCTATCATTTACTTACATGCCTTTTGACATCGTTCATAGTTATCTTTGGACTTCTCCGATATTAAGCTCTGGAGGGGATCATTATTATGTATTATTCCTTAATGATTTTACAAACTATTTATAGATTTTTCCAATCTCAAACAAATCACAAGTACACTTTTTTTTTTACAATTTCGTGCTCACATTAAAACACAATTTGAACGTGAAATAAAATGTTTTCAATGTGACAATGGCAACGAATATGATAACTCTCTCTTTCAAAAGTCTCATGAATTAAATGGAATGACCTTTATATTTTCTTATCGTCACACCTTCCCTAAAAATGGAAAAGCCAAAAGAAAAATTCGTACAATCAATAACATCATTTGAACCCTCCTTGCTTATGCGTCTATTCCACCAATATTTTGGCCCCATGCTCTTCAAATGGCCACTTACCTACACAACATACTTCCAAATAAGAAAATCACTTTCCAATCACCCATAAAAATTATTTACCAAAAAGACTTGACCTATTCACACCTCCGAGTATTCATACGCCTTTGTTATCCCTTAATTCCTTCCACCACTAGGAATAAACTCCATCCTCGGTCTACACCATGTGTCTCTCTAGGATATCTTCCTAATCATAGAAGTTATAATTGTTATGAATTATCAAGTGGCAAAATCATTATCTCTCGGCATGTTATTTTTTAGGAAATGTGTTTCCCTTTTCCACCACGAATGCTCCTACATCGACTAACTATACATTCTTAGATGACAACATAATCCCACTTCTAACCTCACAAGCGTACACCACACCTCCACCAACCTCCTATCCTAACATAACAATCACCCAACCACCATCATCAGCAGCCCAACATACTCATCCCTCTCAAACCACAAACCAAATAATCTATCTGTAGCGAGCAATTTTGGACGTGGTTCTTAAGCACTGTCGCTCTGGGGTTACTACAGGTCGATTCATTTTTTATCCTATTGAGCTGACTAAGGAAGAGAAATAGATGTCTCCAATTAACCCTGCTTGCATACTGAGTTTAAACAGCGGTCTGTTAGGTTACGGATGCTATATGGTAATGGGGCCTCTTTCTTCTTACTTTGTTTAGGACTAGGATAACGGGACTGTTTATGGGTAGGACGCTAGGACTGATGCTTTTCGATTGATATGTGAAGGTACGGTATTTGGGTTTTGGATTAGTGTGCTCGCTAAGATTTTTCTTTCAATCTTATGCCTACGTATTCCCGTTTACCGAAACAGGGAAATCAGAGCAATCGTAGTTCCTCCTATTCTATGGGAGGAAATGGTGTTTGGTGTCTTGTTCAAAGCCCAAGACGTGAAGCTGAAAAGGTGGTTTATATCTTGTTCAAAGCCCAAGATGTGAAGCTGAAGGGTCTATTTGTATCTTGTTCGAAGCCCAAGATATGAAGCTAAAAAGGTATTGTCTTTAGAGAGAATTTGTCATCTCTAAAGGGGGTCTATTTGTCATAACTGTTGGGTGACTGACTATAAAGAAGGATTACTTTAACCGGGATATGTGAATCCTAGCAATGCCATAATTTCCTTTATAGGGGGTTTTAACCTGAAGGAGAAGACTTTAACTCAGTGTAGAGCAATGTTATCTTTCCTTAGGAATTTCTCATGCTAAAAGAGGGACAGTGGCGTGGATGTAAATAATCCAGAGGCTTACCGCTTATAGCAATTAGATGAAAGGAGTTGTCGATGTTTGTATCCTGTGAAAGGGGCACGATTTTGATGCTAAAAGGTTGATTGACTCAACCGGGATTTTTCTTATACAAAGCCTAAGAGGAGGCTATTGACCCAACAAGAGGATGCTTTTGTGTCTCGTACGAAGCCCGAGAGGGAGGCTAAAAGGAGTTGACTCAACAAGAGAGTGCTTTTAGATGTGTCTTGTATGAATCCCAAGACGGAGGCTAAAGGTTGACTCAATAAGAGAGTCTTTTATACTCAACAAGAGAGTGATTTTGTATCTCGTACGAAGCCTGAGATAGAGGCTAAAAGGATTGTTGTTTCAGTTGAGTGACAGGTCCAGTAGGTTGGTTAAAAGAGAAAATCAGTTCTTATAGAGAGACTGATTAAAGGTAAGGCTATGCTTTGGGATTGATCACAGGATCAAGGTTATTTCCTGTTCTTTAAGGAAATGGGGAATCCAGAGGGTATTGGAGACTGTCCGAGTCTACTGGTGTTTTTCCCTACTTGAGAATGCCTTCGAGACTCAAGGAGATTAGACTGTCCAAGTCTAGAGTTTTATCTTTTGTACTATGCTTAAAGAAACAGTAGTAGTACGTTCACGGTAGAAAGATCTAGACTCTTTGAAAGACTGTTCTATTAAGATGACTAATTTCTATTCCTATACCTCTAGGAGGTCGTCGGGACAATTTGTACGAAGCCCAAGAGGAGGCTGGAAACTTTTAAGAAGCCGAGGGACAATTTGTACGAAGCCCAAGAGGAAGCTCTCTTCCCGAAGGAAGAATCCTTATACAAAGCCTAAGAGGAGGCTGTGAATACTTCTAAGAAGCCGTAGGGTCCTTGTACAACGCCCAAGAGGAGGCGGGGATGCTTTTAAGAAGCCTGTGGGTCCCCAAACCCCGAGAAATTCAAGACAGACTATTCACAGAGAATAGATCAAGCCAGGAAAGTCCGAGAATTTGGAAGAAACTCAAGAGATGCCATTCACGGAGAAAAGATCATCTCTGGGGAGTTAGAGTTTCTTTAACGAGTTCTAAGAGTGACAGTCTGAGAAAGGGTTCAAAAGGAATTTGCCTTTCACGTCTCCATATTGTTTAAACCCAAGAGGAGGGAAGACTGAATCTGGTAATCCTATGGGGGATCTAGTTTTGTCTATTTAAGAGTGATCAACAGGGCTTAGTGCTAGACGTAGTTGTCGGGGAAACTCTAAATATCTATACTAGTATTACACAGTTGATATGAGTTTATGAAAGAAGACTTACAGTGAAACAGCCCCACAATACAGTTATATGTATATGAAAGTGGATAAAGAAATCATATAAACACTTACTCGGTTGTAGAGCTTCCATGCTGTTTGGTTAGTTGTTCAACAAAGAAAGATTGAAAAGAACAGTATATTCAAAATTAAAGGATAAAGTATTTTGAAAAGATGTTGGGGCTTACAGCTCAAGGAGAGGCCCAAGGTTTATCAGTGATCGCACAGTCGTTTTGTACAGAGGGACTTATACAAGTTACTGAGGTCCAAGAAAGGTTTTCTGTACAAGGGGATGGGTCTTACACTCTCTTAAGAGGCCCAAGTGTTTAAAGAAAACGAATGGGGCTTACAACACAAGGGTAGGCCCAGATGATTGGTTTTTTTTATTGGCGATCGCGCCGAGGTTTTCTTTTAACGCAGGGGGACTTATACAATGTCTGAGGCCCAAAAAGTTTTGGTTAAAAGGGGATTGTGTCTTACACTCTAATAGAGGCTGAAGAGATTTATTTTTGTACAAGTGGTGGGGCTTACAGCTCGAGGAGAGGCTCAGGGTCATTTGTTTGAAAATGGGGATCGCGCCGAGATTTTTGAAAACGCGGTGGGTCTTATACAATGCATTGAGGCCCAAAATGGTTTGTTTTTCAAAGGGGGTTGGGTCTTACACTCTAATAGAGGCCCAATGATTTTGAATGGGTCTTATAGCTCGAGGAGAGGCCCAAGGTTTGTTTTCAACGGACGATGATCGCGTCGAACTTTTTGAAATACAACGGGACTTATACAATAAGTGAGGCCCAAAATAGGTTTGTATTTACAAAGGATTGGGTATTACACTCTATTAGAGGCCCAAAAGTGTTTGAAATTGTTTGATGAGGGTGAAAATCAAAGAAACCCTAATTTGTTATTCTTTAAAAGTAAATATTTAAAGAAAATCAAATAAAATACCAAATAAGTTTGAATAAACCATTTGTGATTTTTGTTTAAGGTTTGAGAAATGAGGGATTAATCACAAGGTGAATTAAAACTCACTTGGTTTTGATTTTCAAAGTAAATATTCACTTTTAAAATGTTTAAAAACATTAAAAATGAATTTATTCACAAAAATACTAATTATATTAAATAAATAATATAAACTTAATTTTTTTGTGGAATAAAATGTTTCAACATTTTTGTGATTTTTTACAAAAAGAACCAATAAAAAATAATTAAAATTGAAGGAGTTATTAATTTTCCAATTAATTAATAAAACATGAAAATATTGGAAAAAATAGCAAAAATGTGAGAAAACACAAAATGGCATGGGTGGGGTTTGAACCCACGACCTCAAGGCTATAGGCCGCGCGCCTTACCACTGGGGTGGTGATACATCCATTGCTTGAAGTGAAACCACAAATATACAAGGCTTGCCTTGTTTTCTAGGCCTGGCCAAGGCAAGGCAAGGCAAGTTTTGCCAAGAAACGGGAAGGTCCATAACTTTCTCATTTCTCCATGGTTGGGGACAAAATTTATATGTATCTAGCCTAGAATTTCACAAGGAATCCAATGGTGGTGGTATTTTTTTCAGATCATACTCCCTCCTCAAAATCCAATAGTGGTTTTGAAAAAGGCCTATAATTGCATTTTCTATGCTACACTTTGATACAGGCATGAATTACATGATGAATTGGTTCAAACACAACATATATAACATGTATGAGGTGTGTATGATCAGTGGACTTCAAAACAATGCATATTTTGGAAAGTTCAAGTCATGATGCTTACCTCTTTTTGAGCTTTTGGAGTTTTCTGTGCAATCTACTAAACTTCTTGTTCCAGAAATGGTTTGATGCTTTGGACACTCTCAAATGATCCCTTAGAATCTTTGAGGATGGTTGGAATCAGCTGGAACCTGCAAAAACACAAACTGGCCCTTTCTTGCAAAAGGGGTTAAAATGACCAAAATAGCAACTCTCTCAAATGGTGTTCCAGATGGGGGAACCATTTGGGACAGTTCAAGGATGTTATTTGGAGTGTGTTTGAGATTTTATCTGGTTTGGAAAGTGACTGAATCAAGACATGGCTTGAAAAATGCACAAAAGGCCTATTTTGAGGTTTTGAGAGGTGACTTTGTGATTTTGGTGTTACAGGTCACTTTTGATAGTTTGGATCACCTACATATGATGTTTATGAGGTGTTAGGATCATGAGTTGTGATGGAAATGCTCTCTAACTCAAAAACTCAGAGTTACCTTGCTAAAGAAGGCATTTTGGCCTAAAGAGAGGGATTTTGAGGAAAGCATTTGTTTGATGGCTTTGGTGTATTCAAACTGAGCACAAATGAGCTCTATTTATAGTAGAGTCAGTTTGTTTTGGGATCAATAGTGAATGGCAACTGCAGCAGAGGTTTGGCCAATAGTTGCACTTTGGAATCCAAGTCTCCTCTAGCCATTGACTAGAGGTTAGGGCACAGGGATATGGTTCCCTTGGTCTTGGATAAGTCTTGACTGAATTTAGTTGCAAATGTGTCAGTCCATGCCACCTTGGTGTATGTATTGAATGCTCCAATCCAAAATTGGAGTCTTGTCCCTCTTTTAGGCAATTCTAGGTTTGGCATGCTACTTCTTGTTCCAAGGACTTTGGAGGCTTGGCTCAGTGTTTGTCCCCTTTAAATTTGATCCTTAGATGTGTCCAAAGTGATGACAAGGCTTGGAATTATCTAATTTTTCCAAATCGAGGAAAAATGCAAAATTCTGCCTAGCCTTGGCAGTTTTCAGCAAGGCATATTGCCATTGTCATATCTCATGGCCCAAGTGGAATTTGGTGATGTTCTTGGCCATTTTGGAAAGCCCTCATATGATACAACAACTGTTTGATCATATTTGGTTTTGATACCTTTTGGATCCAAGTGAAAACTCCCCCTACATTTGGAAAAAAGTGAAGGCAGATTCTGACTTAGTGAAAATTTCAGTAAGTGTTGGAAAAAAGTGACATTTTCACTTTTTGTGATTTTGATCATTCCATAACTCAAAATCCATGATGAATTTGGAAGGAGGTCAGTTCTAAGCTTTTGTAGAGGGTAATGAGAGCTACAAATCTAGCTTTGGATGGGGAAAAATGGCCTTGTGGTTTAGGAGTTATGATCCTCTAAAGTTGGTACCCTTGCCACTTTGTTCATAACTTAGAAAATTTTCTAAGTTTTTATGGTTACCCCTTTTACAAGCTATCCCACTTTTCTTGATTTTTCTTGATGAATGATGATTCAAATCATACATTAACATCATTTTAGGGTTAAAAAAACCATTTTTGTGAAAAATCTCAAAAAGTCAAAGTTGACTTTTGTGCACAGTTGACTTTTTGTCAGATGAATTCCAAACTGTGCGATCCTCTATGAAATCAAGTCCTTGACCTAAATCAAACTTGATGGATTGATTTCATAGGTTTTATAGGGTGTATTGAATCATGTCCTAGGGTTTATGAGCATGTCCTGGTCAAAAGTCAAAGCTACAGTTGACTTTTCTCGTGAAACCCTAATTGTGGTACTGATGAAATTGAGACTTGCTGCTCAAGCTTCCTAGATCAATCCATTGTTACAAATGGATCAATGTGGTATGTTGGAGACCCTCAAATCATGTCTGGAGGTCTTGGCTCATGATTGGTCCCAAAAGTCAACTTAGGGGTGCATTAGGTCAAGAAACCCTAATTCCTGATTTTTGATGTATGCATCCCCTGAGGTCAAATTGACTTGATGCTTGGGCCCATGAGGTTCCATGGAGTATTTTAGGATATGCTTTGAAGCATTGGCTCATGCCCAGAGGAAAATTTCCATCTGAAGGCCCTGGTCAACCAAAACCCTAATTTGGTGACACTGGCGATCTTGAGGCTTGATTCACCTGGAAGGGAGCAGCCTTGTGCTTAATCCTTAAAGTGGGAGTCCTCTTGATCCATTGTAGATGTTTGGGATGTTTGACAAGTTGAAGATCATGTCATTTATTGATTGATCCTTTGTCTAAGAACTCTGAGAGGGCTTGAAACCCTAATTTTGACTGTAGTAAGTGTTCACCCATCCTTGGGGAGACTGATGAGGCAAGATGGTTCATCCATATTGTGATGATGATTTGCACAATGATGGGAAATCTTAGTGGTCAAAATTTGGGGTATGACACTATCCCCCTCCCCCATCAACAACCCCCTCGGCCCAACTGTCATACCCTAAATTTTGACCACAAGATTTCACATCATTGTGCAAATCATCACCATAATATGGATGTACCTTCATGCCTCATCAATCCTCTCAAAGATTGTTGACCATTCTCCTCAACCAAGAATTAGGGTTTTTGAGCCCTCTCAGGGCATCCAGGCAAAGGATCAATCAAGAATTGACATGATCTTCGACTTGTAAAACCTCTCAAACATCCATGGAGGATCAAGAGGTCTTCTGCATCAAGAATCTAACATAAAAATGCAACATTTCAAGTTGATCAAGCCTCAAGATCATCAGTGTCACCAAATTAGGGTTTTGATCGACCAAGGCCTCCAGAGAGAAATTTTCATCTGGGCATGAGCCAATACCTCAAAACATGATTCAAGGAGCTCAAAAGAACCTCATGAGTCCATTTATAACTTCAAAATAGCCTCAGGGGATGCATTCATCAAAAATCAGGAATTAGGGTTTTGACCTAATTCAATCCCCAAGTTAACTTTTGGAGCAAGGCATGAGCCAAAACCTCAAGATATGCTTTAAGGACCTCAAATACATCATGTTGATCCCTTCACAAGGCTAAATTGATTCAAATAACTTGGTTCACAAGAAATGCAAGGATTCAAATTCATCTGGACCACAAACTAGGGTTTCGGAGAAAAAGTCAACCATGCCTTTGACTTTTGACCAAGACATGATCTCAAACATCGGGACATGGTTCAAGACACTCTAAAACACCTATGGAATCCATTAGGTTCAATTTAGCCCAAGGACTTGGTTTCATAAAGGATCACAAAGTTCAAGATTCATCTGATATAAAAAGTCAACTGTGACCAAAATCAAGTTTGACTTTTGGGATTTTTTGACAAAGGTGGCCTCTTCAAGTCAAAAACAATGTTAAATTATGATTTAGACCATGATCAATCAAGAAAAATCAAGAAAAGTGAGGTTACCTGCAAAAAGGGCAACCTTGAGAAACTTGAAATTTCACTAAGTTATGAAAAAAATTGATTTTTTTCCAACTTTGCAAGGCCATAACTTGTGATCCAAGCAACCATTTTCTTTCATCCAAAGCTCAAATGAAAGATCTCATTACATACTACAAAAGTGTCATATTGATCCATGGTAAAAAAATGCCTAGATTTTGAGTTATAAGACCACAAAGTTAGGGTTTCATAAGATTTGAACTTTTACACTTAGAAAAATTTTAGGCAGAATATGTTTCATGTTTTGCCCAACTTTGGAGGGATTTTTCATTATGATCCAAAAGGAATCAAGACCAAATGTAAACATCAAAGTTGAATTATGATGTGCAAGTTTTCCAAAGAGTACAAGAACATCATCAAACTCCACTTGAGCAAAGAGATATGGAGTGATCAACATGCCATACTGCAAATGTTCTTCAAAGACAGTTTTTGCCATTTCTTGCTAGCCACGATTTTGGAGTCAAGTGCAATGATCACTATGCCAAGCCAATTCAATGAAAATCTGATGAGTCACAACCAACCTGAAAAGTTAGGCCAAAAAGTCAAGAGAGTCATCCAATAGAATGATGGATTTTATCACCTTATACCTTGAATTCAAATGGCATTTATGTGCAATAGTGCACATTCAACAAAGGTGTTTATTTCAGCCAAGATGCTCACATAAAAAACAATAAAAAGGACTGAGGAATGTGGAATTGGTCAATTGGTAGTTGTGCTTGAAAGCTCTAAGAGTTTGACTAAATTTTGGTAAAACATAATGTTGTGAAAGATATTCCAACATGAAGGGTTTCAATCCCAGACTGAAGATGTCGAGTGAAATGTCACAGCATGAAGATTCGACATCATGTCTGTAATAGCAGGTTTTTGTTTAAATCTATTCCAAGACTCAAGGCGTGATTGGCAGTGGATCAAGGATCAAAGATATGAAGCCCAACAAAGCAGAAGACTATAAAAGAAGACCAAGACCTAATGCAGTAGTGAAAGAGGATGACATAGACTTAGGAATCCTATTTTGTAAAGTAGGGTTTAGGGTTTTGAGAGTCGTAGGCTTTCTGGTAAGTCTCCATCTGTATCGATTTGATGCAGTGTGGTAGACATAGGTACTTGTACAAATTCAGAAGCCCGTAGGCAATGAATCGTGTAGTGTTCTTGGATGAAGCTTTGAAGCAAATCCAAGTTAACTTGTTAGTCAAGGTTGTTTGACTAAACTTTGTATTGGAAGGGGTGTCTTTCAATAGGGATGATACAGTTATGAGGTATTAACTGTTAGATAATCACAGTTTGTGATTTAGGGAATGAGATGGGTTTCTCTTATCAAATTAGATGTGACTTTTAATGATAAAGTCTTCATTGGGTAGTGATAGGTTAGCGTGGGTGCTTTCTATAAACCTGAGGTTGTTTACATAAAACTATACTACTGATAGTGAATTCTTCTTCCTGGATTGGTATCCCCCAGATGTAGGTAAGTTGCACCGAACTGGGTCATCATATTCTATGTTGTTTATCATTCTGTTATTTTCAGTTCAGTCTTGATTAACATGTTTGATCAGATGTCATAACATCTGTGGTTCTGCAGTTCTGATATTCAAGGTATTTGTCTGTTGTTATGTTCCTTGTTTAAATGTTATGCATAACAATGTCTTGACATGTGTTAGGACATCTGTTGTCTGCAATGCCAGAATTTCAATTGGTATCAAAGCAGGCATCCTGTCTGGTTCTAGATGAGATCTTTGGGAGATAATTTCTGGAATTTAAACAATGAGGAGTTTTGAAGATCAGATCAATCAACTCAGACATACTCAAAGGTATTAATGGATGGGATGGATGTTCTGGATCGAAGGTAACAACCCGGTGGTTGTTCATGTTGCTGAGGAGGTTCTACAACAACTGCAGGAGAAGTGGCTAGTTCTCTTGTTGGGTTTCTTATAAGATGTTCTGACATCTTATTAGGGCAAGTTGAATTTGTTCCTTGGTGGTTCTGCTGCATATGTTTCTGATGGAAGAGCTCTAGAATTATGGGATTCTGGAGTCACTACTACAAAACTCTAAAACAACAACGCCAGGCTTACAACGGATTCGTAACCCACTGTTGTAATAGGTTAAAAATTTTGCAGCTGATTTATAACGCCATATTTAACGACGGTCGTATTAAACAAGCGTTGTAATACATGGTGTGTAACAAGCTTCGATTCCCAGCAACTACATTTTTTTCCATATTTTTACATTTTAAACACGGTTGAATTATAACACCGTTGTAATACATGTAACAAGCTTTAATTCCCAGCAACTATATTTTTTGTCATATTTTTATATTTTAAACATATATTTTATTTCTTTTGTTAGTGTTACGGGGATTTAACCTCAAAACTCAAAATTCATCATTGTTTTTCTTTTAAACATATATTTTATTTCTTTTGTTAGTGTTTTTAAATGCAAGAGAATAGTATATATAACTTTAAAAATAAAACTGTAAGAGATGAGCATATATAAAATAACATTTTATTAAGATTCCATTAAGAAGAGTACATTGATAATCATATTACATATATTTATCAATGTCAGAGCCCATAGCTGCAAATGCATCTTCATAATCCAGACATCTCTCCTCACTCCCCTCATCAGAATCATAATAAACAGTCCTCATTTTCTTCTTTATTTTTTTCTTCTTCAGCTTCTTCTTCTTCTTCTTCTTCTTATCATTCCTCACCCTTAAGGCATCCCTGACGATGGCCGCTGGTTGGACCTCCTCAATTGGTGCCTGACGTTCCTCATTGGTGATGTTTCTAGCATTCTCATTTGTAGAACTCATTTGTTACGAAGAATATATTATGAAGAAATGTAAAGTTGTCTATTTATAGATGAGGTTGAAGATGAAAAGTCTGATAGTTTAATGCTTGCAATGATGATAACTTGTAAATGGTTGATATTCTGGAACGATATTTTTTGAAAAACGGAGAAAATTTTAAATCATTATGGCCAGAGTGTTCTCTACTCCGGGAAGAGCAAGGGTTATAATATTACAACGGTTAGTAATAATAACCGTAGCAATACCCCTTATACTTGGTACAAGGTTCGACTCCAGGCAACAACATTTTTCTATTTTACGTAATTATAGAAAAATGTTATTGCCTGGAGCGAACCTTGTACCAATTATAAGGGGTATCGCTACGGTTAATATAACTAGCCATTGTGATATTATTAAAATAATATATATACTTATCATTACGGTTATTTTAGAAAACCGTTGTGAAATATTTACCTATATAAGGGAATTAACTTTCTATTATTGACAGTAGCGTCGTTTCCTTCACAGTGAAACCCTAGCACCCATTTTTGGCAGCAAACTTCATCTTTTTATAGAATTCGCGAGAAGAAATAGAAGAAGTATGAAGCTTTTGATTTAAGCTTCTTCCTCCTTGTATTTCTTCTTGCAGAATCTAAAACTAGATGAACATGGTGATGATGCTGGCGGTAGCAAGCGTAATGTACATATTTTTTATGGAAAATAAGGTATTCTTCTACTTCAATCTTTTTGTTAGATAGTTCCCATTATCTCGTTTGCTTCATGTTGTTTTTGTTGATTGTTCTCATTTTGTGCATATTCGACTTCAAGGCTTCACAAGCAAGGTGAACTTCATTGTAATGGTACAGTCCCACTTCTTAGGGTTTTGTTTCAACTTTTGGTTGTTTTGTTTTGAATACTAACTAATTTTCTTCATTGCTTTCCACTTCTTAGGGTTTGTTTCACATGGTGATGATGATGGTGGTACATATATATATATGAATTCATTCTGATAAGGTACATATATATGAATTCATTCTGATATTCTATATGAAATTTAGTTTATTATATACTATGTATATTGTTTGTTTCAATATCCTTTTATTGAAAATGCAATCAGTTAAATTGATATAGAACATTAGTTTATTATATACTATGTATATTGTATATAGTTAAATTGAATACTAACTAATTTTCTTCATTGCTTCCCACTTCTTAGGGTTTGTTTCACATGGTGATGATGATGGTGGTACATATATATGAATTCATTCTGATAAGGTACATATATATGAATTCATTCTGATATTGTATATGAAATTTAGTTTATTATATACTATGTATATTGTTTGTTTCACTATCCTTTTATTGAAAATGCAATCAGTTAAATTGACATAGAACATTATAATCTGAAAATTAAGATGTATTTGAAAACCAACCTTTATCATGTCAATGTTTTCCGAATTGCATCCATTTCATTCAGCACATTTAATGTTCCTTAACATAAAATTTATGGTCCAATGGTTCATTTGCTGCAAATCATCGATATCTTTTATTATAGTTTACCTCATCGTCGTCACTAATCATCGTGGTTGTTAAGATCATGATTGTTATGATGATAAAATCGTGATGATTTTTGGCGATGATGAGGTAAACTATAATAAAAGATATCGATGGATTGAAGGAAACCGACCATTGAACCATAAATTTTATGTTAAGGAACATAAAATGTGCGGAATGAAATGGATTTAATTCGGAAAACAGTGGTGTGTTTAAGTTGGTTTTCAAGAACAGTTTAATTTTCAGATTATATAGTTCTTTACCAATTTTAATGGTTGTATTTCTTTAATTAGGTGTATGGTAAAACAACCAATATACATTTGTATTTAATAAACTAAGGATACATTCCACAACGGTTGAGACATATAACCGTTGTGATAGTTAATATGTATGACAATGGTTGATACTCATAACCGTTGTGATAGTTAATATATATTACAACGGTTGAAATACCTAACCGTTGCAATATAACGCGCACTTCCAGAATACAACAACGGTTTCTAGACCATTGTAGAAACAACGAACTTACAACGACAGTCTACATAACAACGCCTTCGCCCGCGTCATTATATGTCATTCCCAACCGTTGTTAAATGGGTTTTTCGTAGTAGTGAGTTGTTATTAAAGACATATGGTGGAAGGTCTCAATCATCGGCCTCTAAGTGTGAAGATATCTACATTCTTTTATTCCAAAGTCGAGAGCGATGGAATGAAGGGAGTTATTGGAAGATGTCTGTTATGGTGGCTTGGTACTTGGAAGCTTGGTTCCATGGTACAGTTTGAAGTCAGTTGAAGAGGAGAGGAGTTGAGTTTAGGTTTATCAAGTTCTTGCTCTGGAAGTTTGATAAATTATTGATCGGCTAGGTTGTCAAAGATACTTGAGAATTCTCTCAAGTCCACTCATAAAGGTGTCTCAGTCGTGCATCTGGAGTCTTCTAGTTATTCTTCTGACTAGAATGTGTTTCTATTAAACACAGCCTGAAGAATGTGGAGGTGATTTATTTTCACCATCCAAAACAGCAAGGAAGGATTCATCTCTCTTAACCCTAAGGGTGGATCCAATCTGATTGGAGTTCTCAGAATCGTGGAGGTAAATAGGATTCGTTCAGAGAGAATCTTAGTTACTTGAGTCAAGGGTGGCTGCCTTGGTATCTCAACACCGTTTGTCAAAAGAAGATACTTGCAAAAGATTGAATACTTGATAAGTGTTCATGAAGTGAACTGATGGAGCTTAGCTACAACAGTGAAGAAGGGTTATTGGACAAGGATTTAAGATCAATTGTTATTTGTGGAATTCACAAGTATTTAATTGATTATCCTTGAAAGTCAAGATTGCTGATGTTCAACAAGATGTTGGAACATCCCATCATCAGAGTTTATGCAGAATATGGGAGGGGTACTGCATACACTTTAGCATATGTTTTGGTCTTGGGTGTTGACCTAAGAATCTGCTTCAGTCTGGTGTGACAGAAGCAGGTGATCTCTGGAGAGTTTCCTAGCAAGAAATTGGTCTAGACAATGGTGTTGTTGAAGATGAAGATGAATACATCATAATCTTGATGGATTGTTCTTGGATCAGTTTATTTATGATCTAAGAGTTTTGGAGTGCAGCAGGTGTGTTAAAGTTGTTACTAGAAGTATCTGGTGTTTATCTGGAAAATGTCCTGGCAAGAGACTTGTCCAAAATGGAGTGCCGGTGATAGCACAGCTTGGATCAATTTAGTTCTGATCTAGGTACTTGGGAGCATGTGATCTTGCTCATTTTGAAGGTCAAGGTTAAGTGGCAGTTATCTCTGACTTTCTATAGACTGCTCTACTAAGGAAAGTGACATTTTTTGGTATGGCTATGGTGTAGTCTAGGACTACTTTATCTTCTGAAGATTCAGACGTGGTAGGTATGAAGTCTTTGGAGTTTCAAAGCAGTTATTCATCAAGGTGTGAGCTTGAAGGGAATATCTGTGATAAGCAGGATGAAGGTTGTCTACTCAAACTTGGTTGTTGAATCAAGTCTATGAGAGCATGGAACTCTTGTTCTGTTAAAGGGAGGAGGTTATTCTAAGTGGCAGAAGGAGGAGCTGAATTCAGTAGCTGGATGTCGTATCAGAATGTTCTGACATCTAGTTTAACATCAGAATCTCAGCTGGTGATGTGGCACATCAGCTTAAGATAAGGTGATCTACAGGAGAATGGAAGTTATGGATGCTTAAAAAAGGCCTATCTCATGCAGTTTGCGAGAGTTGTGGTTTAAGAAGATGTTACATGTCTAAAGGCTTGGTGTATCCAAGATGTCTTGCTATGGAGCAAGTAGTTCATGTGACTTGAGGATCATATTTCATTGGTGGATCAGTGTATCTTATGGGAGTTCTGAAGAAGAGTGAGATCAGTCAAAAGGTGGCATTTGGTTGATCTCTAGTGTGCATTCAAGCAGGGTGCTTGGAACTAATTACTCTTGGGAAGAAGAGTAGTTGGTTGAAAACGTAAGGAGGATCTGGTTCATCTTGGAGCTTGTGGTAGAAGTTCTAGGTTGAGGATGAAAGTATGCCTTCTTTTGGTGGATGAGAGTTTATTTCCCTCTTTGGTTTCTGGAGTTCTTATTGATTAAGCTGGTGGCGCAGTGTTGTGTGAAGATCTTCAGTTGGATTACTATGCAGATAGTAAGTCCAGTGGTGGAGCATATCAAGAACCATGGTGTGTGGTGTCTGTGATGTGTGAAGGATGTCCTAACTGATGTTAAAACATTTTGTGGGGTGGTTATCCTTGGAGTAGGATACTAAGTTCTGAGTGTAGAACTTGACACTCACATCTTGTCTAAGAAGTATTTATGTTATCATACGGGAGAATGATGGGTAAAGGATTGTCTTGGAAGTCTGATGTAAATGGGACATGCTAGAAGTAAATCAGTTGGTGCTTATGGAGCAAATGGGCTGAAGATTTCTGGAGCATGTATATGATATCTGACATCGTTGAGAAGATAACAAACTAAGAGGTATGGTATCTCTTTGAGGAATGTGGATCATTCCAGATTAATTGGATTTTATCTGAAGGAACATGGAGGTCTATACATGAGAATTCAAGAGGAATTCGTGTGGTGTATAGACGGGTTCAAGAAGAGAGGGATCAATGGAGCTTTGATCTTAATCCAAGAGTTTGTTAATTTAGGATGGTGATCCTAATGTGTCCTCACGGAAGCATGATGGTGTTCATGTGTGAGTGATTATTGGTTCTTGTCAGAAGAAGCAATAAGTGGAGTTGATGATTGTGTTCAGCATGTAGGTTGGACAGAGGGTGCGCTCTTGAAGACATGAAGATGCGTCCTATGTTTTCTTTTCATCAACATAAGTGTTCATTGGAGGAGCACTGGTTATCTTAGATAGGGGGAGTTGCTCCTTGATCTAAGATGTATTACTGTAGTGGTGCAGATTGTTTATCAAGATTGTTTGTGGTTTCAAGCAGTTTATGGTAGATTGCCTCAGGAGAGGATGATATGTCAGACACAATGTTGTGACATTGCCTTACTGATATAAGTTCTGGGTGAACTTATCAGGTTGGTATGATTCGATCATTGATCTAAAGGGATTGAATTGGAAGTAATACAAGTATCTTGGGAATTTCTGTTGCGATCTGGTAAGAAATTGATTTTCTCTGCTGTTGGAAAAGGTCTATGAAAGAAGTCTGCTGTAATCAAGCTTGCTAATTCTGGATTAATTATAATTCTATCTGTGGGGACCACGAACCTGACAAAATCAGGTTAGGTATAAGGGCACTATTCAGAAGCAGTTTCAAGGACTTGTCAGAAAAGGTGGAATCTTTTGAAACTAACTTAACCAGGAGTTATTGTACTCTTTGACTAGTTCTTTGGATTGGCTCTATCTACATAACTTCTTCTATTTTTAAGAAGAGTTGTGTTGATTGAATTGTAAGCTGAGAGAAAATGGGTTTTATCTGTCTTTGGGTGAGCACAGTCTGGGTATGGGTTTGCATGGGTTAGTTTTGCCAACTTTTGGCTAAAAAAGGGGAGAAAAATGGCTTACTACTGAGATGTGTATGTAAATTAGTGATCTAGAAAATGTCTCAAAGGATGTTCCAACATTGGGTTTAACATCTTGAGGAGAAGTTGTGTTTTGTGATCAGAGTTAGGAAGCAAGTTGTGTTTTGTGATCTGAGTTACATTTTCTATGTATTCATGATCACAAGGGAATGAAGAGGGTAATTCAAATTATCTTCTCCCTTTTTCCTTGGCACTTGCTTCAAGTATTTTTCCACTGCATGCATCATCTGACTGAAGAGTGTTTTAGCCAAAATTTGTCAAAAGGGGGAGATTGAAAGCTCCAAGAGTTTGACTAAATTTTGGTAAAACATAATCTTGTGAAAGATATTCCAACATGAAGGGTTTCAATCCCAGACTGAAGATGTCGAGTGAAATGTCACAGCATGAAGATTTGACATTATGCTGTCACAACAAGTTTTTGTTTAAATTTGTTCCAAGACTCAAGGCGTGATTGGCAGTGGATCAAGGATCAAAGATATGAAGCCCAACAAAGCGGAAGACTATAAAAGAAGACCAAGACCTAATGCGGTAGTGAGAGATGATGACATAGACTTAGGAATCCTATTTTGTAAAGTATGGTTTAGGGTTTTGAGAGTCGTAGGCTTTCTTGTAAGTCTCCCTCTATATCGATTTGATGTAGTGTGGTAGACATAGGGACTTGTATAGATTCAGAAGCCCGTAGGCAATGAATCGTGTAGTGTTCTAGGATGAAACTTTGAAGCAATTCCAAGTTAACTTGTTAATCAAGGTTGTTTGACTGAACTTTGTATTGGAAGGGGTGTCTTTCAATAGGGTTGATAGAGTTATAAGGTATTAACTGTTAGATAATCACAGATTATGATTTAGGGAGTGAGATGGGTTTCTCTTATCAATTAGATGTGACTTCTAATGATAAAGTCTTCATTGGGTAGTGATAGGTTAGCGTGGGTGCTTTCTGTAAACCTGAGGTTGTTTACATAAAACTATACTACTAATAGTGAATTCTTCTTCCTGGATTGGTATCCTCCAGATGTAGGTGAGTTGCACCGAACTGGGTCATCATATTCTATGTTGTTTATCATTCTGCTATTTTCAGTTCAGTCTTGATTAACATATTGGATCAGATGTCGTAACATCTGTGATTCTGCAGTTCTGATATTGAAGGTATCAGTCTGCTATTTTGTTCCTTGTTTAAATGTTATGCTGAACAATGTCTTGACATGTGTTAGGACATCTGTTGTTTGCAATGCCAGAATTTCAGTGATATTAGAAGAGGCTATGGTACCTTGCATTATAAGTAATGGCATAAGTCCAAAACCATTAAGCCAAGCCCTTATCCTCCAATCTGAAGCTATTCATCCAAGACAAAACCATTAACCTATAAATAGAGGTCATATTGCCTCATTCAGATCACACCAAAACAACTACAATACTTGTTTTCTCACAAATCCTCCTTCTTGCCAAATTCAAAGTTCTCAAAGAGTGAAAACTTGGAATTCTCAAACCAGTCCATTTCCACTCAAACCAAGCATCCAAACACTTCACATAAGCATTATAAAAGTGATCCATAACCTCAAAACACTTCTCTAACATCAGAATCACCAAGTCATACCCCATTTGCTCAAAATACATCATAAGCTGCAGTTGGATTCGAGCTACTCAATTCAGAAGGATTCAAACCATTCCAAGCACTTCAACACATTCCTTGAGACCTAGGGGAGCTATCCAGATCATTATCTTGTATCTGTAATGCCTCTATTACATAATTCAATTCCTTCTTGCAGAGGTAAGTGTCGCTCCCGGGATTTTCATCCAGGTACAAACGCGAAAGTGGCGCGGAAAGAAAGAAAGAGAGTCGCCAGCCAGGCATTTTTATCCCAAAGAAAGGGAAAGGTAATGCTGTAAAAACCCGGGAGAAAGGAAAGAACGAGGTCTCGCGAACCAAAGAGAAAGGGTAAGGGAGTCGGTTACGTGAAGGGAAGGTTATCGCACCTCTTCACATCCGTCGTACTCGACAGGATCCACGCTTGAAGTACTGCTCAAAGGGTGATAGAAAAGATGCTGGAAAAGGAATGGGAAGTGAATGAGAAACAAATGTAGGGAAAATAAAAGAAGTGCTTGAATGGGCCCTACCCCATTGCCTATGTATATCATCGGGAATATGAGAATCAGAGCGACGTAGTTCCCCTAACTAAGGGAAAATTGTTTTTTTGTTTTTTAGGGAATGGCTAATGTTCTAGCTCAGGTGTTGCAGGCTCGCTGAATCGAGTGTGTTACCGTATTGCAAGAGAACGAGGAGAAGCACGTTCGCACGTTGAGAGTGAGTGAGATGGGAAGAGAATTCCCGAGGGAAAGATGTTTTTGTTTGTTTGGAGTGTTTTAGAAGTTTTTTATTTGAAGTGTTTTGCATAGGAGAGTGTACCCAAGTCTTTTTCAATGGAATGTGCATCTCATGCATCATTACAAAATGAAATGATGACGAAGTACACTAAGTATGAAGAAGGTCCTCAAACTTACTTCCCAAAGTTAAAGGCTTAAGTACACTAGCCTATTCCCTTTATTAAATGTTTTTGTTGTTTTTTAATGAAGACGTATTTTTGGTTTTGTTTGTGAAACTAATTCATGTTAAAGACTTGTACATCATGCTAGAGAACCTACAACACATTCCAAGATGGAATGTATGCAAGCCCCCACCCCCCAATGGAATAAGGCTCATGGCACATGAAGATGTTTCAACCTTTATTAGGTATTTTGAAGTTGTTTTGAGATGAGAAAGGAGAGACTCAAAAGAAACAAAGGTAAAGACTAGAGGGGACTAAGACTCACCCTAATGTTATCATGCTTGGATGTTCCTAATAGTTTAGTATGGTTTAGAATCCTAAGTCTAAAAGGAAAGAGAAGAAGGGTGGGTTCTAACTTACTTCAAAGATTGAAGTTAAGTTAAGAACTCAAAGGGATGAAAGAAGTTGAACAAAGAAAGCATTGAAATGCTTTACACAAACACAAAAGAGAAAGCATTAAAAGATGGGGGAAGAAGGTGTGTGTGGAAGCATATCCGCACACTCAACTTACCATTAGCCCCTACAAGCAAAGGTTAGTTCAATAATGAAATAAGAAAGCATAAGTGAAAGAAGGAAGACAATTAGGCATCAAACAACCTATAAAATGAAACTAGAGTTCAAACAAAGCCTAAGTCTAAAGGTAAAGGATCCTAAGTGTCCAAGGACTTCTAAAGTCAGTAGCTATGTCTAATGATATTCAACTAAGGCTAAGGTACCTAATGAGATCAAACTATGTCAAGAAAAGTGCCAAAGATTCACACAAGTTTAAGTTATGAAGCAAAGATGAAGTATGAATGTGTATGGCATACAAACATGAATGAATGCATGAAGAAATGTCAAAGATCAGAATTGAATGACATGTTATAATGCATATGGAAGTCAATGAAGGAACATACAAAGCATGAGTGAAATGATTTAAGAAGATAAAGCAAATAGAAGCAAACAATGTTCAAGTTCAAGTAAGAAAGGAAGAAACTTGTTACACAAGTCAAAGTTGAAAAGAACATGAAAATAAATGCAAATGGATGCAAGTCAGAATTATACCTCATATTTGGATGTCCTATAATCCCTATGAATGAGCATACAAGTCATGAGAATGGGTGTTTAAGTAAGAGAAATTATATGAAGAAGAAGTGAGAAGAAGAGAAACAAGTTTCACATAAGGAAAGAAGTAACTTGTAACACAAGTCAAAGTTGCAAACCAAAGATAAATGATCATGGACTAAAGGTCAGTACCAAATGACATTTAAGATGCAATTAAAATGTAATAATTAATCATATCATAAGCATATGCAAGACATTGAAAGTAGTTAAGAAAGAAAGGATGCAAATTAGGTCAAACATGAACAAGTAGACAAGATGAAGATGAATGATCATTTGAATGCATGAAATGATTATAGGTCAGTAGCATATTCAATATGAAATGCAAATGAGATGCATGAATAGGCATTGATGACTCAATCACAAATCATGTTAATCATTATAAGAAAAGAGAAGCAAGTTTAGGTCAAAAGGATTCAAGTAATTATGCATTTAGGAACACAAACACAAATAAAATGAAAACACAATGCAAATGACCTATAATTCTAGGCAAAAACCCTATAATATTCTAATGAAGGCCTGTAAAATGCACACACAAGTTCTCATAGGATGGCACAAGTGCCTCCTAACAATTAGGGTTTAGAAATTGAACAAAAGATCACATAATGCTACCTATACTAACAAGCAAGGAAAAAATATAAATGGACTTGTAAAAATTATGAAATTTAAGTGCCAAGTACCTAAGTCAGAACCTAAACATGCATCAAAAGTTCATTGCAAAACTCAAAAGGAAACTAGGTTAAATGGAGGCTCAAAGTCACATTGAAACAAATCAAAAGAATACACAAAGATGAGTATCAAAAGGCATGATAAAATGACTTTAAAAATATAAGAATAATACTTTTAGATGCATTAATATGTTATTTGAACATTGAAAAAAGAGTGGACACAAAATGGTTTTAGAGTTATGCAAAATAATTGGATAAAGATCAAGTATCAAGAAGGAATCAAATTGAAACAAGAAATAAAATAAAATTGAAAAATAATGTGCAAAATGAAATCAAATCATAAATAAAAATATTGAAAAATTATTAAAATGTGTAAATATGCTATGAAAATTATTTTGGAATTTTTGGATGAGTTTTGGTATTTTTAATAAAAGAAAAACAAAACAATGTCAAAAAGAAATTAAAAATGGAAGAAAATATGAGGGAGGGGTGCAGAGATAGCAATTATCACGTTGAAAAATGTTTGGGCTCAAAAGAGTGGGTGTGTGAATAGCAATGACAGTCCAGGTCCAAATACACGCGTGGAGCACAGAGTTATGATGCACTTCAGTAAAAAATTGACTCAAACAAGGGCCACACGATCATATCAATCAGATTAATTAAGAAAAGTATCACAATCAAAAGGATCAGCACGCAAGCACATGTTAATTAAGATGGACCACACACATGCAATCAAGTCTGAGAGAAAAATAAGGCACGTGATGAGGATGCTCCTCAATAATGTGCTGGCAGGTTATGAAACGTTGGATCAAAATCAATCAACGGCCACGTTTTAAAGTAGGCAACGGCTAGGGTTTTGACCTGAACAAGAATCAGGTGACCGAAGAAGACTTCCAGTCGTCTTCTCCGGTGAGTCTCCGACGAGGTTACATTTTCAGGTCATCAAGAAAACACATGCCTTATATCAAAATGAATCTGAAGTCAAGAGGAACACAAATCCACACTTAGTTTTCACATATCATGCATGTATAGAGAGAATCGAAGGGAGAAAAGTTTGCCCTAAGTTTGTATCTAAGCTTCTAACAAGCTCTATCAACTAACCAGATCAACCACAGCTTCTAGTAAGCTCTATAAACAACTGTAACAAGCAAAAACACAAGAAAACAAAGCAAAATCAGTTGAGGAATTTCAAACCTGGAACTGTGAAGAACTTGAATCAACAAGAAAACCAGAGGTGTAGGCTTGTTCTTGAGCTTCCAAGGAGCAAAATAAATGCTCCTATGTCTTGGATCTTGAAGAGAACAGAGAGAAATTCGATCTGCAATGTGATTGCACTTGAGAAGATTGATCCTCCTTGTGCTTGTTCTTGATCAGAGAGGCTTGAGGATGATGGAATGATGAAGATTATGATGAACAATGTGAAGAACTCGTGGCAAAAGAGAGAGAGAATTCAGAGAGAAACTTGAGAGCTTTGAGGTGTGAGAGTGAAAAATGAAGTCTTTCCAATTCTGTTGGAGATTACTTTCTTATATGGCTGGTTAAAATGTTAACTACAAGAGTTAACAGTTGGAAATGTGGTTAAATGATTTGAGTTAACTGAGTTGAGTTAACTGAGTTCTGAGTTAACAGAATGAGCCAAGGTAGTTATGCCACGAGTTGGTGAGTTTTGCTATGGTGATGAGGGAGTATGTTAGTTTATGGTGGTGATTTTAGAATGAAGGGTGTTGATGGTCCCAATGATCTTGCAGCAGCTTACTCTCCAAGTTTCCTCTCTCTCTTTGTTTGTACAAATGAGGCAATGGTGTGTGTCATCATGGCATGTGATGTAAGAGTGTGTTTGGCTAGAAAAAGCAACGTAATAGCATGCGTGTGGTATGTGATAACAACAATAACAATGCCATAACATTCTATTTTGGCAGCAAAACAAACAATGAAAATGTTGATGTTTGAGGATGAAATTCTCTCATATTAGTGGATGAAATAAAGAGCTCTTGGTGTCTATGGAAAGAGGAGACAAAATGGAACAAGGTTGATGTTGGAATCAAGATGAGACAATGCCTCTAACACACTTGAAAATGGATTGAAACAAGAGAAGGCATGGCTGGTTTATGGGCGAGACAACCTGCATGGCATTCATGGCAACATGCCTTGTGAACTTCAGTGTGAAACCTATCTCTTGGAACCTCCATAACTCTCCATACATTGCTCATCTCAAAAAATGTCCAACATCAAGGTTGAAGAGGAGATGACAATGAACAGCTTTGATGTTCAACAATTTTTCATTTGAAGCCTTCATCATTGAGAAAATTAGCTTGACATTTGGCACACCACATGTTTGATGAAATGACTGCGTCCCAGCCCAGTCTTGCTTGGTCATGACTTGGAATTTGCCTTGGTTTTGTCAAACTTTGATTGATCATAACTCCTTAAATTTTGATCCAATGGAAGAGTTCTTTATATGGATTTGAAGCTTAAGATGTGATCTTTAATTAGCTTAACTTGGGCCTGAAGTTTGAAGCTTTTATCATGGAGAAAGAATGCCTTGAAGTAGAGTGCAAAATGGTCCAAAACTTTCCATTTTTAGAAACCCTAAGTTTCTAAATTTGGCAACTTTGTACAATTCTTGATTTTTCATGAATCTCTTGACATTTCTTGATCAAATCTTGTCCAATGAACATATGTGACTTGAATTTCATGAATTTGACCTTAAAAAGTCAGGAGTTGACTTTTTCCTTTGCACACTTGACTTTTCCCCAAATTTCTTGATTCTCAAGTAACTGATCAATTGAACCTCTTTTGAAATGAGCCAATGGGAAATATTCCATCTTTAGGTTCTTGATATCATGTAGAAAACATTGAGATCAAGTTTGAACCAAAATTTCATCAGGAGACTGCTTGAAACCAAAACCCTAGTTTTGACTTCCTTTGCTAGGAGATGATGAACTGTCCAACTTCTTGATGAATTCCCATCTTCCAATGATTTTGAGGGATCAAATGAGATGATATCTGATATAAGAGACCCTTGAGGCTTGTTGGGAGACCCTTGGCTCTAGCTCACTTTCTTTGGATACTCAATACTCTGAAATCAACTGATCACATGCCCTATGTTGAACCAATGCTGAATGTTTTATGTATATGACTTGAATGGAATGCAATGCAATGAAAGTATATGCTAAATGATATTAAAAATGAGAGTACAAATTTTGGGGTATTACAGTAAGCCTCAAACTCTCAAACTCATTGGTGCATGCATCATTTTTGTAATTTTAATTTACCATTGTGTTTCTGCACCTATATATGTTGTTTTCCCTCAATCAATTGCATATTATCTATTGTATATAGGATTTCATTTAGTTCTTGCAGTTTTTTGGGTTCATATGCTCATAACATAATAACTTGTTTTACACTTAAAATAAATTAAATTAAGTTACATCATTGAATTCCTTATGAAATTTCCAGCAAGTTTCATTTTTACATCTTCAAAATGGTTGAGAAACGAGTAAAATACTAAGCATTTTGCAAAATCTGATGAAGAGGAAGAACACGAGGAAGAAGAAGAACATCTGGCACCATTTTTCAAAATAAAATAAAGTTTTAATATATATTGTTCAGCTTCTAATATAATACTAGAATTGGCATTGCGCCCTAATGTAAACACTAGTATTTGTGTGAGCGAGTCCAAGGTCGGGGGTTCGAATCCCCCTCGCCCCAGACTTTTTGGTTTTTATTTTTTAAACTATTTTCAAAAGCACTTTTCATATATTATTCATTCTTTCCATTCCCTTTCAACCTGTGCGCATGGTAGACATGGCTAGTGTTTTGTGCTGGGAGCATGATGACATGGGTTCAACACCCATGGAGGCCATCTTCCTTTCTTTTTTATCACTTATTTTCTCACTTTTCTTTACAATTTCAAACTATCATAACTTTATCATTTTTAATCATTTTGAACCCATTCTTTTTGCAAATTGTTCATGATAATGTCTATTTTTTTTATTTGTAAAAAGAAATTTCCAAAAATATTTATTTTTGATGCATTTTTGGATGTCCAAAGTGTGTGACTTTTTAGGGTTTTCTTAAGACTTCTTTTGATTCTTTTAAACAATGCCTTACCTTTCCTTGCTTAAAATGATTTGTGTGAACCATATACATATTGTATGAGCCTTAAATAAGGTTGTGAATTTGTAGATCCTTGTCCTTACTTGTTTTAATGTATTTTCATGTATATGTTTACATGTAAATGTATGTTGAGCTTTATCCATACCATGAGACTTTTTACTTGATATTTTGCCCTAATATGTGGTCTCCCTTCCATGTTTGTGTCACTTTGACATATACCTATGTCTTTGTTTTGATTATGCCATGTTTATGTGCTCCTAAAACACTTGAACTGTGTCTTGTAAATACCTTTGTATTTGTTTGTATGAACCTTGATGATGTTTCCACCTTGTTCAAGACCATGTTCAAACCCTAACATGAATGTTTGATTGTCATCAACTTGTCTTAACATGTTCAACTTGTATCCTTGCTTCAATGAACAAGTATTTCCTTCATAAACTCTTACCATGGTAAACATATCTCTTTATTCAAAACTCAACACTTTTCACATCCTTCCAATCAATTATTTTAAATAAATATTTGGGCCTCTGCTAGAGTGTAAGTCCCAACCCTTTTAATTTTCAAATCATCAAAATTCTTGGGCATCTATTAGAGTGTAATACCCAACCTCCTTATGTACATAAATAAATTTTAGGCCACTGTTTTCAAATAAATCACCTGGGCCTCTCCTTGAGTATAAGCCCCAATCTTTTGTACATAAATTTTGTTTTAAACAATAAACATCCTCCATGGGCCTCTCCTTGAGTTGTAAGCCTCATACCTCTGTTTTCAAAATCATCTGTCTATTTTAAATTGGTACTAAGAGGAGCATTATTCCCGGTGAAACTGCTCTTAGACCACTTGGGCATCTCTTTGAGTTATAAGCCCCAAACTTTCTTTTCAATTCATTCAAATAACAACAACTTTATTTTAATTCAAATTCAAATTCAAAGTTTTCTCAAAACTTTCTTCAATTTCTCAAAACCCTAATCATACAGTTATAGTCAACACAACCAATCACAATACACTTGGGCCTCTATCCAGAGAATAAGACCCATCACCTTTTCAATTCATACTTGTTTATATGCTTGTTCATATATATGTATATACTTGTGCATACCTGTCTAGAGTTCCCTCAGCAGATAGGTCATCCTTAATTCGCACTTAGGTTAGAAAGTAGGATACTTATAACTTAGTCTAAACAACTAGTGTATACTTATACAGAGAAATTCATTTCCACAAAGAGGATTAATTCCCGGTGAAACCTCTTTTGAATTTCTCCAAACCTTAGAATTGTTCAACAAAGAAAGGATTATTTCCCGGTGAAACCTTTCTTGAACTTTTCTTAGGCTTGGACCCACGGGCTTCTTAGAAGTTCCCTCCAGCCTCCTCTTGGGCTTAGTACAAGGACCCACATGCTTCTTAGAAGTTCCCTCAAGCCTCCTCTTGGGCTTAGCACAAGGACCCACGGGCTTCCTAAAAGCATTCCAGCCTCCTTTTGGGCTTCATACAAGGACCCAAAGGCTTCCTAAAAGCATAGGATAGAATTTAGTCATCTCTACTAGTTCAATCCTCAGGAAAGTCAAAACTCTAGAACATCCAATCAGTCAAGAATTGATCTTCATCTCTAGAACCCACAACCTCCTCTTGGGCATCATACAAAGATCTTTCTCCAATAGAGTCTACCTCTTCTTAAGAGACTTGGATAGTCTCAGCCTCCTCTTGGGCTTCATACAATTTAGACTTAGAAAGTCTCACCCTCATAGCCTCCTCTTGGGCTTAACACAAGAACCCTCAGGATTCCTAAAAACATAGGATAGATCCTAATCATCTTTACCAATACATCAATCCCCAAAAGAGTTAAAACCTCTAAGGTTTTCAAACTCATCTTTAAATCCCTTCTGACCCCCAACAAGGCTTGACTTTCACCTTAAAAATCCCCAACCAGGGTCAGGTTACCATCAACAAATCCTCAAATGAATCAGATCCTCATGGCATCTGATAATTCAACTCTTCTCCAATCATCAGCAAGAGTTAGTTCGCTTTTGGATTCTCCAACACAGTTTAGGCCTTCTCCTGGATTTCAATAATCCTCATCAAGAGTTAGCCTCCTCTTAGGCTTCATATAATGATTTTCCCAGTCAGCCTCAATCTTGGGATTTGTACAAGATAAATATCATACTCCCCAGTTGAGTCAGTTTTCTTTAAAGCTATACTCAAACTCTTCAGCTTCATCATCTTGGGCTTCAAACAAGATACTCAAATAAAACATCTCCAGTGGATTCAGTTTTCAACTCTTTTAGCTTCAACCTTGGGCTTTGATCAAGGCATAAAATCCATCATCCCCACAGATGAGACCATGAGTCCTCTCTGTAGGAGGATATCCCCTCTATACATCATATATCAAAACAAGCAATCAAAACATTTTTCCAGATAATTGATGTAAGTGGCACACTTGTTGATTCAAAATCCAAGCTGGAGTCCCTCCTTTATCATGTTTAAAATTTCTCTTTCATCTAACAGCTATAAGTGGCAAGCCTCTGGATTCTATACATCCAAGCCAATGTCCCTCTCTTAGCATGAAAGATTCATAAAGGAAAAAGTGGCATTGCTCTACACTGAGTTAAAGCTTCTTCCTTCATGACATCTTTCTTATAAAGGAAATTATGGCATTGCTGGATTCCACACATCCCAGTTAAAGTAATTTCCCTTATAACCAATTACCTGACATTTTGTGATGAATAGGTGAGATATCTCCCTTTAGAGATGACAAATTCTCTCTCAATCAAACTTTAGCTTCAATCTTGGGCTTTGAACAAGACACCAATTTTCCTCCCATAGAATAGGAGGAACTACGATTGCTCTGATTTCCCAAATCTCTTTACGGGAATACGTAGGCATAAGATTGCGAAATCTTAGCGAGCACACAAATCAAAAATCTTAGGTCAAGCACCTTCCCAAAATCAATAAAAAAAAACAAAAACAACAACAAAAACATTTTCTCAGTCCTCACAAAGGAGAAACTTTCCCCAATCAACATCAGTTAGACTTAAGAAAGCATTTCAAACAGTAGAAAATATATGCAAACGAAGGTTCCTATAGATTACTATAGATACTCTGGGTGTTAATAGGTTCCCTTTGTATAACCAAACTCCGATCCCCGATCTCTTAGCATTTGTTAAAGAAAACACTTGTATGCAAGGTTAGTTTAAGATATCTTCACCTTCCTTTTAAGCTTCATAGGATAAATATAGAAATCAGAAAGTAGCACCAATAGCGGTTGTGGTCGCGTCACAAAAAAACCGACGCTACACCAACAACCTACACCCATGACTTAAATACCTTATCCCTCCCATCACATGGTATCATATACACAAACAACACCGACCACATGCTCTCCACCTATTCATCCACCAATTTCCCCTCTTGCACCTCATTCACCTCAAATGACAACCCGAGCACAACATGGAATTGTCAAACCCCGTAAAATTTTCAACCAACATACATCTACCCACCAATCTATTTCTCCTTTACCTACAAATTCCATTGATACATTAAATGATATTAATTAGAAATTGGCCATGAAAGACAAATATGATGCTCTTATTGAAAATAAGACATGGGAATTAGTTCCTCCTCCCCCTGATCCTAATGTTACTTGAATTTTGTGGATTTTCAGGCACAAGAAGAAACCTATTGGTTCGTTTGAGCGATACAAAGCTCGTCTTATAGTTAATGGTGCTAATCAATAACCAGGCTTGATTATCCAAGTCATGGTGTCTCCATCAACTAGAATTCAAGAATGCCCTTTTGCATGGAAATCTTGACGAAACCATGTATATGCACCAGCCTCTTGGATTATGTGATCCACAATATCATGAGCATGTTTGTCTCCTCAAGAAGTCTCTCTATGGTCTCAAACAAACACCTCATTCCTGGTACCAAAGATTCATTGACTATGTTACCATATTGGGTTTCTCTTACAATATCTCTGATAACTTTTTATTCATTTATCATCACGGTATTGATATTTCTTATATCCTTCTATATGTGGATGGCATAATTCTCAATGCTTCCTTTGATTCTCTTCGTGACTCTATTATGTCTAAACTTATATCTAAATTCTTCACAAAGGATTTGGGTCCTCTGATTTAATTTTTGGGAATATTTGTCACTAAACATACATGTGGTATTTTCACGTCTCAAAGGAAATATGCAGAGGAAATTATAGAACGATCAGACATGTCCTCTTGCAAGCCATCACCCACCCCTATCAACACCAAGGAAAAACACAGTGGGTCTTCTGGGAATCCATATCATGACCGAACTGAATATCAGAGTCTTGCATGAGCATTACAATATTTAACTTTCACAAGACCCAATATCTCCTATGTAGTACAACTGGTTTTCATATTCATGCATGACCCTAAAATGCAACATATGTCAGCATTGAAGCGTATCATTCGGTATATTCACGACACTATTAATTTTGGCCTCTACTTGTATCCCTCCTCTGTCAGCAAATTGGTTTCTTACACTGATGCAAATTGGGCTGGTTGCCCAGACACCAGGCAATCCACCTCTTGTTACTATCTTTATCTTGGTGACAATTTAATCTCATGGTCTGCCAAATGCTGATACACCCTCTCTCGGTCAAGTGCAGAACTCAAGTACCACGGAGTCGCTAATGCGATATCTAAATCTTGTTGGATTAGAAACTTACATTACTAGAAAAAGTACATTCAACGTCGAACGCGAAATGCCTTTAACCCCGACTACAGGGGCGATGTAATAAAGGGCATCATGAAAAGTTCACATTTTACCTCTTGGTTTTAGAATAACCGACGGGTATGTGAAATGGTCATAGGTTTGATCCCCAGGGAGACCTTTTCGGAATTCTAAAATAGAGAAAACACATGTCCCCTCAGTTTTGTAATTTGGCTGACGGATATACCACATTTTCACCTCAGTTATCTAACAAAACTGAGGGGTAATTTTTTTAGTTTATTACATCTAATGTGGATTGCTTATTTCACTAAACCCGATACTTAATACATAAATTCTAAAAATTGGTTAGGAAAATAATTATATGAACAATTGTGTTATATTTGAAGAACAACTTACATTGATTATGATTTTGAAGCATCCTGTAACTCATCATTCTTCTCACGCTATTTTATGGTTAACATCTCTCCAATGTTTCAAGTTCTTTATTCAACATTTCCTTTTCTAATAATTTATTCTTGAAAGCATAAAATTTGATGCTTTGAAAAATGAACAAATATGAAAGAAAGTTGAACATTAATAATAAAACAACGTGAGATGAACGATGAGTTACAGGATGCTAGAAAATCATTAATCAGTGTAAGATAAGTTTCAGATATAACATAAGTTTGCATATGATTATTTCCAAACTCAATTTATTAGGTTGAGATGAACAATGAATTACATGATGCTAGAAAATCATTAATCATTGTAAGATAAGTTTCAAATACAACATAAGTTTGCATATGATTATTTCCAAACACAATTTACTAGGTTGTATATATGTTCAAAGAGGGTTAGCTAGTGAACAAACAATCGACATTAGATATAATAAACTCAACTAGACGGAACAAGAAAATAACAACAACATCAAACACAACAACGTCAATAAAAAATAACAATATCAATAACAACAACATCAATAAATAACCTCTAGGGTTTCGGGTCTCAACAACAAGAACAACAACATCGACAAAAACAACATCAATGACAACAACAAAAAACTCTATGGTTTCGGATCTCAACAACAATAACAACAACAACATCAACAACAACAATAACAACAACAACAATAATAACAACAAAAACAACAACAACACAAACAATATGACAAAAATATTAGTAGTGATGTTTGATGTACCAGATCTATGAAGAAGAAGTAAAAGAAAATGATTTAGATCTTTGAAGAAGAAAAGAGAGCCCTAAACACATAACATCTTCGTATTGAAGATGGTATATGTTTACGGTTCTCTTTGTTTAGGGCTCTTCGTTAGGGTTCTGTTTGTATTTTTTAGAGAAATAAAACATAATGCTAGAAGGTAAAGCTATATATATATATATATATATCAGAGAAACATATTAACCTTGTTTGTTAAGAAAATCGAGGGGTAATGTTGCGTACTTATAAATTAAAAATAAAATATTCAAGAATGCGACACTTTTAATGAGATAAAAACATAAATTGAGGTTGCTTGGATTCAAAGCATGTACATTGTATATGTTTACCCATTGCTTTTCCAAATAACCGACGAAATATATTGTATTTTTTATATAAAAAAAGCAGGGTGCGTCTAGGTATTTGACCTCGGTTTTTCATTTCGTGAGGTGAAATTATGTTCATGAAATGTATTATTTGTAGTAGTGTTACTGCTTGAACTACATTGCCCAGTCACAACAGTCACTTTGGTCTATTGTGGCAATGTGAGTGTTGTCTATCTTTCCAGCAACACAGTTCAACATCAACGCATTGTTACACGAAAGTGACTTATCTAGAGGGGGTGAATAGACCCACAGTTAAAAAATTGTTTTACAAAATTGTTTAAAAAAATCAATGGCTAACGAAAGTCATCCGAATTGAATCATCTAAACCGAGCCGCTATCAAAAAGGTCAGATATGCATATATGAAAACCAATCGATGATAATGATAAATAATTCAATCAATATGCTTTAATCATAATCCCTTGAATTCAACTCAACAAGCAAAGATATTTTCAATGATGACAAACACAAAAACTTAATTGAGATAAATTGTCAAACACCTTATGTGCAATCAATTTTCTTTAGAATTATGTATGCTTTTGTTGATTTGCAAATCCAACCACAATCAAATAGATTGTGATCAACTCAATAAAACCCTTTTTGAAGGTTATCAAAAAGTTTAACCAAACGTATTGATCGCACAATCGAATAATTTAACAATTTGCAAGCTAAGGTTTCTTTACTCCAGCGAGACTCTTTTTCTCGTTCAGGTTTGATTCAGGTTTTTTCTTCATCAGTCATGTTTGAAAACTAGGGTCTGGATTCTTGGTCAGGGAGAGCTTACTGTTCCTCAGGCTTCAAGGTTGTCTTCTATCAAGACTCACCAAGAACATTTGAATTAGGGTTTCGCTTGGAATTTTTCCCAAGGTTTTACTTTTTGTTTGGTGTTCACCATTTGTTGTGTTTAGGGTATTAGCCTTTGCAAGTTAGGGTTTTCTAACCTGACTTGTTCTCTGGTCTTTGTGCTTCCATATTACGAAATCTAATCCTTTGTTTTCCCTTTGTGCATATTAGGAGTATAAGGTTGGATTAAGTTGTTTGGGGAGATAATTCAAGTCCACTGGAAGTCATGTGATTATCGAGATAAGTTCATTATGGTTTGTGATTGATTCATTTTACCAAAGAAGATTCAATTGTTGATCTTGGTTTCATTAGTGCTTAAGTGACGAGGAATTTGGAAACTTTACCCATTCGTGTTTAGGTTTTTTAAAGATCGTTCAACGCGAGCCCATGCATATTTAGTTTTGATGAAGAATTAAGCTTCAAGGTTGCATTACTTAGTTTTTGGATTCTATTCAAGCTTAGAAATTTCATTCATTTACATATTCAAGATGAATTCAAAAGGAACGTGATGTATGTTAGTTTCGCTCTACTTTTGGCCAAGTTCATCGTAAGAAATTCAAGAGCGCAAGTTAAACATTATTTCTTCAAGAATTCTTCATTAAACATTGTTTCAAGATCCATTTTCAAATGACGTTCAAGTTTGCAAGGCATGATCATAAATTGAGTTCAAGATACAAGGATAAAATCCTTTTGACTAAAATTTACCTCAAAGTCTTTTCTTTTGGCTATTCATTATAAAAATCAATGAAGGATACAAGTTGGAAGTGTTCATTCATACTAGTTACTTGTTACAAGTTCAAATATAAAAGGAATCAAAAGTTTCACAAAGAAAAGTTTGAAAATAGAAAGACATTACATTCTAAGATTTTGATACAAAGTTCCTAATTCTAATGCTCTTCCACTCCTAGCCGCGTATTCCTCCACCTTCAAGTATCCCCACGCCTAAGCCTTCATGCCATACTAAACCTTCAAATACATCTTGCCAAATAAACCTGCAATTATTCAAACATCAATACGATTCATCAAACCATTCACTCTTATTCAATCCATATTCAACCAAACCAAAAGCAATTCCATATTCAATTCATTCAACCAATTCCAAACAAGTTTGTGTTATTCATCATTCACACAAATTCATCATACAATTCATGATTCAAGACACATTCACACAATTTTACAAATTCATTCATACAAAAACCAATTTCAAAACAAATTCATGTCATGCTCATACCAAGTTCAGCTCAAGAATTAATTCATGTCACATATTCATTCGAACATTAAAAAAACAACAAAACCAAACAAATTCCTAACATTCTAAAAATCAATTCCAAAATTCACATATCATTTTCACATCATAACACTCATATTTTCATATCATAACATTCATATTCACATGATCCAATACAGTTTCACATCCAATCCCAATTCAAATAATTCACCCAAAATTCAGTTCATTCCTAACCAGATTCAAGATTCAGATTGTCATTTTTAATTCATTTCAAACCAAGACAAATCAAGTCAAAATATGCAGCAGTGAGAAAAGGACAGGACCCCAAATACAATCTAAGCAAGAAGACAAAAAGGATGCAGAGCATAACAGGAGGAAAAAAGACAAAGGTTTCACCAAATTGGAATTATTTTTTAACATCAAGAAAGCATTGCAAGTAATACCATAACAAGGATTCAATATCATCTTTCAACATATCAAACCCTAACTTCTGCGATATATAAACAGCAATAAGAAACCAACAGAAACCCAGAGAAAAATTTCAAGAACCCTAGCAGCCATATAGAGGAAAATTTTTTCTAAAAAATCCTAGCTCTAACCAAACTCTTAACAACAACCTTAACAGCAAGTCACAAAGTCCAAAAATTTCAAAGAAACACATCAATTTGCAGAAGGAAAAAACGCAGAAATCTTACCTGAGAGTGAAGCAAATCCAACTTTTCTTTTCGTTCCCGCAGGTAATTTTCTCTTCCCTCTCTCTGATACATTTCAGTTTCGAATAAAACACACATGGGAGAGGTTTGAGAGACCATGTTTTGTTTGAAACGTGAACGAAAACAAATAGAAAGTGAGCGAGTGAGAGGTCTGCGCGTGCGAGAGAGAGAGAGAGAGAGATAGAGAGAGAGAGAGAGAGAGATAGAGAGAGAGAGTGAGAGAGAGAGAGAGAGAGAGAATCCAAGAGTTTGAAACGATTCGAGAGGGATGAACGTTTGAGATTGAAACGATTTTCCAGGATTTTCGGTTGATAAAGCATTTGGTTTTTTGATCGTGTTTTTTACTTTTTCGTGCGTGTATGATGTTTTGAACGAGTTAGTAACGGCTGCAGACTTTGCCTTTTTTTGGGTTGGTATTTTCATGGCTTGATGGATGATCTGAATGGGTCGGGTTGACCCGCCCACTTGCACTATTATTGGGCCTCATTTGGTATAATGCAGTCTAGCCTTTTTTTTTTTTAAAAAAAATCATTTATCCCTTTTCTTAGCCTTTAGTTTCTATTTACATTATTATTAGTAATAATTTTTGTTTTTAACAACATTTTATTTTTTTTTCATTTAAATAAGTTAAAGTATATTAAAGTTTTAAAATTTTATTTTTTGTCTCTCTTTATTTTGTTAAATCCTTTTTAAAAAAATAATTAAATTAGGTTTTTGGTTCATTTCTTTTTTTAAAGAATTTTTCTCGATTTTGTTGGCATGTTTAGTACTTGTTTAGTGTGTCTTTCCTTGTTACTTGTCAGTTGCATGAGCGGTTACGCGTCTTAGTTTTTATATTTTTTTTGTAGTTAATAATGAAAAAAGAACAAAAAGATCATAAAGATTAAAAAGACAAAGATATTTAGCTTTAGATTTAGAGCTTTAGTTTGAGATGTGAGAGCTTTCGTAAGGACTCATTAGGCCTCGTGTGTGACCTTTATGTGAGAATTGTGATCTTAAATCGCAAAACGGTTGCCGTTATATGGCTTTTAATCTTTTGAACTTGTTTTGTTGCTATTCATTATTTAGCTTAGGACAAAGTGCACACACAAGGCTTCCTCTTGGGCTACCTTACAAAGAGCCTCTTTATTTCTCGCATTGATCATTCCTTGTACTTTTTCATGTATCCCTCCCCCATTTTATGTACTTTGTTATTTTGTTTTCCTTTGTTTCGCTAGTTAGACGTCTTAGGAATTAGGACCGAACCCTAAAAGCATTCTTGATCTACATATCAAGCCATACCCCAACTTGTAAGTTGATTGCTTCGTGCATCGCCATCAACCTTGTTCGCATCACTTCAAACTTTTTCTTAATAAACAATAAAACCCTTGATCCAACTTCAAGTGGAATTTTCCTCAATAAATTTAAAACACAATAAAATACGATTAGGATTGCGCGCCACGATCCTTAAGTGGTGGAGAAGGTGTGAGAATGGAGCCCCCCTACACTCACTCCGAGTATTTTGAACACAAGACGCTTGGCTTGGTCGTTCGAAATATTCACTTATACCCATAGTATTTAGTGAAATCTTAATCAACAATAATTTTCTTTCAAAACCATAAAAACAACATCAACTCACCAAACTTCTTTTCCACCTTAGGGCATCGTACGAAAACCCTTTTTCAAGGTATAAAATTAACCAACACACAATCATTTTTTAAGCCTCTGAACTACGGAGCTCTGATTCCTCACAACGAGGATACGTAGGCACAAGGGCCTCAATCTTTGGCGAGCACCCTAATAAAAAACCACTCATGTCTCCTTAGAAAACATAAGTCTTTTTACCTTACCTTTTCACTTCATTCCCTTAGAAGAAAACAAACAAGCTTAGCTAACATTCCTCACAAATCAAATTAAGAGGTTCCCGTTAAGTACAACGGACGTGAGGGGGTGCTAACACCTTACCCTCACGTAACCGACTCCCGAACGCAGAATGTGGTTGCGATGACCATGTTCTTTCCCTTAAGGTTTTATCGATATTTCCCTTTCCCTCTTTGGGATAAATAAATTTATGTGGTGACTCTGTTTTCCGCATCCATCGCGAAGGTCGTATCATTTTTCAAGGTGCAACACTTACTTTGCAAATGTAGTTTACAAGAGAAATGTAGCAATGCAACCCTACAAACCCTATATTTGATGTTGATTCTAACACTTTCTTTTCCCGTGATCTGAGCTTGATCAAGTCACCCAAAAATACCAATTTGATTGCAAGGTCTTAGATGCTACTCTAAGAAAGCCCTAGGTCTAAGTCCAATGGTCCAAGGTCACTTCAAGCACATGATAGTAACACAAAGTCCAAAGCATTAATGTTTTTTAGGGTTTTATCCATTTTATCATGTTTTTGTGTTTTTTAACATGATAAAAAATAAAAATCAGAGAAAAAGAAAATGACATAAAGTAAAGTGCAAGAATGATAAAAAGTAAATTGCGGAAAGTAAATGACGAGAAGTAAATTGCGGAAAAATAAAGTGCAAGAAAGTAAAGCTAGTTGTTAGAAGATAGTAGTTAGTGGTTAACGATCAAATGATCGATTTGTCGAATCAGGACAAATTTAACGCTATGTTAAGAAATTGTAAGTGGACTTATGTAGAAGTCACACCTTTCTGAGGCCAATCAATAACAATTTATGTGCTAAACATGTTAGAGAAATGATATAGAATCATTCTCCTAAAACACGTAGCACAATGAGAAAAAATATGAAGTAAATCCAAGTCGGCACAATGGTCTCATATTTCATCAAGAGCTTCAAAGTATGATCAACAAAGGACAACCTATCAATACCTCAAAGTGTCAAGAAGGATCTAATGATCACTCATTAACATGTTTGAAGTATTGAAGATTCAATCAACCAAAGGATCATCACTCAATGACGCTTAGGATTTCATCAACCAATCAATCACAAAAGTGAAAAATAAAAGTGAAATAAATAAAAATAAATAAATAAATGATTAAACAAATGATAGAAAATCTAATTAAAAGGTGAAAATAAAATAAAAAATGAAAATCAAGAAAATAAAAGGAAAATGAAAATTGTAAAAGAGAAATTACAAAAGAAATTAAAATAAATAAAAAAATGATAAAAGAAAAAAAAAACAAAAACAAAAAAACCAAGAAATGAGAGGGAGGTGAGTGCAGCTAATGGAGTGTAAAAAGAGCCATTGTTGATTAGGCTGAGCCCAAGGTTGGCATGAAAAGAGATCTTAAAAAAATTCAAACAATGAGACCTCTAGCTTCATTTCTCAATACACGCTTTCCTTTCCTTCTTTGCAGCTCCCTCTCTCACTTTAATTTTTTTGCGTCGCCGAACAAAAACTTACAGCTACGTAGCGCTGGAGCTCATCCCCGGCGCAGCGGAGCTATCAATCCACTCCAATAATCACATATTCAACTCCTATTGCTCTGCTCCTCTCAAATCCTTAACCGAATCCAAAAAAATTCTCCCTTAAACATGACAACCGAATCAAAATTCAACGGAACTTATGAAATGAAAAAATAAAATTGAAGGTTATTGCGTGATTCTTGGCGTTGTGAGTGTTGTTTCGTTCTTGTTGTGATGCATGAGCGGAGTGAAAGTCTTGTTGCAGATTATTGTTGAACGTTGTGTTTGAGCTTTGCAGGTTATTGATGTTGTTTATGAATTGCAGCTGCGCTTTAAGTTATTTATATGTTGAATTTATTTTGTTGTGATGTTGCGTTGATATTACGTGTTGTGATGTAAGGTTGATGTTTATGAATTTGTGAACTATTGAGCGTTGTTTTTTATTTTGCAGAGCTGGGATTGAGTTATACAGAAGGTTGTGTGATGATGCTGGTGCGATTTGCAGGGTGTGTAGCAAGGTTTATGCGTGATTGAGGTGAAGAGTGATGAAGCTTGGTGGTTGAAGCTTGAGGTGGAATTTTTGCAGGGAATCTTTGGCTTTCAAGATTCAATTGAATGTGAAGAAAGTTGCTTCTATTTATAGAAGATGTGAATGGTAATTTTGGACCGATTTTGAGAGTTTATTATGGAATTTTTGAAACTTTCTTGTAGCCTGCGTTTTGAATTATTTCTTCATGCTTACTGCATTTTGCTTCTTGTATTGCAACTTGTTTTCCCTTGTATTTCATTTGGGCCTTGTAAATGTCATATGTTATTTGCACCCTCATGTATTTGGACAATGGTGATGTAATTTGAATTTGGGCCTTGAATGACAATTCTTTATTTGCTTTTCACACATGTCTTGAATGCTTGAATTTACCTTGCTTGAATTAATGGTGATGATGGACAAAGAACACGAATTGAATCCAAATTTATACAATATGTCTTTGCTTGTTCAAATAATGTTTCAAATTGGCCATGAGGATATACTTTGAACTTGAATGGTGATGATAATTGAAACTTGAAATTCTTGATTAAAGTGAAGCAACACCATGCTTGTCCACATGTGTAATTTTGAAAATGGATGGAAGTTGACATGTTGAATAACTCTTAAGCTTGAATTGCATCCAAGGACAAGGTAGAATAACCTGAACATTCCTTTTGCACAAACTTGAACTTTGACTTTGAATAAATAATGTCATCTTGAATTTTCTTGAACCAATGCCTTCAAACATGGACAAAAATGCATGACTTGCAATTATTATAGGCCAAATGCACCAAATTGAATACTTTGCAACTTGAATTCACCAAATGAACTTGAATTTGCACAAAACCCTAAATTGGAAGTAATCTTGATCACTTGATGATCTTCAAACGTGAAGCACTTGAATTTAGCACATCTTTGCCTTCAAAATGATCCATGACAAAGATAACTTGAGAATGAAGCAATCCTCTTTCTCTTGACCAAGATTAGGTCAAACTTTTAATTGAATCTCAACCACCAATGAATGACCACACACACTTGACTTGATAATCTTGAATGAGCCTTGATTCATCCTTGCAAAAACCTGAGCTTAGACAACAAGAAAATAAAAGTAAAAGGCACATATTTTTGGATTTTGAATAAAGGTTAGTAAACATAAACAAACATAAAGGCAAAAAGAAACACAATGGATACTTAGTGATCTCCTACCAAAGTCAAACCCAAGAAGGTGAAAGTTAAGAGAAACCATGTTTGTGATTTTGATGAAAGCAAATGATATGATAGGTGGAATTTTAGGGGTAAAAATTGGGGTATGACAATTAGTGTTATAATGAATTGGATATGCTAGAGGCACGTTCTTTAACGTCTCAGGCTTTTTTCTCTACATTCATCACTTCCCAATTAATGTAACATTTGGCTTGTGCCATGATTTTAGCCATGGAGACGATGAGCTTCTAAGCGAGAGGCTCATTGAAATACCAGACTCACAAGCCATTTTGGAATTCTCCCACGTACAATTCCTAGTTTAAATGTATCACTTTGATAGTTTCCCTGCTTAAACGAACGTGGTATTCCCTTAATGAATCAGAGTATCCCTAGCGCACATTGAACATACTAGTAGTTGAAAACTTTCGGTGCTTACTCGTGAAAAATTGATGGACTGAATTCTTTGAGAGGTCTTTATAGCTAGTTACTGAAAGGAAGATGAGGTTCGTAAACCACCTTAAGGTTGCCTTCTTGAAAGTGTTGGACAAAAGTTTGCACTTCAAAAAACCGGAGGCACCTATAATTGTCATCGGAGTATTGATAGTTGCAATGTGTTTCTAAGGTCACCTTTACCATCAAATTTAACAAAACTTCAATTTGCTTTAGGAAACAAACTCATCAAAAAGAATTTATGGAAACAATATAATTTTAATGTATATTAAAATTATTAATAATTGAAACCAATCATATATATAAATAAAATAAAAGAATTTATGAAAACAATATAATTTTAATGTATATTAATATTATTAATAATTGAAACCAATCATATCTAAAAATAAAATAAATAAAATACAGCCTAAATCATAATTCACACACGATTAATCCCTTAAAATATTCAGAAGAAAATTATGCCTAAACAAACAAAATTGTATAAAAGACAGCTTTATTTCTCTTTTGTTCCTTTTTCTTTAGAAAAGAACAATAAAATGCTCCAACAAGAAATAAAAAGCACGTAGAACAACTATAAATAAAGAATTGTCAAAATATAGTTTCTAAAAGTACAATCCCGGACACTCAAGGCATAACAATACACTAGGTTTAAATAGTTTTTTATGTGTATTTTTGTTTTTGTCTTTGTATTGTTTTTAGGATAAAATTCTTAAATTTAAATTTTATTTGATTTTTTTCTTAAAGTTAAAATTCAAAAGAAAATCCGGATATTTCTACAGATTTTAATTTTAAGGATTAAAATCAAAATACTTTTAAAATTTACCAATTATTTTTCAGAAAAAATAAATACATCAACGAAAATAAAAAACACAATAATTTAGAGAGAACAAAAGACTATTTTTAAAAAAAAAATACTATTAAAGGTTAACACGAATCATTGGTTGGAAAAAATATATATTATTCTTGATATATAAAACTAGAATTGTTATCATTTTAATTTATCCCTTTGAACGAATAAAATTTGAGATTCAAGTTCTTATTCAGAATGAGTCATACAAGATAAATACAAAAAGATATCATTCATGATTTATATAAAGTTAACCTCATATATTTAAAACTTGAAAATCACATAACCATATTTTGAGAATAAATCAATAATTTACGATTTTATTTTGATTTCAAAAAATGATAATCGAAAGAAAATTATAATAAATACTTAAATCATAGATATATAAGATATGACATATATATAATAAAGAAATTAAGTAATGTTGTATGTTTTTGTTGGAGGAGAGGCGTGTAAATGAAATTATAAGTGTGCGAAAGGATTAATATCATCTATCCAGTGATTGTAATAGAGATCTCTCAATTATTTGTAGTTTAACATTTTTGTAAATTAGAATTCAAACGTTCATATAATAATTGAACTTTAAATATTGATTAATGTTAATTCATAAAATAAAATCCAACAAAAAAAAAAGATATATATATATATATATATATATATATATATATAGGGTTATGCTAATGCACACCCATGTGGGTGTGCATTAGCAACATACACCTTAGTGTATTTTTGTATGGGACCCACCAATTTTGGGTGGAATCCACATTAAAAAGATGAAGAAAAAAAATAGAAAGAAAATAAATATAGTGTATTTTTTTGTGAAGTCCACCAATTTTAGATGTATGTTAGCATTTTCCATATATATATATATATATATATATATATATATATATATATATATTCAACAATGTTATTCCTATACTGACACTTACACCTATACAGGTACTACGGATTGAAACAAACTTCTTTACCAATATGTTAACTAGCTCACGTTATAAATTTAATTCAACAATTAATATTTATATATTTATTTCAGGTTTATAACTTATAAAATTAATTTGGAGACCCCTATTTTCTTGGAGGCCTGGGTTGTGGGCTGCCTTGTCTGTGCCAAAGGTCGACTTTTAAGTTGATTAATAAATATTCAAATATTAAAAATAATTTTTAATAGTCAAATAAAGTTACTTTATGGAATATAAAAAATTAATTAATGAATTAATGAAGTTCATTAATAAATGCTGAAATATAAAAATACTCTCATTTTATCATAATAAATATCTTATTTGAATTATGCGCAGTTCTTAAAGAAATAATTAAATATGTTGTTTTTAATGATAAAATCAGTATCATTTACTAAAATATTTTTATTTGTTATAGTTAGTGAAGTAGTTAAAAAATGTTAAAGTTAATAAATAACGGTATAATAGTAAAAAAAAAATAACAAATGTTGTATTGGTATTTTAATTAAACATTTATTTTGATACATATAAAAAATGCAAATAAGAAAATTTTTATGAGACAGATGTAATAATTTTTAATAGTAAAATAAAATTGATTAATAAATGAGATTAATTGAAATACACTGTCAGTGTAAAACTATTTTACACTGACATCCAATTAAAATGAATCATTTTGACACATAATTATGAAATTAAAAATAAAAATAAATAAATTATAATTAAACTATTTTAATAACTAATTCTTCCATATTTTTCTTTCCTTATGTGTCAAAATGATTCATTTTAATTAGATGTCAGTGTAAAGTAGTTTTACACTGACAGTGTATTCTAATTAATCTCTAAATGAATTATGAAATGTTGAATAATGAAATTATATAATTGATTAATTACACGGTACTCCTTAATTTAAATAAAAACATTTTTTTAAATTATTTTATTATTTACTGTATTGGCGAATAAAATACGATATAGTATATGTTTTAGTGTATGAATAATATTTTTTTAATATATATCTATATATAAAAGTTATGTGACATATAGGGACTCTGTCTATATCTATATTCAAAATCAAATGTCACATCAGTAAAGGATTGTATTTACATTGGCCTTAAATCTTATCTAGTTCAATGTTGTCACATGTTTGAAAGATAAAATCACGTGTGTACTCGTCTTCTTTAAAATGAAGTGTTTGGTTTGAGAGGCTACGGTACGATATGATATATGAAGAGAGAAATATATAAGGATATTAAAAAAATAGAAGAAAAAAGTAAATTTAAATTAGTAATTAATTGGTAAAGACAATCTAGCTAACAAGTATTCGAAAAACATTATTTAAGTATTTCAATTAAAATAATTGTTTTTTTAATTAACTATTCTAATTTTTAATGTATTAAATGAATATATACATTTTTTAAATATTTTTTAATCTCTGTGCTCAAAAAACATTTGTTAATATTTCCAAAAAAAAAACAAAAATCGAAAAAATGTAAGTGTTTTAGAAATGATATGTTTTTTAAATGACAATAACATTTTTCATTAATTTTGGTTAATATTTTAAAATTAAGTAAATAATTACTTTTTTATCTTTCATTTGAACAATAATCGATTATACGTTTGTGATAATTGATAATAAGATTTAAAAAGTTTATAGTTTTTTTACAATAAAATAATCTCATTAAAGACCCAAAAAAGTCAGATTACAAATGGGCATAAATCACCACTAACAAACATAACTCATTCTACTAGAAAAACAATAATTAGCGTCGGATGTCATTGGATGCTAAAAGCCTAAAAAACGACGCTAATAAAGGTTTTGCATCAGCTTTAGCGTCGGTGTTGAAACTTGGATAAAAGACGCGAAGCTACTGTGTAGCGTTGACTTAAAAGTAGTCGGGGCTAGTAGCCTCGGCTTAACCGGGGCTAAGTAGAAGCTAACAGCGGTCGATGCTACATTAGAAAAGTTAACAAATATGCATAGCGTTGTTCTAGCCGACTCTAAAGTCAACCTAGAAACGTCGATAAATACGCGTAGCGTTTGCCTGACTGACTCTAAAGTCAACCTAGGAAAGTCAATAAATATGTTTAACATCGACCTAGCCAACTCTCTATTCTGCTTCATCTTCCAATTCTAACGACCTTTGTTATCCATATAAGTATTGTGTTCCCCGTGCTTATGGTTAATGTTACCTTTGTTTTTATGATTATTGTCTTCGTTTTGCTGATTGGTGTCCTCTTATTTCCTTTTGGTAGGATTCTTATTCTTCTACTTTCTCCCATTATTAACCTTTTACGTGTTGTTAGCCATATTGGACCGATACTCCTCAATTCTATTGACAACATGCACTACTACAGAAAACACATATCACAACGAGTGGTAAAGGGATACCACCACGCTAGTCCAATCATTGTGAGGTAAGGTGTTATTGTATGTATGATGTTTTCCACCACGGACGTGCAACCGTGATTGTATCTATGTAGCACGCTACCTACTACAACGGTTACTTTAAACAACCGTTGTGATATTCTTTAATGAAAAATATTTAACAACGGTTTTGCTAAACAATCGTTGTGATATATACACCTGAGTTTATTATAAATTCAATGTTTATTTCGCCAATGCTCACTAAACGTATAACATTTCAATCTGAACTAAAACATTAATATGACAAATTAAGTTATATTAGAAGAACAAGTTCATGTTCAATGCTTGAGAAGAGTTCTTCAACTCGTTATCCACATTCTTTATCTTTAAGAATTAGAACTTTGTTTAATTATCCAAGTTCTTCAAACACCCCTACCTTCACCTCTAGTTCATTTTGTAAAATATTATTTACTTTGCAGACACAACTAGAGGTGGAGAAATGGGTGGTTGAAGAACTACAATCATTAAATAAAGTTCTAACAGTTAAAGAACAACATGCAAATAATGGATTGAAGAATTCTTGTCAAGAATTGAACCTGTACTTGTTTTCTAATATAACTTTATCTATCATATTATAATTTTCTAATGCAGTCTGAAAAGTTATATATTCGGTAAGAGATTGAAAAAATACCTAAACCACATAATATGTAATAAACTCATCTTTTAAACAAACATTAACAACAACATTCATCAAAACCATTCATCAACAACAAACTATAAACAACATACACGAAACAACAAACATATCAAGTCATAGAATGCTTCAGAAACGTACCATACATGTTACATAATGGCGTGTCCACAATGAAAGAAGGATGAAGCTAAAGTTAGAGCCACGTAGTTGTGTCTATTTTGAATGGATATCGTTTTGGATCTTTGACACAACTTTGCAATGCTAAATTTAGCTTCATCCTCTTTATTGAAATAATCATTCCTACCTACAAGTCAAAACAAGCAGAAAGTTCAAACATTATGAAACAAGCTATTGAAACATAAATAATAATACATAAACATATTTTAAAACAAAAACTATAGTGAAAACGGGCCTGTAAATAGCCATTGGCTAAGATTTGATGTTATGGTTTCGTTTTGGAGTTTCCATATGAAAGAGACGAGTGACAAAGATGTTAGGGTTTCATTTTGAGAGAGACGAGTGAGTGGCTAGGGTTTTGTTTTGAGAGAGACGACTGTTATGTACTGAAGCGGGAGATAATTTCGTTTATATATAAATAAGTAACACCTTTCACCACAGTTGACAACAACAACCGTGATGACAAACAAGGTCAATCACATTATTATCACGATAAATGGAAAATTGTTGGTGCTAGGACTCGAACCATTTCACTCCAGGTACATTTCACTACGGTTATTACATACAACCGTTGTGACATGTCCTTTAGTAAATACCAAAAAAATAAAGCGTCAAAAAATAAACTATTACCATGGTTAACACGAATGCCATTGTAAAATTGATGTTACGAAGGGTCTATTTTCTAGTAATGATGGATTCCCATTAATTTTGAAAACAACCTCTTAGATTGATGAATAGCATTTATGCTAAACATCATCTGGAATTTATTCAAATTAATCTTTTGTGTTGAACTCTGTTGGTACTTGGTGATTATATCTAGGAGAGTTTTTGCCTCTTGCTCTTCTGCCTTCAGAATATAAGGCTATCATCTGGAAAAAAGGTGATATTAAATGCCCTTTTAGTAATTGATATGCCAATGATTTTATTTTGAAATTTAAGCATTTCTGATAAGGTTGGAGAACAAAAAAAGGCTCATGGATTGTTTCTACATTTGAGTCATCTTTTATCTTATAAATAGAGGACTGTTGTGAAAAACGATATCTTTAAGAAAAGTATAAAACGGTTTCTTGATAATCAAGAACCAAAACAAGGGTTAGGGTTTAACGAAAAAGGAAAAACAAGAAGAAGAAGAAGGAAGAACAACAAGGATTGGGCAAATATAAATTCTGTTTACTATTCACTTTCTCATTAAAGTCACAAATGATTACAAGTGAATATCACAATTTGCCACACTCAATAAACTGAGTGTATTAGCCTATTTATAGACTACCAAGGTAACTTGCAGCCCAAGAAATCTAAACAATTGGATCCTTAATACAAGGCCCAATTTGACAAAATAACATTTCGACAATACATACATACTAGAACAGACTTCGACTACATCATGTAACAATAAGGCATCAGCATGTGAACAAGCTTCGACTGCATGCTTGCCTCCTGTCAAAATACATGAAAGCTTCTCCTTCGACACAGCATGAGTTCGACCCAAATCTCACAAATCTCCACCTTGGATCTAACTCAGCAACAAGAGAGTCAACTAGCTTTCATCATGCAGCTTTATCAACTGCATACAGTGGAAGAACTTGCAACTTGGCAACGTCTTGGTGATCATATCAGCAGCATTATCTTCAGTCGAAACCTTCAGCACCTGGACTTCACCATGCTCGATTATCTCTCTGACGAAGTGCAGCCTCACATCGATGTGCTTAGTTCATTCATGATAGGCTGAATTCTTCGACAGGTGTATTGCACTTTGACTATCACATTTAACAGTGATAGTTCGACCTTGAAGTTTCAGCTCCTTTGCAAAACCTTCAAACCACAATGCTTCCTTCACAGCTTCAGTAAGGGCAATATATTCAGCTTCAATGGTTGATAAGGCAACAACCTTCTGAAGCGTCGCTTTCCAACTGATTTCTGTGCCAAACATTGTGAAAACATATCCAGAAATAGACTTTCTGGAATCCATACAACCTTCATAATCAGAGTCGACAAATCCTTCGATTTTGACTATGTTATCACCACCACAAGCTCCACCATAAATCAAGACTCTTTTCAGAGACCCATTTATGTACCTGAGAATCCACTGTACGGCTTGCCAGTGCGCCTTTCCAGGTTGGCCATATACCTGCTCACAAGGCTCACTTCATATGCTATGTCTGGCCTCGTACAGACCATAGCATACATCAAAGAACCCACTACACTAGCATGTGGAATGCTATTCATATAGATTCTTTCAGCTTTAGTACTCAGACTTTGAGTAGTACTAACCTTAAACTGAGGATTTGTAGGTGTCACAACAGGCTTCGAATTCGACATACCAAACTTGTCGAGAAGCTTCCATAGGTATGTCTCTTGAGATAAGCACAACTTCGACTGCTTTCTATCTCTCCGGATGTCAATCCCAAGAATCCTGGTTGCAGCTCCCAGATCTTTCATTTCGAACTCCTTACTGAGTTCAGCCTTCACCTTCGTTACATCCTCAACACTGTTGCTAGCTATGAGGATATCATCCACATACAACAACAACATAACAAGTGAGTTTCCAGGTCGAAATCTGAAGTAAACACAGTGATCGAACTAACTTCTAGTGAAACCAATGTGTGCCATGAACTTGTCGAATCTCCTATTCCACTGTCGTGGAGATTGTTTCAGGCCATACAAAGACCTATTCAGCTTGCACACATAATCTTATTTACCCTTTTCTGCATACCCTTCAGGTTGACGCATCAGGATCGTTTCATCTAGATCACCATACAGAAATGTTGTCTTCACATCCATTTTCTCAAGTTCCAAATAGAACTTTGCCACCATGGCCAATAGCATTCGAATGGATCTATGCTTTACAACAGGTGAGAACACATCATTGAAGTCGACTCATTCTTTCTGAGTGAACCCCCTAGCAACCAGCCTCGCCTTAAAGCGCTTCGACATCACTTCTTTGATTCCTTCCTTGACCTTGAAAATCCACTTACAACTGACTAACCTTGCTCCTGCAGGTTTCTCAATCATCTCCCAAGTGTTATTATCATGAAGAGATTTCATCTCGTCATCCATGGCTTTTCGCCATTCAGTCTTGTCTCGACTCCTTATAGCTTCCTTGTAATCTCTAGGTTCTTCGTCAAGTACCTCACTTGCAGAGATTAAGGCAAAAGCTATAAGATCTGCATAACCAAGTCTCTAAGGTGGCTTGATGACTCTTCTCGACCTATCTCTTGCCAGTAGGTAGTCATCGACAGTTTCCTCTGCCTCTTCAGCATCTTGCTCTTCGACTTCATCAGGGTTATGCACTTCAGCATCACTATGCTCCACCTCAACAAGCATCTCTACCTATTCCAGCTCCTCTTCAGAGATTTCTGCACTTCGACCAACATCACCAGTTTTCTTGAAAGCCATTTTGACCTCATTGAAAACTACATCACGACTTGTGATACATCTTCTGTGACCTGGTTCTAGGCACCACAGCCTATAACCCTTGACTCCCTCAGGATATCCAAGGAACATGCATCTTGTAACGCCCCGGTTTTTGTTAGATTTATTTAATCGAGTCGATTTAATTATTTTTGTTTTTATAGTATTTTATTCTTGACTTTTATTTGGCAATATATTATTTTTCATCGTTGTTATGTTTTATCGTGTTTTGAGAACGTTTGCAAGAAAATTGAGTGTAGGGGTATTTTGGTCTTTTTAGCTTGGTTAGATATTGTTTTTCATTTAAAATAGAAACATAGAAAGAAAAATAGAAAGAAAAGAAGAGAAGAGAAAAAGAGAGTGAGAAGAAGAAAAAGAGGAAAAACTTGGAGTGTAAGAAACCGATTCAACCGACACTTCGAAGCCCAATTAATCGGGTAAGGGTGCGGAACTCAGTTATTCTATGTTTGCGTATGATTATGTATGTGTGTGTTAGAAGTTTTACTAGTTTTTCAATTATAGGTTGAAATGAGCTAAACGAGTAGAAATCGATGTTTTCACGGTCGGAATTCGATATAAATTGCGTTGTATAATCACACTGTGTTTATGAACAATCGTTGATACTTGTTTTGCTGTTGGAATTGGTTTGGGGTGGAAAATGGGATTTTTGGGGTTTTGGAACCGTGTAAAATGCAACAGATATTTTTGTTTCTGGTGTAGGGCGCCGGGCGGTGCTTTGACCGCCAGGCGACGCATGGGTTGCGCCGCTGCTCCGCCGGGCGGTGCCCAAGAGGCGCAGCTTGTCACGCTGCTGACTCTTTTAAGTTTTGGTTAGAGGTTTTACGCCGCTGCTTCGCCGGGCGATGCATAGGCGAAGGGAGCACCGTCGGGCGAAAGTTGGTACCGCCGGGCGTTCCTGGGGATTTTCAATAAATTCTGTTTTCTTTGAAAGTGCATAACTTTCGATCCGTAACTCGGATTGGGACGTTCCTAGTATCGTTGGGAAGCTAATGAGATGTTCTTTCTTATAAAAATGGTTTGGAGATTGGTGGACGATTTAATTGTGTCGGGTAATTGAAAACGTGTCGTTTTGTCGACTTTTACCGTCGTAATTGTGTGCGATTGATGTGTTATCATGTGGTACGCTTTTGATATATAACATATAGCTTGTGTGCTGTTATAGGATGTGAATGTATGTGATGAAATGTTGTGATGATGGTTTGTGGCCTTATGGCAAATAAATGCATTGTTTTGGGTTTGATTGTATATGCATGATTATGGATGTTGAAATGGTTTACATGGTTGTATATATGTATGCATTTGATTGTCATGAGTCATTGTATGCCAAGCATCATGATATGCATTCTTGTGATGTCGTGTGCCCTAGTGGGTGTGAGCGACGAAATGATTCCGAAGGGAATCTGCTATAACGGTCGTGAGCCTTATACAAAGAGGACCTAAAGCGGCGTTATAGACGATTGTGAGCCTTATACAAAGAGGACCTAAAGCGATCGGATCGTGAGCCTTACACAAAGAGGACCTAAAGCGATCCATAAACGTCGTGAGCCTTATACCAAGAGGACCTAAAGCGATGGGAAACATCGTTTTCCCGACGGGGAGTTACACTAAGTAACAAGCGATGATTCCAATAATTCCTGAGTGAATTAATGATGAGATGACGGATGGAACGGTACCGCATTGCATTGCATAGAGTCGTTGTGTCAGTCTCTGTGCATTTGCATAAATCATGAATGGATTGATTATGTGTGGAATTGTGAATGGAATTTATGAGTTGATATATATATATATATATATATATATATATATATATATTGGTGATAAATGCATTGAGCATGATTGATATGCCGTTGTGATGGATGTATGAGATATGGATGGTGGTGTTTTGTATTTGAATTATGGTGTAAGTTGTGGTGAGAATGTTTTACATGTGTATTTTGTGTCATCATATATTTGTATGCAACTATATTATAATTGTGTTTCTCACCCTTCTGTTGTTTTGAATGCTCTATGAGGCATTGCAGATTAGATGCTGGAGGTCTTTTTGTGAAGATTATGTCTTCATTCTTTTGTCAGTCGACTCTGATATGTAGCACCGGGTAGTCGGGGAGATCGTTGTGTGACTATGTGACTTTATGTATATATCTTTTTGGATTTTACATGTATGACTCTGTGTATAGCAGACAAACTTTTATGTTTATATATATGAGATTTCAGTTGCAGATTTTCTGCTTTTATTCTGTATCTGAATAATGGGTGATAAGAACTGAGTTCCTCTGCTTATGTTGCTACCTGATTGTTGCATATTTATTTGAGCAGGTTATTTTATTTCATCATTTTGATGTGACGCTCCCGTCTATGCCATGAATGTTTTAATTATACTCTGATTATTTATTATCGCTTTAAATATTTGGGGGTAGAGATTAGGGGTGTTACATTAAGTGGTATCAGAGCCAGTTGTGTCAGTTTGTGTCAGTGTCAGTCCGTGTCGGTCATTGTCACCAAGTTGGTTGTTGTGCGGAATTTGTGTTGGGTGAGTTGTTTGTTTAACCATAGTTACTGTTATTGGATGAACAGAATATGGCTGGTGGGAATGATGCTGCCTTGCTGCTGCTATGCAAGCTATGGCTCAAGTTGTGCGGGGTGCACCTAATACTGGTGGGAATGATGAGTTCAGGAAGAACAAACCGCCTGTCTTCAAGGGAAGACATGATCCTGATGGTGCTCGGATTTGGCTTAAGGAGATTGAAAGAATCTTTCGAGTGATGGACTGTGCTGAGGAACATAAGGCGAGACTGGGTACTCACATGTTGCAGGAGGAGGCTGATGATTGGTGGGTTAGTGTGTGTCATGTGTGGGAAGCTGCAAGTGAGGTTGTCACTTGGGCTTTGTTTAGCAGGGAGTTTTTGAGGAAGTATTTTTCGGAAGATGTAAGGGTAAAGAAAGAGATAGAGTTCTTGGAGTTGAAACAGGGTAATATGTCTGTTATTGATTACACTGCTAAGTTTGTGGAGCTTGTTCAGTTTTATCCACATTATGCTGAAGCAACTGCGGAGTTTTCCAAATGTGTGAAGTTTGAGAACAGGTTGCGTCCCGAGATCAAGCAGGCAATTGGTTATCAAAGAATTAGGAGGTTTCCAGATTTGGTGGATTGTTGTAGAATTTATGAGGAGGATAGCAAAGCTCGTTCTATTCATTATAAGAGTGTGAACGAAAGGAAAGGAAAGCAACTGTTTCGTGGGGGTCCTTATGTGTCACCAGCTGACAAGGGTAAGCAAAGGGATAATTTTGATAAAAGGCCAAGTGGGGGAGGTATGAATAATCCTCTGAGATGTTTTAGGTGTGGTGACTTAGGACATCGTCAGTTTGAATGTAGAAAGGATATGAGAAAGTGTTCCAATTGTGGAGGTATAGGACATGTAACAGCTGAGTGCAAGAAGAGATTGGTGAAGTGTTTCAACTGTGGTGAACCTGGTCATATTAGTACGAAGTGTCCGAAACCAAAGCAAGCTCAAGCCGGTGGGAAAGTATTTGCATTGGCAGGAACTCAGACTACTAGTGCGGATCGTCTGATCAGAGGTACTTGTTTTATTAATAGTACGCCTTTAGTTGCTATTATTGATACCAGAGCGACTCAATCGTTTATTTCATATGAGTGTGCACATCGTTTGAATCTTTTGAAGTCATCGATGGATGGAGAGATGGTTATCGATACTCCAGCAATGGGGTCGGTAACTACTTCTTTGGTTTGTTTAAGTTGTCATTTGACCATTTATGGTAAAGATTTTGAGATGGATTTGGTGTGTCTGCCGTTGGAGGGTTTAGACGTGGTTCTGGGAATGAATTGGTTGCAGTTCAATCGAGTTCATATCGATTGTTATCATAAGTTGGTAAGATTTCCTTCTCTTGAAGAAGACGGGGAATCGAGTTTCTTATCTACCAAAGAGTTGAAGAAACTTTTGGCGGATGAAGCTCAGTTGTTCGGGTTGTTTGCATCGTTGACCGTGGATAGTCAAGTTGTAATTGATGTGTTCCCAGTCGTGTGTGATTTTCCATAGGTGTTTCCGGAGGATATTTCAGATGTGCCGCCAGAGAGAGAGAGGTGGAGTTTTCTATAGATCTAGTTCCTGGTACTAGACCTGTATCTATGGCACCATATCGTATGTCGGCATCTGAGTTGGTTGAGTTGAAGAAGCAGTTGAACGAATTGTTAGAAAAGAGGTTTGTGAGGCCGAGTGTATCGCCTTGGGGTGCTCCAGTTTTATTGGTGAAGAAGAAAGATGGAAGTATGCGATTGTGTATTGATTATCGCCAGCTGAATAAGGTGACGATTAAGAATAAGTATCCTCTTCCGAGAATTGATTATCTGATGGACCAGTTGGTAGGTGCGTGTGTGTTTAGTAAGATTTATTTGAGGTCAGGTTACCATCAGATTAGAGTGAAAGAGGAAGATATTCAAAAGACGGCTTTTAGGACACGATACGGATATTACGAATATTCTGTGATGCCGTTCGGGGTTTCTAATGCGCCGGGAGTGTTTATGGAGTATATGAATCGCATTTTCCATGAGCATTTGGATCAATTTGTTGTTATGTTTATTAATGACATCTTGATTTATTCTAAGTCTCGGGAGGAACATGCGGAGCATTTGCGTATTGTATTGCAAATTTTGAAGGAAAAGAGACTTTATGCCAAGTTGTCCAAGTGTGAGTTCTGGTTGTCAGAAGTGAGTTTTCTTGGGCATGTGATTTCAGGTAATGGTATTGCTGTGGATCCATCTAAAGTAGATGCAGTTCTACAATGGGAGGCTCCTAGATCTATTACTGAAATTAGAAGCTTTTTGGGTTTAGCTGGATATTATCGAAGATTCATTGAAGGTTTTTCCAAGTTAGCACTTCCTTTGACCCAACTGACTTGTAAAGGTAAAGCGTTTATTTGGGATATTCAGTGTGAGGAAAGTTTTAGTGAGCTGAAGAGAAGATTGACTACCACTCCGATTTTGATCTTACCGAATCCTAGTGAACCGTTTGTGGTGTATTGCGATGCGTCTTTGACTGGGTTAGGTGGAGTGTTGATGCAAGAAGGTAAGGTGGTGGCTTATGCTTCGAGGTAATTAAGGGTTCATGAGAAGAATTACCCTACGCATGATTTGGAATTAGCGGTAGTGGTTTTTGTATTGAAAATTTGGAGGCATTATCTCTACGGTGCAAGAATCGAATTCTTTAGTGATCATAAGAGTTTGAGATACTTGTTTGATCAGAAAGAGTTGAATATGAGGCAACGGAGATGGTTGGAATTTTTGAAGGACTACGATTTTAGCTTGAATTACCATCCTGGTAAAGCTAATGTGATAGCCGATGTGTTAAGCCGAAAATCGTTGCATATGTCTGCTTTGATGGTTAAAGAGTGGGAACTTTTGGAAGAATTTAGAGATTTGAGTTTGGTGTGTGAATTGACATCTGACAGCGTGAGGCTTGGTATGTTAAGGGTCACTAATGAGTTTCTGTTGACCGTTAGCGAGAAACAGAAGCTGGATGTGAAATTTGTTAATTTGATGACGGTTGGAGATGAAGGTGTGAATGGTGACTTTAAAGTGGATGATCAGGGTGTTTTGAGATTCCGTGGTAGAATTTGTATTCCTGATGATTCGGAATTGAAAAAGATGATTTTAGAGGAAGGACACCGGAGTAATTTGAGTATACATCCGGGAGCTAATAAGATCTATCAAGATTTGAAGAAGATCTTTTGGTGATCCGGATTGAAGAGGGATGTGGCTCAGTTTGTTTATGCGTGTTTGACGTGTCAGAAGTCAAAGGTAGAACATCAGAAGCCTAGTGGATTTTTGCAACCGTTGGATATTCCCGAGTGGAAATGGGACAGCATTTCTATGGATTTTGTGACAGGATTTCCGAATACACAGAGGGGACATAATGCCATTTGGGTGATTGTGGATAGGCTGACTAAATCGGCACATTTCATTTCGATTGACATCAGTTTTTCTTTGGAGAAGTTGGCTGAGATTTATATCCGTGTGATTGTGAAGCTACATGGTGTTCAGTTGTGTATTGTTTCAGATCGAGATTTGAGGTTTACTTCCTGATTTTGGGAAAGTTTACAAAAGGCGTTAGGTTCTAAGTTAAGATTGAGTTCGGCTTATCATCCGCAGACGGATGGTCAGACCGAGAGAACTATCCAGTCGTTGGAAGATTTGCTGTGAGCTTGTGTTCTTGAGCAAGGTGGTGCTTGGGATAGGTATCTTTCATTGGTGGAATTCACGTATAACAACATTTTTCATTCGAGTATTGGAATGGCACATTTTGAAGCGTTGTATGGAAGAAGATGTCGAACGCCTTTGTGTTGGCATGAATCTGGTGAGAGTTCGGTGGTTGGACCGGAGTTAATTCAACAAACTACGAAAAAGGTGAAACTTATTCGTGAGAAAATGAAGGCTTCTCAGAGTAGGCAGAAGAGTTATCACGATCGAATGAGGAAAGATCTTGAGTTTCAAGAAGGCGATCATGTATTTTTGAGAGTTACACCGGTGACGGGTGTTGGTCGTGCATTGAAGTCGAAGAAACTTACTTCTCGGTTTATTGGTCCTTACCAGATATCCGCGAGAGTGGGTGTTGTGGCTTATAGGGTGGCGTTGCCACCGAATCTTTCGAATGTGCATGATGTGTTCCATGTTTCACAGCTTCGGAAGTATGTTTCGGATCCGTCGCATGTGATTCCGATGGATGAGGTTGAGGTAAGGGAGAACCTTACGGTTGAGGCATTACCGGTGAGACTTTTGGATCGCGAGTTGAAGCGGTTAAGAGGCAAGGATATTGCGCTTGTGAAAGTAGCGTGGGGAGGCGCTGCTGAAGGCAATTTGACTTGGGAGTTGGAGAGTCGAATGCGGGAATCGTATCCGGAGTTGTTCGTCTCAGGTAATATTTTCGAGGACGAAAATTTCTAAGTGGGGGAGAGTTGTAACGCCCCGGTTTTTGTTAGATTTATTTAATCGAGTCGATTTAATTATTTTTGTTTTTATATTATTTTATTCTTGACTTTTATTTGGCAATATATTATTTTTCATCGTTGTTATGTTTTATCGCGTTTTGAGAACGTTTGCGAGAAAATTGAGTGTAGGGGTATTTTGGTCTTTTTGACTTGGTTAGATATTGTTTTTCATTTAAAATAGAAACATAGAAAGAAAAATAGAAAGAAAAGAAGAGAAGAGAAAAGGAGAGTGAGAAGAAGAAAAAGAGGAAAAACTTGGAGTGTAAGAAACCGATTCAACCGACACTTCGAAGCGCGATTAATCGGGTAAGGGTGCGGAACTCGGTTATTCTATGTTTGCGTATGATTATGTATGTGTGTGTTAGAAGTTTTACTAGTTTTTCAATTATAGGTTGAAATGAGCTAAACGAGTAGAAATCGATGTTTTCACGGTCGGAATTCGATATAAATTGCGTTGTATGATCACACTGTGTTTATGAACAATCGTTGATACTTGTTTTCCTGTTGGAATTGGTTTGGGGTGGAAAATGGGATATTTGGGGTTTTGGAACCATGTAAAACGCAACAGAATTTTCTGTTTCTGGTGTAGGGCGTCGGGCGACGCATGGGTTGCGCCGCTGCTCCGTCGGGCGATGCCCAAGAGGCGCAGCTTGTCACGCTGCTGACTCTTTTAAGTTTTGGTTGGAGGTTTTACGCCGCTGCTTCGTCGGGCGATGCAGAGGCGAAGGGAGCACCGTCGGGCGAAAGTTGGTACCGCCGGGCGCTCCTGGGGATTTTCAATAAATTCTGTTTTCTTTGAAAGTGCATAACTTTCGATCCGTAACTCGGATTGGGACGTTTCTAGTATCGTTGGGAAGCTAATGAGATATTCTTTCTTATAAAAATGGTTTGGAGATTGGTGGCCGATTTAATTGTGTTGGGTAATTGAAAACGTGTCGTTTTGTCGACTTTTACCGTCGTAATTGTGTGCGATTGATGTGTTATCATGTGGTACGCTTTTGATATATAACGTATAGCTTATGTGCTGTTATAGGATGTGAATGTATGTGATGAAATGTTGTGATGATGGTTTGTGGCCTTATGGCAAATAAATGCATTGTTTTGGGTTTGATTGTATATGCATGATTATGGATGTTAAAATGGTTTACATGGTTGTATATATGTATGCATTTGATTGTCATGAGTCATTGTATGCCAAGCATCATGATATGCATTCTTGTGATGTCGTGTGCCCTAGTGGGTGTGAGCGACGAAATGATTCCGGAGGGAATCTGCTATAACGGTCGTGAGCCTTATACAAAGAGGACCTAAAGCGACGTTATAGACGATCGTGAGCATTATACAAAGAGGACCTAAAGCGATCGGATCGTGAGCCTTATACAAAGAGGACCTAAAGTGATCCATCAACGTCGTGAACCTTATACCAAGAGGACCTAAAGCAATAGGGAACATCGTTTGCCCGACGGGGAGTTACACTAAGTAACAAGCGATGATTCCAATAATTCCTTAGTGAATTAATGATGAGATGATGGATAGAACGGTACTGCATTGCATTGCATAGAGTCGTTGTGTCAGTCTCTGTGCATTTACATAAATCATGAATGGATTGATTATATGTGGAATTGTGAATGGAATTGATGAGTTGATATATATATATATATATATATATATATATATATATATGTTGGTGATAAATGCATTGAGCATGATTGATATGCCGTTGTGATGGATGTATGAGATATGGATGGTGGTGTTTTGTATTTGAATTATGGTGTAAGTTGTGGTGAGAATGTTTTACATGTGTATTTTGTGTCATTATATATTTGTATGCAACTATATTATAATTGTGTTTCTCACCCGTCTGTTGTTTTGAATGCTCAGTGAGGCATTGCAGATTAGATGCTGGAGGTCTTTTTGTGAAGATTATGTCTTCATTCTTTTGTCGGCCGACTCTGATATGTAGCACCGGGTAGTCGGGGAGATCGTTGTGTGACTATGTGACTTTATGTATATATCTTTTTGGATTTTACATGTATGACTCTGTGTATAGCAGACAAACTTTTATGTTTATATATATGAGATTTCAGTTACAGATTTTCCGCTTTTATTCTGTATCTGAATAGTGGGTGATAGGAACTGAGTTCCTCTGCTTATGTTGCTACCTGATTGTTGCATATCTATTTGAGCAGGTTATTTTATTTCATCATTTTGATGTGACGCTCTCGTCTATGCCATGAATGTTTTAATTATACTCTGATTATCTGTTATCGCTTTAATTATTTGGGGGTATAGATTGGGGGTGTTACACATCTCAGACCTCTAGGTTCGACCTTGTCTTGCCTAATGTGAGCATAGGCTAAACAGCTAAATACTCTCAGTTTGTCGAGATCTGGTGGATGACCCGACCAAACTTCTTCAGGTGTCTTCATTCCCAACGCATTCGAGGGGCATCTATTTATCAGATAAGCTGCTGTCGAAACAGCCTCCGCCCAAAACACCTTCTTTAATCCAGCACTAACCAACATGCATCTAACCCTTTCAAGGATTGTTCGATTGAATCTCTCAGCTAAGCCATTTTGTTGAGGAGTACCTGCTACAGTCTTATGCCTTGCAATCCCAGACTCAACACAGTAACTGTCGAACGCTTCGTTGCAGAATTCAAGGCCATTGTCGGTTCTCAACCTCTTAACCTTTCTGCCAGTTTGAGTTTCGACCAGAACCTTCCAACTTTTGAAATTCTCAAAAGTTTCATCCTTCGTCTTCTGAATGAATACCCATAGCTTTATGGAATAGTCATCAATGATGGATAGAAAATACCTTGCACCTGAGTGTGAGGGATTCCTTGCAGGCCCCCAAAGATCAGCATGAATGTAATCAAGGGATCTGTGTGTTCTTTGCTTGCCTTTGTTAAACTTCGCCCTACAGGATTTACCAAATACACAAGATTCACAAAGCTCCAGCTTTTCGACTTTGTCACCCCCTAGCAGGTTCTGCTTCCCCAATTCGACCAGGCCTCTTTCGCTGACATGGCCCAATCTCATGTGCCATAATTTTGTCTTCGACACAGGTTTCGTGGATACAACATTTGTCGAACCACTTACAACCTCAACCTCAAGGGTATACAAGCCTTGGTTTTTCACGCCTCTCAAGACTTTCTTCGACCCTTTCATGACTTTCAGGATACCTTGCTCTCCTTTGAAAACATATCCCTTTATGTCGAATTCACCAAGAGAAATTAAATTCCTCTTAAGATCAGATACATACCTAACCCCAGTCAATATCTTTATTGACTCATCATGGAGCTTGAATCTAACAAATCCAATACATGCAATCTTGCAAGCTTTATTGTTCCTCAACAGAATTGATCCACCATCTTGATCACACAATTCTTCAAACACATTCTTGTTTGGTGTCATATGCCAAGTACATCCAGAATACATAATCCACTCTTCGCAAGAGTTGCTGCTCGACACCACAAGGACATCAGATGATTCATAACCATCTTGCACTATAGCTGCATTCCCATTGTCCTTACCTCTATGATTATTCAGGCGCTCAGGGCACACCTTTCTTGTGTGAACCTCCTTCTTACAGTGATAACATTTTATATTAGACATATCACCACCATAAGACTTCTGTTGAGCCTTTCCTTTCTTCTTGTCAAACCTACTATCTTTCTTTGACGATCTTCCTTTCACGGACAACCCTTCGCCAACTGATGAAGGTTTCTTCTCCTTTCTTTCGTTCAAATCCTTCGAATATAAGGCTGCTTGAACTTCTTTAAAGGTCAGGGACTCTCTTCCATACAAGAGTGTTTCTTTGAAGTGAGCATGCGATATGGGCAAAGCACACAGCAACAACAGTGCTTGATCTTCATCATCGACCTTCACATCAATGTTTTCAAGATCAAGAATTAGATTGTTGAACGAATCCAACTGCTCAGTCAAAGCTTTGTTTTCACTTATCTTGAATGAATACAAGGCTTGCTTCAGGTAGAGACGATTCACCAGAGATTTGGTCATATACAAACTTTCAAGTTTAACCCATAATCCTGACGCTGTAGTCTCCTTTGATACCTGTCGGAGAACCTTATCACCAAGGCTCAACAAAATCGCGTTGTGGGCTTTCTCGATCATTTGTCTTTTCTCTTTCCGTCAAAGCAGCATCCATGGCTTCCATTCCCTTCAACGCTTCCAAACAACCCTGCTGAACCAGTAGGCCTTTCATCTTCAAGCGCCACAGACCGAAGTCGTTCACTCCGGTGAACTTCTCGATCTCATACTTTGTTGAAGACATCTTCTCCACGCTCACCGCACCAATTTGTTGTGAAAAACGATATCTTTAAGCAAAGTATAAAATGGTTTCTTGATAATCAAGAACCAAAACAAGGGTTAGGGTTTAACGAAAAAGGAAAAACAAGAAGAAGAAGAAGGAAGAACAACAAGGATTGGGCAAATATAAATTCTGTTTACTATTCACTTTCTCATTAAAGTCACAAATGATTACAAGTGAATATCACAATTTGCCACACTCAATAAACTGAGTGTACTAGCCTATTTATAGACTAACTAGGTAACTTGCAGCCCAAGAAACCTAAACAATTGGATCCTTAATACGAGGCCCAATTCGACAGAATAACATTTCGACAATACATACATACTAGAACAGACTTCGACTACAGCATGTAACAATAAGGCATCAGCATGTGAACAAGCTTCGACTGCATGCTTGCCTCCTGTCGAAATACATGAAAGCTTCTCCTTCGACACAGCATGAGTTCGACCCAAATCTCACAAGGACAAATTTCTTATTTCTAGCACACTAGAAAACGTATTTGAGATACCTTTATTTCACTCTCTTTTTATTTCTCAAATTTAAGATACCTTTATTTCTAACACACTAGAAATGTATTTAAGGTATGTTTTTGTGTTTTTTGTTGTTGTCATAACATCTACTTTGATGGTTGTTATTTTATAATTGGCATTACTTTGTTATTTTGATATGTTTGTAAGACTTGCTATTTTGACAATATAATTGAAATTTTTTTTGATGTTGCTTTAAATTTTGTGTGGTGCATATAGAAAGTTTTGCCAAAATTTTATTATTAAAAAATCTTAATTACAGGAAAGAAATATTCTTTAAAAAAAGAGACATATACCAAAAGTTAATTTCGTCCTATTCCAACAGAAATATGTAGTGAATAAAATTATTAAATAGTGTAATTAACCGTCTCTATGGTCCCGAAATTTTGTCCAATGCTTGAAAATTTTTGTTGGTATAAGATATTGGGGGAAAATGTTTTCGTTGGTATAGAAAATTATAGTTGAGAGGCAAATGTTCGTTGGTATAGTTTTGTTTTACCTTTACCAACAATTTTTTATCGTTGGTAAATGGAAAATTTCTCGTAGTGTGCCTTAGTGCTTTTAAGAGTGAAATATTTATATCTGTGAGGTAGTCTAGTTTGGTGTAAGGGGGATTGTAATTTTTTATTGGGAGAAAATTTATTTTGGTTGTGAGCTAAACCAAGTGAAAAGACCTCTTTTGGTTGTTGACGTAAACCAGTTAAAATCTCGAGTTGGTTGGGGTGGTCTCCGTAGTTACAACTCTCAATCGATTCGTGTGCTCAACCTGGTGTTAACAAGCTCTTAGTTGGTTGTGAATATCCGTAGTCAAAACTACGTTGTTGGTTGGATAGTTAGCTATTGAAAAACTCTAATCCTAATAAGAGGATGTTTGAGGGCAAAACCCATTACAAGATTTCATCATCATATTAGAAACTTTAAATAAGGAATTCTTGAGGAGAGAAGTAGATCACTTCCTTAAGATCAAAGCTCTATAATTTATGGTTTCTTTCTTTTATCCCTTAACTCTTTAATTTCCAATCATTTATTTCCGTTGCACTCCTGTTTTCATATTTATGCTTCTTTTACTATATTCATTTTACAAAAGAGTTTTCAACTTTGTTTTTTTAAATGATTCTGTTTTAAAAATTAATTTTCAATTCCGTACAATTTATTCCCTTTTTGTATTTAAAGTCTGACGTCCAACAAAATATTCATATTAATTATTTATAACAAAAACTATTTTACTTTATTATCAGGTCGACTCAACCCTAAAGTTATTACAGATGTGGGTTTAGGTCTCCAAAATTTTGAAAATTTTAAGTTTATATGAGATGTCTTTTTTAAACAAATATTATATATATGGGTTAATTGCATGTTACCCCCCTGTAATGTTAGCGAATTTTGTTTTTCCCCCCTCCCTGACTTTTGGCAACGGTTTTTTCAAGCAGACCGTTGCCAAAACCTGCCTTTGGCAATGGTGGGGGGGTATGCTGATATGGCGTGGGGGTAAAATGCAATTAACCCTATATATATTAAGGGCTCCACAAACTATTTATGTATTGTTTTGTACATCTAGTGGTAATGTGTCTCCTTTTTAGGTAAAGGCTGTATAGTTAAAATCAAGATAGATATTAACTTATTTTTTGAATTTATTTATGAGGTTTATTTTAATTAAAAAGTGCATAAAAGATATTTTTTCTAGAATGAAATACATTTATCTTGTTTTCAATCATACTTTAGATTTTAATTATGAAATATATAAAAATAATTATATTTAAATGATTTTTTTAATTATTTTTATTTCATAAAAAAATTTCAATATTATATTTACACATAACACAAATTTATATAAATTTTATTAATTAATTTTAATAGTGACTTTTAGGGTGAGGGTGCAATTAAGTCCCTCTAAATATTTTCTTTAAAGATTGGTCTTTCTAAAAATTTTCATCTACATTTTTGGTCCCTCTTGCAACTTACCAATAATTTTTACAACTTAACGACCGAATTATCGACGGTTTTAGTGATGAATTATTACATAGCGACTGAATTAGAGACACTTTTAGCAACGGTTTTAGTATTAGGGACCAAAAGTGTATATGGAAAATTTTAGGAGGATCATTCTTTGAAGAAAATGTTTTGAGGGACTAAAATTGAAATTTGAGTTATTTAGGAGGACCACAAACATATTTAACCCTAAAAGATATTTGAAGCTAGCGAAAGTATACCTGAGCGCATCGCACGCTCGATGGTACAACAGAGTCGCCACCGAACTTTATTTAGTCCTAAGGACAGGGAAAATATCGATAAAACCCAAGGAGAAGAGAACCGGTAAGGGAGTCGGTTATGCGAGAGGAAGGTACTAGCACCCCACGCATCCGTCGTACTGGACGATAACCATTTTGCTTGTTTCTAGACTTGGATGGATTATCTATCTAAAGGCTACTCGCTAAAAAGGGAAGGAAAAGAGACAAAGAAAATGCTTGCGGAGGATTGGGGCCCTCGTGCCTACGTATCCTCATAGTGCAACGAGGAATTCAGAGTTCCGTAGTGCATGGAACCATGGAAAAGAAGGGGGAAAGGTGGCTCGCCAAGATTTCGCAATATTGTGCCTACGTACCCTTATAGTGCAATGAAGAATTCAGAGCCTACGTAGTTCGGAGAACTAAGACAGAGACAGAAAGGAAAATGGTATCAAAACCAAGAGCGAAAAGCAAAGAAATGGTGTCAAAACCAAGAGAGAGGGATAAGAGATATGGATAAAAGTAAGGGCAAGGAGTAGGAGAAAGGGTGTTGTAACCGAGACTCGGTGTTTGACTCGCTGGGAAAAGAAAGCAATCACTTTACTGGGGAAAGAAGGAAAAGGATCTTAACCCTGGCTGGGGAAAAGAAAAGGAAAGAAAACTCGGTATATTAACTGATAGGCAGTGGTTGATAAAAAAAAACTGATAGGCAGTGGTTAACCAAGAAAGAGAGTTGACTCTACTGAGGAGAAGGAAAACAACTGGTTTCTGCTGAGGAAGAGGAATATTGGTCTTTTAACTAACAAGCAGTGGTTACCCAACAAAAAAGGATTGATTCTACTGGGGAAGGGGAGAGTAAGACATTGGTATTTAACCGACGGACGGTGATTAACCAAAGAAACAGGAGTTTGAACAAAGGGAAAGTGGTAACCTAAAAGGAGACCCGGTGTGTTAATAGACGGACTGTGGTTAACCGAGGAAAAGAAGAGGTTGGTCTTTTAACTGACAAGCAGTGATTAACAATGAAAGAAAGGGTGTTTTTACCAAAGATGTGATTAACCCAACAAAGGTTCGGTATTTTAACAAACGGACTATGGTTAATCGAAAAGAAGGGGTGGTTGGTATTTTAACTGACAGATAGTGGTTAACCAACAAAAAGGAAGTTGGAACCAATAGAAGGTTGCTTACTCCGCTGGGGATTTGGTATGTTAACAGAAGAACTGTGGTTAACCGAAGAAAGAAAGAGACTGCAACTTCGCTAGGGAAGAAGAGAAAGTTGGGGTTTTAACCGATGGACGATGATCAACCAAAGGAATGGGTAGTTGAACCAAGAGAAGGTTGAAAACCCAAGAAGGAAGATTGGTCTTAACAAACGGACTGTGATTAACCAAAGAAATGAGAGTTGAACCAAGAGAAGGTTGTTAACCCACAGAGGAAGATTGGTTTTAACATACGGATTGTGATCAACCAAAAGAACGGGTATTAAACCAAGAGAAGGTTGTTAACCCAGATACAAAGAGGGAAATTCGGGCAGAAATGAGTGACCAAGGACCGACTCAAGAGACACTATGGTTTGGGCATAGAGATGGCTATTCCAGGTTTAGGGACAAGACACCCCTACCCAAAAATAGTCAGAATTAGGGTAAAGAAGACTTCATCCTTATTCCTTCTCTAGCACTCAAAGCGTAATGCATAAATTGAAACCGACAGAACTTATGAAATGAAAAAACGAAATTGAAGGTTATTGCGTGATTCTTGGCATTGTGAGTGTTGTTTCGTTCTTGTTGTGATGCGTGAGCGGAGTGAAAGTCTTGTTACAGATTATTGTTGAACGTTGTGTTTGAGCTCTGCAGGTTATTGATGTTGTTTATGAATTGCAGCTGCGCTTTAAGTTATTTATATGTTAAATTTATTTTGTTGTGATGTTGCGTTGATATTACGTGTTGTGATGTAAGGTTGATGTTTATGAATTTATGAACTATTGAGCGTTGTTTTCTATTTTGCAGAGCTGGGATTGAGTTATGCAGAAGGTTGTGTGATGATGCTGGTGCGATTTGCAGGGTGTGTAGCAAGGTTTATGCGTGATTGAGGTGAAGAGTGATGAAGCTTGGTGGTTGAAGCTTGAGGTGGAATTTTTGCATGGAATCTTTGGCTTTCAAGATTCAATTGAATGTGAAGAAAGTTGCTTCTATTTATAGAAGATGTGAATGGTAATTTTGGACTGATTTTGAGAGTTTATTATGGAATTTTTGAAACTTTCTTGTAGCCTGCGTTTTGAATTGTTTCTTCATGCTTACTGCATTTTGCTTCTTGTATTGCAACTTGTTTTCCCTTGTATTTCATTTGGGCCTTGTAAATGTCATATGTTATTTGCACCCTCATGTATTTGGACAATGGTGATGTAATTTGAATTTGGGCATTGAATGACAATTCTTTATTTGCTTTTCACACATGTCTTGAATGCTTGAATTTACCTTGCTTGTATTAATGGTGATGAGAGACAAAGAACACGAATTGATTCCAAATTTATACAATATGTCTTTGCTTGTTCAAATAATGTTTCAAATTGGCCATGAGGATATACTTTGAACTTGAATGGTGATGATAATTGAAACTTGAAATTCTTGATTAAAGTGAAGCAACACCATGCTTGTCCACATGTGTAATTTTGAAAATGGATGGAAGTTGACATGTTGAATAACTCTTAAGCTTGAATTGCATCCAAGGACAAGGTAGAATAACCTGAACATTCCTTTTGCACAAACTTGAACTTTGACTTTGAATAAATGATGTCATCTTGAATTTTCTTGAACCAATGCCTTCAAACATGGACAAAAATGCATGACTTGCAATTATTATAGGCCAAATGCACCAAATTGAATACTTTGCAACTTGAATTCACCAAATGAACTTGAATTTGCACAAAACCCTAAATTGGAAGTAATCTTGATCACTTGATGATCTTCAAACGTGAAGCACTTGAATTTAGCACATCTTTGCCCTCAAAATGATCCATGACAAAGATAACTTGAGAATGAAGCAATCCTCTGTCTCTTGACCAAGATTAGGTCAAACTTTTAATTGAATCTCAACCACCAATGAATGACCACACACACTTGACTTGATAACCTTGAATGAGCCTTGATTCATCCTTGCAAAAACCTGAGCTTAGACAACAAGAAAATAAAAGTAAAAGGCACATATTTTTGGATTTTGAATAAAGGTTAGTAAACATAAACAAACATAAAGGCAAAAAGAAACACAATGGGTACTTAGTGATCTCCTACCAAAGTCAAACCCAAGAAGATGAAAGTTAGGAGAAACCATGTTTGTGATTTTGATGAAAGCAAATGATATGATAGGTGGAATTTTAGGGGTAAAATTTAGGGTATGACAATTAGTGTTATAATGAATTGGATATGCTAGAGGCACGTTCTTTAACGTCTCAGGCTTTTTTCTCTACATTCCTCACTTCCCCCTTAATGTAACATTTGGCTTGTGCCATGATTTTGGCCATGGAGATGACGAGCTTCTAAGCGAGAGACTCATTGAAATACCAGACTCACAAGCCATTTTGGAATTCTCCCACGAACAATTCCTAGTTTAAATGTATCACTTTGATAGTTTCCCTGCTTAATGAATCAGAGTATCCCTAGCGCACATTGAACATGCTAGTAGTTGAAAACTTTCGGTGCTTACTCGTAAAAAATTGATGGACCGAATTCCTTGAGAGGTCTTTATAGCTAGTTACTGAAAGGACGGTGAGGTTCGTAAACCACCTTAAGGTTGCCTTCTTGAAAGTGTTGGACAAAAGTTTGCACTTCAAAAAACCGGAGGCACCTATAATTGTCATCGGAGTATTGATAGTTGCAATGTGTTTCTAAGGTCACCTTTACCATCAAATTTAACAAAACTTCAATTTGCTTTAGGAAACAAACTCATCAAAAAGAATTTATGGAAATAATATAATTTTAATGTATATTAATATTATTAATAATTGAAACCAATCATATATATATGGAAACAATATAATTTTAATTTATCCCTTTGAACGAATAAAATTTGAGATTCAAGTTCTTATTCAGAATGAGTCATACAAGATAAATACAAAAAGATATCATTCAAGATTTATATAAAGTTAACCTCATATATTTAAAACTTGAAAATCACATAACCATATTTTGAGAATAAATCAATAATTTACGATTTTATTTTGATTTCAAAAAATGATAATCGAAAGAAAATTATCATAAATACTTAAATCATAGATATATAAGATACGACATATATATAATAAAGAAATTAAGTAATGTTGTATGTTTTTGTTGGAGGAGAGGCGTGTAAATGAAATTAGACATGGCAACGGGGCGGGTCGGGGCGGGTTTGAGCAGTCCCGTACCCGCACCCGCACCCGCCACCCTGAAACAGACCCCTCCCCGCACCCGCACCCAATCGGAAGTAAAAAACTACCACCCAGACCCGCCCCCAATGGAGAACGGGTTCCCCGCCCCCGCCCTCGCCCGCACCCGCAAAACTATTTTTTTTTTAAATAAATATTTTTTATAATAATAAAAATTAATAATTTAATTAAATAATTAATTATTTTAATAATAAACATGTTTTTAAAGAGTAAAATAATTAATAAACATGTTTTTTAGTAAAACTATTTTTAAAAATTAAAATAACTTTAATAAATATATAATAAAATAATTAAAATAAGATATAAAAGTAAATTAAGGTAGACCGGGGCAGGGGCGGGGGCGGGGCCCGGTGCGGGGCGGATAGTAGCATTCCCCGCCCCTGCACCCGCACCCGTAATAAAATATCAGGTTTTACCCGCACCCGCACCCAATTAAATCGAGTTTTTCCCGCTAATTTCGGGACGGATCCGGGCGGGTCTCGGTTTTCTTGCCATGCCTAAATGAAATTATAAGTGTGCGAAAGGATTAATATCATCTATCCAGTGATTGTAATAGAGGTCTCTCAATTATTTGTAGTTTAACATTTTTGTAAATTAGAATTCAAACGTTCATATAATAATTGAACTTTAAATATTGATTAATGTTAATTCATAAAATAAAATCCAACAAAATATATATATATATATATATATATATATATATATATATATATATATATAGGAAATGCTAACATACACCCAAAATTAGTGGGCTCTACACAAAAATACACTATATTTATTTTCTTTCTATTTTTTTTTTTCATTTTTTAATGTGGATTCCACCTAAAATTAGTGGGTCCCACACAAAAATATATTAAGGTGTATGTTGCTAATAACCACCTATATAAATATGCATTAGCATAACCCATATATATATATATATATATATATATATATATATATATATATATATATATATATATATATATATATATATATATATATATATTCAACAATGTTATTCCTATGCTGACACTTACACCTATATAGGTATAAGGATTGAAACAAACTTCTTTACCAATATGTTAACTAGCTCACGTTATAAATGTAATTCAACAACTAATATTTATATATTTCTTTCAGGTTTATAATTTATAAAATTAATTTGGAGACCCCTATTTTCTTGGATGCCTGGGTTGTGGGCTGCCTTGTCCGTGCCTAAGGTCGACTTTTAAGTTGGTTAATATATATTTAAATATTAAAAATAATTTTTAATAGTCGAATAAAGTTACTTAATAGAATATAAAAAATTAATTAATGAATTAATGAAGTTCATTAATAAATGCTGAAATATAAAAATACTCTCATTTTATCATAATAAATATCTTATTTGAATTATGCGCAGTTCTTAAAGAAATAATTAAATATGTTGTTTTTAATGATAAAATCAGTATCATTTACTAAAATATCCTTATTTGTTATAGTTAGTGAAGTAGTTAAAAAATATTAAAGTTAATAAATAAAGGTATAATAGTAAAAAAAAATAACAAATATTGTATTGGTATTTTAATTAAACATTTATTTTGATACATATAAAAAATGCAAATAAGAAAATTTTTATGAGACACATGTAATAATTTTTAATAGTAAAATAAAGTTGATTAATAAATTTTGAAATGTTGAATAATGAAATTATATAATTGATTAATTACACGGTACTCCTTAATTTAAATAAAAACATTTTTTTAAATTATTTTATTATTTACTGTATTGGCGAATAAAATACGATATAGTATATGTTTTAGTGTATGAATAATATTTTTTTAATATATATCTATATATAAAAGTTATGTGACATATAGGGACTCTGTCTATATCTATATTCAAAATCAAATGTCACATCAGTAAAGGATTGCATTTACATTGGCCTTAAATCTTATCTAGTTCAATGTTGTCACATGTTTGAAAGATAAAATCACGTGTGTACTCGTCTTCTTTAAAATGAAGTGTTTGGTTTGAGAGGCTACGGTACGATATGATATATGAAGAGAGAAATATATAAGGATATTAAAAAAATAGAAGAAAAAAGTAAATTTAAATTAGTAATTAATTGGTAAAGACAATCTAGCTAACAAGTATTCGAAAAACATTATTTAAGTATTTCAATTAAAATAATTGTTTTTTTAATTAACTATTCTAATTTTTAATGTATTAAATGAATATATACATTTTTTAAATATTTTTTAATCTCTGTGCTCAAAAAACATTTGTTAATATTTCCAAAAAAAAAAACAAAAATCGAAAAAATGTAAGTGTTTTAGAAATGATATGTTTTTTAAATGACAATAACATTTTTCATTAATTTTGGTTAATATTTTAAAATTAAGTAAATAATTACTTTTTTATCTTTCATTTGAACAATAACCGATTATACGTTTGTGATAATTGATAATAAGATTTAAAAAGTTTATAGTTTTTTTACAATAAAATAATCTCATTAAAAACCCAAAAAAGTCAGATTACAAATGGGCATAAATCACCACTAACAAACATAACTCATTCTACTAGAAAAACAATAATTAGCGTCGGATGTCATTGGATGCTAAAAGCCTAAAAAACGACGCTAATAAAGGTTTTGCATCAGCTTTAGCGTCGGTGTCGAACCTTGGATAAAAGACGCGAAGCTACTGTGTAGCGTTGACTTAAAAGTAGCCGGGGCTAGTAGCCTCGGCTTAATCGGGGCTAAGTAGAAGCTAACAGCGGTCGATGCTACATTAGAAAAGTTAACAAATATGCATAGCGTTGTTCTAGCCGACTCTAAAGCCAACCTAGAAACGTCGGTAAATACGCGTAGCGTTTGCCTGACTGACTCTAAAGTCAACCTAGGAAGGTCAATAAATATGTTTAACATCGACCTAGCCAACTCTCTATTTCTGCTTCATCTTCCAATTCTAACGACCTTTGTTATCCATATAAGTATTGTGTTCCCCGTGCTTATGGTTAATGTTACCTTTGTTTTTATGATTATTGTCTTCGTTTTGCTGATTGGTGTCCTCTTATTTCCTTTTGGTAGGATTCTTATTCTCCTACTTTCTCCCATTATTAACCTTTTACGTGTTGTTAGCCATATTGGACCGATACTCCTCAATTCTATTGACAACATGCACTACTACAGAAAACACATATCACAACAAGTGGTAAAGGGATACCACCACGCTAGTCCAATCATTGTGAGGTAAGGTGTGATTGTATGTATGATGTTTTCCACCACGGACGTGCAACCGTGATTGTATCTATGTAGCACGCTACCTACTACAACGGTTACTTTAAACAACCGTTGTGATATTCTTTAATGAAAAATATTTAACAACGGTTTTGCTAAACAATCGTTGTGATATATACACCTGAGTTTATTATAAATTCAATGTTTATTTCGCCAATGCTCACTAAACGTATAACATTTCAATCTGAACTAAAACATTAATATGAAAAATTAAGTTATATTAGAAGAACAAGTTCATGTTCAATGCTTGAGAAGAGTTCTTCAACTCGTTATCCACATTTTTTATCTTTAAGAATTAGAACTTTGTTTAATTATCCAAGTTCTTCAAACACCCCTACCTTCACCTCTAGTTCATTTTGTAAAATATTATTTACTTTGCAGACACAACTAGAGGTGGAGAGATGGGTGGTTGAAGAACTACAATCATTAAATAAAGTTCTAACGGTTAAAGAACAACATGCAAATAATGGATTGAAGAATTCTTGTCAAGAATTGAACCTGTACTTGTTTTCTAATATAACTTTATCTATCATATTATAATTTTCTAATGCAGTCTGAAAAGTTATATATTCGGTAAGAGATTGAAAAAATACCTAAACCACATAATATGTAATAAACTAATCTTTTAAACAAACATTAACAACAACATTCATCAAAACCATTCATCAACAACAAACTATAAACAACATACACGAAACAACAAACATATCAAGTCATAGAATGCTTCAGAAACGTACCATACATGTTCCATAATGGCGTGTCCACAATGAAAGAAGGATGAAGCTAAAGTTAGAGCCACGTAGTTGTGTCTATTTTGAATGGATATCGTTTTGGATCTTTGACACAAGTTTGCAACGCTAAATTTAGCTTCATCCTCTTTATTGAAATAATCATCCCTACCTACAAGTCAAAACAAGCAGAAAGTTCAAACATTATGAAACAAGCTATTGAAACATAAACAATAATACATAAACATATTTTAAAACAAAAACTATAGTGAAAACGTGCCTGTAAATAGCCATTGGCTAAGATTTGATGTTATGGTTTCGTTTTGGAGTTTCCATATGAAAGAGACGAGTGACAAAGATGTTAGGGTTTCATTTTGAGAGAGACGAGTGAGTGGTTAGGGTTTTGTTTTGAGAGAGACGACTGTTATGTACTGAAGCGAGAGATAATTTCGTTTATATATAAATAAGTAACACCTTTCACCACAGTTGACAACAACAACCGTGATGATAAACAAGGTCAATCACATTATTATCACGATAAATGAAAAATTGTTGGTGCTAGGACTCGAACCATTTCACTCCAGGTACATTTCACTACGGTTATTACATACAACCGTTGTGACATGTCCTTTAGTAAATACCAAAAAAATAAAGCGTCAAAAAATAAACTATTACCATGGTTAACACGAATGCCATTGTAAAATTGATGTTACGAAAGGTCTATTTTCTAGTAATGATGGATTCCCATTAATTTTGAAAACAACCTCTTAGATCGATGAATAGCATTTATGCTAAACATCATCTGGAATTTATTCAAATTAATCTTTTGTGTTGAACTCTGTTGGTACTTAGTGATTATATCTAGGAGAGTTTTTGCCTCTTGCTCTTCTGCCTTCAGAATATAAGGCTATTATCTGGAAAAAAGGTGATATTAAATGCCCTTTTAGTAATTGATATGCCAATGATTTTTTTTTTAAATTTAAGCATTTCTGATAAGGTTGGAGAGCAAAAAAAGGCTCATGGATTGTTTCTACATTTGAGTCATCTTTTATCTTATAAATAGAGGACTGTTGTGAAAAACGATATCTTTAAGAAAAGTATAAAACGGTTTCTTGATAATCAAGAACCAAAACAAGGGTTAGGGTTTAACGAAAAAGGAAAAACAAGAAGAAGAAGAAGGAAGAACAACAAGGATTGGGCAAATATAAATTCTGTTTACTATTCACTTTCTCATTAAAGTCACAAATGATTACAAGTGAATATCACAATTTGCCACACTCAATAAACTGAGTGTACTAGCCTATTTATAGACTAACTAGGTAACTTGCATCCCAAGAAATCTAAACAATTGGATCCTTAATACAAGGCCCAATTCGACAGAATAACATTTCGACAATACATACATACTAGAACAGACTTCGACTACATCATGTAACAATAAGGCATCAGCATATGAACAAGCTTCGACTGCATGCTTGCCTCCTGTCGAAATACATGAAAGCTTATCCTTCGACACAACATGAGTTCGACCCAAATCTCACAAATCTCCACCTTGGATCTAACTCAGCAACAAGAGAGTCAACTAGCTTTCATCATGCAGCTTTATCAACTGCATATAGTGGAAGAACTTGCAACTTGGCAACGTCTTGGTGATCTTATCAGCAACATTATCTTCAGTTAAAACCTTCAGCACCTGGACTTCACCACGCTCGATTATCTCTCTGACGAAGTGCAGCCTCACATCGATGTGCTTAGTTCGCTCATGATAGGCTGAATTCTTCGACAGGTGTATTGCACTTTGACTATCACATTTAACAGTGATAGTTCGACCTTGAAGTTTCAGCTCCTTTGCAAAACCTTCAAGCCACAATGCTTCCTTCACAGCTTCAATAAGGGCAATATATTCAGCTTCAGTGGTTGATAAGGCAACAACCTTCTGAAGCGTCGCTTTCCAACTTTCTGGAATCCATACAACCTGCATAATCAGAGTCGACAAATCCTTCGATTTCGACTATGCTATCACCACCACAAGCTCCACCATAAATCAAGACTCTTTTCAGAGACCCATTTATATACCTGAGAATCCACTTTACAGCTTGCCAGTGCGCCTTTCCAGGATTGGCCATATACCTGCTCACAAGGCTCACTCCAGATGCTATGTCTGGCCTCGTACAGACCATAGCATACATCAAAGAACCCACTACACTAGCATATGGAATGCTATTCATATAGATTCTTTCAGTTTTAGTACTCGAACTTTGAGTAGTACTAAGCTTAAACTGAGGATTTGTATGTGTCACAACAGGCTTCGAATTCGACATACCAAACTTGTCGAGAAGCTTCCGTAGGTATGTCTCTTGAGATAAGCACAACTTCGACTGCTTTCCATCTCTCCGGATGTCAATCCCAAGAATCCTGGCTGCAGCTCCCAGATCCTTCATTTCGAACTCCTTACTGAGTTCAGCCTTCACCTTTATTACATCCTCAACACTGTTGCTAGCTATGAGGATATCATCCACATACAACAACAACATAACAAGTGAGTTTCCAGGTCAAAATCTGAAGTAAACACAGTGATCGATCTGACTTCTAGTGAAACCAATGTGTGCCATGAACTTGTCGAATCTCCTATTCCACTGTCGAGGAGATTGTTTCAGGCCATACAAAGACCTATTCAACTTGCACACATAATCTTATTTACCCTTTTCTGCATACCCTTCAGGTTGACGCATCAGGATCGTTTCATCTAGATCACCATACAGAAATGCTGTCTTCACATCCATTTGCTCAAGTTCTAAATAGAACTTTGCCATCATGGCCAACAACATTCTAATGGATCTATGCTTTACAACAGGTGAGAACACATCATTGAAGTCGACTCCTTCTTTCTGAGTGAACCCCCTAGCAACCAGCCTCGCCTTAAAGCGCTTCGACATCACTCCTTCGATTCCTTCCTTGACCTTGAAAATCCACTTACAACTGACTAACCTTGATCCTGCAGGTTTCTCAATCAGCTCCCAAGTGTTATTATCATGAAGAGATTTCATCTCGTCATCCATGGCTTTTCGCCATTCAGTCTTGTCTCGACTCCTTATAGCTTCCTTGTAATCTCTAGGTTATTCGTCAAGTACCTCACTTGCAGAGATTAAGGCAAAAGCTATAAGATCTGCATAACTAAGTCTCTAAGGTGGCTTGATGACTCTTCTCGACCTATCTCTTGCCAGTAGGTAGTCATCGACAGTTTCCTCTGACTCTTCAGCATCTTGCTCTTCGACTTCATCAGGGCTATGCACTTCAGCATCACTATGCTCCGCCTCAACAGGCATCTCTACCTGTTCCAGCTCCTCTTCAGAGATTTCTGCACTTCGACCAACATCACCAGTTTTCTTGAAAGCCATTTCGACCTCATTGAAAACTACATCACGACTTGTGATACATCTTCTGTGACCTGGTTCTAGGCACCACAACCTATAACCCTTGACTCCCTCATGATATCCAAGGAACATGCATCTTTTAACGCCCCGATTTTGGTCAGATTTATTTAATCGAGTCGATTTAATTATTTTTTGAAATTCTGGCACAAATATCAGATGTCCTACACAGATGTTGAGACACTGATATCCAACACAATGAATAAGATAACAATAATAATAACAGTGCAGAAAATAAAGAACACAGAGATATGTTTACCCAGTTCGGATCAACAATCCTACTCTGGGGGCTACCAAGCCAGGGACGAAACCAATATACGATAGTATCAATTCACAGGTCATACAATAACCAAACCCTGTTATAATCTGCTCACTTAATCACTACCCTTCCTATGACTTCTACCTAAGACTCACCTAGGTATGAGGCCCTCCTCAAATCCCTCTACAATCCCAACCCGTGATTGGTTTCTTTCAACACAAGTAACACCACGAAAGTCACACTTTCAAAACACACAATTCTCAATACTTCAAAGCTTATGAGAATTGACACACAAGAAACTCAATGCTTAAAAGCTTATAAGTAACTGACAGAACTTACAACACAAAAACCTGTCCTTATACTGTTATCAGAATAATACCAGTTGGGCTCATAAATAACACTCGAAAACCCTAACAAAAACACACGTAAGTTCCACACCTAAACTAGGTTTACACCAGTCAATATATAGCATTAAATCTGGACTGGATTGGGCTTCAAAAATGCAGCAAAGAGACTGCTCACAAATCTGCAAAATAAACTCCAACAAAATAGGTCTTCAATCTAAAGTTTCCTAATATGTCTCCATAATTAGAAAGTGCTGAAAATCCGAAAACCACACAAAAACACAATCCAAAAATACGTTGGATGCCACATAGGATAACCAAATATTCATAGAATATTCAGTAACAATTAACAGCAACAGAATCTTCTTTTAAACTGAATTCAGACGTGATGTCCTATGAGCCAGTATGGGACATCTTCATTCGACATGTTGAATGCAGCAAATTAGAACATCTTGTTTCAACATCTTGCTGCTAGAATAGTTTTAGCAAAATAAATGCCAACCACAAAATCAGCGAAATAACAATCTCCCCCTTTGGCTTATTTTGGCTAAAACTACACACCAAACAACTCTTGCAACGAAAACACAAGCAAAAAAAATCCATATCAGAGACAACAGCGAAATACCAACACACAACATAGCAGCAGCAAAAAAAAATCCAGCATAGCAGTAAAAAAACTCCCCCTCAACTGCAGCAACACAACATTCCACATTTTCCCCCTCAGCTGCAGCACCAGTACAAGCACAACCCAGCACAAGCACAACACACACAAGCACACTACTCCCCCTTTTTAGCCAGAAATATGACAAAGGCAAGTAGAACAGGTATTAAAATTTGAGAAATGGTCAAGTCATAAACCAGAATAAACAGCATCAGAGAGTAGATGCACATCACATCACATGACCAAGTGTCATGCACAAACTTCATCATTTTCCCCTTCATAACCTCATGCACACACTGCACTACCAGAATCTCCTTTAATCTTTTTAATATGGCAGCCAGAAGGAACATTACTTGCTATAGTTCTTCATGAATGCAAACCCCAAGTCTGCTCCTCAGGTTTTCAAACTGAACTGCATCTAGAGCTTTGGTAAATATGTCAGCAAGCTGATTTTCAGTGCTTACATGCTCAAGAGTTATGACTTTGTCCTCCACAAGTTCTCTGATGAAGTGATGCCTGATATCAATGTGCTTAGTCCTGCTATGTTGAATAGGATTTTTAGAAATATTAATAGCACTCAGGTTGTCACAAAATAATGTCATGACATCTTGTGTGACATTATACTCAGATAGCATTTGCTTCATCCACACCAGTTGAGCACAACTACTTCCAGCTGCTATGTACTCAGCTTCAGCAGTAGAAAGAGATACATAATTTTGCTTCTTACTAAACCATGAAATAAGATTATTTCCCAAAAAGAAACAACCTCCAGAGGTACTCTTCCTATCATCAGCACTTCCAGCCCAATCAGCATCACAGTAACCTACTAAAATGGAACTTGAGTCATGGGAGTACAACAACCCATAATCACATGTACCACTCACATACTTAAGAATTCTCTTAACTTGATTGATGTGACTGACCTTGGGTTCTGCTTGGTATCTTGCACACACACCAACAACAAATGTTATGTCTGGCCTACTTGCTGTAAGATATAGCAGACTGCTAATCATGCTTCTATATAAACTTTGTTCAACATTCACTCCCTTTTCATCTTTATATAACTTCAAGTGAGTAGGAGCAGGAGTTCTCTTATGCTTGGCATTATCCAGTCCAAACTTCTTCATAATATTCCTCGCATATTTGCTCTGACAAATAAAAATGGGATCTTCCATCTGCTTGACTTGTAATCCAAGGAAGTAAGTCAATTCACCTACCAAGCTCATCTCAAATTCAGACTGCATTTGGTTGACAAAATGTTGGACCATTTCATCCGACATCCCACCAAACACAATATCATCTACATAAATCTGAGCAATCATTAGTTTCCCATCATTCTCCTTGACCAAAAGTGTTTTATCAATACCACCCTTCCTGTATCCATGGTTGACTAAGAACTCAGTCAGCCTTTCATACCAAGCTCGTGGAGCTTGTTTCAACCCATATAAAGCCTTATTTAGCTTAAAAACATGATCAGGAAAATTTGGATCCACAAACCCTTTAGGCTGCTCAACATAGACTTCCTCATTAAGATAGCCATTCAGAAAGGCACTTTTGACATCCATTTGAAATAATCTGAATTTCAACAAACATGCCACTCCTAACAGCAATCTGATGGATTCCAATCGAGCCACAAGAGCAAATGTTTCATCGAAGTCTACTCCTTCAATCTGTGTGTATCCTTGAGCAACTAATCTGGCTTTGTTCCTGGTAACAACTCCTTGTTCATCAGACTTATTCTTATAAACCCATTTTGTTCCAATCACATTTGAATTAACAGAGTTCATCTTGCATAACACTTATCCAGAACTCATCCGTCAATGCCTCTTTAACATTCTTTGGTTCAAGCTTTGAATCAAAACATGCATTTGACATAGCCTCCCTCGTTCTGGTTCTTACACCTTCATTCAGATTTCCAATAATCAACTCCTTAGGGTGATCCTTCTGAATCCTTACAGAGGGTCCCTTGTTAGCATCCTCTACCTCTTCATTCTCAGGTCTGGTGTCGGTCTCTTGAGCATTATCTTCTACGGACTCAATGTCTTGTGAGATTTCATTGTTCATGGGAAAGCATGCTCCAACATCATCTGGGACATCTTCGTCTTTGCCAGAGTCATCAACCACCACATTTATGGATTCCATCATCACCTTAGTTCTGGAATTAAATACCCTATATGCTTTACTATTTGTAGAGTATCCCAAAAATATTCCTTCCTCACTCTTAGGATCCATCTTTCGCCTCTGCTCACGATCCGCCAAGATATAGCACTTACTCCCAAACACATGGAAATACTTCACATTTGGCTTTCTACCTTTCCATACCTCATAAAAAGTAACAGAAGTACCTGATCTGATAGTCACCCTATTGTGTATATAGCAAGCGGTATTCATGGCTTCAGCCCAAAAATGATATGGAAGCTTTTTGGCATGAATCATGACCCTTGCACACTCTTGTATAGTCCTATTCTTGCGTTCCACCACACCATTTTGCTGAGGAGTGATCGGTGATGAGAATTCATGAGTGATTCCTTCAGATAAACAAAACTCTTTAAACCTGCTATTTTCGAATTCTTTCCCATGGTCACTTCTGATTCGAACAACACCACAATCCTTTTCCCGTTGAATCCTATGACACAACTCTTTGAAGGCTGCAAATACTTCAGACTTTTCTCTGATAAAGCTTATCCAGGTGAATCTGGAGTAATCATCAACGACAACATAGGCATACTTCTTCCCACCAAGACTTTCAACCTGCATAGGTCCCATTAAGTCCATGTGAAGCAGTTCCAGAACTCTAGAAGTTGTGGTAAGATGTTGAAGCCTTTTGTGTGACACCCTTGTTTGCTTCCCAACTTGACATTCACCACATATTTTATCCTCATCAATCTTCAGCTTGGGAATACCTCTAACAACTTCACTTGACATAACTTTCTTCATCCCTTTCAAATGTAAGTGACCCAATTTCTGATGCCACAGTTTGGTTTCATCTTCCTTTGACATCAAACAGGTAGACAAACTTTCTGATTCTTGAGGATTCCACAGATAGCAGTTATCCTTAGACCTTGTTCCCTTCATACCAACTTCATCTTTCTTATTTGTTACTAGACATTCAGATTTTGTGAAATTTACTTTGAGTCCTAGGTCACACAGTTGACTTATACTGATCAAATTTGCGGTCAGCCCTTTGACAAATAGAACATGATCCAGATCTGGTTGTCCTGTGTAGTCCAGCTTTCCAACACCTTTTATTTCACCTTTTGATCCATCCCCAAAAGTGACATAATTGGTGGAGTGAGGCTTGATATCTGACAAGAATTTCTTCACACCAGTCATGTGTCTTGAATAACCACTGTCAAAGTACCAATCTTCCATTGCAGATGCTCTGAGAGAGGTATGTGCTATGAGACCGACCATCATATTTCTAGGAGTCCATCTTCTCTTCACTTTAGCCCAACTTTGTCCTGTATTTTGTTGATGAGCAGTTTTGGGATAATCGTACAGCTTGTAGCAAAAGGACTTTAAGTGACCAATCTTTCCACAGTAATGACATCTCCATGGTTTATACTTTGAACTACATACTTTTTTTTCTGATGCTTCATCTGATGTTGAAACATGTGATTTGACATCCCCTCTTCTTGCTTTATTTTCTGAGGAACAAACTTTAATGCAGGCTTCTTGTAGTTCTCTGCTTGATTGTTAAAACCAAGACCTTGCACATTTCCAGCATCTTTCCCAGTCTGAAGAATCTCATCTAGCTGTGTGGTACCATTGTTCAGCATTCTTATAGATTTGGTCATATTGTCAAGTTTTGACTTTTGTCATACAACCTCCTCTTTAAGATCAGCAATGATTGATAGATGTTCTTCCTTCTCAGCTTCTAGTTAAGCTATCAGAACCTTCTATTCTAATATTATCTGGCATCTCTCTTCATTCTTGATACACAACTCTGAGAACCCGGTGAAGACTTCTTGCTTAGCGAGTTCTCCAATATAAGATTCTTTGTCAGAATCAGACTCACAACTCGTTTCTCCATCAGCCTTACATATCCCGGTCAAGGCTGTCACCAATTTTGCTGATTCTTATTCAAGATCACTCTCAGTCTCTCCTTCTGACCAAGACACAGATAAGCCCTTCTTTTGCCTTTTGAGATACGTGGGACAATCAGTCTTTATGTGCCCAAATCCCTCACATTCATAACACTGAACTCTCTTCCCTTGATTGGAGTCTTCTTCAGTTCTGGACCTTCTGCCTCCATCCTGGTTCTTACTGATGTCGAGTGACTTGTTCTGAGCATTTTCTCTCGACTTCCAGTCAATCCCTTTCAACACTTTGTTAAATTGTTTTCCAAGCAATACCAGATCTTTAGACACCCCTTCATCTCTGACCAGGTCACCTTCATCTTCTGAGTCACCAGCATTTGACACAAAAGCTATGCTCTTCTTCTTTTTAGACTTTTCACTGATCCCTAATTCAAATGTTAGAAGAGATCCCACAAGTTCATCCACTTTCATCTTGTCTATGTCCTGAGCTTCCTCTATAGCAGTCACTTTCATGTCAAATCTCTTAGGTAGAGATCTGAGGATTTTTCTGACCAGTTTGCTGTCAGACATCTTTTCACCTAGGGCACTTGAAGCATTAGCTATCTCAATAATGTTCATGTGAAAATCATGAATGCTCTCATCCTCCTTCATCTTCAAACTCTCAAACTTGGTAGTGAGAAGCTGAAGTTTTGACATCTTTACCTTTGAAATCCCTTCATGAGCAACCTTCAAGACCTCCCACGCCTCTTTTGCAATGGTGCAATGTTTAATCAACCTGAAGATATTCTTATTAACACCATTAAACAACGCATTCATGGCTTTGGAATTTCCCACGGACCCTTTGTAGTCTGCATCATCCCAGTCTTCCTCTTCCTTCACCATATCAGTAGGAGTACCTTTTCCATCTTTAACCTTTGGGGGTTCCCATCCTTTGATAACAGATTTCCAAGCTTGATCATCCATGGATTTGATGAATGCTATCATCCTCGGTTTCCAATAGTCATAGTTGGAACCATCAAGCAGAGGTGGTTTGTTCAAAAATCCTCCATCCTTGTCCATTGTACTAGAAAGTACCTTCCCTGAATCTCACCCAGAACCAAACAAGGGTGCAAGCTCTGATACCAATTGAAATTCTGGCACAGATATCAGATGTCCTACACAGATGTTAAGACACTGATATCCAACACAATGAACAAGATAACAATAATAATAACAATGCAGAAAGTAAAGAACATAGAGATATGTTTACCCAGTTCGGATCAACAATCCTACTCTGGGTGCTACCAAGCCAGGGACGAAACCAATATACAATAGTATCAATTCACAGATCATACAATAACCAAACCCTGTTATAATCTGCTCACTTAATCACTACCCTTCCTATGACTTCTACCTAAGACTCACCTAGGTATGAGGCCCTCCTCAAATCCCTCTACAATCCCAACCCGTGATTGGTTTCTTTCAACACAAGTAACACCACGAAAGTCACACTTTCAAAACACACAATTCTCAATACTTCAAAGCTTATGAGAATTGACACACAAGAAACTCAATGCTTAAAAGCTTATGAGTAACTGACAGAACTTACAACACAAAAACCAGTCCTTATACTGTTATCAGAATGATACCAGTTAGGCTCACAAATAACACTCAAAAACCCTAACAAAAACACACGTAAGTTCCACACCTAAACTAGGTTTACACCAGTCAATATATAGCATTAAATCTGGACTGGATTGGGCTTCAAAAACGCAGCAAAGAGACTGCTCACAAATCTGCAAAATAAACTCCAACAAAATAGGTCTTCAATCTAAAGTTTCCTAATATGTCTCCATAATTAGAAAGTGCTAAAAATCCGAAAACCACACAAAAACACAATCCAAAAATACGTTGGATGCCACATAGGATAACCAAATATTCACAGAATATTCAGTAACAATTAACAACAACAAAATCTTCTTTTAAACTGAATTCAGACGCGATGTCCTATGAGCCAGTATGGGACATCTTCATTCGACATGTTGAATGCAGCAAATTAGAACATCTTGCTGCTAGAATAGTTTTAGCAAAATAAATGCCAACCACAAAATCAGCGAAATAACATTTTTGTTTTTATATTATTTTTTTCTTGACTTTTATTTGGCAATATATTATTTTTCATCGTTGTTATGTTTTATCGCGTTTTGAGAGCGTTTGCGAGAAAATTGAGTGTAGGGGTATTTTGGTCTTTTTAGCTTGGTTAGATATTGTTTTTCATTTAAAACAGAAACATAGAAAGAAAAATAGAAAGAAAAGAAGAGAAGAGAAAAGGAGAGTGAGAAGAAGAAAAAGAGGAAAAACTTGGAGTGTAAGAAACCGATTCAACCGACACTTCGAAGCGCGATTAATCGGGTAAGGGTGCGGAACTCAGTTATTCTATGTTTGCGTATGATTATGTATGTGTGTGTTAGAAGTTTTACTAGTTTTTCAATTATAGGTTGAAATGAGCTAAACGAGTAGAAATCGATGCTTTCACGGTCGAAATTCGATATAAATTGCGTTGTATGGTCACATTGCATTTATGAACAATCGTTGATACTTGTTTTGTTGTTGGAATTGATTTGGGATGGAAAATGGGATTTTTGGGGTTTTGGAACCGTCCATTGAAGAGATCTCCCGATTACTCAGACAAGAGGAAAGGTCCATTGAACCTCACAAAGAGCCGTTGGAAACGGTAAAATTGGGTTCAGAACAAGAGAGAAAAGAAATCAGGATTGGGGCACTGCTCAGTCCAACTGCCAAAGAGAGTTTGATAAAGCTTCTCAAAGAGTTTTCCGATGTATTCGCTTGGTCCTATCAGGATATGCCAGGGTTGGATACCAGCATCGTGGAACATCACTTACCGTTGAGGTCGGAATGTCCGCCAGTAAAACAAAGGTTGAGACAGACTCACCCGGACACAGCTATCAAAATCAAAGAGGAGGTACAGAAATAGATTGACGCAGGTTTCCTCGCTACATCTGAATATCCTCAATGGTTAGCCAACATCGTACCCGTTCCCAAAAAGGACGGAAAGGTCAGAATGTGTGTTGACTACAGAGATCTAAACAAGGCAAGTCCAAAGGACGACTTTCCTTTACCGCACATTGACATGCTGGTAGACAGTACAACAAAGTTCAAAATTTTCTCCTTCATGGATGGATTCTCGGGCTATAACCAGATTAAAATGGCGCCGAAAGACATGGAGAAAACTTCATTCATTACCCCATGGGGTACCTTTTGTTACAAGGTAATGCTGTTCGGTTTGAAGAACGCCGGGGCAACTTATCAAAGGGCCATGACTACTCTTTTTCATGACATGATACAAAAAGAAATCGAGGTATATGTCGATGATATGATTGCAAAATCTAAGACAGAAGAGGAGCATGTGACCCACCTGTCGAAACTATTCGAGCGTTTGAGGAAGTACAAACTCCGCTTGAATCCCAACAAATGCACCTTCGGTGTCCGTTCGGGGAAACTCTTAGGGTTCATCGTTAGCCAGAAAGGAATCGAGGTTGATCCTGACAAGGTCAAGGCCATTCGAGAAATGCCTTCTCCGAAAACTGAAAAACAAGTCAGAGGATTCCTGGGACGTTTGAACTACATCTCCAGATTCATATTCCTTATGACCGCGACATGTGCGCCGATTTTCAAATTACTTAAAAAGAACCAGGATTGCGTTTGGACATAAGATTGCCAAACCGCCTTCGACAATATCAAAGAATATCTGTTGAATCCACCGATTCTATCACCTCCAGTGGAAGGAAGACCACTGATCATTTACCTCACAGTTCTAGAGGACTCAATAGGATGTGTACTTGGCCAACAAGACGAAACTAAACGGAAAGAGTCTGCCATTTACTATTTGAGCAAGAAATTCACCGACTGCGAAACTCAGTACACGATGCTTGAGAAAACTTGTTGCACTTTGGCTTGGGCAGCCAAACGTCTTCGCCAATACATGATTCGTCACACTACTTGGTTAATCTCAGAAATGGATCCAATCAAGTATGTCTTCGAAAAGCCTGCTCTCACGGGAAGAATTGCCCGTTGGCAGATGTTGTTATCAGAATATGACATAGAGTACCACACTCAGAAATCCGTTAAGGGAAGTATTTTAGCTGATCATTTGGCTCATCAATCGATTGATGATCAGGAATCAGTCGGGTTTGACTTCCCAGACGAAGATGTCATGTATCTAAAAATGAAAGACTACGATGAACCGCTACCCAGTGAAGGGCCAGAACCAGGTTCCCAATGGGGACTTATATTTGACGGAGCAGTTAATCATTATGGAAACGGAATTGGGGCAATCATTGTTACCCCTCAGGGTACCCACATTCCTTTCACCGCTCGACATACGTTCAAATGTACGAACAATGAGGCCAAATATAAAGCATGTATCATGGGTCTCGAATAAGCGATCGATTTAAGGATCAAAGACTTGGACGTATATGGCGACTCAGCCATGGTTATCAATCAGATAAAAGGAGATTGGAACACATACCAATCAGGATTGATTCCTTACAAAGACTATGCAAGAAGGTTGTTACCTTTCTTCAACAGAGTTGAGTTTCATCATATCCCTCGTGATGAGAATCACATGGCTGATGCATTAGCCACTATCTCTTCTATGATTAGCGTAGGTCAATGTAACGACCTACCTAAGATCGACATAATGCGCCTTGAACGGCCCGCTTACATCTTCACGATTGAAGCAGTCCTAGACGACAGACCTTGGTATCACGATATCGAATGCTTCCTTCAGAAACAAGAGTACCCACCTGGGGCATCCAGGAAAGACAGAAAAACCCTCAGAAGATTGGCTGGAAACTTCTTCCTAAGCGGTGACACTCTCTATAAGAGAAATTTTGACATGGTTTTGCTCCAATGCGTAGACAGACCAGAAGCAGAAATGCTGATGAAAGAAATTCATGAAGGATCCTTTGGCACTCATGCCAATGGACACACAATGGCGAGAAAAATTCTTAGGGCAGGGTACTATTGGTTGACAATGGAATCTGACTGCTACAAGTACATGAGGAGGTGTCACAAGTGTCGCTCCCAGGATTTTCATCCAGGTACAAACGCGAGAGTGGCGCGGAAAAACAGAGTCGCCAGCCGTGTATATTTATCCCAAGAGAGGGAAAGGGAACACCGTATAAACCTTAGGAAGGGGGAAAGGAATGGTCATCGCAACCATAACCTGGGTTCGGGAGTCGGTTACGCGAGGGGAAGGTGCTAGCACCCTACGCGTCCATCGTACTCGATGGGATCCACGCTTGTTGTCTATTCTAAGGGTGAGTTATACTATCATCTAGGGCTGTACTAAAACGGCGAAGGAAGGACAAAGACAGACTCGGTAGGACGTCGACGTCCTAGGCCTACGTACCCCCTTTGTGCAATGGGGAATTTAGAGTCAACGTAGTTCGAACCAAGTTCTTTTTGTGTTTTTTATGAGCGACGTTAAGTTCGCGTCCGACAGTTAGGGTCGATGCCTGTTTGCGTCTCAGACGGAAAATAACGTGCCCTTTTTGAAAACAGCCTTTAAGTTTAGAAATCCCAAAGAACAAAAAGGTTTGAAGTTGGTTTGTGTTTTTTAGGACAGAAGTGGCTTAAGTTAGTTCCTAAGTTGCATTGCGCCAAAGTCTAGGGCACAGGGGCGAATACTTAACGCATCGTCCCAAGACAGGACGCTCGCTAAGCACTCTAGAAAGATGAGAGGAAGCCCCTCATTTCTCATTCCCCATACTTAAGGCTCGTGCGCAATACACCTTATTCTTATTAAGTGTTTTAAAGAAATTTGAGATGAGAAGAGAGAAGACACAAAGGTAACTCTAAAGGGGGACTATGAGTCCTAAAGTTATCATGCATGGGTGGCCTACGGTTAATGAGGTTTGACGACAACCTAAATCCTAAAGGAAGAAGAGAGGGAAGGAAAAAGTAAGGGTAAGAGTGATCATGGATACTTATCCATACCCTTAAAGAACTTACCTTAGTCCCTGCATAAAAGGTTAGTGAGAAACAGACATAAATAATATCAAAGCAAATGAAAATCAAGCAATGTCAAGCAATAATGATAATAATCCAAACATGAACTCAGAAGTTAAAGAAACAACCCCAAAGCAAATGGCACAAGTGCCTTTTCAAACAGATAATCAGATGTGGTCAGAAATACACATATAAGCAGATCTCAAGTGAAAATAAATCAAACAATTGGAGAAATAGCTCCCAAAATTCCCAAATTAAATATCAAGGTCCCTCAACCAGAGACAAACAACATACCAAAAATCCATGTAAAAATTCAAAGTGTTAGTCATTCAATTAATCATGCAAGATTCAGGTGAGGAATAGGGTTCAATGTGCCAAAGGGAAGGACCTAAATGTAATATGAAATAAATGTAAAAATGAAAGAAAAATATTTTTATGCAATTTAAGATGTTAGTGAACAAATGCAAAAAGAACAGATAAAAAATGTATTATAGATGAGGAGAATTAAAATAAAGAAATTTATGTATGCATGAGATGTGTAATGCAAAAAGGAAATTAATAAAATAATTAATTTGGATGATAAAAATAAAATAAAAATAAAAAATAAAATTTGTAAAATTTTATTAAAATGATGAAAATGATGCATGAATTTTATGATGATTTTTAGATGCAAGGATGTATTTTTAAAATTAAAGAATGAAAATGTTAAATTAAATAAAATAAAAGAGAAATAAAATGGGCTGGGGGTGCAATGAGTAATGCTTCACGTTAGAAATGAAGGTTGGGCCAGAGAGGGAGGGTGCGAATAGTAGCCCGGTCCATTAATTGATCAGAAAAAAACAAAAATAAGAGAGAGACTACCGTGTTCCCCCATGTGCCATGCGTGTGACCTTTTTAATGCGTTGGCATGCTGTGGTTCGTTTGATTCATCCATTGATCCATAGCTAGTCAACACAAGTAAAAGTAATTGGAATGGAAAAAAAAGGTTGGTCGTACACGATACTTACGGTGAGGTGATATACATACGATTAATAATTAAAAAACAGAAAAAAATAAAAGAAAAAAGACATGTGGCAGCGTGGTATCCGTTGGATGAAGATGATGGATGGCCAGGATTGCGTCTTCAACCTTGGAACCCCTCCCTTCGCCGGACCACCGCCAGCCGCCGGAACCCTACCTCCGGCCACCACCTGCAACCACCAAACTGCCCAAAAAATGCAATGGGGTACACTATCCGACCCAGAATTTCGTCAGGAATCCAAATATGGCATCAAAAACCCTAAATTGTTAGTGTATAATAAAAAATGAATGAAAAACCATTAGGGCTTTAAATCCATATTACATGCAAACCATACGTCCAAAATTAAAAATAAATAGATCAGGGTAATCACCAATCATCACACGTCAATATGCACATAAAAAAAGAGAGTTTTAGGATCCTTAAAAATCCTTCCAACCTGAGATGGTTCCACACGTGTACTTGCTTTAGGCTGCGAATGGTGGTTGATTTGCACTTTAGAAATCACCAGGAGAAGGTTTGTGGAAGAACTTTGGAGAAACTCCTAGTAAATTGGGAGATCCAAGGAATTCAAGAATTAGGGTTCACTTTCTTTTTCTCCAAAATATCACGTGTAACTCTCTAACCAGTGCATGATTGAGCTTATATAGACTAGGGTTTTCTTCTGATGAGGAATTGGGCTTGGGTGATTAATTGTTTAATGAGTTTTTGAATTATTTTGAAAAATCACATTATGTTAAGTACACCTCCTCCATGCATGAATATTTAAGAATTCCATGATGGATCACTTTCATTTGGATTGCTAGTTACACCTCAATGGAACTTGGGCCTTGAAAACAATTGATTAATGAGTTTTAAACAATTTGGGAATTTTGAATAATGGAGAATAAATGAAGAATAAACCATGGAATTACTTCATTCTTGGGCCCAAAATAATCCTCAAGGAATGTATTTTAATATTGGAATGTGGCATGAAGCAATGGAATTGATTATAGGTCATTATGCCCAAAATTGTGAAAATGGAATCATGAGAAACCCTAAAAACCACTTTGCCTTCTTTTGATCATAAGTTGAGTTTCACAAATGATATGGAGACCCACTAGTACTTGTTGGAAAGAGGAGAAAAAGATATTCAACTTTCATGTTGGAGAAAAATTCATTTGAAGCTTTCTTGATGATGAAAAGTCAAGTTGAATGCAGTTCAGGAACTTGCCCAAAAAGGAAACTTTTATTATAGGTCACTTTCCAAATTTAGAAACTTCTGTACAAACTCTTGATTCTTGATAAATAGTGTGAAACTTGACTCTTGATGACCATATGAGGATGTGAGACCTTGAAAACCTTGGAGAGAACCTCAAAATTCCACAGTTGACTTTTCCTCTTACTGTTGACTTTTACCTCATTCACCTGATTTCCAATCCATTGGCCAATTGAACTTCTCCTGAACCAAACTGATGGACAACCTCCTATCCCTAGGTACATAGGGACCCAAGGAATACCATGGAATCAAGTCTTGCCCAAAAAAATTAGAAATAAACTGACTTTATAGCAAACCCTAGTTTTGGTACCCTCAGTCTAGGAGGAAATAATACAGTCTCCAAATCCAAATTCCTCTGAATATGATGTGTATCCTCTCCAACAAAGATAAGATATGCCATTTGATGATGATAAAAACCCAAGGAGCTTGCCCATTGAAGCGATAAACCCAAGAATTTCAAAACCCTAATTCATGCACTAGTTAGGAGAGAGTGATCCCTTGCCACTTGTGAACTCTTGATGATGGGATAGACCAGATAGGACCTTCTTGAACTACCTCACGCACCTTGACCCCATGCTAATGATATGCATACATGATAATGCAAAAAATGAAATGAAATATAAGCCAGTTAGTACTAAAGTAAGGAGAGCAAATTTTGGGGTGCAACAGCTGCCCCTATTCAATCTTCTTGGACCTGAAAGGATGATAGCAACGGCTTTCAGACATTCACGGTAGAAGGTGATTGAATACAAAAAGAACCACGAAATTTGCAAACTGTGGGGAGAAAAGATGATTGGAGCCCAGCCACACCTCGTCAAAAAGATTTGACGGAAAGACAACATACCCAAGAAAGAAAAGTGAACCCCAGAACCACATCCTCAAAGAATTGACGGAGAGAAAACATGAAACCCATGAAACACCTCGTCAAAGGGTTGACGGGAAGAAAAGATACCTAACGGACCACATCATCAAAGAATTGACGGAAAGACAGCCCGAACACCCGACCGAAGGGCCACATCGTCAAAGAATTGACGGAAAGAAAATCTGAACGAAGATAACACATTGTCATAGGGATGACAGAAAGAAAATCTGAACGAAGATAACACATTGTCATAGGGATGACAGAAAGAAAATCTGAACGAAGATAACACATTGTCATAGGGATGACAGAAAGAAGATTCTACCGTAGAAAGCACATCATCATAGGGATGACAGAAAGAAGACCTAAACGAATGAGACACATTGTCATAGGGATGACAGAAAGAAAATTTGAACGAAGATAACACATGGTCATAGGGATGACAGAAAGAAAATTCTACCATAGAAAGCACATTGTCACGGGGATGACAGAAAGGAAACCTACACGAAGGAAACACATTATCATGGGGATGACAGAAAGGAGACTCGACCAAAGAAAGCACATTGTCATGGGGATGATAGAAAGAAAATATAACCGAAGGAACACATCGTCAAAGGGGTTTGACGGAAAGAAAACCTGACCGAAGGAAACACGTCGTCAAAGGGGTTTAACGGAAAGAAAATTGAAAAGGGAACACGTCATCAAAAGGGTTTGACGGAAAGAAAACCTGACCAAAATGTCGTCATCAAGGGGTTGATGGACAAATACTGGTTGAGGGTAAGATCGACGTATGACCCACGACCCAAAAGAAAGGTAAAAAGAGGGGTTAATTGTAATGTCTGCTGGGGATATGTCACCGTCCTGATTGGAAGTTGATTCGGGCTTTCGCGCAAGGTACCAAATCCGGCTTATGCTTCGCATGCATATGTTTGAATTTCTTTCTATGGCGTAATGCTCCATACAAAATGGAAATGCTACGCATTTTGAGGATGCAATGTAAACATGCTTACTATATGCAAAAGGACCACTCCAGTAAAATAAATGCTGAAGAAATGAGGCCAACTCCGCTGGGGATGGCGAACTGAACTGTCTCCGAGGTTACGAACCCTGCCGAGGAAGTCACACTGACCGGCCTTCCTGATATAACCATTGTTGAAGATGAAACCCGAAGAGAACTCCCACTCCGTTGGGGATTATGAATAAACCTTGAAAATGGACCCCAAAGATCTGTTACGGAAGAGGTGTCAATAACCATTGGACTTTGAATCTGGTGGGGATGTCAACCACTGTTGATCAAACCATTGAGATGACTATCACCAGCTTGGGGAATGAAGTCAATAACAGCGAACTTGCTGGAGAATATCATTGAACTTATCCTGTAGTCGGGGAAACACCCTTAACCTACTGGGGAATACCAGCCATCACCAACAACTCTGCTCGGGGAACGATGGTTGATGATATCCACTCTGCTAGGGGACAACATTGAGCTTACTCCTCTACTGGAGACTTACTTTCTACCCTTACTCTGTTGGGGAGAGAAACTCTACTGGGGACGTCACGTGTTGACCATCAACATGAACCCTGCAGATGTGATATGACCAAAAGATGCCCTGATACAGCATAGCCCATAAAGGAACCTGTCTTCGAGAGGTCTCATGAAGATCTTATATATCTTGCCCCATCATGATCTTGATTAACCGTTCTCTTGAGAAAAACCCTTTTTGCTTTTGGGGTGACCTGCCCCAGCCTTGAAGTAATTTTGCCCTCGACTGGCTGATCTGTGAAGGAGTACCTCAGACTGACTGACCTTCAAGAGATTTGTTGAATCTCGACCTGATTGCCCCAGATTGACTGAATATTGGAATGAATTGCCCATTCGATATGACCATTTGATGGCTTGCCCCTGCTCAACGGAGTACTTAGTCACTCTGCACTTATATTGATCAATCTTTTCATTGCAGAAACTTCCCTGATCAAGCACTTACTCGCAAGTAAAAGAATTCGTTTTGAAAATGACAATTTTAATGCAATGCATATGACAGTTTTGAAATCCAAGTCTGTTCACTGGAAAAAAAGTTGTGATATATAGTGAATGAATCACTAATCAAAGTGTCGCTGATACCAACATGAATGGTAAGAAGATCCTTTTAGGAGTCAGGTTCGACGCGATCTTTACCGAAGTATGCTTTCGAAACAACCTTGCTTCAATTAGGTCTTTTAAAGGTTGTAACGTGGCTTGGTTCACGGTTTGAGAAAGAAAGGATATAAGGCTCAAAGTTTTGTTTTAACCCACCCATTCTCCTTGATGTTCTCCAGTCCTACGTTCAGCTAACTCGACATAAGCACTCACCTCTCAACAAGGTTAATGAATAATATGAGGATAGAAAGAACCCACACGGTTTTCGGAGTGACAGCCACCCCTTTTGCCTTCGGTGTCTGTAAACACATGACTTGTTCTTTATCTTTTTCCATTTTTCGCTTTTTATTCTTTTGCTTTTCCCTGATTTTTCCTGGACTAACTCTTTTGAATTTTCCGATTTCGAAGTCCAGCGGGATGCCCTAACTTTTGCCTAAGTCACTTGTCTTCAAGTTTCGACTTAGCGGGCTTTATTTTTCTTTTGATTCTTTTTCTTTTTTTGGACAAATCGTGTGACACCAGCTTGTCTGACTTGTTTGAAAGGGATGTGACTGCCTCACTCTTCGGTTGGTGAGGGATAACCATAGACTTGATCCTCGAATTGGACGCTCGGTCAAATTAATTGACACTTACCCTGCCCCAGGTTAAGATTGAGGGTTTTTCATTTTCAGAAAGAAACTCCTACTTCTAGGCTCAAAGGGGTTGACAAGGGGTTATCTTCCTTATATCTCCGGTGTTTAGGGATTTGAAACAATGCCTGTACATCATCAGCAAGGTTTTGTCCCAAAAGCATACCATCAGAAGTTCTGCATCTTTGAATTTCATCATCCTCCCTCAGATCCTGCTTAAACAAGGGTTAGGTATCAATAAAGAAAATATGAGTGAACACAGATGGATTTAATCAAAACATGCATATTCATTTCATTATCGTTATCAACTGAAAACATACGAGTTTTACCAATGAGTTTGCCCTTTAACAGAAAAGAAACTACAAATGCAAAGAAATGACATGATCTAAAATATTGTCAGCTTCGGGGAACTGGGCTTGCTACTGAACTAGCCATCTTCAGAATTGCTCGTCGAAGTCAGTCTGATAATCATTTGCACCACTGCTCTCGGTGTCTTCTTCCATAACCTGAACTGATGAACCCACATGACTGGATGAAGGAGAATTGTTGATCTGAATACCCTGAGGCGTGAATGAGAACATATTGGAGTCAAGCAGAGTCTGAATCTTGCTCCTAAGCACCTTACAGTCTTCAGTTGAATGCCCCTGTGCCCCAGCATGGTAATCACAATGGGCGTTGACATCAAAACCTGGTGGATACGGAAAAGGCACTGGCTTCAATTCCTTCGGCACTATAAGTCCACCTCTGATTAAATCTGGCAACATCTGACTGAACGACATTGGCAACTGAGTGAAATGCCTCTCTGGCTTCCTAGGTCTTTGTCGGGCGTGCTGACGCGGCTGACGGCGGTATGACCGTTGATTCTTAGGGGATCCCTGATACGGAAACCCAGAAGATTGTTGACTCTGAATCGTTGAAACACCTGAATACTGAGGATGAGATGGGGGATATTCTTGGACGGAATTACCTTCTTCCACCCATTCTTCTTGAGAACTGACAATTGATCCACTTTCACTAGCCGGGAAGTTCGAGGCGCTTTGGATTTTTCCCCTCTTGATATCGAACTCAACGTGTTCTCCAAGTATCACCAAGTCAGAGAATTTTAATACAGTGATCAACTTATCGAAGTACGGTCCTCGCAAAGTATCCTTGAACATATTAACCAGTTCTCTTTCCAAAAGTGGTGGTTGAACGCGAGCAACTAACTCTCTCCATCTCTGAGCATACTCTCTGAATAATTCGTTATCTGCTTTAGATAAACCTTGTAACTGCAAGCGGCTGGGAGCCATGTCAAGATTATAACTGTACTACTTTACAAAGGCATTGGCTAGATCTGACCATGATCGGATGCTACCATTTTCCAACTGCATATACCAACTCAATGATGCCCCACTCAGACTGTCCTGGAAACAGTGGATCATAAGCTCGTCATTATAGACATGCGAGGTCATTCTTCGGCTAAACATCACCAAATGTAGCTTCGGACAGCTATCCCCTTTGTATTTCTCAAAATTCGGCATCTTAAATTTTGGAGGTAATACAAGGCCGGGCACCAAACACATGCTTGCAGCATTCAGATCAAGAGTATCACGCTTCACTAGGGCATCCAGCTTCTCTTCCAACACACGACATCTTTCATCAAACTGAACAGCCCGTGGGTCCTCGGGCTTCGCCTTTGGAATTACCCTTTGGAAATTTGGCACAGAGAAGGCAAAGCGCTGATAGTCTGTGGCATCAAGAGAAGAAGAATGTCCATCTCGGACGATGGTATGCTCGCGTATAATATGATTCTCAACAGGGACTTGCATAGGCTGAGCTTGAGTAGCATTGTTCACTGGAGGTGGAATGCCATTCCCAGTAACTGAAGTCCTCTGAACATTGGCCTCTCCCCTATTCGTGGCTGTCATAGCTTCCACAAGTTGATCCAACTGACTCTTCATCAATTCAACATCAGCCCTAGTTACAAACTGATTTTGTTCCCCTGAATTCATGATGATCTCCCCCAAAGCTGATTCAAGTCCGATGAGAAAGTCTAGAAATCAACTGCGGTTTAGACAAAGGATTGATGAGCTCTCTGATCCGGCCGGAGACAGATATGCAAAAATGATGCAAGATGCAAATGCAATGCAAAATGATTATGAATATGCAAATGCAAACAAACATGTTTAAAAATTCGCAGGGCGATCCACCCCTTGATTCCAGTTTAACAATAAGATAGAACGAAACTTCTGCTCACACATTAAGAGAACCAGAGAAAAACCAAATGTCAACAATCATAATCCAAGGTAACAAGCCTGAACACAATAATCATGGATCCCAACCAACAAGCCTGGTGGTGATCCAGAGAGGACAAGAACTACGTTATGTCATCAAAGCCCACAAGTGCCAATTCCCCAGGTTCTGCCGTAGAAGCAATCTTGTGAATAGGATCCAGAATAAATGATGGGAACTTGTACGCTGTGATATCCTTCTTCTTCTCGGTACTCATTCTTAATAGTATTCGGAAACCGAAATCAAAGTTAGGATGCAACCCTACAAATAAACAAACATGTTAGGATGCAAAATGATGATGCAAATGCACACATGGGGTCAAGGATGCTGCTGGATGTGCTGTGTTGTTAACCGAACGAGAACCACAACCCAGAAAACCAAAATTCTGAACCACTGAGATAACTAAGAACCCAAATAATCAGACATTTCCAGAAAACAGGGTAGGTTGAAGGTTTCGATTACCTGCAAACCTGCAAACGCCCATCCCCTCTCACGTTTGGGTACTAGGATGTTCAGTATCCCGGGCTCTTAGGTCGAGAAATGATGATACGTTCACCATTTCTGGTTTGGCATCATCATCAATCGAGGAGGCCTTAACTGATTCTCCAAAGCGGAAGGTCCTCAGCTTTGGCACTGAGGTCGAGAAACAATAGTACATTCATCCCCCGGGGTACAGTACTATCGTCAATCGAGGAGTGCCTCCACTGATTCTCTTCAAAACATAGGGGCCATCCTATGCGAGTTCCAAAGCAGGCCCTCGGGTGCGAATGGGTTTGCCACAGGACGTGGTCTGCCACTGTCACCACTAAAGAGGGATGTTTCCACTAAGGTCCTCGATGATCGGTCACCAGAGTCGACAACTCTCTAGATCAACACCCCAACATGCGCAAGACACACACGTTAGAATGCGTCCCAAGATAGCCTCGTCTGGTTGTGAATTTCGTGAACACACAAACGTACCAAGCGGGCACGTAGGTCCCACTACTTTCCACTCTAGTCCTAAGGTATTCTCAAGCCTTGGTATTGGGCTTATCTCTCAGACCCACCCAACCTGCAAAACAAAGACAGCCAGCACAGCACAGCAGCATGACAGTAATAAAAAAATGAAATGCAGAAAATGCGGTAAAAATAAAAATAAAATACAACACATAAAGCAAGATAAAAACAAAGCACCCAAAGAAAACAAAGACAAGCAAGCGCTAGGATTGACTCGTTTAGGGATGGACCAGCATAGGTAAACCAGAGTCCCCAACAGAGTCGCCAGCTGTCGCTCCCAGGATTTTCATCCAGGTACAAACGCGAGAGTGGCGCAGAAAAACAGAGTCGCCAGCCGTGTAAATTTATCCCAAGAGAGGGAAAGGGAACACCGCATAAACCTTAGGAAGGGGGAAAGGAATGGTCATCGCAACCATAACCTGGTTTCGGGAGTCGGTTACGCGAGGGGAAGGTGCTAGCACCCCACGCGTCCATCGTACTCGATGGGATCCACGCTTGTTGTCTATTCTAAGGGTGAGTTATACTATCATCTAGGGCTGTACTAAAACGGCGAGGAAAGGACAAAGACAGACTCGGTAGGACGTCGACGTCCTAGGCCTACGTACCCCCTTTGTGCAATGGGGAATTCAGAGTCAACGTAGTTCGGACCAAGTTCTTTTTGTGTTTTTTATGAGCGACGTTAAGTTCGCGTCCGACAGTTAGGGTCGATGCCTGTTTGCGTCTCAGACGGAAAATAACGTGCCCTTTTTGAAAATAGCCTTTAAGTTTAGAAATCCCGAAGGACAAAAAGGTTTGAAGTTGGTTTGTGTTTTTTAGGACAGAAGTGGCTTAAGTTAGTTCCTAAGTTGCATTGCGCCAAAGTCTAGGGCACATGGGCGAATACTTAACGCATCGTCCCAAGACAGGACGCTCGCTAAGCACTCTAGAAAGATGAGAGGAAGCCCCTAATTTCTCATTCCCCATACTTAAGGCTCGTGCGCAATACACCTGATTCTTATTAAGTGTTTTAAAGAAATTTGAGATGAGAAGAGAGAATACACAAAGGTAACTCTAAAGGGGGACTATGAGTCCTAAAGTTATCATGCATGGGTGGCCTACAGTTAATGAGGTTTGACGACAACCTAAATCCTAAAGGAAGAAGAGAGGGAAGGAAAAAGTAAGGGTAAGAGTGACCATGGATACTTATCCATACCCTTAAAGAACTTACCTTAGTCCCTGCATAAAAGGTTAGTGAGAAACAGACATAAATAATATCAAAGCAAATGAAAATCAAGCAAAGGCAAGCAATAATGATAATAATCCAAACATGAACTCAGAAGTTAAAGAAACAACCCCAAAGCAAATGGCACAAGTGCCTTTTCAAACAGATAATCAGATGTGGTCAGAAATACACATATAAGCAGATCTCAAGTGAAAATAAATCAAACAATTGGAGAAATAACTCCCAAAATTCCCAAATTAAATATCAAGGTCCCTCAACCAGAGATAAACAACATACCAAAAATCCCTGCAAAAATTCAAAGTGTTAGTCATTCAATTAATCATGCAAGATTCAGGTGAGGAATAGGGTTCAATGTGCCAAAGGGAAGGACCTAAATGTAATATGAAATAAATTTAAAAATTAAAGAAAAATATTTTTATGTAATTTAAGATGTTAGATGAGGAGAATTAAAATAAAGAAATTTATGTATGCATGAGATGTGTAATGCAAAAAGGAAATTAATAAAATAATTAATTTGGATGATAAAAATAAAATAAAAATAAAAAATAAAATTTGTAAAATTTTATTAAAATGATGAAAATGATGCATGAATTTTATGATGATTTTTAGATGCAAGGATGTATTTTTAAAATTAAAGAATGAAAATGTTAAATAAAATAAAATAAAAGAGAAATAAAATGGGCTGGGGGTGCAATGAGTAATGCTTCACATTAGAAATGAAGGTTGGGCCAGAGAGGGAGGGTGCGAATAGCAGCCTGGTCCATTAATTGATCAGAAAAAAAACAAAAATAAGAGAGAGACTACCGTGTTCCCCCATGTGCCATGCGTGTGACCTTTTTAATGCGTTGGCATGCTGTGGTTCGTTTGATTCATCCAATGATCCATAGCTAGTCAACACAAGTAAAAGTAATTGGAATGGAAAAAAAAGGTTGGTCGTACACGATACTTACGGTGAGGTGATATACATATGATTAATAATTAAAAAATAGAAAAAAAATAAAAGAAAAAAGACATGTGGCAGCGTGGTATCCATTGGATGAAGATAATGGATGGCCAGGATTGCGTCTTCAACCTTGGAACCCCTCCCTTCGCCGGACCACCGCCAGCCGCCGGAACCCTACCTCCGGCCACCACCTGCAACCACCAAACTGCCCAGAAAATGCAATGGGGTACACTATCCGACCTAGAATTTCGTCAAGAATCCAAATATGGCATCAAAAACTCCAAATTGTTAGTGTATAATAAAAAATGAATGAAAAACCATTAGGGCTTTAAATCCATATTACAAGCAAACCATACGTCCAAAATTAAAAATAAATAGATCAGGGTAATCACCAATCATCACACGTCAATATGCACATAAAAAAATAGAGTTTTAGGATCCTTAAAAGTCCTTCCAACCTGAGATGGTTCCACACGTGTACTTGCTTTAGGCTGCGAATGGTGGTTGATTTGCACTTTAGAAATCACCAGGAGAAGGTTTGTGGAAGAACTTTGGAGAAACTCCTTGTAAATTGGGAGATCCAAGGAATTCAAGAATTAGGGTTCACTTTCTTTTTCTCCAAAATATCACGTGTAACTCTCTAACCAGTGCATGATTGAGCTTATATAGACTAGGGTTTTCTTCTGATGAGGAATTGGGCTTGGGTGATTAATTGTTTAATGAGTTTTTGAATTATTTTGAAAAATCACATTATGTTAAGTACACCTCCTCCATGCATGAATATTTAAGAATTCCATGATGGATCACTTTCATTTGGATTGCTAGTTACACCTCAATGGAACTTGGGCCTTGAAAACAATTGATTAATGAGTTTTAAACAATTTGGGAATTTTGAATAATGGAGAATAAATGAAGAATAAACCATGGAATTACTTCATTCTTGGGCCCAAAATAATCCTCAAGGAATGTCTTTTAATATTGGAATGTGGCATGAAGCAATGGAATTGATTATAGGTCATTATGCCCAAAATTGTGAAAATGGAATCATGAGAAACCCTAAAAACCACTTTGCCTTCTTTTGATCATAAGTTGAGTTTCACAAATGATATGGAGACCCACTAGTACTTGCTGGAAATAGGAGAAAAATATATTCAACTTTCATGTTGGAGAAAAATTCATTTGAAGCTTTCTTGATGATGAAAAGTCAAGTTGAATGCAGTGTAGGAACTTGCCCAAAAAGGAAACTTTTATTATAGGTCACTTTCCAAATTTAGAAACTTCTGTACAAACTCCTGATTCTTGATAAATAGTGTGAAACTTGACTCTTTATGACCATATGAGGATGTGAGACCTTGAAAACCTTGGAGAGAACCTCAAAATTCCACAGTTGACTTTTCCTCTTACTGTTGACTTTTACCTCATTCACCTGATTTCCAATCCAGTGGCCAATTGAACTTCTCCTGAACCAAACTGATGGACAACCTCCTATCCCTAGGTACATAGGGACCCAAGGAATACCATGGAATCAAGTCTTGCCCAAAAAAATCAGAAATAAACTGGCTTTATAGCAAACCCTAGTTTTGGTACCCTCAGTCTAGGAGGAAATAGCACAGTCTCCAAATCCAAATTCCTCTGAATATGATGTGTATCCTCTCCAAAAAAGATAAGATATGCCATTTGATGATGATAAAAACCCAAGGAGCTTGCCCATTGAAGCGATAAACCCAAGAATTTCAAAACCCTAATTCATGCACTAGTTAGGAGAGAGTGATCCCTTGAGATCCCTTGCCACTTGTGAACTCTTGATGATGGGATAGACCAGATAGGACCTTCTTGAACTGGCTCACGCACCTTGACCCCATGCTAATGATATGCATACATGATAATGCAAAAAATGAAATGAAATATAAGCCAGTTAGTACTAAAGTAAGGAGAGCAAATTTTGGGGTGCAACAACAAGTGTCAGATATACTCCGACAAAATTCATGTACCGCCATCACATCTCAAAGTTCTTTCTTCCCCATGGCCTTTTTCCATATGGGGAATCGACATGATTGGCTTGATCGAACCTAAGGCTTCAAACGAACATCAGTTCATTCTAGTAGCCGTTGACTATTTCACCAAGTGGGTCGAAGCAGCGTCATTCGCCAATGTAACCCGACAAGTGGTGGTCGGATTTATCAAAAACAATATCATCTGCCGTTATGGTGTTCCAAGCGAGATCATTACTAATAATGGATCTAACTTGAACAACAAGATGATGAAAGAGTTGTGTGCAGAGTTCAAGATCGAACATCATAACTCATCTCCCTACTGACCAAAGATGAACGGAGCGGTAGAAGCGGCTAACAAGAACATTAAGAGGATTGTTGAGAAGATGGTTGTAACCTACAAAGATTGGCACGTAATGCTACCCTTTGCTCTTCATGGTTATCGAACATCTGTCCGCACTTCAACAGGGGAAACCCCTTTCTCTCTAGTATATGGCATGGAGGCAGTTCTCCCCATAGAAGTAGAGATCCCATCAATCCGGGTATTGATGGAAGCTAAGCTTTCAGAAGCTGAATGGTGTCAAAGTCGACACGACGAATTAAATCTGATCGAAGAGAAGCGAATCACGGCACTATGCTACGGTCAGTTGTATCAGCAGAGAATAAAGAAGGCGTTCGACAAAAAGGTCTGACCTCGCGTCTTCAGGAAAGGAGACCTCGTGCTCAAGAAGATACAATCATTTCTCACTGACTCTCGGGGCAAATGGACCCCAAATTATGATGGCCCCTATGTGGTCACGAAAGCTTTCTCAAGCGGCGCCTTGAGACTTGCAACCATGGATGGAGAGGAATTTTCCTACCCCACGAATGTTGATGTAGTCAAGAAATACTTCACCTAAACTAAAAAAAAAACGTCTCGGTGGATTGAAAACCCGTAAGGGAGGTCCAGGCAAAAGTTAGAGACATAAAAAAAAATCATCTCAATGGATTGGAAACCTCAAAGTACAGTCTAGGCAAAAATTAGGGATAATGGCAAGTAACTATGTCCAACAGAGGCAAGTCCCTCAGCAGCAGTTACATCATCCATCGGAGGAAAACTCCAGTCAGGGCCATCTTCGATAGAAGCTCAGAATGTCCCAAATTCAAAGTTGGTAGAAGGATAGTGGTCGTTATGTTACAACGTAGCCCTTTTTCCCTGTAAATTACCATTTTCAAACTTTGTATATACTCTATGGAATCACGCGTTTGGCTGATCTCCATTTTATCAATAAAATTTGAGCCCTTGTGCTTTTGTTTGTAATTCTTATTTGTTTTAGCTTTACAGAACGACGTTGTTAACATGATTAACGATTCTTGAAATAAAACAAAAATGAATTTACTTGTTAAAATTTTTTCTGCTTTTTAATAAAGTCGGCAATTTCTTTTGACTGTTGAACATCAGAAGAACATCGGTCGCTTCTCCAGAAGTAATCAAACCTCAAAGTGCAGAATCAAAGTACTCCTTCTAACCCAGTACACCTGAATGAAGGGATCAACTGTGTCAGAGACCTTGTTTCGTCTGACACGCCTTGGCCAAGTTCTCATCTCCTAAGCCCGACCAACATAGCTCCCAACAGGGACTATCTCTCCTAAGCAAGGTGGAATTGCTATTCTGAACCAACGGTACTTCTTCACCCCGCGATGGCCGAGTATCCAGTCGTGTTCACCTGTCAGTTTGTATGTCGCGTCAGTTTTGTCAGCATAAACATACATACATCATGCATTTGATTTGCATTCATATTCATATTACATCACTATCACTCTAGTCGGTCTTGTCCCCTAGTGATAACAGTCCTCTCAATCGAGTTGTCAGCTCTTGCCTCGTCAGGAAATGCTGCGTTTGGACAATCTCGCCTCTAGTGTATCTCTGGATTAGAGTCGGCACTCGACCACTTTGATAACTTGAACCTCTGAAAAACCAGGAGAAGCTTTCTATAAATGTCACTCTTCACCATTGAAGATGATATCTTCGCTTTCCCGGATTAAGGAAAATCCACAGAGGAAGCCTCGTAATCAGAGATTTGGCAGCATGCCAGTTTCGCTCCAAAAAGACCGCCGATGAAAAGGTCATCGGCACCTCAAAATGGGAGCCCATAATATGGCATTTCTCCGGGAAGATCCCGAGAAAAGTATGATGTAAGACCCCAAGCGGAAGCAGTCTCTCAAGAGACTCATTTTCCCCAGATAGAGTCGACAAATGGCGTCTCCAACAGAGAAGTTTGTGCACCTCTACAATTCAGACGATTGGGTTCCCCAGCAAGTCTGATGTCACTTTTTCCACTCAAATGGCATCTCCCCAGGAAAATTCGGCGAGAAGTTTGAGGAGAATCGCTATAAATAGCGTCCCTTGTCAATAAAGTTTATTGACAAAAGAAACTTAGACCAGTTCCTTGGTAGAAAACCAGGATCGAGGGGAAGTTTAAATCAGAAACTAAGACCAGTTCCTTGGTAGGAAACCAGGATCGAGGGGAAGTTAACAAAAGAAACTTAGACCAGTTCCTTGGTAGAAAACCAGGATCGAGGGGAAGTTTAAATCAGAAACTAAGACCAGTTCTTTGGTAGGAAACCAGGATCGAGGGGAAGTTAACAAGAGAAACTAAGACCAGTTCCTTGGTAGGAAACCAGGATCGAGGGGAGGTTTATCCCAAAAGGAAACTGAGACCAGCTCTTTGGTTGAAGACCAGGATCGAGGGGAAGTTTACCTTTTCTAAGCATCGTCGCTTAGCTAAAGAAGATGAATGCGTAAGCTACCATTCATAACCACCATCAAAATTTTGGGTATTCCGATATTTAATCCTCTTGCACCCCGAATGCCCAAATACCTTCGCCATTCACACCCTCGGGTCCAAGAAGATTAAATAGGGGCATCTGTCATACCCCAAATTTTGACCACTAAGATTTCCATCATTGTGAAAATCATCATCACAATATGGAGAAACCATCATACTTCATCAGTCTCCCCAAAGATGGGTGAGCATCCACTACAATCAAAATTAGGGTTTCAAGCCCTCTCAGAGCCTTAGACAAAGGATCAATCAAGGAATGACATGATCTTCAACTTGTCTAACCTCTCCAACATCCACAATGGATCAAAAGGACTCCCACTTCAAGGATCAAGCACAAGGCTGCTCCCTTCTAGGTGGATCAAGTCTCAAGATCGACAGTGTCACCAAATTAGGGTTTTGGTCGACCAGGGCCTCCAGATGGAAATTTTTCATCTGGGCACAAGACAATGATCCAAAAAATAACCTAATATACTTCATGGGACCTCATGGACCCAATCATCAAGTCAATTAGACCTCAGGGGATGCATACATCAAAAATCAGGAATTAGGGTTTCTTGACCTAATTCACCCCTAAGTTGACTTTTGGGACAAATCATGAACCAAGACCTCAAGAGAGGGTTTGAGGGTCTCTAATGAACTATATTGATCCATTTGGAACAGTGGATTAATCCAAGAAGCTTGAGCAACAAGTCTCAATTTCATCTGCACCACAATTAGGGTTTCGCGAGGAAAGTCAACTGTAGCTTTGACTTTTGACCAGGACATGCTCCCAAGCCCTAAGACATGATCAATATACCCTATGACACCCATGGAACATGTCCATCAAGTTTGATTTGGGTCAAGGACATGATTTCATGAAGAATTGCACACTTTGGAATTCATCTGATAAAAAGTCAACTATGCACAAAAGTCAACTTTGACTTTTTGAGATTTTTCACCAAAATGGATTTTTAACCCTAAAATGATGTTAATGTATGATTTGAATCATCATTCATCAAGAAAAATCAAAGAAAGTGGGATAACTTGTAAAAGGGGTAACCATAAAAACTTAGAAAAATTTCCAAGTTATGGAAAAAGTGACACTGATGTGCCAACTTTGGAGGACCATAACTCCTAAACCACAAGGCCATTGTTCCCCATTCAAAGCTTGATTTGTAGATCTCATTGCCCTCTACAAAAGCTTCATACTGAACTATGTCCAAATTCCTCATGGATTTTGAGTTATGGAGTGATCAAAATCAAGAAAAGTCACTTTGTTCCAACACTTAGTGAAAATTTCACTAAGTCAGATTTTACCTTACTTTTTGCCAAATGTAGGGGGATTTTTCACTTGGATTCAAAAGAGATCAAAACCAAACATGTTCAAACAGTTGTTGTATCATGTAAGGGCTTTCCAAAATGGCCAAGAACATTACCAAATTCAATTTGAGTCATGAGATATGACATTGGCAAGTTGCCTTGCTGAAATCTGCCAAGGCAAGGCAGATTTTTACACTTTTGGTCGATTTGCCAAAATCAGCCAAATCCAAATGCTCCTATCCACTTGGACACATCTGAGGATTGAATCTAAAGGGGACAATCACTTAGCCAAGCCTCCAAAGTCTTTGGAACAAGAAATAACATGTTGAACCTAGAATTGCCAAAATAGGGACAAGACTCCAATTTTGGATTGGAGCATTCAATGGAAGCATCAAGCTGGCATGAACTGAGCTCTTAGCAACTGAATTCAGTCAAGACTTATCCAAGACCAAGGGGACCAGCAGCCTGTGCCCTAACCTCTAGTCAATGGCTAGAGGAGACTTGGATTTTCATTTGCCAACATTGGCCAAACCTACTCAGCAGTTGCCATTCATTATTCCTTGCAAAATAAACTTGCTCTACTATAAATAGAGCTCAATTGTGATCAGTTTGAGTATACCAAAGCCATCAAACAGATGCTTTCCTCAAAATCTCTTATTTCACTCCAATTTTGCCTTCTAAGGCAAGTCACTATCGGGTTTTGAGTTTGAGAGCTTTTCCAATCAAACCAATCACACATACACACACCTCATATACATCATATAGAAGTGATCCAAACACTCATATAACATCTGGAACACAGATTTCACAAAATCGCCATCCAATTGCTCAATTTCGTGACAGGTTTGTAGTTGGGGTACCATCTCAAGTTCTAGATCATTTCAATCCATTCCAAGCATTCATACACACTCCATGGCACCTAGGGAAGCTATCCAGATCATTGGAACCTAGCTGTAACACCTCCAACACAAATCACGATCACCAGCTGCAAGTGGTAAGCATGAGCTCTTATGCTGCACAATAATTTGGCCATATGTTCATAATCATGCATGGAATGTTTCCCCTCAATTAATTGCATTGTTTGGATCGTGTATCAAAAATCCTAGCCTTCATGCAGAAATTAGGGTTCTTGAGGATTTTTCGTGATTTCTTATTTTATGCTTAATTTAAATGAAATTAATTGTCATAGACATGATCGTGAGGTTGAAACGAGTTGATTGGTATGTGGATTGCATGATATAATCAAGTATTCAGTGAGATTGAAGAGAAAATGCAAATCTGGGAAAACCTAGAACACGCGCGTGTTCTTGGCGCCATTTTTTGAAAATTCAAATATTTGAATTTTGTGATTTTATTTAATTGATTCAAAAATTAATTTCTCTCTGAGTTTTAATGATTTTGAGTTGATTCTTTTTTTAATAATTCACAAAAATGTTAAAATATTTTATTTTCCCAAGAAATCCCAAAAATATTATTTATTTTGTATAATTGATATTTTTGAAAAGAATTAATGTTTTAATTATTTTTAACATTTAAAATATTTTTTCCACCTTGATTTTGTAACTTTTAATGCTTTCTAATTATTTTGTAGGTCAATACTTAATTTTTGAAGCATTAATCCAAGATCACAATTTGTTTTCCATATGTTAAACAATTTTGATCATTTTAATTGAATTTTTATTCAATTAAATACATTTTTGAAAACAAATTAGGGTTTTGGATTAATTCAACCCTCATAAATCATTTTCAAAACTTTTGGGCCTCTAATAGAGTGTAAGACCCAATCCTTTTTTTGACCAAATCATTTTTGGGCCTCAGTGTATTGTATAAGTCCCGATACCGTAAAAAATAAACGGCGCGATCGTCGCCTTTTGAAAAATAACCTTTTGGGCCTCTTCTTGAGCTATAAGACCCATTCAAAACTTTTGGGCCTCTAATAGAGTGTAAGACCCAATCCCCTTTTAACCAAAAACAATTTTGGGCCTCACTTATTGTATAAGTCCCTCTGCGTTAAAAGAAAACCTCGGCGCGATCGTCATTTTTAAACGAAAAATCAATTGGGCCTACCCTCGTGTTATAAGCCCCACTCTTTTTCTTTAAACCTTTTTGGGCCTCTTGAGAGAGTGTAAGACCCATCCCTTTGTATAGAAAACCTTTTTGGGCCATAGTCACTTGTATAAGTCCCTCTGTACAAAATTCAACAGTGCGCTCACTGATAAAACCCCGGGCCTCTCCTTGAGCTGTAAGCCCCAAATCTTTCTTTTTCAAAGCACTTTCTCCTTTGATTTTGAAATATACTGTTGTTTTCAATATTTCTTTGTTGAACAACTAACCAAACAGCATGGAAGCTCTACAACCGAGTAAGTGTTTATACGCTTTCATTTACCGCTTTCATATACATATAACTGTATTGTGGGGCTGTTTCGCTGTAAGTCTTCTTTCATAAACTCATATCAACTGTGTAATAATAATATAGATATTTATAGTTTCCCCGGCAACTACGTCTAGAACTAGGTGACGCCGTTTCGTTTATTCGTAGAAATAGACACCTAGATCCCCAATAGGATTACCAGATACAACATTCTCTTCGGTTGTCCTCATTAGGAATTGTCAAGAAACTCTACTCCCAGAGATGAATGTATTATCCTTGAATGGCATCTTTGAGTTTCTTCCAAATTCTCGAACTTTCCTGGCTTGATCTATTCCTTGTGAATAGCCTGTCTTGAATTTCTCGGGGTTTAGGGACCCACGGGCTTCTTAAAAGCTTCCAGCCTCCTCTTAGGCTTCGTACAAATTGTCCCGACGACCTCCTAGAGGTATAGGAACAGAACTTAGTCATCTGCATAGAACAGTCTTTTCAAAGAGTCTACTACTGTTTCTCAAAGCATAGTACAAAAGATGAAACCCGTAGACTCGGACAATCTCAATACCCTTCGGATTTCCCAATTCCTTAAAAAACAGGAATAGCCCGGATCCTCGAATCAAATCCTTGAGTACAGTGTTGCTCATATAAGAACTGATTTTCTCTTTCAAAATCAGTATACTAGACCTGTCACTCAACTGAAACAGCACCTTAGCCTCCTCTTGGGCTTTGTACAATGATTCTCCCCAACGGATTCAAACAACATTTAGCCTCTCTCTCGGGCTTTGTACGAGACACATAAGAGACTCCCTCGTTGAGTCAATCACCCCTTTCGCCTCCATCTCGGGCTTCGTACGAGATACCATAAAAGACTCTCTTGTTGAGTAAAATAGCCTTCATCTCGGGCTTTATACGAGATACCAAAAGACTCCATCGTCGAGTCAAAACCTTTTAGCCTCTCTCTCGGGCTTTGTACGAGACACATATCAGCCTCCTCTTAGGCTTTATATAAGAAAACCACTGGTTGATCCAATCAACCTTTTAGTATCAAAGCTGTGCCTCGTTCACAGTACACAAACATCAACAACTCCTTCCCCTTCATCTAATTGCTGTAAGCGGCAAGCCTCTGGATCATCTACATCCACGCCACTGTCCCTCTTTTTGCATGAGAAATTCCTAAGGAAAGATATCATTGCTCTACACTGAGTTAAAGTCTTCTCCTTCAGGTTAAAAAATCTCCTATAAAGGAAATTATGGCATTACCGGATTCACACATCCCGGTTAAAGTAATTCTCCTTTATAAACAGTTGTGACATACAACCGCCTCTTTAGAGATGACAAATTCTCTCTAAAGTCAAAACCCTTTAGCTTCACATCTTGGGCTTCAAACAAGATACAAATAGATCCTTCAGCTTCACATCTTGGGCTTTAAACAAGATACAAACTACCTTTCGCTTCACGTCTTGGGCTTTGAACAAGACACCAAAACAACCATTTCCTCCCATAGAATAGGAGGAACTACGAACGCTCTGATTTCCCTGTTTCGGTAAACGGGAATACGTAGGCATAAGATTGAAAGAAAAGATCTTAGTGAGCACACTAAACAAAAACCCAAAATCCCATACTCTCACATATCTATCAAGAAGCATCCATCCTAAAATCTAGACCGAACACCACTTTTAAAAAATACACCCAATAGAGACCCCGAATCTTTGTAGCATCTGTAACCTAACAGACCGCTGTTTAACCTCAGTTTGCAAGCAGGGTTAATTTGAGACATCTATTTCCCTTCCTTCATCAGCTTTAATAGGATAAAAAATGAATCGAGCTGTAGACACCAAAGAGCGATAGCGCTTCGCAACCGCGTCCAAAATCGCTCGCTACAGGATATAGATAAATATTATACCCTAAATTTTACCCCTTAGATGTCATATCGTCTCGCACTTACATTTAGACTTCAATCATATGTGGATTGTTAACTAACCTTTTCTTTTTGAGTTGTTTATTTTTATTGTGGAAGATAGGGTTCACATAAAGAGGACAAGGTATCCCTAAGACATCTCTTGGCCCTAAATGCAACCATTGGAATCTACATGCATCCAAGAAGTCTTTTTCAACAAGAAATCAAATGCCTTTCATGTCAAGCAAAGTGTGATCCCAAGTCTTGAGAAATTATTCTATGTGTTAATGAACATCATTGGAATCCACCTATGGGCCTTAAAGATTTTTCTCTTAAGTGCAAGAATTTTTCATTTGGATAAATATTCACCAAGGTGCAACATCTCAAATTGGTGCCATGAGAGGAGTTGATTTTGTAACTTGGAATTTCCTAAGTTTGTTCTCGTGGCATTTTCTTTTTTCATGGACATGTGATTTATCTCAAAATTCCATTGGGTCCAAAATGTTGTCATTTGATCAAAGGCCATAAAGTTATAAGAATTGAAAATGGTATTCCCGTATGGTTAAGCAATAAGGCATTATGCACTTAATCCATTCCATGTGCCTCTTGTATTATTTGAAAAAATCTGAAGATACCTTGCTTGTAAGGCAATTATGTGAAGTCACTAAATAATGCCTCTTCGAGCTCACTCTCTCCTGACAGAGCCAAAAGATTTCTAAGACACCATATTGGATTAATGAAATAGAAAGGCTCTGCATAAGGGATCAGTCTTCATGCTTAGGGAATCCGTAACCCTCAATTCCAACTATTACCTCTTTTCACTTTCTCTCTCATGACACAATAAAAAGAGTTTTTGAAGTGGATATTGAACGATGAAAGTTACAGACCTGCACCATATCCTCCGCTGCATGGTTCAGCATGGTGATCTCCAAGGTTGACTGAGATGCAAACCCTAATTTTTTCCCCTACGGATAGAGCTTTTGTCCCCTGTGCCTCCAATACCCGGACCATTTGATTTTGCCTATAAAAGGAGACCATTTCTCCTTTGTTCAACACACAGAAACACAACCACAACACCGAGAAAGATACAAGAAAACTCTCTCAAAATCTCTCCACCTCTCCATTTTCTTAGTTCTGCAAGTAATCTTCAAAACTTGCAAGGAACTCACCATTTTCATTCCTCCTGTAAACACTACAAACCATCAAACACCAACATCCAAACCCTCGGTGACTTATAATTCATTCTGGGAAACTAAAAGAGAGAAGAGGTGACTCCATAGCAGTTGGTCTTTGAAGGAGAGGAAGCTCATCCACCATTTCCAGAAACTTGCACCCGTGAAGAAGCAGTGGACTTTCTCCACTAGGTATCACACTCTCTTCCATTCTGTTTACAATACCATGATCATATTCACTTCATACTGTTGCCATGTTTTCTATCTTGTTAATGTCTGATTCTGTGATGAACCTTGTTAATATTGATTTTGTGATAGATATCTCAAATCATTAATATGTGGTTTTGGTTTTAAAAAAATTGTGGATTAGATTCGTGCTTGTGTAGAAGAAAACTGAACAATGTAGTGGCACCCGCCATGTTAGAGGTAGTGGCGTCCGCCACACATTAGCACAAAAAAAAGAAGAATAAAATAATACCACTAATACATAAAATGGACCAAAAAATATAATAATAGCACACACTAAAAATAAACCACATGGCGCCTGCCATGGGTGTGTGTGGCGCAAGCCACCCTTAATTTGATGAAGGTGGCGTAAGCCACTAGTGGTAAGACCACTATGGCGCCTGCCACACCAAGTGGTGGCACCTGCCACACTGTTCATCCCTTTTTTACTTATTATTTTGTTTTTTTTTATTTATCTTACCTCCCATTTTATTTTATCTTAAAAAAAATAAAAATAAAATGTGCATAACCTCATTTTAATTCTTAACTTTTTTTCTCATGGAGAAATCAACTATTTTTCGTAAAGAAAATCAACTATTTTTCTCGAAGACTTTAAAGAGAGTCTTTTTTTTCTTCTTTGGAATATGCTGTGATTTATGAAACTTTGTTTCCTGACTTTGAGCAAGGCCTAATCATGAGAATGTTGTCTGTATTTTTCTGGCCTTTGTTGCTAATTTGCTAAATCTAAATGTTTTTGTTTTTAATTTGTGAATGCCTTCTCTGTCATACTTGGTATATGTATGTGACCACTGACTTTAAAGTGAGCTGTCTTGGAAGTATGCTGTGATTTGTGAAGCTTTGTGTCCTGACTTTAACAAACCTTACCATGAGAATATTATATGTAATTTTTTTTCTCTGTTGAAGTTGCATGACCTAAATCTAAATGTTTTTTTGTTTTCAAATTGTGAGAATGCCTTCTCTGCCGTACTTGTCATATTTTCATGATCACCCATCCTTGCTGTTTTCCATGTTCACACTTGCAAGTTCACTTCATGTGTTAATTAATGCTTACTGTTTTGGAATTCTTGAACTCATATGTTCCATCATATTTCAACCTCACAGTAACTCTTGTTTATGAGATGTTATCCTTCCCCTTCCTTCCAAAGGAAAGTCTTTTTATTGACCTCAAAAGTCATAAAAAGCTCATTACTACCTTCGACCTCATAGTCATAGGCACCCTCTCCCTTTTGACCTCATAGTCATAGGTAGCCCTTGACCTCATAGTCATTGGCAACATCTTTAACCTTTGACCTCATAGTCTTAGGAATCTCTCATGGCCTCATAGTCATAGAGTTACATCTTTAACCTTTGACCTCATAGTCATAGGTAGCCCTTGACCTCATAGTCATTGGCAACATCTTTAACCTTTGACCTCATAGTCACAGGAATCTCTCATGGCCTCATAGTCATAGAGTTACATCTTTAACCTTTGACCTCATAGTCATAGGTAGCCCTTGACCTCATAGTCATTGGCAACATCTTTAACCTTGACCTCATAGTCATAGGCAACCTTTGACCTCATAGTCATAGGCATCCTCTACTGACCTCATAGTCGTAGAAAAGTCTCTCTATTGACCTCATAGTCATAAATAGCTCATCTTACCTTGGCCTCATAGTCATCTTCAACCCTTGACCTCATAGTCATAGGTAACTCCTTCATCCTTGACTTCATAGTCATAGGATACTTCCTTGACCTCATAGTCATAGGATCCCACCTTTGACCTCATAGTCATTGGTAACATCTTACCACTTTGACCTTATAGTCATAGTTTATCATCTTGGCCTCACAGCCATCTTCAACCTTTGACCTCATAGTCATAGGCAAGCTTTGACCTCATAGTCATAGCCATTCCCCTTTGACCTCATAGTCACAGGATCTTACATTGGCCTCATAGCCATCTTACCCTTGGCCTCATAGTCATAGGATATCACCTTGGCCTCATAGCCATCTTCCAACCTTGACCTCATAGTCTTAAAAAGTCTCTCTATTGACCTCATAGTCATAGATAGCTCATTACCATCTTGACCTCATAGTCATCCTACCACCTTGACCTCATAGTCATAGGTAGCATCTTCCCTAGGTCTCATAGCCATTCACCTATCACAACTTAGAATTAGAGAGTTCCTCAATTCTACATGAGCTCATACTCACTCCCCTTGGAACTTTGGCCATGGTCAATGGTTCCTCATTCACCCTTAGTTAGGTGAACTACGGTTGCTCTGATTCTTTAGTCAGATACATAGGCACAAGATGCGACGTCTTGGGGAGCAAACTTAGTGTACATGCCCTTAGGTCTTTACCTTTAGCAGATATCTTAGCAAGCAAACATAACATAACACAAACCTAAACAAGAGGTTCATGTAGAGTACTACAAATACTTAGGGTGCTAATACCTTCCCTTAGTATAACCAACCCCCGAACCTTAGATCTCCCCCCTTTAGGTTTTCTTGATATTGAACCTTTCCTTTGGATAAATCAAAGTCGGTGGTGAATTCAAAGAAAATGTGATACAAGTTAATAAATGGCTTGTTATCCGATTCTCACCGCAAAAGAAATGGCGACTTCACTGGGGACGATTTTGAGGGTTAAGCCCACCTTGTTTTGTTTATGTTATTTATGTTTGTTTGCTATACTTGTACATATCTGTATACCTGTTCTGCTTGGTTTCTTCTGTGGGCATGGTGCTTTTGAGTGGTGAGATAAGTCCTAAACCCGGACTTGAGTGCACTTATTATATGACGATGGTATATTCAAGGAGACTTTGAGGGAGTCAATTCCCAAAGAAGTTAACTTGAGACACCATCACTCAGTTGAGGCCCTCTTGAGAGTCTAGTCATGTTGAACGAGTTTATTCGTGAAAATGTAGTACTCCCGACATAGGTTCCGTCATAACTGAGAACCGTAGTTATCCCCAAACCCCACTTGGCTTTTTAAGATGTAGTGCGAGGACTATGAAGGAGTCTATTCCTAAATTGGTTGCTACGCGATACTACACTCAGACGAGATTCTCTTGAGAATATTATTGATTACCGAGTTATTTGGGAAGTCGATAATATCCGAAAGATGGATTGTCGACTCTGGGAACTTTGTTTAGAACCCTGTTCTACAAACCGTGAACCCATAGCACACACCTATTGGGATGGGTATGACCATGGCTCCACTCATGTGACTCCTAAACCTAGGACTTGTGTGTTTTGATGTGTGTACATATGTTTGTGTTTATGCATACATCCATCCATTCATGTTAGCCCTTTGGTTCCAAGGAATTCAAGTGCTTTTTTCCCTTGCAAGATCAATAAAGATCATTGATTTTGAAGCCAAAATCTTCAGCTTTCAAAAAGTTTGCAACTTTCCTTTGAGTTCCTTGAAACCATTTGGCTTGCATTTTCATCCCATGCGCATGTCGTCACATTCGCATCTCATTTGCATCTCTCAATCTTGAGTTTCTTTCTTTCTTCTATGTCTAGAGGATACCTAGCACACCTATTCAAGACAATGGCAACAATGAATGAAATTCTGAAGAACCGAGAAGATTTGAAAGAGGAGGTCAGAATCCTCAAAGGCCAAATTAATTGGGTTCTGGAAACTTTGCAAGCTCTGATGAAAAAAGAGGAGCACGCTGCCCCTGTCACTCCCAGAGAGGTTGTCAGTTCATCGCCTCTTGTGGATCCTCCGACTCAAGAATCTCCTCAGTATCAAGGGTCAGGCCGCCGTCAGCCGCGTCAGCATGCACGACCAAGGCCAAGAAAGCCAGAAAGGCATTTGTCCCCACTGCCAATGACATACAGTCAAATATTGCCAATTTTGATCAAAGGAGGATTGATAGTGCCAAAAGAATTAAAGCCAGTTCCATTTCTGTATCCACCAGGCTTTGACGCCAATGCTCGATGTGACTACCATACTGGGGCACAGGGGCATTCAACTAAAATTGTAAGGTGCTCCCGAGTAAGGTTCAGAATCTGTTAGACTCTGAGAGGATCTCATTCACGCCTCAAGGCATTCAAATCAACAATCCTTTGCCATCTCATGTGGTTCTCCCATACCAAGGATCTGCCTTTGAGGAAACTTCACGCCAGCCAGCATTTGATCTTGGTCTTGTACCAGAATCTCATTGTCACCAGATGTCTACCAAAAGGGCATTCCATCCTCCAATGGTTGCTTTTCCTCGAGGTTCCCAAAACCAAAGCAAGAAGAAGTACCCTATCGAAAGAGGCCAAGTTAACTGCCAGTCTATCCCTGTGCCTTTGAGCAAACTCTTCCCACTATTGATGCAGAACAAGTTGGTGACTCCCTAACCTTATAACCCTATGCCAGGACCTTGGCACAATGCAAATCTGACTTGCGACTTTCATAAAGGGGCTAAAGAACATAGTTTGGATGGTTGCCTGGTTTTAGAAGCTATTGTGCAAAATATGATCCACAACAAGGACTTGATCTTTGAGGAAGATCGCCCAGAGATCGAATGCAGATTCCACACTGGGACAAGGGGGCATCCCATTGAAGAGTGCAAAGAGTTCGAAGCAAGGCTGCTAAGTTTTCTAAAGACACTGCAACCTCAAGAAGGTACGTCGGATGTCCATACCTCAGCTTTTGAAGCAAAAGGCAAAAAGCTAGCAAGGCCTCTCAAGATTCTGTATCATAAGGAACTAGTGATTAGTGTAGAAGGTGTTCCCGCGCTTGGGCCCGGAAACTGAAATATTCTGAAATCAATTCGCCGAAGCTGGCTGTGTTTTATTCATTTCAGTGTTTTTAATTGTAGTTTCTTTGCACTTTGAATTTGTATTTGCTTATAAGCTTTGTTGTACTTTCAAATTGGTAAGATTAATGAAATGTTTGTGCACCTTTTGATTAAGTCCATTCATTTCACTCATTTACTTTTATGTTCGTGAAAAAAACAAAAAATATATCTTTATCTTGTTTCTTCCACTTATCAAACTGTTTGTTTAAGCAAATATTGGGGAGGATGATGAAAACATCATATCCATAACTGATGTGGTATGCTTTCGATTAAACCTTGCCGAGGATGTAAGGCATTGTTTCAATCCCTAAACACTGGAGAAATAAGGAAGATAATCCCTCGTTAACCCCTTCGAGCCTAGAAGTAGGAGTTTTCTTTCATTACACAAAAACCCTTAAATCTCAACCTTGGGGCGGGGTAGTTCTCAGTTTAACTTAGTTACGCATTCGAGTGCAAACGCTTCATGCAAGATGCCAGTCAGCTCTCTCCAAACAAGTTAATAAATGTTGTACAAGTTATTCCCGAAGTGACAAATAAGGAAGGATCGTTGAGAAATCCTTAAATCGAAGAATGAGCCGAGTCCCTTTCAAGGCAAAAGCCAAGAAAGATGGGAAGCCCAAAACTTCGCCTTATATAAGAAGGTTTGTACAACAATCAAGACAAAGACGAGGTCTCAAAACCTCAACAAAGAAAATGGACGAGGTCTCAAAACCTCAACAAAGACAAGAAGAGGTCTCATAACCTCAACAAAGAAAAAAGACGAGGTCTCAAAACCTCAACAAAGACAAGAAGAGGTCTCAAAACCTCAGAAGACAAGAAGAGGTCTCAAAACCTCAGCAATAAAGGATAACTAAATGTTGCAAGGGAGTAATGACTATCTAGATGTATGATCATCGTCAACTATCATTAATTCGTTCCTAGTCCGCAGGAACCTGAATGTATAGCTTGAGTTAACTGAGAGTAGGATTGGAGATCATCACGAAGATTGGGTGGGGACAAACAAACTTTGAGCCTTTATCCTTTGTTTCATGAACTGTGAACCAAACCACGTTATAAACCTTAAAAGATCTAATTGAGGTAAGGTTGTTTTGAAAGCATACTACAGCAAGGTTGATTAACCTGACTCCTAATGATCTTTGCTAATTGCGTGTGTTGATCACTTCATCTGTCATTTCATAAATGACTAGATCACCTTTGTTTTTGATTATTTGATCATTCCACTGTGTGTCTTTCATCAATAAGGCTTTGATTTCAAAAGCTTGCATGAATTTTGCATTGAAATTGCCAATTTTTACTGAACAATACTTATTTGCAAAAACATTTCAATATCAAAGGAATCCCAACAAATACAGCCAGCTAGGGAATTTGACTTGATAAAGGGCTCAGTCTGGGGCATCTCCTCCATAGATCAAGCATCCCAAGAACTACTAAATCAGGGGCAAGAACTTTTCAAGTTCAGGATATTGGGGCATGCCTTCTTGAGGTCATCTTATGAGAAGTTTAGACTCCAATGACCTACCAACAGGGGCAAGTGTGTTCCCCAGTTGTTTCTACCGCAGTCTGAGGACTTTGTATCGCGAACACCGTTAATTAGGGGCAATCAGGTCGAGATTCGGTAAATCTCTAAAAGTTCAATTGGTCTGGGGCACCTTCTTCACGGATCAACCAGTATGAAGAACAAGTTCAAGGACCTTGTTGTATAAATGCAGTAAAACTGGGGAAGATATGTCAAGATCCATGAATCTCTTCAAGAGTTTGAAGACATTGGAGCATCTGGTATACCAATTCTTCTGTAAAATCCTTTTGATGACTTATCCTTGCAGACCAGTTAATCAGAAGCAGTCAGGTTGGGATTAGATAAATCTCTCAAAGGTCAGTAAGTCTGGGGAATCTACTTAGCATGGGACAAGTTTGTTTCCCCGTTGTTACTCCCACAGTCTGAAGAACAAGTTCAAAGACCTTATTGTGCAAGCGTAGTTAATCTGGGGCAGTTATGCCGAGATCCATGAATCTCTCCAAGAGTTTGAAGATATTAAAGCATTTCGTATGCCGATTCTTCTGTAAAATCCTCTTGGTATTTTCTCCCAAGAGACCATGTAATCTTGGGCAGAGAAGATTTGAAGATTACCTGTTGCAAGAGCCGTTGTTCATTATGGTGATCATCATGCAAGTCAAGATGCAGAATGACTCTATTCTTGTGATACCCTTTGCTAGCTCCCCAGTAAATTGCTGCTTCAGTCGATCTTGGAAAATCTCCATGGATCTTCCTCATCCAGTAAAGAAATCAAGCTCATGATGGCAATCTTAAGTGGAGTCGTGATGTTATACCCAGTGGAACAATACTTTTCCCAAAGAGAAGGTCTTAACCTTGGAGTAGAGCTTCTAATTCTGCATGTTCATCCCCAGTAATGGTCCAATCTGATAAGATTGGCTGGGTTTCCTTGTCTAGATGTTTATTTCATCTCCAGTCTCGCTTCCCTTTATCTGTTTTGTCAGCATAAGCATAAGCATGGCATACATGCACTCATATGCATAGCATCTTAGCATCTCTGCTACTTCTCTGATGTTTACCTATTTTTGCTCACTTTGGTGTTTATCTCCCAAGTGACTGGGTCTGTCTATTCTCTCCAATAGAGTTGTCAGCCCTAGGCATAAAGTGCCCATCCTTTCTGAATTCCCCGCAGAGTTTTATCCTCATGGATGATGGTTGGTTCAGTTGTCTTTTCCACAATAGGATAAGATAATCCCCATTTGAGCTCATTCCTCAATGGTTGGAGTTTTGTTTGACCGTTTCTTTCTAGCTTGTTCCTAGATTGAACTTTGATCCCTGGCAGGTGTGGTTTCTGAGCCCATCTTGAACGTGTATTTATTTTGCACTGTGTCTCGCAGGAAGAATCTTTTGCAAACTCTCGTTGAAGACAATTACTTCTCCAGCAGTTTTGTAATATCAACATCTCTTTGGAATTTATACCCAACAACAAGTGGCAATCTCCTTGAGAAGCTTGTTTTGCTATTATCACCTTTACAACGATAAGTGGCAATCTCTCTCACGAGAAGCTTATCCGTCCTTGGTTTTGTTCATACTTCTACAGTTACCAATAATGTCACCTTCAGTCAGCCAATTTCCATCAACCTGTTTGATGTGATCCCTATTTGAGGTGTTTCTTCCTGTCAATCTGTTTGATGAGGTGTTCCAAGCTCAGGTTTCGTACCTTCGGATATGTTATTATTTCTTCCCGTCAGTCTGTTTGATGAGGTGTTCCGAGCTCAGGTTTCGTACCTTCAGATTTGTTATTATTTCTTCCCGTCAATCTATTTGATGAAGTGTTCCAAGTTCAGGTTTCATACCTTCAGATATATTATTATTCCCTGCCGTTAATCTGTTTTGACAATATGAACCTAAACCCCAGGTCAGATATGAATCCGAAGTTTGAAAACTAGGTCAGATATGAACCTAAACCTCAGGTCAGATATGAACCTGAAGTTTGAAAACCAGGTCAGATATGAACCTAAACCTCAGGTCAGATATAAACCTAAAATCCAAAATCCAGCTCATACTGGTATCATCCAGCTCATATTGGTGTTTCAATTCCAGCTTATACTGGTATCCAAAAATACAACTCATACTGGTATCCAAAAATTCCAACTCATACTGGTATCTAAGATCCGACTCATATTGGTAGTCAAACTATAACCCCAAATTGGTGTCCTTTCCAACTCATATTGGTACCCGAGTCTAATCATTAATAGTTCATTTAACCTTGTTTCCAGCTAAAGTCCAGTCATCTTTTCATCTGGCGCGCAAGAGTTTATCTGTGTCTTTTCTGGTTTTTCTTGAAGATCCTGTTTGATCTCTTCAGTATAAGAAATCCCCTGAAAATATTTTAGCGATTGTCTATCCTTTTATTTCAAATTTATCCCTAGTCGAGATCATGTCTTCTTTCTGGTTTCATGCCCAGTAAGAATGTGTCTTTATTTCCCCAGTGTCGTCCGGTCACATATGAACCTGTCGTCCATCTCCCCGGATCTTTTCCCAGTGGAGAGCTCCTCTCTGGCTCTTATCTCCAGTAAGTACCTGTGGGGTTTTCCTCTATTACTTTTCTATCCCCAGCAATGCCCGCCTGGATTGGTTTGCTCTTTATCTCTGGTGTCCTGTTTTGTCTGCATATTTTTGCATTATCATGACATCATATCATCATACTAGAGTTCATGGCATGTCAGCATATGCATGTCTGTTTCCTGTCCTTAGCATCTGCATTCCATCTAAGAGCAAAATTTTCGGTTTGCTATATTTAAATACCTTTCACCTTGATGTCCCGAGGATTTCTATTCCTCGTGCCATCCGGTAAAGCTATTTAAATAGGGGCAACTGTTGTACCCTAAATTTTACCCCTTAGATGTCATATCGTCTCACACTTACATTTAGACTTCAATCATATGTGCATTGTTAACTAACCTTTTCTTTTTGAGTTGTTTATTTTTATTGTGGAAGATAGGGTTCACATAAAAAGGACAAGGTATCCCTAAGACATCTCTTGGCCCTAAATGCAACCATTGGAATCTACATGCATCCAAGAAGTCTTTTTCAACAAGAAATCAAATGCCTTTCATGCCAAGCAAAGTGTAATCCCAAGTCTTGAGAAATTATTCTATGTGTTAATGAACATCCTTGGAATCCACCTATGGGCCTTAAATATTTTTCTCTTAAGTGCAAGAATTTTTCATTTGGATAAATATTCACCAAGGTGCAACATCTCAAATTGGTGCCATGAGAGGAGTTGATTTTGTAACTTGGAATTTCCTAAGTTTGTTCCCGTGGCATTTTCTTTTTTCATGGACATGTGATTTATCTCCAAATTCCATTGGGTCCAAAATGTTGTCATTTGATCAAAGGCCATAAATTTATAAGAATTGAAAATGGTGTTCCCGTATGGTTAAGCAACAAGGCATTATGCACTTAATCCATTCCATGTGCCTCTTGTATAATTTGAAAAAATCTGAAGATACCTTGCTTGTAAGAAAATTGTGTGAAGTCACTAAATAATGCCTCTTCGAGCTCACTCTCTCCTGACAGAGCCAAAAGATTTCTAAGACACCATATTGGATTAATGAAATAAAAAGGCTCAGCATAAGGGATCAGTCTTCATGCTCAGGGAATCCGTAACCCTCAATTCCAACTATTACCTCTTTTCACTTTCTCTCTCATGACACAATAAAAAGAGTTTTTAAAGTGGATATTGAACGATGAAAGTTACAGACCTGCACCATATCCTCCGCTGCATGGTTCAGCATGGTGATCTCCACGGTTAAATGAGATGCAAACCCTAATTTTTTCCCCTACGGATAGAGCTTTTGTCTCCTGTGCCTCCAATACCCGGACCATTTGATTTTGCCTATAAAAGGAGACCATTTTTCCTTTGTTCAACACACAGAAACACAACCACAACATCGAGAAAGATACAAGAAAACTCTCTCAAAATCTCTCCACCTCTCCATTTTCTTAGTTCTGCAAGTAATCTTCAAAACTTGCAAGTGTCGCACCTCGAAAATTCATCGCTTAATCGGAGACACGACCCTCGCGCAAAAGGCGAACGGTTTGACAGAGTCGCCACCGAACTTTATTTATCCCAAAAGAGGGAAAGGAAAATATCGAGAAAACCTTTAAGGGAGCAATAAGAACATGGTCGTCGCAACCACATTCCGGGTTCAGGAGTCAGTTACGTGAGAGGAAGGTACGCGCACCCCCTGACGTCCATTGTACTCAACGGGAACCTCTTAGTTCGAATTGTGAGGAATGTTGTCTAAGCTTGTTTGTTTTATTCTCAATGGTACATGCGAAAAGGTAAAGTAAAAGGTTTCGATTGCTAAGGGAAATGGGGTGGTTTTAGGATAGGGTGCTCGGCAAGATCATCGCGACCTTGGGCCTACGTATGCTCATTCGGACGAGAATGAGAAATCAGAGCAATCGTAGTTCGACTACGGGGTTTGACGGAAAAAGATGGTAGTGTGGGTAGACGCAAACGAAGAAAAAGTGTGGACGCAAACGGGGGAAAAAGAAAAAGTGTGCTCGCCAAGATCATCGCAATGTTTAAAGCATACAGTACTTAAACTAATAAAGACAAAATACAAGAATGCAAATGATGGGATGGCAACATGACTGCCTTCTTCGGGGAAACTTGAACTTGACTTGACTTAACTTGATTTGACTTGACTTGATTTGACTTAACTTGATGCTGGCACTAGTTTGGCGGCGGCATAGGGTTGTTGATGACGTTTGGAGCCTTCCCATTGAACACGAGATACTTTGAGTCAATCATGTCTTGAACCTTGTGTTTGAAAGCTCTGCAGTCCTCGATCGTATACCCTGGAGCACCCTTATGAAACTCACAATGAGCATTAACATCATAATCTGGAGGAATGACAGTTGGAGGAACTAAGTCCCTCGGAGTAATGGCCTTCTTCTCCATCAATTGAGCTAAGATCTGAGCATATGATGTCGGTAGACGATCAAAGTCTCTATCTGACCTCCTTGGCCTCTGTTCATTAGGCTGACGTTGTTGAGCAACTCTCTATTATTGATGTTGAGGAGGATACTGATACCCTTGCTGGTTGTATGATTGTTACTGAGGAATTTGTTGCTGAGGCATTGGAGCTTGAACAGCCTGAACAGTTGGCTGATAAGGCATTGGAGCGTATTGCACAGCAGCAACATATGGATACTAGAAGTATGGCATTTGAAAAGGCATTGGAGGGGGAGCTTGTTGAGCTTGCCCTTTCTGAGCAGAGACAACATTTGTTTCGCCCTCTTTCTTTTTGAATCCATTGAAGGGCTTCTTGACTTGAGACTGGCTACTAGATCCTCCTTGGATCTTTCCACTTTTCAGACCTTCTTCAATTCTCTCACCGATAATTACCAAATCAGAGAATTCGGCAGAAACATTACCTATCAACTTCTCATAGTAGTACCCATGAAGATGTCAATCAGTTCACGGTCAACCAGAGGTGGATGCACCCTTGCAGCTAGCTCTCTCCAGTGTTGCGTGTACTCCTTAAAGGATTCGTTGTCCTTTTAAGCCATACTTTGAAGTTGAGTACGGTTCGGAGCAAGGTTAGTGTTGTACTTGTATTGCTTGACAAATGCATCGGCTAAATCATCCCAAGTGTGCACATTGCTACGCTCCAACTGCATATACCATTCGAGTGATGCCCCAGACAAGCTGTCTTGGAAGCAATGGATCATCAGTTTTTCATCTTTGGCAGGGCAGCCATCTTGCGGCAGTACATCCTTAGATGCATGTGGGGACAACTGAGGCCTTTGTACTTCAGGAATTCTTGTACTTTGAACTTGGGAGGAATGACAACATCTGGCACCAAGCACATTTCTAGAGCGTTCAAAGATTTTGAGTTGCGCCCCTCCATGACTCGGAATTTCTCAGCTAAATCACGACACATTTTCATGGCTTCAGAATCATGAGCAGCAGTAGGATTGACAACTGGGATAGCAGCATGATAATTCTGTACCTCATCATACTGATCTACCAGGTTTTCTTCAGCATGAGGAATAGGAATCTGAGTGACAACAGGTTGGGCTTGCGGAATAGCTCCAACAGTAACTCCAGGGGTTGGAAGTGGTTGAGTGGTGGCTCCTTCAGTGGCAGGAGTGAAGTTCATTGGTATCCCATAATTGACAGGGTTGGGAACAGGAACTGAGAGCCTTAAGGGTGACCCTTGTACAGGCGCAGTGTTGTTGGCAGCAGCGGCTTCACGCAGTTCTTCTTCTCTTCTGGCCATCATGATGGCTTCCAGAATCTGATCGATCTTTCCCTTCATAGAGTCCATCTCCTCTCTGAAGGCAGCTTGCTCTTGCTGAATCTGCTCCATCGTTCTCCTTGTGTTGGGTCGAGATGCGAACTGGTGTCGAGGAATCAGCTTGATTTACTGGAGAAGGAAGGAAGTTGAAGTGAGATTCTGAGGTTGAAAATGCAATGCAAGATGCATAACAGATGCAATGCAATGCAAAGACATGAGATGCAATGCAAGATGCAAGATCCAGGATCGCAGATCACAGGTTGAACCAGTTCTGAGGTTGGCTGTTCACGGGTAGATGACCAAAGCCTCTGATCAAAGAAACCTTATAGGTAGGCTCTATGAGGAAAGTTCTAGGTTCTTTACCCAAAAACCCACTCACGGGATAGTTTCTACGTTGATGATAAGGTTCCCAGGATTACGGACACAATTCGCATCAATGTCACGCAACAGGCTAGCTACATTACGACAATAATGACGACAAAGTCTCTCCTGAGTGGGGTCCTCGTGCCAGGAGCACAAGGAGCGAGTCCTTGGAGACTAACACTACACGACCACCAATATAGAACTTGGTTCTAAGAGTGGTTCATAGAGTCACAAACCCTTCATGAATCAAGTCGTGCGACAGGCTAGCTGTGTTACAACTGGATCTACGAAAAGGTCTACTATAGGGGAGTTTTCATGGTAGGCACACAAGAAGCGAATCCTTGGGGACTAACACTACTCGACATCCAATTCTAAACTACGTGTTCTCTCTGCTTTTACCAAAGCTCGGGTGTAGAGCTTTACTCATGATATCAACCCAAGATCAAACAGCTAAGAACAATAGGAGAAAGCAATAAGAGAACAAATACGTAAATGAGAAAAAAACAAACGAAGATAACACTCCTCACAAACTCGCACTAAGTTAGGCTTGACTCTCTCTTGCATGGAGCAATCTGTCCCCAGCAGAGTCGCCAGCTGCCGCACCTCAAAAATTCATCGCTTAATCGAAGACACGACCCTCGCGCAAAAGGCGCGGAAAACGGTTCGACAGAGTCGCCACCGAACTTTATTTATCCCAAAAGAGGGAAAGGAAAATATCGAGAAAACCTTTAAGGGAGCGATAAGAACATGGCCGTCGCAACCACATTCCGGGTTCGGGAGTCGGTTACGTGAGAGGAAGGTACGCGCACCCCCTCACGTCTGTTGTACTCAACGGGAACCTCTTAGTTCGAATTGTGAGGAATGTTATCTAAGCTTGTTTGTTTTCTTCTCAATGGTACATGCGAAAAGGTAAAGTAAAAGGTTTTGATTGCTAAGGGAAATGGGGTGGTTTTAGGATAGGGTGCTCGGCAAGATCATCACGACCTCGGGCCTACGTATGCTCATTCGGACGAGAATGAAAAATCAGAGCAATCGTAGTTCGACTACGGGGTTTGACGGAAAAAGATGGTAGTGTGGGTAGACGCAAATGAAGAAAAAGTGTGGACGCAAACGGGGGAAAAATTAAAAGTGTGCTCACCAAGATCATTGCAATCTTGTGCCTACGTATCTTTACTCAGACGAAAATAAAGAATCAGAGCAGTCGTAGTTCGTGGTACGCCCACGAAACAAGGGTTAGGGTTTGAATTTTAGGAGACAAAAGATTGTATGACATACAACCCAAGGGCGTGCCTCGAGAGCATTCACTCAAGAATTCAAAGAATGCGAGACTCCAAGAACTCAGTTCTTTCGTGATTGATTGCGAAAATGTTCAATAAAGATTAAATGTTTTAAGATGAAAGGTTGAATGAACAACAACCCAAGGGCGTGCTTCGAGAGCCATTCATTTGAAGATCCAAGGAATGCTAGATTCCAAGAATCTCCTCCTTTCATAAGTTGATTAAGAAAACGTTTGAAAAAGATCAAATCGGATTGGTTGCGAAAAGAGGTGAAAATCGCTACTAGTCCCTAGGGGTGCTCCTAGTAACGAAACCTACGAAGTGTGCGAGTATGCATTTTGACGACGAGGCAAAAGACACTCGACTTACGATAATGTTTTGAAGAAGTAGCTCGACGACGAGTCGAGAATTGGTTTGGAAATGGTTTGATTTGTTAAAGGTTTTAGGGAGAATGACGATTATTCGATAAACGAGACGTCGGCCTCGCAACCAATTAATCGGGGCATTAATAGGATGCTAGATCCTAACGACGCCTTTTTCATTCGATTGATTAATGAAATATCGTTTGATGAACAACGAAAGTACCACATGGAATGCTAGACTCCAATGGCATTCCTTTGTCCAAATAGTTTAAACGAGTGTTTTAGGAGCGAAAGGTCGAGTGATCACCATCTAAGGCGTGCGCCTCAATAGCGGTCACTCAAGAACCCAAGAAGTGCTAGACCTCAAGAATTCAATTCTTTCGCAATTTAATTAAGAAAAAAACGATTTGATTAGGTGCGTTAAGTATTTTAGTCGGAAGTGGCGTTTGAACAAATGAAAATGGTTAGATAGGCATGAATATGAATATGATATAGATATGAATAAGAATGAACAATAATATAATCTAGATAATATTAACAAGGTATAATATAACATAAAATTGGTCTCGTCTTAATTGTAATTTAATCGAGAAATCGATGATCAACGACCTTTGACTTTCATTGACCAAAAGTGAAAATAAAAGAATATAAATCGAAATAGACAAAAAAATCGGAAAACTAAGAAAGGTCTCATCTTTACCAAGATTTTTAATCGAAAAATCGATAATCTTTAGTATTTGATTTTCATTGACCCAAAATGAATAAAGATAAAAAGTGAAAATAAAATCGGTCTTGTCTTAATCAAGATCTTTAACCTTAAATCGATAAGCTATGATTTTTGACTTTCATTGACCGATAAAAAAATAAAAAATAGCCTCATATTAATCAAGATATTTAGTGATTTTGAATAAATCCACCAAGTCATGATTTTTATATATCATTGGCCAAAAAGTGAAACAAAAAGAAAATAAACTTGAAATGATAATAAACAAGTGAAAAATGTAGAAAATCTGGATAAAAAAATCTACATAAATTAACTAATGAAAACTTGTTTTGTTTTTTGTTTTGAAAAAAAAGTAAACAAAGTTTTTAAAGAAAAGATAAATACAATAGAAAGTAAAAGGGAGGCGTGGTAGGTTCACAAAGGTGGGGATTGAAGACCAATCTTAGGAGTCATATAGGCCCATAGCCCATTACCCTAAATCACATTGATCCATGAATAATTAATGTAGAACAATCACATAGTGTTGCCTAATTGTAAAACTAAACCTATTATTAATAGAAATCACAGGAAGATCAGACGGTGGCTTAGAAGAGAACCACATGGGCCATGTGATTAGATCCCATCATCATTTTTTTTTTAATAAACAAAACTTTCAAACAACATTTTCTTAAAAAGAACAACTTGTTAGAAAAGAGGAACAACACTATGGTTCAGAAATTCGCCATCATCATCGCGAACAAAACTGATGAATGCGAAACGGAAAATCAACGATCCCGACCTTCTTTGTGCTATTCACTTCGCCGAGCTCTTTCTCCAGGTTCATTTTTGGTTCAGTTCTTGTCTCCAACTCAATCTTTTTTCTTCTCTATTTCTCTGGTTTGTGCGTTCGATTTGTGGTTCAGAATTTGATTTTAATCGATTCTCTTCTTCTCCTTTCTTTTTCTGGGTACGATTTCTGGTTTATGATTGAAACGGTTCTGTTTTATGGGTTTGGGTTTTGTTGATGAAGGTTGGTTGAAGATGTTGTCGCGGTGGAAAAGAGGTGGTGCGTGGTTGAAGTGGTTGGTGTTGTGAATCGATGGATGTGAACGGATCTGTTGTTGAAGGTTATGTTGGTGTGAAGGAAGGAGTTCGCTTATGCTGTCTAGATTGGCTTGAAGGTTGTGTTCAATGTTGTTATTGGTTTGTGGTTGTAACAAAGTTTTGCGGCGGATTCACGGTAAAGGTGATTTGTTAGAGCAGCAAATAAATCCAAGTTGTTCAGTGTTGTGGGAGGTTCACAATGGTTGTTGATGTTCAACAGGTTTGAAGGATGGGGAATTTTGGTCGGTTTTGAAGGTAAGGTTAATATGGTGGTTTGAGTGAAGAGGATGTGTGATGTTTCTTGAAGACAAATGGGCAGGGGTTTTCTTCCTCTTTTTTTGTTTGTGTCTTCTCCCCTTTTAAACTCAATTTCAGAGCTTGTTTTTAAATTCTGAATCTGTCTGTTTGAAGGGTTGTTTTCATGTCGGTAATGGCATTGTATTGTTGCTATTGCTTGTGGCAGATATTGTTGGTTTCATGTATGCAGGTTTGCTGTAGAATAGTTGTTGGTTGGTGGTAGCAGAAGTGCAGCAAGATGTCGCATGTTTTTGGAGCTACATGGTAGCAGTGTCACTTTCGTGCAAGTGGGGTCATTGGTCTTGATTTTTTCTGTCATTGCTTTTTTTGAATTTTTTGTATTTGCGAATGGGCCTAAAAAGAAAAGACAATGGTTTTTGTTATTATTTTTGTGTGAATTATGATGGACTTGGATTTTGTGACTTTTGGATGGACAAAGGTTTGTATACAAAAATGATAGAAACAGTTTGTGAAAAAAGTGATAAAATGGTTGGTATATATAAAAGATGAATGGTATTGGAAATTGAATAAGGAAAATGGATTACTAGATAAACTGAAAATCAAAGTAGAACAATGGGTATTGAAAATGGAAACGGATATTGTGAATTGAATTGACAATGGAATTTGGATAATGGATAATAAAATGGATGGTAAAGAAAAAAAGGAATGAAGTGGATTGAAAGAAAAAGATTTGGAAATGGTTTAAGAAAAAATATGGATAATTGAAATTGAATTGAAAAAAGAAAATAAATGTAAATGAAGTGGATATGGTTTTGAAACTTGGATATGGAATGAAAAGTGGATATGGAAAATTGGATTAGAAACGTGAATCAAATAATGGTTATGGGAATGGACATGAGTTTAAGAATGAATGATATGAAAATAAAAATGTATATTAAAAGAAATGGAAATGAAAATTGGAAAATTGGATAAATGAAGTGGATAAAGGTTATTGAATAAATTCTTTAAATGGATTTAATGGATGAAAAAAAGGAATATGGATTCTTTTGTAATGAGAATTTAGAAGAAGAACTTAAAATGGATAGATGGATATTGGATGGATGTACAGATGAAAACATGTACAGGTAGGACAAATTTGGGGTATGACAACAAGGAACTCACCATTTTCATTCCTTCTGTAAACACTACAAACCATCAAACACCAACATCCAAACCCTCAGTGACTTATAATTCTTTCTGGGAAACTAAAAGAGAGGAGAGGTGACTCTGTAGCAGTTGGTATTTGAAGGAGAGGAAACTCATCCACCATTTCCAGAAACTTGCACCCGTGAAGAAGCAGTGGACTTTCTCCACTAGGTATCACACTCTCTTCCATTCTGTTTACAATACCATGATCATATTCACTTCATACTGTTGCCATGTTTTCTATCTTGTTAATGTCTGATTCTATGATGAACCTTGTTAATATTGATTCTATGATAGATATCTCAAATAATTAATATGTGGTTTTAGTTTAAAAAAAAAAATCATGGATTTGATTCGTGCTTGTGTAGAAGAAAACTGAACAATGTAGTGGCACCCGCCATGTTAGAGGTAGTGGCGTCCACCACACATTAGCACAAAAAAAAGAAGAATAAAATAATACCACTAATACATAAAATGGACCAAAAAAAGTATAATAATAGCACACACTAAAAAAAAACCACATGGCGCCTGCCATGGGTGTGTGTGGCGCAAGCCACCCTTAATTTGATAAAGGTGGCGCAAGCCACTAGTGGTAATACCACTATGGCGCCTGCCACACCAAGTGGTGGCACCTGCCACACTGTTCATCCCCTTTTTACTTATTATTTTGTTTTTTTATTTATCTTACCTCCCATTTTATTTTATCTTAAAAAACAATAAAAATAAAATGTGCATAACCTCATTTTAATTGTTAACTTTTTTTCTCATGGAGAAATCAACTATTTTTTGTAAAGAAAATCAACTATTTTTCTTGAAGACTTTAAAGAGAGTTTTTTTTCTTTGGAATATGCTGTGATCTATGAAACTTTTTTCCTGACTTTGAGCAAGGCCTAATCATGAGAATGTTGTCTGTATTTTTCTGGCCTCTGTTGCTAATTTGTTAAATCTAAATGTTTTTGTTTTCAATTTGTGAATGCATTCTCTGCCATACTTGGTATATGTATATTACCACTGACTTTAAAGTGAGCTGTCTTGGAAGTATGTTGTGATTTGTGAAGCTTTGTGTCCTGACTTTAACAAACCTTACCATGAGAATATTATCTATAGTTTTTGTTCTCTGTTGAAGTTGCATGACCTAAATCTAAATGTTTTTTTTGTTTTCAAATTGTGAGAATGCCTTCTCTGCCGTACTTATCATATTTCCATGATCACTCATCCTTGCTGTTTGCCATGTTCACACTTGCAAGTTCACTTCATGTGTTGATTAATGCTTACTGTTTTGGAATTCTTGAACTCATATGTTCCGTCATATTTCAACCTCATAGTAACTCTTGTTTATGAGATGTTATCCTTCCCATTCCTTCCAAAGGAAAGTCTTTTTATTGACCTCAAAAGTCATAAAAAGCTCATTACTACCTTCGACCTCATAGTCTTAGGCACCCTCTCCCTTTTGACCTCATAGTCATAGGTAGCCCTTGACCTCATAGTCATTGGCAACATCTTTAACCTTTGACCTCATAGTCATAGGAATCTCTCATGGCCTCATAGTCATAGAGTTACATCTTTAACCTTTGACCTCATAGTCGTAGGTAGCCCTTAACCTCATAGTCATTGGCAACATCTTTAACCTTTGACCTCATAGTCATAGGAATCTCTCATGGCCTCATAGTCATAGAGTTACATCTTTAACCTTTGACCTCATAGTCATAGGTAGCCCTTGACCTCATAGTCATTGGCAACATCTTTAACCTTGACCTCATAGTCATAGGCAACCTTTGACCTCATAGTCATAGCCATCCTCTATTGGCCTCATAGTCGTAGAAAAGTCTCTCTATTGACCTCATAGTCATAGATAGCTTATCTTACCTAGGCCTCATAGCCATCTTCAACCCTTGACCTCATAGTCATAGGTAACTCTTTCATCCTTGACCTCATAGTCATAGGATACTTCCTTGACCTCATAGTCATAGGATCCCACCTTTGACCTCATAGTCATTGGTAACATCTTACCACTTTGATCTTATAGTCATAGTTTATCATCTTGGCCTCATAGCCATCTTCAACCTTTGACCTCATAGTCATAGGCAAGCTTTGACCTCATAGTCATAGCCATTCCCCTTTGACCTCATAATCACAGGATCTTACATTGGCCTCACAGCCTTCTTACCCTTGGCCTCATAGTCATAGGATATCACCTTGGCCTCATAGCCATCTTCCAACCTTGACCTCATAGTCATAAAAAGTCTCTCTATTGACCTCATAGTCATAGATAGCTCATTACCATCTTGACCTCATAGTCATCCTACCACCTTGACCTCATAGTCATAGGTAGCATCTTCCCTAGGCCTCATAGCCATTCACCTATCAAAACTTAAAATTAGAGAGTTCCTCAATTCTACACGAGCTCATACTCATTCCCCTTGGAACTTTGGCCATGGTCAATGGTTCCTCATTCACTCTTAGTTAGGTGAACTACGGTTGGTCTGATTCTTTAGTCAAATACGTAGGAACAAGATGCGACGTCTTGGGGAGCAAACTTAGTGTACATACCCTTAGGTCTTTACCTTTAGCAGATATCTTTGCAAGCAAACATAACATAACACAAACCTAAATAAGAGGTTCCTGTAGAGTACTACAGATACTTAGGGTGCTAATACCTTCCCTTAGTATAACCAACCCCCGAACCTTAGATCTCCCCCTTTAGGTTTTCTCGATATTGAACCTTTCCTTTGGATAAATCAAAGTCGGTGGTGAATTCAAAGAAAATGTGATGCAAGTTAATAAATGGCTTGTTATCCGATTCTCACCGCAACAATAAAAAGACAGTATTTTCTTTGAATACTAAAGATAATAACAATTACCTCAATGACAACCTTCTTTAAGCACAATTCTCCAAGCAGCCAGCTCATCACAGTCCACAATAGAAACTAACCTTTTAGGTACGGTAGTTACAAGATAGACAAAAACATCATCAAGAACAATCAGATCCAGCTTTCCCAGAGAAGAAGGATCTTTAAGGTGTCAGGGTGAATGTTCTAGACATTTATCCTTGACTTTCAATTCACATGCACAGAACCTGGTTTGCTTGACTCTCACAGTCTTTCAGCATATGATAGGTCACAAACTTCTACAAAGGTCATTCTCTTGTTCTTAAAAACAATATTGTCACACATAAAGACAGATCAATAAAATATAGACCTAACAGGTCCATCAGAGCAAATGGTGTCTTGATATTCTTCTTCAATAATAGACAGATGCATGACAGGTTTCTTGGATAGAGACCTCAGAATCCTGCTGACCAGATGTCTCTTCAAGAAAAGCCTTGAGAGGATCCCGAACACTTTTGGCCACCATACATGTATTTAACAATCTGAACACATGCCTATAAACTCCACAAGAGTCAACACAAAACTTTTCCTCACAAGAACACTCTAAACACATTCTTTGGTGACAAAAATACCAAGATTAACTGTCCTTCCAAAGATCATACAGTACCAGAAAAGTACTCCCCGAAGCTCACCCAAAACTGACTAGGGTGCCAGCTCTGATGCCAATTGAAATTCTAGCACTGTACCACATGTTCAAACTGATGTCCTCACATCAGAACATAATGTCAAGACAGTTGTTACAACATCTGTTGTCTGACAGATAAGTAAAATAAACTAGACTGAAAATAAAATGCAGAAACATAAATAACATAGTCAATTGGTAACCTAGTTCGGTGCAACATCACCTACATCTGGGGGCTTCCAAGCCAGGAAGGAAATTCACTATGATAGCATTATTTCAAAGCTCAACTCGCCCGTTTACAACTTCTTGCCTAATCACTACCTTGTGCAACTTCTACCTAGAAACCCTCTAGATATGAGATCCCCCACTCACTTCCTAATTAGTCACAGTGACTATACCTCGAGAAACCAAAAATAAGAAGAACACTTTTCCAACTACAATACTCGGTTTCTCTTAAAAGTTTCAACCAAGAACAATACACTCTTGCTTACAAGCTTTAGAGTGGACAATTAACAATACAAAATCAGTCTACCACAATGTATCAAAAGATACAAGGGTGACATACAATTAAAACACAAGAGACTCTCAAAACCTAACACTACAAAACCTCCCCTTATTTTACAAAAGTGAAAGTCCTAAATACATTAGGTCTAAGCAACTCATAAAAATTCCTTAGCAATCCACGGGCTTCGAAATCTTCACCCAAATACTCCTTGATCCATACGCTAATGGCTACACCAATTGTGCAGAAACGATCTCCTAAAATCTTGGAACAAAACACAAAGTTTCCTAAATTGTCTCATCATCCAATTTTGCCAACTTGTGTACAGCTGGAGATATAAAAACTTGTTCCAGATAAAATCTTATTGACCTACTAAAATCATTGAGATATATCCAAAAGGAATATCACATAATCAAATCAAATCTGTCAAAATTTAAAAAACAGTACTGAACCGATGTTCTGGTACAACATGTTACAACATCTGTCAGAACATCTGCTCACAAGGAGAATTGAACAACATGTCAGAACATCACACACAACATACTGCTCTCAACCATGTTTTAGAAAAATTGTTGCCAATCCTAAAACCATGGATCTAACAATGGCTCTCGTTGTTTAGGGATTTTTTGTTAAGGGCTCTTTGTCAGGGTTTTATTTGTGTTGTTTAGACAAGTGAAACTGAATGCTACAAGCTAAAGTCATATATATATATATATATATATATATATTTTTTTTGTTAAGGGCTCTTTGTCAGGGTTTTATTTGTGTTGTTTAGACAAGTGAAACTGAATGCTACAAGCTAAAGTCATATATATATATATATATATATATATATATATATATATATATAAGAGAAATATATTCACCTCGGTTGGAAAGAAATCGAGGTGATAAGTGGTGTATTTTTAGATTAAAAATAAAATATTCAAGAAGACGCCACTTTTAATGAGATAAAAATATAATCTGAAGCAGCTGGAATTTGAAGCATATACACTAATAAGTTTACCCCTCGGTTTTCAAAATAAATGATGAAATGTATTGTGCATTTTTTTATAAAAAAAATAATGCGTGTATAGGAATTTTACCTTAGTTTTTTGATATGTGAGGTGAAATCGCTGTCATATAAAATAGATTTTCTAGTAGTGAAGGATTAGGAATCCTTGGTAAACTTAGAGAGGAAATTGTTGAAATTCCATGGAGTTCTTAGAATTTGGGAAACTTTTAGAGTTATCTAAGGGGATTGGGAAACACTTCTAAATACCTTTGGCTTTTGTGATTCAAATAAAGTTGGAGAGATTAGGAAACACTTGGGTAGAATATATAATTTTGTTTATTGCAACTCATTTCTTGTAACTCATTTGTGATCTCTCGTAAAACTTTTTGGAAGGATAGTGAATCAGATATCTACTCTCTCCTATATGGGAGATTGGTGGATCGAACTGAGTAAACAAGTTATTGTGTTCTTGTCTTTTATCTTCTTCTGCCTTGTTGTTGTTTTGCTTTCAGTTTTGGGAGACTATTGTGTTGCTTTAGGCCATTTATTTTGGTTGTTATTGTTCTTTGTCCATAGACATCAAATAATTCCTCTTAATTGCTTTGAGTAATTCTACTAGTTTTTCATTACTAGGGGTGACCACTGTGAGGTAAAGGGCATTGTTAACAAGTGAGCTTCATGAGTAAATGGTAGATTTAGAAGTCTTCCAGAGATAATAATTTGGGGTTATGGAAACTAAAGATGGAAGAAATATTAACTCAAGAGAACTGTATTGATGCATTTAAGGGTAAGGCATGGATGAATACACACCTTACACAAGCAGAGAAGACCTAGATGGTGGATAAGGCCTGGAGTGTCATTATCTTTAGCCTCAGGGATAAAGTTCTAAAGGAAATCACCTGGAATAATACTACAACTTTGATGTGGGAACAAGTTGAATCATTGTATATGACTAAGTCTTTGGCTCACAACTTGAGTCTGAAACAACAACTTTACTCATTTTGAATGGTAGAGGACAAATCAATAGTGGAACAGTTAATGAAATTTCATAAGATTATTGATGGACTTGAGAATATTGAAGTGAATGTTGAAGATGAGGATAAGGCTCTACTCTTGGTGATCTCATTACCAAATCCTTTGAGCAATTTAAGGATGCCATTCTTTATGGTAAGGAAGACACTATTACTTTGGATGAAATTTAGACGAATGTAAGATCCAAAGCCTTTTTAAAAGTGAAGTATTTGAAGGTTGATGATAGTGGTAAAGGATTGAGCGTCTTAAGATAAGGGAGTGAGCATAAAGGGATGTACAAATCAAAGAGGATTGACAAGTCAAAGGTAAAATGCTTTAGTGCTAAAAAACATGTCAATTCATAAGGGATTGTCCAGAGAGGATGGGAACTGATTATTTTGTTTAGATTCCAGTTAGCTTAGATAAGGATAGTTATGAGAGTGTTATTATACTAGTGTTATCGAGTTTTGAGAGTAAAGAGGATTTGTTCATGGACTCAGGTTTCTCTTTTCACACGTTTCCAAGAAAAAGAATATTTTGAGACTTTGAAACAGGAGCAAGGTGGAGTAGTTCTTCTTGGTGACATTAAGGCTTGCAAGGTTTAAGGTATTTGTATGGTCAGACTTAAAATGTTCGATGATCATGAGTTTCTTTTTCACAATGTGAGGTATGTTCCAAAACTCAAGCAAAATTTGTTATCCAAAATCATGTTTGATTATAAAGGGTATTGCACTATAGTTGAACATGGGCTGTTAAGGATTTGCATGCTGAAATGATCATAGGTAAATGGTATATAATACGTGGCTTATATAATTTAGAAGGTTCCATTGTTCTTGTTCATTCATCATTGGCTAGTGAAGACTTTCATGACAAGAACAAACTATGGAATTAGAGATCAAGGCAAGATGGGTGCCTGATGTAACGCCCCAGTTTACTTAATTTATTTTTCGTAAATTAAATTATGTTATGTTGTATGAATTGTTGGTGTTTTGGTGTGTTAGAGGTACCCCTTGGTGTAGGGTACTGGCCTAAAGAATAGAATTTAAGGTGATAGGGGTGTGTGAGTAAAATTGTAGAGGTTAGGGGGTGGTGAGAGTAAGACTAATTATTTGATATTATTTATTATTTATTTAATTTAATAATAGGTGGAAATTATTTAAATTAAATAAGTAGTGAAATTTATTATTATTATTATTAGGAATGAGTGATAATAATATAATTATATTAACATAAGAGAAAAGGGAATTAGAGGAGAAGTTATCAGATACGTGTTTTTGGAGAAAAATGGAGAAATAGCAGAAGGAGAGCTAGGGCAAGGGAGATCAACATTGCTAGAGGTAGAAGAGAGCTCATTGCTAGGAATACCAAGGTAAGGGTGGGAATTCCGTTCATATAGGGTTTGGCATGATCATATGTGGGCGGGTTTGTCTCTATATGTTAAATTATTTATTGTCTGTATGTATGTTGTGGTTCTTTGAAGATAATTGTTGCATTGTGTGTGTATGGAATTATCAATTGGTTGATGAATTAAGACTTGCATGATAATGTTGTGTTGTTGATTGCTTGCTGAATTTTGTGTTGGTGCTAGTGGAATTATGTGATTTAGTAGGATTGCATGATTGTTGGATGTTGTGTCATTGAAACAGTTGTGATTCAGAGTCGGAACTCGAATATGAGAATTTTTACAAAAATCTATGGGATTGGGACTTTTAAAAGAAGTGATTTTCGTGTAGAAAATGTGGTATTTTATTGGCATGAGTGGTGAGGTTTTGGGATGAGTTAAAAATTGATTTTTGAACTGATAAGTTGCAGAAAAGTGCTTTCGCTACAGGTGTAACCAGTTACCAGGATTGGTGCAACCGATTACACTGTTAAAAAATGTGTTTTCTGGGAAAATTAAGGGGATGCAACCGGTTACCAGAAATGGTGTGGTTACAGGGGTGTAACCGGTTACTGCATTTGGTGTAACCATTTACACTGGGAAGAAAGTGTGAAAAACTTTGAAAAATCATATCTTGGATTTCGGGTGTCTGATTCGGTTGTCGTTCGAAGCATTAGGAAGCTGACGTGATGAAATTTGATTTTAAAATAATTGAAGTAGTTAAATTTGAATTAATTGTTGTTTGATGGTGTTAAACAGTGTGTGGTATTTATGTTTTGGTGTGAAATATGCTTGAAATGCATTCTTGTTGCTGATATATTATTCAATTCCTATTGCTGGACTGTTATAGTATGTGTTTGGTGTGTTGGTGGCCATTATGACAGAGTACATTGATTAAGGTGAATTTCAATGTACTTGCTGTTGTTGTTGTTGCATGTCTGTTATATATCATGCATCATGGTTTTGGACGGTGGTCCGTGTTGGTGAGCCTTAATCCTATGGTGATGGATTTGGTGTGAGTAGCTAATTCCTATGGTGATGGAATTAGTAAAGCATTAACTATGGTGATGGTAATGATTTTGGTATGCCTTGATCCAAGGTGGGGATTGGAACGAGTGAACCTGAGAGTTCACAATTTGGTACCACATGCATTGAGTCGTGATAGACTCTCATTGCATTTGCATATATTGCATTATTGTATGTGTGGATTTTTGTGAAGTGTGAATTGTGGATTGGGTGACTCGGTGTGTATTATTGGTGTGCTTACATATAATTATGCAATTCTTTATATGTTTGTGATTTCTCACCCCTTCTGTTTGAATGATGCCTTTATATGGGCACCGTGCAGATAATCCGCAGTAGTGGCGTAGATGTGAGTGGAAGAGGGTGCTTTTCCTTTTGTTTCCATAAAGTCGGGTTCTGCTCTAATGTGTAACACCGAGGAAGGGATATAACACTATTTCTTTTATGTTATGTTTAGGGAGGCTATTATGTTTAGCTCCCAGATTTGATAATTAATTTAAATTTTGTTAGGTCATAACATTGTTGAGGTTTTAAAATAATTATTTGTTTGATGTTCCGCTGCTAATAATAAAAGTATAGGGTTGGACTAGTTGATTATTGTTGTTATTATTACTATTATTAATAATTTTGAAAAGGTAACATGTGTTACATATCTGAATGTATGAGCATGTGTATGCGAAATTGTAGCATCCTAATTGCATAATTTTTTAAATTTACTCTGATTTTTATTATAATTATCACGGGGATAATTAGGGTGTTACATAGTGGCATCAGAGTCTGGTCGATCTGTCCGGCCAAGTCATAGAGTCGGTGTGGAGTGACAGTTGAATACTGTCGGTGTTGTCTTCTAACCATTGTTGTTGTTATTGGTGTAAAACAAAAAATGGCTGGAAGGAACAATGTTGCGATTATTGCTGCTTTGCAAGCTATGGCTCAGGCTGTGCAGAATATGCCTAATGCTGGTGGGAACGATGAGTTCCGACATCTGGGGAAGTTTCAGAGGAATAATCCGCGTACTTTTAAGGGTAGGTACGATCCTGATGGAGCACAAGTATGGCTCAAAGAGATTGAGAGGATCCTCTGTGTGATGGATTTCTTCGAAGCGCAAAAGGTACGATTTAGTACTCATATGTTTGCTGAGGAGGATGATGACTGGTGGATCACCACTCGTTAGGTGTTGGAGACTGGAGGTGAAGTGGTCACTTGGGATGTATTCCGCAGGGAGTTTCTGAGGAAATATTTTCTTGAAGATGTTCTCAGAAAGAAAAAGATTGAGTTTCTGGGGCTGAAGTAGGGTTATATATCTGTGACTAAGTATGCTGCCAGATTTGTGGAACTTGTTAAGTTTTATCCTCATTACAGTGAGGCAACAATTGAGTTCTCAAAGTGTATCAAATTTGATAATGGTTTGCGTCCTGAGATTAAGCAGGCGGTTGGGTATCAAAAGATGCGATGATTTCTTGAGTTGGTGAATAGTTGTAGAATTTATGAGGATGACAGTAAGGCTCGGTCAGCTCATTATAAGAGTCTGAGCAAGAAGAGAGGAAGTAAAATTTGATCCGTGGGAAACCTTATAGTGCTCCAGCTGAAAAAGGTAAACAAAAGGTTGTTGATGGTAAGAGGCCATGTGGGGGAGGTGTTCCTACTCCTCTTAAGTGCTTTAGGTGTGGTGAGTTGGGTCATTGTGTCAATAAATAAAGTAATGATCAAGAACAAGTATCCACTTCCGAGAATAGATGACTTGATGGACCAGTTGGTGGGAGCTCATGTTTTCAGTAAAATTAATTTGAGATTAGGTTATCATCAGATTCGGGTTAAAGATGAGGATATCCAAAAGATGGCTTTCAGAACTCGATATGGACACTATTAATATTTGGTGATGTCGTTTGGTGTTTCTAATGCACCTGGAGTGTTTATAGAATATATGAATCGTATATTTCATACTTCCAAGGACCAATTTGTGGTGGTCTTTATTGATGATATCTTAATCTATTCTAAGTCAGAAGAAGAGCATGATGAGCATTTGCGGATTGTGTTACAAGTGTTGAAGGAGAAGAAGTTGTATACAAAGCTGTCAAAGTGTGAATTCTGGTTGCAAGAGGTGAGTTTTCATGGACACGTTATTTTAGGTGATGGCATAGTTGTGGATCCATCTAAAGTAGATGCAGTACTACAATGGGAGGCTCTGAAGTCAGTTACAGAGATTAGAAGCTTTTTGGGCTTGGCTGGTTACTACCGTAGGTTTATTGAAGGCTTTTCCAAGTTAGAACTTCCATTAACTCAGTTGACTTATAAAGGTAAAGCATCCATGTGGGATATTCATTGCAAGAGAAGTTTCATTGGGCTGAAGAAAAGGTTGACTACAGCTCCAGTGTTGATTTTTCCTGAACCAAATGAACCGTTTATGGTGTATTGTGACGCGTCGATGATGGGTTTGGGTGGTGTGATAATGTAATATGGAAAGGTTGTGGCTTATGCTTTGCGACAACTGAGGGTCCATGAGAGAAACTATCATACTCATAATTTAGAGTTGGCAGCAGTGGTGTTTGTGTTGAAGATTTAGAGGCATTATCTTTATGGTTCCATATTTGAGGTGTTTAGTGATCATAAGAGTTTAAAGTAGCCGTTTGATCAGAAGGAATTGAATATGAGGCAGCGTAGATGGTTAGAATTTCTGAAGGATTGTGACCTTGGCTTGAATTATCACCTAGGTAAAGCTAATGTTGTGGCTGATGCTTTAAGTCGGAAGTCTTTGCATATGTCTGTTATGGTGATTAGAGAGTTGGAACTGATTGAGCAGTTCAGAGACTTGACTTTGGTCAGTGAGCTGACACCACAGAGTGTGATGTGATGTTGGGTATCTTGAAGATAAATAATGATTTTCTTAATAATATTAAAGAGTGTCAGAAGTTGGATGTGAAATTGGTAGACTTGGTGGTGGGAAGTAATCCAACTGAGGATAGTGATTTTAGAGTGGATGAACAGGGTGTGTTGAAATTCCGAGACAAAGTTTATATTCTTGATGATTATGAGTTGAAGAAGATGATTTTAGAAGAAAGTCATAGAAGTAGCTTGAGTATCCATCCAAGAGCTACAAAGATGTATCAGGATCTGAATAAGATATTTTGGTTGCCTGGATTGAAGCGTGATGTGGCTCAGTTTGTGTATGCGTGATTGACTTGTCAGAAGTCAAAAGTTGAGCATCAGAAACTTGCTGGATTGATGCAACCGTTAGACATTCCAAAGTGGAAATGGGATAACATTTCGATGGATTTTGTGAATGGGTTACCGAATACTCTGAGAGGGAATGATGTGATTAGGGTGATTGTGGATAGATTGACAAAGTAGGCGTATTTTATTCCGATTAACATTAGTTTTTCTTTGCAGAAGTTGGTAGAGATATATATCCGTGTGATTGTGAAGCTGCATGGAGTTCTACTGAGTATTGTTTTAGATAGAGATCCGAGATTCACTTCCAGTTTTTGGGAGAGTTTGTAGGAGGCTTTGGGTTCTAAGTTGAGGTTGAGTTCTGCCAACCATCCGCAAATAGAAGGTCAGACAGAGAGGACTATTCACTCTTTGGAGGATTTGTTGAGGGCTTGCATTCTTGAGCAAGAAGGCGCTTGGGATAGTCATCCACCATTGATAGAATTTATTTATAACAATAGTTTTCACTCTAGTATTGGGATGGCACCTTTTGAGGCATTGTATGGTTGGAGGTGTAGGACACCTTTGTGTTGGCATGTATCTAGTGAGAGTGTAGTGCTTGGACCTGAGATTATCCAGCAGACTACTGAAAAGGTGAAACTGATTCAGAAGAAGGTGAAAGCTTCGCAGAGTGGGAAGAAGAGCTACCATGATAAAAGAAGGAATGATCTTGTGTTTCAAGAGGGAGATCATGAATTCTTGAGAGGCACTCCGGTGACCGGTGTTAGACGTGTTTTGAAGTCGAGGAAGCTTACCCCTCGGTTCATTGGTACGTATTAGATATTAGAGAGGATTGAAATGGTTGCTTATAGAATGGCGTTTCCACCAAATTTGCTGAATTTACATGATATATTCCATGTTTCACAGATTTGGAAGTATGTTCTGGATCTGTCACATGTGATTCTGATGGATGATGTGTAGGTGAAGGATAACCTTGCAGTTGAAGCTCTACCTGTGAGGATCGAAGATCGTGAAATGAAGCAGTTGATAGGCAAGGAGATTGCTCTCGTAAAGGTAATGTGGGGAGGCGCTGTCAGAGGAAATATGACTTGGGAGTTGGAGAGTAGGATGCATGATTCGTATCTAGAGTTGTTCGTATTAGGTAAAATTTTTAGGACGAAAATATTATAAGTGGGGGAAAGTTGTATCGCCCAAGTTTATTTAATTTATTTTTCGTAAATTAAATTGTGTGTTGTATGAGTTGTTGGTGTTTTGGTGTGGTAGAGGTACCCTTTGGTGTAGGGTAGTGGCCTTAAGAATAGAATTTAAGGTGATAGGGGTGTGTGAGTAAAATTGTAGAGGTTGAAGGTAGTGAGAGTAAGACTAATTATTTGATATTAGTTATTATTTATTTAATTTAATAATAGGTAGAAATTATTTAAATTAAATAAGTAGTGAAAATTATTAGTATTATTATTATTATTATCCTTAATATTATTATTAGGAATGAGTGATAATAATATAATTATATTAAAATAAGAGAAAAGAGGATTAGAGGAGAAGTTATTAGATACGTGTTTTTGGAGAAAAGGGGAGAAAGAGCAGAAGGAGAGGTATGGCAAGGGAGATCACCATTGTTAGAGGTAGAAGATAGATCATTGCTAGGAATACCAAGGTAAGGCTGGGAATTCCGTTCATATAGGATTTGGCATGATCATATGTGGGTGGGTTTGTCTCTATATGTTAAATTATCTCTTCTTTCTATGTATGTTGTGATTCTTTGATGAGAATTCTTGCATTGTGTGTGTATGGAATGATCAATTGGTTAATGAATTAAGATTTGCATGATGTTACTGTGTAGCTGATTGCTTGCTAAATTTTGTGTTGGTGCTAGTGGAATTATGTGATTTGGTAGGATTGCATGATTGTTGGATGTTGTGTTGTTGAAACAGTTGCGAGTCAGAGTCGGAACTCGAATATGCGATTTTTTTTACAAAAATCTCGAGTTTAGGACTTTTAAAAGAAGTGATTGTCGTGTAGAAATGTGGTATTTGATTGGTATGAGTGGTGAGGTTTTGTGATGGGTTAAAAATTGATTTTTGAACTGATAAGTTGCAGAAAAGTGCTTTTGCTACATGTGTAACCGATTACCAAGATTGGTGTGACTGGTTACACTGTTAAAAAAATGTGTTTTCTGGGAAAATTAAGGGGGTGTAACCGGTTACCAGAAATGGTGTAACCGGTTACACTATGAAAACAGAGGCTTGCAGTGGCGTGGTTACAGGGATGTAACCGGTTACTGCATTTGGTATAACCGGTTACACTAGGAAGAAAATGTGAAAAACTTTGAAAAATCATATCTTGAGTTCCAGGTGTCCGATTTGGGTGTAGTCCGAAGCATTAGGAAGTTGACGCGACGAACTTTAATTTTAAAATAATTGCAGTAGTTAAATTTGAATTAATTGATGTGTGATGGTGTTAAACGGCATGTGCTATTTATGATGTGGTGTGAAATATGCTTAAAATGCATTGTTGTTGCTGATATATTATTCAGTGGTTGTTGCTGGACTGTTATAGTATGTTTTGTGTGTTGGTGGCCAATATGGTAGAGTATATAGATTAAGATGAATATCAATGTACTTGTTATTGCATGTCTATTATATATCATGCATCATGGTGTTGGACAGTGGTCTGTGTTGGTGAGCCTCAATCCTATGGTGATGGAATTAGTGAAACATTGCCTATGGTGATGGTAACGATTTTGGTGTGCTCTGATCCTAGGTGGGGATTGGAGCGAGTGAACCTGAGAGTTCACAATTTGGTACCACATGCATTGAGTCGTGACAGAGTCTCATTGCATTTGCATACACACACACACACACACACACACACACACACACACACACACACACACATATATATATATATATATATATATTACATTGTTGTATGTGTGGATTTTTGTGAAGTACGAACTGTGGATTGAGTGACTTGGTGTGTATTCTTGGCGTGTTTACATATAATTATGTAATTCTTTATATGTTTATGATTTCTCACCCCTTCTGTTTGAATGATGTCTTTATATGGGCACCATGCATATAATCCGCAGTAGTGGCATAAATGTGAGTGGAAGAGGGTGCTCTTCCTTTTGTTTCTGTAGAGGCAGCGTCTGCTCTGATGTGTAATATCGGGGAAGGGATAAAATGATGTTTCTTTTATGTTATGTTTAGGGAAACTATTATGTTTAGCTCCCAGATTTGATAATTAATTTAAATTTTGTTATATCATAAGTATGTTGAAGTTTTGAAATAATTATTTGTTTGATGATCCGCTGCTAATAATAAAATTATGGAGTTGAACTAGTTGATTACTGTTGGTATTATTACTATTATTATTATTAATAATTTTGAAAAGGTAACATGTGTTACATATCTAAATGTATAAGCAACTGTATGTGGAATTGTAGAATCCTAATTGCATAATTTTTTAATTTACTTTGATTTTTATTGTAATTATCCGGGGATAATTAGGGTGTTACACTTGAAGGTTGTTTCACAGCACATTAATGATTTTTTTTGGAAGACAAGGGATAAACATGCATTTGCTTGCTGGGTTGTCATTGAGTTTCTAAGGGTAAGACTGGTGCCAAAGCAGCTTACCTGGTCAATAAGTGTTCATTTACGTGAATAAAGTTCCAAACACTTTTGATGATTTGAAGTAGAAAATATGAAAACTACTCTTATTAGAAGGTTTCTAAAACTTGCTTATTAATCAAATCAAGCCAAATTAGCTTGATGGTAAAGTTGTAGATTGTGTTTTCAATGACTATCCAAAAATAAGGAATGTTTATGAGCTATTGGGAGTGGAACCTAAAGGATCAAAGTTCATTAATCATAAATGTATTACTTTTAGTAAGTTCTGTCAGGGGAAAAAGAGTAAAGACCTAGGGATAGAATAATGTTTCAACAAGGTAGAGAGCAGCAAGGTGGTTGATGGGTAAATTGACATCATCATGGATTCAAATCAAGGTTGAGATTCCTTCTTGGCATCACCACCACTAAATTGCCAAAAAGTATTCTGATCCGGGCGGTTCACGGGTACCGAGTTTGGTAGGTTCAATTTGCACATTCGTTCTTTAATATTATAATAGTATTTTTATTAATTTAAAGATACTCTAAATTAATATAAAAATATTATAAGATATACTGAATTAGAGAGTTATTCTCTCTCTCTCTCTCTCTCTCTCTCTCTCTCTCTCTCTCATAGTAGATCGTTTAATCGAACTGGGTAAACAAGTTATTATGTTCTGTCTTTTATCTTCTTCTGGTTTGTTATAGTCTTACTTTCACTTTTGACACATTATTGTGTTGCTTTAGGTAATTAATTTTGGTAGCCATTGTTGTTTATTTCCAAATATCAAATTTCTTTATTTGTTTCAACTCTAAATCATTTTTCTTAATTGCTTTGAATTATTCTACTAATTTTTACAACATATTTCATGTTTATACCACCACTAAACTATTGGCACGAAAATACATTTTTGGATTTTTATATATATTTTCTTTTTATTTTAATTACACATGTAGCTTTTTATTATTATTTTATTATTTACATGTTGAAATGTTAAAATAGCAAAATTTAAATATTTATCTCCCACTAATGTTGAATTCATGACCTTATGCTTGCAATGAGGTGCCTCTTCCACTAGGCTATTATTATTTTGTTATTTATTTGTTTGCTTCAAATGTATATATTACAACATTGAAATTAACTTCACTTCATTCTTTAATATTAATATTTACTATAAAATTATTAATTTTAAATTCAGTTTAATGTTTCAAATATAATAATTTAATGTTATATAGTAAATATTAAATTTATATAGTAAATATTAAACATTATTTATATTATTTAATGTTTATTTATATTAATTTCAGTTTAATGTTTATTTTTTAAATATTAATATTTATATAGTAAATTTTAATATTTATATAGTAAATATTTACTATATTTATATTAATAAATATTTACAATATTTATATTTAACAAATATTTACTATATTTATATTTAACAAATATTTACTATATTTATATTTAATATTTATTATAAGAATATTTATATATATTTGTTACAACATTTCAATTATTACTAAGTATTAAATTTGAAATGTATTTCATATATATTACAGTAATATATAAAAATTTATTTCATATATTTATGTATATAATTTATGTTATAAATACATTTTTATTACATTTTTATTAAATATATACATAAATATAAACATATTACTGTAACATAAAGTAATATGAAATGAAATAACTTACATGTTTAAATATGAAATAAAATAAGTTACATTTTTATTAAATATATACATAAATACATAAAAATAAGAAATGAAATAAATTACATTTTTATTAAAAATTTAATATTAAAAAAATAAATAGTATTTATTTATGTAATAATGTTAAATATGTATTATAATGTTTTTAAAAAATTAAAAATTAAAAACTAGAAATTAGTATTTATTTATGTATTATAACTTTAAATAATTAATATTAATTAAAATTTGTCTTAATTAATATTTAATATTTATATTATTTTTTAAACTAAATGATTATATATATATATATATATATATATATATATATATATATATATATATATATATATATATAAATTAAAATAAACTAAATTATTAAATATAAATATAATAAATATTAAACTAAAATTAAATAAAATAAATAAATAAAATAATTAATTGAAAATAAATAAAATAATAAGTTAACTGAAACTAAATTATTTATGTAACTATAAATATGTAATAGTATTTATTTAAGTCATTTATGTATTTAATATGTTAATTTTAAGTGTTAATTTATTGTTAATTTCAATATTTTAATATATACATTTGAAGCAAACAAATAGACAACAAAAACATAATAGCCTAATGGAAAACGTGTAACGCCCCAGTTTTGGTTATTTTTATTTAATTGAGTCGTTTCGATTATTTTATTATTATATTATTTTATTTTTGACTTTTATTTAGAAATATATTATTTTTCGTCGTGAATATGTTTTATCACATTTTGGGAACGTTTGCGAGATATTTGAGCGTAGGGGTATTTTGGTCATTTCACTTTAATTTTTCTTAAGTTAATAGAAATAGAAATAGAAAGAGAGAAAATAGAAAGGAAAGAAAAAGAGAAGAAGAAAAAGAGGAAGAAAGAAAAGAGAAAGAAAAGGAGAGAGAGAGAGAAAACTTGGAAATCTAGGAACCGATTTAACCGACTTTTCAAACGCAATTTAATCGGGTAAGGGTGCGAAACTCGATTATACTATGCTTGTGTATGATTATGTATGTTTGTGTGGAAGTTTTATTGGTTTTTAGATATAGGTCAGAATGAGATAAACGATAGAAATCGATGTTTTCACGGTTGGAAATCGATGTAAATGTTGTAGAATACTAGTTACCATGATTAGATTATGTTCTGATTGCTATGTGTTAATTTGGAAGTGTTTTGGTGGTGAAAATGTGGTTTTGGGTTGCATGACAGTGTTGCTGGGTTTTCTGGTTTTCGCAGGTTCGCACTGCGAATCCCCTAGCGAAGGGGAAATCGAGCATTCGCTGGCTATTCGCACTGCGAAGCTGAGGGCAAGCATTCGCCAGAGGGTCGCACTGCGAACTTGGTGTTATTTTGTGTTATTTTCTTTCTGCCACTGTTCGCTGGGGAACTCGCACTGCGAATGGGGAAGCGAGCATTCGCTGGGAGTTCGCACTGCGAATGTTAGGAAAATTTTAAGCTATTTTCAGTTCTGACTTGGTTCGCTGGGGCATTCGCACTGCGAATGAAGAAGCGAAGGACTCGCTAGGAGCTTCGCAATGCGAATGTGACAGTTTTTCCCAATTTGTTTTCTTTATAACTTTTGATCCGTGAGTCGGTTTGAGGCGCGGTTTGATGCGTTGGGAAGTTTTTGACACGTTCTTTCTTATATTATTGGTTTTGAGACTAGTGACCGATTTAATTATGTCAGGAATTGGAATGATGTTGTTTTGTTAACTTGTACCATTGTAAGTGTGTGTAGTTGATGTGTATTATGCAATGTGTTGTTGATATGAATGTTGTATGACTTGTGTGCTGTTGTGTGATGGAAATGCATGTGATAAATGTTGTGATGATGTTTGTGGCTGTATGGTAAATAAATGCATTGTTTTGGGCTTGAATTGCAAAGCATGATTATTGTTGATAGAGATTGTTGCATATATGTGTGCATTTGAATGTCATGAGTCATTGTATGCCAAGCATCATGATATGCATTCTTGTGATGTCGTGTGCCCTAGTGGGTGTGAGCGACGAAACGGTTCCAGAGGGAATCCGCTATAACATCGTGAGCCTTAAAAAAATAAGAGGACTGAAACCGTTGATTATAGACGATCGTGAGCCTTATACAAAGAGGACCGAAAGCGGTCGGATCGTGAGCCTTATACAAAGAGGACCGAAAGCGATCCATAAACGTCGTGAGCCTTATACAAAGAGGACCGAAAACGACGGGGAACATCGTTTGCCCGACGGGGAGTTACACTAAGTGACAAGCGATGATTCCAATAGTTCCTGAGTGAACTAGTGATGAGATTGATGGATGGATGGTACCGCATATGCATTGCATAGAGTCGTTGTGTCGGTCTCTGTGCATTTGCATAAATCATGAATGGATTAATTGTGTTTGGAATTGTGGGTGAAATTGATGAGTTGATATATGTTTATATGTTGGCGTTATGTGTATTGTGCATGGTTGATATACCTTGTTGATGGATACATGAAATATACCTTGTGTTGTTTATGTTTGAATTCTGGTATAAGTGGTGGTGAGAATATTTATATGTGTATTTTCGTGTTATTACATAATTGTATGCAATTATATTATGATCGTGTTTCTCACCCTTCTGCTGTTTTTTTTAATGCTCTATGAGGCATTGCAGATTAGATGCCAGAGGTCTTTTTGTGAAGCTTAGGTCTTCATTCTTTTGTCGGTCAACTCTGATATGTAGCACCGGGTAGTCGGGGAGATCGAGTGTGATTATTTGTATTATGTGTACATGTATCTTTTGGATTGTACATGTATGATGTTGTATATGACAGACAAACTTTTATGATATATATATATATATATATATATATATATATATATATATATATGAGATTCAGTTACAGATTTTCTGCTTTTATTCTGTATCTGAATTGTGGGTGTTAGGAACTAGGTTCCTTTGTTATGTGCTACCTGAATTGTTGCATATCTATATGAGCAGGTGTATGTGTATTTGTTTCAAATTGATGTGACCCCTCGGTCTATGCCGTGAATGTTTTAAATATACTCTAATGAAATTTTGAATTTTATTTATCGCTTTGTTCTTTTAGGGGTATAGATTGGGGGTGTTACATTAAGTGGTATCAGAGCCAGTCCGTGTCAGTTTGTGTCAGTCCTTGTTGGTCTTTGTGGTTCGGTGAGCTGTTTGTTTAACCATAGTTGCTGTTATTGGAAATGAATAGAATATGGCTGGTAGGAATGACGTTGTTTTAGCTGCTGCGATGCAAGCTATGGCTCGGGCTGTGCATGGTGCACCTAATGCTGCGGGTAATGATGAGTTCAGGAAGAACAAACCGCATATTTTCAAAGGAAGATATGATCCTGATGGTGCTCAAATTTGGCTTAAAGAGATTGAAAGGATCTTCTGAGTGATGGATTGTGCTGAGGATCAGAAGGTGAGACTGGGTACTCATATGTTGCTGGAAGAAGCTGATGATTGGTGGGTTAGTACACGTCATGTGTTGGAAGCTGCGGAGGAGGAGATCACTTGGGCTGTGTTTAGCATTGAGTTTCTGAGGAGGTATTTTCCTGAAGATGTAAGAGGAAAGAAGGAAATTGAGTTCTTGGAGTTGAAACAAGGTAGCATGTCTGTTGTTGATTATACTGCTAAGTTTGTGGAGCTTGTGCAGTTTTATCCACATTATACGGAAGCGACTGCGGAGTTTTCTAAGCGTGTGAAGTTTGAGAATGGATTGCGTCCTGAGATAAAGCGGGCAATTGGGTATCAGAGGATAAGAAGGTTTTCTGATTTGGTGGATTGTTGTAGGATTTATGAGGAGGATAGTAAGGCTCGTTCTACTCACTATAAGAGTGTGAACGAGAGGAAAGGGAAACAACCGTTTCGTAGTGGTCCGTATGTGACACCAGCTGATAAGGGTAAGCAGAGAGGTAATTTCGAGAAAAGGCCGAGTGGGGGAGGAATGTCTAGTCCTCTGAGATGTATAGTTGTGGTGACCTAGGACATCGTCAGTTTGAATGTAGGAAGGATATGAGAAAGTGTTCTAATTGTGGAGGTTTAGGACATGTCGCAGCTGATTGTGCAAGGAAGAATGTGGTGATGTGTTTCAATTGTGGTGAACCTGGTCACATTAGTACAAAGTGTCCGAAACCGAAGAAAGCTCCAACTGGTGGGAATGTTTTTGCCTTGGCGGGAACTCAGACTACAAGTGCAACCGTCTGATCAGAGGTACTTGTTTTATTAATAGTACGCCTTTAGTTGATATTATTGATACTGGAGCGACTCATTCGTTTATTTTGTCTGAGTGCGCGAAGCGTTTGAATCTTGTGTTGTCTTCTATGGATGGAGAGATGGTTATTGATACTCCAGCAATGGGGTCAGTAACTACTTCTTTGGTTTGTTTAAGTTGTCCTTTGACCATTTATGGTAAAGACTTTGAGATGGATTAGTGTGTTTCCCATTGGAGGGTTTAGATGTGGTTTTAGGAATGAATTGGTTGCAATTCAATCGGGTTCATATTGATTGTTATCATAAGCTAGTAAGGTTTCCTTCTCTTGAGGAAGACGAAGACTCGAGTTTCTTATCTATCAAAGAGTTGAAGAAACTTATGGCGGAGGAAGCTCAGTTGTTTGGGTTATTTGCATCGTTGACTGTGGATAGTCAAGTTTCACTTGAAGTGTTTCCTGTTGTGTGTGATTTTCCAGAAGTGTTTCCTGAGGATATATCAGATTTGCCGCCAGAGAGAGAGGTGGAGTTTTCTATAGATCTAGTCCTGGTACTAGACCTGTATCGATGGCACCATCTCGAATGTCGGCATCTGAGTTGGTCGAGTTAAAGAAGCAATTGAATGAATTGTTAGAAAAGAGGTTTGTGAGACCAAGTGTGTTGCCTTAGGGTGCTCCAGTTTTATTGGTGAAAAAGAAATATGGAAGTATGCGGTTGTGTATTGATTATTGCCAGTTGAATAAGGTGACGATTAAGAATAAGTATCCTCTTCCAAGAATTGATGATTTGATGGACCAGTTGGTAGGTGCGTGTGTGTTTAGTAAGATTGATCTGAGATCGGGTTATCATCAAATTAGGGTCAAAGAGGAAGATATTCAGAAGACGGCTTTTAGGACACGTTATGGTCATTATGAATATTCTGTGATGCCGTTCGGGGTTTCTAATGCGCCAGGTGTGTTTATGGAGTACATGAATCGTATTTTTCATGAGCATTTGGATCGTTCTGTTGTTGTGTTGATTGATGATATCTTAATTTATTCTAAGTCTCGGGAGGAGCATGCAGAGCATTTGCGCATTGTGTTGCAGGTTTTGAAGGAAAGGAAACTTTTTGCCAAGTTGTCGAAGTGTGAATTCTGGTTGTCGGAAGTGAGTTTTCTTAGTCATGTGATTTCAGGCGACGGTATCGATGTGGATTCATCTAAAGTAGAAGCATTTCTACAATGGGAGGCTCCTAGATCTGTTACTGAAATTCGAAGCTTTTTGGGTTTAGCTGGTTATTATCGAAGGTTCATTGAAGGTTTTTCTAAGCTAGCACTTCCATTGACCCAGTTGACTTGTAAAGGGCAAGCGTTCATTTGGGATATTCGGTGTGAGGAAAGTTTTAATGAGCTGAAGAGAAGATTGATGACAGCTCCGATTTTGATTTTGCCGAATCCTACGGAACCATTTGTGGTGTATTGTGATGCGTCTTTGATTGGGTTAGGTGGAGTGTTGATGCAAGAAGGTAAGGTTGTAGCTTATGCTTCGAGGCAATTGAGGATTCATGAGAAAAATTATCCTACTCATGATCTTGAATTAGCGGCTGTGGTTTTTGTGTTGAAGATTTGGAGGCATTATCTCTACGGTGCAAGATTCGAAGTCTTTAGTGATCATAAAAGTTTGAAATATTTGTTTGATCAGAAAGAGTTGAATATGAGGCAACGTAGATGGTTGTAATTCTTGAAGGACTACGACTTTAGCTTGAATTACCATCATGGTAAAGCTAATGTGGTAGCCGATGCATTGAGTCGGAAATCATTGCATATGTCAGCTTTGATGGTTAAGAAGTGGGAACTTTTGGAGGCGTTTAGGGATTTGAGTTTGGTGTGCGAATTGACGTCTGACAGTGTAAGGCTTGGTATGTTGAAGGTTACTAATGATTTTCTGTTGACAGTTAGTGAGAAACAGAAATTGGATGTGAAATTTGTGGATTTGATGACGGTTGGGGATAAAAGTGAAAATGAGGACTTTAAAGTGGATGATAATGGTGTTTTGAGGTTCCGAGGTAGAATTTGTATTCCTGATGATGCGGAGTTGAAAAGGATGATTTTGGAAGAAGGACACCGGAGTAATTTGAGTATACATCCGGGAGCTAATAAGATGTACCAAGATTTGAAGAAGATTTTCTGGTGGTCTGGATTGAAACGAGATGTGGCTCAGTTTGTGTATGCGTGTTTGACGTGCCAAAAGTCGAAGGTAGAACATCTGAAGCCTAGTGGTTTGTTGCAACCGTTGGATATTCCTGAGTGGAAATGGGATAGCATTTCTATGGATTTTGTAACAGGGTTGCCGAATACACTGAGGGGACATAATGCTATTTGGGTGGTTGTGGACAGACTGACTAAATCGGCGCATTTCATTCCGATTGACATCAGTTTTTCTTTGGAGAGGTTAGCTGAGATTTATATCAGTGTGATTGTGAAATTACATGGTGTTCCGTTGAGTATTGTTTCGGATCGAGATCCGGGGTTTACCTTGAGATTTTGGGAAAGTTTACAAAAGGCGTTGGGTTCTAAATTGAGATTGAGTTTGGCTTATCATCCGCAGACGGATGGGCAGACAGAGAGAACGATTCAGTCATTGGAAGATTTGTTACGAGCTTGTGTTCTTGAACAGGGTGGTGCGTGGGATAGTTATCTTGCGTTGATTGAATTCACGTATAACAACAGTTTTCATTCTAGTATTGGAATGGCACCGTTTGAAGCGTTGTATGGACGAAGATGTCAAACACCGTTGTGTTGGCACGAATCTGGTGAGAGTTCGGTGGTTGGACCGGAATTGATTCAACAGACTACAAACAAGGTGAAACTTATTCGTGAGAAAATGAAGGCTTCTCAGAGTAGGCAAAAGAGTTATCATGATCGAAGGAGGAAAGATCTTGAGTTTCAAGAGGGCGATCATGTATTTTTGAGGGTTACGTTGGTGACGGGTGTTGGTCGTGCATTGAAATCGAAGAAGCTTACTTCTCGGTTTATTGGTCCTTACCAGATATCTGCGAGAGTGGGTGTTGTGGCTTATAGGGTGGCGTTTCCGCCGAGTCTGTCGAATTTGCACGATGTATTCCATGTTTCACAGCTTCGGAAGTATGTTTCGGATCCGTCGCATGTGATTCCGATGGACGAGGTTGAGGTAAGGGAGAACCTTACGGTTGAGGCATTACTAGTTAGGATTTTGGATCGCGAGTTGAAGCGGTTAAGGGGCAAGGATATTGCACTTGTGAAGGTGGCGTGGGGAGGCGCTGCTGAGGGCAATTTGACTTGGGAGTTGGAGAGTCGGATGCGGGAGTCGTATCCAGAGTTGTTCGTCTCAGGTAATATTTTTTAGGACGAAAATTTCTAAGTGGGGGAGAGTTGTAATGCCCCAGTTTTGGCTATTTTTATTTAATTGAGTCGTTTCTATTATTTTATTATTATATTATTTTATTTTTGACTTTTATTTGGAAATATATTATTTTTCGTCGTGAATATGTTTTATCGCATTTTGGGAACGTTTATGAGATATTTGAGCGTAGGGGTATTTTGGTCATTTCACTTTAATTTTTCTTAAGTTAATAGAAATAGAAATAGAAAGAGAGAAAATAGAAAGGAAAGAAAAAGAGAAGAAGAAAAAGAGGATGAAAGAAAAGAGAAAGAAAAGGAGAGAGAGAGCGAGAGAGAGAGAGAGAGAGAGAGAGAGAAAACTTGGAAATCTAGGAACCGATTCAACCGAATTTTCAAACACGATTTAATCGGGTAAGGGTGCAAAACTCGATTATACTATGCTTGTGTATGATTATGTCTGTTTGTGTGGAAGTTTTATTGGTTTTTAGATATAGGTCGGAATGAGATAAACGATAGAAATCGATATTTTCACAGTTGGAAATCGATGTAAATGTTGTAGAATACTAGTTACCATGATTAGATTATGTTCTGATTGCTATGTGTTGATTTGAAAGTGTTTTGGTGGTGAAAATGTGGTTTTGGGTTGCATGACAGCGCTGCCGGGTTTTCTGGTTTTCGCAGGTTCGTACTATTAATCCCCTAGCGAAGGGGAAAGCGAGCATTCGCTGGCTATTCGCACTGCGAAGCTGAGGGCGAGCATTCGCCAGAGGTTCGCACTGCGAACTTGGTGTTATTTTGTGTTGTTTTCTTTCTGCCACTGTTCGCTGGGGAACTCGCACTGCGAATGGGGAAGCGAGCATTCGCTGGGAGTTCGCACTGCGAATGTTAGGAAAGTTTTAAGCTATTTTCAGTTCTGACTTGGTTCGCTGGGACATTCGCACTGTGAATGAAGAAGCGAAGGACTCGCTAGGAGCTTCGCAATGCGAATGTGACAGTTTTCCCAATTTGTTTTCTTTATAACTTTTGATCAGTGAGTCGGTTTGAGGCGCGGTTTGATGCGTTGGGAAGTTTTTGACATGTTCTTTCTTATATTATTGGTTTTGAGACTAGTGACTGATTTAATTATGTCGGGAATTAGAATGGTGTTGTTTTGGTAACTTGTACCATTGTAAGTGTGTGTAGTTGATGTGTATTATGCAATGTGCTGTTGATATGAATGTTGTATGACTTGTGTGCTGTTGTGTGATGGAAATGTATATGATAAATGTTGTGATGATGTTTGTGGCCGTATGGCAAATAAATGCATTGTTTTGGGCTTGAATTGCAAAGCATGATTATTGTTGATGGAGATTATTGCATATATGTGTGCATTTGAATGTCATGAGTCATTGTATGCCAAGCATCATGATATGCATTCTTGTGATGTCGTGTGCCCTAGTGGGTGTGAGCGACGAAACGGTTCCAGAGGGAATCCGCTATAACATCGTGAGCCTTAAAAAATAAGAAGACTGAAAGCGATGATTATAGACGATCGTGAGCCTTATACAAAGAGGACCGAAAGCGATCGGATCGTGAGCCTTATACAAAGAGGACCGAAAGCGATCCATAAACGTCGTGAGCCTTATACAAAGAGGACCGAAAGCGACGGGAACATCGTTTGCCCGACGGGGAGTTACACTAAGTAACAAGTGATGATTCCAATAGTTCCTGAGTGAACTAGTGATGAGATTGATGGATGGATGGTACCGCATGTGCATTGCATAGAGTCGTTGTGTCGGTCTCTGTACATTTGCATAAATCATGAATGGATTGATTGTGTGTGGAATTGTGGGTGAAATTGATGAGTTGATATATGTTTATATGTTGGCGTTATGTGTATTGTGCATGGTTGATATACCTTGTTGATGGATACATGAAATATACCTTGTGTTGTTTATGTTTGAATTCTGGTATAAGTGGTGGTGAGAATATTTATATGTGTATTTTCGTGTTATTACATAATTGTATGCAATTATATTATGATTGTGTTTCTCACCCTTCTGCTGTTTTTTTTAATGCTCTATGAGGCATTGCAGATTAGATGTCAAAGGTCTTTTTGTGAAGCTTAGGTCTTCATTCTTTTGTCGGTCGGCTCTGATATGTAGCACCGGGTAGTCGGGGAGATCGAGTGTGATTATTTGTATTATGTGTACATGTATCTTTTGGATTGTACATGTATGATGTTGTATATGACAGACAAACTTTTATGATATATATATATATATATATATATATATATATATGAGATTCAGTTACAGATTTTCCGCTTTTATTCTGTATCTGAATTGTGGGTGTTAGGAACTAGGTTCCTTTGTTATGTGCTACCTGAATTGTTGCATATCTATATGAGCAGGTGTATGTGTATTTGTTTCAAATTGATGTGACCCCTCAGTCTATGCCGTGAATGTTTTAAATATACTCTGATGAAATTTTGAATTTTATTTATCGCTTTGTTGTTTTGGGGGTATAGATTGGGGGTGTTACAAGACGCGCCCCCTTGCAAGCATACGCGTGTAATTAAAATAAAAATAAAATATATATAAAAATTCAAATGGCAAGGATATAATCTGTGTTTTTTTATAGGGTCTTTTTTTTGAATTCCTCCCAAATAGAAGGGGGCAAAATCTGTATTAACCCTACATTTTAAGGCAGAAATACGAGAAAATAAAAAATAATGTTAAAGAGAGAAGATTTAGTCAAACCTGATGTGTCATATAATCAACCAGACAAATTACACACTACCCACACAAATAAGTTAACACCACTAAATTTAATATCCTACAAAATTTTTGACAATTAAAATTAGTGTTTACAGATAAATACACTTCTATTTTTTTAGAACACAAACAATCAAACAAGTTTTTCACATATTTTTATTCCTTAAACTAGAAAAGGGTGCAACCATGAATATATATATAGGTATGTGGAAATAGGCAAAGAGGATGCAAGAAAAATAGAATGCAAAACAAAATTTTAAGTTTTGGAAGGGTATAGGTCGGCCTATGAAAGCAACAGGTCAGCTTGTCAAGGTACTCAGGTCAGCCTACTGTAGTCAGCATATGGACAACGCCTATAGGCTTTAATACTGCAGCGTACAGGCCGACCTAAAATCGTATAGGCTAACCTGAAATCGTATAGGTCGACCTGAAATTCTTTGTGTTAGCCTATACTGAAGCAAAAGCTTCTATAGGTCAGCCTGAAATCGTATAGGCCGACCTAAAATTCTATGTGTCAACCTATGCTGAAGTAAAAGCTTCTATAGGTTAGCTTGAAACCGTATGTGTCGACCTGTGCAAGAGTGTTCACACATAAAACGTAGTTTTTTATGTATGAAACATGCCTAGACATTTTCAATCATTTTCAAAACCATTTGTATGCATCCTAAGACTAAAATGATTCAATCCACATCTAAGCTTTGGTTGATACCGCCCAATATACAAAAATGCTAAGTCACACTCCTAGTTTTGACATCATTCAAAACATGGCTAGGTTGTAGAATGCACCCACACTCACATACTCCCCCTTTTTATAATGGCAAAACTTGAATTATATAGGCATTGTATTTTTCTTCGATACACTGAATAGCTCCCCCAGAATTTTTGCATTATCCTCTTCATAATCTTCTCCCTCTTTGACAACATCAAAAAGAGACAAGTAATCCATTAGAAGCATTACATAGATGCACATTTCACATATATCTTATACTACACAGAGGAAATTACAAAGAATAAGTGGTGCACTCACATACATAACATATGTAAATAACACAAGCATAATAAAACACAACAACATGCATAAGAGTTATTTAAGTCACACACATAGTAGAACCAATAAACATCTTAGACAATTGTTCATACAAATGAAAAGCAAGCAGCAAACCATAGCAAAATGAAAATGCAACACACAAACTCAAAAGTCACAAGCAAGACTCAAATGGACTTCTAGTGACTTTGAGAGACTTATAATGACTTATGAACAATAAGTTGATGAGAGACACATGCATATTATATACTTGCATGGTATGTTTGCTAGAATCATGCAATCATGTAAACTTCAAGCATGAATTTGGTTCAAGATAAAGATGAAAATGCGACAATATTTGAATATAGTTACTATAAACATGTAGAATGCAACACACAACAGTCACATTGAAATTTTTGGAAGTAAACACACATCACAAATATCACACACATAGTTCATCAGATACCTTTAAGAAATAAAAAGGTAAAAGAAATACTTACGTACGCAACAAGAAAAAGAGATTGAAACGATATTACCTTACCGTACACATGACGGAGGATGCACTTGCATTCCACGAAGAACTTTTGAATGAAAGTTGAAATAAATGCAACATGTGCCACAAAACACAATCGAGACTGAAACACTCTTACCACTTTTCTTCTTGTACAAGTACTTGAAAATGTGATTAATAATGTATCCAAGAAGATTATTAATTTGATGATCATTGAAGATTATCCAAGTCAAAAGAAGATAGTCCACTGCAGCTGGACTTTCAACCTTCCCCTTTTCATAATTGTCATCTTCTTCTTTCTCATGTTCCATCGCTTTAGGATGATCAATTCCTTTTTTGATTTCTTTGAGAATGTATTGTAAAGATATACCTATATTATGAAAAGAAACACCTATCCTAAAATTTCTCGGATAAAACATTAGTAGTAATCAACACGCTTTTACCAATTAAAGAAACACTAAACGTTAACCTGATTGGTAACACAATCTGCCTTGTTAGTCACATAGATCAAAACAATAAGGACGTGTCACCATGTTGTGCCTTGATGCTCCATAAACGAGGTCCCATACTCTTTTTCATAGAGTCAAGACATTTTTCCTGCATGATTAAAAAAATAGTGCTAGGTACTCAATCTTCATTGGGTCCTTGGGGGTGAGTGAAAATAAGGTTGTATTTGGGCAACCATTTAACAACTCCTTTAGGAACAAAGAGTTTTCTAAATTTGTACCTTTCAATAGTCTGACCCTTTTTGCAACAATAATGACAAGATTGGTTTTTATGAGACATGTCCTTGCTATCTGAATTCTTATACATATATCTATGCTTACTTTTAGAATGCTTCAAAGGCTTTTTAACCTTAGAAGAATCAATAGAAAACACCATCTTAGGTTGTGTAGCGAGCGATTTTGGACGTGGTTCTTAAGCGCTGGTCGCTCTCTACGGTTTGAACTTAAACTACAGGTCGATTCATTTTTTATCCTATTGTGAGCTGACTAAGGAAGGGAAATAGATGTCTCCAATTAACCCTGCTTGCATACTGAGTTTAAACATCGGTCTGTTAGGTTACGGATGGTATCAATGTGGGGGGGCCTTTGTACTGGTTATTTGTATTTTCGCCAATACGGTTCTCTTTCTTTTTTACCTGGGCAGAAGGTTTCTGGCTGGGAACAAGGATTAGGATGTTAGGACTGATGCTTTTGAAATACTGCTTTTAATTGATGGAGATATGGGATTTGGTTTTTTTGTTGATTGCGCTCGCTAAGATCTTTTCTTTCGATCTTATGCCTACGTATTCCCGTTTACCGAAACAGGGAAATCAGAGCGTTCGTAGTTCCTCCTATTCTATGGGAGGAAATGGGTGTTTTTGGTGTCTTGTTCAAAGCCCAAGACGTGAAGCGAAAGGTAGTTTGTATCTTGTTCAAAGCCCAAGATGTGAAGCTGAAAGGTCTATTTGTGTCTTGTTCAAAGCCCAAGACGTGAAGCTGAAAGACCTCGATTTTAGAGAGAATTTGTCATCTCTAAAGAGGGGGAAGGAGAATTACTTTAACTGGGATACGCGGATCCGAGCAATGCCATAATTTCTGAAGAAAGGGTTTTAACCTGAAGGAGAAGACTTTAACTCAGTGTAGAGCAATGCCATCTTTCCTTAGGAATTTCTCATGCTAAAAGAGGGACAGTGGCATGGATATAGATGATCCAGAGGCTTGCCGCTTACAGCGATTAGATGAAGGGAAAGGAGTTGTTGATGTTTGTGTACTGTGAACGAGGCACAGCTTTGATGCTAAAAGGTTGATTGGATCAACCAGTGGTTTTCTTATACAAAGCCTAAGAGGAGGCTAATTTCCGCTAGGAAAATCATTATACAAAGCCTAAGAGGAGGCTATTTTGTGTCTCGTACAAAGCCCGAGAGAGAGGCTAAAAGTTTTTGACCCGACGATAGAGTCTTTGTGTCTCGTACGAAGCCCGAGATAGAGGCTATTGTTTGTTTGACTCTACGAGGGAGTCTTTGTGTCTCGTACGAAGCTCGAGATAGAGGCTAAAAGTTTGACTCAACAAGAGAGTCTTTTATACTCAACAAGAGAGTGTTTTTGTATCTCGTACGAAGCCCGAGATGGAGGCTAAAGGTTTGTTTCAGTTGAGTGACAGATCCAATATACTGATTTTAAAAGAGAAAATCAGTTCTTATATGAGCAACACTGTACTCAGGGATTTGATTTGAGGATCAGGGATATTTCCTTCTCTTTGAGGAAACGGGAAATCCAAAGGGTATTGAGACTGTCCGAGTCTGCAGGTTTCCTTCCTATTTAACGAAGGGGGTCACTTGAGAATGTCTTTGAGACTCAAGGAAGTTAGACTGTCCAAGTCTAGAGTTTTTTCTTTTGTACTATGCTTTGAGAAACAGTAGTAGACTCTATGAAATGACTGTTCTATGAGGATGACTAGGTTCTGTTCCTATACCTCTAGGAGGTCGTCGAGACAATTTGTACGAAGCCCAAGAGGAGGCTGGAAACTTTTAAGAAGCCGACGGGTCCTTGTACGATGCCCAAGAGGAGGCTATCATTCCCGAAGGAAGAGATCATTATACGAAGCCTAAGAGGAGGCTGTGAATACTTCTAAGAAGCCGTAGTGTCCTTGAATAATGCCCAAGAGGAGGCCGACGCTTTTAAGAAGCCCGTGGGTCTATCATCTCCTTTCCATTAGGAGAGATAACTCTTTTAAAGATAAAAACCACTGGTAAACGTGCGAGGTTTACTATCCAGCGACTTTTAGCTTTTGAAGAGGGTTCCTTAGTTAAGGTCCAAGATTATGACCGTAGTGGGTACCCAAACCCCGAGACATTCAAGGCAAGCTATCCACAAGGAATAGATCAAGTCAGGAAAGTTTGAGAATTTGGAAGAAACTCAAAGATGCCATTCACGGAGAATACATTCATCTTGGGGAGTAGAGCTTCTTGACGATTCCTAAGGAGGACAGCCGAAGAGAAGACTGTATCTGGTGCTCCTATTGGGGATCTAGGCGTCTATTTCTACGAATAAATGAAACGGCGTCACCTAGTTCTAGACGTAGTTGCCGGGGAAACTCGAAATATCTATACTATTATTACACAGTAGATATGAGTTTATGAAAGGATACTTACAGTGAGCGGCCCCACAATACAGTTTATAATATGAAAGCAGTAAATGAAAACGATAACCACTTACTCGGTTGTAGTGCTTCCATGCTGTTTGGTTAGTTGTTCAACAAAGAAAGATTGAAAACAACAGTATATTCAAAATCAAAGGAGAAAGTGCTTTGAAAAAGAAAGATTTGGGGCTTACAGCTCAAGGAGAGGCCCAGGGTTTTATCAGTGAGCACACTGTTTGACTTTGTACAGCGGGAGTTATACAAGTGACTGGGGCCCAAAAAGGTTTTCTGTACAAAGGGATGGGTCTTACACTCTCTCAAGAGGCCCAAAAAGGTTTAAAGAAAAGAGTGTGGGGCTTATAACACGAGGGTAGGCCCAAATGATTTTTTCGTTTAAACATGGCGATCGCGCCGAGGTTTTCTTTTAACGCAGAGGGACTTATGCAATAAGTGTGGCCCAAAATGTTTTGGTTAAAAGGGGGATTGGGTCTTACACTCTAATAGAGGCCCAAAGTGTTTTGAATGGGTCTTATAGCTCAAGGAGAGGCCCAGATGATTTTTTTTTATTTTTAAACGGGCGACGATCGCGCCGTTTACTTGTACAGAGGGACTTATACAATGAGTGAGGCCCAAAAAAGTTTTTGTACAAGGGGGGATGGGTCTTACACTCTCTCAAGAGGCCCAAAAAAGGTTTTAAATAAAAGAAATGGGTCTTACTACTCGAGGGTAGGCCCAGATATTTTTGAAAAGGCGACGATCGCGCCGTTTGTTTTTTGACGGTATCGGGAGTTATACAATAAGTGAGGCCCAAAAATGATTTGGTCAAAAAAAGGATTGGGTCTTACACTTTAATAGAGGCCCATGAGTGTTTTGAAAATGATTTATGGGGGTTGAATTAATCCAAAACCCTAATTTGTTTTCAAAATGTATTTAATTGAATAAAAATTCAATTAAAATGATCAAAAATTGTTTAACACATGGAAAACAAATTGTGATCTTGGATTAATGCTTCAAAAATTAAGTATTGACCTACAAAATAATTAGAAATCATTAAAAGTTGCAAAATCAAATGTAGAAAAAATATTTAAAATGTCAAAAACAATTAAAATATTAATTCTTTGCAAAAATATCAATTATATGAAATAAATAATATTTTTGGGATTTTTTGTGAAAATAAAATATTTTAACATTTTTGTGAATTATTAAAAAAAGAATCAACTCAAAATCATTAAAACTCAGAGAGAAATTAATTTTTGAATCAATTAAACAAAATCACAAAATTCAAATATTTGAATTTCTAAAAATGGCGCCAAGAACAAGCTGAAGAACACGCGCGTGTTCTTGGTTTCTCAGATTTACATTTTCTATCCAATCTCCATGAATACGTAATCATATCATGCAATCCACATATCATTATGCTCGTCTCAACCTCACGATCATGTCTATGTACTTTAATTTCATTTAAATTAAACATACAACAAGAAATCACGAAGAAACCTCAAGAACCCTAATTTCTGCATGAAGGCTAGGATTTTTGATACACGATTCAAACAATGCAATTAATTGAGGGAAAACATTCCATGCATGATTATGAACATATGGCCAAATTATTGTGCGAGGAAATATGCATAGATTGAGAGATGACCAAGTATGTGCTTACCTCCAAGTCGTGACAGCAAGTTCAAAGTGATTTTTGATTTGGAGGTGTTACAGATGAGTGGTGATGATCTGAACAGCTTCCCTACACCCTATGGATTGTGTTTGGATGGTTGGACTTGATTGAAATTGGCTGGATCATTTTGTGGTACCTCAGCTGCACTTTGGTTAAAACCTTGAGCAACCAGCTGGTGATTTTGTGAAATTGATGTTTCAGAAGTAATCTAAGTGTTTGATCAACTCATATGTGATGTATGTGAGGTGTGTGAGTGATTGGTTTGATTGGAATTGCTCTCAAACTCAAAACCCGATAGTGACTTGCCTTAGAAGGCAAAATTGGAGTGAAAGAAGAGATTTTGAGGAAAGCATCTGTTAGATGGCTTTGGTGTACTCAAACTGACCACAATTGAGCTCTATTTATAGTAGAGCAAGTTTGTTTTGCAAGGAATAGTGCATGGCAGCTGGTAAGTAGGTTTGGCCAATGTTGGCAAATGAAAATCCAAGTCTCCTCTAGCCATTGACTAGAGGTTAGGGCACAGAGCTTTGGTCCCCCTGGTCTTGGATAAGTCTTGACTGATTTTAGATGAGAATGGCTCAGTCCATGCCACCTTGATGGTTTCATTGAATGCCTCATTCCAAATTTGAAGTCTTGTCCCTATTTTGGCCATTCTAGGTTCAACATGCTATTTCTTGTTCCATGGACTTTGGAGGCTTGGCTCAGTGATTGTCCCCTTTAGATTCAATCATCTGAGGTGTCCAAGTGGATAGGAGCAATTGAATTTGGCTGATTTTGGCAAATCGACCAAAGTTGCAAATTCTGCCTTGCCTTGACAGATTTCAGCAAGGCAACTTGGCAATGTTGTATCTCATGGTGTAGGTTGAATTTGGCAATGTTCTTGGCCATTTTGGAAAGCTCTTACATGATACAACAACTGTTTGAACAAGTTTGGTTTTGATCTCTTTTGATTCCAAGTGAAAAATCCCCCTACATTTGGCAAAAAGTGAGGCAGAATCTGACTTAGTGAAAATTTCACTAAGTGTTGGAAAAAGTGACATTTTCACTTTTCAGACACTTTGATCACTCCATAACTCAAAATCCTTAATGAATTGGAATGACTTGTAGTTGAAGTTTTTGTAGGTGATAATGAGGGCTACAAATCCATCTTTGGATGAGAAAAAATGGCCTTGTGGTTTAGGAGTTATGGTCCTCCAAAGTTGGTACCTTTGCCACTTTATTTTTAACTTAGAAAAATTTCTAAGTTTTATGGTTACCCCTTTTACAAGTTATCTCACTTTTCTTGATTTTTCTTGATGAATGATGATTCAAATCATACATTAACATCATTTTAGGGTTAAAAATCCATTTTGGTGAAAAATCTCAAAAAGTCAAAGTTGACTTTTGTGCACAGTTGACTTTTTATCAGATGAATTCCAAACTGTGCAATTCTTCAGGAAATCATGTCCTTGACCTAAATCAAACTTGATGGACATGTTCCATGGGTGTCATAGGGTATATTCAATCATGTATTAGGGTTTGGGAGCATGTCTAGGTCAAAAGTCAAAGTTACAGTTGACTTTTCCCTTAAAACCCTAATTGTGGTGCAGATGAAATTGAGACTTGTTGCTCAAACTTCTTGGATCAATCCATGGTTCCAAATGGATCAATATGGTATATTAGAGACCCTCAAATCATGTCTTGAGGTCTTGGCTCATGGTTTGTCCCAAAAGTCAACTTAGGGGTGAATTAGGTCAAGAAACCCTAATTCCTGATTTTTGATGAATGCATCCCCTGAGGCAAAATTGACTTGATGCATGGGTTCATGAGGTTCCATGAAGTATATTAGGTCATGTTTTGGATCATTGCCTTGTGCCCAGATGAAAATTTCCATCTGGAGGCCCTGGTCGACCAAAACCCTAATTTGGTGACACTGTCGATCTTGAGACTTGATCCACCTAGAAGGGAGCAGCCTTGTGCTTAATCCTTGAAGTGGGAGTCCTTTTTGATCCATTGTGGATATTTAAGAGATTAGACAAGTTGAAGATCATGTCATTTCTTGATTGATCCTTTGTCTAAGCACTCAGAGAGGGATTGAAACCCTAATTTTGATTGTATTGGATGCTCACCCATCTTTGGGGAGACTGATGAAGCATGATGGTTCATCCACATTGTGATGATGATTTTCACAATGATGGGAAATCTAAGTGGTCAAAATTTGGGGTATTACAGATGCCCCTATTTAATCTTCTTGGACCCGAAGGTGTGAATGACGAAGGGATTCGGGCATTCGGGGTGCAAGAGGATTAAATATCGGAATACCCGAAATTTTGATGGCGGTTATGAATGGTAGCTTACGCATTCATCTTCTTTAGCTAAGCAATGATGCTTAGAAAAGGTAAACTTCCCCTCGATCCTGGTCTCCTACCAAGGAACTGGTCTCAGTCTCTTTTGAAATAAACTTCCCCTCGATCCTGGTTTCCTTCCAAGGAACTGGTCTCAGTTGTGGAAACAAACTTCCCCTCGATCCTGGTTTCCTACCAAGGAACTGGTCTTAGTTTCTTTTTTAAACTTCCCCTCGATCCTGGTTTCCTACCGAGGAACTGGTCTTAGTTTCTTTTGTCAATAAACTTTACTGACAAGGGACGCTATTCGTAGCGGCTTTCCTTCAAACTTCTCGCCGAATTTTCCTGGGGAGATGCCATTTGAGTGGAAAAGGTTTTGATGTCAGACTTGCTGGGGAACCCATTCGTCTGAGTTGTAGAGGTGCACAAACTTCTCTGTTTTGGAGACGTCATTTGTCGATTCTACTGGGGAAAGCGAGTCTCTTGAGAGACTGTTTTCGTTCGGGGTTACATCATACTTTTCTCGGGATCTTCCCGGAGAAATGCCATATGATGGGATCCAATTTTGAGGTGCAAATGACCTTCTCATCAGTGGTTTTTCGGAGCAAAACTGGCGTGCTGCCGAATCTCTGATCACGAGGCTTTCTCTGTGGATTTTCCTTAATCTGGGAAAGCAAGGATATCATCTTCAATGGCGAAGAGTGATGCTTATTGAAAGTTTTCTCTAGTTTTTCAGAGGTTCAAGTTATCAAAGTGGTCAAGGACCAACTTCTTTCCAGAATTAAACTGGAAGCGAGGTTGTTCAGACACAGTATTTCCTGACGAGGCAAGAACTGACAACTCGATTGAGAGGACTTCTACCACTAGGGGACAGGACCGACTAGAGTGATAGTGATGCAATATGAAATGTGAATGCAAATAAAAAATGCATGATGTATGTATGTATGTGCTGACAAAACAGACGCAACATACAGACTAAGAGATGAACACAATTGGATACTCGGCCATCGCGGGGCGAAGAAGTACCGTTGATTCAAAATAGCAATTCCACCTTGCTTAGGAGAGATAGTCCCATTGGGAGCTATGTTGATCGGGCTTAGGAGATGAGAACTCGGCCGAGGCGTGTCAGACGAAACAAGGTCTCTGACACAGTTGATCCCTTCATTCAGGCGAACTGGTTTAGAAGGAGTACTTTGATTCTGCATTTTGAAGTTCGCTTACTTCGGGAAAAGCGATCGATGTTCTTCTGATGTTCAACAGTCAAAAGAAATGCCATCTTTAATTTAAAAGCAGAAAAAGTTTAACAAGTAAATTTATTTTTGTTTTATTTCAAGAATCGCTGATTAAGTTTAAACAACGTCGTTCTGTAAAGCTAAAACAAGTAAAGAATTACAAACAAAAGCATAAGGGCTCAAATTTTATTGATAAGATAGAGATCAGCCAAACGCATGATTCCAAAGAGTATATACAAAGTTAGAAAATGGTAATTTACAGGGAAAAGGGCTACGTTGAAACATAACGACCACTATCCTTCTTCCAACTTTGAGTTCGGGACATCCTGAGCTTCCGTCGAAGATGACCTTTGACTGGAGATTTCCTCCGATAGATGATGCTGTAACTGCTGCTGAGGGACTTGCCTCTGTTGAACATAGTTACTTGCCATTATCCCTAATTTTTGCCTGGATTGTACTATGAGATTTCCAATCCATCGGGATGATTTTTTTTTCATGTCTCTAACTTTTGCCTGGACCGCCCTTTCGGGTTTTCAATCCACCAAGACGTTTTTTATTTTATTTTTAGGCGAAGTATTTCTTGACTACATCAACATTCGTGGGGTAGGCAAATTCCTCTCCGTCCATGGTTGCAAGTCTCAAGGCGCCGCCTGAGAAAGCTTTCGTGACCACATAGGGGCCATCATAATTTGGGGTCCATTTGCCCCGAGAGTCAGTGAGAAATGATTGTATCTTCTTGAGCACGAGGTCTCCTTTTCTGAAAATATGTGGTCGGACCTTTTTGTCGAACGCCCTTTTCATTCTCTGTTGATATAACTGACCGTGGCATAGTGCCGTGATTCTCTTTTCTTCGATCAGGTTCAGTTCGTCGTGTCGACTTTGACACCATTCAGCTTCGGTGAGCTTCGCTTCCATCAATACCAAGATTGATGGGATCTCTACTTCTATGGGGAGCACTGCCTCCATGCCATATACTAGAGAGAAAGGGGTTGCCCCTGTTGAAGTGCGGATAGATGTTCGATAACCGTGAAGAGCAAAGGGTAGCATTTCGTGCCAATCTTTATAGGTTACAACCATCTTTTGAACGATCTTCGTGATGTTCTTGTTAGCCGCTTCTACCGCTCCGTTCATCTTGGGTCGGTAGGGAGATGAGTTATGGTGTTCGATCTTAAACTCTGCGCACAACTCTTTCAACATCTTATTGTTCAAGTTAGATCCATTATCAGTAATGATCTCGTTTGGAACACCATAACGGCAGATGATATTGTTTTTGATAAATCGGACCACCACTTGTCGGGTTACATTGGCGAATGACGCTGCTTCGACCCACTTGGTGAAATAATCAATGGCTACCAGGATGAACCGATGTCCGTTTGAAGCCTTGGGCTCAATCATACTAATCATGTCGATTCCCCATATGGAAAAAGGCCACGGGGAAGAAAGAACTTTGAGATGTGATGGCGGTACATGAATTTTGTCGGAGTATATCTGACACTTGTGACACCTCCTCATGTACTTGTAGCAGTCGGATTCCATGGTCAACCAATAATACCCGACCCTGAGAATTTTTCTCGCCATTGTGTGTCCGTTGGCATGAGTGCCAAAGGATCCTTCATGAATTTCTTTCATGAGCATGTCTGCTTCTGGTCTGTCGACACATCGGAGCAAGACCATGTCAAAATTTCTCTTATAAAGAGTGTCACCGCTCAGGAAGAAGTTTCCAGCCAATCTTCTGAGGGTTTTCCTGTCTTTTCTAAGTGCCCCAGATGGGTACTCTTGTTTCTGAAGGAAGCATTTGATATCGTGATACCAAGGTCTGTCGTCTATGACTGCTTCAATCGCGAAGATGTAAGCGGGCCGTTCAAGGCGCATGATGTCGATCTTAGGTATGTTATTCCATCGACCTACACTAATCATGGAAGAGAGAGTGGCTAATGCATCAGCCATGTGATTCTCATCACGAGGGATGTGATGAAAGTCGACTCTGTTGAAGAAAGGTAACAACCTTCTTGCATAGTCTTTGTAAGGAATCAATCCTGATTGGTATGTGTTCCAATCTCCTTTTATCTGGTTAATAACCAGGGCTGAATCGCCGTATACATCCAAGTTTTTGATCCTTAAATCAATCGCTTCTTCGAGACCCATGATACATGCTTCGTATTCGGCCTCGTTGTTCATACCTTTGAACGTAAGTCTAGCAGTGAAAGGAATGTGGGTACCCTGAGGGGTAACAATGATTGCCCCAATTCCGTTTCCATAATGATTGACTGCTCTGTCAAAGATAAGTCCCCACTGGGAACCTGGTTCTGGCCCTTCACTGGGTAGCGGTTCATCGCAATCTTTCATCTTTAGATACATGACATCTTCGTCTGGGAAGTCAAACCCGATTGACTCTTGATCGTCAATCGGTTGATGAGCCAAATGATCGGCTAAAATACTTCCTTTAACGGCTTTCTGAGTATGGTACTCTATGTCATATTCTGATAGTAACATCTGCCAATGGGCAATCCTTCCCGTGAGAGCAGGTTTTTCGAAAACGTACTTGATTGGATCCATTTCGGAGACCAACCAAGTAGTATGACGAATCATGTACTGGCGAAGACGTTTGGCTGCCCAAGCCAAAGCACAGCAAGTTTTCTCAAGCATTGTGTACCGAGTCTCGCAGTCGGTGAATTTTTTGCTTAGATAGTAAATGGCAGACTTTTTCCTTTTGGTTTCGTCTTGTTGGCCAAGTACACATCCCATTGAGTCCTCTAGGACTGTGAGGTAAATGATCAGTGGTCTTCCTTCCACTGGAGGTGATAGGATCGGAGGATTCAACAGATATTCCTTAATACTGTCGAAGGCGGTTTGGCAATCTTCTGACCAAACGCAATCCTGGTTCTTTTTGAGTAATTTGAAAATCGGCGCACATGTCGCGGTCATAAGGAATATGAATCTGGAGATGTAGTTCAAACGTCCCAGGAATCCTCTGACTTGTTTTTCAGTTTTCGGAGAAGGCATTTCTTGAATGGCCTTGACCTTGTCAGGATCAACTTCAATTCCTTTCTGGCTGACGATGAACCCTAGTAATTTCCCCGAACGGACACCGAAGGTGCACTTGTTAGGATTCAAGCGGAGCTTGAATTTTCTTAGACGTTCGAACAATTTTGACAGATGTTCAACGTGCTCCTCCTCTGTTCTTGATTTTGCAATCAAATCATCGACATATACCTCGATTTCTTTGTGTATCATGTCATGAAACAGAGTAGTCATGGCCCTTTGATAGGTTGCCCCGGCATTCTTCAAACCGAACGGCATTACCTTGTAACAAAAGGTACCCCATGGGGTAATGAACAAAGTTTTCTCCATGTCTTTCGGCGCCATTTTGATCTGATTATAGCCCGAGAATCCATCCATGAAGGAGAATACTTTGAACTTTGCTGTGCTGTCAACCAGCATGTCAATGTGTGGTAAAGGAAAGTCGTCCTTTGGACTTGCCTTGTTTAGATCTCTGTAATCAACACACATTCTGACCTTCCCATCCTTTTTGGGAACGGGTACGATGTTGGCTAACCATTGAGGATATTCAGATGTAGCGAGGAAACCCGCGTCGATCTGTTTCTGTACCTCCTCTTTGATTTTGATGGCCATGTCTGGGTGAGTCCGTCTCAACCTTTGCTTTATTGGCGGACATTCCGATCTTAGCGATAAGTGATGTTCCACGATGCTGGTATACAACCCTGGCATATCCTGATAGGACCAAGCGAATACATCGGGGAATTCTTTGAGAAGCTTTATCAAACCCTCTCTGGCAGTTGGACTGAGCAGTGCTTCGATCCTGATTTCTTTTCTCTCTTTTTCTGAACCCAAGTTTACCGTTTCCAACGGCTCTTTGTGAGGTTCAATGGACCTTTCCTCTTGTCTGAGTAGTCGGGAGATCTCTTCTGGAATTTCGTCGTCATTTTCTTCTTCAGCCTCGAATACCGGGAACTCAAAGTTGGGAGAAGGCATCGGATCGTATGTTTCAACGGGGTATAAAACAAGCAATCTGCATGACGTGATGATTCGTGTTTAGAAGAGATAGAGAAAATGTAAGTGTGTCCAGTGTTTTGATTTTACTGCTTGTTTTTATTATTGAATGTTTTTTAGGATTACCATTTTCTGAAAAAAGCAAAAAGAGAAAACAACAATTAATGCGGAAATTACAGAACGACGTTATTTTATTAATGAACAAGTCGAATCTTGAAACTACAGCCCTATAAAACAAAACTCACTCGCTCTGGGCAAAGTGAAGAGGGAAATTTACAAAAAGCGAGCCCTATCAAAACATCTGTTTCACCTGGGCAGGGTGAAAGGTTAAAGATGGCAATTACTTTGACCGACGAACGACCTTCGGAACCTCGACAGCAACCCATTGGCGGCGAACTCCTCGGTGAATCACAAAGTCTGGCACCTTCCTTGATTTGTCTTCAGAAATGACGCTGATTTCTGGTGGAGTAGGATCATTGGAATCTGTCTCCCAAGTAGAGTTGTCGTAGGAGGATTCCTCTGTTGCATTTTGCATAGCATTTGTGCTCTCAGCTGTATCTCCCTATCCAGTTGACTGGATATCTTCGAGCCTGATACGAGAGCTTTCGGGAGCGGTGTACTTGACCATATAGTCGTATTTTCCACTCGGTTGTCCCAAGGTGTCCCAAACTTCTTTGGAACTGGAGAAGTCATCCCTCTCGATGACGTTGACCTCAGGAAAAGCATAGTTGATGAATTCTAGTCCTGCAAACATTGCGAATTCATCTTCATGTTGAGTAGTTTTCGAATGACCTGAGTGTTGATCCCATGACATGTCGGGGACACAGGTATTCTGTTCAATGACGCTCAGCTGAGTTTCATTACTCGGCTGACTTTCTTGCCCCAAGTTTCCTGGGTAAGGCTGCCACATTGGCAGACCATCCATTGGGCCATAGTAATTGTGATCAAAGTTTTCTTTCATCAGAGTGTCTTCCTCTAATGAATTTGGTGGAGCACGACATCCTTCCGGATCACAATCTCCGTAGATCATTTTGACATCTGATCTTGGTATAAATCTCGGACTTTCTGTAGGAAAGCAAAAAGGCATAGGCACCTCTTCTTGAGACATATAGCCGTCCTTGTTAAGGTAGGACTTCCATTCTTCATCTGTGTCAGAGGGATCTTCCTCATTGATATCATGAACTGTCTAAGACACTGGGTGAAGAAAACCTCCATTGTGGAAGAAGTTTTGAAGGGGATGAAGACTTTCATCGTTGGCGGCTGTCTGGGTACAGGTTGCAGAAAAACCAAGACCCTTCTTTATTTTATTGTCAGTGGGAATGACAAGCTGTCCCCATCCTTTTGTGTCGGTACTCTCGACCGCTTTGATAGCATCTTTGTATGAGGAAATCGAGGTTCCTCCTTCGGATTGATCATTCTTGCTCATCGATAGCGCTTGGAACTGAGTTCCAATAATCTCCTCAGGTTCTACACAAGTAGATGATGATAAGTTGCTCACAAGCAAGGCTTGTTCCCCACAAACCGTGACAAGTTGATCGTTCTTGACGAACTTTAGCTTTTGGTGGAGGGTTGAAGTAACCGCTCCAGCCTGATGTATCCAAGGTCTTCCTAATAAACAACTGTATGTTGCCCGGATGTCCATGACCTGGAAAGTGATTTGGAAAGTGTGAGGACCAATAGTTATGGGAAGATCAACTTCGCCGATAACTGTTTTTCTGGATCCGTCGAATACTTTGACGACGACCTCGCTGACTTTCATCGGAGGGCCCTTAAATGATAATTGCGTCAAAGTGGACTTCGGCATAACATTCAGGGCTGACCCTGTGTCTACCAGTACATTGTCTAAAGCATCGCCCTGGCAGTTAACTGTAATTTTGAGCGCCATGTTATGACGACGACCCTCTTCAGGTAATTCCTCATCACTAAATCCCAAATTATTGCAGGAAGTGATGTTAGAGACAATGCTATCGAATTGTCTGATTGTTACATCCTGTTCCACAAAGGCTTGCTCCAAGACTTTCTGTAGAGCCTCCCTGTGGGCCTCTGAACTGAGTAACAGTGATAATACTGAGATCTTTGAAGGAGTCTGTAACAGTTGATCAACAATGTTATATTCACTCCTTTGGATGAGCTTTAGCATCTCATCCTTGTCTTTTGAAAAGTCGGAATTACTAGATTGACCGACTGGCAGATCAGGAATTTCTGCCTGAAGTTCCTTTTCTTTGTTGGATTCTCCAACCCCTCGGTTGAAGATTCGACCGCTCCGTGTTACACGACTGATGTCTGCAATATTCACGACGGAGGGTAATGGAATTTCCTTTCCATTCTCGATTATTGTTGCGCCGTATTTGTAAGGGATTGCCTTAGCTAATTCATACGGTAGTGGCCCCGGTAGATAGATGACTATGGGAACCTTCTGATTTTTCTGACCATTATAAGTAATCTCGATCCGTTCCTGGTTGGGAACTTTAGATTCGTCAAGTAGAGGAATGATGGCAAAAACATCCCTGGTCCTGTGATGACCAGAGATTGTGACAACATCCTCAACTTGATTGGCAAGGTAGTTCGGCGACCAAATGATGGGTCCTGAACCAGGATATGGATGAATTTCTCCATGATCGACCTGACCCTGAAGAGCTGCTCTCACAAGGTAACACCCTTGGTTACTTTCCGAACAGACGCTACAACTGTCATAGTTGTGTGGTGGCACCTGGCCACGCCCACTTTGAATACAATGTAACCTCACTAGGTTACCTTCCATTGATCGGACATCCTGACTTTGATGACGAGTAGGATTCCTGTTATTGATACTAATCTGCTGAGTATCTTCGTCCATATAGATTGGCATCCACCAGTGATTTAACAAGTGCTGAAGTGCCTCCTGGACAAGGGTACAACCTCGATCATTTTCGCAACCCGCTTTACAATTTTGATAGTCATGTGATATTAAGAATCCAAGTCGGACCTGCTCAGCATGTAACTCTACCAGGTTGGTATCCATTACGCGGATGTCGAAGATCTGAACCATGTTGATTTAATAGGAGTTCCTATCATGGTAGTCTTGGATCCATCCAAGATCCATCTGACGCTGGAGGGCCTCTTGTATGAAAGAGCATCCCTGTTTGTTTACCGAGCAAATCAGACAGGAACTGTAATCGTGCCGCGGCAGATTATGATACTGGCTTTGCCTTGAGTGCATCGCCACCAAGTTGACATTCATCGCATGGATGTCATGGTTTTTAATGACGTTGGAACTTGTGTAAACCATGTTAACTCCACGAACTCGGTGCTCTTGGATCCATCCAAGATCCATTTGTTCCTGTAGAGCTGATTGCACTACCGATCATCCTTGGTTATCTCTAGAGCAGATATCAAACTGGTGATAATTATGAGGTGGCACATGGCCATATCCACTCTGTCTACAATGCATCTTGACCAGATTGGTCTTTAACAAGAGTACATCGTGAATTTGATAGACATTGTTAGTCTCTTTCTCAATCAGATTGACTGCAGCTTTCTCGTGTTGAGGCAGCGGGTTCGTAAGAACATTAGGATTTGTATCTTTGAAAGATAAGAGCCCGCTCCTAACAAGCTTTTGCACGTCGGATTTGAAATTGAGACAAGTCTCAATGTTATGCCCTGAACCTCCTTGATGATAAGGGCAAGTCTGATCCGCTTTGAACCAAAAAGGCGGATTTTCCGGAACTGAAAGGGGAGACTTAGTCTGAATGTGCCCCTTAGCCAGTAGTAACGGAAACAGCTCTGCGTACGTTACGGGTATAGGATCAAATCCTGGTGGCCGTATTGTACGGTTGTTGTTATATGGAGGACGAGCCTGCTGAAGAGGCTGTTGTGTCCTTTGTTGGTTAGGTTGGCTCTGCGCAACCTGAGGTTGATACATAGGAACAGGCGCGGGGCCGATAGCAGGAGTAACAGCTGCTACTGGCTGATAACGACGCCTTTGCTTTCCGAGAGAGATATTCCCAATATCTTGCTCTTTTTTCTTAGGGAGAGCACTACCGTATTTTTTAGTACCGCTCGTCGATCCAGTGTCTTTTACCAAACGTCCTTCTCGGACGGCTTCCTCAAGACGTACACCCATGCCGACCATTTCGGTGAAATCACTGGGTGCACTGGCAACCATTCGGTCATAGTAAAATGAGCTTAAGGTCTTTAAGAAGATTTTTGTCATCTCTTTTTCCTCAAGAGGTGGACAAATTTGAGCGGCAATTTCACGCCACCTTTGAGCATACTCCTTAAAGGTTTCCTTTTCCTTTTGCGACATTGATCTGAGTTGATCTCTGTCGGGTGCCATGTCCAAATTGTATTTGTATTATTGGACGAAGGCAGTACCAAGATCTCTGAATGTACTGATCGTAGTACAGTTTAAACCCACGTACCATTTGAGTGCGGCACCGGTTAAACTATCCTGGAAGTAGTGAATCAGCAGGTCCTGATTATCCGTCTGAGCTGACATCCGCCGAGCGTACATCACCAGATGGCTCTGAGGGCAAGAGTTACCCTTGTATTTTTCAAAGTCGGGCACTTGGAACTTGTGCGGGACTTTCACATTTGGGACCAAGCAGAGGTCTGCGGCGTCCTTTCCAAATAGATCCTGACCGCGAATGGCTTGCAGCTCTTTTTGCATTTCCAAGAACTGCTCCTGGAATTCATCCATTCTGTCAAACATAGTTTCCTTCTTACCAGAAGGTGTCTGTGGAATCTGTCCTTCCGGGACAGTGTGCACCACAGGGGGTGGTAGTGTGACTACGGCAGTAAGTATTGGTGCCTCCCGAAGTTTGTAACCTTCAGGAGTCTTCAGTATGCCCCTAGAATCTTCGCTTTCCCGAAGTTTGTAACCTTCAGGCCCAGCGGCTTCTGTTGCGATTCCCTGATCTTTAGTGATCGGCGGAACATATCCTTCCGGGATATAGTTAACAGGCATGCCCCAAGGACGATCTTTCGGCATCTGATACCTAGGATCATACTTTTCTATGATGGGCGTTGAGGTGATCTCTGAGATCACAGTTCTTTGTAGCTGAGCTTCTGCCATGGCTTGCATGTCGTTACGAAGCTTTCTCATATCCTCTCTCAGAGCGTCGATCTCTTCTTTCAACTCTCTGTTTTCTTCCTCAAGATCATCCATCTTTTTCTGACGATTGGCCCGAGTATTGTACAAATGAGACAGTTTGACTCTAGAATCGAGACACAAACGTGAGATTCGTAGGGAAGAAGAATATGCGATGTGAGAATGATGAATGCAATGATTATATTAATTGTTGTTTTTTGGTTTAATCAAAATAAACTTCGACAATTAGATTGCAAATATCAAACAGTGGGGAAACCCCTTTTATTGAATTCGAAAGGATTACAGAAATGGAAATACAGTAGATTACAAAGTGCAGAAACAGAAACCTAAACTAATGGGTCCCGAGTCCTCTCTGAGGAGAAACCGGGTGCTGATTCTGGTATCCCTTTTCTTTGACCGGGGCGCTTGGGCCGTTGTCGGGTTGTCATTCCTTTGCCAAGTGAAAGGAGTGAGCAAATTCCTTTGGTCATCTTGATTATCTACAGCATGCTGCTCCAAAATTTCAATCAGAGCATCTTTCTCTTTTAGTAGTTGCTGTATTTGGATACACTCTCCGTCGAGGGTGCGGTACTTGTTCTTCCAAGACCTTCTCTCCTTTTGAACTTTGTTGAGAGTAACCTGAAGCTTTTCAGTTTCCGTCATGAAGTACATGACAGTTTCCCTCGGCGGAAGAATTCCGTAACGAGGATAAGGCATTTTTAGCTTGAGAGCTCTGGTTTGTACCCAATGGAGATAAGGCTCCATCGAGACACAGTCCGGTTTTCCCAGAGACTCTCGTCCTTTCTTATGAACCTGTTTCCAAGCTTGCACTATTTCCATCTTTAGTGCTCTGTCACTTTCTCCTTCTTTGAAGAAAAGACCTTCCAGATGAACACCCAGTGGGATGTGTCTCATCGGGTATCCAAATTGACGAAGAACTAATATCGGATGATAGTTGATTCCTCCTTTAGTTCCAATGAGGGGTACGCTGGGGAAGTTTCCACAACGGTCAATGATTCTGATTCCCTCATAAATCCTATTACACCAATCTATATCGGAATTGGTGAGAGACATGATCTTCTGCGACCAACGTAAGACACTCTTGCAATCCCAAAAAGCAGCAGACTTGGGCAAGTGAGAGATAAACCATTTGTAAAGCAAAGGTACACAGCATGTGATCTCCCCTCCGCTGTACAAATTTCCCAAGTGTACAGAATGATATGCATCTGCAAGCAAAGTCGGTACAGGGTTTCCAATGAGAAAAACCTTAATAGCGTTGATATCGACAAAATTATTAATGTTGGGAAACAAAAATAACCCATAGGTGAGTAAGACAAAGATGCTTTCAAAAGCAGTCCCGTTCCCTATACTAGCGAAGTATAGAGCCTTTTTTGTCAAGAACTGGGCTGGCAAACCTTGGATGCCACCCTTAGTGGTCATGTGAGTCCTGACCTCAGACTCGTCCAAATGAATTGCTCTTGCAATGATCTGATTCTTTGGAATTTCTTCCAGTCCAGAAAATGGAGCTCGATCTGTAATGTGTAGATCAATCAGATGAGAATACTCCTCCAGCGTTGGTGATAGCTGGTAATCCGGGAATGTGAAACAGTGATAAACCAGATGGTAGAATTGAATGAGCGCGTCCATGATCCCCTTAATCACATGGACTCTTAACAGTGGTAGCAAACCACCGTGCTTGGCTCTGAATGCCTCTGGGTTAACGATCATCCTCGCTAACTTTCTTAAATCCTCTAGCTTTGGAACCTTAAAGGTATACTGGCGAGTTCTCCTTCTACCGAAATCCATTAGCGTAATCTTTTTCTCTGATATTTACAATCACAGTCTTAGTTTAATTTGAAAAACAGAGAGACTAGAAGAGAAGTTTTTTTTTTTAGTTTTAATGTTTTATTAAATGGATGCATGAATGCAGCACACAAAAACATAGAAAAAACATGGGGTCAGAGGGTCGTTGTCATGAAGTCAAGGCTCTACCCATCCCCAAAGGTTTATACTAGGGTGATTTTTGTAGCTGTACTCATTATCATCAGCTCCTCCCAGGAAGGCAGACAACAAGCGGATCGCCAGCGAGTTGTGTGCAATCTTAGAGTAAGTGCCATTCACCGAGAATAGATCACCAGCCTCAAATGAGGGTAGTATCGCGTAACAACTATTTCCGATAGTTTCCGCACTACGAAAGGGTTTGGCTCCTCAGCTTCTCAGACTTAACAACCGGCCCATTGGCTAGAAGAGTGAATGGGTTGCGTTGGTCAGCCTCCACTGAGGTTGATGGTCGACCCCGTCGCCATCACTTATCTTAAGTGTATACTCATTCTCACCACATGCGGCATCACACGCATTCCCATTAGCAGAAAAATAAACACATATAGCAATTAGGAAAAGCAGTATATATATTTGTCCTAATCATCCTAGACTTATAAAGCTAAGGATCCTAAGTTCCTGACAGAAATGACTCCCCGGCTGAGTTACCACTCTGTAGTTTTTCACACAAGAGGTGAAAAGGAAGACCGTGCCTAGATCTAACTTTGAAAGGCCCCACGGTGGGCGCCATTTTTTCTGTAGCGAGCGATTTTGGACGCGGTTCTTAAGCGCTGGTCGCTCTCTGCGGTTTGAGCTTAAACTACAGGTCGATTCATTTTGTATCCTATTGTGAGCTGACTAAGGAAGGGAAATAGATGTCTCCAATTAACCCTGCTTGCATACTGAGTTTAAACAGCAGTCTGTTAGGTTACGGATGCTATCAATGTGGGGGGGCCTTTGTACTGGTTATTTGTATTTTTGCCAATACGGTTCTCTTTCTTTTTTACCTGGGCAGAAGGTTTCTGGCGGGGAACAAGGATTAGGATGTTAGGACTGATGCTTTTGAAATACTGCTTTTAATTGATGGAGATATGAGATTTGGTTTTTTTGTTGATTGCGCTCGCTAAGATCTTTTCTTTCGATCTTATGCCTACGTATTCCCGTTTACCGAAACAGGGAAATCAGAGCGTTCGTAGTTCCTCCTATTCTATGGGAGGAAATGGGTGTTTTTGGTGTCTTGTTCAAAGTCCAAGACGTGAAGCGAAAGGTAGTTCGTATCTTGTTCAAAGCCCAAGATGTGAAGCTGAAAGGTCTATTTGTGTCTTGTTCAAAGCCCAAGACGTGAAGCTGAAAGACCTCGATTTTAGAGAGAATTTGTCATCTCTAAAGAGGGGGAAGGAGAATTACTTTAACTGGGATACGCGGATCCGAGCAATGCCATAATTTCCGAAGAAAGGGTTTTAACCTGAAGGATAAGACTTTAACTCAGTGTAGAGCAATGCCATCTTTCCTTAGGAATTTCTCATGCTAAAAGAGAGACAGTGGCATGGATATAGATGATCCAGAGGCTTGCCGCTTACAGCGATTAGATGAAGGGAAAGGAGTTGTTGATGTTTGTGTACTGTGAACGAGGCACAACTTTGATGCTAAAAGGTTGATTGGATCAACCAGTGGTTTTCTTATACAAAGCCTAAGAGGAGGCTAATTTCCGCTAGGAAAATCATTATACAAAGCCTAAGAGGAGGCTATTTTGTGTCTCGTACAAAGCCCGAGAGAGAGGCTAAAAGTTTTTGACCCGACGATAGAGTCTTTGTGTCTCGTACGAAGCCCGAGATAGAGGCTATTGTTTGTTTGACTCTACGAGGGAGTCTTTGTGTCTCGTACGAAGCCCGAGATAGAGGCTAAAAGTTTGACTCAACAAGAGAGTCTTTTATACTCAACAAGAGAGTGTTTTTGTATCTCGTACGAAGCCCGAGATGGAGGCTAAAGGTTTATTTCAGTTGAGTGACAGATCCAATATACTGATTTTAAAAGAGAAAATCAGTTCTTATATGAACAAAACTGTACTCAGGGATTTGACTTGAGGATCAGGGATATTTCCTTCTCTTTGAGGAAACGGGAAATCCAAAGGGTATTGAGACTGTCCGAGTCTGCGGGTTTCCTTCCTATTTAACAAAGGGGTCACTTGAGAATGTCTTTGAGACTCAAGGAAGTTAGACTGTCCAAGTCTAGAGTTTTTTCTTTTGTACTATGCTTTGAGAAACAGTAGTAGACTCTATGAAAGGACTGTTCTATGAGGATGACTAGGTTCTGTTCCTATACCTCTAGGAGGTCGTCGAGACAATTTGTACGAAGCCCAAGAGGAGGCTGGAAACTTTTAAGAAGCCGACGGGTCCTTGTACGATGCCCAAGAGGAGGCTATCATTCCCGAAGGAAGAGATCATTATACGAAGCCTAAGAGGAGGCTGTGAATACTTCTAAGAAGCCGTAGTGTCCTTGAATAATGCCCAAGAGGAGGCCGACGCTTTTAAGAAGCCCGTGGGTCTATCATCTCCTTTCCATTAGGAGAGATAACTCTTTTAAAGATAAAAACCACTGGTAAACGTGCGAGGTTTACTATCCAGCGACTTTTAGCTTTTGAAGAGGGTTCCTTAGTTAAGGTCCAAGATTATGACCGTAGTGGGTACCCAAACCCCGAGACATTCAAGGCAAGCTATCCACAAGGAATAGATCAAGTCAGGAAAGTTTGAGAATTTGGAAGAAACTCAAAGATGCCATTCACGGAGAATACATTCATCTTGGGGAGTAGAGCTTCTTGACGATTCCTAAGGAGGACAGCCGAAGAGAAGACTGTATCTGGTGCTCCTATTGGGGATCTAGGCGTCTATTTCTACGAATAAATGAAACGGCGTCACCTAGTTCTAGACGTAGTTGCCGGGGAAACTCGAAATATCTATACTATTATTACACAGTAGATATGAGTTTATGAAAGGAGACTTACAGTGAGCAGCCCCACAATACAGTTTATAATATGAAAGCAGTAAATGAAAGCGATAACCACTTACTCGGTTGTAGTGCTTCCATGCTGTTTGGTTAGTTGTTCAACAAAGAAAGATTGAAAACAACAGTATATTCAAAATCAAAGGAGAAAGTGCTTTGAAAAAGAAAGATTTGGGGCTTACAGCTCAAGGAGAGGCCCAGGGTTTTATCAGTGAGCACACTGTTTGACTTTGTACAGCGGGAGTTATACAAGTGACTGGGGCCCAAAAAGGTTTTCTGTACAAAGGGATGGGTCTTACACTCTCTCAAGAGGCCCAAAAAGGTTTAAAGAAAAGAGTGTGGGGCTTATAACACGAGGGTAGGCCCAAATGATTTTTCGTTTAAAAATGGCGATCGCGCCGAGGTTTTCTTTTAACGCAGAGGGACTTATGCAATAAGTGAGGCCCAAAATGTTTTGGTTAAAAGGGGGATTGGGTCTTACACTCTAATAGAGGCCCAAAGTGTTTTGAATGGGTCTTATAGCTCAAGGAGAGGCCCAGATGATTTTTTTTATTTTTAAACGGGCGACGATCGCGCCGTTTACTTGTACAGAGGGACTTATACAATGAGTGAGGCCCAAAAAAGTTTTTGTACAAGGGGGGATGGGTCTTACACTCTCTCAAGAGGCCCAAAAAAGGTTTTAAAGAAAAGAAATGAGTCTTACTACTCGAGGGTAGGCCCAGATGATTTTGGAAAAGGCGACGATCGCGCCGTTTGTTTTTTGACGGTATCGGGACTTATACAGTAAGTGAGGCCCAAAAATGATTTGGTCAAAAAAAGGATTGGGTCTTACACTCTAATAGAGGCCCATGAGTGTTTTGAAAATGATTTATGGGGGTTGAATTAATCCAAAACCCTAATTTGTTTTCAAAATGTATTTAATTGAATAAAAATTCAATTAAAATGATCAAAAATTGTTTAACACATGGAAAACAAATTGTGATCTTGGATTAATGCTTCAAAAATTAAGTATTGACCTACAAAATAATTAGAAAGCATTAAAAGTTGCAAAATCAAATGTAGAAAAAATATTTAAAATGTCAAAAACAATTAAAATATTAATTCTTTGCAAAAATATCAATTATATGAAATAAATAATATTTTTGGGATTTTTTGTTAAAATAAAATATTTTAACATTTTTGTGAATTATTAAAAAAAGAATCAACTCAAAATCATTAAAACTCAGAGAGAAATTAATTTTTGAATCAATTAAACAAAATCACAAAATTCAAATATTTGAATTTCTAAAAATGGCGCCAAGAACAAGCTGAAGAACACGCGCGTGTTCTTGGTTTCTCAGATTTGCATTTTCTATCCAATCTCCATGAATACGTAATCATATCATGCAATCCACATATCATTATGCTCGTCTCAACCTCACGATCATGTCTATGTACTTTAATTTCATTTAAATTAAACATACAACAAGAAATCACGAAGAAACCTCAAGAACCCTAATTTCTGCATGAAGGCTAGGATTTTTGATACACGATTCAAACAATGCAATTAATTGAGGGAAAACATTCCATGCATGATTATGAACATATGGCCAAATTATTGTGCGAGGAAATATGCATAGATTGAGAGATGACCAAGTATGTGCTTACCTCCAAGTCGTGACAGCAAGTTCAAAGTGATTTTTGATTTGGAGGTTTTACAGATGAGTGGTGATGATCTGAACAGCTTCCCTACACCCTATGGATTGTGTTTGGATGGTTGGACTTGATTGAAATTGGCTGGATCATTTTGTGGTACCTCAGCTGCACTTTGGTTAAAACCTTGAGCAACCAGCTGGTGATTTTGTGAAATTGATGTTTCAGAAGTAATCTAAGTGTTTGATCAGCTCATATGTGATGTATGTGAGGTGTGTGAGTGATTGGTTTGATTGGAATTGCTCTCAAACTCAAAACCCGATAGTGACTTGCCTTAGAAGGCAAAATTGGAGTGAAAGAAGAGATTTTGAGGAAAGCATCTGTTAGATGACTTTGGTGTACTCAAACTGACCACAATTGAGCTCTATTTATAGTAGAGCAAGTTTGTTTTGCAAGGAATAGTGCATGGCAGCTGGTAAGTAGGTTTGGCCAATGTTGGCAAATGAAAATCCAAGTCTCCTCTAGCCATTGACTAGAGGTTAGGGCACAGAGCTTTGGTCCCCCTGGTCTTGGATAAGTCTTGACTGATTTTAGATGAGAATGGCTCAGTCCATGCCACCTTGATGGTTTCATTGAATGCCTCATTCCAAATTTGAAGTCTTGTCCCTATTTTGGCCATTCTAGGTTCAACATGTTATTTCTTGTTCCATGGACTTTGGAGGCTTGGCTCAGTGATTGTCCCCTTTAGATTCAATCATCTGAGGTGTCCAAGTGGATAGGAGCAATTGAATTTGGCTGATTTTGGCAAATCGACCAAAGTTGCAAATTCTGCCTTGCCTTGACAGATTTCAGCAAGGCAACTTGGCAATGTTGTATCTCATGGTGTAGGTTGAATTTGGCAATGTTCTTGGCCATTTTGGAAAGCTCTTACATGATACAACAACTGTTTGAACAAGTTTGGTTTTGATCTCTTTTGATTCCAAGTGAAAAATCCCCCTACATTTGGCAAAAAGTGAGGCAGAATCTGACTTAGTGAAAATTTCACTAAGTGTTGGAAAAAGTGACATTTTCACTTTTCAGACACTTTGATCACTCCATAACTCAAAATCCTTAATGAATTGGAATGACTTGTAGTTGAAGTTTTTGTAGGTGATAATGAGGGCTACAAATCCATCTTTGGATGAGAAAAAATGGCCTTGTGGTTTAGGAGTTATGGTCCTCCAAAGTTGGTACCTTTGCCACTTTATTTTTAACTTAGAAAAATTTCTAAGTTTTATGGTTACCCCTTTTACAAGTTATCTCACTTTTCTTGATTTTTCTTGATGAATGATGATTCAAATCATACATTAACATCATTTTAGGGTTAAAAATCCATTTTGGTGAAAAATCTCAAAAAGTCAAAGTTGACTTTTGTGCACAGTTGACTTTTTATCAGATGAATTCCAAACTGTGCAATTCTTCAGGAAATCATGTCCTTGACCTAAATCAAACTTGATGGACATGTTCCATGGGTGTCATAGGGTATATTCAATCATGTATTAGGGTTTGAGAGCATGTCTAGGTCAAAAGTCAAAGTTACAGTTGACTTTTCCCTTAAAACCCTAATTGTGGTGCAGATGAAATTGAGACTTGTTGCTCAAACTTCTTGGATCAATCCATGGTTCCAAATGCATCAATATGGTATATTAGAGACCCTCAAATCATGTCTTGAGGTCTTGGCTCATGGTTTGTCCCAAAAGTCAACTTAGGGGTGAATTAGGTCAAGAAACCCTAATTCCTGATTTTTGATGAATGCATCCCCTGAGGCAAAATTGACTTGATGCATGGGTTCATGAGGTTCCATGAAGTATATTAGGTCATATTTTGGATCATTGCCTTGTGCCCAGATGAAAATTTCCATCTGGAGGCCCTGGTCGACCAAAACCCTAATTTGGTGACACTGTCGATCTTGAGACTTGATCCACCTAGAAGGGAGCAGCCTTGTGCTTAATCCTTGAAGTGGGAGTCCTTTTTGATCCATTGTGGATATTTAAGAGATTAGACAAGTTGAAGATCATGTCATTTCTTGATTGATCCTTTGTCTAAGCACTCAGAGAGGGATTGAAACCCTAATTTTGATTGTATTGGATGCTCACCCATCTTTGGGGAGACTGATGAAGCATGATGGTTCATCCACATTGTGATGATGATTTTCACAATGATGGGAAATCTAAGTGGTCAAAATTTGGGGTATTACAGGTTGCAAGGCATAATCTAATTTGACTTGAAGAGATATTACTTCCTCTTGTCTATTATGACAATGTTCACAACCAAACCTAGGAGGTTTTATATCATCACTCTTGTCACTTTAAATATCTATCATATATTTCTTAATAGCTTCAAAATTCCTTTCGGATTCCAACACTTTAGCTTCTAAACTTAAAATGACTTTTCATGTGAAGCTAACTTGCTAAAATCTCTTAAGGATTCTCTATGAAGATCTTCAAAGGCTCTTTTTAATTAAAAATAGGATGAATTATTTAAATACTCAAGCTTAGAGAGACTTACATTTTTCTTCTTCTTCCCTTTTGCCATAAGAAAAATCCGAGCCGATTCGACACTTGAAGTTGTGCTTTCATCATTAGAGGACTCATTTACACTCTACCAAGTGGCATATGCTCTTCTAGTCTTACTAAAAGTCTTGTGATGGATCTTTTCTTTATCTTTCTATCTCATAGGGTATTCCGGTCTATAGTGACCTACTTCACCACAATGATAGCAAGACCTTATAAGCTTGCTCTTCCTTCTTTCATTATCCTTTGAGGAGCTTGTCAACCTTCTAAACTTGGCTATGTTCTTATCAGAATGTTTAACATCATCCTTCCTTATATACCTTTGGTATCTCTTTACAAACAACTCCATATCCTCCTCATACAAGCTCTTGTCATCATCGCTTTCACTATCACTATGCTCGAAATGTGAAAGCCTTGAGCTAAAAGTCTTTAGAGCTATGGACTTCTTACCTTCCTCTATGTCTTTCCCTTTCTCATTCTTCATTCTCTTTTCACATTCTTTTTCGCATTTTGCTAATCAAGTGAGCTCTTGCTCTTGCTCTTCTAACTTACCAAACAAACCCGTGAGATAAAGCGACTTAAAATCATTTGACTCATTGATGGCAGTGATCTTGGGCATCCATTCCCTAATTAAACAACTCAAAACATTGTTAGTAGCAAGTTCATTGGAAACATGACTACCCATCGCATTTAATTGATTTATGAGATGTGTGAACCGTTTTCGCATATCCGTAATGGTTTCACCATGCTCAATACGGAACAGATCAAACTCTTGATTTAATGTGTTGATCATAGCTTGTTGGACATCATTAGTTCCCTCATGGGTAATCTCTAATGCATCCCACATAGGTTTGACGGTCTCATAATGAGAAACGCGATAAAACTCATCAACACCCAAAGCGGATGTGAGAATTTTTTTCTTTTTCCAATCATGTGACCACAATTTCCAATCATTAGCATCCCATTGTGCTTCCAGTTTAGGCAAGGTAACACCCTCCACATTTGTCATAGTTATTTCATTTGGACCATTTTGGATAGTGTTCCATATACCTTTGTCAACGGAGTTGACGTGAATAGGCATAAGAGCTTTCCAATAGTCATAATTTTTGTCAGTGAAAATTGGTTCTCTATTGTACACTCCCTTAGGTTCGGTAGACATTCTTCTAAAGAGTATATCTCAAGCACAAAATTAACCGAAACTCTTGATATCACTTGTAAGACGATAGGCTTTGATCTGGAGGGGGGAGGGAGTGAATAGATCACAAATTTAAAACCAAAAACTCTTGGCAAAAATTTGTTTTCAAAAAGTATGGCACAACGAAAACTACCCTAATCAAATCGTCTAACCGAACCTACTATCGAAAAGCTCGGATATGCGTAATGAAAGCTGATGGAATGATAATGAACACAAATTATTCAATCAATAATTAATTCACGGATCAATCAAATGCAAATCTATTTGTAAAACTTATTTCCAATGAACACAAAGCGATAAAAATACTCAAAGACAATTTATCGAACACTTTGTGTGCGATTGATCACGTTTGGAAATTTGATATGTTTTATTGATGTAAAAAGCCAATCACAATCAAAGTGATTCTGATTATATCAACAACAATAATTTAAAAGATAGTTGAAAACAATTTCCAATCAAATTAATCAAAACAACAGCGAAATCGATAATTTGCAAGAACAACAATTAAGGAGAAATAAAGCGATAAAGAGACACAAAGATTTATTTAGGAAGTTCTCCAACCGGCCTCGCTATGGGTACGTCTGCCCTCAATTCGAAATCAAATTGAGATACTTGCAATTAACCTTATCTTTGCAAAAATGTTTATACAAGAGGTGAAGAATTATAACCCCACAAACCCTAAGGTTTATTGTTAATTTAACCACCTTCAAACCCTTGATCAAAGCTTGATCAAGTCACCAACAATGCGGCTACAATCCTACGATTATCCCGAGAACGCACTTGTTGAACCTAAGATTCCCGGACACGATTCACCGTCTTGCGCTACTCCCTTGCAAGGAAACCACCTTGTCCAAAGGCCTTTACTCGGTCGAATCCGTGTTGACGTGATCTTGTCCAAAACCTTCAAATCACACTGATATTGAAGGAAAACCCCACCTTGGTTTTCTTATTTGAAACACACAAAGATCCCAACCCAATATTCTCAGTTACACCAACCTAATTGGACGTTATCAACCCTAATCTAGATGGTCACCCAATCGAAAAATGATTATGTGAAGTTCAATTATGTGTATGCATAGAAGAGAGGTTGAAGATGATGGGAATGCTTTGTAATATGGTTTCGTTTAGGTAAATCACTAGTACCTTAGTAGAAAAAGGTGCATGTATGAGTATATATATAGGTATGTGGAAATAGGCAAAGAGGATGTAAGAAAAACAGAATGCAAAACAAATTTTAAGTTTTGGAAGGTTATAGGTCGGCCTATGAAAGCAATAGGTCGGCCTGTCAAGGTACTCTGGTCAGCCTATAGCAGTAAGAACATGGACAAAGCCTATAGGCTTCAATACTGCAGCGTACAGGCCTACCTGAAATTGTATAGGCCAACCTAAAATTCTATATGTCAGCTGGTGAAACAGTATTAGGGGGTGTTTTTATCGTCTCCATAGGGATTGTCGATATTATATGCTTGTCGTTCAATAGTCACAATGTTTTAAGTTCACAAGTTTTAAATGGTTCTCGATTTCGGTTAACATTAGTTGGTAGCAAAGAGTAAATTTGTGGCAAAGAGTTTGTAAGGTTTTTAGAAAATCATGTCAAGGTTAGGTTTCGCTAATCCTTTTCCTATATATCCGATTAATCACGCATATGAACTTAGTTTCTGACCAATACAACCGCGTATCCTCCCGACTAAGTTTATGTCTAAAGCAAAGTCGTGAGTATCGTTGTTTAGACCGTTAGATGATGTCTCACGCTAACAATCGAAACAACAATCGTTAAGATCAACACAAAGTGAATAACAAATCCCAAATCTATGTGTAGAGTTTGGTTTTTAAGAGATGAAATTATTAGGTCATGATTTGCAAAATCTATGTCTAGAGCAATACAAACCACACATGAATCATTAAGAGCAAATAACTTCATCTATATTGATCAATAAATTTGTTCATATACAAAAGATCAAAAGAAATACATATGATCAAGATCAACTACATCTAACCTTAACATAAAAGTGTTTAGCTACTCATTCTCATGGTAGCTTGGATGACAAGTTTCAAGAGGAGATGAATGAACATCCAAGTCGAATAATCGAGAATGGATGTGACTTCAGCTTTTCTAGGTGAAAATTCACTCTTGGATGATCAAAAGACAGAAAACTATGTTTTTGGGTGAAAAAGAGCAAAAGATCCCTTTCAAGAAAAGTGGAAATCTATTTATATAACACATAAATTCTGCAGCATTCGCACTGCGAATGAATCATTCGCCTAGCGAATGAGAGAAAATGGCACCTTAAGTGCCTCAGATAGTTAAACCGCCCCAGACTAATGTCGTGGGTTCTCACTGCGAACGATCCATTCGCACAGCGAATCATTCGCCAGCTCATTCGCAAAGAGAATTCAGGGTTCAATTTCCACTGCCACCATTCGCCAGGTCCTTCGCACAGCGAGCAAACCAGCGAGCATTCGCTGGGAGTTTGTAAAGCAAACTTTAGGTTCTTTTCCAACTGAAACTTTCTGCCACTCCTCACTGGAAGCCTCGCTGATGTTCGCAGTGTGAACCTTCGCTGGTACCTTCGCCAGAGTTCGCAAAGCGAACACCCTATTGCAGCTTCATGATTCAATGGCAGCTTGCATCCACTCTTTGTGTCTTAAATTCTTGATCATTTCATGCCTATTCCTGCACATTAGCACACAAATTACAAGCACTACACGTATATTCCAATGTTTGAAGAACAACACGAATCACCACTAAAATCAACAAGTTACACATGGAAAGTAATGCAAAATGCCAAGTATTGCATACAAATATATAACATGTTTGACATCTAACAAACTCTCCCCAACTAACTCTTTGTTTGTCCTCAAGCAAAGTATGTCTCTCAAGAGGATTTGCTCGAGCATTTAATTCAACCCAAGACAAGAGAAACGGCTCAAATAAACAATAATCACAACAAAGCAACAATTACACAATCCAAGAACTTACAATGTAAATGAACTTGACTCTTAAACAACTTTCAAACAATGTTTCAAGAGACAACTAAATCATCATGCACATGTCATTCTAACACTCCTCTTCGAAAAAGGATTGAAGGAAAATGCGCATACAAGCACGGGACAATTACACTCAAATGACAAATGATGCAAATACTAAGCAATTCATACAATATCTCAATGATCACAAAAGAAATCATGGAAGCAAGAGATCACTAAGGACTTCAAGGTTGTAGCTTGGTCGGGTAAACAATAAAGGGATATTTCTAACGGCCATTGAAACGAAATTGCCGATGCAAAAGAACATTCACTAAATAAAGTATTCACAACATCTCAACTTCATTCACCAATTTTTTCTTTATCACACCTTCTCAAACTACCGTACACAATTATTGAATCTATTTTTTTCATTCAAGCAAGCATTTTCTCATTTGTACACACATATTCACAACTCTTCTCTTTTCATGCTTGCTTGAATTTTTTCAAAATTTTGAGTAATTCACCAATCTTCTTTTCATTCTCCCCAACTTATTTTCGACTCAACCTAAAGTGAATGTTCCTTGCTTTTTAAGGCACGGGAGTCAATTAAAACAACAGTTCAAAGGTTCAAGAAGAAAACATTTTAGAAGCTCTCAAAAATTCAATGATGAACTCGACTTTTCAAATATGTACAACCCAAAGTTCATCACTAAAAGAGATCTAACAAATTTGGGCACAAAGGGGCTAACAAATTCTCGCTACTCACGGGTAAATTACTGTATGGAAATGGTTGTGCTCAATATCAACAAGTGCCTTGATCATTTCTAATACTTCCACAAAATCACACAAATCACAAGATGAAGCATGAATTAAAAGTATAAAACAAAATCTATCATCAATCCAAAGCATATAGTATAACAAGGAGGTTTCTCACTTTTGTGATTTTTGGACCTAAATGACACAAGCATTCAAAGAGAGTTGTAACACGAAACAACATTTTCATTTGCACCAAGACACAAAGTTCTGATACATTCTAAATTCTAGAACTAGGTAACTATGTACCTTGCCACAACAATATGCTTAAAGTACTATCATAGCCATCCCATCTTAGAGGAATCTTCCTTTAAGATAAAGAATCACCAACCTAAAATTCCCCAAGTTTCATCACCAAAAGAAGGAAACATTAAATCCTCGCAAGCATACCAACATAAAACATATAAACAATTTTAAGAGCTGAACATTCGTAAACTGAAGTATTCAACTCTTAACACAAACGCATACCAACAATTTAAGTGCTGAGCATTCGTAAACTGAAGAACTCAACACTTAATACAATAATTAAAACCGAAATATTAGTAAAATAAAAACATAAAATTTTTACTACAACATCAAATATTACTACTAATAATAAATAGGAATGTAATGGTGTAAACACACCTACAAAGTCAAAACAAAATACCACCAACGGTACAAATACATCCCAAAATCCAAAATACTCCACCATAGTGGATAAGGTACATCAATACTAACTGAAACACAACAAAATATATAGAACATAATAAAACTTCACTTTGTAGCACAAAGGAAGTACAAAACCATCATCAAAAGAAATCAGTCCTCCTCGGACTCTGTAGCATACACCTCGGTCAGCTGGTCATCCTCCCCCTCATCAGAGCCAGATACCTCCGCATCATCACCATCCCCCTCCTCATCAGCATCATCACCAGCAGGACCAACCGCATCTTCTCCCCCTCTGAATACAGGCCTAGCCTCAGGCCAACCAGCGTGTGTGAGGAACTGCTCCCTCGACATCATAGAATGCTCTGCAGCGGGATCTCGAATATGAAGCTAGAGTACCTGCATAGAATCATGTAAGTCCAACATGGCGCGCTGAGAAGCCACCATCCAGTCCCAGTTATACTGGCAAATTTCTTGCTGATAAGAATAAAAATTATGCAACCCAGAAGCATCTCCACCACTTGTGCCGGCCTCAGCACCAGCACCAGACGACTCACCCCTAGCCTCCTTAGGCTTGCAGAATTTGTCGACATATCGATCATCGATAGCCGACGGTATCGTAACCTGGCGTCGCGTAGGCAAATCTACTCTAGCCTCTGCACACAATGACATGATAAGACAAGGAAATGCGAGAGGGGCATTCTTCCTAGAAGCGTTACCTCCTAAATCGCTCTCCATAATTGCCCTTATCTCATCGGCAATGATACGTGCCACATCAATCTGCACATTTGTCAAGATACTATGGACTAGGTGAGCTAAAGGAATAGGGACGGTTGAGGAATGCGACTTTGGTTTGATATTGGTAACCACCAAAAGCAATATGAGCTGAGCTAAGGGCTGCATGTCCTCCCTCCTATACCTAATCGCAACCCCAGATGGGTTGAGTTCAACAGTCTTTCCCGGGCGCAAAAGATCTATGGTCATTTTAGGGATATCTCGGTGAAGGTGAAGATCCCTATGGTAATCATCAATCTGACTGGCTCGTAACGGCAGAGGACTCCCAAGAACAGTACTTATGGTCCTACGGTCAAACTTCACCGTCTTTCCCCCAACTTGAGTCGTCCAACTGAACAGGTCGCCATCATCCGGAAGGGCGTTCGCGTAGAACTCCCGAAAAATTTCCACATTATAACTATCGACTGGCGTTATCAGCCGATTCCAACTTTTTGCTTCCCAGAGAGCGGCCACCGAACGATAACTCCCCTGTTCACTTAAGATGAACCTCTTTTCTGTAAGAATCGTTCTTTTCTCCAATGTCAGATATCTCGCAGCTTGTGTGGCACCTCTAAATCGAGCTTCATCGAAGCGGATCGACACTTGTCGCGATGTGGAGGACTTTCGCTTTTTAGCAAGGTTAGTTTTTGGACCCATCTGCACACATCAATAAACAAAACAACACAAAACACCAAGACAGTTCATTAGAAATCAGAAACCAAACAAAATCAGAACTGAACTTCATAAAAAAAAATCTAAAGTCTGCTCTGTTCGCTGCAATACTCGCACTGCGAAGTCTGGCGAGCATTCGCCCCAGATTCGCACTACGAAGGGGCCAGCGAAGCCACGAAAATTTTGAAAAATTACAGCAGCCACACAGTCCACAACAGAGCATCATTCTCAAAGTCCTTTCTATTCTAAGGGTTGTAGAAAATTTAACATGCAAACCTTCCAACAGAATTTAAACCTTAAATTCGTAAATGCCTCAAATGCAAGTCACAACCCTAACAACAACTATCAGAAAGCATCAAGAAAGGAGATACAAACCTGAATTGGAATATGGAAATTGGTGGAGAAAACACGTGAAATGTGGTCAGCTAAAGGCACGAGAGAGAGAAAGAGTTCTTGAGAGCTTTTTTTTTACTTGAATGAGAGAGGCAAGTGGGACTAGGGTTTTTCCCTTCAAGTCTTCAGCAACTAAAATGGGTCTTGGGCCTATGTGCAGGCCCACCCAATTAATTAAAACCCCAAATTTGATGAGGTGGCAGCAAAAACATAAGCCCTGTCTCGCTGGGTTCACAATACGAACTGCTGGCGAATGCTCGCCCCAGACTCGCAGTGCAAAGCAGCCAGCGAATGAGACAGTTTTTGAAAATTTTCTCTTTTTCTGTCCTGCTGCCACTTTGTCAATCATTCAAATAGCTAAAATTATTTAAAACAGCAATTAAAGCGATAAATATTTACAATGTTTGGGTGCCTCCCAACAAGCGCTTGTTTAACGTCGGCTAAGCTCGACGGTCCAACGCAACCTCAAGGATTGCAAAATGGAACAACGGCGGGATTCCGCTCGAAATCACCTCCTAGATAAACTTTAAACCTTTGACCATTAACAATCCAATTCCCCTTTGACATTGTGTCTTCAATTACAATTGCTCCATATGACTTGATTTCCCGAATCCGAAATAGACCAGACCATTTAGACCTCAATTTACCTGGAAATAATTTCAATCGAGAATTGAAAAGTAGGACCAGCTATCCCACTTCAAACTGTTTGATCACAATTTTTCTGTCATGGTAGGTTTTGACACGCTCTTTATACAGCTTATTAGAATCATACGCTTGGAGGCGCAATTCATCCAATTCATTCAATTGAACTTTTCTTTTTTCACCGCTCAGAGTTGGATCAAAGTTCAAAAATTTCAAGGCCCAAAATGCCTTATGTTCCAACTCGACCGGTAAATGGCAATTCTTACCGTAGACCATTTTAAAAGGAGTGAGACCAATCAGAGCCTTAAAAGCTGTCCGATAAGCCCACAAAGCATCATCATGCTTATTTGCCCAATCCTTCCTTGAAGATGAAACTGTTTTTTCCAAAATTCATTTTATTTCTCGGTTCGATACCTCCGCTTGCCCATTAGCCTGAGGATGATATGGTGTTGCAACTTTGTACTTAACACCATATTGCTCCAAAGCTTTTTCAAGCTGAGTGTTGCAGAAGTGGGATCCTCCGTCACTTATCAACACTCGCGGAGTACCAAATCGAGCAAAAATGTTTCTTTTCAAAAATTTTACTACGGTTTTTCCATCGGCCTTAGCACATGCTATTGCCTCAACCCATTTGGAAACGTAATCAACAGCGACCAAAATGTACTCGTTAGAAAATGAAGATGGAAACGGTCTGACAAAGTCGATTCCCCAACAATAAAATACTTCAATTTCCAACATATTTTGTAAAGGCATTTCATGTCGCTGTGAAATTCCATCACTTCTCTGACATTTGTCACAACTTTGGGCGTGCGCATGCGCATCTTTGAATAAAGAAGGCCAATAAAAGCCCGATTGAAGGACTTTTGTTGTCGTTCTTAACCCGTTAAAATGTCCTCCATACGGAGAGTTGTGACAATGCCACAATATGTTCGTGGCTTCATCTACCGACACACATCTTCTCAAGAGGTTGTCGACACCAAGTTTAAACAAATGTGGTTCATCCCACACAAAAGACTTGGCGTCTGACAAAAATTTCCTTTTTTGATGGTGAATTAGAGCGTCCGGTATCAATCCGGCGGCTTTGTGATTAGCCATGTCGGCGAACCATGGTCTAACCTGCACCCTAAACAATTTTTCATCTGGAAACTCCTCTTTGACCTCACATTCCTTTTTGGTCACGTCAACGTTCACAAGGCGGGATAAGTGATCCGCCACCAAATTCTTGGATCCTTTCTTGTCACGAATTTCTAGATCAAATTCTTGCAACAAGAGGATCCAACGAATTAGCCTCTGTTTAGAATCGGGCTTGGTGAGCAAATACTTAATCGCTGTGTGATCCGTGTAAACGACAACTCTCGACCCAATCAAATAGGAACGAAATTTTTCCAATGCATACACTATGGCAAGTAACTCTTTTTCAGTTGTTGCATAGTTAATTTGAGCTTCATTTAAAACTTTGCTCGCATAGTGTATAGCATGAAAAATGTTTGTTTTCCTCTGACCCAAAACTGCACCCACCGCATAATCACTCGCATCACACATTAGTTCAAAATCCAATTTCCAATTAGGTGCGATGATTATGGGTGAGGAGTCAAACTTTTCTTTAAAACATTAAAAGTAAACATGCAAGATTCATCAAAGTCAAAAAACTTATCTTTATTGAACAAATTGCTCAATGGCTTTGCTATCATCGCGAAGTTCTTGATGAACCTCCGATAGAATCCCGCATGTCCGAGAAAACTTCGGATGCCTTTGACATTCGTTGGAGGAGGCAACTTTTCAATCACTTCAATTTTGGCTTGATCAACCTCAAGACCTTTGGAGGAGACTTTATGGCCCAACACTATTCCCTCCGTAACCATAAAATTGCACTTCTCCCAGTTTAATACCAAATTCGTCTCAACACACCGTTCAAGCACAACCTCTAAATTTCTCAAACAAAGATCAAAAGATGCTCCGAAAACGGAGAAGTCATCCATGAAAACCTCCATTGTCTTTTCAATAAGATCGGAGAAAATAGCTTGCACACAACGTTGAAATGTTGTCGGTGTGTTGCATAGACCAAACGGCATCTTTCGGTAGGCAAAAATTCCGAAAGGACAAGTGAATGCTGTTTTCTCGTGGTCATTCGGGTCCACTATAATTTGGTTATACCCGAAATAACCATCCAAGAAGCAATAGAATTGTTGGCCCGACAATCTTTCTAACATTTGGTCCATAAAAGGAAGTGGAAAATGATCTTTCCTTGTCGCGGTGTTTAGCCTTCAATAGTCTATGCACATCCTCCACCCCGTCACCATTTTTGTCGGGATCAACTCATTTTTTTCATTACGGATCACGGACATTCCTCCCTTTTTTGGCACAACATGGACCGGACTTACCCAAGGGCTATCGGAAATCGGGTAAGTCATACCGGCATCCAAGAGCTTTACAACCTCCTTTCTTACTACTTCTTTCATTGTTGGATTCAAACGGAGTTGCGGTTGAGCGACCGGTTTGAAATCCTCTTCCATGAATATGCGATGCATACAATAAGAGGGACTTATGCCTTTAAGATCGGAAAGAGTCCATCCCATTGCTTCTTGATTTTTCCTCAAAACTTGAATTAACCGGTATTGCGGTGAAAATCGGATAACAAGCTATTAATTAACTTACATCATTTTCTTTTACAACCGACTTTGATTTATCTAAAGGAAAGGTTCAAGATCGTTAGAAAAACCTAAAGGGGGGAGATCTAAGATTCGGGGGTTGGTTATACAAAGGGAAGGTATTATCACCCTAAGTATCTGTAGTACTCTACAGGAACCTCTTGTTAAGTTTATGTTATGTTATGTTTGCTTGCTAAGATAGATGCTAAAGGTAAAGACCTAAGGGTATGTACACTAAGTTTGCTCGCCAAGACGTCGCATCTTGTGCCTACGTATCTGACTAAAGAATCAGAGCAACCGTAGTTCACCTAACTAAGGGTGAAAGAGGAACCATTGACTATGGTCAAAGTTCCAAAGGGAAATGAGTACGAGCTCATTTTAGAGTTCACGATAACTCTCTAAGTCTACGTCATGGGTGGAGAAAGTGAGTTCTCATGATAGTGAGAATCACATAGAGTTCTCGATAACTCTATAAGTCTAAGTAAAGGAAAGTGAGTTCTCGTGATAGAGAATCACATAGAGTTCTCGATAACTCTATCCTATTACTAAACTATGGGGGAAAATGGCTCTAGGAGGCCAAGGTGAAATGGGAATGGATTGTGACTTAGGATTCAAAGTGAAAAAACTTTCCTTTGGAAGGAGGGTCAAATGAACAAGTATGAACATGATAAATATGAACAATAAGAACAATAATATAATCAAGATAATATGAACAAAAATAAATCAAGATATATTGACTGAAAGTAAAGTCAGCGGTTAATGATTAATTTATTGGATTGATGAATCGGGTCCAATGTAGTGCTAAACCGTCGTAGCACGGTCTATGAGGAAGACCATATAGGAGGATGCACAATTCGATCTTTGTGCTAAGACACGATGGAGAAGTGATTTTGAGGATCATTCTCCAAGGAAATCGTGTCACACGAAAAGAAAATGTAAAGACCTCGTCTTAAATCACAAACTCTCGTTAATTTATCGAAGGTAACCTATCACGATCCCAAAGTATAGAAAGAGATCTCGATGATCACTCACTACAGATTTGAAATAATGAAGGTTGATTGCCTCGACAAATAACGTTTGTGAACAAAGAACTTCATCGATCAAAAAATGAAAATGAAGATATAAGGAAATATGGAATGAAATGAAAATAAAGTCGGTCTCGTCTTAATCAAGATTTAATCGAGAAATCGATAATCTTTTGGTTAGACTTTCATTGACCGATAAAATAAAAGAGGTGGCCTCATATATATCACGACTTTTAGTAATTTGAATAAATCGACTAAGTCATGATTTTTGTGATATCATTGGCCCAAAAAATAGAAAATGAAATAAAATAAGGTTGATCTCGTCTTAATCAAGATTTAATCGGAGGATCGATAATCTTTTGATATTCGACTTTCATTGATCAACAAAGATAAAGAAATGAGCCTCATACATATCAAGACTTTTAGTCATTTTGAAATAATCAACAAAGTCAAGATTTTGTAATATCATTGGCCAAAATAAAAAAAAATAGGAAATGTAATAGTAAATCATATAGAAAAAATTGACATAAAAGATATATGGATTAAAACAAGAGATTGAAGATGAAATTTTAAAAACTATTATTAAAAAGAAATAGAGGGAACAAGTTGAAAAAAACTTTAAATGCTAAATGAAAAATGAAAAGGGAGATTGTTAATAAAAGGGATTAAGAACAGATGGGCCTGAAGCCCACGTCTCAGTTGAAAAACAAATTTTTTTCTAAAAAACTAAAGGGTGGCGCAGCAAGAACAAGGGGTGTGGAAATTGCTTGTGGGTGTGTTTATTAAAAGGATATATGCATATGAATCCTCATGGGCCTCGTGGCCCATTCAGCTCATGGTTGTGGCGGTGGAAAAAATTGGCAAAAAAAGATGCTAAAGAATTAACACGCATAAAACAAAGTTTCAGAGTCAACACTCAATAACCTAATACTATTGATCATCAATAACATGCACACAATGAAACGAAAAGGAAAGAAAAGCCAAGGTTCCAAAAGTTAAACAAATCGATGTCATGATCGGACCCCAAATCACCGGAATAAAAGCTCAGCTGTGTCTCGCTCTCCTTCACAGGTTTGGTTTGAAATTGTCTATCTCAATCACTCCTTCAATCTCGCTTCATCTCAACTCGGTTTGTGTTTGGGTTTGCTCAAGTTTGTGTTCTGTTTTGCTTTCTCTTCATCTCACACTTTCTGTTACAATTTTATGTTGGTAAAGATTGAAGATTTGTGGGTTGAATGAAGGTTTGGGAGAAATAGTTTAGTGGAGATTTTTTGGGTATGAAGAAAAAAGAAAGGAAGGTTGGGTTGTCGTGTTGATTCGTGGTCGGGTTTGATTGGGTTTGAGGGTTGTGTGTTTCGGTTAAGAGAAGAAGAAGGAGGTGGTTTTGTTGTGAAGTATGAAGGGGGTTTAATGATGGAGGAAGAAGAGTCGTGGGGATTTGAAAAATGGTGGCTGAAGGTTGTTTGACAGTGGACGATTTTGAAGGATGTTTGAAGTTGTCAGTTTGTTTTTGGTTGTTGTTGATGTTGACGAGGGTTCGTGAGCAGGGGAAGATTTAGAATTATTTTGAGGGAGAAGTAGTGGATTGAGAGAGGCCGAAGGGAGTTGTGGTTTTTTTTTTGAAGTGAGATTTGCAGATTCCTCCCCCCCCCCCTCTCTAAATCTATTCCTCTGTTCCTTAAAAAAACATTAGACTTGTTGGATAAGTCTTGAACTCATAAATCGTTTTCACACCACAGTCTTGGTTGTTTTGCTGCAGGCCTCAGTGTGTGGTTGCTGCTGTTGGTTTCATGATGCTTTGCAGGCGGTACGGGATGGTAGCAGGGAGGTCATGATGCAAGATGTTAGTATGGTTTTGGCAAAAGGTAATGGTGTAAGTCGTACGAAGGTGCATGTCATGTATGAACAAGTTTGTACATTGTTTTGGAGTGTAGTAGCATAAAGCTCTTGGCAAAGTTGCTTTTTTGTGTGGCTGGAGCAGGTTGTAGCAAGGCTGTATTGTTTTCATTATTTTTCTCTTGACAAGTTATTGTAATGGTTTTTTTTTGGAATGGCCTTGAAATTTAGAATTTCTTGATATTTATGTGACATTTTGTGATAATGGACTTTTTGGATGATTAATAAATGAATAATAATAAAAAAACAATTGGCTTTGAAAAATGAAATGGACTTAATGGTTTTGAAAAGTGGATTGAAAATGGATTTGAATGGAATTAGGTGAAATTGATAATTGGAATAATGTGGATAATTGGAAGGGAAAATGGTTTAGAATTGGGTTAAGAAAATGGTTTGAAAGAAATGGTGAAATTGATATGGAATGTTTAGAAACGGATATTTAAAATGGATAACAATAGACTATGGATAAAAGTTGGATATGATTGAAAATGATTACGAGAATGGATAAGGGTTCCACACTTGAACACCACTTAAACCTGAACAATTGCACTTGACTGCCACACATCCTGAATTACATGACCAAACACTTGCACACAACTTGAAATGTACCAACTGCTCTGACCTCTTTGATGGCTTTACAACCTCAATTAAACTGAAACAGTACTGCACCCACCATGAAGCAGCTAACTTTAGGAGACTCAATTGAACAATATTTGTCAATCATAAACTCCAAGGGTGAGAAACCCTAATCCTCGTGCCTTGAGTGCACACTTATGAAACAAATGACTGGATGAGGACCAAAACCCTGATTCAGAACTTCTACCACAACCTAATAACCCGACACTGATAACAAACCACTTGTTTGACCAAGATTAGGTCAAACTTCCACTGAATCTCAAACCATACCACACAAACCCTTGTCCTGACGACCTTGCTTGGTCTTTGAGGAAGAACTTGTGATGAAAACAATTCACATTGGATTATTGAGGAGAGGAGGTCTCTTGAAATAAACCCTGATTTACAAGTGAAACAAAACAAACAAAAATTGATAAAATGGTTAGTTAACAATGCATAGGTGATTGATCTATGATGCTCATGCAAAAGATGTTATGAAATCGAAGGGGTCAAAATTTGGGGTACAACAGTTGCCCTTATTTAAATAGCTTTACCGGATGGTACGAGGAATGGAAATCCTCGGGACATCAAGGTGAAAGGTATTTAAATATAGCAAACCGAAAATTTTGCCCTTAGATGGAATGCAGATGCTAAGGACAAGCGGCGGACATGCAAATGCTGACATGCCATGAACTTCTAGTATGATGATATGATGACATTATAGTGCAAAAAATGCAGACAAACAAGGCACCGAAGGATAAAGAGCTACCAAACACAGGTGAGCTTCACTGGGGAAGGATGAAGGTTAGTATCCATAAGGAAAACTCTGGGGATACAGGCTAACCAACAAAAGAGACTTAATGGGGAGACTCTAAGGAAACATTGGGGATAGAAAATGAACTGAGGGGAAACCCTGCAGGTCCTCAATGGAGATAGGAGCCAGAAAGGTATTCTCCACTGGGGAAAGATCCAGGGAGATGGACGACATGTTCATATGTGACCGCACGACACTGGGGAAAAATGGAGACACATTTTTACTGGGCATGAAACCAGAAAGAAGACATGATATCCACTGGGGATCAGTCTAAAATAAAAGGGTAGACATCTCAAAGATTTTATGGGGATTTCTTATACTGAAGAGTTCAAATGGAATCTTCAAGAAAAACCAGAAAATACAGAGACAAACTCTGCGCATCAGATGATAAAAGGTGACTGGACCTTTGCTGGGAACCAGATTAAAGTGCCAACAAGGATTAGACTCAGAAGTGATATGTCAACATACACCAATTTGGGTTGAATAAGATACCAATTTAAGTTGGTGAAGGTACCAGTATGGACTGGATTTTGAAAAAGGATTCAAACAATGGGTTCACTATAACCTAAAGTTTAGACAATGTTTGGCTCGATTCAAACAAAGAATGGTCCATAATAACCGAAAAATTAGGTTCAGGTTTGACTCGATTCAAACAAGAAAATTTTAAAAAAACAGACTTAAATTAAGGCAATGTTTGACTCGATTTAAACAAAGACGGTGCCAATGATAATTGGACTTTTGGTCCAAGCTTGACTCGATTCAAGCAGGAACAAACTAAAATAAAAGCAATGTTTGACTCGATTCAAACAAAGACTCAGTTCAGGTTTGACTCGATTCAAACAAGAACGGCTTAAAGCAACAAACTCAAAGATGGTCAGTGTTTGACTCGATTCAAACAAAGACTCGATTCAGGTTCGACTCGATTCGAACAAGAACGGTTTAAAACAAAAGACTCAAATATGGTCAGTGTTTGACTCGATTCAAACAAAGACTCGATTCAGGTTCGACTCGATTCGAACAAGAACAGTTTTAAAAAACAGACTCATGTTAATCTGAAGTTAATAAAGGATAAACAACGAGCTCACGATAACTCGAAGTTTAGGTTCGGGTTTGACTCGATTCAAACAAGAACAGATATAAACTAAAATAAAAAAGATGAACAACGAGCTCACGATAACTCGAGGTTCAGGTTCAAGTTTGACTCGATTCAAACAAGAACGATTTTTACAAAAGACTCAGTCAATGTTTGACTCGATTCAAACAAAGACTCGGTTCAGGTTCGACTCGATTCGAACAAGAATAGTTTAAAACAAAAGACTCAGTCAATGTTTAACTCGATTCAAACAAAGACTTAGTTCAGGTTTGACTCGATTCAAACAAGAACGTTCAAAAGTTAACAATGCCAGCAATTACTGGACTTTTAGGTATCCAAATGAGATGATTAAGTACCATATAAGTCAGTACCAGGGTTGCAGGTTAGACTTCCTGGGGAATACTGCACCAAGAGTCAAAATCTGACACATGAGGGTGATGACCGGACATAAGCCTAGCCGAGACAAAGATAAACCGGGAATGTATTTACTTTACTGGGGAAATAAAGACACATTCTTATTAGGCATGAAACTAGAAAGAAAACATGATCCCCACTGGGAGATCAGTGTGAAACAAAAGGATAAGCATCCAACAACAGATTTCCTGGAATGTTCTTATAATGAAGAGTTCAAACGGGATCTTCAAGAAAAAGCCAGAAAGACAGAGACAAACTCCGCGTATCAGAATGAGTTGGATTTTTGAGTGCCAGTACAAATTGGACTTGGAACACCTCATCAACAGATTGACTGGAAGAAACGCCTCAAATATGGATCATATCAAACGGGTTGATGGAAAGTGACTGATTGAAACACCACCGGTAATTGGGGAATTATGGATAGATCCAGAGACGGATAAGCTTCTCAGGAGAGAAATGGCCACTTATCGTCGTAGAGGTAATGATAACAAAACAAGCTTCTCAAGGAGGTTGCCACTTGTTGAGTATAATTTCCAAGGAGACATTGATATTACAACACTACTGGAAAAGATTTTGTCTTTAATGAGGATCTGTAAAAGATTCTTCCTGCAACACACGGTGCAAAATAAATGCACATTTAAAAGTAGGTTCGGAAACCACACCTATCAGGGACCAAAGTTCAATCTAGGTACAAGCTAGAAAGAAACGGCCAAACAAGACTCCAATTGAGGAATGAACTCAACTGGGGATTTATCTTATCCAAATGCGGAAAGGATAACTGAAGCAACCATCATCCACGAGGATAAAACCCTGTGGGGATTTCAAGAATGGATGGGCACTTTATGCCTAGGGGCTGACGACTCTATTGGAGAGAATAGACAAACCCAGTCACTTGGGGAGATAAACGCCAAAGTGAACAAAACAGGTAAACACCAGGAACAGAAAGCAAAATGCTAAGATGTTATGCTTATGCCATGCTTATGCTTATGCTGACAAAACAGACGAGAAGCGAGACTGGAGATGAAATAAACATCTCGACAAGGATACCCAGCCAAACTCATCAGATTGGACCATTACTGGGGATGAACTTGCAGATGAAGCAGCTCTACTTCAAGGTTATGACCTTATCTGTGGAAAGAGTACTCCACTTGGTATAGCATCATGACTTCACTAGGATTGTCATCATGAGCTTGATTTCTTCACTGGAGAAGAAAGATCCATGGAGATCGGCCAAGCTCGACCGAAGTAATAGTTTACTGGGAAGTTGGCAAATGATATCACAAAAGCTGAGTAGTTCTGCATAACTCATCTGCCCCAGGGTACATGGTCTGTCAGAAGGAAATATCAAGAGGATTTTACAGAAGAATTGGCATGCAAGGTGTTTCAATATCTTCAAACTCTTGGAGAGATTCATGAATTTCAGCCTGACTGCCCCTGATTGACTGCCTTCGCGTGACGAAGTCCTTGAACTAGTTGTGCGTCTTGATCGAAGCCCATGATTGAAGCTAAGAGGTTGATTGGATTCCGCTGGGGAAAATCATTATACAAAGCCTAAGAGGAGGCTGTCTGATAGGGGTACTCATTATACAAAGCCTAAGAGGAGGCTGTCTGACTGACTGACTCCATATGGGAGGATCATTATACAAAGCCTAAGAGGAGGCTGTCTGATAGTTTATACTCATCACAGAGTGTTTTGGTATCTTGTACAAAGCCCAAGATTAATAGTGTCTGGACAACAAAGTCCTTGAATTAGTTCTTCTGACTGGTTGATGACAACTGGGGAACAGACTTGCCCCTACCAGCTTGGTTGGTCTGTGAAGGAGATGCCCCAGACTGGTTGTCTTTTAGAGATTTATTGAATCTCGACCTGATTGCCTCTGATTTACTGATCTTGTGAGAATAAGTCACCAAGAGGATTTTACAAAAGAATTGAAATACCAAACACTTCAATATCTTCAAACTCTTGGAGAGGTTCAGGAACCTTGACGTAACTTCCCCTAGTTCAACTGTTTTTGCAACACAAAGTACCCAGATTGCGGTAGAAACAACTGGGGCACAAAATTGCCCATGTTGATGGGTCGATGGAGTCCAAACTTGTCGTAAGATGACCTCAAGAAGGCTTGCCTCAATATTCTGAACTTTGAAGAGTTCTACCCCTGATTCTTAGCTCTTGGGATGATGGATTGGCAGAACCTTCAGCTTGGTTGCCCCTAGACTGAGCTTCCTTTATCAAGTCAAATTCCTTAGCTGGCTGCATTTGTTGGGATTCCTTTGATATTGAACCATTTTTTTGCAAACAAGTATTGTTCATTAAAAATTGGCAATTTTAATGCAAAATTCATGCAAGCTTTTGAAAAACAAAGTTTATTGATGAAACACACGGTGTAATGATTAAATAGTTAAAAACAAAGTGGATCTGGTCTTTACAGAATGACAGATGAAGTGGTCAACACACACAATTAGTAAAGATCATTAGGAGTCAGGTTAATCAACCTTATTGTAGTATGCTTTCGAAACATCCTTACCTCAATTAGGTCTTTTAAGGGTTGTAACGTGGCTTGGTTCACGGTTTATGAAACGAAGGATAAAGGCTTAAAGTTATTTGTCCCAACCCATTCTCCGTGATGAACTCCAATCCTACACTCAGTTAACTCAAGCTATGCATTCAGATTTCCATAGGATAGGAATGAATTGATGATAGTTGATGATTCAGACACCTTTGTAGTCATTACTCCCTTACAGCATTTGGTTATCCTTTATTGCTGAGGTTTTGAGACCTCTTCTTTTCTTCATTGAGGATTTGAGACCTCTTCATGTCTTTTGTTGAGGTTTTGAGACCTCTTCTTTTTGGTTGAGGTTTTGAGACCTCTTCTTTTCTTGATTGTTGTACAAACCTTCTTGTATAAGGTGAAGTTTTGGGCTTCCCATCTTTCTTGGCTTTTACCTTGAAAGGGACTCGACTTATTCTTCGATTAAGGATTTCTTGACGATTCTTCCTTATTTGTCGCTTTGGGAACGACCTGTATGATGCTAACTCAGTAGGGAGCGGACTAGTGTCTTGCATGAAGCGCTTGCATTAGAATGCATAACCAAGTTAAACTGAGAACTACCCTGTCCCAAGGTTGAGATTTTAAGGGTTTTTTGTGTAAGGAAAGAAAGCTCCTACTTCTAGGTTCGAAGGGTTAACGAGGGATTATCTTCCTTATTTCTCCAGTGTTTGGGAATTGAAACAATACCTTACATCCTCGGCAAGGTTTAATCGAAAGCATACCATAACAATTATGGATAATATTTTCGTCATCCTCCCCAATCTTTGTTTAAACAAACAGTTTGATAAGTGAAAGGAAAGAAATTTTTTTGCTTTTTTTGTTCTTTTTTGTTTTTTGTTTGTTTGTTTTCACAAACATAAAAGTAAATGAGTGAAACGAATGGACTTAATCAAAAGGTGCACAAACATTTCATTAATCTTGCCGATTTGAAAGTACAACAAAGCTTATAAGCAAAAACAGATTCAAATATGCAAAGAAAAGGCAACAAAATGCTAAACAGTCAAAAGTTTGCCGACTTCGGGGAACTGGAATTTCCTTCTTGATTTGCCAAGCTGAGATAACCGTCTTCAGAATTGTTTGTCGAGATCAGTCTGAGAATCCTCTTCACATCCACTCTCATCAATTTCTTCCACTTCAGAGCCTGGTGAATCCGCTTGATTAGGTGCAGGATTGTTGATTGTTGATTTGAACGAGAACATGTTGGAGTTAAGCAGAGTCTGAATCCTATCTCTGAGCACGTTACAGTCTTCAGTTTCATTCCAAAGGCATACCCTGAATATTGTCATCTTTCTTTGCCAAGGCTGCCACAATCTGATTCAACTGGTTTCTCAACAAGTCGAAATCTGCTCTGGTCACAAACTGGTTCTGCTCTTCTGTGTTCATGATCTTTCACAAGCTACTTCAAGTCCAATGATGGCTTCAGGAAGTCAACTGCTGGCTTACAGACAAAGGACGGATGAGACTCAAGGCTGGGAAATAAAAATGGAATGCGAATGCGCATTCAATGCTAATGCAAGCCAAATGGTTTCAAGGAACTCAAAGGTAAGCTGCAAAAAAATTTGTGGAAAAACTGAGTTTTGTTTCAAAATCCATGATCTTTATTGGTTTTTACAAAGGAAAAGGCACTTGAATTCCTTGAAACCGAAGGGTTGTCATGAATGAACGAATGTATGCTCAAACACACATATACAGATATTCACATATTCACACATATGTACTGGGAAACAAATGAGGCCTAGGTTTGAAGATCACGAGCATGGAGCCATGGTCTACCCATCCCAAAAGGTGTGTACTATGGGTTTTCATCTGCAGAACAGGGTTCTAAAAGGTTCCTAGAGTCGACAATCCATCTTTCGGATTTTAAGGATTTCCCAGATGACTTGGTAATCAATAAAATTCTCAAGAGGATCTCGTCTGAGTGTAGTATCGTGTGACAACCAATTCAGAAATAGACTCCATCATGGTCACCGCACTACATCCTAAAAAGGCTTAGTGGGGTTTAGTAACTATGGTTCTCAATATCATGGTCTCCTAGGTTGAGAGTAGCACGTCTTCACGAACAGATTCGTTCAACATAACTAGACTATCAAGAGGGCCTCAACTGAGTGATGGTGTTCTCAATTCAACTTTTCAGGATTCGACTCCCTCAAAGCCTCCTTGAATACCATCGTCCTATCCTAATTGCACTCAAATCTGGATTAGGACTTATCTCACCACTCAAAAGTAACACCCTGCACACAGAAGATCCCAAACATCTAGATGTACAGGTATACATATATATACATATATGTACAAGTATAGCAAACAAACATAAATAACATAACAAAACAAGGTGGGCTTAACCCTCAAAAATAAACTTCTTCCCCAGTGAAGTCGCCATTTCTGTTGTGGTGAAAATCGGATAACAAGCTATTAATTAACTTGCATCATTTTCTTTTACAACCGACTTTGATTTACCCAAAGGAAAGGTTCAAGATCGTTAGAAAAACCTAAAGGGGGGAGATTTAAGGTTCGGGGGTTGGTTATACAAAGGGAAGGTATTAGCACCCTAAGTATTTGTAGTACTCTACAGGAACCTCTTGTTAAGTTTGTGTTATGTTATGTTTTCTTGCTAAGATAGATGCTAAAGGTAAAGACCTAAGGGTATGTACACTAAGTTTGCTCGCCAAGACGTCGCATCTTGTGCCTACATATCTGACTAAAGAATCAGAGCAACCGTAGTTCACCTAACTAAGGGTGAAAGAGGAACCATTGACTATGGTCAAAGTTCCAAAGGGAAATGAGTATGAGCTCATTTTAGAGTTCACGATAACTCTCTAAGTCTACGTCATGGGTGGAGAAAGTGAGTTCTCATGATAGTGCGAATCACATAGAGTTCTCGATAACTCTATAAGTCTAAGTAAAGGAAAGTGAGTTCTCGTGATAGAGAATCACATAGAGTTCTCGATAACTCTATCCTATTACTAAACTATGGGGGAAAATGGCTCTAGGAGGCCAAGGTGAAATAGGAATGGATTGTGACTTAAGAGTCAAAGTGAAAAAACTTTCCTTTGGAAGGAGGGTCAAATGAACAAGTATGAACATGATAAATATGAACAATAAGAACAATAATATAATCAAGATAATATGAACAAAAATAAATCAAGATATATTGACTGAAAGTAAAGTCAGCGGTTAATGATTAATTTATTGGATTGATGAATCGAGTCCAATGTAGTGCTAAACCGTCATAGCACGGTCTATGAGGAAGACCATACTATAGGAGGATGCACAATTCGATCTTTGTGCTAAGACACGATGGAGAAGTGATATTGAGGATCATTCTCCAAGGAAATCGTGTCACACAAAAAGAAAATGTAAAGACCTCGTCTTAAATCACAAACTCTCGTTAATTTATCGAAGGTAACCTATCACGATCCCAAAGTATAGAAAGAGATCTCGATGATCACTCACTACAGATTTGAAATAATGAAGGTTGATCGCCTCGACAAATAACGTTTGTGAACAAAGAACTTCATCGATCAAAAAATGAAAAATGAAGATATAAGGAAATACGGAATGAAATGAAAATAAAGTCGGTCTCGTCTTAATCAAGATTTAATCGAGAAATCAATAATCTTTTGGTTAGACTTTTATTGACCGATAAAATAAAAGAGGTGGCCTCATATATATCACGACTTTTAGTAATTTGAATAAATCGACTAAGTCATGATTTTTGTGATATCATCAGCCCAAAAAATAGAAAATAAAATAAAATAAGGTAGATCTCGTCTTAATCAAGATTTAATCGGATGATCGATAATCTTTTGATATTCGACTTTCATTGATCAACAAAGATAAAGAAATGAGCCTCATACATATCAAGACTTTTAGCCATTTTGAAATAATCAACAAAGTCAAGATTTTGTAATATCATTGGCCAAAATAAAAAAAAAATAGACTTGTTGGATAAGTCTTGAACTCATAAATCGTTTTCACACCACAGTCTTGGTTGTTTTGCTGCAGGCCTCAGTGTGTGGTTGCTGTTGTTGGTTTCATGATGCTTTGCAGGCGGTACGGGATGGTAGCAGGGAGGTCATGATGCAAGATGTTAGTATGGTTTTTGCAAATGGTAATGGTGTAAGTCGTACGAAGGTGCAGGTCATGTATGAACAAGTTTGTACATTGTTTTGGAGTGTAGTAGCATAAAGCTCTTGGCAAAGTTGCTTTTTTGTGTGGCTGGAGCAGGTTGTAGCAAGGCTGTATTGTTTTCATTATTTTTCTCTTGACAAGTTATTGTAATGGTTTTTTTTTGAATGACCTTGAAATTTAGAATTTCTTGATATTTATGTGACATTTTGTGATAATGGACTTTTTGGATGATTAATAAATGAATAATAATAAAAAAACAATTGGCTTTGAAAAATGAAATGGACTTAATGGTTTTGAAAAGTGGATTGAAAATGGATTTGAATGGAATTAGGTGAAATTGATAATTGGAATAATGTGGATAATTGGAAGTGAAAATGGTTTAGAACTGGGTTAAGAAAATAGTTTGAAAGAAATGGTGAAATTGATATGGAATGTTTAGAAACGGATATTTAAAACGGATAACAATAGACTATGGATAGAAGTTGGATATGATTGAAAATGATTACGAGAATAGATAAGGGTTCCACACTTGAACGCCACCTAAACCTGAACAATTGCACTTAACTGCCACACATCCTGAATTACATGACCAAACACTTGCACACAACTTGAAATGTACCAACTGCTCTGACCTCTTTGATGGCTTTACAACCTCAATTGAACTGAAACAATACTGCATCCACCATGAACCAGCTAACTTTAGGAGACTCAACTGAACAATATTTGTCAATCATAAACTCCAAGGGTGAGAAACCCTAATCCCCGTGCCTTGAGTGCACACTTCTGAAACAAATGACTGGATAAGGACCAACACCCTGATTCGGAACTTCTGCCACAACCTGATAACCTGACACTGATAACAAACCACTTGTTTGACCAAGATTAGGTCAAACTTCCACTGAATCTCAAACCATACCACACAAACCCTTGTCCTGACGACCTTGCTTGGTCTTTGAGGAAGAACTTGTGATGAAAACAAGTCACATTGGATTATTGAGGAGAGGAGGTCTCTTGATTCAAACCCTGATTTACAAGTGAAACAAAACAAACAAAAACTGATAAAATGGTTAGTTAACAATGCATAGGTGATTGATCTATGATGCTCATGCAAAAGATGTTATGACATCTAAGGGGTCAAAATTTGGGGTACAACAACCGGTTTTCCTCATTGTCAGATAAAATGTTGCTTATGATAACAGGTTTATTACACTCGTCATCCAGGAAAGCATATTTCAAATTTTAAGGCAACACCTTCAATTCAAGTTGAGATTTCGCATCACTCACCTCTTTTTTTAGCACCTCCTCTTCACATTCCCAAGGTTGCAACTCTTCCAAAGATTCAAGTTCCTGTAAGCACTCTTCGAGTGCTCTTTCCTCTTCATCGGAGAATACTTCAAAGGAATCATCAAGAGCTCTTTGCAAAGGGCTCACTACATGAATTTGTTTTGTGACATCCATAACCACTTCTTCCGTTGCATCTATTCTGAAACAATCACTTTTGTCGTTTTTGTGTTTCATGGCCTCAAATAGGTTGAAACAAACCTCCTCATCTTGGACTCTAACCTTCATGAGACCGTCGTCTATATCAATCGCCATTCTAGCAGTTTTCATAAACGGTCTCCCAAGAATCAATGGAGCGTCTTCATCTTCCTCCATTTCAATTACCACGAAGTTAATAGGAAATAAGAATTTGTCCACTTTAACCAATACATCTTCCGCTACACCGTGAGGACGGGTAGTGGATTTGTCTGCGAGTTGCAATGTCATTTGAGTGGATCTCAATTCCATGTGTCCTAACTGCTTCACAATCAACAAAGGTATCAAATTGATACTAGACCCCAAATCAATCAATCCGTTGCCCACATAGATATTTCCTATAGTAACCGGCAAGGTGACTCGTCCCGGATCACATTCTTTCCTCGGGAGAGTACGTTGAATTATAGCGCTACAACTAGCATCCACCATGATGGTCTCTTGATCCTGGTACCTCTTCTTTTTCGTGAGAATATCCTTCATAAATTTCGCATATTTTGGCATTTGCCCCAAAGCTTCAGAAAATGGAATGTTTATTTGTAATTGTTTGAAAATATCCATAAACCGAGCGTAGTGCCTCGCACTATCTTTCTTTGTAGGAGCATGAGGATATGGTAAATGTTGGATCGGAATATTGTTCAACGGTTCTTTTCCCTTCCTAGTTCTTTTCAATTTTTCTTCTCTCTCTCTTTTGTCATCATTCTCACTTTTTTCCTTCTCATTTTCAACTAGAACACCCTCAACATTTTTTTCTACTTCAATCTCATCACTATCTTTTTCTTTTTCAAATACAACCTCCTCCTCCACTACAACTTCACCTACACCCATGTCAATCTCTCTTCCACTTCTTGTTAGAATCGCCTTACAATGCTCTTTAGGATTTGGTAGAGTATTTGCCATAAAGTGTCCTTTTTATTGGTCGGCCAATTGTTTTGATAATTGTCCGACTTGTGTTTCAAGATTCCTTATGGCCGCATCGGTATTCTTCTGATTGGATATTGACATTTGCATAAATTGCGTGAGAGTGTCTTCCATCTTCGTATTTCCAACGGGAGCTTGCGGAGGTTGAGTGTAATTTTGGTATGGTTGACGGTTTGATGGTCCGGCTTCTTGTGGTCTCCATGGTTGTTGATAACCTTGGTTACCCCGTTGTTGGTAACCTTGGTTGCCTTGTTGATACGGAGGTCGGGGTTGGTATCCTTGATTTCCAGCATAGTTTACCTCCTCCACAACCGGAGGACAATATCCGATAGGATGGTCGCCCCTACAAAGTTCACAAACCAAGACTTGTACATTTTTACTTGAGGAATCATGAATTTCTTTAAATTGCTGAGGAAGTTTAGACATTTGTTTCGTCAACAACTCAACTTGCTGGGATAATAACTTGTTTTAAGCAAGTATAGCATCATTGGTTCCCAATTCCAAAACTCCAGGAGTCCGTTGAGAAGGTCCATGGTTATGACTTCCTTGATGGTTATTCAAAGTCATCTTATCAATAATAGCAGTGGCTTCTGCAGTGGTTTTGCTCAGCAAGGATCCACCAGCGGTGGCATCCAACAAGGTTTTATGCACAAGTTGAAGTCCATTCCGAAAAATATGAATTTGAGGCAATTCATCAAAGCCATGCCCCTTGCATTTCCTCAACATAGATTTGAATCTCTCCCACGCTTCATTGAGAGATTCGTTGGCACCTTGTGTGAACACTGCGATGGCGGTCTTTACCTCCATAAAACGAGTATGTCGGAAAAATCGCTCCAAAAATTTTTCTTCAAGTGCATTCCAACCCGTCATTATTGCCGTTGACTGATCAAGATACCATTCCTTGGCCTTCCCAATGAGGGAATGCGAGAATAGTCTCTTAAACAGAGATTCCTCTTCAGCTTCGGGCGCACCAGTTGCTCCCTCAATCTCATAGAACTTCGTCAGATGTGTAAAAGGATCCTCATGATCCATACCAGTAAAAGGACTTTGATATAGCAGTTGGAGAATATCAGTCTTCATTTCTGAATGACAACCGTTCTGCGAATTGCGAGCAAACTATGCATTGTGTCTCGGACTGTTGGTACATGGTCTAGAAGCAGGTGGTGGTGGTGGATGTTTTATAACTGGAAGTAACTGTGGAAATGGTGGTGGTATAGAAGTCGAACTTCCCTCTTTTTCTTGCTTTTGTCTCGCTAGTTGCCTCCTTCGTCTCGTTCTGCTATTAATTCTACGAGCGGTTCTTTCAATCTCAGGATCGAACAGAAGTTGGTCCGCCGGTAGTTTCCCTCGCATAAAATAAAGTCTGCACACTAAACAAAACAAATTAACAAGTTCGAGATAAAGTTAACAAGCTTAAAACAACACAACTATTGTAATGCTTGCAATATCAATAAACAATCCCCGGCAACGGCGCCATTTTGGTGAAACAGTATTAGGGGGGTGTTTTTATCGTCTCCACAGGGATTGTCGATATTAGATGCTTGCCGTTCAATAGTCACAATGTTTTAAGTTCACGAGTTTCAAATGGTTCTCGATTTCGGTTAACATTAGTTGGTAGCAAAGAGTAAATTTGTGGCAAAGAGTTTGTAAGGTTTTTAGAAAAGCATGTCAAGGTTAGGTTTCGCTAATCCTTTTCCTATATATCCGATTAATCACGCATATGAACTTAGTTTCCGACCAATACAACTGCGTATCCTCCCGACTAAGTTTATGTCTAAAGCAAAGTCGTGAGTATCGTTGTTTAGACCGTTAGATGATGTCTCACGCTAACAATCGAAACAACAATCGTTAAGATCAACACAAAGCGAATAATAAATCCCAAATCTATGTCTAGAGTTTGGTTTTTAAGAGATGAAATTATTAGGTCATGATTTGCAAAATCTATGTCTAGAGCAATACAAACCACACATGAATCATTAAGAGCAAATAACTTCATTTATATTAATCAATAACTTTGTTCATATACAAAAGATCAAAAGAAATACATATGATCAAGATCAACTACATCTAACCTTAACACAAAAGTGTTTAGCTACTCATTCTCATGGCAGCTTGGATGACAAGTTTCAAGAGGAGATGAATGAACATCCAAGTCGAATAATCGAGAATGGATGTGACTTCAGCTTCTCTAGGTGAAAATTCACTCTTGGATGATCAAAAGACAGAAAACTATGTTTTTGGGTGAAAAAGAGCAAAAGATCCCTTTCAAGAAAAGTGAAAATCTATTTATACAACACATAAATTCTGCAGCATTCGCACTGCAAATGAATCATTTACCTAGCGAATGAGAGAAAATGGCACCTTAAGTGCCTCAGATAGTTAAACCGCCCCAGGCTGATGTCGTGGGTTCGCACTGCGAACGATCCATTCGCACAGCGAATCATTCGCCAGCTCATTTGCAAAGCGAATTCAGGGTCCAATTTCCACTGCCACCATTCGCCAGGTCCTTCGCACAGCGAGCAAACCAGCGAGCATTCGCTGGGAGTTTGCAAAACGATCTTTAGGTTCATTTCCAACTGAAACTTTCTGCCACTCCTCGCTGGAAGCCTCGCTGACGTTCACAGTGCGAACCTTCGCTGGCATCTTCGCCAGAGTTCGCAAAGCGAACACCCTGTTGCAACTTCATGATTCAATGGCAGCTTGCATCCACTCTTTGTGTCTTACATTCTTGATCATTTCATGCCTATTCCTGCACACTAGCACACAAATTACAAGCACCGCACGTATATTCCAATGTTTGAAGAACAACACGAATCACCACTAAAATTAACAAGTTACACATGGAAAGTAATGAAAAATGCCAAGTATTGCATACAAATATATAACATGTTTGACATCTAACATCAACCTATACTGAAGCAAAATCTTCTATAGGTCAGCCTGAAATTGTATAGGTCGACCTGAAATTCTATGTGTCAGCCTATATTGAAGCAAAAGCTTATATAGGTCAGCCTGGAATCGTATGTGTCGGTCTGTACAAGAGTGTTCACACATAAAACATAGTTTTTTTATGTATGAAACATGCCTAGACATTTCCAATCATTTTCAAAACCATTTGTATGCATCTAAAGGATAAAATGATTCAATGCACATATAAACTTTGGTTGATGTCGCCCAATATACAAAAACGCTAAGTCACACTCCTAGTTTTGACATCATTCAAAACATGGCTAGGTTGTAGAATGCAATCACATTCACATATTGAAAGCATAAAATTTGATGCTTTGAAAAATGAACAAATATGGAAGAAAGTTGAACAAAAACTAGAAGTGTTGGAGAGATTTTAACCATAAAAGAACATGAGAGGAATGATGAGTTGCAGAATGCTAGAAAAACATTAATCATTGTAAGATATGTTTCTAATACAACATAATTTTTCATATGATTATTACCAAAATCAATTTAATAGGTTATATATATTCAAACAGGGGTTAGTGAAACAAACAATCGACATTAGATATAATAAACTCAACTCGTCGGAACAAGATGATAGTTGCATAAATAATAAAAACAAATCTCAATATCATTATCAATCTCAAACTCAAACACAATAACAACAACTAAACTACAACATATAGATATAATAAACTCAACTCAAAAACAACAACTTACATTAAATAACAACACAAAAAATAATCAACAACATCAAGAATAATAACATCAATAAACAACCTCTAGGGTTTAGAGTCTCAACAACAAGAACAACAACATCAACAAAAACCACATCAATAAACCTATGACATAAATTTGTTTAATTAGAAACAACAAAAACATAATTAAACCTCTAGTGTTTAGGGTCTCAACAACAACAACAACATCAATAAACCTAAAACATAAACCTGCTTAAACAATAAAACCAATAAGAGAAAACCTCTAGGGTTTCAGATCTCAACAACAAAAACACAACTACACCACCACCACCAACAACAACAACACGAGTAATGATGTTTGACGTATCAGATCTCTAAAGAAGAAATAAAAGAAAATGATTAGGATCCCTAAAGAAGAAACGAGAGCCATCAACACATAACATCTTCATATTGAAGATGATATGTGCTTATGACTCTCGTTGTTTAGGGATTTTTTGTTAAGGGATCTTTGTTAGGGTTCTATTTGTATTGTTTAGACAAGTGAAACTGAATGCTACAAACTAAAGCTATATATATATATATATATATATATATATATATATATATATATATATATATATATATATATATATATATGAGAGAAACATACTCACCTTGGTTGGAAAGAAAAACGGGGTGAAAAGTGGTGTAATTTTAGATTAAAAATAAAATATTCAAGAAGACACCACTTTTAATGAGATAAAAAAATAATTTGAAGCTGTTGGAATTTGAAGCATGTACACTAATAAGGTTACCCCTCGGTTTTCAAAATAAATGATGAAATATATTATGTATTTTTTTTATAAAAAAACATTGCGTGTCCAGGAATTTTACCTTAGTTTTTTTATATGTGAGGTGAAATTGTTGTCATAAAAAGTAGTTTCTCTAGTAGTGAAGGCTTAGGAATCCTCGGTAAACTTAGAGAGGAAATTGTTGAACTTCCATTTAGTTCTTAGAATTTGGGAAACCTTTATAGGTATCTAAGGGGATTGGAAAACACTTTTAAACACCTTTGGCTTTTGTGATTCAAATAAAGTTGGAGAGATTAGGAAACACTTGGGTAGAAAATATAGTTTTGTTTGTGGAAATGCATTTCTTGTAAGTCATATGTGATCTCTTGTATTTTTTTTGGAAGTATAGTGAATAAGATATCTACTCTCTCCTTTATGGGAGATTGTTTGATTGAACTGAGTAAACAAGTTATTGTGTTCTTGTCTTTTATCTTCTTCTGCCCTGTTGTGGTTTTGCTTTAACTTTTGGGAGACTATTGTGTTGCTTTAAGCCATTTATTTTGGTTGTTATTTTTCTTTGTCCACAGACATCAAATTTTTTGATGTGTTTGAACTCTAAATAATTCCTCTTAATTGCTTTGAGTAATTCTACTAGTTTTCCATTACGAGGGGTGACCACCATGAGGTAAAAGGGTATTGTTAACAAGTGAGCTCCATGAGTAAATGGGAGATCTAGAAGTTTTCCATATATAACGATTTGGGGTTGTGGAAACTGAAGATGGAAGAAATATTAACTCAAGAGAAGTGTATTGATGCATTTAAGGGTATGGCATGGATGAATACACACCTTACACAAGCAGAGAAGACCTAGATGGTGGATAAGGCCTGAAGTGTCATTATATTTAGCCACAGGGATAAAGTTTTAAATGAAGTCACCAGGGAGAATACTGCATCTTTGATGTGGTCACAAGTTGAATCATTGTATACGATTAAGTCTTTGGCTCACAAGTTGAGTCCGAAACAACAAATTTACTCATTTTGAATGGTAGAGGACAAATCAACAGTGGATCAGTTAACGAAATTTCACAAGATTATTGATGGACTTGAGAATATTGAAGAATAAGATAAGGCTCTACTCGTGTTGATCTCGTTACCCAAATTCTTTGAGCAATTTAAAGATGTCATTCTTTATGGTAAGGAAGGCATTATTACTTTGGATGAAATTTAGACGGATGTGAGATCGAAAGATTTTTCAAAAGTGAAATATTTGAAGATTTCACTTTTGAGAATATTGAAGAATAAGATAAGGCTCTACTCGTGTTGATCTCGTTACCCAAATTCTTTGAGCAATTTAAAGATGTCATTCTTTATGGTAAGGAAGACATTATTACTTTGGATGAAATTTAGACGGATGTGAGATCGAAAGATTTTTCAAAAGTGAAATATTTGAAGATTGATGATAGTGGTAAAGAATTGTGCGTCTAAAGATTAGGGAGTGAACATAAAGGGATGTACAAATCAAAGAGGTTTGACAAGTCAAAGGTAAAATGCTTTACTGCTCAGAAACCATGTCAATTCATAAGGGATTGTCCTGGGAGGATGAGAACTAGTGATTTTGTTCAGATTACAGTTGGCTTAGATAAGGATAGTTATGAGAGTTTTATTGTACTAGTGGTGTTGAGTTTGGAGAGTAAAGAGGGTTGGGTCATGGACTCAGGTTGCTCTTTTAACATGTGTCCAAGAAAAAGAATACTTTGAGACTTTGAAGTTGGGACAAGGTGGAGTAGTTCTTCTTGGTGACAGTAAGGCTTGCAAGGTTTATGGTATTGGTATGGTCAAACTTAAAATGTTAGATGATCATGAGTTTCTTTTTCACAACATGAGGTATGTTCTGAAACTCAAGCAAAATTTGTTATCCAAAATTATGTTTGATTATATAGGGTATTATGCTAGAGTTGAACATGGGGTGTTAAAGATTTTGCATGGTGAAATAATCACAGGTAAATGGTATATAATATGCAGCTTATATAATTTAGAAGGTTTCAACGTTCTTGTTTAATCATCATTGGCTAATGAAGACTTTCATGACAAGAACAAACTATGGAATTAGAGAACAAAGCAAGGTGGATGCTTGAAATATGTCTCATAGCACATTAATGAGTTTTTCAGAAGACAAGGGATAAACATGCATTTGCTTGCTGAGTTGTCATTGAGTTTCTAAGGGTAAGACTGTTGCCAAAGCAGCTTACCTGGTTAGTAAATGTTCATTTACGATAATAAAATTCCAAACACTTATGGTGGTTTGAAGTAGAAAATATGAAAACTACTTTTATTAGAAGGTTTCCGAAACTTACTTAATAATCAAATCAAGCTAAATCGGATTGATGGTAAAGTTGTAGATTGTGTTTTCAATGACTATCAAAAAAGAAGGAATGTTTATGAGCTATTGGGAGTGGAACCTAAAGGGTCGGAGTTCATCAATAGCAAATATATTACTTTTTGTGAGTTATGTCAGGGGAAAAAGAGTAAAGACCTAGGAATGAAGTTTTTAGAAACTATGACGTAGAATAATGTTTCAACATGATAGAGAGCAGCAAGGTGGTTGATGGGTAAATTGACATCACCATAGATTCAAGTCGAGGTTGAGATTCCTTCTTGGCATCACCACCACTAAATTGCCAAAAAGTATTCTGGTCCGGGCAGTTCATGGGTACCGAGTTTGGTAGGTTCAATTTGGGGATTCGCTCTTTAATATTATAATATTTTTTATTAAGTTAGAGATACTCTAAATTAATATAAAAATATTATAAGATATAGTGAATCGGAGAGTTGCTCTCTCCCTCAAAGTAAATATTTTGATCGAACTTAGTAAACAAATTATTATGTTCTTGTCTCTTATCTTCTTCTAATTTGTTATGGTGTTGCTTTCACTTTTGGCACAATATTACTTTAGGTAATTAATTTTGGTAGTCGTTGTTCTTTATTCTCAAATATCAATTTTCTTTATTTATTTTAACTCTAAATCACTTTTCTTAATTGTTTTGAAATATTCTATCAATTTTTACAACATATTTTATTTTTATACCACCAATGAACTATTGACTCGAAAATAGATTTTAAAGGGAAATATGAGAAAATAGAAAATAATGCGAAAGAGAGAAGATCTAGTCAAATGTGTCATGTAAATCAACAAGCAGCCTAATAACACACTGCCCGCACAAATAAGTGAGCAACACTAAATTTAATAGCCTAAGAAATTTTGACTATTAAAATTAGTGTTTCCATATAAATACCACTAGTATTTTTTTAGAACACAAACAATCAATCAAGTTTTTCACATATTTTTATTCCTTAATCTTTTCGCAATATTTAGTAATGTTTTTTTTAATGGTTAGAAAAGAATCCTAGTTCTACGTCCTATCTATCCAATTTGTCATGTCCACGTTTTTAGAATAATTTGAGCTGTTGTACAACAACTGGTCCTTTTGTTTTTTTGTTAATTGTATTCTTTGCTAAATGACAACAACGTGGTCCATGCGGGTAGCCATGTTTCGATGAATTATTGTGTTTCTAACTAAGGAGTTCATTTTCGATATCTTACTCGTTTTTTTTTTTTGTAAAATGATAATACAACACATAAGATATTTTATTTTAAAAATCAACCTGTACTGTTGTCACGTGATTTTAAAAATTAATTTGATTTCAACAAATTTACATCTAATCACATTAAATAAAGACTTTTTTAATTAAAAGAATTCCTTTTCACTCTTTCAGCTAGCTTAACTAAAAAAATTTCATTTAGATTCAATATGTACATACAACATTGTTAATTATTTTGAGAAAAAGTTTGCTGTCCATTATAATTCACTCTACATGCATTAGTCCAACATAATTTACTGTTGAATTTTATTTCAGTCAAATAATTAAACACATTAAATTAGTGATTAATTTTTATTCATAAAGAATTTTCTCCGTCTGAGGTTTACAAGTTTTCAATATTAGTATCTTAGATTATTGTATTTAGTGCGTTATCCATTACTCGATTACATACAAAAAAATCAGGGACACACACAAAGCAGAATAATATATATATATATATATATATATATATATATATATATATATATATATATATATATATATATATATATATATATATATATATATATATATATATAATACTCAATGACACAACAAATCAAATCTGAAAAGAGGAAAAAGAAAAATTGTGATTTTAAAGTTTTTAATTAATTTAATTTTAATTTTAATTTATTGACACGCTAAAAAAGGTCTTACGCTAGTACATATAAATTAATCTTACTTTTCAAAATTAGAGTAGATTGACAACTTTAGTTCCATTAATTACTTATTAATTAAATTATGATAAATATAATTAGGAGTGATATACAGCGTAAACAAAAATAAAACTACTAATATAATAGACATGTCCGATGTTTGATAATTGAATCTGTTTTACCACTCTTAATTTCAATATATATAAAGATCTAAAATAATATTTTAAAATTTCAAATGAGATTGAATAAAAATTAATAGTAATAAAATAAAATAAAAAGATTTTTAGGTGTAATTAATTTATAAAATACTAAATATGCTAGTAAAATCAATTAAACTTTTAATGAATCAATTAACAGTAAACTAATAAGTAAAGTTTATCTTATACTATAACATAAAATAATTAATATTACTAATAATATTGAAACAAAACATGTAAGACTTAAAAATATGTGAGGCTCCTGGCCTCCCTTATCTCTCTCCCAGGCCAGCCCCTGATAAATACATGTACTATGTACATAAAAGGTGCGAGTATTGACGTTTTTACCACCAATAGTATAGGTCTAAGGACGACTATTTTTTATTCAAACTATAAATATGCAAATAGATATCAAGAATATTTTAAATCCAAACTCATCTAAAATAAAATTGCAAATAGATATTGTTGTATATTATTAAATATGTTTAGTTTTTCATATTTTATTGATATATCATATTCTATGAATGTATTATTTATTGTTTTCATAATAATACTCAAAATTTAAATTAATATATTTTAAATATAATTGATATTAGAGATTAGTTATAGAAGTTACTTTAAAAAGTTATGGTAGTTATACAATGTAACTAATTTTAAGTAGGAAGTGTAACTATTTTGAGTATATTAGTGCATGAGACAATTTTAGTAAGGAGAGAAAAAGAAAGAATATAGAAAATAAGGATTGTATTATTGACTTGAATAATAATAAAATTGAATTACAAAGTATCTATTTATATACACCTAAGTGACTTGACTACTAAGTAAATAACAAATTAAGTAACAAACCATAAACCCTAATTAGCTTTAGGCTTGGGCCACACAACTCAACTTGGATTATATCTAATATCTCAACATACCCTCTATAATCCAAGTTGCTGAAATACATTAATCATTGTCGATCTGAACTATTCTCAATTTCTTTCTCAATGTTATGAACCTATCGATCTTCAATCCTTTGGTGAAAATATCGGCCAATTGTGCTTCACTTGAGCAATGTCTTACTTCAAGTTCACCTCAATTCACCTTCTCCCTTAAGAAGTGAAATCTAGCTTCTATGTGTTTACTTCTTCCATGCAAAACTGGATTCTTCGCAAGATTTATGGCTGACTTATTGGCGATATACAGTACCAGAGGTTTCTTCACTTCGACCTCGATCTCTTTCAGCACAGATCTGATCCAAATTGCTTGACACGCGACATAGGATCCTAATATATATTCAGCTTCATATGATGATAATGCCACCACAGGTAGCTTTCTCAAGAACCATGAGATTGGGGCACCAAATACTTGAAAGAAATATCTAGTAGTGCTTCTTCGATCTTCCTTATCTCCACACCAATCAACATCTTAATAACAAGTAACCATAGCTTCTTTGCTTTCAGAGTCTCGTCAAAATAAAATTCTATAGTTTGTCGATCCTTTTAAGTATCTCAGGATTCTTCTTGCAGCCTTCATGTGTGACACCATTAGTTCATTGATATATCTGCTCACTAATCCAACTGAGAAACATATATCAGGTCGAATGTTGCACACATATCTCAGAGATTCGACAATTTATTTGAATAAAGTTGCATCAACTTTGTCTTCTTCTCTATGCTTCTCTAACTTCAAATTTGGTTCGATATAGGAAGATATAGGAGTCGAATCATCCATTTTGAATCTCTTGAGTATCTCTTTGACATACTTTATTTGATGTAGCACCATACATTGCTTTGACATTTGAAATTCCATGCCTAGGAAGTACGATAACTTTCCCAGATCCGACATTTAAAATTCCTTTTTCATCAGCTCTTTGAACTTCGACATGTTCTTCAAGCTACTTCCAGTTACTAACAAGTCATCAACATATAAGTAGGTGATTGTTATATCTTGTGCCACAACCTGAACATAGACACCATACTCAAATTTTCATTTGAAGAATCCTAATTCGACCAAGTATGAATCGATCTTCTTATTCCATGCATTAGGTGCTTGCTTGAGACTATAAAGCGCTTTGTGCAAATTGTATACTTTCCTTGCTTCCTCCTGAATCACAAACCCAGAAGGTTGTGTGACATACACCTCTTCATCTAAAGGTCCATTCAAATATTTCGATTTCACATCTAAGTGAAATGTCGACCAACCTTGACTGCATGCCAAGGCTACCACTAGTCGAACAGTTTCCAATCTTGCGACAGGTGCAAATACTTCAGAGTAGTCGAGTCCTGCTCTTTGAATAAATCCTCGAGCTACTAATCTCTCCTTATGTCTTGCTATCGACCCATCAACATTGTGCTTCAACTTGAACACCCACTTCACTTTGATAGCTTTTGTATGTGCTGGAAATTCGACCAACTCCTATGTGTCATTTCTTTCGATTGTTTATAACTCTTTTACCATAGCAGACTTCGATTGTTTATCTTTGTAGGCTTCACTATAGTTGATTAGTTCAGCACCTGCAAGTAAAGCAAAATGAACTAGTTCTCCATCTGTTGTGACTTCATCATCACCAACCACTTCATAGTCTTGAAGTCTTTTTGGACGAGCTCTAGTTCTTTGAGGTCTCTATCTTGTGCCAACCATATCCTCTTCGACTTCGACTGTGACGGGAATGTCAGCAACTGCTTCGACTTCAACTGGAATATCAACAATAACTTTGACTTCAACATCATTACTTGCTTTGTCGAAATCATAACTCATCAATGGCTTATTAATTGGATCACTGAAATTCTAATCCCATGTAAAGTTCTCATCAATCACAATGTCTCGACTCATCACGATCTTATTGTTCATTGGATTGAATAACCTGTATGCCCCATGAAGGGAAATCGCGATTCAAAATGCATGGGGGAATTAAAATTTTCCCTTTAGTGATCCTTACGAATGGGCATGATCACTGATAGAAACGGCCACCTCTTGTGGCGATAAAACCTTTGATGCTGAATCGAAGGAGTGATCACGAGCGTTTAATGATGAACAATGTCTCTACTCAGTTCACACGAATAGATTCCTTCAGTCTCAGTGCTAACTGCTATAATTGAAGACTTTGAGAGAAAGAGAGAGAGAAGGAAAATACGATTAGGGTTTTATGTTAGGTGCGGATTTGACCTAAAAATGACATATCTTTCTTTGCACTTTTTCTACTCTTTTCTCATGTTTTCATTGGTTTTATCCATGATTGTTGTTGTTCTTCTAACAATGAGATATACCTTTGGTGCTTGTAATGTGTGTGTTATTGTGCAGGAAAAGGCACTAATTGATCAAAAGTGTAAGACACAAGAAATGGTACAAGTTGCCATAGAGCAGAGGAAGACATCAGTTAGTTTGCTTTGCAAACTTGAAAGCCAATGCCAGGGAAGGTTCGCTTTTGCGAACCTCTGGCGAGGTCTCTGGCGAATGGTCCCAGATTTTGGCAAGGGCAAAAGGCACTAAAGTTTGCTTTGCGAACGAGAAAGCGAGTGTTCGCTTTGCGAACTTTCCTTCGCATTGCGAACTCACGAGAATTTCTGGGGCGGTTTAACTATTCAGAGGCACCTGAAGTGCCTATTTTTGACATTCGTTGTGCGAATGAATGGTTCGCTTAGCGAACATGTAAATTTATGATTGCATTATAAATAGAATTTTCACACTTTTTGAGTTGATGTTTTAATTTTGGAGATAGAGAAACTTGTAATTTTCAACATAGAAACTAAAATCCCAAGGGGGAGAAGGTAAGAGCTTCAATCTCTTGTTGGATGAGGATGTAATCTCTTGATACCTTATGTATTTCATCTAATGTATGCTTGTGAATATGTTTCGATTCTCTATTGTTGTTGTCTTTGATTGATTATTTGTGGTCTTGACAAAACCTTTACAAATCCTTGATCTTAGATTTTCATCTATCAATGAGTAAAACTTTTGACATGGTTTTGTGAGTTGATATTCATTGTATCTTTTGTTGTATTGTGTTGATTAAGTAGCATGGCTAGCATGAGTAAGATCGATACGGTATTGCGAGGATGCGTGATAATAGTGATGAAGAACGATATTCACATTCATTTGGAAAATTAGTTGAATACATGTAAAAAAGGGTTAAACGTATGTACTTATTCTGATCGTTGGCATTTTATATGAAGCAGTCATTTATCTGATTTGGGTGTCATCTTTGTTTACCTGTTTATCTTTGATTTGAACCGCTATAGACATATACTCTTCAGATCTGGATCTAAGATGATTATCTGTTTTGTTCTGAACTCTAGAAATAGATTTAGGCTTAACACTTACGTGAGTATCAGCTCTTAATGCTCTGTGTTGGTTTTTGTTGCGTGAGACATCACCAATGAGGCAATACGCTCGATCTCTCGACGTTGCGTTAGACATAACCTCTGTCGTGGGTGATACGTGAGGATATTAGGTGAATGATTGATTTATGTATCATATGATTAGAAGAATACATGTGTTATCAATTGATGAGATCCAATTCCAACAAGGCTCCGTTTATAATTCAGTCTTTATTTTAAATTTTCAGTCTTAACATTTTCCGTATTTGCTTTTGGTTCCGTCTTAAACCAAAACTTTTGATCCATAAGCTTAGAAATGTAGATACCGTCGAATGGCATTCTTTCCCTCGCACTGATCCCTGTGGAGAACGACAAAACTGGGTTACTTATATATTTTTGCTTGCTGCTATTCTAGCTCCAACAAAATGGCGCCGTTGTCGGGGATCGGTGTTTAGATATTGAATCGCATCGCGATAGTTTCTATATTTTTTAGATTTGTACATTTGTTTATATTGTATGTATTTGTTTTCTTTTATGTTTTCTCTAGTGTGATCAGGAATGATGAGAACTCCTTCTAGATTGGTTGCTATTTGTATAAAAGTATTCAATGAAGCTTCGACCGAGTCTGGATGGTGAGATTTGAATGTATGCGAGGTAAATTGTACTGCTTTATAGAATGTTAGAATGATTTAAGAATTTTGTGCTTTGTGCAAATGGGTATTTTTGTTTCATTTTGCAACTTGTTTGAATGCTTGTTTCACTTAGGTCCAAAAGCCACAAATTGTGAGAAACCTCCATTATTTACTAAATGCTTGGATGACTGATAACTTTGTTTAATTAGTTTGATTCATGCTTTATCTGTTGATTATTGTGATTTTGTGGAAGCATTAGAAATGATCAAGGCATTTGTTTATATTTAGCACAACTGTTTCCAAAAGTACCTTACTCGTGAGTAGTGAGAATTCGTTAGCCCTTTTGAGCCTAAATAGTTTAGATATCATTTTAGTGATGAACTTGGTTTATGTACATAATTTGAAAGTGTAGTTCATCATTGAATTTTGTGAGTTTCTAAAAATTTCTTCTTGAACCTTTGAACATTGTTTTAATTTGATTTCCTTGCCTTAAAAAGCAAGGAGCATTCACTTGAGGTTTGGTTGAATTCAAGTTGGGGAGAATGAAAAAGAAGAATGGTAGGTTGCTATAAACTTTTGAAAAAGTTTAAACAAGCATGCAAAGAAAAAGTGTGAATATGAATGTGAAAAACAAAATAAAAAGAATGCTTGTTTGAATGAGAAAAATAGAGAATGAAATAATTGCGCATAAGGAAGTTTGAGAAGGTTGGTGATAAAGGAATGAAAATGGTGAATGAAGTTGAGATGTGTAAATACCATGTATAGTGAATGTTTCTTTTTGCATCAGCAATTTCGATTCAATGGCCTTTAGAAATGTCCCTTTGTTGTAAACCCGACCAAGCTACAACCTTTAAAGCCCTTAGTGATATTTTCGCTTCCATGTTTTCATTTTTGATTGTTAGATGTTGTATGAATTGGATTGCTTTTTGCATTGTTTGTCGGGTGAGTGAAATTTCCCCGCGGTTGCAAATGCGTTAATTTCTTCATTCTTATTCTGAAGAGGAGTGTTAGAGTGATTCAAGTATGAAAATTTAGTTGTTCTTTGAACCATTCCATGATATTTGTTTAAGAACTTAATTCTTTGTCATTGTTCGATTCTATTGAGTGGTGAATGTTGCTTGTGCGCATTTTCGTGCTTGCCCAATTTCTTTTGTTTTGGTTGAATCTTATGCTTGAGCAAATCCTCTTATTTTAATGAGAGGCATACTTTACTTGAGGACAAGCAAAAATCTAGTTGGGGAGAGTTGTTAGGTGCGGATTTGACCTAAAAATGACATATCTTTCTTTGCACTTTTTCTACTCTTTTCTCATGTTTTCATTGGTTTTATCCATGATTGTTGTTGTTCTTCTAACAATGAGAATATACCTTTGGTGCTTGTAATGTGTGTGTTATTGTGCAGGAAAAGGCACTAATTGATCAAAAGTGTAAGACACAAGAAATGGTACAAATTGCCAAAGAGCAGAGGAAGACATCAGTTAGTTCGCTTTGCGAACTTGAAAGCGAATGCCAGCGAAGGTTCACTTTGCAAACCTCTGGCAAGGTCTCTGGCGAATGGTCCCAGATTTTGGCAGGGGCAAAAGGCACTAAAGTTTGCTTTACGAACGGGAAAGCGAGTGTTCACTTTGCGAAATTTCCTTTGCATTGCGAACTCACGAGAATTTCTGGGGCGGTTTAACTATTCAGAGGCACCTGAAGTGCCTATTTTTGACATTCGCTGTGAGAATGAATGGTTCGCTTAGCGAACATGTAAATTTCTGATTGCATTATAAATAGAATTTTCACAATTTTTGAGTTGATGTTTTAATTTTAGAGATAGAGAAACTTGTAATTTTCAGCATAGAAACTCAAATCCCAAGGGGGGGGGGGAGGAAGGTAAGAGCTTCAATCTCTTGTTGGATGAGGATGTAATCTCTTGATACCTTATGTATTTCATCTAATGTATGTTTATGAATATGTTTTGATTCTCTTTTGTTGTTGTCTTTGATTGATTATTTGTGGTCTTGACAAAACCTTTACAAATCCTTGATCTTAGAATTTCATCTATCAATGAGTAAAACTTTTGACATGGTTTTGTGAGTTGATATTCATTGTATCTTTTTTTGTATTGTGTTGATTAAGTAGCATGGCTAGCATGAGTAAGATCGATATGGTATTGCGAGGATGCGTGATAATAGTGATGAAGAACGATATTCACATTCATTTGGCAAATTAGTTGAATACATGTAAAAAAGGGTTAAACGTATGTACTTATTCTGATCGTTGGCATTTTATATGAGGCAGTCATTTATCTGATTTTGGTGTCATCTTTGTTTACCTGTTTATCTTTGATTTGAACCGCTATAGACATATACTCTTCAGATCTGGATCTAAGATGATTATCTGTTTTGTTCTGAACTCTAGAAATAGATTTAGGCTTAACACTTACGTGAGTATCAGCTCTTAATGCTCTGTGTTGGTTTTTGTTACGTGAGACATCACCAATGAGGTAATACGATCGATTTCTCGATGTTGCGTTAGACATAACCTCTGTCGTGGGTGATACGTGAAGATATTAGGCTAATGATTGATTTATGTATCATATGGTTAGAAGAATGCATGTGTTATCAATTGATGAGATCCAATTCCAACAAGGCTCCATTTATAATTCAATATTTATTTTATATTTTCAATCTTTACATTTTCCGCATTTGCTTTTGGTTCTGTCTTAAACCAAAACTTTTGATCCATAAGCTTAGAAATGTAGATACCGTCGAATGGCATTCTTTCCCTCGCACTGATCCCTGTGGAGAACGACAAAACTGGGTTACTTATATATTTTTGCTTGCTGCTATTTTATCTTCAACATTTTACAGACCAAATTTTCATCAAGTATGAATGCTTTTGCACAAAGGTTTTATTTATAGAACCACTTGTGTGGGCAGCAAGCTAAAAAGCCCACATAAGTGCATGCACACCATATCTTATGGTGTACCGTATATCACTTAAGCGCGTGGTACCTTACCACATTTCGTATTATACTTAAGTGCACCATACCTCACGGTGTTCTACATTTACTTAAGTGCACCGTACCTTACGACGTTCCTTATTTACTCTACCTCTTATCAATCTGTCCTTATGTGTGTGACTCTGTAGGTTTTCACAACGTTGGCAATTATATTAAATCACACATTTAACATAATAAACAGTGAACGATATCTAGTAACACATCACTGCTACCCTAGTCACGAAAATGTCATGTGATCTGACAAACCTTTTGTGATAATACTTGTGTACAATTACCTTTTTTTCCCTTATGTATATATTGAACACAAGGCATATACCGTGTCATCCCTATCCAGTTCAATATTGGGCCCTTAGACATTTATCCATCTAGGTCACTCATGTCCCTCAGCATGCTTTGTGGAGTATCCATCAACTGTCTTTATGGTAATCTAGTTACAGACAATGTTAGATCAGCAATAAAGTACCCGACTCTACATCTAGAGTCCATAGTGGTTTCAGGTCGAAGAGTGGTATACACTACTATCACGATGAGAGTAACTTATGACACTTTGCATAACATTCTATGTAGTACTCTCATAGCGGGTCAATCCTGTATAAATATTACTCTTAATATTCATACCAATGTTAAGACTTGATAAATCCTTATCCATGATCCATGAGATGTGATCATCAGTCTATCTACATAATAGTCTTAATGTTTTAAGGTTACAGCAAAGCTCGACTACGAATACTTTAAGAATAATGTCATGATGTTTAATGGGATCTCATGATTAAGTCACACTTAATATTTCATTAAACGGACTAGCTATTCTAGGGACTTTATTATTTTGGAAAAGCAAACATAATAAAGAAATGTCTTTTATTATTAATAAATAATTCAATACAAGTACCAAAAGTATTGGCCTCTAGGGCTTACATCAACACTCCATTCTTATGATATCCTACCAGAATCATAGGTTCACTCTTGTCATCAAGCTTCCTTCTTCTTGCATCAGAAACATGCTTGTAGAAAATAGAGCCAAACACCTTCAGATGACTCATTAATGGTCGTTTTCCAGTCCACACTTCTTCAGGAACCTTGTTCTTCATCTTCTTGGTAAGGTACTTGTTTTGAATATAAACATCATTCGAAACAACTTCAGGTACTTGTTTTGAATATAAACATCATTCGAAACAACTTCACCCCATAAAGATTTTGGCAAATTCTTCTGCTTCAGCATGCATCTCGCCATGTCCAATATGATCCTGTTTCTTCTTTCTGCTATTCCATTATGTTGAGGAGTATAAGAAGCAGTTACCTCATGATCAACACCATGTTCTACACAGAATGCTTCAAATATATTGGATGTGTATTTGCCACCTCCATCTGTTTGTAGAACTTTGATCTTCTTCTCACTCAGGTTTTCGACAAACATCTTGAATCTCTTAAATATTTTGAATACTTCGTCCTTTCTCTTGATCACATAGATTCACAGCTTTCGACTAAAATCATCGTCAAACAAAATAAAGTACTTGTTTCCACCAATGGTATGCTCATCAAAAGGACCACATACATCCGAATGTACAACTTCGAGTATGCAGGAGGATCGCATTGGCATAGTCGAAATGAAAGACTTCCTGGATTGCTTTTCGACTAGACACCCTTCATAGAGTTTGTCGGGCATCTCCAGACTTGCTATACTGATTACCATATCTTGAGTAATCAATTGATTAAGTGATCTAAAGTTCAAATGTCCAAACCTTAAATGCCACATCCAACTATGGTTGTGGTCGACAATAGTTTTTAGACATTGTTCATTCCAGGTACATAGAGTACATCTTTGATCATAGCTTTTCCTCCATTGCTCATTTGAGTTATGTCGCCAGTTCCTTCTGCTTGCAATGAGCTATTATCAACAAATTTGACCTTTCCCTTATTCAACTTGTCAAACTATGCTAACCACTCTTTTCGACCAGTCATGTGATTCGAACAGTCCAAGTCGAGGAATCGGATCTTGGAGTCGACATGGTCATCTACTACTGCAGCCATAACCACCATGTCTTCAGAATCATCTAAATCTTGTCGTGCAAGGTTTTCTCCTTTCTCCTTGCCTTTTGTTGCTCCATTGTCTTTATTGTACCAATAATGTTTGACCAAGTGACCCCACTTTTCAAAGTTATAGCAACACACACCTTTGTTTTCTTTGTTTTTCTGATATGAATTTCCTTCTCCTCTTTTCGAGGATTTAGAAGCTCTATCATCGACCTTATTCTTGTGAGGATTCAACCAAAACTTCTTGCCCTGAGTCTTGCCGATTTTTCCGTTGAACTTGTTGGAACCACCATTCTTCTTCCATGACTGAGCCTGTAGTGCTTGTATCAAGTTTTAATCTCCTTTCTTTTCGACAATCCTAATCTCTTGCACCTCTAACAAACCAACCAAATCTTCCAGTTTTAGGGTTTCAATATTATTGGATTCTTGAATAGCTACGATAATGTGATCAAAGTGAGAGGTCAACGTACACATTACCTTATCAACTATCATCTTATTAGTTAGGGTTTCACCACAACCCTTCATGAGATGGACAAGTTTCTGCACCTTTGACACATAACCTGCAATCTTTTCGTCTTCTCCCATCGACAATAATTCATATTGTCGATGAAAAGTTTGCAACTTGACATCCTTGACTTTCTCGTCGCCTTCATAGTACTTGACAAGAATATCCCATGCATCCTTCGTCGATTCAACATGAGCGATTCTGTCGAAATTAGTTGCATCAACTGCCGATTGGATGTAAAACGCCACCTTACAATCCTTCTTCTTGGCATCCTTGTGAGCAATTTTATGTTCGTTGGTTGCATCTACACCAAGCGTAGGAACACCATTAATAACCACTTCCAGGGTTTCATGAAAGCCAAATAGAGATTGCATCTGTTTTCTCCATCGAAGCTAATTCTTGTTGTCAAGAGTTGGAAGGGAGTTTGGTAAATTTCTGTTACCATTCATCTTTGCAGCGATTTATCAACAACAACCCACGATCCTAGAAATACGATATCTGATATGTGATTCTTGAAAACACGATCAAGAATCTAACCAGGCTCTGATACCAATTTGTTAGTGTGTGAGGCACTTTTAGCGAGGAGAGAAAAAGAGAGAATAAAGAAAATAAGGATTGTATTATTGACTTGAATGATAATAAAATTGAATTATAAAATGTCTATTTATATACACCTAAGTGACTTGACTACTAAGTAAATAACAAACTAATTAACAAACCCAAAACCGGAATTAACTTTGGGCTTGGGCCACACAACTTAACTTGGATTATATCTAATATCTCAACAGAGTATTGTCTAGTATATATAAGCACTAACATGAGATTCTCGATGTATGATGATAAATATAAAATCCTCTAGCAAGAAGTTCTTGCATTGCTCGCTCTCCCACACTCTCTTTCTCCATCTCATCATCTTCTTCATCATCATGAATTCATCTCAATCAAAAAAATTATTGTTAAGTAAAATTTCATTTAGATCTTAATATTATGCTTTTCACAATATTTTAATGGTATAAAAATAATAAATCATATTTGAATTCATGATGTCGATTCATGTTGGGTTCTTGATTTTTGATTTGAAATTTTCTCTAATCTCTTCACTACTACGAAAAACACATATCACAACGATTGGAAATGAGATACCACCACGCTGGTCCAACCGTTGTGAGGTAATGTGTGATTGTGTGTATGATGCTTTCCACTATGGGCATACGACCGTGATTGTATCTATGTAGTGCGCTACTTAACACAACAATTACTTTAAACAGATGTTGTAATATTCTTTAATGCAAAATATTTAACAACGGTTGTGCAAAACAACCATTGTCAAATATAGACCTGAGTTTATTATAAATTATGTGAAATGCTTATATCACCAATGTTCACTAAACATATAACCTTTCAATCTGCACTCGAACATTATAATATGACATATTAAGTTATATTAGAAGAATAAGTTCACATTCAATGCTAGACAAGAGTTCTTCAGCTCCTTATACATATTTTGTTCTTTGAGAGTTAGAACTTGTTTTAATGATCATAGTTCTTCAACCGCCCCTGCCTTCACCTCTAGTTCTGTTTGCAAAATATTATGTACTTTGCAAAAAAAACTAGAGGTGGAAAGAGGGACGGTTGAAGACCTACAATCACTAAACCAAGTTCCAACTGTCAAAGAACAACATGCAGTTAACGGTGTGAATAATTCTTATCTAGGATTGAATGTGTACTTGTTTTATAATACAACTTTATCTATCATATTATAATTTTCTAATGTAGTTTGAAAAGTTATATATTCGGCAAGGGATTGGAAAAACACTCAAACCACACAATATATAGTAAATTCATCTTTTAAACAAACATTAAAAACAACATTCATAAAAGAATTCATCAACAATAAATCATAAACAGCAAATACGATACAAAAAACATATCAAGTCATAGAATGCTTCAGAAAGGTACCATACATGTCCCATAATTGTGTGTCCACAATGAAATAAGGATGAAGCTGAAGTTAGAGCTGCCAGCTTGTGTATATTTTGAATGGATGTCATTCTGGATCTTTCACACAAGTTTGCAACGCTAACTTTAGTTTCGTCTTCTTTATTGAAACAAGCATCCTTACCTACAAGTCAAAACAAGAAGAAAGTTCAAACATTATGAAACAAGCTATTGAAACAAATTTTAAAAAAATAACTTTAGAGAAAACGAACCTGTAAATACCCATTGGCTAAGATTTTATGTTATGGTATCTTTTTGGGGGTTTCCATATGAGAGAGACGAGTGACAGAGTCGTTAGGGTTTCGTTTTGGGAGAGACAAGTGAAAGAGTTGTTAGGGTTTTTGTTTTGAGAGAGACGATTGTTATGTAGTGAAGCAAGAGATAGTTTTGCTTATATATAAATAAGTATCACCTTTCATCACAGTTGGTAATGAAAACCGTAGTGATATACAAGGTCAATCACATTTTTATCACGATAAATAGTTAATTGTTGCTGCTGGGATTCGAACCATTTCACTCTGTATACCCTTTATTACGGTGGCTTCATTTGGCCACTGCGACATGTCCTTTAGTAAATACAAAAAAAAAGCGCCTAGAAATAAACTAATATCATAATTAACACTATAACTGTTGTAAAATTGATGTTACGAAAAGTCTATTTTGTAGTAGTATTTTTTTTCTTTTTTTAATGTATCTTTGATGAAGATATCGTTGTTTGTTATTTGTGAGAAAACAAAAATAATGAATAATGACATGTTTATTCTTAAAGATTCTTATTTTATAGTCACCTTATTTCCATATGTCTGTATTCCCAAATGTCATGTGGAGAAAAATTTAAATTTTATTTTAACTTTCAAAATAAAAATCCATTTATTTTAATTACTATTAAGTCCAACAACCATCACATTATAGTCAACCTTTCATTTAGTCAAATATTATTTACATGAGACAAATAAAATAAATAAATAAAAATAATCCAACAATCATTGCCATTTCATAATATAAATTTTGAATATATTATACATTATATTTTATTTAAAAATTATTTTTACCATGCATGTTTTTCAACTTTTTTTGTATAAATGTTTTTCAATTTTAATATTAAACAAATGTTAATTTTAACTAATAATATTGTATAAAGTATAGAATCAATGTAACGAGTGCTAATAAAAACTCTATTTTTAACATTTTCAATAAAAAATAAAATACATAGTTATGTTCTACCGCATAAAATAATAAAATGTATATGCATTTCATTAATAAAAGAATAAATGTTAAGTTTAAAAAAGAGTTTAAATAAGATTTCTAACACATAAAACATTAAATCACAGACAGTATATGCTATTATAAACTTCTAACACATAAAATTAGTAATTTAAAAACCGGACCGCACCGGCCGGTCGGACCTGTCGAACCGGGAATCAGAGAGGTTACTGGTCTGGTCTGATTGCAGGATCGAATATGTTATTGAACTAGTGGGAACCGGGCAAAACCGCTAAAAATCGGTGACCGACAGTTTTGAAAAATTGACGGTTTAAATGCATGTGTTTTTTTCTTCATAATAACGACGTCGTTTTAATAATTTATTTTTTAAAAATAAAATTAAAATATAAGTAGATTTTATTCAAAACTTATTTAAAATAATTTTTCTTCGTTTGTAATAAGATATTGTTCAAATTTATTTGGATTTGTATATTTGTACTACTTTTTCGTGCGTGATGACTACGTCAAGAGTTTGAATTTAAAGAATGAATTTGTGAAATTATGATATTTTGAAATTTTGTAGGTGTCGTGATATTTTTTAGAGACCAAGTCATCCGGTTCGACCGATTTATTAAATATATAATTTTTTAATAATTTATTATAAACGTGAACAATGTTGTTGTACTATTCAATATTTACAAATAAAAAATAATTTAATTTTGCCCATTTTTGTAATATAAATACATCTAATTGGAGAACCTATCTTCCATCCCATAGCCATAGCTTCTTTCCCTCTCAATCTAAACTCTTCCTCTACTCTTTCTTTCCAAACACAAACAAGAGAGTAAAGGAAGAAACTACAACACATAGAAAAGCAAATATGTTCTTGCAACAAAGTTATGTATCAAACTTAAGACCAAACTGTCTCATCTTGCACAAGCCATGTCTTCATGGCATTGGCAGAAACCAAACATGTTTTAAGGTTGGGTCTTCAAGGCCAATATTGACAAAACAAAAGAATCATAGCAAGTTTAGAAAAAATGCGTGCAACAAAATCAAAGCTGTGGCTATGAGTGAAGAAGCAATAGAACAGAAAACAGTAAAAGTAAAAGCTACAGTAACTGTTCAACCAACAGTTGGAGGACTTTTCAAAGAATTGGGTGCAAAAGGGTATGACGACATCAAGGATTTGTTGGGTAAATCAATTCTCTTGGAGTTTGCTAGCGTTGAGCTAGATCCAGGTGAATACTTCTTAATATTAATTAAATGAAAGAAAAAAAATTATGTTTAGTAATGTTATTTATTTTGTTTATTCCATTTTTTATTTTAAATTAAATTAAAAGTAGTTTATAATTGATTTAAGGATTATAATTTAGTTAGATTAATTTTTATTCAAACTCAAAATAAGAATTTAGTTTAATTTGAAATTTAAGAAAATTATAATTTTATATATATATATATATATATATATAATCTAGGCTTAAATGCATTTTTGGTCCCCCTGTTTTGGTTTTTTCACAGTTTTAGTCTCCCTATTACAAAACCTGCGATTTTGGTCCCTAAATTTTGATGGTCTTTGCAATTTTGTGGTTCCCCTCCAATTTTGATCCAAAACCATACATGAACAGTGCATGACCGTACATGAACAGTGCATGTCCGTACATGAACAGTGCATGAACAGTTAGATCAAAATTGGAGGGGACCCCAAAATTGTAAAGACCATCAAAATTTAGGGACCAAAATCGCAGGTTTTGTAATAGGGGGACTAAAACTGTGAAAAAACCAAAACAGGGGGACCAAAAGTGCATTTAAGCCTATAATCTAATATATAAAATACTAGGTATAAATTGTTAATAGAAAATCTCAATTGTTAATAGAAATGAATCAAATGATCATATTAAATGAAATAAAAAAATAAATTAGATTTAATGATTATAATTTATTTGATTTAAAACATTAATATAAATTAGATTAATTTTTATTCAAATTTTAAATTAGAATTTATTTAATTTTTAAATTTAATAAAAATCATTATATAATTATATGTGTGTGTGTACATTGTTGATCTAAATTTCAATTCTCGACATTAATGTTTATTTATTTATATTTATATCTTAATTTAAAAATTAACTATGTTAATATATTTATTTATTCAAATTAATTTATATATTAATTCTTGAAGGTAATATAATTAATTATGTTAATTATTTATTTTATATATTAATTAAAAAATTTAATTATGTTAATATATTTGTATATTAATTCAAAGTCATTTATATATTAATTCTTGACAGTAATATAATTATTTTTTTTAAGAAAACTATAAATTTCCAAAAAAACACCATAAATTTGTTTTAAAAGACAATTATCAATAAATATTTTCTTAATAATATGAACTTATAAATTCTAATTAAACAAAAATCGCTATAAGATGGCATGTTTGTTTGCTATATGTCTTGTCAAAGAAATTTTAATTACAAATTGTTTCACGTTCCACAAAATCTAATATGCCTTATCTTGTAAAAAAAGACTTCTCTTTGGCTCCTCAAAGATTCATCCGTTTAATCTTCAGCTTCTAATCTATAATTTGGCTGCATTATGATTATGATTATGAGTTATATATGGAAACAAAATTATGATAGTTTCCGTTATGATAAGCTCAAATTTATCACTTAGTTTGTAGTAAAAAATTGTTATTAACTAGTTTAAACTTTTACCAAAAGAGTTACTAATTAGTTACTTGTAATTTTGTTTCATTGTTTTACATAAAAAAGAGACAAACTTGGAGAAGGAAAGGATCAAAGGTTACGTCCACTTGACGCATCGATCAGCAGAAGAGATTAAGTATGAAGCTGATTTTGATGTACCAGCAAATTTTGGTGAGATTGGTGCTGTTCTTGTGGAAAATGAGCATAAAAGAGAATCATTCATGAAGGAAATTGTTCTTGATGGCTTTCTCACTGGTCCTATTAGATTTTCTTGTGATTCTTGGGTTCATTCCAAGTTTGATAACCCTGATTTGAGGGTGTTTTTCTCGACCAAGGTATCTTTTTCCGCGGAAAATAATAAATAATTGTAACGTCTACACGTAACTAACTTGTAACAAACCTAACTAACTAATAACTAACTATAACAACTGATGTAACTAACTTTTTTGAACAGTCATATTTGCCATCTGAAACACCGGAAGGATTGAAAAGATTAAGAGATGCCGAACTGATAACTTTGCGAGGCAATGGACAAGGCGAACGCAAGGCTTTCGAGCGTATATACGATTACGACGTGTATAATGACCTCGGAAATCCAGACAAGGATCTTGATCTCAAGAGACCTGTTCTTGGTGGGAAAGAACATCCGTACCCGAGACGTTGTAGAACAGGAAGACCTCGTTGCGCTACAGATCCGTTGTCTGAGAAACCAAGTGACAATGTCTATGTTCCACGAGACGAAAGCTTCTCGGAAGTAAAGCAAGTTACATTTTCTGTAAATACCTTAAAATCGGGTCTCCACGCGCTTGTGCCTGTTCTGAGAACATCTGTAATCGACAAAAATCTTGGATTCCCTATTTTCTCAGCCATAGATGATCTTTTCAATGAAGGATTTAACTTGCCTCCGGAACAACAAATGGATTTCAAGACTGTTTTGCCAAGGTTGGTCAAGCTTGTTCAAGATGTCAGAAATGATATTCTCCGTTTTGAAACTCCGGCTACATTGGACAGTAAGATATTATGTACTTTTTTGCTTATGTTCAACGCAATTCCGAGTATTTGAATTTACAAATTTTATATATATGATGGTTTGAATATCGCAGAGGACAGATTCTTCTGGTTTCGAGACGAAGAATTTGGAAGACAAACTATAGCTGGTCTTAATCCTTGTTGCATACAACTGGTTACGGTATACTACTATCCATACTACTATCGCATGTTACTTTTTTTATTTTATTTTTAAGAAAATCGAAACTCAACGATGATCATCGAAAATTTTCTATGAAAAAAATATGTAGGAATGGCCATTGAAAAGCAAGCTTGACCCTAATGTTTATGGTCCTGCGGAATCGGCGATAACCACTGATATAGTTGAGAAACAAATCAGAGGATTCACTACTGTGGAAGATGTATGTTTTTGATTAATGCTACTAAAATGCACTAATAAAATAAGTTTTATTTTATCTTACTAAAAATATTGAAATTTGGATAATTCAATACAGGCAATTAAACAGAAGAAGTTGTTTGTTTTGGACTACTATGATTTTTTCATGCCATTAGTAGAGGAAGTTAGAAAACTTGAAGGAACAACATTGTATGGATCAAGGACACTGTTCTACCTGAATGAAGACGGCACGTTGAGGTCATTGGCGATTGAGCTAGCTCGACCGCCGATAGGTAAAAAGCCATTCTGGAGGCAAGTGTTCATTCCTTCTTGGCACTCAACTGAAGTTTGGCTCTGGAGGCTTGCGAAAGCTCATGTCCTTGCTCATGACGCTGGCTACCACCAACTTGTTAGTCACTGGTTGAGAACTCATTGTTGTACAGAACCTTACATCATTGCAACAAACAGACAACTGAGTGCAATGCATCCAATCTACAGACTATTACTTCCACATTTTAGATACACAATGGAAATCAACGCACTTGCCCGCGAAGCACTGATAAATGCAGATGGAATAATAGAGAGTAGTTTCACTCCCAAACAACTTTCCATCTTGGTAAGTTCAATAGCCTATGATAAACACTGGCAATTCGACTTACAAGCACTTCCCAATGATCTAGTCCACAGAGGATTGGCAGAAAAAGATCCAAATGCCCCTCATGGTTTGAAACTCGCCATTGAAGATTACCCTTATGCAAATGATGGTCTTGTTCTTTGGGATGCTATCAAATCTTGGGTCACTGATTATGTCAACCACTACTACAACGATGATTCAAGAACTGTTGTGTCGGATAAAGAATTACAAGCATGGTGGGAAGAGATTAGAACTGTTGGTCATGGTGACAAGAAAGATGAACCATGGTGGCCTAATTTGAAAACAACTGAAGATCTTATCGAAATAGTGACAACCATTGTTTGGATAACTTCAGGACATCACGCGGCGGTGAACTTTGGTCAGTACACTTACGCGGGCTATTTTCCTAATAGACCAGCCATTGCGAGAAACAACATGCCTACAGAAGATCCTTCTGATCAAGAATTGGAACTTTTCTATGATAAACCAGAAGTGACATTGTTGAAGTGTTTCCCTTCGCAAATTCAAGCTATGACAGTGATGACCGTGTTGGATATTTTGTCTAGTCATTCGCCGGACGAGGAGTATCTTGGACAGACGGTTGAGCCATCTTGGGAAGAGGAGCCAATGATTAAAGCTGCTTTTGAAAAGTTCCAAGGGAGGTTGATGGAGCTTGAAGGTATAGTTGATGAGAGGAATGCTGATAAGAATCTGAGGAATAGGAATGGTGCTGGGATTTTGCCTTATGAGCTTTTGAAGCCAACTTCAGAGCCTGGTGTAACAGGAAAGGGTGTTCCGTATAGTATATCTATTTGATTTGAACACATTGTGTATGAATTAGTCTTGTATTTGTATGTGTCGTATTGATCTTTAATATTCTATGTTTAGGTCACTTTAATCTAATTGACAGTAACTTTGAATAAAATTTTACTGTACAACCAATTATACTTGGCTGTAACATTATATCCAATCCCACTTGATAACATCTCTTTGGTTAAAAGTATAACTCTCACGAGATTGAATTTAGAAGATGATATTGATCCTTTCTTCTATGTTATAAGTCCTTTAAACTTAAACATTAAAAATAAAAAAAAATAGAATTATTGAGAAATCAAAATCAACATTGAAAAGTGGAATTCTCATTGAAGAAGAAAGAGTTACAAGCTATGGTATATATACAAGTATGGTGACTTGCACCGTAAGAAATCTATACCCTAGCACACTATAGTGTACTTCTAAGTGTGTAACTGATTTCTAACAACCCACTAACATGTAACTAACTCATTTCAAGTTAATTGGTGATGTGTAATTGTGTTATTATCATTGTTCACGTGTGCATGCTTTGCATGGGTCAATATCCCCCCACAAGGTGAAGGTTGATAAACGTTTATCATCTTCATCTTGACCAATAAAGCATGAAAAGGTTGAGGATGAAGAGACTTGGTGAAGAAATCTGCAAGTTGGTCCTTGGACTTGACTGGAAGAAGCTTTACAACTCCTTGAATTTGCTTTTCTCTAACAATGTGGCAATCTATTTCCAAGTGCTTCGTGCGTTCGTGAAAAAGAGGATTCGAGGCAATGCGAAGGGAGCTTTGGTTGTCACAATAGATGACTGGTGTCTTGGTGCATGTGATGTGCAAATCTTTCATGAGGTAGAGGAGTCATTGTAGTTCACATGTAGCAGCTGCAAGTGCTCGATACTCAGCTACAAATGAGGAGCGAGATACGGTTAGTTGCTTCTTAGTGCGCCATGAAATGAGGGAACGACCAAGAAAGAAACATTGGCCAGATATGGACCTGCATGTGTCAATACAACCAGCCCAATCAGCATCTGAGTAACCATGTGGCTGCAAGGAGGAGTCCCTAGGTAGAAGGATGCCTCGAGCTGTGCAGGATTTGAGGTATTTGAGAATTCTACAGGCTGCCTTGAAGTGAGTGACTGTTGGAGAAGACAGAAATTGGCTAATTTGTTGTGTGCAGAATGTGATGTCTGGCATTGTTGCATTGAGGTATAGTAGTCTCCCTATGAGTCGTCTATAGGATGGAACATCATGATAGGGAGTGCTAGAATCTTGGTGCGGTTTTAATGTAGGATCAAAAGGAGTTGAAACAGGTTTGGAGTAAAAAAAACCTAAGTCTTCTAGAAAATCAAGACAATATTTTCTTTGGTAGAGGAGGATGCCTTCTTTGGAATAAGCAACTTCAATACCTAGAAAGTACTTTAACTTTCCCAAGTCTTTGATCTTGAATGTGTTGTCTGTTAGAACAAGATTTGTTCATGACATATTTTCCTTGGGTTTTGATTATAACAAAAAATTGAAAGAAAAATGGTTTTATTTGATGTGTGTTACATGTGTGCAGGTTCTAATCCTTGTAAATATTATAGGCAGTATCTGTTTTACATTAGTACACTTGGGAGTTGCGGAATTGCTAGCTTCTGGTGGCAGAATCTGAAGAACACTTGCTAAGTGATATCTGGCGTAGACTCTGAAGCTGAAGGTCTCATCATCAGAAGAAGCAACGTAATTGTCTTTACACTTACTGAATGCAAATTAACTTCTGGTACCATTCAGAGTTGGTGATAAAGCTAAAGCTATCCGTACTGCAGAAAGCAAGCTGTATTATCAAATCAGTTTGTCAGCTAGAGTCTACAAATTGCAAGGCTCAAGAAAGGCTGACATGCTTTATGGATATCTACTCTCAACGACTCTAATAGTACATGATCTCTTGAAGACTCAAAGGTTAAACATGTTACACATTGGATCAAGATCTTATGGTGTATTTATCTTTAACGTCTCTTGTACTATAGAGAAAAGGCAAATACTCTTGATCAAGTTACCTCTTCAACAACTAGTTTCTGCAAAGGCTATATATATGGCTGAAGGTTCAAACTAAATCATTAACAAGGATTATCCAGAAGAAGGAGTAACAAGATCAGCAATTATCAACACCATTGTATATGCAGATTTTCTGTTGTTTGTTGAAATTGTAAAAGCCTTAAGATTTCTTACACATTGAATATCTTAGAAATCTTAAGTGCTTTAGGTGTTTGTTATGGTGATTTTCCGTACCTCTGATACTTGTATCAAGTACACCTTGTTCTCTATTCTGCTGAACTTGTTTAGCAGTTTAGATCAAAGTCTCTTGCTATGTGCTTGAGGAAAAGTCTTAAGTAATTGGGACTTAAGTAAGGAAGTCTCGAGCCAAGATGCATGAGCCATGTAAGTCTCTCTCTATGTGCTTGAACAATGCAAGTCTTAATCAACTAGGTTGATTGAGCAAACGTCTTAAGTCATTGGGAATTAAGAAAGGAAGTCTCGAGCCAAGATGCTTGAGCCACATGAGTCTCTTGCTATGTGCTTGAGTTGTGAAAGTCTAAATCAAGTGGATTGATTGAGCAAGGAAAGTCTTCGGCTATGGTTGAAGAAGGTAAGTCTCAGCCAGAGTGGCTTGGAAGTGGCTTGGAGTAGAAGTCTTGGGTCTGAGGGACTTGAGCAGAAGTCTTAATCTGAATACCTAAGTAAGGAAGTCTTGGGTTTGTGGAACCTAAGCAAGAAGTCTCGAGTGAGGAACTTGAGCAAGAAGTCTTAGAAATTGGGTCTAAGCAAATGTAAAATTCTTATGCAGAATGCATAAGCGATTGTGATCATGATTTGATTATAGTAAAAATCTCTTGTGAAGCAAGGGGACTGGACTACTCTTAGTTTAGAAGAAATTAGTAAAAATCTTTGTGTCTTCTGATATTATTTATTTGCTTCTGCTAACATTCCGCTGCTAAGAATTAACCAGAATCTAAACATCAGTTTAGATTCTGAATTCTGATAAGATGCAACTAGGAAAACGAAAAACACAATTCAACCCCCTCTTCTTGTGTACTTGTCTCACATTCAATTGGTATCAGAGTCTGGTATGCGCATAACACTTGACAGTGGCGCAAATAATGATCCAATAAGAAATGTATGTCTGTCAAAGACTTTCCTTCAAGAAGGAATCAAGTGCCACATGAAAAATATCATATTGGTTTCCCTACCATATTCCAAGGGTGATTCCACTGAATTTAAATGATGGAAAAGCAAAACATATTTTAACTCATTGGCCTTGATAAAAAGGGGTTTCTGAAGGTCTATAGAATATCCTTGAAAAAGGTATTACTATAGCAGTTGATGATGTAGATATGACACTACTATGGAAAACATATACAACAACAGTTGGAAAAGGGATAACATTACGCGTGACTTGCCGTTGTTACGTAGGACGTGGTTGTATATGCGCAACTTACAATCACGATCTTACGACCGTTGTAGAAAACCTGAAGGCGCGCTATATATGATCACGGTTTCTTTCATTAACCGTGGTGGTATATACCTTTAGGCAAATAACATTTTATAACGGTTATTATAAATAACCGTTGTTGAAAGTTTCCAGGGTTTATTATATAATATGTAGATTGATTGTTTTTCAATAAATCTCAGAACTACATACATCCATTCAAATTGATGAAGAATTATATAATCTGAAAATTAAACTATTCTTGAAAACCAGCTTATAGAAACCGCTGTTTTCCAAATTGTATGTATCTCATCATTCATTTCTCGCTCTTTAACATATAGAATGTGATTCAATGATCTAATTCCTTCATCACATCAATTCCTACCATTCTAGTTTAATTTGAATAATATCAATAAATTGATGTTATTCAAATTAAACTATAAGAGAAGATATGGATGTGTTGAAGGAATCAGGTCATTGAACCAGATCCTATATGTTAAAGAACGAGAGATGAATGATGAGACAAATACAATTCGGAAAACATTGATTGCTATAAGTTTGTTTTCAAATACAACTTAATTTTTCAGTTATAAGTTTCTATTTCAATTTAAATGAAATATATTTTAAGTGAAGGGTTAGTGAAACAAACAATCTACATAGCATATAATAAACTCAACTTCATACAACATCATACAACAACACAAGATATTATGTAATGTTTTGAGAATTTTATAACGAACAAAACATTGCTAAGTCACAAGAAGCTTCTTTCTTGTGACCTAGCTATGTTTTGTTCTTTAAATTCTTAAAACATTAATCAACAACAAAATACAACAACATTTATCAACAACATACAATAAAATAAGGTTCAAGGATAACAATATCAACATACAACAACGTAAGATATTATGTGATGTTTAAAGAACACACCTTTTTTTTTAACTAATCGTGGATCGAGAACAAATTATCATTTTCATCCAGTTTATGAAGCTATGAAGAAAAAGTACAAGGTGAATGAAGTTAACACAATACCTTCATACTTCTTGTATTTTTCTTCATAGCTACACAAACCATATGTATCATAGCCAAAGTATACACTTTGTTAAGGTGGTGAAGGCGAATCTGAAAAAGTGAGAACATTCACCATATAAAAAATGAGAACCCATTTTTAACAAGAAAAGTAAATGAAATTGAAGCATAAGTTTAATGAACGAACCTGGAATATGATAAAAGAGTATCATAAAGATAAGTGAAGACGAATCTGAAGGTTTAAGAAAGTTTAAAGAGTGACATGGATGTTAGGGTTATGGTATGAGAGAGAAGAGTGAAATATGTTAGGGTTTTCATTTGAGAGAAACGATTATTATGTACTGAAAGATATTTTCTCTTATATAGTAAAAAATATCACATCTCATCACGGTTTAAAAGAAAAACCATGATATAATATATCACTTTTTATCATGGTTAGAAAGAAAAATTGTGATATAATTTTAAACTTTTACAACGGTTCTTTACTAAAACCGTGGTTAAATCTCTCACAATTTATTTATTTATTTATTTATGAACTCAATTGTTAGAGAGGTATTAATTATTGTTATAGTTATTTTTCATTATTGTTGCGATTGTTGTTTTTATTTTTGTTGGCTTGTACTATTTTTTTTGTAAAACAATAATATATAGTGATATAAATGAAAGAGTCTATATAATAATAATAAAAATTTTCATTAAGAGGGCCAATAGGGCATAATACATAAATTATTTCATTACATCTTGTCAATGTCAGAACAATAACCCCTAACAGCAAATGAATCTTCATAATCTATGACTCTCTCCTCACTACCCTCGTCAGAATCATAGTAACAAAACTTCCTGGACACCTTTTTCTTCTTCTTCTTCTTCTTCTTCTTCTTCTTTTTCTTCTTCTTGGCCATCCTAACACTAAGTGTATACCTGATAGCCGTCGATCCAAATGGCTGGACCTCCTCAGTTGACTACTGATCATGGTGTTGTACCGTGGTGACTTCAGTTGAGATGTTTTTGTTAGCATTTTTCAGATGGAGAACTCGTGTTGCTATATGTAGTTAAGAAGAATAGTTGTGAAGAAGTGGAAATTCATTATATGAAACAGTGCCTTTATAGAAGAGGTTGAAGATGAAAGATCTGATGATTTAATGCTTGAAATGATTACTTCCAATGGTTGATATTCTTGAATGACATTGTGACCGTCTTGAAAACTGAAGAAAATTTTCAATCATCATTATAGTTGGGAAGAGCGTTTCTCTCTTTAGGGAAGTGCAAAGGATGTACAGATAATATTACAACGGTTAATTATTAAATCCCTGATAAAATAATCTTTAATTTTTTATTTATTTATGAATTTAAGTGACACACACTTTTTGTAATAGAAAAAATAGAAAAAATGTAGATGCTAGGATTTGAACCGTGTACCACTCACTCTATCACAACGGTTGTGTCTATCAACTGTGATAAAATGTATTTAAAAAAAAAAGACACATTCAGTTTCATATATTACAATGGTGGATGGAATGACTGTGGTAATATAATGTTATTGAATGTGTATTTTATAGTAGTGTGATATGTTTGAAAGTCTCTATCACCAGCTTAGAAGAAGCTTATTGAATATCTTTAAAGGTAGTTGCGTTCTGGTAGGTGCTCTATCTCACTTCTGAGTATGTCAACATCCTTGATACTGATGTTCGGACTATCTTTGAATTCTTGTGCTCAGATTTGTTGGAATCAGTTTTGAAGCTTGTCTAGTTACACTTCATCTAATCTTTCAAGCAAATTCTGAGAAGATTGGTTTAGATTCAGATCTGAGGTCACATTTATTCAATAAGTTATACAACTTAAATTTATTCTGCTCTGTTGGTTTGTCTTGCAAATCTTCAAAGAAAATAATTAAAATTAGACGATGAAAATCTATCTAACATATCACCTTTCCTAAAGCTTGGTTCTTTGCAATGTCTGATGATGAGGAATTTATATTTCTTGTCAAAAGAACTTCTTAACCAGCTGGATGGGATGTAACGTCTGTTGATAGAAGAGTAACTTTAGAAGCTTCTAAAATATTAGTATTTCAACTGATTTCCTAGATCTGAAAGCAAGGATAAACACTACCAAAACCTAATATCAGTTAATCTTCACTGCATATTCTTTTGAAGATGACATTAGTGCAGGATTTAGATAAAAGAGTAATCTGGCTCTGCCAATCACTATTGCTTCTGAAGAAGCATCTGAGTCCTGAAATAAAAATCAAGTATTAAAGAGAAAAAGATTATGTCAAATCTATCTTGCTTCAATATTTGATAATAAGGAGTCTGCTCTTTAAGGTGATATCTTAAAAGACTCCATTGCTCCTTGATTGAGGGTCATCATGGAATTTGTGTTAAAAGCCAATTCAATGAGAAGTCTTCAATTTCTCTTTGAGTTCTGTTAGCAACACTATGACACTGCCTTAATTTGTTTTTGTGCCAATCTATGATAGCTAACACTATTTAGTTCTATGCTTGTCAATGATTTCAAAGTCAAAAGATTTAATCCTAGACAATGAGATCAGTGACTCTGCTTAGAACAAGATTTTGTTATTATCATAACTCATCCTTGACTTATACTCTGGAATGAATTATGGTTCTGCTATCAGATTGAGGTACAAGGCAAAGAAAAGTCTATCAGTACTTACATGTATGGTCTCATAGAAATATGAGTGTCATTATTCAAATGTATTTGCTGCAGATGTCAAAGGAAGGAGCAGAGGCATCTTCCATGGTATTTATCAAAGGTTGTTTACAACATTTGATGGTAGAAGAGCCAACAACCCAGACTCAAGTGCTAGAGGTGTTGAGTTTGGTGAGAGAAGTGGAGTCATTGGTTTAACAGTCATTGAATCAGAATCCACTCAAATCGGTGTTCAGACTCTATGGTCAAGTCTGAATACTGATACGAGTCTGACCGAGAAAATAACAAAAAAGAGAAGGTTATGCTTGTTATTTTTTGGCTTATCTCTTGATTCAATGAGATATTTGTGTAGATGTAAATACAAAGTTCCCGTTAGATTTCTAGCAAGCTCTTTTGGAAAAAGAATCTTCATAAATCTTTAAGAAGAAACTTTGTTGTATTTATCTATACTGAATATTTCATTAAGCTAGATGATGATCATATTTATAGAAATAGTTTCCTCACTTTTTATGATGTTACTTCTATTTGTTAGTTGTCAAAGGAAACAATTAAATATTCATCTATCACTCATGACTCTTGTTTCAAGAGGGAGTGTTGGTTCTGAATAGAATCTTGGAGATTAATGACTGACAGAAGACATCTCTCTCTAAGTCTAGAACTACTAAACTCTGATGGATGATAGCTTCTGAAAGTTGTCAGATTCTGAGATTCAGAAGAGGATTCTTTACTTCTGATAAATCAGTTTAAGTAAAAGGTTTTCCTAAAACTTTTATATTACTTAAATTTTCATAAAGGTGAAATTCATCTAGCGGATTCAAGAAATCTGCTGGATAAGTGTAACACCCTAAATAACCCCCGCACATAATAAAAAAAAATCAGAGTAAATAATCTACAAAAACATATTTAGGATGTCACTTTTCCACAATAACTGCTCATACAAATAGATATGCAACACCTACTACTTCTAAAATCAATAATAGTAATAACGATAATGAAAGATTGTCTGAATATTCAATTCTTATTGCAACAGCGGAAAAATTCAGCACTAAAACAATTATTCAAATAAATATCATGTTTCCAAAAAGAATGTAAATGACCACACAAAGGAGATATCCAAAAATCTCCAACCAACATAAAGAAAACAAATGTTACAAGACCCCGGTGTTACACATTAGAGCAGACACCAACACTAAAATAAAATTGGAAGACTTCAACTTCCACTTACATCAACTCCTCTACTACAGGTTATCTGCACAATGTCCATGAAAAGGAAACATTCAAACAGAAGGGGTGAGATATCATAATTATATAAAGGAAAGCATGATAAATAGCAAGAAACATATTATTTCATGCACATCACCCATTCCACACAACCAACACAACCACCATCAAACATAATAATAATGTCCAACATACATCTACAACGTTTAACATACGACAAACATCAATCACAATAACTCACGCAATCAAATGTGCAAATGAAATGAGACTCACAACTCGACTTAAAAGCATGTGGTACCAATCTGTTCCTATTTCAGAACCCGATCCCTTTTTCAGAATCACAATTCACGTAGGAATTCAAATGCGTGAACATTCAAATTCACCGGCTCCGATCCCCACCTCTTAGGATATTGAGCTCACAATTCTTTATCATCATCGATAACATCTCACTCATTCCATTCATCTTGGCAATCAGCTACCGGCATACAATCCTCACTTCCTAGGATTGATGCTCACAACTACGGACCGAAGTCCCAACATCATGAATGCATGCAACAACAACAACATCGAGTACAAGACCAACACCTCCACAGTCGTGTACTCCACCATTATTGGCCATCATGCTCATAAACACACTGTAATAACCCAGCAACAACAATTTACAGCAGAGCAATCAACAACGATACAATTCAGATTGTGTTACGCTACAACATAAACAATACAATTGCATTTAAGCCATCACACAACAAAATAATCATCTTCTGGAATAGAAACCATTTTTACAAGGTAGTTTTTCGCGTTAGCTTTCCAACTCTTTGAACGACACTCGAATCGGACACTCGGAACAAAAGTTATAAATGTTTAAAGATTTTTCAAAAATTATTTCCAGTGTAATCAGTTACCCAAAATGGGGTAATCGGTTACACCTCTGCAACCAGCCATACGCACCCAAAAGTAACACAGTGTAACCGGTTTCCATAAATAGGGTAACCGATTAAACGCTGCCCAGAAGGCCAAAATACGCAGATTCTCAGTAGTGTAACCGGTTACGCCCTTTCTGGTAACCGATTACACTGTTGACAGAATCACTTTTCTGCAACTTTTCCAAACCAGAATCACTTTTGAAGCATTCTAAAAACCCCCCTTTTCCCACAAATTGTTTGCAACATAATTTTAACACGAAAAACGTAACGCCCCAAAATAATTAGGGTATTTACTTAATTAAGTTATTATAGATATTCGTGAGTTAGGTGAATGTTGGTGGAATATTTTGATACCTGATGACCTGTGTTGTGGGGTATTGATGATGTTAAGGGGGTGCTGAGAGGATTTAGAAGTATGTGATGTGTTAACAATATTTTGGTAATAATAATATGATTATATGATATATTATTATTATTTTAAAATAAAAGGAAGGGCTAAGTGGTAATTGTGCGAGGATAAGTGAGGACGAAGTTGGGAAAACATATTAAGGGTCATAAGGGTATAGTGGACAAAAAGGAATTGGAGAGAAATGAGAAGTCGTTGTTGGTACGATCATTCTGGGAGAACCGCTCTGAGGAAAAGGGAGAAGCAGAGCTAGGGCCTAGAGACATCGGAAGAATCTTCTTCTAAGGTAAGGGTGAGGTTCTTTAATCTCTAAGGGTTGCATAATGTTTGTATGAGGGTAGATAAACATTAGGATCATCCCTATGTGTTGTTTGTGTTGATTTGGGGATTGGGGTTTTGCGTGTCGGAAGTTTTGATAAGGGGAAGAATGCACAAATTTATCGGTTGAAATGTGATTTCTGTATTTCCTACTTGTTTGTATGTTAATATGTGATTATATGTGTGTTTTTGGACTGAATTGGGAGTGAAATTGGGGAAGAATTGAGGTCTGAGTCGTGCAGAATCGCAATTGCAAGATTGCTGATCCTACCAGATTTGCCAGGTAAAAGGAAATCCGCCAGGCAAAAATCCTCCAGATGGTCGCCAGGAAAAAATCAGCCAGATGGTCGCTAGGCGAATTAAGAGGCGAGCGAAGGGTGAGAAATGGGGGTTCTGGATTTTGTATGGGGAAGAAGATTCGCCACTGCTCCGCCAGGCGAGCATGAGGCGAAAAGGGAATCCGCCAGGCGAAAGGAAAATATGCCAGGCGAAAATCCGCCAGATGGTCGCCAGGAGAAATTCGCCAGAGGGTCGCCAGGCGAGCGTTAGGCGAGCAGAGCTGAGACGAACCAAATTTTCTGAAACTTTAAAAATTCGTATCTTTTGATCCGTAGGTCCGTTTCAGTCGCCGTTCGAAGCGTTGGAAAGCTGGTTTCGCATACTATTTATAAAAATTGATTTAAATACCAGAATTCCAACCCTTTGATGCGTTATTGGGTTTTGTGTATGTTGTTATGTGTTGTAAGTTGAAATGATGGATTCGTTGGTGTGTATGCGTGTCGTTGTTGTGGATTGCAATGTTTGCATGTTTGAGCAGGTATATTATGTATGTTGGGCAGTCATGAGGTAATGTATTGGTGATATGCTAGTCATATGCTTTACGTCGTCGTTGTATGTTGTTGTTGAGTGGAATAATTATTGCTTATGATGTTGCATGATGTTGTTGTTGAGTTATTGTGGCATACCATGTAAATATAATGGTTGTTGCTTATGATGTTGTATGATGATGTTGTTGATTAGTTATGGCATGTTGTGTTGTGGCATAACTTGTAAATGCAATAGTGGTTGCTTATGATGTGGTATGATGTTGTGGTTGAATGCATAACATGTTGCATAAGTTGTGTGAGATAAGCCGTGTGCCCATGCAGGGTGTGAGAGTCTTATCTGGATTCTTTAAATTGGAATCGTGTCGATGTCGTTGCTGTTGTTGAAGTAATCGTGTGCCCATGCGGGGTGTGAGCGATCACGAATATCGTGTGCCCATGCGGGGTGTGAGCGACTATTATGACGTCCCGACGGGGATTGTGACCATGAAACAGAGGTCGAATTGGTACCACATGCATTGAGTCGAGTCGTAGGTCTCATTGCATTGCATAGTGTCGTGTTGTGATGCATAAAATTGTATGCATGTATGGACATTCGTGTTGTGTTAATGTTGTCGTATTTGTGTGGATGTTGTGTTGCTAGGGTGAGCCGTATAAGAATTATGTTCTTTCATACATATATTATGTTTTTCTTATGTGATTTTGAGAATCTCACCCCTTCTGTTTGAATGTTACCTCCACGTGGGTAACGTGCAGATACGCAGGAGTAGTTCAGAGTTGGAGTTAGCGAAGACGAGGTCTTCTCTTTTATGTCATCGAATCGCGTCTGCTCTGATTGTAACACCGGGTTATCGGGACGCTTAGAGTCCTTTACCATGTTATGTGTTATTACTCGTTTATTTGATGACGTTATGTGTGGTTGAACATGTTTCAGATTTCGTTGAATTTACGCTGCTGTAGAAATGTTTAAATACCATGTTTTAATTTCGATGTTGATGTATTACCTTTAGTATGCATGAGAAGTTGAATAGTTGAAAGTAGCATCCTGAATCTATGTGTGTTATTTTTACTTTGATATTTTATTATTAATTGTCGCGGGGGTTTATGGTGTTACAAAAAACACTTTCATAGTTCAAAAATAAAGCAATTCCTCCCATCAAAACAACCCATAACTCCGTTTCGACTCAGACTCGCGATTATACACAACCACAACTTCTACAACATCATACAAATCATCAACCATATGATTTCAACAACAACAATTGCATCGATGTATCATTCTAACAACAACTGCAGTAGCAACATCAACACATATCATGCAATTTATCAACAAGTTCATAATTCACACAATCAACCATTCATCAAGAACATGGATAGAGAAGAAAACATAAATCCTACATGTTATGATCTACCCACCATTCATCATAATCCCCCTTAGATAATTAGAACCCCACCCTTACATTAGAGTTCTCGTAACAAAGCTTCTTCTATCTCAAAAATGGTGATCTTCTATCTTCTCCCTTTGCCCTGGCTCTCCTCTTTCTCTTTTCTCCAAAATTCACGCTCTGACTATTCTCCTTATTCCCTTCTCTTATTATTATTTTATATTATTATTAATAATTTGTTAGTAGAGTAATAGTGGGGGTTGTTTTTAATCGTATCCACAGGGATTGTTTGATATTTGATGCGTGCCTTTCAATAGTTGTGATATTCTAAGTTCAATGGTTTCAAAAGTTTCTCAATTGTTGTTAACATTCACTTGTAGCAAAGATTAATTGGTAACAAAGATTTTGTAAGAGTTTTGATAAAAGCATGTTAAGGTTAGGTTTCGCTAAGCCTTTTCACGTATAAACGATTAATCAAGCATATGAACTCGCTTTCCGACCAATATAACCGCGTATCCTCCCGACTAAGTTTATGTCTAAAGCAAAGTCGTGACTATCGTTGTTTAGACCGTTAGATGATGTCTCACGCTAACAATCTAAGCAACGATCATTAAGATCAATACAATGCGGATAACAAATCCCAAATCTATGTCTAGAGTTTGGTTTTTAAGAGATAACATTGTTAGGTCATGATTTGTAAAATCTATGTCTAGAGCAAAACAAATCACACATGGATCATTAAGAGAAAACAACATCATCTATATTGATCAAAGACTTTGTTCATACACAATAGATCAAAAGCAATACATAAAATTAGGATCAACTACATCTAACCTCAACATTGAGTGTTTAGCTACCACTTCTCATGGTAGATTGGATAACAAGTAAAGAGAGAAGATGAATGAGTATCCACGACGAATAATCGAGAATGGATGCGACTTCAGCTTCTCCAAGTGAAAATACACTCTTTGATGATCAAAATACTGTAAACTATGTTTTCTACTGAAAATGAACAAGATCCCCTCAAACAAATAAAGTGAAAATCTATTTATACACTTATGAAATCTGCTATATTCGCACTGCGAGCACATCATTCGCACTGCGAATGAGAGAAAATGGCACCTTAAGTGCCTCTGAGACTTAAACCGCCCCAAGCAGAAATCGCGTGTTCGCAGTGCGAACCATTCCTTCGCACAGCGAATCATTCGCTAGCTCATTCGCACTGCGAATAAACTAGCGAGCCAGGACAATTAAATTCTAGAACTTACTGCCTCCCTTCGCCAGCATCTTCGCACTGCGAAGCAACCAGCGAGCCTTCACTGGACCCTCGCCAGGAGTTCGCAGTGCAAACTCATTGTCATCTCAAAACTGGAACTCACTGCCATCATTCGCTGGCGCCTTCGCTGACGTTCGCAGTACGAACCTTCGCTGGGCCTTCGCCAGATCCTTCGCACTGCAAATGCTCTGTTGCAGCAATAATTTCAGTGGAACTTGCATCCACTCCATGTGTCTCACACTTTTGCTCCTCTTATGCCTAAACCTGCACATTAACACACAAATTACAAGCTCCACACATATATTCCAATGTAAGCATTACAACACAATTTACCGCTTAAATTCACAATTCCGCATGGAAAGTAAATGAAAAATGCCAATTATTGTATACTAATATATAACATGTTTGACATCTAACAAACTCTCCCCAACTAACTCTTTGTTTGTCCTCAAGCAAAGTATGCCCCAATAGAGGATTTGCTCGAGCATTCAATTCAACCAAGACGCGAAAAACAACTCAACTAAACAACGATCACAACAACGCACAATTACACAATTCAAGAACCTACAATGTAAAATAACTTGCCTCTTAAACAATTTCAAACAATGTTTCAAGAGACAACTAACTCATCCTGCATATGTCACTCTACATTCCTCTTCGAAAAAGGATTGAAGGCAAACGTGCATACAAACACGGGACAGATACACTCAAATGACCAATGATGCAATACTAAGAAATTCATACCATATCTCAATAAACACAAAAGAAATCATGGAAGTAAAAGATCACTAAGGACTTCAAGGTTGTAGCTTGGTCGAGTAAGCAAAAAAGGGACATTTCTTATGGCCATTGACACGAAATTGCCGAAGCAAAAGAACATTCACTATACACATATTCACACATCTCAACTTCATTTCACCAATTTTTCATTCCACCTTCACAAACTACCGTGAACAATTATTTACTCTACATTTTTTTTTCATTCAAGCAAGCATTTTCTTATTTGTACAACATATTCAAACTCTTTTCTTTACATGCTTACTTGAATTTTTTCAAAATTTGGAGTAATGCACCCATCTTCTTTTTATTCTCCCCAACTCATTTTTGACTCACCTAAAGTGAATGTTCCTTGCTTTTTAAGGCAAGGAAGTAAAAGTATACAATTTCAAAGGTTCAAGAAGAAAATGTTAGAAACTCACCAAATTTAGTGATGAACCAAACTTGCAAATTATGTACATAAAACAAGTTCATCACTAAACTGAGTTCTATACTGTTTAGGCTCAAAGGGGCTATCAAATGCTCATTACTCACGGGTGAATTAATATATGGACATGGTTGTGCTCACTTTCAACAAGTGCCTTGATCACTTCTCCTACTTCCACAAAATCACATGGTCACAAGATAAGGCATGAATTAAAAGTAAAAACAACATTCATCAACAATCCTTAGCATATAATAACACTTTGAAGGCTTCTCACTTTTATGGTTTTTGATCCTAAAATGACACATGCATTCAAATAAAGTTGTAACATGAAACAACATTAACAATCGCACAAGACACAAAGTTCTAAAACATACAAAATTCTCAAACCAGGTAACAATGTACCTTGTCGCAACACAATGCTTAAGATACTATCATAGCCCTCACATCATGGAGGAATCTTTCTTTAAAATCAAGAGTCTCCAACCTACTTCCAAAATTCCATCATAAAAGAAGGAACATTAACAATTTAAGTAGAAGTGCAACAAAATAATCTACTTCAAAACACTTAACATTACTAATAATAATAAATAAAGTGCTTGGTGTAAGAACACCTACAATATCCAAAATGGTACCACTAGGGTACAAGTACACCAATATCACAATATTCCACTATGTGGATACACTAGACTAGTAAAAGCTGAAAAAATACAAAATATAAGAAAACTTCACTTTGGAGACCAAAGGAAGTGTACACATCTGAAAATCACAAAATTAGTCCTCTTCGGACTCAGTCTCCAAAATCTCGGTAACCATCTCATCCTCATCAGAAGTATTCCCCGAGACCTCCACATCGGTGCCATCACCCTCTATCTCATCACCATCTCCATCCTCGTCAGCATCCTCTCCGGCAGGACCAACTGAATCCTCTCCCCCTCCGAAAACTGGCCTGGCCTCAGGCCATCCAGCATGTGCGAGGAACTGCTCCCTCGACATCATAGTACGCTCCGTAGAAGGGTCACGGATCTGCAATTGGAGAACCTGCAAAGAATCATGAATATCAGTCATGGCACGCTGCTGGGCAGCCATCCAATCCCAATTATATTGTCAGATCTCCTGCTGATACAGATAGAAATTTGGCGACTCAAATGCATCACCACCACTCGTACCAGACCCTGCAGCAGCAGCAGCCCCCGAAGACTCAGTCCTACCACCCTTTGGTTTGAAAAATTTGTCGACATATCGATCATCGATAGCCGACGTGATAGTGACCTGACGACGCGAAGGCAAATTAACACCCGCTTCAGCACATAAGGTCATGATTAGGCACGGAAATGCAAGAGGGGACTTTTTCCTCGAGGCATTCCCTCCTAATCCACTCTCTACAATGGACCTTATTTCATCAGCTATTATCCTCGCGACATCAATTTCTACGTTTGTAAGGATGTTGTGCACAAGGTGAGCCAGAGGAATTGGAACGGTAGAGGAATGTGACTTTGGCTTAATGTTGGTGACAACCAAAAGTAAAACAAGTTGAGCCAAAGGTAACATGTCCTCTCGATGATATCTCACAGCAACTCCCGAATGGTTTAACTTAACATCTTTACCCGGGCACAACAAATAAGAGGTCATTCGTGTGATATCCCTATTGCGGTTTAGGTTCCTGTGGTAATCATCTTCCTCACTAGCACGCAATGGAAGAGGGTCTCCAAGTACCCGATTAATAGTCATTCTATCAAACCTTACAGTTTTCCCTCCAACAACAGTCGTCCAATTAAACAGATCTCCCTCATCAGGAAGGGCGTTGGCATAGAATTCGCGAACCATCTCCACATTGTACGAATCAAGGGGCGTTATCAGCTGATCCCACTTTTTTTCATGCAAGAGGGCAGCTACCGATCGATAAGTCCCTTGATCATTCAAAATAAATCTCTTTTCAACAAGGATGGTTCTTGTCTCCAATACCTCATATCTCTGCGCCTGCCTAATACCCTTGAACTGACTGTCGTCGAACGTGATCGGAACCTGTCTGGATGTTGATGTTTTTCTTTTCTTTATCATGGTTTTAGGACCCATCTGCACAAATGACAAATAAATCCACACAAAAACACCAAGATAGATCATTAGCAATTAGGACACACATGCATCAGAATGAACTAAAAAAAAACAAAAATCTGGACTGCTCACTAGAACACTCGCACTGCGAATCCTGGCGAACGCTCGCCCCAGCTTCGCAGTGCGAACGAACCAGCGAATGCACGAAAACTTTGAAAAGTAATTGCAGACCCAGAATTCACACATAACATGATTTTACATGTCATTTACACCCTAAAACAAGTAGAAAATTTAACATGCATAACCTACAACTCTAAACAACAGAATTGAACCCTACTTTCTACACATTCTCATGCATAATTCACAACACAATTAAATTAATTAGAAAGCACAGAGAAAAGACATTCAAACCTGGCAGGAGTATGGAAATTGAAGGAGAAATTTGAGAGAAGGACAAAAAATGCACGTGAGAGGGGAGAGAGACTTGAGGTTCTCTTTTTTATTTCTTGGTTGAAAGTTAGAGGCAAGTGATTAGGGTTTTCTCCCCAAGTCAGCATCACTTCAACATGGGTCTTGGGCCTACGTGCAGGCCCACCCAATACAAAACCTTCACTTTAATGATGTGGCAGCAAAACCACCCAGTCTGGTTCGCTGATGTTTGCAGTGCGAATGGCCAGCGAATGCTCGCCCCAGATTTGCAGTGCGAACAAGCCAGCGAACAAGACAAATTTTTCAAATTTTTTGGTTCTGTCTTGCTGCCATACTGCACATGATATAATACTACAATGTACACACTAGTCTCACAAAAATGACTTCAAACAGCAAATAAAAGCAAAATACTTACAATGTTGGGGTGCCTCCCAACGAGCGCTTGTTTAACGTCGGCTAAGCTCGACGGTCCACCGCAATGTCACGGATCGCGGAAGGGAACAATGGCGGGATTCCGCTCGAAATCACCTCCAAGGTACACTTTCAATCTTTGGCCGTCCACAGTCCAATTCTCTTTGGTTGTTATGTCTTCAATTATAACTGCTCCATAAGGCTTGATTTCTAGGATCCGAAACGGACCCGACCATTTAGAACTTAGCTTTCCCGGGAACAGTTTTAATCGAGAATTGAATAGCAGGACCAGATGTCCCACCTCAAATTGCTTTATGATTATTTTTTTGTCATGGTAAGACTTTACACGCTCTTTGTACAGTTTATTGGAATCGTACGCCTGAAGGCGTAATTCATCCAATTCCTGTAATTGCACTTTTCTTTTTTCGCCGCTAAGAGTTGGATCAAAATTTAAAAATTTTAAGGCCCAAAATGCCTTGTGCTCCAACTCCACGGGCAGGTGGCAATTCTTACCATACACAATTTTAAACGGTGTGAGACCGATCGGAGCCTTAAAAGCGGTCCGATACGCCCACAATGTATCATCCAATTTGTTGGCCCAATCTTTTCTCGAGGCCGAAACAGTTTTCTCCAAAATACGTTTTATCTCACAATTGGAAACCTCTGCTTGACCATTAGCTTGAGGATGATATGGTGTGGCAACCTTATGCTTCACACCATACTGCTCCAAAGCTTTGTTAAGCTGAGTGTTACAGAAGTGAGACCCTCCATCACTTATTAACACTCTAGGAGTACCAAAACGCGCAAAAATGTTCTTTTTCAAAAATTTGACCACTGTTTTACCGTCGACTTTAGCGCAAGCTATCGCCTCCACCCACTTAGACACATAATCAACGACGACCAAAATATATTCATTGGAAAAGGAAGATGGGAATGGACCGACAAAGTCGATCCCCCAACAGTCAAAAACTTCGATTTCCAACATATTCTGTAAAGGCATCTCGTGCCGCCGTGAAATTCCTCCACTTCTCTGGCACTTATCACAACTAAGGGCATGCGCATGCGCATCTTTGAATAAGGACGACCAATAAAATCCCGAATGAAGGACTTTAGTGGCCGTTCTCAACCCATTAAAGTGTCCTCCGTAAGGAGAGTTATGATAGTGCCACAGAATATTCATGGCTTCCTCCAATGAGACACACCTTCTTAAGAGGTTGTCGACACCAAGTTTGAATAAATAAGGTTCGTCCCATACGAAAGACTTGGCGTCAGACAAAAATTTCCTTTTTTGGTGGTGCGTTAGACCGTCCGGTATCAATCCGGTGGCTTTGTGGTTAGCCATGTCGGCGAACCACGGTCTAACCTGCACTCTAAACAATTTTTCATCCGGGAACTCCTCTTTAACCTCAAATTCATTCTTGGTCACGTCAACGTTTACTAGGCGGGATAAGTGATCCGCCACCAAATTCTCGAATCCTTTTTTGTCATGAATTTCAAGATCAAATTCCTGTAACAAAAGGATCCACCTAATAAGCCTCTACTTAGAATCAGGCTTGGTGAGCAGATACCTTATAGCCGAGTGGTCCATGTAAATGATGACTCGTGAACCAATCAAATAGGAACGAAATTTCTCCAACGCATACACTATGGCAAGCAACTCTTTCTCAGTTGTCGCATAGTTAATTTGAGCCTCGTTTAAAACTTTGCTCGCATAATGTATAGCGTGGAAAACTTTCATTTTCCTCTGACCCAAAACAGCCCCAACCGCATAATCGCTTGCATCGCACATTAATTCAAAATCCAATTTCCAGTTAGGTGCAACGATTATCGGTGAGGTAGTTAAACTCTTTTTCAAAAAATTAAATGCAAAAAGACAAGACTCATCAAAGTCAAAAATCTTACCTTGGACAAGCAAGTTGCTCAACGGCTTTGCGACCTTGGCGAAGTCCTTGATGAATCTACGGTAAAACCCGGCGTGTCCAAGAAAGCTCCTTATACCTTTGACATTCATCGGTGGTGGTAATTTCTCAATAATGTCCACCTTGGCTTTATCAACTTCAAGGCCCTTTGAAGAAACTTTGTGACCGAGCACAATTCCCTCGTTCACCATAAAGTTGCATTTTTCCCAATTAAGCACCAAATTGGTTTCCACACATCGTTCCAACACCGTATCCAAATTTTTCAAGCAAAGATCAAACGATTGTCCAAAAACGGAGAAATCATCCATAAAGACCACAATTGTCTTTTCGATCAAATCCGAGAAGATAGCTTGCATACACCACTGAAAAGTCGCCGGTGCATTACATAATCCAAACGGCATCCTCCGATAAGCGAAGATTCCAAAAGGACATGTAAAAGCGGTTTTTTCGTGATCCTCCGGGTTCACAATAATTTGGTTGTAACCCGAATAACCATCCAAAAAATAGTAGAATTGTTGACCGGAAAGCCTTTCGAGCATTTGATCCATAAAAGGTAGAGGGAAATGATCTTTTCTCGTAGCTTTGTTCAACCTACGGTAGTCGATACACATTCTCCACCCGGTAATGGTTTTTGTTGGAATGAGCTCATTTTTCTCGTTTCGAACCACCGTTAATCCACCTTTTTTCGGTACCACATGCACCGGACTAACCCACGGGCTGTCAGAAATAGGATAAATCATTCCGGCATCTAACATTTTCACCACTTCTTTTCTAACCACTTCTTTCATGATTGGATTTAACCGGCGTTGAGGTTGAGCAACCGGTTTAAAATCTTCCTCCATAAATATACGGTGCATGTAATATGACGGGCTTATGCCTTTGAGATTGAACAATGTCCATCCCATTGCATCCTGATTTTTTCTCAACACTTGAATTAAGCGGCTCTCCTCGTTTTCAGACAAAATACTACTTATGATCACCGGTTTATTACCACCGTCATCGAGAAAAGCATACTTCAAGGTTGAAGGTAACACTTTCAATTCAAGTTTGGGTGGTTCATTATTAACCACTTTTTTTTAGAATTTCCTCTTCATACTCCCAAGGTTGCATTTCTTCCAAAGCTTCAAGCTCTAACAAACAATCTTCAAGAGCTTGCTCTTCTTCAATCGAGAATATTTCCAAGGAATCATCCAAAGCTCTTTGTAAAGGCTCAATGACATGAATTTGCTTTGTGACTTCAAAACTCGCTTCCTCCCTTGCATCGATTCGGAAACAATCACCTTTATCTTTCTTGTGCTTCATGGCATCATAAAGATTGAAACACACCTCTTTATCTTGGACTCTCACTTTCATGAGACCATCGTCCATGTCAATTTCCATTCGGGCAGTTTTCATGAAAGGCCTTCCAAGAATCAAAGGTGCATCCTCATCCTCCTCCATTTCAATGACAACAAAATCAATTGGAAACAAAAATTTGTCCACTTTGATCAACACATCTTCCGCTACACCGTGAGGACGGGTAGTGGATTTATCGGCGAGTTGCAACGTCATTTGAGTGGAACTCAATTCCATGTGTCCTAAGTGTTTCACAATCGACAAGGGTATCAAGTTGATACTAGAGCCCAAATCAATCAATCCGTTGCCAACATAGATGTTTCCTATCGTAACCGGCAATGTAACTCGTCCCGGATCACATTCTTTCCTCGGGAGAGTCCGTTGAATGATGGCACTACAACTTGCATCTACCATAATCGTATCCTGATCTGTATACCTCTTCTTTTTCGTAAGGATATCCTTCATGAATTTCGCATATTTAGGCATTTGCTCCAAAGCCTCGGAAAATGGAATATTTATTTGTAATTGCTTGAAAATATCCATAAACCGAGAATAATGCCGAGCACTATCTTTCTTCGTAGGAGCATGAGGATATGGTAGATGTTGAATCGGAATATTGTTCATCGGCTCTTTTCCCTTCCTAGTTCTCTTTACTCTTTCTTCACTCTCTATTTTTTTCTCATTCTCACTTTTTTCCTTCTCATTTTCAACTAAAACACCCTCAACATTTTTTTCTACTTCAATCTCCTCACTATCTTTTTCTTTTTCATTTTCAATTACAACCTCTTCCTCCACTACTCTTTTACCTACACCCATGTCAATCTCTCTTCCACTTCTTGTTAGAATTGCTTTCCAATCTTTAGGATTCGGAAGCGTATTTGCCGTAAAGTGCCCTTTTTGTTGGTCGGCCAATTGTTTTGATAATTGCCCGACTTGTGTTTCAAGATTCCATATGGCGGCATCGGTGTTCTTTTGGTTGGAAATTGCCATTTGCATAAATTGTGTGAGAGTGTCTTCCATCTTTGTATTTCCAACGGAATCTTGCGGAGGTTGAGTGTAATTTTGGTATTGTTGACGGTTTGATGGTCCGGCTTCTTGCGGTCTCCATTGTTGTTGATAACCTTGGTTAGCCCTTTGTTGGTAACCTTGGTTGCCTTGTTGATACGGAGGTCGGGGTTGGTATCCTTGATTTCCTGCGTACTTTGCTTCCTCCACAACGGGAGGACAATAACCGGTCGGATGGTCACCTCGACATAATTCACACACTAACACTTGCACATTTTTGCTTGAAGATTCATGCATCTCTTTTAATTGTTGCGGCAATTTCGACATTTGCTTAGTTAACAACTCAACTTGTTGTGATAATAACTTGTTCTGCGCAAGGATAACATCGTTTGTTCCTAATTCCAACACTCCCAGAGTTCGTTGAGAAGGTCCACGGTTGTGACTACCTTGATGATCGTTCAAGGCCATTTTATCAATGATAGTTGTGGCTTCTGCTGCAGTTTTGCTTAACAAGGATCCACCGGCGGTGGCATCCAACAAGGTTTTGTGTACAAGTTGCAGCCCATTTCTAAATATATGAATTTGTGACAATTCGTCAAAACCATGGCCCTTGCACTTTCTTAACATTGATTTGAACCTCTCCCAAGCTTCGTTGAGAGATTCATTGGCTCCTTGTGTGAATACCGCGATGGCGGTCTTTGCTTCCATAAACCGAGTGTGAGGGAAAAATCTCTCCAAAAATTTCTCTTCCAATGCATTCCAATCCGTCATTATGGCAGTTGACTGATCAAGATACCATTCCTTTGCCTTCCTAATTAGAGAGTGCGGAAGTAGTCTCTTGAACAGAGACTCCTCTTCTGCTTCCGGTGCACCAGTCGCTCCCGCTATTTCATAGAATTTTGTAAGATGGGTAAAAGGATCTTCATGATCCATACCCGTAAATGGACTTTGATATAACAGTTGAAGAATACCGGTCTTCATCTCAGCATGACGACCGTTGTGTGCATGGCGAGCGAACTGAGCGTTGTGTCTCGGACTATTTGTACACGGCCTAGAAGCAGGTGGTGGTGGTGGTGGTGGATCTGCCTCCATAACTGGAAGTATCTGTGGAACTGGTGGTGGTGTAGAAGTACTTTCCTCTTGTTCTCGCTTCTGTCTCGCTAGCTGCCTCCTTCGTCTAGTTCTGCTGTTGATTCTACGAGCGGTTCTCTCAATCTCAGGATCGAAAAGAAGTTGGTCCGCCGGTAGTTTCCCTCGCATAAACTAAGTATGTACACTAAACAAAACAGATTAACAAGTTCAAGATAAAGTTGGTAACAACTTAAAATAGCTCAACTATCGCAATGCTTGCAATATCACTTAACAATCCCCGACAACGGCACCATTTTGTTAGTAGAGTAATAGTGGGGGTTGTTTTTAATCGTATCCACAGGGATTGTTTGATATTTGATGCGTGCCTTTCAATAGTTGTGATATTCTAAGTTCAATGGTTTCAAAAGTTTCTCAATTGTTGTTAACATTCACTTGTAGCAAAGATTAATTGGTAACAAAGATTTTGTAAGAGTTTTGATAAAAGCATGTTAAGGTTAGGTTTCGCTAAGCCTTTTCACGTATAAACGATTAATCAAGCATATGAACTTGGTTTGCGACCAATATAACCGCGTATCCTCCCGACTAAGTTTATGTCTAAAGCGAAGTCGTGAGTATCGTTGTTTAGACCGTTAGATGATGTCTCACGCTAACAATCTAAGCAACGATCATTAAGATCAATACAATGCGAATAACAAATCCCAAATATATGTCTAGAGTTTGGTTTTTAAGAGATAACATTGTTAGGTCATGATTTGTAGAATCTATGTCTAGAGCAAAACAAATCACACATGGATCATTAAGAGAAAACAACATCATCTATATTGATCAAATACTTTGTTCATACACAATAGATTAAAAGCAATACATAAAATTAGGATCAACTACATCTAACCTCAACATTGAGTGTTTAGCTACCACTTCTCATGGTAGATTGGATAACAAGTAAAGAGATGAGATGAATGAGCATCCACGACGAATAATCGAGAATGGATGCGACTTCAGCTTCTCCAAGTGAAAATACACTCTTTGATGATCAAAATACTGTAAACTATGTTTTCTACTGAACATGAACAAGATCCCCTCAAACAAATAAAGTGAAAATCTATTTATACACTTCTGAAATCTGCTATATTCGCACTGTGAGCACATCATTCGCACTGCGAATGAGAGAAAATGGCACCTCAAGTGCCTCTGAGACTTAAACCGCCCCAAGCAGAAATCGCGCGTTCGCAGTGCGAACCATTCCTTCGCACAGCGAATCATTCGCACTGCGAATAAACTAGCGAGCCAAGACAATTAAATTCCAGAACTTACTGCCTCCCTTCGCCAGCATCTTCGCACTGCGAAGCAACTAGCGAGCCTTCGCTGGACCCTCTCCAGGAGTTCGCAGTGCGAACTCATTGTCATCTCAAAACTGGAACTCACTGCCATCATTCGCTGGCGCCTTCGCTGGGCCTTCGCCAGATCCTTCGCACTGCGAATGCTCTGTTGCAGCAATAATTTCAGTGGAACTTGCATCCACTCCATGTGTCTCACACTTTTGCTCCTCTTATGCCTAAACCTGCACATTAACACACAAATTATAAGCTCCACACATATATTCCAATGTAAGCATTACAACATAATTTACCGCTTAAATTCACAATTCCGCATGGAAAGTAAATGAAAAATGCCAATTATTGTATACTAATATATAACATGTTTGACATCTAACATAATTCCCAACTAATCAAATAATAATAATAATAATAATATTAATAATTATTATTTAATCCAAATAATATTCACTTTTTATTAAATGATTACTAATCAATATTACTAATCATATTCACATACACATACACAACATCATTTAATTTAATTACGAAAAATAATTAAAATAAATCAGGGCGTTACAACTCTCACCCACTTAGAATATTTTCGTCCTCGAAAATTTACCTGATCCAAACAGCTCAGGATACACTTCACACATCCTGATCTCTAACTCCCAAGTCATACTCCCACCGGCAGCGTCTCCCCACATTACCTTCACGAGAGCAATCTCTTCCCCCCTCAATTGCTTCACCTCACGGTCTTCAATCCTCATAGGAAAAGGCTCAACTGTAAGGTTATCCCTTAGCTGAACACCATCCATCGGAATCACATGCGACAGATCTGAAACATACTTCCAAAGCTGTGAAACATGGAAAACATCATGCAAATTCGACATATTTGGTGGCAACGCCACTCTATAAGCAACAACCCCAACTCTCGCTGATATCTGATACGGACCAATAAACCGAGGAGTATGCTTCCTCGACTTCAAAGCCTATCCGACACCGGTCACCGGAGTGACTCTCAAGAATACATGATCTCTTTCTTGGAACTCAACATCCTTCCTCCTTTTATCATGATAACTCTTCCGTCTGCTCTACGAAGCTTTCATCTTCTCCCGAATTAGCTTCACCTTTTTAGTAGTTTGTTGAATAATCTCAGGCCCAAGCACCACACTCTCACCAAATTCCTGCCATCATAGAGGTGTCCTACACCTCCGACCATATAAAGCTTCGAAAGGTACCATTCCAATACAACAAATGACTATCCCAAGAGCCTCCTTGTTCAAGCACACAAGCCCTCAACAAATCCTCCGAAGACTAAATAGTCCTCTCAGTCTAACCATCTATCTGTGGATGATAAGTTGAACTCAACCTCAAGTTCGAACCAAAAGCCTCTTGCAAACATTCCCAAAATCTGGAAGTAACCCGCGGATCTCTATGCGACACAATATTCAACAGAACTCCATGCAACTTCACAATAACACAGATATAAATCTCTGCCAACCTTTGCAAAGAAAAACTAATGTTAATCAGAATAAAATGCACCGACTTCATCAGTATATCAACAACCAACCATATGGCATCATGCCCTCTCAGAGTATTCGGTAATCCAATCACAAAATCCATAGAAATGATGTCCTATTTCCACTCTGGGATGTCTAACGGTTGGATCAACCCTGCATGTTTCTGATGCTCGACTTTCGACTTCTGATAAGTCAAACAAGCATACACAAATTGTGCCACATCTTTTGTCAATCCAGGCCACTAAAATATCCTCTTCTAATCCTAATACATCTTTGTAGCTCATGGATGGATACTCAGGATACTCTTATGACTTTCCTCTAGAATCATTGTTTTCAACTCATAATCATCCGGGATACAAATTCTGCCACGAAACCTCAACACACCTTGCTCATCCACTCTAAAGTCACTATCCCCAGTCTGATTACTTCCAACCATCAAGTCCACCAGCTTCACATCTAACCTCTGACTCTATCTAATATTATTAAGAAAATCATTGTTGATCTTCAGCATACCCAACATAACACTATGTGGTGTCAACTCACACACCAAACTCAAGTCTCTAAACTGCTCAATCAATTCCAACCCTCTAACCATCATAGCAGACATATACAAAGACTTCCGACACAAAGCATCAGCCAAGACATTAGCTTTACTGGGATGATAATTCAAGCCAAAGTCATAATCCTTCAGAAACTCTAACCATATTCTCTGTCTCATATTCAACTCCTTCTGATCAAACAGGTACTTCAAGCTCTTATGATCACTATAAACTTTAAATCTGGAACCATAGAGATAATGTCTCCAAATCTTCAACACAAAAACCACTGCAGCCAACTTTAAATCATGAGTAGGATAGTTTCTCTCATGAACCCTCAACTGTCGTGAAGCATAAGCCACAACCTTACCATCTTGCATCAGCACTCCACCTAAACCCATCAAAGAAGCATCACAATACACCATAAACGGTTCATTTGGTTCCGACAAAATCAGAACTGGAGCTGTAGTCAACCTCTTCTTCAGCTCAATAAGACTCATCCCACAATGAATATCCCACACAAAAGCTTTACCTTTGCAAGTCAACAGAGTCAATGGAAGTGTTAACTTAGAAATGCCTTCAATAAACCTGTGATAATAACCCGCCAAGCCCAAAAAACTTCTAACCTCTGTAACCTACTTCGGAGCCTCCCTTTGTAGAACTGCGTCTAACTTGGATGGATCCACAACAATACCATCACCTGAAATAACATGGCCAAGAAAGCTCACCTCTTTCAACCAAAATTCACACATCAACAATTTAGCATAAAGCTTATTTTCTTGCTATACTTGCGACACAATCCTCAAATGCTCAGCATGCTCTTCTTCTGACTTAGAATAAATCAGAATGTCATCAATGAAGACTACCACAAATCGATCCAAGTAAGTATGAAAGATTCGATTCATATACTCCATGAACACACCAAGTGCATTAGAAACGCCGAACGACATTACCAAATACTCATAATGTCCATACCGAGTACTGAAAGCCGTCTTCTTAATATCCTCATCCTTCACTCAAATTTGATGATAACCCGACCTCAAGTCAATCTTGCTAAACACCCGTGCACCCACCAACTGATCCATCAAGTCATCTATTCTTAGAAGCAGATACTTGTTCTTAATTGGTACTTTATTCAATTGTCTGTAATCTACGCACAATCTCATACTACCGTTCTTCTTCTTTACCAATAACACCGGAGTCCCCAAGGCGATACACTTGGTCTCACAAATTTATTTTCCAACAACTCTTCTAACTGCTTTTTCAACTCTGCTAACTCCGACACTGACATCCTGTATGGTGCCATAGAAACAGGCCTGGTACTAGAGACAAGATCAATAGCAAACTTCACCTCTCTTTCTGGCGGTATATCCAAAATATCATTTGGAGACACATATGGAAATCCGCGCACCACCTGCAACTTATCAATCACAAACTGACTCTCCACCGACAAGGATGCAAACAATGCAAGAACTTGAGCTTCCTCTTCCAAAAGCTCCTTCAACTCTCTAGCAGACAGAAAACTAGCTTTTTCCTCATCATCAAGAGTAAGAAACCACACTGACTTATTATAGCAGTTGATATGAACATGATTGAACTCCAACCAGTTCATTCCCAAGATAACCTCAAGGTGTCATACCCCAAATTTTGACCACTAAGATTTCCCATCATTGTGTAAATCATCATCACAATATGGATGTACCTTTATGCCTCATCAGTCTCCCCAAAGATGGGTGAACATTCACTACCAATCAATAATTAGGGTTTCAAGCCCTCTCTGAGCTCTTAGACAAAGGATCAATCAAGAAATGACATGATCTTCAACTTGTCTAACCTCTCAAGCATCCACAAAGGATCAAGAGGACTCCCACATCAAGGATTAAGCACAAGGCTGCAACCTTCCAAGTGGATTAAGCCTCAAGATTGCCAGTGTCACCAAATTAGGGTTTTGGTCGACCAGGGCCTCCAGATGGAAATTTTCATCTAGGCATGAGCCAATGCTTCAAAGCATAACCTAAGATACTCATGGGACCTCATGGAACCAATCATCAAGTCAATTTAACCTCCGGGGATGCATTCATAAAAAATTAGGAATTAGGGTTTCTTGACCTAATTCACCCCTAAGTTGACTTTTGGGACAAAACATGAGCCAAGACCTCAAGACATGATTTGAGGGTCTCCAACACACTACATTGATCCATTTTTAACAATGGATTGATCCAAGAAGCTTGATCTACAAGTTTCAATTTCATCTGGACCACAATTAGGGTTTTGAGGAAAAAGTCAACTGTATCTTTGACTTTTGACCGAGACATGCTCCCAAACCTTGGGACATGATTCAATACACCCTATAACACCTATGAAATCAATCCATCAAGTTTTATTTAGTTCAAGGACTTGATTTCATAGAGGACCGCACAGTTTGGAGTTCATTTGATAAAAAGTCAACTGTGCCCAAAAGTCAAAGTTTAACTTTTTGATTTTTTGATCAATTATAGTTCCCTAACCCTAAAATGATGTTAATGTGTGATTGGAATCATCATTCATCAAGAAAAACCAAAGAAAGTGGGATAACTTGTAAAAGGGGTAACCATAAAAACTTAGAATTTTTCTAAGTTATGAAACAAAGTGGCTAGGGTACCAACTTTCAAGGATCATAACTTGTGATCCAAGCAACCATTTTGGCTGGTCCAAAGATGGATTTGTAGCTCTCATGGCATACTTTAAAAGTGTCAACTACACCTCATTCCAATTCCTCAAGGATTTTTAGTTATGGAGTTATCAAAATGGTTGAAAACATGAAATGTCAGCTTTTCCAACACTTAGTGAAATTTTCACTAAGTCAGAATCTGTTTCACTTTTTTCAAAATGTAAGGGAATTTTTCACTTGGATCCAAAAAGTATCAAGACAAACTATGATCACACATGTGTTGTATCATATGAGAGCTTTCCAAAATGGCCAAGAACTCCATCAAATTCCATTTGAGCTAAGAGTTATGATAGTGGCAAAATGCCTTGATGCAACTGTCATAACAAGGCAGATTTGTGCAATTTGCTCGATTTGATCAATTTCTGCAAATGACAAACAAGTTTATCCATGTGAACACCTCAGGGGGAGACCAAGGAGGGACAAACACTGATCCATAAGCCTCCCAAGTCTTTGGAACTAAAAATAGCATGCCAAACCTAAAAATGCCTAAAAAGGGGACAAGACTCCAATTTTGTTTTGGAGCATTCAATGGATGCACCAAGGTGGCATGAACTGAGTCTTTTCCAACTGAATGAGTCAAGGATGATCTCTGAACTAGGGAACCAAAGGCCTGTGCTATAACCTCTAGTCAATGGCTAGAGGAGACTTGAGAATCCAAAATGCTATAATTTGCCAAACCTCTGCTGCATTTGCTATTCACTATTGCTTGCAAAACAAACTTGTTCTACTATAAATAGAGCTCATTTGTGCTCAGTTAAAGTACACCAAAGCCATCAAACTGATGCTTTCCTCAAAATCTCCTTCTCACCTCCAGAATTGCCTTCCAAAGCAAGTCACTATCGGGTTTTGAGTTTGAGAGCCATTCCAACCAAACCAATCACACACACACACCTCATAAACATCATATAGAAGTGATCCAAACACTTAAACAACATCTGGAACACTAATTTCTCAAAATCACCATCCAACTGCTCAAGCTTTTAGCAGACTTGCAGTTGGGGTACCATCTTCAGTTCCAGCTTGTTTCAAACCATTCCAAGCATTCAGGCACATCACTTGGCACCTAGGGAAGCTACCCACATCATTAGAACCTAGTTGTAACACCTCCAACACAAAACACGATCACCGGTTGCAAGAGGTAAGCCTCAACTTGGGCATCTCATGATTCATGCATATTTCCTCGCACAATAATTTTGCCATATGTTCATAATCATGCATAGAATGTTTCCCTTATATTAATTATCTTGTATGAATCGTGTATCAAAATTCTCAGCCTTCATGCAAATTTTAGGGTTCTTGAGGTTTTGTCTTAATTTCTTATTCCATGCTTAAAATAAATGAAATTAAAGGCTATATACATGACCGTGAGGTGAAAACGAGCAGATTGATATGTAGATTGTATGATTTCATCAAGTATTCAGTGAGATTGGTGAGAAAATGCAAATCTGCAGAAATAGAGGGATGGCGCGTGTTCTTGGTGTGTTCTTGGCGCCATTTTTGAATATTTGAATTTTGTGATTTTATTTAATTGATTCAAAAATTAATTTCTCTTTGAATTTTAATGATTTTGAGTTGATTCTTTTTTCAATAATTCACAAAAATGTTAAAATATTTTATTTTACCGAAAATCCCCAAAAATATTATTTATTACATATATTTGATATTTTTGCAAAGAATTAATGTTTTATTTGTTTTTAACATTTGAAATATTTTTTCCTTCTTGATTTCCCAAATTTAATTGGTTTCCAATCTATTTGTGGATATAAACATGATTTTTGAAGCATTGATCCAAGATCACCACTCATTTTTCACATGTTTTCAATACCTTTTATTAACTTTTAAACAAAATTAATTTCTTTTAAAACAAAATTAGGGTTTTGATTAATTCAACCCTCATCAATCATTTTCAAAACACATTGGGTCTCTAATAGAGTGTAAGACCCAATCCCTTTTTGAAACCAAAATATTTTGGGTCTCATTCATTGTATAAGACCCAACACATTTTTCAAAAGTCTCGGCGCGATCCCCAGTTCAAAATAATCGTATAGGCCTCTCCTTGAGTTGTAAGCCCCATTCTTTTTCTTAAAACAAAACACCTTGGGCCTCTAATAGAGTGTAAGACCCAATCCTTTTGTAAATAAAAACCTTTTTGGGCCTCAATGTATTGTATAAGTCCCGATACCATTGAAAGGTTTGGTGCGATCGTCGCCTTTTTAACAAAAACCCTTGGGCCTCTCCTTGAGTTGTAAGCCCCATCATTTGTACAAAAACACTTTGGGCCTCTAATAGAGTGTAAGACCCATCCCCTTGTACATAAAAACTTTGTGGGCCTCACATATTGTATAAGTCCCTCTGTACAGTTTTCAAAACAACAGTGCGATCACTGTTAAAACTTGGGCCTCTCCTTGAGCTGTAAGCCCCAACAATCTTTTCAAATCACTTTCTCCTTTGATTTTGAATACAATATTGTTATCAAAACTTTCTTTGTTGAACAACTAATAAAACAGCATGGAAGCTCTACAATGGGTAAGTGTTTATCCGCTTTAATTTATCGCTTTCATATGTATATAACTGTATTGAAGGGCTGTTTCACTGTAAGTCTTCTTTCAAATTCTTTTATATACTTGTCAAATATCAACTGTGTAATACTAGTATCATTATTTAGAGTTTTCCCCGGCAACTACGTCTAGAACTAGGTAAAGCCCTGTTAAATCACTCTTAAATACAAACAAAACTAGATCCCCCGTAGGATTCCAGATACAGTCTTCCCTTCTCTTGGGGTTAAACAATATGGAACAAAGAGAAAGGCAGTATTCTCGGTGAACCTTTTCTCAGACTGTCACCCTTAGAAATTGTCAAAGAAACTCTACTCCCCAGAGTTGATCTATTCTCCGTGAATAGCATCTCTTGAGTTTCTTCCAAATTCTCGAACTTTCCTGGAATGATCTCTTCTCTGTGAATTGCATTTCTTGAACTTCTCTTGGTTTGGGGACCCACAGGCTTCCTAAAAGCATCCCCGCCGCGTTATACAAGGACCCTTCGGCTTCTTAGAAGTTCTCATGCCTTCTCTTAGGCTTAATACAAGGACCCTAACGACCTCTTAAAGGTATAAGACATAACTTAGTCATCCTTTACTAGAGCAGTCTTTCCAGTGTCAAACCTCTGGCCACTTTAGGGTTGATCTTCATCCCTTAAAAGCCCTTACCCTCCGTTGGGCACCCTACAGAAGATAAAACTTTTCAACACCAGTAGACTTGGATAGTCTAAATCCCTTGAGTCTCAAAGATATTCTCAAGTTCCTTTCGAACATAGAAAACACCGATCACTCTGGATAAATCTCCAGCATAAACCCGACCTCTCTTATAAGGGCTCTCCCACTTGGTCCTGTCTCAGGATCTCAATAATCCCCGATAGAAGTTAGCCTCCTCTTAGGGTTTATATAATGATCCTTTCCTCAGGAAAGTCAGCCTTCTCTTGGGCTTTGTACAATGATTCTCCCCTGCGGAGCTAACCTTTTTAGACTCTCTTGTTGAGTCAAAACCTTTTGGCCTCTATCTCGGGATTCGTACGAGACAACAAAACACTCTATTGTTGAGTATAAAAGACTCTTTTGGTGAGTCGCTTCCTTTTTAGCCTCCCTCTCGGACTTCATACGAGACACTAAAACACTCTCTTGTTGAGTATAAAAGACTCCCTTGTTGAGTCAATCTCCCTTTTAACCTCCATCTCGGGCTTCGTAGAAGACATCAAATCACTCTCTTGTTGAGTATAAAAGACTCTCTTGTTGAGTCAGCCCTTTTAGCCTCCGTCTTGGGCTTTATACAAGACATATAAAAGCACTCTCTTGGTAAGTCAGTCACTCGTTAGCACTCACTTGTTGAGTCAACCCTTTTAGCCTCTATACCGGGCTTCGTACGAGACAAATAAAAGACACCATCTTGTTGGGTCAATCGCCTTCTCTTAGGCTTCGTATAGAGAAATCCTCGGTTGAGTCAATCAACCTTTTAGCATCAAACTTGTGCTTTAATCAAGGCACCCAAAAATCAACAATCCCTCTTTAGAGATGACAAGTTCTCTCTCAGTCAAACCTTTTAGCTTCAATCTTGGGCTTTGAACAAGATATAAATAAACCGTTTAGCCTCTGTCTTGGGCTTTAAACGAGACACCAAAACATCTTTTTCCCCCCATAGAATAGGAGGGAACTACGATCGCTCTGATTTTCCTGTTTCGTTAAACGGGAATACGTAGGCATAAGATTAAAAAATCTTAGCGAGCATACTAATCAAAAACTCAAAATCCAGTACCTCCGTCAATCAACCCAAAAGCATCAAATCTAAACACATTACCAAAAACCTCACAAATAGTCCAGACACTGTGTTCTTAGGCAAAATAACCTGAAAGAAACCCCCCTTTTGATAGCATCTGTAAACCAACAGTTTTGACTGTTTAACCTCAGTATGCAAGCAGGGTTAATTGAAGACATCTATTTCCCTTCCTTAATTAGCTTCACAGGATAAAAAATGAATCGAACTGTAGTACCAAGGCGATAGTGATTCGAAACAACAAAAATCGCGCTACACAAGGTTCCCCAACGACAAACATCAACACCAAAGTCCCTATCAAATATTGACAGAGGAAAATTCAAACAAACCAGAGAAGTAGTTACCGATCCCTTAGCAGGAGTTTTGATAACCATTTCTCCCTTCGTAGAAGAAACAACAAGGCCTAAACTTTTCACACAATCAACAACAATAAAAGAATGAGTAGCACCAGTGTCAATAATAGCAATCAAAGGCGTATTATTAATATAACATATACCTCTGATCAACCTGTCATCACTAGAAGTTTGGTTTCCCGATAGAGCAAACACCTTTCCTCCAGTCGAAGTTTGCTTTGGCTTCTGGCAACGAGTACTGATATGTCCAGGTTCTCTACAATTATTGCAAGTCACTACATTAGCTTTGCAGTCAGCCGCCAGATGTCCTCCCTGTCCACACTTGTAACATTTCTTCACGTCACTCGTACACTCACTAATACGATGGCCCAACTCACCACACTTATAGCACTTAAGAGGAGCAGGAGCACCTTCCCCACTTGGCCTCTTACCAACAACAACTCTCTGTTTACCTTTATCAGCTGGAGCACTGTAAGGCTTCCCACGGTTCACACTCTGTTTTCCATTCTTCTCACTCAGACTCTTATAATAAGATGACTGAGCTTTGCCATCCTCCATATAAATTCTATAGCAATTCACCAACTCTGGAAACCTCCTGATCTGTCGATACCCAACTACCTGCTTGATCTCAGGACGCAACATATTCTCAAATTTGACACACTTAGAGAATTCAGTCGTCGCCTCACTATAATGCGGATAGAACTTAGCAAGTTCTACAAACCTGGCAGCATACTCCGCAACACTTAGATTGCCATGCTTAAGTTCCAGAAACTCAATTTCCTTTTTCCCACAAACATCTTCCAGAAAGTATTTCCTCAAAAATTCCCTACGGAACACAGCCCAGATAACAACTTCACCTGCAGTCCCCAACACCTGACGAGTGTTGAGCCACTAGTCATTAGCCTCCTCAGTCAGCATATGAGTACCAAACTATACCTTCTGCTCTTCAGAACAATCCATCACCCTAAATATTCTTTCAATCTCTTTAAGTCAAACCTGTGCTCCATCAGGATCATAACTACCCTTGAAAGTAGGCGGTTTGTTCCTCTGGAACTCCCCCAAGTGACATAATTCATCATTCCCTCCAGCATTAGGCTGATTCTGAACAACCTGGGCGACAACATGCAAAGCAGCAGCAAGTGCAACATCATCTCTTCTAGCCATCTTCCGTTTCACATCAACAACAACAATAACGGTTAGAAGACAACATCGACAGTAGTCAGCTGTCATAACACAACGACTCAACAACTTGGTCAAACAGACCGACCTGCTCTGATACCACTAATGTAACACCCTATATAACCCCCGTGCATAATTAAATAAAATCAGAGTAAATAATCTACTAAAACATATTTAGGATGTCACCTTTCCATAATAACTGCTCATACAAATAGATATACAACACCTACTACTTTTAAAATCAATAATAGTAATAACGATAATGAAAGATTGTCAAAATATTCAATTCTTATTGAGACAGCGGAAAAATTCAGCACTAAAACAATTATTCAAATAAATATCATGTTTCTAAAAAGAATGTAAATTACCACACAAAGGAGATATCCAAAAAATCTCCAACCAACATAAAGAAAACAAACGTTCCAAGACCCCAGTGTTACATATCAGAGCAGACGCCGACACTAAAATAAAATTGGAAGACTCCAGCTTCCACTCACATCAACTCCTCTACTGCGGGTTATCTGCACGATGCCCGTGAAAAGGAAACATTCAAACATAAGGGGTGAGATATCATAATTATATAAAGGAAAGCATAATAAATAGCAAGAACTAGATTATTTCATGCACATCACCCATTCCACACAACCAACACAACAACCATCCAACATAACAACAATGTCTAACATACATCTACAACGTTTAACATACGACAGACATCAATCACAATAACCCATGCAATCAAATGTGCAAATGCAATGAGACTCAAAACTCGACTCAAATGCATGTGGTACCAATCGGTTCCTATTTCAGAACCCGATCCCTTTTTGAGAATCACAATTCCCATCGGAATTCTAATACGTGAACACTCAGGCTCAGCGGCTCCGATCCCCACCTCTTAGGATATTGAGCTCACAATCCGTTATCATCATCGATAACATCTCACTGATTCCATTCATCCTGACAATCAATTACCGACATACAATCCTCACTTCCTAGGATTGATGCTCACAACTACGGCCGAAGTCCCAACATCATTAATGCACGCAACAAAAACAACATCGATTACAAGACCAACACCTCCAGAGTCATGTACTACGCCATTACTGGCCATCATGCTCACAAACATACTGTAACAACTCAGCAACAATAATTTACAGCAGAGCAATCAGCATAAGCACTACAATTTCATTTAAGCCATCACACAGCAAAATAATCAACATCTGGAACTGAAACCATTTTTACAAGGTAGTTCGTCGCGTTAACTTTCCAACCTTTCGAACGACACTCGAATCGGACACTCGAAACAAAAGCTATGAATTTTCAAAGATTTTTCAAAAATTAGTTCTAGTGTAATTGGTTACCCAAAATGGGGTAACCAGTTACACCCCCTACAACCACCCATACGCATGCAAAAATAACACACTGTAACCGGTTACCATAAACAGGGTAACCGATTACACCTTGCCCAGAAAGCCAAAATACGCAGAGTCTCAACAATGTAACCGGTTACGCCCTTTCAGGTAACCGATTACACTGTTGACATAATCACTTTTCTACAACTTTTCCAAACCATAATCACTTTTGAAGCATTCTAAGAGCCATTTTTCCCACAAATTGTTTGCAACATAATTTTAACACGAAAAGCACTTTCATAGTTCAAAAATAAACCAATTCCTCCCATCAAAACTACCCATAACTTCGTTCCGACTCAAACTCGCGATTACACACAACCACAACTTCTACAACATCATACAAATCATCAACCATATGATTTCAACAAGAAAAATTGCATCGATGTATCATTCTAATAGCAACTTCAGTAGCAATATCAACACATATCATGCAATTCATCAACAAGTTCATAATTCACACAATCAACCATTTATCAAAAACATGGATAGAGAAGAAAATATGAATCCTACATGTTATGATCTACTTACCATTCATCATAACCCCCCTTAGATAACTAGAACCTCACCCTTACTTTAGAGTTCTCATAATAAAGCTTCTTCTATCTCAACAATGGTGATCTTCTATCTTTTCCCTTTGCCCTAGCTCTCCTCTTTCTCTTTTCTCCAAAATTCACGTTCTGACTATTCTCATCATTCCATTCTCTTATTATTATTTTATATTATTATTACTAATTCCCAACTAATCAAATAATAATAATAATAATAATAATAATATTAATAATAATAATTTAATCCAAATAATATTCACTTTTTATTAAATGATTACTAACCAATATTACTAATCATTATTACTCACCACACCACTCATCTCTACACAATTGCTCACACACCCCTAACACCTTAAACTCTAGTCTTTAAGGACACTACTCCCCTAAGGGTATCTACAACTACAACAAAACACACAAAATCACATACTCAAACACAACATCATTTAATTAAATTAAGAAAAATAATTAAAATAAATCGGGGCATTACAAGAAGAACCTTTGGGTAATGATGTTTTATTTTTATATATTTATTGTCACTATCCCCTGTCTTGTGAAACATCATTTTGTGTCCTTCTTCTGACAAGATTCTTATTCCTTTAGGAATCTTGTTTAGTTCTCTTCTTTTTATTTTCTCTTTGGTTGTGTGTTGATCAAGCCAAACTTGTGACGAGTTCTTTAGTTAATTCTTCCTTGAATTCACTAGTTGTCATCAATGAAAAGTTTATGGAATTTGATGAGTTGCTTAAGTTAGGATTTAACTTCTGGAAGACTGTGTCTGAACAAAGTTGGACTGGGTACTTTGAGATGCTTTGTGGTTTTACTTATCCAAATCTTGTCAAAGAGTTTAGAATTAATGCTTCCATTGTTGAGCTGAATTCTGAGTGTGCTATTCTTTCTAAAGTAACTTGTGATTCTATAACATTAACCTCTAAAGCGATTGCTAATGTGGTCAATTGTGAGGAGATTGGAGAAATCCCAGGAAATCTTGTTTGGGAACACTATTTTCCTACTTGGCGTATCTTTGTAGATCCATCTAAAACATTAGTGGTTTCAGATCTTCATCCTGATGTAGTTGTTTAGAATCAGATTCTGAATTCAAACTTACTTTCTAAAGATAAGGATTTAGACCTCGTAGACCCTATTGAAAAAGATCTGCTTCTACTTCTCAATTCAGACTTGCAGATTGATCTTCCTCAAGTTATGTTTGACTATTTGAAGAAGACTCTTTCTTCCTTTCACAAGGGAAAAATTTTCTTCGTTCCTTATGGACGAGTAATTTCATAATTACTTGTTTAGTAAGGGGTTATCATAAGTTCAGAGGCTGATTCGTCTAAAATCTGGAGAGACAAGTTTGAAGCTATCTATGAAAGATTCTGATGTTAGATTTCTGCATAGTTATGCCTTGTAATTGTTAGAGCCTTTGTATTAAGCAATCTTATTATTAATTCAAAGTTTGTTCATGTTGTTGTGTAATTTAACTATTGAATATATATATATATATATATATATTGTTGTTGTTCAAAAAAATTAAAAGTAATGGGAGTAAGAATTCAATGTGTGCAACATTTATCATTAATAAAATGGAAGATATTACAAATTATTTAGACATTTTAGTCTGTTGGATTGACCCTAAGGTATTCCCTAGGATCATCTGACACGTCCAGATTATCTAAGTAGTCTTGCCATTCTTCCTTGGCAAACTCTACAACCTCCTTTCTCGATTGATTTCTACGTCCGGGCCCAGAAGATCTTCTTCTTCTGTGTGTCTTCACAAAGGATGATGAAGAGGTGAGTGCTTCTGAAGTCATCTTCTTACTAGTAGTTCCTTCAACTGCTGCTTTGCTTTCATTTGCCTGAGTTGCTGCATTCAGTATGGCTGTCTTTCTGAAATCTCTCTTTGGAACCCAGATTTGTTTCTGTTTATACATCTTGGTGTTTTGAGGATTAAGTGGTTATGAAAGTAAGTCTGATATGAGTTCTTATATAGACGTGTTACATACATTGTTCCAAGTATCTATTATTTTAATATTGATTAAGTCTAATCAATATCTTAAATGATAAATTTTGGAAATGTTATCTAACAATCTAACTCATTAAAGATTCTTTAACAACTATGAATATTATAGTTAACATGTTTAACTGTTACTTCTAGTTTCAATTTAACTTCGTTTATGTTTATCAGAAAATCAAAAGGAAAATTATTGAGAGTATTTGCATGTAATAAATAAATTGGTCAAAAGTATTATTTCATTAATTAAAGTAGAAGGATTCCAACATATTTTTCATAGGGAACTGTATGATCTTAGAACAGATCTCTATCTAAGTCATCCTGATCCTTATGATAATAACAGTTGTCATAATCTATATCTAGTTCATCCTCATCAACTTCTTCCTCTTCTACCACTGGGATTGAACGGTGAAACATCTTGTTGAACAATATTCTTCTCTTTGACCTCTTCATATTCTTCCTTTTTGGCTTCATCGCAACTTCTGATGGTCCTACCCATGTAGGTTGTTTTGGAACTTCTCACGTAGCCTCTTCATAAGTAAGCTTTGTAGAGGGCACATGCCTAGTTGTGGATGACTCATAAACAACTCGTTCCTGTAGGTTCTAGACACTCTGTCTTGTAGAGCTCTCAGAGATTTCTGTCACGACATAAGTTTTATGACTCTCAGCTGATGACTCTATGACTCTAGTGGATGTTGATGAAAATGAACAAGGTTTTGATTGCTTTTATAATGACTTTTGAGTAATCCAAACGACTGATTTAAATCCTTGCTTGATTCTTGGAACAATAACGACTACTAAAAATTTAAAGCATGCACTATACAATCCTTAATGACCTTTGTTACTTGATTATTTTTCATTTCTTGGAAATTGATCCTGTAATGATGGCATGTGATGCATTTATGACTGTAATTCGTTTCTTCTTCTCTTTTTATTTCTTAGAAACTGAACCCATTAAGTACCTATTTAGTTGTACATATTGGTCATTTATAATTTTGTTATTTAAATTTCTGTTATTATGGTTATCTTTCCCGGGCGACACATTTTAACTTTCTTGTACGTAGAACTAAGAAGGAGCTTACAAACCTCAGCCTTAGCCTATCAGACTCAAAAGAAGCTTACAAACCTCATATTCTGATGTTTCCAAAGGAAGTTAAAATATTATTTTTGGTTTTCTTAAATATGGAACTAAGGGGGAGCTTACAAACCTCAACCTTGGAACTGTTTGACTCAGGGGGAGCTTACAAACCTCATACTCTAATGTTACTAAAAAACTGAATGACTTTTTCTTGAAAGTAGTACTTGGTATGGGTCTACAGAACTCAACTTTGGACTATTAGACTCAGGGGGAACTTACAAATCTCATACTCTGATGTTGCAGAGAAAATTATAACAGCCCAACATTGTCCTTTAAATACTTATGTTTGTCATCATCAAAAAGGGGGAGATTGTTAAAACAAGATTTGTTCATGACATATTTTCCTTGGGTTTTGATGATAACAAAGTATTGAAAGAACAATGGTTTATTTGATATGTGTTACATGTGTGCAGGTTCTAATACTTGTAAATATTATAGTCAGAATCTGTTTTACATTAGCACACTCGGGAGTTGCTGAATTGCTAGCTTCTAGTGGCAGAATCTGAAGAACACTTGCTAAGTGATGTCTGGCGTAGACTCTGAAGCTGAAGGTCTCAGCATCAAAAAAAGCAACATAATTGTCTTTACACTTACTAAATGCAAATTGGCTTCTGGTACCATTCATAGTTGGTGATAAAGCTGAAGTTGTTCGTACTGTAAAAAGCAAGTTGTATTGTCAAATCAGTTTTTCAGCTAGAGTCTACAGATTGCAAGGCTCAAGAAAGGCTGACATGCTTTATGGATATCTACTCTCAACGAATCTAATAGTACAGGATCTCTTGAAGACTCAAAGATTAAACATGTTACATATTAGATCAAAATCATTTGGTGTATCTATCTTCAACATCTCTTGTACTATGGAGCAAAAGCAAATACTCTTGATCAAGATACCTCTTCAATGGCTAGTTTCTACAAAGGCTATATATATGGATGAAGGTTCAAACTGAATCTTTAACATGGATTATCCAGAAGAAGGAGTAACAAGTTCATCAATTATCAACGCCATTGTATATGTAGATTTTCTGTTGTTTGTTGCAATTGTAAAATCCTTAAGATTTCTTACACATTGAATATGTTAGAAATCTTAAGTGCTTTAGGTGTTTGTTATGGTGATTTCTCGTACCTCTGATACTTATATCAAGCACACCTTGTTCTCCATTCTGCTGAACTTGTTTAGCAATTTAGATCAAAGTCTCTTGCTATGTGCTTGAGCAAAAGTCTTAAGTCATTGGGACTTAAACAAGGAAATCTCGAGCCAAGATGCTTGAGCCAAGTGAGTCTCTTGTTATGTGCTTGAGCAATGCAAGTATTAATCAACTAGTTTGATTGAGCAAAAGTCTTAAGACATTGGGACTTAAACAAGGATGTCTCGAGCCAAGATGCTTGAGCCACATAAGTCTCTTCCTATGTGCTTGAGCTGTGAAAGTCTTAATCAAGTGGATTAATTAAACAAGGAAAGTCTTGGGTTGCGGTTCAAGCAGGGAAGTCTCAGCCTGAGTGGCTTGGAGCAGAAGTCTCAACCAGAGTGGCTTGGAGCAGAAGTCTCAGCCAGAGTGGCTTGGAGCACAAGTCTTGGGTCTGAGGGACTTAAGCAGAAGTCCTGGGCTGAGGGCCTAAGAAAGGAAGTCTTGGATTCGTGGAACCTAAGCAAGAAGTCTCGAGTAAGGATCTTGACCAAGAAGTCTTGGACCTTGGATCTGAGCAAATGTAAAAGTCTTATGCAGAATGCATAAGCGATTGAAATCCTGATTTGATTATAGTGAAAATCTCTTGTGAAGCAAGGGGACTGAACTACTCTCAGTTTGGGAGGAACCAATATAAATATTTGTGTCTTCTACTATTATCTTTTTGCTTCTGTTAACATTCCACTGCTACAAATTAACCAGAATCTAAACACCAGTTTATATTCTAAACTCTGATCAGATGCAAACTAAGAAAGCAGAAAACACAATTCAACCCCCCTTCTTGTGTACTTTTCTCACCTTCATTTTCCAAGGTTGTTTTAATCCTATGAAACTCATGGAGGTCATTGCCTGTTAGTATCACATCATCAACATAGATCAATAAAATTGTGATGGAGGATGTGTTGGTTTTCACAAAGAGGGAATGGTGTGAGTTGGCTTATTTGTAGTGGTGTTCGAGGAGAAATATGGTAAGCCTTTCATACCATCTTCTTCTAGCTTGCTTAAGCCCATATAAGGATTTAACAAGCTTACACACTTGGTTAGGCTTGCTTGTGGAAACTCCAGGAGGAATGATCATGTACACACTCTCTTCAATTTCTCCATGAAAAAATACAGTGTTTGCATCGAGCTGATGTATATGCCATTGTTTGCAAGAAGCTAAAGCAATGATGGTTCTCACAATGGTGATTTTGGAAACTGGTGAGTAGGTTTCAAAATAATCAAGACCCTCAATCTGATTATATTCTTTGGCTACTAATTGTGCCTTAAATCGGTCAATAAAACATCAACAAGATATTTAATCTTGTAAACCCATTTTCAGCCTATTGGTTTGACATTTGGTGGAAGATCAACAATCTTCCAAGTGCCAGTCTTTTCGAGTGCTGAAAGTTCAAGTTGCATTGCTTGTCTCCAACACTCATGTTTGGATGACTCATTATATGTCTTGGGTTCACTGTTAGAAATCAAGGACAATGCATAATGAGATTGTGAAGATGAGATGGATGCATGAGAAACAGAATGAGAAATTGAATAAAGAATACCTTTGGAAGCTTGACTTGATGTAGTAAGAGAGTCACATATATAGTCTTGCAAGTAAAAGGGATGATGTCTCATTCTAGAAGAGGTTCTAGGTGGAGGGTCATGGGTAGAAGTTGTTGGTATTCTAAGTGGCTGATCAGAAGGAATAGGTGTTGGTATGAGAGATAAGTCATCAATGATGGGAGGAATGGGTGATGTTTCTGGCCGTGGGAGTTGGTTTTGGGTAGATGCATCTGTAGGTGTGATGTTAGAAATAATCTCATTAGGTGGTGTTGTGGTAAGCTGGTCATTGAAGTGTTTGTCTGATTTAGAAAGGAAGTAAAACCATAAAGTATTTAAGATATGGTTTTTTGGGTTGATAGGGTAAGATGTGTTCATGGAAGATAACATTTCTAGAAACAAATATTTCAGAGGTATGAAAGTCAAGTTATATATACCATTTCATACCAGGTTTGTAACTAAGGAAGATGGATTTTCTTGCTCTAGGATCTAATTTTATTCTATGAGCTTGAAGAGTAGAAGCATAACATAGAGATCCAAACACTTTGAATGTGACAAGGCCAAGTATATTGTTATGAAGGATTTGGTAAGGTGATTTGTCATGAAGGATATGTGTTGGCACTCTGTTAATAATGAATGTAGCAAATAGAAGGGCATATGACCAATAAGAGTTTGGTAACTTGGACTGGTATAGAATAGCTCTGCCTACATTCAATAGGTGTTGGTGTTTTCTTTCTACCCAACTATTTTTTGAGGGTTTTCAACACATGACCTGTGATGCATAATGCCTTTGGATTCATAAAACTGATGTAGCATGAACTCAGGTCCATTATCTGACCTGACAGTTTTAGGTGTTATTTGGATTTGGTTAATGATCATGGTAATGAAGTTTTGAACCTGTATGGATACTTCAGCTTTAGATTTTAAAAGAAAAGTCCATACAAATCTTGTGTGGTCATCTAAAATGGTTTAAAAAATATTTGTGATTGTGTATAGATGGAATAGATAAAGGACCCCAAATATCAAAGTGTAAAAGCTCAAATTTCTGAGAAGCAATAGAGTTACTTGAGTGATAAGGAAACTTTCTTTGCTTGGACAAATGACAAATGTCACAAGTAGCATTAAAATCAAAATCATATGAGGAATACATTTTTGACATCTGAGCTATTCTCTTGGGAGAAACATGTCCTAAACGAAAGTGCCATAAGGTTGACTTAGGAATAACAGTATTTTAGATATGTGGTAAAGGAAAAGAATCATTGATATGACATGTATTGGCTTGTGTTAGGCTTTTGAGTTGGTGAGGTGAAATGGAATCTTCAGAATAAGTGTCCATTAGTTGCAAGATATACAGTCCATTCTCTTTACTACCCAAACCAATCATCCTCATAGTATTCATTTCCTGCAATAAAAAATGATCAACAGAAAATTGGGCAAAACATTTTAGGTTATGACACAATTTTGAGATGGAAATCAGATTGAGTTTAAAGTCTGGTGCATAGAATACATGATTGAGATATAGGACAGGTGTGAAGCTAACGTTACGAGCATATTGAACAATTGTACAATTTCCATTAGGAAGAGTGATCTTTATAGGTTTAATTCAATAGTATGAACTAAATAAATGCAATGATGAACAAACATGATCATTGGCACCAGAATTTAAAATCCATGTATGAGGAGGATTACTTGTATGATAAGCAATGTTACACACAATACCTGAGGGCTCATCATTTGTAATTTGGCTAGAGGAAACCTGATTAGTTGTGTAAGTAGAGACGTGTGGCATTTTGAAGCAAGCTGATGAGTTGATCATATTGAGGTTAGGAAATAGGCATTTGATTGCTGGAAATGGAGGCATATGGAGTAACTTCAGGTGAAGGATTCTCCACTTGACTTGCATTGACAGAGGATTTGTTCTTGTTAAAATTTGGGTGTCCATGCTTTTGATAGAAAAAATCGATTGTATGACCAGTCCTGTTGCAAAAGGTACACACCCTAGGAGCACTTTTGGAGTTGTGAAATCCACCGTTATGCTTGAAATCTGTCTTTGAGCAGCATTAATGGAAATGGAGGTATCATCAACAGGTGTGAGGTTCTTGTGATGACTCTCTTCTTGAACCACAAGAGAGTAAATTCGATTTATGGATGGTAATGGATCCATAATTAAAACTTGAGTCCTAAAAGCAGAGTAATTGTCATTTAAACTAGAAAGGAACTAGATAGCTTGTTCCTCAAGTCTTTGTTCTTGAGCTTTGCGCAATGCATTGCAGCGACACCTATGAGCACATATGCATATTGGAAGAGGTCTGTGGGAGTTAAGTTCTTCCCAAATGCCTTTGAGCTCAAGAAAGTACTCCATAACAAATTTGGATTTTTGTTTCAGATTGTTGATGGAAGCACACAAAGTAAGAATGCGAATACGACCAGCCATGGAAAATCGTTCATACAAATCATTCCAAACATCAATAGCATTTTCATGAAAGAGGACAGTTGAAGCAATTTATTCATTAACTGAATTGATGATCCAAGAAAGAATGAGATGGTTGTAGCATTGCCATTAATCAAAGTTGAGATGATCTTCTTCAAGAATTTCAGTGCATCCATCAATGAACTTCAATTTGTTCTTGGCACCCAATGCATGTTTCATGGATCTACTCCATGTGAGGTAGTTAAAACCATCGAGCTTTGGATTAATGGTGACTGGATTAGGGCCTTCACTAGGGTGAATGTAGTAGATTGAGTCTAGTTTAAGTTGAGAGTTAGGTGCTATATGCGGAGGCATATCGGATTGATGAGGAAGATGATAAAAATTGCAAAACAGAAGCAAGAAAATCAACAGAAGCAATGAAGCAAGAAACTTGAAAACAGAATCAGGGAAAATAAAAAAAGCATCAACAATGGAGGTGTAGATGCAATGTAACGAGAGGAATCAATGGAAAAGAGGAAGTAATGAGAAAAAACTATCGATTGCAAGATGAAGAGTGAATGAGAAAATGAAGTGTGTTCATTGATTAAGGCTTGATACCATATTGAGAAATCAAAATGAACATTGAAAAGTGGAATTCTCATTGAAGAAGAAAGAGTTACAAGTTATGGTATATATACAAGTATGGTGACTTGTACCATGAGAAATCTATACCCTAGCACACTATAGTGTATCTCTAAGTGTGTAACTGACTTCTAACAACCAAGTAACATGTAACTAACTCATTTCAAGTTAATTGGTGATGTGTAATTGTGTTATTATCATAGTTCACGTGTGTATGATTTGCATGGTTCAATAAGAACCAATGTATTATTTCATAAAAGTTTTTTTATTTGCATAAATTTTGAGGAGTTTCTCGGTTACTTTGTGTGTTAGTAAGCTAATAAGTGTGTGAATTGGATGGTGAAAACATGTAAATTCTACACGTATCCACTCTCTAACTTGACATTTTGTTTGTCCTCAAACAAAACTCAAAAAGCTACATAGTTTTCAACAACACATAATCACAATAACTCATGATTACATACAAACATATTTTTCAATAACTTGCATAAATTTGTTAGCAACCAATTTTAGAATGATATTATCAAAACAAATTATGTATACAAATAGGTTTATATATATATATATATATATATATATATATATATATATATATATATATATATATATATATATATATATATATATATAAGGTTCATATCTTATGAGAATGTCATTTTTATGTAAGAACATGAGAATGAATCTGAATCATCAGATTTTAAAATAAATGGTGCAGATCATGTGTGGTTTTTGTTTTTCTCTCTCCCCCATTATTAAAATAAATGATGGAGGTGAGGGAAAAAAACTGACACATAATCTCCACCATTTATTTTAAAATCTAATGGTTCAGATTCATTCTTATGTTCTCACATAAAAATGACATTCTCATATGATACGTTCCCTATATATATATATATATATATATATATATATATATATATATATATATATATATATATCAAAGAATACAATAAGATGTTTCATTCCACCATTCATCATTTATTTGAAGGCATCATTAAAACAAAGCATGTATATCATAAGTTTCTATATATCATTTTACAATTAGAGAACAACTATCTATATTTTAAGGGTTTTATGATAACAATATAATTAAGAATAACTGATACTCTAATATATTTTTATTTTCATGTTTAACATATTTGCAATCGTTTAACTGAAATAAAGACATAATTATATGCAAAAGAAATGACCATTTATACGCAAAGGAAAAGAAATGATTATTTAAATTTAGGAAAATAATGATCATATGTCTCCAGAGAAGAAAAATAATGTTCATCTATACTAATATAAAGGCAAAACATAGATTTGGTGTAGCTTTTTTTCTACCCATTTTGCCCTTATTTTAAAATTTGTAACTTCCACGATAACTTCCAATGAACTATAACTATCATCTTTCACATAACTTACTAACTTCCATTTAAATATTTAAATTAATATTAAATAAAAAATTGTTTTTTATATTTTTACGTGTGTGTGGTATTTGGATCAAACTTTAGTGTCAATAAGGGTAACTTCTCGGTTCGACAAGAGTTGTGTATGCCCATAGTTGAAGTCTATTTGAGCATAATGTCGAAATACATTAACTTGTAATTTAAGTTAGTATGTCAAATTGGGCCTTGCTTCTAAGCCTAATTGTTAAGCTAGCTTGTATCCTAAGTTATCTTAGTAGTTTATAAATAGACTAGTTCTCTCAGGTTGTTGAGAGTGGTTAATTGTTGGTAATCACTTGTAATCTTTGAACCCTTATTGAGAAAGTGAATAGAAAAACAGATTTAACCAATTGCTATTCTTCTTCTTCCTTATTCTCTCCTTTTTGTAAAACCTAATAGGGTTTCTTGTGTTTGTTCAAGATACTAAAATCTTTTTCCCCATATTTTGGTTTGTTCTTAATGACATCAATTCACGATAAACTGGTGTGATTCGTTTAATGAATTTCTTTAATATACTTAAAATTGTGTTAGTAGTTTATAGGCTTATACCTAACCAAAGATAGTTTTTACCCCAAGCAGAGCTAACAAACCATTTTAGAAATTTTCAGACTTATCTCAATAACCAAAACAAAACTTTTTTCGGCAAATTTCTAGAAACCAAAATAGAGATTTTATGACTTATTTATCTCATGAACAAAACTCAATTTTCTAAGAGTATCTTACTCTCAATAATTAAAACAACAACACAACCATTTACAAATTCTTCCTCACAAGTGATGGTTTCACTCAAAAGCACCAAGGAAACTTAAGTGAAAGAAAAATTATTTCTAGAGAGAGAAAGAGAGAAAAATAGAGCGATAAATTCCAAATAAAATGAAAAGCTTCAGAAACTATTGTGAAATGAAGTGAAGGAGTCACTCCTTTGTATAGGAGTTGAAAAATCCAGAAAAAGAAAAGATTCATGGGCGAAATTGAATTTCCAATCAATTGGCATCTTGCTCAAATTGATTGGAACCCTTCAAATTAATCGATTACCAAAGTTTAAAAGGAAATAAAGGATACATAGTCATTATAAGTTATTAATATGTTGTCCTATTTGTTTGGCAAATCGTTTATGCCTTCTTCAATCGATTGGCTTAATTATTTAATTAATTAGTTGGTTTGAAATTTATTTCAACCGATTGGATTAAGTCCCTAATCGATTGTGTATTTCAAAAAAACCATTTAAAAATAGTGGATAGTTTTTTAATCACTTTTCTCGTTCTTTAAAGCATTTTAAAGATATAAATGTTAGAAAAAAACTTATGTGTATGTGTGTGCGCGCGTGTGTGCGTGTGTGTCCTTATAACTTAAGAGAAACTTTCTTAATTTTACTAAACTCTGGTCACTCAGACAGACACAACCCATAGGTCTTTCGCACTTCCTCTCTTTCATTACTCTGACCCTTAAATTTTTTTGGACAGATATATCGATCATTTAAGCACTTCAATCTTGAGTCTATTTTCTTGATGAGGCTTGAGATGTCTTTCTGGCTGGGTCACCAACATTAGATGTAATACGTAACGCCCCATTTTATTTTTAATCATTATTCGTAATTATAATTGCGCGTCGATATGTGTAATGGTGTGCATATGCATGTTTCGTGGTGTTTGGAATACCCTTAGTGGTGGGTAGTGGCCTTAAGAATAAGACTTTAAAGTAGTAAGGGGTGTGTGACCAAAAACGTAGAATTGGCGGTGTGGGGAGTAAAATTAATTATAATAGTAGGTAAATATTAATTTAATTAATATTTGATGGAAATTATTATTATTATTATTATTATTATTATTATTTCATTAGTTAGATTAAGTGAAAATAATAATAATATAATAAGAGAAAAGAGAATTAGAGAAGGGAGAAGTCACTCTACGTGAAAACAAGAGGAATAAGCAAGAGGGAAGTCTAGGGCTCAAGAGAGAGGAAGGAAATCTTGCAAGAACTCTAAGGTAAGGGTGGGGTTCTTTAATCACTTAAGGGATGAATGATATATGTATGTGGGTAGATAAATCATTAGGTTCATATTCATGGATTTTGTAATGGTTTGATGTTCCAGTGAGAAGTTGAAGTCGCGTGTCGGTAATAACAATAATGCTTATAATGTAAAAATTAATTGGTTTAATTGTGATTTTTGGTGTTATAAGAAGTTCTAATGAATGTGTATGGTTGTATACTGATTTAGAAATTTAATTTATGGGATAACCAATGTTTATGGTTGCTGGGATGGGTTTTAGAAGAGAATTTTTGTGACAGAACATCAGAGAATCACTTCTGCAGGTAGAGTAACCGATTACATGACTTGGAGTAACCGGTTACCTAGTGTAAAATTGGGGGATTTTAACTCTGTTTCAGCAGAGTAACTGGTTACCAGTTTTGAAGTAACCGGTTACCCTGTACAAACTCAGCATAACAGGAGCGTAAGAGGCCGAAGTAACCGGTTACCCTGTTTGCAGTAACCGGTTACCACTGGGCGGAACAAATTTTCTAAATTTTCAAAAATTCATATCTTTTGACTCGTAAGTCCCTTTCGGTCGCCGTTCGAATCGTTGGAAAGCTGATTTTATGTACTTTTGTTAAAAATTATTTTCAATGAGAGGATTCCAACTATTCGATGCGTTGTATGTGTTTCCTTGGATGTTTTGACGTGTAGAACCGTGAAATGTGTAATTCGGTCGTACGAATGCGTGTTGTTGTTGTGGATTGCAATGTTTGCATGTGTTGGCAGGTATATACTTTATGTTGGACAGTTGTGGTGTAATGTATTGGTTGTATCCTAGTTATGTGCATTACGTCGTTGTTGTATGTTGTTGTCGCATGCATATCATGTTGCATGAGTTGTGGGATAAGACGTGTGCCCGTGTGGGGTGTGAGCGCCTATCCGGATTCCTTGTAATGGAATCGTGTTATTGAGGTGATCGTGTGTCCATGTGGGGTGTGAGCGACCACAGCTGTTTTGTGCTCATGTCGGGTGTGAGCGACTTATATGGAAATTCCGACAGGAATTGTGATCATGAAAAAGGGATTGTATTGGTACCAGATGCATTGAGTCGAGTTGTAGGTCTCATTTCATTGGATAATGATTGTGTTGCATTATGGATTGTGTGATTGTCTGTGTGTAATAAAGGGTGAATCATATGATGATTTTATGCCTTTATATTTATATCATCTATTTCCTTTGTTGATTTGAGAATCTCACCCCTTCTCTTTGAATGTTACCTCCACGTGGGTAACGTGCAGATAACCAGGATTAGTACGGAGTTGAAGTTAGTGAAAACGGAGTATTCTCTTTTATTTTGTTGAGTCGGCGTTTGCTCTGATTGTAACACTGGGTTTTTGGAACGCATGTCATTGTTTATTTTAGTAATTGACGTCGCTTTATTTACTTGATGATGATTATGTGGTACTAAAGATTTTATGTTTCAGTTGATTTTCCGCTGCCATATGAAAAGATTAATTTTGCATAGTTTTATTAATGTTATCTCTGTGTTACCTATGGTATGAACGAGTAGATGCTTGTTGAATGTAGCATCCTAACTGATTGTATGTTTTATTTTACTCTGATATTTTATTATTAATTGTCTCGTGGGTTTAGGGTTTTACATAGTGGTATCAGAGCAGGTCGGTCTGTTCGGCCAGGTTGTTTAATTATGTTGTTCCCTAGTATACGACATGTGTATGAAAACACTATCGATGCTTGTTTTGTTTTCCATCTGCAGGTTGAGAATGAAACAAGTGGGGGAGAAGCGTCCGCTTCTCTTGGATATTCTCGTTGTTGAAGAGACTGAATATCATGTTACTGCATGAGGGAGTGCAGTGTTGGATTATTCATCTGGTTGAGAATGGTGTGATCCTTAAGGGAAGACGGTCAGGTGTCCTCGTTGTTCGCTTCCTTGTGAGAGGGGAGGCGATGTTTTGGCTAGAGATTGGTCAGTGATGTGTGGAGTATCCTGATGTGTTTCCTAAGGATGGGGACAGTTTGTCTTCAGTTGGAACAAGATGATGTTATTCTTGGGACGGATTGGTAGGAGTTAAACCCTGTGTTTACCAATCGTTTGGATGAGTAGTGTAGTGTGCTGTTGATTTCAAGGATGCATGAGTTGTGAGAGTTGTGTTGTTTCCAAAACTGATGGAAATACGGAGAGAATGCTTATGTCAACTAAAGGTTTGTGCCTTAGGTATCTTTGTGCACAAGATGCAAGGAACGCTATTATAGTTTGGTAAAATGGTTTATACCCCATCATGATTGTCTATTGTCTATTGACAAATTGAGGAACTGATCACCCTTAATCTCTTGTTGATAGTAGACGGGATCATGTTGGATGGAATAGACGTGTCTTGCCAGCTTAGATGGTGTGAACAGTGAGTTGTTGGATTTAAGCCAAGTGTTTACAGATTATTTTGATGAGTCGATGCAGATTCTTATATCTGAAGATGAGACGGATTTGAGTTTCTTATCCTTCGGTCGAATTGGGATGTCTCTGAAGGAGAACGAACAGGTATGGTTGATGGTTGCTTCTCAGGGAGTAGAGAGTGACGTGACGGCTGGAGTTATGCCAACGGTGTGTAATTTTCTGATGTTTTCCAGAAGATATCTGTGACTTGCCCAGAGAGTGAACTTAAATTCGAAGAAGGTGAAGTTGCGAGGTTTATAACTGCTAAGTAAGTATAAGAACTCTTGGGAGATGAGGCTCAGATGTTTTCCATGTTGCGATGATGGTGTTCTAGAAATAGGCAGTAAATCCACAACGATAGGCTGTCAGTTGTGCGTCATTTCTAGATGTGTTTTCGGATGAAATATTAGATGTGCCGCTAGAGAGGGAGGTGGAATTCTCTATTGATATTGTCCCTGGTACCAGACATTTCTATGGCACCATACAGGATGTCGACGTTAGAATTAGCAAAATTCAAAGACTAGTTAGAAGAGTTATTAGAAAATAAATTGTGAGACCAAGTGTATCGCCTTGGGGAGCTCCTGTAACACCCTAATTCCCATCGCGAATAAATAATAAATAATTAAATCAGAGTAAATAAAATATTTATTTTTCCGACAGAAAACAGGGATGTCACAATTAAAGAAAGAAAACACAATCCCTGCTCATTTATTTGATACATAACACAAAATGGAATAACCTCAAAGGGAAACTTTTTCCATACAAAAGGAAAGGTCAATTATGGAATAAAGCGGAAGATCCATAACTGAATTGTTTTACAAAATGAATTGTTTTATAACATCAAAATATACCTACAAAGGTAATACAAAATAAATCTAACATAGGTATACATATATCACATAATCGTTCCCCGACTCCCGTGCTACGTATCAGAGCAGACACCAAGACCGACAAAAGAACGGAGGGCTAATCTTCATAATCGCCCCCAAGACTACAAATCTGCAATTGCCTCATAGAGCAACAAACCACAGCAGAAGGGTGAGAAATAACAACTAAATCAAGATTGCATAATAATATGCAAAACATATAATTCACATACATAGTTATTCTCACCACAAGCATCACATACCAATACATATAGCACGCCGCAGATGCATAACATTTTTCTAATAATCCTACCACATAGCATATATCAACTATACCAACATAATCACATATTCACACATAAGGCACACCATAGTCATAACATATGGAAACACCCCACCACGTCACATATCATATATTTATGCATAAAACATATTATCCACAACCAATGCATTTATCACATATGCACATCAATTCACCAATTCAAACATAAATCTCAACACATACTCAATCAATTCATGATTTTCCACCCATAATGCATCCATTCACAATTCTCACACATAATCAATCCATTCATGATTTATGCAAATGCACAGAGACCGACACAACGACTCTATGCAATGCATATGCGGTACCATCCATCCATCATCTCATCACTAGTTCACTCAGGAACTATTGGAATCATCGCTTGTTACTTAGGATTACTCATGTAACACCCCGTCGGGCAAACGATGTTCCCCGTCACTTTAGGTCCTCTTTGTATAAGGCACACGATCGTCTATAATCATCGCTTTAGGTCCTCTTATTTTTTTAAGGCACACGATGTTATAGTGGATTCCCTCTAGAACCGTTTCGTCGCTCACACCCACTAGGGCACACGACATCACATTGTGCATATCATGATTCATGGCATACAATCACTCACGACGATCAAATGCACATACATTATTCAACCATATTAATTAATCAACATCATCACATTCATGCATTGCAAATCAATTCAAACAATGCATTTCAAACCATAAAGGCCACAAAACAACATACATTGAATTTCACATAAACAATGCATTTCATCATAATCCACAAACCACAACAATTAGCATTTTAGCATATACACTCATATCAATGCACATCAAGAATTACTCACCATCAACCACAACAGTCCCACAATCATACAATGATACTCACAACACTAGGATTCACGCCACAAAGGCTACCCACAACAACATCATAACAACATCATTATCACATGCATCAGCATCATGTAAATAGCACAAAAGCCCCACATTTATAGGACGATAGCATATAGCCGTAAACACAAACAAACACAACAAAACCTACAAACCCCTAATAATCCTCTACCAAATATTCTTGGTTAAAGCATGGTCTAACATCACCATTTAATAGCATCTTAGGTTATCTATCTAATGCCTCAAGTCTCACATCAATCGGACTCGCGATTCGGGAGTTACGGTGGAAACATAAACCACACTTTTCACACATACATCACTTTTCCATATTTTCTTATCAATCCAAGGTATAAACATATGTTTCTATTCCACTATCATAAAGGGCATTGAAATAGCTTTCCAACGCATCCGACCGTGCCTCAATCTGATTTACGGATCAAAAGTTATGAAGAAAACAAAAACTGAAAATCTGTCACGTTCGCAATGCGAAGCTCCCAGCGAACCGTGGCAGAAACAAAAAGACCTAAAGTTCACAATGTGAACAGCTAGAGAACGTTCGTTGTTTCCTTCGCTTTGGCTCGCAATGCGAACCTGCGAAACCCAGAAATTCCAGCAGCGATAACATAGGTCATTTGGGGTCAAAATCCATCATTTCTTCCACCCAAACACTTCCAAAACATACTATAACAACCAAAACATGATCCAAACCTAACAACAAGTATTCTACTCAGTTTATATCAAATTTCATCTGCAAAAACATCGATTTCTATCAATTGCTCCTAATTCCGATCGATACGAAAAGTTACGAAACAACCAAAACATTTACAACAAACAACACATATACATACACAAGCAAGATATAATTGAAACTTCTCACCCTTACCCGATTAATCGCGCTCGAAACGGAGTTCCCGCGATTTTCCTCTTTCTCCTCTTTTTCACTTTCTTTCTTCTCCTTTTCTTTCTCTTCTTTTTCTTTCCTTTTCTTTTCTCTCTATTTCTCTCCACTTTCTATTTATATAAATATCTAAACCCCTAAAAGACCATTTTACCCCTCAGCTCAAATATCTCGCAAACGCTCTCAAAATGATATAAAACATAAACAGCGATGAAAAATAATATATTGTCAAATAAAAGTCAAAAATAAAATAATATAAAACAAAAATAATTAAATCGACTCAATTAAATAAATAAGACAAAACCGGGGCATTACAGCTCCGGTGTTGTTGGTGAAGAAAAATGATGGCAGTATGAGGTTATGTATCGATTACAGACAGCTGAATAAAGTGACGATTAAGAACAAGTATCCACTTCCAAAAATAGATGACTTGATGGATCAGTTAGTGGATGCCCGTGTGTTTAGCAAGATCGACTTGAGGTCGGGTTATCATCAGAGACGATTAAAGGATGAAGATATTCAGAAGACTACTTTCAGGACTCGATATGGACATTATGAGTATGTAGTGATGCCGTTCGGAGTTACTAATGCACCTGGTGTATTCATGGAGTATATGAATAGAATTTTTCATGCTTACTTGGATCAATTTGTGGTTGTTTTTATTTATGACATTCTAATCTATTCTAAGTCAAAAGAGGAACATGCTGAACATTTGTTGGTTGTGCTACAAGTGTTAAAAGAAAAGAAGCTCTATGTTAAGTTATCTAAGTGTGAATTCTGGTTGAGAGAGGTAAGTTTTCTTGGTCATGTTATTTCAGGTGACGGTATTGTTGTGGATCCATCCAAGGTAGATGCAGTTCTACAGTGGGAGGCTCCGAAGTCGGTTACTGAGATTAGAAGCTTTTTGGGCTTGGCTGGTTATTACCGTAAGTTTATTGAAGGCTTTTCAAAGTTGGCACTTCCGTTGACTCAGTTGACCTGCAAAGGTAAAACGTTTGTGTGGGATGTTCAATGTGAAAAGATTTTCATTGAGCTGAAGAAGAGATTGATTCCAGCTCCAGTTTTGATTCTACCCGAACCAAATGAACCGTTTGTGGTGTATTGTGACGCTTCCTTGATGGGTTTGGGAGGTATGTTGATGCAAGATGGTAAGGTTGTGGCTTATGCTTCGCGACAGTTAAGGGTCCATGAGAGGAATTATCCAACTCATGACTTGGAATTAGCTTCAGTGGTATTCGTATTGAAAATTTCGAGGCACTATCTTTATGGTTCCAGATTTGAAGTGTATAATGATCATAGGAGCTTGAGGTATCTGTTTGACCATAAGGAGTTGAATATGAGACAAAGAAGGTGGTTGGAGTTCTTAAAGGATTATGATTTTGGCTTGAACTATCATCCCGGTAAAGCTAATGTCGTGACTGACGCTTTGAGTCGGAAGACGTTGCACATGTCTGCTATGATGGTTAAAGAGTTAGAATTGATTGAACAATTCAGAGATATGAGTTTAGTTTGCGAGCAGACACCGCATAGTGTGATGTTGGGTATGCTGAAGATCAACAATGAATTTTTTAATAGCATCAGAGAAGATCAGAGGTTAGATGTGAAACTGGTGGATTTGACGACTAGAAATGACCAGGCGGAAGGTAATAAATTCAGAGTAGATGAACAAGGCGTGTTGAGATTGCGTGATAGGATTTGCATTCCTGACGATCCTGAGTTGAAAAGGATGATTCTAGAAGAGAGTCACAGGAGTAGTTTGAGTATCCATCCAAGAGCTACAAAGATGTATCAAGACTTGAAGAAGATATTTTGGTGGCCAGGATTGAAACGTGATGTGGCTAAGTTTGTGTATGCTTGTTTGACTTGTCAGAAGTCGAAGGTGGAACATCAAAAACCTGCTAGTTTGATGCAACCGTTAGATATCCCAAAGTGGAAGTAGGACATCATTTCTATGGATTTTGTGACCGGGTTGCCTAATACGCCGAGAGGACATGATTCCATTTGGGTAGTGGTAGATAGACTAACGAAGTCGACACATTTTATTCCGATTAATATCAGTTTCCTTTACAGAAGCTGACAGAGATCTATATTCAGGTGATTGTGAAGTTGCATGGAGTTCCGTTGAGTATTGTGTCGGACAGAGATCCAAGGTTCACTTCCAGGGTTTGGGAGAGTTTGCAAGAAGCTTTGGGATCGAAACTGAGATTGAGTTCGGCTTATCATCCGCAGATAGATGGGCATATAGAGAGGACTATACAATCTTTTGAGGATTTATTGAGGGCTTGTGTGCTTGAACAAGGAGGTGCTTGGGATAACCATTTGCCACTGATTGAGTTCACTTATAATAACAGTTATCATTCCAGTATTGGAATGACGCCTTTTGAAGCATTGTATGGTCGGAGGTGTCGGACGCCTTTGTATTGGCATGAATCTGGTGAGAGGGTAGTACTTGGACCTGAAATTGTTCAGCAGACTACTGAAAAGGTGAAGCTGATTCGGGAGAAGATGAAAGCTTCGCAGAGTAGGTAGAAGAGTTACCATGATAAGAGGAAGAAAGACCTTGAGTTCCAAGAAGGAGAACATGTGTTTTTGAGAGTCACTCCGGTGACCGGTGTTGGACGTGCATTGAAGTTGAGGAAGCCCACTCCTCGGTCTATTGGTCCGTATCAGATTTCTTCAAGAGTTGGACCTGTTGCCTACAGAGTGGCGTTGCCACCCCATTTTTCGAACTTGCATGATGTATTCCATGTTTCACAGCTTCGGAAGTATGTTCCGGATCCTTCGCGTGTGATTCCGATGGACGAGGTGGAGGTGGGAGATAATCTTACAGTTGAGGCCTTACCAGAGCGTATTGAAGATCGCGAGGTAAAGTAGTTGAGAGGCAAAGAGATCGCTCTCATGAAGGTAGTGTGGGGAGGTGCTGCCGGTGGGAACATGACTTGGGAGTTAGAGAGCAGGATGCGAGGGTCGTATCCGGAGTTGTTCGCATCAGGTAAATTTTCGAGGACGAAAATATTCTAAGTGGGGGGAGTTATATTGTAACGTCCCATTTTATATTTAATCATTATTTGTAATTATAATTGCGCGTTGATATGTATAATGGTGTGAATATGCATGTTGCGTGGTGGTTGGAATACCCTTAGTGGTGGGTAGTGGCCTTAAGAATAAGACTTTAAAGTAGTGAGGGTGTGTGACCAAAAATGTAGAATTGGTGGTGTGGGGAGTAAAATTAATTATAATTGTAAGTAAATATTAATTTAATTAATATTTGATGGAAATTAATATTATTATTTCATTAGTTAGATTATGTGAAAATAATAATAATATAATAAGAGAAAAGAGAATTAGAGAAGGGAGAAGTCATTCTACGAGAAAACAAGAGGAAGAAGCAAAAGGGAAGTCTAGGGCTCAAGAGAGAAGAAGGAAATCTTGTAAGAACTCTAAGGTAAGGGTGGGGTTCTTTAATCACTTAAGGGATGAATGATATATGTATGTGGGTAGATAAATCGTTAGGTTCATACTCATGGATTCTGTAATGGTTTGATGTTCCGGTGAGAAGTTGAAGTCGCGTGTCGGTAATAACAATAATGCTTATAATGTAAAAATTGATTGGTTGAATTGTGATTTTTGGTGTTATAAGAAGTTCTAATGAATGTGTATGGTTGTATACTGATTTAGAAATTTGATTTCTGGGATAACCAATGTTTATGGTTGCTGGGATGGGTTTTAGAAGAGAACAACAGAGAATCACTTCTGCAGGTAGAGTAACCGATTACGTGACTTGGAGTAACCGGTTACCTAGTGTAAAATTGGGGGATTTTAACTCTGTTTCAGCAGAGTAACCGGTTACCGGTTTTGACGTAACCGGTTACCCTGTACAAAATCTGCATAACAGGAGCGTGAGAGGCCGAAGTAACCGGTTACCCTGTTTGCAGTAACCAGTTACCACTGGGTGGAACAGATTTTCTAAAATTTCAAAAATTCATATCTTTTGACTCGTAAGTCCCTTTCGGTCGCCGTTCAAATCGTTGGAAAGCTGATTTTATGTACTTTTGTAAAAAAATATTTTCAATGATAGAATTCCAACTATTCGACGCATTGTATGTGTTTCCGTGGATGTTTCGACGTGTAGAACCGTGAAATGTGTAACTCGATCGAACGAATGCGTGTTGTTGTTGTGGATTGCAATGTTTGCATGTGTTGGTAGGTATATACTGCATGTTGGACAGTTGTGGTGTAATGTATTGGTTGTATGGTAGTTAAGTACATTACGTCGTTATTGTATGTTGTTGTCGCGTGCATATCATGTTGCATGAGTTGTGGGATAAGACGTGTGCCCGTGTGGGGTGTGAGCGCCTATCCGAATTCCTTGTAATGGAACCGTGTTGTTGTTGTTGAGGTGATCGTGTGCCCATGTGGGGTGTGAGCGACCACAGCTGTCGTGTGCCCATGTGGGGTATGAGCGACTTAAATGGAAATTTCGACGAGAATTGTGATCATGAAAAAGGGATCGTATTGGTACCACATGCATTGAGTCGAGTTTTAGGTCTCATTGCATTGTATAATGATTGTGTTGCATTATGGATTGTGTGATTGTATGTGTGTAATGAAGGGTGAATCGTATGATGATTTTATGCCTTTATATTTATATCATCTATTTCCTTTGTTGATTTGAGAATCTCACCCCTTCTGTTTGAATGTTACCTCCACGTGGGTAACATGCAGATAAGCAGGATTAGTGCGGAGTTGAAGTTAGTGAAGACAGAGTCTTCTCTTTTATTTCGTTGAGTCGGTGTCTGCTCTGATTGTAACACTGGGTTTTTGGAACGCTTGTCGTTGTTTATTTTAGTATTTGACGTCGCTTTATTTACTTGATGATGATTATGTGGTACTAAAGATGTTATGTTTCAGTTGATTTTCCGCTGCCATATGAAAAGATTGATTTTGCATAGTTTTATTAATGTTATCTCTGTGTTACCTATGGTATGAACGAGTAGATGTTTGTTGAATGTAGCATCCTAACTGATTGTATGTTTTATTTTACTCTGATATTGTATTATTAATTGTCTCGGGGGTTTAGGGTGTTACATAATACCCCGTGTTTCCTAAAATACTCAAATTCATACCAGTTGAGATCAACTGAGTTTCTATGTGCCTCGAAAGTTATTAGTTGGGACCAATAGAGTAACTAGTGAACTCAGATTGACTTAATTAATATTATTTGGAGTGACATTTTATTTATTGGTGTAAGAAGGGACATTTTGATAACATTAAGAATGAGTCAATTACTCTAGTAGAACAAATAATAAAGTTGGTAGCACTTGGGATATTTTTCTACTACCAATATCCATTTCTATCCACACATTTTTCGTAACCACTTCATGTCCACATGTTCTTTTAACACACTCCCTTACCAACTTTTGTACCATTTCACTTGGTAATGCATCAGTAAGTAACAGGAGAGAAAAATAGAAACATTGGGAGGAGAAAAAAAAAGGAGAGCAAAGGAAGAAAATAAAAGTTTGTGAAGAGAAGTAAAGAAGAAGAAACTTGAAAAAACTTGGAAACTTGGAATCGTCATCATCATCTCATCTCGTCATCTTCCCAACAATCTCTCCACATCTTTTCAAGGCGGGTTCTAGTTAGCAATTCTATAATTATTAGAAGTTAGGGTTTTGAGGAAACATAGAATAGATGTTGGTGATTCATGACATGTTGCCTTGCATTCTTCCTTATTTATGAGAAATTTTCATGGTTGTTGTGTTCCTATGTTGATGAAATTGTTGTTTTTATTATTGTTATATTTGATTACATGTTGTTTTGGGTCATTGGATGCATCAAGATGATGATTTTTGGTGTTTTTCTCACCCAATTACGTCTAGATACTGTTCTGGTTCGCCATAATTCTCTACCGTTCACTAAGCAAAGTCAGGGGAAGTTTACTACTGAATTGGTTTGCTAGGAGTTCGCTCAGCGAAGTCGGTTCACTGGAGCTTGCTAAGGTAACTTGTCTGCATTGAGAAAAATACTCTACTTCTTGTTTCCACCATAACTCAAGAATCGTAACTCTGACTAACGTACGGTCAGGAGCATTGGAAATCTTGTTTAAAACTCTATACGGTCATGATAATTTCTTGCATGTTGTTTGTGATGAATGAAATGTGCTCTCTTTTTCTTATGTGTGCCTTATGACATATGTTGTAATATGTAATATGTGCCTTGATGAACTAAATGGGTTAACCTAGTGATCTAATTAAGTTAAGAAGATATACATATGACTTAGATAACATTAGACAGTGACGTTTATTCTATATGGAACCTAGGTGAGTATTATGGATGGATGATCTCCATAGTTGAGAGTGAGATGTCTTGTATGGAATATGTTGTGTTGTTGTTTGATTAAGGTGAATGTGATCACCTTGTGATTGTCGAATAAAATCACGTTGTGTTTCTATCTAGTCATGTAGTTAGAAACAACCCCTCCACAAGAACAAAATTTGGTAGTTATCTCCCATTTGAAAGAATAGATATAGATGAGTTAGTTACATAGTGCATTATTAATTTTATTGTAATGGGAGGAAACCAGTTTTTCTTTAAACTATCATAAACCTTTTCAAGATCTGTTTTGAACACCTTGACAGCTTTTTTATTTTTTTTAGATTTACGCATAGAATGAATTGCTTCTTGGAGTATAATGAAATTATTAGTTGTCCCTTTATCAGGAAAAAACTACTCTACAAGGGTCTAACAATCTGGTTTAGATAAGGACACATTCTGTTAATCATAAACTTCGTAATAAATTCGTAAATAGTGTTGCACAAGCTAATGAGCCTAAATTCCTTAAACTTTTAGGGGCAATCCACCTTATGAATTAATGTGATAAGAGTCTTATAAAGATTTTCTTTGTCTTGAAGCAAAATCTTAACTCTTTGTTTCTCACCAGAGGTGCATTGCTCTTTCCACTTAAGATACAATAACTTGTAGGCTTCAACAAAATCTTCAACTAAGAGCTCTTCATCACTAGACTCTCCATCATTGTGCATACTTGACTTAGATCTTACATGTGTTGTGAAGGCAACTACACTGTTTGCCTTTTCTACTTCACTATCGTCTTTAGATTCCTCATCTGACAATGTGGCAATGTATCTCTTCTTTTGTTTCCTAAGTAATTTGGTACATTCCACAATAATCTGTCCAAATCCCTTGCATTCGCGGCACTGTAATCCTTTGCCTTTATTCTTTTTGTCTCCTTCTCTACTTTTGCGTTGGGGACTAAATACTTTGAATTTGGATGGTAGATTTTCTTTGACATTAGTTGTAGTATTATTCCTAGATCTCCTGTCAAGTTTTCCCATAATCTTACCAAATATTTTTGCAAGTAGTGCAATGGAGTCATATAAGTTATCATCACTATCTTCTTTTTCTTGTTCATCATCATCTTCAATGTTAGCTTTGAATGTCACAGTTTTATTTCTTTACTATGATTTTTCATTGATAGTCATTTCAAAAGTGAGTAGTGACCAATGAGTTCATCCACTTTTATAGTGCTAATATCTTGTGATTTTTCAATAGTTGTGACCTTCGAATCAAACCTCTTAGTAAGAGATCTGAGAATTTTTCTGGCTAGTTTCTCTTTTGGCATTTTTTTCTCCAAGAGAAAATGAGCTATGTGTTATGTCACGGAGACGAACATTAAAATCAACAATAGTCTCGTCCTCTTTCATCCTCAAGTTTATAAATTTTTTTGTGAAAAAATGTAGTCTTTACATGCAAACTTTGGAGCTGCCTTCATGTGGAGTTTGAAGGGTCTCCCAAACCTCTTTGGCACAGGAGTAAGTATTAATGAGCTTGAATTTTTTTTTTTGTCAACTCCATTATATATGCCATTGAGTGCACGAGAGTTGCCATGAGCTTCTTCATTTACATCATTTAACCAGTCACACTCAAGCTTCAGAGATCGTGTGACAGCTTCAATTGTAATCTTTGGAGTCTATCCTTTTATGTCAACTTTCCATATTTTACTATCCATATACTTGAGAAAAGAAATCATACGATGTTTCAAATAATCATAGTTTGGTTCATCTAGAGTAGGTGACCGATTTATAGATCCTCCTTCTTTAATATTTTTCACTTTGAACTGAATATAGAGATCCTTTAGAGCTCACCCTACCAAAAAGGATGTCCGCTCTGATGCCAAATGAAATTTTAATCACTGGATACCAGGATGTCAGACACAATGTTTTGACAATTTTTAGGGTAAAATATACAAAACCCCCCTGCAATGTTAGCGAGTTTTGCTTTTCCCCCCTCCCTGCCTTTTGGCAACGGTGGGGGGAGGGGGGGGGGGGGGGGGGGGGGGGGGTAAACCGAAACTCGCTAACATTGCAGGGGGGTTTTGTATATTTAACCCCAATTTTTATGACAACTATAATACATAATTATCGAAATAAAGGCAATAAATAAAATAACACAGGAATTGGTAACTCGGTTCGGTGCAAAGGCACCTACGTAAGGAGGATATTAATCCAATGAAAGAAAATTCTTAATAGTTAGAAGTACAAATTGATCTGATTTAAACTCTCCTAGTTCAATGCCTTTTTTTCCAAATATTACCCGTGAATTTCTATTTAGGACTCCTAAATATGAGACCCCGCTCACTTTCACTCAAACACCCTTCCTAGTATTTGGAAATTTACAACTGTTTTTGAATGATGAAACGAAATTACAACACAAATACTCTATTCCCTTAATATCAGAATAAGACTCAAGAATAAAGTATTACAAAACAAGACAAAAAGACTCAACAAATAAATGTGTCTAACTTGATTCTGCAAGATCTGCCTCTTCACAATGGAGAATACCTCCTTAAATAGCAACAAGGTCCAACTTAAAAGTTCATTAGGATTTTGGTCTTTGAATGCGCCTGAACTTTCCAGAAGCACAAGCAACAAATCTTTCATTATGATGATTAAACATATTTGATTGATTAAATCTTTATCATTTCAGAAATCTTCAAATTTAATCTTGCTAAAAATGATTTTGAAAAAATTTCCTTATTGCAAAAATCGCACAAAGGATTAAAAACTAATTTGATAAATAAGGAAACAAATCCTAACACTGCGTGATTTATTTGGTGTAAAGCTACTCTGGGCGAGATAGGATGTCTCACATAATGAAGAACAATATGCTTGACATGTTGCTTCCTTGAGCACAAAGAGACAGGATGTCACACATTGTCATTACATTTTACTTCACATGTTGTTTATAAATGACATCAATCATTTGTAATAACACAGGAAGTATTGTGTGTATGTGGTGAATTCAAATGAATAAAAAATGCTTCTCATTTGCTTATATTTCGAAGCTGAAGATATAGCTAGCATCTTTGCAGTCTACCTGTTGTTCATATGGTTGGACATGTTGCTAAAAGAATTGAATTGTTTTGCTAACAAGTTATTCTATACATAGGTTTGCAATCCATTATTCAAAATGATACACATTACTTCCATTCTTACATACTGCAACTTTCTCTATGCTTCGTTACTACATGCCATTCATGCAATCAATTTTTCTTCTGCTGCACCAATAGGAACCTGGTCACTAGGCTTGCTAGGAGAAATGAGTGTCATAAGTTGGAATTGTGGAGGCCTGATAAATCTGGAAGCAAGTCATGTTTTAAAATACTTAATCTGGTCATATCAACCCAATATTGGTTTTTTGCATGACACTTTAGCTAATTCAGATAAACTAGAGGAGTTGTGTTATGCTATTTATTTTGGTTTTGCAGTTAACAGAGAAGGTAGAAGTTGGGAGGGTGGCACTCTTGTGGATAGCCACTTTGAACTGCAGTATTGTGAATTTCTCTTTAAACCACATTGATATTGAAGTTGATGATTCTGTAAAAGATAACTGGTGTATGACAGTTTTCTACTACTATCCTGAACAGACTAAAGTAAAACTTTATTCGAAGTTACTGTCAATTACATTACAGTGAGCTTAAAATAGAACATTCAAAGACCAAGACAACACACGCAAGTACCACACGAATTCATCCATAATGTGTTCAAATCAAATAGATATACTATATGGAACACCTTTTCCTGTTACACCAGGCTCTGAAGTTGGCTTCAAAAGCTCATAAGGCAAAATCCCAGCACCATTTCTATTCTTCAGATTCTTATCAGCATTCCTCTCATCAACTATACCTTCAAGCTCCATCAATCTCCCTTGGAACTTTTCAAAAGCAGCTTTTACCATTGGTTCCTCTTCCCAAGCCGGCTCAATCGTTTGTCCAAGATATTCCTCATCTGGCGAATGACTAGACAAAATATCCAACACTGTCATCACCGTCATAGCTTGAATTTGCGAAGGGAAACACTTCAACAATGTCACTTCTGGTTTATCATAGAATAGTTCCAATTCTTGATCAGAAGGATCTTCTGTAGGCATGTTGTTTCTCGCAATGGCTGGTCTATTAGGAAAATATCCCCCGTATGTGTACTGACCAAAGTTCACTGCTGCGTGATGCCCGGATGTTATCCAAACAATAGTCGTCACTATTTCAACAAGATCTTCATTTGTTTTCAAATTAGGCCACCAAGGTTCATCTTTCTTATCACCATGTCCAACATTTCTAATCTCTTCCCACCATGCTTGTAATTCTTTATCTGACACAACAGTACTTGAATCATTGTTGTAGTAGTGGTTGACATAATCAGTGACCCATGATTTGATAGCATCCCAAAGAACAAGGCCATCATTTGCATAAGGATAATCTTCAATGGCCAGTTTCAAACCATGAGGGGCATTTGGATCTTTTACTGCCAATCCTCGGTGGATAAGGTCATTAGGAAGGGCTTGTAAGTCGAATTGCCAGTGCTGATCATAGGCTATTGAACTTACTAAGAGGGAAAGTTGTTTGGGAGTGAAACTACTCTCTATTATTCCATCTGCATTTATTAGTGCTTCGCGTGCAAGTGCATTGATCTCCATTGTGTATCTAAAATGTGGAAGTAATAATCTGTAGATTGGATGCATTGCACTAAGTTGTCTGTTTGTTGCAATGATGTACGGTTCTGTACAACAATGAGTTCTCAACCTGAACAAATATGAAAATCAAATAAGCTATTTTTATTGTTTTCTCTTTTCAATCCTAGTATGTATTAAGGAGGTAAACTGTTTCATACCAATGACTAACAAGTTGGTGATAGCCAGCATCATGAGCAAGGACATGAGCTTTGGCAAGTCTCCAAAGCCAAACATCAGTTGAGTGCCAAGAAGGTGTATACACTTGCCTCCACTGTGGCTTTCCATTCATCGGCGGCCGAGCTAGCTCAATCGCTAACGGTCTTAACGCACCGTCGTGTGTCAGGAAGAACAAAGTCCTCGATCCATATAATGTCGTGCCTTCAAGTTTTCTAACTTCCTCTACTAATGGCATGAAAAAATCATAGTAGTCTAGAATGAACAACTTCTTCTGTTTTATGGCCTGTATTGAGTTTGTTAACATTGCAAAATTTTAGCATTGTCGTGTAAAAATGTAATCAGTATCCTTAAACTCAGAACATACCTCTTCAACAGTAAAGAATCCTCTGATTTGTTGTTCAACAATTTCAGTAGTTATTGCTGATTCCGCCGGACCATAAATATTAGGGTCAAGTTTGCTTTTCAATGGCCATTCCTACATAACATTTTTTTGTGTTACTAATTATCAGTTGCTAATACCTTCGGTATATTTTTAGAAAGTAACATGTGCTCCAGTAGTTTACCGTAACCAACTGTATGCAACAAGGATTAAGACCAGCAATAGTCTGTCTTCCAAATTCTTCATCTCGAAACCAAAAGAATCTGTCCTCTGCCATATCAAACCAAGTTATTATAACCAACTAGCATAACTAACTTTCACATTTGCTCGGGAATACAAATCATATCTTACTGTCCATTGTTGCAGGAGTCTCAAAACGAAGAATGTCACTCGTAGCTTCATTGACAAGCCTGACCAACCGCGGTAACACAGTCGTAAGAATCCCTTTCTCCTTTTGAGGAGGCAAGGTATATCCTTCATTGAATAGGTCATCTATGGATGAGAAAAGAAGGAATCCAAGATTCTTGTCAACTACAGCTGTTCTCAAACCCGGTAAAAGCGCGTGGAAAGCAGATTTCAAAGTATTTGCTGAAAACGTGAGTTGTTTTACATCAGAGAAGCATTCGTCTCTAGGAACATAGACATTGTCACTTCTTTTCTCAGATAATGGATCTGTTCATACAAAAGTTTATACACAGCCATTGAACTTTAAAATTAGATATGTCTGCTTGTCTGGTATTCGAGACGTGTCAGTGTCAGTATCCTACACCGGTACATACCTGTATTGCAGCGAGGTCTTCCGGTTCTACAACGCCTAGGATATGGATGTTCATTGCCACCAAGAACAGGTCTCTTGTGATCAGGATTTGTGTCTGGATCTCCGAGGTCATTATACACATCGTAATCGTATATTCGATCAAAGCTTTGGTGTTCGCCTTGTCCATTGCCTCGTAAACTTATTAGTTCCTCTTCTCTTAACTTTTTCAATCCTTCTGGTGTTTCAGAAGGCAAATATGACTGTTCAAAAATACAATTGTCATCACAGTTAATCAAACACATTGAGAGGGAGTAGTACTAAGGAGTTTTGGTACCTTGTTTGAGAAAAACACTCTCTTAGTAGGGTTGTCAAACTTGGAATGAACCCAAGATTCGCAGGAAAATTTAACAGGACCATTGAGAAAGCCATCAAGAACAATTTTCCTCATGAACATTTCCTTTCGATGTTCATTTTCCACCAGAATAGCACCAATCTCTCCAAAATTTGCTGGTACTTCAAATTCGGCTTCATATTTAACTTCTTGTGATGATCGATGCGTCAAATGAACGTAACCTTTGATCCTTTTCTTCTCTAATTTTGTATCTTTTTGAAACAAAACCAAGGACAAAATTACAATAATGTCAATTGATGGTAATTAATGTTACTAAGAAATTATATTGTAGTTTCTTCTTCATAACTTATGTTAAAGGCAAAGTAGGTGCTAGGGAGAGAGCTAAACGGGATCCCATAATGAAATTGGATTTAAAAATCTAACATGCTCCATGCTCCGTTAAGGTGGTGGATTGACAGGTAGCAGACTTATCCGTCTATTTTTTTTATTTAATATATTAATAAATTTTTTTTATTTTAATTAAATTTTATCATTTATTTTTTAAAACAATTTTATATAAAGCATTATTTTAACAAATTTTACTTAAAAAAATATTATATATATTTACAAATAAATATATAAAATAGAATCATCAACAAGTATTACAAAAGTATAGCTCAAGTATTAACCTTCAATTAATTAAAATAATTATTTTGAATGCTTCATAACTAGATTGACAGACTAATGGGCCAACTCGCCCTTTTTTTTGACGAGCTTAAGGTAGGACGAGCTGAGTAGATAAGCAGGCACAAAATCCCAACACAACCCATCATATTTTGACGAATGCGCGGGCTGGTCTGGAGGACCTCGACCCGTTTTATCACCCTAATACCAATTAAACAAGTATTTGAACTCAAGTTGTAAACAAATTTCCACTAAAAACGAAGATTTAAAGAATAACTATGATCTATCAAGCCGGGAAAAAAACTTCATATCAATTCTCGCCGGACAATGCATGTAAGATCCGTAAAACAAAATTTTGAGGTTGTTTATTTACATCTATACATATATTTAATTTACTATTAGTTGTTTTTTAAAATAGTCGATTTATGAATATTAATTAGGCTAAAATACAGTTTTGGTCTTTTTGTTTGTAAAAATTCACAGTTTTGGTCCCCCTGTTTTTTTTTTTAACAGTTTTGGTCTCCCACCCCTCACTGTTCATGTACGGACGTGTACTGTTCATGTACGGACAAGTTACTGTTCATCACTTTTTTTGGGCCAAAATTGGGCTGGGAGACCAAAACTGTTAAAAAAAAAATAGGGGACCAAAACTGTGAATTTTGACAAACAGGAGGATCAAAACTGTATTTTAGCCTATTAATTATTTATTTACGATAATATATAAATATAAATAAATATTATCGTCAAGGTTAAATATAAATTAATTATTTATATTTAATTAACTTAATTATTATTTAAATAATTTTATTCATCTATTTAATGTTTTATTATAAAAAAATATCTTTTATTTAAAAATTGATTTCAAACATGTTTCAATAGAGAGACACCTTTTTCATTAAGAGAAAGCCGATCTCATAATTGCTAACAAGAAGAATTTGACGCTCTAACCCGGTCAAATTAACCAGCCTAAAATCACAACACTCAACTTACCTTTAGATTTGCGAACGTCATAACACCTAACCCAAAAAAAATAGACACATCCTTGACCCCTCTCAGAGCAACTTCCTCTAAATCTTAACTATAATCTTCTAAATATTGACTCACATTTTTTAAAAAGAGAGATAGAAGAACGAGATCGAATTGAGGAGAGTTAAGAAGGATAACACAAGAACCCAAAGTAACATAGCAATGACCCCATGAGTACAAATGGATATTAATCCGATTGATAAGCATAGCGGTGGTTGATACTCATCGGAAGACCAAGGTAAATAAAAGGGAGGGTTTCAGGATTCCTTTTGCAGAAAACTTTCAGCTAAAATTAAAAACACCATCCTAACACGAAATCCAAATGAAGCGAGTTCAAAAATTCGGTGAATAAATTTAAATGTTCAAATATTCTCTACCAAGACCTCAACCAAAATTAAGGTAATATTACCACATTGAAGATGAGAAACCACCAAATCTAAGATCCTTCTGAATCAAATAAACAATCCATATTCACCACTTTGCGCGGCTCGATCAGAATTAAGAAACTTATTTATTTATAGGTATATTGATGATGATAATATATATTATTTTTTCAAAGAAAAAAAAAGTATCTCATAAAATAAAGCTTTTATTTCTGAATGTAATAAATAAATAATAATAATTAAAAGTATATTTCTCAAAAACTGAAGAAAAATAATCCAACAAACCAACTATGTATTTTTTAGCCGAATTAACTATGTAACTATTTATTGAATATTTTGAATTGAGGAAGAGTTTGACACTATGGCATTATGTGACTAAGACATATTAATGCCAACATTTTATGTAAAATTTTAGATTTAAATTCGAACCATTATATGTAACATTTTATAAATTTTGTATAATTTTTTGAAGTGATATTTAAATTTAAGAATGACTTACTAGGATCTAGCTCAGAGCTAACAAGCTCCAAGAGAATTGATTTACCCATCAAATCAGTTATTTCATCAAGACCACTTTGTAAACCCACTTTTGACAAAACTCCTCCAGTTGCAGGTTGAACAGTTACTGTAGCTTTTACTTCTACTGATTTTTTTTCTATTGCTTCTTCACTCACAGCCACAGCTTTGATTTTCTTGTACTCATTCCTAAACTTTTTCTGTTTCTTTTGGTTTGTCAACAATGGCCTTGACAAACCAACCTGAAAATATCTATGGTTACTACTGCCAATGCCATGGAGGCTTGGTTTTTGCAAGATCAGACAGTTAGGCCTCCAGTATATTTGTTGCATAAACATGTTTACTGTGTTTCTCTGTGAGAGAATCCTAATGATTGTATGAGATGAAAATTCTCTCCATGTGAGATATATTTATACTACTATGAGACTAGGTATAGTTATATATTTTTTTTATAAAATATCAAATATAAACATATTTTTCACGTGTATAACTGTTTATACTATTTTTCTATGGCAATACTCAATAGATTTAGATAAGAAAAAGAAAGTATAAAGGATGACACTAGGGTAAGTTTGGTAGAGTAGAAGTATGGAAAGAGAGAAATAGGTGAGAGAGAAGTTGAAGAGAGATTGATAACTTCTCTTGTTTGGAAAGAAGAGAAATTGGAAAGAGAGATTAAAAAAAAGTGGGTCCCACACCTTTTATATTTCTCTCCAATTGTGAAGAGAAAGAGAGAAGAAACAAAATTAGATAGAAAAATAACTATTTTGCCCATTTAATAATAAATATATATTTTTTAAATGTTATTTATCATAAGGACATTATAGTACTTTTAAAAACATACAACACTTCTCTCTTCTCTATTTTTTTTTCTCTTTCTCTTAAACCAAACAATACATCAAATCTACGTTATTTCTCATCTTTTTCTCTCTTCTTACACTCTCTCTTATCCATTTCTCTCTTCACAATTTCTCTTCCAATCCAAACACACCCTACAGCTAAAAACTTTGGAGAAAAGCCAATAGATTCTTAAAGGAAAATAATACCTATAATTTTTTTTTACATTCTTGCAATAGTTTTTTAATTATATGTAAAAATTTATAATGAATTTAATTTAAATGATAATTAATTTAACTTATAGTTAAAATTGATTAATTTAAGGGAAAATACCTTTTTTTGTTCCCGTATTTTAACTTCGGGGTTCATTTTAGTCCCTTAATTTTAAAAGGTCCATATTGGTCCCTTAACTCTTCAAAACGTTTTATATTAGTCATTTTTGTCCTATTAGAGACGAAAAAATTCAAAAATCAGTCGGTAAATTCGTCGCTAATTAGACAAAATGACTAATTTGGAACGTTTTGAATATTTAAGGGGCAAATATGGACATTTTAAAAGTTAAGGGATCAAAATGAATCTCGAGGTTAAGATACGAGACCATAAAGGATATTAAACTTTAATTTAATTAAATAAATTAACCATATTTTTTAATGTGAATTGAATAAAACATCTATTCAACTGAATTAAGTATATTTTTTTAACGTGATTAGCTAAATGTTGTAGGTGTGCATAAAAAAAGCAGGCATGTATCATATTCCTTTTTAAAAGGGAAAGACACGTTCTATTTTTAGAAAAGTCTTCTCTAAATATAAATGGAATACAACTCTACGAGATTGTATTGGTATATTAATAAAGGGTCTGTTTTGGTATTGGTATGATAGTAAGGGGTTTATGAGAGGCGACAGGACTCATAAAGAATTCCTAATCGCTCGTTTATCAAATCGACTATCTGATTACGGATGTGACATCTCTTTATTAAATATGTCGCTTATTTTTTGGGATAACTCGTCCAATGTGAAAAAATGGGGAAGTGATGTGTCTATACGACGATGTGGAAGAAGTCATAGGAAAATTAACCACGCTCTTTTGAATAAAAAAGGATTAATTATTCACTCTCACATTCTCTCAGCGGTGGTTGCTATTTCTAAGAGGCCTAAGATACAGACGCAACATAATTATAAATACATCAACCCTAAATTTGAGAAGACAATCTCATATTCACACAAAATCTACACACAAAACTTTTCACCTTCATACGTGAGCTAACTCTAAATCTTATAACACACCCTAAAGTATCTGACAGCCCTTAATCAATAAGGAGTGTCAAGTATATTGCTTTTAGCAAGTACACAAGTAAAAGATTGCAAAGATAAAAATATCATTTCAAAAAAGTAAAAATACACTTCTATTCTAAATCCTCTGCATTTGTAATTATTTATGAAAATATGTCATCATTCTGAGACTGCTAAATAGACCATACTACAAAATGCCTAACCAAAGTAAGACGACCCCTAATCTTCTAGACATCTTCCAAAGAAATCAAAACCTAAAAAAATGGAGAAAAATCTATAAGAAGAACAAAAGACACCCAAAATCACTTGAAAATCCCTATACCACAATGTTACCACAAGCTCATAAGTCACAAACAAATGGAATACAAGCTCTAAAGGACTTAAACACAACCCACAAGACAAAACACCATTCATAGACAAGATTTGTCTCTTAAAAGGATCCTCTCTCATTGGTATCCTATCATAAAGGGGTTATCAAGAGAAAACTATCACCTTTTAAGAAGTCTAACTAACATAAAATAAGGGGAAATGGGTTCAAGTTTATACAAAGGTGAATTGACCCCAAATTGGCTTCCAAAATGACATTAAAAGTGAAATTAATGGAGAAAATGTTTTTCTTACCATACCTCTACCATCACTTGAGTTATTAAATTGAAAAGGGCTATAGAGTAAGAACTCTTTGGCTTGGGAACCCCTTTTCGAGAATACACACAGAATTTAATATGAAAATAAACTAAGTATAAAGAAATTAAACTAGAGCATAGAGATTCACAGGGACTGTTTATGACACAATGCGGACCAACAAAATTTTGTCATTCAAATTAAAAAGGGACAGGGCACTAGGTACAAGCACAATGGCCACATTATCAACATCCTATTTATGCTTACCATCCACAAAGTGATTATAATAGTTTGTGTTGGGTGAGAATATGGAAACAACAATATCTAAAGGAGGGCGAATAGACCCAAAATCCTTTTATACAATTTGTAAAACCTTTTAGGTCCCATAAAACGAAATCGGAGATTTTAAAAAAGCGTGGAAGCAAAATACAAAAACGAGAGCTAGGAAGCTTCTCAATGAATCAAGCAACATGAAACGATAAATGAAATAACCATGAAATATATCACTTCAACTACAAGTCTTTTACATGACAACAAAAGCTGCTTTAAATGAAGAGATTTAAAAACACATTACTTGGATGTTCTTAACAATGCATAATTGTCTTCATGATGATTCCTTAAGATTGATACACCACAAACCTAACCTTATACATTAAATCACTATAAGTACGGTATAACTTATATGATATACAATCTATGCAATTTTGCAAACATACAGTAGAAAATATGAAATGAATGATTTTTTGTAAAGTAAAAAAATGGGGAAAGAGAAAGATACACAAAGATATATAGTGCTTCAGAATTCGTCCTCGTTTGCCTAAATGCATTATTCAATGGATGATGCATTGGAACATAATCACGATCTTCCACTATGATGATAAAATAATTACAATATTTTGATTACAAAGAACTATCACACGATAATTTCTTCTGATGAAGCAGACACTAAACTGCTATTACAATACAAGATCGCTCAAGATCTTGATCCAATAACCTCGCTATGCACAATAACCTACTCCAAGTATTCGTGTGTGGTGACCCCCCTAATTCCATCGATTTCTTGTCTGAGTGATTTCTATTAACTAAGCGTATAATGAACAACTCTTAACTTTGTCTGCTAGTAATCTTTCCCCAATGCCCCCAAAGAAGGACAACTTCCAACTCCACCTTACGGACCGTTGATACTTGATTCTGCCAAAGTCTTCCTTGGAGTATAATGGAAAGTATTATCTTGTTAGATAACTCATCAATACCAAACTGCACTCAAGAAACGATACCTCCACCTGTTACAATAAAAAACCAGCTACACATAAAAACATTATATACCCTAATGTACCACTAGTTTCCCTTTCACTCAATATTTAGAGGAGAGTCGATAAACAAGGAAAGAAACAAAGGATGAAGATGGTGAAAAATGCTAAATAATCTTAACAACAACTGACATTACGATCGATTAATCAAGTAATTTAGTTTTGAAGAAATGATGAACACACACAGAAGGTTCAAACAAGTTTTCTAGATAAGTGGGTCTTGATTAATGATGGTTATTAAGAGCTTGATCAAATACTCAACAAGATTGATCAACTCATTCTCAAATTCACTCAAAACAACAACCCAATTGAACAAAACAAGATGCAACAAAAACAAATAAAGAATTGACATGGGTTCAATATCAAAGATTGGTGTTTTGGAGAAAAAGAGAGAAGAATGGTGTAATGATGAACACACTAAAAAGAAAAGACAAAAATCATTATTTTTGCCTCTATGAATCATCATAGGTTTCTCACACTTGCATTTTTTTTTATCAAAAATAAACAATCATTTAAATAAGTGATGGAAAATTGGGTTTTTAATGATTTGATTCGAATCAAGAAGGAAATTTGATTCTAATCAATATGGACATAATCAAAAAGAGATACTTTTTTAAGGAAATGATTCAAATCATTATTTGCACTTGATTCAAATCAAATGGGGTTATGATTTGAATCATGTTCAATTTTTGATCTGAATCAATTGATCCAAAATGTAATTCTAATTTTCAATAGGTGAATGATTTGAATTAGATATTACACATGATCCTCAAATGCCAAAGACATCAAAAATTCAAATGTTCTAACTTGTGATTCAAGCTACTCGTGTGGAAATGACAAAACAATAGCTTTCAAAGGCTAAAAAAGGAAATAGCTAACAAAGATCAAACAAATATAATATGAAAATCAAAGGGTTCTCAGTGGTATAATTTAGTAGCCGAAACAATTACAATAAAATGGAAAGAAAGTTTACAAATATACAGATGAATTAAAATAACATACAAATTACAAATACATAATGAAACAATAATTTAATTGTAAAACATCAAAACACAATAGACACTTAAAGCACGTAAATGATATCAAATGATACTATGTGCTTTCAGTCTCCCCCTTTTTGATGTTTGGCAAAACTATGAGATTATTGTTGATGAAACAACCCAAGGTAAAATTTGGAATTTGATGAAACATTAGTCAATCCGATGACTATCACACAATACTTCCTATGAGTCGTAAAATATGTAAAGCTAGCTTCCCATGTGTAGCGGCAAAATCATGAGTATAAGCTATTGATTAACTTAACTCGAAAAGCAAGAGTCGCCACCGCACTTTTATTTTATCCAAAAAGGAAAGGAAAAAGAGCAAACAAAATCTACACAAGCTCTACAGCAAGAACAAGTGAAGAGAGACTGGATAAGGGGGGTTGGTTACGTTAAGGGAAGGTGTTAGCACCCAAAACGTCTATAGTACTCTATAGGAGCCCTTTGAAATATCTACCGCTTTTGGTCTGAAAATGTTTGCTTGAAAAGTGATTGAGGGGATGAGAAGAGAAATTGTTTTTAATGATTTTTGTGTTTGGAGAGACTTATCGCCTCATGCCTACGTACCCACGATGTGCAATGTAGGATCAAAACCCCGTAGTTCGTGGTACAAAGAATGAAATTTGTTTGTTTTGGTTGTTTTTAAATATAAAGACAAGTCGTCATTTCCAAGCGAATAATTCCGCTTAAAGAAATGAATCATGTCTAAATTTATGAAAAATTTAAAGGAAAAAAGTGCACGAGGGCACAAAAAGAGTTTGAATGAGTTTGGTGTTTTTTAAAGTCTTTTGAAAAAGGTGTCAATATGCTTATGTAGTTTAGCATTTGTTAAGAAATAAAAAGAAAAGAGTAAAGTCACTTGACAAAGTCAATGTTTGATTATGAAAGAGGTAATAGTTTGAAATCAAGAAGGTTTTGAAAAAGGGAGAAAGTTTTGAAAATTGAAGAATGGGGAGGAGAAGAAGTGGCTATCCTAAAGCATAAAGTAAAAGCTAAGGATAAGAATAGCCTAACCACACAAGTAAGCTCCATAGTCTTCAAACCATAATTCCAAAGCAAAGGAAAAAGGTCATAGTTCTAAGTCCAAGGATCCAAGAATAGCATTGAAGTCCAAGGTGTAGGTGCAAAACTCCATGTCCATTGCAAGGGATAGTAACCATAGTTCAAGATTAGAAGCACAGGTTTTTTACAGGTTTTGGCCTTTATTATTGTTTTTGGTCCAAGTGGATAAAGAGAAAAAAGGCATAAGCATAAACATGTGTCCAACGGACAAAGGAAAAATTGCGAAAGCATAAACATATGTCCAACGGACAAAGGAAAAATTGCGGAAGCATAAACATGATATGAAATGATAATAATGGAGCATAAAAGTAAAAGAGAGATAGGGAGCAAGAAGGAAGCATAAAAGTAAAAGTTAGAAGTTAGTGATTAGTTGTTAGTTGTTAGAGTAAGTGATCAATAATAATTGAATAATTGCACTTAGGTCAAAGTTAGTGAGAACTCATTAGAGGATTGATAAGACCAAAGCCTCCTAACAACAAGTCTCATAAGTGTTGAACCAAAAGACAAATAATCAATAATTTTTTATTGTTTTTCGATAAGGGACATATGTTGCGCTATGTTAAGCAATCGCCGAGTAATTTACGGAGTAATTACCCTACAATGAGGCCGGTCAATAGCTCTTTGTGCTAATGCATGCTAGATAAACGATATGTAGATCGTTATCCGAAAGCAATACCGCACGAAAAGAAAAGAAGGTAGCGATCTAGTCTTGATCAAAATTTAACAATGGAATTCTATGATCCATAAGACTTTCATCGATCAAAAGAAAAGGGAAATAGATGAAGAGAAAGCCAAATTAAACCACACAATTATGTGATCTAAGCCTAAGAACAAAAGGAAGGGGAAAAATGGAAAAGGAACCAAAACAGTCCCAAAAACAAGCCAAAATGTGCATTCTGTTTCGAAGTAACCGGTTACGACATATCTGCTAACCGGTTACTTAGTTCAAAATAGTGCAGTTTTTCAAAATTAACACAGAGTAACCGGTTACAGTATATCTGCTAACCGGTTACTCTGCACCAGAATGCAGAAAATTGTGCAAAATTCAGCATGATCCATTTTCAAAACTTTGTACAAACACCTTATGATCATGGAGCTAAAATTGCACAAAATTTAAAGTAAAATAACAGCAAAAACCAGCAATTAAACACAATTAAAAGATCCAAAGGATCAAGTAACAAAGATCTCCAAAGATCTACATTATGGAAGATGAAGATGAAGCTTCAACAATGGTGAAAGATGAATTACCACTTCAAATCTGAAAATTCCTTCAAATTGCTTCAAGATCCAAACACCAAAGCCTTGATCTGTGAGAATTGATGAAGAAAACAAGTGTGGATGAAGGTTTAGCTCAAAGTTGAACAAGATTCAATGTGAATTCTTGTTAACTTTCAAAATAAGAAAAGTGAGCTTTAGTAAAATTTGTGGTTGGGGAGAGAATTTGCAAGAGGTTTTTTGGCTATCAAAAGCTTGAAGAATGAATGAAATGAGGGCTCTATTTATAGAGTTTAGGCTTGGAAATTTGGGGGTTTGGAATTAGGCTTGGAATTCAAATTTGGAGGGAAATTCATAAAAGAGTGGTGATTAGTGAAGGTGTATGGTAGGAAATGATCAAAATGATGTAGGGGAATTAAAATGAGATGGTCTAGAATATTCCAAATGTGACCAAGGGCTGAGATTGGTGCAAATTGCTGAATTTTGAATTTGCTGAATTTTTTTTCAAAATCTCACAAGGGTAACCGGTTACTGCATATCTGTTAATCGGGTACTTAGTGCAAATTTTGAAAAAATGCTCTTTTTGAATGCACTGTTGTGGTTCCGGCTCGATTCTTTTGCTCGTCAAAGAAGGCATGGAAATAAACACATGAACCTTGGAATTCCTTGAATAATAACAATTAAAACTTGGGGGAATCCTTGATCAGATATATTTGAGATGATTGTTGATCAACTTTGACTTTTCTCAGATAAAGTTCATTCGAGCCGTGGGACTGTTATTTTGGCATTTTTAACCTGTTCTTCCCCTGAAAATGTCAGTAAAGAGAAAACAAAATATTTTTGGGTTTTGGTTAAGGTTAGTAAAATATAAACAAAGAAAGCAATAAAGTGAATAAGAAAACACACAGATGATCAGTAAACCCAACAAGGCATAAACCCAAAGATGAGAGGGATAAGGGAATCAATGTGTGATCTTGCTTGTGGTAAAAATGCAAATGAAAATATGAATGATATGTGGAATCTTAGGGGTCAAAAATTAGGGTCTTACAGCTGCCCCTATTTAAGTTTCTTCTATCGGGAGATATGAAGATACTTGAATACAAAAAGCTATATTTTTTAGCCCTAAGATGCCACAAGATGATATGAATGCAAAGGATGAAACACACTGCGGAGAAACTTGAAACAAGAGATTTACGGTAAATTGAGAGAGACAACGTGGAAAGACACGTCGGGGAACACAGGCTATTTTTGGAGATCTGTCAAGGTGACAAGAAGTATCCATCAATAGTTGTAAAGAGAGGGACAAGACCCTAGGGAGACGAGTAGTGACATCCAAGAATAGCATTGGATGGAAACTACGAACAAGACAAAAGGTATGCCAAAATATGTCCAAGAATGGCATTGGACAACAACAAGAAAGTTTCTGGTAAAAATAACAGCGTCATCCAAGAATAGCATTGGATGGAGGTAAAAAACACTCTATTGGGGATAAGATATCAAAGAATGGCATTGGACGGAGGCACTACAACATTCAAGAATGGCATTGAATGAGGCAATAACAAGCATCAAAGACATCCAAGAATAACATTAGATATAAACAAAATTCCATTTAAAAACTCCATTGGGGAATATCCAAGAATGGCATTGGATGGCAAGGTTAAACATCAGAGATATCCAAGAATAGCATTGGACTTGGCTGGGGAAAAGGTGTCCAAGAATGGCATTGGACAAAAGTAATCTCAACATCCAAGAATGGCATTGGATGAAGTGAGAAAAGTTCTGGAAAATATATTAGAAGTATCCAAGAATGGCATTGGATAAAAAAGAGTTCACAATATCCAAGACTGGCATTGAATAAAGTGAGCAGGGACTTTTAGGAATGGCACTGAAAGGTAAAGGTAAATCACTACATTCAGGAATGGCACTGAATGGTAATGAGAAAGACATCCAGGAATAGCACTGAATGCAAAGGAGAAAACTCATTCAGGAATGACACTGAATGAACAGATAAAACTTTCAGAAATGGCACTGAAAGATATCCAAGCAAAGTATAATGGGGATTAAGAAGAGAGAAAGGACTTCCAGGAATAGCACTGGGAGAAACAAGAGGAACAAGGTATCCAGGAATGGCACTGAAAATCAAAAGAGACAGACATCCATGAATGGCACTGGAGTGAAAGAATATAAAGATCCAGGAATAGCACTTGAATGAAAGAAAACAACATCTAACAACAACAATAAATGCACAAGGAAACAATAATATCCAGGAATGAAACTGGAAAGAAAGAAGACAGGTAAACGACAATATTCAGGAATGGCACTGAATGAAAAGGCAGGTAAAAGTTTTGGTAGGGGCCAAGTAAGTTGGACTTTGATCACAAGGTAAGATGTTGAAAACAACAGGACCTCGGAAAAATGCATATGAGCGCGATGCACACTTCGAGCCATGAAAATCTTTCTATGCATGATATATGAATGATTTATGTATGTAATGCATATGATAGGACAACTGAGATAGACTCTTTTTTGAGGGAAGAAAGGGGACTCTGATTCCTCAACACAGGGAACACTGCCCACTCTGCTTGGAGAGAAGATGTTGAACACATCTCTATCACACTTATGAATTGCATCAGGCTAATGGTCTTTTGAGGAAATACATCTTGAGGTTCTTGAAGAAAATTTCCCCATATTGATTGACTGATGAAAATAAACTAATCATAGCTTCAGTTTGACTGCTGCAGGGGAAGAACTAATCATGGCTTCAATTCTTGAAATGAATGCTGAGGATAAACTGATCATGGCTTCAGTTGTTGGGGATGAACTGATCATGGCTTCAGTTCTTAAAATGAAAGTTGAGAAGGCTAAACTCAGTATGGGTCTTGAAGGAGATCATCTAGCTAACCAATTCTGAGAGTAACTTGCACTGAGCAACAAATCTTGAACTGATTCATAACAGGATCTGGAAGCAATGTGCCCATGATAGGATTACTGACCAAGTTTCTCAACTGTTTGAAAATTCTTGACGAGAAAAGTTTGTCTGCAAATAGGATTATTCACACAAGCATGGTAAGTTTAATGCAAAGCTCAATGCAATTTTGAAATCAAAAATCATTTTTGGAATGATATTATTGATGTAAAGCAAATGAATCACTTGTCAAAACACGGCAGTTTAGACATTCAAAAATGAAAGATAAAGCAAAGGTAAGACATCAAAGCAAATAATTGGAAACAAACTTAGGAGTCAGTTTACGCAACCTTGCTGTAGTATGCTTTCAAAAGAAACCTGACTTCAATGAGGTCTTTTGAAGGTTGTAACGTGGTCTGGTTCACGGTTTTTTGAAACAAAGGATATAGGCTCAAAGTTAATTTGTACCCGACCCATTCTTCATGATGATCTCCAGTCCTATGCTCAGTTAATTAAAACTATGCATTTAAGTTCCAAGCGATTTTGGAATTGCAACACTGTTATGATGATGGCTCAAGGGCTAAGGGATTTTTTTGAGATAGCAGTCACTCTTTCTTACAACATTTTGTTGTTTTTGATGAGGACCTCAGTCAATTCATTTTGTCTTTGAGGATTTTGGTAACCTCTTGATTTTTCTTTTGTTATCCCTAACTTTTGCCTGAACTGTGTCATTTGATTTTACAGTTAGCGGGATGCCCCAATTTTTTTTGCCTAAGTCTCCTTCATAGGTTTTCCTTTTGATTTTTCTCATTCTCTCTTTTTTTTTAAAGATAGTGACTGTCTGGCTTAATGATTACGGTGAACCGTCATTGGCTTTTGATTTGGAAGACATCTTTGACACTTCTTTGATGTGTGCGAAGGAAAACTTGTGATTGCAATGGTTCTCTTTTGTTTAAATACACAGTCAAATTAACTGAGAACTACCCATCCCCAGGTTAAAATTGCGGTTTTTTCGTACAGAAAGAAACTCCAACTTCTAGGCTCCAAAGGGTTGACAAGGGATTAACTTCCTTATTTCTCCAGTGTTTGGGAGTTGAAACAATGCCTGTACATCATCAACCAAGTTTTAATTGAAAGCATACAATAGCAATTTCAGGTATTTCGTTTTCATCATCCTCCCTCCAATCTTTGCATAAACAAAAGCTTGATAAAAAAAGTGAACATGAGATATATTTTGTTTTGTGAAAAAGAAAGCATAAAGATGCACACAGTGGATATAAATGAATTGAATCAAAACATTGTAATGCTCATTTCATTGAAATTACCATGAAAGTACAAATAAAGTTCGAAAGCAAACAGATAATACAATCAAAGAAAAATGCAAACAGAAAGAAACAAGGCCTAGTGATTAATCAACAACAAGGATGAGCTGTCCTGTCTGAAGCACTGGCTTTAGGAGATGATCTGTCTGAACTGACTCAAACTTCACTTGGCATGCTCTAGCAAAGAATTGTTGACAACATTGGGATTGTCATCAAGAAAAGTTAGAATCTTTGAGTTCACCAATTCTTGTACTCTAGCTTTCAATGCATAGCAACCTTCCAAATTATGGTCTGCCCCACCTCGATGGAACTCACAGTGAAGATCAGCCCTATAGCCGGATGGGAGAGGATTTGGATGAGGAGGTAGATCCCTCGTTGTAATCAAACCTTTCTGAACAAGACATGGATACAACTCAGTGTAAGACATCGGGATAGGATCAAATTTAACCCTATTGCGATTTTGATTTTGTCTAGCAGCCTGACGAGGAGCTTGAACTGGTTGAGCATTGACGATAGGAGCAAATGCATCTACATACTATTATTGCCTGTGATGAGGTTTCCCTTCAACTAAAACAGCATGGGTATCACCATCCTTTTTCTTTTGAAAATTCCCAGCATACTTTTTAGCACCGTTATAGGCTTCAGCATTGGCAATCTTTCCTTTCTTAATACCTTCTTCTAGTCTTTCTCCAATAGTGACTAGGTCAGCAAAACCAGATGATACACTGCCTATCATATTTTCCCAAAAGAGTGGCTGAAGAGTGTCCATGAACAATCCAGTCAATTCTTTTTCAGCCAAAGGTGGCTCCACTTGAGCAGCTAGCTCTCTCCAGTGCTGAGCATACTCCTTAAAGGATTCTTTTTTCTTTTTGAGACATATTTTGCAATTGACGGCGGTCAGGTGCCATGTCCAGATTGTACTTATATTGCTTTAAGAAATCATCAGCTAAGTCTTTCCAGCTTTGGATACAGTTCTTCTCAAGTCCCATATACCATTCATTGAAGCCCCACTCAAGCTGTCTTGGAAACAGTGAATGAGCAGTTTGTCATTTTTGGCATGAGCAGCCATCTTGCGACAATACATCACCAAGTGGGTTCTGGGACAGGTGTGCCCCTTGTATTTCTCAAAATCTGGAGTTTGGAATTTTGCAGGCATAACTAAATCTGAAATCAAGCACATGTCCATTGCGGCAGCACTAAAGACATCACTTCCTTCAACGGCTCTTATCCTTTTGTCTAGAGATTGCCATTGCTCTCTAACTTCTTCAATGTATCCAGGTTCTCCTTGACTTTCAGATTGTGGACCAGCAACATGGTACACGAAAGGAGGATTCTCAGGAATAACTTGAGCAACAGAATGCACAGCGGGCTGAGGTTTAGTGAACAATGGAGCTAAAGATACTGGCAGTACAGACGGGACAAACACAAGATTAGTTGCAAAGGGTGGCGAGTAATTCGGAGGTAACCCAAATTCTGGCCAAGTAGAAGCTAGTTGCTAAGTCAGTGGACGGTTAACAGCAGCAGGTAAGATTTCAGAGATCACAGTCCTCTGATGTGGTTCACCTCTAGCAATCAGAACTTGCATCATTTCTGTGAGTTTGGTCATCTCGGACTTCAACTCATCAATTTCCATTCTGACTTTGGCGTTGTGTTATTCTTGCTTTTCCATTCTCAATCTAACGGTAACTCTAGTTCTGTAGTTGTGTTGAGGAAACAGCTTGACGGTGAATAGATAACTGAAGAAGGAGACAGTTGAAATGAGTTTCTGGACAACTGGGAAGAATACAGATGTATGCTCATGGATGCAAGAGTGCATGAATGCAACAACCACAAACAAGATCACTCAAAGCACACGGGTCCAAAGGTTCGAGTCACGAGCATAGAGTCAAGGTTAAGAACCAATCCACAAAGGTATGTACTAAGGTTTTGTCTTCATTGTACCTACAGAAAACAGCGGTTCTAACAGAGTGCCCAGGGTCCACAATCCACTATCAGACACACAAGTGCACCGATTTGCTCGGAGGTTGGTAGTTATCCTCAAGAGAATCTAACCTGAGTGTGGCATCGCGTAACAGCTAAGTCAGATTTGCATCTTCATAGCTTCCGCGCCACGATCCTAAAAAGGCTAAGATGGGTTAAGGGTTACTACAGTCCTCAGTGTTATAGGCTTCTATGGAAAAAGTAATGCCTTCACGATTGCTCGATCGGCATCAGTAATTCCAAAGAGGCAACCACCGAGTGGATGGATTCTCAAGTTCTTCTTTTTCAGGATTCGACTCCCTCAAAGTTCCCTTGACTATACCATCCTCGTATCTCAAAGTACACTCTGGTCCGGGTATAGGACCTATCTCACACACACAGGAACTCCCGAACAGAACAAACAAGTAACAAGCAAGTCAAACGAAAAGCAGTGAATAAATCAAAGTAGGCTGAACCCCTCAAGGGAGTGCCTCCCCAGCAGAGTGTCCACTTTTCTGTAGCGGCAAAATCGTGAGTGTAAGCTATTGATTAACTTAACTCGAAAAGCAAGAGTCGCCACTGCACTTTTATTTTATCCAAAAAGAAAAGGAAAAAGAGCGAACAAAACCTACACAAGCTCTACAGCAAGAACAAGTGAAGAGAGACTGGATAAGGGGGGTTGGTTACGTTAAGGGAAGGTGTTAGCATCCAAAACCTCTATAGTACTCTATAGGAGCCCTTTGAAATATCTACCACTTTTGGTCTGAAAATGTTTGCTTGAAAAATGATTGAGGAAATGAGAAGAGAAATTATTTTTAATGATTTTTGTGTTTGGAGAGACTTGTCGCCTCATGCCTACGTACCCACGATGTGCAATGTAGGATCAAAACTCCGTAGTTCATGGTACAAAGAATGAAATTTGTTTGTTTTGGTTGTTTTTAAATGTAAAGACAAGTCGTCATTTCCAAGCGAATAATTCCGCTTAAAGAAATGAATCATGTCTAAACATATGAAAAAGTTAAAGGAAAAAAGTGCACGAGGGCATAAAAAGAGTTTGAATGAGTTTGGTGTTTTTTAAAGTCTTTTGAAAAAGGTGTCAATATGCTTATGTAGTTTAGCATTTGTTAAGAAATGAAAAGAAAAGAGTAAAGTCACTTGACAAAGACAATGTTTGATTATGAAAGAGGTAATAGTTCGAAATCAAGAAGGTTTGAAAAAGGGAGAAAGTTTTGAAAATTGAAGAATGGGGAGGAGAAGAAGTGGCTATCCTAAAGCATAAAGTAAAAGCTAAGGATAAGAATAGCCTAACCACACAAGTAAGCTCCATAGTCTTCAAACCATAATTCCAAAGCAAAGGAAAAAGGTCCTAGTTCTAAGTCCAAGGATCCAAGAATAGCATTGAAGTCCAAGGTCTAGGTGCAAAACTCCATGTCCATTGCAAGGGATAGTAACCATAGTTCAAGATTAGAAGCACAAGTTTTTTAGAGGTTTTGGCCTTTATTAATGTTTTTGGTCCAAGTGGACAAAGAGAAAAAAGGCATAAGTATAAACATGTGTCCAACTGACAAAGGAAAAATTGCGAAAGCATAAACATATGTCCAACGGACAAAGGAAAAATTGCGGAAGCATAAACATGATATGAAATGATAATAATGGAGCATAAAAGTAAAAGAGAGATAGGGAGCAAGAAGGAAGCATAAAAGTAAAAGTTAGAAGTTAGTGATTAGTTGTTAGTTGTTAGAGTAAGTGATCAATAATAATTGAATAATTGCACTTAGGTCAAAGTTAATGAGAACTCATTAGAGGATTGATAAGACCAAAGCCTCCTAACAACAAGTCTCATAAGTGTTGAACCAAAAGACAAATAATCAATAATTTTTTATTGTTTTTCGAAAAGGGACATATGTTGCGCTATGTTAAGCAATCGCCGAGTAATTTACGGAGTAATTACCCTACAATGAGGTCGGTCAATAGCTCTTTGTTCTAATGCATGCTAGATGAACGATATGTAGATCGTCATCCAAAAGCAATACCGCACGAAAAGAAAAGAGGGTAGCGATCTAGTCTTGATCAAAATTCAACAATGGAATTTTATGATCCATAAGACTTTCATCGATCAAAAGAAAAGGGTAGATGAAGAGAAAGCCAAATTAAACCACACAATTATGTGATCTAAGCCTAAGAACAAAAGGAAGGGGAAAAAATGGAAAAGGAACCAAAACAGTCCCAAAAACAAGCCAAAATGTGCATTTTGTTTCGAAGTAACCGGTTACGACATATCTGTTAACCGGTTACTTAGTTCAAAATAGTGCAGTTTTTCAAAATTAACATAGAGTAACCGGTTACAGCATATCTGCTAACTGGTTACTCTGCACCAGAATGCAGAAAATTGTGCAAAATTCAGCATGATCCATTTTCAAAACTTTGTACAAACACCTTATGATCATGGAACTGAAATTGCACGAAATTTAAAGTAAATTAACAGCGAAAACCAGCAATTAAACACAATTACAAGATCCAAAGGATCAAGTAACAAAGATCTCCAAAGATCTACATTATGGAAGATGAAGATGAAGCTTCAACAATGGTGAAAGATGAATTACCACTTCAAATATGAAAATTCCTTTAAATTGCTTCAAGATCCAAACACCAAAGCCTTGATCTGTGAGAATTGATGAAGAAAACAAGTTTGGGTGAAGGTTTAGCTCAAAGTTAAACAAGATTCAATATGAATTCTTGTTAACTTTCAAAAGAAGAAAAGTGAGCTTTAGTAAAATTTGTGGTTGGGGAGAGAATTTGCAAGAGGTTTTTTGGCTATCAAAAGCTTGAAGAATGAATGAAATGAGGGCTCTATTTATAAAGTTTAGGCTTGGAAGTTTTGTGGTTTGGAATTAGGCTTGGAATTTGAAAATTAGGCTTGGAATTCAAATTTGGAGGGAAATTCATAAAAGAGTGGTGATTAGGGAAGGTGTGCGGTAGGAAATGATCAAAGTGATGTAGGGGAATTAAAATGAGATGGTCTAGAATATTCCAAATGTGACCAAGGGCTGAGATTGGTGTAAATTGCTGAATTTTGAATTTGCCGGATTTTTTTCAAAATCTCACGAGGGTAACCGGTTACTGCATATCTGCTAACCGGTTACTTAGTTCAAATTTTGAAAAAATGCTCTTTTTAAATGCACTGTTGTGGTTCCGGCTTGATTCTTTTGCTCGTCAAAGAAGGCATGGAAATAAACACATGAATCTTGGAATTCCTTGAATAATATCAATTAAAACTTTGGGGAATCCTTGATCAGATATATTTGACATGATTGCTGATCAACTTTGACTTTTCTCAGATAAAGTTCATTCGAGCCGTGGGACTGTTATTTTGGCATTTTTAACCTGTTCTTCCCCTGAAAATGTCAGTAAAGAGAAAACAAAATATTTTTGGGTTTTGTTTACAGTTAGTAAAATATAAACAAATAAAGAAATAAAGTGAATAAGAAAACACACAGATGATCAGTAAACCCTGCAAGGCATAAACCCCAAGATGAGAGGGATAAGGGAATGAATGTGTGATCTTGCTTGTGGTAAAAATGAAAATGAAAATATGAATGATATGTGGAATCTTAGGGGTCAAAAATTAGGGTCTTACACCATGCATTAAACACTTAATGCACGTAAATATCGACAATATCTTAACTACTTCTCCCCCTTTGTCAAATATCAAGAAGGAGAGAACCAGACAAAAAATGCACAAATAGAATCTAAGCTAGCGCAAAAGCCAAAAATAAATGTAACACTTAGTGAATCATAAACATAACCATACATATCACATATAATAATTAACACAAATATGCAACTTGAAAGAGATAACAAGATGAAATAACAACTAAGCGAATATCAGAAATACCAATACAACATGAATTAACATTATACAATCAACATGATACACAAAAGATGTTCTAATAAGCAAAGATCAAAATATCATAACATCATATTTCAAACCATAATAGACATATTATAAAACTACATATGCTAAATGTCATGATATGAAACATCACAAGATCATTAGGAAAGAAATAAGAGGAAGGTGGAGGAGGTGCAGTAGCAACAACATGTCTTCCGGAATAGGAATACTTGATACAATAGTGTCGTGATGGAAAATGAAGTTTTTACTACTAAGACAGTCAACAGAGCTCTTCAACACTTCAATCTGATGAGCCAGACATTCTTCTAAAGCTTGAATCTCTTCTTTCATCTTCACTCAATTCTCCTCACCAACATTGGCAAGTTCACCAATGCATACCGTGATATGATCCTCCCCAATCTAATTATCTGTAAGAATTTTTTGAAGCACGTCATCCAAAAGTTCCTTCACATATATAGATGTCGAAGCAACTACACTTGCAACAACAGTAGACGGACCAGTCCTCTCAGTAACTTCCTTATCAAGGATTTTATCATCATAAATATGCCTCCCATAATCCTCCAAGTAATAATAATCATTGTCCAAGTCCTTGTAATACCTCATCTTAGCCACAATACCATAATAAAAAATTTTCGTGGACTCAGTAAGATCTTTCTCCTTGCACTTAATGCCATGAAGCTGCAAAATCATCATAACAAACAAAAAGAAATTGATAGACCTCTTAGGATTGTCCCTATAATAGATCATCCTATAATTCATGAATCTAACCTAATTATTCTTGGTCGTCTTATTGTCGTCATAAATAAGTCACTGTCATCAGCCCTGCTAGAGTTTCTTGGTTTTTGAGCCAAAATCTTCACAACAATCCACTGAATCAACGTCATACCAAACTTGATTGATTCTCAAGTTTAACATCTCCATATGTTTACAGACAGACTTAGAAATTTCTAAAACAAAAGGAATTTTTGCATAGTCTTTTCCTTTCGAATTAGACACATTTGTACCTTCACTTTTCAATAAAAAATAAGTGGTGAAATCACAATAGTTGAATTTCACAACCTTGTCCTTGAACCTACTTTCTAAACCTGCAATGGTAAGTTCTAGATTGCAATAAAATGCCTTGACATACTCAGGGTTGTACTTCCTATTCATGCTAATGAACGATAATAGATTATTGTCAGCGAATGGTTTTAGAAACTTGGTTTTCAACTTAGCTTCAGCAGAACTATTAACATAATACTCAAGGTCTTTAGGTTTGTAAAGGAACTTATCTATGTATTTTTACAGACTATCCTCAGGCAATAAGTGAGCAACATTACCACAAAGCTTATCCAGAGAAGATGAACATGGATCAGATGAGCGCTTGGCATCCTTACTCAAATTTCCATCTGTAGATGCCTTTCTACCTTGAACTTTAGTCCTTTATCTTTTTGGAATTGGGGCTGGTGATTTGGAATCAACAACTAGTTACTTGTTCTTTTGCTTGTCAAACCTCCCACGGTAGACATAATCATAGAACATGATGATGATGGATTGATGATAATGAGTGATGAGATGAAGTGAGATGGTAGATGACGATTATGATGAGAAATGATGGATAAAAGTGATTTTAAAAAAGTTGCTCAAGTTAGTGTTTTAGATTATCAAAAGAAAAAAAAAGGATGAAATGAAGTTTTAGAAGATGAAAAATTGAAAGACAGGTGAATAGCGTGACCCTTCAGGTTTTTGATTCGGATCAAGTCTATAATTTGATTTGAATCAAATTGAACATATTTGAAACCCACCAAATATGATTTGAATCACGGGCTATGTGTAAAGATTTTGATTCGAATCAAAATCAAATGCCTCAAGCCCCAAGAAAATGATTCGAATCACGGGTTTAGTTTAAAACCATTGATTCGAATCAAAATGCCAAAATTTTGAAAATTTTGAAGGAAATGAGACTTTTACAAAAACACTAAAAACACTTGAAGTCCTTTTTATGCTTATGAGGGAAAATAGAATGTTATATTATCAATGAAAAATAATCGAGGCTTTTATAATGCAGTTGCATTTTATTGTAAATGTATAGATTATTTTAATGCATGGTAATAATGAGGATGTATGAACGATGCAAATGAATGCAATGAACCGACAACATAAATGATAAACTGATGCATCAAATGATTTAGAAATTAATAGATGAATGCAAAAAAATAGCACATACACAAACATATATAGATCACACATCATACATAGGTAACATAATAAATACTCCAGTGCATACACAAAAGAATTAAAAGAGGGTTGGAATGATCATACCAATTTAGACGATTCAAGCTTAACTTGCAGATTACGATACAAAAATGAAATCAACAACAAGTATAATCATAAGCTAAAAACACGAACAATCAAATACGAATTTGATAGAACTCATCTTGAACATCTAAAGAATATTATGAGACTCTCCTTCATAAGGCTTTAGATGAACTTGAAACGACAATACTATAATCATTATTGATTAACACAACTTGTCAATGTCGAATCTCTAGTTCAAATCTTGGATGATTGATAATCACTTCAAATATATTCCTTGAATATTTTGTAGTTTGTTGAAACTTCGGAGAATCATTGCCAATAGTCACAAAATTGTCTTCATCTTCTTTTCATAACGACCTTGGAAGACTAGGTCACAAGAGGATGCTTTTGTTTCTAATTCCTTTTCTCATAATACTTTCCATCATATTATAGTATGAATGTCTGACCTTCAAATTAGGATCAATCTGAAACAACCTTTAAGAAACAATGTTACAAACCAACTACACATGACTCAAAAAAATTGTTAGTTCAATCTTGGATAAATCAACACTTAGAGAACATCTTAAGTATAATAAATTCCTTGAAGAAAATTATATTGAGGTTTTACTTTGAATTAATCAATGTAATGCATTGCAATGAATAATCAATCACAAGTAATTCAATATGGTTTCATAGGGATTCATTGAATTGCATAAGCTTCCATAACGTTTGAGAAAACTCGTCTAGGATCGTAGGAACCATATCCTCAACTTTTGGAGTCGCTAGACTTCGATCCAAAGCCGAGCTCTGATGCCAATTGTTGAGTGAGAGTATGGAAACAAAAATGTCTAGAAGGGGGTTGAGTAGACCCAAAATCCTTTTAGACAATTTTTAAAACTTTTTTGGTCCAATAAAACAAAACCGAAGATTTTAAAAAGTACGGAAGCAAAACAAAAAAATGAGAGCTAGGAAGCATCTCAATGAATCAAGCCACATGAAATGATACATAAAATAACGATGAAATATATCACTTCAAGTGCAAGTCATTTACATGACAACCAAAGTCGCTTTAAACGAAGCGATTTAAAAAAACACTACTTGTATGTTCTCAACAATGAACAATTGACTTCATGATGATTCCTAAAGATTAATACACCACAGAACTAACCTTATACATTAAATCACTATAAGCACAGTATAACTTATATGGTATGCAACCTATGCAATTTTGCAAACATGTAGTATCAAATATGAAATGAATGAATGCTTATAAAGTAATTGGATATGAAAGAGAAAGATACACAAAGATATATAACGTTTCGAAATTCATCCTCGCTTTGCCTACACGCACACTTCAATGGATGATTCCATCAGAACATAATCACGATCTTCTACTACGATGATAAAATAATTACAACATTTTGATTATAAAGAATTATTACACGATAATTCCTTCTCATGAGGCAGACACTAAACAACTAAGACAATACAAGATCCCTCAAGATTTTGATCCAATAACCTCGTTATCCATAATAACCTACTCCAAGTATCAGTGTGTGGTGGTCTCACCAATTTCTTGTTTGAGCAATTGCCATTAATTGAGCGTATATTGGATAACTCTCAACTTTGTGTGCTAGAAATCTTTCTCCAATGCCATCAAAGAATGAAAAATTCCAAATCCACCTTACATAACGTTGATACTTGATTCTTCCAAAGTATTCCTTGGAATATACTGGAAACTCTCATTTTGTTAAATAACTCCCAATACCAAACAACACTCAAGAAATGATACATCCATCTGTTACAATAAAAAACCAACTACAAACAAAAACATTAGATACTTTAATGTAATACTAGTCTCCCTTTCACTCAATCGTTAGAGGAGGGTCCATAAACAAAGAAAGAAACTAAGGATGGAGATGGTGAACCGTGCCATATAATCTCAACAATAACTGACATTACGAGCGATTAGTCAAGTAATTCAGTTTTGATGAATGATGAACACACACACACAAGGTTCAAACAAGTTTCTAGATAAGTGGGTCTTGGTTCTTGATGGTTATCAAGAGCTTGATCAAATCCTTAACAAGATTGATCAACTCATTCTCAAATTAACACAAAACAATAACCCAATTGCACAAAACAAGATGCAACAAAAACATATAAAGAATTGACATGGGTTCCATATCAAAGATTGGTGTTTTTGGAGAAGAAGAATGAAGAATGGTGTAAAGATGAACACACTAAGAAGATAATACAAAAATAACTATTTTTTGTCTCTATTTATCATCATAGGTTTCCCACACTTGTATTTTTAATCAAAAGAAACATTCATTTAAATAAGTGATGGAAAATTGACGTTTTTATGATTTGATTCGAATCAAGAAGGAAATTTGATTCGAATCAATCTAGACAGAATCCAAAAGAGATACTTTTTTAATGAAAATTATTTAAATCATTATTTGCACTTGATTCGAATCAAATGGGGTTATGATTCAAATCATGTTCAATTTTTTCATCTGAATCAATTGATCTAGAATGCAATTCCAAATTTCAATATGTGAATGATTCGAATCAGATATTATACATGATCCAAATCAAATACCAATTACATCAAAAATTCAAATGTTTAAACTTTCGATTCAAGCTACTCATGTGGAAATGACAAAATATTAACTTTAAAGGCTAAAAAAGGAAATAGATAACAAGGAGCAAATGAATATAATATGAAAAGAAAAGGGTTCTCAGTGTTGTAATTTAGTAGCCAAAATAATTACAATCAAATGGAAAAAAAAGTTTACAATCATATAGACGAATTGAAATAATATACCAATTACAAATATGCAATGAAACAATAAGTGAATTGTAAAACATCAAAACACAATAGATACTTAAAGCATGTAAACAATATCAAATTATATTTTGTGCTTCCAATCTACTCCATCTACCTACAACTCGACCTACGGTTTCCTAAAATGAATATAAGTTATAGATTTTTGAAAAGTATGAGAGCCAACGACTTGGATGGCTTCCACAACTTCCTATTTCTCTTTCACTCTACTTCCAACGATTTTCCTTTCCACTTTGGCGACCTTTACCTCAGCATTACTAAGTTGAGCCTTATCTTCAGAAATCACATGTTTCTTTTTAACAAGTATTTTTTTTCATATTACAACAACTAGATATGAGATTTAAGATCCTCTACTTATTTTTTCCTCTATTCAAGATCTTGTTACGCCTCATTCAAGGAAGTATATGTTCTCACATTCTTGAGGATTTTTTTCATCATTATTACCAAGATCAGTATTTACTCCCTTGAACCTAAGCAGTGGGACCGACTCATCATTTATAGCCTTGGTCAGTTCATATTGCAATTTTTCTTTCTCTTGGGAAAACTCTTTATTGGGCATGAAAATTAAATAATTAAACCGAGTTCAACCACTCTAGTGGAATCATACTCTTGAACCATAACACATAGGTTGCAATAAGAAGACAAAAGGGTAGCGACTATGATAGGTAGAATTTTGCCCACCAAAACAATTGCATAAATCTCTTTCTCCATATAGGGAACATACTTCCTCTTTAAAGACCCAAAGGTATCAATGTAATGATCAATTATGTTGGCTCGCCAAGAGTAGTATCTTGAACATGAATAAAAACTTCTACAGAGGGATGAGGTTTGGACCACATTGAAGGAGATGTCGATTTTCATACCCTAATTTTTACCCCTAAGATCCCACCTCATTTTCATCTTTACAATACATCAAGATCACAAACTTGGTTGTCCCCTAACCCTTTCACCTTTGGGTTTGCCTATGCAGAGATCATCAATCACCCTTTGCGTATCTTTATTTTTGTACTTATATGATTTATGTTTCACTAACCTCTAATCAAAATACAAAAATATATGCCTTGTACCTTTGTTTCTTTTGCAAGGTAGGGTTTGGAATCAAGAGTATCAAGTGATTGTATCCTTAACTAGGGTTTGAGATCCTCAAGTCAAAGTGTGGTCAACCATTGATTTTAAAAGGCTATTCATCAAAGAATGACCTCTAATCTTAAATAATAAAGTCTCAAGCATCATTCAAATTCATTTGGTCAAAGATATCTCAAGATTGGATGGCTTGTTTCTCAAGAAATTTCCAGGGTTCATATGTTTATTTCCATGCCTTCATCAACAAGTTTCCTCAAGCCATTGCAAGCTTCATCAAAGGAAAATGAAGATTGCATCATTTTGAGTTTATATAATCATCAATGTGCCTTGAAATGCAAGAAATGTCCAAAGTTGCAAGTTTGTATAAGGAGGTTTGACCAAAAAGTCGACATTTCAAGCCTAAGTTCAAGACTTCACAACTTCTTCATACTTCAACATTTTTAGTGCTTCTTTGGGAAAATGAGTCTCCTTGACATCCCCTCCAACTTCTCTTTACAAGTCAAGAGCTAATTATGCTTGGAAGGCCTTCAAAAGTATGGAAACATTATGTCATTTTGTGGACTTAAAATTTTTTGGCCTAAAGTTCGAGTATGGTATGCCTATGTTCCAAAGATCATAACTTCTTCAATTTTCAAATTTTATGGACGTTTCTTTTTGCCAAATATCCCTCTTGTTGTCCTCTACAACTTTTCTTTAGAGGTCAAACATCAATTCATTCTCTAAGGACCTCAAATTTTGAAGGCTATTTGTGCACAAAACTAGGTCATGACCTGTTTGACCTAATGCCTGACCTGATTTTCAGTGCCACGACCTCAACTTCCAACTCATGCCATTTTCACTTCAACCATCCTTTTAGGTTGATTATTTTTGCATTGTGTTCTCCTCCATCAAAGGATCTATTGGCTCAAAGAAAATCAAGAAATGCACGAGTAGATTACATTTGGCCTATCTATGAACATGGTTACTTGGAACTGAGTTATGGTCCATGATCAGTTTTGAAATTTCATCCAATTCTAAATTTAAACCAATGCTTGTATGTGGTTAGTACCTTAGCATGATAAATGATGATTTGTGATGCCAAACAACCCAAATTTGGAGGCAATGCACTACGTTTTGGCTGACTTCATGATCAAGCTTGGTCACACTTTTGACACACTTCATTTCACACGATTGCAGCTAATTCTCACAAGTATCCCATTCATTCATCTCAACTATAAATAGAGGAAGCATTTGCACTGAAATCCAAGCTAGGATAACCCCTCAAACCTCTGCTCAAACTCATAATTTCTCTTCAAATTTTGAGATATCGTGTTTCATTTCTAAGCTCTTCTAACTCCATTTCTCACTTCCATTAGCTTCCCTACCATCTTCTGATGCTAAAGCAACAAGAACCAAGTCTTGAGACTTATTGAATTGCTCTGACCAAATCCAGTTTTCAGCACCTCCGACCATCATTTGGATAAGGTAGTTCTGAGCATCTTTTGGACTCAAACAAGTTACCATAATGTTGCCTCACTCTCTCTGATAGTTTCCCCTAACTTATCTTGTGTTGTTTGTTCATATTAAGCATTTAATTTCTCTTTTCGTGTTTGCATTCTTCACTGAGTTTCCTTCAAATTCTCTTTGCTCACTTTCAATCAATGAAAATGAGGCATGAGATTGAGTTCGCACTGATGAAAAGGTCACAATGGTGGTGGTTTTGTGACCTAAGCTTGCCATTTGCCAAAATCCAGTGAGCAACTCACCGGAGAAGATGACCGAAAGTGCCTCGTGGTGTCCTGAGTTTGTTTTGATTTAAATTTGATCCAGTGCATGCTTTTACTTAAGGTTCAATGTGTCTCTCATGTTTTGGACCTTTAGATCTATTTTAATGAGATCTGATGGTTACACGCATGTTTGATCCATAACCTTTGAATATATTTGAAGACTGTAACACCCCAAAATTTTCCCTCCTATTTATACCATCAATAAGTGGCTTATGCTTCACATTTCATATACATTTAGGACATAAACATCATGCATCATTGGTCTTCTCAAGGCATGAGATCAAAGGTTTCTGGTCATTGGTTGTTCAAATCAAAGAGGATGGGATGTACTCAAGCATACAAGCTACAAAGGCTTCTCATGCCTCAAGACATCATATTTGGTTCACCATTCCATCAGAAGATTGAGATTGGCAAGGAAATTGAAGAGGACCACATTCTCATATCTCTTGATCCTCAGATTAGGGTTTGCTTCTTTGGGCATGTGACACCTTCATGGGCAAGGATCTTGAAGTTTCATCATCATCCTATCACATAGAACATCTTGGTTCAAAGGATTCTCCATTCTCTCCAGAGGAATTAGGGTTTTGAACATCAGTCAACATCTCCTATCTTTTGGGGGCGCCAAAACTAGGGTCTTGCCTAAAATTAGTTTATTTCTGATTCTTTGGGCAAGACTTGAGTCCACGGTATTCTATATGTTCTCAAGTATCTAAGAGTGGAGTATGGACTATCAATTTCATTCAAAAGGATTTCATTTGGCCAGATGATTGAGAATTAGTCAAATTAGGAATAAAGTCAACTGTGCAAGAAAAATGTCAACTCTTGATTGTTTGAGGTCAAACTTGTGTACATCATGTCAAATATGATCAATGGATGGAATTTGATCAAGAAATGTCAAAGGGATCATCAAAAATCAAGAATTGTGGAAAGTTACCAAATTTGGCAAATTAGGGTTTTAGAAACTTTCCATTTTGGGAAAGTTCTTCATGGTTTGCAGCCAACTCCAAGGCCATTTTTCTCCATGATCAAAGCTTCATTTAAATTTTTGTCTAACATGAGAGTTGTAGTTTGCATTTCAAGCTTTCCAACCATATGTAATTCATCTCCATTGGATCATTTTTGAGCAAGCTATGGTTGTTGGAAGTTGGAGATTTTCATACTTGCATTTCCAAAACTTAGAAATTTTTCTAAGTGTTTAAGGGTCAGGTTTTGTGCCCATGTTCAACCTCATTTTTGAGTGACTTCCAAGCCTCATTTGGAAATATTTTTCAAATGAAAGTTGTAGAGTGATCTTTCACCTTTCCAACCATATAAAGAATGTCCCATTTGGGTTCCTAAATCAAAAGTTATGGTCACTTGAAATCATGGTTTCAAAGTTTTTCAACATGAGAAAAAACTTAGAATTTTTCTAAGTCCCATAAACCAGTTTTGTGCCCATGACTTTAACATCATTTTCCATCATGTTTAAGGCCTCTAATCCAATTCTTTTCAACATCAAACTTGTTGTATCAAATGAGAGCTTCAATTTGGTACCAAGATCATTCCATTTGGTTCACTAGCCATGAAGATATAATCCTCCAAAGTCACTACCATGAATATGTTTCTCAAATGTCTCATGCCATGCCATTCCACTCAAATTTCAAACTCATGCCATTCTTTTGTTGCTGCAATACACCATGCACATATCTTCATGTTACCCTCATTACCTCATTAAGCCATGCATAAACTTACAAACCATGCACATACCATAACTTTACTCCATATGCCAAAGAAAGAGAAAAAAGAAACTTAATAGACAAGGTACAAATTCTGCTTGTACCAGCAGCCAATGCATCACCATCTCACATCATGATCATCATACACACTCATTAAACCTTCAAAAACCTGTGTTCTCACATAACCTCTCATTTTTGTAACTTTCTTAACACCACTCTAACTGACTTTCTAACTATGATTAACCATTGACCAAGCCTCTAACCACATGTATAAAGGCTCCTAACACCCTTGTGAGAGCAAGAATTGTCTCTACAAGTCAATCTATGTTTTAATGATAACAATACATATTTGTGAAAGAACCATTTTACGTTTTAACGTGTGTTGTGTGCAGATCATATTCATAGAAATTATCAGATCCAACAAGCACCAGCCTGATGAGTGAAATTGATAATATACGAAGTTACTATGTGTGACACAAGTCGCAAGAAGCAAGAACACTTCTGTATCTGATCATGATCAGTCAAATCCAAGGATACCGATATTGCTGATGCAATGCTCTTGTGGATGCTCTCTGAAAGTGGTCGAGATTCTGAAGATTGTGAAGCTTCTGAAGAAGAGAACCAAAGTGCTGAAGACTCTCATGACTTGAAGTTCTGAAGTTTCGGAAGACTTAAAGAAGTAAAGGATAACGTGCTCAAAGACAAGTGTTGAAGTTTTGAAGACTGATTCCTAATGGACTTCTTCAAATAACTGAAGACTTGACATATCAGATATCCTGTTAAGAAGACTCTACTCATGCTTCATCCATTAACCATCAGAAGCCTCTGAAGTTCAGATATCACATGTTACCGTTATGAGTAACTGTGCGCGGCGCCCAAGAAAGATATATCCCGTCACTTCTCCCACAGCAAAAAGGAGATGTGTCAGTACATCTAGTTATTACACAACGTCTCTTTTCCAAAAGCCAACAATATTTCAAACGGCTATATTTCTACTGAGCTATTTAAAGGAAAGAGTATTTTGCTTCTAAAGATGACAAAGTCTAAAAAGACGACAGAGTCCACAGATCGATTCAGCCATGAATGGGGAATTGATCAAGTCATTGTGTAAAGATAGCAACAACAATGAGTTCTCGTTGTAACACTTAGAATATCCAAAGCTATCACCATTTGCACATGGCCATTGTTGTTGAAGCTCAAAGATCATCATTCAACACAACAACAATGAATTGGTATAGAAGCTGTTGATGAAGAAGACAGCATTGCAAATCAGTCAAGTCATCAACTACCTTCTCGTCAGCGCTACATTAAAGATCTAAAGCAAGGAGTTGTTACTCAAAGCTTGCTCACCCCGAAGACGAAGAAGAAGAAGAAGATCTACAAGATGTCAACAACTGTAAAATCATTATACATCTCTGTAGTTTCTTAGAATAGCAAGAAGTTGTTGCTCACATCTTGCTTGAACACTTGTGTGTTCTTTGTACTTAAACTTAGGAGTAATCTGCTTGTTAAGAAGCATCTTTGTAATCTCCTGTATAACTAATTCTTGGTGAATTAGTATTCCTTGAGTGGTCAGTGTGACCGGAGACTCGAGAAGACAATGGCGAGATGTCATTATGGGAAAAGCCTGAAATAGGGTCAGTAGTGTTATATTCATTGCGATGAATCCCTGAACGTCTAGCTGTGAAAGCCTAGCAGTAGATCTTGAGAGATTGGAACCTGCAGGTCAATGTTCGTTATATTCATTAAGTTGAATCCCTGAACGGTTCTTTGTATGTTAGTCACAGTTCGGCTGTGCAAGTGGTTAGTCACCGAATATTGCCCGTGCATCTATAATCGAGATTGATTATAGTGGATTAAGACCTTGTGTTCAAGGCGAAATCACCCGAGGAGGGTGGACTGGATTAGCCTTTATGGTGAACCAGGATATATCGTGTGTCCTTTACTCTTATGCTTAATGTTCTTATTTATGTTTCTATATAGAGTATCAGAACCCTACACAAGTAAGTCAGAACCTTGCAGCTTAACTCTGATAAGCTTCCGCACTGCAAGTTCTGAGAAATGGATATTATGTTCAGACCCTTGTTAGTTCTAAAGCCTCATGCTTAGCAAGTCTGAATGTAACGTTGCCAATCAGAGTCTCTCAACGAACTCTGATGTAATCCTAAGTGATTCAACTACAAGAAATGAAAAGTAGTCAAAAGAGAAAATACACAATTCAAACCCCCCTTTATTGGTTTTGTGCCCATGTTCAACCTCATTTTTTAGTGACTTCCAAGCCTCATTTGGAAATATTTTTCAAATGAAAGTTGTAGAGTGATCTTTCACCTTTCCAACCATATAAAGAATGTCCCATTTGGGTTCCTAAATCAAAAGTTATGGTCACTTGAAATCATGGTTTCAAAGTTGTTCAACATGAGAAAAAACTTAGAATTTTTCTAAGTCCCATAAACCAGTTTTGTGCCCATGACTTTAACATCATTTTCCATCATGTTTAAGGCCTCTAATCCAATTATTTTCAACATCAAACTTGTTGTATCAAATGAGAGCTTCAATTTGGTACCAAGATCATTCCATTTGGTTCACTAGCCATGAAGATATAATCCTCCAAAGTCACTACCATGAATATGTTTCTCAAATGTCTCATGCCATGCCATTCCACTCAAATTTCAAACTCATGCCATTCTTTTGTTGCTACAATACACAATGCACATAACTTCATGTTACCCTCATTACCTCATTAAGCCATGCATAAACTTACAAACCATGCACATACCATAACTTTACTCCATATGCCAAAGAAAGAGAAAAAAGAAACTTAATAGACAAGGTACAAATTCTGCTTGTACCAGCAGCCAATGCATCACCATCTTACATCATGATCGTCATACACACTCATTAAACCTTCAAAAACCCGTGTGCTCACATAACCTCTCATTTTTGCAACTTTCTTAACACCGCTCTAACTGACTTTCTAACTATGATTAACCATTAACCAAGCCTCTAACCACATGTATAAAAGCTCCTAACACCCTAACAAAATTCACTTACTTCATTTTCAACAAACCAGATCCAAAATCCAGTTTTTGCACCCTCATCGAATCTCATCGAATCTCCTCCATTTTTGAAGATCTTGTTGAGATCTTTTCACCATCTTCATCGCCTCATGGAGTAGGGTTTACTGTATGCACCAATCTTAAGCTGGAAGCACCATAACACCTTCCACGAGTTCATCAATCATTGTCATCAATTTGTATTTTCAGTCCATATTTGAAGCTGTTAGGCATTTATTTTGCTTACTAGAGTAGATTACAATATTTGCAGGAAGTTATTGGGTTTCTTGGCACTTGGGATTGTATCTTAAACAGGTTAGAAATGTTGAACTTTCTTGCATCATGCTAGAGCAATACATGAGGTTAGAGGCATGTAGATACTTGCATCTGAAGTCCTCTTGATGGAGGCAATGTTTGTGGCTAGCAAATAGGGTGAAATGTGAAACTTTGAATTTCTAGGGTTTAACTTATGCCATTCGTTTTGCACAATTGAGTAATTATATGAGATTTTTGAGCTTGGATTTGAAACCAACATGGAAAACCGAGTGGGATGGTGGTTATTTTTTTTATTTATGGGAGTTTTTATCATCATCCACGTCAGTGATATGCCGGAGAAGACGACCGGAGAATGTCTCCGGCATCTGTAATATTCTCCAGCCCTAGTCAACCCTGTATGCATGTCACCTTACAATAGGGTCATGTAATAAAAACCTGCCAGCACGTATTACACCTTTACCCGCGTGTGAGTTTTTTGAAATCAACCAATAGCCTCATTCCAACGCACTAATGAACTTCCAGCATGGCGCACGTGTTTCTTTTCTTTTCTTTTTTTGATATTTTTAATATTTGTTTTGGAATTTTGATGTGAATGTGTTCAAATTGACATAGTTTCACATAATGACTTGAAACTAATTTTTTCCAACTAGTTTTGACCTCAATTTTTGTATGCCTTTAGTCATATTATTATAGGACATGTTGATGATCATGTGGTATTTTTGCCATTATTTTTTGGTGCATTTTGAATGCCTTTTTGTAGCTTGTTTTGAATGATCATTATTGGATGACTTGCCTAATGTTTGCTATGATTTGAACCAGTTTGGAACATAATCTTGAGCCTATTTTTTTGGACATGTTAATATTCTTACCTTATCATGTTAAGGTTAAATTTCCATATTTTTTCAAGGCTTTTAACTATTTTTCATGAATATCTTTTTCCATGTCTAGTGTGTGGATGTATGCCTAGAGTTGGGGTAAAATTGATGCTTGTGTGGGAATCTTTTGAGTCATTTTTATTGACATGTTTGGACACATTCATGATGATATTTTTTATACCATTATGATACCTTGATGTTGATTTTGTTTCATGGTCTATATGCGTCCTTTGAACCCTAATGCATACCCGATTTTTGTTCAATGCTTACCTAAGTGATTGGATTTGATGATGCATTTATGAAATCCTTTTTGGGATTTTTTGATCATTGATTTTCAATTGATATAGAATGAGGTAAATCCTTTCAATACCACTTTATAGGTCCTTTTGGTGACCTCTAATTGATGTTACTTTAGTGTGAACTAGAACATGTATACCATCAACTTCGACAACCATTTGCTTGAGCCTTTGTATGCCATTTTTGCTCAATGTTTTTGTGGCATAATTGTGAGATATTATAGGTCATTTGTTACTTCCTTGTGTGATTTTACACTCCCTTAACTTGAATTTGTTCATTCTTTACATGATTGACAATTCACATTCTTTTAGAGGATGCTTAGGATGGATTTTGTTCCTTCCTTGCACTAACTTTTGAGAATTTGTTTGATACGAGCTTTTGTGACAACTTGAGGTTACTATTAAGCATTGAATATATGAATTAGCTTCTGACTTAGGTCATTCAAATGTCAATTTCATGCTTTCTTGGTCATTGTTGTGCCATAAGTGAATGATACATGATATAGGTGACATCTTTGTCTAGCATTGTCTAATCTTTTGAACATGACTTGGTGTGGATTTCATTATCATTTATTGACATTTCAAACCTCATTTTGCATTGATTATGACATGTAATGCTACTGCCCCATGTTGTTTCTTTCTTTAAGTTTACTTGTTTGAGCTTTTAAAGTGTATCTTACATGAATATTGTGATGACAATTGTTTGTGTGTTAATTTGATACATAACTTGAATTCTTTTAAGCTTCCTTAGGACACTAACATGAGTTGACTATAGTAGGATATAGCTACTGACCTAGGTAGGTTCTCATCCCTTTAGAACTCATTTCGTTTTGTTAATTGATTGACTTTACTTCAAGTCTAGTGCATTAGTGCATAGTTTTTGCATATTTCTTTCAACTATCCAATAGTTGAGCTTGGTTTGAATTTGGTAAGTACTTGTATTACTCTACATTGTTGTCCAATATTATGTGAATTCTCTTTCATCTCACTCCTTTATTACTCCTTTGAATTGTGATTGAATCATCTAATGTTTACTTGTGTATGATCACATGTTCCCTTAGGATTCCTAGCTTGAATCTAATTTTGGATTAGGTTCAAAGTAGGAGAGACATTAGGTTACCAATCCAAGCATGCTAACATAGGTAGATATTCCCTTTCCTAACCTCAACTATAGGATCAATTATTGCATGACAACTTCTAGGATGGAGTTCCCCTTAAAGTTTTCTCTTAAACTTTGAGTCTCTCTCTTCTCTCTCTAAAAGAAAAGCAAAAACACTTAACAAATATTGTATGTGGAGCGCGTCACGAGCCTTAAGTACATGGGAAGTGACAAGAGGGAGCCCCTCCTTACCTTGTCTAGGGTGTTTTGCATACGTCCCGTCTTGGGTCGATCTTGCAACGCATTCGATCTTATGTCATAGTCTTTAGCATGATACATATCACAAACAAAACACATCAAAACACTTCTTATAAAAAGACACAAACAAATCAATTGTCTTCCTTTGGGATTCTTTTCTCATCTCACTCAATATAATCGTAAGGATGCGCTATTTTCATTCTACCATAAACAGGTAAACGCGTAAGTCTCCACACAATGAGAGGCAACACCTAAACTGCTAGAACGTGAACATTAGCGTCGTCCACCTAAAAAACACAACGAACAAAGACCCATAGGTTGAACTACGACTGCTCTGACTTACTATCTCTTGTCCGATTGAGGATACGTAGGCACAAGACGACGATGTCTTGGCGAGCAACTTTCCCTAAACCCGTAGTCCCCCGAACTACGTTGACTCTGAATTTTCCACTCCTGAGGAAATACGTAGGCCTAGGACGGCGATGTCCTATCGAGTCACCTTTTTTTTTCTTTCCCCGTTTCTCCGTTTCTCGTTCTTTCCTTCTAGTTAGCAGTGGAGCTTCAGATACCTATACTCTTTGATCAAAATAACAAGCGTGGATCCCATCGAGTACGATGGACGCGAGGCGGTGCTAATATCTTCCTCTCGCATAACCGACTCCCGAACCCAGACTATGGTTGCGATGACCATGTCTTTCACTCCTTCAGGTTTTTTTCGTCAGTTTCATTTCCCTGCGTCGGGATAAATAACGTTCGGTGGCGACTCTTCTGTCTTTTCCGCCGATTGATTTTCGCAGTTTCGACAATGACTATTGTTTTTTCCAGCATTTTATTTTCATTTTAATTGTTATGATTTCTCATTTTATTTTGAAATTTCATAAAAATAGCTTCCTTCATGTTTTTCACAAAAAAATAATTTCATAAAAATAACTTTTTTTCATAATTTCCTAAAAATATTTTCTATTTTATGAGCATTTTCCATATTTTAATTTCATGATTTTCTGTTTTTTCATTATTTTCTTCATTTTTCATGCATTTTAATTTGTTTAAAAATATTTTTATGCATTTTTAAATTCTCAAAAAATTATTATACGGTCCTTGACTTGCTTCTGATTTATGATAATTTTCTTGAGCATTTCTTTGTTTTTTAAAAGCTTCATTCTCTTTTTCTCTTTTATTTTCATTTTAAAAATCATTTAAGAAATCTTTTTATGCATTTTTAATTGCTTTTTATTGCATTTTGGTTTGATTGCTGGTTGTTGCCTTGGATCATAACTTGTTGATCAAAGTTCTCCTCAATTTCAATGGACTTTGGGTGTTGATGAGGTTGGATGAACCTTCATCAATTCAAATCTATCATTAAATGAATCATTTGATTCATTTTTTGTGCTTTGAGTTGATGATAGGTTTAGTGCCTTAATCCACCAAGAAAGGTGATTGAAATTGATGATGAATAGATCTTGAGTCTTGATTCAATTTGATCCTCTCTCCATCTTTCCTTCTCCTTCTTTTTCTTTTTCTTTTCTCTTGATCAATTAGATGATTAGTTGTCCATCTTGTTCATGATGTTTGGAGTGATGCTTGAAGAAATTGTATCATTTCAAATCTATTATTCAATTGATCAAGGATCATTAGAAGTACTTTGGATTGATGCATAAGTTTGTCCTAAGTTGTCATGAAGGATTGATTGATGTAATGGACCAATCTCCTTGCCTTAGTGCTTGATCCCTCCTTGGTTTTTACTTGTGCTACGTGTTTTAGGAGTATGATTTCTATCATATATATAACATGTACGGTACATAAATTGTTATTGACCGGCCTCACAAAGTATGATCTTCCTTATAGATTGTGTTACGATTGCTTAACATAGCGCTAAATTTGTCCCGAATCAGATTATTAAATCTAACATTAATACTAACAATATTATTGTGCTAACTTTTATTTTATACCATTGTTTACTGGGAAAAATAGTAAACAACCTCTGGCCTATCAATTTTATAAAAAAAATGAGTAACTTGCAGGATCGACCAAACTAAATCCTAGGACATGTGCTAAAACAAATTAAAAATATGTGAAAATAATGTTAAACATTTCGACTGCATTAATATTTGGAAACAATGGCATTTCGACAGCAATAATATTTGGAAACACTGGCATTTCGACAATACTTAAAAGAAAGTAATACGAGGAAATAACTAAAAGTGCATTGGAAAATAATTTAACAAAATAAAGGAAAGAAGGTAAACTTCTGAGTGAAAATTAATTGGATTGCATTGAATAAGAAAAATGGTGTTACATAACACGTACATTTCTTCAAAAAACTCTTTTCTCGCTACACACGGATACTTTGAGTAACTTTGAGAAATTTGTACAACTTTAACACACACAAATCCTAATACTAAGAATTGCTATTTATAATGGTGAAAAATAACTACCCACTAACGGCATACTAATCAGAGGGAAACACATGGCATCCTGCATGTCTTCATTCTTTAGATGTTCACCACGTGTCCCTTTCTATCAAATGGATAAGGAAAAAGTTCCCTCCATTATTTAAATTTGAACTCCTGAATCGAACGGCACCCATTAACCTACTGTCGAAGAACATCTCCAAATTGTTAAAAATATTTCTAAGTCCCTAAAATACTTCCCTCTTGCATGAAGACGTCTTCGACTAAATCTTCTAGAAGTACCATTCCCGTCGAAATCTCCAAAACTTTAGAAATCCTATTTCTTTGAAGGAAACTCTTAATCCACTATCAGGCGTCGAATTTAGGAGCTAACAAATTGCCCCCCAAAAATGTCATTTTCGACATCATTGAAGAAAAATTCATTTTTTGAGAATGTTATTCGACGCCTCATTCAAACCTTGCATGGCTTCGACGCTTGCTCGTGGTTCCAACTGTTCACTTTCCTTTCAGCAGAGCTATGACATCATAGCCATTATTGCTACCTCTGACATGTCTTTTCAAACCACGCAAAAAATCTCCATCATCATTACCTTTTCCTAGGGTCTAGGAGATCATGGGGAAGTAGGCACTTATTACCACCGCTTCATCAAGAATCGTGGGGGAAACACGTGTCTCACTATCAGTCCAAACATTTCACAATTTTCTCAAACCGTTTCCACTTCCCAACTTATAAATACCCTTTCCAACAATTATTTTCACTTTTCCGCTTCCTTACTATCAAATTTCTCCAGAAACCCTTGCATTCAAAACTCAGTCTTCTTCATTTTTCAACAATGGCTTCCTTTACACGCTCTACCAAAGATGCTACCAAGGTCACCAAGGATGCTGGGAAACCTGCGAGAGCTCCAAAGAAGATTTCTCAACTTGCTCTGTTTGATTCTGTTTCTAGACCTACCATGGTGGGCAACCAGCAATATCTACCTGAACCTCTTGATGAAGAGAAAAGGAGAATTTACGCCTCTCAGGTACTTATTCCTTTAACCGTCTCTAACAAGTCATTGGCTTTATTCGGTCCTTTGTTTGATTTAACTATAGATCCTGCTAGACTTAAGGAATACTTCCCCTCTTACCACAAATACAAACCTGTAGGACAATGTAGGAAACCTAAGGCTAGTATTGAAAACCCTGCTGATCCAAATGATCCTCCAACTGAGGAGGCTATTGACCTTAGATACATGAACAATTTTAGGGTTTTTAGAGCAAACCCGACCTTTAAGGATCCCTCTGATTATCTAGGGTGGTTGAACAAATTGGAAAAAATGAAATCTGATGTTTGGAAGAAAATGGGTATTTATGACCCGATTATGCTGTCGAAAGTAGGACCTGGTTACTGCTCGAATATGCTTATTTCGTCCTTGTACTTCTGGGACATTGCCCACTACACCCTTCATCTCCCATGTGGTATGATGACACCCACTCTTTTCGACATAGCTGCTATCACAGGGCACAAGCCTACTAGGAATACTTACGACCCTAACTTCATGGCTGAGGACAGCATAGGTTTTACTACCTCTAAGGCAGCTTATTTGACCCACATAGCTCACTATCACGATAAGAGCAGACAGGAAGTGTCGGACGTCGAACATATAGCTTTCCTAGCTCTGTGGCTGTCACGATGTGTCTTCTGCTCGAAGTCACTGCAAGTTGCTAGAAAGTTTCTGACCTTGGCGAACCAATTAAACTCTGGCCATGACTTATGTTTGAGCAAATTAATCCTAGCCATCCTCTATGAGTCCATGAGCGAAGGGGTCACCCAGCTCAAAAGCCTAGCTGACAAGGGAAGTCTACTCCTTTCTGGACCCTTCTGGCTGCTTCAGCTGTGCTTGAATACTTTGTTCGAAGGTTTCCTTCCCCTCAAGCATCAGATTAATGAAGATGTTGATGATGTGAAGAATCGAAGAGTAGAAGGCCCTTGTTTGGAGAAATTGACACCTGTTGATGATGGTCGACCTGTCCAATAGGCTTTCACCAACTTCATCATGATGTTCGCCAAACGTTATGATTTTACACCCAACATGGCTCCTTTTGCGGCAAGGAAGTGTGGTCCTGAGTGATTTACCAGGCCATTCCCAGCGCCGTCGAAGGCTCAAGTTGCATAATCGATTGCGATCTGGGAAGCCTTCTTAACTTCTAGGGTCTTAACCCTAAGATTTAACCTCTCCAAAAGCCAAGTCAACTTAATTACTTGCCAACCAAATCTTATCGCTCGACAATTTGGATTGGTTCAAGTCTTACCCCGACCTATTTATGACAAGAAAAGTGCTCTCCTTCTTTACAAAGCCAATCATAGTGAAGCAATGGCCATTAAGCATATTGCACGATATGCTGGTCGAACACATTTTCTTCCAGTAGCTTTCGAACCAAGCTCCCTTTGTACTTAACAATTTGATGACTGGTGGAAGGCTTATTATGCTGAAGAATTTTTCGACGTGGTTGCATTTACGTACCACATTAACAAGGTTTTCCTCTCTGTGCAGGAAAGAGTGAAGAAAGGTACTTCAACGCACATTAAATAAATCCAAGCCTTCCAAAAATACTTTGAAACTGTTTATAGACCAAATGACCTTGGTCGAACCGTCCGCGACACAGTTGTTACTCTGAAGGAATTTTTTTTAAAGAAAATGGAGAACTTAAAGATCCCTTCGTACGTTCCTCCTGAGAAACGATACGAAAAGGCTTTCAATATGTTTCCTCCCAAACTCCCTCGACTGCCAAGCGCTGATTTTGGAGTGGCCCTTGCCCCCTCCATTTCCAGACTGGTTCGTCTGTGGGGATTCTATCAAAATCGTTCGCCAGCAATCAAAACCGAAAGCACAACGGGTGGTTCCGACCAAACATACATTAGACAGTTTCAAAGGACATCTTCATATTGGGATCGAAGATGTTCGCATCGAATCTGAAATATATGAAGGTGTGGAACTGGCAGATTTTGACCCAACATTTCCTTGTCTATTTATTTTCACATATAATGACTTATTTTCTGTTTATTTTAGCCGTGAAGATTCCTCCAAAGAAACCACCAGTTAGAAGGCCTGCAGAAGTGAAAGAAGAGGAAGGGAGCAAGACAACAACAACAACATATGTATTCTCTCACTCCTTATTAAATTTGTCACTTTATGTTCAATATTTTCTAACGTTTCCTCTTCGGGGCGCTCGAAAGCAACCCCCGACTCCTCAGAAAAGGAAGGCCAAGGACAACACATTAGTGATAGTCGAATCTGATGATGAGGACTTATCTCCAACTGCTGAACAACCCCTGAAGAAGAAGAAAAGGTAACCAAAGGTAAACGAAGCCAATGCTCAATCTCAGGCAAAAGGTGTGAAGGTCATGATCAAGAAACCCACCAAACTAACCATCTTGGAGCCAACTCCTGAAGAGATGTCGAAAAAGGCTGCATAGTAGCCTGAAAGTGACAACTCAAGCCCTGGGGCAGAAGCTCCTAAGGTACCAAAATGATTCACATATACACCTCATTGTCCTTAGTCTTTCTGTTCGACCACTAACTTCATTTATGGTTTTCAGGATGACGCAGGAATTTTGACTCAACCGGCCGCCGTATCAACCAACCCAACAATCCTCAATAGCGAAGGTGAACTAACATATCACCCTTCAGTAAAGGATTCTGAGAAGAGCTCACTGAGCAAAATCAACCAGGTAGTCGAGAAACAACGCGAAACTTCTCCACCCAAGACTACCACTCAAGCTTCTCACACCAGTGAATCCGATCACGAAGATGATCAAGAAAAAGACACACAGGCAGAAACAACTAGGGCTGATATGGAGGTGGAAACCCCTGAGCTGCAAGTCGAAGACGGAGCTGATGATAGGTCCCTAAGAGTCGAAACCTCAGATGTCGTCTAAGATGATGTTATGGAAGAGGGAGGTAAACATTTTATGTTCCCCAACCAATCAATGCCTATTGAGGAGTTTATGGATGACGATGAAAATGTCGAAGGGGGTAATAACCAAGACGAAGAAGAGGAAGAAGACATTCATGAAGAGATAATTACTGAAACAACTCCTAACCCTAACCTGTCAACTGCGAAGGATTCGAGCAAAGCCTCCATGACCCTTTATGCAGAAGAACTAGAGGCTCTGAAAAAGAACAACCCCCGTGAGTACTTAAAAGTTTTACTTGGTTCTAGGGGAAGTTCATCTGACAAGAACCTCAGTTCGCCCTTTGTATCTGGCGGTCAATCCACTGCTGATCCTTCTAGCCAGATATTGTCAAAGATCAAAGAAAAGGTTTTCAAGGGTGACTTGTTTCGACTCATTGAGTCTGACGCCACTTCTTCAATTGCTTTAAAGAATCTTCTCAAGGAGGTTGATATTCTAACTGCTTCTCCAAAAATTGCCAATATTATCTTGGAGCTGACCTCAATGATCGATCGAATTACTGCTGATCTTGCAAAAATCAAACAAATCTCGAAAGATATTAAAAATCAAACTAGGTCAGTCGCGGCTGCATGGGATGCTGCTTCAGAATCCACCAATCGACTGGCTAGTTTGGAGCAAAACCAAGAACAGAACAAGACTCAAATGGAAGCCAATAACCAAAGTATTAGCTCCTGGGAGGCACAGATTAAAGAGCTGCAAACAAAGATTTCGAACGCCAAGAAGCAGAACGCTAAACTCGAAAAGTTTGACAACTCCCAGGTGGCAAAAGAGCTTAACGTAGGTCTGGATTTTACTGATAAAGCTTAGAGGCTAGAAGCAGAACTGGAGACCATGAGGTCGAACCAATCCCTCTGTGAGAGGCGGCTAGAACTGTTGAAGGCAAAGTACTCCAATATGAAAGACAACCTGCCGTTCTAATTCCAAAGACTTTTTCTTTTTTGAACTTCATCATTATTCCTTGGATTCTGTAATGCTTATTTTATTTTTTGATGTAACAAATTTAGCCATTTTGGCCCTATGTTTTATTTCGCCATATTAACTTCGATTGTTTTGCACGTTTGATTATTCTCTAGCTATTTTTATTTCCTGAAGTGCAGGCTTGTACTTCTTTAAGTACTTCCCATTTACCCTCAAGATTCTCTTATCTTGATCTAACTCTTCGATCTCATAAGCACCATTCGAAAAAACTTGTATGATTTGTAAAGGGTCTTCCCACTTAGGAGACCATTTTCCCAAAGATCTATCCTTTCGATCTATAGGCAAAACTACTTTCCAAACCAATTTTTTAGGCGAAAAAGTCTTAACTTTAACTTTCTTATTATAAGACTGTTCCACTCTCTTCTTCTGCCTTTTCAACAACTCTAAAGCATTAAGCCTTTCCTCATCTAGGTCCACCAATTCGTCTAACATCATATTCCAATATGACTCAAATGGGATCTCATGATGCCTCTGGATTCTTGCCGACTGAAGATAGATTTCAATTGGTAATACTGCATCATGGCCAAAGGTCAATCGAAAAGGCGTAGAATTAGTCGCCTCTTTGGGGGAGGTTCGACATGCCCAAAGAACTCGGTCCAACGTTTTGTGCCAATTTCTAGGCTTCTTTCCCATATGCTTCTTAATTAGGCTAATCACCACTTTATTTGCTGCTTCGACCTGACCATTAGCCTGAGCGTAATAAGGCGTAGAGGTTAAGAGTTTGAAACCCATTTCTTTAGCAAATTCTTGCATTTTCCGACCAGTAAACACTGATCCTTGGTCTGTCGTAATGGTTTCTGGGATTCCAAACCTATAAATAATGTGTTTTTTAATAAACTCGATCACGTCTTCTTGGTCAACATTTGGTAATGGCACTGCTCTGATCCATTTCGTAAAATAGTCAATGCCTACCAAAATGTACCTTTGATTTTTAGACGACGCTGGTCGAATCTCACCCACCAAATCCAAAGCCCAACCTCTAAAGGGCCATGGTTTAACTATGGAGCGTAGTTCGCTTGCAGGGACATGTTGTACACCTGCATGTACTTGGCACTCTTGGCATCCCTTAGCGAATTTGATGCAATCCTTAAATATAGTAGGCCAGTACATTCTTTGTCGGAATAAAAGCCATTTCATCTTGTGGCCTACCTGATGAGCACCACATGCCCCACTATGAACAGTCGAAAGGGCTAAGTATGCTTCTGAATCACTAAGGCACTTAAGCAAAACTCCCTCAGGAGTCTTTTTAAATAACTCATTACCCAAAAGAACATAACTTAAAGCTCAAAACCTGATTTTTCGACCAGTGGACGCCGTTGGGTTCTGCAGATATTCAACTATTGGTTTTCTCCAATCTTCGTCGTCAGGCTATCTACTGCTAAAATTTCGAAATTTTCTTTATCTGTGTATCCAAGCTTCGTCGTTTCCAAATCTGATGGGGACAATCTAGCTGATACAACTCTTCCTCTGACTTCAATTGCATCTTCTAATCTTTCGTTTAACACCTTATATCCAGAAGCAACCTGAGCCAAGTCATTTGCCACTTGATTTTCCAATCGAGGTATGTGTCGAATATTCACTACTTCTAACTTTTTCAGTAATCGATTGGCTATTACGAAGTACATAATGAGATTCTCTTTAACACATTTGTACTCCCTTGTAATTTTTTTATGACTAACTCTGAGTCTCCCATTATTTCGACTCGAGTGGCCCCCAATTCCAACAATATCTCAAGTCCGGCTATTAAGGCCTCATATTCAGCCTCATTATTCGAACAAATACCTTCGACTTTATACTTAAATTTTGTTGGAATTCTATTAGGAGAAATGATCAGGACTCCTACACCTGTACCATCTTTATGACTAGAACCGTCAAAATACAATTTCCAAGGTTCAAGCTCAAGATAGTTTGACATGTTTACGTTTACAGAGTGGTCGACAATGAAGTCAGCTACCACTTGTCCCTTAACAGCCTTTAAAGGCATATACGTCAGGGAATACTCAGTTAAAGCCAATGCCTGTTTACCAATTCGACTATGCAGAATTGGCTTAGACAACATGTGTTTAATGATATCAAAATGAGACGAAACATAAACATCAACTGGTTTTATATAATGCTTTAACTTTGTACAAGAAAAATACAAGCATAAACATAATTTTTCAACTATGTTATACCTAGTTTCTGCATCGTTCAAAACCCTACTAAGGTAGTAAATGGCTCTTTCGATGCCATTTTCATCCTCTTGAGCCAACATGCTCCCTAAAGTTTTGTCCGACGCAGATATGTAAAGTCTCATGCTCCTATTTCTACAAGGTGGTGCCAGAATTGGAGGATGACTCAAATACTCTTTGATTTTGTCGAAAGCTTCCTATCGAGCTTGCCCTTATTCGAATCCCTCCTTGTTTAGTCGGAGTAGAGCTGAGAAGGATTGAGTTCTCCCGCTGAGGTTCAAGATAAATCTCCTTAAGAAATTTATCTTTCCCAATAGTGACTGCAGTTCCTTCTTTGTTGATGGCGCTTTCACCTCCATAATGGCCTTGGTCTTATTCTGATTTATTTTGATTCCCTTCTTATGGACCACAAAGCCTAAGAATTCTCTCGCCTGCATACTAAAAGCACATTTGAGAGGATTCATTTTGAAACCATGTCTTCGCATCCTTTCGAATGATTGTCGAAGATGGTTAATATGATTCTTCCCTGAAACAAACTTTACAACAATATCGTTAATGTAAATTTGCATAAAAGTCTCTATGTAATCATGGAAGATTGTATTCATTGCTCTTTGATATGTTGCCCCAGCATTTTTTAGGCCAAAAGGAATAACTACCCACTCGTAAGTGCCTAAGACCCCAGGGCATCAAAACGCCGTTTTAGGAACATCCTCTTCAGCAATGAATATTTGGTTATTCACAGAATACCCGTCGAGCATGCTGAGGTACTCATGGCCAGCGGCAGAGTTGACTAGCATTTCCGTCACAGGCATTGAGTATTCGTCCTTTGGGGTCGCATCATTTAGATCTCTAAAGTCTATGCAAACCCTCAAAGTACCATTCTTTTTTATAGCAGGCACAATGTTTGCTAGCCATTCGACATACCTGGCCATTCGAATAAATCTGCAATGAAGAAGCCTTTCGACTTCCTCCTTGATCTTCGAGAGAATTGCTGGTGCAAACTGCCTTGGATTCTGCTTGATTGGCTTCTTTCCATATTTAATTGGCAACTTCAATTCAACCAGCTCTCTGCTCAAGCCAGGCATCTCGTCGTAATCCTATGCAAAGCAGTTTTTAAACTCCTTTAACAACTGGATCACTTCGACCTTGAGTTGTGGACTGATACTTGCATTGATATATGTTGGTCTTTTTGTTGCCCCTTCCCCCAAGTCGATTTCTTCCAAAGGATCTTGCGCTAGCATTTTAATGTTTGCTGCCAACGGTTTCTTCTTGAAACCCAAAGGCTCGTCATCATAAATTGCATCGAGCCTCTGACCTTGCATTTTGTCCTGAACCTTATTAGGTGGTTCTGGATCGAAGTCCTTACCAGGACCTTCTTGATTTGCTTCTTTGTTGGCTTCGACAACCATATGTTTAACTTCGGCCTCCAGGGCCACTTGTAGTTTGTTTTCAGGTATGTAAGCCGAAATCCTTTCGAGCGCCTCAAACTCGGGCATCATCATCGAATTCACTTCCCCAGCCTGTGGGGTTAACTCCGGATGTCCCTTCATAAGCGAAGTCATCTTCTCCTACAACTTCCCGATCCCACTGAAACCCATTTGTTGGATATAGATACAGTGAATAGTACATGTTGTCGTCTGGAGTGAACGCAAAATTGGTTGGGTTACATGGAGCGATGTTAGCCAAATTCCTGTCGAAGTTTCGACTATCGACATGGTTAGCCGAAGCTAAGAAATAGCTCTGGTCGGCTTCAATGTTCTAAACAATACCATATGTTCTCCAAATGGTGATTCTTTGGTGCATCGAAGATGGCACGGCTCCTATTCCGTGGATCCATTCTCGTCCCAATAATAGGTTGTAGTTAGCCTTTATCTCTACGACCATAAACATAGTTGACCTTGTGACTGTCCCTACCGTCAGACCAACTTGGATTACCCCTAACGTGTTGCCAACCTTCCCTTTGTAATTGGATAACACCATGTTATGGGGTTTGGTGTCAGTATCAAACTTTCCTATCTTCCTCAAAATGAAGTGCGGTATCAAGTTTAAGGTAGCGCCGCAATCCACTAGAATTTTGTTAACTGGTACATCTTCAATCTTCCCAGTGATGAAGAGAGGCTTCAGATGGCTTTTCATAGCTTCATTGGGCCTTTTGAAGAATGCATTTTTCTCTTCGACACACCTGTTATTCATCACATAATAGCAAACTGGCCTATGTGTGGCCATTTATATATCAATGGTATCTGTCGTATCTTTGACCACATACCTGATCTAACTCCCTCGGTAGGACAAATACCACTTTGACCAAAATTTCGAGAGACTGCTCTGATCTTGAATCAAAATTATCAGTGAGCAATTCATCCTAAACAACCTTTGGATCATGCTCTTCCTTGCTTGCCTGTTCTGGTGTAGTGGCAGGCATTTTTTCGACAGGCTTTGGCTCTTTCTTGTCGACTGGCACGTTGGTGCTGGATTCTGCTTTCGCCTCAGCTTCTCTCTGGGCTTTCCTTCGTATTTGTTCCCTCCTCCACTGGGACCTAGACATGGGGTTTTTCCCTTTGTAGTTCTCTGAGACGTAAGCTGGTTTCTTTGAGGCCATCGAAGTGCCTCTTTCTACATCAAAACTCTGTCATTTATGTTGGCCCTTTTCCTTATTTTCATTCGGTTTTACCCACTTGCCATTGGAAAGTTCTGCAAATGGTTTAAAAGTAGTGGGCCTTGCCCCTGGAACTCTAGTCTTCGGTTGTTCTTGCTTCAAAGCAGACTTCCTTGGGTCGAAACCCTGCTGGCCATGAATGGCTTTCTCCTCACGCCTTTGTTTCGCCTTTCGAACTCCTTCGAGATTTTACGCTGCCTTCTTGTCAAATACAACGCTACACCTGGGACACAACATGACTTCTGACCTCTTCTTTTGACACCTGTGTATAAAGTCAATCAGATTCTCTTCCTCTTTGGGGAAGGTCAACTTGTTGTATTCTTCCTGTCGACGTTCATTATCGACCTCCATGGGTGTCTCTTGCGAAATCTCCACCTTGTTGATTTCCATTTTGACGTCCTCAGTGATATCAAGCTTACACAGTTTCATCTGAAGGCCCTCAGCAGCCTTGTCCATCTGAACAAAACCGTCAGCAGTTTCTTTGGTTACCATCATCCACTGGGAATCCTCAGCGATTCCTTCGTCGGTGTTGTAACACCTCAAAATTTTCCCTAGTGTTGCTAACCTTTTTGGCTTATGATTCATTTCATTTGCATTGTCATTTTTGCATTTTTGCATATTTCTTTTGGGCATGGGATCGAGGTATCTTTCAGCAGCTCACGGCGTCATCAGTTCCAGTATGATTTTTAATGGTGTTCAGAGCCAAGCAGATAGCTTTCCAAGTCTTTTTGAGCATTTATTTTGCTCATTAAATGATTAGATGATCAGAAACTCCGGCAGTCAATTTTTGATCAGTTATTCAGCACCAGACAGTTGTTATCAGCAGTTTAATCCAAGGGCGAAAAAACATTTCATGGCATATTTCAAGTGTATTCCAGTGGTAATATCAAATGGCAAGTTTCAGACGTCTATCGTGGTTCAGAACAGGTAGAACCAGACAAATATCCAAGTTTCCCTCCTTTTGGCGCAAAAATTCAAATTTTGAATGTGTTAATCGATTAACCAATTGCAGTGCAATTAGGTTAATCGATTAACCATTGTGAATTTTGCCCAAATGCTACATTTTCAGAGCTGTTTCTTTTTAATCCAATTTTTAATCATCCATTTTAATTCTACACATCAGTAGAAGGATCTAGAGAGTTGATTTTCCATTCAAAAATTCAAATTCTTTCCACTCCAATTCCACATTTCCTTTCCTAATTCACATTTCATCCCAATTTCCACTCACTTAACCTCACTCCCAACCCAAACTTAACTCCTAACCTAGGGGTTATTTAAACCAATTCATTCCAAACCTCTAAGACCGAGATCATATTTTCACTCCCAATTTTCAGAATTCTCTCAATTCTCTCTCACTTTTTCACTCTCAACCTCCATTTTCAACCACACTCAAAGCTCTCTTTCAAAGATTAACAAGTTCTTCATTGGAACTTGTTAATTCTTGAGCTAAAGCCTCTCATCATCACTACATTTCAGCTTTTCAATTTGGATTTTCGTTTGGATTTGGTTCTGAATTTTCAGAAGTGATTTTTGGAAGTGCTTTTGGAGCTTTGGTTGCTTATTGCTTGGATCTTCAACTTTTGAGTGCAAGAAGCTTGTGGATCTTGGATTTCTCTACTTGAATTCATCCATTTCTGTTTACAACACTTACCAAAGCAAATCTCAGCTTTGTTGGTTGGTTAATTTCAGATCCATACTCATTTTAGCTTAATTGCAACTTATACAATGTAGATCCATGAATTTTGATGTGTTTTGATTTATTTGGTTGATCTTGATTATGGATGTTGATGATTATTGAATTTAAATGATGTTTGAATGTTGTTTCTGTACTTAATTTTCGTGCATTGTTGATTACATGATCATTGGAGATGATTGCATAAGTGCTTTTGCTGCTGGAAGTGATTTTTCAAACTGATTTTGTGCTGATTTTACAGTGTTAATCGATTAACCAATTGCAATGCAATTAGGTTAATCGATTAACCAGTGCAAAATGTGCGTATTCAGAGCTGTTAATCGATTAACACAATTGCACTGCAATTGGTTAATCGATTAACACTACTGCAGAGTGTGTTTTTTGTGCATTTTTTAGCATGTTTCGATCCCGTTTCATTTTTAATCTCCATGGATTGATATGATACTTGTCTAAGGACTGTTTTGATGCTGTTGCACCTCACACCATTGTATGCACACAATTTTCCGACACGCGACTCTTGGATTTTTATCATTTATGATCATGTTTGCGATGTTGCCTTCCCAATGCGATGGACACATATCACACACTTCTTGAGCATGTTGATTATGACTTGTTGTTGATGTTGCTGGAGTTGTTGTTTGAATATGATTGCTTGCACTTAACTTCATGAGATGCATGCTTGTTTTGACTTGTTCATGTACCAAATGATATGCATTCTTTCATGATGATTTCAAGAGTTGTTTACCATGGTTCGTGGTATGATTGTGATCATGTTTGATTAAAGAATATGTAATGCTTGATGCATGCTTGCTTTGCCATGTTTGAGTTGGATTCAAGTGAATCACATGCTGCCCTGTTTCTACTGCTGTCTATGTGCATATGTGCTGTTATATGTGCCGCTGTTTGGGTTTTTACACTTCCTTTTTATGCTGATTGTGTGCTGTTATAAGTTGTCTTGCATATGTGCTGCTTTTTACAGCTGTGTTGTTGCAGATGTGTGTTGTAGCTGTTGTTTTTGCTCATTTTCTTCTTTCCTTCTTCATCTCTTTCACTCTTTCCTTCCCTTGAATCTCAAGACTTGTTTAAGTTTTGGATTCACTCTCTTAGAGCTACCTAGTCCAACTTAATTTTTGATTAAGCTTGGAGTAGGATTAGCATTAGGCTTCCCTTTGCATGCTAACTTAGGTAGACATTTCCCTTTCAACCTCAACCTTAGGGCCACCTTTTGCATGACAACATTAGGATAGAATTCCCCTTAGTGTTTTCTTTTTTCCTTGAGTCTTCTCATCTCATCTCATAACAATCCTAAAACACTTAATAAAAGATTAACATGTATTGTGCATGTGCCTTACATATGGGAAGTGAAGTATGGGGGGTCTCCCTTCATTCTTCTAGGGTAGTTAGTGTACGTCCTGTTGGGGACGATGCGCGAAGTATTCGTTCCTATGTTACAGACTTGGGTGCAATGCAAGTTATGAACTAACTTCAAACCACTTCTGTCTTAAAAACTACAAAACAAATTCAAACCTTTTTCGTCCTTCGGGATCGTGAAGTTCAACTCATTTTCAGAAAAGGGCACGTCATTTTCCGTCTCGTCGCAAACAGGCATCGACCCTAACTGCCGGACGCGAACTTAACGCCGCTCATAAAAAACACTAACCGACCTCATTAGGTCGAACTAAAACTGCTCTGATTCCCTCTCTATAGTTCGATTGAGGGTACGTAGGCACAAGACGGCGATGTCTTGGCGAGCAATCTCCCCCCTTTAGTTCGCGTCCGAACTACGTTGACTCTGACTTTACCATTGCACGAGGGAATACGTAGGCATAGGACGACCGATGTCCTATCGAGTCACTTCTTTTTCTTTTCCTCTTCGTTTCTTCGTTCCTTTCCGTTCCTGTTCCTTCTCGTTTCCAGTAGCAGTGGAGCTCCAGATGACGACACCCTTTGATCGAGACAACAAGTGTGGATCCCATCGAGTACGATGGACGCGTGGGGTGCTAACAACTTCCCTTCGCGTAACCGACTCCCTTACCCATTTCTCTTGGTCGCAAGACCATGCTTTTCCCTTCCCTCAGGTTTATGCAGTGTTTCCTTTCCCTCTCTTAGGATAAATACACATTGCTGGCAACTCTGTTTTCTGCGCCACTTTGGCGTTTGTACCATGGATGCAAATCCTCGGGAGCGACAGCTGGTGACTCTGCTGGGGAAAGATTGACCTCTTGCTGGTCCATCCCCTTTTTCGAGTCAATCCTAGCGCTTGTTTGTTTTATTTCATTGGGTGTTTATTTGTGGTGCTTTATTTTGTTGTATATTACTGTATTACTGTATTACTGTTTTACTTTTATTACCGCATTTATTGCATTGCATTTCCTTATTATGCTGGACTGTGTTGTGCTAGTTTTCTGTTTGGCAGGTTGGGAGGTTCTGAGAGATAAGCCCACTACCCAGGCTTGAGCATACACATAGGTATTAGCGTGGGCAGACGTGACGCTCCCGTGGTGTTGACCGCGTGCGGGTGATCACGATCCCCACAATCAGACGAGGTTCTATCGGGAGATATCTGCTACTGTATGTTGATACAGGCTAGTAGTTATTCTCTTGAGGAACTGTCGACTCTGGTGACCATTCCCGAGGACTCAGTAACGGCACTCCTCCCGAGAACGATAATGGCATACCATAAATGGAAAATCCATTACGACTCTCGACCCGAGGACTCAATGCTGGGAACTTGCTATAGAATGACCTTTTTTTGGGGGGAATCAGTGGACGACCTCTTTGTTTGGCGATAGTATTGTACCCTGAGGGATGAATGTACTATTGCTTCTCAAATCGAGAATTCGAGACTGAGGATCCTATTTTTTAGAACCCACATGTGAGAGGGGATGGGTGTTTGCAGGTTTGTAGGTGACTTTGACCTTCTACCTACCTGGTTTTCTAGTTTTATCACTGTGGTTACTTTTGTTCTGGGTTTTGGTACAGAGCCTTGATTGTTCAGTCAGTACAGTGCATCCAGCTCATGTGGAACTTTGATCCCATGCTTCGCATTGCATTCCATTTTTCTGACATTCATGTTTTTGCATTTCCAGGTAGTATCCAGTCTTTTGATTCCAGTCAGAGGGCATTCATAGGGATGGACACTAAGAGGGGTAAGAAGCACATCATCATCTACAAGTTCCCGAAGCTCACTCTTGGTCTGTTGGACAGTTTACAGAGTATGGCTAGTCCAGAAGTATTGGGGGTCTTCAAAGAGAAGTATGGTTGGATATTATCCCTGGCTCGGAGCCTCAGTGAGTATGAATACAATGGACTACACACCTTGATGCAGTTCTATGATCTTTCCTTAAGGTGCTTTGTGATGCCGGATTATGTATTGGTTCCTACCCTAGAAGAGTACTCTAACATCTTGAGAGTTCCTATCCAAGGAGGTGTTCCTTTTTGTGGTTCCCAAGGAGACTGTGATTTCCAAGCGCTGGCTGAGGCTCTTTATTTGAGCAAATTGACATTAGAGGCTGATTTTTCTTGCAAAGGAAAATTCTGAGGCTATCACTTAGAGTACTTGGTAAAGAGGGCTCAAGAGGAAGCTAAGGAGAAGAGGTGGATAACTTTCAATGCAATATTGGCTCTCTGTATATATGGCATTGTGTTATTCCTTAATGAGTCTGAGTTTGTCGACATGGATGCTATTCAGATATTTACAGCTTAGAATTCGGTACCAACTTTATTAGGTGATCTTCACTACGCCCTATACAACAGGAATGAGAAAAGACGAGGTGGGGTGGTTTGCTGTTGTGCATCTCTTTTCTACAAGTGGTTTGCCAACCGTTTACCTCGGTCAGGTGCTTTTGTGGATGCGAAGACTTCTCTAGATTGGAGTAAGCGTCTGATGGGCCTAGCTGCTAAAGATATTCTTTGGGTGAATAAGGGATTATTAGGGACTGAAATTTTGCATAGTTGTGGAAGGTATCCTAATGTACCCTTAATCGGAAGAAAAGGAGGTATTAACTACAACCCGTCTTTGGCTATCAGGCAGTTTGCGTACGCCCTGAAAGATCCTCCAGTTGAAAAGGATTTGGAAGAATCTTTGTATTTTCATATGACTAATGGCATGGCTATTGCACAGAAAGCTTCTGAAGCTTGGCTCAGTAGACAGAAGAGAGGTAAAACCGTTCTGGGTAAACCCAATAATCAATCTTTCGCTCCATATGTTGAATTGATAAAGAAGAGGGTAGAAGAGTTCTATTTGCCTTTTGATCGGGCTCCTCCCTTGTATCCAGAGATTGTGGAAGAGAGACTCACTGTACCACTCGAAGAATTTGACAAGCAGCGAAAGTTGGTATTTGATCTGAGGGTGGAAAACTCTGATATGAGTAGTCAACTACAGAACGCTCTACATGACAACTTGGAGTTGAAATGGAAGGTTCAAGACATGACAGAGCGTTTAGAAAAAAGAGAGAAGGATTTTGCCGACAGAGCTCAGCACTTCAAAAAGGTCAGTATGGCTGCCGAATCATCAGGTAAAGCTAGCAGGAAAAATAAGAAGCTTTTGATTGAAGCAGAGGACAAGCTTACCACGTATTAGGAGATGTGGGAAGAGGTCAAGATCGAGAATAGAAAACTGAAAGAAGAACTTCAGAAAGTGAAAGCAAGGAAAGATCATTACTCTGGCAAGTGGAAAGAAGCCCAGAAGGAAATTGAAGAGCTCAAGTTGCAAGCTGGGGTTAAGAAGTCGAGGCACGAAGACAACAACGCTAAAGAGCAGATTGCTAAATTAAACCAAGAAATTGCCAAAAGAAACAAGCTGATCAAAGGGCTGATAAAGTAACCTGCACATCCTGACACCTTAGACCTTCTTGAAGAAGTTGAAGCTAGTTTGGTTGGAATTGAGTTGTAGTTGATATTGTTGTTTATCTTTCTGTTGGGATTACCATCAGGTTTGTTGATGGAGTCACCTTTGATTATGCTTAAACTTGTCTGTAGGAACTACTTTATTTTCGATAATGGAATATTTGGTTCAACTATCTGTGCTCTGGCAGTTATGGTTTTCAGAGAGGGTTTGTCCCCATGGCTTGATTCGGTAGTATTTTTGGGTTCGGATTTATTTTTTGATAGTGTGTCTGATCCCTTGCTCGGTTTCATGGATTGGAATCAAAGCGGATATGTCCCAGAATTGTTCAAATATGATTGTTTGCATTTTGCATTTGCATTTTCATAATCATAATCATTTTTTGCATAGCAGGTGCTCGTCCCGGGTTTTTCTAACCTTTATTTGGTTACAGTCCAGGATTGCAGGCCAACCAATTCACCGGTTTTCTACTAGATCAAACCAGAGGAGAATTATGGAGCAAATGCAAGCAGAGATGGCTGCCATGCAAGCTCGCATGGCCCAATTCATGGAGTTGATGCAAGGTGTTGCCCAAGGGCAAGAGCAACTGAGGACTCTGGTCCAACCCTTAGTGGCAAGAGTGGATGAAGACAGGGTTCTTCATGGTGGAGTCCATAATGGCGTTATTGGTAACGGTGCTCAGGGAGGTCCTGTGGGCGTAGAGACCCTCATTCCTGGTGTTGTGATCCCTCCGGGCGGAGGAGAGCAGCTTGTGATTCCTTCTGTTGTGGGAGGAGGAAGTGTTTGTTCTATTCATGGTCGTCGTTTCGAAGACCAACAAGATGACATTTTCTCTATGCCAGGCGGGGATGCTGGTCCTCAGGCCGACAATGATCAAAGGTTCAGATTGATTGAAGAACAACTAAGGGGAGTGGTGAATCAGAATTCTGTAGGAATGGATTTGGAGGATTTGGGGTTGGTTCCCGAAGTTGTAATTCCGCACAAATTTCAGTTGCCCACTTTTGAGAAATACAATGGTACCACGTGTCCCAAGACACATGTCAGGGCGTACGCGAGGAAGATGGTTGCGTACTCTAAATATGAGAAATTGCTGATGCATTTCTTCCAGGACAGCCTGTCTAGGGCATCCTTAGAATGGCCTATGCAATTGGAGAGATGCCATGTCCGTAATTGGAGAGAGTTGGTCGAGGCCTTTATCAAGCACTACCGATATAATAATGATATGGCTCCCAATCGGACCCAGCTACAAAATATGTCTCAAAAGGGCAGTGAAAGCTTTAAAGAATATGCGCAGAGATGGCGTGAACTAGCAGTAAGGGTACAACCGGCCATGTTGGAAAAGGAAATGCTGAATTTGTTTATGGATACTTTGCCGGGACGTTATTATGAGAAACTGTTACCTTGCGCGTCAGACAAGTTTGCTGATTTGATCATGGTCGGGGAAATGTTAGAGAGTGGAATCAAAGCGGGGAAGGTAGCAGGTAGTTATGGGTCATCTTTTGGTCAAGGGAAGAAACCCTATGTGATTTATAAGAAGAAGGAGGAAACAAATTCGTTGTCGTCTCACCGAGGTAAAGGAAAGCAGCATCAGAGTTATAACCAGTAGGTAGCTTCAGTGACAATTCCTGCAGCGGTACCACCTCAGCAGCAGCAAAATCAGGCTCCTCGCCAATATCAGCCAAGGCCTAAATAGAACCGACATTTTGATACTCCACCTCTACCATATTCACAATTGTTTCAACATTTGCTACAGTTGCAGTTAATCCAGAAAATGACTCTAGCTCCCCCCACCGGTAATCCACCTCTGGGTTATAATCCTAACGCCCACTGTGACTTTCATTCTGGGGCACCCGGACACTATATTGAGGACTGAAAAGCTTTTAAGCACGTAGTCCAAGACTTGGTGGATTCAAAGGCCATTAACTTTTCAAATGATGTGGCAAATGTCATCGAAAACCCAATGCCGAACCACGGTGGGCCAAGGGTTAATGCTGTGTTAGAGGAGAATGAATCTTTTAATTTGGTTATGGATGTTAGTGAAGTAAGGACTCCTTTGATGGTGGTAAAGGAGAGGTTATTGAGGGGTGGGGTGTCCCCCGGATGTGATGAGAATTGTTCAGATTGTATGTCGCAAATGAATGGGTGTGTTTTTTTGAAGTCAGGAATTCAAAAGCTGATAGATGAAGGTCGATTGCAGTTTGACCAATGTGACCAACAGAGAGAAGTTGTTAGCAGGAAAAGTGAGGTTGCTACCATTACTATCCCTTTCAAAACAATCACTATTTTAGGGCCGATAAGACCAGCACCGGTTATTATTACAGCTCCCAGATCTGTACCATATGAGAGCACCAGGGCCATTCCTTGGAACTATGGAGCCGAAGTGTTCATTAATGGACAGAAACAAGAACTGGTGGGAACTTCTGTAGTGAACTCTTGTGTTGAAAACAATATTGAGGCAGGGGCTATCACGAGAAGTGGTAGGGTCTTTATCCCTTCTAATGATCAAGCTGGTAGTTCTAAACAAGACAAAGGGAAGCAGGTTGTAGATAGTTCTGTGCAAGCACCAGTAGTGAATGACTCCACAGCAGGGCCGGTTGATAATTCTTTCTCTGAGAATGTAGAAGAGTTTATGAGACTGATTCATAAAAGTGATTATAAAATTGTTGATCAATTGCATCAGACTCCGTCCAAGATTTCTATCTTGTCCCTGTTATTGTGTTCCGAGGCACACCGAAATGCACTGCTGAAAGTACTGAATGCTTCTTACGTACCTCAGGAGATCTCAGTTAATCAGTTAGAGGGGGTAGTGGCCCATGTTAATGCAGGCAATGGTTTGGGTTTTACTGATGTTGACTTGACTCCAGCTGGGAGAAACCATAATAATGCCTTGCATATTTTTGTTGAGTGTCGTGGATCGTTGATGTCTCATGTGCTTGTGGATACTGGATCCTCTTTGAATGTTCTGCCTAAGAAAGCCTTGATGAAGCTGGACACCCAAGGGTTGATATGCACACCTAGTGATTTGGTGGTGCGCGCTTTCGACGGCTCGAAGAGGTCTGTTTTCGGTGAGATTGTGCTACCAATTAAGGGTGGGCTAGAAGTTTTCGATGCTACCTTCTATATCATGGACATCCAATTGGCCTACAGCTGTCTGCTGGGTCGTCCATGGATTCACAGTGCTGGGGCTGTGACGTCTACATTGCATCATAAGTTAAAGTACATGGTAGACGGACATGTGGTGACGGTTTGTGGAGAAGAGGATATCATGATAAGCCAGCTATCTACTTTCAAGTATGTGGAGGTAGATGGCGAAATACATGAAACTCTATGTCAGGGTTTCGAAGCAGTGAAGATCACTGAGAAGCCTCTCAAGGAAGGTAGCAAATCTGAAGTGGTTCAGCCTATAGTGGTACATCAGCCGGAGATTTCTATGTCTTCCTTCAAAGATACTCAGGCCGTGGTTGAAGCCGGCGGTTCACAAAAGTGGGGTCAGATTATTGATGTCCAGGAAAATCGGAATACTCATGGACTGGGTTATAAGCCACCCAGGCGTCCTGAAGAGCCTCCCAAGTTCTATGGTCTAGTTTGTTTCACCAGTGCTGGTGTGTTCTTTGACAGAGTCAATGCTATTAAGGAGCATGGGGATAGTGATTGTGATCTGGATAGTTGGATCCGCCCCTGTATCCCAGGTCAAAGTCTTCACAACTGGTCGTCAGAGAAAGCCATTCAAGTGACCGAACCAGAGTAATTGCTCCTGTTTGTCATCTATGTTAATCCTACGTTCTGCCCAAGACGTAGTGATTCTTGTTTGTAGGGCTTGAATGTTTTTGTATGCTTTTTCTTTATCATTAATAAAGGACATTTTCGCATTCAAATGTTTTGATCTCTGTTTTTCTGTTTTTTATTTTTTGCATTAAAACCACATCAAAATGGCAATGTGTTTTTGTTTGATGCATCCATAATAAACATATATCATCAATCATGCAGGTTTTCTTGTTCAGATTCCACCCATCATGATTCGGATATGGCTCGGTATGACTTCGATAATCCCATATATCAGGCTGAAGAGGGGACTGATGAAGATTGTGCCTTACCAGAGGAATTAGCCAGGCTGTTAAAACAGGAGGAAAAGGTCATTCTGCCTCATCAGGAGGAAATCGAGGTTGTTAACTTGGGGACCGAGGACGCTAAGAAAGAGGTATGGATTAGGGCTACTTTGGAAGACACTGTAAAAAGAAGATTGATTGAAATGCTCCGAGAGTATGTGGATATCTTCGCCCAGTCTTACCAAGACATGCCTGGGCTCGACACTGACATCGTGGTACACCGGCTGCCGCTCAAAGAAGGATGTGCTCCGATTAAGCAGAAGTTGAGAAGGACGAAATCGGAAATGTCTGTCAAGATTAAAGAAGAGGTTCAGAAATAGTTAGATGCCAGGTTTCTTGCTGTAACGAATTATCCTCCATGGGTTGCTAATATTGTACCTATACCTAAGAAGGATGGAAAGGTCAGGATGTGCGTTGATTATAGAGATCTGAATAGAGCAAGCCCAAAAGACGACTTCCCACTTCCTCACATTGACGTGTTAGTGGATAACACCGCTCAGTATTCTGTGTTTTCCTTCATGGATGGCTTCTCTGCGTATAACCAAATCAAGATGGCCCTAGAGGACATGGAGAAAACGAAGTTCATAACACTGTGGGGAATATTCTGTTACAAAGTGATGCCCTTTGGATTGAAAAATGCTGGGGGCAACATATCAGCTGGCGATGGTGACTCTCTTTCAGGATATGATTCACAAAGAGATCGAGGTCTATGTTGATGACATGATTGCGAAGTCATAGACAGAGGAAGAACATCTGGTTAATCTTCAGAAATTGTTTGAAAGGTTGAGAAAGTTTAGACTGAGGTTGAATCCGAACAAGTGCACCTTCGGGGTGAGATCTGGAAAGCTACTTGGGTTTATTGTCAGCGAAAAAGGTATCGAGGTTGACCCTGCTAAAGTAAAAGCCATTCAAGAAATGCCTGAACCAAGAACAGAAAAAGAGGTTCGTGGTTTCTTAGGGAGGTTGAACTACATTGCTAGATTCATCTCTCATCTTACAGCCACGTGTGAACCGATATTCAAATTGTTAAGAAAAGATCAGGCGGTCAGGTGGAACGAGAATTGTCAAAAAGCATTCGAAAAAATAAAAGAATATTTGCAGGAACCTCCGGTCCTTATGCCGCCAGTGCCAGGAAGGCCATTGATTATGTATCCTACGGTTCTTGAGAACTCAATGGGGTGTGTGCTCGGTCAACACGACGAGTCAGGTAGAAAGGAGCATGCCATCTACTACCTGAGTAAGAAATTTACTGATTGTGAGTCAAGGTACTCGATGCGGGAGAAAACATGTTGTGCACTCGCTTGGGCAGCTAAGCGTTTGAGGCAGTATATGTTAAACCACACAACCCTCTTGATTTCGAAGATGGATCCGATCAAGTATGTGTTTGAAAAGCAGGCGCTTTCTGGAAGAATAGCCCGTTGGCAGATGGTTCTGACAGAATACGATATTCAATATGTTTCCCAAAAAGCCATTAAGGGAAGTGTTTTGTCAGAATACCTCGCTGAACAACCAATTGAGGATTATCAACCGATGAAGTTCGAATTTCCTGATGAGCACATTATGTATCTGAAGATGAAAGACTGTGAAGAGCCTCTACCTGATGAAGGGCCAGAAATTGGGTTCCAATGGAAGCTGGTTTTTGATGGGGCTGTTAATTCATATGGTAACGGAATCAGGGCAGTCATTACAACTCCGAAAGGTTCTCATATACCTTTCACTTCCCGATTAGCGTTCATATACACCAACAATGAGGCAGAGTATGAAGCATGCATCATGGGGTTAGAAGAAGCAATTGATTTGAGAATCAAGAACCTCGATGTTTATGGTGATTCCGCATTGGTAGTTAATCAGATCATAGGTGAATGGGAGACTCGTCAAGCGAATTTGGTGCCTTATAACAACTATGCCAGAAGGTTGTTACCCTTCTTTGACAGAATTGACTTCCATCATATACCCCGGTTGGAGAATCAGATTGCCGATGCGTTAGCAATGTTGTCTTCGATGTATCAGGTGAATCGTTTGAATGAAACTCCTTCGATCAGAATCATGCGTCTGGATAGACCAGCTTTCGTGTTTGCAATTTAAGATGTGTCAGATGGCAAACCTTGGTATCATGATATTAAGGTTTTTCTGAAGAGTCAAGAGTATCCAAGGGGTGCATCCACCAAAGATAAGAAGACTTTGAGGAGGTTGGCAGGAAATTTATTTCTGAATAAAAACGATGTACTGCACAAGAGGAACTTTGACATGGTCTTGCTGCGTTGTGTTGATGGACACGAGGCAAGCCTGTTGATGGAAGAAGTCCATGAAGGATCTTTCGGTACCCATGCTAATGGGCATGCTATGGCCAGAAAACTGCTGAGAGCGGGGTATTATTGGATGACTATGAAATCTGATTGTTTCAAATACGCCCAAAAATGTCATAAATGCCAGATTTATGCTGATAAGGTGCATGTACCGCCTACTCCTCTGAATGTATTGTCATCACCTTGGCCTTTTGCTATGTGGGGCATTGATATGATCGGAAAGATTGAACCTACTGCTTCCAATGGGAATCGTTTCATTTTGGTTGCCATCGATTATTTCACGAAGTGGGTGGAAGCAGCCTCGTATGCCAACGTCACCAGACAGGTGGTAGCTCGGTTTATCAAGAAGGACATCATCTGCCGGTATGGAGTCCCAGAGAGAATCATTAATGATAATGGTTCAAATTTGAATAACAAGATGATGAAGGAGCTATGTCAGAGCTTTAAGATTGAACATCACAATTCTTCTCCCTATCGCCCGAAGATGAATGGGCCTGTTGAAGTGGCAAATAAGAACATCAAGAAGATTGTGCAGAAAATGGTAGTGACCTATAAAGACTGGCATGAGATGTTGCCTTATGCATTACATGGTTATCATACTTCGGTACGCACATCAACTGGGGCAACTCCTTTCTCATTGGTATATGGTATGGAAGCAGTTCTACCATTAGAGGTTGAGATTCCTTCTTTAAGAATCCAGGAAGACGTGAAGCTTGATGAAGCTGAGTGGGTACGTTCCAGACTGGATCAGCTGAACCTTATTGAAGAGAGAAGATTGGCAGCCATTGCACATGGTCGGTTGTATCAGAGCAGGATGAAGAAAGCCTTTGATCAGAAAGTGCGTCCTCGGTGTTTTAAGACTGGTGAATTGGTGTTGAAAAGGATCCTTCCTCCTCAAACAGATCACATGGGAAAATGGACTCCAAATTACGAAGGGCCATATGTAGTAAGACAAGTTTTCTCTGGTGGAGCCTTATTACTCTCAACTATGGATGGCAAAGATTTTACGTCCCCTGTGAACGCAGACGTAGTCAAAAAATACTTTGCATAAAAGAGACCCGTTGGACACAAAAAGAAAGTCCAGGCAAAAATGGGCATCCCGACGAACCATAAAAAAGAAAAGGTTCGGGCAAAAATCAGGGATAAAAAGAAAAAAAAAGAATAAACCCGCAAGGTTGAAAACCTGAAAAGGCAACTTTGGCAAAACGGGGTATCCCGGTGGATTGAAAACCCGAAAAGGGCGATCCAGGCAAAAGTTAGGGATTTAAAAGCAAACAGCTACGATCTGCGTTCGATCTGTGAGCATCCTTTGATACATGGAAATTTCGAAGGAAAGGAATCAGTCCAGTCAGTCTCTTCGAAGGCTAAAACATTTGCGGATAAGCGAGGCATATTGGGTCATAACTGAATTGAATCATGGTGGATTTCTGTTCCCCACATTGCCAACATCTGTATTTTCTTTTATTTCTTTTGTGCAATTACCTCTTTTCAGGAATTTCTTCCGAATGTAAATGCCTATTCACAAGCCAATTCCATTCAATAAAATTTTCATTTCACTCAAAAGCTTTCCATTTGTGTTTTTTACTTTTACTATTTTGTTTGTGAAAACGTCGATATTTTGATAAAACATTGCGTGCGAAAATGTTAAGCTCTGTGAAGCATATCAGAAAACAGTGGAAATTGCTTAGGCAACGTTCGTTGTAATGGTAATAGAAGTAGCCTTTTGCATATAGAACTTTCTGTTGATTCTGTTTGCTGGGTAACAGGTTTGTCCTTCCCCAGTAGAGCTACTCTCCTCGACATTGAAAAGTTCATCTTCCTCGGCAGATTGTTGTTTTCCCAGCCAGGGTATCGAGGATTATCTTCCTCAGCAGAGTACAGAGGATTATTTCCCCAGCTAGAGTTGTGGTTGTTTCATTACTCTTTCTGCAAGCAGTCAGAAGTTGATGCTGACGCATCCCCAGCAAGAGGCCTATAGAATATCTTCTTTGGAAAAAGACGTTATTTTCCCCGCAGGGCCTGAGTACATATTCTCCTTAGCTAGTCGAGAAACGTTTTCCTCACCAGCAACGGTATGAGTTAATCCCCTCAGATGAGTAAGCTTGATGTTATCCTCTAGCAGGGTGGATGTCAGCATCTACCTTTCCTCAAGTAGGTTTGCTGGTCATGGCCGGTACTCCCCAGCAGGGTAAAAGTACTGATATTTCCCGGCAGGGTAAAAGCAAAGGCATCTCCCAACAGTAGGTTGATTTCGGTAATATCCCCAAACAGGTTTGGAATTATTGACTTGTCTCCCCCAAATAAAGTTTGATGGTGATCTTCATAGTGGTTTGTTCAACAGCAGTTGAAATCCCCAGCAGGTCTTAAGTCCAATGGTTATTGGCATATTTAAAATCCAGGTGTTGAGTTCTGTCTTCGATGGAAGTCATTGGTAATCCCCAGCGGAGAGAATTTCTCTTTGGTTTCCATCTTCATTATTCATTTTTATCCATCTCCAGCAGAATGGATCTTCTCTCGGAGTTTTCATATCCAGCAGAGTTTGTGATAAGGATCTTCCTCGGCAGAGTGAAGTCTTTCTCAGCAGGGTCTCTTATTTCATAGGACAATTTAGTTTGTCATCCCCAGTGGAGCTGCCTTGGTCTTCAGCATTTATTTTGCTGAGACGCCTCTTTTGCATTGCATAAGCATTTTTGCATGGCATCCTCCCAAACGCGTAGCATTTCCATTTCGTATGGAGCATTACACCATAAGATTCAAACATATGCATTCGAAGCATAAGCTAGGTTTGATATCCTTTACCATATTCTTTCCCCAGCAGAAAGTAACAAAATCCAGAAGATGTTGTTTAATACTACACCGCAACCAGTGGATTCGTCCTTCTTGTTGATCCTTCCTATACTCCCCCGCAGAGTTATCTGTTTAGATTCCTCTTTTCCCCAGCGGAGTCATCTTTGTAGATCTGTCGATTCTACATATTGTTGTTTAAAAGTCTACCTTCGGCATAGTCTTTCTTTGAAAGCCCACCTTCGGCTTGGTCTTTCTCTTTTTTCGAGTTCTCCTTCGGCCGTCCTCGCACCCGCTGTTATCTTGTTCTCCCCAGTAAAGTCTACCTTCGTCATAGTCTTTCTTTGGAAGCCCACCTTCGGCTTGGTCTTTCTTTTTCAAGCCCACCTTCGGCATGGTCTCGTATCCTTTGTTTGAGAGTCTACCTTCGGCATAGTCTTTCTTTGAAAGCCACCTTCGGCTTGGTTTTTCTTTTTCGAGCCCACCTTCGGCATGGTCTCGTATCCTTTGTTTGAGAGTCTACCTTCGACATAGTCTTTCTTTGAAAGCCCACCTTCGGCTTGGTCTTTCTTTTTCGAGCCCACCTTCGGCATGGTCTCGTATCCTTTGTTTGAGAGTCTACCTTCGGCATAGTCTTTCTTTGAAAGCCCACCTTCGGCTTGGTCTTTCTTTTTTGAGCCCACCTTCGGCATGGTTAGGTATCCTTTATTTGAGAGTCTACCTTCGGCATAGTCTTTCTTTGAAAGCCCACCTTCGGCTTGGTCTTTCTTTTTCAAGCCCACCTTCGGCATGGTCTCGTATCCTTTGTTTGAAAACTCACCTTTGGCTTGGTCTTTCTTTTTCGAGCCCACCTTCGGCATGGTCTCATATCCTTTGTTTGAGAGTCTACCTTCGGCATAGTCTTTCTTTGAAAGCCCACATTCGGCTTGGTCTTTCTTTTTTGAGCCCACCTTCGGCATGGTCTCGTATCCTTTGTTTGAAAGCTCACCTTCGGCTTGGTATTTCTTTTTTGAGCCCACCTTCGGCATGGTCTCGTATCCTTTGTTTGAGAGTCTACCTTCGGCATAGTCTTTCTTTGAAAGCCCACCTTCGGCTTGGTCTTTATTTTTCGAGCCCACCTTCGGCATGGTCTCGTATCCTTTGTTTAAGAGTCTACCTTCGGCATAGTCTTTCTTTGAAAGCCCACCTTCGGCTTGGTCTTTCTTTTTCGATCCCACCTTCGGCATGGTCTCGTTTCCTTTGTTTGAGAGTCTACCTTCGGCATAGTCTTTCTTTGAAAGCCCACCTTCGGCTTGGTCTTTCTTTTTTGAGCCCACCTTCGGCATGGTCTCGTATCCTTTGTTTGAGAGTCTACCTTCGGCATAGTCTTTCTTTGAAAGCCCACCTTCGACTTGGTCTTTCTTTTTCGAGCCCACCTTCGGCATGGTCTCGTATCCTTCGTTTGAGAGTCTACCTTCAGCATAGTCTTTCTTTGAAAGCCCACCTTCGGCTTGGTCTTTCTTTTTCGAGCCCACCTTCGGCATGGTGTCGTATCCTTTGTTTGAAAGCTCACCTTTGGCTTGGTCTTTCTTTTTCGAGCCCACCTTCGGCATGGTCTCGTATCCTTCATTTGAGAGTCTATCTTCGGCATAGTCTTTCTTTGAAAGCCCACCTTCGGCTTGGTCTTTCTTTTTCGAGCCCACATTCGGCATGGTCTCGTATCCTTTGTTTGAAAGCTCACCTTTGGCTTGGTCTTTCTTTTCAAGCCCACCTTCGGTATGGTCTCGTATTCTTTGTGTGAAAGTCTACCTTCGACATAGTCTTTCTTTGAAAGCCCACCTTCGGCTTGGTCTTTCTTTTCGAGTCCACCTTTGGCCGTTCTCATAGTATCCTTATATCCCGAGTTTAGTCCGCCTACGACCGCTCTGCATTTCCGAGTTCGCCTTCGGCCGTTCTCGTATTCGCGTTATTTCATTATCCCTACAGGTTACAAATTTCCAGGTTATTTTGGTATTCAATCTCCGTGTATCCCGATTGTCTGAAAGTCGTTGCTTCCATACCCTCGGATCCATGAAGTTTGAATAGGGGCAGCTGTTACACCTCAAAATTTGCCCTAGTGTTGCTAACCTTTTTGGCGTATGCTTCATTTCATTTGCATCGTCATTTTTGCATTTTTGCATATTTCTTTTGGGCATGGGATCGAGGTATCTTTCAGCAGCTCAAGGCGTCATCAGTTCCAGTATGATTTTTAATGGTGTCCAGAGCCAAGCAGATAGCTTTCCAAGTCTTTTTGAGCATTTATTTAGCTCATTAAATAACTGGATGATCAGAAACTCCGGCAATCAATTTTTGATCAGTTATTCAGCACCAGACAGTTGTTATCAGCAGTTTAATCCGAGTGCGAAAAAACATTGCACGACATATTTCAAGTGTATTCCAGTGGTAATATCAAATGGAAAGTTTCAGAGGTCTATCGTGGTTCAGAACAGGTAGAACCAGACGACTAACCAAGTTTCCCTCCTTTTGGCGCAAAAATTCAAATTTTGAATGTGTTAATCGATTAACCAATTGCAGTGCAATTAGGTTAATCAATTAACCATTGTGAATTTTGCCCAAATGCTGCATTTTCAGAGCTGTTTCTTTTTAATCCAATTTTTAATCATCCATTTTAATTCTACACATCAGTAGAAGGATCAAGAGAGTTGATTTTCCATTCAAAAATTCAAATTCTTTCCACTCCAATTCCACATTTCCTTTCCTAATTCACATTTCATCCCAATTTCCACTCACTCCCAACCCAAACTTAACTCCCAACCTAGGGGTTATTTAAACCAATTCATTCCAAACCTCTAAGACCGAGATCATATTTTCACTCCCAATTTTCAGAATTCTCTTAATTCTCTCTCACTTTTTCACTCTCAACCTCCATTTTCAACCACACTCAAAGCTCTCTTTCAAAGATTAACAAGTTCGTCATTGGAACTTGTTAATTCTTGAGCTAAAGCCTTTCATCATCACTACATTTCAGCTTTTCAATTTGGATTTTCGTTTGGATCTGGTTCTGAATTTTCAGAAGTGATTTTTGGAAGTGCTTTTGGAGCTTTGGTTGCTTATTGCTTAGATCTTCAACTTTTGAGTGCAAGAAGCTTGTGGATCTTGGATTTCTCTACTTGAATTCATCCATTTCTGTTTACAACACTTACCAAAGTAAATCTGAACTTTGTAGGTTGGTTAATTTCAGATTCATACTCATTTTAGCTTAATTGCAACTTATACAATGTAGATCCATGAATTTTGATGTGTTTTGATTCATTTGGTTGATCTTGATTGTGGATGTTGATGATTATTGAATTTAAATGATGTTTGAATGTTGTTTCTGAACTTAATTTTCGTGCATTGTTGATTACATGATCATTGGAAATGATTGCATAAGTGCTTTTGCTGCTGGAAGTGATTTTTCAAACTGATTTTGTGCTGATTTTACAGTGTTAATCGATTAACCAATTGCAGTGCAATTAGGTTAATCGATTAACCAGTGTAAAATGTGCGTATTCAGAGCTGTTAATCGATTAACACAATTGCACTGCAATTGGTTAATCGATTAACATTGCTTCAGAGTGTGTTTTTTGTGCATTTTTGAGCATGTTTCGATCCCGTTTCATTTTTAATCTTCATGGATTGATATGATACTTGTCTAAGGACTGTTTTGATGCTGTTGCACCTCACACCATTGTATGCACACAATTTTCCGACACACGACTCTTGGATTTTTATCGTTTATGATCATGTTTGCAATGTTGCATTCCCGATGCGATGGACACATAGCACACACTTCTTGAGCATGTTGATTGTGACTTGTTGTTGATGTTGCTGGAGTTGTTGTTTGAATATGATTGCTTGCACTTAACTTCATGAGATGCATGCTTGTTTAGACTTGTTCATGTACCAAATGATATACATTCTTTCATGATGATTTCAAGAGTTGTTTACCATGGTTCGTGGTATGATTGTGATCATGTTTGATTGAAGAATATGTAATGCTTGATGCATGCTTGCTTTGCCATGTTTGAGTTGGATTCAAGTGAATCACATGCTGCCCTATTTCTACTGCTGTCTATGTGCATATGTGCTGTTATATGTGCCGCTGTTTGGGTTTTTACACCTCCTTTTTGTGCTGATTGTGTGTTGTTATAAGCTGTCTTGCTTGTGTGTTACTTTTTACTACTGTGTTGTTGCAGATGCGCCATTGTAGCTGCTGTTTTTGCTCATTTTCTTCTTTCCTTCTTCATCTCTTTCACTCTTTCCTTCCCTTGAATCTCAAGACTTGTTTAAGTTTTGGATTCACTCTCTTAGATCTACCTAGTCCAACTTAATTTTCGATTAAGCTTGGAGTAGGATTAGCATTAGGCTTCCCTTTACATGCTAACTTAGGTAGACGTTTCCCTTTCAACCTCAACCTTAGGGCCACCTTTTGCATGACAACATTAGGATAGAATTCCCCTTAGTGTTTTCTTTTTTCCTTGAGTCTTCTCATCTCATCTCATAACAATCCTAAAACACTTAATAAAAGATTAACATGTATTGGGCATGAGCCTTACATATGGGAAGTGAAGTATGGGGGGTCTCCCTTCATTCTTCTAGGGTAGTTAGTGTACGTCCTGTTGGGGACGATGCGCGAAGTATTCGTTCCTATGTTACAGACTTGGGTGCAATGCAAGTTATGAACTAACTTCAAACCACTTCTGTCTTAAAAACTACAAAACAAATTCAAACCTTTTTCGTCCTTCGGGATCGCTAAGTTCAACTCATTTTCAGAAAAGGGCACGTCATTTTCCGTCTCGTCGCAAACAGGCATCGACCCTAACTGCCGGACGCGAACTTAACGTCGCTCATAAAAAACACTAACCGACCTCGTTAGGTCGAACTACGACTACTTTAATTTCCTCTCTCTAGTCCGATTGAGGGTACGTAGGCACAAGACGACGATGTCTTGGCGAGCAATCTCCCCCCTTTAGTTCGCGTCCGAACTACGTTGACTCTGACTTTCCCATTGCATGAGGGAATATGTAGGCATAGGACGAGTGATGTCCTATCGAGTCACTTCTTTTTCTTTTCTTCTTCGTTTCTTCGTTCCTTTCCGTTTCTGTTCCTTCTCGTTTCTAGTAGCAGTGGAGCTCCAGATGACGACACCCTTTGATCGAGACAACAAGCGTGGATCCCATCGAGTACGATGGACGCGTGGGGTGCTAACACCTTCCCTTCGCGTAACCGACTCCCTTACCCGTTTTTCTTGGTCGTAAGACCATGCTTTTCCCTTCCATCAGGTTTATGCAGTGTTTCCTTTCCCTCTCTTAAGATAAATACACATTGTTGGCGACTCTGTTTTCCGTGCCACTTTCGCGTTTGTACCATGGATGCAAATCTTCGGGAGTGACAGGTGTTTTCAGTAACCCCTATGTCGACACCATCAGTAGTGTCTTTGGTGAAACTTTCGACAACCTCGTTAGCAAAACTCTTTATGAATTCTTGGTCGAGACCTTCAGTGATCCTGGGCATGACTGCTCCATTATTGAAGTCATCAACGACTTCGACCATGTTGATATTGTTGTCGAGACCTTCAGCAACCTCGATCATACTAACCTCCATTGGCTCTGCTTAGTGAGCATCAGCCACTGGTAAGGGATCTGAATCAATCTTCATCTGGCTTTTGGACCTCTCACCGAACTTGAGCCTTCCTTCTTGGATAGCATTCTGGACAAGATCCCTGAAAAGAAAACATTGAGAAGTCTTATGGCCCAAGAAATTATGATACTTACAAAAACCTCTCTTTTTTCTTTGTTCTAAAGGAGGCATTTTAGTACCAGGAGCCACTATCATCTGACTGTCCTTAACTAACAAGTCAAAAATTTTGTCACACTTAGTAACGTCAAAAGTGTAAGTTTTCTTAGGAAGTTTATCATTCTTTTCAGGTTCGACGGGATTTTTTCCATTCGAAGGGGCCAACAGCTTACAAGAATAAGGTGGGCCTTATTTCAATTCAGCAAGATCAATCTCGCCTTCATCGAAACTTACTGGCTCGTTAAAATATTTTTCGTCTTCTTCATTAACCTCGACGTAGGCCACCCTTTTATTCTTATTCGCCCTAGCCTTTTCTTCCTTTAGGCATTCTAGTTGTCGAACTCTATCAGCCAATTGAGCCATATCTCTTAAATATTGGGTATCCAATTTCTTCCTAATGGAATAATCAAGGCCTCCAGTGGCCATTTCGACTAATTCATGTTCCGACACTTGTGTAAAGCATCTAGCCTTGAGCAGTCGAAATCTATTCAAGTATTCATCTATCGGCTCAGTGAATTTCCATTTTATACTAGCCAACTCCTTCAGACTGATCTTCGTTTGTCCCATATAGAACTGCTCATGAAATAGCCGTTCCAACTGGATCCAATTGTGGATCGAATTTTGTGGCAAAGTTGTGAACCATGTGAAGGCATTCTTCTTCAGATAACTTAGGAAGTATTTTATCCTAAGATTCTCATTATTCGCAATTTCTCCAGTCTCTATCCCATATCTGGCCACGTGTTTGACAGTGGACTCAGTGGTGTCCCCATAAATCTTAGTAAACTTAGGGACTTTCGTTCTAGGGGGTAACTCCGACTGAAGAATATATTCTGACAATGGAGATGTATAATTTTGCCTCCGAAGGCCAAAGTTTACTCCATTTTGGACCATAATCCTTTCGACCATGGCTGTCAAATTATTATTTGCTGCCACGTCATGACGTCGAACCTGTTGTATAACGTTGTCAGCGTCCTGGTTTCTATTCACCAAAAGCATCCTTGATTGTTCTCCTACAGGAATTTGTGGTTGATTCCTAGGGGGTTCGACTACTCCCGAGTTTGCTAAATTCGCCTGAGGTATGTTTCCTGGGTTTTGTCGGTCGTGGTTAATAGTAGGGTTCTCCTCGAACATTACCCCTTAGTTTCCTGCGATATACTCTCTCTGAGGGTGTCGAGGAGGGTTAGGTACACCAAAGAAATCTGCAAGGCGCGTCATCTGTGCAGCCATTTGCTGATTAGTCTGGGTGGTATTTTGGATTAGAGGCTGAAAGATTTCTCCCATAGTTTGGGACATCATTTGGACCATTTAATGGTTACTTTCATCCATTTGTTGCCTTAAATATGCTGCAGTAGTATTCGTCAAGCCTGGAATTTGGGTTGAATATCCCATTCCTAAGAATTGGTTGTTTCGACCCATGTTAACCCCAAACCCTGACCCTTGTAAAGGTGAAGTCACTATGGGTTTTGTAAATACTGGAGGAGCATTCTGTAAGTTCGCCATCATCGAAGTTGGCATCCCATAAGGCGGGTCTCGACTAGGCAAAGGCATAGAAAATCCAGGGGGAAAATGGTTGGAAGTTAGCATTTCCCACTGGTGGGGGAGTCCTTGGTGGACCCCTTGATCGAACATAACTCAGAATGGGCTGAGTATGAGTGATCGAATGTGTTGGGGTCGAACTTTCCATAGATGGTATGGCTTCAGATACGGGCGCAGAAACCATGGGTCCTCCAGTCGAACACCCTGGGATTGGTTCTACATTGACACTAGATGTAGTTTGAGGATTCGAACTATTTGGCTGATTAGTACTTGCCATTTTCCTCGTATATCTCCTCCTTGGTCTATCTTCATTTGTGGTGGCTACTTTACCACTTCTTAATAGCATACAACATAGTTTTCGATAGAGAAGAGATAATAAAAAATGCAGAATTTTAAATTTCTTTTAAAAACACAAGAAATTCGTTTAGCACTTGTCCCACTGGGCATGCCAATTTGTTTACTGGGAAAAATAGTAAACAACCTCTGGTCTATCAATTTTATAAATAAAAAAATGAGTAACTTGCAGGATCGACCAAACTAAATCCTAGGACATGGGCTAAAACAAATTAAAAAGATGTGAAAATAGGGTTGAACATTTCGACTGCATTCATATTTGGAAACATTGGCATTTCGACAGTACTTAAAAGAAAGTAATATGAGGAAATAACTAAAAGTGCATTGGAAAGTAACTTAACAAAATAAAGGAAATAAGGTAAACTTCTGAGTGAAAATTAATTGGATTGCATTGAATAAGAAAAATGGTGTTACATAACACGTACATTTCTTCAGAAAACTCTTTTCTCGCTACACACAGATACTTTGAGTAACTTTGAGAAATTTGTACAACTTTAACACACACAAATCCTAATACTAAGACTTGCTATTTATAATGGTGAAAAATAACTACCCACTAACGGCATACTAATCAGAGCGAAACACAGGGCATCCTGCATGTTCACCACGTGTCCCTTTCTATCAAATGGATAAGGAAAAAGTTCCCTCCATTATTTAAATTTGAACTCCTTAATCGAACGACACCCATCAACCTACTTTTGAAGAACATCTCCAAATTGTTAAAAATATTTCTAAGTCCCTAAAATACTTCCCTCTTGCATGAAGACGTCTTCGACTAAATCTTCTAGAAGTACCATTCCCGTCGAAATCTCCAAAACTTTAGAAATCCTATTTCTTCGAAGGAAACTCTTAATCCACTATTAGGCGTCGAATTTAGGAGCTAACAACCATTTACTTTTATGCACCTTTATTTTTATGTCATTTACTTATTGCTCTTTATATATTACTTTTATCATTACATATCATATTGCTATTGTTTATATTTGCTTTTTTCCTTTTGTCCGCTAGGACTCTTTTTTCTCTTTCTTTTAAGATATTAATAAAGGAAAAACACTTAAAAGACTTAATTGCTTCCTTAGACTATTGGTTACTATCCCATGCTTGGATGTTGGACGTATGGAGTTAGATTTAGGTTCTTGATTCATTGCTTTGGAGTTGTGACTTGTGACCTTGGAGTTCATCTGGTACCTTTGACCCTGGGTTGACTTTTTGAAGACTTGGCTCTGTTACCTCGTCTTTGGCCTTGGCTTAAGTTCTTCTTTATTTGATACTTGATTTATTCTTTGCTTGATTGTTGCTTGTTGCTTAATCCAAAGGATGAGAGTGTTGGCTTGAATTATGTCAGAAGCTTGCTATCTTGGTTAGATCTTTCCTTTCCTTGCTTTTACTTTATGAATTAGGGTAGCCTCTTCATCTCCTCCCCTTCTTTAATTTTCAAAATCTTCTCCCTTTTTCAAAATCTTTTTGTTTTCAAACTTGAACCACTTTCTTAATAAATATCGACTTTGTCAAGTGATTTTCAAACTCTTTTTCTTGAATAAATGCTAATTCATCTTAAGCATATCAAGACCATTTCAAAAGACATAAGAAATACACAATTCATTCAAACCATTTTGTGTCATTTGTGCACTTTTTCTTTTAAACTTTTTCTTAAGGATTAAACATGAGTCATTTTCATAGTTGAGATGTAATTCTCCTATCCCCAAAGTGATGTTTGATGTTGATTCTTTTCCACTTGAGAGAGTTAGTGGCATACTTGTTGATCCCTATCCAAGTTGGAGCCCTTCTCAATAGTGATGCAAAGGTCCATTTCCATATACTTGTGGGAGATTAGTTGAAGTTTCTCCTTAAAATGACAAGTTGTCTTTCCATTTAAAATCAATCACAACAAACTCTTTTGTTATTTTTACCACGAACTACGAGGTTTTGAACCTCCATTGCACTTTGTGGGTACGTAGGCACAAGGCTCAGGATGTCTTGTCAACTACCAAAAACCCTAAAAAATATTTCTCTTTTCATCTCTCCAATATTTTGAAAACAACACCTTTTAAACCAAACATAGATTTTCAAGAGGTTCCTATAGAGTACTATAGATGTTTTGGGTGCTAACACCTTCCCATTGCATAACCAACCCCCTTACACATTGTCTCTCTGTTTTATTAGTTTTTTTTAAACTTCTGTGGGTTTTGTTCGCTCTTTTCCCCATTCCCTTGGAAAAATAAAAATGCGGTGGAGACTCTTGCTTTGTGAGTTAAGTAAATTAATAGCTTAATCTCCAAATTTTCCCCGCTACAGAAAAGTGGCGACTCTGCTGGGGAGTAGTCCCTAATGGGTTGAGCCTATCTTGTTTATCTCTATTTTATTATTATCTGTTGTTCGCTTTTGTTTTTTTTTTATTTTGTGCTTGGTGATCTCTGAGTGGTGAGATAACTCCTATATCCGGACTTGAGAGAACTTGAGATAGGATGAGGTATAGTCATGTTTGGCTTACGTAGAGTTAATCCTTAATAAGCTGACTTGAGATCCCCAACTCAGTGGAGGCCTCCTTGAGGGTAAATATGTTGAACAAGTAGTTGTGAAGGTATTTTACTTTCAACCTGAGAGCCTGAGAAGCTGAGGACCTTAGAACCCTTTAACCCATCTTGTCCTTTTTAGGACGTAGTGCGGTGACTATTCAGGTGTAGACTTTGATTAGTTGTTACGCGATACTACACTCAGACGAGTTTCTCTTGAGAATATTATTGGCTGACGAGTAGTCATTTTAGTCGGTAATATCCTAAAGACGGAATCATGACTCTGGGAACTTTGTAGAACCTTGTTGTACAGGTGATTTTGACCCTTATTACATACCTTGTGGGAGGTTCTTACCTTTGACTCCATGCTCGTGACGTCGAACCCTTGAACCTTGTTTGTGATTGTTGCATAATCATGCACTCATGCATTCATGAACATCACATTTCACTCAGTTTTCAAGGAACTTAGAGATTCTCTTTGCAAACATCGCATGTATTGTGATTATGGATATTGGAAGGAGAAACACTCATAAGTACAGTTTCAGAGCTCCTGATCTCAAAGATTTGAGAAAGCTAGCATCCTTAGTGGTTGATCCAGTGGATTTCAAATCTCGTTATGGAAGACTTTTATCTATTCTCTCTATCAATGTTGAAGAAAAAATTCTTAATACTCTTGTTCAGTTCTATGATCTTATCTACTGGTGTTTCACATTTCCAGACTATCAGCTTTTGCCTACCTTGGAGGAGTGTGCTTATCTTGTTGGTGTGCCAGTTTCTGACAGTCTTCCTATCAGTGGTTTGGAGGAAGTTCCCAAGTCTTAAGTTATTGCAACAGTTGTTCATTTTAGGAAATCTGATATAGATGACAACCTTACTGTTAAAAGAGGTATTCAAGGGTTGACTTCTAGTTCCTGATTGAGAGAGCTTCTACTTTTACTAGTGCTGGTAGTATGATGGCTTTTGAGGATATTTTGGCTTTACTTATCTATGGACTGGTCTTGTTCCCTAACATTGACAACTTTATTGATGTTAACGCTATTCAGATCTTCTTGATTAGGAATCTTGTTCCGACTTTGCTTGGCGATATTTATTTCTCTATCAATCATAGAACTTCTAAGGGAAGTGGTACTATTGTATGTTGTGAACCTTTACTGTACAAGTGGTTTAGTTTGAACTTGCCACAGTCACATGTCTTCAAGGAAAACAAAAGTTGTTTAAGGTGGTCTCAAAGGATCATGTCCCTTACCAACACTGATATTACTTGGTATTCTTTTGTGTATGACAATGTTCAGATCATTGATAGTTGTGGGGAGTTCTCTAATGTACCTCTTATTGGTACACAAGGAGGAATTAACTACAACCCTAGTTTAGCAAGACGACAACTTGGATATACTTTGAAAGATAAACCTAATAACATCCTGTTGGAGGGTTTGTTTTTACAAGAAGGGAAAGACACTCAAGATTTGAAAGAGAGGATGGCTCATGCTTGGCACAACATTCATAGGAAGGGAAAGGGTGTGCTTGGAAAATAGAATTGTATAGCTTTGGAACCTTATACTTTTTGGGTGAAGGAGTGAGCAAGAGAGCTCGGGATGCCTTACGCTTTTGAGAAGCCTATGTCACTAGTAGCTGCGAAACCACTCACCATTCCTACTGAAGATGTGAGAGAACTTCAAGAAGCCTTAGCCAAGATGAAGCAAGAGAAGGATATGTGGGAAGACAAATTTCATGCTTCAATCCTTGAGAAGATAGAGTTGCAAAAGCAATTGAAGGAAAAAAATGATTTGATAGAGTTGCTTGAGCAACATGCTGTGAAGAGACATAGAGAGGATTTATTTTCCTCTAGTACTTCATCATCTCATCTTCCTACCTCGGGTGCTTGGAATGGTATTGTGGATCAACTTGTGTTGAAGAAAGCCACTATGAAGGACAGTTATGAGAGGGAGATCAAGAGGCTCAGAAGGAAGTATCAGCTTGGAGTTGGATCATCCTCAGATGTGATTCCTTAGGATCTAGCTTTTTCCTTTTGTATTTGATCCTTTGTAACTTGTACTTCCAAATGTAATCCTTTCCAATTATCAATAAAATGAGATTTTCTATTATTTCAAAAGTGTTATTTCTTTATGATGTTTGCAAATTGCTTTATAATATCTTAAAAGTTCCTTGAAAACTGAATAAAAACATTTACATTGCATATCATACATCATTTTTCATCTGGTCTTGCTTTTGAGAGTTTTACATGTGTCTTATTGCTTTTCTCTTGGTATTCTCATAAGTCAAGTTGTCTCACTCGTATAACACTCGAGCTAACTGTCAAAGGAAAATGGATCACTTAAAGCAAGAAAATCATGAACTCCATGAAGAGGTGACAACCCTCAGGGTTGGAATGGAGAAACACAATGCTTTGGTAGAATCTCTGGTTGCTCTTCAGAACCAGTCTCCTCATCCTCCTCCTACTCCTCTGGCAACTCAGCCTCAAACTACTGTGATTTATGAAGTTATGTCCGTGCCCGTTTCTGTGGGCCCGATAAGTGCTCTGCCACACCAAATGCCTGCTAAATTTTGTTGGGGCATGCCTTTGAACTTTGTTCCTGAAGGTTACAAACCCGTTGTTGAAGTTTCTACTATTCAGCCTATCATGACTATTCCTCCACATGTGGTGCATGTTGTCCCACAGACTGAAGAACCTATTATAGAAAGGATGGATGATTTCAAGAGATGTAGAAGGAAATCAAAGCTTTAAGGGGGAAAGAATTGTTTGGGAAGAACGCTCATGAGTTGTGCCTCATTTCGAACGTGAAGATTCTTGCCAAATTTAAAGTCCCTGATTTTGAGAAGTATAAGGGAAACACTTGTCCTCAAAGTCACCTTGTCATGTACGCAAGGAAAATGTCCACTCATACAGATAATCATCAGCTGTTAATCCATTATTTTCAAGATAGTCTCACTGGCACTGCTCTCAAATGGTACATGGGATTAGACAATACTCAGATTCACACTTTCAATGATTTGGGGAAGCGTTTATTCATCAATACAAGTACAATCTATATATGGCGCCAGACCGTGATCAACTCCGTGTTATGTCACAAAAGGAGAAAGAAACTTTCAAAGAGTACGCATAGAGGTGGCGTGAAATTACTGCATAGATTAGTCTTCCTTTGGAATAAAAAGAGATGACAAAGATTTTCTTGAATACTTTGAGTTCTTTTTACTATAAATAAATGGTGGCTAGTGCACCCTGTGACTTCACCGAGATGGTAAACATGGGTATGCGCTTGGAAAAAGGGGTCTGTGAAGGATGATTGGTAAAAGAAGGAAATTATGCTGGTAATACTAAGAAATATGGGAGCGGATTTTCTAAAAAGAAAGAGGGAGAATCCAATGTCATTTCCTAAGAAAAGCATAGAAGACATAGACGAAGAAACAATCATCATCAACAACATGTAGCTTCAGTCACACCTGTCATCAACACTGCTCCAGTTGCTCAAGCTACTTCAACTTATCAACCATAATTTCAACAAAGAAATCATTAACAACATAATCAATAGAACCGCACCTAGAATAAAGCTCAATTTGATCCAATTCCCATGCCATATGCTGAACTGTACCCTGCTCTGGTACAAAATAACTTTGTGCAGACTAGAGACCTACCGGCTGTTCCAAAAGAGCTCGCGTGGTGGTATAAATATGATCATTTATGTGCCTATCATCAAGGGGCACCTGACCATGACATCGAGAATTATTTTTCATTAAAGGCAGAAGTTCGGAGATTAATTCGAAGTGGTATTATGTCCTTCAAGGATCTTGGACCCAATGTTCAAGCCAATCCTTTACCTAAACATGGAGGCGCCAATGTGAATATGGTAGATGGCTGCCCTGGCCCCTATCGTATCTTTGATGTTAATTTGATTAGAAGCTCTTTGGTTGATATGTATGTCATTTTATGTAGTCTGAGCTATTATGAGCATGAGCATGCTGCTTTCCGAATTTGTTCAGAAACCCTTGAGGATGCTTTGTGGTGGAAAGAGATCTTCAGGAAATGATGGATCAGAGGCTTATTCAGATTACTCATTCAAGGTATGATGTTGATCATGAAGTAGATGTCATAGTTCCCCATTTCAATATACCTAAGCCAGCTGAGATTGCTTATAACAGTCAGAAGTCGTCTGTTTCTCCGTTGGTTATTTGTCTACCTGGTCCTACTCCCTATGAATTTGAAAAAGTTGTGCCTTACCAATATAATTCCACAATGATTGAAGATGGAAAGGAGGTTCATATTTCCTTTCTCTCTCTCTTTTGTTGTCAATATTGTCGATGTTAGCAGAGTGACCCGTAGTTGTTGTGTATTTGTTGCTTCTCCTAAAAAGGTTGATGATATCTCTATTAACAAGCCAATTGTATTTGAGACACCTGTTGTACAATCTGAATCTAGATTTTTAACAGGGCAATCTAGTGGTTCAAATAAGAATGTTGATGATGAAGTTTTGAAATTGATTAAAAAGAGTGAATACAAGATTGTGGATCAATTACTGCAAACTCCATCCAAAATTTATTTATTATCTTTGTTGATGAACTCTGAGGTTCACAGAGAGGCTTTGAGAAAAGTTTTGGAACAAGCTTACTTAGACCATGATGTTACCATTGATCAATTTGATGGTATTGTTGGAAACATAATTGCTTGTAATAATATGAGCTTTAGTGATGAGGAGCTGTAGGAGGAAGGAAGAAATCACAATATGGCCTTACACATTTTAATGAATTGTCAAGAGGACGCATTATCCAATCTGCTGGTAGATACGAGTTCCTATCTAAATGTAATGCCCAAGTCCACTCTATCAAGGCATTCCGATAAGATACAATGGGTCGTTGTTAAGGCTTTTGACGGATCCAGAAAACTATGATAGGGGAAGTTGATCTCCCTGTGAAAATAGGCCCACAACCTTTCCTGATTACATTCTAAGTTATGGACATTCATCTCGCATATAGCTGTTTGTTGGGCAGGTTGTGGATTCACGAAGCTGGAGCTGTCACTTTGACTCTCCATTAAAAGTTAAAATTTGTGAAAAATGGGAAGATAGTTGTGGTAGGTGGTGAGCAGGCCAAGCTGGTAAGTCATCTTTCATCTTTTTCTTATATTGATGCTGATGAGATTGTATGAACCCCTTTCCAAGCCCTCTATGTTGTTGACAATGATGGTAAGAAGAGTGGGACATCCATTTCTTCTTTGAAAGATGCGCAACAAGTTGTGTAAAGCAATCAATCTGTTAGCTAGGGAATAATTGTTGAGCGTGCTGAGAACAAAAATAGAGTTGGCCTGGGATTTTCTCCTGGTGCAACAATAAGAGAATTGAAGCGTAATCAAGACATATTCCATAGTGCACGGTTTATTTATTCTTGAGATTAAACTGCTGCTGCAATTATTGAAGATGATTCAGAAGAAGACATGCCAAACTTCGTGACTCGCAGAGTGATCTTCCAGAATTGGACATCTGTTGACATTCCTTCTACTGTTCACGTTTCAAAGTAATTTATTTTTTTTGTTTTCAAAGATCCTTTCACTCTGTCCTAGGTGAAATTGAATATGTGATGGCTTTGTTTCAATTTTGAATATCATGAATAAAATGTTATTTTGCTTATCAATATGTGTTTTTTTATCTTTTTTTCTTTTTCTGGAAAATGGTAACCTAAAAAACCAAAAGAAAATAAAAATAACTTCAATATTTGCATAATACTTGCACATTTATCTATTTCCTAAATTCAAGCATATATCATTGTGCAGATTGATTGATAAACTCATTGAAAACAATGTCCATATGCCCTCTCCCAACTTTGAATTCCCTGTGTTTGAAGCTGAAGAAGAGAGTATTGAGGAAATTCCTGATAAGATTTTCTCGGTTGCTTGAGCACGAGGAGAAGACCATTCAGCCTCACAAAGAGCTAGTGGAAATAATTAACTTAGGTTTCGAAGAGGACATGAAAGAAGTCAAGATTGGGGAAGTGCTTCAGCCAGATGTTAAGAAGAGGATGGTAGAGCTTCTTAAAGAGTATGTGGATGTATTTGCTTGGTCGTATCAGGATATGTCAGGTCTTGATACACATATTGTGGAGTATAAATTTCCTTTGAAGCCAGAATGTCTTCCAGTAAAGCAGAAATTGCGAAGAAATCGCCCTGATATGGCTGTTAAAATCAAAGAGGAGGTTCAAAAGCAGATTGATGCAGGTTTTCTTGTTACCGCTGAATATCCTCAATGGGTGGCCAATATTGTGCCAGTTCCAAACAAAGACAGAAAAGTCCAGATGTGTATTGATTATAGAGATTTGAATAAAGCTAACGCAAATGATGATTTTCCATTACCAAACATTGATATGTTGGTAGATAATATGGCTAAATTCAATATCTTCTCATTTATGGATGGTTTTTCCAGCTATAATCAGGACATGGAAAAAATAACATTTATTACACCCTGGGGAACATTCTGCTACAGAGTGGTGCCCTTCAGTTTGAAAAATGTTGGTGCAACGTACCAGAGAGCCATGGCTACTTTTTTCCATGATATGATGCATAAAAGGATAGAGGTCTATGTAAACGATATGATTTGTAAGTTGAAGACTGAAGAAGATCATGTTGAGTATTTGTTGAAGTTATTTTAGCATTTGAGAAAGTTTAAACTCCATATGAATCCTAATAAATGCACTTTTGGTGTCCGTTCAGGAAAGCTGTTGGGTTTCATTGTTAGCCAGAAAGGTATTGAAATAGACCCTGATAAAGTTAGTGATATTCAAGAGATCAAATAGGAAAACAAGTCATAGGATTCCTCAGGCGTTTGAATTATATCTCCTGATTTATATCTAACATGATTGCCACTTGTGGGCCAATCTTCAAGCTTCCTCACAAAGACCAAGGTTGTGTTTGGACAGAGGATTGTCAGAAGGCTTTTGATACTATCAAAGAATATATGCTTGAACCTCCTATCTTGTCTTCTCCAGTGGAAGGAAGACCTTTGATTATGTATTTAACTATGCTGGAAAAATACATGGGTTGTTTCCTTGAACAAGAGGAGACTGGTAGAAAAGAATATGCCATCTGTCATACCCTAATTTTTGACTCTAAGATCCCACGTCGTTTTGCATCATCTGCATAGTTTATCACCTCTTGCATCTTGCATAATACCCCAATTTATTGGCCAGAATAAACTTGTTGGATTTGCAGCGAATCGATCAATCTGAAAGTCAACTGTGCGTAAAATTAATAGACATAAAATTTTAAAATCGAGCTTGCAAACATCAGTGATATTAATCAATGTTTTGTGTATTTTAACCTGGCGTTCTCATTTGAATTTTTTGACTGCTTTTCGGTCGCATTTTTGGACAGTTTAAGTCGTTTAATTGGGTAAAATCTATTTCAAAATTTGACCAAACACTATATTTTTCCAAATCGTATATTTTTTGCTGATCATTTTGGTGTATTCATTTTACTTTTCTGAACAGTTTAATACCGATCCAGTTTCTCGTTTTCAACCGATTTTATTTTTTTTATTTATTTAATAGTTTTTTTATTTAATCAGCTTTTTATTTATTTATTTAGTTTATATTAGATATCTTATTTTATTCATTAGTTTCTTTTTATTATTTAATATTTGTTTTACTTATTTTTAGCAATACTTAATTAGCAAGTGTCAACAAGTTATTTTGTCTTGGTTTACTATTTTGTGAAAGAATTTAATACATGGCATGAGAGTATGATGCACACCACACATGTTATGCTGTGTTTCGTTCAATGAAAGAGACCCCACGTTAACTCCTCTAACCACTTCATACAATATCCTCTTCTCTCTCACATTTGATTTGAAAAAAAAAAGAATAAATTGAAAAAACATTCAGCATGCAGATAGGACCCTTCATAAGCAAAAGGAAAATACCATCATAGACTAGCGACCCAGGTTTTTCAAAAGCTTTGACTGCCTGCACGAAAAAAATAAAAAGAACAGATTGTCTTGTTCTCACTTCCAGATACTCCCACCACGGCCCTCTTTCATTTCCTCTTGATAAAAACAAAAATAAAACACCTTAATCCCTTTACCCTTCTTTCCCCTCATCATCTCCTGATACATTAACACTACCTACAGACCCATGGTCTTCATATTTCCATGACTACTTTCCTTCTTTATTCCTCCCTCTATCTCCCATAAACAAACAACAACAACACACTTACCTTTCATACAATTTTCATACTAATCACATACAACACACTTCCTCTTCTCCATACTGTTATCATCTTCATAATACATAAACATATTTCATTGCTCACTCCATAAAAAACCACGCGACCAAACGACTCTTTCCGTCTCGTTAAGATTCAAAACCAACACTCACCTCTTGATGCAAATTTCAAAGCACTAACACTTCACTTCACCACAAGAAACAAACCGAACCGCATTAACCTCACCCTTTGCAGCATCAACTTAACAATATCGTCTTCATTTCAACTCGCCCTACTATCATGCTCATGTGATTCTTCATCATTTCTCCTTATCTCCATCTCATACTTCATCACATTCTTCACCTTTCTTATTTGAGAAACAACAACCACCCATAACACATGCCAACAACTGTGTGCCAACTTTCCATCACTTCCGCCACGTTTCCGCCGACGAAACCTCTTAAACACTAACTTCTTCATCACCTTGCACATACCTCCGCTCGCAACTCTGGTCATATAGTTGTTTTGTTTCGGTAACGACTCCGTTCGGTTAGCTTTTCCTTTCCTTTTTACTTTTATATGGTTCATCTTTTTGTTTAGTTTAATTTACTGCTTATGTTGATGTGCAGGTTTAATATGAATGAAGTTTGATTTTTATTACTTAGCTTTGATAGATGTTCTGTCGTGTTACGTGTTCTGTGAAATAAATGTTTGTGTGTGCATGAACTTTCATGGTTTGTTTAGACTGAAGCATGAAGACGTGAGTTTTTGTTTGGTTATTACTATGAAAATGCATGAAATGGAAGATGCTGTTGGAAATTCACCACACCCTATGATGATTTCGCTTCAATCTTGATCTCAAGATTGATCACCAACCCACAAACAATACGTAATGACAATGAAGAACAAAGAAAGAAGAAGAAGAACAAACTAACAGCAAGAAAGAAAAGAGAGAGAAGAGAAATATTTGCAGAAAAGTGTTTCTACCCACGAACTGTGGGATTTCTTCTATTGCTATTATTCACTTGTTAATCTGCAAACTGTGAATGCAATTGTGTTACAATGTACAAGGGTAACCCCCTATTTATAGATTTAGATTTACAAAGGCCCAAAACTCTAAAAGCCCAAAATATCAAATCTAATCTAAATCATATAAAATCTAATCTAATCAAAACAGAATCCAATCAAATCTAAAAATGAATCTGTCGAAACTATTCGACACATGAATGCTTCGACTTCGGCTTCGACACTATGAATTACATTTAACACACCACCTAATTCATTGTGTCTAAACTATCTACATTCATCATCGATCTTAGCTTCTTGAATACTTCGACCTGCACTCCCTTCGTCATGATATCTGCATTCTGATTCTCAGTTATGCAGTGTTCCAAATTCATCTTCCCTTCTGCTACCTGCTCTCGAAGATAATGAAACCTCATTTCGATGTGCTTGTTTCGACCGTGAGCTATTGGATTATTCGCCAAATTGATAGCTGACATGTTGTCGATCTTCATGGTAATTGCTCCATGATTCTTCCCTGTAATCTCTTCGACCAAGTTCACCATCCAGGTTGCTTGACATGCACAAAGAGAAGCAGCTATATATTCTGCTTCGCATTATGACAATGCCACTACTGGCTCCTTTCTCGAACTCCAAGCAACTGGTGCACCACCTAACATAAACACATATCCAGCTGTGGATTTTCTATCTTCTGCATCACTACACCAGCTAGAGTCTGTGTATCCCACTAACTTGCATTCTTTCCCTTCGTCAGCTGCAGGAAATAAAATGCCATAGTCGAGAGTCCCTTTCAGATACCTCAGTATCCTCTTCGTTGCTGTTAGGTGTGATACCTTTGGCTTCTGCATGAATCTACTTACCATACCAACACTGTATGCTAAGTTAGGCCTTGTGTGACAAAGGTATCTAAGTGACCCAATAAGTCTTCTGTATTGGGTTGGGTCGACATCATCTTCATCTGGATCCTTCGACAGTTGCAGTCTGGTCTTAGCTTGAGTCGAAGTTGAGTTGCAATCTTGCATCTCAAATCTCTTGAGTATTTCGCCTGCATATCTTCGTTGGTGCATCATCAAACCTCTACTAGTCTTGTAGAATTCGATGCCAAGGAAATATGAGAGATCTCCCAAGTCTGACATTTCAAACTCCTTGCTTAGATCATGTTTGAAATCTTCGATCTCCTTCTTGCAAATTCCTGCTATCAACTAATCATCGACATAGAGACATAGTATAAGCAATTCGCCATTGCTTCTTCTTACATATACTCCATGCTCAGTTGTACACTTCACAAATTCCTTTTCCCTTAAGAAGCTGTTGATTTTCTTATTCCAAGCTCTTGGAGCTTGCTTAAGTCCATACAGGGCTTTATGCAGCCTGTACACCTTTCCTTCTTTGCCTTGTTTCACATACCCAGCTGGTTGTGCGACATAAACTTCTTCGTCTAAGGGGCCATTAAGGAATGCACATTTCACGTCCATCTGACATGTGTGCCAATTGTTCATATTTGCTAGACCAACAACCAACCTGATTGTTTCGATTCTAGCAACAGGTGCGAACACTTCATCGAAGTCGATTCCTTCCTTCTGAAGATATCCTTTCGCCACAAGTCTCGCCTTGTGTCGAGTTACTTCTCTTCTAGGATTCACCTTTACCTTGTAAACCCACTTCACATCAATTGCCTTCTTGCCTTGAGGCAATTCGACAAGTGACCATGTGTTGTTGACTTCGATGGATTCTAACTCTTCATTCATTGCTTTCACCCACTTCGAATCTTTCAATGCCTCAGCTGCATTGAATGGTTCAACATCTGCGTAGAAAGCATAATGTACCAGCTCACCTTCTTCATCGACCACATCTTCTGATATAATTACACATTCTTACAACCTTGCAGGCATGTGTCTTATTCGTCGAGGTCTGCTTGAACCTGCTTCATCTGCAACTGGTTCTGGTCGAACTTCTCTTTCGACTTCAGTGACTGGTTCTTCACAAGAGATTCTCACTGAATCCTTCTTGGCTTTCTCTTTCCAATCCCATTCTTTAAGCTCATCTATGATCACGTCCCTGCTGATCACTACCTGCTTATTCACTGGGTCGAACAACTTGTAACCTCCAGTCGAATGATATCCTATCAAGATCATCTGATTCGACTTATCATCAAGCTTCCTTCTCAACTGATCTGGCACATGTCTATATGCTATAGATCCAAACACTTTCAAGTGACTGAGACTAGGCTTGTCACCAGACCAACATTCTTCTGGTGTGACTCCTTCAAGCTTCTTCGTCGGACATCTATTCAAAAGATATGTTGCTGTCGAAACTGCTTCTCCCCATAATTCTTTGGGTAGATGCTTTCCATTCAACATACTTCTTACCATGTTCATGATGGTTCTGTTCTTGCGTTCTGCAATCCCATTCTTCTGTGGAGTGTAGGGTGGCACCACCTCATGCACAGTCCCTTCTTTTCTACACAATGCATCGAACTCTTTCGACACATATTCTCCATCACCATCAGTTCACAGAGTTTTCAACCTTCGACTACTCTGTCTTTCGACCATTGATTTGAATCTGACAAATACCTCAAACACATCACTTTTCTTCTTAATGAGGTAGGTCCATAACTTTCGATTGAAATCATCTATAAACGTGACAAAATATCTGTTGCCACCAATCGAATCCACCTGGATTGGACCACATACATCAGAGTATATGACTTCAAGTATTGCCTTCGACTTCCTTCCTGCATCCTTGCTGAAGCTATTCTTGTGTTGTTTCGACTGAACACACTCTTCACAGACTTCACTTGGAATGTTGATTTTTGGTAATCCTGAAACCATATTTCTTCTCTTCAGTTCTCTGATGTCATTGAAGTTGAGATGGCCTAGTCGAAAATTCCATAACCACTCATCTCTGCTGGTTTCCGTTGCTAGACACTTGTGCTCCATCGCATTGAGTTCAATCTTGAAGGTCATATTCTGAGACATTTGAGCCTTCAAGATCAACCTACCATCTGCGTCGAGAACTCTCATCATCTTGTCTTCGACAACTACCTTGTAGTTCTTTTCAAATAGATGCCCTATACTGAGCAAATTACTCTTCATACCTGGAATGTACAACACATTGGAAATTGTTGACCTTTTGCCATCTTTCCTCATAATCAGAACATCACCAACACCTTCAGCTGCTAGAGTGTTGTCATTTGCAAACTTCACCGTGTTCTTCGACGAGGGCTTTATGTTGACAAACCAATCTTTCCTCCCAGTCATGTGTGATGAGCATCCTGAGTCCAAGTACCACTGATCTTGGAATCTCTCTTTATCTTTCGTTGTGACCATCAACAATGTCTCTTCTTCTTCATGCTTCGCCAGATTTACATTAGTTTCTTGATTTTTCTTCTTTTCTGGACAGTTACTAACATAATGGCCATACTTCTGACAATTGAAACATTGAATGTGACTTTTGTCAGATTTTCGATCACCACCTTTTCTTCTACCTGAAGCACCACCTCTTTGGTTGCCTTGGTTCCAAGGTTTCTTCTGATTCAAATTACTGCCTCCTCTATCTTTGTTGCCATTCACGTTTCCTTTGCCTTTCCTTTCCTTTTCTGACTGCGCCTGCAAAGCCATATCACTCTTCGACTTTCCTGCAGCTCTCTCAGCCATCCTTTGTTCATGAGACTCAAGTGTCCCTTGAAGCTCTTCCTTCGTCAATACTGACAAGTCTTTCGACTCTTCTATGGCTACTACCAAGTGGTCGAACTTAGGAGCCAACGATCTCAAAATCTTTGAGACTACTGCTTTCGTCGTCAGCGTTTCTCCATATACTTTGATTTGATTCACCAGTTTTGTAACTCTGGTGAAGAAATCTGAAATACTTTCGTTGTCTTCCATCTGAAGCAACTCATAGGTTCTCTTGTGAGTTTGTAACCTCTCCTCTTTCACCCTCTCTGTACCTCCAAATGACTTTTCAAGAATCTCCCAGGCTTCCTTTGCTGATTCTGCATCGCTAACTTTTTCAAAGTTATCTGGATCAACACATTGATGGATTATAAACAGCGCTTTATAATCTTTCTTCTTCAAATCTTTGAGTGCAGCCTTTTCTTGATCCGTCGCGTTCTCCCCAAGCGGTGTTACTCCTTCCTTCACAAGATCCCACAGATCTTGATAACAGAAAACCACCTTGATCTGCTTGCACCAATTCTCATAATTATCTTTCTTGAGAATTGGTAGGGTCACCGAAAAGTGTCCATTTAAATGATTCATAGCCATCACGATTTTCCTCCTTGAATCGCAACCGGAGCTCTAGATACCAGATGTTGGAAATTCACCACACCCTATGATGATTTCGCTTCAATCTTGATCTCAAGATTGATCACCAACCCACAAACAATACGTAATGACAATGAAGAACAAAGAAAGAAGAAGAAGAACAAACTAACAGCAAGAAAGAAAAGAGAGAGAAGATAAATATTTGGAGAAAAGTGTTTCTACCCACGAACTGTGGGATTTCTTCTATTGCTATTATTCACTTGCTAATCTGCAAACTGTGAATGCAATTGTGTTACAATGTACAAGGGTAACTCCCTATTTATAGATTTAGATTTACAAAGGCCCAAAACTCTAAAAGCCCAAAATATCAAATCTAATCTAAATCATATAAAATCTAATCTAATCAAAACAGAATCCAATCAAATCTAAAAATGAATCTGTCGAAACTATTCGACACATGAATGCTTCGACTTCGACTTCGACACTATGAATTACATTTAACAGATGCTACATACATGTTTCATGGTGTTATTTCGTGTGATTTCTTTCCACCCTTTTTTTTGTAGTTCTCATTATTGGGAATATATTTTTAGTATAATTGTTGGTTTGACATTTGTTGGTTTGACATGGTTGTTCGATATTAACTCGTAAGTTATGAATTATGTTTAGCAGTTTGTTTGATACGTAATAATTTTGTTCTTTCCATGATATTGTAAAAAAAACAATTTATATTATGTTGTTTTGTTTCTTGATTTGTTATTTTTTTTTCCTACTGCACGTTTGCATGGCTTTTTTAAAGAGAAATAGAAAGAAACCTTTTTTTTTATGTTATTCCTAGTTATTTGCTTTAATAAAGCTTTTAATTTTTATAATCTTAGAAAAGACTAAAAATATTTTCAATATACTTTTATTTTTATTTTTAAAATTTTTTTAGTTTATTTAGTTATTAAATATTACAAATTTAAAATTTATTTTAATGATTTTTATTTTGTATTATTAAAATGTCAAAAATAAATTTGTGTTGTAATTATTAATTAATTTAAATATTTATATTTAATTTTGAATAATTAAGTTAATCTTATTAAATATTTATATTTTAGTTAATTATTAATTCTCTTGTCACTTGATTTTATGTGATGGTTTATCTGTTTCAATGTTTTGGGTTTGTTCTATCTGATTAATTCTTGATGTTGCTTTTCCATGATTAATCTGTTCCGCGATGCTTTGTCGTGTCTCTTTTTCTATTGATAACACGATGCTTTGTCGTGACTGTTTGTTGATTTTATGTGCTGGCGATTTCTCATGATGCTTTGCCATGATTGTTTGTGGATTTTATTCGCGATGCTTTGCCGCGTATCTTTGTCTGTTTATGCATGATGCTTTTCCATGTATGTTGTTAATACTTTCTGTCTGATTACCATGATGTTTTTCCATGAGTATTTCGTGATATCTTTGTCTGCTGATTACATGATGTTTTCCTGTGTATTTCTGTTGACTTTTGTTGTCTGATTACCATGATGTTTTTCCATGCGTATTCTATGACTTTTTGTCTGTTTAATCTGTTACATGATGCTTTACTGTGTGCCTTTGTTTTATCCACGATGTTTTACCTTGCGTGTTTGTTGTTTTTATCACGATGCTTTGTCGCGCATCTTTGTCAGTTTATGCATGATGTTTTTCCATGTGTGTTGTACTTTTTATTTACTGACTACATGATGCTTTTCCATGTATTTCTGTTGACTTCTCTCTGTCTAATTACCATGATGTTTTTCCATGCGTATTCTGTGATATCTTACCTGTCTTATCCTACATGATGTTCTTGCCGTGTATTGCGTCTGTGTATTTTTTTATGATGATTATATGATGTTTTTACATGTTTCTGCTGCTTTCTATTCCTTGTTGACCTAATCCAAGGGAAGGGATTGTATGTTAACTTATTGTCATTGTGCATGTCCCTCGTTTGTTCTTTACCTGTCTTTGTTGTTCTTGGTTCTTAGAACCCTAACAACCCGTGGTTCCACGAACTAAGAACGCCCTGATTTCTCAAGTTCCTCTTGAGAATACGTAGGCACAAGACCCTGATCCTTGGCGAGAAACCTTTTCTTTTTTCAACCTTTTCTTTTATTTACAATTTCCTTCTTTTACACTATTTTCCCTTTTACATCGTAGTTCCGAACTACGATTGCTCTGACTTCTTGTTAAGGATACGTAGGACTAGGATTGCGACGATCCTAGCGAGCTACCTTTTTCTTTTTCCACCTTTTCTCTTTTCTTTACCCATCCTTGCCTTTAGCAAACAATTTTAGCCAAAACACAAATATTTCAAGAGGTTCTTGTAGAGTATTATAGATGCTTAGGATGCTAGTACCTTTCCTTAGTATAACCAACCCCCGTACCTTTGATCTCTCTTTGCTTAGCTTTATACCTTGCTTTTTGCTTTGCATTTTACTTAGGGTTTTTGTTCGATCCCTTTTACCTTTCCCTTGGATAAAATAAAAGTCCGGTGGTGATATCATTATTTTGCGAGCCAAGCTGATCTGATAGCTTTGGTATCCAATTCTCACCACGACAGAAATTGGCGACTTCACTGGGGAGCATTGTTCAGTGGGTGGAGCTTCTCTTGTTTATATTTGTGTTGCTATTATTGTTTGCTATTGCTTGTATACTTGTATATTTGAGAACCCTCTCTATGAGTACAAAGTTGCCAGTTCTCAGAGTGAAGACCGTGAACATTTTGATGAACCTGAGGTTGTCCGTGAATAGTTTCAGACCATAGACAAGAGACTCCGAGTCGTTGAGGGTATTAACTTCTTTAATGTGGATGCAAACAACATGTGCTTAGTTTCTAACCTTGTTATGCCTTCTAAATTCAAAACTCCACAGTTTGTGAAGTACAAAGGTCACTCTTTTCCAAGGGCTCATTTGGTCATGTACTTTCGAAAGATGGCTGCTTATACCAACAATCAGAAGTTGCTCATCCACTATTTTCAAGACAGCTTGAGTGGAGCTTCACTCAAATGGTACATGAGCCTTGAGCAAAACCACATTCACTGCTTCCAAGATCTTGCAAACGCTTTCATGAAGCAGTACAAGTACAACCTCGACATGGCTCCGGATCGTCGCCAGCTTTAAAACATGACTAAAAATGAGAAGGAATCTTTTAAGGAGTATGCTCAGCGGTGGAGAGAGTTAGCTTCCCAAGTTGAACCTCCTTTGGCCGAGAAGGAACTCACTGGAATGTTTATGGACACCTTGTCTCCATTCTATTGGGAGAAGATGATTGGCAGTGTTTCCTCCAATTTCACTGATTTGGTAACATTGGCCAAAGACTCGAGGAAGGACTCAAGAATGGTAAAGTATCCAAAGCTGTTGAATCTTCCAACGGTGCAAAGAATTCCTATAGGAATTTCCAGAAGAAGAGGGAAGATCGGACTAATGTTGTCATGATTGAAACAAGAAAGACTCGTCCTCAACCTCAGTATGTTGATCATCCTGTTGTTGTTGTTGTTACTGGTCCACGACCAGCTCAGGTTCCTCAACATCTGATTATTGGATAGAACCAGTACCCTAATAGGAATCAATTTGATCCTATTCCCATGACGTACACTGAACTTTATCCTGGTCTGGTTCAGAAAGGTTTGATTACCACAAGGACTCTGCCTCCTCCTCCAAATCCTCTTCCAGCTGGATTCATATTTGATCTCCACTGTGCATTCCATGAAGGTGCCGCAAGCCATGACTTGGAAATTTTCTATGCACTAAAGGCTAGAATGCGTGATTTGATTAAGGCCGGAAGCCTTAGCTTTCATGACAGCAATCCTAATGTCCAGAACAACCCTCTACCAGGGCACACCAAGTGAAACTTCAGTCGACTTCAGTCCAACTACTTCTCAAAGACAAGACAACCCATCCTTGTGTTTAACTAGTCACTAGGCCATCTTTCTTATTGTTTGCATTTTTCTTTTATTTTGTACTAGCTATTTGCATTCAAATTATGTTAGTACTTTCGTAATTAATGAAATGAGCATTGTAACTTTTGATTCAATTCATTTTGTCATTATTTACATCTTTATGCTTTCTTTTCAAAATATTTTATCTCTTTTCTACTTTATTTTTTATTGTGCAAAGGTTGGAGGGAGGATGACGAAAACGATATACCCATAATTGCTGGTATGCTTTCAAATAAACTTTGCTGACGTTGTAAGACATTGTTTTAACTCCCAAACACTGGAGAAATAAGGAAGTTATTCCCTTGTCAAACCCTTCGAGCCTAGAAGTTGGAGTTTCTTTCTATACAAAAACCAGCAATCTTAACCTTGGGATGGGTAGTTCTCAGTTAACTTGGTTATGCGTTCATGCAAAACACCTTTCATATAAAGGTTGCATTCACAAGTTTTCCTTCGCACACAGCAAGCAAGTGTCAAAGATGTTTTTCAAGCCAAAAATCCGATGATGGTTCACCGTTGTCGCGGCCGAAAAAAATATCGAGTCGCCACCATATTTTTTAAGGAAAATAATGATAAAACTAAAAATCCTTAATCCCAATGGCAGAGATTCCTACGGTTCGGGAGTCGGTTAAGTGAGGGGAAGGTGTTAGGCACCCCTCACCTCCATTGTATTAAATGGAATCCTCCTTAAGTTCTAGGGTATGTTTGTTTGTCTTTTTATTTATTTACAAAAAGAATCCTAAGTTTTTTATTACTGTACTCGCTAGGGTTTACAACTCTATGCCTACGTACCTTCAATTTTGAAGGATCAGAGTAACCGTAGTTCACCTCCCCTATTCCTACCCCCTAACCCTATTCCTAATCCTAATCCCAAACCCAATCCACTATTTATACTCTTGGATAAAGAGTTTTATCCCTTAAATCTATTATTTATACTCCTAGATAAGGAGTTCTATCCCTTTATCTATATTTATACTCCTAGATAAGGAGTTATATCCCTTAATCTATGTTTATACTCCTAGATAAGGAGTTATATCCCTTTATCTATATTTATACTCCTAGATAAGGAGTTTTATCCCTTTATCTATATTTATACTCCTAGATAAGGAGTTCTATCCCTTTATCTATATTTATACTCCTAGATAAGGAGTTTTATCCCTTAATCTATGTTTATACTCCTAGATAAGGAGTTTTATCCCTTAATCTATGTTTATACTCCTAGATAAGGAGTTCTATCCCTTTATCTATATTTATACTCCTAGATAAGGAGTTCTATCCCTTAATCTATGTTTATACTCCTAGATAAGGAGTTCTATCCCTTAATCTATGTTTATACTCCAAGATAAGGAGTTTTATCCCTTAAAAATCCCTTACCCATTGTTTATACTCTCGGAGGAAGAGTTTTATCCCAAAATCCCTTATCTCTTGGCCTATATTTATACTCTTGGAACCTAAGAGTGCTATCCCTAAATCCCATCCTTTATTTAGACTCTCGGACAAAGAGTTTCATCCCTAAAATTAAATCCTTAAAAATCCATTTATATCCCCTATTTAAAAAACAATAAAATCCTCAAATTCCCAAAGAATTTAATAAACCCCAAAATACCATTTATGCTAAGAAATATAGCAAAATTAATCCCCCAAACATTCCAATTAAAAAATGATTTCTAAATTCCAAATAATTCTAATATATAAGAAATTTAATCCCCAAAAATAAATTAAATTCACTTTAATTTATTTTTATCCAAAAACCCAAATTTCCCAAATAAAACCCAATACCAAATTTTTTTTTAAAAGATAAACCCTAACACAAGTTTAGTAAAATTCCCAATTTCCCAAAAATACCATTATCCAACCAAAATCCCTAAAAAAAATCTTATTATTATTTTTTCTTTAACAAAGAAGGATTGAACAAATTATTTTAATATATCAACGTCCAACCCAAGATTAGTCCTAAAAATCCTAAGCACAATTCCTAAAGTGAAAGAATTTTAATTCCTATTTTATTAAAAGAATAAACCAAACATTTTTAAAAATACATATAAAAGTAAATTGAAAACCAAACCCCAAAATTATCCCTAAAACCCTAAAGAAAATTCCTAAATAAAATTAAATCCCTATTTCCTTTAAAAGAATAAACCAAGTATGTTAAATATATAAATTATAAATTTAAACCCAACTCCACAATTATCCCAAAATTCCTAAACAAAAAATCCTAAATAAAAATAAATTCCTATATTAAAAGGAAAATAGCCCAATAATTTTAAATATACAAAACTATTAATTATGAAAACAACCAAAAATTAAAGAAATAAAATAAAAAACACTTAAATAATTATCCTAATACCAATATCCCCAAAATCCTATTTCTAAACCCCAATTAAAATCTAAATCCAAATTAAGTAATTAAATCAAGTTATTAATTTAATTAATTAAAAAAACCCTAAAACCCTATTTCTAAACCCTAATTAAAATTTAACCTAATTAAATAATTAAATTAAGTAATTAATTTAATTAATTAAGTAACACCCTGGGGGTGTATTTTAATGTACAAAAATCATTGGGTCAATAACTGGGGTGCAAATAGTAATGAGGGCGCAAAGCCCAATTACAAAAGCCCAGGTCTGAGAGAAAACAATCCATGGTGGGAGAGTCTGACTTTGACTCTCTCCTGGACGTTGGATGGAGATCACACAGATCTCTTTGAAGCTAGTCCTGTCCATTGATCCCAAGGTATGATGAACGTATGGTCAGGATTGAGAGTCAATGCAGACTCACGGTAAGCACGCACACGTTGGATCCTCTGGTTGACTGGAAAGTCAACCGACCTAAAGAAACTCAGGGACGCCACTTGGCGTGAATCCAAGGGAATGCAGAGAGAGTATAAAATATTAATGAACCATAATTATATATTTTTTATTTTTAAATTATAACCCTTCTGAGTTAATCCTAATTATAATTAATCCCTAATTATATCCTAATATTAACCTTTACTTCATCCTAATAGAAAACCCTAATTAAATGTTTCTATATACTTTTAGTACTTTTATTATATTAATAAACTAATTAATATTATTAAGTATTAATTAATCCTAACTAACAACTAAAGAAATACATGACTTGCATCTTGTTTCTCTTTCAAATTTTACCATTAATCTATCATAATAGGACAAGTGGCGGATGAGTTAAAAAATAAAAATAAAATAGAAAAACCAAATAAAACGCATTACCACTTAGAGCATCTCCAACCGTGAATTCATTTTTGAATTCTTTGTGGGACCTATTAAATCACATCAGCCTGAAGCAACTCAACTAGTTTTTCACCAATGGTGCAACTCGGAAGAACTCATATTGGGTCCCACAACTTTACTTTATATATTAATATTTTTTTTATATTAAATTTTATATTAATTAAAATAATAATTTTAATTATTCAAATTAAATTAGATATAAATTAAATAAAATTCAAATTCAACTAATAATTTAAAATGATAATTAAAATTAATCTCAAAATTTGATTATCATTTGCTTCTATTTATAACCAAATAAATTATTAAAATTAAAAAAAACCGTTGAAAAGCTCGTCGGTTAGAATTTTTATTTGAAATGGTGTCATTTAAATATTTAAAAGAAAAAGAAAAAAAGAAAAAGTTGAAACACAACAATTACAAATTTTATTATTTTAATAATCCATTCAACCGTTGCAATGAACTACCACGTTCTCCACTTGGCACAAGTGTAATGTTCACTTTTTGTTGAAAGTTGGTGTCCAGCTGGCGAACCAACACAAAGATCCTCCCGTTGGAGATGGTCTTAGAGCATCCACATCCATGCCACCTAACTTGGTGGTATAAATGGACCCCACATAATATAATATATTATTTCACATTTCCCAATTAATTAAACCACTCAACTACATTTTTCAAATATTCATACCACTCATCTAAAATTCTAAAATGGGTCCCACTAAATTTATATTATATTCCAAATTTATATTTTATATTAATATATAAATATATAGTTTAAACAAATTTATTCAATTATATCAAAATGTATTAAAAAGGAAACAATATATATTTAAAATAAATAAAAATATCCAATAATAAATAAATAAAAGAAAAATAAAAATACATTGAAAAATTCATAAACGTTAAACCAAACTAGTAGTAGAAAATATACTAAACATGCAAAAAATATACTAAACATTTAAAATAATTTTTAGTTATGGTTATTCTCATGTCCAAAATGTTTCCATATATGAAGGTTGGGGTTCATTGAAAAAAAATAAGGTGAAATTTTCTTGAATGAAATGAAATAAATTTTGAAGTTAACTATATAAGTTTTTAAAAAATTATACAAGTATATATAGAAAAAAATAACCTTTTGAAATTACAGTAGAAAAATAGAGCTGTTAGAAAATAGAGCTGTTAGAAAAATTGAACCGTTAGAAAAATTGAGCTATTTGAAAATAGAGCCGTTTGAAAAATTCTACAAGTAAATATAATTGTCATATTTATTAGCATTATAGTTATTATTAATATTAATTTTTTATTATATATTTGGATTCAAAATTGCTTATGTGGTATAATACCACGGTGCCCTGCAAAGCCACTTTTACAAAAATAATGCAACTTATTTTCTGAATTTACTGACACATTTGTATTGATATTGGTGTAGTACCCACCGATGTGGGTGCTCTTATAGAGTCTTCCACCCCCTCACGGTGTCGTTTTTCTCTCTCTATTTCCCTTTTCCCCATCATCACATCTCCTTTATTCTAAAACCTAAATTTCCATACCCTTTCCCCACAAAAATCCAACAAGCAGTAATAACAACAGAAGATAATAGAAACAGTGAACGGGAAAATTCCAGAAAAGTAAAAGGAAGTATACCAGCGGAGGGATCACGTTTGGCCCGGTGGGGGAATCGCGTTTTCCAGTGGCTTTCTTTTTTGCGGCGAAGGTTCCACGATGTATTCCGGCGGTTTCGACGGAGGCGTCGCGTGTTAACAATGTTCTGTGCGTGAGTCCGTTACCGATGTTTGATTCTTGACTTGATCTCTTTAATCCTTTCTTTCCCCTGATTCTCTCTTGTTTGCTTGCTGTGAGGTTGTGTCAATAGTGGCTTATGCTCGACCGATAAAATTTTTGATGTGAAACCTTATCAGCTTTTACGCAGAGCTTTTCAATGTGGAAATTCTTGTATCTGGCTGTAAGGGTCCCCTTTTGGTGAAGAATTCTGAAATATATTTTTTTTAATTGAAATTCTCTTCGATGTGAAGAGGAATTTCTTTAAGTTCTGGTCTGTGTTTGGTACTGATTTTGTGAAATTTTTCTTCCCCCGCTTCTGATTTTAATTTATGTTTATATAGGGTTCCCATTAGGTTTTTAGCATTGATTAGGTTATATTTGTTTTAGGAATTATCTGATGTAACTTTTTATTTGATTTGATTTTGTGTTGTAAATAGCATTAGGGTTTGATTGATACAGATTATACTTAATTTGATTTTGTACCCTTGAATATCAATTAATGAAAACAAATATTATTGATTTCTGCTCAGAATTAGATCCAATTTGATTCACTGCCTGGTTCTATGCGCAAATTAGGGTCAGAGATTGGGCAAGACGACCCCTTCTGAGCCAACAATCTTGACCAAAAGATAAAATAAAATAATAAAAAAATAATACTAATAATATATTCTGACTATATTAACAAATAAATAATAATATAAAAATAGTAATAATCACGCTCGGCTCCTCCTAATTGTCACTTAAGAACTACCTAAATTCCAATTCTTCCATTAATAATAAAAACTATCCCTAATTAATAATAATATATACTTAAACTCTAAAACTTAAAAATTACTTCTAATTAAACATAATATACTTAACCTAAACCTATTTAAATAATTCTAGAGACCTTTAAAAAAATCAAAATAATTTAAAAATGACTAATTCTAGAGTAAAATCCTGATTATTATACTCTTAAACTAAAAAGGTCCACACTTCCTAATTAACTAAAAAAAATAATCCTAATAAAATATGAAAAATTAAACAAGCTCTCTTTAAATGAAAACAACTCTTTAGCAAAATAAAATTTAAACAAAAAAAAGCCAAACCCTTATCCAACTAACAAGTAAGAAGGAAGACTTCAAAAATCCTAGATATACACCCTTTCTGCTCAACTACCTCTGAAATGGGCCTAGAAATGCTAGCACTCTTAGAAGCCCAGACATCTAAATGACACCCCCTGGTAGCACAAAAAATCCCTAAAAGGTAAAAAATCACTGGTCAAAATTTAGGGTACTACAACCGTAATCATTAAGCCAGATAGTCACTCTCTTTCTTTCTAAAAAAAATTCAAAAAAAAACCCCGCTAAGTCAAAACCTATGAAGGAGACTTAGGCAAAACTGGGGCATCCCGCTGACTGTAATCTTTAAAAGAAACAGTTCAGGCAAAAGTTAGGGATAATAGAAAGAGGAGATTTTTAAATCCTAACCATGAAAGTCCTCTATAACAAAAATAACTATATATAGTGAGGAAGTAGTGTCTGCCATCTCAAGAGTCCCTTGACTTCTGAACCATCATCATTACTATCATCAGTGCAATTTCCAATCTCTTGGGAACTTGAGTGTATAGTCTGAGTTAGCTGAGCGTAAGACTGAAGATCATCATGAAGATTGGGTGGGAACAAATAAACTTTGAGCCTTTATCCTTTGTTTCATAAACCGTGAACCAGTCCACGTTACAACCATCAAAAGACCTAACTGAAGCAAGGTTATTTTGAAAGCATACTACAGCAAGGTTGCGTAAACTGACTCCAAATATTTTTGCAAATCAACTATTTTGGCATTACACCTTTGCTTTACCTTTCACTTTTAAATGCCTTGAACCACCATGTTTTTGACATGTGACTCACATGCTTTGCATCTTCCAAAAAATAATTTTGATTTCAAAAGTTTCTTGATTTTTGCATTAAAATTACCATGTTTGTATGAATAATTTTGTTTCCAAACTGGCGCTCCTCTCAAGGAATTTTCAAATAGTTGAGAAACTTGGTCAGTGATCCTATCAGGGGCAAGTACTTCTTCGAATTGGTTTATCCAGAAGACTTTTCAAGACTCATGCTGGGGCAAGCTTTCCTAGCGCACAGTAAAGCAGTTCATCTACAACAGTTAGCTAGTCTGAGGCAATTTACTTGAAGAATTCCCAAGCAACTCTTCATCCTTCCTACAAGGATCATAACTTGATACAGTTTACTAGTATGGTAGAGATGTGTTCAGTAGTAACATCTTTAGTCCCCAAGAAGAATAGCAGTTATCTCCGTGTTGAGGAATCAGTCTTCCAGTCTTGTCTTCTTACCAAAAGAGTCGAGTCGTGTCGTCTGCATCTGCATTTGCATTTGATCATACATCATATCATAATTCATATACCATTGCATAGTATGAATACTTTATCCTCATTTGCATTTCTCCATAGGTCGTGTTGCTATCCACGTCTTACCTTGTGGTCAAAGTCCAACTTACTTGGCGTCTACCAAACAGATATTGTCGTGTCTATCTGATGTTCTTCCAGATAAGACCTTTCTTATCCGATTGTTTTTTCGGATATGTCTGTTCCTCTTTTGTGTCCAATGTTATTCTTGGATTTTGTCTCTCCTGTATCCAATGCCATTCTTGGATCCCTACTTTGTTCACTTTCATCTAAAGTCATTATTAGATATTGTGATTTTACCTTTCATTCAAAGTCATTATTGGATGTCTGGTGTCTTTTCATCCAATGTCATTCTTGGGTGCCACATATGTTTATCTCTCTGATGCTTTTCCAGATTAAGTCTCTTGTTCTGATGTTCTTCAAGAACCTATCTGATGTTTTTCCAGATATTCCATTGTGATTCTGATGTTTTTCCAGAATTCGATTACTGTTTATCAGAGGTTTTACTGGATATGTTTATATTTCTGATGTTTTTCCAGATTGAGTCTCTTGTTCTGATGTTCTTCCAGAACCTATCTGATGTTTTTCCAGATATTCCATTGTGATACTAATGTTTTTCCAGAATTCTGTTACTTTTATCCGAGGTTTTACCAGATATGTTTATCTTTCTGATGTTTTTCTAGATTGAGTCTTTTGTTCTGATGTTCTTCCAGAACCTACCTGACGTTTTTCCAAATATTCCCTTTGATTCTGATGCTTTTCCATAATTTTTCCGATGTTTTACCGGACATGTTTGTCTCTTTGATGTTTTTCCAGATTGAGTCTTTTGTTTTGATGTTCTTCCAGAACCTATCTGATGTTTTTCCAAATATTTCCATTGTGATTCTGATACCTTTCCAGAATTTGTTTCACTCCCTAGTGAGTTTCCGGATATATCTTTGTAATTCTGATGCTTTTCCAGAATCTATCTGAGGTTTTACCGGATGTGTTTATCCCTCTAATGTTTTTCCAGATGTGTCTTTACTTCTTATGCTTTTCCAAAATTTGATTTCTTTTACCGTCTGATGTTTTTTTAGATGTGTCTTTACTTCTGATGCATTCCCAGAATTTCATTTCTTTTACCATCTGATGTTTTTCTAGAATTTCATTCTTTTTACCGTTTGATGTTTTTCCAGATGTGTCTTTACTTCTGATGCTTTTCTAGAATTTCATTTCTTTTACCGTTGTTATGACGTTTTTCCAGAACTCCTCTGTGTCTATCTGATGTTCTTCCATATACGACTTTGCTTCTGATGTTTTTCCAGACATTCCATTCAATTCTGACGCTTTTCCAGAATCTATCCGAGGTTTTACCAGATATGTTTATCTCTTTGATGTTTTTCCAGATTGAGTCTTTTGTTCTTACGTTTTTCCAGAACCTATCTGATGTTTTTTCAGATATTCCCTTTGATTCTGATGCTTTTCCAAAATCTATCCGAGGTTTTACCGAATGTGTTTGTCTCTCTGATGTTTTACCAGATTGAGTCTTTTGTTCTGATGTTCTTCCAGAACCTATCTGATGTTTCCCCAGATATTTCCATTGCGATTCTGATGTTCTTCCAGAACCTATCTGATGCTTTTCCAGAATCTATTTGAGGTTTTACCGGATGTGTTTGTCTCTCTGATGTTTTTCCAGATATTTCCATTGTGATTCTAATACCCTTCCAGAATTGGTTTTACTCCCTAGTGAGTTTCCAGATATATACCTCTGTAATTATGATGCTTTTCCAGAATTTCATTTCTCTTACCGTCTATAATTTTTCAGATGTGTCTTTTGTTCTGATGTTTTTCCAGAACTCTTTTGTGTCTATCTGATGTTCTTCTAGATATGAATTTTCTTCTGATGTTTTTCCAGAACCCCTTTTGTGTCTATCTGATGATCTTCCATATACGACCTTGTTTATCTGATGTTCTTCTAGATATAATGTTGTTTATCTGATGTTCTTCCAGATATAATGTTGCTTATCTGATGTTCTTCCAGATATGTTTTCAAAACCTTTTCCTGTACATTTAATGCTTTCCTAAATGTTTCGGATGTATTTTCAGAATCTTTGTTTTCATCTAAAGCTCTTCTATATGTCTTCAATTTATTTCTGACTTTGGTTAACAACTCTTGAATGTTTTCAAGTCTGTTTCCATTCCTCATCCAATGCTTTTCTAGATGTGTTCCGGAGTTTATTCGATTTTTCCCCTAATATCTCTGATGTGTTCTAGATATTATTTGATGTTTTCGCGGATATCTCTGACGTGTTCCAGAGTTTATTCGATGTTTTTCTGAATATTTTTGATATTTTTTGGAGTTTATTCAATGCTTTTCTGAATATCTCTGTTGTTTTCCGGAGTTTATTCAACGCTTTTCTGAATATCTCTAATGTGTTCCAGAGTTCATTCAATGCTTTTCTGGATGTCTCTGATGTTTGTTTCAATGTCCCTAATGTATTTCTCTGAATTCTCCTCACCTCATTCAATGATCTTATGAACGTTGTGACTCTTTTCCATTCGGTTTGTTTCTTGGATGATGATTGTTGATTCCCTAGTGAAGCTTATTCAATGCTATTTTGAATATCTATGTTGTTTGCCTGTTTATCCATGTTGATTGTTATGTTCCAAAGTTCATCCAACGTTCTTCTGAATGACTTTGATGGTTGTTAGTGTTCTTTTCCAGTAAAGTTCTGATGACTGTGACCCTTTTCCCAGTAAAGTTGCTTTCTGGATGTTCCTGTTATTCCACAGTAAAGTTGAATGCTTTCTTGAAAGTCTCTCTTATATTCTTAAATTTTTGGTCTCATTCCACATCTAATTTTTTTAGATGTTTTTTATTTGTTTTCTAGAATGTGTTACTCTCAGCATCTGATGCTCTCCCGGATGTTTGTATCTCTGTTTAGGGTTTGTACCTCTCTTTTCAAGTATCGCTGGATACTCTTTGTCACCTTGATGGATTTCTATAATATCTTGTTTTCCTCACTTGTGTCTTTCTGTTATTTATCCCCATGTGGTTTCCTCTTTGTCCTCCGTTTAGTTGGTTTTCTGTGGCTTTATTCCCCACGGAACATCGAGTCTTGCATTCATACCAAACCATAAGCATTTTTTAGGTATCTTAGGGCCAAAAATTGTGCATGTTTGTATTTAAGTCTCTCTAATCGTCTCGAGACGAAGATTTCAATCTTCATATCTCTGGATTGAAGAAAATTAAATAGGGGCATTTGTCATACCCTAATTTTTTACTCTAAAATCCCACATCAATTTGCATCATCTGCATAGCTTATCACCTCTTGCATCTTGCATAATACCCCAATTTATCGGCCAGAATAAATTTGTTGGATTTACAGCGAATCGGTCAAACTGAAAGTCAACTGTGCGTAAAATCAGTGGACGGAAAATTTTAAAATCGAGCGTGCAAACGTCAGTGATATTAATCTATGTTTTGCGTATTTTAACCTGACATGCTCATTTGAATTTTTCGACTGCTTTTCGATCGCATTTTTGGACAGTTTAAGCCATTTAACCGGGTAAAATTTATTTCAAAATTTGACCAAACGGTGTATTTTTCCGAATCATATATTTTTTACTGATCATTTTGGTGTATTCATTTTACTTTTCTGAACATTTTGATACCGGTCCAGTTTCTCGTTTTCAACCGATTTTATTTTATTTATTTATTTAATAGTTTTTTTATTTAATCAACTTTTTATTTATTTATTTAGTTTATATTAGATATCTTATTTTATTCATTAGTTTATTTTTATTATTTAATATTTGTTTTACTTATTTTTAGCAATACTTAATTAGCAAGTGTCAAAAAGTTATTTTGTCTTGGTTTACTATTTTGTGAAAGAATTTAATACATGGGATGAGAGTATGATGCACATCACACACGTTATGCTGAAGAGAGAAAAGCTGCAATGTTTTGTTCAATGAAAGGGACCCCACGTTAACTCCTCTAACCACTTCATACAATTTCCTCATCTCTCTCACATTTGATTTGAAAAAAAAAAGAATAAATTGAAAAAAATTTCAGCATGTAGATAAGACTCTTCATAAACAAAAGGAAAAGACCATCATAGACTAGCAAGCCAAGTTTTTCAAAAGCTTTGACCGCCTGCACGAAAAAAATAAAAAGAACAGATTGTCTTGTTCTCACTTCCAGATACTCCTACCACAACCCTCTTCCATTTCCTTTTGATAAAAACAAAAAAAAACACCTTAATCCTTTTACCCTCTTGGCGCCTCATCATCTCTTGATACATTAACACTACCTACAGAGCCATGGTCTTCATATTTCCATTACCACTTTCCTTCTTTATTCCTCCCTCCATCTCCCATAAACAAACTGTGGGGTCCAGCCATTTTACATAGCCAACATTCATTTGGCAAAATTGGAGGTTGGTTATGATAAAGAGTAGAATAATGCAAAGGACACTTGGTGTTTTGCATGAAAGGCAAAGGACAAGTGTCTTCATGCATGTAAGACCTTTTTGGCTTGCTTCTCCTATAAATAGGACCAAGAGCAAGCATTCAACACACAACCACAAGAGAAAAAAGAAGCAAGAGAAATAGAGCTTTGCTCAAGAGGGAAAATTGTTTCTTAGAGAGTTTTTTCCTTGTGAGAGAAATAGTGAGCCAATTTGTGAGAGTGTTCCTTACAAATTGAGAGATACTTTGTAGAGAGTTCCACCTAAGGGTGAAGTTGTTGTATTCTCATTATCATTATAGTGGATGTTAAGAGGCCTAAGGGTCCCGTGGTTTTTCCCTTTCTCACATTGAGAAGGTTTTCCACGCTAAAATCTTTTTGTGTCATTTTGCTTAATTTTTCACGTTTCCGCTAGTGCCTATTTTTGAGTTCACGGAGGAGGGAAATTATGGAGGTCAATTTTTTCCAACAGTGGTATCAGAGCTAGGCTATGTGATACTACGTTGTTGTACTCATAATAAAGTTCTTAGTATGCTCTGTGGTTGCAACATTGTTTGATCTTCCACATCAGAAAAGAACTATTATAGTTGGAATTAAATCGTTGTATTGCGAAGGTGTGTCTTGGTAAGTTCTGGCTAAGGAAAGACTTGGTATTTAAGCGTGTCAATATTGACCCACCTCTCTTTCCTGCGAACTTCCTAGTTGCGCCATTCACAAACTACGGTGACTTTTCTAGTGTACGACACTATTTTTTGAAAATCTCCTAGTTGAAGGAACTACTTTCCCGTGTTATAAAAATGGATGGTTCTATCAGTTATGAAGGAGATATGTTCAAGCTGACCGCTGATAATTATACCTATTGGAAGCCGATGGTGGAAGACCACTTATATTGTAAAGATTTGCATGAGTCAATCTCTCAAAAGGATAAGCCAACAAAGAAGAAAGATAACGAGTGGGAGCTCCAAAATCGGAAGGCAATTGCCATGATCAGAAAATACATAGATAGGAGTCTATTCGAGCATGTGTCAACTTATACAAATGCGTATGAGTTGTGGACCAAACTTGAATCCTTGATTCAAAAGAATAAACCGAGAAATAAAGCACACCTTGTCAGACGACTGGTGAAATTGGAGTACTCAGATGGCCAAAATATGATCGTGCACTTGAATACCTTCAAAGGTATCGTGAATCAGCTGACAAAAGCTGACATGAAGATAAATGATGAGTTGCAAACTCTTCTGCTCCTAAGTTCTCTACCTGAGAGTTGGGACACTCTAGTTGTCACTCTTAGTAACTCTGCTCCAGACGGAAAACTTGTCTTGGATTCTGTCACAGATTCCTTGCTAAATGAAGAATCAAAACGGAGGGAAAAGGCTTCAATAACCAGTTCGAAGCCAACATTGTTGATAACAGAGGAAGGAGTAAGAATCATGAAAGAGGAGGTCATGGGAGATCACAAGCTAGATCCAAGTCTCGCACAAGAGTAAGCTGTTATTATTGTGGAAAACCTAGTCATAGAAGACCTAAGTGCAGATTCTTGAAGAGAGATCAACAGGCTGGAAAAGTCCATCCAGATTTGATAAACCCAAAGAAGAATAAGGAAGAAGGAGCCACAACTACAGTAGCCTCGAACAACGAGAATATTTTCCTTTTTGGAGACGACAATTATCTAAATGTTGCATTCGATAATTGCACTTGGATAATTGACACCGGAGCATGTTTCCACGTTACACCTCATGAAGAATTATTCTTATTATACCAAAGAGGAGATTTTGGTACGGTGAAGATGGGAAACCACATCACAAGCAAGATTTTTGGTATTGGTGAAGTGACCATGATCACAGAGAATGGAAATAAGCTTGTGTTGAAGGAAGTAAGACATGTACCAGAAATGAGTCTAAACCTTATATCAGCAGGAAAGTTGGATGACCTAGGGATGATAAACCAGTTCGGCGATGGTAGATGGAAGCTTAGCAAAGGGAGCATGACACTTGCTCGTGGCAAAAAGGAAGGCTCCCTGTACATCATGTAGGGAAAGATAAACAAGGGAGAGACTAATGTTTCTCAAGACGCAACCAAAGAATTGTGGCATAAACGACTTGGGCACATGAGCGATAAAGGCTTAGAGATTATTGCTAAAGATCATCTTTCAAATATCAAGGGTCAACCACTTGAATCATGTGAAGACTGTCTAGCAGGCAAACAACACAGAGTGTCTTTTCAAAGATCGGATGATGCAAGAAGACGAAAGAAAATCCTAGATCTTGTTCACTCAGATGTCTGATCCACATCTGAAAGGTCTCTTGGTGGCGCATAATACTTTGTTACCTTCATTGATGATCACTCTAGAAAGGTATGGGTGTATCCATTGAAGAAGAAAGATCAAGTTCTACAAGCTTTCAAGGAGTTTCACGCCTCTGTAGAACGAGCATCTGGAAGAAAGTTGAAATGCTTAAGAAGTGACAATGGAGGTGAATACCTAGGTCCATTTGAAGCATATTGTAAAGCTCATGGGATAAGACATGAAAGGACGCCTCCGAAGACTCCCCAAATGAATGGAGTAGCTGAAAGAATGAACAGAACGATTGCAGAGAAAGTCAGAAGCATGCTTTCTCATGCAAAACTTCCCAAATCATTTTGGGGTGAAGCAGTGAGAACTGCCATTGATTTGATAAACTTATCTCCTTCAAGACCGTTAAATGGAGAGATACCGGATGAAGTATGGTATGGAAAGAAAGCCTCTTACGGTCAATTGAAAGTATTCAGGTGTAAGGCATTTGTCCATATTCCTAAAGATGAAAGAGCAAAACTCGATGCTAAGACGAAGGAATGCATATACCTTGGTTCTCCAAGAGATGAACTTGGCTTCAGACTATGGGATCCTGCAAACAAGAAGATTGTTCGAAGCAGAGATGTGGTATTTTATGAAGATCAAATAATCCATGATATTCAATCTAAGAAGTTAAAGACCATTGTGGTACAAAACTCAGAGGGAGAGATTCCTCAACGAGATATTGAACCTGATCAGGCAGTAGAACCCGATCATATGGAGCAACCTGACCAGATAGAACAAGGTCACGAAATACAAGGAGAGCAAATAATAGATGTTGATTAGAGGAATCAAGAACCTTAAGAGAGAAGATCTATGCGAGTAAGACAACCATCAAAAAGATATACCCCAGATGAGTATGTCACTCTCACTGATGAAGGAGAACCTCAAAGCTTCATGGAAGCCATTGAGATGGATGACAAGGACAAATGGATGCAAGCCATGCAAGAAGAATTACAATCACTGAAGGAGAACTAGGCGTATGACTTGGTGAAATTACCAAAGGGAAGAAGGGCTTTGAAAAACAAGTGAGTGTTCAAAATCAAGTCTGAAGAGAACAACCCAAACCCCAGATACAAAGCAAGAATTGTCGTGAAGGGGTGCCATCAGAAGAAAGGCATAGACTTTGAAGAGATATTCTCACCAGTAGTGAAGATGACATCGATAAGAGCAATCCTTGTTCTAGCTGCAACACTAGACTTAGAGATAGAGCAACTTGATGTTAAAATAGCATTCTTACATGGAGACTTAGAGGAAGAAATCTACATGGAACAACCTGAAGGATTTGCAGAAATATTTCAAGAGGTTTATGTAGAGTACTATAGATGCTTAGGGTGCTAGTACCTTCCCTTAGTATAACCAACTCTCGTACCTTTGATCTCTCTTTGCTTATCTTTAGGCCTTGCTTTTTGATTTGCATTTTACTTAGCATTTTTGTTCGATCTTTTTTTCCTTTACCTTGGATAAAATAAAAGTTTGGTGGTGATATCATTATTTTGCAAGCCAAGCTGAACCGATAGCTTTGGTATCCAATTCTCACCGCGACACCATCTACTATTTGAGTAAAAAGTTTACAGATTGTGAGTCTCGGTACTCAATGCTTGAAAAAACATGTTGTACTTTGGCATGGGATGTTAAACGTTTACGCCAGTATATGATAAATCATACCACTTGGTTGATATCCAAAATGGATCCAATCAAGTACATTTTTGAAAATCCTGCTTTAACTGGGAGGATTGTTCGTTGGCAGATGTTTTTATCAGAATATGATATTGAGTACTGTACTTAGAAAGCAATCAAAGGAAGTATTTTGGCTAATCATTCGGCTCACCAACCAATTGATGATTATCAATCCATCAGGTTTGACTTCCCTGATGAGGATGTTTTGTATTTGAAAGCCAAATATTGTGATGAACTGTTACCCGAAGAAGGGCCTGGTCTTGAATCCCGGTGAGGCTTAGTGTTTGATAGAGCTGTCAATGCTTATGGTAATGGAATCGGGGAAATCATTATTACTCCTCATGGTTCACATATACCTTTAACTACAAGATTGTTGTTTGAATGTACGAACAACATGGCAGAGTATGAATCTTGTAGAATGGGTCTTGAAGAAGCCATTGATTTGAGGATTAAAATTCTTGATGTGTATGGGGATTCAACCCTGGTGATTAATCAGATTTAGGGAGAATGGGAAACTCGTCACCCTGGTTTGATCCCTTACAAAGATTACGCAAGGAGGTTATTGACCTTCTTTAATAAAGTTGAATTACATGATATACCTCGTGAGGAGAATCAGATGGCAAATGCTCTGGCCACTTTGTCTTCTATGATTAGAGTGAATCATTAAAATGATGTGCCTAAGATTTATGTTATGTGCCTTGATAGACCTACTCATGTGTTTGCGGCAGAAGAAGTTAAAGATGATAAGCCTTGGTATCATGATATTAAATGTTTCCTCCAAAGTCAGGAATACCCACTTGGGGCATCCAACAAAGATAAGAAGACTGGCTGGAAATTTCTTTCTGAATAAAAATGTGTTGTATAAAAGAAACTTTGACATGGTCTTGCTCAAATGTGTGGATAGACACGAAGCAAACATGTTAATGAAAGAAATTCATGAAGGATCCTTTGGTACCCATGCCAATGGGCACACGATGGCTAAAAAGATGTTAAGAGCAGGTTACTATTGGCTGACAATGGAATCTGATTGTTGTAAGTATGTGAAGAAGTGCCATAAGTGCCAGATTTATGCTGATAAAATTCATGTGCCTCCGACTCTTCTCAATGTTATTTCATCTCCATGGCCTTCTCTATGTGGGGAATTGACATGATTGGTATGATTGAGCCCAAGGCTTCGAACGGACACCGTTTCATTTTAGTGGCCATTGATTACTTCACCAAATGGTCTTGCTCAGATTATCTATTGGTATGGCATTCCCAGCAAGATTATCACTGATAATGGGTCAAATTTGAACAATAAGATAATGAAAGAGTTGTGTGATGACTTCAAGATTGAGCATCATAATTATTCTCCCTATAGACCTAAGATGAATGGGGTTGTTGAAGCTGCAAATAAGAACAATAAGAAAATTATCCAAAAGATGGTTGTGACATACAAAGACTGGCATGAGATGGTTATTGATACTTTGTTTATTCTTTGCTTGATTGTTGCTTGTTGCTAAATCTAAAGGATGGGACTGTTGGCTTGACTTATATCAGAAGCTTTCTATCTTGGTTAGATCTTTCATTTCCTTGCTTTTACTTTATGCATTAGGGTAGCCTCTTCAACTTCTCCCTTTCTTTAATTTTCAAAATCTTCTCCCTTTTTCAAAATCTTTTTGTTTTCAAACTTGAACCACTTTCTTAATAAACCTTAACTTTGTCAAGTGATTTTCAAACTCTTTTTCTTGAATAAATGCTAATTCATCTTAAGCATATCAAGACCATTTCAAAAGACATAAAATATACACAATTTATTCAAACCATTTGTGCTCTTTGTTCACTTTTTCTTTTAATCTTTTTCTTAAGGGATAGACATGAGTCATTTTCATAGTCGAGATGTAATTCTACTATCCTCATAGTGACGTTTAATGTTGATTATTTTTCACTTAAGAGAGTTAGTGGCATACTTGTTGATCCCTATCCAAGTTGGAGTCCATCTCAACAGTGATGTAAAGGTCCATTTCCATATACTTGTGGGTGATTAGTTGAGTTTTCTCCTTAAAATGACAAGTTGTCTTTCCATTTAAAATAAATCACAACAAACTCTTTTGTTATTTTTACCATGAACTATGAGGTTTTGATCCTCTATTTCACTTTGTGGGTACGTAGGCACGAGGCTCGGGAAGTCTTGTCAAACACCAAAAACCCTTAAAAATATTTCTCTTCTCATCTCTCTAATATTTTGCAAACCACGCCTTTTAAGCCAAACATAGATTTTCAAGAGGTTCTTATAGAGTACTATAGATGTTTTGGGTGCTAGCACCTTCCCATTGTATAACCAACCCCCTTACCCTTTGTCTCTCTGTTTTATTAGTTTTTTTTTTTTTTTAACTTTTGTGGGTTTTGTTCGCTCTTTTCCCCATTCCTTTGGAAAAATAAAAATGCGGTGGCGACTCTTGCTTTGTGAGTTAAGTTAATCAATGACTTAATCTCCAAATTTTCCTCGCTGCATCGATGTATTCTGAGTAGGTGGTACACTAGAGCTTGCGTCTGATACCCCAATCTTGAAATTTTTTAAGACATCCTCCAAAGACAATATAACTATTCAAAATTGATTAGTCCATGAGGATCATTGGGTTTGGTAACCTCACAGATTAAAGAATTTTTTTTTCAATATAATGGGAGTGTTTTTCCAGTATTTATAAATAATTATATAGATGCTAAAAGGCTGAGATGTGGGCCTCAGTTAAGATGTAGTTTTAAGGGATTTATGACCAAATGATTTAAGAGTTCATGTCAAATATCCTCAAATAGGAGTTGAAAATAGTCTCATTATTGAATATAGCTGAAATCCTCAATTAAGGGAATGTCTACGACCCATTCTTCGGGGATCATAAATTTTATGAAATGTTTGTAGGGATATAGGTCGCACGAATCAAATAAAATGGTAGGAATTTCTAGGTACTATGTGTTTATATAACAATGAATAACAAGGGTTCCCAGTTCAAAGATCGGGCCACCACTTGAGTATTTGATAGTCTCGATCATCTTCTATTTCTCTACACAAAGAAACAAAGTGAGTACGAAAAGAACCCCGTCTACCATTTCACCCTGAGTGAAATTTTTAAAGAATTTATTCCTACCCTAATACGCCGCAAACATACGGAAATGTCGAAATAATATAAAAATATATTGTTCCTCAAAAACCAATTTTGAGTACTGAGCTCTATTGATTCTTTGTTTATCTAGACAATTAATATTTGAGTAAGGTATGCGAGAAAATTAAAATTTGGTTTTTATTAATAATAAAAAGGAATAATTTGAGACTTTGATTTGTGTCCATAACTTTTCTCATACAAGTTTCAATTCATATTATAACAAGAATTCATTTTTGTAAAATAATGATAAAATTAGTAGTAGTGCCCACTCTAGTTGGCACATTACCGTGCTCTAAACCCACAATTTACCTGTTTTCGTAGCATATGTTATTTGTTTAGAGTCCATTTTAAAAGAAAAGTCTTTTCTCAATTGACTCTGAGACACTTTCGTCATCTTAGAATCAACAGTTCAAATTTCTAAATTAGACATCAATTATACCCTTTTTCAGTGTATAAATGATGTAAATGTGTTCTTACTTTCATAGAAAACATTTTACATTAAGAACAAAAATATTGGAAGCAAATTGAATATCTCGATATTTATCATCATTGAAAAACTTGCATAAGGTTCATCAAATTGACAGTCCATATCTCTCAAATTCAAAATGCTCTAGTTATATATATTAATTCAACAATAATACAATATAAATAAAAACATAAAACCAGAAAATGAAATGAATGTGTATTATTACACTTATTTCAGGGAGTCTTTCAAATTATATGAATGCAGCAAAATAGAATGTAGAAAACAAATGACAAAAAGTTGAAATCTAGCAAAATGAAATATGTTTTTCTCAAGATTTCAAAGGTATTTATCAGAATATATCTATATATATATATATATATCCTTAGATGCACTTTTGCAACTATTGAAATAATTCCCAATTGAAGATGCGTGAGAAAGCAGCTTAGGAAAAAAAATCCAATGGCAGACTTTTGGTGCGCTACGACCAGTAATGGCCATTACGACCTGACTATAAAGACCTTTGGTGATCACTATGGCCCTATAAAAATAAAGGAAAGGGGCTCCCAATATATCTAGTAATGTCCATTGCAGCTTGACCATAATGGACTCTGGTTTTTGTACCCGAGACTTTGCTCTCGGGTAGTCTTTGCATGTTTGGCTCTGTTTTGGCTCCAATTTGTCATAGTTAACTCTTTTTACCTGAAATCCCGAGAAAACACAAATAAGAAAGTAAAAGTTTACAAAACAAGGTTTAACAACTTAAAACAAAAAATAAAACACACCAAAACATGGTAAAAAAAATGCCACAAATTATACTAAAAAAAGGAAATTCAAAGGTCCAAATGAAATGAGAATTCATAGTTTTTTCACAAATACATGTGGTTTTGACATAATTGTTCCTTATATTTGGTGGAAACATAGGGCGGTGCCACCACCCACACATGCACAAACAACCAATAATTGTTCACTTTACAACAGTAAAAATGGCGTACGACCATCGATGATCATTGTTGTCTGCGAGAAATAATGCTTAATTCAATAAACATTAAAACACATACTAACTAGAATGAAAAGGACCCAAATCAAAAATAGAAGGTCATGGAGAGAATAACCTACTAGTAAATTAAAAATCAAAGTTTGAAGAGAACTCAATAGCTACGAGTCTACTCAATAATGGAATATTCAAGAAGAAACTCATTTAAGGTTAAGATATCCGAAGAATGAGGAAGATAGAAAATCAATAATAGAGTTAATATATGAATTTTATACACGCCCCTAAGTGATTCAATAATATCAAATCCCAAAGATCTAATGATTAGGAAGTTGGGGATTTGGAGGGCCAAAAACAAACCAATACACTAGTGCATCATCATTTAAGGAAAAACTCATTTTCAATATGTTGTGAAAAACGATGTCTTTGTAACAAGTATTAATGGTTTCTTGATGATCAAGAACCAAACAAGGGTTAACGGAAAAGAAAACAAGAAGAAGAAGAAGATAACACGAAGGAACAAGAAGGATTGGACAAATAAAATTTTGTTTACTATTCACTTTCTCATTAACGTCACAAATGATTACAAGTGAATATCACAATTTGCCACACTCAACAAACTGAGTGTACTAGCCTATTTATAGACTAACTAGGTAACTTACAGCCCAAGAAACCTAAACAATTAGATCTTAACACAAGGCCCAATTCGACAGAATAATTCGACAGTACATATTAGAACAGACTTCGACTTCAATATGTAACAATCAGGCATCAGCATGTGAACAAGCTTCGACTGCATGCTTGCCTCCTGTCGAAAAAACACATGAAAGCTCTCCTTCGACACAGCATGAGTTCGACCCAACTCTCACAAATCTCCACCTTGGATCTAACTCAACAACAAGGGAATCAACTAGCTTTCATCATGCAACTTTATCAACTGCATACAGTGGAAGAACTTGCGACTTGGCAACGTCTTGGTGATCATATCAGCAGCATTATCTTCAGTCGAAACCTTCAGCACCTGGACTTCACCACGTTCGATTATCTCTCTGACGAAGTGCAGCCTCACATCAATGTGCTTAGTTCGCTCATGATAGGTTGAATTCTTCGACAGGTGTATTGCACTTTGACTATCACATTTAACAGTGATACTTTGACCTTGAAGTTTCAGCTCATTTGCAAAACCTTCAAGCCACAATGCTTCCTTCACGGCTTCAGTGAGGGCAATATATTCAGCTTCAGTGGTTGATAAGCCAACAACCTTCTGAAGCGTAGCTTTCCAACTGATTGATGTGCCAAACATTGTGAAAACATATCCAGAAATAGCTTTCTGGAATCCATACAACCTGCATAATCAGAGTCAACAAATCCTTCGATTTCGACTATGCTATCACCATCACAGGCTCCACCATAAATCAAGACTCTTTTCAGATATCCATTTATGTACCTGAGAATCCAGTTTAGAGCTTGCCAGTGCGCCTTTCTAGGATTGACCATATACCTTCTCACAAGGCTCACTCCATATGCTATGTCTGGCCTCGTACAGACCATAACATACATCAAAGAACCCACTACACTAGCATAAGGAATGCTATTTATATAGATTCTTTCAGCTTCAGTACTCGAACTTTGAGTAGTACTAAGCTTAAACTGAGGATTTGTAGGTGTCACAACAGGCTTTGAATTCGACATACCAAACTTGTCCAGAAGCTTCCGTAGGTATGTCTCTTGAGATAAGCACAACTTCGACTACTTTCTATCTCTCCAGATATCAATCCCAAGAATCCTGGCGGCAACTCCCAGATCCTTCATCTCAAACTCCTTACTGAGTTCAGCCTTCACCTTCGTTACATCCTCAGCACTATTGCTAGCTATGAGGATATCATCCACATACAATAACAACATGACAAGTGAGTTTCTAGGTCGAAATTTGAAGTAAACACAGTGATCAAACTGACTTCTAGTGAAACCAATGTGTGCCATGAACTTGTCGAATCTCCTGTTCCACTGTCGAGGAGATTGTTTCAGGCCATACAAAGACATATTCAGCTTGTTCATAAAATCTTCTTTACCCTTTTCTGCATACCCTTCAGGTTGACGCATCAGGATTGTTTCATCTAGATCACCATACAGAAATGTTGTCTTCACATCCATTTGCTCAAGTTCCAAGTCAAACTTTGCCACCATGGCCAACAACATTCGAATGGATCTATGCTTTACAATAGGTGAGAACACATCATTGAAGTCGACACCTTCTTTCTGAGTGAACCCCCTAGCAACCAGCCTCGCCTTAAAGTGCTTCGACATCACTCCTTCAATTCCTTCCTTGGCCTTGAAAATCCACTTACAACTGACTAACCTTGCTCCTACAAGTTTCTCAATCAGCTCCCAAGTGTTATTATCATGAAGAGATTTCATCTCGTCATTCATGGCTTTTGGCCATTCAGTCTTGTCTCGACTCCTTATAGCTTCCTTGCAATCTCTAGGTTCTTCGTCAAGTACCTCACTTGCAGAGATTAAGGTAAAATCTATAAGATCTGCATAACCAAGTCTCTGAGGTGGCTTGATGACTCTTCTCGACCTATCTCTTGCCAGTAGGTAGTCATCGACAGTTTCCTCAGCCTCTTCAGCATCTTGCTCTTCGACTTCATCAGGGTTATGCACTTCAGCATCACTATGCTCCACCTCAACAGGCATCTCTACCTGTTCCAGCTCCTCTTCAGAGATTTCTGCACTTCTACCAACATCACCAGTTTTCTTGAAAGCCATTTCGACCTCATTGAAAACTACATCACGACTTGTGATACATCTTCTGTGACCTGGTTCTAGGCACCACAGTCTATAACCCTTGACTCCCTCAGGATATCCAAGGAACATGCATCTCAGAGCTCTAGGTTCGACCTTGTCTTGCCTAATGTAAGCATAGGCTAAACAGCCAAATACTCCCAGTTTGTCGAGATCTGGTGGATGACCCGACCAAACTTCCTCAGGTGTCTTCATTCCAGCGCAGTAGATGGACATCTATTTATCAGATAAGCTGCTGTCGAAATAGCCTCTGCCAAAAACACCTTCTTTAATCCAGCACTAACCAACATGCATCTAACCCTTTCAAGGATTGTTCGATTGAATCTCTCAGCTAAGCCATTTGTTGAGGAGTACCTGCTATAGTCTTATGCCTTGCAATCCCAGACTCCACACAGTAACTGTCGAACGCTTCGTTGCAGAACTCAAGGCCATTGTCGGTTCTCAACCTCTTAACCTTTCTGCCAGTTTGAGTTTAGACCAGAACCTTCCAACTTTTGAAATTCTCAAAAGTTTCATCCTTCGTCTTCTAAATGAATACCCATAGCTTTCTGGAATAATCATCAACGATGGATAGAAATACCTTGCACCTGAGTGTGAAGGATTCCTTGTAGGCCCCCAAAGATCAGCATGAATGTAATCCAGGAATCCATGTGTTCTTTGCTTGCCTTTGTTAAACTTCGCCCTACAGGATTTACCAAATACACAAGATTCACAAAACTCCAACTTTTCGACTTTGTCACCACCTAGCAGATCCTGCTTCCCCAATTCGACCAGGCCTCTTTCGCTGACATGGCCCAATCTTATGTGCCATAGATCTATCTTCGACATAGGTTTCATGGATACAACATTTGTCGAACCACTTACAACCTCAGCCTCAAGGGTATACAAGCCTTGTTTCTTCACGCCTCTCAAGACTTCCTTCGACCCCTTCATGACTTTCAGGATACCTTGTTCCCTTTGAAAGCATATCCTTTCTTGTCGAATTCACCAAGAGAAATTAAATTACTCTTAAGGTCAGGTACATACCTAACCCCAGTCAATAACTTCATTGACTCATCATGGAGCTTGAATCTAACAGATCCAATACCTGCAATCTTGCAAGCTTTATTGTTCCCCAACATCACTGATCCACCATCTTGATCACATAACTCTTCAAACACATTCTTGTTTGGAGTCATATGCAAAGTACATCCAGAATCCATAATCCACTCTTCGCAAGAGTTTCTGCTCGACACCATAAGGACATCAGATGATTCATAACCATCTTGCACAATATCTGCATTCCCATTGTCCTTACCTCCATGATTATTCAGGCGCTCAGTGCACACTTTTCTTGTGTGACCCTTCTTCTTACAGTGATAACATTTAATACTAGACATATCACCACCATAAGACTTTTGTTGAACCTTACCTTTCTTCTTGTCAAACCTACCATCTTTCTTTGACGATCTTCCTTTCACTGACAACCCTTCGCCAACTGATGATGGTTTTGCTCATTTCTTTCGTTCAAATCCTTCGAATACAAGGCTGCTTGAACTTCTTCAAAGGTCAGGGACTCTCTTCCATACAAGAGGGTTTCTTTAAAGTGAGCATGCGTTCTTGGCAAAGCACACAACAACAACAATGCTTGATCTTCGTCGTCGATCTCCACATCAATATTTTCAAGATCAAGAATCAGCTTGTTGAACATATCCAACTGCTCAGCCAAGGCTATATCTTCACTCATCTTGAAAGAATACAAAGCTTGCTTCAGGTAGAGACGATTCACCAGAGATTTGGTCATATACAAACTTTCAAGTTTCACCCATAATCCTGATGCCGTAGTCTCCTTTGATACCTGTCGGAGAACCTTATCACCAAGGCTCAACAATATTATGATGTGTACTTTCTCGATCATTGCCATTTTTTCTCTTTCCGTCAACGCAGCATCCATGGCTGCCTGTCCCTTCAACGCTTCTAAACAACCCTGCTGCACCAGTAGGGCTTTCATCTTCAAACGCCACAGACTGAAATCGTTCACTCCGGTGAACTTTTCAATCTCATACTTTGTTGAAGACATCTTTCCACGCTCATTGTACCAATTTGTTGTGAAAAACGATGTCTTTGTAACAAGTATTAATGGTTTCTTGATGATCAAGAACCAAACAAGGGTTAATGGAAAAGAAAACAAGAAGAAGAAGAAGAAGATAACACGAAGGAACAAGAAGGATTGGGCAAATAAAATTTTGTTTACTATTCACTTTCTCATTAACGTCACAAATGATTACAAGTGAATATCACAATTTGCCACACTCAACAAACTGAGTGTACTAGCTTATTTATAGACTAACTAGGTAACTTGCAGCCCAAGAAACCTAAACAATTGGATCTTAACACAATGCCCAATTCGACAGAATAATTTGACAGTACATATTAGAACAGACTTCGACTTCAATATGTAACAATCAGGCATCAGCATGTGAACAAGCTTCGACTGCATGCTTGCCTCCTGTCGAAAAAACACATGAAAGCTCTCCTTCGACACAGCATGAGTTCAACCCAACTCTCACACAATAAAGGTTTAATTATGCCTTGGTCTCTATATAAAATCAATGTTCATATAGTCCTAGGTTACATAGCCCTAGTAGCAAGGGCATGTATGTCATGAATGCAAATTATAAAGGTCTGGTTAAGTCAAATAATTATTTACTAATTATAGACAAGAGTAAGTATGATAGAAGAATCTTACTTGATATTCATTCCAAAAAAAAATCCAAAGCAGAAAGAACGCGTGCATTCCATATTGTGTTACCCAAAGTGTTTTTAAAGAACTCCAAGGAGATTTAGTTATTTGATTAACAATACAATTATTATCATATTGTCTCCTACCAAGTGTTAAAATCAATGACATCCTCACTAACTAATAATACAACGTGACCCATCCCATTTGTTAGTGGGTGCATCATTGTTGGGAGGTGGAAGATAAACCATAATCTAGCTTCTCTAACTAAGCCTTTGGGGGAAATTGTTCCAGATTGGGCCAAGGCCTAATCCTCTAAAACCCGGGTGACCTAAGTCATAAGAAGTATGATGGAATAGGGAATGAACGCACCATATAGGCTAATTTTCTCAGCGTTGATACCCCTTAGAGATTGTCTAATTATACAACTTACAGGGCCGGATTTGGGCCTGTGCAGGCTGGCCCACTGCACAGGGCCTCAAAATTCCAGGGCCCCCAAATTGTAAGAAAAAATTAAAGCCCAACCCAATTAGTCATTAAAAGTTCTATTCAAATTAGTTTATATATATTTAATTATTAGAAACATTTGTATGCTTTGTACGATAAAGTAAATGTACGGCGTCGGCGAAAAGCAACAGCATCATCGCTTCAGCATTATTCATATGTAATTCATATAGGCTATTGTTTATTCAATATTCATACTGCAAGACGGCTACTATTTATTCATATTGACGGCTACTATTTATTCATATTACAAGACTGAAAGTGCAATATCATCACCAAATTCAACGAAGCATTTCTTTTACAGGTAATTCTATTCTTTTAAGTTTTAATGATTTATTTTTTAAAATTGATTATTTATACTATTTTATAATTTCTTTACTATTAATTTTATTTTTTAAATGTTATATCGTCTCTACATTATATATTTATAATAAATTATACAACATTTTAATATAAATTTTTTAATTTATACAAAATCTTAATAACTTTTTTTTTATTATTTATTTTTTAAAATTATAATTTTCGGTTGTTATTGTTTTATAATATATTAATTTTTCAAATTTTATAAATCATATAAATTTATTTTTTAATTATTAATTTGTTTATAATTTTATTTTTTTAATTACTTATTATCTTTTAACTCTTTTTACCGGTTCAACTTTAATGTTGTCTATTTGGCTCAAACTCAACATTGCGGATTTGATCAAGAACAGAGACAAATTTCAGGTTTTCATTTTTTTCATACTTTTGATATGTCTTCTAAATTGCCTCCAAAGATTAGAAAGTTTGATTCTGGATATGAGAAACGTAAAAAAAAAAGAAGAGACTCGATGAGTTAACTCAATCTCAATTAGGAGCTCTTGATAAATTCATAATAAAAGAATAAAAAGTTCCGATTGAAAATCAGAATGTTGTTAATGTTGATGTAGGCATTATTGAAAATGTGGTTACTTCAGAAAATATGGAGAATAATATTGATCTTAATGATGCAACTGAAAATATGGAGAATAATATTGATGTTAATGCTACTGAAAATGATAATTTTGACGCTGAAAAGATTAATGTTGATAATGTTAATGACAATGGAAAAGATATATTTGATCCAAGAATTTGGGATTCTCTTGAGTATAAATTCATTGATTTTTTAGCTATGAAAGGTCCTAAAAGAGATTTAACTATTGTGAAGGGTCCTAAAGATAAATCATCTAGACGCTTTACGGCTAATTTGTATATACTAGAGTTTTATCAAATGGAGAGAAGTGTGATAGAGATTGGCTTGTGTATTCAAAAGAGCTTGATAGAGCATTTTGTTTTTGTTGTAAGGTTTTTAAAAAAGGGATTGGTAAAGGTCAATTAGCAAATGAGGGTTTTGGTGATTGGGCACATGTTGGAGAAAGACTTAGAGAACATGAAATTGGAATGGAACATGTTAAGAATATGACTACTTGGTATGAATTGCGTCAAAGGATGCAAAACTTCCAGACTATTGATAAAACATCTCAAAGATTGATTAACAAAGAAAAAGATCATTGGAAAAGTGTTTTAAAAAGAATTATTTCAATAGTGAAATTTCTTGCTAAACATAATTTGGCCTTTCGTGGTTCTAATGAGAGATTGTACCAAAACAGCAATGGAAATTTTTTGGGCTTAATTGAAATGTTAGCTGAATTTAATCCAGTAGTTCAAGAACAAGTTAGACGTATTACAAATGATAATGTTCATGTTCACTTTCTTGGACACAACATTCAGAATGAGATAATACTTTTGCTTTTTTCTGCAATTAAAACTGAAATCATTAGAAAAATCAAACAAGCAAAGTATTTTTCAGTGATACTTGATTGTACTCCTAATGTTAGTCACCAAGAGCAAATGTCTTTGATAATACGATATGTGAATGTTTCATCAAATTCTGTTAGCGTTGAGGACTCTTTTTTAGGATTTCTAAATGTTGATGATACAACTGGTCAAGGGCTTTTTGACGTGTTACAAAATGAGTTGAAAAAGCTTGATCTTGACCTATTTGATGTGCGAGGACAAGGATATTATAATGGGTCAAATATGAAAGGAAAACATCAAGGGGTACAAACTAAATTTTTAGACATAAATCCGAGAGCCTATTATACTCCATGTGGTTGTCATAATCTTAATTTGGCTTTGTGTGACATGGCTAACTCATGTATTAAAGCTAAAGATTTTTTTGGCGTTGTTCAACGCATTTATACTATTTTTGCCAATTCTACTAAGAGATGGCAAATTTTGAAAGATAATATAAAAGGGTTGACTCCAAAATCATTGTCATCTACTCGTTGGGAGAGCCATGTAAATAGTATCAAAGCTATAAAATCTCAAATGTCAGATTTTAGGGAAGCATTGCTTCAAGTGTCAAAAATGGATCTTGATTCTAAAATAAGAAGTGAAGCTAAATCCTTAGCAACAAATGAGCTTGGTGATTTTGAGTTTTTAATGAGTATAATTATTTGGTTTGAAATATTATATGCAATTAATTCAGTTAGCAAGCTTTTACAATCAAAGAACATGCTTATTGATGTTGCCATGGAAAAAATAACGGGGTTGATTTCATATTTTGAGAGTTATAGAGAAAGTGGTTTTGATAAGGCCTTGGATTATGCTAAAGAAATTTCGATTGAATTGAATATTGATCCAGTATTTCCTCAAAGGCGTTTAATTCGAAGAAAAAGACACTTTGATGAGAATTTGAGTACTTCGTCAGTTGAGTTGTCTGAAGTGGAATCTTTTAGAGTTAATTATTTTCTCGACCTTGTTGATCAAGCCATTGTATCTCTTAAAAAGAGATTTGAGCAGTACCAACAATATGAAAGTGTTTTTGGCTTCTTGTTTACTTCTCATAAGTTACAATCATTGGACGATGCAACTTTGGAGTCTTGTTGTAGTCATTTAGAACAGAGATTAAAACATAATGATCAATCTGATATTGATGGAAGAGAACTATGTGTGGAGTTAAAGTTACTAAGAAATTTCTTGTCTGAAGAAATAATAGGACCTATTGATATATTAAATTTTTTGAAAGGAATGGATTGTTTTCCTAATACAATTATTGCATATCGAATTTTATTGACTATTCCTGTAACAGTTGCTTCTGCCGGAAGAAGCTTTTCAAAATTAAAGTTGTTGAAGTCATATTTGCGGTCTACCATGTTACAAGACAGACTTAATGGATTAGCACTAATAGCAATTGAGAATGATATCTTAGAGACAATACAATATGAGGATTTGGTTGATGAATTTGCTTCAAAAAGTGTTCGAAGGATTACTCTTTTTATGTAGACAGAATTTTAATGATAATATTTATTTGAAATTGTATTTTGATATTATTGATTAAGATATAATTTTTTTAATGATATGTACATGGATAGTTGATTTTGATGTTATTGTTGATATTTACTATTTAATTAGAGAATAGTTTAATTTAAATTTTTTATATTTTTATTTATGAAGGACCTATTTTTATTATTAGAACAGAGTCTCTAAATTGTTTGAGACGACCCTGACAACTTATATGAACCTTTGACACATGTCCTTTGAGATAGTTATCTCAAATACTGTTTTAAAGCCTCTATAACCCCATACGAGTGTTATAAAGTCTAAAGAACAATACATACTCAGATACAGAATATCCTAAACTCTAAGTCTTGCACTCACGATCTTTACTGATTTTATTAGAGTGTTTGCAAATATACACCACATCTCCAAGAATAAAAAATAAATTGTGGTCAAGTGTTCCACTAGTACTCAGATCCTTTTAGGCCTTAATAGATCAATTGGACTTTTGTTTTAATTCGTATATAGTTTTGTTAACCTTAAGCCTTTTATTATATATATATATATATATATATATATATATATATATATATATATATATATATATATATATATATATATATATAAAAGACATTATTAATACATTATCGTACAAAACCAATAAGTTAAAACATCTTTTAATTTTATTAACCAGTTTTCTCTTCTTTTACATCAATTTAGAATTTATAATTTCTCATAGTTTACATTGTACTCTTAAAAAAGAATGTGTTTCATTCTTGAACTTCATTATCTTTTAAGAAAATTTTATATATACTCATCCATTTCATGTTATTCAAATGTTACAACCATAACACCCTCTTCACCTAACACACACACACATGTTCTATGCTAGACAAAGGCTCCATATAGATAAGATCTAAATATTTAGTTCAAAAATGCAAAATTTAAATAAAATTATCCATCAAATATAAAGGACACGTGTGAGACTTAAGGTACATTTTTCTGATCTCATAATTGCACTCACTCATCTTTGACTATGTGACTGACTTGGGGGTTACAGGGTTAACCTTGCAGGTTCACCCCCATGTTTCCATATCAGAGATCTACTCCACCGCATCAAAATTCCATCACTATCAATTAATCACAATTCTTGTTCTAGTGTGGAATAATGGTGTCGTCTGTGACAATCGACAACTAGTACCCACAAAATTCCAAAATCAAATATTGTTTGATCAAAAGCCATATCGCAATGGATTCGTAAGAGGAAGCCATGCCCAACCTCGTGCTAGGGAACTCCTCTCACTACTACAAAACACGCAAACAACAACGTCAGGTTTACAACGGATTCATCTAAACCATTGCAATAGGATAAAACTTTCGCGCCCAAGAACTAGCCGTACGTATAAAAAGAAATATAATGACGGTTGTTTTAAAAGACCGTAGTAATAAATATTGTACAGCAAGCTTCGATTCCCTGCAGTTACACTTTTCCATTTTTTAGAGTACATTAAGCATTTGTCACTTAAGTCCATTATTTATAAAATAAATTGTAAATGATTTTACAACGGTGTTTTAAACCAACCGTTGTTATAGAACTTAACTCCATTATTTTAAAAATATATTGTAAAATAGTTTACAACGGTGAAGAAAAAAACCGTTGTAAGAGGTCTTCAATTCCACTACGGTTGTGTTTCCCAACCGTAATTAAATGGTTCACTGATAAATTAAAACAAAATTTATTCTGTATTATTTTTTTCAAAAGACGCCCTAGTTGAATAAGCGAGCCACCAGAGACGACAGCGGCGGTGTAAACTTTACCCTCTTTGTAGCTCAAATCTTCACACCCTCTTCGTTCATTTGATTCTTCAGCTTCGAAGTACGGTATTCTTCAACATCTTCATTCCTTTTTTCATTGTTTATATGCTCAAGTCAGTATGTTTATGTTGTTTATACTCAAGTCAGTATTAGAGTAAATGTTTTATATGCTTTAGGTTTAGATTTGCATATGTATTAAGTTTTTGGATTACATTTTAGTGTGTCATTCACATTAATATATGTGTTCAAATTTCAGTAGTTGTTATGGATCGTAGTTGGATGAAAGCTGATAGATTAGGTCCAGTTTATGAGAAATGAGTTCTTGAGTTTCTTGAATACGCTGATAAACATATTCCCGAAAATAATGGTATCTTTTATTGTCCTCGTGTTCTTTGCACGAATATCAAAAAGTGTAGAAAGGATGAAATATTCCATCACCTTTGTTGTGATGGTATATGTCAAAATTATATAATATGGACGTGGCATGGTGAAGTGGAGGAAAGTCGTGCGTCACAAAGTTAAAGAGTCGATGAAGATGAATATATGGAAGATCAACTAGAGGATATGTTCCGTGATATTGGGGAATCTTCTTTTAAGAATGCTCATATTTATGATACTTTATGTAGTGATAAAGATACCCCTTTATATAAGGGATTCACAGATTTTACACGATTGTCGGTGGTTTTAAAGTTGTTTAATTTTAAGGCAAAAAATGGATGGTCGGATAAAAGTTTCACTGAATTACTTGAACTGCTAAAGGAAATGTTACCAAAAGATAACAAATTGTCGGATCGTTGTTATGAGGCCAACAAGATATTGTGTCCAATGGGTCTGGACTATATCAAAAGACATGTTTTCCCTAATGATTGCATATTATACCGAAAAGAGTATGAAGACTTGTATCAATGTCCGAAATGTGGTGTGTCGCATTACAAGATGAAGGCCAACAGTGGTGATGACAATGACTATGACAATGTTAGTATGAAGCATCCTCCTGCTAAAGTGTTATGGTACTTGCCAATAATTTCACGATTTAAGAGACTTTTTGCTAATTCTAATGACGCAAAGAAACTTAGATGGCATGCAGATGAAAGGACTTGTGATGGAAACATTCACCATGTTGTTGATTTGTTGCAATGGAAGAAAATTGATTCGTTGTTTTCGGATATTGGAGTTGAGCCAAGAAACCTTAGGCTTGGACTTGCCACCGATGGAATGAACCCTTTGGTAATCTGAGCACTAATCATACTTCGTGGCCTATTCTTCTCACTATTTTCAACCTATCTCCTTGGTTGAGTATGAAGCGCAAGTATATACTGTTAAGTATGATGATTTCTGGACCACGACAACCTGGTAACGACATCGATGTTTATCTAAGTCCATTAATTGATGATTTAGGACTCTTGTGAGATGAAGGTGGTGAAGTTAATGATATAGTGTCAAAGGACATAGAGCGTGCAATGTTATATTGCACAATCAACGACTTTCCTACTTACGGTAACTTGGCTGGATATAGTGTCAAAGGACATAGAGCGTGTCCTATATGTGAAGATGATACTTGTTATCACCAACTTAAGTTTGGAAAAAAGACTGTTTACCTTGGCCATCAAAAATTTCTAAAACCCGATCATCCTTATCGTAGATTGCGTATGGCTTTTAATGGAGAGCAAGAGTTTGATGAGGCACCTGAACCTTTAACTGGGGAAGAAGTTTATCAACGGCAGGAACACATTAATGTTGTCTTTAGGAAGAGAAAAAAAATAAAAAGGGGCAGTTGCGAAAAATATTTGGAAAAAGAGGTTCATCTTCTTTGATCTTCCGTATTGGTCAAGTCTTGATGTTAGACATTGTCTTGATGTGATGTACATGGAGAAAAATGTGTGTGATAGTTTGATTGGCACACTTCTAAACATTCCAGGAAAGACTAAAGATAGTAAGACTTCCCGTATTGATATGGAGAAGATGGGTATAAGAAAACAGTTGACTCTAATAGAGAAAGGAAAAAGAACTTATCTGCCTCCAGCATGTCACACTCTTTCTAAAAAGGAAAAGAAAATTTTCTGCGAGTGTTTGCAAGGTATTAAAGTTCTGCAAGGTTACTCATCAAACATCAAGAAACTTGTATCAATGAAAGATCTCAAGTTAATTGGTTTAAAATCTCATGATTGTCATGTATTGATGCAACAACTTCTACCAGTGGCTATCCGTGGGATCCTACCAAAAAATCTGAGAGTAACTATAACGAGATTGTGCTTGTTCTTCAATGCCATATGTAATAAAGTTCTTGATTTCAAAAAATTATATGAATTAGAAGATGAGGTTGCCATAATCTTGTGTCAATTAGAGATGTATTTTCCTCCATCATTTTTTGACATTATGGTTCACTTACTTGTTCATCTAGTCAGAGAAATCAGAATTTGTGGTCCAGTTTATTTAAGGTGGATGTATCCAATAGAGCGATATATGAAGATCTTTAAAGGATATACGAAGAATCATCACCAACCAGAAGCTTCGATTGTTGAAAAATGCATCACAGAAGAAGCTGTTGAGTTTTGTACAAACTATTTGTCGGACGTAGATTCTATAGGAATTCAAATTTCTCGTCATGCTGACACAGACGGAAGAGGTATTCAAGGTCTAAATGTTAAGTCAATGGCTCGGGATGTAGTTATTCAAGCACATTTCTATATATTGAATAATATAGATGAAGTTTAATCTTTCATAGATACTCACAAAGGACTTTTGAGGAAAAAAATATCTCCGAATGAGTGACAAGTTATTGTTGATAGAGCATAACAAGAGATTCATAGAATGCTTTAATAAAAGTGTATCTAATGATCATAGTGCATCCGAGATACTTAAATGGTTATCGTACGAGCCAAAATTTTGTGTCATTACTTAGACCGCATAGGACATTGGTCATTATACCTTTTATACAAAATCAAAAGATGATCGTAGCACAATGCAAAATAGTGGGGTTATGGTTGAAGTCGAATCGATGTATTTCTCTAGTTCGAAAGATAAAAATCCTGTATTGGCAACTACCGCATTTTATGGTGTCATTGATGAGATTTGGGAGATTGATTATGTTATTTTCAAAGTGGCTTTATTTAAATGCAAATGGGTTCTCAATAATTGTAATGGTGTACATATTGATGACTCAGGATTCACACGGGTCGACCTTGGCAATGCATCTTTTATGACCAAATCATTCATCATGGCTTCTTAAGCAAAACAAGTTTCTATGTTACCGAACCATCAGACATATCAGGGAAATGGTCAATCGTTCTCCAAGGAAAACACATTCCTCTTAGTGATGGAAGTCTTGATATTCCGTCCACACCTTCTTACACAACATAAGTCTCTACCTCACATGATGAAGTTGATGGAGATGTCATGCACACTATTTGAATCGATCATGAAGAAGGCATATGGGAAAATTAATAGGTACATAATTTAGTCTTTATTCATAATATATTAATTGTATGTTATAGTTTCTAAATATTTTTACTAACAAGTATAATTATTTGAAATCATAGGTCTTTAGAATCAAGACACCAAGAGACAAGAAACCAAAACACCAAGTTACAATTATGTGATGTTATGTACTGGGTAGACTGTAGGTTGTTTGTTCTGATAAATTGTAAGATATTTGTTATAATTGAATATGATGCAACTATGTGATGTTATGTAATGTGTAAACTGTATGTTGTTTGTTTTGATAAATTGCAAGATATTTGTTACAATTGATCAATATGATACAATTATGTGATGTTATGTAATGTGTAAACTGCAGGTTGTTTATTCTGATAAATTGTAAGATATTTGTTACAATTGCATATGATACAGTTATGTGATATTATGAATATGATACAATTAACATTATTATGATTACTGTCATAAATGTTAGTTGTATTTTTTGCTGTGATATGGTGAACAATAATACAGGTTAAAAAAAGGGATTAATTATAAAATCAGTCACCTTTTTCTTAATTCTGCAGAATATGTAACAACAGTTATACATGATAACCGTAATAATATCTTATGCTTTAACAACGGTTATATTACACAACCGCTATAATATCTTGCGCGCTGTCCAGAAAAAATTAAATATCAAAACAGCGCATCTGGGAATCGAGTCTAGGACAATTACTTTATCACAACGGTTGTTTGTGTCAACCGTTGTGATAGATAACGCTCTTTCCAGTTTAATACAACGGTTACTGGTCTGTGATTGTACGTATCATATATACAACAACACTCTACATAACAACGCATGTGCACGCATGATTACATACCTTTCCCAACCGTTGTTAAATGGGTTTTCCGTAGTAGTGTCTAAACCTCCTGATCCAACAAATGATTTTGATTACTATAATTAAGGAAATCGGGAAAAAATTGTCGGAACAATAAAAATCTCCTACCGCAAGATCTCACCCTATCGAAAAGATAAAACAAAATAATTTGTGAACTGATACTATCCAGATAAAGTAAACAAACCTCCAATGCAAATTCCAAATTCGTGCCTATCGTCACGACAAACTATACCATTCTAGAATACTCAAGCTACAACGGGAGCTTGACTAATCCAAACGTAATTCGAAGCAAATATGAAGGTAGATCTTTTGTGCACAAGCCGTGAAGGATAAAAAGAGGAAAAATCCATGCATCTAACGAGTTCGTCAACCTTCTATGAAGGAAAGCATACCTGCTTATCGAAGAAAACTTGGAAGAGAATGGCAAAGTAACTACTAATATCTTAAAATCAAGTCGAATCATCAAAATATGCAACACTTCGATAATGAGGCCAATATATGTTAGTCATTAAATAGAAAAATAATCTACACGCTTCACCTTGATACTTAAAAAGAGGTCGAAGTTCGAAGGAATTTTAAGTCATGGTTTCAGGAAAGTACTAGGAAGGGAAGGGACCTCATGGCTTAAAGTAAAAGGAATGGGCCTTTCAGGAAATAAAGTTTGTTGATGTGTATCCTATCAAAGGTAAAACTAGATATCAAGTGATCACATGCGGACTCCCTGATGCCGATTATCAAATGAACGTTTGTGAATCATCACAACAGGCAAGTTAAGCATTTCTTGAGGCTCTACAAAAATAAATTAATAAATATTTTTCCTAAAGAAATACTTTTTGCCCAAATAATATTCTAATCCTAAGTAATGTAGCATATATTGTATTCGTGAAACAGGATCCTAATATACGGAATGTGTTAAGGCGCAATTGGTGCATCCCCTCTTAGGAACTAGATACTCTATGAGAGTAGGCAGTGGAGTCTAGAAGACGTCCACTTCAAACTGGAAAAAAACCTAGGGGAGGGGATGGGAACCCCACCCTTGGTCGAGGATCGTTCCTAGTGATGTTGAAGACTTACTTCATCTCCCATCGATTGGGTTGGGTAACGACAAGCTTAGAAGTTACACTAAATATCTTCGGTGGATTTATATGCTTGTATATATTGTCAAGAAGTGATGGTGAAGCTTATGGAAAGAAAAGATGAAAGTCAATCAGTAGCTTCTTAGTTTTGATGATGACGACACTTGAAGTTATGCAACTTCTAAAGATTTCTCAAGCAAACAAAGATGTACAAGATGGTTGATCAAGTTATCCTCCAGAATCAATATAAACATCTATTTATAGACAAAATTGTAGTTCATAAACTCTTAAGTGAAAACTTAGGCTTCAAGGATCATCAATGGTTTAATCTTTCAAACTCTTAGGTGATTGTAATCAACATGGAGATATCTCAAACCTCATCATAAATTCTCAAGGTTCTTGTGTGATGTTAAATTCAAAGATAATGATGATAAGACTTGAAGCTTCATAGTGTAAAAGATAAGGAGATCGAAAGCTCGCATGGTCGTGTCCATATGAGTGACCAGTGTCTTGTAAAGACACAAGGGAATTTCTGAAAACATTATGGGTAAATCACACACACACACACACACACACACACACACAACACACACACACACACACACACACATACACACACACACACATACACACACACGCACACAAGAAAACCTTGAGAAGTATATCATGTTTTAATAAAATCACAAAAAAAAATGTTTTTGAGGCCTAGCTAGTTGATTAGAGGAGTATTCAATTGATTAAGAGACTTTTTATAAGTGTCTAATCTATTAGATCTTTTGCATAATGGATTAAATGATGCTTAAATGAGTCTATAATCAATTGAAATAATCTCTTAATGATTGGTAACAACTCTATATAAAAACCTTCTATTTTGGGCCTTAATAATCATCTATTTGAGGTACCTAATCGATTAGGGCACTAAATAGGCCCATGGATTGTTTTCAAATTTATACCACACTTTAGCCTATAAATAAAGAGCTTCTTTATCACTTTTTTCACATCCAGAAAACATGGAAAACCTTGTTAGACGATGGCAATGATCTAGAAGGGGGTTGAATATATCACTAATTTTTAAACAGAGTCAGCGCTTAAAAAATTTGTTTTTTAAATGTGCGGAAGCGTCCGAGGAACTAAGTCGTCTAAACGAACCGTTATCGAAAAGATCAGATATGCGACATGCCAAATGGAATAACAAGTCCAATGAGAATTCAAATCACTATTTTGAGTATTAATCAATACAAATAGAATCACTTAAGTTTGTGTAGTTTCCAATGACTTATAAAGCGTAAACTAAATTTGACAATATCACAAACAGTTTGTGTGCGATCAATTCGTCGAACACTTGGTGTGCAAAACACTCTAAGTGTTATTTTCTATGTATTTGTAGTGAAGAATTTTTCAATTATAATCAAAGTGATCGTAATGAGTTTTCAAAACAGATTTTCACCACTACACTACAGCAGAATTTTATCGATCAATTGATTTTACACAAACGTGAACAATTCAAAATAAAGAGGTAGATAAAGAGAGAACAACACCGGATTTGTTTAGGAAGTTCCCTTTTCATCCTCGCTTTGGGTACGTCTACCCCCAATTCTAAAACTAGAATTGAGATATGTATTATCTTGTTGCAAAAGTTTATACAAGAGAAGCAATAGTCACCACACACTCAAGCCTAATTGTTGATGTTGATACTATGTCTTCTCTCCCCTTTATTCAAGTCGAATCAAGTGCCTCGAACGTGTTGAACAAACCTCCGGTTACCACTACTTGTCTGAACAACCCCACCAGTCTTCAAACCTTTCGCTCGACTGATTTCGATCACACACCGTTCGAACCCAAATCTTTCTTACACAATCCTCTGGTTACTACTACTTGATTGAACGAACCCACCGTTCTTCAATCCCCTTCGCTCAGCTGAATTTGTGAAGCAAAGATCTGTGAAAAAACCTCCAAATCCTCATGATCTTGGATACACAATCCTACGTTTGGACATTATCACCTCAATGATGCAAAAAGATCAACAAAAATTGTTATGTGTAATTGTTGAGAAAATGCAAGAATGAGGATGAAGATGATGAGAGAAAAAAATTCAGTGTATATCTTTCACTTTTCTTGTTCTGTGTTGAAATGATGAGACAAAATGTATATATATGATGTCTTGACCAACTAACAAACATAACAGTAATTTGAAGTGAGACAGATCAGAAAAATAATAGCAATTTAGCGAACGGTCAACCTAAACACAAAAGGGGTCGACCTGAGCACACCCGAATGCAAGACTATGCAAAAATTGAAGTTATGCATCGACCGGAATAGGGCTCATGCGTCGACGCAAGCTTGCTAAAAAATTACAAACACAAATACTAATAGTATGAGTCGACCAAAGGGTCGACACAAGCATGTCCGAAAGTAAAGGATAGAAAATCAACTTATATGAGTCGACTAGAGCCAGGGTTTGAGTCGACTCAAACACCCTAAACTTCCAAAAATGAATTTTTGCTCATATTTTGGTCCACCTAAGCTATGTTTATGCAAACCTAAGTCTCCTACATTATTAAATACACACAAAACATATATAAGATGCTCCTATATGTATAGACATATGATTTTGGAATATTTTGTGCATTGTAAAGCATGAATGCAAGCTAAGACGCGGTGATACCGTCCAAATTACAAAGTACGAGCTAATACATATTTTGACATCATTAAAATAAGGACTAATGCACCTTGCCCTCATAAACCTCACTTTTAATTTCTCTCATCACCTCTCTAAATATCTCATACTTTTCTCACAAATTTTAGCTATAGTGTTTCAAAGGTGTTATTAAGTATAAGTGAGAAATATTGTTCTGGGTGAGGGAAAATTGTAAATTTACCAAGACTGGATTTTGTTTTCTTGTGTAAAAAATTATTCAATATGAAGTTGATATTTTTGGTTGTGAGTTAAACCATTTAAAAGCTCTGGTTAGTATTTGTAGAATTGTCTTAGTTTTCATTTCGTGAGTTCTGCCATTGAATAAAAAGCTCTCTTTTGATTCGTAAAGATTAGTCGTTGAAAATTTCCACATAGGTTTGTGAGCTCAACCCGGTTAAAGCTTTTACGAGTTCAAGATTATCTAGGTTAAAATCTCTCTTGGTTTCTGAGTTCAGCATGGTGTAAAAGCTCAGTGGGTTCAAGACTAACGTTGTAAAAATCTCAATTTAGTTTGTGGTCAGCCTGTGTATAATGCAGTTCAGTTTGGAGGATAGCCAACTCTAAACTTTATCTTGGTTCGAGATCAGTTTGTGCTAAATCTAATTTTGGCTTGGAGACTAAACGCTTAAAGCCGTGTTTGTTGTTTGGTTAAAAGTTAGCCCGAAAACTTCATTTCCTTACACAAAGGGGTTCGTGGGCATAACCTTCTAAAAACATTCAAGTATAGTGGATATTCTCAAGAAAAATTCATGGGGACATGATTAGGTCTTCTTGGCCCTGCCTGTATAATTATCTAGTTTTATTTCTCTTTTATATCTCGTTTATTTTCCAGTTATTTATTTACCTTGAATTTCTTTTGCATATTTAATCAATTATTTTATAAAATGGTTTTAACCTCTTATTTCTCAAATTATTTTTTTAACCAAAGTTTTTCAAACCTCTAGAGTTCCCCCTCCCTCCCCCCCCCCCCCCCCCTCTCTTGTGTATGGAGTCACATATCTAATACCTTCGACTAGGACGTATAACGATAAACTTCGTAGTTACACTAGCTCCCATTGACCGAGAAGGATAATAGTAAAGCTTGACGACTATGCCAGTTCCCATTGAAGGGGACGAGTGACAGTGAGTTCCAAAGGCCATGCTGGTTTCTTCCCAAGGGAAAGATTCAGACAAGAAAATACAAATGATTCAAGTCCCAATTAAAGATGGGAAATAAATCAAAGTATAACAGTTCCAAAAGTTGCAAGCTTATCGAAAGCTAATATACAGAGTCGTGAATAATCCCACTAATACAAAAGAAGGACTACTAAAAATGTTAAACAATGTGCGACGAGCATTAAGATATCAGAAAAGAAAAAGTAAATAAATAAATAGTATTGTTCATACATATTATAAGGAATAATTAGGGCATAACACCAAATACAAGTTAAATAGAAACATAAAATCATGCATCGCTGCCATGGGATGAGCACCAACATCATCCACCAAGGCTCTATCCTTGACCAGCTTTTGTGAGTCAAGTTGCGAGCAGAGAACTTGCACACCCAGACGAAGCTCCTTCTGCTAGTCGGTCGTCTGGTTGAAAGTATCATATGCCATTTTGAGGGTTTTAACAAGTTTCTCATTGACAATTTTTCTCAAATCTTCCAACTGTCCCTCGTTGGCGTCCCTCTCCTTTTCCTGAGACCTCTTCTCCTACCGAAGAGCCTTCATAGCCTTATTAGTACGAGATATCATCGTTGCAGTAACAATGTAAACCTCTTCATGAGACTTTTTATCTACCTCCATATAATACTAGAACTTTGTATTTTTGGAAGCAAGGGAGGAAGGAGACTCAGGAACTTCCGCCTCCTCTTGAAAAGACTTCAACCTTCGTATCTCTTCCTGAATAGCCACCCCTTTTATTTTTGATATGGGATCTCTCATGCTCACCTGCCTTGAATTTTCCCTTCCAGATATCCCTCCCATTTGATGGGTTTCCCATGGCTAGAACATCACTCTGGCCAACAACAACAAAGGAAATCATAGAATCAGACTGATAAGCATAGAAAGTCACCTCCGAAAAGAGGTTCATCTTCTCTGTTTTAGGGAGATTCTAGATATATGTAAGGTCTTCCTAAAAATGGAAGCAAACGCCTCCTGAGAAGTATGAGGTATCCAGAACGGAAGAATAGTTAGCAATTGAAGCAGAGGAGAAGATGACCTGGTGTTGGCTACAAAAATGCCAACAGAGGCTTCCCTAATCAGTTGGGTCCATTTATATAAACTTTCCTCTTAAGGAGGACTCTGATCTTGATCCTGATTCTAATCCCTCTAATTATTGACGGGATGAGATAGAATCTGTTCTTCAACCTCTACGGTAGCAGTCTCGGCATAAGGTTGATCTTGAATAGAGGAGACCGAAGGAATTTTAGTAGTGGCAAGGATGCCAAACCCATCCTAAGGAAGAGTAGGGACCCGAGCCGAAGAAGTGTCAGAATTGCGGCCTTAGCCTCTCGTTCTTTCACTAGGTCAAAAAGTTTCCTTAATGAATCCATTTTACTTGCAAGCACAAAAATAAGCCAAGATAAAAAAAGACAATAGCAATGAGGGGATGACTCTATATCCTCACTGTTGTACCCCAAATTTTACCCCTTAGATGTCATAACATCTTGCACTTGACATTTAGATTCAATCATCTATGCATTTTTAACTAACCATATATTTTCCAGTTTGTTTCTTTTGTGAAAGTCAGGGTTTGCACAGGAAAAAGAACAAAAGTCAATAAGCCAAACTCTCCCATGTTTCAAGGTCTGTGGCTCCAAATGCAACCATTTGAGCTCACCTACTTTCAAGAGGTCTTATTCATTCAAATCAAGTGTGTTCGGTTCTTATTACAAGTGCTCTGAGCCACAGGATCCACCATGCCTCAAACTAAGGTTTTCTCAACGCAGTCAACCATTGCCTTTGGTTTCGATCAGGACATATTCCTAAGCTTTGGAACTTGATTCTACATGATACTGGACATCCCTAGAGGCCATCCATGGACCTTGGAAGAGCTTGAAGAAGCAAAATCCTCGAAGATCATCCAGTTCGAATTCCTGAGGAAATCAGAGCTTTGGCCAAAAAGTCGAGCTTCTGACTTTGATGTTATTGGACCGAACTAAAGTATGCAAGTATGCTCGACCATTGACTGAGTAACCACCAAGGCATTTTGTGGATTTTATTTGAAAAAAGAAAAGGAAAAGAAAAATAAGAAAGAAAGAAAACGAAAAAAAAAAAGAAAGGAAAGAAAAAGAAGAAAGAAAGAAAAAAAAGGAAAAACAATGTGGTGGCCCACCACACTTAAGCATGGCGTCTGCCACACTTAAGGTGGTGCCCACCACCTCCATTTCCCACCCATGGCGCCTGCCATGAGATTTTGGTGGCACCTTCCACAACTTTATTTTTCATATTTTCTTTGTTTTACAATAAGGCAAGTGGTTTTCGTTTCATCATGAAAAAGAAAACTTTTCAGGCTCCACGTCTCTTCAAGCACAACCTACTCTCTGATGCTATTCTGATTAATCAAGATTTTTCAAACCACGCCAGCTTGCACGAGAAACTTGGCAAAGGGTGTTTTTGACAAAATGTACCAATCAGACCATACCTCTTTCTTCTATAAATAGGGCATTCATCTTCAGTTTCAAGGACACCGGATTCACTCCAGAAATAGGCTGAATACCCTTCTCATTTTCTCCCTCAATTATTCTTACAAAGTTTTTGGAGAGAAGCTCGTCATTTATTTTTTCAGATTCGGTATCAGTGAAGAAGCAGTGGACTGTCTCCACTAGGTAACACTCACTCCCTTTTGTTATTCCGTTTCCAAAACACCACGATTATTGTTTATCAGGTTCATTAGAATGTTAATATGTTGATTCCTGAAAATGTATTGTAAAATCATAATGTTATAATGGTTGTTGTTTGGTTTTATTATGCATGCTGTTTAAAAGATAAAACAAAAAAAATGAAAAAAAAATAGAAAAGAAGCAAAGTGGCGCCTGCCACTATTGCTCTAAGTGGCGCCTGCCACTCCTTTTCCATGAATAGGTGGCGCTTGCCACCATGGTATGTTGGGAAGGTGGCGCTTGCCACCACTTTTTTAATGCTTTAATGCATTAAGTGGCACCTGCCACCATTATGTGGCGCCTGCCACATCTTTTGGCACCCATTTTATTTTTCAAACTTAATTCTCGTATTTCATTTTCACTTCACTTTCTTATAACATGTTTCCTTTCATTTCTAAAAATTTCAAAAAGACAAAAAATATGCATTTAATTCTTAGACTTGTTCATGGAAAATCATTAGCCGTTTCTCGACGACTTTTGAGAATTTTAAGTATTTTGTAGCATGTAAATATTTGTTTGTGGTTTATTGACTTGAACAAAATCACTTTGGTTGTTTATATGTATGGCTTTCTATTGCTAATATTTCATAACTTAATATGTTTCCGATTTTGAAACTTTGAGAATATTATCTTTGCCGTATTCATACTGTTCACTTATTTTCAATCCCTTAACTCCTGTTTACAAGTTATTATACTCCACCTTTCCAAAGGAAAGTCTCTCTATTGATCGCAAGGTCATAGATAGTTCATTACCCTTTTAACCTAGCCTTAGGTTTGGAGTCGCCGCACTCCCCGTAGGTGTCTTGCTGTCAGACCCTACTTTCCCGTGAACACTTTATTCCCTTTGAACCTAACCTTTCCCAAGAGATAGCCATTAATCTCTTATAACTCTTAAACCTCTCTTTAACCTTCGCAAGAGATAGCCATTAATCTCTTCTCCTTCACGACGGTCCAACCCTTCACAATCCTTTCACAAGAGATAGTCATTAATCTCTTCTCCTAAACAATCAATCCTCACAAGCTTTGCCTTCAAGCTTTTTCACCCTACTTTCCCTTGGAACCTTGACCACAGTCAAGAGTTCCTCACCCCCATTGAGGGGAACTACGAATGCTCTGATTCCAATCCCGTCAGGATACGTAGGCACGAGATGCGATGTCTTGGCGAGCATACTTAGAAACTAACCCCTAGGTTTTTACCCTTAGCACAACTCCTTAGCAAGCAATAAAAAATAACACAAACATAAACAAGAGGTTCCTGTAGAGTACTACAGATACTTAGGGTACTAATACCTTCCCTTAGTATAACCAACCCCCGAACCTAGATTCTCTTATTAAGGTTTTTCGTTCTTTACCCTTTCCTTTGGATAAATCAAAGCTCGGTGGTGAATTTCAAAATTTTGTGATGCAAGTTAATCCAATAGCTTGTTATCCGATTCTCACCGCAACACTCACCAAAAATATCTCTTCTTTTCAGACTACTGGCCGCTCCCAGAATAGCACAGGTTTCAATCAATCGCATCAAGATCTTCCTTAATCTTAATCTCTTCATGGGTAAGAGAATCCAAGTAGATGACATACTTCTGAGGCTCCTGTTTAAAGTGATCTTTCATCCAATACTTTTGAAACCTATTTGTACACGTACTCGGAGGCAAGTTATGAAAACCACCAAGAAGAGAGAGCTTATTGGGAACCTAGAAAAATGAGGAGTGAGCTTCCAAAATACAGGATTTTACCAACACAAAATGATCCTAGAAATTATCCCATTTTTCAGCGTAAACACTAACCTAGGAACGTCCTTGCACATTGAGATGACCCCCTGATCCCGGATATTATTTCGAGAAGTATGCACCACGAAAAAAGGTGGAAAAATAGTCGGTATGAGGGCTAGAAAAATTGGGAATCATCCCAGAGTTGAAACACCCTTATCAAAGCCATATCACTTGGATGAAGTTGCGATTGGGAAATCTTTAAGAATCGTAACACCCCTTTTTCAAACATGGTCAATGGAAGCAACACATTTATCAGAGTAAATAGGCATTCATAAAAAGGGATAAAGAATTCCCCGAATCTTTTACAAATCCTTTTGTTTGATCCATGGGAAGAACCGATCAATTAAAAAGGCAATCCACTTCTATCTTAGCCTCTCTCACGGCTGGATGATTATATAAAGGGTAGAGATTCAACACAAAGTGGAAAAACTTTGTTAAAGAAAAAGGCAAACACTCATGAAAGGATTCATAAGAAGAACGGAAAATTGCACTAAAAAAATGGAAAACTGATTTTCCAGAATGGCAAAAAATTCACAAAAAGAGCTAGGAAACTCTTATATAGAGGAAGCCAGTAATGGGTCTGATAAAAAAGAAGATGTAAAGTTAAAAATCAATGGTAAGATTTCACCTCGGGAGCACAAGCGAACTCAAGTGTGTTTGAATGCCTTAGCGAAGAGTACCACACCCTAACATGTGAGCCTAAGGTCACGTGCCTAAAAAATCGGTGAAACGTCTCAATGCTAGGAAATGTGTTTAATGCGATTGTTTCCCATTACTTCTACAACTACCTCATGGCCTTCCCACTTCTCTTTATGGTTTGCTTCGATAACAAGATGTTGACCGCAACTTCGAAAAACTTTCTCGTTAATAAAACACCTAGCAAGCCTTAAGGATAACTGTTTTTTGCAGAACAAAGGCCACATACAAGCATGATCCAAATATCAAGCCCAACAATGCAAAGCCTTAATAAAATTGTCCATTATATATAATGGACACATGTGAGACTTAAGGTACTCTTTTTTTTATCTCCTAATTTTACTTCACTCATCTTAAACTTTTTTACTGATTTAGACGTTGGAGTAATAATCTTACATGGCTACTCCCTTACTGTCGTATTATAGATTCACTTTACTTCATCTGAAATTTATTAGCATCAATCAGTCACAATTGTAATTATAGTAGGGAATAATATACATCTTCGTATAACTCTTGCATTTAGTGATACTAAACTATTAGTATATATAACTAGTCTAAAACATTTGAAAGGACCTAATTAATAAAAAATACTTTTTAATCTATTAATTAAGTTATATTTTCTTCCCTTACCAAAAAAAACTATCTAATTTTGCGTGCCTCAAATGTACGATACAAAATTTCTTACTCATAATATTTTTAGATGTTTAAATTAAAACTTCTAAGATTTGTACATGAGGAGACTTAGGGATGGCAGGCAAACCCAAACCTGCGGGGCTCACTCGCATTCGAACTCAAGTCAACCGGTAAAAACCCGAGTTGAATGAGTTTGGGTGCCACCCGATATTTCGGGTGCGGATTTGGGTAGTGTGAAACCCGCGCCCGAAATCCGAAACCACATCCGATATATATATATATATATATGGAAATGCTAACACACACCCAAAATTGGTGGGCCCCACACAAAAATACACTACATCTATTTTTTTTTTCTTCATCTTTCTAATGTGGGTTCCACCCAAAAGTGGTGGGTCCCACACAAAAATACACTAAGGTGTATGTTGCTAATGCACACCTACATGAGTGTTTATTAGCATGACCATATATATATATATATATGGTAAAAAGGCACCAGGGGTTCTTTAAGTTATTTAATGCTACCACTTAGGTCCTTTATGTTTTTTTTGTAACGATTAGGTCCTTTAAGTTTAAAACCGTTTGCAACGTTAGACTTTTTTGGAAATTTCGTTTAAAAAATGCATTGGTGGCAAAAATTGATCTGAGGTGGCTTATTAGGTTAGATGACTGGGCAAATGTGCTGGCATTTTAGAGTATTGATTGATTTCAGACATAAATCCCCAAATCAACATACTTGAACCCTAAAATTGTTAATACGCTGCAGCAATGGCCTCTCAAGGTGGTAGTTCAGCAAATCGTAGGTATATGAAGACTAATACTTGTGTTTCTCATGTATCTCAAACTGGAATGGAGAAGAAGTGTATGTGTGGATCGTCATCCATGCTACGAACCGTTAAGAAAAAAGGAAGAAATTTTGGGAAGCAATTTTGGGGATGTAGATTATTTGAGGTACGTATGAAGGTCAAAGTATTTATCAAATTATGGTTTTGGTTTATGGTATTAATTTTCGTTTTGGTTTATGTAGAGTGAAGCTTATAATGTGGGTTGCAATTTCTTTGAATGGTATGAACACAATGTCAGTGATGAAGTGAATCCAGAGTTACATGCCCCACTTATTTCAAAATGTCCCAAATGTGAAGAAAAGGATGTTGAAATTAACTTGCTCAGAAAGAACATTGATAATGAAGAGGGATACACTAAGGAGGTTATGAAGATCATGGTGAAGATGTTGAAGATGTTAGGATATGTCATTGTGTTGTTAGGTCTTATTTTGTTAGTGTTATGTGTTATTATGTTTTGGTTGATGTAATTTGTAACAAAGAAAGGGATGTTGAGTGATTGCTATGTATGTTTTGTTGACAGCACTTAATGAAACTTCTTTGTGTTGCATTCTATCAAATTGTTGCCTCTGTGTGTTTTGTTTTCAATTAAGTTCAGCTATTGTTAACAGGGAAGGGCTATGTTACATTTTAAAAACAGAGAGGACTAAGTTGTAACATCTTAAAAACATACGGGACTATATTGTTACATTTTAAAAACATGAAGGATGTGATTGTTACAAATTAAAATCTTGAAGGACCAATTTGTTACATTTTAAAACAAAACTAAAACCAATTGCAAACGCAAATGTGCACATTAACATATTCCTGCATTGAGAATTACATAATCCAGAACTATTTCAAAACACAATTGTCATTACAAAACACAATTGTCATTACAAAACACAATTGTCATGACTTCCCAAAACAAGTGCAAAATATAATTGTCATTACATTCCAAAACAATTTCAAAACAGAAGTGTCATCACATAATCCAAAACAGAAATCTAAAACAGTCCTAAATCCAAAACATAAATGCTATTTGCTGGTGGTCTTCCTCCTTATAGCCAATTTTGGCCTCATACTTGTTGGTGGCTTAAATGCTGCTGTGCCAGATTGCCTTCTCACTGCAAGTAGCTGTGACACTGACATAGATTGTCTTGTTGGATTCTTGAACTTGATGCTGATAGCCTTGTTTGAATTCTTGGAGTTGGCTGAGACATAACTGATGTTGCTGGAGTATTTTGTGATTGTTTTTTCTGAACCCTTGGAGTTGGTTGTGACTGGACAGTTGGAGTTGGATGACTTGTTTGTGACTGTACAGTTGGAACTGGATCTGTTGTTTGGGATTGGTTAGTGTTGACAGTCTGGGCCTCTCTTGGTCTTACTGGACATGAGGCCTTGTTATGCCCAGAAAGACTGCATATGGAACACTTATTTGGCAGCCTCTTCCTAGAGACATTCCCTGCATCCTTTCTCTTTTCATCAGCATCTTTATTTCTTCTTCTTTTAGGCCTCCCTGGTGCTCTTCTAGAAGGTGGTGGCAGTATGTCAGGATAAGGTGTTTTTTCCCACAAATTTTCTCCATTTGTTGGATATATTATAGGTTGGTAGCAAGCTTTGTAAGTGGATTTCCTATAGCAGTCTGGAATGAAGTTAGCTGGTTCTTAAGATCTATGTTGCATGCAAGAGATAGCATGGTAGCAAGGAATGCCTGTCAGCATCCAACTTCTACAAGAGCACTCCAATGTCCTAAGATCCACTGTGTGTTTTTCTCCAACCATATTTGTATGTCTCACTTCATAAATCATGTCACCTGATAACCTATAAATCAAATTTTAAGTGTTAGTTTTAAAAACATCACATATTTAAAATAGTTTCCTCAAAAAGATTGAATTACCTTGGTATAAAAAACCTAGAGATTTCCTTTCTTCTCTCAAGCATCTTACTGATTCTTGGCAGGACAGATTCCTCATAGTCTTCAATTTTGGCTCTATTTTTGGCCCACCTATCCATAAGGTATCCTCTGATGTCCTCTAACATTGACACAATTGGCTTATCTCTTGCTCCAATGATAACACTATTAAAAGTTTCAGACATGTTGTTGACCAACACATCACATCTTGCATTGTACTTGAACATGGACTTGCTCCAATATCTAGGAGGTATTTTTATCAAGTGTTTGTATGCCTCCTCATTAACCTTCCTCATTTCCCTCATTTCATGTTCCCATGCTTGAGGATATGTTGCCTTGGCTGCCTTCCACATTAACTCCTTCAACTGTTTACCTGGAAATCTCTTTCTGAAGTTGCTATAAAGGTGTCTGACACTAAATCTCTGATCAACACCTGGTAATAGCTCATCTATTGCAGGCAACAATCCCCAATGACATGTTACACAACACTTGTTATTGTTTGAATAACATGCAGCAATAAAGGCCAATGCAATAACATCTTTGAATAACATGCAGCAATGCAACAATAACATGTTTGAATAACATGCAGCAATGCAGCAATAAAGGAGCTACTTGTTACAATTTTAAATCTTCAAGGACCACTTTGGTACACTTTAAAAACATGAAGTACCAACTTGATACAAACACTTAACAACTTAAGAGCAAAGCTATAAAGGAGTTACTTGGTACAAATTTAAGTCTTGAGGGATCAATTTGATACAAATTTAAATCATATAGGACTTAATTGAAACAAATATAAAAAGGGAAAAACTAACCTTCTGTTGATCTGAAACAAATGTGATGTGCTTGCAAACTTCTTGCTCTCCCAAGTCACGAACTAATAGATCAAAGAACCATGCCCATGAATCCTTTGTCTCTGCTTCAACTACAGCAATGGCAATGGGCAACATCTGATCATTTGGATCTCTTCCCACTGCTGCAAGAAGCTGGCCTCCATAAATACCTTTTAAGAAATAACCATCTACTCCAATCATGGGCCTGCAAACTCCAAAAGCCTTCTTGCATGCATCAAGACACATGTACAATCTATGAAAACTTGGTAATAGTGGTCTCTCAACAGAAACTTCAGATTCAGCTTGTGGTAGTTCAGTTGCTTGGAAATTTAACTTGATGTTGCGATTTGGATTAGACCTCAATAATTCATGTGCATAGTCATACAACCTGAGAAATTACTCCCTAAAAGACCCTTCAACAACACCCAGAGCTGTCTTCCCTGCCCTATATGCTTTCATCCTACTCATACTAGTGTTCCATTTATCATGAACCTTTTCACATATGGATGTCAGTTTCACATTGGGATTTATTCTAACAGTTGTTTGTAATTTCTTCCCTAGCCACTTAGAACTAAACATTCTGACATTGTGCTCTCTGTTACACGTGTGTTTGTCATTAAGAGTTCTCAATTGCCATGTATCTGCATTAGGCAATTTGGAACACAGTGCCACCCATGGGCACCCTTCCTTGCAACCAACTCTAACCCTAGTTTTGTCATTTTTAAAATACCTTAAATCCCTTCCATTGTGTACAGCATAACTAGAAATGGCTTCCTTGAACTCCTCTTTTGTTGAAAACAAGCTACCCAAAACCCACTTATAGTCATTAAATCTCTTAGGATTAATAAATGAAGGATATTTAACTCTATCCTCATCCTCACTCTCATCCTCACTCTCTAGTTCTTCACTTGAATATTCAGGGTCAGACAAACCCCTTGGCACCTTCTTGGATTTATTTCTTATCATGTCTCCATCCACAATGACATCTTCATCACTTATTGCCTCATCATTTCTATTTTGAGCTGAACCTCCTTCATCCACACCTTTTTTCTTAGGTCTTCCCTTATGTCTTTTGAAACTGAACTTTGCCTTCTTCTTAGATGGTCGGCCTCCCTTCCTCTTTTTTGTTTCAATTGTATCATCACCTAGGATATCAACACTAGTTGTATCAGCAGGTAAGTCTTCTCCTACCAAGAGTTCAGAAAAACCATCATTCAATATCTCATCATCAGAGTCAACAAAGTCTACATCTGCTAGTGCACTGTCATCACTTCCATCCTCAACTCCAGCCTCAACAGTTTCTGCCTCATGTTCTGACTCAATATTTTCTGACTCAACATTTTCTGCCTCATCATTTTCTTCCTCCACATGGACCCCACCATCCTCAACATTTTCTTTTTCACAGTGGTCCCCACCATCATTCACATGTGCTCCCTCCACTCTCTCTTCCTCCACATGGTCCCCACCATCACTCACATGTGTTCCCTCCACATTCTCTTCCTCCACATTGTCCCCACCATCATTAACAAATTCTTCCTCATTTTGGGCCTCACAATTAGTTTGGGATATGGGTAAAGCTACTATCTCATCGGGTTCTTCAACTGGGTGGACTATAAAGATGTCAACCTTTCCAATTGTCTTTGACCAATTCAAAGCTTCTATTGCCCCAAAATCATCTTCCAACGCCTTCAAGGTTCCAGCAAAGTTATACCACATCTCTTGCACTCCTCGATACTTCATCTCTTTAACAACCCCCAATATTTCAAAGTAACTCCACCTGTCACCATCACATTTCCAGTTTGAGACTTCACCCCCAATATATTTGTCACCTTCGAAATACCCTCCATGATGAAAGTCAACAAAAAATTCATCCATAACCATGTTGTTCCTGTTTAAATCACCTAAACCATAAGTAACCTATTTTCTATCTACTTACAGACATAACAGTGAAAATAGAAATTTCAGAGAAGACGATACTTGATACAATGCGTTCTGCAGAGAAGGTCAGAAATTTCACCGACAACCGATTGGATGGAAAAGAGAAGACGAGAATGTTGTAGATCAGAATTAGGGTTGGAGAAGATAAGACGACAATTAGTTTTGGAGAAGAGAAGACGAGAATTACGTTTGGAGAAAAGAATTAGGGTTGGAGAAGAAACGACACAACAGTGAAAATACTAACCACAAAGCCTTGTCATCTCACTTAACTGACAACTCAACACCGTCAAAGCCACATATACTTTTTTTAACGGAATTTCCAAAAAAGGTTAACTTTGCAAAGCTTTTTAAAGTTAAAGGACCTAAACGTTACAAAAAAAAACGTAAAGGACTTAAGTGGTAACATAAAATAACTTAAAGGACTAAAAATGTCTTTTTGCCAATATATATATATATATATATATATATATATAATATCAATGTTGTTGTTGTATTTTTGTGTTTTTGCTACGGATTCGGGTTTGGATGGAAAAACCCGAATCCAACGGGTGTGGACGTATGTGTTATTTTACCACCCGAATAGCTTTTGGATTTGAGTTTGGGTTTGGATGGTGATTTCGGGTGCGGATTTGAGTAGTGTGAAATCCGCACCCGACTCGACCTGTTGCCAACTAATTTCTATAATCTTCACTGCTGTAATTATTTATTAATATTAAATTTAAATATTTTTTATTTTTTATTTTTATTAAAATGATTTTTTAATCATTTCATTTTTAAAATTGACTTTTTTATCCTCCGACAATAAATAAAAAAGCATTTAAGTCTCGTATAGTCGTATCAACCAATCTTTTCATGAATATGTCGAAGCTATACGGGCTCTACCCTACCTTTCGTGGTGAAGTTTTCAAGCTAAACATAGTACAATTATTGCCATCTACCACGAGGAGCTATGCGAATGAAAAGGACGAGAACAGTACTAGAAGCTGTTTTCTTGCATGTGTCGTGTGTGAAGATAAACAGAGGGAGTATAAGACATTAATTCAATAATTATAAACTCATACTTAGACATTAATTCAATAATTATAAACTCATACTTTAATATCTCTTTTTAATATAAGAGACCGTTAATGTTAATATGTCTCCGATGAAATTGCATGAAATGGGTTGAATATGACTCATACATATTAAGACAAAGAGTAATGGAATATGCAAAAACTTTAGACATGTCTCGAATTTAACTGTTTGTTTATTGTGGATAGCTGATTAAGAGGTGTAGAGATAATAGCTCCACGGTATGGTTTAGAAGTATTATTATAAATTTAATTTAAATATTATACATATTATTTATAATAGTATTGTTATTCTTACATCTCATTTCTACATTAAATATTTATATCGTATACATTGTTTAATATATTTATACGGTGAATAATATTTTTTAATAAAAATATATATTTATAAACAGTGGCATAAGCAAGACATGAATAGTATTATGAACAGTATGTGAACAGTATCCGTGAATAACATCAGTGAACAATGAATTTAAATAGTGAAATAAAATTGGTTAATGAAACATAAAAAATTGATTAATAAAGTGATGAAATTAGTTAATAAACACCCATATATTAAAAATAATTTTTAGTAGTAAAATAAAATTAGTTAATAAAAAGTAAAAAATTAGTTAATAAAATTATGAAGTTGATCAATAAACATTCAGATATTAAAAATAATTTTTAAGAGTAAAGAAAGGTTGTTAATAAAACGTAAAATATTGGTTGATAAAGTTTTGAGTTGGTTAATCGCACAATTTTATATCAGTATTCGTTAATCTAAAAATAAAATAATTAAAATAATTTTTTTTTATATTTAAAAAAAATTATAATATTTCATTGTTCACCGTATTGTTGAAGAATGAAATCCGGTGTAGGTGTATGATTGTGGTGTAGAAATATCATTTTTGTATTTGTAATACTGTAATGTTAATTAATCACAAAAATAAAAATGAATTATAGATGTTCTATAATTGCATATGTATGTATCATTGTGTTAACAAAGATCAATCTTATTCATTGTCTTTTACTTTTCTTTCTCTTTAATTTTCTATATTGATTGTGAATCTAACAATTGTTATCTGATGGCGATTAACCTTGGTGCAAAATTCGAGGTGATAAAGTTTGACAAGACAAGTGATTTTAGATTATGGTAAAGGATGGTTAAGTACCTCTTGGCTCAACAAAGTTTAAAGATTGTGTTGTGAGACAAAAATCGACTAACATGGAGGATATTAATTGGGAAGAGATGAAGGAGAAAGCCATATGATTGATTCACGTATGTATTTTAAATAAGGTGATGCATCATATCTCAGACCTAACGATGTCGATGGAGGTTTGGAACAAATTGGAAAGTCAATATATGTCAAAGAAGTTGATGAATAAATTATTCGCGAACCAATGACTATACAGTTTGATGGTGGAAGAAATATCTTATTTGCAACTTCATGCCAATGTCTTCAAAACATAATCACTTGTGCTCGATACCAGGTTCTTATGACCACTTAGTGACTATTCTTACCTACAAGAACACGACTATCAATCTTGATGTGATTATTGCTATATTTTTGTCTCATTTTCAAAAGAGACAAATTGTATAGGAATGAACTCAAGGCGACATTAAATATGTGAAGGGGGTCAATATCATGGGCGAAATAAGAGTAAAACATGTTATGAAAAGAAGAGTTATAAACCCAAGAATTAGAAAACAGCAGAGTGTTATGGTTGCAATTAGAGGGGAAATTGGAATAAGGACAATCCAAGTTAGAAAACAGAACTCATCCAGTTATGTAAATATGGTTTAAATTGATGATTTTGGTTGTGAAACAAATATATTGTTCATTTCATCCAACAAGTGCACACATGCATGGAATTTTTACTCTGATTGTTCTTACCACATGACGTATCACCGAGAATAGTTCATTATATTCAGGCCATGTAATTTGGATTTATTCATCTAGGTGATGATAAAACATGTAATATCATTGGAATGAGAAAAATTAAAATTCCCATGGTCATGGTGGCGTGCAATAATGAACGACGTCAAATATAGTCTAGAACTGAGGGAGAGTTTGATTTCCTTAGGTACTCTACAGGTAAATGGTTTCTTCTACAAGCATGATGGAAATAGAGATATTATGAAGGTTAGCAAGGATGCCTTGATTGAGATGAAATCAAGGAGGACTGTAGGATGCATCTATTAATTATTGGGGAACAATGTTGTAGGTGACTTTGTATCAGGTGAGTCTGATAATTATGCAACTACACTTCTAGCATATGAGTCTAGGTCATCTCATGAACGTGATATGATGGAACTTTATAAGAGAAATCTATTGGAGGGTGTTTTTAGTTGCAAGATGAATTTATGCAAATATTTTCTACTGGGTAAATAGTGTTGTGTTCGGTTCAAGACCGGGAAGTACAAAATAGAAGGGATTTTAGACTATGTACATTATGACGTTTGAGGTCATACCAGAGAGGTTTCGATGGGTGGTTCCAAGTATTTTGTGACTTTTACATATGATTTTTCTTGCAATTTTTGGGTTCATTTCTTGATGCAAAAATAATAAGTTTTTACTAAATTCAAGTTGTGGAAGATAGAGATAGAGAATTAAACAGGTAGAAAATCAACTATTTACAGTCCGATAATGTGACAGAGTACCAGATTTCAAGAAGTTCTGTGAAGAACATGGTATTCAAATGCATTTCTCAATTCGTAAGACAACTTAAGGATTTTGGGTGTCTGGCTTATGTGAATATATCCATTAAAGATCAACCCAACCTTTAATATAATAATGAACACTGACTTGAAGTTTAAAGTGGAGTACAAGATTATATTCTTATACATGACAGAGAGCACCATTCAACCAAGTCATCGGAAAAATATGAACTCTTGACAACTTATGCACTTCTTACTAGTTTTGGAGACCATTCCATCTTTGGAGAGGCATAGGTAGCCAGAAGAAATAAAAATGGATATGTACAATAGTAGAGGAGATGAAGTTCTTGAAGAAAATTAGACACCGATATTTGTATATTGTCATAAGAGAAAAACTCATCAGTTGTAAGTGGGTGTTCTAGAGAAAACGAGTAGTAACAGAAAAGAAGGGAAAAAATTCAAGGCTCTTCTTGTAGAAAAAGGGTACTCACATATGAAAGAGATTGACTATGATGAGATTTTATCTTAGGTCTTTAGATATACTTCTATCGGGGCGTTGTTAGCCTTTGTAGCCTTCTGGGACATGCATTTTGAGCTGATTCATGTGAAGACCATATTTTTTCATATTAATCTAGAAGAGCACATTTACATGGAGCAGCCAGAGGGGTTCAATGACATTGGACATGGAAGACAAGTTTGTAAATCAAATAGGTTTATGGATGGTTTAAAGTAGACCAAAGGCAATGGTGCAAGCGCTTTTATTCATACATGCTTCAGATTGACTACAAAAGGCGTGAGTATGACTATTGTGTTTATGTTAGGAGCCTTGACGATGATTTTTATATTTTCCTGTTAGTGTATTTTGATGATATGTTGATTACTGCTAATCATTTACATGACATAAATGAACTAAAAATTATGTTGGAAAAGTAATTTTACATGAAAGACTTAGGTGCTGCTAGGAAGATTCTTGGTATGGAAATTTATAGGGATATGAGTGCTATAAAATTACGGCTCTCTTAGAAAACTATGTTGAAAATGTGCTAAACAAGTTTGACATGAGTAATTTGAAGCATGTGAGTACTTTATTAATGAATCACTTTAAGCTCTCGTTGGATCAATGTCCCAAGAAGATGCATAAGCTAAGTATATGTCAAAGGTTCCTTATGCCATTGTTGTTGGTTATTTAGTGTATGTTATGGTCTGCACTAAATAAGATCTGGCACTTGTTGTAAGTCAAGTTTGTAAATTTATGTCCAAACTGAGAAAACGTTATTGGGAAGCAATCAAGTGGGTTTTCAAGTACTTTAAGGGTACAACAGGTCATGATATCATGCTTAGCAATGAACATATTGATCCTTCAATTGTATGATATGTTGTTTCAAGCTATGTTGATTATATAGATCATAGAAGGTCTACAACATAGTATGTATTTACTTTATTAGAAGGACCTATTTGTTTGAAATCACTGGTTCAATGCATAATGGTCATGTCGACAACTGAATCAGAGTATATGGCAACAAGTGAAGCTGACAAAGAAGCCTTATGAATTATAGGATTTGTGAGAGAATTTGGTGTTAAGCAAGATAGAGCTCAGTTGCATTGTAATAGACATAGTGTCATTTATTTGAAAAACAGCCAGGTGTATCATGCCCAGACCAAGCATATTGACATGAGATTCGCGAGATTAGGGAGTTATTTGCATATGGACAAATATTATTGAAAACATATAAACTTTATAGAATGCAGCAGATATGTTGACCAAATCAATCATCAGTTACAAATTTAAACATTGTTTGAAATGAGACGTAGTATCACTGTAACCTTAATTAATCACAAAAATAAAAAAGAATTATAAATACTCTATAGTCGCAGATAAAAACACCATAGACTAAACTACATTGAAAAATTCAATCATATTTATTATCTTTTACTTTTATTTTTCTTTAATTTTTTATACATGTTCTTATTGTTCTCACATTATAAAATAAATGGTATAAGTTCTTTTATATTACATAGTAAAAAAAAAGTATTATGTATTAAAACTTAAACATGTGATTAGGGTCTAATCGAAAAAGTTAGTATAATAAATAAAAAGTTTTATAATTTAAATATCACATTCATTTTTTATGTATTATGGGTTACTACTTTTTTTTTGAGAGAATGGGTTAGATCTTTAAAAGTCAATGTTTATGTCCTTTTTTATATCATATCGACATTATTTTCGACTGTAGCTCTTTTTTCTTTGACAACTTCATTCATCTATTATATTTGATTGACAATATATCTATTTCATTATTTTGAAAACATTAATTATAAGAAAGTTCACATGGCGACTTGAGGCGTTTTTGGTCAAACTCTTTATTCGTATTAAAGTGTATTTGAATTGGCGATAAACAAAATTGATTCTAGCATAATTAAGTTTGATAAGATTGATTTTAATAAAATTAAATTTAGCAGAATTAATTTATGTTTGAATGCATTTATGTAAAAGTGAATTAAACAATAAATTTCAGTGTAAAAATTACCCAGAATCAATTATGGAGATAGAAGCTAAAAATTCTAACTTCAAGTAGAATCTATTTTCGAAATAGAAATTCTACTTTTGATAAAACAAATATCTCAAAATCACTTATACTCAATTTTACACCTCTAAAATTGATTCTAAATCTTTCAAAAGTCACTCCAAACATGTTATTAATAAAATTTCATTTGTATGGGCATGGAATAGATATCCAACATCTATTTGGCAAGCTCGGAATAATTCAACAAAATGATAAAATACTACCTCCGTCCTAAATTGTAAGACGTTTTGGTCATTTGTATGGGCATGTAATAGATATCCAACATCTATTTGTCAAGCTCGGAATAATTCAACAAAATGATAAAATACTACCTTCGTCCCAAATTATAAGACGTTTTGGTCATTTTACACGAATTAAGAAACTTAATTATTATTTTATGAAAAACACAAATTATTTATGACTTTACAGTAATGTCCTTCATAATTACACATGAGAGAAAAATTAAAAGAGTTGAAATAATACATAATAATAAATACTTGAGAGTATATTGGAAAAAATATCATTAATATTGCATTAGAAATGTAAAGTGACTTATAATTTAAGATAAATTTTTTTGACAAAGTGAATTATACTTTGAGACGGAGAAAATAATTAGTTATAGCCGTATCATCAAATCCCATAGAACTTTTCTTAAAAACTTCAAATATATAATCATTAAATACTACAAAGCATTGAAATTAGCTTTTTTTTTTTTTTTTTTTAATTATGTGATCCAAAGTTATAAAATGCTTTAGACACATTTATATATTCTAAACACTACAAAATCTTACACAGGTGTCATACCTCTCCCTCTCTTCTTTTTTTTCATTAATACTTCTCTCTTCTCATTCTCACTTTTTTTATATTATTTTATTTTACTTTTGGAATTATTGAACTCATACAAGTAAGTAATCAAACTAACTTATTAGAATCTACGGTAATTTACATAAATTCAGGTCAGTTTAAAGAACATTTAGATAGTTTCAACGATGTTGATCAGTAAGAGTCACATGATGGCTTTTATGTACGAAATGAGTTTGTCTTTTTTGGTTCGCTATGGTTCTCTTATATACTTCATCCCATCTCATGATATATGACCAAAACTTAAATGTAATTTATATGGTATAATAATCACTCATTGGCATTCAATGGTGGTCATTACGCGAGGAATGCATGTATGTGGTTTTCCTGCCCATAGACGGTCTATAGGCAATCTCTGACTTGGTTACAACCTGATCCGCTATATTTGGGGATGTACATAGACACCCAAACATGAGGCCCAAAGAGGCGATATGCTTAAAGGGTATCTCACCTGAATATTCTGACTATGTCACTAGATCGTACTCCAATTTCAATTATTATAATTTCTTGGGATGTACACAGTTTCCCAAGCACGAGGCCCTTAAGGGCGAAGTGCTTAAGAGTAAAGGTCATTCGATCATTCCAATCCTGCCTTACCCGGTCATTAATCCACCATCAAAATCTTGGTATTATGTGTTTCAAGAAGTGACTTAATATGTGTTTACTGTCGAAATTGGTAAACAATCACTAATCTTTCAAATTCTATATTTTTTGTTACTTGCAGGATCAACTAGATTGATCCTAGGACACATGCTTTTGTTTTCTTCAAGTTTATCACTTATGAACATTTCGACAATGTTTCTTTCGTTGAAAGTAATGTTAAAGTTTGTAAAGAAACACAGAAATGTAAATAGCAATGCAAATAACTTCAAAGTAAATTTACAATGAATGTAAATAACAAAACCGTAAATGATTTGATATAAAAAGTGTAAAAATGGTGATCACACGTACATTGCACTCAAGGACTCGTTTCTCAACAACATTGATACTTTGAGTAATATTTGAGTTTTTTGTACAAAATGGAACACACGAATCCTAATCACTAAGATCCTTATTTATAATAAATCGAAAATAACGGTAACAAACGATCTCTTCTCCAGAAGATGACATGTTCTCGATTGCATGGACTTCGCTATTTACAGCTCTCCACGTGTCTTCTCAAGAAACAGATAAGGCTAAAAAACAGTTATTAGCCTTATTTTGAATTACACTCGTCGAACGCAACTCCAAACAAACATCTTCGTCAAACTTAAGTCTGAACTCAAGAATATTTCTAAGTCCCAGACCAAAATCTCCCTCTATGTAAATGGTCTTCTTCGACATGCCTTCACAAACTTTTCGTCAAAATCAATATATTCTTTTCTAGAATATCTCCTTTAGCTATACTGGCTTATTTCAAATACTCCTGAGCGTTGAAATTCAAGCTAACAAATTACCCCCCAAAAATGTTGTTTTCAACTATATGGAGAAAAAGGCATTTTTTGAAACGTTTCAACGCAACAACACCTTTGCTGCTATGATGTCATGGTCATCATGACCATATTTCTTCAAACGTCTCATCGAGACGTGCGAAAATCTCAATTAATCATCACACTCCTATTTCCTAGTAGATCGTTGGCCACGCTAACTGCCACTGTCTAATCATCCTTTCTCCAATCAACACACTCCCATGATCTTGAGCAACTGTCAACGTTTTGAAATGAAACATTGTTTCATCCCACTATAAGTACCTCACTTCACCTTCTTTCTTACTTTTTCATTCTTCTGAACTTTTCTCCATTCTGAAGCACAAGAAAAACTCTTCATTTTCTCTCAACAAAGCTCCAAGAAAACCAGATTTCTTCCATATTTTCCATCATCAATGGTGTCAAAAGCCAAAACTCCAAAGACTCCAAGAAACAAGCAACCATTCCTCCTATTCACAAGATCTTAGGCCCCAAACTCGTGGGAAACCAACAATACATTCCGGAGCCCCCTCTTGAAGAAGAGAAGCGATGTATTTATCAGTCACAGGTATTAATTCCTATCTCAATCTCAGGCAAAACACATGCACTTGCAGGTCCTTTACCAGATGTTAATGCTTACCCTGAAAGAATCAAAGAGCACTTTCCAACTTATCACTAAACCAAATCAATAGCTAGTAGAAAGAAACCTAAAACTGGTAGTGAGATTGTGAATGCTGAACCAAATGTTGTAGCTAATACCCAGGCAAAATCTTCGACTGAGGCCATAGAAAAACCTATCAACTTAGACTATATGAGCAATGCTCTTAGAGTGTTTCTCTCTTGCCCCTTGTCCAGAGATCCCAAAAATTAGTTGTCGAAAGTTGGACCTGGTTATTTCCAAACCATGTTGATAACTTCCCTATACTTCTGGGATATCACTCATAATAACTTTCACTTCCCTTGTGGGATGTTGACTCCAACTCTTTTTGATATTGCTGCGATCACTGGTCTTCGACCAACTAGAGACACTTTCGATCCTAACTACATGACCAAGGACACCACTAGCTTCGATGGAAATCGAGCTACCTTTACCCACTACATCTCAGATCACCACAACAAGGATACCTAAGAGGTTTATGAAGAAGCGCACATCGCCTTCCTCGCAGTCTAGCTATCTCGATGCGTATTCTGCTCGAAATCTCTGCAAGTGGCAAAGAAATTATTGACCATGGTAAACCAATTAAGTGCTGGACACAAACTCTGCATCAGCCAGATGGTTTTAGGTTATCTCTAGGAGGCTTTTGGAGAAGGCGTTGAAACCCTCAAGAAAATTCAACTAGGGTCGAATCTACTACTGGCTGGCCCATATTGATTGCTTCAACTGTGGCTAAATGCTACCTTCGAATCATCATTGCCAACCCACAACACAATTAATGAAGAGGTTGACGAAATCAAAAACAGAAGGGTCGAAGGAACACGTCTTGTTCAACTGACTCCTAATGACGAAGGGCTGAATTTTCAGAAAACTTTTACTGTGTATGTGATGATGTACGTCAAGCGCTACAACTTCACTCCTTATATGGCTCCCTTCGCCAATAGGACTTATGGCCCAGAGTGGTTTACTAGGAAATTCCATGCTCCTTTGAAAGATCAAGATGCAGAATCATTGGCTATATGGGAAGCGTTTCTCACACCAAAGTTAATTGCGACAAGGCTCAGACCTTCAAAAAACCAGATAATTCTTCTCAACTACCAACCCAATCTTGTTTCTCGACAGTTTGGTCTCAACCAAGTTATGCCCAAGCCAATCTTCACCAAGAAAAGTGTTATTGTTTTCTAAAATATGTACCACACTGAAGCCGAATGTAACGAGGAGATGTCTCATTATGTTGGCACTACACAACTTACTCCTATTCCATTTAAAACATCATACTACTGCACTCAAGAATATGACACTTGGTGGAGAAATTATTACTCTACATAGATGTTCGATGTTTTTGTTTGTACTCAACATCTAACCACCGCTTTTACTTTTGTACAGGGAAAATCTAAGAAAGGTATTTCGACTCACATCAAAGAAATCCAAGCATTCCAAAAGTACTTTAAGACTGCCTACAGACCTGATGATCTTAGTCGAACCATCCGCGAGGCAGAAGTAACTTTGAGAGAAAAATTTACAAAGAAAATCCTTGATTTAAAACTACCTTCATACGTTAAACACGAACACATGTATGAGTTGGCTTTTAATTTGCACCCACAAAGATTCCCTCGACTACTAACTGCTGATTTCGACATGGCTAGCCCTCCATTTCCCAACTGGTTTGTCTGTGGGGGATTTCGTGAACCTTCTTCGACAAGACTCTTAAAAGCCTGCCCAATGGATGGTTCTGACTAAGCACACTCTGAATAGTTTCAAAGGTCATCTTCATATTGACATAGAACATGTTCACATACTCTCTCCCATATATGAAGGTGTGGAATAGGAAGGTTTTTCAATTTATTTTCTCTCTTAACAATTCCTTGACACCCTTTTTACTTGTGACAACTGTTTTTACCTATTCCTCTTTTATCCGTCAAAAGAAAACAACAGATAAAGGGTCCGACGAAGAAAGCTGCCAGCTCGGCCAAGGACGAAGGCCAAGAAGAAGAAACCACAAAAACAACAACAAAGGTATACTTCGTGTATTATTATTTTGCTTGATGTATTATCTTCGTATGCTAATGCTTGTGTTATTTTTAGGTAAGTCAAAAACCACCTCCAACTCCAAGGAAACGAAAGACCAACGATCCCCAGGCTCAAACAATTGAGTCAGATGATGATGATCTCTCACCAGACACTTCTAAACCTGCCAAGAAGAAGAAGAAGGCGAAAACCTCCGACGCCACTTCTCAGCCGAAACCCAACGCCATCAAGATCAAACCAAAGAAGCCTATTACTCAAAAGGTGATTGATGTTAACCCTGAATCTACTGCCAAGGATACTCCTGAATGGATTGAGAGTGATAACTCCAGCCCTGGTGCGGACGCTCTTAAGGTGATATAAACTCGCCTCATTTTCCTTAGCCATTTTTCCTTTTTATTGCCTTCGACTTATTGTAACCTGATTACTTTTGTAAGGTGGCGCAGACGGCACTAAACAATCAAGTATTAAACACGATATCCCTGGGAGTGCCAACACTTCTTTGTACCATCCCTTATCCAACAAAGATTCGAACAAGGGGTCTACAGGTGAAGTGAACAAACCTGCTAATGAACGACAAGAGGTCTCGACTCCAAAGAATACAACCCAACACTCTCAAACCACTGACTCCGATCGCGAAGATGACGAAGAAGAAGAGCATCACACCACATAAGTCCAGGAAACCATACAAATCCAAAATATAGAGGAGAATATCCAAAACCAACCAACCAAACGCCCAAACCTAGGTGACACGCCCAAAACCAACCAAACCTTTGGTACTGCCAAAGATTTTAAAGCCCCTTCGACTATTACAACTGCTGCTTTCTCCCTGGAAGAATTGGAAATCCTAAAGAAGAATAAGCCAGTAGAATACCTGAAGGCGATCATGAGCGCAAGAGGTAGCTCGACTGACATATGCTCTAGTTTCTCGATCGTTTCTGGTGGTCAGTCTACAAATGAACCTGCTGACAAACTACTAAAAAAGATCAAGGAGAAAGATTTTGATGTTGACTTACCCCAAGTCCTAGAAGACATTCCTTTTGCCTACTTTGGGATCAAGGGTCTCTTGAAATAAATCGACATTCTAAACACTCCTCTAGAAATTGCAGATATCATTATGGAGCTTGGGATACTCATTGATCATGTCACCGCAGATCTCAACCACAGAAGGGAAGTTTTGAACAAGATCTAGAACAAAATGGATACCCAAACAGCTGAATGGGATGCTACCACCAAGTCCAATAACAAAGTCAAGAAGAATTCGAGACATGTGCTAGCAACATCACCGTATGGGAATAGTAAATCGAAGAGCTGCAAGCTAAATCCAAAAGGCCAAAGAGCTCCAAGAGGAGATTCAAAAGCTTGACGACAAAGAACTCGACAACGAAATCTAGGTAGGGGTGGATCATGTCGAACGGGCCCAAGCTTTGGGAAAAGAAATTGATACTCTCAACTCCAACAAGTCTGTGATCGACCGCCACATGTCGCTTTCAAAGATGAAGTATGAACGCATGAAGGTTGCTCTCCTATTTTAGTTATATTGTTTACTCTTGTTGTAACTATTTGAATTTTTATTCGACCCTAGAATTTGTAATGTAATGACTTTAGCCATTTTGCCACTTTTAATCTAGTTACCATTTTTGCTTTGATCTTGCATGCGAACTATTCTGTTAATATTTTAACCTCCTGAAGTACAAGCTTATATTTTTTCAAATATTTCCCATTTACTCTCAGGATTCTTCGATCCTCAGCTAACTCTTCGATCTCATATACACTATTAGAAAAAACTTGAACAATTTGGAACAGACCTTCCCATTTTGGGGACCATTTACCCAATGTCCTATCTCTTCGATCCATAGGTGGAATTACTTTCCACACTAAGTCTACATTAAAAAATGATTTGATTTTGACCTTTTTATTATATGCTTTCTCTACCCTCTTTTTCTGCCTCTTTAATAACTCTAACGCATTCAACCTTTCTTCGTCCAAATCGACTAGTTTGTCCAACATCATATTTCAGTAGGATTCAAATGGGATTTCATTTTGTCTTTGAATTCTAGTTGATTGGAGATAAATTTCAGCTGGTAACATTGCATCGTGCCTATAGGTTAATCGAAAAGGCGTAGAATTTTTAGCCTCTTTAGGGGAGGTTCGATAGACTCACAAAATTTGGTCCAATGTCTTGTGCCGATTTCTTATCTTTTTACTCACATGCTTTTTTATTAATTTGATTACCACTTTATTCGCAGCTTGACTTGACCGTTTTCCTGGGCATAATAAGGTGTAGATGTTAACAGTTTGAACCATGATTCTTTAGCAAAGTCCCAAACCTTTCGACCAGTAAATACTGACCCTTGATCAGTTATGATGGTCTCGGGGATCCCAAATCTATAAATTATGGGTCTTTGGATAAACTCGATCACTGCTTCTTGATCAACATTTAACAAAGGTATGGCCTCGATCCATTTAGTAAAGTAATCAATGCCCACTAGGATGTACCTCTGACCTTTAGAAGATGATGGTCAAATCTCACCAACCAGATCCAACGCCCAACCCCTGAAGGGCTAAGGCTTTATAATAGAGTGTAGTTTGCTTGCAGGGACGTGTTCTATACCTGCATGTAACTGGAACTCTTGGCACCCTTTGGCAAACTCGATGCTATCTTTTAGCATAGTAGGTCAATACATCCCTTGTCAAAACAAAATCCATTTCATCTTGTGGCATACTTGGTGAGCCTCACATGGCCCACTATAGACATTCGACAGGGCTAAGTACGCCTCAGCCTCACTAAGGCATTTGAGTTAAACTCCCTCAGGCGTCATTTTAAACAATTCATTTCCTTTAAGAGTATAACTTAAAGAATGATACCTGACTTTCGACTCTGCAGATGTTGTTGGATTCTCTAAGTAATCTACTATTGGTTTTCTCCAATCTGTATCTGTCAGGTTGTCAATATCCAATATCTCGAAGTTCTCTTCATCTGCATAACCCAACTTTGTTGTTTCCAAATCTGTCGGAGACAATCTGGTCGCCCTCACTTTCCCTCAAACTTCGATCACATATTCCAATTTTTCTTTCGAAATTTTGTACACAGAAGCAATTTGAGCCAAGTCATTGGCCTACTGGTTCTTAAGTCGAGAAATGTGTCTAATATTCACCATTTCAAACTTTCGTAATAGTCGATTTGCTATTACAAAGTAAATTATATTCTAGTTTTTCATCATCTGTTTTTCAACCAACTCAGAGTCACCAATTATTTCGACTCTAGTTTCCTCAAATTCCAACAGAATTTCAAGGTTAGCTATCAAAGCATCGTATTCAGCCTCATTGTTTGAGCAAGGACCTTCGATATTATACTTGAATTTTGTTGGAATTTTATTAGGAGAGATAATCAATATTCCAATACCTGTTCCATCTTTGTGACTAGAACCATCGAAATATAATTTCCAAGGCTCAAGCTTTAGATAGTTTTGGGAATTTTCGACTATGGAGTGGTCGACTATAAAGTCTGCGACCACTTGCCCCTTAACGACCTTTAAAGGCATATAAGTTAGGGAGTATTCGGTTAAGGAAAGTGCCTATTTTCTAATTCAACTGTGCAGGATTGGCTTAGATATCATATGCTTAATAATATCAAAATGAGACGAAACATACACATCAACAAGCTTTATATAATGCTTTAACTTGGTACAAAAAAAATACAGACACAAACACAAATTTTCAATCATACTAATATAATAAATGGCTCTTTCGATGCCATTTTCATCCTCTTGAGCAAGCATGCTCCCTATAGTTACATCAGACGCAGAAATGTACAACCTCATACTCTTACTTCTGCAAGGAGGCGACAGAATTGGAGGACAAACAAGATAATCTTTGATTTTGTCGAAAGCTTCCTGCTGTGTCTGTCCCCATTTGAAACCTTCCTTGTTCAGTCGAAGTAGAGGAGAAAAGACATGAGTCTTACCACTTAGGTTTGAGATGAACCTCCTTAGGAAGTTGATATTTCCCAATAAAGACTGCAGCTCCTTCTTTGTTGATGGTGCTTTCGCCTCCATAATTGCCTTGGTCTTATTCTGATTGACTTCGATCCCCTTTTGTGGACCATAAAGCCTAAAAAATCCCCTGCTTGCACACAAAACGCACATTTGAGAGGATTCATCTTCAGACCATGCTTCCTCATCCTTTCGAATGACTGTCGAAGATAATCTATGTGGTTTTTCCATGATACAGACTTGACAACTATATCATCAATATAAATTTGCATAAATATTTTGATAAAATCATGAAAAATGGAGTTTATTTCTCTTTGGTAGGTTGCCCCAGTATTTTTCAAACCAAAAGGCATCACCACCGATTCGTAGGTGCCTAAGGCTTCAAGACATCAAAATGCAGTTTTTGACACATCTTCCTTAGCAATAAATATTTGATTGTATCCAGAGTACCCATCGAGCATACTAAGATACTCATAGCCTGCGGCGGAATCGACAAGCATTTCTGCCACAGGCATTGGATATTCTTCATTTGGGGTCGCAGCTAGGGGTGCTAAAATAAACCGGTTATTTAAATAATCCATATCCATATCTAAATCCAGTTATTAAAAACCGGTTAATTATTAGTATGGTTTTAACCAAATCCATATTTTGGATATATTTTTAATATAGTTTTAACCAAATCCATAATTTGGACATCCATATCCAAAATAAAAATCAAATTAGTCAACTTTTTTATAAAAAAAACTTCAAAAATTTTTTACAAAAAAAAATATTTTTTTTTTCAGAAAATAATTGTATTTCAAAAAATTAAAAAATTATTATTTTTAAAATTAAAAAAAATATTTTTCCAAAAATTTTAAAAAACTATTTTTTATTTTTGAACATAAATATTTTTTTATAAAAAAATTATTACAAAAAAATGATTTTAAAATAAAATTAAATCAAAACTAATTATAAAATTGGTTATTGATATAACCGGTTAATAACTGGTTTATAATCATTTTACAAAAATAAAAACCGGTTATGACAATTGGTTTTAATAACCGGTTATGACCTATGGAATATTTATGGTTATGGATAGGTTATGAAAATTAACCGTCCATGAACATCCCTAGTCGCAGCATTCATATCTCTGAAGTTAATGCAGACCCTCAAAGTCCCATTCTTTTTAATGACGAGAACTATATTAGCAATCCATTCAACATATCTTGTTGTGCGGATGAACTTACACTTGAGGAGCCTTTCGACTTCTTCCTTGATCTTAGACAAGATTTTTGGCGCAAATTGCCTTGGAGTCTGTTTAATTGACTTCCTTCCAGATTTGATAGGTAACTTCAGTTCTACCAATTCTCTTCTCAATCCAGGCATCTCGTCATAGTCCCAAGCGAAGCAGACTCTGTACTCCTTTAGAAGTTAGATCACTTCGATTTTGAGTTCTGGACCAAGGTTAGTGCTTATATACGTTGGTCTTTTGACTGTTCCTTCCCCCAAGTCGATTTCATCTAGGGGATCCTGCGCTAGCATTTTTATGTTGGGTGCCAGCGGGTCCCTTTCGAATCCCAAAGGCTCATCATCATAGATGGCATCGAGCCTCTGGCTTGGCGCCTCATCTTGAATCTTATTGGGTGGCTCTGGTTTGAAATCTATCCCAGGCCCTTCAAGGTGCACCTCAGTTTCATTGGCTTCGACAACCATATACTTAACTTCTGCCTCTAAGGCCGCCTTTAGTCTATTTTTGGCTATATAAGTAAAAATCCTTTCAAATATCTTAGACTCAGAGATAGTCACCATCTTCGTGTCCCTAACCAGTTGGATGGACGCCTGATATCCCTTCGAATTCAAGGTATTCTTCCACGACCTCTCTGTCCCATTGAAAACCATAGGCTGGATGTAGATGATGGGAGTAAAATGCTATATCAGTAGGCACACATGAAAACCCAGCAGGACTGCATGGAGTAGTGTTTGCCATATTTTTTTTCGAAATGACGCTTGTCCACATGATTAACCTCAGCCGTAAAGTAGCTTTGGTCAGCTTCAATGTTTTCTACTATACCGTCATTCCTCCATATAGAGATTCTTTGGTGGAGCAAAGAGGGTACTGCCCCGATGACGTGTATCAATTCACGGCCCAAAAGCAAGTTGTAATTAGACTTTGACGCAATAACCATAAACATGGTTGACCTAGTTGTAGCGTGCAATTTTTGTCGGTGACGCGACCACCTTATTGCCATTGGTTGGAATTGGGTGCTACTTTCTGATTTCTTACTTATCCTATGAACCTGGAAAGGAAAAAAAAGCTATCTAAAACTAACCTTGCACGTAAATGTTTTCTTTAACAAATGCTAAGAGATTGGGGGGTCCGGGGTCAGGTTATACAATGGGGAGTTGTCAATTACCCATCCTATATATGGTTATCAATAGATCGTTTAGAAAGTTCTACTGTTATCTACTTACTGGTGTTTATCTGTCATGGGTTGGGAAAGTTTCTTCTTTGGGAATGTTTGAGAGAGTATTTTTTGTTGTTTTTCGGGTTTTTCAATGTTTTTGGTAAGGTACTGGACCTAAAGTTTTTGTTATGTGTGCTCGCTAAGATTTCGCAATCTTATGCCTACGTATTCCCGTTAAAGAAAATAGGGAAAACAGAGCAATCGTAGTTCCTCCTATTCTATGGGAGGAAAAAGATGTTTGGTGTCTTGTTCAAAGCCCAAGATTGAAGCTAAAGGTTATTTGTGTCTTGTTCAAAGCCCAAGATTGAAGCTAAAGGTTTTGACTAAGAGAGAATTTGTCATCTCTAAAGGGAGAAATCTCATCTGTTTATCACAGTTGTTGGGGTATTTGGTTATAAAGAAGAATTACTTTAACTGGGATATAAGAATCCAGCAATGCCATAATTTCCTTTATAAGAGGTCCTGAAGGAGGAAACTTTAACTCAGTGTTGAGCAATGCCATTTTTCCTTAGGAATCTTTCATGCTAAGAGAAGGACATTGGCTTGGATGTAAATAATCCAGAGGCATGCCACTTACAGCTGTTAGATGAAAGAGGAAGTCTACCAGGATAAAAGAGGGATCACAGCTTGGACTTTTGAATCAATAAGTGAGTCACTTAAAGAAGTTATCTGGAATTAGGGTTTGTTTGATTTGTATGTTTTGATGTGTGATGTACAGAGAAATGTCTTCCTGCAGAGAGAAATTGATTTCCTCTGAGGGAATGTTGTTTTTTTTTTGCCTTGATTAAAGCCCAAGGTTGAAGCTAAAAGGTTGACTTTGTTTAGGGAGTTTTATATCTGTCTTGTACAAGGCCCAAGATTGAGGCTGAAGAATACTGACTCAACAAGAGAGTGTTTTATTTGTCTTGTACAAAGCCCAAGATTGAGGCTAAAGAATACTGACTCAACAAGAGAGTGTTTTATTTGTCTTGTACAAAGCCCAAGATTGAGGCTAAAAAGAAAAGAATTGACTCTTTTTTTCAGGGAGATCATTATACAAAGCCTAAGAGGAGGCTAGAAGGAATTGACTTTTCTAGGGAAATATTTTGTCTGTCTTGTATAAAGCCCAAGATTGAGGCTAAAAGGGATTGACTCTACCGGTGAGAGGTTTTATCTGTTTTGTTCAAAGCCCAAGATTGAGGCTAATAGGATTAACTCTACCGGTGAGAGGTTTTATCTGTCTTGTACAAAGCCCAAGATTGAGACTAAAAGAGAATTGACTCCACTAGGGAGGTTCCATATGTGTCTTGTACAAAGCCCAAGATTGAGGCTAAAAAGAAAATTTGACTGACTCAGCTGGAGAATATTTTATCTGTCTTGTACAAAGCCTAAGATTGAGGCTAAAAAGTGCTGAGGGATGATCATTATACAAAGCCTAAGAGGAGGCTGGTTGGGGGAATTTTCTTATATAAAGCCTAAGAGGAGGCTAAATTCTGCTGAGGATTAGTGAGATCCAGAGACAGGTCCAAATTGGGGAATCAACTCTTGCTGAGGATTACAGAAGAGTTGAGATATCAGATGCCTTGAGGTTCTGATTGAGGTTTATTGATAGTAATTTGACCTTAGCTGGGGAACTTAGGATGAAAAGTTTGAAGATTGAGTTTTAAAACCTATGGAGGTTTCAACTCTGTTGGTGATTAGTGAAATGATCAGGATTTATCCTGTGTTTTTAGGAAACTTGAGGGTATTTTGAGATCCAAAAGGAGGTGAGACTGTCCAAGTCTACTGGTATGAAAAGGTTTATCTTTGTATGATGCCCAAGAGGAGGCTGATATTTTAAGGAATGAGAATCAACCCTAAATTGTTATGATGTTTTGAGATTCTGACTCTCTGAAGGATTGAACTATCAAAGGATGACTAAGTTCTGTCCTATATATGTAGGAGGTCTTTGGGTCCTTGTACTAAGCCCAAGAGGAGGCATGAGAACTTCTAAGAACCCTGAGGGTCCTTGTACAAAGCCCAAGAGGAGGCTGGGGATGCTTTTAGGAAGCGTGTGGGTCCAAACCTGAGAAAAGTTCAAGAAAGGTTTCACCGGAAATAATCCTTTCGTAGTGAACAGTTCTAGGATTTGAAGAAATTCAAGAGACGTTTCACCGGGAATTAATCCTCTCCGGGGCAAATGAATTTCTCAGACAAATTTCTAGTAGTCACAGTCTTGAGAAAAGTTTCACCGGGAATAATGCCTTTCTCTGTTCCATATTGTATAAGCCCAAGATGAGGCAAAACTGTATCTGTAATTTCCTATGGGGAACTAGTTTTGACTGTGTTGAAAGAGTGACCACTGGCTTAATCTAATCCTAGACCTAATTTCCATGGAAAACTCTAAGCAAGTAATATACAGGCATATATATATATATACACACACAGATGAAATATATAAACAAGTATGTAAAAGAAAGCTGGGAGAACTTACAGGTGAGCAAGCTTCCAGTACTACAGATGTAGGGTTAGTTATTCAAGAAATTAAAGAAAGTTTTGATAACAACTATGAATTTGAATCTAAGTCAAAAGGGAACTTGTTTTGAAAGAAGATTGGGGCTTATACTCAAGGAGAGGCCCAGATGAAAAACAACGATCGTACTGTTATTCTGAAAATTGTACCGGGACTTATACAATGACTGAGGCCCAAATTTATTGTATTTACAAAAGAGGTTGGGTCTTACACTCTATTAGAGGCCCATAGTTTATTTTTATACAAGAGATGGGGGTTACAACTCAAAGAGAGGCCCAAAAATAACAGTGATCATGTTCTTGAAAATCGTATCGGGACTAATACAATGACTAAGACCCGAAAAGGTTTTTACTTACAAAGGGGTGGGTCTTACACTCTATTAGAGGCCCAAAAGTGTTTTAAAAAGAAAGAAGATGGGACTTACAACCAAAGGGGAAGTCTAAAATGATTTTGTTTACAAGGCGACGATCGCGCCGCGGTTTTAGAAACACAGTGAGACTTATAGAATGACTGAGGCCCAAATTTATTTATTTGACAAGGGATGGGTCTTACACTCTATTAGAGGCCCAAAAGTGTTTTAAAAAGAAAAAAGATGGGACTTACAACCAAAGGGGAGGCCCAAAATGATTTTATTTGCAAGGCGACGATTGCACTGCGGTTTTAGAAACACAGTGAGACTTATACAATGACTGAGACCCAAATTTATTTATTTGACAAGTGATGGGTCTTACGCTCTATTAGAGGCCCAAAAGTGTATAGAAAAAGATTTGTGAGGGTGTGTAATAATCAAAACCCTAATTTGATTAAAAATGTACTTTAATTGAATAAAATTCAATTAAAATGATCAACATGTATGAAAAATAATTTGAGATCTTGGATTAATGTTTGAAAAATCATGTTTTATCCCTAGAATGATTCAAAAATCATTTGAGTTTGAAAAATCAAGAGAAAGAAACATTTTTAAATGGTTAAAAACAAATAAAAATAAATTCTTTATAAAAATATTAAATATAGAAAATAAATAATATTTTTGTGAAATTTTTGTAGAATAAAATATTTTAACATTTATATGAATTTTGAAAAAAGAATCAATTCAAAAACATTAAAATTCAGAGAGAAATTAATTTTTGAATCAATTAAATAAAATAACTAAAATTCAAAAATTCAAAAGTTTGAAAAAGGGCGCCAAGAACACCTTGTTCTTGCCCGCGTGACCTGTTTTGCTCCAATTTGCATTTTCTCACTTTTCTCTGATTACTCAATGGTTTTGCATGATTCAAACACCAATATCACTTGTTTTCGAACAAGGATCACAATCATATAGATTAATTGCATTTATATTAAGTGTGGAGTGAGAAATCAAAGGATAACCTCAAGAACCCTAATTTCAGCATGAACACAATGAAATTCCATACACAATTGATTTATGACAATTGATTGAGGGTTAACACTCTATATACATGCAGAAACAAGATGATAACTTGAAATAACATTTATGAAGCATGTAATATGGAGTTTGAAGGCTTCAGGCTTACCTCTTGCAGCTGGACAACTTCACTATACCCTATGGAGTGTGTTGAGATGCTTAGCCTTGATTGGAGATGCTTGGATCACCTTTTCGTACCTCAACTGCAACGTTCTCAAAAGCTTGAGCAACTGACTGGTGATTTTGTGATTCAGGTCTTTTAGATGTGTTTCAAGGTTATGGATCACTCATATATGATGTATATGAGGTGTTGGCATGATTGGTTTGGTTTGAATCACTTCCAATTTCAAAATCCGATAGTGACTTGAAATGGAAGGTAAATTTGGAGTGAAAGAGAGATTTTGAGTAAAACATCAGTTTGGGTGCTTTGGTGTACTTAAACTGATCACAAATGAGCTCTATTTATAGCAGAGCAAGTTGGTTTTCCAAGCAATAGTGAATGGCAACTGGTACAGGTCTGTGGCCAATGGTTGCATAAAGGAATCCAAGTCTTCTATAGCCATTGACTTGAGGTTAGAGAACAAGCCTATGGTCTTCTGTTGCAGGGATAAGGCTTGACTCATTCAGTTGGTTTTACTTCAGTCCATGCCACCTTGATGTATCCATTGAATGCTTGATGCCAAATTTGAATTTCAAGGTTTCTTTCATGATGATTTTGCACATGGAAGACTAAGTTCTTGGCATTTTGTGTTATGGATCAGATTCCTCATTCATTTGCGTTGTAATTGGGCAGAAATTAAATGATAAAAGTGCCCAAAGTTAGTCTAAGGAATCGTGGGATGCAAGTTTGTACCAAATGCTGTCAAAAACAGTTTGTTTTTAGGCAACTTGTGAGATCCATAACTCCTAGCTCAAATGGAGTTTGATTGAGTTCTTGTACATTTTGGAAAGCCCTCATAACATACTTCAATTTGATGTCCACCAACGGATTTGGTTCAGCTTGGATCAAGGTAAAAAATGACCTCAAAGTTTGGAAAAAGTGAAACAGATTCTGACTTCTTTGAAAATTTCACTAAGTGTTGGAAAAAGTGGCCATTTCCCATTTTTGTGATTTTGATCAATCCATAACTCAAAATCCATGAGGATTTGGAATCTCCTGTAGTTGACACTTTTAAAGTATGTAAGATGAACATTCATTTGAGCTTTGAATGAGAGAAAACTGCCTTATAGTTTAGGAGTTATGACCTTGCAAAGTTGGTACAAAATCACTTTTGTTCCATAACTTAGAAAAATTTTGGTTTCTCATGGTTGCCCCTTTTGCAAGAAACCTCACTTTTCTTGATTTTTCTTGATGAATGATGATAAAAACCATACATTAACATTGTTTTTGACTTAGGGGAACCATATTTGTGAAGAATTCCAAAAAGTCAAACTTGATTTTAGGCACAGTTGACTTTTTGTCAGATGAAATCCAAATTGTGTGATCCTTTCTGCAATCAAGCTCTTGACCCAATTCAAACCTAATGGTTGGATTCCATAGGTGTTTCAGGGTATCTTGAATCATGTCCCAAGGTTTGGGAGCATGTCTTGGTCAAAAGTCAAAGGCATAGTTGACTTTTTCTTCAAAACCCTAATTGTGGTCCAGATGAGATTGAAACTTGTGAATTAAGCTTCTTGGATAAATCCATTGTTGCAAATGGATCAATATAGTGTATTTGGGGCCCTCAAATCATGTCTTTAGGTCTTGGCTCATGCTTTGCTCCAAAAGTCAACTTAGGGGTGAATTAGGTTAAGAAACCCTAATTCCTGATTTTTTATGAATGCATCCCCTGAGGCTATTTTGACTTGATGATTGGATCCATGAGGTCCCTTGGAGTATCTTGGGTTATGCTTTGAAGTATTGGCTCATTCCCAGATGAAAATTTTTATCTAGAGGCCTTGGTCGACCAAAACCCTAATTTGGTCACTGGTGATCTCGAGCTTGATCCACTTGGAATATTGCACTCCTGTGCCTGATTCTTGATGTGGGAAACCTCTTGATCCTTTATCGGTGCTTGAGAGGTTAGAAAAGTTGAAGATCATGTCATTTCTTGATTGATCCTTTGTCTAAGTGCTCTGGGAGGGTTCAAAACCCTAATTCTTGATTGTGGTGAATGCTCAACCATCTTTGAGGAGATTGATGAGGCATGAAGGTACATTTATATTGTGGTGATGATTTGCATAATGATGGGAAATATTGTGGTCAAAATTTGGGGTATGACAAATGCCCCTATTTAATCTTCTTGGACCCGAAGGTGTGAATGGCCAAGGTATTCGGACATTCAGGGTGCAAGAGGATTAAATATCGGAATACCCAAAAATTTGACGGTGGTTATGAATGGAAGTTTGCTTATCCATCTTCTTTTGAAAAGTAACGATACTTAGAAAAGGGTGAAACTTCCCTTCGATCCTGGTCTTCAACCTCGTAACTGGTCTCAGTTTCTAAAATAAACTTCCCCCCGATCCTGATCTTCAGCCACGGAACTGGTCTCAGTTTTTGAAATAAACCTCCCCTTGATCCTGGTCTTTAGCCAAGGAACTGGTCTTAGTTTCTTTTTGTAATAAACCTCCCCTCGATCCTTGCTTTTTAGCCACGGAACTGGTCTCAGTTTCTGAAATAAACCTCCCCTTGATTCTGGTCTTCAGCCAAGGAACTGGTCTCAATTTCTGAAATAATCTTCCCCTCAATCCTGGTCTTCAGCCAAGGAAATGGTCTCAGTTTCTTCTTGTCGAGTTTCCTCCTTGACAAGGGACGCCATATGTAGCGGTCTTCATCAAAATTATCACCGAGTTTTCTACTGGGGAGACGCCATTTGATGGAAAAGATTTAAGGTCAGACTTGCTGGGGGTACCCATTTGTGTGAGCTGTAGAGGCCTGCAAACTTCTCCGTTGGAGATGCAATTTGTTAACTCTACTGGGGAAAAACTAGTCTCTTGAAAGACTTCTTTTTGCTCGGGGATATTACATCATACTTTTCTTCGATATCTTTTCGGAGAAATGCCATGTGATGTAATCCAATTTTAAGGTGCTGATGACTTCATTAACATCGACTTTCTTAGGAGAACAACTGATGTATTGCAGAAAGTCTTTGGTTGAGAGGCTTTCTCTGAGGATTCTCTTTAATCCGGGAAAACGAGAAATATCATCTTCGACGGTGAAGAGTGACGTTCCAGAGGTGTCTATCGAATGTCTTCTTGCCTTTCAGAGGTTCAAGTTATCAAAGATGGCCGAGGACAGGCTCCAATCCAAAAATAAACTGGGGGAGCGATTTCTCAGACGATACATTTCCTAACGAGGAAAGAATTTTAATCAAGATTTTGTCTTATCCGACACGGAAAGGACAACTGACAACTTGATTGACAATGGGACTTTATCAGATGGGGAATGATTATGACCAAAGTGACATTAATGCGATATGATTATGAATGTGAATCAATTATGCATGATGTATGTATGTTTATGCTGACAAAACTGACGCGACATACAGACTAGTGGATGAACACGACTGGACACTCGGCCACTGCGGGGAATGAAAAGTACCATTGGTTCATGATAGCAACCTTGTCTTGTTTAGGAGAGGTAGACCCTGTGGGGGAGGAAGAATCGTCAATCGCTCTTAAGAGGTATAAACTCTGCCGGTAATGCCAGATGGCATATTATATCTGAAACGGCTGTTCCTTCATTCAGGTGAACTGGTTTAAAAGGAGTACTTTGATTCTGCACTTTGAGGTTCAATCATCTTCGAAGAAGCTATCAATGTTCTTTGTGCGTTCAACAGTTTAAAAAGAAATGCCATCTTTATTTTAAAAGCGGAAGAAAATTTGACAAGTAAAAATTCATTTTTTTGTTTTGTTTCAAGAATCGTTGATCATGTTAAAAATGTCATTCTGTAAAGCTAAAACAAATGAGAATTGCAAACAAAAGCACTAGGGCTCAAATTTTATTGATAGGATGGAAATCAGCTAAGCGCGTGATCCCATAGAGTATTTACAAAGTTTAGAAAATGGTAATTTTAAGGGAAAAGGGATACATTGAAACATAACGACCATTATTCTTCTACCAACTTTGAATTCTAGACATCGTGAGCTTCTGTCGAAGATGACCTTGACTGGAAGTTTTTCGACGAACAGTGTTACCGCTGGGGGTTTAACCTTGTCAGACGTAGTTACTTGCCATGAATCCCTAACTTTTGCTTGGATTATCTTTTGAGGTTTCCAATCCATCGGGATGATTTTTGCTTATGTCTCTAATTTTTTCCTGGACCGCCCTTTCGGGTTTTCAATCCACCGAGACGTTTTTTTTTTGTTTTGTTTAGGCGAAGTATTTCTTGACTACGTCAACATTTGTGGGGTAGGTAAACTCCTCTCCATCCATGGTTGTGAGTCTTAAGGCGCCGCCTGAGAAGGCTTTCTTGAACACATAGGGGCCGTCATAGTTCGGAGTCCATTTGCCCTAGGAATCAGTGAGGAATAATTGTATCTTTTTGAGCACAAGGTCTCCTTTTCTGAAGACACGGGGTCGAACCTTTTTGTCGAACGCCTTCTTCATTCTTTGATGATACAACTGACCATGGCACAGAGCCGTTATTCGCTTTTCTTTGATCAGATTCAAATTATCGTGTCGACTTTGACACCATTCAGCCTTTGTTAGCTTAGCTTCCATCAATACTCGGATTGATGGGATCTCTAATTCTATGGGAAGTACTGCTTCCATGCCATATACTAGAGAGAAAGGGGTTGCCCCTGTTGAAGTGTGGACAGATGTGCGATAACCGTGAAGAGCAAAAGGCAGCATTTCATGCCAGTCTTTGTAGGTTACAACCATCTTTTGAACAATCTTCTTGATGTTCTTGTTAGCCGCTTCTACTGCTCCATTCATCTTAGGCCGGTAGGGAGATGAGTTATGGTGTTCGATCTTGAACTCAGCGTACAACTCTTTCATTATCAATAATGATCTGGCTTGGAACACTGTAACGGCAGATGAGATTGTTTTTGATAAACTGAACCACCACTTGTCTGGTCACATTGGTGTATGACGCTGCTTCGACCCATTTGGTGAAGTAGTCAATGGCTACCAGGATGAAGCGATGTCCATTCGAAGCTTTGGGTTCGATCATGCCAATCATGTCGATTCCCCATATAGAAAAATGCCATGGAGAAGAAAAAACTTTGAGATGCGTTGGTGGTACATAGATTTTGCCAGCGTATATTTGACACTTGTGCCATTTCCTCATGTATTTGTAGCAATCGAATTCCAAGGTCTACCAATAGTATCCTGCTTTCAGAATTTTTCTCGCCATTGTGTGTCCGTTGGCATGAGTGCCAAAGGATCCTTCGTGAATCTCTCTCATCAGCATGTTTGCTTATGATCTGTCTACGCATTGGAGCAAGACCATGTCGAAGTTTCTCTTATAGAGTGTATCACCGCTCAGGAAGAAGTTGCCTGCCAATCTTCTGATGGTTTTCCTGTCTTTTCTTGATGCCCCAGGTGGGTACTCTTGTTTCTGAAGGAAGTATTTGATATTGTGATACCAAGGTTTGTCGTCTATGACTGCTTCGATCGTGAAGATGTAAGCGGGACGTTCTAGGCGCATTATGTCAATCTTAGGCACGTCGTTCCATTGACCTACAATAATCATGGAAGAAAGAGTGTCTATTGTATCAGCCATGTGATTTTCTTCATGAGGGATATGATGAAACTCGATTCTGTTGAAGAATGGTAACAACCTTCTCGCGTAATATTTATAAGGAATCAGTCCTGATTGGTATGTGTTCCAATCTCCTTTGATCTGATTGATAACTAGGGCTGAGTCTCCATACACATCCAAGTTTTTTATCCTTAAGTCAATTGCTTCCTCGAGACCCATAATACAAGCTTTGTATTCGGCCTCGTTGTTTGTGCATTTGAAAGTCAGTCGGGCAGTGAAAGGAATATAGGTACCCTGAGGTGTTACGATGATTTCCCCAATTCCGTTTCCATAAGTGTTGACAGCTCCGTCGAAAATTAATCCCCATTGGGATCCTGGTTCTGGCCCTTCACTGGGCAGCGGTTCATCGCAATCTTTCATTTTTAAGTACATGGCATCTTCGTCTGGGACATCAAATCCGACTGATTCCTGATAGTCAATCAGTTGATGAGCCAAATGATCGGCTAAAATACTTCCTTTGACGGCTTTCTGAGTATGGTACTCGATGTCGTATTCCGATAACAACATCTGCCAACGGGCAATCCTTCCCATGAGAGCAGGCTTTTCAAAGACGTACTTGATCGGATCCATTTTAGATATTAACCAAGTAGTGTGACAAATCATGTACTAGCGAAGAGGTTTGGCTGCCCAAGCCAAAGCACAACAAGTTTTCTCGAGCATAGTGTATCGAGTTTCACATTCGGTAAATTTCTTGCTTAAATAGTAGATGGCAGACTCTTTTCTTTTGGTTTCGTCTTGTTGGCCAAGTACACAACCCATAGAGTCTTCCAAGACTGTTAGGTAGATGACTAGTGGTCTTCCCTCCACTGGAGGTAACAAGATTGGTGGATTCATATTCTTTGATACTGTCGAACACTTTTTTGGCAATCTTCTGTCCATACATAGCTTTGATTCTTATTGAGTAGTTTGAAGATAGGCGCGCATGTCGTGATCATAAGGGATATAAACCTTGAGATGTAATTCAGACGTCCCAAAACTCTGACCTGTTTTTCAGTCTTTGGGGAAGGCATTTCTTGAATGGCCTTGACCTTGTCAGGATCAACCTCAATTCCTTTTTGGCTGACGATGAACCTTAAAAGTTTTCCTGAGCGAACACCGAACGTGCATTTATTGGGATTCAAGCAGAGTTTGTACTTTCTCAGACGCTCGAATAACTTAGACAGGTGTATCACATGCTCTTCTTCTGTTTTAGATTTGGCAATTATGTAATCGACATACACTTCGATTTCTTTGTGCATCATGTCGTGAAACAGAGTAGTCATAGCTCTTTGATAGGTTGCCCCGACGTTCTTCAAGCCGAATGGCATTACCTTGTAACAAAAGGTGCCCCATGGGGTGATGAATGAAGTTTTCTCCATATCTTCCGGCGCCATTTTGATTTGATTATAGCCTAAGAATCCATCCATGATGGAGAAGACTTTGAACTTTGTTGTACTGTCTACATATATTCTGACTTTTCCGTCCTTTTTCGAAACTAGCACTATGTTGGCTAGCCATTGAGGATACTCTGAGGTAGCAAGGAAACCTGCGTCGATTTGTTTCTGCACTTCCTCCTTGATTTTGATAGCCATATCCGGATGAGTCCGTCTCAGCCTTTGTTTCACCGGAGGACATTCTGTCTTTAGCGGTAAATGATGTTCCACGATGCTGGTATCTAACCCAGGCATGTCCTGATAGGACCAAGCAAATACATCTGGACACTCTTTGAGGAGTTTTATCAAGCTTTCTTTGACAGTCGGACTGAGCAGTGCTCCAATCTTAACTTCTTTCTTTTCTTTCTCTGATCCCAAATTGACCGTTTCCAATGGCTCTTTGTGAGGTTCAATGGACCTTTCCTCTTGCCTGAGTAGTCGGGAGATCTCTTCTGGAATTTCTGTGTCCTCTTCTTCTTCAGCTTCAAATACCGAGAATTCAAAGTTGGGAGAAGGCATTGGATCGTATGTTTCAATGTGGTTTAAAACAAGCGATCTGCATGACGTGATGATTCTTTTTTTAGAAGAGATAGAGAGAATGCAAGAGTGTGTGCAGTGTATTTTTTGAAAAATGCTTGTTTTTATTTTGGGTTGTTTTAGGATTACCATTTTCTAAAAAAATGAAAAGTGAAAACAGCAATAAATGCGGGAATGACAGAACAATGTTTATTTATTTATGATTTGTCGATTATTGAAATACAGCCCTATAAAACAAAACTCTGTCGCTTTGGGAAAAACGAAGAGGGACATTTACAGAAAAGTGAGCCCTATAAAAACATCCGTTTCACCTGGGCAGGGTGAAAGGTCAAAACAAAGATGGTAATTACTTAGACTTATGGACGACTTTCGGGACATCGACAGCAACCCATTGGTGACGAACCCCTCAGTGAATCACAAAGTATGGTACCTTCTTTCTTGATTTGTCCTAAAAAATGGCATTGATTTCTGGAGGATTAGGATCATTGGAGTCTTCCTCCCATGCAGAGTTGTCATAAACGAACTCATCTGTTGCATCTTCCTTAGTGTTTTCACTCTCAAGAGGATCTCCCCATCCAGTTGGATGGATGCCCTCGTATCTGATATGAGAGCTTTCAGGAGCGGTAGGGACGTGGGTATTCCTTTTAATATTACTCAGCTGATAGGCATCGTTTGGCTGACTCTTTTGCCTCAAGTCTTCTGGGTACGGCTTCCAGATAGGCAAGTCATCCAGGGGATCATAATAATCCTGATCGAAGTTGTTCTTCATTAGATCATCTTCTAATGAGTTAGGTGGAGCACGACATCCCTCAGGATCACAATCTCCATAGATCATCCGAACGTCTGATCTTGGTATATATCTCGGGCCCTGCTTGGGAAAACAGAATGGCATGTGCGTTTCTTCCTGAGACATATAATCGTTGTCGCTGAGATAAGATTTCCACTCCTCATCCGTATCGGAGGAGTCACTCTTATTGATGGTGTGTACTTCTTGAGACACTGGGTGGAGGAAGCCTAAACTATGGAAGAAGTCCTGAATAGGATGAAAACTTTCATCTTTAGTAATCTAGGTGCAGGCTGAGGAGAAACCAAAACCCATCTTTGTCTTGTTATCCGTAGGAATTACAAGTTGTCCCCATCCCTTTACGTTATTACTCTCGATCACTTTGAGAGCATCTTTGTATAAGGAAATCGATGTCCCTCTTTCTGATTGATTCTCATTTCTCACCGATAGTGCTTGAAACTGGGTTCCAACAGCCTCCTCAGGTTCTACACAGGAGAATAATGATAAATTGCTCAATATTAAGGCCTGCTCTCTGCATACTGTGACTAACTTGTCATTCTTGACAAACTTCAGCTTTTGGTGAAGTGTCGAAGTGACTGCCCCAACTTCGTGTATCCAAGGTCTTCCTAATAAACAAGTGTATGCTGCTCGGATGTCCATGACCTGGAAAGTGAATTGGAAAGCGTGAGGACTGATGTTTATGGGAAGATCAACTTCGTCGATAACTGTTTTTCTGGATCCGTCAAAGGATTTGACGATGACCTCGTTGCCTCTCATCGGAGATCCTTGAAATGATAGTCGTATCAGAGTTGATTGTGGCATAACATTCAAAGATGATCCTGGGTCTACCAGTACGCTGGCTAGAGCATCATCCTGGTAGTTGACTGTAATGTTAAGCACCATATTGTGATTTTTGCCTTCTTCCGGCAGTTCTTCGTCACTGAATCCTAAATTGTTGCAGAAAGTGATGTTGGAAATGATGCTGTCAAACTGCCTTACCGTCATATCTTGTTTTACGAAAGCTTACTCCAAGACTTTCTACAGAGCTTCCCTGTGAGCTTTGGAACTAAGCAAGAGAGATAACACAGAGATTCGAGATGGAGTTTGCAACAGTTGGTCCACAATGTTGTACCCACTTTTCTGGATGAGCTTCAACATCTCATCGTTGTTCTTTACCAGTTCTGGATTATTGGATTACCTGACTTGTTGATTGGGAACTTCTGTTTGAGGTTCCTTTTCTTTGGTAGGTTCTCCAACTCCTCTGTTGAAGATCCATTCACTCCGTGTTACTCGACTGATGTCGGCAATGTTCACGATGGAGGGTAATGGAGTTTCCTTTCCATTTTTGATGGTTGTTGCACCGTACTTGTAAGGGATAGCCTTTTCAGATCTCTACGGTATTGGACCTGGCAAGTAGATAACTACGCGAGCTTTCTGATATTTTTGACTGTTATAGGCAACCTCAATCAGTTCCTGGTTGGGAACTTTTCTACTATCAAGAGTAATTCTTGATTCATCGAGTAGAGGAATTACGACGTAAACTTCTTTGGTCCTCCCATGATTGGAGATTATGACAACGTCTTTGCTTTGATCAGGGAGATAGTCTTGTATCACGTTGATCGACCCAAAACTCGAATATGGTCGAATCTCTTTCTGGTCCAACTGATTTTGAAGAGCCGCTCGTACGAGGTAACATCCTTGGTTATTCTCTGAACAAACTCTACAGCGCTCATAGTTGTGGGGTGGCACCCGGCCACGCCCACTTTGTATGCAGTGCATCTTTACTAGATCTATTTCCATCGAGCGGACATCCTGACTTTAATGCCTACCAGGACTCGCGTCAGTCATACTAATCTGTTGTGTAGCTTCATCCAAGTAGATTAGAAGCCACCAGTGGTCCAACAAGTGTTGAAGTGTTTTTTGGACAAGTGCACACCCTTGGTCGTCTACACGGCATTCTTCACAGTCTTGATAATCATGTAAAGCCAGAAAGCCCAGCCTGACTTGCTTAGCATGTAACTCTACCAGACTGGTATTCATCAAGCGTATGTCAAAGATCTGAACCATATTGACTTGATGATTATTTCTCTCACGGTAGTCTTGGATCTATCTGAGATCCATCTGACGTTGGAGGGCCTCTTGTACAAAAGAGCATCCCTGATTGCTTGTTGAGCAGATCAGATAAGTGTTGTAATCGTGTCGTGGTAGATTATGGTATTGACTTTGCCTTGAATGCATCGCCACCAAATTGACGTTCATCGTAAGAATGTTGCAGTTCTGAACAATGTTGGTACGTGCATGGGCCATGTTGACTTCACAAATTCGGTGATCCTGAATCCAGCCCAGATCCATCTGTTCTTGTAGAGCTGATTGCACTACAGAACACCCCTGATTATTCTTGGAGTAGATATCACATTGGTGATAATTGTGAGGCGGTACATGACTGTACCCACTCTATCTGCAATGCATCCTGACCAGATTGGTTCCTAATAGAAGTACATCGTGAATTTGATAACTGCGGCTAAATTCTTCCTCTATTCAATTTACTGCAGTCTTTTCATGTTGCGGCAACGAGTTCGTCTGAACATTTGTATTAGTATCTTTGAAAGATAGGATCCTATTCCTAACAAGCTTCTGTACATCAAACTTGAAGCTGAGATAGTTCTCAATGTTGTGCCCCGATCCTCCTTGACGGTAAGGGAAAATTTGATCCACTTTGAACAAAAAAGGTGGATTTTCCGGTAATATAAGAGGAGTCCTGGTTTGGACATGCCCCTTTGCCATTAGAAGTGGAAATAGTTCTGCATACAACATCGGTATAGGGTCAAACCCTGATGGTCATGTCGTACAATTGTTATTGTTGTACTGTGGACGAGCCTGCTGAAGAGGCTGTTGTGTCCTTTGCTGATACTGTGGTTGACTTGGTTGGCTCTGAGTAACCTGAGGTTGATAAGTCGGAGCCGACGCAGGGTTGATAGTGGGAGTTATCGCCGCTACTGGTTGATACCTTCGCCTTTGCTTTCCCATAGAGATATTACTAATATCTTGCTCTTTTTTCTTTTGGAAAGCACTACCGTATCTCTTGGTACTGCTTGATGGCTCTGCATCTTTGACCAATCATCCTTCTCGAACTGCTTCTTCAAGGCACGCTCCCATGTTCACCATTTTAGTGAAGTCACTGGGCGCACTTGCAACCAATCGGTCGTAATAGAATGAGCTCAAGGTTTTCAGGAAAATCTTTGTCATCTCCTTTTCCTCAAGAGGGGGAAAGATCTGGGCGGAAATTCCACGCTATCTCTGAGCATATTCCTTGAAAGTTTCTTTGTCCTTCTACGACATTGCACTGAGCTGATCCCTATCCGGTGCCATGTCCAAATTGTATTTATACTGCTGAACGAAGGTTGGCCCAAGATCTCTGAAAGTACTGATCTTGGTGTGGTTTAAACCCATGTACCATTTGAGTGCGGCACTGGTTAAACTGTCTTGGAAATAATGGATCAATAGCTGTTGATTTTATGTCTGGGTAGACAATTTTTGAGCGTACATCACCAAATGACTTTGAGGGCAAGAGTTGCCTTTGTATTTTTCAAATTCAGGAACCTTGAATTTGTGCGGGATCTTTACATTAGGAACCAAACAGAGGTCTGCGGCGTCCTTTCCAAATAAGTCTTGACCGCGAATGGCATGGAGTTCCTTCTGCATTTCCAAGAATTGTTCCTGGAACTCATTCATTCTTTCGTACATGTCTTCGTTTACACCAAAAATTGTTTGTGGAATCTGTCATTCTGGAACAGTGTGTACCACTGGTTGTGGTATAGACATTACATCAGTGATTCTTGGCACTTCAGTCCCCTGAAGTTTGTAACCTTCAGGAGTTGTTGTCGTAAACCTTGCATCTTCACTTCCCCGAAGTTTGTAACCTTCAAGTCCAGCGGTTCCTGCTGCAGTTTCTTGGTCTTCAGTGACCGACGGGATATATCCTTCAGGAATAAAGTTGAGAGGCATGCCCCAGGGGCGACCTTTAGGCATGTTGTACTGAGGATGATTCCTATGTGTCTCCATAATGGGCGTAGATATGGTCTCTGAGATCACAGTCCTTTGTTGTTGCTTCTGAGCTGCTGCTAGGGATTGCATGTCACTATGAAGTTTTTCCAAACTTTTCTTATGGGGAACTAGTTTTGACTGTGTTGAAAGAGTGACCACTGGCTTGATCTAATCCTAGACCTAATTGTCGGGGAAAACTCTAAGCAGGTAATATACATATATATATATATATATATATATAGATGAAATATATAAATAAGTATGTAAAAGAAAGCTGGGAGAACTTACAGGTGTGCAAGCTTCCAGTACTACATCTGTAGGGTTAGTTATTCAAGAAATTAAAGAAAGTTTTGATAAAAACTATGAATTTGAATCTAAGTCAAAAGGGAAGTTGTTTTGAAAGAAGATTGGGGCTTATACTCAAGGAGAGGCCCAGATGAAAAACAACAATCGTACTGTTATTCTAAAAATTGTATCGGGACTTATACAATGACTGAGGCCCAAATTTATTGTATTTACAAAAGAGGTTGGGTCTTACACTCTCTAATAGAGGCCCAAAGTTTATTTTTATACAAGATATGGGGCTTACAACTCAAAGAGAGGCCCAAAAATAACAGTGATCGCACCGTTGTTCTTGAAAATCGTATCGGGACTTATTCAATGACTGAGGCCCAAAAAGTTTTTTATTTACAAAGGGGTGGGTCTTACACTCTATTAGAGGCCCAAAAGTGTTATAAAAAGAAAGAAGATGGGACTTACAACCAAAGGGGAGGCCCAAAATGATTTTGTTTACAAGGCGACGATCGCGCCGCGGTTTTAGAAACACAGTGGGACTTATACAATGACTGAGTCCCAAATTTATTTATTTGACAAGGGATGGGTCTTACACTCTATTGGAGGCCCAAAAGTGTTTTAAAAAGAAAGAAGATGAGACTTACAACCAAAGGGGAGGCCCAAAATGATTTTGTTTACAAGGCGACGATCGCGCCGCGGTTTTAGAAACACAGTGGGACTTATACAATGACTGAGGCCCAAATTTATTTATTTGACAAGGGATGGGTTTTACACTCTATTAGAGGCCCAAAAGTGATTTGAAAAATATTTGTGAGGGTGTGTAATAATCAAAACCCTAATTTGATTAAAAATGTATTTTAATTGAATAAAATTTAATTAAAATGATCAACATGTATGAAAAACAATTTGTGAACTTGGATTAATTTTTGAAAAATCATATTTTATCCCTAGAATGGTTTAAAAATCATTTGAGTTTGAAAAATCAAGAGAAAGAAACATTTTTAAATGCTTAAAAACAAATAAAAATAAATTCTTTATAAAATATTAAATATACAAAATAAATAATATTTTTGTGAAATTTTTGTAGAATAAAATATTTTAACATTTTTATGAATTTTGAAAAAAAAAATCAATTCAAAAACATTAAAATTCAGAGAAAAATTAATTTTTGAATCAATTAAATAAAATAACTAAATTCAAAAATTCAAAAGTTTGAAAAAGGGTGCCAAGAACACCTCGTTCTTGCCCGCGTGCCCTGTTTTGCTCCAGTTTGCATTTTCTCACTTTTCTCTCTGGTTACTCAATGGTTTTGCATGATTCAAACACCAATCTCACTCGTTTTTGAACAAGGATCACAACCATATAGATTAATTGCATTTATATTAAGTGTGGAGTGAGAAATCAAAGGATAACCTCAAGAACCCTAATTTCAGCATAAACACAATGAAATTCCATACACGATTGATTCATGGCAATTGATTGAGGGTTAACTCTATATACATGTAGAAACAAGATGGTAACTTGAAATAACATTTATGATGCATGTAATATGGAGTTTGAAGGCTTCAGGCTTACCTCTTGCAGCTGGTGATCGAGCTTGATGATGGAGATGTTACAGATGTGTTGTAAGGACCTGGATAACTTCACTATACCTTATGGAGTGTGTTGAGATGCTTAGCCTTGATTGGAGATGCTTGGATCACCTTGTGGTACCTCAACTGCAACCTTGTCAAAAGCTTGAGCAACTGACTGGTGATTTTGTGATTCAGGTGTTTCAGATGTGTTTCAAGGCCATGGATAACTCATATATGATGTATATGAGGTGTTGGCATGATTGGTTTAGTTTGAATCACTTCCAATTTCAAAATCCGATAGTGACTTGAAATGGAAGGCAAATTTGGAGTGAAAGAGAGATTTTGAGTAAAGCATCAGTTTGGGTGCTTTGGTGTACTCAAACTAATCACAAACGGCTCTATTTATAGTAGAGCAAGTTTGTTTTCCAAGCAATACTGAATGGCAACTGGTACAGGTCTGTGGCCAATGGTTGCATAAAGGAATCCAAGTCTTCTATAGCCATTGACTTGAGGTTAGAGCACAGGCCTATGGTCTTCTGTTGCAGGGATAAGGCTTGACTCATTCAGTTAGGTTTGCTTCAGTCCATGCCACCTTGATGTATCCATTGAATGCTTAATGCCAAATTTGAATTTCAAGGTTCATTTCATGATGATTTTGCACATGGACGACTAGGTTCTTGGCATTTTGTGTTATGGATCAAACTCCTTATTCATTTATGTTGTAATTAGACAGAAATTGAATGATCAAAGTGCCCAAAGTTAGTCTAAGGAATCATGGGATGCAAGTTTGTACCAAATCCTGTCAAAAATAGTTTGTTTTTAGGCAACTTGTGAGATCCATAACTCCTAGCTCAAATGGAGTTTGATTGAGTTCTTGGACATTTTGGAAAGCCCTCATGACTTACTTCAACTTTGATGTCCACCAATGGACTTGGTTCAGCTTGGATCAAGGTGAAAAATGACCTCAAAGTTTGGAAAAAGTGAAATAGATTCTGACTTCTTTGAGAATTTCACCAAGTGTTGGAAAAAGTGGCCATTTCCGATTTTTGTGATTTTGATCAATCCATAACTCAAAATCCATGAGGATTTAGAATCTCTTGTAGTTGATATATTTGTGAAGAATTCCAAAAAGTCAAACTTGATTTTAGGCACAGTTGACTCTTTGTCAGATGAAATCCAAACTGTGTGATCCTTTGTGAAATCAAGTTCTTGACCCAATTCAAACCTAATGGATGGATTCCATAGGTGTTTTAGGGTATCTTGAATCATGTCCCAAGGTTTGGGAGCATGTCTTGGTCAAAAGTCAAAGGCACAGTTGACTTTTTCTTCAAAACCCTAATTGTGGTCCAGATGAGTTTGAAACTTGTGAATCAAGCTTATTGGATCAATCCATTGTTGCAAATGGAACAATATAGTGTATTTGGGGCCCTCAAATCATGTCTTGAGGTCTTGGCTCATGCTTTGCTTCAAAAGTCAACTTAGGGGTGAATTAGGTCAAGAAACCCTAATTCCTAATTTTTTATGAATGCATCCCCTAAGGCTATTTTGACTTGATAATTGGATCCATGAGGTCCCTTGGAGTATCTTGGGTTATGCTTTGAAGTATTGGCTCATGCCCAGATGAAAATTTTCATCTGGAGGCCTTGGTCGACCAAAACCCTAATTTGGTGACACTGGCGATCTCGAGCCTTGATCCACTTGGAATGTTGCACTCCTGTGCCTGGTTCTTGATGTGGGAGACCTCTTGATCCTTTATGGGTGTTTGAGAGGTTAGACAAGTTGAAGATCATGTAATTTCTTGATTTATCCTTTGTCTAAGTGCTCTAGGAGGGCTCAAAACCCTAATTCTTGATTGTGGTGAATGCTCAACCATCTTTGAGAAGATTGATGAGGCATGAAGATACATCCATATTATGGTGATGATTTTTGCGCAATGATGGGAAATCTTGTGGTTAAAATTTGGGGTATGACACTAGTCATAGTACCAACTATTAAGTCTACTTGGATTACTCCCAAGGTGTGGCCAATTTTTCCTTCTTAATTCGACAACACCATGTTATGAGGTTTGAGATCTTTGTCGAATTTTCCAATTTTCTTTAACATAAAGTGTGGCATCAGGTTTACCACCGCACCACCATCTACCAAAATTTTGTTGATTCCTACATTCTCCGTCTTTCCCCTGATGAAAAGGGGTTTCATATGATTCTTCATTATTTTATCAGGTCTTTCGAAGAAAGCATTATGTTCTTCGATACAACCATTGTTCATTATATAATAAAATATTGGCCTATGTTTGGCCATTTCTACCTCAGTAGTTTCCTCGGACTCTTCGACCTCCGTGACTTGGTCATACTCTACTGGCAGCACGTAGACCACGTTACAATTGATGTCTAAAGAGGGCTCCGACCCTGTGTTGAAGTTATTTGTTACCATATTGTCATATGTCATTGGTTGTTCCAATTTGTCTTCCGACTCTTCCTCTCGAGCAGGGAAAAACTTTCTCCATACTGGTTTTCTCTCTTTGCCTTTGTCCTTCTTTGGAGGCTGGTTGCTATTAGACTCCGCCATCGCTTTCTCGCTGGCTTCTCTTTCTTCTTTCCTCCTCCTCTATTGCCTTCGCAACTGAGACCTTGACATGGAATTCTTGCCCTTGTAATTCTCAGATCCATACAGGCCCGACCCAAGGGCAAGGTAAACAAGGCCTTTGCCTTGGGCCTCACTTTTCTAGCCCATAAACCAGGCCTCCAAATAACCAGTAAAAAAATATCAATAAACAAAAGAATATTGTATTAACTGTTGTGTGGTAGCCAAGCGGCAAAGGAAATTACGCTAAGATTCTCACTGCAGTACTTCTGTAATCCTATTTTCCTAGGTTTTTTAATGATTAATATGGTTTAACAATCTGTTTTCATTCAATGACATTGTCATTATATTTATGGTAAAGCTAATCATTTTTTTTTAAAATTTCACAAATATCATTTTTAATAAAAATAAAATTAATATTACATTGATATGCTATGTTTTATTTTTTATTTGATAAAATTATATATAATTTTAATTTTAGTATCTTATATATTTTTGTTTGGTCATAAAAATTGTTAATATTGTTTACATGAATAAAAATAAATAAATTTAATGAATAATTTAAAATTAAGTTTCTAAAATAATACTTGATTTTTAATATAATTGTTAAATTATATAAATATAATAATTAATTATTTTTATTATATAGCTCAAGAAATATATAAAATTAGTAAATTTAATTCACGATATTAAGATGATAAAAAGTAACATGATAATTTTTAAATTTTAATTAAGGATTAAATTAATAAAATTTATATGTTTTAATGGATTACTAATTAATTTTATATTATTTAGAGTCTTAATTGAAAAAAAATCAAATATAAGAAATTTGTTGATGATTTCTTTTATTAAGTAAAAAATTAATATAAATTTTATTAATATATATTTTAAATTAAAAAAAAATGTATCTTAAATTTTGCCTTAGGCCTCCAAATTTGTTGGGCCGGCCCTGGATCCATAAGTTTGTTGTCTTGACACTTGGAATTCCCTTCGATAGGCTAGTGAGGAGCCTCGACACACTTCAAAACTCTGCCATCTCTCTTAGCCTCGCTCTTTCTTCTCAGCAGGCTTCACCCATCTTCCTCTAGGAGCGTCTACTGTTGTTTTAAAAGTATATGGCATGTTAGCCTGGAAGCTTGGACCTCCTTGTTCCTGCCTTCGAGGTACTCCCCTTTTGTCGAAGGTGTAGTGATTGTGAGTATCTTTCCAATTTCTTTTGCGACTAGCCACTCAAACTCTTTCTATGTTCTCCGCAACCTTTTTGTCGAAGACAGAGCTACACATAGGGCACAACATCACTCCAGACTTCTTTCGTTGGAAGCGGTGGAGGAATTCCACTAAGTTTTCGTTATTCTTTGGGTAAGCCATCTTCACTTGCTCTTATTTTGTTGGGTGTTTTCCTCTTCAGCCTCCACCTCAGACTCTTTGCTCACCTCGACCATGTTAACTTCCAAACTGGTGCCATCAATGATCTTCAACTTTTTCAATTTGATTCTAAGGTCATCAGTAGCCTTGGTTATGTTAGTTTCCTGATTGAAATCCTTAGTGGTTTCAATCATAGTGGTATTCTTATCACGACCTTCAGACACTTCGACCATGTTGATAATCGAAGAATCAGTGTAAAGGGCATCTGCCACATGCAGAGGGTCTGAATCTATCTTCATCTAGGACTTAGCTTTGTCCCCAAACTTCAATCTCCCATCCTTAATCACATTCTGCACCAGATCCCTGAAAAGAAAACACTGTGAGGTTTTGTGGCCCAAAAATTTGTGATATTTGCAAAAACCTCTTTTCTTTAGTTGTTCCAATGGAGGTATTTTAACGCCATGAGACACTATCATTTGTCCATCTTTGGCTAGTAAGTCAAAAATTTCGTCACATTTGGTAACATCGAAAGTATATGTTTTTTAGGGAATTTGTCGTTCTTTTCCGGTTCAATAGGATTTTTCCCATTCGAAGGTGCAAGAACCTTGCATGAATAGGATGGCCCTTGTTTTAATTCGGCCAGTTCGATTTCGCATTCGTTGAAACTTAAAGGGTCATTATATGTTTCTTGATCATCTTCATCTAATTCGACATATGCTACCCTTTCTCTCATATTTTTCTTACTTGCTTTGGCTTTTTCAGCCTTCAGGCGCTCTACCTGTCAAACTCTGTCAGCCAACTGGGCCATATCCCTCAAGTATTGGGTATCTAATTTCTTTCTGATGGAATAATCTAAACCACCAGCGACCATTTCGACTAACTCGTGCTCAGGCACTTATGTGAAGCACCTTTCCTTTAGAAAACAAAATCTATTTTGATAATCATCTATTGGCTCAATAAATTTGTGCTTAATACTAGCTAATTCCTTCAAACTAATATTCGACTACCCCATGTAAAATTGTTCATGGAACAATCTTTCTAGACGAGTCCAATCATAAATCGAATTCGTTGGGAGCGTAGTGAACCATGTAAAGGCATTCTTAGTGAGAGAACTGGGGAAGTATTTTATTCTCAAATTTTCATTATTCCCAATGTCCCCTGCCTCAGTTAGATACCTTGCCACATCTTCAACGGTAGATTCACTAGTGTCTCTAGAAAATTTCGTGAATTTTGGGACCTTTCATCCCCTAGGCAATTCGGCCTGCAAAATGTACTCAGACAACGGGGATTTATAGTTTGGCCTATGGAGTCCCATGTTTAACCCATTTCGCGCCATAATCCTTTTGACCATGGCAGCCAAATTATTATCTCCTGCCTATACCAGCGCGATTTTCTTTTGCTCATAGGTCGCCATTTTACATGTGAACTTTTAATTTATCCCAAAAGGAGGGAAGGGGAAAAAATCTAAATAAACCCGTGAGTGTGCAAAGTGTAAAACAACGCAATAAGAGATTGGGAATCGGGGTTGGTTATACTAAAGGAAGGTATTAACACCCTAAGTATCTATAGTATCCTATAGGAACCTCTTGTGTATATTTGTGTTACTGTTGATTTGAGTCATTTGGTGTATGTTGGGGATTTGTTGGTTGTTTTGAGTGAGTGATAAGAGTGGGAAATGTTTTTGTTTTTGTTTTTTTAGGGTATGTTGAAGTAAACTAAAACAAAGGTGTAGGAACCTAAAGGTTTTACTTATTATTGTGCTCGCTAAGATCTCCCAATCTTATGCCTATGTATTTTCAAAAGGAAGTTGAGAAATCAGAGTGCTCATAGTTCCACCTACTAATGGGTGGAATTGGGGTTGTTGTGTTTGAGAAGAGACAAGTTGTCATCTCAAGGGAGATATCTCACCTATTCACCACAAACAGAAGGAAGATAATAAGGGAAGAAGCTTTAAGCTTGGATGTAGAAAATCCAGAGTAATGCCACATTCTTCCTTTAAAGCAAATATTTGCATAATAAGAGAAAGACCTTGACTTGGATATAGAATCAACAAGTGTGCCACTTACATCACTTAAATGAAAGAAGTGTTTTTGTACCATAATAAGAGAAGGACTCCAGCTTGGATTTTGAATCAACAAGTGTTCCACTTACATCACCTAGAATGAAAAAAAGTTTGAAATGTTTAATTTATGTTGTGGAGAATAGAAGAGACATCTCTTCCATAGAGATGACTCATGTCTCATCTCTGAGGAGTGTTGAATTTGAAGCCAAAGGTTGGCTAGGGTTTGACTTGAAGTTTGAGGTTTGAAGTTTTGAAGCCACAAGGGGCTATGGTTGACTTTAGGACTTCAAAAGGGAATTCTCAGCTCTTTTTTGAAGAGTTGAGTCTGAAGTCTATCTTCCTTGTACAAAGCCCAAAAGGAGGCTAAGTTGATTGTGAAGTCTCCTTTTATAAAGCCCAAGAGGAGGCTAAGTCTCCTTGTATAAAGCCCAAGATGAGGCTAAGTCACCATGTATAAATCCCAAGAGGAGGCTAAGTTGATTGTTGGAACTTCAACAAGGGAAACCTAATGTTTGAACTAAGTTGTAGTTTGAAGAGGATCCTAAAGTTTGAAATGAGTCTAAACTAGGGATGAGTATTGAAATGCCATAGTTATGCAAGTGTTGTAAATGTTAAGAGAAACTTAACAAGACAAGTTTGATTAAGATTTTTAAACAAGTGTAGTCATCGAGGATGACATGAGCATGGTATGACTAAGCATGATATATCAACATGTAAAAGTGTATTAGACAAGAAGATATGTTCATCATGGTAAGATTTTATGAATGAAATACTTGAATATGTGAGCAAAGGTTTAATCCATGGAAGCAATCACAAAGAGATTTAAGTAAGCATATATTCACAAATGAATCGAGGATCCGATGAATGTGGTAAAGGGTAATTAAAACCCTAATAAAGATAAGCATATGAAAAAAGAATTCAAACATGATTGAATCAAGGGCTTTAGGGAATCCAAACTTATGTGGAAGCCTTAACTATGTATCAAAGTGTTTTGAAAGATTAATCAAAGTGAAAACCCTACTTAAACATTTAATCAGAGTATTTTTCAAAGGAGAATTATGTACTCATGGTATGAAGGACAAGAAAACATGTTAGGTACATCAAACAAGGCTTGAACAAAGTGTATCATGACCCTAAGGACATATATGGACAATTAGGTTAAGGAAAAAATCAAAAGAAATCATGGAAGGCTATGAAAAACACTTTAAAAAGTAATGGTTTTCAACCTAAGAAAAATGGCAAAAATAAATATTATTTTTGGGCTTTTCAAATGGATTCTCAAAATATACAAGATAAATGAGAAGTGTAAAAAAAATTGGGTCAAAAAGATTAAATTTGATCATTGAAAGAATTGAATGAATTTGTGAAGAAAAGTGAAGAAGATAGGTGATAAAAAAATAAGGATGACCCTCCCAAGGTTTGAATTCGCGCCTTTGGGGAGGAGAGTTTAAAACATTACCATCTGAGCCACGTGCGTGTGGCTGATAACGGAATGGAAAATGAAAATAATATATGAAAAATCCTTTTGAAAATGGTTTAAAAAACGAAATCAAAAGGTCTGGGGCGAGGGGGATTCTAACTCCAGAATTAAGGGTAACACAAAGCCTTAAACACACGCCTTCAACCACTAGGGTGGTAATACATCCGTTGATTTGTTTTCATCAAAATAAATATATTATAAAAATTCATTTTATTTTGAAATATGGCGCCATATCATCAGCTTCGTCATCTTCATCTTCTCCAAGTGCTATCTCTCAGAATACACATCCAAATGGCACGATGTAAAAATAAAACTTGATGGAAATTTGACAAGGAATTGAATGGTTCTATTCAATTTCATTTATTTTGAGTGTATCCAAAGAAATTGATTTGAAAACCATATGAACCCTAACTGGATAATTTGATATGAAATCCTATATAATCATGATACATGGCAATTAATTGAGGGAAACGATCATAACATCATGATAGACATGTCTGTTACTCAAATGATCAAAATTGATGCATGAATCAAAGCATTCAGTTTAGAGAAAACTTACCTTGCAAGTGAGAATCAAATTCTCTATTGGAGGTGTTACAGAACTGATTTGATGATTCAGACAACTTCTTTGACCCTCAAGGATGATGTTACAATGTTTGAATTGGTTTGAAAGCATATGAAACTCTTAGCTCGAATCTATCTACAGCTTATGGTGTATATGAAGCAAATGACATGTGACTTGATGATTCTGAAGTTACAGTTAATGTTTGAGTGTTTGAATCACTTACACATGATGTATGTGAAGTGTTTGGATGCTTGGTTTGATTGGAAATGACCTTGAACTGAGAATTCAAGTTTTCATTCTTTGAGAACTTTGAATTTTGCAAGAGGGAAAATTTATGAGAAAACAAGCATTTGCAATGTTTTGGTGTGTCCTAGAATATTCAGAATGACCTCTATTTATAAGAGGAATGCATCAGATATTTTGAGTTTGAAAGGATTGTGATGCATGCTATTATCCACTAAGTTATGTCATGTAGCTATTACTTGAATGCCAAGGTACATATCTTACATTCTCACATGGCTATGACTTCTGATCCTTTGAGCTTTGTTTCACAAGGCTTCATCTCATCCTTTGACGTTCTAATCAAGTTTTAACAATTTGGAGTGTTTTTGCTCAAAATCACTATTGCACTTAAATTCTAGAGGACAAAACCTCACTTGATGCTTTTGGAATGATATTTTTCACATGCTAAGTGATGAAACCTTGAAAATTCAGTTGTGCTTTGCAGAGCACATGCTTGTATATATGATCATTTTGGAGTTGATCTTGTGAAGACTTTAGGCTTTCAAGACTTATCCAAATCGTGTGGCACAAACATGTTGCAAATCTGTCTTGGAATTTCAGCTTGATCAAGCCTTATAGAAACATCCATAACTTCTTGCTCAAGTAAATAATTTTGATGTTCTTGATCATTTTGGAAAGCTGAGATATCATACTTCAACTTTGATGTTCAAAGTTTGTTTTGAATCATTGTGGATCATAGTGAAAAATAGCCCTAAAGTTGACTTAAACACAAAACAGATTCTGTCCAAAATTTCACTAGGTGTTTTAAGTTCAAAATCATGGAACCTCCAACTTTATGGCCTTTTATCATAAAATCTATGCATTTTTTTGGGAATCCACCCTCAAGGATAAAGTTTTAGTATGTAACAAGCTCTTCAATTTGATTTTTGGATCAAAGAAAATAGTTACTTGGTTTGGAAGTTATGGCCTTGGAAAGTAGGGAAAAAATCATTGAATTTTATAACTTATAAAGTAAACAAACACACACATCTTGTATTTGTAATGGTTTAATAATACATAAAGACACACACACACACACACACACACACAAATATATATATATATATATATATATATATATATATATATTATGATGAATGTCATGAAAATGATGTAAATGAGGTGGCATCTTAGGGGTAAAAAATTAGGGTATGACAGATGCCCCTATTTAAGTTTCTCCGATCTGGAGAGAAAAAGAGTGACATCTTGGTCTCGACCAGATATGGGATGCTTAAATACAACAATGCATAATTTTGGCCGCTAAGAAGCCACAAAAGGTGATATGATATGAATGCACTTATGAATGCAAGATATGAGACCTGCGAGAAACGATGCCATAGGAGACTGAGAACAGACTAAACCACAAGGGTATAACAACAAAATTTATCAACTGGAGAAATAAAAACTGGGGAAAATGTTGTAAACCTATTTGGAGAGAGATAACAACTCTACTGGGGAGAGGAACACAACTCCACAGGGGCGAGGTTATATTTTTGATAACTTTGAACTTCCATCTTTGGAAAATGATTTAGCATCTTCTTTGACTAAGTAGCAGTACTTAGAAAGGGTAAAATAAACTTCCCCATGTTTTGGGTCGTACGCCACGAAACTGGTCTCGGTTTTCTGAAATAAACTTCCCCTCATTTCTAGGCATAAGCCCCAAAACTGGTCTTGGTTTTTTTTTCTGGAATAAACTTCCCCTCATTTTTGGACATAAGTCATGAAACTAATCTCGGTTTCTTCTTTGATTAAGTCTTTCACTTGAAAAGGCGTAAACAGACAAGCTCCTGAAAAGGTAATCACTTGCTGATATAATAGCTTTACCGGGGATCTTCAAAGAGATACGGGTTAGTTAATTTTGCGAAATAAACTTCTCAAATAAAGAGAAACTTTTTGTAAGGATCTTCATCAAACTTCTCACAGGGGTTTACTGGGGAGATGCCATTTGACAGAAAATAAACTTCATCATACTTCCCTTCGAGATTTCTTTGGAGAGATTCCATGTGATGTAAAAATGAGGATTTAACAATCAAACTTCTCTCTGGGACTTGTTTGGAGATATGCCATTTGGTAGAGAATAAGGATTCACAACAAACTTCTTTAGAGAGATGTCATTTGTTGGAAAAATATCTTCATCATACTTCCCTTCAAGACTTCTTCGGAGAGATGCCATGTGATGAAAGATAAATTTAATATGCCGATAGCTTCAACGGGGATAGACAAACTGCTCGGAAAGAGACTGCCATTTGCCGATTTACTGGGAAATTTAGGGATATGAACAAGCTTCTCAAAGAGATTGCCACATGCTGTCATGTGTAGATCCCTAAGCAGAATAAACTTATCTTGCTGGGGGAGACCTCAATAGGTTCTCTCTGGAGATGTAAACCCCTTAAAAGGCGTAAAATAAATGCCCTTTTAACTCAGAGGTTCAAGTTATCAAAATGGTAAAAAGACCAACTCAATCCAGGAATAAGCTGGAGAGATACTGTCAAACAAGACGCTAACCAGTGAGGAATGAACTTGGACTGAGGATTTTATTCTATCCAAGTGTGGAAAGGAGATTTAAAACAAAACTTCCATGAAGATTAAACTCAGTGAGGAGTTAGGAAGGATACATACTTTCTGCCTAAGGCTGACCAATCTATAGGAGAGAGGAGACATATCACCCAGGGATGAACACAACCAAGGTGAATGAAACAAACATTGTTAACAAAATGCATTATGAACATGGATATGAATTCAAATATGCATGATATATGTAGGATATGAATGCATGCCATGTTTTTATGTTGACAAAATAGGTGAAAGGGATATACTGGTGATGAAGTAAACATCACAGTATGATCAGGTGCTCAGCCAGTTATGGCGAACATTGGGTCCTCTTTTACCGGAGATACGGATTGTACGTTCGTCATACCAAGGTGTGGATGAAGTTAAAGATCCATCATTTCGGAGATACCTTTCAAGGCAAATCATAAGAATGTTCAATTCTGTATTTCGAGGTTTAACCGTTCTTGGAACAACTGTTGATATTCCTCTTTATGTTCACAAATCAAAGGAAAGTAAACACAAGCATTTTAAAAGCAAATTTTAACTTTTTGTTTCAAGAATTTTTATCAAAGTAAAAATAAAAATGTTATTTTACAAGATATAAATAAAATAAAAGTTACGAACAAGATGGGCAGAAGTTCAAATTTCATTGATGGAATGGTAACCCGCAAATAGCGTGATTCCATTTATTATTACAAAAGTTTGAAAAAACAGTAATTTAAAATGGAAAGGGTTACATTAAAATATAATGACCGAATTCTCCCTAACAACTTTGGCGAAACTTCTTTGATTGGAGAGCTTTTCAATGGATGTGGCTACTTCAGATAATCCAATCTGGTTTGATGCAGTTACTTGCTACATATCCTTAACTTTTGCCTAGATTGCATTTTCAGGTTTTCAATCTACTGAGATGATATATATTTTTTTATGTCTCTAATTTTTGCCTGGATTACCCTTTCGGGTTTTCAGTCCATCGAGACGCTCTTTTTGCTTTCGGTTAGGCAAAATATTTCTTGATTGCATTGACGTTTGTAGGATGAGTAAACTCTTTGCCATCCATTGTCGTAAGCATTAAAGCACCGCATGAGAAGGCTTTCTTAACAACATACGAGCCATCATAATTAGGAGTCCACTTGCCCTTAGAATCAGTAAGAAATGATTGAATTTTCTTAAGCACAAGGTCACCTTCTGTAACACCCCATTTAAAATATTTAGTTATTGTGCATTGTTTGTGATTTTATTTATTAATTAAGGGGTATGTAGTTGATAGTGAGTGTGATAGTTAGCCTTAATTATTCGAATTAAATAAAACCTTAGGATAATAATTTAATGATAAGTAATAAATGGATGAGATATAATATTAATAATATTATTATTATTATTATTATTATTGCCATTATTGTTATTATTATTATTATTATCATTATTATTATTAGTATTATCATTATTATTAGGGAGTAATTAAGGGAAATAAAAACAAATTAGAAAGAGGTTAGTGAGGTTTTAGGGAGGAACTGGTTTCACGTGAAAAGAGAACAAGGAGGAAGAACAAGAGACCTAGGGCAATAATTCCATCATCAATTTTCGCAAAATCAGATCAAATTTAAGATAAGAGGGAGAATGGGTTTAATAGTGGTGAATCTGACATGAGAGGGTAGTGAGGGTTCCTTCCCCTCTTAGGATTTTCGTACTATTTCTTTTGGTATATTTCTTGATTCTGTCTTGTATGGGATTGCTGTGAAAATTCGTGTTCATCTTGATGATACTGATATGATGTGTATCTGTCGTAACGATTCTATCTTGAATTCTGTATGTTATGTTTACCATAAAAAAAATCGATCTGGAAAATTGTGTATGTTAAGAGATGACGAAATTAGGAGTTAATTGATGAGTAAACCATTGGAAATAATAGGTTAATTGAATAGAATGGAAATAGGTAAATAAAATGGTATAGAAATTGTTTTGGATCTGAATTAGAGGCCTTGGAAGTGCACAAGAGCATGAGGATTCATTCCGGTGCAAAAATCTGGACTTTTGACTGCAGACAAGGCATTACTCGTAACGCAGGGGGCATTACACGTATGATGGGCACGCCAGAGGGGAATTACGCGTAACTCAGTGGTATTACGCATAACGAAGGGGGTATTACGTGTAACGCTGGGGTATTACGCGTAACTCAGTGGTATTACGCGTAATGCAAGGGGTATTACGCGTAACGCTGGGGCATTACGCGTAAGGAGACCTGAGGAGGAATTTTTGGAGGAAAACGTCTCTGGTCATATGCGTAAGGCATAGGGCATTACGCGTATGGACCTGGGAAACCTGGGGTAGTACGCGTATCATACGCAGGGTCTGGGCGAGAGAGCAAGGCATTACGCGTAACTCTGAGGGCATTACACGTATGGATAACGTGAGTGCAAAATTCTCCCGTTTTTGAGATTTCTTTCGTAATTTCGCGTCTTATGCAATTTTCCTAGGTTTGTGAGACTAGTAGGACATAAATGGACAGGTTGAGCCTAGTAATGTTAGGAAAAATAGGGAAACATAGTTTGGGTGGATTATTTCAATGATTATTAATTAATGTCATGTGATGTGTTACTATTGAATGTGTTTACTGTGTTGGTACATGTTTGGTAATTCCAGTGGGAATTACGGTGAATGTATGGCTCACGTGTGATCAATGAGGATCGTGTGGTATGCATGAAGAAATATATATACTGTACATAATTGTATGTCATGCATTTATGATGTGTCAGGTGGAGATGAGCTAGTTGGGAATCCATGATAGGTGCCTAGTCTCGTCCGGACTCCATGTGGGAGTTGTGATGGAGATAAGTCATAGTTCAGAGGAACGTATATGGCTTATCAGGATTCCGACGGGAATTGGGTTCGATGAATGAACCGTATGGATTGTGATGGTACTGTCATACCCCAAATTTTGACCACTAAGATTTCCCATCATTGTGCAAATCACCATCACAGTGTGGATGAACCATCATGCCTCATCAAATGCCTCAAGGGTTGTTGAGCATTCACTACAATCAAAATTAGGGTTTTAAGCCCTCTCAGAGCCTTAGACAAAGGATCAATCAAGGAATGACATGATTTTCAACTTGTCTAACCTCTCAAACATCCACAATGGATCAAAAGGACTCCCACTTCAAGGATTAAGCACAAGGTTGCTCCCTTCTAGGTGGACCAAGTCTCAAGATCGCCAGTATCACCAAATTAGGGTTTTGGTCGACCAGGGCCTCCAGATGAAAAATTTCATCTGGACACAAGCCAAAGATCCAAAACGTAACCTAATGTACTCCATGGAACCTCATGGACCCATTCATCAAGTCAATTTTTCCTCAGGGGATGCATACATAAAAAATTAGGAATTAGGGTTTCTTGACCTAATTCACCCCTAAGTTGACTTTTGGGACAAATCATGAACCAATACCTCAAGATAGTATTTGAGGGTCTCTAATGAACTATATTGATCCATTTGGGACAATGGATTAATCCAAGAAGCTTGAGCAACAAGTCTCAATTTCATCTGCACCACAATTAGGGTTTCGCGAGGAAAGTCAACTGTAACTTTGACTTTTGACCAGGACATGCTCCCAAGCCCTAGGACATGCCCCAATATACCCTATGACACCCATGGAACATGTCCATCAAGTTTGATTTAGGTCAAGGACATGATTTCCTGAAGAATTGCACAGTTTGGAATTCATCTGATAAAAAGTCAACTGTGCACAAAAGTCAACTTTGACTTTTTGAGATTTTTCACCAAAATGGATTTTTAACCCTAAAATGATGTTAATGTATGATTTGAATCATCATTCATCAAGAAAAATCAAGAAAAGTGGGATAACTTGTAAAAGGGGTAACCATAAAAACTTAGAAAATTTTCTAAGTTAAAAATAAAGTGACAAGGGTACCAACTTTGAAGGATCATAACTCCTAAACCACAAAGCCATTTTTTCTCATCCAAAGATGGATTTGTATCCCTCATTACCCTCTACAAAAACTTCAACTAGACCTAAGTCCAATTCATTAAGGATTTTGAGTTATGGAGTGATCAAAATGGCTGAAAAGTGAAAATGTAACTTTTTCCAACACTTAGTGAAATTTTCACTAAGTCAGAATCTGCCTTCACTTTTTGCCAAATGTAGAGGGATCTTTCACTTGGATTCAAAAGAGATCAAAACCAAATATGTTCAAACAGTTGTTATATCATGTAAGGGCTTTCCAAAATGGCCAAGAACATTGCCAAATTTCATTTGAGATATGACATTGGAAAGTTGCCTTGCTGAAATCTGTCAAAGGCAAGGCAGAATTTGCAACTTTGCTCGATTTACCAAAATCAGCCAAATTCAAATGCTCCTATCCACTTGGACACATCTGAGGATTGAATCTAAAGGGGACAATCACTGAGCCAAGCCTCCAAAGTCCATGGAACAAGAAATAGCATGTTGAACCTAGAATGGCCAAAATAGGGACAAGACTCCAAATTTGGATTGAAGCATTCAATGGAAGCATCAAGGTGGCATGGACTGAGCCATTCTCATCTGAAATCAGTCAAGACTTATCCAAGACCAAGGGAACCACAGCTCTGTGCCCTAACCTCTAGTCAATGGCTAGAGGAGACTTGGATTTCCATTGGACAACATTGGCCAAACCTACTTACCAGTTGCCATTCACTATTCCTTGCAAAACAAACTTGCTCTACTATAAATAGAGCTCAATTGTGATCAGTTTGAGTACACCAAAGCCATCTAACAGATGCTTTCCTCAAAATCTCTTTCTCTTGGCAAAAATGCCTTTCTTAGCAAGGTAGCTATCCGGTTTTGAGTTTGAGAGCTTTTCCAATCAAACCAATCACTCACACACCTCACATAACATCTGGAACACAGATTTCACAAAATCACCAGCCAATTGCTCAAGTTCTTGACAGTTTTGCAGTTGAGGTGCCATCTTCAATTCCAAACCATTTCAATCCATTCCAAGCACTCAGACACATCACTTGGTACCTAGGGAAGCTATCCACATCATTGGAACCTAGTTGTAGCACCTCCAACACAAATCACGATCACCAGCTGCAAGTGGTAAGCATGAGCTTTTCTAACTCTATGATCCATGCAATTTTTGCTGCACAATAATTTGGCCATATGTTCATAATCACGCATGGAATGTTTTCCCTCAATTAATTGCATTGTTTGAATCGTGTATCAAAAATCCTAGCCTTCATGCAGAAATTAGGGTTCTTGAGGATTTTTCATGATTTCTTGTTATATGTTTAATTTAAATGAAATTAATGGACATATACATGATCGTGAGGTTGAGACGAGCATAATGATATGTGGATTGCATGTTATAATAAAGTATTCAGTGAGATTGGAGAGAAAATGCAAATCAGCCAAACCCAGAACACGCGCGTGTTCTTCAGCTGTTCTTGGCGCCATTTCTTTCAAATTCAAATATTTGAATTTTGTGATTTTTATTTAATTGATTCAAAAATTAATTTCTCTATGATTTTTAATGATTTTGAGTTGATTCTTTTTTTAATAATTCACAAAAATGTTAAAATATTTTATTTTATCAAAAAATCCCAAAAATATTATTTATTTCATATAATTGATATTTTTGAAAAGAATTAATATTTTAATTGTTTTTGACATTTTAAATATTTTTTCTACATTGATTTTGCAACTTTTAATGCTTTCTAATTATTTTGTAGGTCAATACTTAATTTTTGAAGCATTAATCCAAAATCACAATTTGTTTTTCATATGTTAAACAATTTTGATCATTTTTTAATTGAATTTTTATTCAATTAAATACATTTTTGAAAACAAATTAGGGTTTTTGGATTAATTGAACCCTCATAAATCATTTTCAAAACACTTTGGGCCTCTTGAGAGAGTGTAAGACCCAACCCACTTGTACAGAAATATTTTGGGCCTCATTCGTTGTATAAGCCCCTCTGTACATTTTCAAATAAACGACACGATCATCGCCTTTTGAAAAATAACCTTGGGCCTCTCCTTGAGCTATAAGACCCATTCAAAAACACTTTGGGCCTCTAATAGAGTGTAAGACCCAATCCCCTTTTAACCAAAACATTTTGGGCCTCACTTATTGTATAAGTCCCTCCGCGTTAAAAGAAAACCTCGGTGCGATCACCATTTTTAAACGAAAAGTCAAACTGGGCCTACCCTCGTGTCATAAGCCCCACTCTTTTTCTTTAAACCTTTTGGGCCTCTTGAGAGAGTGTAAGACCCATCCCTTTTTACAAAAAACCCTTTTTGGCCTCAGTCACTTGTATAAGTCCCTCTGTACAAATTCAAACAGTGCGCTCACTGATAAAACCCTGGGCCTCTCCTTGAGCTGTAAGCCCCAAATATTTCTATTTCAAAGCACTTTCTCCTTTGATTTTGAATATACTGTTGTTTTCAATCTTTCTTTGTTGAACAACTAACCAAACAGCATGGAAGCTCTACAACCGAGTAAGTGGTTATTGCTTTCATTTACCACTTTCATATACATATAACTGAATTGTGGGGCTGTTTCGCTGTAAGTCTTCTTTCATAAACTCATATCAACTGTGTAATAATAGTATAGATATTTAGAGTTTCCTCGGCAACTACGTCTAGTACTAGGTAAAGCCGTTTCAATCACTCTTAGAAATAGTCTAAACTAGATCCCCATAGGATTACCAGACACAGTCTTCCCTCCTCTTGGGGTTAAACAATATGGAGATATGAAAGGCAGCATTCTCTGTGAACCATTTCATAGACTGTCACTCATAGAAGTTGTCAAGAAACTCTATTCCCCAGAGATGATCTCTTCTCCGTGAATTGTATCTCTTGAGTTCCTTCCAAATTCTCGAACTTTCCTGACTTTGATCTATTCTCGGTGAATAGCATTTCCTTGAATTTCTCGGGGTTTGGGGACCCACAGGCTTCTTAAAAGCACTTGTCAAGAAACTCTACTCCCAGAGATGAATGTATTCTCCGTGAATGGCATCTTTGAGTTTCTTCCAAATTCTCGAACTTTCCTGACTTTGATCTATTCTCGGTGAATAGCATTGCCTTGGATTTCTCGGGGTTTGGGGACCCATCGGCTTCTTAAAAGCATCGGCCTCCTCTTGGGCATCGTACAAGGACCCATAGGCTTCCTAAAAGCAACCCCGCCTCCTCTTGGGCTTAGTACAAGGACCCTACGGCTTCTTAGAAGCATTCACAGCCTCCTCTTAGGCTTCGTATAATGATCTCTTCCTCCGGGAATGATAGCCTCCTCTTGGGCTTAGTACAAGGACCCGTCGGCTTCTTAAAAGTTTCTAGCCTCCTCTTGGGCTTTGTAAAAATTGTCCCGACGACTTCCTAGAGGTATAGGAACAGAACTTAATCATCTGCATAGAACATTCCTTTCATAGAGTCTACTACTGTTTCTCAAAGCATAGTACAAAAGATGATACTCTAGACTTGGACGGTCTAATCTCCTTGAGTCTCAAAGACATTCTCAAGTGACCCCTTCGTTAAATAGGAAGGAAACCCGTAGACTCGGACGGTCTCAATACCCTTCGGATTTCTCGCTTCCTTAAAGAACAGGAATAACCCGGATCCTTGAATCAAATCCATGAGTACAGTGTTGCTCATATAAAAACTGATTTTCTCTTTCAAAATCAGTATACCGGACCTGTCACTTAACTAAGACAACATTTAGCCTCTCTCTCGGGATTTGTACGAGACACATAAGAGACTCCCTCGTTGAGCCAATCACCCCTTTCGCCTCTATCTCGGGCTTTATACGAGATACAAAAAGGTTCTTATTGAGCCAAACAAACAACAGCCTCCATCTCGGGCTTCATACGAGATACAAAAAACTCCCTTGTTGAGTCAAATAGCCTCCATCTCGGGATTTATACGAGATACCAAAAAAATTCCCTCGTTGAGTCAAAACCTTTTAGCCTCTCTCTCGGGCTTTGTACGAGACACATATTAGCCTCCTCTTAGGCTTTGTATAAGAAAACCACTGGTTGATCCAATCAACCTTTTAGCATCAAAACTGTGCCTCGTTCACAGTACACAAACATCAACAACTCCTTCCCCTCCATCTAACTGCTGTAAGCAGCAAGCCTCTGGATCATCTACATCCACGCCACTGTCCCTCTTTTAGCATGAGAAATTCCTAAGGAAAGATAGCATTGCTCTACACTGATTTAAAGTCTTCTCCTTCAGGTTAAAATCCCCTTTAAAGGAAATTATGGAATTGCTAGGATCCGCGTATCCCGGTTAAAGTAAGTCTCCTTTATAAAACAGTTGTGACATACAACCCCCTCTTTAGAGATGACAAATTCTCTCTAAAGTTGGGACCTTCAGCTTCACATCTTGGGCTTTGAACAAGATACAAATAGACCTTTTAGCTTCACATCTTGGGCTTTGAACAAGATACAAACCACCTTTTTGCTTCACATCTTGGGCTTTGAACAAGACACAAAAACAACCATTTCCTCCCATAGAATCATAGAATAGGAGGAACTACGAATGCTCTGATTTCCCTGTTTCGGTAAACGGGAATACGTAGGCATAAGATCGAAAGAAAAGATCTTAGCGAGCACACTAAACAAAAAACCCAAATCCCATATCTCCATCAATCAAAAGCAGTAATTCAAAAACATCAGTCCTAACATCCTAATCCTTGTTCCCCGCCAGAAACATTCTGTCTAGATAAAAAGAAACCTGTATTGGCTAAAATACAAATAACCAGTACAAAGGCCCCCCACATTGATAGCATCCGTAAACTAACAGACCGCTGTTTAAACTCAGTATGCAAAGCAGGGTTAATTGGAGACATCTATTTCCCTTCCTTCATCAGCTCACAATAGGATAAAAAATGAATCGACCTGTAGTTTAAGCTCAACCGCAGAGAGCGACCAGCGCTTAAGAACAGCGTCCAAAATCGCTCGCTACAGAAAAAATGACGCCCACCGTGGGGCTTATCAAAGTTAGATCTAGGCACGGACTACCTTTTCACCTCTTGTGTGAAAACCACAGATTAGGGCTTCCGCCGGGGAACCCATTTTCTGTCAGGAACTTAAGATTCATAGCTTTAAAGGTCTAGGATGATTAGGACAAATATATATACCGCTTTTCCTAATTGTTATACGTGTTTATTTTTTCTGCTAATGGGAATGCGGGTGATGCCGTATGTGGAAAGATTGAGTATACACTTAAGATAAGTGATGGCGACGGGGTCGACCATCAACCTCAGTGGAGGCTGACCAACGCAACCCATTCTCTCACCTAGACAATGGGCCGGTTGTTAAGTCTGAGAAGCTGAGGAGCCAAACGTTTTCGTAGTGCGGAAACTATCGGGAATAGTTGTTACACGATACTACCCTCATTTGAGGCTGGTGATCTATTCTCAGTGAATGGCACTTACTCTAAGATTGCACTACAACTCGCTGGCGATCCGCTTGTTGTTTTGCTTTCCTGGGAGGAGCTGATGATAATGAGTACAGGTACAAAAATCACCCTAGTATAAACCCTTGGGGATGGGTAGAGCCTTGACTTCATGACAACGACCCTTTGACCCCATGGTTTTTCTATGTTTTTGTGTGCTGCATTCATGCATTCATTTAATAAAACATTAAAACATTTAAAAAAAAAAATCTTCTCTTCTAGTCTCTCTGTTTTTTTCAAAATAAACTAAGATTGTGATTACAAATATCAGAGAAAAGGATTGCACTAATGGATTTCGGTAGAAGGAGAACTCACCAGTATACCTTCAGGGTTCCAAAACTAGAGGATTTGAGAAGGTTAGTGAGGATGATCACAAACCAAGAGGCTTTCAGGGCCAAGCACGGAGGTTTACTACCACTGTTAAGAGTCCATGTGATTGAGGGAATCATGGATGCGCTCATTCAGTTTTATGATCTGGTTTATCACTGTTTCACATTCCCGGATTACCAGCTCGCACCAAAGCTGGAGGAGTATTCTCACCTGATTGATTTACACATTACAGATCGAGCTCCATTTTCTGGACTGGAAGAAATTCCAAAGAATCAGACTATTGCAAGAGCAATTCATTTGGACGAGTCTGAGGTCAGGACTCACCTAACCACTAAGGGTGGCATCCAGGGTTTGCCAGCCCAGTTCTTGACAAAGAAGGCCCTGTATTTTGCCAGTATAGGAAACGTGACTGCTTTTGAAAGCATCTTTGTCTTGCTCACCTACGGGTTATTTTTGTTTCCCAACATTAATAACTTCGTCGATATTAACTCCATTAAGGTTTTTCTCATTGGAAACCCTGTGCCGACTTTGCTCGCAGATGCGTATCATTCTGTACACTTGGGAAATTTGTACAGCGCAGGGGAGATCACATGCTGTGTACCTCTGCTTTATAAATGGTTTATCTCTCACTTGCCCAAGTCTGCTGCTTTTTGGGATTGTAAGAGTGCCCTACGCTGGTCGCAGAAGATCATGTCTCTTACCAACTCTGATATAGATTGGTGTAATAGGATTTATGATGGAATTAGGATCATTGATCGTTGTGGAAACTTCCCCAACGTACCCCTTATTGGAACTAAGGGAGGAATCAACTACCATCCGGTAATGGTTCTTCGTCAATTTGGATACCCGATGAGACACATCCCACTGGGTGTTCATCTGGAAGGTCTTTTCTTCAAGGAAGGAGAAAGTGACAGAGCACTAAAGACGGAAATAGTGCACGCTTGGAAACACGTTCATAAGAAAGGACGAGAGTCTCTGGGAATACCAGACTGTGTCTCGGTGGAGCCTTATCTCCATTGGGTACAAACTAGAGCTCTCAAGCTAAAAATGCCTTATCCTTGTTACGGAATTCTTCCGCCGAGGGAATCTGTCATGTACTTCATGACGGAAACTGAAAAGCTTCAGGTTACTCTCAACAAAGTTCAAAAGGAGAGAAGGTCTTGGAAGAACAAGTACCGCACCCTCGACGTAGAGTGCATCAAAATACAGCAATTACTGAAATAAAAAGATGCTCTGATTGAAAGTTTGGAGCAACATGCTGTAGATAATCAGGATGACCAAAGAAATTTGCTCGCTCCTTTCACTTGGCAAAGGAATGACAACCCGACAACGGCCCAAGAGCCCCGGTCAAAGAAAAGGAAGATACCAGAATCAGCACCCGATTTCTCTTCAGAGAGGACTCGGGACCCATTAGCTTAGGTTTTTGTTTCTGCACCTTGTAATCTACTGTATTTCCATTTCTGTAATCCTTTGAATTCAATAAAAAGGGGTTTCCCCACTGTTTGATATTTGCAATCTAATTGTCGAATTTTATTTTGATTAAACCAAAAAATAATTAATATAATCATTGCATTCATCATTCTCACATCGCGTACTCTTCTTACCTACAAATCTCACGTTTGTGTCTCGATTCTAGAGTCAAACTGTCTTATTCGTATAATACTTGGGCCAATCGTCAGAAAAAGATGGATGATCTTGAGGAAGAAAACAGAGAGTTGAAAGAAGAGATCGACGCTCTGAGAGAGGATATGAGAAAGCTTCGTAACGACATGCAAGCCATGGCAGAAGCTCAACTACAACGAACTGTGATCTCAGAGATCACCTCAACGCATATCGTAGAGAAGTATGATCCTAGGTATCAAATACCGAAAGATCGCCCTTGGGGCATGCCTGTTAACTATATCCCGGAAGGATATGTTTCGCCGATCACTGAAGATCAGGGAATCACAACAGAAGCCGCTGGGCTTGAAGGTTACAAACTTCGGGAAAGCAAAGATGCCAGGGGCATACTGAAGACTCCTAAAGGTTACAAACTTCGGGAGACGCCAAGACTCACTGCCGTAGTCACGGTACCACCCCCTGTGGTGCACACTGTCCCAGAAGGACAGATTCCACAAACACCTTATGGTAAGAAGGAAACTATGTTTGACAGAATGGAGGAATTCCAGGAATAGTTCTTGGAAATGCAGAAGGAACCGCAAGCCATTCGCGGTCAGGATTTATTTGGAAAGGACGCCGCGGACCCGTGCTTGGTCCCCAATGTGAAAGTCTCGCACAAGTTCCAAGTGCCCGACTTTGAAAAATACAAGGGCAACTCTTGCCCTCAAAGCCATCTGGTGATGTACGCTCGGCGAATGTCAGCTCAGACGGAGAATCAGGACCTACTGATTCACTACTTTCAGGATAGTTTAACCGGTGCCGCGTTAAAATGGTACATGGGTTTAAACCGTACTACGATCAACACATTCAGAGATCTTGGTACTGCCTTCGTCCAACAATACAAATACAATTTGGACATGGCACTCGACAGAGATAAACTCAGATCAATGTCGCAAAAGGACAAGGAAACCTTTAAGGAGTATGCTCAAAGGTGGCGTGAAATTGCCGCTCAAATTTGTCCACCTCTTGAGGAAAAAGAGATGACAAAGATCTTCTTAAAGACCTTAAGCTCATTTTACTATGACCGAATGGTTGCCAGTACGCCCAGTGATTTCACCGAAATGGTCGGCATGGGCGTACGTCTTGAGGAAGCCATCCGAGAAGGACGTTTGGTAAAAGACACTGGATCGACGAGCGGTACTAAAAAATACGGTAGTGCTCTCCCTAAGAAAAAAGAGCAAGATATTGGGAATATCTCCCTTGGAAAGCAAAGACGACGTTATCAACCGGTAGCAGCTGTGACTCCTACTATCAACCTGCGTCTATTCCTACGTATCAACCTCAGGTTGCACAGAGCCAGCCTGATCAACAAAGGACACAACAGTCTCTTCAGCAGGCTCGTCCTCCATACAACAACAACCGTACAACACGGCCACCAGGATTTGATCCTATACCCGTGACGTACGCAGAACTGTTTCCATTACTACTGGCTAAGGGGTACATTCAGACTAAATCTCCTCTTATAGTACCGGAAAATCTGCCTTTTTGGTTTAAGGTGGATCAAACATGCCCTTATCATCAAGGAGGTTCAAGGCATAACATAGAGACTTGTCTCAATTTCAAGTCCGACGTACAAAAGCTTGTTAGGAGCAGGGTCTTATCCTTCAAGGATACGAATCCTAATGTTCTCACGAACCCGCTGCCTCAACACGAGAAAGCTGCAGTCAACCTGATAGAAGGAGAATTTAACAATGTCTATCAAATTCACGATGTACTCTTGGTAAAGACCAATCTGGTAAAGATGCATTGTAGACAGAGTGGATATGGCCATGTGCCACCTCATAACTATCACCAGTGTGATATCTGCTCTAAAGACAACCAGGGATGTTTTGTGGTGCAAGCAGCTATACAGGAACAGATGGATCTCGAATGGATCCAAGAGCACCGAGTTTGTGGAGTTAACATGGTCTACATGAATTCTAACGTCATTCAGAACCACGACATCCGTGCAATGAATGCCAACTTGGTGGCGATGCACTCAAGGCAAAGCCAGTATCATAATATGCCGCGGCACGATTACAGTTCTTGTCTGACTTGCTCGGTAAACAAACAGGGATGCTCTTTCGTACAGGAGGCCCTCCAGCGACAGAAGGATCTTGGATGGATCCAAGACTACCGTGATAGGAACTCCTATCAAATCAACACGGTTCAGATCTTTGACATTCGCGTGATGAATACCAACCTGGTAGAGTTACATGCTGAGCAGGTCCGACTCGGATTCTTAATATCACACGACTATCAAAGCTGTAAAGCGGGTTACGAAAATGATCGAGGTTGTGCCTTTGTCCAGGAAGCACTTCAGTACTTGTTAAATCATTGGTGGATGCCAATTTATATGGATGAAGATACTCAGCAGATTAGTATCAGTAACAGGAATCCTACCCGGCGTCAAAGTCAGGATGTCCGATCAGTGGAAGCTAACCTAGTGAGGTTACATTGTATTCAAAGTGGGCATGGCCAGGTGCCACCACACAACTATGACAGTTGTAGCGTCTGTTCAGAAAGCAACCAAGGGTGTTACCTTGTGAGAGCAGCTCTTCAGGGTCAGGCGGATCGTGGAGAAATTCGTCCATATCCGGGTTCTGGACCCATCAATTGGACGCCGAACTACCTTGCCGATCAAGTCGAGGATGTTGTCCCAATCTCTGGTCATCACAGGACCAGGGATGTTTTTGCCATCATCCCTCTACTTGACGAGTCTAAGGTTCCCAACCGGGAACAAATTGAGATTGCTTACGATGGTTAGAAAAATCAGAAGGCTCATGTAGTCATCTATCTACCAGGACCGCTACCGTATGAATCAACTAAGGCGATCCCTTACAAATACGGTGCAACAATAATTGAAAATGGAAAGGAAATTCCATTACCCTCCATTGTGAACATTGCAGACATCAGTCGAGTAACACGGAGTGGTAGAATCTTCAACCGAGGGGTTGGGGAAGTTAACAAGGAAAAGGAACTTCAGACAGAAGCTCCCGATCTATCAGTCGGTCAATCCAGTAATCCTGACCTTTCGAAAAATGATGATGAGATGCTGAAGCTCATCCAAAGGAGTGAATATAACATTGTTGATCAGCTGTTACAGACTCCTTCAAAGATCTCAGTATTATCACTGTTACTCAGTTCAGAAGCGCACAGGGAGGCTCTACAGAAAGTCTTGGAGCAGGCCTTTGTGGAACAGGATGTAACAATCAGACAGTTCGATAGCATTGTCTCTAACATCACTTCCTGCAATAATTTGGGATTTAGTGATGAGGAATTACCCGAAGAGGGTCGCCGTCATAACATGGCGCTCAACATTATAGTTAACTGCCAGGACGATGCTTTAGCCAGCGTACTGGTAGACACAGGGTCAGCCCTGAATGTTATGCCGAAGTCCACTTTGATGCAATTATCATTCAAGGGCCCTCCGATTAGAGTTAGCGAGGTCGTCGTCAAAGCGTTCGATGGATCTAGAAAAACAGTTATCGGCGAGGTTGATCTTCCCATAACTATCGGTCCTCACACTTTCCAAGTCACTTTCCAGGTCATGGATATCCGGGCAACATACAGTCGTTTATTAGGAAGACCTTGGATACATCAGGCTAGAGCGGTCACTTCGACCCTCCACCAAAAGCTAAAATTCGTCAAGAACGATCAACTTGTCACGGTTTGTGGGGAACAAGCCTTGCTTGTAAGCAACTTGTCATCATCTACTGGTATAAAACCCGAGGAGGTTATTAGAACTCAGTTCCAAGCATTGTCGGTGAGCAAGGACAATGAATTCCAAGGAGGAACCTCGATTTTCTCGTACAAAGATGCTATCAAAGCGGTCGAGAGTACCGATACAACAGGATGGGGACAGCTTGTCATTCCTATTGACAATAAAACAAAGAAGGGTCTTGGTTTTTCTGCAACCTGTACCCAGACAGCTGCTAACGATGAAAGTTTTCATCCCCTTCAAAACTTCTTCCACATTGGAGGTTTCCTTCACCCAGTGCCTCAAGCGGTTCATGCTATCAATGAGGAAGATCCCTCTGACACGGATGAAGAATGGAAGTCCTATTTGAATGAGGAAGGTTATATGTCTCAGGAAGAGGTGCCTATACCATTTTGCTATCCCGCACAGAGTCCGAGGTTTATACCAAGGTCAGATGTTGAAATGATATACGGAGATTGTGATCCGGAAGGATGCCGTGCTCCGCCAAATTCATTAGAAGAGGACACTCCGATGAAAGACAATTTTTACTACACCTACTATGGCCCAATGGATGGCCTGCCAATGTGGCAGTCTTACCCAGGAAACTTGGGGCAAGAAAGTCAGCCGAGTAATGAAACTCAGCTGAGCATCATTGAACAGAATACCTGTGTCCCCACAATGTCATGGGATCAACACTCAGGTCATCCTGAAACTACTCAACATGAAGATGAATTTGCAACGTTTGCAGGACTTGAATTCATCAACTATACTTTTCCTGAGGTCAACGTCATCGAGAGGGATGACTCCTCCAGTTCCAAAGAGGTTTGGGACACTCTGGGAGAACCAAGTGGAAAATACGACTATATGGTCAAGTACACCGCTCCCGAAAACTCTCGTATCAGGCTCGAAGATATCCAGCCAACTGGATGGGGAGATACAGCTGAGAGCACAAATACTATGCAAAATACAACTGAGGAATTCTCCTACGACAATTCTGCCTGGGAGACAGATTCCAATGATCCTGCTCCTCCAGAAATCAGTGTCATTTCTGAAGACAAATCAAGGAAGGTGCCAAACTTTGTGATTCACCGAGGAGTTCGCCGCCAATGGGTTGCCGTCGAGGTTCCGAAGATCGTTCATCAGTCAAAGTAATTGCCATCTTTAACCTTTCACCCTGCCCAGGTGAAACGGATGTTTTGATAGGGCTCGCTTTCTGTAAATTTCCCTCTTCGCTTCGCCCAAAGCGACAGAGTTTTGTTTTATAGGGCTGTAGTTTCAAGATTCGACTTGTTCATTAATAAAATAACGTCGTTCTGTAATTTCCGCATTTATTGCTGTTTTCTCTTTTTGCTTTTTCAGAAAATGGTAATCCTAAAAAACAATTAAAAATAAAAACAAGCAGTAAAATAAACACACTGCACACACTTGCATTTTCTCTATCTCTTCTAAACACAAATCATCACGTCATGCAGATTGCTTGTTTTACACCCCGTTGAAACATACGATTCGATGCCTTCTCCCAACTTTGAGTTCCCGGCATTCGAGGCTGAAGAAGAAGTTGACAACGAAATTCCAGAAGAGATCTCCCGACTACTCAGACAAGAGGAAAGGTCCATTGAACCTCACAAAGAACCGATGGAAACGGTAAACTTGGGTTTAAAGCAAGAGAGAAAAGAAATCAGGATTGGGGCACTACTCATTCCAACTGCCAGAGAGAGTTTGATAAAGCTTCTCAAAGAATTCCCCGATGTATTCGCTTGGTCCTATCAGGATATGCCAGGGTTGGATACCAGCATCGTGGAACATCACTTACCGTTAAGATTGGAATGTCCGCCAGTAAAACAAAGGTTGAGACGCAGTCACCCGGACATGGCCATCAAAATCAAAGAGGAGGTACAGAAACAAATTGACGCGGGTTTCCTCGCTACGTCTGAATATGCTCAATGGTTAGCCAACATCGTACCTGTTTCGAAAAAGGACGGAAAGGTCAGAATGTGTGTCGACTACTGAGATCTGAACAAGGCTAGTCCAAAGGACGACTTTCCTTTACCACACATTGACATGCTGGTAGACAGCACAACAAAGTTCAAAATTTTCTCCTTCATGGATGGATTCTCGGGCTATAACCAGATCAAAATGGCACCGAAAGACATGGAGAAAACTTCGTTCATTACCCCATGGGGTACCTTTTGTTACAAGGTAATGCCGTTCGGTTTGAAGAACGCCGGGGCAACCTATCAAAGGGCCATGACTATTCTATTTCATGACATGATACATAAGGAAATCAAGGTATATGTCGATGATATGATTGCAAAATCAAAAACAGAGAGTGAGCACGTTGAACATCTGTCAAAATTGTTCGAACGTCTAAGAAAATTCAAGCTCCGCTTGAATCCCAACAAGTGCACCTTCGGTGTCCGTTCAGGGAAACTACTAGGGTTCATTGTCAGCCAGAAAGGAATTGAGGTTGATCCTGACAAGGTCAAGGCCATTCAAGAAATGCCTTTGCCAAAAACTGAAAAACAAGTCAGAGGATTCCTGGGACGTTTGAACTATATCTCCAGATTCATATTCCTCATGACCGTCACTTGTGCGCCGATCTTCAAGTTACTGAAAAAGAACCAGGATTGCGTTTAGTCAGAAGATTGCCAAACTGCCTTCGACAGTATTAAGGAGTATCTGTTGAATCCTCCGATTCTATCACCTCAAGTGGAAGGAAGACCACTGATCATTTACCTCACAGTCCTAGAGGACTCAATGGGATGTGTACTTGGCCAACAAGACGAAACCAAAAGGAAAGAGTTTGCCATCTACTATTTGAGCAAGAAATTCACCGACTGTGAAACTCGGTACACGATGCTCGAGAAAACTTGCTGTGCATTGGCTTGGGCAGCCAAATGTCTTCGCCAGTACATGATTCGTCACACTACTTGGTTGGTTTCCGAGATGGATCCAATCAAGTATGTCTTCGAAAAACCTGCTCTTACGGGAAGAATTGCCCGTTGGCAGATGTTGTTATCAGAATATGACATAGAGTACCACGCTAAAAAAGCCGTTAAGGGAAGTATTTTAGCCGATCATTTGGCTCATCAACCGATTGACGATTAAGAATCAATCGGGCTTGACTTCCCAGACGAAGATGTCATGTATCTAAAGATGAAAGACTGCGATGAACCGCTACCCAGTGAAGGGCCAGAACCAGGTTCCTAATGGGGACTTATCTTTGACGGAGCAGTTAATCATTATGGAAATGGAATTGGGGCAATCATTGTTACCCCTCAGGGTACCCACCTTCCTTTCGCTGCTAGACTTACGTTCAAGTGTACGAACAATGAGGCCGAATACGAAGCTTGTATTATGGGTCTCGAGGAAGCGATTGATTTAAGGATCAAAAACTTGGACGTATATGGCGACTCAGCCTTGGTCATCAATCAGATAAAAGGAGATTGGAACACATACCAATCAGGATTGATTCCTTACAAAGACTACGCAAGAAGGTTGCTACCCTTCTTCAACAGAGTTGAATTTCATCATATCCCTCGTGATGAGAATCACATGGCTGATGCATTAGCCACTATCTCTTCCATGATTAGTGTAGGTCAATGGAATAACATACCTAAGATCGACATAATGCACCTTGAAAGGCCCACTTACGTCTTCGCAATTGAAGCAGTCATAGACGATAAACCTTGGTATCACGATATCAAATGCTTCCTTCAGAAACAAGAGTACCCACCTGGGGCATCCAGGAAAGACAGAAAAACCCTCAGAAGATTGGCTGGAAACTTCTTCCTGAGCGGTGACACTCTCTATAAGAGAAATTTTTACATGGTCTTGCTCCGATGCGTAGACAGACCAAAAGCATACATGCTTATGAAAGAAATTCATGAAGGATCCTTTGGCACTCATGCCAACGGACACACAATGGCGAGAAAAATTCTGAGAGCAGGGTACTACTGGTTGACAATGGAATCTGACTGCTACAAGTACATGAGGAGGTGTCACAAGTGTCAGATATACTCTGACAAAATTCATGTACCGCCATCACATCTCAAAGTTCTCTCTTCCCCATGGCCATTCTCGATATGGGGAATCGACATGATTGGCATGATTGAACCTAAGCTTCAAACGGACATCGGTTCATCCTAGTAGCCATTGACTATTTCACCAAGTGGGTCGAAGCAGCGTCATTCGCCAACGTGACCCGGCAAGTGGTGGTCCGATTTATCAAAAACAATATCATCTGCCGTTATGGTGTTCCGAGCCAGATCATTACATATAATGGATCTAACTTGAACAACAAGATGATGAAAGAGTTGTGCGTAGAGTTCAAGATCGAACACCATAACTCATCTCCCTACCGACCAAAGATGAACGGGGCGGTAGAAACGGCTAACAAGAACATCAAGAGGATCGTTCAAAAGATGGTTGTAACCTACAAAGACTAGCACGACATGCTACCCTTTGCTCTGCACGGTTATCGCACATCTGTTCGCACTTGAACAGGGACTACCCCTTTCTCTCTAGTGTATGGCATGGAGGCAGTTCTCCCCATAGAAGTAGAGATCCCATCAATCCGGGTATTGATGGAAGCTAAGCTCACCGAAGCTGAATAGTGTCAAAATCGGCACGACGAACTCAACCTGATCGAAGAAAAGCGAGTCATGGCACTATGCCACGGTCAGTTGTATCAGCAGAGAATGAAGAAGGTGTTCGACAAAAAGGTCCGACCTTGTGTCTTCAGAAAAGGGGACCTCGTGCTCAAGAAGATACAATCTTTTCTCACTAATTCCCGGGGCAAGTGGACTCCGAATTATGATGGCCCCTATGTGGTCACAAAAGCTTTCTCAGGCGACTCCTTGAGACTTGCAACCATGGACGGAGAGGAATTTGCCTACCCCACGAATGTTGATGTAGTCAAGAAATACTTCGCCTAAAAAAAAACGTCTCGGTGGATTGAAAACCCGAAAGGGCGGTCCATGCAAAAGTTAGAGACATGTGAAAAAAAATCATCCCGGTGGATTGGAAATATCAAAGTACAATCTAGGCAAAAATTAGGGATAATGGCAAGTAACTATGTCCAACAGAGGCAAGTCCCTCAGCAGCAGTTACATCATCCGTCAGGAAAACTCCAGTCAAGGTCATCTTCGACAAAAGCTCAGGATGCCCCGAATTCAAAGTTGGTAGAAGGATAATGGTCGTTATGTTTCAACGTAGCCCTTTTCCCTGTAAATTACCATTTTCAAACTTTGTATATACTCTTTGGAATCACGCGTTTGGCTGATCTCCATCTTATCAATAAAATTTGAGCCCTTGTGCTTTTGTTTGCAGTTCTTAATTGTTTTAGCTTTACAGAACGACGTTGTTAACATGACTAACGACTCTTGAAATAAAACAAAAATGAATTTACTTGGTAAAACTTTTTCTACTTTTAAAATAAAGATGGCAATTTCTTTTGACTATTGAACATCAAAAGAACATCAATCGCTTCTCCAGAAGTAAGCAAACTTCAAAGTGCAGAATCAAAGTGCTCCTTCTAACCCAGTACGCCTGAATGAAGGGATCAACTGTGTCAGAGACCTTGTTTCGTCTGACACCCCTCGGCCGAGTTCTTATCTCCTAAGCCCGACCAACATAGCTCCCAACAGGGACTATCTCTCCTAAGCAAGGTGGAATTGCTATCTTGAACCAGCGATATCTCTACACGCCCCGCGATGGCCGAGTATCCAGTCATGTTCATCTTTTAGTTGGTGTGTCGCATCAGTTTTGTCAGCATAGACATACATGCATTATTGATTTGCATTCGCATTCATATTGCATCAATATCACTCTAGTCGGTCTTGTCCCCTAGTGATAAAAGTTCTCTCAATCGAGTTGTCAACCCTTTCTTCGTCAGGAAGTGCAGCGTCTGAACAATCTCTCTCCTCCAGTTTATTTCTGGAATGAAGTTGGCTCCTCGACCACTTTGATAACTTGAACCTCTGAAAGACCAGAGGAACCTTCAGTCAGCATCACTCTTCGCATTGAAGATGATATCCTTGCTTTCCCGGATTAAAGAAAAATCTCCCAGAGAAAGCCTCATAAGCAGAGATTTGGCAGTACAACTGCCATTCTCTGAAAAGGTCGCTGATGAAAAGGTCATCGGCACCTCAAAATTGGACCCCATCACATGGCATTTCTCCGGGAAGATCTCGAGAAAAGTATGATGTAAGATCCCAAGTGGAAACAGTCTCTCAAGAGACTCGCTTTCCCCCAGTAGAATCGACAAATGGCATCTCCAAATAGAGAAGTTTGTGTACCTCTATAATTCAGACGAGTGGGTTCCCCAGCAAGTCTGACGTCAAAACTTTTTCCGTCAGATGGCATCTCCCCAGGAAAATTCGGCGAGAAGTTTGAAGGAAAGCCGCTACGAATAGCGTCCCTTGTCAGTAAAGTTTATTGACAAAAGAAACTAAGACCAGTTCCTTGGTAGGAAACCAGGATCGAGGGGAAGTTTATTTCAGAAACTGAGACCAGTTCCTTGGTAGTAAACCAGGATCAAGGGGAAGTTTGTTTCCGCAACTAAGACCAGTTCCTTGGCTGAAGACCAGGATCGAGGGGAAGTTTACCTTTTCTAAGCATCATTGCTTAGCAAAAGAAGATGAATGCACAAGCTACCATTCATAACCACCATCAAAATTTTGGGTATTCCGATATTTAATCCTCTTGCACCCCGAATGCCCGAATACCTTCGTCATTCACACCTTCGGGTCCAAGAAGATTAAATAGGGGCATCTGTCATACCCCAAATTTTGACCACTAAGATTTCCCGTCATTGTGCAAATCACCATCACAATATGGATGAACCATCATGCCTCATCAAATGCCTCAAGGGTTGTTGAGCATTCACTACAATCAAAATTAGGGTTTTAAGCCCTCTCAGAGCCTTAGACAAAGGATCAATCAAGGAATGACATGATTTTCAACTTGTCTAACCTCTCAAACATCCACAATGGATCAAAAGGACTCCCACTTCAAGGATTAAGCACAAGGTTGCTCCCTTCTAGGTGGATCAAGTCTCAAGATCGCCAGTATCACCAAATTAGGGTTTTGGTCGACCAGGGCCTCCAGATGAAAAATTTCATCTGGACACAAGCCAAAGATCCAAAACACAACCTAATGTACTCCATGGAACCTCATGGACCCATTCATCAAGTCAATTTTGTCTCAGGGGATGCATACATAAAAAATCAGGAATTAGGGTTTCTTGACCTAATTCACCCCTAAGTTGACTTTTGGGACAAATCATGAACCAAGACCTCAAGAGAGGATTTGAGGGTCTCTAATGAACTATATTGATCCATTTGGGACAATGGATTAATCCAAGAAGCTTGAGCGACAAGTCTCAATTTCATCTGCACCACAATTAGGGTTTCGCGAGGAAATTCAACTGTAACTTTGACTTTTGACCAGGACATGCTCCCAAGCCCTAGGAAATGCCCCAATATACCCTATGACACCCATGGAACATGTCCATCAAATTTGATTTAGGTCAAGGACATGATTTCCTGAAGAATTGCACAGTTTGGAATTCATCTGATAAAAAGTCAACTGTGCACAAAAGTCAACTTTGACTTTTTGAGATTTTTCACCAAAATGGATTTTTAACCCTAAAATGATGTTAATGTATGATTTGAATCATCATTCATCATGAAAAATCAAGAAAAGTGGGATAACTTGTAAAAGGGGTAACCATAAAAACTTAGAAAATTTTCTAAGTTAAATATAAAGTGACAAGGGTACCAACTTTGAAGGATCATAACTCCTAAACCACAAAGCCATTTTTTCTCATCCAAAGATGGATTTGTAGCCCTCATTACCCTCTACAAAAACTTCAACTAGACCTAAGTCCAATTCATTAAGGATTTTGAGTTATGGAGTGATCAAAATGGCTGAAAAGTGAAAATGTCACTTTTTCCAACACTTAGTGAAATTTTCACTAAGTCAGAATCTGCCTTCACTTTTAGCCAAATGTAGAGGGATTTTTCACTTGGATTCAAAAGAGATCAAAACCAAATATGTTCAAACAGTTGTTATATCATGTAAGGGCTTTCCAAAATGGCCAAGAACATTGCCAAATTCCATTTGAGTCATGAGATATGACATTGGAAAGTTGCCTTGCTGAAATCTGTCAAAGGCAAGGCAGAATTTGCAACTTTGCTCGATTTGCCAAAATCAGCCAAATTCAAATGCTCCTATCCACTTGGACAGATCTGAGGATTGAATCTAAAGGGGACAATCACTGAGCCAAGCCTCCAAAGTCCATGGAACAAGAAATAACATGTTGAACCTAGAATGGCCAAACTAGGGACAAGACTCCAAATTTGGATTGAAGCATTCAATGGAAGTATCAAGGTAGCATGGACTGAGCCATTTTCATATGAAATCAGTCAAGACTTATCCAAGACCAAGGGAACCACAGCTCTGTGCCCTAACCTCTAGTCAATGGCTAGAGGAGACTTGAATTTCCATTGGACAACATTGGCTAAACCTACTTACCAGTTGCCATTCACTATTCCTTGCAAACAAACTTGCTCTACTATAAATAGAGCTCAATTGTGATCAGTTTGAGTACACCAAAGCCATTTAACAGATGCTTTCCTCAAAATCTCTTTCTCTTGGCAAAAATGCCTTTTTTAGCAAGGTAGCTATCGGGTTTTGAGTTTGAGAGCTTTTCCAATCAAACCAATCACTCACACACCTCACATACATCATATAGAAGTGATCCAAACACTCACATAACATCTGGAACACAGATTTCACAAAATCACCAGCCAATTGCTCAAGTTCTTGACAGTTTTGCAGTTGAGGTGCCATCTTCAATTCCAAACCATTTCAATCCATTTCAAGCACTCAGACACATCACTTGGTACCTAGGGAAGCTATCCACATCATTGGAACCTAGCTGTAGCACCTCCAACACAAATCACGATCACCAGCTGCAAGTGGTAAGCATGAGCTCTTCTAACTCTATGATCCATGCAATTTTTGCTGCACAATAATTTTGCCATATGTTCATAATCATGCATGGAATGTTTTCCCTCAATTAATTGCATTGTTTGAATCGTGTATCAAAAATCCCAGCCTTCATGCAGAAATTAGGGTTCTTGAGGATTTTTCATGATTTCTTGTTATATGTTTAATTTAAATGAAATTAATGGACATAGACATGATCGAGAGGTTGAGACGAGCATAATGATATGCGGATTGCATGTTATAATAAAGTATTCAGTGAGATTGGAGAGAAAATGCAAATCAGCCAAACCCAGAACACGCACGTGTTCTTCAATTGTTCTTGGCGCCATTTCTTTCAAATTCAAATATTTGAATTTTGTGATTTTTATTTAATTGATTCAAAAATTAATTTCTCTCTGAGTTTTAATGATTTTGAGTTGATTCTTTTTTTAATAATTCACAAAAATGTTAAAATATTTTATTTTATCAAAAAATCCCAAAAATATTATTTATTTCATATAATTGATATTTTTGCAAAGAATTAATATTTTAATTGTTTTTTACATTTTAAATATTTTTTCTACATTGATTTTACAACTTTTAATGCTTTCTAATTATTTTTGTAGGTCAATACTTAATTTTTGAAGCATTAATCCAAAATCACAATTTGTTTTTCATATGTTAAACAATTTTGATCATTTTTTAATTGAATTTTTATTCAATTAAATACATTTTTGAAAACAAATTAGGGTTTTTGGATTAATTCAACCCTCATAAATCATTTTCAAAACACTTTGGGCCTCTTGAGAGAGTGTAAGACCCAAACCACTTGTACAGAAATATTTTGGGCCTCATTCGTTGTATAAGTCCCTCTGTACATTTTCAAATAAACGGCACAATCATCGCCTTTTGAAAAATAACCTTGGGCCTCTCCTTGAGCTATAAGACCCATTCAAAAACACTTTGGGGCCTCTAATAGAGTGTAAGACCCAATCCCCTTTTAACCAAAACATTTTGGGCCTCACTTATTGTATAAGTCCCTCCGCGTTAAAAGAAAACCTCGGCGCGATCACCATTTTTAAACGAAAAGTCAAACTGGGCCTACCCTCGTGTCATAAGCCCCACTCTTTTTCTTTAAACCTTTTGGGCCTCTTGAGAGAGTGTAAGACCCATCCCTTTGTACAGAAAACCCTTTTTGGCCTCAGTCACTTGTATAAGTCCCTCTGTACAAATTCAAACAGTGCGCTCACTGATAAAACCCCGGGCCACTCCTTGAGCTGTAAGCCCCAAATCTTTCTTTTTCAAAGCACTTTCTCCTTTTATTTTGAATATACTGTTATTTTCAATCTTTCTTTGTTGAACAACTAACCAAACGGCATGGAAGCTATACAACCGAGTAAGTGGTTATTGCTTTCATTTACCGCTTTCATATACATATAACTGTATTGTGGGGCTGTTTCGCTGTAAGTCTTCTTTCATAAACTCATATCAACTGTGTAATAATAGTATAGATATTTAGAGTTTCCCCGGCAACTACGTCTAGCACTAGGTAAATCCGTTTCAATCACTCTTAGAAATAGTCTAAACTAGATCCCCATAGGATTACCAGACACAGTCTTCCCTCCTCTTGGGGTTAAACAATATTGAGATATGAAAGGCAGCATTCTCTGTGAACCCTTGCATAGACTGTCACTCATAGAAGTTGTCAAGAAACTCTATTCCCCAGAGATGATCTCTTCTCCGTGAATTGTATCTCTTGAGTTCCTTCCAAATTCTCGAACTTTCCTGACTTTGATCTATTCTCGGTGAATAGCATTGCCTTGAATTTCTCGGGGTTTGGGGACCCACAGGCTTCTTAAAAGCACTTGTCAAGAAACTCTACTCCCAGAGATTAATGTATTATCCGTGAATGGCATCTTTGAGTTTCTTCCAAATTCTTGAACTTTCCTGACTTTGATCTATTCTCGGTGAATAGCATTGCCTTGAATTTCTCGGGGTTTGGGGACCCATTGGCTTCTTAAAAGCATCGGTCTCCTCTTGGGCATCGTACAAGGACCCACAGGCTTCCTAAAAGCAACCCCGCCTCCTCTTGGGCTTAGTACAAGGACCCTACGGCTTCTTAGAAGTATTCACAGCCTCCTCTTAGGCTTCGTATAATGATCTCTTCCTCCGGGAATGATAGCCTCCTCTTGGGCTTAGTACAAGGACCCGTCGGCTTCTTAAAAGTTTCCAGCCTCGTCTTGGGCTTCGTACAAATTGTCCCGACGACCTCCTAGAGGTATAGGAACAGAACTTAATCATCTGCATAGAACATTCCTTTCATAGAGTCTACTACTGTTTCTCAAAGCATAGTACAAAAGATGAAACTCTAGACTTGGACGGTCTAATCTCCTTGAGTCTCAAAGACATTCTCAAGTGACCCCTTCGTTAAATAGGAAGGAAACCCGTAGACTCGGACAGTCTCAATACCCTTCGGATTTCCCGCTTCCTTAAAGGACAGGAATAACCCGGATCCTTGAATCAAATCCATGAGTACAGTGTTGCTCATATAAAAACTGATTTTCTCTTTCAAAATCAGTATACTGGACCTGTCACTTAACTAAGACAACATTTAGCCTCTCTCTCGGGCTTTGTACGAGACACATAAGAGACTCCCTCGTTGAGTCAATCACCCCTTTCGCCTCCATCTCGGGCTTTATACGAGATACAAAAAGGTTCTTATTGAGCCAAACAAACAATAGCCTCCATCTCGGGCTTCATACGAGATACAAAAAACTCCCTTGTTGAGTCAAATAGCCTCCATCTCGGGCTTTATACGAGATACCAAAAAAATTCCCTAGTTGAGTCAAAACCTTTTAGCCTCTCTCTCGGGCTTTGTACGAGACACATATTAGCCTCCTCTTAGGCTTTGTATAAGAAAACCACTGGTTGATCCAATCAACCTTTTAGCATCAAAACTGTGCCTCGTTCACAGTACACAAACATCAACAACTCCTTCCCCTCCATCTAACTGCTGTAAGCGGCAAGCCTTTAGATCATCTACATCCACGCCACTGTCCCTCTTTTAGCATGAGAAATTCCTAAGGAAAGATATCATTGCTCTACACTGAGTTAAAGTCTTCTCCTTCAGGTTAAAATCCCCTTTAAAGGAAATTATGGCATTGCTAGGATCCGCGTATCCCGGTTAAAGTAAGTCTCCTTTATAAAACAGTTGTGACATACAACCCCCTCTTTAGAGATGACAAATTCTCTCTAAAGTTGGGACCTTCAGTTTCACATCTTGGGCTTTGAACAAGATACAAATAGACCTTTCAGCTTCACATCTTGGGCTTTGAACAAGATGCAAACCACCTTTTCGCTTCACGTCTTGGGCTTTGAACAAGACACCAAAACAACCATTTCCTCCCATAGAATAGGAGGAACTACGAACTCTCTGATTTCCCTGTTTCGGTAAACGGGAATACGTAGGCATAAGATCGAAAGAAAAGATCTTAGCGAGCACACTAAACAAAAAACCCAAATCCCATATCTCCATCAATCAAAAGCAGTAATTCAAAAACATCAGTCCTAACATCCTAATCCTTGTTCCCCGCCAGAAACATTCTGTCTAGATAAAAAGAAACATGTATTGGCGAAAATACAAATAACCAGTACAAAGGCCCCCCACATTGATAGCATCCGTAAACTAACAGACCGCTGTTTAAACTCAGTATGCAAAGCAGGGTTAATTAGAGACATCTATTTCCCTTCCTTCATCAGCTCACAATAGGATAAAAAATGAATCGACCTGTAGTTTAAGCTCAACCACAGAGAGCGACCAACGCTTAAGAACCGCGTCCAAAATCGCTCGCTATAGGTACCACATGCATTGTGTCGCGTCAGTGAGTCACATTGAATTTATACATATATATTTGGTTGTGAATTGAGTATGACGAGTATGTCATAATTTCTGTTGTGGATTGTGAATGTAGGGTTGATGTACGAATTACTACTCCTTAGCATGTGTTATTCACCGTTAATTATTAAATGTAATTCTCACCTTTTTTTTTTGTGTCTGTGCTCCTTGGGGAGTACGGATAATCAGGTACCTGAGTAGTGGTGTGGATTTCGGGTTGCATGATCGATTCTTAGGAGTCGCTCTGATACGTAACACGGGGATTCATGGGATTTTATTTAGTTATTTTGCACTATTACTATTTGTTACGTATCTTCATTTTTAGACTTATGTTGGACCACATATTTATGTGGACGTTTTGTTATTAAGGCCTTAGTGCCATGGAATTGAATTATAATTAGGACGTTTTTAAAACACTCCTAAATAAAAAATGAAAATAATAATTAAATAATGAAAAAATGATCTTTTTACCCTTTTTAATGAAAACACACAAAAAGGAAAATAAATACAAAAAGTAATGCAATGAGACTTGAACCCGCGACCTTATGATTAAACCTCTCACACGTACCTTCTTACCAACTGTGCTATCTCATTTATTTGAAATAAAAGCCACTCGAAAGCATATGAAGGGTGGACAAAATTGGGGTATGACAGAAACCCAAGAGTTTTCCTGAACGAACACCAAAGGTACACTTGTTAGGATTTAAGTAAAGTTTGAATTTCCTCAAACGCTGAAATAACTTCAACAAATATTGCACATGTTCTTCTTCAGTTCGGGACTTGGAAATCATGTCATGGATCTTTGGTAATTTGCACCCGCATTCTTTAAACCAAACGACATTACTTTGTAGCAAAATGTTCCCTATGGTGTAATGAATAAGGTTTTTTCCATGTCTTTAACTATCATTCTGATTTGATTATATCCAGAGATTCCGTCCATGAAGGAGAATACTTTGAATTTTGCGGTGTTGTCGACCAACATGTCAATATGTGGTAACGAAAAATCATCTTTCGGACAAGCTTTGTTTAAGTCTCGGTAGTCCACACCCATTCTGACCTTTTCGTCCTTTTTCGGAACAGGCACTATGTTGGCTAACCACTGAGGGTATTCTGTCGTGGAAAGGAAACCTTCGTCGATTTTCTTATGCACTTCCTCTTTGATTTTGATGGCCATATCTAGGCGAGTTCTTCTTAATTTTTGTTTGATTGGCGGACATTCTGGCTTCAGTGGTAAGTAGTGTTTCACAATATCGGTGTCCAACCCTGGCATATCTTGGTAGGACCAAACAAACACATCCGGGAACTCTTTGAGAAGTTCTATCATTTTTATTTTAACAGCTGGACTAAGCAGTGCCCTAATCTTTACCTCTTTTCTGTCTTCATCAGAACCAAGGTTGATCACCTCTATTGGTTCTTTGTATGGCTCAATGGAAGCTTTCTCTCGCTCAAGTAGTCAGGAGATTTCATCTGGAATTTCTTCCCATTCTCTATCTTCAGCTTCAAATACCGGGAACTCAAAGTTGGGAGAGGGCATATGGTCATGTTTTTCAATGGAGTTTTTGATGTTTAATCTTCACATATGATGGATTATTGTTTTTTAGAAAACAGATAAATGCGGTGGAGTACAAACATCGAAAATGTTTTTCATTTTATTTTTTCTTTTTTTTTATTACCGTTTTTCCGAAGAACAGAAAAAAACAAACAAACAACATGGAGTTAAAGATAACATATTCATTATTGATCAACTATTTCTTGAAATAAAATCCTAATAAAGAAATATTTAAAACAGGTGGCCCTAAAAATATTCTCTCGCTTTGGGCAAAGCGAGAGGACAAAACAAAGATAAACATTTACTTTGAGATGTGGACAACAGTTGGAACATCAACAGCTATCCAATTTTGAAAAACTTTCCCATGTGTCACGAAGTCTTGCGAATCCCTTTCAAGTCCGTCTTCAGTAACGACAGTGACTTCTGGTGGAGTTAAATTGATGGAATCTTTAATCCTTGCAGATACATCAAAAAGGTGGTCCTCAGCAGCCTTTTTGATGGATCGCGGAGTATGGAATGGTACAACGCATCCTCTGGGGATATGTACCCGGGGTCTTCTAGATAAGGTTCCCATTCGCATACATTGAGATCACATGATGCAATTCCTCTTTTGGGAACTCTTTTTACCTTCTCAAGCTTTTCTTTGGCTGGAGGATTAATAGAAATTGTAACAACTCGCATAAAGTTGTGCGGCATGCCCCAGGGATAATTGGGCAGCTTTTGTAGAATTTTGGGAGGTGCTATGTAAGTGGATAAATTCTTTTCAGGATTATCTTCCATTATGATATTTACTTCTGGCATGGTATAATGAATGAAATCTCTTTCAGCAATCTTTGCAGATTCGTCAAAAAGATGAACTTCAACTACTCTCTCGATGGGTTGAGGAGTATAAAACGGTATGTAGGCATCTTCTGGTTTGCTGTCATACCTAGGAGTTTCCAGGTAGGGATCCCAGACCTCTGGAGAAATATATGAATCATCCTTGGAGTGAAAAAGATTATCTTCCATAACTGTATCCTCTTCTGGTGAAGAAAGGGAAGTGAGAGAGTTTTCAGCGTTACAATCCTCTATATCCATTTCATCATCTGGCTCAAATTCATCCTTATCTTTCTCCTGCAGGGAAGATAACAGAGTATGCGTCTCTTCTTGTGATATGTACCCATAATCATTGAGGTACGACTTCCATTCTTCTTTAGAATCTGAGGGTTCGTCTTCAGAGTCGTCTCTGTTAATGGTGTCGACCTCTTGAGGGGTAGGATAAATAAAGCTTCCATTGTGAAAAGTATTTTGAATGGGAGGGATGTCTTCATTATTTTTTGTAGTTTTTGCAAATGCTAGAGAAAAATCGAGGCCTCTTTTAGTCTGGCCATTGGTAGGAATCACAACTTGTCCACATCCCTTAGTGACACCACTTTCCACTACTCGGATGACGTCTTTGTAGGAGGAAATGGACGCCCCTTTTCTATCCTTGCTACTTACAGAAAGTGCCTGGAACTGGGTCCCAATAACCTCTTCGAGTTCTAAGTAAGAGAATGATGACAAATTTCTAACAACCAAAGTCCGTTCGCCACACACGGTAACCAATTTGGCATTTTTTACAAACTTCAGCTTCTGATGTAGGGTTAAAGTGACTGCTCCTGCTTCATGAATATAGGGATGAACCAACAAACAACTGTATGCTGCTTGGATATCCATTACCTGGAAGGTAACTTGAAATGTATGGGGGGTCAATAGTTATGAGAAAATCAATTTCAACAATAACTATTTTCTTGGATCCATCAAAAGCTTTGACAACAATTCCACTGGCCCTCATAGGAGTGCCTTGAAATGCCAATTTTGTAAGGGTTAATTTTGGCATGACATTTAATGATGAACCAGTGTCTACCAACACACTTGACAGAGCGTCCTTCATGCAATTGACTGAGATATTTAGTTCCAAATTGTGATTGTTCCCCTCTTCTGGGAGATCTTCATCACAGAAGCTCAGGTTATTGCAGGCAGTAATATTAGCAACAGTATTTCCAAATTGACCCACCATTACGTCATGGTTTACAAAGGCTTGCTCCAAGATTTTCTGTAGAGCTTCCCTGTGAGCCTCAGAGCTCATTAAAGGTGTGTTTAACAGAATTTTTATGCGTTCAGGTTCGTTAAATTGAGGAGTTATGGTATAGACAACCTCATCAGCTTCATTATTAATGGGTTCTCTTTCATGGAGGACAGTGATGGTTCTTCGGTCTAACAACCCTTGGATCTCATTTTGGATGAGGAGACAACAACATCGGCTTTTGCGACATTTTTCTGCAAGTTGTATGATCATGATGATTGGGACCAAAATAATCAAGTTTGCACAAACATTTGTTAAATTTGACTAGTGACTCCCTGATATATTTGTTATCATAAACTGCATATTCTCCCAGACAACCTTGTACCATATTGATTGGTTAGTATGACCTCATTATGTATTCCTGTATCCAACCTTGGTTCATTTGCTCTTGTAGGGCTGCTTGTACAAAGTAGCATCCTTGATTATTCACAGAACAAACATTGCATGCTGGGTAATCCTGTGGATCTACAAGACCCCACCTGTTGTGTCCTGCATGCATTTTCGCCAAGTTTCTTCTTAACAAGCAGACGTCGTAAATCTTATAGCTGCTTGGGCATCCATAGACCATGTTGACAGAAGCTCCTCCATGTTGAGGTAGCAGGTTCACTTGAACATTTGGATTATTGTCTTTGAAAGACAGAATGCCATTGTTGATAAGTCTTTGAACATCAGCTTTGAAGCTAAAATAGTTTTCAATACCATGCTCAGGTGCTCCCTGATAATAGCGGCAAGACTAGTCAGCTTTGAACCAATAAGGAGGGTCCTTTAGGAGAACAGGAGGAGACTTCGTTTGAATATGTCCTTTTGCCAACAATGCTGGGAATAACTCTTCGTTTGAATATGTCATTTAAAATGTTGTTGTTATTGTATTGTCGGCGAGCCTATTGTAGAGGGTGTTGCGGCCTTTGCTGATATTGTGGTTGTTGTTGCTGATGTTGATGATTTTGTTGATTTTGATTCTGAGAATTTTGTGGCTGGTAGGACGGAGTTGGCGTTGAGTTGATAACAGGAGATACATTTGCTACCTGTCATGGTTAATATCTTTGTCTTGACTAGCCTTGCAACACAGTGCTGGCATCCTATTCCTTTTTCTTTTGGAACCCATTTCCATGTCTTTTAGATGATTCTACCACTTTGTTTAACCATCCCTCTCGGACTGCTTCCTCCAATCGCACTCCCATGTTTACCATTTCAGTAAAGTCATTAGGCGCACTGGTAATCATACAGTCGTAGTAGAAGGGATTCATAGTTTTCAAATATATCTTCTTCATTTCTTTTTATTCAATAGGAGGACATATTTGGGCGGCAACTTCTTGCCATCTCTGAGCATATTCTTTGAAAGTTTGTTTTTCTTTTTGAGACATAGCCCTGAGTTGATCCTAGTCAGGAACCATATCTAGGTTGTACTTGTATTATTTCATAAAGGCTTCGCCAAGATCACCGAAAGTTTGGATCTTTGCACTGTTGTTGCGATGAAAATTGGATAACAAGCTATTAATTAACTTGCATTGCATTTCTTTGAATTCACCACCGAGCTTTGATTTATCCAAAGGAAAGGGTAAAGATCGAAAGAAAAACCTTTTACGCCATGTGAAGACACAGCTAAGAGATAGGGGATCGGGGGTTGGTTAGGCTAAGGGAAGGTATTAGCACCCTAAGTATCTGTAGTACTCTACAGGAACCTCTTGTTTATGTTTGTGTTATGTTTGCTTGCTAAGGATTCTAAGGGTAAGGTAAAGACCTAGGGTATGTACACTAAATTTTCTCGCCAAGACGTCGCATCTTGTGCCTACGTATCTGACTAAAGAATCAGAGCAACCATAGTTCGCCTAACTAAGGGTGAAGGAGGATCCATTGACTATGGCCAAAGTTCCAAGAGGAATGAGTATGAGCTCATATAGAGTTAAGAAACTCTCTAAGTCTAAGTTGTGATGGGGAAAGTGAATACTGAAGATGATGAGAATCACATAGAGTTTAAGAACTCTATCCTAGTTCTAAGTTGAGGTGTAACTAACTCTTAGGAGGCCAAGGAAGAAGAGAGTACTATGATGATAGTACTCAAGTAGAGATGAGGAACTCTAGGAGGAGAAGGGTTAAGGATGATCCTAAGGAGGATCGGAAATGGCTCTAAGGAGGCGAAGGAGTAATGAGCTGTCTATGACGATGAAGTCAATAGAGAGACTTTCCTTTGGAATAAAGGGAAACAACTTACAAAAGTCAAATAAACAAATGATTTCAAAGGTTCGAAAACAATAAATATTAACCGAAATGAAATCCAAGGATAGACATGGAAAACATGGATAAAGCAAAGATAACATTTAGGCCAAGGAATAGTTTTCAAACAAAATATCTCACATGCTGCAAAATACTACAGAGGAAATCTTTAAAAGTTTTCAAGAATCGGTTGATGATTTTGATAACTCGAAAATATATCGTATTTTTGACTTGACTTACATGAATTTTAGTTGCGATTTCTTCTATTTTATTTGATCTACACTTTGATTTATGTCTCGATTTTATATTTTCAGGTAGCTTGGGATTTAATTATTGTAGCGAGCGAAACTAGACGTGTTTCTTAAGCACTGTCGCTCCTTGGGGGTTACTACAGGTCGATTCATTTTTTATCTTATTGTGAGCTGACTAAGGAAAGGAAATAGATGTCTCCAATTAACCCTGCTTGCATACTGAGTTTAAACAGCGGTCTGTTAGGTTACGTATGCTATCAATGTGGGGGGGCCTCTCTTAGGTTATTTTCAGGGAATTTAAACTTTTAGCGGGGAATACGGACTAGGATGTTTTGACTGATATACAGGATTTTGGGTTTTTGTTTAGTGTGCTCGCTAATATTTTTCTTTCAATCTTATGCCTACGTATTCCCGTTTTTCCGAAACAGGGAAATCAGAGCGATCATAGTTCCTCCTATTCTACGGGAGGAAATGGTGTTTTGGTGTCTTGTTCAAAGCCCAAGACGTAAAGCTGAAGGTAGTTTGTATCTTGTTCAAAGCCCAAGATGTGAAGCTAAAGGTAGTTTGTATCTTGTTCAAAGCCCAAGATGTGAAGCTAAAGGTGTTGTCTTTAGAGAGAATTTGTCATCTCTAAAGATGGGTTTGTCTGTCACAACAATTTATAAAGGAGAATTACTTTAATCGGGATGTGTGAATCCGGTAACGCCATAATTTCCTTTATAGGGGATTTCCAACCTGAAGGAGAAGACTTTAACTAGTGTAGAGCAATGCCATCTTTCCTTAGGAATTTCTCATGCTAAAGGAGGGACAGTGGCATGGATGTAGATGATCCAGAGGCTTGCCGCTTACAGCAATTAGATGAAGGGGAAGGAGTTGTTGATGTTTGTGTACTGTGAACGAGGCATAGCTCTGATGCTAAAAGGTTGATTGGATCAACCAGTGGTTTTCTTATACAAAGCCTAAGAGGAGGCTATTGGCCCAACAAGAGGGTGTTTTTTATGTGTCTCGTACGAAGCCCGAGAGAGAGGCTAAAAGGGTTGTTTTATACTCAACAAGAGAGTGTTTTTTATGTGTCTTGTACAAAGCCTAAGACGGAGGCTAAAGGTGTTTGACTCAACAAGAACCTTTTTGTATCTCGTACAAAGCCCGAGATGGAGGTGAAAAAGGGTACTGTTTCAGTTGAGTGACCAGTATATGGGTTCAAAGAGAAAATCAGTTCTTATATGAGCGTGTACTCAGGGATTTTGATTCGAGGATCAGGGATATTTCCCTTTCTTTGAGGGAATGGAAAATCCAAAGGGTATTGAGATTGTCCAAGTCTACGGGGTTCCTTCCTATTCTTGAAGGGTGCTTGAGAATGTCTTTGAGACTCAAGGAAATTAGACAGTCCAAGTCTAGAGTTTCATCTTTTGTACTATGCTTTGAGAAACAGTAGTAGACTCTTGGAAAGACGGTTCTATTAAGATGACTGATTTTTGTTCCTATACCTTTAGGAGGTCGTCGGGACAATTTGTATGAAGCCCAAGAGGAGGCTGGAAACTTTTAAGAAGTCGAGGGACAATTTGTACTAAGCCCAAGAGGAGGCTATCATTCCCGGAGGAAGAAATCATTTATACGAAGCCTAAGAGGAGGTTGTGAATACTTCTAAGAAGCCGACGGGTCCTTGTACAATGCCCAAGAGGAGGCGGGGATGCTTTTAGGAAGCCTGCGGGTCCCCAAACCCCAAAAAGTTCAAGACAGGCTATTCACAAAGAATAGATCAAGCCAGGAAAGTTTGAGAATTTGGAAGAAACTCAAGGGATGCAATTCACGGAGAAGAGATCATCTCTGGGGAGTAGAGTTTCTTGACAATTCCTAAGGGTGCTTTTAAGAAGCCTGTGGGTCCCTAAACCTCGAGAAGTTTAAGACAGGCTATTCACGAAGAATAGATCAAGCCAGCAAAGTTCGAGAATTTGAAAGAAACTCAAGGGATGCAATTCACGGAGAAGAGATCATCTCCGGGGAGTAGAGTTTCTTTGAAAACTTCTACGAGTGACAGCCTGAGAAAGGGTTCAAAAAGAATCTGCCTTTCACATCTCCATATTGTTTAACCCCAAAAGGAGGGAAGATTGTGTTTGGTAATCCTATGGGAATCTAGTTTTGACTATTTAAGAGTAATCAACGGGCTTAACCTAGTGCTAGACGTAGTTGTCGGGGAAACTCTAAATATCTATACTATTATTACACAGTTGATATGAGTTTATGAAAGAAGACTTACAGCGAAACAACCCCACAATACAGTTATATGTGTATGAAAGCGGTAAATGAAAGCAATAACCAGTTACTCGGTTGTAGAGCTTCCATGTTGTTTGGTTAGTTGTTCAACAAAGAAATATTGAAAACAACAATATATTTCAAAATCAAAGGAGAAAGTGCTTTGAAAAAGAAAGATTTGGGGCTTACAGCTCAAGGAGAGGCCCAGGGGTTTATCAGTGATCGCACTGTTGAATTTGTACAGAGGGACTTATACAAGTGACTGAGGCCCAAAAAATTGTTTGTTGTACAAAGGGATTGGGTCTTACACTCTATTAGAGGCCCAAAAGGTTTAAAGAAAATATAGTGGGGCTTATAACACGAGGGTAGGCCCAGATGATTTTTCGTTTGAAATGGCGATCGCGCCGAGATTTTCTTTTAACGCAAAGGGGCTTATACAATATCTGAGGCCCAAAGTTGTTTTTGGTTAAAAGGGGATTGAGTCTTACACTCTATTAGAGGCCCAAAGAGTTTTGAATGGGTCTTATAGCTTGAGGAGAGGCCCAGTTGATTTTTAAAAGGCGACGATCGCGCCGTTTACTTGTACAGAGGGACTTATACAATAAGTGAGGCCCAAAATTGTTTGTACAAGGGGGTTTGGGTCTTACACTCTCTCAAGAGGCCCAAAGAGTTTAAAGAAAAGAAATGGGTCTTACTACTCGAGGGTAGGCCCATATGACTTTTTTTTTTCCTGAAATGGCGATCCCGCCGAGATTTTGAAAACACCGGGGGGTCTTATACAAAGACTGAGGCCCAAGAATGACTAGATTTTCAAAGGGGTTGGGTCTTACACTCTAATAGAGCCCCAAAAAGTTTTGAAAAAGATTTATGAAGGTTGAATTAATCAAAACCCTAATTTGTTTTCAAAATGTGTTTTAATTGAATAAAATATTCAATTAAAATGATCAAAATTGTTTAACATGTGGAAAACGAATTGTGATCTTGGATTAATGCTTCATAAATCAAGTTTTGCCCTACAAAATGATTAGAAATCATTAAAATTTGCAAAATCAATAAGGAAAAAATATTTTAAATGTGAAAAATAATTAAAACATTAATTCTTTGCAAAAATATCAATTATATGAAATAAATAATATTTTTGGGATTTTTTGGAAAAATAAAATATTTCAACATTTTTGTGAATTATTAAAAAAAGAATCAACTCAAAATCATTAAAACTCAGAGAGAAATTAATTTTTGAATCAACTAAATAAAATCACAAAATTCAAATATTTGAATTTGAGAGAAATGGCGCCAAGAACAGCTGAAGAACACGCGCGTTTTTCAGTTTTGCCCAGATTTGCATTTTCTGTCCAATCTCACTAAATACTTGATTATATCATGCAATCCACATATCAAATTGCTCGTTTTCACCTCACGATCATGTTTATGACAATTAATTGCATTTAAATTAAGCATAAAACAAGAAATCACGAAAATTCCTCAAGAACCCTAAATTCTGCATGAAGGCTGGGGTTTTTGATACACGATTCCAACAAAGCAATTAATTGTGGGGAAACATTCCATGCATGATTATGAACATTTGGCAAAAGTATTGTGCGAGGAAATATGCATAGATTGAGAGATGACCAAGTTTAGGCTTACCTCTAGGTCGTGACTGCAAGAGAAAATTGATTTCTGAGTTGGAGGTGTTACAGATGAGTTGTGATGATCTGAACAACTTCCCTACACCCTATGGAGTGTGTTTGAATGCTTGGACTTGATGGAAATTGGCTAGATCACTTCATGGCATCTGAACTGCAACTTGGTTAAAACCTTAAGCAATTGACTGGTGATTATGAGAAATCAGTGTTCTAGGTGTTGTTTAAGTGTTTGATCAGCTCCCATATGATGTATGTGAGGTGTGTGTGTGATTGGTTTGAGTGGAATTGCTCTCTAATGAAAAACCCGATAGTGACTTGCTAAGAAAGACATTTTTTAGAGTGAGAAGTGGATTTTGAGAAAGGCAAGTGTTGTAGGCCTTTGGTGTACTTAAACTGATCACAATTGAGCTCTATTTATAGTAGAGCAAGTTTGTTTTGCAAGGAATAGTGAATGGCAACTGCTGAGTAGGGTTGGCCAATGTTGGCAAATAAAAATCCATGTCTCCTCTAGCCATTGACTAGAGGTTAGGGCACAGGCTGCTGGTCCCCTTGGTCTTGGATAAGTCTTGACTGAATTCAATTGCTAATAGCTCAGTCCATGCCACCTTGGTGCTTCCATTGAATGCTCCAATCCAAAATTGGAGTCTTGTCCCTATTTTAGGCAATTCTAGGTTTGGCATGCTATTTCTTGTTCCAAGGACTTTGGAGGCTTGGCTCAGTGATTGTCCCTTTAATATTCAATCCTCAGATGTGTCCAAAGTGATGACAAGGCTTGGAATTGGCTGATTTTGGCAAATCGACCAAAAGTGCAAAAATCTGCCTTGCCTTGGTAGATTTCAGCAAGGCATCTTGCCACTACCATATCTCAAAGCTCAAATTGAATTTGGTGATGTTCTTGGCCATTTTGGAAAGCCCTTATATGATACAACAACTGTCTGATCATATTTGGTTTTGATACCTTTTGGATCCAAGTGAAAAATCCCCCTACATTTGAAAAAAAGTAAAGCAAATTCTGACTTAGTGAAATTTTCACTAAGTGTTGGAACAAAGTGACTTTTCTTGATTTTGATCACTCCATAACTCAAAATCCATGAGGAATTTGGACATAGGTCAGTATGAAGCTTTTGTAGAGGGCAATGAGATCTACAAATCAAGCCTTGGATGGGAAAAAATGGTTTTGTGGTTTAGGAGTTATGATCCTCCAAAGTTGGTACCTTTGTCACTTTTTTTTCATAACTTAGAAAATTTTCTAAGTTTTTATGGTTACCCCTTTTACAAGTTATCCCACTTTCTTTGATTTTTCTTGATGAATGATGATTCAAATCATACATTAACATCATTTTAGGGTTAAAAATCCATTTTTGTGAAAAATCTCAAAAAGTCAAAGTTGACTTTTGTGCACAGTTGACTTTTTATCAGATGAATTCCAAACTGTGCAATTTTTTAGGAAATCATGTCCTTGACCTAAATCAAACTTGATGGACATGTTCCATGGGTGTTATAGGGTATATTGAATCATGTCCTAGGGTTTGGGAGCATGTCCTGGTCAAAAGTCAAAGCTACAGTTGACTTTTCTCGCAAAACCCTAACTATGGTTCAGATGAAATTGAAACTTGTTGCTCAAGCTTGTTGGATCAATCCATTGTTCCAAATGGATCAATATGGTATATTAGAGACCCTAAAATCATGTCTTGAGGTCTTGGTTCATGATTTGTCCCAAAAGTCAACTTAGGGGTGAATTAGGTCAAGAAACCCTAATTCCTGATTTTTGATGAATGCATCCCCTGAGGCCAAATTGACTTGATGATTAGGTCCATGAGGTTCCATGGAGTACATTAGGATATGATTTGAAGCATTGGCTCATGCCCAGATGAAAATTTCCATCTGGAGGCCCTGGTCGACCAAAACCCTAATTTGGCGACATTGGCGATCTTGAAGCTTGATCCACCTAGAAGGGAGCAACCTTGTGCTTAATCCTTGAAGTGGGAGTCCTCTTGATCCATTGTGGATGTTTGAGAGGTTAGAAAAGTTGAAGATCATGTCATTCCTTGATTGATCTTTTGTCTAAAGCTCTCAGAGAGGGTTTGAAACCCTAATTTTGATTGTAGTGGATGCTCAACAATTCCTTGAGGAGATTGATGAGGCATAAAGGTACATCCATATTGTGATGATGATTTGCACAATGATGGGAAATCTTAGTGGTCAAAATTTGGGGTATGACAGATGCCCCTATTTTATCTTCTTGGACACCAAGGTGTGAATGGCGAAGGTATTCAGGCATTCGGGGTGCAAGAAGATTAAATATCAGAATATCCAAAATTTTGACGGCGTCTATGAATGGTAATTCACGCATTCATCTTCTTTCGCTAAGCAATGATGCTTAGAAAAGGTAAACTTCCCCTCGATCCTGGTTTCCAGCCAAGGAACTGGTCTCAGTTTCTGATTTAAACTTCCCCTCGATCCTGGTTTCCTACCAAGTTACTGGTCTTAGTTTTTGATTTAAACTTCCCCTCGATCCTGGTTTCCTACCAAGGAACTAGTCTTAGTTTCTTTTGTCAATAAACTTTATTGACAAGGGACGCTATTCGTAGCGGTTTTCCTCAAACTTCTCGCCGAATTTTCCTGGGGAGATGCCATTTGACGGAAAAAGTTGACGTCAGATTTGCTGGGGAGCCTGTAAGACCCCAATTTTTACCCCTAAGATTTCACTCATTTCATTTGCATATCATAACCACAAACAAGATCACAGTTTGTGCTTCTCCTGAGCACCTGTGTGTTTCTTACTTGCTTCTGTTTATCTAACCTCTAACCATAAATACCAAAAATATGCTGCTGTTTGCTTATTTCTCTCTCTCTGTGTGTTGTGCAGGTTTGTCAAAGACAAGGGCCTAATTTCAAGTCACATGTGGTTGTTCAAAAGCAAGATGTCTTGTGATTGAGATTCTTGAGTTTATCAAGCAGTGGCTCGTACGAGTTTTGGGTTCAGAAAGTCAGATTCAAATGGCTATTGTTCAGTGGTGGCTGTGTGCACTTTATCAGAGGCTTGTGAAAAAAAAAGTCAAGTTTGGTTTTGGGCTAAAAAAAAAGAGACTTGCTATCCATTATCCACATCTTTTAACCAAATTTTCCATATTCCACTTTTTGCTATCTAAACCATTTTTTTCCCTAATCTATTTCCTAAACCAAATATCCACATTTATCATTTCACATTTCAAATATCCATTCCTTAAACCATTTCTATTAACCATTTTGTTTCTAAACCATTTTTATCCAATTCAAAAATCCACTTGTTATTTTTATCCATTTAATACACATTTTCAATTTTCTTTCTCTAAAATCAATTTAAGCCCAAAAACAATCCAAAGCCCATTAACACATTACCAAAAATGAAATTGAAAAATTAACTCCAAACCACACTTCCAACACCACAAACTCCCAGCTCCAACATTCAGCACACTCCCTCCCACGTCCAAACCGAGCCGCAATTCCCAGCCGGCCCAACTTCATCATCAATACACACCTCACACGTAAACAACACTCCCCATTTACCATACGCTAGCCCACAACACAAACCGCAATTCCTAGCCTACTTCACGGTCCAAGCCGTCTCCCAACAAGCCGGTCCACACTAAACCGCCACTTCGCAAACACAAGCCAACCGCAGCTTCATCAACTCCCAAAACCGAGCCGTGACTCCACAACTCGCCCAGCTTCCAATTCACACGCAAGCCACACGTATCACAGCTTCCAGCCATCAAAATTCACTCACACGCCATCTAAACTCCAGCTCACACTTCCAATGCCAATTCCAAAACGCAAAATAAATCAACATAAAACGGTAGCATATCACTCACCTCTTCATCTATAAATAAAGCCTTCCTCTCCTCATTTCAAAAGCTTGGACAACCCCAAAAATTCTGCCAAAATCCATACTCAACCTTCACCTTCCAAATTCATCAACCTTCCTTCAACAATTTTTCATAATCTCCAATAAACTAAACTTCAATTAGTTTTCTTCAATTCCAATCTATCACTTCTTCAATTTTCCTTCACCAATTTCATTCAATAAACCAATTCATTCAACAACCACATTTCAACACAAACATCAACAACCGCAGTGCACATACACCATCAATATCAACAAATCCGCAACAATTCCATTTCACATTTCAACACAATCGACAACAAATTCAAGCCATAATCAGTGGAAGAAGAAGGAGGAAGATCATTTGCTACTTACTCATCACTTTGAAGTTAGGTTGAAGTTTTTTTCGGTAATTTCGAGACGTATCCGTCGGTAACGATTCTTGAAACCGATTATACCATTGCGTAGAGCATTATTTTCTGATCAATTCCGTCACAATTTTGTGTCCCGCCGCTTCCGATTTGGTGGAGTTTTGAGTGTTGGCTATGGTGGTGGTGAATAGTGTTCGTTGAAATGTAGAAGAAGAAGATACCACTTGCTTCTTTTCTTTTTTTCTTCTACTGATTTTTTGTTACAACTTCTTTTATTTTAGAAACAAAAAAAAATGTAGTATTGGGCCTAAAACCATGCGCATGATTTTCCACACTGCACCACCACCATTCCATTCTTACTCCTCTTTTTTTTCTTAAAAATATCATTTCATTTTTTCTTCTTTTTTTAGTAACTTTTTGAAATTGAATTTTATTTTAAGTTCTGTTTTAGAAAAATTTCTTGAAGAAAAGTCATAAAAAATTTCTATCATGAATTCTCTTTTAATTCTTGATTTTGATTTCTCATTTTTCTTTCATTTTAATTGGTTGTGTGGATCATAATTTTTAGATCCACTTTTCTTCATCTATTTTCTTTTTGATCGATGAAAGTCGAAGTGATCGTGAAATTTCTTTGTTGAATTTCAATCGAGACGAGATCATTTCCACCCTTTTCTTTTCGTGTGGCACCGCTTTAGGATAACGATCCCTATATCGTTTATCTCGCGTGCATTAACACATACATTTCATGGCCGGCCTCATTCGTAGGATAATTGCTCGAACAAATTACTCGGCGTGCGCTTAACATAGACCAAAATTTGTCCCGCCTCAGAATAAATATAAAAAATAGTTGATTATTTGTCTTTTGGTTAAAAACTTATGGAACTTGTTGTTAGGAGGCTTTGGTCTTATCAATCCTCTAATGAGTTCTCATTAATCTTGACCTAAGTGCAAGTATCCAATTATAATTGATCACTAACTTTAACTACTAATTACTAATTTATTAACATTACTCTTGTACTAACTTCTTTACAATTACTTCTCGCACCCTATCTCTTTTACTTTTATGCTTCATTTTATCATTTCATTTCATGTTTATGTTTCCGCAATTTTTCCTTTGTCCGTTGGACATATGTTTATGCTTCCGCAATTTTTCCTTTGTCTGTTGGACACATGTTTATGCTTATGCCTTTTCCTTTTTGTCCATTTGGACCAAAAACATTAATAAAGGCTAAACCTCTAAAAAACTTGTGATTCTAATCTTGGACTATGGTTACTATCCTATGCAAATGGACATGGAGTTTTGAACTTAGACCTTGGACATCCAATGCAATTCTTGGAACCTTGGACTTAGAACTTAGGACATTGCTCCCTTTGCTTTGGAATTATGGTTCGAAGACTTGGAAGCATACTTGTGTGGTTAGGCTATTCTCTTCCTTAGCTTTTACTTTATGCTTTAGGATAGTCACTTCTTCTCCTCCCCATTCTTCAATTTTCAAAACTCTCTCCCTTTTTTAAAACATTCTTGATTTCAAACTTTCACCGCTTTCATAAACAAACCTTGACTTTGTCAAGTGATTTTACTTTCTTCCTTTCACTTCTTAATCAAATGCTAAACTACATAAGCATATTGACACCTTTTTCAAAATACCTAAAAAACACCAAACTCACTTACTCTCTTTTTGTGCCCTCGTGCACTTTTTACTTTAACTCTTTTCATAAGTTTAGACATGATTCATTTCTTTAAGCGGAATTATTCACTTGGAAATGACGACTTGTCTTTACATTTAAAAACAACCAAAACAAACAATTTTCATTCTTTGTACCACGAACTACGGGTTTTTGATCCTACATTGCACATCGTGGGTACGTAGGCATGAGACGACAAGTCTCTCCAAACACAAAAATCTTAAAAAACAATTTCTATTCTCATCTCCTCAATCACTTTTCAAGCAAACCATTTTCAGACCAAAAGCGGTAGATATTTCAAAGGGCTCCTATAGAGTACTATAGACGTTTTGGGTGCTAACACCTTCCCATTGCGTAACCAACCCCCTTACCCGGACTCTCTTCACTTGTTCTTGTTTAGAGCCTGTGTAGGTTTTGTTCGCTCTTTTTCCTTTCCTTTTTGGATAAAATAAAAGTGCGGTGGCGACTCTTGCTTTTCAAGTTAAGTTAATCAATAACTTACACTCACGATTTTGCCGCTACAGAAAAGTGGCGACTCTGCTGGGGAAAGATTGACCTCTTGCTGGTCCATCCCTTAAGGGGTTTAGCCTACTTTGATTTATTTACTGCTTTTTGTCTGACTTGCTTGTTATCTGTCTGTTCTAGTTGGGATATTCTGAGAGATAGGCCCAATACCCAGGCCTGAGTGCACATATGATTAGCGTGTTTCATATCCTCTCGCGTTCCATGTCGGTCCGAGGAGGGAATATGAAACACAATCTGGATGTGGTTCTCTCTAGAGAATTCTGCGTTGTGGATTTCCCACGATGGTAGAGCTATCTGGAAGAGCTGCTAAGTCTGGATGACCTGTTAGGATGACCCCTCCTTTTTTGGGGGAATCAGTGGACGACCTCTTTGTTTGGCGATAGTATTATACCCCGAGGGATGAATGTACTATTGCTTCTCAAATTGATAATCTGAAACTGAGGATCCCGACTTTTTAGTACCCACATGTGAGAATGGGCGGGTGTGTACAGGTTTGCAGGAAACCCTGACTTCCAACATGCCCGATACTCTGGATTTCTTATCAGTGTGGACTTATCAACCTGGTATTTTGGTGTTCTCTTCAGAGCAGACCTTTGAACCTGTGTGCTTCGAATGATCTTGTTTGTGGTTGTTGCATTCATGCATTCTTGAATCCATGAGCATACATATGCATTTCTTCCCAGTTGTCTCAGAAACTCATTTCAACTGTCTCCTTCTTCAGTTATCTGTTCGCCATCAAGCTGTTTCCTCAACACAACTACGAAACTAGAGCTGCTGTCAGATTGAGAATGGAAAGTCAAGAACAACACAACGCCGAAGTCAGAATGGAAATTGATGAGTTGAAGGATGGTATGACCAAGCTCATAGAAATGCTGCAAGTTCTGATTGCTAGAGGTGAACCACCTCAGAGGACTGTGATTGTTGAAACTTCAATTGCTGCTGTTGACCCTCCACTGACTCAGCAACCAGCTTCTACTTGGCCAGAATTTGGGTTACCTCCGAATTACTCGCCACCCTTTGCAACTACTCCTGTGTTTGTCTCACCAGTATCTTCAGCTCCATTGTTCACTGAACCTCAGCCTGTTGTGCATTCTGTTGCTCAAGCTGCTCTTGAGAATCCTTTCGTGTACCATGCTGCTGGTCCACAATCTGAAAGTCAGGGAGAACCTGGATACATTAAAGAAGTCAGAGAGCAATGGCAAACTTTGGACAAAAGGATAAGAGCCGTGGAAGGAAGTGATGTCTTTAATGCTGCCGCAATGGACATGTGCTTGGTTTCTGACTTGGTTATTCCTCCAAAATTCAAAACTCCTAATTTTGAGAAATACCAGGGGCACACCTGTCCCAGAACCCACTTGGTGATGTACTGCCGCAAGATGGCTGCTCATGCCAAAAATGACAAACTGCTCATTCACTGTTTCCAAGACAGCTTAAGTGGGGCTTCAATGAAATGGTATATGGGACTTGATAAGAACCGTATTAAAAGCTGGATGGACTTGTCTGATGCTTTCTTAAAGCAGTATAAGTACAATCTGGACATGGCACCTGACCGCCGTCAATTGCAAAATATGGCTCAGAAAGAAAAAGAAACCTTCAAAGAGTACGCTCAGCGATGGAGAGAGCTAGCTGCTCAACTGGAGCCACCCTTAGCAGAAAAAGAATTGATTGGATTGTTCATGGACACTCTTCATCCACTCTATTGGGAAAATATGATAGGCAGTGTATCATCTGGTTTTGCTGACCTAGTCACTATTGGAGAGAGACTAGAAAAAGGTATCAAGAAAGGGCGGATTGCTAATGCTGAAGCCTTCAGTGGTGCTAAAAAGTATGCTGGGAATTTTCAAAAGAAAAAGGATGGTGATACCCATGCTGTTTCAGTTGAAGGTAAACCTCGTCACAGACAACAACAATATGTAGCTGCAGTCGCTCCTGTTGTCAATGCTCAACCAGTTCAAGCTCCTCGTCAGGCTGTCAGACAGAATCAGACTCGCAATAGGGTTAACTTTGATCCTATCCCGATGTCCTATACTGAGCTGTATCCATGTCTTGTAAAGAAAGGTTTGATTACAACAAGGAATCTACCTCCTCCTCCAAATCCTCTTCCAGCCGGCTATAGGGCTGATCTTCACTGTGAGTTCCATCAAGGTGGGGCAGGCCATAACTTAGAAGGTTCTTTTACATTAAAAGCTAGAGTACAAGAGTTGGTGAACTTAAAAATTCTGGATTTTGTTGATAATAATCCCAATGTTGTCAACAATCCTTTGCCAGAACATGCCAAGTGAAGTTTGAGTCAGTTCAGACGGATCATCTCCTAAAGCCAGTGTTTCAGACAGGACAGCTCATCCTTGTTGCTGATTAGTCACTAGGCCTTGTTTATTTCTGTTTGCATTTTCCTTTGATTGTATTGACTGTTTGCTTTCGAACTTTTATTTGTACTTTCATGGTAATTTCAATGAAATGAGCAATGTAATGTTTGATTCAAATTCATTTATATCCACTGTGTGCATCTTTATGCTTTCTTTTTCACAAAATATATATCTCCTGTTCACTTTCTTTATTAAACTTTTGTTTATGATTTGAGGGAGGATGACAAAAGCGAAATACCTAAAATTGCTACTGTATGCTTTCAATTAAAACTTGGCTGAGGATGTACAGGAATGGTTTCAACTCCCAAACACTGGAGAAATAAGGAAGTTAATCCCTTGTCAACCCCTTTGAGCCTAGAAGTTGGAGTTTCTTTCTGTACGAAAAAAACCCGCAATCTTAACCTGGGGATGGGTAGTTCTCAGTTAATTTGACTGTGCATGCAAAACACTTTCCAATAAAGGTTGCAATCACAAACTTTCCTTCGCACACATCAAAGAAGTGTCGAAGATGTCTTTCAAATCAAAAGCCAATGATGGTTCACCGTAATCATTAAGCCAGGCAGTCACTACCTTTCAAAAAAAAAAAAAAAGAAAAATCAAAAGAAGAGCCCGCTAAGTCAAAACCTATGAAGGAGACTTAGGAAAAAATTGGGGTATCCCGCTGACTGTAAGCTCAAATGACACAGTTCAGGCAAAAGTTAGGGATAACAAAAATCAATCAAGAGGTTACCAAAACCCTCAAAGACAAAACGAGTTGACTAAGGTCCTCATCAAAAACAACAAAATGTTGTAAGAAAGAGTGACTGCCATCTCAAAAATCCCTTGAGCCATCATCATAACAGTGTTACAATTCCAAAGTCTCTTGGAACCTGAATGCATAGTTTGAATTAACTGGGCATAGGACTGGAGTTCATCACGGAGAATGGGTTGGGTACCAATAAACTTTGAGCCTACATCCTTTGTTTCAAAAACCGTGAACCAGACCACGTTACAACATTCAAAAGACCTTATTGAAGCCAGGTTTCTTTTGAAAGCATACTACAGCAAGGTTGCGTAAACTGACTCCTACGTTTGTTGCCAATCATTTGCTTTGATGTCATACCTTTGCTTTCTCTTTCACTTTGCATGTCTAAACCGCCGTGTTTTGACAAGTGTTTCATTTGCTTTACATCAACAATATCATTCCAAAAATGTTTTTTTTATTGCATTGAGCTTTGCATTAAAATTACCATGCTTGTTTGAATAATCCTTTTTGCAGGCAAACTTTCCTCATAAAGAATTTTCAAACAGTTGAGAAACTTGGTCAGTGATCCTATCAGGGGCACATTACTTCCAGATCCTGTTGTGAATCAATCCAAGATTTGTTGCTCAGTGCAAGTTATTCTCATATTTGGTTAACCAGAAGATCTCTTTCAAGACCCATACTGAGTTTAGCCTTCTCAATATTCATTTCAAGAACTAAAGCCATGATCAGTTCATCACCCAGTAACTGAAGCCATGATCAGTTTGTTCTCAACAATCATCTCAAGAACTGAAGCCATGATCAGTTCATTCATCCCCAACAACTGAAGCTATGATCAATTTATCCTCAGCAATCATCTCAAGAATTGAAGCCATGATCAGTTCATTCTTCCCCTACAGCAGTCAAACTGAAGCTATAATCAGTTTATTTTCATCAGTCAATCAATCTGGGGCAATCTTCTTCAATAATCCTCAAGAAGTCTTTCCTCAAAAGACCATCAGCCCGATACAATTCATAAGTGTGACATAGATGTGCTCAACATCTTCTATCCAAGCAGAGTGGCCAGCGTTCCCTGTGTTGAGGAATCAGAGTTCCATTCTTCCCTCACAAAAGAGTCTATCTCAGTTGTCTCTATCATATGCATTGCATACATAAATCATTCATATCATATAGAAACATTTTCATAGCTCGAAGTGTGTTTCGTGCTCATATGCATTTTTTTGAGGTCCTGTTGCTTTCAACATCTTACCTTGTGATCAAAGTCCAACTTACTTGGCGCCTACCAAACTTTTACCTTCCTTTTCATTCAGTACCATTCCTGAATGTTATCGTTTACCTGTCTTTTCACCCAGTGTTATTCCTGGATGTCTTGTTTATCTTCTTTCTTCCCAGTGCCATTCCTGGATGTTGTCGTTTCCCTGTGTATCTTATCCTGTTGTTAGATGTTTGTTCCAGTGCTATTCCTGGATCTTTGTATTCTTTCACTCCAGTGCCATTCCTGGATGTCTGTCTCTTTTGATCTCCAGTGCCATTCCTGGATACCTTGTTCCTCTTGTTTCTCCCAGTGCTATTCCTGGAAGTCTTTTCTCTCTTCTGTAATCCCCATTATATCTGCTTGGATATCTTTCAGTGCCATTCCTGAAAGTTTTTATCTGTTCATTCAGTGCCATTCCTGGATGTCTTTCTCACTATCATTCAATGCCATTCTTGAATGAAGTGATTCACCTTTACTTTCAGTGCCATTCCTGAAAGTTTTACCTGTTCATTCAGTGCCATTCCTGGATGAGTTTTTACCTTTACTTTCAGTGCCATTCCTGAAAGTTTTACCTGTTCATTCAGTGCCATTCCTGAATGAGTTTTCTCCTTTGCATTTAGTGCTATTCCTGGATGTCTTTTTCACTGTCATTCAATGCCATTCTTGAATGTAGTGATTCACCTTTATCTTTCAGTGCCATTCCTGAAAGTTTTACCTGTTCATTCAGTGCCATTCCTGGATGAGTTTTTACCTTTACTTTCAGTGCCATTCCTGAAAGTTTTACCTGTTCATTCAGTGCCATTCCTGGATGAGCTTCTCCTTTGCATTCAGTGCTATTCCTGGATGTATTTTTCATTGTCATTCAATGCCATTCTTGAATTAAGTGATTTACCTTTACCTTTCAGTGCCATTCTTGAAAGTTGTATCTGTTTATTCAGTGCCATTCTTGAATGAGTTTATCTTTACCTTTCAGTGCCATTCCTGAAGGTCCTTGCTCACTTTATTCAATGCCATTCTTGGATATCATGAACCTTTTTATCCAATGCCATTCTTGGATAATTCTGATATATTTTCCAGAACTTTTCTCACTACATTAAATGCCATTTTTGGATGTTGTGATTTCTTCTGTCCAATGCCATTCTTGGATATGATTTCCTCAACAGAATCCAATGCCATTCTTGGATATCTTTTCCCCAGCTGAGTCCAATGCTATTCTTGGATGTCTCTGATGCTTGTTGTTGCCTCATTCAATGCCATTCTTGAATGTTGCAGTGCCTTTATCCAATGCCATTCTTGGATATCTTATCCCCAATATAGTGTTTTTCACCTCCATCCAATGCTATTCTTGGATGAAGCTGTTGTTTTTACCAGAAACTTTCTTGTTGCTGTCCAATGCCATTCTTGGACATCTTTCGACATCCCTTTTGTCTTGTTTGTAGTTTCTATCCAATGCTATTCTTGGATGTCACTACTTGTCTTCCCAGGGTCTTGTCCCTCTCTTTCCAACTATTGATGGATACTTCTTGTCACCTTGACAGATCTCCAGAAATAGCTTGTGTTCCCCGGCGTGTCTTTCCGCGTCATCTCCCTCAATTTACCTTATACACTTTGTTTCAGGTTTCCCCGCAGTCTGTTTTATCCTTTGCATTCATATCATCTTGTGACATCTTATGGCTAAAAATTCGGTTTTCTGTATTTAAGTATCTTCAATCTTGTCGAGACGAAGTTTTCAACCTTCATATCTCCTGATTGCAGAAACTTAAATAGGGGCAGAGCCCAATCGTCTGAGTTGTAGAGGTGCACAAACTTCTCTGTTGGAGACGCCATTTGTTTCTACTGGGGATGACGAGTCTCCTGAAAGACTGCTTTCGTTTGGGGTCTTACATCATACTTTTCTCAGGATCTTCCCGGAGAAATTCCATATGATGGGATCCAATTTGAGGTGCCGATGACCTTTTCATCAGTGGTTTTTTCGGAGAAAAACTGCTGTACCACCGAATCTCTGATTAGGAGGCTTTCTCTCGGGATTTTCCTTAATCCAGGAAAGCAAGGATATCATCTTCAATGGTGAAGAGTGATGTTGACTGAGGGCTCTCTGGTTTTTCAGAGGTTCAAGTTATCAAAGTGGTCGAGGAGCCAACTTCATTCCAGAACTAAACTGGAGGAGAGAGATTGCTTAGATGATTCAATTCCTGACGAGGAAAGAACTGACAACTCTGTTGAGAGGACTTTTTATCACCAGGGGATAAGACCGACTAGAGTGATAGTGATGCAATATGAATGCGAATACAAATCAATAATGCATAATGTATGTATGTATATGCTGACAAAACTGACGCGACATACAGACTAAAAGATGAACATGACGGGATACTCGGCCATCGCGGGGCGAAGTCGTACTGTTGATCAAAAAGTAGCAATTATACCTTGCTTAGGAGAAGTAGTCCTCGCGGGGAACTATTTTGGTTGGCCTTAGGAGATAAGAACTCGGTCGAGGCATGTCAGAAGAAACAAGGTCTCTGACACAGTTGATCCCTTCATTCAGGCGTACTGGGTTAGAAGGATTACTTTGATTCTGCACTTTGAAGTTCGCTTACTTCTAGAGAAGCGATTGATGTTCTTTTGATGTTTAACAGTCAAAAGAAATTGCCATCTTTATTTTAAAGCAGAAAAATTTTTTACAAGTAAATTCATTTTTGTTTTATTTCAAGAATCGTTGATCATATTAAAATGTCGTTATGTAAAGCTAAAACAAATGAGAATTACAAACAAAAGCACAAGGGCACAAATTTTATTGATAAGATGGAGATCAGCCAAACGTGTGATTCCAAAGAGTATTTACAAAGTTAGAAAATGGTAATTTACAGGGAAAAGGGCTATGTTGAAACATAACGACCAATATCCTTCTACCAACTTTGAATTCGGGACATCTTGAGCTTCTGTCGAAGATGACCTTGACTGGAGTTTTCCTCCGATGGATGGTGTAACTACTGCTGAGGGACTTGCCTCTGTTGAACATAGTTACTTGCCATTATCCCTAACTTTTGCCTGGATTGTACTGTGATGTTTCCAATCCACCGGGATGATTTTTTATTTATTTTGTCTCTAACTTTTGCCTGGACCGCCCTTTCGGGTTTTCAATCCACCGAGACGTTTTTTTTAGGCGAAGTATTTCTTGACTACATCAACATTTGTGGGGTATGCAAATTCCTCTCCGTCCATGGTTGCAAGTCTCAAGGCGCCGCCTGAGAAGGCTTTCTTGACCACATAGGGGCCGTCATAGTTCGGAGTCCATTTACCCCGAGAATCAGTGAGAAATGATTGTATCTTCTTGAGCACAAGGTCTCCTTTCCTGAAGATGTGAGGTCGAACCCTTTTGTCAAAGGCCTTCTTCATTCTCTGTTGATACAATTGACCATGGCATAGTGCTGTTATTCATTTTTCTTCGATCAGATTTAGTTCGTCGTGTCGACTTTGACACCACTCAGATTCGGTGAGCTTGGCTTCCATCAATACTTGGATTGACGAGATCTCTAATTCTATGGGGAGCACTGCTTCCATACCATATACTAGAGAGAAAGGGGTTGCCCCTGTTGAAGTGCGGACAGATGTGCGATAACCGTGAAGAGCAAAGGGCAACATCTCGTGCCAATCTTTGTAGGTTACGACCATCTTCTGAATAATCCTCTTGATGTTCTTGTTAGTCGCTTCTACCACTCCGTTCATCTTTGGCTGGTAGGGAGATGAGTTATGGTGTTCGATCTTGAACTCTGCGTACAACTCTTTCATCATCTTATTGTTCAAGTTAGATCCATTATCAGTAATGATCTGGCTTGGAACACCATAACGACAGATGATATTGTTTTTGATAAATCGGACCACCACTTGTCGGGTTACATTAGCGTACGACGCTGCTTTGACCCACTTGGTGAAATAGTCAATGGCTACCAGGATGAACCGATGTCCATTTGTAGCTTTGGGCTCGATCAAGCCAATCATGTCGATTCCCCATGTGGAAAAAGGCCACGGGGAAGAAAGAACTTTGAGATGCGTTGGCGGTACATGAATTTTGTCGGAGTATATCTGACACTTGTGACACCTCCTCATGTACTTGTAGCAGTCGGATTCCATTGTCAACCAATAGTACCATGCTCTTAGAATTTTTCTCGCCATTGTGTTTCCGTTGGCATGAGTGCCAAAGGATCCCTCGTGAATTTCTTTCAACAGCATGTCTGCCTCTGGTCTGTCTACGCATCGGAGCAATACCATGTCAAAATTTCTCTTATAAAGAGTATCACCGCTCAGGAAGAAGCTACCTACTAGCCTTCTGAGGGTCTTTATATCCTTTCTGAATGCCCCAGGAGGGTACTCTTGTTTTTGAAGGAAGCATTTGATATCGTGATACCAAGGTTTGTCGTCTATGACTGCTTCAATCGTGAAGATGTAAGCGGGCCGTTCAAGGCGCATTATGTCGATCTTAGGTATGTCATTCCATTGACCTACACTAATCATGGAAGAGAGAGTGGCTAATGCTTCGGCCATGTGATTCTCCTCACGAGGGATGTGATGAAACTCGATTCTGTTGAAGAAAGGTAACAACCTTCTTGGATAATCTTTGTAAGGAATCAGTCCTGATTGGTATGTGTTCCAATCTCCTTTTATCTGATTGATAACCAGGGCTGAGTCGCCATATACGTCCAAGTTTTTTATCCTTAAATCAATCACTTCTTCGAGACACATGATACAAGCTTCGTACTCGGCCTCGTTGTTTGTACATTTGAACGTAAGTCGAGCGGTGAAAGGAATGTGGGTACCCTGAGGGGTAACAATTATTGCCCCAATTCCGTTTCTATAATGATTAACTGCTCTGCCAAAGATAAGTCCCCACTGGGAACCTGGTTCTGGCCCTTCACTGAGTAGCGGTTCGTCACAGTCTTTCATTTTCAAATACATGACATCTTCGTCTGGGAAGTCAAACCCGATTGATTCCTGATCGTCAATTGGTTGATGAGCCAAATGATCGGCTAAAATACTCCCTTTAACGGCTTTCTGAGCGTGGTACTCTATGTCATATTCTGACAACAACATCTTCCAACGGGCGATTCTTCCCGTGAGAGTAGGTTTTTCAAATACATAATTGATTGGGTCCATCTTGGAGATTAACCAAGTAGTGTGATGAATCATGTACTGGCGCAGACGTTTGGCTGCCCAAGCCAAAGCATAACAAGTTTTCTCGAGCATCGTGTACCGAGTTTCACAGTCGGTGAACTTCATGTTTATATGGTAAATGGCAGACTCTTTTCGTTTGGTTTTGTCCTGTTGGCCAAGTACCCATCCCATTGAGTCCTCTAGGACTGTGAGGTAAATGATTAATGGTCTTCCTTCCACTAGAGGTGATGGAATCGGAGGATTCAACAGATATTCCTTAATACTGTCGAAGGCGGTTTGGCAATCTTCTATCCAAATGCAGTCCTGGTTCTTTTTGAGTAACTTGAAAATCAACGCACATGTGGCGGTCATGAGGAATATGAATCTGGAGATATAGTTCAAACGTCCGAGGAATCCTCTGACTTATTTTTCAGTTTTCGGAGAAGGTATTTCTTGAATGGTGTCATACCCCAAATTTTAACCACTAAGATTTCCCATCATTGTGAGAATCATCATCACAGTATGAAGGAACCATCATGCTTCATCAGTCTCCCCGAAGATGGGTGGGCATCCACTATAATCAAAATTAGGGTTTCTAGCCCTCTTGGAGCCTTAGGCAAATGATCAATCAAGGAATGACATGATCTTCAACTTGTCTAACCTCTCAAACATTCACAAGGGATCAAGAGGACTCCCACTTCAAGGATTAAGCACAAAGTTGCTCCCTTCTAGGTGGATCAAGCTTCAAGATCGCCAGTGTCACCAAATTAGGGTTTTGGTCGACCAGGGCCTCCAGATGAAATATTTCATCTGGACACAAGCCAAAGATCCAAAACACAACCTAATATACTCCATGGAACCTCATGGACCCAATCATCAAGTCAATTTGACCTCAGGGGATGCATACATAAAAAATCAGGAATTAGGGTTTCTTGACCTAATTCACCCCTAAGTTGACTTTTGGGACAAATCATGAGCCAAGACCTCAAGAGAGGGTTTGAGGGTCTCTAATGAACTATATTGATCCATTTGGAACAATGGATTAATCCAAGAAGCTTGAGCAACAAGTCTCAATTTCATCTGCACCACAATTAGGGTTTCGCGAGGAAAGTCAACTGTAACTTTGACTTTTGACCAGGACATGCCTCAATATACCCCATGACACCCATGAAACATGTCCATCAAGTTTTATTTAGGTCAAGGACATGATTTCCTGAGGAATTGCACAATTTGGAATTCATCTGATAAAAAGTCAACTGTGCACAAAAGTCAACTTTGACTTTTTGAGATTTTTCACCAAAATGGATTTTTAACCCTAAAATGATGTTAATGTGTGATTTGAATCATCATTCATCAAGAAAAATCAAGAAAAGTTGGATAACTTGTAAAAGGGGTAACCATAAAAACTTAGAAATTTTTCTAAGTTAAAAATAAAGTGACAAGGGTACCAACTTTGGAGGATCATAACTCCTAAACCACAAGGCCATTTTTTTCCATCCAAAGATGGATTTGTAGCCCTCATTACCCTCTACAAAAACTTCAACTAGACCTAAGTCCAATTCATTAAGGATTTTGAGTTATGGAGTGATCAAAATGGCTGAAAAGTGAAAATGTCACTTTTTCCAACACTTAGTGAAATTTTCACTAAGTCCAAATCTGTCTTCATTTTTTTCCAAATGTAGGGGATTTTTCACTTGGATTCAAAAGAGATCAAAACCAAACATGTTCAAACAGTTGTGGTATCATGTAAGGGCTTTCCAAAATGGCCAAGAACATTGCCAAATTCCATTTAAGTTATGAGATATGACATTGGCGAGTTGCCTTGCTGAAATCTGTCAAAGGCAAGGCAGAATTTGCAATTTTGCTCGATTTGCCAAAATCAGCCAAATTCAAATGCTCCTATCCACTTGGACACATCTGAGGATTGAATCTAAAGGGGACAATCACTGAGCCAAGCCTCCAAAGTCCATGGAACAAGAAATAGCATGTTGAACCTTGAATGGCCAAAATAGGGACAAGACTCCAAATTTGGATTGATGCATTCAATGGAAGCATCAAGGTGGCATGGACTGAGCCATTCTCATCTGAAATCAGTCAAGACTTATCCAAGACCAAGGGAACCAAAGCTCTGTGCCCTAACCTCTAGTCAATGGCTAGAGGAGACTTGCATTTCCATTGGCCAACATTGAACAAACACCTGCTACAGTTGCCATTCACTGTGGATCCCAAAACAAACTTGCTCTACTATAAATAGAGATCAATTGTGATCAGTTTGAGTACACCAAAGCCATCTAACAGATGCTTTCCTCAAAATCTCTTTCTCTTGGCAAAAATGCCTTTCTTAGCAAGGTAGCTATCGGGTTTTGAGTTTGAGAGCTTTTCCAATCAAACCAATCACTTACACACCTCACATACATCATATAGAAGTGATCCAAACACTCACATAACATCTGGATTACAGATTTCACAAAATCACCAGTCAATTGCTCAAGTTCTTGACAGTTTTGCAATTGAGGTGCCATCTTCAACTCCAAACCATTTCAATCCATTCCAAGCACTCAGACACATCACTTGGCACCTAGGGAAGCTATCCACATCATTTGAACCTAGCTGTAACACCTCCAACACAAATCACGATCACCAGTTGCAAGTGGTAAGCATGAGCTCTTCTAACTCTATGATCCATGCATTTTTTGCTGCACAATAATTTAGCCATATGTTCATAATCATGCATGGAATGTTTCCCCTCAATTAATTGCATTGTTTGAATCGTGTATCAAAAATCCTAGCCTTCATGCAGAAATTAGGGTTCTTGAGGATTTTTCATGATTTCTTGTTATATGTTTAATTTAAATGAAATTAATGGACATAGACATGATCGTAAGGTTGAGACGAGCATAATGATATGTGGATTGCATGTTATAATCAAGTATTCAGTGAGATTGAAGAGAAAATGCAAATCTGGCCAAGCCCAGAACACGCGCGTGTTCTTGGCGCCATTTCTTTCAAATTCAAATATTTGAATTTTGTGATTTTATTTAATTGATTCAAAAATTAATTTCTCTCTGAGTTTTAATGATTTTGAGTTGATTCTTTTTTTAATAATTCACAAAAATGTAAAAATATTTTATTTTATCAAAAAATCCCAAAAATATTATTTATTTCATATAATTGATATTTTTGCAAAGAATTAATATTTTAATTGTTTTTGACATTTTAAATATTTTTTCCACATTGATTTTGCAACTTTTAATGCTTTCTAATTATTTTGTAGGTCAATACTTAATTTTTGAAGCATTAATCCAAGATCACAATTTGTTTTTCATATGTTAAACAATTTTGATCATTTTAATTGAATTTTTATTCAATTAAATACATTTTTGAAAACAAATTAGGGTTTTTGGATTAATTCAACCCTCATAAATCATTTTCAAAACACTTGGGCCTCTAATAGAGTGTAAGACCCAATATTTTTTTTGACCAAATCATTTTTGGGCCTCAATGTATTGTATAAGTCCCGATACCGTCAAAAACAAACGGCACGATCGCCGCCTTTTGAAAATAACCCTTGGGCCTCTCCTTGAGCTATAAGACCCATTCAAAACTCTTGGGCCTCTAATAGAGTGTAAGACCCAACCCCCCTTTTAACCAAAATCATATGGGCCCCACTTATTGTATAAGTCTCTCTGCGTTAAAAGAAAACCTAGGCGCGATCGTCATTTTCAAACGGAAAAATCATCTGGGCATACCCTCGTGTTATAAGCCCCACTCTTTTTCTTTAAAACTTTTTGGGCCTCTTGAAAGAGTGTAATACCCATCCCTTTGTACAGAAAACATTTTGGGCCTCAGTCACTTGTATAAGTCCCTCTGTACAAATTCAAACAGTGCGCTCACTGATAAAACCCTGGGCCTCTCCTTGAGCTGTAAGCCCCAAATCTTTCTTTTTCAAAGCACTTTCTCCTTTGATTTTGAATATATTGTTGTTTTCAATCTTTCTTTGTTGAACAACTAACCAAATAGCATGGAAGCTCTACAACCGAGTAAGTGGTTATTACTTTCATTTACCGCTTTCATATACATATAACTGTATTGTGGGGCTGTTTTCACTGTAAGTCTTCTTTCATAAACTCATATCAACTGTGTAATAATAGTATAGATATTTAGAGTTTCTCCGGCAACTACGTCTAGCATTAAGCCCGTTGATCACTCTTAGAAATAGTCTAAACTAGATCCCCATAGGATTACCAGACACAGTCTTCCCTCCTCTTGGGGTTAAACAATATGGAGATATGAAAGGCAACATTCTCTGTGAACCCTTTCATAGACTGTCACTCATAGAAGTTGTCAAGAAACTCTATTCCCCATAGATGATCTCTTCTCCGTGAATTGCATCTCTTGAGTTTCTTCCAAATTCTCGAACTTTCCTGACTTTGATCTGTTCTCAGTGAATAGCATTGCCTTGAATTTCTCGGGGTTTGGGGACCCACAGGCTTCTTAAAAGCAATTGTCAAGAAACTCTATTCCCCAGAGACGATCTTTTCTCCGTGAATGGCATCTCTTGAGTTTCTTCCAAATTCTCGAATTTTCCTGACTTTGATCTATTCTCGGTGAATAGCATTGCCTTGAATTTCTCGGGGTTTGGGGACCCATCGGCTTCCTAAAAGCAATCGGCCTCCTCTTGGGCATTGTACAAGGACCCACAGGCTTCCTAAAAGCAACCTAGCCTCCTCTTGGGCTTAGTACAAGGACCCTACGACTTCTTAGAAGTATTCACAGCCTCCTCTTAGGCTTCGTATAATGATTTCTTCCTCCAGGAATGATAGCCTCCTCTTGGGCTTCGTACAAGGACCCGTCGGCTTCTTAAAAGTCTCCAGCCTCCTCTTGGGCTTCGTATAAATTATCCCGACGACCTCTTAGAGGTATAGGAACAGAACCTAGTCGTCCTCATAGAACAGTCCTTTCATAGAGTCTACTACTGTTTCTCAAAACATGGTACAAAAGATAAAACTCTAGACATGGACAGTCTAATCTCCTTGAGTCTCAAAGACATTCTCAGTGACCCCTTCGTTAAATAGGAAGGAAACCTGTAGACTTGGACAGTCTCTATACCCTTCGGATTTCCCGCTTCCTTAAAGAACAGGAATATCCCTGATCATCGAATTAAATCCTCGAGTACAATGTTGCTCATATAAGAACTGATTTTCTCTTTAAAATCAGTATACTGGACCTGTCACTTAACTGAACAGTCACCGTAGCCTCCTCTTGGGCTTTGTACAAATAATTCTCCCCCAGTGGAGTCAAACAACGTTTAGCCTCTCTCTCGGGCTTTGTACGAGACACATAAAAGACTCCCTCGTTGAGTCAATCACCCCTTCAGCCTCCATCTCGGGCTTTGTACGAGATACAAAAATTCTCTTGTTGAGTCAAATAGCCTCCATCTAGGGCTTTATACGAGATACCAAAAGATTCCCTCGTTGAGTAAAAACCTTTTAGCCTCTCTCTCGGGCTTTGTACGAGACACATATTAGTCTCCTCTTAGGTTTTGTATAAGAAAACCACTGGTTGATCCGATCAACCTTTTAGCATCAAAGCTGTGCCTCGTTCACAATACACAAACATCAACAACTCCTTCCCTTTCATCTAATCGTTGTAAGCGGCAAGCCTCTGGATCATCTACATCCATGCCACTGTCCCTCTTTTAGCATGAGAAATTCCTAAGGAAAGATAGCATTGCTCTACACTGAGTTAAAGTCTTCTCCTCCAGGTTAAAACCCCCTATAAAGGAAATTATGGCATTGCTCGGATCCGCGTATCCCGGTTAAAGTAATTCTCCTTTATAACCATTCACTCAACAGTTGTGACAGACAAACCCCTCTTTAGAGATGACAAATTCTCTCTAAAGTCAACAGCCTTTTAGCTTCACATCTTGGGCTTTGAACAAGATACAAATCACCTTTTGCTTCACGTCTTGGGCTTTGAACAAGACACCAAAAACAACCAATTTCCTCCCATAGAATAGGAGGAACTACGAATGCTCTAATTTCCCTGTTTCGGTAAGCGGGAATACGTAGGCATAAGATTGAAAGAAAAATCTTAGCGAGCACACTAAACAAAAACCCAAAATCCCATATCTCCATCAATCAAAAGCAGTAATTCAAAAGCATCAGTCCTAACATCCAAATCCTTGTTCCCCGCCAGAAACCTTCTGTCAAGAAAGAAACTAGTATTGGCGAAAATACAAATAACCAGTACAAAGGCCCCCCCACATTGATAGCATCCGTAAACTAAAAGACCGCTATTTAAACTCAGTATGCAAAGCAGGGTTAATTGGAGACATCTATTTCCCTTCCTTATTCAGCTCACAATAGGATAAAAAATGAATCGACCTGTAGTTAAAACTCAACCGCCGAGAGCGACCAGCGCTTAAGAACCGCGTCCAAAATCGCTCGCTACAGAAAAATGGCGCCCACCGTGGGGCCGTTCAAGGTTAGATCTAGGCACGGTTTCCCTTTTCACCTCTTGTGTGAATACCACAGATTGGGGCTTCCGCCGGGGAACCCAATTTCTGTCAGGAACTTAGGATTCATAGCTTTAAAGGTCTAGGATGTTTAGGACAAATATATATACTACTTTTCCTAATTGCTATACGTGTTTATTTTTCTGCTAATGGGAATGCGGGTGATGCCGTATGTGGAAAGATTGAGTGTACACTTAAGATAAGTGATGGCGACGAGGTCGACCATCAACCTCAGTGGAGGCTGACCAATGCAACCCATTCTCTCACCTAGACAATGGGCCGATTGTTAAGTCTGAGAAGCTGAGGAGCCAAACCCTTTTGTAGTGCAGAAACTATCGGGAATAGTTGTTACGCGATACTACCCTCATTTGAGGCTGGTGATCTATTCTCGGTGAATGGCACTTACTCTAAGATTGCACTACAAATCGTTGGCGATCCCCTTGTTGTTTTGCTTTCCTGGGAGGAGCTGATGATAATGAGTACAGGTACAAAAATCACCTTAGTATAAACCTTTGGGGATGGGTAGAGCCTTGACTTCATGACAACGACCCTTTGACCCCATGTTTTTTCTATGTTTTTGTGTGCTGCATTCATGCATTCATCTAAAAAACATTAAAAAAAAAATCTTCTCTTCTAGTCTCTCTGTTTTTTAAATTAAACTAAGACTGTGATTGCAAATATCAGAGAAAAGGATTACGCTCATGGATTTCGGTAGAAGGAGAACTCATACGTACACCTTCAAGGTTCCAAAGTTAGAGGATTTGAGAAGGTTAGCAAGGATGATCACTAACCCTGAGGCTTTCAGAGCCAAGCACGGAGGTTTGCTACCACTGTTAGGAGTCCATGTGATTGAGGGAATCATGGATGCGCTCATTCAGTTTTACGATCCGGTTTATCACTGTTTCACATTCCCAGATTACCAGCTTGCACCAACACTGGAGGAGTATTCTCATCTGATTGATTTACACATCACTGATTGAGCTCCATTTTCCGGACTGGAAGAAATTCCAAAGAATCAGACCATTGCAAGAGCAATTCATTTGGACGAGTCTGAGGTCAGGACTCACATAACCACTAAGGGTGGCATCCAAGGTTTGCCAGCCCAGTTCTTGACAAAGAAGGCCCTGTATTTTGCCAGTATAGGAAACGTGACTGCTTTTGAAAGCATCTTTGTCTTGCTCACCTACTTGTTATTTTTGTTTCCCAACATCAATAACTTCGTCGATATTAACTCCATTAAGGTTTTTCTCATTGGAAATCCTGTGCCGACTTTGCTCGTAGATGCGTATCATTCTGTACACTTGGGGAATTTGTACAGCGGAGGGGAGATCACATGTTGTGTACCTCTGTTTTACAAATGGTTTATCTCTCACTTGCCCAAGTCTGCTGCTTTTTGGGATTGTAAGAGTGCCTTGCGTTGGTCGCAGAAGATCATGTCTCTTACCAACTCTGATATAGATTGGTGTAATAGGATCTATGATGGAATCAGAATCATCGACCGTTCTGGAAACTTCCCCAACGTACCCCTTATAGGAACTATAGGAGGAATCAACTATCATTCGGTATTGGTTCGTCGTCAATTTGGATACCCGATGAGACACGTCCCACTGGGTGTTCATCTGGAAGGTCTTTTCTTCAAGGAAGGAGAAAACGACAGAGCACTAAAGATGGAAATAGTGAATGCTTGGAAACACATTTATAAGAAAGGACGAGAGTCTCTAGGAAAACTAAACTGTGTCTTGGTGGAGCCTTATCTCTATTGGGTACAAACTAGAGCTCTCAAGCTAAAAATGCCTTATCCTCGTTACGGAATTCTTCTGCCTAGGGAATCTGTCATGTACTTCATGACGGAGACTGAAAAGCTTCAGGGTACTCTCAACAAAGTTCAAAGGGAGAGAAGGTCTTGGAAGAACAAGTACCGCACCCTCGACGTAGAGTGCATCAAAATACAACAACTACTGAAAGATAAGGATGCTCTGATCGAGATTTTAGAGCAACATGCTGTAGAGAATCAAGATGACCAAAGGAATTTGCTCACTCCTTTCACCTGGCAAAGGAATGACAACCCGACAACGGCCCAAGAGCCCCGGTCAAAGAAAAGGAAGATACTAGAATCAGCACCCGGTTTCTCTTCAGAGAGGACTCGGGACCATTAGCTTAGGTTTCTGTTTCTGCACTTTGTAATCTACTGTATTTCCGTTTCTGTAATCCTTTGAACTCAATAAAAAGGGGTTTCCCCACTGTTTGATATTTGCAATCTAATTGTCGAAGTTTATTTTGATTAAACCAAAAATAAACAATTAATATAATCATTGCATTCATCATTCTCACATCGTGTATTCTTCTTACCTACGAATCTCACGTTTGTGTCTCGGTTCTAGAGTCAAACTGTCTCATTCGTATAATACTCGGGCCAATCGTCAGAAAAAGATGGATGATCTTGAGGAAGAAAACAGAGAGTTGAAAGAAGGGATCGACGCTCTGAGAGAGGATATGAGAAAGCTTCGTAACGACATGCAAGCCATTGCAGAAGCTCAGCTACAAAGGACTGTGATCTCAGGGATCACCTCAACGCCCATAATGGAGAAGTATGATCCTAGGTATCAAATGCCGAAAGATCGTCCCTAGGGCATGCCTGTTAACTATATCCCGGAAGGATATGTTCCGCCGATCACTGAAGATCCGGGAATCACAACAGAAGTCGCTGGGCCTGAAGGTTACAAACTTCGGGAAAACGAAGATGCCAGGGGCATACTAAAGACTCCTGAAGGTTACAAACTTCGGGAAATGCCAAGACTCACTGCCGTAGTCACGGTACCACCCCCTGTGGTGCACACTGTCCTAGAAAGACAGATTCCACAGACACCTTCTGGTAAGAAGGAAACTATGTTGGACAGAATGGAGGAATTCCAGGAACAGTTCTTGGAAATGCAGAAGGAGTTGCAAGCCATTCGCGGTCAGGATCTATTTGGAAAGGACGCCGCAGATCTATGCTTGGTCCCAAATGTGAAAGTCCCGCACAAATTTCAAGTGCCCGACTTTGAAAAGTACAAGGGTAACTCTTACCCTCAAAGCCATCTGGTGATGTACGCTCGGCGAATGTCAGCTCAGACGGAGAATCGGGACCTACTGATTCACTACTTTCAGGATAGTTTAACCGGTGCCGCACTCAAATGGTACATGGGTTTAAACCGTGCCTCGATCAGCACATTCAGAGATCTTGGCACCGCCTTCGTCCAACAATACAAATACAATTTGGACATGGCACTCGACAGAGATCAACTCAGATCAATGTTGCAAAAGGACAAGGAAATCTTTAAGGAGTATGCTCAAAGGTGGCGTGAAATTGCCGCTCAAATTTATCCACCTCTTGAGGAAAAAGAGATGACAAAGATCTTCTTAAAGACCTTAAGCTCATTTTACTATGACCGAATGGTTGCCAGTGCGCCCAGTGATTTAACCGAGATGGTCGGCATGGGCGTACGTCTTGAGGAAGCTGTCCGAGAAGGACGTTTGGTAAAAGACACTGGATCGACGAGCGGTACTAAAAAATACGGTAGTGCTCTCCCTAAGAAAAAAGAGCAAGATATTGGGAATATCTCTCTCGGAAAGCAAAGGCGACGTTATCAACCGGTAGCAGCTGTGACTCCTGCTATCAACCCTGCACCTATTCCTACGTATCAACCTCAGGTTGTACAGAGCCAACCTAATCAGCAAAGGACACAACAACCTCTTCAGCAGGCTCGTCCTCCATATAATAACAACCGTACAACACGGCCACCAGGATTTGATCCTATACCCGTAACGTACGCAGAGCTGTTTCCATTACTACTGGCTAAGGGGCACATTCAGACTAAATCTCCTCTTACAGTACCAGAAAATCTGCCTTTTTGGTTTAAGGTGGATCAAACATGCCCTTATCATCAAGGAGGATTAGGGCATAACATAGGGACTTGTCTCAATTTCAAGTCTGACGGGCAAAAACTTGTTAGGAGCGGGGTCTTATCTTTCAAGGATACGAATCCCAATGTTCTTACGAACCCACTGCCTCAACATGAGAAGGCTGCAGTCAATCTGATTGAGAAAGAGACTAATAATGTCTATCAAATTCACGATGTACTCTTGTTAAAGACCAATCTGGTTAAGATGCATTGTAGACAGAGTGGATATGGCCATGTGCCACCTCATAACTATCATCAGTGTGATATCTGCTCTAAATACAACCAAGGATGTTCTATAGTGCAAGCAGCTCTGCAGGAACATATGGATCTCGCATGGATCCAAGAGCACCGAGTTCGTGGAGTTAACATGATCTATATGAATTCTAACATCATTCAGAACCACGACATCCGTGCGATGAATGTCAACTTGGTGGCGATGCACTCAAGGCATAGCCAGTATCATAATCTGCCGCGGCACAATTACAGTTCCTGTCTGACTTGCTCGGTAAACAAACAGGGATGATCTTTCATATAAGAGGCCCTCTAGCGTCAGATGGATCTTGGATGGATCCAAGACTACCATGATAGGAATCCCTATCAGATCAACATGGTTCAGATAGTTGATATTCGCGTGATGAATACCAACCTGGTAGAGTTACATGCTGAGCAGGTCCGACTCGGATTCTTAATATCACATGACTATCAAAGCTGTAAAGCGGGTTGCGAAAACGATCAGGGTTGTACCCTTGTCCAGGAGGCACTTCAGCACTTGTTAAATCACTGGTGGATGCCAATCTACATGGACGGAGATACTCAGCAAATTAGTATCAGTAACAGGAATCCTACTCGTCTTCAAAGTCAGGATGTCCGATCTGTGGAAGCTAACCTAGTGAGGTTACATTGTATTCAATGTGGGCATGGCCAGGTGCCAGCACACAACTATGAACGTTGCGGCATCTGTTCGGAAAGTAACCAAGGGTGTTACCTTGTGAGAGCAGCTCTTCAGGGTCAGGTAGATCGTGGAGAGATTCGTCCATATCCGGGTTCTGGACCCATCAACTGGACGCCGAATTACCTTGCTGATCAAGTTGAGGATGGTGTCACCATCTCTGGTCGTCACCAGACCAGGGATGTTTTTGCCATCATCCCTCTACTTGACAAATCTAAAGTTCCCAACCGGGAATGGATCGAGATTACTTATGATGGTCAGAAAAATCAGAAAGTTCCCATAGTCATCTATCTGCTGGGACCACTACCGTATGAATCAACTAAGGCTATCCCTTACAAATACGGTGCAATGACAGTTGAAAATGGAAAGGAAATTCCATTACCCTCCGTTGTGAATATTACAAACATCAGTCGAGTAACACGGAGTGGTAGAATCTTCAACCGAGGGGTTGGGGAAGTTAACAAGGAAAAGGAACTTCAGACGAAAGCTCCTGATCCACTAGTCGGTCAATCCAGTAATCCCGACCTTTCGAAAAACAACGATGAGATGCTGAAGCTCATCCAAAGGGGTGAATTCAACATTGTGGATCAACTGTTACAAACTCCTTCAAAGATCTCGGTATTATCACTGTTACTCAGTTCAGAAGCCCACAGGGAGGCTCTACAGAAAGTCTTGGAGCAAGCCTTTGTGGAACAGGATGTAACAATCAGACAGTTCGATAGTATTGTCTCTAACATCACTTCCTGCAACAATTTGGGATTTAGTGATGAGGAATTACCTGAAGAGGGTCGTCGTCATAACATGGCGCTCAACATTACAGTTAACTGCCAGGACGATGCGTTAGCTAGCGTACTGGTAGACACAGGGTCAACCCTGAATGTTATGCCGAAGTCCACTTTGATGCAATTATCATTCAAAGGCCCTCTGATGAGAGTCAGCGAGGTCGTCGTTAAAGCATTCGATGGATCCAGAAAAATAGTTATCGGCGAAGTTGATCTTCCCATAACTATCGGTCCTCACACTTTCCAAGTTACTTTCCAGGTCATGGACATCCGGGTAACGTACAGTTGTTTATTAGGAAGACCTTGGATACACCAGGCTGGAGCGGTTACTTCGACCCTCCACCAAAAGCTAAAGTTCGTCAAGAACGATCAACTTGTCACAGTCTGTGGAGAACAAGCCTTGCTTGTAAGCAATTTGTCATCGTCTACTGGTATAGAACCCGAGGAGGTTATTGGAACTCAGTTCCAAGCACTGTCGGTAAGCAAAGACAATCAGTTCAAAGGAGGAACCTCGATTTCCTCATACAAAGATGCTATCAAAGCGGTCGAGAGTACCGACGCGACAGGATGGGGACAACTTGTCATTCCTATTGACAATAAAACAAAGAAGGGTCTTGGTTTTTCTGCAACCTGTACCCAGATAGCTGCCAACGATGAAAGTCTTCATCCCATTCTAAACTTCTTCCATAGTGGAGGTTTCCTTCACCCAGTGTCTCAGACAGTTCATGCTATCAATGAAGAAGATCCCTCTGACACAGATGAAGAGTGGAAGTCCTACCTTAACGAGGACAGTTATATGTCTCAGGAAGAGGTACCTATGCCTTTTTGTTTCCCTACAGAAAGTCCGAGATTTATACCACGGTCAGACATCGAAATGATCTATGGAGATTGTGATCCAGAAGGATGTCGTACTCCGCCAAATTCATTAGAGGAAGACACTCTGATGAAAGATAACTTTGACCACAATTACTATGGCCCAATGGATGGTCTGCCAATGTGGCAACCTTATCCAGGAAACTTGGGGCAAGAGAGTCAGCCGAACAATGAAAATCAGCTGACCATTTTTGAACAGAATACCTGTGTCCCCACCATGTCATGGGATCAACACTCAAGTCATTCGGAAACTACTCAACATGAAGATGAATTTGCAACGTTTGCATGGCTTGAATTCATCAACTATGCTTTTCCCGAGGTCAACGTCATCGAGAGGGATGACCCCTCCAGTTCCAAAGAAGTTTGGGACACCTTGGGACAACCGAATGGGAAATATGACTTCATGGTCAAGTACACCGCTCCCGAAAGCTCTCATATCAGGCTCGAAGATATCCAGCCAACTGGATGGGGAGATACAGCTGAGAGCACAAATACTATGCAAAATACAACTGAGGAATTCTCCTACGACAATTATGCCTGGGAGACAGATTCCAATGATCCCACTCCACCAGAAATCAGCGTCATTTCTGAAGACAAATCAAGGAAGGTGCCAGACTTTGTGATTCACCGAGGAGTTCGCTGCCAATGGGTTGCCGTCGAGGTTCCGAAGATCGTTCATCAGTCAAAGTAATTGCCATCTTTAACCTTTCACCCTGCCCAGGTGAAACAGATGTTTTGATAGGGCTCGCTTTCTATAAATTTTCCCTCTTCGCTTTGCCCAAAGCGACAGAGTTTTGTTTTATAGGGCTGTAGTTTCAAGGATCGACTTGTTCATTAATAAAATAACGTCGTTCTATAATTTCTGCATTAATTGCTGTTTTCTCTTTTCGTTTTTCAGAAAATGGTAATCCTAAAAAACAATTCAAAAATAAAAACAAGCAGTAAAATAAAACACTGCACACACTTGCATTTTCTCTATCTCTTCTAAACACGAATCATCACGTCATGCAGATTGCTTGTTTTAAACCCCGTTGAAACATACGATCCGATGCCTTCTCCCAACTTTGAGTTCCCGATATTTGGGGCTGAAGAAGAAAATGACGACAAAATTCCAGAAGAGATCTCCCGACTACTCAGACAAGAGGAAAGGTCCATTGAACCTCACAAAGAACCGTTGGAAACGGTAAACTTGGGTTCAGAGCAAGAGAGAAAAGAAATCAGGATTAGGGCACTGCTCAGTCCAACTGCCAGAGAAGGTTTAATAAAGCTTCTCAAAGAATTTCCCAATGTATTCGCTTGGTCCTATCAGGATATGCGAGGGTTGGATACCAGCATCGTGGAACATCACTTACCGCTAAGATCAGAATGTACGCCAGTAAAGCAAAGGTTGAGACGCACTCACCCGGACATGGCCATCAAAATCAAAGAGGAGGTGTAGAAACAGATTGACGCGGGTTTCCTCGCTACGTCAGAATATCCTCAATGGTTAGCCAATATCGTACCCGTTCCCAAAAAGGATGGAAAAGTCAGAATGTGTGTCGACTACAGGGATCTAAACAAGGCTAGTCCAAAGGACGACTTTCCTTTACCACACATTGACATGCTAGCAGACAGCACAGCAAAGTTCAAAATTTTCTCCTTCATGGATGGATTCTCGGGCTATAACCAAATCAAAATGGCGCCGAAAGACATGGAGAAAACTTCATTCATTACCCCATGGGGTACCTTTTGTTACAAGGTAATGCCGTTCGGCTTGAAGAACGTCGGGGCAACCTATCAAAGGGCCATGACTACTCTGTTTCATGACATGATACACAAAGAAATCGAGGTATATGTCGATGATATGATTGCAAAATCAAAAACAGAGAGTGAGCACGTTGAACATCTATAAAAATTGTTCGAACGTCTAAGAAAATTCAAGCTACGCTTGAGTCCCAACAAGTGCACCTTCGGTGTCCATTCAGGGAAACTACTAGGGTTGATCGTCAGCCAGAAAGGAATTGAGGTTGATCCTGACAAGGTTAAGGCCATTCAAGAAATGCCTTCTCCGAAAACTGAAAAACAAGTCAGAGGATTCCTGGGACGTTTGAACTGCATCTCCAGATTCATATTCCTCATGACCGCGACATGCGTGCCGATTTTCAAGTTACTTAAAAAGAACCAGGATTGTGTTTGGTCAGAAGACTGCCAAACCGCCTTCGACAGTATCAAGGAATATCTGTTGAATCCTCTGATTCTATCACCTCCAGTGGAAGGAAGACCCTGATCATTTACCTCACAGTCCTAGAGGACTCAATGGGATGTGTACTTGGCCAACAAGACGAAACCAAACGGAAAGAGTCTGCCATCTACTATCTAAGCAAGAAGTTCACCGACTGCGAGACTCGGTACACGATGCTCGAGAAAACTTGTTGTGCTTTGGCTTGGGCAGCCAAACGTCTTCGCCAATACATGATTCATCACACTACTTGGTCAATCTCCGAAATGGATCCAATCAAGTATGTTTTCGAAAACCTGCTCTTACGGGAAGGATTGCCCGTTGGCAGATGCTGTTATCAGAATATGACATAGAGTACCACGCTCAGAAAGCCGTTAAGGGAAGTATTTTAGCCGATCATTTGGCTCATCAACCGATTGACGATCAAGAATCAATCGGGTTTGACTTCCCAAACAAAGATGTCATGTATCTAAAAATGAAAGATTGTGATGAACCGCTACCCAGTGAAGGGCCAGAACCAGGTTCCCAACTTTGACGGAGCAGTTAATCATTATGGAAATGGAATTGGGGCAATCATTGTTACCCCTCAGGGTACCCACATTCCTTTCACTGCCAGACTTACGTTCAAATGTACGAACAACGAGGCTGAATATGAAGCATGTATCATGGGTCTCGAAGAAGCAATTGATTTAAGGATCAAAAACTTGGACGTATATGGCGACTCAGCTCTGGTTATCAATCAGATAAAAGGAGATTGGAACACATACCAATCAGGACTGATTCCTTACAAAGGCTATGCAAGAAGGTTGCTACCCTTCTTCAATAGAGTTGAGTTTCATCACATCCCTCGTGATGAGAATCACATGGCTGATGCATTAGCCACTATCTCTTCCATGATTAGTGTAGGTCAATGGAATGACATACCTAAGATCGACATAATGCGCCTTGAACGGCCCGCTTACATCTTCACGATTGAAGCAGTCATAGACGACAAACCTTGGTATCACGATATCAAATGCTTCCTTCAGAAATAAGAGTACCCACCTGGAGCATCCAGGAAAGATAGAAAAACCCTTAGAAGATTGGCTGGAAACTTCTTCCTGAGCGGTGACACTCTCTATAAGACAAATTTTGACATGGTCTTGGTCCGATGCGTAGACAGACCAGAAGCAGAAATGCTAATGAAAGAAATTCATGAAGGATCCTTTGGCACTCATGCCAATGGGCACACAATGGCGAGAAAAATCCTAAGAGCAGGGTACTATTGGTTGACAATGGAATGCGACTGCTACAAGTACATGAGGAGGTGTCACAAGTGTCAGATATACTCCGACAAAATTCATGTACCGCCATCACATCTCAAAGTTCTTTCTTCCCCATGGCCATTTTCCATATGGGGAATCGACATGATTGGCATAATTAAGCCCAAGGCTTCAAACGGACATCGGTTCATCCTGGTAGCCATTGACTACTTCACCAAATGGGTCGAAGCAGCGTCATACGCTAATGTAACCCGACAAGTGGTGGTCCGATTTATCAAAAACAATATCATCTGCCGTTATGGTGTTCCAAGCAAGATCATTACTGATAATGGATCTAACTTGAACAATAAGATGATGAAAGAGTTGTGTGCAGAGTTCAAGATCGAACATCATAACTCATCTCCCTACCGACCGAAGATGAACGGAGCGGTAGAAATGGCTAACAAGAATATCAAGAAGATCGTTCAAAAGATGGTTGTAACCTACAAAGACTGGCATTCACGGTTATCGCACATCTGTCCGCACTTTAACAGGGGCTACCCCTTTCTCTCTAGTGTATGTCATGGAAGCAGTGCTCCCCATAGAAGTAGAGATCCCGTCAATCCGTGTATTGATGGAAGCTAAGCTCACCGAAGCTGAATGGTGTCAAAGTCAACACGACGAATTAAACCTGATTGAAGAGAAACGAATCACGGCACTATGCCACGGTCAGTTGTATCAACAGAGAATGAAGAAGGCGTTTGACAAAAAGGTCCGACCTCGTGTCTTCAGAAAAGGGGACCTCGTGCTCAAGAAGATACAATCGTTTCTCACTGATTCCAGGGGCAAGTGGACCCCAAATTATGATGGCCCCTATGTGGTCACGAAAGCTTTCTCAAGCGGTGCCTTGAGACTTGCAACCATGGACGGAGAGGAATCAGCCTACCCCACGAATGTTGATGTAGTCAAGAAATACTTCGCCTAAACTAAAAAAAAAAAAGTCTCGGTGGATTGAAAACCCGAAAGGGCGGTCCAGGCAAAAGTTAGAGACATGAATAAAGAATCATCCCGATGGATTGGAAACATCACAGTACAGTCCAGGCAAAAATTAGGGATAATGGCAAGTAACGATGTTCAACAGAGGTTAGTCCCTCAGCAGCAGCAGCAGTTACACCATCAATCGGAGGAAAACTCCAGCCAAGGTCATCTTCGACAGAAGCTCAGGATGTCCCGAATTCAAAGTTGGTAGAAGGATAGTGGTCGTTATGTTTCAACGTAGCCCTTTTCCCTGTAAATTACCATTTTCAAACTTTGTAAATACTCAATGGAATCACGCTTTTGGCTGATCTCCATCTTATCAATAAAATTTGAGCCCTTGTGCTTTTGTTTGTAATTCTTATTTGTTTTAGCTTTACAGAACGACGTTGTTAACATGATTAATGGCCCTTGAAATAAAACAAAAATGAATTTACTTGTTAAAACTTTTTCTACTTTTAAAATAAAGTCGGCAATTTCTTTTGACTGTTGAACATCAAAGGAACATCAACCGCTTCTCTAGAAGTAAGCGAACTTCAAAGTGCAGAATCAAAGTACTCCTTCTAACCCAGTACGCCTGAATGAAGGGATCAACTGTGTCAGAGACCTTGTTTCGTCTGACACGCCACGACCGAGTTCTCATCTCCTAAGCCCGGCCAACATAGTTCCCCGCGAGGACTACTTCTCCTAAGCAAGGTAGAATTGCTACTTTTGGACCAACGGTACTTCTTCGCCCCGCGATGGCCGAGTATCCAGCCGTGTTCACCTGTCAGTTTGTATGTCGCGTCAGTTTTGTCAGCATAAACATACATACATCATGCATTATTGATTTGCATTCACATTTCATATTGCATCACTATCACTCTAGTCGGTCTTGTCCCCTAGTGATAGAAGTCCTCCCAACCAAGTTATTAGTTCTTGCCTCGTCAAGAAACGCTGCGTTGGAACAACCTCGCCTTCAGTTTATTTCTAGGAGGAAGTTGGCCTTTGACCACTTTGATAACTTGAACCTTTGAAAAGCCAGAGAAAACTTTCAACAAATATCACTCTTCGCCATTGAAGATGATATCCTTGCTTTCTCGGATTAAGGAAAATCCACAGAGAAAGCCTCCTAATCAGAGATTCGGCAGCATGCCAGTTTCGCTCCGAAAAGACCGCTGATGAAAAGGTCATCGGCACCTCAAAATTGGATCCCATCATATGGCATTTCTCTGGGAAGATCCTGAGAAAAGTATGATGTAATATCCCCAAGCGGAAGTAGTCTCTTAAGAGACTCGCTTTCCCCAGATAGTAGAAACAAATGGCGTCTCCAACAGAGAAGTTTGTGCACCTCTACAACTCAGACGATTGGGTTCCCCAGCAAGTCTGACATCGCAACTTTTTCCACTTAAATGGCATCTCCCCGGGAAAATCCGGCGAGAAGTTTGAGGAAAACCGCTACAAATAGCGTCCCTTGTCAATAAAGTTTATTGACGGAAGAAACTTAGACCAGTTCCTTAGTAGGAAACCAGGATCGAGGGGAAGTTTAAATCAGAAACTAAGACCAGTTCCTTGGTAGTAAACCAGGATCGAGGGGAAGTTTAAATCAGAAACTAAGACCAGTTCCTTGGTAGGAAACCAGGACCGAGGGGAGGTTTATTTCAACTAAGACCAGTTCTTTGGTAGGAAACCAGGATCGAGGGGAAGTTTACATAAAAAAAAACCGAGACCAGCTCCTTGGCTGAAGACCAGGACCGAGGGGAAGTTTACCTTTTCTAAGTATCAACACTTAGCAAAAGAAGATGAATGCGCAAGCTGCCATTCATAGCCATCAAAATTTCGGGTATTCCGATATTTAATCCTCTTGCACCCCGAATGCCCGAATACCTTCGTCATTCACACCTTCGTGTCCAAGAAGATTAAATAGGGGCATCTGTCATACCCCAAATTTTGACCACTAAGATTTCCCATCATTGTGAGAATCATCATCACAGTATGAAGGAACCATCATGCTTCATCAGTCTCCCCGAAGATGGGTGGGCATCCACTACAATCAAAATTAGGGTTTCTAGCCCTCTTGGAGCCTTAGGCAAAGGATCAATCAAGGAATGACATGATCTTCAACTTGTCAAACCTCTCAAACATTCACAAGGGATCAAGAGGACTCCCACTTCAAGGATTAAGCACAAAGTTGCCCCCTTCTAGGTGGATCAAGCTTCAAGATCGCCAGTGTCACCAAATTAGGGTTTTGGTCGACCAGGGCCTCCAGATGAAATATTTCATCTGGACACAAGCCAAAGATCCAAAACACAACCTAATATACTCCATGGAACCTCATGGACCCAATCATCAAGTCAATTTGACCTCAGGGGATGCATACATAAAAAATCAGGAATTAGGGTTTCTTGACCTAATTCACCCCTAAGTTGACTTTTGGGACAAATCATGAGCCAAGACCTCAAGAGAGGGTTTGAGGGTCTCTAATGAACTATATTGATCCATTTGGAACAATGGATTAATCCAAGAAGCTTGAGCAACAAGACTCAATTTCATCTGCACCACAATTAGGGTTTCGCGAGGAAAGTCAACTGTAACTTTGACTTTTGACCAGGACATGCTCCCAAACCCTAGGACATGCCTCAATATACCCCATGACACCCATGAAACATGTCCATCAAGTTTTATTTAGGTCAAGGACATGATTTCCTGAGGAATTGCACAATTTGGAATTCATCTGATAAAAAGTCAACTGTGCACAAAAGTCAACTTTGACTTTTTGAGATTTTTCACCAAAATGGATTTTTAACCCTAAAATGATGTTAATGTATGATTTGAATCATCATTCATCAAGAAAAATCAAGAAAAGTTGGATAACTTGTAAAAGGGGTAACCATAAAAACTTAGAAATTTTTCTAAGTTAAAAATAAAGTGACAAGGGTACCAACTTTGGAGGATCATAACTCCTAAACCACAAGGCCATTTTTTTCCATCCAAAGATAGATTTGTAGCCCTCATTACCCTCTACAAAAACTTCAACTAGACCTAAGTCCAATTCATTAAGGATTTTGAGTTATGGAGTGATCAAAATGGCTGAAAAGTGAAAATGTCACTTTTTCCAACACTTAGTGAAATTTTCACTAAGTCCAAATCTGTCTTCATTTTTTTCCAAATGTAGGGGGATTTTTCACTTGGATTCAAAAGAGATCAAAACCAAAAATGTTCAAACAGTTGTGGTATAATTTAAGGGCTTTCCAAAATGGCCAAGAACATTGCCAAATTCCATTTAAGTCATGAGATATGACATTGGCGAGTTGCCTTGCTGAAATCTGTCAAAGGCAAGGCAGAATTTGCAATTTTGCTCGATTTGCCAAAATCAGCCAAATTCAAATGCTCCTATCCACTTGGACACATCTGAGGATTGAATCTAAAGGGGACAATCACTGAGCCAAGCCTCCAAAGTCCATGGAACAAGAAATAGCATGTTGAACCTTGAATGGCCAAAATACGGACAAGACTCCAAATTTGGATTGAAGCATTCAATGGAAGCATCAAGGTGGCATGGACTGAGCCATTCTCATCTGAAATCAGTCAAGACTTATCCAAGACCAAGGGAACCAAAGCTCTGTGCCCTAACCTCTAGTCAATGGCTAGAGGAGACTCGCATTTCCATTGGCCAACGTTGAACAAACACCTGCTGCAGTTGCCATTCACTGTGGATCCCAAAACAAACTTGCTCTACTATAAATAGAGCTCAATTGTGATCAGTTTGAGTACACCAAATCCATTTAACAGATGCTTTCCTCAAAATCTCTTTCTCTTGGAAAAAATGCATTTCTTAGCAAGGTAGCTATCGGGTTTTGAGTTTGAGAGCTTTTCCAATCAAACCAATCACTCGCACACCTCACATACATCATATAGAAGTGATCCAAACACTCACATAACATCTGGAACACAGATTTCACAAAATCACCAGCCAATTGCTCAAGTTCTTGACAGTTTTGCAGTTGAGGTGCCATCTTCAACTCCAAACCATTTCAATCCATTCTAAGCACTCAGACACATCACTTGGCACCTAGGGAAGCTATCCACATCATTGGAACCTAGCAGTAACACCTCCAACACAAATCACGATCACCAGCTGCAAGTGGTAAGCATGAGCTCTTCTAACTCTATGATCCATGCATTTTTTGCTGCACAATAATTTGGCCATATGTTCATAATCATGCATGGAATGTTTCCCCTCAATTAATTGCATTGTTTGAATCTTGTATCAAAAATCCTAGCCTTCATGCAGAAATTAGGGTTCTTGAGGATTTTTCATGATTTCTTGTTATATGTTTAATTTAAATGAAATTAATGGACATAGACATGATCGTGAGGTTGAGACGAGCATAATGATACGTGGATTGCATGTTATAATCAAGTATTCAGTGAGATTGGAGAGAAAATACAAATCTGGCCAAGCCCAGAACACGCGCGTGTTCTTGGCGCCATTTCTTTCAAATTCAAATATTTGAATTTTGTGATTTTATTTAATTGATTCAAAAATTAAATTCTCTCTGAGTTTTAATGATTTTGAGTTGATTCTTTTTTTAATAATTCACAAAAATGTTAAAATATTTTATATTATCAAAAAATCCCAAAAATATTATTTATTTCATATAATTGATATTTTTGCAAAGAATTAATATTTTAATTGTTTTTGACATTTTAAATATTTTTTCCACATTGATTTTGCAACTTTTAATGCTTTCTAATTATTTTGTAGGTCAATACTTAATTTTTGAAGCATTAATCCAAGATCACAATTTGTTTTTCATATGTTAAACAATTTTGATGATTTTAATTGAATTTTTATTCAATTAAATACATTTTTGAAAACAAATTAGGGTTTTTGGATTAATTCAACCCTCATAAATCATTTTCAAAACACTTGGGCCTCTAATAGAGTGTAAGACCCAATCTTTTTTTTGACCAAATCATTTTTGGGCCTCAATGTATTGTATAAGTCCAGATACCGTAAAAAACAAACGGCGCGATCGTCGCCTTTTCAAAATAACCCTTGGGCCTCTCCTTGAGCTATAAGACCTATTCAAAACTCTTGGGCCTCTAGTAGAGTGTAAGACCCAACCCCCCTTTTAACCAAAATCATTTGGGCCTCACTTATTGTATAAGTCCCTCTGCGTTAAAAGAAAACCTCGGCGCGATCGCCATTTTCAAACGGAAAAATCATCTGGGCCTACCCTCGTGTTATAAGCCCCACTATTTTTCTTTAAAACTTTTTGGGCCTCTTGAGAGAGTGTAAGACCCATCCCTTTGTACAGAAAACATTTTGGGCCTCAATCACTTGTATAAGTCCCTCTGTACAAATTCAAACAGTGCGCTCACTGATAAAACCCTGGGCCTCTCCTTGAGCTGTAAGCCCCAAATATTTCTTTTTCAAAGCACTTTCTCCTTTGATTTTGAATATATTGTTGTTTTCAATCTTTCTTTGTTGAACAACTAACCAAATAGCATGGAAGCTCTACAACCGAGTAAGTGGTTATTACTTTCATTTACCGCTTTCATATACATATAACTGTATTGTGGGGCTGTTTTCACTGTAAGTCTTCTTTCATAAACTCATATCAACTGTGTAATAATAGTATAGATATTTAGAGTTTCTCCGGCAACTACGTCTAGCATTAAGCCCGTTGATCACTCTTAGAAATAGTCTAAACTAGATCCCCATAGGATTACCAGACACAGTCTTCCCTCCTCTTGGGGTTAAACAATATGGAGATATGAAAGGCAACATTCTCTGTGAACCCTTTCATAGACTGTCACTCATAGAAGTTGTCAAGAAACTCTATTCCCCATAGATGATCTCTTCTCCGTGAATTGCATCTCTTGAGTTTCTTCCAAATTCTCGAACTTTCCTGACTTTGATCTATTCTCGGTGAATAGCATTTCCTTGAATTTCTCGGGGTTTGGGGACCCACAGGCTTCTTAAAAGCAATTGTCAAGAAACTCTATTCCCCAGAGATGATATTTTCTCCGTGAATGGCATCTCTTGAGTTTCTTCCAAATTCTCGAACTTTCCTGACTTTGATCTATTCTCGGTGAATAGCATTGCCTTGAATTTCTCGGGGTTTGGGGACCCATCGGCTTCCTAAAAGCAATCGGCCTCCTCTTGGGCATTGTACAAGGACCCACAGGCTTCCTAAAAGCAACCTAGCCTCCTCTTGGGCTTAGTACAAGGACCCTACGGCTTCTTAGAAGTATTCACAGCCTCCTCTTAGGCTTCGTATAATGATATCTTCCTCCAGGAATGATAGCCTCCTCTTGGGCTTCGTACAAGGACCCGTCGGCTTCTTAAAAGTCTCCAGCCTCCTTTTGGGCTTCGTACAAATTGTCCCGACGACCTCCTAGAGGTATAGGAACAGAACCTAGTCGTCCTCATAGAACAGTCCTTTCATAGAGTCTACTACTGTTTCTCAAAACATGGTACAAAAGATAAAACTCTAGACATGGACAGTCTAATCTCCTTGAGTCTCAAAGACATTCTCAAGTGATCCATTCGTTAAATAGGAAGGAAACCTGTAGACTCGGACAGTCTCAATACCCTTTGGATTTCCCGCTTCCTTAAAGAACAGGAATATCCCTGATCATCGAATCAAATCCTCGAGTACAATGTTGCTCATATAAGAACTGATTTTCTCTTTAAAATCAGTATACTGGACCTGTCACTTAACTGAACAGTCACCGTAGCCTCCTCTTGGGCTTTGTACAAATAATTCTCCCCCAGTGCAGTCAAACAACGTTTAGCCTCTCTCTCGGGCTTTGTACGAGACAAATAAAAGACTCCCTCGTTGAGTCAATCACCCCTTCAGCCTCCATCTCGGGCTTTGTACGAGATACAAAAACTCTCTTGTTGAGTCAAATAGCCTCCATCTCGGGCTTTATACAAGATACCAAAAGATTCCCTCGTTGAGTCAAAACCTTTTAGCCTCTCTCTCGGGCTTTGTACGAGACACATATTAGCCTCCTCTTAGGCTTTGTATAAGAAAACCACTGGTTGATCCGATCAACCTTTTAGCATCAAAGCTGTGCCTTGTTCATAGTACACAAACATCAATAACTCCTTCCCTTTCATCTAATCGCTGTAAGCGGCAAGCCTCTGGATCATCTACATCCATGCCACTCTCCCTCTTTTAGCATGAGAAATTCCTAAGGAAATATAGCATTGCTCTACACTGAGTTAAAGTCTTCTCCTCCAGGTTAAAACCCCCTATAAAGGAAATTATGACATTGCTAGGATCTGCATATCCCGGTTAAAGTAATTCTCCTTTAACCGGGATGTGTGAATCAGGTAATGCCATAATTTCCTTTATAGGGGATTTCCAACCTGAAGAAGAAGACTTTAACTCAGTGTAGAGCAATGCCATTTTTCCTTAGGAATTTCTCATGCTAAAGGAGGGACAGTTGCATGGATGTAGATGATCCAGAGGCTTGCTGCTTACAGCGATTAGATGAAGGGGAAGAAGTTGTTGATGTTTGTGTACTGTGAACGAGGCACAACTTTGATGCTAAAAGGTTGATTGGATCAACCAGTGGTTTTCTTATACAAAGCCTAAGAGGAGGCTATTGGCCCAACAAGAGGGTATTTTTTATGTGTGTCGTACGAAGCCCGAGAGAGAGGCTAAAAGGGTTGTTTTATACTCAACAAGAGAGTGTTTTTTATGTGTCTCGTACGAAGCCCGAGAGAGAGGCTAAAAGGGTTGTTTTATACTCAACAAGAGAGTGTTTTTTATGTGTCTTGTACAAAGCCCAAGACGGAAGCTTAAGGTGTTTGACTCAACAAGAACCTTTTTGTATCTCGTACAAAGCCCGAGATGGAGGCGAAAGAGGGTACTGTTTCAGTTGAGTGACCAGTATATGGGTTCAAAGAGAAAATCAGTTCTTATATGAGTAACGCTGTACTCGGGATTTTGATTCGAGGATCAGGGATATTTTCCTTTCTTTGAGGGAATGGAAAATCCAAAGGGTATTGAGACTGTCCGAGTCTATGTGGTTCCTTCCTATTCTTGAAGGGTGCTTGAGAATGTCTTTGAGACTCAAGGAAATTAGACTGTCCAAGTCTAGAGTTTCATCTTTTGTACTATGCTTTGAGAAACAGTAGTAGACTCTTGGAAAGACGGTTCTATTAAGATGACTGATTTCTGTTCCTATACCTTTAGGAGGTTGTCGGGACAATTTGTATGAAGCCCAAGAGGAGGCTGGAAACTTTTAAGAAGTCGAGGGACAATATGTACTAAGCCCAAGAGGAGGCTATCATTCCCGGAGGAAGAAATCATTTATACGAAGCCTAAGAGGAGGCTGTGAATACTTCTAAGAAGCCGACGGGTCCTTGTACAACTCCCAAGAGGAGGCGGGGATGCTTTTAGGAAGGCTGCGGGTCCCCAAACCCCGATAAGTTCAAGACAGGCTATTCACAAAGAATAGATCAAGCCAGGAAAGTTCGAGAATTTGGAAGAAACTCAAGGGATGCAATTCACGGAGAAGAGATCATGTCTGGGGAGTAGTGTTTCTTGACAATTCCTAAGGGTGCTTTTAAGAAGCCTGTGGGTCCCCAAACCCCGAGAAGTTCAAGACATGCTATTCACGAAGAATAGATCAAGCCAGGAAAGTTCGAGAATTTGGAAGAAACTCAAGGGATGCAATTCACAAAGACGAGATCATCTCTGGGGAGTAGAGTTTATTTGACAACTTCTACAAGTGACAGTCTGAGAAAGGGTTCAAAAAGAATCTGCCTTTCACATCTCCATATTATTTAACCCCAAGAGGAGGGAAGACTGTGTCTGGTAATCCTATGGGGATCTAGTTTTGACTATTTAAGAGTAATCAACGGGCTTAACCTAGTGCTAGACGTAGTTGCCGGGGAAACTCTAAATATCTATACTATTATTACACAATTGATATGAGTTTATGAAAGAAGACTTACAGCGAAACAACCCCACAATACAGTTATATGTGTATGAAAGCGGTAAATGAAAGCAATAACCACTTACTCGGTTATAGAGCTTCCATGCTGTTTGGTTAGTTGTTCAATAAAGAAAGATTGAAAACAATAGTATATTTCAAAATCAAAGGAGAAAGTGCTTTGAAAAAGAAAGATTTGGGGCTTACAGCTCAAGGAGAGGCCCAGGGTTTTATCAGTGATCGCACTATTAAATTTGTACAGATGGACTTATACAAGTGAGTGAGGCCCAAAAAATTGTTTGTTGTACAAAGGGATTGGGTTTTACACTCTATTAGAGGCCTAAAAGGTTTAAAGAAAAAATAGTGGGGCTTATAACACGAGGGTAGGCCCAGATGATTTTTCGTTTGAAATGGCGATCGCACCGAGATTTTCTTTTAACGCAAAGGGGCTTATACAATATCTGAGGCCCAAAGTTGTTTTTGGTTAAAAGGGGATTAGGTCTTACACTCTATTAGAGGCCCAAAGAGTTTTGAATGGGTCTTATAGCTCGAGGAGAGGCCCCGTTGATTTTTAAAAGGCGACGATCACGCCGTTTACTTGAACAAAGGGACTTATACAATAAGTGAGGCCCAAAATTGTTTGTACAAGGGGGTTTGGGTCTTACACTCTCTCAAGAGGCCCAAAGAGTTTAAAGAAAAGAAATGGGTCTTACTACTCGAAGGTAGGCCCAGATGACTTTTTTTCTGAAATGGCGATCGCGCCGAGATTTTGAAAACACCGGGGGGTCTTATACAAAGACTGAGGCCCAAGAATGACTTGGTTTTCAAAGGGGTTGGGTCTTACACTCTAATAGAGGCCCAAAAAGTTTTGAAAATGATTTATGAGGGTTGAATTAATCAAAACCCTAATTTGTTTTCAAAATGTGTTTTAATTGAATAAAATATTCAATTAAAATGATCAAAATTGTTTAACATGTGGAAAACAAATTGTGATCTTCGATTAATGCTTCATAAATCAAGTTTTTCCCTACAAAATGATTAGAAATCATTAAATTTTGCAAAATCAATAAGGAAAAAATATTTTAAATGTCAAAAACAATTAAAACATTAATTCTTTGAAAAAATATCAATTATATGAAATAAATAATATTTTTGGGATTTTTTGGAAAAATAAAATATTTCAACATTTTTGTGAATTATTAAAAAAAGAATCAACTCAAAATCATTAAAACTCAGAGAGAAATTAATTTTTGAATCAATTAAATAAAATCACAAAATTCAAATATTTGAATTTGAGAGAAATGGCGCCAAGAACAGCTGAAGAACACGCGCGTTTTTCAGTTTTGCCCAGATTTGCATTTGCTGTCCAATCTCACTGAATACTTGATTATATCATGCAATCCACATATCAAATTGCTCGTTTTCACCTCACGATCATGTTTATGACAATTAATTGCATTTAAATTAAGCATAAAACAAGAAATCACGACAAATCCTCAAGAACCCTAAATTCTGCATGAAGGCTGGGATTTTTGATACACGATTCAAACAAAGCAATTAATTGAGGGGAAACATTCCATGCATGATTATGAACATTTGGCAAAAGTATTGTGCGAGGAAATATGCATAGATTGAGAGATGACCAAGTTTAGGCTTACCTCTAGGTCGTGACAGCAAGAGCAAATTGATTTCTGAGTTGGAGGTGTTACAGATGAGTTGTGATGATCTGAACAACTTCCCTACACCCTATGGAGTGTGTTTGAATGCTTGGACTTGATGGAAATTGGCTAGATCACTTCATGGCATCTCAACTGCAACTTGGTTAAAACCTTGAGCAATTGACTGGTGATTCTGAGAAATCAGTGTTCCAGGTGTTGTTTAAGTGTTTGATCAACTCCCATATGATGTATGTGAGGTGTATGTGTGTGATTGGTTTGAGTGGAATTGCTCTCTAATGAAAAACCCGATAGTGACTTGCTAAGAAAGGCATTTTTTAGAGTGAGAAGTGGATTTTGAGAAAGGCAAGTGTTGTAGGCCTTTGGTGTACTTAAACTGATCACAATTGAGCTCTATTTATAGTAGAGCAAGTTTGTTTTGCAAGGAATAGTGAATGGCAACTGCTGAGTAGGGTTGGCCAATGTTGGCAAATGAAAATACAAGTCTCCTCTAGCCATTGACTAGAGGTTAGGGCACAGGCTGCTGGTCCCCTTGGTCTTTGATAAGTCTTGACTGAATTCAGTTGCTAATAGCTCAGTCCATGCCACCTTGGTGCTTCCATTGAATGCTCCAATCCAAAATTGGAGTATTGTCCCTATTCTAGGTTTGGCATGCTATTTCTTGTTCCAAGGACTTTGGAGGCTTGACTCAGTGATTGTCCCCTTTAGATTCAATCCTCAGATGTGTCCAAAGTGATGACAAGGCTTGGAATTGGATGATTTTGGCAAATCGACCAAAAGTGCAAAAATTTGCCTTGCCTTGGCAGATTTCAGCAAGGCATCTTGCCACTACCATATATCTCAAAGCTCAAATTGAATTTGGTGATGTTCTTGGCCATTTTGGAAAACCCTTATATGATACAACAACTGTCTGATCATATTTGGTTTTGATACCTTTTGGATCCAAGTGAAAAATCCCCCTACATTTGAAAAAAAGTAAGGCAAATTCTGACTTAGTAAAATTTTCACTAAGTGTTGGAACAAAGTGACTTTTCTTGATTTTGATCACTCCATAACTCAAAATCCATGAGGAATTTGGACATAGGTCAGTATGAAGCTTTTGTAGAGGGCAATGAGATCTACAAATCAAGCCTTGGATGGGAAAAAATGGCTTTGTGGTTTAGGAGTTATGATCCTCCAAAGTTGGTACCTTTGTCACTTTTTTTTCATAACTTAGAAAATTTTCTAAGTTTTTATGGTTACCCCTTTTACAAGTTATCCCACTTTCTTTGATTTTTCTAGATGAATGATGATTCAAATCATACATTAACATCATTTTAGGGTTAAAAATCCATTTTTGTGAAAAATCTCAAAAAGTCAAAGTTGATTTTTGTGCACAGTTGACTTTTTATCAGATGAATTCCAAACTGTGCAATTTTTTAGGAAATCATGTCCTTGACCTAAATCAAACTTGGTGGACATGTTCCATGGGTGTTATAGGGTATATTGAATCATGTGCTAGGGTTTGGGAGCATGTCCTGGTCAAAAGTCAAAGCTACAGTTGACTTTTCTCGCAAAACCCTAACTGTGGTTCAGATGAAATTGAAACTTGTTGCTCAAGCTTCTTGGATCAATCCATTGTTCCAAATGGGTAAATATGGTATATTAGAGACCCTCAAATCATGTCTTGAGGTCTTGGTTCATGATTTGTACCCAAAGTCAACTTAGGGGTGAATTAGGTCAAGAAACCCTAATTCCTGATTTTTGATGAATGCATCCCCTGAGGCCAAATTGACTTGATGATTGGGTCCATGAGGTTCCATGGAGTACATTAGGATATTATTTGAAGCATTGGCTCATGCCCAGATGAAAATTTCCATCTGGAGGCCTTGGTCGACCAAAACCCTAATTTGGCGACACTGGCGATCTTGAAGCTTGATCCACCTAGAAGGGAGCAACCTTGTGCTTAATCCTTGAAGTGGGAGTCCTCTTGATCCATTGTGGATGTTTGAGAGGTTAGGAAAGTTGAATACCATGTCATTCCTTGATTGATCCTTTGTCTAAAGCTCTCAGAGAGGGTTTGAAACCCTAATTTTGATTGTAGTGGATGCTCAACAATTCCTTGAGGAGATTGATGAGGCATAAAGGTACATCCATATTGTGATGATGATTTGTACAATGATGGGAAATTTTAGTGGTCAAAATTTGGGGTATGACAATTATAAGAAAAAAGAAATGTGAAGAATTGGAGAAAAGAAGAAATAATAAAAAAAATGGGTGGGGCCCACCACACAACATAAGTGTGACGGTTGCCACACCTTATGAGGTGGCGCCCACCATGGAAACAAATGTGGCATGGGCCACATGGTTATAGGAGTGTGGCGACTGCCACACTGATTTTTAGGGGAGTTTTGACCGCATCTCCTATATTCATGCACACGTTTGGTCTTCATTGAACGGTTGCAAGTCCTATTTTAATGCTACACTTCTTCCACGCAACCGAGTATAAATAGGAGAAGATGGTTTCACATTAGGGGGGATTCTTCTTTTGGCCAGATTTTATTTTCTTTAGTTTTTAAGCAGTTTCATATTTACCATGTAAAAGTAATAGTTCTCCACATCGGGGGACTATTACCAATATAGTTTTAGGATTTATTTTTGTCAGTCAATTTCTGTACTTTGATTCGAAGCCTTCAGGCATATTACAATTCAACATCTAGTTAATTTCAGGTTCCCTTTATCGTTCATTTTATTGTTATTGCTTTCTTATTTTATTTGCTAGATCATGTTTAGTATTAAGTTTATTTATTGTAACTACGTGTTTGTTTTCCTATCTATGTCTTTCTAAATATTCTTGAGTCCGGCGTATGAGGATCGTCGTTACCGACGGGACTCGGTAGAAAATAATAGGAGCGAACTTATGATTAATATTCTGTATTGGTTTTAATTTCCAAGTCTAATTTAAATAGCTTTGCCACGAGAGTGAGAGGTTATTTAACACGATTTTGTCACGAGAGTGAGAAATTAATTAAGGTTAGAGCCGACACTGCGAGAGCGTGGGGGTCGAACCGGATAATGGAAATTAGCCAACATATCTATATATAGCGAGAGCACCTTAGATACATTTAGGATATTATTGGCTTTCAAAATATATTTCCTAGTTACCGGGCGAGCGAGATCAAAATCTTTGGATTAGGGAACATGACTTTAGTCAATACCGCGAGAGCGTGAGGCGGAGTTTTTAAGTCGGTATATTTTACGGAACTAAGTTATAGTTGTAATTAGTACCCGAATTCAACAAATTCCTTTAGGAACGCGGAATCCATATTATGGCCTCTCTTTATTATCATATTTTCTAAGTTCATTTTTAGTTTTAGTTCTAGTCTCGCTTTTATCGAATATCATTAGCCGTATATTTACAAAGCGACGATAGATTACGGTAGATTGACATTGGTCTCTGTGGGTTCGACAATCTTTTATATTACTTCGATATTTCCGTGCACTTGCAGACGCATCAAGTTTTTGGCGGGGTCCACCACACAACATAAGTGTGACGGTTGCCACACCTTATGAGGTGGCGCCCATCATGGAAACAAATGTGGCGTGGGCTACATGGTTATAGGAGTGTGGCGACTGCCACACTAATTTTTAGGGGAGTTTTGACCGTATCTCCTATATTCATGCACACGTTTGGTCTTCATTGAAAGGTTGCAAGTCCTATTTTCATGCTACACTTCTTCCACGCAACCGAGTATAAATAGGAGAAGACGGTTTCACATTAGGGGGGATTCTTCTTTTGGCCAGATTTTATTTTCTTTAGTTTTTAAGCAGTTTCATATTCACCATGTAAAAGTAATAGTTCTCCACTTCGGGGGACTATGACCAATATAGTTTTAGGATTTATTTTTGTTAGTCGATTTCTGTACTTTGATTCGAAGCCTTCAGGTGTATTACAATTCAGCATCTAGTTAATTTCAGGTTCCCTTTATAGTTTATTTTACTGTTATTGCTTTCTTATTTTATTTGCTAGATCATGTTTAGTATTAAGTTTATTTATTGTAACTACGTGTTTGTTTTCCTATCTATGTATTTCTAAATATTCTTGAGTCCGGCGTATGAGGACCGTCGTTACCGACGGGACTCGGTAGAAAATAATAGGTGCGAACTTATGATTAAAATTCTGTTTTCGTTTTAATTTCCAAGTCTAATTTAAATAGCTTTGCCAAGAGAGTGAGAGGTTATTTAACACGATTTGGTCACGAGAGTGAGAAATTAATTAAGGTTAGAGCTGACACTGCGAGAGCGTGGGGGTCGAACCGGATAGTGGAAATTAGGCAATATATCTAAATACAGCGAGAGTGCTTTAGATACGTTTAGGATATTATTGACTTTCAAAATATATTTCCTAGTTACCGGGCGAGAGAGAGAAAAATCTTGGGATCAGGTAACATGACTTTAGTTAATAACGCGAGAGCGTAAGGCGGAGTTTTTAAGTCGGTATATTTTACGGAACTAAGTTATAGTTGTAATTAGTACCTGAATTCAACAAATTCCTTTAGGAACGTGGAATCCATATTCCGGCCTCTCTTTATTATCATATTTTCTAAGTTCATTTTTAGTTTTAGTTCTAGTTTCCGTTTTATCGAATATCATTAGCCGTAGCTTTACAAAGCGACGATAGATTATGGTAGGTTGACATTGATCTCTGTGGGTTCGACAATCTTTTATATTACTTCGATATTTCCGTGCACTTGAGGACGCATCAAGTTTTTGGCTGGGCCCACCACACAACATAAGTGTGACGGTTGCCACAGCTTATGAGGTGGTGCCCACCATGGAAACAAATATGGCGTGGGCCACATGGTTATAGGAGTGTGGTGACTGCCACGCTGATTTTTTGGGGAGTTTTGACCGTATCTCCTATATTCATGCACATGTTTGGTCTTCATTGAACGGTTGCAAGTCCTATTTTCATGCTACACTTCTTCCACGCAACCGAGTATAAATAGGAGAAGATGGTTTCACATTAGGGGGGATTCTTCTTTTGGCCATATTTTATTTTCTTTAGTTTTTAAGCAGTTTCATATTTACCATGTAAAAGTAATAGTTCTCCACATCGGGGACTATTACCAATATAGTTTTAGGATTTATTTTTGTCAGTCAATTTCTGTACTTTGATTCGAAGCCTTCAGGCGTATTACAATTCAACATCTAGTTAATTTCAGGTTCCCTTTATCGTTCATTTTATTGTTATTGCTTTCTTATTTTATTTGCTAGATCATGTTTAGTATTAAGTTTATTTATTGTAACTACGTGTTTGTTTTCCTATCTATGTCTTTCTAAATATTCTTGAGTCCGGCGTATGAGGATCGTCGTTACCGACGGGACTCGGTAGAAAATAATAGGAGCGAACTTATGATTAATATTCTGTATTGGTTTTAATTTCCAAGTCTAATTTAAATAGCTTTGCCACGAGAGTGAGAGGTTATTTAACACGATTTTGTCACGAGAGTGAGAAATTAATTAAGGTTAGAGCCGACACTGCGAGAGCGTGGGGGTCGAACCGGATAGTGGAAATTAGGCAACATATCTATATATAGCGAGAGCGCCTTAGATACATTTAGGATATTATTGGCTTTCAAAATATATTTCCTAGTTACCGGGCGAGCGAGATCAAAATCTTGGGATTAGGGAACATGACTTTAGTTAATACCGCGAGAGCGTGAGGCGGAGTTTTTAAGTCGGTATATTTTACGGAACTAAGTTATAGTTGTAATTAGTACCCGAATTCAACAAATTCCTTTAGGAACGCGGAATCCATATTCCGGCCTCTCTTTATTATCATATTTTCTAAGTTCATTTTTAGTTTTAGTTCTAGTTTCCCTTTTATCGAATATCATTAGCCGTAGCTTTACAAAGCGTCGATAGATTACGGTAGGTTGACATTGATCTCTGTGGGTTCGACAATCTTTTATATTACTTCGATATTTCCGTGCACTTGAGGACGCATCAAGTTTTTGGCGGGGTCCACCACACAACATAAGTGTGACGGTTGCCACACCTTATGAGGTGGTGCCCACCATGGAAACAAATGTGGCATGGGCCATATGGTTATAGGAGTGTGGCGACTGCCACACTGATTTTTAGGGGAGTTTTGACCGTATCTCCTATATTCATGCACACGTTTGGTCTTCATTGAACGGTTGCAAGTCCTATTTTCATGCTACACTTTTTCCGCGCAACCGAGTATAAATAGGAGAAGACGGTTTCACATTAGGGGGGATTCTTCTTTTGGCCAGATTTTATTTTCTTTAGTTTTTAAGCAGTTTCATATTCACCATGTAAAAGTAATAGTTCTCCACATCGGGGGACTATGACCAATATAGTTTTAGGATTTCTTTTTGTCAGTCGATTTCTGTACTTTGATTTGAAGCCTTCAGGTGTATTACAATTCAGCATCTAGTTAATTTCAGGTTCCCTTTATCGTTTATTTTACTGTTATTGCTTTCTTATTTTATTTGCTAGATCATCTTTAGTATTAAGTTTATTTATTGTAACTACGTGTTTGTTTTCCTATCTATGTCTTTCTAAATATTCTTGAGTCCGGTGTATGAGGACCGTCGTTACCGACGGGACTCGGTAGAAAATAATAGGTGCGAACTTATGATTAAAATTCTATTTTGGTTTTAATTTCCAAGTCTAATTTAAATAGCTTTGCCACGAGAGTGAGAGGTTATTTAACACGATTTTGTCACGAGAGTGAGAAATTAATTTAGGTTAGAGCAGACACTGCGAGAGCGTGAGGGTCGAACCGGATAGTGAAAATTAGGCAACATATCTAAATACAGCGAGAGCGCTTTAGATACATTTAGGATATTATTGGCTTTCAAAATATATTTCCTAGTTACCGGGCGAGCGAGAGCAAAATCTTGGGATTAGGGAACATGACTTTAGTTAATACCGCGAGAGCGTGAGGCGGAGTTTTTAAGTCGGTATATTTTACGGAACTAAGTTATAGTTATAATTAGTACCCGAATTCTACAAATTCCTTTAGGAACGCGGAATCCATATTCTGGCCTCTCTTTATTATCATATTTTCTAAGTTCATTTTTAGTTTTAGTTCTAGTTTCCCTTTTATCGAATATCATTAGTCGTAGCTTTACAAAGCGACGATAGATTATGGTAGGTAGACATTGATCTCTGTGGGTTCGACAATCTTTTATATTACTTCGATATTTCCGTGCACTTGAGGACGCATCAAGTTTTTGGCAGGGCCCACCACACAACATAAGTGTGACGGTTGCCACACCTTATGAGGTGGTGCCCACCATGGAAACAAATATGGCGTGGGCCACATGGTTATAGGAGTGTGGTGACTGCCACGCTGATTTTTAGGGGAGTTTTGACCGTATCTCCTATATTCATGCACATGTTTGGTCTTCATTGAACGGTTGCAAGTCCTATTTTCATGCTACACTTCTTCCACGCAACCGAGTATAAATAGGAGAAGATGGTTTCACATTAGGGGGGATTCTTCTTTTGGCCAGATTTTATTTTCTTTAGTTTTTAAGCAGTTTCATATTTACCATGTAAAAGTAATAGTTCTCCACATCGGGGGACTATTACCAATATAGTTTTAGGATTTATTTTTGTCTGTCAATTTCTGTACTTTGATTCGAAGCCTTCAGGCGTATTACAATTCAACATCTAGTTAATTTCAGGTTCCCTTTATCGTTCATTTTATTGTTATTGCTTTCTTATTTTATTTGCTAGATCATGTTTAGTATTAAGTTTATTTATTGTAACTACGTGTTTGTTTTCCTATCTATGTCTTTCTAAATATTCTTGAGTCCGGCGTATGAGGATCGTCGTTACCGACGGGACTCGGTAGAAAATAATAGGAGCGAACTTATGATTAATATTCTGTATTGGTTTTAATTTCCAAGTCTAATTTAAATAGCTTTGCCACGAGAGTGAGAGGTTATTTAACACGATTTTGTCACGAGAGTGAGAAATTAATTAAGGTTAGAGCCGACACTGCGAGAGCGTGGGGGTCGAACCGGATAGTGGAAATTAGGCAACATATCTATATATAGCGAGAGCGCCTTAGATACATTTAGGATATTATTGGCTTTCAAAATATATTTCCTAGTTACCGGGCGAGCGAGATCAAAATCTTGGGATAAGGGAACATGACTTTAGTTAATACCGCGAGAGCGTGAGGCGAAGTTTTTAAGTCGGTATATTTTACGGAACTAAGTTATAGTTGTAATTAGTACCCGAATTCAACAAATTCCTTTAGGAACGCGGAATCCATATTCCGGCCTCTCTTTATTATCATATTTTCTAAGTTCATTTTTAGTTTTAGTTCTAGTTTCCCTTTTATCGAATATCATTAGCCGTAGCTTTACAAAGCGTCGATAGATTACGGTAGGTTGACATTGATCTCTGTGGGTTCGACAATCTTTTATATTACTTCGATATTTCCGTGCACTTGAGGACGCATCAAGTTTTTGGCAGGGCCCACCACACAACATAAGTGTGACGGTTGCCACACCTTATGAGGTGGTGCCCACCATGGAAACAAATATGGCGTGGGCCACATGGTTATAGGAGTGTGGTGACTGCCACGCTGATTTTTAGGGGAGTTTTGACCGTATCTCCTATATTCATGCACATGTTTGGTCTTCATTGAACGGTTACAAGTCCTATTTTCATGCTACACTTCTTCCACGCAACCGAGTATAAATAGGAGAAGATGGTTTCACATTAGGGGGGATTCTTCTTTTGGCCAGATTTTATTTTCTTTAGTTTTTAAGCAGTTTCATATTTACCATGTAAAAGTAATAGTTCTCCACATCGGGGGACTATTACCAATATAGTTTTAGGATTTATTTTTGTCTGTCAATTTCTGTACTTTGATTCGAAGCCTTCAGGCGTATTACAATTCAACATCTAGTTAATTTCAGGTTCCCTTTATCGTTCATTTTATTGTTATTGCTTTCTTATTTTATTTGCTAGATCATGTTTAGTATTAAGTTTATTTATTGTAACTACGTGTTTGTTTTCCTATCTATGTCTTTCTAAATATTCTTGAGTCCGGCGTATGAGGATCGTCGTTACCGACGGGACTCGGTAGAAAATAATAGGAGCGAACTTATGATTAATATTCTGTATTGGTTTTAATTTCCAAGTCTAATTTAAATAGCTTTGCCACGAGAGTGAGAGGTTATTTAACACGATTTTGTCACGAGAGTGAGAAATTAATTAAGGTTAGAGCCGACACTGCGAGAGCGTGGGGGTCGAACCGGATAGTGGAAATTAGGCAACATATCTATATATAGCGAGAGCGCCTTAGATACATTTAGGATATTATTGGCTTTCAAAATATATTTCCTAGTTACCGGGCGAGCGAGATCAAAATCTTGGGATTAGGGAACATGACTTTAGTTAATACCGCGAGAGCGTGAGGCGGAGTTTTTAAGTCGGTATATTTTACGGAACTAAGTTATAGTTGTAATTAGTACCCGAATTCAACAAATTCCTTTAGGAACGCGGAATCCATATTCCGGCCTCTCTTTATTATCATATTTTCTAAGTTCATTTTTAGTTTTAGTTCTAGTTTCCCTTTTATCGAATATCATTAGCCGTAGCTTTACAAAGCGTCGATAGATTACGGTAGGTTGACATTGATCTCTGTGGGTTCGACAATCTTTTATATTACTTCGATATTTCCGTGCACTTGAGGACGCATCAAATTTTTGGCGGGGTCCACCACACAACATAAGTGTGACGGTTGCCACACCTTATGAGGTGGTGCCCACCATGGAAACAAATGTGGCATGGGCCATATGGTTATAGGAGTGTGGCGACTGCCACACTGATTTTTAGGGGAGTTTTGACCGTATCTCCTATATTCATGCACACGTTTGGTCTTCATTGAACGGTTGCAAGTCCTATTTTCATGCTACACTTTTTCCGCGCAACCGAGTATAAATAGGAGAAGACGGTTTCACATTAGGGGGGATTCTTCTTTTGGCCAGATTTTATTTTCTTTAGTTTTTAAGCAGTTTCATATTCACCATGTAAAAGTAATAGTTCTCCACATCGGGGGACTATGACCAATATAGTTTTAGGATTTCTTTTTGTCAGTCGATTTCTGTACTTTGATTTGAAGCCTTCAGGTGTATTACAATTCAGCATCTAGTTAATTTCAGGTTCCCTTTATCGTTTATTTTACTGTTATTGCTTTCTTATTTTATTTGCTAGATCATCTTTAGTATTAAGTTTATTTATTGTAACTACGTGTTTGTTTTCCTATCTATGTCTTTCTAAATATTCTTGAGTCCGGTGTATGAGGACCGTCGTTACCGACGGGACTCGGTAGAAAATAATAGGTGCGAACTTATGATTAAAATTCTATTTTGGTTTTAATTTCCAAGTCTAATTTAAATAGCTTTGCCACGAGAGTGAGAGGTTATTTAACACGATTTTGTCACGAGAGTGAGAAATTAATTTAGGTTAGAGCAGACACTGCGAGAGCGTGAGGGTCGAACCGGATAGTGAAAATTAGGCAACATATCTAAATACAGCGAGAGCGCTTTAGATACATTTAGGATATTATTGGCTTTCAAAATATATTTCCTAGTTACCGGGCGAGCGAGAGCAAAATCTTGGGATTAGGGAACATGACTTTAGTTAATACCGCGAGAGCGTGAGGCGGAGTTTTTAAGTCGGTATATTTTACGGAACTAAGTTATAGTTATAATTAGTACCCGAATTCTACAAATTCCTTTAGGAACGCGGAATCCATATTCTGGCCTCTCTTTATTATCATATTTTCTAAGTTCATTTTTAGTTTTAGTTCTAGTTTCCCTTTTATCGAATATCATTAGTCGTAGCTTTACAAAGCGACGATAGATTATGGTAGGTAGACATTGATCTCTGTGGGTTCGACAATCTTTTATATTACTTCGATATTTCCGTGCACTTGAGGACGCATCAAGTTTTTGGCAGGGCCCACCACACAACATAAGTGTGACGGTTGCCACACCTTATGAGGTGGTGCCCACCATGGAAACAAATATGGCGTGGGCCACATGGTTATAGGAGTGTGGTGACTGCCACGCTGATTTTTAGGGGAGTTTTGACCGTATCTCCTATATTCATGCACATGTTTGGTCTTCATTGAACGGTTGCAAGTCCTATTTTCATGCTACACTTCTTCCACGCAACCGAGTATAAATAGGAGAAGATGGTTTCACATTAGGGGGGATTCTTCTTTTGGCCAGATTTAATTTTCTTTAGTTTTTAAGCAGTTTCATATTTACCATGTAAAAGTAATAGTTCTCCACATCGGGGGACTATTACCAATATAGTTTTAGGATTTATTTTTGTCTGTCAATTTCTGTACTTTGATTCGAAGCCTTCAGGCGTATTACAATTCAACATCTAGTTAATTTCAGGTTCCCTTTATCGTTCATTTTATTGTTATTGCTTTCTTATTTTATTTGCTATATCATGTTTAGTATTAAGTTTATTTATTGTAACTACGTGTTTGTTTTCCTATCTATGTCTTTCTAAATATTCTTGAGTCCGGCGTATGAGGATCGTCGTTACCGACGGGACTCGGTAGAAAATAATAGGAGCGAACTTATGATTAATATTCTGTATTGGTTTTAATTTCCAAGTCTAATTTAAATAGCTTTGCCACGAGAGTGAGAGGTTATTTAACACGATTTTGTCACGAGAGTGAGAAATTAATTAAGGTTAGAGCCGACACTGCGAGAGCGTGGGGGTCGAACCGGATAGTGGAAATTAGGCAACATATCTATATATAGCGAGAGCGCCTTAGATACATTTAGGATATTATTGGCTTTCAAAATATATTTCCTAGTTACCGGGCGAGCGAGATCAAAATCTTGGGATTAGGGAACATGACTTTAGTTAATACCGCGAGAGCGTGAGGCGGAGTTTTTAAGTCGGTATATTTTATGGAACTAAGTTATAGTTGTAATTAGTACCCGAATTCAACAAATTCCTTTAGGAACGCGGAATCCATATTCCGGCCTCTCTTTATTATCATATTTTCTAAGTTCATTTTTAGTTTTAGTTCTAGTTTCCCTTTTATCGAATATCATTAGCCGTAGCTTTACAAAGCGTCGATAGATTACGGTAGGTTGACATTGATCTCTGTGGGTTCGACAATCTTTTATATTACTTCGATATTTCCGTGCACTTGAGGACGCATCAAGTTTTTGGCGGGGTCCACCACACAACATAAGTGTGACGGTTGCCACACCTTATGAGGTGGTGCCCACCATGGAAACAAATGTGGCATGGGCCATATGGTTATAGGAGTGTGGCGACTGCCACACTGATTTTTAGGGGAGTTTTGACCGTATCTCCTATATTCATGCACACGTTTGGTCTTCATTGAACGGTTGCAAGTCCTATTTTCATGCTACACTTTTTCCGCGCAACCGAGTATAAATAGGAGAAGACGGTTTCACATTAGGGGGGATTCTTCTTTTGGCCAGATTTTATTTTCTTTAGTTTTTAAGCAGTTTCATATTCACCATGTAAAAGTAATAGTTCTCCACATCGGGGGACTATGACCAATATAGTTTTAGGATTTCTTTTTGTCAGTCGATTTCTGTACTTTGATTTGAAGCCTTCAGGTGTATTACAATTCAGCATCTAGTTAATTTCAGGTTCCCTTTATCGTTTATTTTACTGTTATTGCTTTCTTATTTTATTTTCTAGATCATCTTTAGTATTAAGTTTATTTATTGTAACTACGTGTTTGTTTTCCTATCTATGTCTTTCTAAATATTCTTGAGTCCGGTGTATGAGGACCGTCGTTACCGACGGGACTCGGTAGAAAATAATAGGTGCGAACTTATGATTAAAATTCTATTTTGGTTTTAATTTCCAAGTCTAATTTAAATAGCTTTGCCACGAGAGTGAGAGGTTATTTAACACGATTTTGTCACGAGAGTGAGAAATTAATTTAGGTTAGAGCAGACACTGCGAGAGCGTGAGGGTCGAACCGGATAGTGAAAATTAGGCAACATATCTAAATACAGCGAGAGCGCTTTAGATACATTTAGGATATTATTGGCTTTCAAAATATATTTCCTAGTTACCGGGCGAACGAGAGCAAAATCTTGGGATTAGGGAACATGACTTTAGTTAATACCGCGAGAGCGTGAGGCGGAGTTTTTAAGTCGGTATATTTTACGGAACTAAGTTATAGTTATAATTAGTACCCGAATTCTACAAATTCCTTTAGGAACGCGGAATCCATATTCTGGCCTCTCTTTATTATCATATTTTCTAAGTTCATTTTTAGTTTTAGTTCTAGTTTCCCTTTTATCGAATATCATTAGTCGTAGCTTTACAAAGCGACGATAGATTATGGTAGGTAGACATTGATCTCTGTGGGTTCGACAATCTTTTATATTACTTCGATATTTCCGTGCACTTGAGGACGCATCAAGTTTTTGGCAGGGCCCACCACACAACATAAGTGTGACGGTTGCCACACCTTATGAGGTGGTGCCCACCATGGAAACAAATATGGCGTGGGCCACATGGTTATAGGAGTGTGGTGACTGCCACGCTGATTTTTAGGGGAGTTTTGACCGTATCTCCTATATTCATGCACATGTTTGGTCTTCATTGAACGGTTGCAAGTCCTATTTTCATGCTACACTTCTTCCACGCAACCGAGTATAAATAGGAGAAGATGGTTTCACATTAGGGGGGATTCTTCTTTTGGCCAGATTTTATTTTCTTTAGTTTTTAAGCAGTTTCATATTTACCATGTAAAAGTAATAGTTCTCCACATCGGGGGACTATTACCAATATAGTTTTAGGATTTATTTTTGTCTGTCAATTTCTGTACTTTGATTCGAAGCCTTCAGGCGTATTACAATTCAACATCTAGTTAATTTCAGGTTCCCTTTATCGTTCATTTTATTGTTATTGCTTTCTTATTTTATTTGCTAGATCATGTTTAGTATTAAGTTTATTTATTGTAACTACGTGTTTGTTTTCCTATCTATGTCTTTCTAAATATTCTTGAGTCCGGCGTATGAGGATCGTCGTTACCGACGGGACTCGGTAGAAAATAATAGGAGCGAACTTATGATTAATATTCTGTATTGGTTTTAATTTCCAAGTCTAATTTAAATAGCTTTGCCACGAGAGTGAGAGGTTATTTAACACGATTTTGTCACGAGAGTGAGAAATTAATTAAGGTTAGAGCCGACACTGCGAGAGCGTGGGGGTCGAACCGGATAGTGGAAATTAGGCAACATATCTATATATAGCGAGAGCGCCTTAGATACATTTAGGATATTATTGGCTTTCAAAATATATTTCCTAGTTACCGGGCGAGCGAGATCAAAATCTTGGGATTAGGGAACATGACTTTAGTTAATACCGCGAGAGCGTGAGGCGGAGTTTTTAAGTCGGTATATTTTACGGAACTAAGTTATAGTTGTAATTAGTACCCGAATTCAACAAATTCCTTTAGGAACGCGGAATCCATATTCCGGCCTCTCTTTATTATCATATTTTCTAGGTTCATTTTTAGTTTTAGTTCTAGTTTCCCTTTTATCGAATATCATTAGCCGTAGCTTTACAAAGCGTCGATAGATTACGGTAGGTTGACATTGATCTCTGTGGGTTCGACAATCTTTTATATTACTTCGATATTTCCGTGCACTTGAGGACGCATCAAGTTTTTGGCGGGGTCCACCACACAACATAAGTGTGACGGTTGCCACACCTTATGAGGTGGTGCCCACCATGGAAACAAATGTGGCATGGGCCATATGGTTATAGGAGTGTGGCGACTGCCACACTGATTTTTAGGGGAGTTTTGACCGTATCTCCTATATTCATGCACACGTTTGGTCTTCATTGAACGGTTGCAAGTCCTATTTTCATGCTACACTTTTTCCGCGCAACCGAGTATAAATAGGAGAAGACGGTTTCACATTAGGGGGGATTCTTCTTTTGGCCAGATTTTATTTTCTTTAGTTTTTAAGCAGTTTCATATTCACCATGTAAAAGTAATAGTTCTCCACATCGGGGGACTATGACCAATATAGTTTTAGGATTTCTTTTTGTCAGTCGATTTCTGTACTTTGATTTGAAGCCTTCAGGTGTATTACAATTCAGCATCTAGTTAATTTCAGGTTCCCTTTATCGTTTATTTTACTGTTATTGCTTTCTTATTTTATTTGCTAGATCATCTTTAGTATTAAGTTTATTTATTGTAACTACGTGTTTGTTTTCCTATCTATGTCTTTCTAAATATTCTTGAGTCCGGTGTATGAGGACCGTCGTTATCGACGGGACTCGGTAGAAAATAATAGGTGCGAACTTATGATTAAAATTCTATTTTGGTTTTAATTTCCAAGTCTAATTTAAATAGCTTTGCCACGAGAGTGAGAGGTTATTTAACACGATTTTGTCACGAGAGTGAGAAATTAATTTAGGTTAGAGCAGACACTGCGAGAGCGTGAGGGTCGAACCGGATAGTGAAAATTAGGCAACATATCTAAATACAGCGAGAGCGCTTTAGATACATTTAGGATATTATTGGCTTTCAAAATATATTTCCTAGTTACCGGGCGAGCGAGAGCAAAATCTTGGGATTAGGGAACATGACTTTAGTTAATACCGCGAGAGCGTGAGGCGGAGTTTTTAAGTCGGTATATTTTACGGAACTAAGTTATAGTTATAATTAGTACCCGAATTCTACAAATTCCTTTAGGAACGCGGAATCCATATTCTGGCCTCTCTTTATTATCATATTTTCTAAGTTCATTTTTAGTTTTAGTTCTAGTTTCCCTTTTATCGAATATCATTAGTCGTAGCTTTACAAAGCGACGATAGATTATGGTAGGTAGACATTGATCTCTGTGGGTTCGACAATCTTTTATATTACTTCGATATTTCCGTGCACTTGAGGACGCATCAAGTTTTTGGCAGGGCCCACCACACAACATAAGTGTGACGGTTGCCACACCTTATGAGGTGGTGCCCACCATGGAAACAAATATGGCGTGGGCCACATGGTTATAGGAGTGTGGTGACTGCCACGCTGATTTTTAGGGGAGTTTTGACCGTATCTCCTATATTCATGCACATGTTTGGTCTTCATTGAACGGTTGCAAGTCCTATTTTCATGCTACACTTCTTCCACGCAACCGAGTATAAATAGGGGAAGATGGTTTCACATTAGGGGGGATTCTTCTTTTGGCCAGATTTTATTTTCTTTAGTTTTTAAGCAGTTTCATATTTACCATGTAAAAGTAATAGTTCTCCACATCGGGGGACTATTACCAATATAGTTTTAGGATTTATTTTTGTCTGTCAATTTCTGTACTTTGATTCGAAGCCTTCAGGCGTATTACAATTCAACATCTAGTTAATTTCAGGTTCCCTTTATCGTTCATTTTATTGTTATTGCTTTCTTATTTTATTTGCTAGATCATGTTTAGTATTAAGTTTATTTATTGTAACTACGTGTTTGTTTTCCTATCTATGTCTTTCTAAATATTCTTGAGTCCGGCGTATGAGGATCGTCGTTACCGACGGGACTCGGTAGAAAATAATAGGAGCGAACTTATGATTAATATTCTGTATTGGTTTTAATTTCCAAGTCTAATTTAAATAGCTTTGCCACGAGAGTGAGAGGTTATTTAACACGATTTTGTCACGAGAGTGAGAAATTAATTAAGGTTAGAGCCGACACTGCGAGAGCGTGGGGGTCGAACCGGATAGTGGAAATTAGGCAACATATCTATATATAGCGAGAGCGCCTTAGATACATTTAGGATATTATTGGCTTTCAAAATATATTTCCTAGTTACCGGGCGAGCGAGATCAAAATCTTGGGATTAGGGAACATGACTTTAGTTAATACCGCGAGAGCGTGAGGCGGAGTTTTTAAGTCGGTATATTTTACGGAACTAAGTTATAGTTGTAATTAGTACCCGAATTCAACAAATTACTTTAGGAACGCGGAATCCATATTCCGGCCTCTCTTTATTATCATATTTTCTAAGTTCATTTTTAGTTTTAGTTCTAGTTTCCCTTTTATCGAATATCATTAGCCGTAGCTTTACAAAGCGTCGATAGATTACGGTAGGTTGACATTGATCTCTGTGGGTTCGACAATCTTTTATATTACTTCGATATTTCCGTGCACTTGAGGACGCATCAAGTTTTTGGCGGGGTCCACCACACAACATAAGTGTGACGGTTGCCACACCTTATGAGGTGGTGCCCACCATGGAAACAAATGTGGCATGGGCCATATGGTTATAGGAGTGTGGCGACTGCCACACTGATTTTTAGGGGAGTTTTGACCGTATCTCCTATATTCATGCACACGTTTGGTCTTCATTGAACGGTTGCAAGTCCTATTTTCATGCTACACTTTTTCCGCGCAACCGAGTATAAATAGGAGAAGACGGTTTCACATTAGGGGGGATTCTTCTTTTGGCCAGATTTTATTTTCTTTAGTTTTTAAGCAGTTTCATATTCACCATGTAAAAGTAATAGTTCTCCACATCGGGGGACTATGACCAATATAGTTTTAGGATTTCTTTTTGTCAGTCGATTTCTGTACTTTGATTTGAAGCCTTCAGGTGTATTACAATTCAGCATCTAGTTAATTTCAGGTTCCCTTTATCGTTTATTTTACTGTTATTGCTTTCTTATTTTATTTGCTAGATCATCTTTAGTATTAAGTTTATTTATTGTAACTACGTGTTTGTTTTCCTATCTATGTCTTTCTAAATATTCTTGAGTCCGGTGTATGAGGACCGTCGTTACCGACGGGACTCGGTAGAAAATAATAGGTGCGAACTTATGATTAAAATTCTATTTTGGTTTTAATTTCCAAGTCTAATTTAAATAGCTTTGCCACGAGAGTGAGAGGTTATTTAACACGATTTTGTCACGAGAGTGAGAAATTAATTTAGGTTAGAGCAGACACTGCGAGAGCGTGAGGGTCGAACCGGATAGTGAAAATTCGGCAACATATCTAAATACAGCGAGAGCGCTTTAGATACATTTAGGATATTATTGGCTTTCAAAATATATTTCCTAGTTACCGGGCGAGCGAGAGCAAAATCTTGGGATTAGGGAACATGACTTTAGTTAATACCGCGAGAGCGTGAGGCGGAGTTTTTAAGTCGGTATATTTTACGGAACTAAGTTATAGTTATAATTAGTACCCGAATTCTACAAATTCCTTTAGGAACGCGGAATCCATATTCTGGCCTCTCTTTATTATCATATTTTCTAAGTTCATTTTTAGTTTTAGTTCTAGTTTCCCTTTTATCGAATATCATTAGTCGTAGCTTTACAAAGCGACGATAGATTATGGTAGGTAGACATTGATCTCTGTGGGTTCGACAATCTTTTATATTACTTCGATATTTCCGTGCACTTGAGGACGCATCAAGTTTTTGGCAGGGCCCACCACACAACATAAGTGTGACGGTTGCCACACCTTATGAGGTGGTGCCCACCATGGAAACAAATATGGCGTGGGCCACATGGTTATAGGAGTGTGGTGACTGCCACGCTGATTTTTAGGGGAGTTTTGACCGTATCTCCTATATTCATGCACATGTTTGGTCTTCATTGAACGGTTGCAAGTCCTATTTTCATGCTACACTTCTTCCACGCAACCGAGTATAAATAGGGGAAGATGGTTTCACATTAGGGGGGATTCTTCTTTTGGCCAGATTTTGTTTTCTTTAGTTTTTAAGCAGTTTCATATTTACCATGTAAAAGTAATAGTTCTCCACATCGGGGGACTATTACCAATATAGTTTTAGGATTTATTTTTGTCTGTCAATTTCTGTACTTTGATTCGAAGCCTTCAGGCGTATTACAATTCAACATCTAGTTAATTTCAGGTTCCCTTTATCGTTCATTTTATTGTTATTGCTTTCTTATTTTATTTGCTAGATCATGTTTAGTATTAAGTTTATTTATTGTAACTACGTGTTTGTTTTCCTATCTATGTCTTTCTAAATATTCTTGAGTCCGGCGTATGAGGATCGTCGTTACCGACGGGACTCGGTAGAAAATAATAGGAGCGAACTTATGATTAATATTCTGTATTGGTTTTAATTTCCAAGTCTAATTTAAATAGCTTTGCCACGAGAGTGAGAGGTTATTTAACACGATTTTGTCACGAGAGTGAGAAATTAATTAAGGTTAGAGCCGACACTGCGAGAGCGTGGGGGTCGAACCGGATAGTGGAAATTAGGCAACATATCTATATATAGCGAGAGCGCCTTAGATACATTTAGGATATTATTGGCTTTCAAAATATATTTCCTAGTTACCGGGCGAGCGAGATCAAAATCTTGGGATTAGGGAACATGACTTTAGTTAATACCGCGAGAGCGTGAGGCGGAGTATTTAAGTCGGTATATTTTACGGAACTAAGTTATAGTTGTAATTAGTACCCGAATTCAACAAATTCCTTTAGGAACGCGGAATCCATATTCCGGCCTCTCTTTATTATCATATTTTCTAAGTTCATTTTTAGTTTTAGTTCTAGTTTCCCTTTTATCGAATATCATTAGCCGTAGCTTTACAAAGCGTCGATAGATTACGGTAGGTAGACATTGATCTCTGTGGGTTCGACAATCTTTTATATTACTTCGATATTTCCGTGCACTTGAGGACGCATCAAGTTTTTGGCAGGGCCCACCACACAACATAAGTGTGACGGTTGCCACACCTTATGAGGTGGTGCCCACCATGGAAACAAATATGGCGTGGGCCACATGGTTATAGGAGTGTGGTGACTGCCACGCTGATTTTTAGGGGAGTTTTGACCGTATCTCCTATATTCATGCACATGTTTGGTCTTCATTGAACGGTTGCAAGTCCTATTTTCATGCTACACTTCTTCCACGCAACCGAGTATAAATAGGGGAAGATGGTTTCACATTAGGGGGGATTCTTCTTTTGGCCAGATTTTGTTTTCTTTAGTTTTTAAGCAGTTTCATATTTACCATGTAAAAGTAATAGTTCTCCACATCGGGGGACTATTACCAATATAGTTTTAGGATTTATTTTTGTCTGTCAATTTCTGTACTTTGATTCGAAGCCTTCAGGCGTATTACAATTCAACATCTAGTTAATTTCAGGTTCCCTTTATCGTTCATTTTATTGTTATTGCTTTCTTATTTTATTTGCTAGATCATGTTTAGTATTAAGTTTATTTATTGTAACTACGTGTTTGTTTTCCTATCTATGTCTTTCTAAATATTCTTGAGTCCGGCGTATGAGGATCGTCGTTACCGACGGGACTCGGTAGAAAATAATAGGAGCGAACTTATGATTAATATTCTGTATTGGTTTTAATTTCCAAGTCTAATTTAAATAGCTTTGCCACGAGAGTGAGAGGTTATTTAACACGATTTTGTCACGAGAGTGAGAAATTAATTAAGGTTAGAGCCGACACTGCGAGAGCGTGGGGGTCGAACCGGATAGTGGAAATTAGGCAACATATCTATATATAGCGAGAGCGCCTTAGATACATTTAGGATATTATTGGCTTTCAAAATATATTTCCTAGTTACCGGGCGAGCGAGATCAAAATCTTGGGATTAGGGAACATGACTTTAGTTAATACCGCGAGAGCGTGAGGCGGAGTTTTTAAGTCGGTATATTTTACGGAACTAAGTTATAGTTGTAATTAGTACCCGAATTCAACAAATTCCTTTAGGAACGCGGAATCCATATTCCGGCCTCTCTTTATTATCATATTTTCTAAGTTCATTTTTAGTTTTAGTTCTAGTTTCCCTTTTATCGAATATCATTAGCCGTAGCTTTACAAAGCGTCGATAGATTACGGTAGGTTGACATTGATCTCTGTGGGTTCGACAATCTTTTATATTACTTCGATATTTCCGTGCACTTGAGGACGCATCAAGTTTTTGGCAGGGCCCACCACACAACATAAGTGTGACGGTTGCCACACCTTATGAGGTGGTGCCCACCGTGGAAACAAATATGGCGTGGGCCACATGGTTATAGGAGTGTGGTGACTGCCACGCTAATTTTTAGGGGAGTTTTGACCGTATCTCCTATATTCATGCACATGTTTGGTCTTCATTGAACGGTTGCAAGTCCTATTTTCATGCTACACTTCTTCCACGCAACCGAGTATAAATAGGGGAAGATGGTTTCACATTAGGGGGGATTCTTCTTTTGGCCAGATTTTATTTTCTTTAGTTTTTAAGCAGTTTCATATTCACCATGTAAAAGTAATAGTTCTCCACATCGGAGGACTATGACCAATATAGTTTTAGGATTTCTTTTTGTCAGTCGATTTCTGTACTTTGATTTGAAGCCTTCAGGTGTATTACAATTCAGCATCTAGTTAATTTCAGGTTCCCTTTATCGTTTATTTTACTGTTATTGCTTTCTTATTTTATTTGCTAGATCATCTTTAGTATTAAGTTTATTTATTGTAACTACGTGTTTGTTTTCCTATCTATGTCTTTCTAAATATTCTTGAGTCCGGTGTATGAGGACCGTCGTTACCGACGGGACTCGGTAGAAAATAATAGGTGCGAACTTATGATTAAAATTCTATTTTGGTTTTAATTTCCAAGTCTAATTTAAATAGCTTTGCCACGAGAGTGAGAGGTTATTTAACACGATTTTGTCACGAGAGTGAGAAATTAATTTAGGTTAGAGCAGACACTGCGAGAGCGTGAGGGTCGAACCGGATAGTGAAAATTAGGCAACATATCTAAATACAGCGAGAGCGCTTTAGATACATTTAGGATATTATTGGCTTTCAAAATATATTTCCTAGTTACCGGGCGAGCGAGAGCAAAATCTTGGGATTAGGGAACATGACTTTAGTTAATACCGCGAGAGCGTGAGGCGGAGTTTTTAAGTCGGTATATTTTACGGAACTAAGTTATAGTTATAATTAGTACCCGAATTCTACAAATTCCTTTAGGAACGCGGAATCCATATTCTGGCCTCTCTTTATTATCATATTTTCTAAGTTCATTTTTAGTTTTAGTTCTAGTTTCCCTTTTATCGAATATCATTAGTCGTAGCTTTACAAAGCGACGATAGATTATGGTAGGTAGACATTGATCTCTGTGGGTTCGACAATCTTTTATATTACTTCGATATTTCCGTGCACTTGAGGACGCATCAAGTTTTTGGCAGGGCCCACCACACAACATAAGTGTGACGGTTGCCACACCTTATGAGGTGGTGCCCACCGTGGAAACAAATATGGCGTGGGCCACATGGTTATAGGAGTGTGGTGACTGCCACGCTAATTTTTAGGGGAGTTTTGACCGTATCTCCTATATTCATGCACATGTTTGGTCTTCATTGAACGGTTGCAAGTCCTATTTTCATGCTACACTTCTTCCACGCAACCGAGTATAAATAGGGGAAGATGGTTTCACATTAGGGGGGATTCTTCTTTTGGCCAGATTTTATTTTCTTTAGTTTTTAAGCAGTTTCATATTTACCATGTAAAAGTAATAGTTCTCCACATCGGGGGACTATTACCAATATAGTTTTAGGATTTATTTTTGTCTGTCAATTTCTGTACTTTGATTCGAAGCCTTCAGGCGTATTACAATTCAACATCTAGTTAATTTCAGGTTCCCTTTATCGTTCATTTTATTGTTATTGCTTTCTTATTTTATTTGCTAGATCATGTTTAGTATTAAGTTTATTTATTGTAACTAAGTGTTTGTTTTCCTATCTATGTCTTTCTAAATATTCTTGAGTCCGGCGTATGAGGATCGTCGTTACCGACGGGACTCGATAGAAAATAATAGGAGCGAACTTATGATTAATATTCTGTATTGGTTTTAATTTCCAAGTCTAATTCAAATAGCTTTGCCACGAGAGTGAGAGGTTATTTAACACGATTTTGTCACGAGAGTGAGAAATTAATTAAGGTTAGAGCCGACACTGCGAGAGCGTGGGGGTCGAACCGGATAGTGGAAATTAGGCAACATATCTATATATAGCGAGAGCGCCTTAGATACATTTAGGATATTATTGGCTTTCAAAATATATTTCCTAGTTACCGGGCGAGCGAGATCAAAATCTTGGGATTAGGGAACATGACTTTAGTTAATACCGCGAGAGCGTGAGGCGGAGTTTTTAAGTCGGTATATTTTACGGAACTAAGTTATAGTTGTAATTAGTACCCGAATTCAACAAATTCCTTTAGGAACGCGGAATCCATATTCCGGCCTCTCTTTATTATCATATTTTCTAAGTTCATTTTTAGTTTTAGTTCTAGTTTCCCTTTTATCGAATATCATTAGCCGTAGCTTTACAAAGCGTCGATAGATTACGGTAGGTTGACATTGATCTCTGTGGGTTCGACAATCTTTTATATTACTTCGATATTTCCGTGCACTTGAGGACGCATCAAGTTTTTGGCGGGGTCCACCACACAACATAAGTGTGACGGTTGCCACACCTTATGAGGTGGTGCCCACCATGGAAACAAATGTGGCATGGGCCATATGGTTATAGGAGTGTGGCGACTGCCACACTGATTTTTAGGGGAGTTTTGACCGTATCTCCTATATTCATGCACACGTTTGGTCTTCATTGAACGGTTGCAAGTCCTATTTTCATGCTACACTTTTTCCGCGCAACCGAGTATAAATAGGAGAAGACGGTTTCACATTAGGGGGGATTCTTCTTTTGGCCAGATTTTATTTTCTTTAGTTTTTAAGCAGTTTCATATTCACCATGTAAAAGTAATAGTTCTCCACATCGGGGGACTATGACCAATATAGTTTTAGGATTTCTTTTTGTCAGTCGATTTCTGTACTTTGATTTGAAGCCTTCAGGTGTATTACAATTCAGCATCTAGTTAATTTCAGGTTCCCTTTATCGTTTATTTTACTGTTATTGCTTTCTTATTTTATTTGCTAGATCATCTTTAGTATTAAGTTTATTTATTGTAACTACGTGTTTGTTTTCCTATCTATGTCTTTCTAAATATTCTTGAGTCCGGTGTATGAGGACCGTCGTTACCGACGGGACTCGGTAGAAAATAATAGGAGCGAACTTATGATTAATATTCTGTATTGGTTTTAATTTCCAAGTCTAATTTAAATAGCTTTGCCACGAGAGTGAGAGGTTATTTAACACGATTTTGTCACGAGAGTGAGAAATTAATTAAGGTTAGAGCCGACACTGCGAGAGCGTGGGGGTCGAACCGGATAGTGGAAATTAGGCAACATATCTATATATAGCGAGAGCGCCTTAGATACATTTAGGATATTATTGGCTTTCAAAATATATTTCCTAGTTACCGGGCGAGCGAGATCAAAATCTTGGGATTAGGGAACATGACTTTAGTTAATACCGCGAGAGCGTGAGGCGGAGTTTTTAAGTCGGTATATTTTACGGAACTAAGTTATAGTTGTAATTAGTACCCGAATTCAACAAATTCCTTTAGGAACGCGGAATCCATATTCCGGCCTCTCTTTATTATCATATTTTCTAAGTTCATTTTTAGTTTTAGTTCTAGTTTCCCTTTTATCGAATATCATTAGCCGTAGCTTTACAAAGCGTCGATAGATTACGGTAGGTTGACATTGATCTCTGTGGGTTCGACAATCTTTTATATTACTTCGATATTTCCGTGCACTTGAGGACGCATCAAGTTTTTGGCGGGGTCCACCACACAACATAAGTGTGACGGTTGCCACACCTTATGAGGTGGTGCCCACCATGGAAACAAATGTGGCATGGGCCATATGGTTATAGGAGTGTGGCGACTGCCACACTGATTTTTAGGGGAGTTTTGACCGTATCTCCTATATTCATGCACACGTTTGGTCTTCATTGAACGGTTGCAAGTCCTATTTTCATGCTACACTTTTTCCGCGCAACCGAGTATAAATAGGAGAAGACGGTTTCACATTAGGGGGGATTCTTCTTTTGGCCAGATTTTATTTTCTTTAGTTTTTAAGCAGTTTCATATTCACCATGTAAAAGTAATAGTTCTCCACATCGGGGGACTATGACCAATATAGTTTTAGGATTTCTTTTTGTCAGTCGATTTCTGTACTTTGATTTGAAGCCTTCAGGTGTATTACAATTCAGCATCTAGTTAATTTCAGGTTCCCTTTATCGTTTATTTTACTGTTATTGCTTTCTTATTTTATTTGCTAGATCATCTTTAGTATTAAGTTTATTTATTGTAACTACGTGTTTGTTTTCCTATCTATGTCTTTCTAAATATTCTTGAGTCCGGTGTATGAGGACCGTCGTTACCGACGGGACTCGGTAGAAAATAATAGGTGCGAACTTATGATTAAAATTCTATTTTGGTTTTAATTTCCAAGTCTAATTTAAATAGCTTTGCCACGAGAGTGAGAGGTTATTTAACACGATTTTGTCACGAGAGTGAGAAATTAATTTAGGTTAGAGCAGACACTGCGAGAGCGTGAGGGTCGAACCGGATAGTGAAAATTAGGCAACATATCTAAATACAGCGAGAGCGCTTTAGATACATTTAGGATATTATTGGCTTTCAAAATATATTTCCTAGTTACCGGGCGAGCGAGAGCAAAATCTTGGGATTAGGGAACATGACTTTAGTTAATACCGCGAGAGCGTGAGGCGGAGTTTTTAAGTCGGTATATTTTACGGAACTAAGTTATAGTTATAATTAGTACCCGAATTCTACAAATTCCTTTAGGAACGCAGAATCCATATTCTGGCCTCTCTTTATTATCATATTTTCTAAGTTCATTTTTAGTTTTAGTTCTAGTTTCCCTTTTATCGAATATCATTAGTCGTAGCTTTACAAAGCGACGATAAATTATGGTAGGTAGACATTGATCTCTGTGGGTTCGACAATCTTTTATATTACTTCGATATTTCCGTGCACTTGAGGACGCATCAAGTTTTTGGCAGGGCCCACCACACAACATAAGTGTGACGGTTGCCACACCTTATGAGGTGGTGCCCACCATGGAAACAAATATGGCGTGGGCCACATGGTTATAGGAGTGTGGTGACTGCCACACTGATTTTTAGGGGAGTTTTGACCGTATCTCCTATATTCATGCACATGTTTGGTCTTCATTGAACGGTTGCAAGTCCTATTTTCATGCTACACTTCTTCCACGCAACCGAGTATAAATAGGGGAAGATGGTTTCACATTAGGGGGGATTCTTCTTTTGGCCAGATTTTATTTTCTTTAGTTTTTAAGCAGTTTCATATTTACCATGTAAAAGTAATAGTTCTCCACATCGGGGGACTATTACCAATATAGTTTTAGGATTTATTTTTGTCTGTCAATTTCTGTACTTTGATTCGAAGCCTTCAGGCGTATTACAATTCAACATCTAGTTAATTTCAGGTTCCCTTTATCGTTCATTTTATTGTTATTGCTTTCTTATTTTATTTGCTAGATCATGTTTAGTATTAAGTTTATTTATTGTAACTACGTGTTTGTTTTCCTATCTATGTCTTTCTAAATATTCTTGAGTCCGGCGTATGAGGATCGTCGTTACCGACGGGACTCGGTAGAAAATAATAGGAGCGAACTTATGATTAATATTCTGTATTGGTTTTAATTTCCAAGTCTAATTTAAATAGCTTTGCCACGAGAGTGAGAGGTTATTTAACACGATTTTGTCACGAGAGTGAGAAATTAATTAAGGTTAGAGCCGACACTGCGAGAGCGTGGGGGTCGAACCGGATAGTGGAAATTAGGCAACATATCTATATATAGCGAGAGCGCCTTAGATACATTTAGGATATTATTGGCTTTCAAAATATATTTCCTAGTTACCGGGCGAGCGAGATCAAAATCTTGGGATTAGGGAACATGACTTTAGTTAATACCGCGAGAGCGTGAGGCGGAGTTTTTAAGTCGGTATATTTTACGGAACTAAGTTATGGTTGTAATTAGTACCCGAATTCAACAAATTCCTTTAGGAACGCGGAATCCATATTCCGGCCTCTCTTTATTATCATATTTTCTAAGTTCATTTTTAGTTTTAGTTCTAGTTTCCCTTTTATCGAATATCATTAGCCGTAGCTTTACAAAGCGTCGATAGATTACGGTAGGTTGACATTGATCTCTGTGGGTTCGACAATCTTTTATATTACTTCGATATTTCCGTGCACTTGAGGACGCATCAAGTTTTTGGCGGGGTCCACCACACAACATAAGTGTGATGGTTGCCACACCTTATGAGGTGGTGCCCACCATGGAAACAAATGTGGCATGGGCCACATGGTTAAAGGAGTGTGGCGACTGCCACACTGATTTTTAGGGGATTTTTGACCGTATCTCCTATATTCATGCACACGTTTGGTCTTCATTGAACGGTTGCAAGTCCTATTTTCATGCTACACTTTTTTCGCGCAACCGAGTATAAATAGGAGAAGACGGTTTCACATTAGGGGGGATTCTTCTTTTGGCCAGATTTTATTTTCTTTAGTTTTTAAGCAGTTTCATATTCACCATGTAAAAGTAATAGTTCTCCACATCGGGGGACTATGACCAATATAGTTTTAGGATTTCTTTTTGTCAGTCGATTTCTGTACTTTGATTTGAAGCCTTCAGGTGTATTACAATTCAGCATCTAGTTAATTTCAGGTTCCCTTTATCGTTTATTTTACTGTTATTGCTTTCTTATTTTATTTGCTAGATCATCTTTAGTATTAAGTTTATTTATTGTAACTACGTGTTTGTTTTCCTATCTATGTCTTTCTAAATATTCTTGAGTCCGGCGTATGAGGACCGTCGTTACCGACGGGACTCGGTAGAAAATAATAGGTGCGAACTTATGATTAAAATTCTATTTTGGTTTTAATTTCCAAGTCTAATTTAAATAGCTTTGCCACGAGAGTGAGAGGTTATTTAACACGATTTTGTCACGAGAGTGAGAAATTAATTTAGGTTAGAGCCGACACTGCGAGAGCGTGGGGGTCGAACCGGATAGTTGAAATTAGGCAACATATCTAAATACAGCGAGAGCGCTTTAGATACATTTAGGATATTATTGGCTTTCAAAATATATTTCCTAGTTACCGGGCGAGCGAGAGCAAAATCTTGGGATTAGGGAACATGACTTTAGTTAATACCGCGAGAGCGTGAGGCGGAGTTTTTAAGTCGGTATATTTTACGGAACTAAGTTATAGTTATAATTAGTACCCGAATTCTACAAATTCCTTTAGGAACGCGGAATCCATATTCTGGCCTCTCTTTATTATCATATTTTCTAAGTTCATTTTTAGTTTTAGTTCTAGTTTCCCTTTTATCGAATATCATTAGTCGTAGCTTTACAAAGCGACGATAGATTATGGTAGGTAGACATTGATCTCTGTGGGTTCGACAATCTTTTATATTACTTCGATATTTCCGTGCACTTGAGGACGCATCAAGTTTTTGGCAGGGCCCATCACACAACATAAGTGTGGCGGTTGCCACACCTTATGAGGTGGTGCCCACCATGGAAACAAATATGGCGTGGGCCACATGGTTATAGGAGTGTGGTGACTGCCACGCTGATTTTTAGGGGAGTTTTGACCGTATCTCCTATAATCATGCACATGTTTGGTCTTCATTGAACGGTTGCAAGTCCTATTTTCATGCTACACTTCTTCCACGCAACCGAGTATAAATAGGAGAAGATGGTTTCACATTAGGGGGGATTCTTCTTTTGGCCAGATTTTATTTTCTTTAGTTTTTAAGCAGTTTCATATTTACCATGTAAAAGTAATAGTTCTCCACATCGGGGGACTATTACCAATATAGTTTTAGGATTTATTTTTGTCTGTCAATTTCTGTACTTTGATTCGAAGCCTTCAGGCGTATTACAATTCAACATCTAGTTAATTTCAGGTTCCCTTTATCGTTCATTTTATTGTTATTGCTTTCTTATTTTATTTGCTAGATCATGTTTAGTATTAAGTTTATTTATTGTAACTACGTGTTTGTTTTCCTATCTATGTCTTTCTAAATATTCTTGAGTCCGGCGTATGAGGATCGTCGTTACCGACGGGACTCGGTAGAAAATAATAGGAGCGAACTTATGATTAATATTCTGTATTGGTTTTAATTTCCAAGTCTAATTTAAATAGCTTTGCCACGAGAGTGAGAGGTTATTTAACACGATTTTGTCACGAGAGTGAGAAATTAATTAAGGTTAGAGCCGACACTGCGAGAGCGTGGGGGTCGAACCGGATAGTGGAAATTAGGCAACATATCTATATATAGCGAGAGCGCCTTAGATACATTTAGGATATTATTGGCTTTCAAAATATATTTCCTAGTTACCGGGCGAGCGAGATCAAAATCTTGGGATTAGGGAACATGACTTTAGTTAATACCGCGAGAGCGTGAGGCGGAGTTTTTAAGTCGGTATATTTTACGGAACTAAGTTATAGTTGTAATTAGTACCCGAATTCAACAAATTCCTTTAGGAACGCGGAATCCATATTCCGGCCTCTCTTTATTATCATATTTTCTAAGTTCATTTTTAGTTTTAGTTCTAGTTTCCCTTTTATCGAATATCATTAGCCGTAGCTTTACAAAGCGTCGATAGATTACGGTAGGTTGACATTGATCTCTGTGGGTTCGACAATCTTTTATATTACTTCGATATTTCCGTGCACTTGAGGACGCATCAAGTTTTTGGCGGGGTCCACCACACAACATAAGTGTGACGGTTGCCACACCTTATGAGGTGGTGCCCACCATGGAAACAAATGTGGCATGGGCCACATGGTTATAGGAGTGTGGCGACTGCCACACTGATTTTTAGGGGAGTTTTGACCGTATCTCCTATATTCATGCACACGTTTGGTCTTCATTGAACGGTTGCAAGTCCTATTTTCATGCTACACTTTTTCCGCGCAACCGAGTATAAATAGGAGAAGACGGTTTCACATTAGGGGGGGTTCTTCTTTTGGCCAGATTTTATTTTCTTTAGTTTTTAAGCAGTTTCATATTCACCATGTAAAAGTAATAGTTCTCCACATCGGGGGACTATGACCAATATAGTTTTAGGATTTCTTTTTGTCAGTCGATTTCTGTACTTTGATTTGAAGCCTTCAGGTGTATTACAATTCAGCATCTAGTTAATTTCAGGTTCCCTTTATCGTTTATTTTACTGTTATTGCTTTCTTATTTTATTTGCTAGATCATCTTTAGTATTAAGTTTATTTATTGTAACTACGTGTTTGTTTTCCTATCTATGTCTTTCTAAATATTCTTGAGTCCGGCGTATGAGGACCGTCGTTACCGACGGGACTCGGTAGAAAATAATAGGTGCGAACTTATGATTAAAATTCTATTTTGGTTTTAATTTCCAAGTCTAATTTAAATAGCTTTGCCACGAGAGTGAGAGGTTATTTAACACGATTTTGTCACGAGAGTGAGAAATTAATTTAGGTTAGAGCCGACACTGCGAGAGCGTGGGGGTCGAACCGGATAGTGGAAATTAGGCAACATATCTAAATACAGCGAGAGCGCTTTAGATACATTTAGGATATTATTGGCTTTCAAAATATATTTCCTAGTTACCGGGCGAGCGAGAGCAAAATCTTGGGATTAGGGAACATGACTTTAGTTAATACCGCGAGAGCGTGAGGCGGAGTTTTTAAGTCGGTATATTTTACGGAACTAAGTTATAGTTATAATTAGTACCCGAATTCTACAAATTCCTTTAGGAACGCGGAATCCATATTCTGGCCTCTCTTTATTATCATATTTTCTAAGTTCATTTTTAGTTTTAGTTCTAGTTTCCCTTTTATCGAATATCATTAGTCGTAGCTTTACAAAGCGACGATAGATTATGGTAGGTAGACATTGATCTCTGTGGGTTCGACAATCTTTTATATTACTTCGATATTTCCGTGCACTTGAGGACGCATCACGTTTTTGGCAGGGCCCACCACACAACATAAGTGTGACGGTTGCCACACCTTATGAGGTGGTGCCCACCATGGAAACAAATATGGCGTGGGACACATGGTTATAGGAGTGTGGTGACTGCCACGCTGATTTTTAGGGGAGTTTTGACCGTATCTCCTATATTCATGCACATGTTTGGTCTTCATTGAACGGTTGCAAGTCCTATTTTCATGCTACACTTCTTCCACGCAACCGAGTATAAATAGGAGAAGATGGTTTCACATTAGGGGGGATTCTTCTTTTGGCCAGATTTTATTTTCTTTAGTTTTTAAGCAGTTTCATATTTACCATGTAAAAGTAATAGTTCTCCACATCGGGGGACTATTACCAATATAGTTTTAGGATTTATTTTTGTCTGTCAATTTCTGTACTTTGATTCGAAGCCTTCAGGCGTATTACAATTCAACATCTAGTTAATTTCAGGTTCCCTTTATCGTTCATTTTATTGTTATTGCTTTCTTATTTTATTTGCTAGATCATGTTTAGTATTAAGTTTATTTATTGTAACTACGTGTTTGTTTTCCTATCTATGTCTTTCTAAATATTCTTGAGTCCGGCGTATGAGGATCGTCGTTACCGACGGGACTCGGTAGAAAATAATAGGAGCGAACTTATGATTAATATTCTGTATTGGTTTTAATTTCCAAGTCTAATTTAAATAGCTTTGCCACGAGAGTGAGAGGTTATTTAACACGATTTTGTCACGAGAGTGAGAAATTAATTAAGGTTAGAGCCGACACTGCGAGAGCGTGGGGGTCGAACCGGATAGTGGAAATTAGGCAACATATCTATATATAGCGAGAGCGCCTTAGATACATTTAGGATATTATTGGCTTTCAAAATATATTTCCTAGTTACCGGGCGAGCGAGATCAAAATCTTGGGATTAGGGAACATGACTTTAGTTAATACCGCGAGAGCGTGAGGCGGAGTTTTTAAGTCGGTATATTTTACGGAACTAAGTTATAGTTGTAATTAGTACCCGAATTCAACAAATTCCTTTAGGAACGCGGAATCCATATTCCGGCCTCTCTTTATTATCATATTTTCTAAGTTCATTTTTAGTTTTAGTTCTAGTTTCCCTTTTATCGAATATCATTAGCCGTAGCTTTACAAAGCGTTGATAGATTACGGTAGGTTGACATTGATCTCTGTGGGTTCGACAATCTTTTATATTACTTCGATATTTCCGTGCACTTGAGGACGCATCAAGTTTTTGGCAGGGTCCACCACACAACATAAGTGTGACGGTTGCCACACCTTATGAGGTGGTGCCCACCATGGAAACAAATGTGGCGTGGGCCACATGGTTATAGGAGTGTGGCGACTGCCACACTGATTTTTAGGGGAGTTTTGACCGTATCTCCTATATTCATGCACACGTTTGGTCTTCATTGAACGGTTGCAAGTCCTATTTTCATGCTACACTTCTTCCGCGCAACCGAGTATAAATAGGAGAAGACAGTTTCACATTAGGGGGGATTCTTCTTTTGGCCAGATTTTATTTTCTTTAGTTTTTAAGCAGTTTCATATTCACCATGTAAAAGTAATAGTTCTCCACATCGGGGGACTATGACCAATATAGTTTAAGGATTTATTTTTGTCAGTCGATTTCTGTACTTTGATTCGAAGCCTTCAGGTGTATTACAATTCAGCATCAAGTTAATTTCAGGTTCCCTTTATCGTTTATTTTACTGTTATTGCTTTCTTATTTTATTTGCTAGATCATGTTTAGTATTAAGTTTATTTATTGTAACTACGTGTTTGTTTTCCTATCTATGTCTTTCTAAATATTCTTGAGTCCGGCGTATGAGGACCGTCGTTACCGACGGGACTCGGTAGAAAGTAATAGGTGCGAACTTATGATTAAAATTCTGTTTGGTTTTAATTTCCAAGTCTAATTTAAATAGCTTTGCCACGAGAGTGAGAGGTTATTTAACACGATTTTGTCACGAGAGTGAGAAATTAATTAAGGTTAGAGCCGACACTTCGAGAGCATGGGGGTCGAACCGGATAGTGAAAATTAGGCAACATATCTAAATACAGCGAGAGCGCTTTTGATACGTTTAGGATATTATTGGCTTTCAAAATATATTTCCTAGTTACCGGGCGAGCGAGAGCAAAATCTTGGGATTAGGGAACATGACTTTAGTTAATACCGCGAGAGCGTGAGGCGGAGTTTTTAAGTCGGTATATTTTACGGAACTAAGTTATAGTTGTAATTAGTACCCGAATTCAACATATTCCTTTAGGAACGCGGAATTCATATTCCGGTCTCTCTTTATTATCATATTTTCTAAGTTCATTTTTAGTTTTAGTTCTAGTTTCCCTTTTATCGAATATCATTAGCCGTAGCTTTACAAAGCGACGATAGATTACGGTAGGTTGACATTGATCTCTGTGGGTTCGACAATCTTTTATATTACTTCGATATTTCCGTTCACTTAAGGACGCATCAAGTTTTTGGCGGGGCCCACCACACAACTGTAGCGAGCAATTTTGGACGCGGTTCTTAAGCGCTGGTCGCTCTCTGCGGTTTGAGCTTAAACTACAGGTCGATTCATTTTTTATCCTATTGTGAGCTGAATAAGGAAGGGAAATAGATGTCTCCAATTAACCCTGCTTGCATACTGAGTTTAAACAGCGGTCTGTTTGGTTACGGATGCTATCAATGTGGGGGGGCCTTTGTACTGGTTATTTGTATTTTCGCCAATACGATTTTCTTTCTTTTTATCTAGGCAGAAGGTTTCTGGCGGGGAACAAGGATTAGGATGTTAGGACTGATGCTTTTGAATTACTGCTTTTAATTGATGGAGATATGAGATTTGGTTTTTTTGTTGATTGCGCTCGCTAAGATCTTTTCTTTTGATCTTATGCCTACGTATTCCCGTTTACCGAAACAGGGAAATCAGAGCGTTCGTAGTTCCTCCTATTCTATGGGAGGAAATGGGTGTTTTTGGTGTCTTGTTTAAAGCCCAAGACGTGAAGCGAAAGGTGGTTTGTATCTTGTTCAAAGCCCAAGATGTGAAGCTGAAAGACCTCGACTTTAGAGAGAATTTGTCATCTCTAAAGAGGGGGAAGGAGAATTACTTTAACTGGGATACGCGGATCCGAGCAATGCCATAATTTCCGAAGAAAGGGTTTTAACCTGAAGGAGAAGACTTTAACTCAGTGTAGAGCAATGCCATCTTTCCTTAGGAATTTCTCATGCTAAAAGAGGGACAGTGGAATGGATATAGATGATCCAGAGGCTTGCCGCTTACAGCGATTAGATGAAAGGAAAGGAGTTGTGTACTGTGAACGAGGCACAACTTTGATGCTAAAAGGTTGATTGGATCAACCAGTGGTTTTCTTATACAAAGCCTAAGAGGAGGCTAATTTCCGCTAGGAAAATCATTATACAAAGCCTAAGAGGAGGCTATTTTGTGTCTCGTACAAAGCCCGAGAGAGAGGCTAAAAGTTTTTGACCCGACAATGGAGTCTTTTGGTATCTCGTATAAAGCCCGAGATGGAGGCTATTTGACTCAACAAGGGAGTTTTTTGTATCTCGTATGAAGCCCGAGATGGAGGCAATTGTTTGTTTGACTCTACAAGGGAGTCTTTGTGTCTCGTACGAAGCCCGAGATAGAGGCTAAAAGTTTGACTCAACAAGAGAGTCTTTGATACTCAACAAGAGAGTGTTTTTGTATCTCGTACGAAGCCCGAGATGGAGGCTAAAGGTTTGTTTCAGTTGAGTGACAGATCCAATATACTGATTTTAAAATAGAAAATCAGTTCTTATATGAGCAACACTGTACTCAGGGATTTGATTTGAGGATCAGGGATATTTCCTTCTGTTTGAGGGAATGGGAAATCAAAAGGGTATTGAGACTGTCCGAGTCTGCGGGTTTCCTTCCTATTTAACGAAGGGGTCACTTGGGAATGTCTTTGAGACTCAAGGAAGTTAGACTGTCCAAGTCTAGAGTTTTTTCCTTTTGTACTATGCTTTGAGAAACAGTAGTAGACTCTATGAAAGGACTGTTCTATGAGGATGACTAGGTTCTGTTCCTATACCTCTAGGAGGTCGTCGGGACAATTTGTACGAAGCCCAAGAGGAGGCTGGAAACTTTTAAGAAGCCGACGGGTCCTTGTACGAAGCCCAAAAGGAGGCTATCATTCCCGAAGGAAGAGATCATTATACGAAGCCTAAGAGGAGTCTGTGAATACTTCTAAGAAGCCGTAGTGTCCTTGAATAATGCCCAAGAGGAGGCCGATGCTTTTAAGAAGCCCGTGGGTCTATCATCTCCTTTCCATTAGGAGAGATAACTCTTTTAAAGATAAAAACCACTGGTAAACGTGCGAGGTTTACTATCCAGCGACTTTTAGCTTTTAAAGAGGGTTCCTTAGTTAAGGTCCAAGATTATGACCGTAGTGGGTACCCAAACCCCGAGATATTCAAGGCAAGTTATCCACAAGGAATAGATCACGTCAGGAAAGTTCGAGAATTTGGAAGAAACTCAAAGATGCCATTCACGGATAATACATTCATCTTGGGGAGTAGAGCTTCTTGACGATTCCTAAGGAGGACAGCCGAAGAGAAGACTGTATCTGGTGCTCCTATTGGGGATCTAGGCGTCTATTTCTACAAATAAATGAAAAGGTGTCACCTAGTTCTAGACGTAGTTGCCGGGGAAACTCGAAATATCTATACTATTATTACACAGTAGATATGAGTTTATGAAAGGAGACTTACAGTGAGCAGCCCCACAATACAGTTTATAATATGAAAGCAGTAAATGAAAGCGATAACAACTTACTCGGTTGTAGTGCTTCCATGCTGTTTGGTTAGTTGTTCAACAAAGAAAGATTGAAAACAACAGTATATTCAAAATCAAAGGAGAAAGTGCTTTGAAAAAGAAAGATTTGGGGCTTACAGCTCAAGGAGAGGCCCAGGGTTTTATCAGTGAGCACACTGTTTGACTTTGTACAGCGGGACTTATACAAGTGACTGGGGCCCAAAAAGGTTTTCTGTACAAAGGGATGGGTCTTACACTCTCTCAAGAGGCCCAAAAAAGGTTTAAAGAAAAGAGAGAGGCTTATAACACGAGGGTAGGCCCAAATGATTTTTCGTTTAAAATGGCGATCGCGCCGAGGTTTTCTTTTAACGCAGAGGGACTTATACAATAAGTGAGGCCCAAAATTGTTTTGGTTAAAAGGGGGATTGGGTCTTACACTCTAATAGAGGCCCAAAGTGTTTTGAATGGGTCTTATAGCTCAAGGAGAGACCCAGATGATTTTTATTTTTAAACGGGCGACGATCGCGCCGTTTACTTGTACGGAGGGACTTATACAATGAGTGAGGCCCAAAATGTTTTGGTACAAGGGGGGATGGGTCTTACACTCTCTCAAGAGGCCCAAAAAAGGTTTGAAAGTGATTTACGAGGGTTGAATTAATCCAAAACCCTAATTTGTTTTCAAAATGTATTTAATTGAATAAAAATTCAATTAAAATGATCAAAAATTGTTTAACACATGGAAAACAAATTGTGATCTTGGATTAATGCTTCAAAAATTAAGTATTGACCTACAAAATAATTAGAAAGCATTAAAAGTTGCAAAATCAATGTAGAAAAAATATTTAAAATGCCAAAAACAATCAAAATATTAATTCTTTACAAAAATATCAATTATATGAAATAAATAATATTTTTGGGATTTTTTGTGAAAATAAAATATTTTAACATTTTTGTGAATTATTAAAAAAAGAATCAACTCAAAATCATTAAAACTCAGAGAGAAATTAATTTTTGAATCAATTAAACAAAATCACAAAATTCAAATATTTGAATTTCTAAAAATGGCGCCAAGAACAAGCTGAAGAACACGCGCGTGTTCTTGGTTTCTCAGATTTGCATTTTCTATCCAATCTCCATGAATACTTAATCATATCATGCAATCCACATATCATTATGCTCGCCTCAACCTCACGATCATGTCTATGTACTTTAATTTCATTTAAATTAAACATACAACAAGAAATCACGAAGAAACCTCAAGAACCCTAATTTCTGCATGAAGGCTAGGATTTTTGATACACGATTCAAACAATGCAATTAATTGAGGGAAAACATTCCATGCATGATTATGAACATATGGCCAAATTATTGTGCGAGGAAATATGCATAGATTGAGAGATGACCAAGTATGTGCTTACCTCCAAGCCGTGACAACAAGTTCAAAGTGATTTTTGATTTGGAGGTGTTACAGATGAGTGGTGATGATCTGAACAGCTTCCCTACACCCTATGGATTGTGTTTGGATGGTTGGACTTGATTGAAATTGGCTGGATCATTTTGTGGTACCTCAGCTGCACTTTGGTTAAAACCTTGAGCAACCAGCTGGTGATTTTGTGAAATTGATGTTTCAGAAGTAATCTAAGTGTTTGATCAGCTCATATGTGATGTATGTGAGGTGTGTGAGTGATTGGTTTGATTGGAATTGCTCTCAAACTCAAAACCCGATAGTGACTTGCCTTAGAAGGCAAAATTGGAGTGAAAGAAGAGATTTTGAGGAAAGCATCTGTTAGATGGCTTTGGTGTACTCAAACTGGCCACAATTGAGCTCTATTTATAGTAGAGCAAGTTTGTTTTGCAAGGAATAGTGCATGGCAGCTGGTAAGTAGGTTTGGCCAATGTTGGCAAATGAAAATCCAAGTCTCCTCTAGCCATTGACTAGAGGTTAGGGCACAGAGCTTTGGTCCCCTTGGTCTTGGATAAGTCTTGACTGATTTCAGATGATAATGGCTCAGTCCATGCCACCTTGATGGTTCCATTGAATGCCTCATTCCAAATTTGAAGTCTTGTCCCTATTTTGGCCATTCTAGGTTCAACATGCTATTTCTTGTTCCATGGACTTTGGAGGCTTGGCTCAGTGATTGTCCCCTTTAGATTCAATCCTCTGAGGTGTCCAAGTGGATAGGAGCAATTGAATTTGGGTGATTTTGGCAAATCGACCAAAGTTGCAAATTCTGCCTTGTCTTGACAGATTTCAGCAAGGCAACTTGGCAATGTTGTATCTCATGGTGTAGGTTGAATTTGGCAATGTTCTTAGCCATTTTGGAAAGCTCTTACATGATACAACAACTGTTTGAACAAGTTTGGTTTTGATCTCTTTTGATTCCAAGTGAAAAATCCTTCTACATTTGGCAAAAAGTGAGGCAGAATCTGACTTAGTGAAAATTTCACTGTGTTGGAATAAGTGACATTTTCACTTTTCAGCCACTTTGATCACTCCATAACTCAAAATCCTTAATGAATTGGAATGACTTGTAGTTGAAGTTTTTGTAGGTGATAATGAGGGCTACAAATCCATCTTTGGATGAGAAAAAATGGCCTTGTGGTTTAGGAGTTATGGTCCTCCAAAGTTGGTACCTTTGCCACTTTATTTTTAACTTAGAAAAATTTCTAAGTTTTATGGTTACCCCTTTTACAAGTTATCTCACTTTTCTTGATTTTTCTTGATGAATGATGATTCAAATCATACATTAACATCATTTTAGGGTTAAAAATCCATTTTGGTGAAAAATCTCAAAAAGTCAAAGTTGACTTTTATGCACGGTTGACTTTTTATCAGATGAATTCCAAACTGTGCAATTCTTCAGAAAATCATGTCCTTGACCTAAATAAAACTTGATGGACATGTTCCATGGGTATCATAGGGTATATTCAATCATGTATTAGGGTTTGGGAGCATGTCTTGGTCAAAAGTCAAAGTTACAGTTGACTTTTCTCTTAAAACCCTAATTGTGGTGCAGATGAAATTGAGACTTGTTGCTCAAGCTTCTTGGATTAATCCATTGTTCCAAATGGATCAATATGGTATATTAGAGACCCTCAAATCCTCTCTTGAGGTCTTGGCTCATGGTTTGTCCCAAAAGTCAACTTAGGGTTGAATTAAGTCAAGAAACCCTAATTCCTGATTTTTGATGAATGCATCCCCTGAGGCAAAATTGACTTGATGCATGGGTTCATGAGGTTCCATGAAGTATATTAGGTCATGTTTTGGATCATTGCCTTGTGCCCAGATGAAAATTTCCATCTGGAGGCCCTGGTCGACCAAAACCCTAATTTGGTGACACTATCGATCTTGAGACTTGATCCACCTAGAAGGGAGCAGCCTTGTGCTTAATCCTTGAAGTGGGAGTCCTTTTTGATCCATTGTGGATGTTTAAGAGATTAGACAAGTTGAAGATCATGTCATTTCTTGATTGATCCTTTGTCTAAGCACTCAGAGAGGGCTTAAAACCCTAATTTTGAATGTATTGGATGCTCACCCATCTTTGGGGAGACTGATGAAGCATGATGGTTCATCCATATTGTGATGATGATTTTCACAATGATGGGAAATCTAAGTGGTCAAAATTTGGGGTATTACAGATGCCCCTATTTAATCTTCTTGGACCCGAAGGTGTGAATGACGAAGGGATTCGGGCATTCGGGGTGCAAGAGGATTAAATATCGGAATACCCAAAATTTTGATGGTGGTTATGAATGGTAGCTTACGCATTCATCTTCTTTAGCTAAGCAATGATGCTTAGAAAAGGTAAACTTCCCCTCGATCCTGGCTTCCTACCAAGAACTGGTCTCAGTTTCTGAAGTAAACTTCCCCTCGATCCTGGTTTCCTACCAAAGAACTGGTCTAAGTTTCAAAAATGAACTTCCCCTCGCTCCTGGTTTTCTACCAAGGAACTGGTCTAAGTTTCTTTTGTCAATAAACTCCCCCTCGATCCTGGTTTCCTACCAAGGAACTGGTCTTAGTTTCTTTTGTCAATAAACTTCCCCTCGATCCTGGTTTCCTACCAAGGAACTGGTCTTAGTTTCTTTTGTCAATAAACTTTACTGACAAGGGACGCTATTCGTAACGGCTTTCCTTCAAACTTCTCGCCGAATTTTCCTGGGGAGATGCCATTTGAGTGGAAAAAGTTTTGATGTCAGACTTGCTGGGGAACCCATTCGTCTGAGTTGTAGAGGTGTACAAACTTCTCTGTTTTGGAGACGTCATTTGTCGATTCTACTGGGGAAAGCGAGTCTCTTGAGAGACTGTTTTCGTTTGGGGTTACATCATACTTTTCTCGGGATCTTCCCGGAGAAATGCCATATGATGGGATCCAATTTTGAGGTGCCAATGACCTTTTCATCAGTAGTTTTTTCGGAGCAAAACTGGTGTGTTGCCGAATCTCTGATCACGAGGCTTTCTCTGTGGATTTTCCTTAATCCGGGAAAGCAAGGATATCATCTTTGATGGCAAAGAGTGACATCTGTTGAAAGTTTTCTCTGGCTTTTCAGAGGTTCAAGTTATCAAAGTGGTCAAGGACCAACTTCTTTCCAGAATTAAACTGGAAGCGAGGTTGTTCAGACACAGTATTTCCTGACGAGGCAAAAACTGACAACTCGATTGAGAGGACTTCTACCACTAGGGGACATGACCGACTAGAGTGATAGTGATGCAATATGAAATGTAAATGCAAATAAAAAATGCATGAAGTACGTATGTATATGCTGACAAAACAGACGCGACATACAGACTAATGGATGAACACAATTGGATACTCGGCCATCGCGGGGCGAAGAAGTACCGTTGGTTCAAAATAGCAATTCCACCTTGCTTAGGAGAGATAGTCCCGTTGGGAGCTATGTTGATCGGGCTTAGGAGATGAGAACTCGACCGAGGGTGTCAGACGAAACAAGGTCTCTGAGACAGTTGATCCCTTCATTCAGGCGAACTGGTTTAGAAGGAGTACTTTGATTCTGCACTTTGAAGTTCGCTTACTTCGGGAGAAGCGATCGATGTTCTTCTGATGTTCAACAGTCAAAAGAAATGCCATCTTTAATTTAAAAGCAGAAAAAGTTTTTAACAAGTAAATTCATTTTCGTTTTATTTCAAGAATCGCTGATTAAGTTTAAACAACGTCGTTCTGTAAAGCTAAAACAAGTAAAGAATTGCAAACAAAAGAACAAGGGCTCAAATTTTATTGATAAGATGGAGATCAGCCAAAGGCGTGATTCCAAAGAGTATATACAAAGTTAGAAAATGGTAATTTACAGGGAAAAGGGCTACGTTGAAACATAACGACCACTATCCTTCTACCAACTTTGAGTTCGGGACATCCTGAGCTTCTGTCGAAGATGACCTTTGACTGGAGTTTTCTGATAGATGATACTGTAACTGCTGCTGAGGGACTTGCCTCTGTTGAACATAGTTACTTGCCATTATCCCTAATTTTTGCCTGGATTGTACTATGAGATTTCCAATCCATCGGGATGATTTTTTTCATGTCTCTAACTTTTGCCTGGACCGCCCTTTCGGGTTTTCAATCCACCGAGACGTTTTTTTTTTTAGTTTTAGGAGAAGTATTTCTTGACTACATCAACATTCGTGGGGTAGGCAAATTCCTCTCCGTCCATGGTTGCAAGTCTCAAGGCGCCGCCTGAGAATGCTTTCGTGACCACATAGGGGCCATCATAATTTGGGGTCCATTTGCCCCGAGAGTCAGTGAGAAATGATTGTATCTTCTTGAGCACGAGGTCTCCTTTTCTGAAGACACGAGGTCGGACCTTTTTGTCGAATGCCCTCTTCATTCTCTGTTGATACAACTAACCGTGGCATAGTGCCGTGATTCGCTTCTCTTCGATCAGGTTCAGTTCGTCGTGTTGACTTTGACACCATTCAGCTTCGGTGAGCTGAGGTTCCATCAATACCCGGATTGATGGGATCTCTACTTCTATGGGGAGCACTGCTTCCATGCCATATACTAGAGAGAAAGGGGTTTCCCCTGTTGAAGTGCGGATAGACGTTCGATAACCGTGAAGAGCAAAGGGTAGCATTTCGTGCCAATCTTTATAGGTTACAATCATCTTTTGAACAATCTTCTTGATGTTCTTGTTAGCCGCTTCTACCGCTCCGTTCATCTTGGGTCAGTAGGGAGATGAGTTATGGTGTTCGATCTTGAACTCTGCACACAACTCTTTCATCATCTTATTGTTCAAGTTAGATCCATTATCAGTAATGATCTCGCTTGGAACACCATAACGGCAGATGATATTGTTTTTGATAAATCGGACCACCACTTGTCGGGTTACATTGGCGAATGACGCTGCTTCGACCCACTTGGTGAAATAATCAATGGCTACCAGGATGAACCGATGTCCGTTTGAAGCCTTGGGCTCAATCATACCAATCATGTCGATTCCCCATATGGAAAAAGGCCACGGGGAAGAAAGAACTTTGAGATGTGATGGCGATACATGAATTTTGTCGGAGTATATCTGACACTTGTGACACCTCCTCATGTACTTGTAGCAGTCGGATTCCATTGTCAACCAATAGTACCCGGCCCTGAGAATTTTTCTCGCCATTGTGTGTCCGTTGGCATGAGTGCCAAAGGATCCTTCATGAATTTCTTTCATGAGCATGTCTGCTTCTGGTCTGTCGACGCATCGGAGCAAGACCATGTCAAAATTTCTCTTATAAAGAGTGTCACCGCTCAGGAAGAAGTTTCCAGCCAATCTTTTGAGGGTTTTCCTGTCTTTTCTGAGTGCCCAAGATGGGTACTCTTGTTTATGAAGGAAGCATTTGATATCGTGATACCAAGGTCTGTCGTCTATGACTGCTTCAATCGCGAAGATGTAAGCGGGCCGTTCAAGGCGCATGATGTCGATCTTAGGTATGTCATTCCATCGACCTACACTAATCATGGAAGAGAGAGTGGCTAATACATCAGCCATGTGATTCTCATCACGAGGGATGTGATGAAAGTCGACTCTGTTGAAGAAGGGTAACAACCTTCTCGCATAGTCTTTGTAAGGAATCAATCCTGATTGGTATGTGTTCTAATCTCCTTTTATTTGGTTAATAACCAAGGCTGAATCGCCGTATACGTCCAAGTTTTTGATCCTTAAATCAATCGCTTCTTCGAGACCCATGATACATGCTTCGTATTCGGCCTCGTTGTTCGTACATTTGAACGTAAGTCTAGCAGTGAAAGGAATGTGGGAACCCTGAGGGGTAACAATGATTGCCCCAATTCCGTTTCCATAATGATTGACTGCTCCGTTAAAGATAAGTCCCCACTGGGAACCTAGTTCTGGCCCTTCACTGGGTAGCGGTTCATCGCAATCTTTCATTTTTAGATACATGACATCTTCGTCTGGGAAGTCAAACCCGATTGATTCTTGATCGTCAATCGGTTGATGAGCCAAATGATCGGCTAAAATACTTCCTTTAATGGCTTTCTGAGCATGATACTCTATGTCATATTCCGATAGTAACATCTGCCAACGGGCAATCCTTCCCGTGAGAGCAGGTTTTTCGAAAACGTACTTGATTGGATCCATTTCGGAGACCAACCAAGTAGTATGACGAATCATGTACTGGCGAAGACGTTTGGCTGCCCAAGCCAAAGCGCAACAAGTTTTCTCAAGCATTGTGTACCGAGTCTCGCAGTCGGTGAATTTCTTGCTTAGATAGTAAATGGCAGACTCTTTCCTTTTAGTTTCGTCTTGTTGGCCAAGTACACATCCCATTGAGTCCTCTAGGACTGTGAGGTAAATGATCAGTGGTCTCCCTTCCACTGGAGGTGATAGAATCGGAGGATTCAACAGATATTCCTTGATACTGTCAAAGGCGGTTTAGCAATCTTCTGACCAAACGCAATCCTGGGTCTTTTTGAGTAATTTGAAAATCGGCGCACACGTCGCGGTCATAAGGAATATGAATCTGGAGATGTAGTTCAAACGTCCCAGGAATCCTCTGACTTGTTTTTCAGTTTTCGGAGAAGGCATTTCTTGAATGGCCTTGACCTTGTCAGGATCAACTTCAATTCCTTTCTGGCTGACGATGAACCCTAGTAATTTCCTCGAACGGACACCGAAGGTGCACTTGTTGGGATTCAAGCGGAGCTTGAATTTTCTTAGACGTTCGAACAATTTTGACAGATGTTCAACGTGCTCATCCTCTGTTCTTGATTTTGCAATCAAATCATCGACATATACCTCGATTTCTTTGTGTATCATGTCATGAAACAGAGTAGTCATGGCCCTTTGATAGGTTGCCCCGGCGTTCTTTAAACTGAACGGCATTACCTTGTAACAAAAGGTACCCCATGGGGTAATGAACGAAGTTTTCTCCATGTCTTTCGGCGCCATTTTGATCTGGTTATAGCCCGAGAATCCATCCATGAAGGAGAATACTTTGAACTTTGTTGTGCTGTCAACCAGCATGTCAATGTGTGGTAAAGGAAAGTCGTCCTTTGGACTTGCCTTGTTTAGATCTCTGTAATCAACACACATTCTGACCTTTCCATCCTTTTTGGGAACGGGTACGATGTTGTCTAACCATTGAGGATATTCAGATGTAGCGAGGAAACCCGCGTCAATCTGTTTCTGTACCTCCTCTTTGATTTTGATGGCCATGTCCGGGTGAGTCCGTCTCAACCTTTGCTTTACTGGCGGACATTCCAATCTTAGCGGTAAGTGATGTTCCACGATGCTGGTATCCAACCCTGGCATATCCTGATAGGACCAAGCGAATACATCGGGAAATTCTTTGAGAAGCTTTATCAAACCCTCTCTGGCAGTTGGACTGAGCAGTGCTCCGATCCTGATTTCTTTTCTCTCTTTTTCTGAACCCAAGTTTACCGTTTCCAACGGCTCTTTGTGAGGTTCAATGGACCTTTCCTCTTGTCTGAGTAATCAGAAGATCTCTTCTGGAATTTCGTTGTCATTTTCTTCTTCAGCCTCGAATACCGGGAACTCAAAGTTGGAAGAAGGCATCGGATCGTATGTTTCAACAGGGTATAAAACAAGCAATCTGCATGACGTGATGATTCGTGTTTAGAAGAGATAGAGAAAATGCAAGTGTGTGCAGTGTTTTGATTTTACTGCTTGTTTTTATTTTTGAATTATTTTTTTAGGATTACCATTTTCTGAAAAAGCAAAAAGAGAAAACAGTAATTAATGCGGAAATTACAGAACGACATTATTTTATTAATGAACAAGTCGAATCTTGAAACTACAACCCTATAAAACAAAACTCTGTTGCTTTGGGCAAAGCGAAGAGGGAAGTTTACAGAAAACGAGCCCTATCAAAACATCCGTTTCACCTGGGCAGGGTGAAAGGTTAAAGATGGCAATTACTTTGACTGATGAACGACCTTCGGAACCTCGACAGCAACCCACTGGCGGCGAACTCCTCGGTGAATCACAAAGTCTGGCACCTTCCTTGATTTGTCTTCAGAAATGACGTTGATTTCTGGTGGAGTAGGATCGTTGGAATCTGTCTCCCAAGCAGAGTTGGCGTAGGAGGATTCCTCTGTTGCATTTTGCATAGCATTTGTGCTCTCAGCTGTATCTCCCCATCCAATTGACTGGATATCTTCGAGCCTGATGCGAGAGCTTTTGGGAGCGGTGTACTTGACCATAAAGTCGTATTTTCCACTTGGTTGTCCCAGAGTGTCCCAAACTTCTTTGGAACTGGAGGAGTCATCTCTCTCGATGACGTTGACCTCGGGAAAAGCATAGTTGATAAATTCAAGTCCTGTAAACGTTGCGAATTCATCTTCATGTTGAGTAGTTTCTGAATGACCTGAGTGTTGATCCCATGACATGGCGGGGACACAGGTATTCTGTTCAATGACGCTCAGCTGAGTTTCATTACTCGGCTGATTTTCTTGCCCCAAGTTTCCTGGGTAAGGCTGCCACATTGGAAGACCATCCATCGGGCCAAAGTAATTGTGATCAAAGTTTTCTTTCATCAGAGTGTCTTCCTCTAATGAATTTGGCGGAGCACGGCATCCTTCCAGATCACAATCTCCGTAGATCATTTCGACATCTGATCTTGGTATAAATCTCGGACTTTCTGTAGGAAAGCAAAAAGACATATGCACCTCTTCCTGAGACATATAGCCGTCCTTGTTAAGGTAAGACTTCTATTCTTCATCTGTGTCAGAGGGATCTTCCTCATTGATAGCATGAACTGTCTGAGACACTGGGTGAAGAAAACCTCCACTGTGGAAGAAGTTTTGAAGGGGATGAAGACTTTCATCGTTGGCGGCTGTCTGAGTACAGGTCGCGGAAAAACCAAGACCCTTCTTTGTTTTATTGTCAATAGGAATGTCAAGCCGTCCCCATCCTGTCATATCGGTACTCTCGACCGCTTTGATAGCATCTTTGTATGAAGAAATTGAAGTTCCTTCTTTGAACTGATTGTCCTTGCTCACCGATAGTGCTTGGAGCTGCGTTCCAATAACCTCCTCGGGTTCTACACAAGTAGATGATGATAAGTTGCTCACAAGCAAGGCTTGTTCCCCACAAACCGTGACAAGTTGATCGTTCTGAACGAACTTTAGCTTTTGGTGGAGGGTTGAAGTAACCGCTCCAGCCTGATGTATCCAAGGTATTCCTAATAAACAACTGTATGTTGCCCGGATGTCCATGACCTGGAAAGTGATTTGGAAAGTGTGAGGACCAATAATTATGGGAAGATCAACTTCGCCGATAACTGTTTTTCTGGATCCGTCGAATGCTTTGACGACGACCTCACTGACTCTCATCGGAGGGCCCTTAAATGATAATTGCGTCAAAGTGGACTTCGGCATAACATTCAGGGCTGACCCTGTGTCTACCAGTACATTGGCTAAAGCATCGCCCTGGCAGTTAATTGTAATGTTGAGCGCCATGTTATGACGACGACCCTCTTCAGGTAATTCCTCATCACTAAATCCCAAGTTATTGCAAGAAGTGATGTTAGAGACAATGCTATCGAATTGTCTGATTGTTACATCCTGTTCCACAAAGGCTTGCTCCAAGACTTTCTGTAGAGCCTCTCTGTGTGCTTCTGAACTGAGTAACAGTGATAATACTGAGATCTTTAAAGGAGTATGTAACAGTTGATCAACAATGTTATATTCACTCCTTTGGATGAGCTTTAGCATCTCATCTTTGTCTTTTGAACAGTCGGGATTACCAGATTGACTGACTGGTGGATCAGGAATTTTCGCCTGAAGTTCCTTTTCTTTGTTGGATTCTCCAACCCCTCGGTTGAAGATTCGACCGCTCCGTGTTACACGACTGATGTCTGCAATATTCACGACGGAGGGTAATGGAATTTCCTTTCCATTCTCGATTATTATTGCACCGTATTTGTAAGGGATAGCCTTAGCTGATTCATACGGTAGTGGCCCCGGTAGATAGATGACTATGGGAACCTTCTGATTTTTCTGACCATCATAAGTAATCTCGATCCGTTCCTGGGTGGGAACTTTAGATTCGTCAAGTAGAGTAATGATGGCAAAAACATCCCTGGTCCTGTGATGACCAGAGATTGTGACAACATCCTCAGCTTGCTCGGCAAGGTAGTTCGGCGACCAAATGATGGGTCCTGAACCTGGATATGGACGAATTTCTCCATGATCGACCTGACCCTGGAGAGCTGCTCTCACAAGGTAACACCCTTGGTTACTTTCCGAACAGACGCTACAACTGTCATAGTTGTGTGGTGGCACCTGGCCACGCCCACTTTGAATACAATGTAACCTCACTAGGTTACCTTCCATTGATCGGACATCTTGACTTTGACGACGAGTAGGATTCCTGTTATTGATACTAATCTGCTGAGTATCTTCGTCCATATAGATTGGCATCCACCAGTGATTTAACAAGTGCTGAAGTGCCTCCTGGACAAGGGTACAACCTCGATCGTTTTCGCAACCCGCTTTACAATTTTGATAGTCATGTGATATTAAGAATCCAAGTCGGACCTGCTCAGCATGTAACTCTACCAGGTTGGTATCCATTACGCGGATATCGAAGATCTGAACCATATTGATTTGATAGGGATTCCTATCATGGTAGTCTTGGATCCATCCAAGATCCATCTGACGCTGGAGGGCCTCTTGTATGAAAGAGCATCCCTGTTTGTTTACCGAGCAAATCAGACAGGAACTGTAATCGTGCCGCGGCAGATTATGATACTGGCTTTGCCTTGAGTGCATCGCCACCAAGTTGACATTCATCGCACGGATGTCATGGTTTCGAATGACGTTGGAATTCGTGTAGACCATGTTAACTCCATGAACTCGGTGCTCTTGGATCCATCTGAGATCCATCTGTTTCTGTAGAGCTGATTGCACTACCGAACATCCTTGGTTATCTTTAGAGCAGATATCACACTAGTGATAGTTATGAGGGGGCACATGGCCATATCCACTCTGTCTACAATGCATCTTGACCAGATTGGTCTTCAATAAGAGTACATCGTGAATTTGATAGACATTGTTAGTCTCTTTCTCAATCAGATTTACTGCAGCTTTCTCGTGTTGAGGCAGCGGGTTCGTAAGAACATTAGGATTCGTATCTTTGAAAGATAAGAGCCCGTTCCTAACAAGCTTTTGCACGTCGGATTTGAAATTGAGACAAGTCTCAATGTTATGCCCTGAACCTCCTTGATGATAAGGGCATGTTTGATCCGCTTTAAACCAAAAAGGCAGATTTTTCGGAACTGAAAGGGGAGACTTAGTCTGAATGTGTCCCTTAGCCAGCAGTAACGGAAACAGCTCTGCGTACGTTACGGGTATAGGATCAAATCCTGGTGGCCGTGTTGTACAGTTGTTGTTATATGGAGGACGAGCCTGCTGAAGAGGCTGTTGTGTCCTTTGTTGGTCAGGTTGGCTCTGCGCAACCTGAGGTTGATACATAGGAACAGGCGCGGGGCCGATAGCAGGAGTAACAACTGCTACTGGCTGTTAACGTCGCCTTTGCTTTCCGAGAGAGATATTCCCAATATCTTGCTCTTTTTTCTTAGGGAGAGCACTACCGTATTTTTTAGTACCGCTCGTTGATCCAGTGTCTTTTACCAAACGTCCTTCTCGGACGGCTTCCTCAAGACGTACACCCATGCCGACCATTTCGGTGAAATCACTGGGTGCACTGGCAACCATTCGGTCATAGTAAAATGAGCTTAAGGTCTTTAAGAACATTTTTGTCATCTCTTTTTCCTCAAGAGGTGGACAAATTTGAGCGACAATTTCACGCCACCTTTGAGCATACTCCTTAAAGGTTTCCTTTTCCTTTTGCGACATTGATCTGAGTTGATCTCTGTCGGGTGCCATGTCCAAATTGTACTTGTATTGTTGGACGAAGGCAGTACCAAGATCTCTGAATGTACTGATCGTAGTATGGTTTAAACCCATGTACCATTTGAGTGTGGCACCGGTTAAATTATCCTGGAAGTAGTGAATCAGCAGGTCCTGATTCTCTGTCTGAGCTGACATCCGCCGAGCGTACATCACCAGATGGCTCTGAGGGCAAGAGTTACCCTTGTATTTTTCAAAGTCCGGCACTTGGAACTTGTGCGGGACTTTCACATTTGGGACCAAGAAGAGGTCTGCGGCGTCCTTTCCAAATAGATCCTGACCGCGAATGGCTTGCAGCTCTTTCTGCATTTCCAAGAACTGTTCCTGGAATTCATCCATTCTGTCAAACATAGTTTCCTTCTTACCAGAAGGTGTCTATGGAATCTGTCCTTCCGGGACAGTGTGCACCACAGGGGGTGGTACCGTGACTACGGCAGTAAGTCTTGGCGCCTCCCGAAGTTTGTAACCTTCAGGAGTCTTCAGTATGCCCCTGGCATCTTCGCTTTCCCGGAGTTTGTAACCTTCAGGCCCAGCGGCTTCTGTTGCGATTCCCTGATCTTCAGTGATCGGCGAAACATATCCTTCCGGGATATAGTTAACAGGCATGCCCCAAGGACGATCTTTCGGCATCTGATACCTAGGATCATACTTTTCTATGATGGGCGTTGAGATGATCTCTGAGATCACAGTTCTTTGTAGCTGAGCTTCTGCCATGGCCTGCATGTCGTTACGAAGCTTTCTCATATCCTCTCTCAGAGCGTCGATCTCTTCTTTCAACTCTCTGTTTTCTTCCTCAAGATCATCCATCTTTTTCTGACGATTGGCCCGAGTATTATACGAATGAGACAGTTTGACTCTAGAATCGAGACACAAACGTGAGATTCGTAGGGAAGAAGAATACGCGATGTGAGAATGATGAATGCAATGATTATATTAATTGTTGTTTTTTTGGTTTAATCAAAATAAACTTCGACAATTAGATTGCAAATATCAAACACTGGGGAAACCCCTTTTTATTGAATTCCAAAGGATTACAGAAATGGAAATACAGTAGATTACAAAGTGCAGAAACAGAAACCTAAACTAATGGGTCCCGAGTCCTCTCTGAGGAGAAACCGGGTGCTGATTCTGGTATCTTCCTTTTCTTTGACCGGGGCGCTTGGGCCGTTGTCGGGTTGTCATTCCTTTGCCAAGTGAAAGGAGTGAGCAAATTCCTTTGGTCATCTTGATTCTCTACAGCATGCTGCTCCAAAATTTCAATCAGAGCATCTTTCTCTTTTAGTAGTTGCTGTATTTGGATACACTCTACGTCGAGGGTGCAGTACTTGTTCTTCCAAGATCTTCTTTCCTTTTGAACTTTGTTGAGAGTAACCTGAAGCTTTTCAATTTCCGTCATGAAGTACATGATAGTTTCCCTCGGTGGAAGAATTCCGTAACGAGGATAAGGCATTTTTAGCTTGAGAGCTCTGGTTTGTACCCAATGGAGATAAGGCTCCACCGAGACACAGTCCGGTTTTCCCAGAGACTCTCGTCCTTTCTTATGAACCTGTTTCCAAGCTTGCACTATTTCCATCTTTAGTGCTCTGTCATTTTCTCCTTCTTTGAAGAAAAGACCTTCCAGATGAACACCCAGTGGAATGTGTCTCATCGGGTATCCAAATTGACGAAGAACCAATATCGGATGATAGTTGATTCCTCCTTTAGTTCCTATGAGGGGTACACTGGGGAAGTTTCCACAACGGTCAATGATTCTGATTCCCTCATAAATCCTATTACACCAATCTATATCAGAGTTGGTGAGAGACATGATCTTCTGCGACCAACGTAAGACACTCTTGCAATCCCAAAAAGCAGCAGACTTGGGCAAGTGAGAGACAAACCATTTGTAGAGCAAAGGTACACAGCATGTGATCTCCCCTCCGCTGTACAAATTTCCCAAGTGTACAGAATGATACGCATCTGCGAGCAAAGTCGGCACAGGGTTTCCAATGAGAAAAACCTTAATAGCGTTGATATCGACGAAGTTATTGATGTTGGGAAATAAAAATAATCCGTAGGTGAGCAAGACAAAGATGCTTTCAAAAGCAGTCCCGTTCCCTATACTAGCGAAGTATAGAGCCTTTTTTGTCAAGAACTGGGCTGGCAAACCTTGGATGCCACCCTTAGTGGTCATGTGAGTCCTGACCTCAGACTCGTCCAAATGAATTGCTCTTGCAATGATCTGATTCTTAGGAATTTCTTCCAGTCCAGAAAATGGAGCTCGATCAGTGATATGTAAATCAGCCAGATGAGAATACTCCTCCAGCGTTGGTGATAGCTGGTAATCCGGGAATGTGAAACAGTGATAAACCGGATCGTAGAACTGAATGAGTGCGTCCATGATTCCCTCAATCACATGGACTCTTAACAGTGGTAGCAAACCACCGTGCTTGGCTCTAAAAGCCTCTGGGTTAACGATCATCCTTGCTAACCTTCTCAAATCCCCTAGTTTTGGAACCTTGAAGGTATACTGGTGAGTTCTCCTTCTACCGAAATCCATTAGCGTAATCTTTTTCTCTGATATTTGCAATCACAATCTTAGTTTAATTTGAAAAACCGAGAGACTAGAAGAGAAGTTTTTTGAATGTTTTAATGTTTTATTAAATGGATGCATGAATGCAGCACACAAAAACATAGAAAAAACATGGGGTCAGAGGGTCGTTGTCATGAAGTCAAGGCTCTACCCATCCCCAAAGGTTTATACTAGGGTGATTTTTGTACCTGTACTCATTATCATCAGCTCCTCCCAGGAAGGCAGACAACAAGCGGATCGCCAGCGAGTTGTGTGCAATCTTAGAGTAAGTGCTATTCACCGAGAATAGATCACCAGCCTCAAATGAGGGTAGTATCGCTAACAGCTATTTCCGATAGCTTCCGCACTACGAAAGGGTTTGGCTTTTCTAGGTGTATACTCATTCTCACCACATGCGGCATCACACACATTCCCATTAGCAGAAAAATAAACACGTATAGCAATTAGGAAAAGCAGTATATATATTTGTCCTAAACATCCTAGACTTATAAAGCTATGAATCTTAAGTTCCTGACAGAAAATGGGTTCCCCGATGGATGCCCCAATCTGTGGTATTCACACAAGTGAAGAGAAGGAAGACCGAGTTTGACAAAGACCGGCCCCACGGTGGGCGCCATTTTTCTGTAGCGAGCGATTTTGGACGCGGTTCTTAAGCGTTGGTCGCTCTCTGCGGTTTGAGCTTAAACTACAGGTCGATTCATTTTTTATCCTATTGTGAGCTGAATAAGGAAGGGAAATAGATGTCTCCAATTAACCCTGCTTGCATACTAAGTTTAAACAGCGGTCTGTTAGGTTACGGATGCTATCAATGTGGGGGGGCCTTTGTACTGGTTATTTGTATTTTCGCCAATACGGTTTTCTTTCTTTTTATCTAGGCAGAAGGTTTCTGGCGGGGAACAAGGATTAGGATGTTAGGACTGATGCTTTTGAATTACTGCTTTTAATTGATGGAGATATGGGATTTGGTTTTTTTGTTGATTGCGCTCGCTAAGATCTTTTCTTTCGATCTTATGCCTATGTATTCCCGTTTACCGAAACAGGGAAATCAGAGCGTTCGTAGTTCCTCCTATTCTATGGGAGGAAATGGGTGTTTTTGGTGTCTTGTTTAAAGCCCAAGACGTGAAGCGAAAGGTGGTTTGTATCTTGTTCAAAGCCCAAGATGTGAAGCTGAAAGACCTCGACTTTAGAGAGAATTTGTCATCTCTAAAGAGGGGGAAGGAGAATTACTTTAACTGGGATACGCGGATCCGAGCAATGCCATAATTTCCGAAGAAAGGGTTTTAACCTGAAGGAGAAGACTTTAACTCAGTGTAGAGCAATGCCATCTTTCCTTAGGAATTTCTCATGCTAAAAGAGGGACAATGGCATGGATATAGATGATCCAGAGGCTTGCCGCTTACAGCGATTAGATGAAAGGAAAGGAGTTGTGTACTGTGAACGAGGCACAACTTTGATGCTAAAAGGTTGATTGGATCAACAAGTGGTTTTCTTATACAAAGCCTAAGAGGAGGCTAATTTCCGCTAGGAAAATCATTATACAAAGCCTAAGAGGAGGCTATTTTGTGTCTCGTACAAAGCCCGAGAGAGAGGCTAAAAGTTTTTGACCCGACAATGGAGTCTTTTGGTATCTCGTATAAAGCCCGAGATGGAGGCTATTTGACTCAACAAGGGAGTTTTTTGTATCTCGTATGAAGCCCGAGATGGAGGCGATTGTTTGTTTGACTCTACAAGGGAGTATTTGTGTCTCGTACGAAGCCCGAGATAGAGGCTAAAAGTTTGACTCAACAAGAGAGTCTTTGATACTCAACAAGAGAGTGTTTTTGTATCTCGTACGAAGCCCGAGATGGAGGCTAAAGGTATGTTTCAGTTGAGTGACAGATCCAATATACTGATTTTAAAAGAGAAAATCAGTTCTTATATGAGTAACACTGTACTCAGGGATTTGATTTGAGGATCAGGGATATTTCCTTCTCTTTGAGGGAATGGGAAATCCAAAGGGTATTGAGACTGTCCGAGTCTGCGGGTTTCCTTCCTATTTAACGATGGGGTCACTTGAGAATGTCTTTGAGACTCAAGGAAGTTAGACTGTCCAAGTCTAGAGTTTTTTCCTTTTGTACTATGCTTTGAGAAACAGTAGTAGACTCTATGAAAGGACTGTTCTATCAGGATGACTAGGTTCTGTTCCTATACCTCTAGGAGGTCGTCGGGACAATTTGTACGAAGCTCAAGAGGAGGCTGGAAACTTTTAAGAAGCCGACGGGTCCTTGTACGAAGCCCAAGAGGAGGCTATCATTCTCGAAGGAAGAGATCATTATACGAAGCCTAAGAGGAGGCTGTGAATACTTCTAAGAAGCCGTAGTGTCCTTGAATAATGCCCAAGAGGAGGCCGATGCTTTTAAGAAGCCCGTGGGTCTATCATCTCCTTTCCATTAGGAGAGATAACTCTTTTAAAGATAAAAACCACTGGTAAACGTGCGAGGTTTACTATCCAGCGACTTTTAGCTTTTAAAGAGGGTTCCTTAGTTAAGGTCCAAGATTATGACCGTAGTGGGTACCCAAACCCCGAGACATTCAAGGCAAGCTATCCACAAGGAATAGATCAAGTCAGGAAAGTTCGAGAATTTGGAAGAAACTCAAAGATGCCATTCACGGAGAATACATTCATCTTGGGGAGTAGAGCTTCTTGACGATTCCTAAGGAGGACAGCCGAAGAGAAGACTGTATCTGGTGCTCCTATTGGGGATCTAGGCGTCTATTTCTACGAATAAATGAAACGGCGTCACCTAGTTCTAGACGTATTTGCTGGGGAAACTCGAAATATCTATACTATTATTACACAGTAGATATGAGTTTATGAAAGGAGACTTACAGTGAGCATCCCCACAATACAGTTTATAATATGAAAGCAGTAAATGAAAGCGATAACCACTTACTCTGTTGTAGTGCTTCCATGCTGTTTGGTTAGTTGTTCAACAAAGAAAGATTGAAAACAACAGTATATTCAAAATCAAAGGAGAAAGTGCTTTGAAAAAGAAAGATTGAAAACAACAGTATATTCAAAATCAAAGGAGAAAGTGCTTTGAAAAAGAAAGATTTGGGGCTTACAGCTCAAGGAGAGGCCCAGGGTTTTATCAGTGAGCACACTGTTTGACTTTGTACAGCGGGACTTATACAAGTGACTGGGGCCCAAAAAGGTTTTCTATACAAAGGGATGGGTCTTACACTCTCTCAAGAGACCCAAAAAAGGTTTAAAGAAAAGAGAGGGGCTTATAACACGAGGGTAGGCCCAAATGATTTTTCGTTTAAAATGGCGATCGCGCCGAGGTTTTCTTTTAACGCAGAGGGACTTATACAATAAGTGAGGCCCAAAATTGTTTTGGTTAAAAGGGGGATTGGGTCTTACACTCTAATAGAGGCCCAAAGTGTTTTGAATGGGTCTTATAGCTCAAGGAGAGGCCCAAATGATTTTTATTTTTAAACCGGCGACGATCGCGCCGTTTAGTTGTACAGAGGGACTTATACAATGAGTGAGGCCCAAAATGTTTTTGTACAAGGGGGGATGGGTCTTACACCCTCTCAAGAGGCCCAAAAAAGGTTTGAAAGTGATTTACGAGGGTTGAATTAATCCAAAACCCTAATTTGTTTTCAAAATGTATTTAATTGAATAAAAATTCAATTAAAATGATCAAAAATTGTTTAACACATGGAAAACAAATTGTGATCTTGGATTAATGCTTCAAATATTAAGTATTGACCTACAAAATAATTAGAAAGCATTAAAAGTTGCAAAATCAATGTAGAAAAAATATTTAAAATGCCAAAAATAATCAAAATATTAATTCTTTACAAAAATATCACTTATATTAAATAAATAATATTTTTGGGATTTTTTGTGAAAATAAAATATTTTAACATTTTTGTGAATTATTAAAAAAAGAATCAACTCAAAATCATTAAAACTCAGAGAGAAATTATTTTTTGAATCAATTAAACAAAATCACAAAATTCAAATATTTGAATTTCTAAAAATGGCGCCAAGAACAAGCTGAAGAACACACGCGTGTTCTTGGTTTCTCAGATTTGCATTTTCTATCCAATCTCCATGAATACTTAATCATATCATGCAATCCACATATCATTATGCTCACCTCAACCTCACGATCATGTCTATGTACTTTAATTTCATTTAAATTAAACATACAACAAGAAATCACGAAGAAACCTCAAGAACCCTAATTTCTGCATGAAGGCTAGGATTTTTGATACACGATTCAAACAATGCAATTAATTGAGGGAAAACATTCCATGCATGATTATGAACATATGGCCAAATTATTGTGCGAGGAAATATGCATAGATTGAGAGATGACCAAGTATGTGCTTACCTCCAAGCCGTGACAACAAGTTCAAAGTGATTTTTTATTTGGAGGTGTTACAGATGAGTGGTGATGATCTGAACAGCTTCCCTACACCCTATGGATTGTGTTTGGATGGTTGGACTTGATTGAAATTGGCTGGATCATTTTGTGGTACCTCAGCTGCACTTTGGTTAAAACCTTGAGCAACCAGCTGGTGATTTTGTGAAATTGATGTTTCAAAAGTAATCTAAGTGTTTGATCAGCTCATATGTGATGTATGTGAGGTGTGTGAGTGATTGGTTTGATTGGAATTGCTCTCAAACTCAAAACCCGATAGTGACTTGCCTTAGAAGGCAAAATTGGAGTGAAAGAAGAGATTTTGAGGAAAGCATCTGTTAGATGGCTTTGGTGTACTCAAACTGACCACAATTGAGCTCTTTTTATAGTAGAGTAAGTTTGTTTTGCAAGGAATAGTGCATGGCAGCTGGTAAGTAGGTTTGGCCAATGTTGGCAAATGAAAATCCAAGTCTCCTCTAGCCATTGACTAGAGGTTAGGGCACAGAGCTTTGGTCCCCTTGGTCTTGGATAAGTCTTGACTGATTTCAGATGAGAATGGCTCAGTCCATGCCACCTTGATGGTTCCATTGAATGCCTCATTCCAAATTTGAAGTCTTGTCCCTATTTTGGCCATTCTAGGTTCAACTTGCTATTTCTTGTTCCATGGACTTTGGAGGCTTGGCTCAGTGATTGTCCCCTTTAGATTCAATCCTCTGAGGTGTCCAAGTGGATAGGAGCAATTGAATTTGGCTTATTTTGGCAAATCGACCAAAGTTGCAAATTCTGCCTTGTCTTGACAGATTTCAGCAAGGCAACTTGGCAATGTTGTATCTCATGGTGTAGGTTGAATTTGGCAATGTTCTTCGCCATTTTGGAAAGCTCTTACATGATACAACAACTGTTTGAACAAGTTTGGTTTTGATATCTTTTGATTCCAAGTGAAAAATCCTTCTACATTTGGCAAAAAGTGAGGCAGAATCTGACTTAGTGAAAATTTCACTAAGTGTTGGAAAAAGTGACATTTTCACTTTTCAGCCACTTTGATCACTCCATAACTCAAAATCCTTAATGAATTGGAATGACTTGTAGTTGAAGTTTTTGTAGGTGATAATGAGGGCTACAAATCCATCTTTGGATGAGAAAAAATGGCCTTGTGGTTTAGGAGTTATGGTCCTCCAAAGTTGGTACCTTTGCCACTTTATTTTTAACTTAGAAAAATTTCTAAGTTTTATGGTTACCCCTTTTACAAGTTATCTCACTTTTCTTGATTTTTCTTGATGAATGATGATTCAAATCATACATTAACATCATTTTAGGGTTAAAAATCCATTTTGGTGAAAAATCTCAAAAAGTCAAAGTTGACTTTTATGCACGGTTGACTTTTTATCAGATGAATTCCAAACTGTGCAATTCTTCAGGAAATCATGTCCTTGACCTAAATAAAACTTGATGGACATGTTCCATGGGTATAATAGGGTATATTCAATCATGTATTAGGATTTGGGAGCATGTCTTGGTCAAAAGTCAAAGTTACAGTTGACTTTTCTCTTAAAACCCTAATTGTGGTGCAGATGAAATTGAGACTTGTTGCTCAAGCTTCTTGGATTAATCCATTGTTACAAATGGATCAATATGGTATATTAGAGACCCTCAAATCCTCTCTTGAGGTCTTGGCTCATGGTTTGTCCCAAAAGTCAACTTAGGGTTGAATTAAGTCAAGAAACCCTAATTCCTGATTTTTGATGAATGCATCCCCTGAGGCAAAATTGACTTGATTCATGGGTTCATGAGGTTCCATGAAGTATATTAGGTCATGTTTTGGATCATTTCCTTGTGCCCAGATGAAAATTTCCATCTGGAGGCCCTGGTCGACCAAAACCCTAATTTGGTGACACTGTCGATCTTGAGACTTGATCCACCTAGAAGGGAGCAGCCTTGTGCTTAATCCTTGAAGTGGGAGTCCTTTTTTATCCATTGTGGATGTTTAAGAGATTAGACAAGTTGAAGATCATGTCATTTCTTGATTGATCCTTTGTCTAAGCACTCAGAGAGGGCTTGAAACCCTAATTTTGAATGTATTGGATGCTCACCCATCTTTGGGGAGACTGATGAAGCATGATGGTTCATCCATATTGTGATGATGATTTTCACAATGATGGGAAATCTAAGTGGTCAAAATTTGGGGTATTACAACAACATAAGTGTGACGGTTGCCACACCTTATGAGGTTGCGCCCACCATGGAAACAAATGTGGCGTGGGCCACATGGTTATAGGAGTGTGGCGACTGCCACACTGATTTTTAGGGGAGTTTTGACCATATCTCCTATATTCATGCACACGTTTGGTCTTCATTGAACGTTTGCAAGTGCTATTTTCATGCTACACTTCTTCCACGCAACCGAGTATAAATAGGAGAAGACGGTTTCACATTAGGGGGGATTCTTCTTTTGGCTAGATTTTATTTTCTTTAGTTTTTAAGCAGTTTCATATTCACCATGTAAAAGTTATAGTTCTCCACATCGGGTGACTATGACCAATATAGTTTTAAGATTTATTTTTATCAGTCGATTTCTGTACTTTGATTCGAAGCCTTCAGGTGTATTACAATTCAGCATCAAGTTAATTTCAGGTTCCCTTTATCGTTTATTTTACTGTTATTGCTTTCTTATTTTATTTGCTAGATCATGTTTAGTATTAGGTTTATTTATTGTAACTACGTGTTTGTTTTCCTATCTATGTCTTTCTAAATATTCTTGAGTCCGGCGTATGAGGACCGTCGTTACCGACGAGACTCGGTAGAAAATAATAGGTGTGAACTTATGATTAAAATTTTGTTTTGGTTTTAATTTCCAAGTCTAATTTAAATAGCTTTGCCACGAGAGTGAGAGGTTATTTAACACGATTTTGTCACGAGAGTGAGAAATTAATTAAGGTTAGAGCCGACACTGCGAGAGCGTGGGGGTCGAACCGGATAGTGGAAATTAGGCAACATATTTAAATACAGCGAGAGCGCTTTAGATACGTTTAGGATATTATTGGCTTTCAAAATATATTTCCTAGTTACCGGACGAGCGAGAGCAAAATCTTGGGATTAGGGAACATGACTTTAGTTAATACCGCGAGAGCGTGAGGCGGAGTTTTTAAGTCGGTATATTTTACGGAACTAAGTTATAGTTGTAATTAGTACCCGAATTCAACAAATTCCTTTAGGAACGCTGAATCCATATTCCGGCCTCTCTTTTTTTCATATTTTCTAAGTTCATTTTTTGTTTTAGTTCTAGTTTACCTTTTATCGAATATCATTAGCCGTAGCTTTACAAAGCGACGATAGATTACGGTAGGTTGACATTGATCTCTGTGGGTTCGACAATCTTTTATATTACTTCGATATTTCCGTGCACTCGAGGACGCATCAAGTTTTTGGCGGGGCCCACCACACAACATAAGTGTGACGGTTGCCACACCTTATGAGGTGGCGCCCACCACGGAAACATATGTGGCGTGGGCCACATGGTTATAGGAGTGTGGCGACTGCCACACTGATTTTTAGGGGAGTTTTGACCGTATCTCCTATATTCTTGCACACGTTAGGTCTTCATTGAACGGTTGAAAGTCCTATTTTCATGCTACACTTCTTCCACGCAACCGAGTATAAATAGGAGAAGACGGTTTCACATTAGGGGGGATTCTTCTTTTGGCCAGATTTTATTTTCTTTAGTTTTTAAGCAGATTCATATTCACCATGTAAAAGTAATAGTTCTCCACATCGGGGTCTATGACCAATATAGTTTTAGGATTTATTTTTGTTAGTCGATTTCTGTACTTTGATTCGAAGCCTTCAGGTGTATTACAATTCATCATCTAGTTAATTTCAGGTTCCCTTTATCGTTTATTTTACTGTTATTGCTTTCTTATTTTATTTGCTAGATCATGTTTAGTATTAAGTTTATTTATTGTAACTACGTGTTTATTTTCCTATCTATGTCTTTCTAAATATTCTTTAGTCCGGCGTATGAGGACCTTCGTTACCGACGGGACTCGGTAGAAAATAATAGGTGCGAACTTATGATTAAAATTCTGTTTTGGTTTTAATTTCCAATTCTAATTTAAATAGCTTTGTCACGATAGTGAGAGGTTATTTAACACGATTTTGTCACGAGAGTGAGAAATTAATTAAGGTTAGAGCCGACACTGCGAGAGCATGGGGGTCGAACCGGATAGTGGAAATTAGGCAATATATCTAAATACAGCGAGAGCGCTTTAGATACGTTTAGGATATTATTGGTTTTCAAAATACATTTCCTAGTTACCGGGCGAGCGAGAGAAAAATCTTGGGATTAGGGAACATGACTTTATTTAATACCGCGAGAGCGTGAGGCGGAGTTTTTAAGTCGGTATATTTTACGGAACTAAGTTATAGTTGTAATTAGTACCCGAATTCTACAAATTCCTTTAGGAACGCGGAATCCATATTCTGGCCTCTCTTTATTATCATATTTTCTAAGTTCATTTTTAGTTTTAGTTCTAGTTTCCCTTTTATCGAATATCATTAGCCTTAGCTTTACAAAGCGACGATAGATTACGGTAGGTTGACATTGATCTCTGTGGGTTCGACAATCTTTTATATTACTTCGTTATTTTTGAGCACTTGCGGACGCATCAAGTTTTTGGCACTGTTGCCGGGGACCAACAATCAATATTGTTATTCTGTTGTTGCACCGTATAGACTAAGGCACTCATTACTATGTATCACCCAAATTTTTTCTACAATCACCACTCCCAGTATTTCGAGGAATCGCAAGAATCCCATAATTCCAACCTTGAAATACCAATGGAGAATTTCAATGCATCACTAACTCATTCTCACCCAAATTGCCTCTGCAAATACCAATCCCAACATTTTGAGGAGTCGCAAGAATCTCATAATTCCAACTTAGAAATATTTATGCATGATTTCAGTGCGACACTGACTCACTCCCAATTTCTCGAGGGACCGCACCCAAATTTCCTCTACGATCACCATTCCGAATATTTCGAGGAACCACAAGAATCTGTTAATTCCAACCTCGAAACATTAATGGAGGATTTCATTGAAACAACAACTAATTCTAGGTTAAAATCTATGATGGAGCACTTTGTGGAGACACAAACTCTCCAGAATGAAGAGATTAGAAGACAACATCTTGATACTTATGAAACCCTTAGGCAGATAAACACTATGGTCGAGTCCCTCGTGAGTCACACTGAGGCATTGGAGACTCAAATCTCCCTGCTTACACAGACACCTATAGGACCCTCCCCTGAGGAGCATGTGGATGTTGTAACAACCAGTAGTGATAAACAAATCAAAAATCCAGAGGAGAGTAATAATGAGGTTGAGGAGAGTGATAAATAGGTTGAGGAGAGTTATGGTGAGAAGAGAGTAGAGATTGAGAAAAATCCACCGACACCACCCGAAAGAGAGGTCGTCAAAGAAGTAGAAAAGGAAGCATTTAATGTCATTCTTCCTCCCTATACCCCACCAATTTCTTTCCCGCAAAGGTTTATAGAAGTTAAGGTAGAATTCCAATCCAAAACGTATGTGGAGGTATTGGAAAATATCCACACCGATGCACCTTTGTCTGAGGTCACGCATAAAAAGAGAAAATTCGAGGACCATGAAACTAGGGATATCATTACTGCTAAGAGGGTAAGGTTAAACTTTGATGTGATGGATGAAATAACTAAGCTCAAACTTGAAAAACTAATACTTAGGTAGATCCAGAACCACCACCACAAGTTCAAAAGAACGAACCACCCCACAGAAGGAAGAAAAGAAAAGGTGAGGGATATGTGATATGGCTTGATAAATGGCCATGGAAACCGAAGATTAACACTCCTAACCGTCGAGGTATCGACGTTAAACAAAGCCCTGCGTGGGAGGCAACCCACGAGTTTTTAATATAATGTTTTACTTTTATTGTTTGTGTTTGCAAAAAATAAAGAATTGTATCGCTTGTCACGTCTCAGCTACATTTCGGCGAAAGATCTCTAGATGACAATCCCTTATGATGAGTTGGTGCCCACAGACATTCCTATGAATGTCGCTGCTGGTGGTGACACAATTGATAAGTATGATAGGAGAGAGCATATCTCTCTCGTCCGTTACTTACATCCTCACTGTTCTTCGCATGGTCAGGTTCCACCTGCACACACCGCACCGTATTTTTCTATCATTTTTTTGCAGGTACTTCCTTCGGAAATAGGAAATATGATGAGCGACTTCAAGAAAATAAAGTTTCAGCAAATTCAGATAACTTGTAGTGCAAGACACCGGAGTAAAAGTGGCCAGCGAAGACAGGGACAACAAGGGAAGAATCAGCGCGAATTTGGCCTTGGTAGCACGCAATGGCATTCATACAGGTTCTATCTTTCCTTTTTCACTTTTTATCAAAACATTGAGGACAATGTTTGGTTTAAGTGTGGGGGAGGAACTTTACTGCTTTCATTTTACCGCTTTTTAGTTAAATTTACTGTTTTCTAGCATGCTTTTAAAATTTTTTCTGTTTTATGTGTCCGTGCATGTGCTGTCGAGTCTTTATGTGTGATCTTATGTTGTTTATCGATCTCCCCATTCTCTTGAGTCATACCAAATATTTTGAAAATTTTTGAGTTAAAAACAGGGTTTCTTTTGAAAATCTTAGGTTACAAACGAAATTGAGGTTGAATTTTAAGACCTGGGAAAATTCCGCAAGATCGGTATCGTTATAACACCGTGAGCCTCCCAGTTATGGAAATCAATTTGAGTACTTGTTATGCCATAGCCTTAAGTTCTCACCCCTTTAGTAGTCCCTAATTAGTTTATTTAGCAGTCAACACCATCCTAAGCACGCACTAAGTAGGAAGCCGATGCAAATAAGTGTATGATCTCAGGCTTAAAAGGTAAATTAAGAAAAGAAAAAATGAATGAATGAAAAGAAATGTTCCTTCTAAGTTAGGTGATCCTCACCCGATCATTTAGCCCAACGGTGCAAACTTCTTTATTTTATTGATACTTAAGACAATGTGCAAAAAGAAAAAAAAAATGATGATAATGAGATCATAGTCACTAACAGGCTATCCTATCATGAGTGTGAAAGGATAACGGGTTTAATGTGATTGTGCCAGAATGAAAAGGGATAAAAGAAGGATGAGTGAGTTAGGCTAGGTATAATGACATGATTCGGGTTGGTTTATATATGAGGGAGGTTGATGACCGCAAAAGCAAAATGGTGTTGTTACGATATCCTTAGTGTGTGAGCAAGTACCTATTGACACAAACTTAACCGAAGAAGAGTTATTAGCCTAGGATGAGTATCCGTGTACACTATTTTTCTCGTGAGTCATGGTTTGCTTGAGGACAAGAAAAGGTTTAAGTGTGGGGGAGTTTGATAACTAGAAAATATATCGTATTTTTGACTTGACTTACATGAATTTTAGTTTTGATTTCTTCTATTTTATTTGATCTACACTTTGATTTACGTCTCGATTTTATATTTTCAGGTAGCTTGGGATTTAATTATAAGAAAGAAGAAATGTGAAGAATTGGAGAAAAGAAGAAATAAAAAAAATGGGTGGTGCCCACCACATAACATAAGTGTGACGGTTGCCACACCTTATGAGGTGGCGCCCACCATGGAAACAAATGCGGTGTGGGCCACATGGTTATAGGAGTGTGGCGACTGCCACACTGAATTTTAGGGGAGTTTTGACTGCATCTCTTATATTTATGCACACGTTTGGTCTTCATTGAACGGTTGTAAGTCCTATTTTCATGCTACACTTCTTCCACGCAACTGAGTATAAATAGGAGAAGACGGTTTCACATTAGGGGGGATTCTTCTTTTGGCCAGATTTTATTTTCTTTAGTTTTTAAGCAGTTTCATATTTAACATGTAAAAGTAATAGTTCTCCACATCGGGGGACTATGTCCAATATAGTTTTAGGATTTATTTTTGTCAGTCGATTTCTGTACTTTGATTCGAAGCCTTCAGGCGTATTACAATTCAACATCTAGTTAATTTCAGGTTCCCTTTATCGTTTATTTTACTGTTATTGCTTTCATATTTTATTTGCTAGATCATGTTCAGTATTAAGTTTATTTATTGTAACTACGTGTTTGTTTTCCTATCTATGTCTTTCTAAATATTCTTGAGTCCGGCGTATGAGGACCGTCGTTACCAACGGGACTCGGTAGAAAATAATAGGTGCGAACTTATGATTAAAATTCTGTTTTGGTTTTAATTTCCAAGTCAAATTTAAATAGCTTTGTCACGAGAGTGAGAGGTTATTTAACACGATTTTGTCACGAGAGTGAGAAATTAATTAAGTTTAGAGCCGACACTGCGAGAGCGTGGGGGTTGAACCGGATAGTTGAAATTAGGCAACATATCTAAATACAGCGAGAGTGCTTTAGATACATTTAGGATATTATTGGCTTTCAAAATATATTTCCTAGTTACCGGGCGAGTGAGAGCAAAATCTTGGGGATTAGGGAACATGACTTTAGTTAATACCGCGAGAGCGTGAGGCAGAGTTTTTAAGTCGGTATATTTTACGGAACTAAGTTATAGTTGTAATTAGTACCCGAATTCTACAAATTCCTTTAGGAACGCGGAATCCATATTCCGGCCTCTCTTTATTATCATGTTTTCTAAGTTCATTTTTAGTTTTAGTTCTTGTTTCCCTTTTATTGAATATCATTAGCCGTAGCTTTACAAAGCGACGATAGATTACGGTAGGTTGACATTGGTCTCTGTGGGTTCGACAATCTTTTATATTACTTCGATATTTCCGTGCACTTGCGGACGTATCAGATTTTCATAAAAAAATTCAGGAGTTAAACATAAAGCGATGCATTTTTTTTTTGTTTTTAAGTTTTTTAGAAATAACATGAAAATAATACTATAAGAAGTAAAAACTAAATTAAAACACACAAGGTGGCAGTCACCACAAAAAGGCATGGCAAGTGCCACCTTTGGTGGCCAGTGCCACAAAACTTAGTGGCAGGCGCCATAGTTATGGCTAGTGCCCTAATAAGGTGGCAGGCGCCATACATGGTCATGGAAGGCGCCATGATATGCCTTTTGTGGTCAGTGCCATGAGATACTTTTCCCTTTTTTTTTCTTTTCTTTCCTTTTCTTTTTTTCTTTTTTTCTTCAAATAAAAATTCACAAATGCCTTGTGATTTCTCGTGCCCTCAATCAATGGTCGAGCATATTGAAATGAGACATGACTCAGATACTTCATTTTGGTCCAATAACATCAGAATCAGAGGCTCGATTTCTTCGATCAAAACCCTAATTTCTTTAGGAATTCCACTGGATGATCTTTGAGGATCTTGCTTCTTCAATCTCTTCCAAGGTCTATAGATGGCCTCTAAGGATGTCCAATATCATGTAGAATCATGTTCCAAAGCTTGGAAACATGTCTTGATCAAAATCAAAGTTTGAGTCATGGTGAATCCTGTGGCTCAAGGCACTTGTAATAGGAACCAAACACACTTGATTTCTTGCTGAATGAGATCTCTTTAAAGTATGTGAGCTCAAATAATTGATGAGCCCTTTGAGATACTGTCTGATCACAACAAGGTTCTTCAATGATTCTTCAGGTTAAAACCCTAATTCCATAACTCTTGACCAGATGATCTCCTCTTGATTTCTCTTGACCAAATCTCAGTAAGATCATAGCACATGATTTAAGGACTTCATAATTAGCCTCCAAGACCAAATGGTTGCACCTTGGAGCCTCAGTTGCTCTTCTTGAACGGATGACTTCTCATGAGAATCTCATCCAAACTGGTGAACACTTGTGATGACTGTATGAAGCCAAAGATGTCTTAGGAGACCTTGATACATGTGAGAGTCTGGCTCATTGACTTTTCTTCTCTTTCCTGTGCAAATCCTGGTTCACAAAAGAAACAAACTAGCAAGATACGGTGGTTAGTTTACAATGCACAGATGATTGATCCCTACATGTAAGTGCAAGATGTTATGACATCTAAGGAGTAAAATTTGGGGTACAACAGTTGCCCCTATTTAAATAGCTTAATCGGATGGCATGGGGAAAGAAGGTCCTTGGGACATCCAGGTGAAAGGTATTTAAATATAGCAAATCGAAAATTTTTTCCCTTAGATGGAATGCAGATGCTAAGGAAAAAAAACAGACATGCATATTCTGACATGCCATGAACTTCTAGTATGATGACATGATGCCATGATAGTGTAAGAATGTAGATAAACAAGACACCAGAAATAAAGAGCAAACCACCATAGATGAGCTTACTGGGGAAGGACAAGGTTAGTATCCACGAGGAAGACTCACTAGGGATACATGCCGACCAACAAAAGAGACTCACTGGGGAGACTCTGAGGCAACACTGGGGATGGAAAAATAAAGGGGGAAAACCCTAAAGATCCTCACTGGGGATAGGAGCCAGAGAGGTGTTCTCCACTGGGGAAAGATCCAGGGAGATGGACGACAGGTTCATATGTGACCGGACGACACTGGGGGAAAAAGACACATTCTTACTGGGCATGAAACCAAAAAGACAACATGACCTCCACCGAGAATCAATTTGAAATAAAAGGATAGACATCAACAAAATATTTTATGTGACTTTCTTATACTGAAGAGTTCAAACGAGATCTTCAAGAAAAGCCAGAAAAGATAGAGACAAACACAAGCTTTGCGTGCACCATATAATGAAGATCACAAGGGCTTTAACTGGGGAAAAGATTAATGAGCCATTAATGATTGGACTCAGGTACCAAAATGAGTTGGTTAAGATAACAATATGAGTTGGACTTTGGGTACCAGTATGAGCTGGATTTTTGAAGACCAGTATGAGTTGGGTTTGAAATGCCAGTATGAACTAGACTTTGAATGCCTGTATGAATTGGAATGGATACCAATTTTGAGTTGGATTTTAGGTTCATATCTGACTTGAGTTTTTAGGTTCATATCTGACCTGGGTTTTAGGTTCATATCTGACCTGGGTTTTAGGTTCATATCTGACCTGAAACAAACAATTCCAGCAATCACTGGACTTTAGGTTCATATCTGACCTGAGTTTTAGGTTCATATCTGACCAAGGTTCATATCTGACCTGAGGTTTTGGTTCATATCTGACCAGAGTTTAGGTTCACATTTGACCTGAGTTTAGGTTCATATTTGACCTGGTCTTCAAACGTTGGGTTCACATTTGACTTGAGTTTAGGTTCATATTTGACCAGGGTTTAGGTTCACATTTGACTTGGTTTTCAAACTTTGGGTTCACATTTGACCTGAGTTTAGGTTCATATTTGGCATGGGTTCAGGTTCACATTTGACATAGTTTTCAAACTTTGGGTTCACATTTGACATGAGTTTAGGTTCATATTTGACCTGGTTTTAGGTTCACATTTGACCTGGTTTTCAAACTTTGGGTCCACATTTGACCTGAGTTTAGGTTCATATTTGACCTGGTTTTCAAACTTTGGGTTCACATTTGACCTGAGTTTAGGTTCATATTTGACCTGGTTTTAGGTTCATATTTGACCTGGGTTTAGGTTCACATTTGACCTGAGTTTAGGTTCATATTTGACCTGGTTTTAGGTTCATATCTGACCTGTAACAAACAATGCCAGCAATCACTTTTAGACAACAGTATGAGTTGGTTTACCAGTAAACACTGGGCTTTAGGTATCCCCATGAGGAGATTATGTATCAGATAGGTCAGTACCGGGGTTGCATAACGAAGATTAGACTTCCTAGGGAAAATGAATAATAAGCAAAATATGGCGCACGCAGGTGAAGACCGGACGCAAGCTGGACACAGATAAAGATCTATAGATTAACAAATTGAAGTAAAGGGAGGTAAATACCCACAAGGAAAAGTACACCCAGATGCAGAGATGCAGGATGATATGGTATGATGCGAATGCTCGATGATATGCAAGAGACGACTCTAATGAGAGACGACAGACTGGGAAAAAGGGTAGATGGATGACACATCTACTGCAAGGAGTCACACTGAATCTGAAGATAACAAAAGCAAAAGATAAATCTGGGAATATCTTTCTTTCACTGGAGAACTAAAATATTTCACTTTTAACAAACATTTGTGAAGATACTGGGGAGAAGTCCTTTGTATCGTAGTAGCCAGTCATTACTCAAATGTCTGATTCAGGGAAGTATTGCTAATTTTACTTCCATAACGAGCTTACGTCAGATGGTTTAACAGTGCTTTCTCCACAACCAGAGTTTTTGAGGGAGGCATTTCATTGTATCGTCCCTAGTGCCAAAGTGAAATTATATTCTCGTCGTGTTTTCTCAAAAGATTTTTCTCAAAAACATTTTCCGATTTCAAAACTGTTATTAATGAATAAGTGAAGTTTTGAATAACAAGGAAAACAATAGAGAAATGATAAATATCAAACAAAGAAAGGCTCAAATCTGATTTCATTAGAATGGTAACTTGCCAATAGCGAAGTTCCATGGAACATTGCAATTGAAAAATGGCAATTTGGGAAACGGTTACATCATATTCAATGACCACTACCACCCCTAATGACTAAGAGTCCTAAATTCTTTGCTGCTGATGAGGGCAAATGAACTTGAACTTCTTTATGAATTCCTTGATGTAGGTGGCAACCCTTTTTTGACACAGTGAAACGCCTTTGTCCCTAACTTTTTCCTGGACCACCTTTTCAGGTTTTCAGTCCACCGGGACGCTCTTTTTTGCCTAGGCCGCCCTTTTGGGTTTTCAACCTAGCGAGCTCTTTTCTTTTTATTTGATCCCTAACTTTTGCCTGAGTCTCCTTCATAGGTTATGACCCACAGGGATACCCCTTTTTGCCTAAGTCGCCACTTCTGGTTTTCGACTTAGCGGGCTTTTTAGGTGTAATATTTTTGTACTGAGTCAGCATTCACAGGGTGTGCGAGTTGTTCATCATCCATCGTTTAAGGAATAAGGAACCTCTTGAGAACACAGTCTTTACCACAAATGGACCTTCATAGTTGGGCACCCATTTCCCACGTGTATCCCTTTGAGATGGCAAAATCTTTTTGAGTACAAGTTCTCCTTCTCGAAATTCTCGAACACGGACCTTCTTGTCAAATGCTCTCTTCATTCTTTTCTGATAGAGATAACCGTGACACATAGCAGTCAGTCGCTACTCATCAATGAGATTTAGCTGGTCATATCTCTCTTGGACCCATTCTACTTCATCAAGCTTAGTTTCCGTCAAAATTCTCAGAGACGGTATCTCCACCTCAATAGGGAGAACAACGTCCATTCCATATACCAGGGAAAAGGGAGTTGCCCCTGTCGAATTTCGAACCGAAGTTCTATATCCATGCAAGGAAAATGGTAACATTTCATGCCAATCCTTATAAGTCTTGACCATTTTCTGTAGGATCTTTTTGATGTTCTTGTTAGCAGCTTCGACAGCTCCATTCATCTTAGGACGATAGGGTGAAGAACTGTGATGCTCAATCTTCAAATTGTCACATAACTCCTTCATTGTCTTGTTGTTCAGATTTGTCCCATTGTCGTTTATGATTCTGCTAGGGGTTCCATAACGACAGATGATATTATTCTTGATGAAACGGGAAACCACTTGTTTGGTCACTTTGGCATAAGAAGTAGCTTCAACCCACTT